>VMRM01000021.1:8744054-11492953 GCA_010277075.1 Poeciliopsis retropinna
CATGTTAAACCCTCCCATTTGTCTGATGTTAAATCCTCACATTTGTTTTATGTTTTCAAACCTCCAAAAGTACTGCTTTTAAAGGCTATTTCAAATATTAGAAGGCTGAAAGTTTAACATACTGCTGATTATTCACATTTGTGCATTTTATGACTTATCTCAATGAGAAAAAGCGTTTTTGGTCTCACACTAATTTCTTTTTTTTTTTGACAAGAAAAACTCATTAGACTATTTTCTTTTGTAATTAAATTTACTATGTCACAATAGCAGCGACAGAAACATAAACAATGTCAGGAGGTTCGCATTTTGTTGCTGTGAAAACAGGAACTACTTAGAGTTTAATTTACCATGTGCGATTATTATAAGCGGCTTTTGGCTTGTTTTTTTAAAAGTTGCTTTCAGATTTAATTAGTCGCGGTTTTTGGGCTTAACAAAAGAGACATTATAAACCAAGAATTTGGCTTTTAGTTTTTAGTCAGATTCATAATTGGTCCCGCTGTGTCTTTCTTAATGTCAAGTTAATATATTACCTCGAAATACGTCAAGCTTCGCGCTGCGCTCCAGAAAATAGCAAACATCGTAATTAATAGGATCAGCGCAATAAACGTGAAAAACAGCCACGAATCAACGTGTCCGTAAAGTTTTGTAATTATAACGCCATTTTAACTATTAATATTAAGATAAGTGTCACAATATGTGCAGCGGGACATCTGAGTGTGGAGCGGCAGGAGGAGCGCTGTGTACTGTCATGTGACACCAAACACAGGGCCGGAACTCACAACCTGGAGGCTGGGGCGCAGGTCGGCGAGAAAAGGGGGTGGGGGTAACAATACTGAATTGTTAACTTGCAATTCAGTATTGGCAAAAATCAATGTGATTTTTACAAGAACATAATCAAAAATGCTTCTCAGAAACACTCAGACAAAGACAAGAATATGGACATCACAGAGCAGCACAATAATGTATTTCCGTTTTGAATTTATGTATATATCTTGATATTAAGAAACATATTTTGTTTCTCAAAACAATTAAATTTTTTGCTGTTTGCCTGTTGAAAATGTTCTCCCTTGAAGATACTGACAGAGTCAGAACAAAATATTTCTTTATTCTTTTAATTCTTAAATGATATACAATGTGTTAGATCTTGGTTCAACAGGCTATGTGGAATCATTTCAATTCATTTTCATGGTAAATACTCACATAAATCCTCGCATTTTTCTCATGTTAAATCCTGCCATTTGTCTCTTATTAAATTCTCCCATTTTACTCATTTTCAATACCCCAATATGACCCATATTAAATCAACTTTGTACAATACAACCCATAACAAATCCTCAAATATGTTAAATCATCCCATATTTCTGATGTTAAATCCTCCCATTTGTCTCATGTTAAACCCTCCCATTTGACTCATTTTAAATCCTCCCAATTGTCTTATGTTAAATCCTGACATTTGTCTTATGTTTTCAAACCTCCAAAAGTACTGCTTTGCAACTTTTAAAGGCTATTTCAAATATTAGAAGGCTGAAAGTTTAACATACTGCTGATTATTCACATTTGTGCATTTTATGACTTATCTCAATGAGAAAAAGCGTTTTTGGTCTCACACTAATTTCTTTTTTTTTTTTATAAGAAAAACTCCTTAGACTATTTTCTTTTGTAATTAAATTTACTATGTCACAGTATGAGCAGCGACAGAAACATAAACAATGTCAGGAGGTGCGCATTTTGTTGCTGTGAAAACAGGAACTACTTAGAGTTTAATTTACCATGTGCGATTATTATAAGCGGCTTTTGGCTTGTTTTTTTAAAAGTTGCTTTCAGATTTAATTAGTCGCGGTTTTTGGGCTTAACAAAAGAGACATTATAAACCAAGAATTTGGCTTTTAGTTTTTAGTCAGATTCATAATTGGTCCCGCTGTGTCTTTCTTAATGTCAAGTTAATATATTACCTCGAAATACGTCAAGCTTCGCGCTGCGCTCCAGAAAATAGCAAACATCGTAATTAATAGGATCAGCGCAATAAACGTGAAAAACAGACGAATCAAGTGTCCGAAAGTTTTGTAATTATAACGCCATTTTAACTATAATATTAAGATAAGGTCACAATCTGTGCAGCGGGACATCAGAGTGTGGAGCGGCAGGAGGAGCGCTGGTACTGTCATGTGACACCAAACACAGGGCCGGAACTCACAAACTGGAGGCTGGGGCGCAGGTCGGCGAGAAAAGGGGGGGTGGGGGAACAATGCTGAATTGTTTACTTGCAATTCGGTATTGGCAAAAATTAATGTGTTTTACAAGAACATAATCAAAAATGCTTCTCAGAAACACTCAGACAAAGACAAGAATATGGACATCATAGAGCAGCACAATAATGTATTTCCGTTTGAATTTATGTATATATCTTGATATTAAAAACATATTTGTTTTCTCAAAACAATTAAATTTTTTGCTGTTTGCCTGTTGAAAATGTTCTCCCTTGAAGATACTGACAGAGTCAGAACAAAATATTTCTTTATTCTTTTAATTCTTAAATGATATACAATGTGTTAGATCTTGGTTCAACAGGCTATGTGGAATCATTTCAATTCATTTTCATGGTAAATACTCACATAAATCCTTGCATTTTTCTCATGTTAAATCCTGCCATTTGTCTCATATTAAATTCTCTCATTTTACTCATTTTCAATCCCCCAATATGACCCATGTTAAATCAACTTTGTCCAATACAACCCATAACAAATCCTCAAATATGTTAAATCCTCCCATATTTCTGATGTTAAATCCTCCCATTTGTCTCATGTTAAATCCTCACATTTGTCTTATGTTTTCAAACCTCCAAAAGTACTGCTTTGCAACTTTTAAAGGCTATTTCAAATATTAGAAGGCTGAAAGTTTAACATACTGCTGATTATTCACATTTGTGCATTTTATGACTTATCTCAATGACAAAAACCGTTTTTGGTCTCACACTAATTTCTTTTTTTTTTTTGACGAAGAAAAACTCATTAGACTATTTTCTTTTGTAATTAAATTTACTATGTCACAATAGCAGCGACAGAAACATAAACAATGTCAGGAGGTTCGCATTTTGTTGCTGTGAAAACAGGAACTACTTAGAGTTTCATTTACCATGTGCGATTATTATAAGTGGCTTTTGGCTTGTTTTTTTAAAAGTTGCTTTCAGATTTAATTAGTCGCGGTTTTTGGGCTTAATAAAACAGACATTATAAACCAAGAATTTGGCTTTTAGTTTATAGTCAGACTCATAATTGGTCCCGCTGTGTCATTGTTAATGTCAAGTTAATATATTACCTCGAAATACGTCGAGCTTCGCGCTGCGCTCCAGAAAATAGCAAACATCGTAACTAATAGGATTAGCGCAATAAACGTGAAAAACAGCCACGAATCAACGTGTCCGTAAAGTTTTGTAATTATAACGCCATTTTAACTATTAATAAGTGTTAAGTGTTAAGTGTTAAGTGTTAAGTGATAAGTGTCACAAATCTGTGCAGCGGGACATCTGAGTGTGGAGCGGCAGGAGGAGCGCTGTGTACTGTCATGTGACACCAAACACAGGGCCGGAACTCACAACCTGGAGGTTGGGGCGCGGGTCGGCGAGAAAAGGGGGTGGTGGTAACAATACTGAATTGTTAATTTGCAATTCAGTATTGGCAAAAATCAATGTGATTTTTACAAGAACATAATCAAAAATGCTTCTCAGAAACACTCAGACAAAGACAAGAATATGGACATCATAGAGCAGCACAATAATGTATTTCCGTTTTGAATTTATGTATATATCTTGATATTAAGAAACATATTTTGTTTCTCAAAACAATTAAATTTTTTGCTGTTTGCCTGTTGAAAATGTTCTCCCTTGAAGATACTGACAGAGTCAGAACAAAATATTTCTTTATTCTTTTAATTCTTAAATGATAGTGTTAGATCTTGGTTCAACAGGCTATGTGCAATCATTTCAATTTTTTTTCATGGTAAATACTCACATAAATCCTCGCATTTTTCTCATATTAAATCCTGCCATTTTTCTCATATTAAATCCTGCCATTTGTCTCATATTAAATCCTCCCATTTTACTCATTTTGAAACCCCCAATATGACCCATATTAAATCAACTTTGTCCAATACAACCCATAACAAATCCTCAAATATGTTAAATCCTCCCATATTTCTGATGTTAAATCCTCCCATTTGTCTCATGTTAAACCCTCCCATTTGACTCATTTTAAATCCTCCCATTTGTCTTATGTTAAATCCTCACATTTGTCTTATGTTAAATCCTCTGATATGTACTATGTTAAATCCTCTAATTTGTCTCATGTTAAATCCTTCCTTTTATCTCATGTTAAATCCTCTGATTTTTCTCATCTTAAATCCTCCCATATGTCTCATGTTAAATATTCCCATATGTCCCATGTGAAATGCCTCCTATTTATCCCAAATGACCCATATCAAATAATCAAATTTTCCCATGTTAATGGGACAAATTGGGACAAAAAAATGAGAAAAATTTGTCTCATTTTAAATCCGCCAATTTGAACCTTTTCTCCGATTTGTTAAATCCTCCCATAGTTCCCATGTTAAATCATAGGTTACACATGTTCATATTTCCACTTATCTCACTGAGAAAAACTGTTTTCTGTCTCACAGTTTTGTTTTGTGTTTAGACTTAGATCATGCTTCAAACTACCAAAAGTAATGCTTTTCAACTTTAAAATGCTGTTTTAAAGAGTAGATAGGTGAACGTTTAACATTCTGCCGAGAATTCACATTTGTGCATTTTTCGACTTTCTCATTTAGAAAAAGCCTCTTCGGTCTCACACAATTTTTTTATTTTACAGCAAATTAGACTTTGTTCAAACCACCAAAACGACTGCTTTTCTGATTTTTTTATGCTATTACAAATATCAGAAAGCTGAACGTTTAATATACCGATGATAATTCACATTTTTGCAATTTTCCCACTTTTCTCACTGAGAAAAAGCGTTTTTTCTCTGTGACAAAAAACTGAGAAAAAAGACAAAAAAAATTAGTCTTATTTTGTAAGACTAATTTCTTTCAAAAACAACCCATTAGACGTTGTTCATATTTCAAACCACCAAAACTACTGCTTTTTATCTTGTTACTGTGCGTTAGTATTTTCTTTTGTAATTAAATTTACTGTGTGACAGTATCAGCAACGAAAGAAACATGAGCAATGTAAGTAGGTGCGCATTTTGTTACTGTCATGTTAAATCCTCGCATTTTTCTAAAGTTAAATTTGTATCATTTTAAATCCCCCAATATGACCCATCTTAAAATCCTTCCATTTGTCTCATGTTAAATCCTGACATTTGTCTCAATCCTCCCACATTGCCCATGTAAATGCTCCTATTTTTTCCAAAATTAATCCTCCCACATGACTCATTAAATAATCAAATATGTCCAATGTTTAATAATCCCATTTGTCTCATTTTAAATCCGCCAATTTGAATCTAATTAAATCCTTCGATTGGTCTCATGTTAAATCCTCCGATTTGTCTCATGTTAAATCCTTCCTTTTGTCCCATATAAAATCTTTGCATTTTTCTCATTTTAAATCCTCCCATAGGTCCCATGTTAAACTAAAGGTTACATAGGCTTATATTTCCATTTATCTTACTGAGATTACGCGTTTATTGTCTTACACAAATTTCTATAAAAAACACTGTAGACTTTGTTCAAACCACTAAAACTACTGCTTTTCAGTTTTCTTTATGCTATTTATAATATTAGAAGGCTGAAAGTTTAACATACTGCTAATAATTCACATTTGTGCATTTATTGACTTATCTCACTGTGAAAAGCGAATTGGGTCTAACACAATTTTATTTTTTCTGTTTACACGAAAAACTCTTTGTTTGTTTGACTTTGTTCGAACCACCAAAAGTACTGTTTTGCAACTTTTAAGGGTTATTTCAAATATTAGAAGGCTGAAAGTTTAACATACTGCTGATAATTCACATTTGTGCATTTTTTGACTCTTCTCACTGAGAAAGAGCGTTTTTGTTCTAACACTAACTTTTTGGGTTTTTTACAAGAAAAACTAATTGGACATTGTTCAAACCTCTAAAAGTACTGATTTGCAACTTTTCAAAGCTGTTTTAAAATTAGATTGCTGAAAGTTTAACATTCTGCTAATAATTCACATTTGTGCATTTATTGACTTGTCTCACTGAGAAAAAGCGTTTTTGGTCACACACTAATTTCTACAAAAAACACCCGTTAGACTTTGTTCAAAACACCAAAAGTATTACTTTTCAACTTTTTATAGTGTTTCTACTGTTAGATCGCTGAAGGCTTAACATACTGTTGATATTTCACATTTGTGCATTTATTGACTTATCTCACTGAGAAAAAGCGTTTTTGGTCACACACTAACTTCTACAAAAAACACCCGTTAGACTTTGTTCAAATCACCAAAAGTATTACGTTACAGCTTTTTTATGCTGTTTCAAATACTAGAAAGCTGAAAGTTTAACATTCTGCTAATAATTCACATTTGTGCATTTATTGACTTGTCTCACTGAGAAAAAGCGTTTTTGGTCACACACTAATTTCTACAAAAAACACCCGTTAGACTTTGTTCAAAACACCAAAAGTATTACTTTTCAACTTTTTATAGTGTTTCTACTGTTAGATCGCTGAAGGCTTAACATACTGTTGATATTTCACATTTGTGCATTTATTGACTTGTCTCACTGAGAAAAAGCGTTTTTGGTCACACACTAACTTCTATAAAAAACACCCGTTAGACTTTGTTCAAATCACCAAAAGTATAACGTTACAGCTTTTTTATGCTGTTTCAAATACTAGAAAACAAACCAAATCAAGGCTTCCATTTGTTTGAGTTCATATGTAAGTGACAAAGTTTCATCTCAGCGAAAGAAGTGGAATTTGGACAATATGTGAATTTTCTCAAATACATCCATATTTCTGCCTTATTGTCTGTAAAAAAGCATAGAAATACTCAGGAGCATTAGTTCTTGTGGTTGGAAACTGGAACCAAGTCAAAGCTTCCATTTGTTTGAGTTCATATGTAAGTGTCAAAAAAAGCTTTATCTCAGCGAAAGAAGTGGAATTTGGACAATATGTGAATTTTTTCAAATACATCCATATTTCTACCTTATTGTCTGTAAAAAAGCATAGAAATACTCAGGAGCATTAGTTCTGGCTGTTTGAAAATGGACCCAAGTCAAAAGCTTCCATTTTTTTGAGTTCAGTATGTAAGTGTCAAAAAAAGCTTTATCTCAGCGACAGAAGTGGAATTTGGACAATATGTGAATTTTTTCAAATACATCCATATTTCTACCTTATTGTCTGTAAAAAAGCATAGAAATACTCAGGAGCATTAGTTCTTGTGGTCGGAAACTGAACCCAAGTCAAAGCTTCCATTTTTTTGAGTTCATATGTAAGTGTCAAAAAAAGCTTTATCTCAGCGAAAGAAGTGGAATTTGGACAATATGTGAATTTTTTCAAATACATCCATATTTCTACCTTATTGTCTGTAAAAAAGCATAGAAATACTCAGGAGCATTAGTTCTGGTTGTTTGAAACTGGACCCAAGTCAAAGGCTTCCATTTTTTGAGTTCAGTATGTAAGTGTCAAAAAAAGCTTTATCTCAGCGAAAGAAGTGGAATTTGGACAATATGTGAATTTTCTCAAATACATCCATATTTCTGCCTTATTGTCTGTAAAAAAGCATAGAAATACTCAGGAGCATTAGTTCTTGTGGTTGGAAACTGGAACCAAGTCAAAGCTTCCATTTGTTTGAGTTCATATGTAAGTGTCAAAAAAAGCTTTATCTTAGGAAGAAGTGGAATTTGGACAATATGTGAATTTTTTCAAATACATCCATATTTCTACCTTATTGTCTGTAAAAAAGCATAGAAATACTCAGGAGCATTAGTTCTTGTGGTTGGAAACTGAACCCAAGTCAAAGCTTCCATTTTTTTGAGTTCATATGTAAGTGTCAAAAAAAGCTTTATCTCAGCGAAAGAAGTGGAATTTGGACAATATGTGAATTTTCTCAAATACATCCATATTTCTGCCTTATTGTCTGTAAAAAAGCATAGAAATACTCAGGAGCATTAGTTCTTGTTGTTGGAAACTGGACCCAAGTCAAAGGCTTCCATTTTTTGAGTTCATATGTAAGTGTCAAAAAAAGCTTTATCTTAGGAAGAAGTGGAATTTGGACAATATTGAATTTTTCAAATACATCCATATTTCTGCCTTATTGTCTGTAAAAAAGCATCGAAATACTCAGGAGCATTAGTTCTGGCTGTTTGAAACACAAACCAAGTCAAAGACTTCCATTTTTTTAAGTTCAGTATTTAAGTGTCAAAAAAAGCTTTATCTCAGCGAAAGAAGTGGAATTTGGACAATATGTGAATTTTCTCAAATACATGAATTTTTCTGCCTTATTGTCTGTAAAAAAGCATAGAAATACTCAGGAGCATTAGTTCTTGTTGTTTGAAACACAAACCAAGTAAAGGCTTCCATTTTTTTGAGTTCATATGTAAGTGTCAAAAAAAGCTTTATCTCAGCGAAAGAAGTGGAATTTGGACAATATGTGAATTTTCTCAAATACATCCATATTTCTGCCTTATTGTCTGTAAAAAAGCATAGAAATACTCAGGAGCATTAGTTCTTGTGGTTGGAAACTGAACCCAAGTCAAAGCTTCCATTTTTTGAGTTCATATGTAAGTGTCAAAAAAAGCTTTATCTTAGCGAAAGAAGTGGAATTTGGACAATATTGAATTTTTTCAAATACATCCATATTTCTACCTTATTGTCTGTAAAAAAGCATAGAAATACTCAGGAGCATTAGTTCTGGTTGTTTGAAACACAAACCAAGTAAAAGGCTTCCATTTTTTTGAGTTCATATGTAAGTGTCAAAAAAAGCTTTATCTCAGCGAAAGAAGTGGAATTTGGACAATATGTGAATTTTCTCAAATACATCCATATTTCTACCTTATTGTCTGTAAAAAAGCATGGAAATACTCAGGAGCATTAGTTCTGGTTGTTTGAAACACAAACCAAGTAAAAGGCTTCCATTTTTTTAAGTTCAGTTGTAAGTGTCAAAAAAAGCTTTATCTCAGCGAAAGAAGTGGAATTTGGACAATATTGTGAATTCTTTCAAATACATCCGTATTTCTGCCTTATTGTCTGTAAAAAAGCATAGAAATACTCAGGAGCATTAGTTCTTGTGGTCGGAAACTGAACCCAAGTCAAAGCTTCCATTTGTTTGAGTTCATATGTAAGTGTCAAAAAAAGCTTTATCTCAGCGACAGAAGTGGAATTTGATCAATATGTGAATTTTCTCAAATACATCCATATTTCTGCCTTATCGTCTGTAAAAAAGCATAGAAATACTCAGGAGCATTAGTTCTGGCTGTTTGAAACTGGACCCAAGTCAAAGGCTTCCATTTTTTTGAGTTAAGTATGTAAGTGTCAAAAAAAGCTTTATCTCAGCAAAAGAAGTGGAATTTGATCAAAATGTGAATATTCTCAAACACATCAGTTTTTCTGAATTATTGTCTGTAAAAAAGCATAGAAATACTCAGGAGGATTAGTTCTGGTTGTTTGAAACATAAACCAAGTAAAAAGGCTTCCATTTTTTTGAGTTCAGTATGTAAGTGTAAAAAAAAGCTTCATCTAAGTGAAAGAAGTGGAATTTGGACAATATGTGAATTTTTTCAAATACATCCATATTTCTACCTTATTGTCTGTAAAAAAGCATAGAAATACTCAGGAGCATTAGTTCTTGTGGTCGGAAACTGAACCCAAGTCAAAGCTTCCATTTTTTGAGTTCAGTATGTAAGTGTCAAAAAAAGCTTTATCTCAGCGACAGAAGTGGAATTTGATCAATATGTGAATTTTCTCAAATACATCCATATTTCTGCCTTATCGTCTGTAAAAAAGCATAGAAATACTCAGGAGCATTAGTTCTGGCTGTTTGAAACTGGACCCAAGTCAAAGGCTTCCATTTTTTTGAGTTCAGTATGTAAGTGTCAAAAAAAGCTTTATCTCAGCGAAAGAAGTGGAATTTGATCAATATGTGAATTTTCTCAAATACATCAGTTTTTCTGAATTATTGTCTGTAAAAAAGCATAGAAATACTCAGGAGCATTAGTTCTGGTTGTTTGAAACACAAACCAAGTAAAAGGCTTCCATTTTTTGAGTTCAGTATGTAAGTGTCAAAAAAAGCTTCATCTAAGCGAAAGAAGTGGAATTTGGACAATATGTGAATTTTTTCAAATACATCCATATTTCTACCTTATTGTCTGTAAGAAAGCATAGAAATACTCAGGAGCATTAGTTCTTGTGGTCGGAAACTGAACCCAAGTCAAAGCTTCCATTTTTTTGAGTTCAGTATGTAAGTGTCAAAAAAAGCTTTATCTCAGCGAAAGAAGTGGAATTTGGACAATATGTGAATTTTCTCAAATACATCCATATTTCTGCCTTATTGTCTGTAAAAAAGCATAGAAATACTCAGGAGCATTAGTTCTTGTGGTTGGAAACTGAACCCCAGTCAAAGCTTCCATTTGTTTGAGTTCATATGTAAGTGTCAAAAAAAGCTTTATCTTAGGGAAGGAAGTGGAATTTGGACAATATTGAATTTTTTCAAATACATCCATATTTCTACCTTATTGTATATAAAAAAGCATGGAAATACTCAGGAGCATTAGTTCTGGCTGTTTGAAAATGGACCCAAGTCAAAGGCTTCCATTTTTTTGAGTTCAGTATGTAAGTGTCAAAAAAAGCTTTATCTCAGCGAAAGAAGTGGAATTTGGACAATAAGTGAATTTTCTCAAATACATCCATATTACTACCTTATTGTCTGTAAAAAAGCATCGAAATACTAAAAAGCATTGGTTCTTGTGTTTGGAAACTGGAATAAAGTAAAACCTTCTATTTCTTTGACTTCAGTTTTTAAGTGTCAAAAAAAGCTTTATCTCAGCGAAAGAAGTGGAATTTGGACAATATGTGAATTTTTTCAGATACAACCATATTTCTGCCTTATTGTCTGTAAAAAAGAATAGAAATACTCAGGAGCATTAGTTCTGGTTGTTTGAAACACAAACCAAGTCAAGTCTTCCATTTGTTTGAGTTCAGTTTTTAAGTGTCAAAAAAGCTTATCCAGCGAAAGAAGTGGAATTTGGACAATATGTGAATTTTCTCAAATACATCCATATTTCTGCCTTATTGTCTTTCAAAAAGCATAGAAATACTCAGGAGCATTAGTTCTGGTTGTTTGAAACACAAACCAAGTCAAAGGCTTCCATTTTTTTGAGTTCCATTTTACTCATTTTCAATCCCCCAATATGACCCATATTAAATCAACTTTGTCCAATACAACCCATAACAAATCCTCAAATATGTTAAATCCTCCCATATTTCTGATGTTAAATCCTCCCATTTGTCTGATGTTAAATCCTGACATTTGTCTTATGTTTTCAAACCTCCAAAAGTACTGCTTTTAAAGGCTATTTCAAATATTAGAAGGCTGAAAGTTTAACATACTGCTGATCATTCACATTTGCGCATTTTATGACTTATCTCAATGAGAAAAAGCGTTTTTGGTCTCACACTAATTTCTTTTTTTTTTTAACAAGAAAAACTCATTAGACTATTTTCTTTTGTAATTAAATTTACTATGTCACAATATCAGCGACAGAAACATAAACAATGTCAGGAGGTGCGCATTTTGTTGCTGTGAAAACAGGAACTACTTAGAGTTTAATTTACCATGTGCGATTATTATAAGCGGCTTTTGGCTTGTTTTTTTAAAAGTTGCTTTCAGATTTAATTAGTCGCGGTTTTTGGGCTTAATAAAACAGACATTATAAACCAAGAATTTGGCTTTTAGTTTTTAGTCAGACTCATAATTGGTCCCGCTGTGTCATTGTTAATGTCAAGTTAATATATTACCTCGAAATACGTCAAGCTTCGCGCTGCGCTCCAGAAAATAGCAAACATCGTAATTAATAGGATCAGCGCAATAAACGTGAAAAACAGCCACGAATCAACGTGTCCGTAAAGTTTTGTAATTATAACGCCATTTTAACTATTAATATTAAGATAAGTGTCACAAATCTGTGCAGCGGGACATCTGAGTGTGGAGCGGCAGGAGGAGCGCTGTGTACTGTCATGTGACACCAAACACAGGGCCGGAACTCACAACCTGGAGGCTGGGGCGCGGGTCGGCGAGAAAAGGGGGTGGGGGTAACAATACTGAATTGTTAACTTGCAATTCAGTATTGGCAAAAATCAATGTGATTTTTACAAGAACATAATCAAAAATGCTTCTCAGAAACACTCAGACAAAGACAAGAATATGGACATCATAGAGCAGCACAATAATGTATTTCCGTTTTGAATTTATGTATATATCTTGATATTAAGAAACATATTTTGTTTCTCAAAACAATTAAATTTTTTGCTGTTTGCCTGTTGAAAATGTTCTCCCTTGAAGATACTGACAGAGTCAGAACAAAATATTTCTTTATTCTTTTAATTCTTAAATGATAGTGTTAGATATTGGTTCAACAGATCATTTCAATTTATTTTGATGGTAAATACTCACATAAATCCTCGCATTTTTCTCATGTTAAATCCTGCCATTTGTCTCATATTAAATCCTCCCATTTTACTCATTTTGAATCCCCCAATATGACCCATATTAAATCAACTTTGTCCAATACAACCCATAACAAATCCTCAAATATGTTAAATCCTCCCATATTTCTGATGTTAAATCCTCCCATTTGTCTCATGTTAAACCTTCCCATTTGACCCATTTTAAATCCTCCCATTTGTCTTATGTTAAATCCTCACATTTGTCTTATGTTAAATCCTCTGATATGTACTATGTTAAATCCTCTAATTTGTCTCATGTTAAATCCTTCCTTTTATCTCATGTTAAATCCTCTGATTTTTCTCATCTTAAATCCTCCCATATGTCTCATGTTAAATATTCCCATATGTCCCATGTGAAATGCCTCCTATTTATCCCAAATGACCCATATCAAATAATCAAATTTTCCCATGTTAATGGGACAAATTGGGACAAAAAAATGAGAAAAATTTGTCTCATTTTAAATCCGCCAATTTGAACCTTTTCTCCGATTTGTTAAATCCTCCCATAGTTCCCATGTTAAATCATAGGTTACACATGTTCATATTTCTACTCATCTCTCTGAGAAAAACTGTTTTCTGTCTCACAGTTTTGTTTTGTGTTTTTTAAAGCCCCATTAGACTTAGATCATGCTTCAAACTACCAAAAGTAATGCTTTTCAACTTTAAAATGCTGTTTTAAAGAGTAGATAGGTGAACGTTTAACTCCTTAGACTTCAAAACCACTGCTTTTTAGCTTTTTATGTTGTTCAGAATATTAGATTGCTGAAAGTTTAACATTCTGCTAATAATTCACATTTGTGCATTTATTTACTTATTTCACTGTGAAAAAGCGATTTTGGTCTCACACAATTTTATTTTTATTTTGTTTACACGAAAAACTCATTAAACTTTTTTTAAACAACCAAAAGTACTGATTTGCAGCTTTTAAAGGCTGTTTCAAAGATTAGATGACTGAAAGTTTAACATTCTGCTAATAATTCACATTTGTGCATTTATTGACTTATCTTATTTACTAAATTTTCACATAGTTTTGAATGTAAAAATTTCAAAACTAGCAGCGACAGAAACATAAACAATGTAAGTAGGTGCGCATTTTGTTACCGTCATGTTAAATCCTCGCATTTGTATCATTTTAAATCCCCCAATACGACCCATATTAAAATCCTTCCATTTGTCTCATGTTAAATCCTGACATTTGTCTCAATCCTCCCACATAGCCCATGTTAAATGCTCCTATTTTTTCCAAAATTAATCCTCCCACATGACTCATTAAATAATCAAATATGTCCCATGTTTAATAATCCCATTTGTCTCATTTTAAACCCTCCCATTTGTCTCATTTTAAATCCGCCAATTTGAATCTCATTAAATCCTTCGATTGGTCTCATGTTAAATCCTCCGATTTGTCTCATGTTAAATCCTTCCTTGTGTCCCATGTAAAATCTTTGCATTTTTCTCATGTTAAATCCTCCCATAGGTCCCATGTTAAACCAAAGGTTACACAGGTTTATATTTCCATTTATCTCACTGAGATAACGCGTTTATTGTCTTACACAAATTTCTATAAAAAACACTTTGTAGACTTTGTTCAAACCGCTAAAACTACTGCTTTTCAGTTTATTTATGCTATTTATAATATTAGAAGGCTGAAAGTTTAACATACTGCTAATAATTCACATTTGTGCATTTATTGACTTATCTCACTGTGAAAAAGCGATTTGGGTCTCACACAATTTTATATTTTTTGTTTACACGAAAAACTCTTTGTTTGTTTGACTTTGTTCGAACCACCAAAAGTACTGCTTTGCAACTTTTAAAGGTTATTTCAAATATTAGAAGCCTGAAAGTTTAACATACTGCTGATAATTCACATTTGTGCATTTTTTGACTCTTCTCACTGAGAAAGAGCGTTTTTGTTCTCACACTAACTTTTTGGGGGTTTTTTACAAGAAAAACTAATTGGACATTGTTCAAACCTCCAAAAGTACTGCTTTGCAACTTTTAAAGGCTATTTCAAATATTAGAAGGCTGAAAGTTTAACATACTGCTGATAATTCACATTTGTGCATTTTATGACTTATCTCACTGAGAAAAAGCGTTTTTGGTCTCACACTAATTTCTTTTTTTTTTTTTTAACAAGAAAAACTCATTAGACTATTTTCTTTTGTAATTAAATTTACTATGTCACAGTATCAGCAGCGACAGAATCATAAACAATGTCAGGAGGTGCGCATTGTGTTGCTGTGAAAACAGCAACTACTTAGAGTTTCATTTACCATGTGCGATTATGATAAGCGGCTTTGGGCTTGTTTTTTCAAAAGTCTCTTGCAGATTTAATTAGTCGCGGTTTTTGGGCTTAATAAAGCAGACATCATAAACCAAGAATTTGGCTTTTAGTTTTTAGTCAGACTCATAATTGGTCCCGCTGTGTCTTTCTTAATGTCAAGTTAATATATTACCTCGAAATACGTCAAGCTTCGCGCTGCGCTCCAGAAAATGGCAAACATCGAAACTAATAGGATCAGCGCAATAAACGTGAAAAACAGCCACGAATCAACGTGTCCGTAAAGTTTTGTAATTATAACGCAATTATGACTATTAATATTAAGATAAGTGTTACAAATCTGTGCAGCGGGACATCTGAGTGTGGAGCGGCAGGAGGAGCGCTGTGTACTGCCATGTGACACCAAACACAGGGCCGGAACTCACAACCTGGAGGCTGGGGCGCGGGTCGGCGAGAAAAGGGGAGGGGGTAACAATACTGAATTGTTAACTTGCAATTCAGTATTGGCAAAAATCAATGTGATTTTTACAAGAACATAATCAAAAATGCTTCTCAGAAACACTCAGACAAAGACAAGAATATGGACATCATAGAGCAGCACAATAATGTATTTCCGTTTTGAATTTATGTATATATCTTGATATTAAGAAACATATTTTGTTTCTCAAAACAATTAAATTTTTTGCTGTTTGCCTGTTGAAAATGTTCTCCCTTGAAGATACTGACAGAGTCAGAACAAAATATTTCTTTATTCTTTTAATTCTTAAATGATAGTGTTAGATCTTGGTTCAACAGGCTATGTGCAATCATTTCAATTTATTTTCATGGTAAATACTCACATAAATCCTCGCATTTTTCTCATATTAAATCCTGCCATTTTTCTCATATTAAATCCTGCCATTTGTCTCATATTAAATCCTCCCATTTTACTCATTTTGAATCCCCCAATATGACCCATATTAAATCAACTTTGTCCAATACAACCCATAACAAATCCTCAAATATGTTAAATCCTCCCATATTTCTGATGTTAAATCCTCCCATTTGTCTTATGTTAAATCCTCACATTTGTCTCATGTTAAATCCTTCCTTTTATCTCATGTTAAATCCTCTGCTTTTTCTCATCTTAAATGCCATATGTCTCATGTTAAATATTCCCATATGTCCCATGTTAAATGCTCCCATTTATCCCACATGACCCATATCAAATAATCAAATTTTCCCATGTTAATGGGACAAATTGGGACAAAAAAATGAGACAAATTTTTCTCATTTTAAATCCGCCAATTTGAACCTTTTTCAAACCTTCGATTTGTTAAATCCTCCCACAGGTCCCATGTTAAATCATAGGTTAAACAGGTTCATATTTCCACTTATCTCACTGAGAAAAGCTGTTTTCTGTCTCACACTCAGTTTTGTTTTGTTTTTTTGAAAGCCCCATTAGACTTAGATCATGCTTCAAACTACCAAAAGTAATGCTTTTCAGCTTTATAATGCTGTTTTAAAGAGTAGATAGGTGAACGTTTAACATTCTGCCGAGAATTCACATTTGTGCATTTTTCGACTTATCTCATTTAGAAAAAGCCTCTTCGGTCTCACACAATTTTTTTATTTTACAGCAAACACCCATTAGACTTTGTTCAAACCACCAAAACGACTGCTTTTCGGATTTTTTTATGCTATTACAAATATCAGAAAGCTGAACGTTTAATATACCGATGATAATTCACATTTTTGCAATTTTCCACTTTTCTCACTGAGAAAAAGCGTTTTTTCTCTGTGACAAAAAACGGAGAAAAAAGACAAAAAAAATTAGTCTTATTTTGTAAGACTAATTTCTTACAAAAACAACCCATTAGACTTTGTTCATATTTCAAACCACTACTGCTTTTTAGCTTGTTACTGTGCGTTAGTATTTTCTTTTGTAATTAAATTTACTATGTGAAAATTTACTACATTTTCACCTAGTTTTGAATGTGAAAATTTCAAAACTAGCAGCGACAGAAACATAAACAATGTAAGTAGGTGCGCATTTTGTTACCGTCATGTTAAATCCTCGCATTTGTATCATTTTAAATCCCCCAATACGACCCATATTAAAATCCTTCCATTTGTCTCATGTTAAATCCTGTCATTTGTCTCAATCCTCCCACATAGCCCATGATATATGCTCCTATGTTTTCCAAAATTAATCCTCCCACATGACTCATATTAAATAATCAAATATGTCCCATGTTTAATAATCCCATGTGTTTCATTTTAAACCCTCCCATTTGTCTCATTTTAAATCCGCCAATTTGAATCCCATTAAATCCTTCGATTGGTCTCATGTTAAATCCTCCGATTTGTCTCATGTTAAATCTTTCCTTGTGTCCCATGTAAAATCTTTGCATTTTTCTCATGTTAAATCCTCCCATAGGTCCCATGTTAAACCAAAGGTTACATAGGTTTATATTTCCATTTATCTCACTGAGATAACGCGTTTATTGTCTTACACAAATTTCTATAAAAAACACTTTGTAGACTTTGTTCAAACCATTAAAACTACTGCTTTTCAGTTTATTTATGCTCTTTATAGTATTAGAAGGCTGAAAGTGTAACATACTGCTAATAATTCACATTTGTGCATTTTATGACTTATCTCACTGAGAAAACGCGTTTTTGGTCTCACACAAATTTTGTTTTATTTTGTTTACACGAAAAACTCATTAGCTTTTCTATGTTGTTTAGAATATTAGATAGCTGAAAGTTTAACATTCTGCTGATAATTCACATTTGTGCATTTTTTGACTTATCTCACTGAGAAAAAGTGTTTTTGGTCGCACACTAATTTTTATTTTTTTTGTTTACAGGAAAAAACTCATTAGCTTTTCTATGTTGTTTAGAATATTAGTTAGCTGAAATTTTAATATCCTGCTGATAATTCACATTTGTGCATTTTTCACTTATTTTACTGAGAAAAAGCGTTTTTTTTCTCACACAAATTTTGTTTTATTTTGTTTACACGAAAAACTCATTAGACTTTGTTCAAACAACCAAAAGTACTGATTTTGCAGCTTTTAAAGGCTGTTTCAAAGATTAGATGGCTGAAAATTTAACATACTGCTGATAATTCACATTTGTTCATTTTTTGACTCATCTCACTGAGAAAAAGCGTTTTTGGTCTCACACTAATTTCTACAAAAACACCCGTTAGACATTGTTCAAACACGAAACATACTGCTTTTCAGGTTTTTCTTATGTTGTTTAAGAATATTAGATAGCTGAAAGTATAACATACTGGTGATTATTCACATTTGTGCATTTTTTAACTTATCTCAGTGAGAAAAAGCGTTTTTGGTCTCACACTAATTTATTTTTGTTTACAATAAAAACTCATTAGACTTTGTCCAAATCACCAAAATTGCTGCTTTGCAGCTTTTAAAGACTGTTTCAAAGATTGGATAGCTGAAAGTTTAACATACTTTGATAATTCACATTTGGGCATTTTTGACTTATCTCACCAGAAAAAGCGTTTTTGGTCTCACACTAATTTCTACAAAAAACACCCGTTAGACATTGTTCAAACACACGAAACGTACTGCTTTTCAGGTTTTTCTTATGTTGTTTAGAATATTAGATAGCTGAAAGTTTAACATTCTGCTGATAATTCACATTTGTGGATTTTTTGACTTATCTCACTGAGAAAAAGCGGTTTTGGTCTCACACAATTTTTTTTTGTTGTTGTTTACACGAAAAACTCATTAGACTTTGTTCAAACAACCAAAAGTACTGATTTGCAGCTTTTAAAGACTGTTTCAAAGATTGAAACAGTCTTTGTTTAACATTCTGCTGATAATTCACATTTGTGCAATTTTCCACTTATCTCACTGAGAAAAGGCGTTTTTTCTCCGTGAGAAAAAACACGAAAAAATTAATCTGTTTTTCTAAGACTAATTTCTTACAAAAACAAGACTTTGTTCATGCTTCAAACCACCAAACTACTGCTTTTTAGCTTGTTACTGTGCGTTATTACTATTTTCTTTTGTAATAGAATTTACTATGTGACAGTATCAGCAGCGACAGAAACATAAACAAATGTATGGAGGTGCGCATTTTGTTGCTATAAAAACAGTAACTATTTAGAGTTTCGTTCACCATGTGCGATTATTATAAGCCGCTTTGGCCTTTTTTTTTTAAAGTCACTTTCAGATTCAATAAGTCGCGGTTTTTGGGCTTAATAATCAGACATTATAAACAAAGAATTTGGCTCATAAAAGATCTCATAAAAGATTATGAGTCTTTTAGTCAGACTCATAATCGGTCTTTGTTAATGTCAAGTTAATATACTGCTAAAAAAAAATAAAGGGAACACTCAAACAACACAATGTAACTCCAAGTAAATCAAACTTCTGTGAAATCAAATTGTCCATCTAGGATGTGTTATTTGAGTGTTCCCTTTATTTAAAGGGAACACTTAAAGAACACAATATAACTCCAAGTAAATCAAACTTCTGTGAAATCAAACTGTCCATCTAGGATGTGTTATTTGAGTGTTCCCTTTATTTTTTTGAGCAGTGTATATTACCTCTGAATCACGTCAAGCTTTGCGCTGCGCTCCAGAAAATAGCAAACATCGAAACTAATAGAAACAGCACAATAAACGTGAAAACAGCCACGAATGAACGTGTCCGTAAAGTTGTGTAATCATAACGCCATTATAATTATTAACATTAAGATAAGTGTCACAAATCTGTGCAGCGGGACATCTGAGTGTGGAGCAGCAGGAGGAGCGTTGTGTACTGCCATGTGACACCAAACACAGGGCCAGAACGCACAACCTGGAGGCTGGGGTGGAAGTGGGGGATTGTGGTGGTATAAAAACCCTATTTCCAGTTTTCCAGACACATTACACGATCTCCCCTTCAGTTCAACCATATAAGTGGAGACACAAATAAGTGATTTTTACAGACACCACCTGTGAAAATCACATTGATTTTTGCCAATACTTAATTTCAAGTTATTTTATAATGATTACATCATTATGTAATCATAATACATAATTGTTTATGCGTTGTTAGCGCAGCTGCTGGAAGTAACTAAAATAGTTACGACTTTCCAAATCAAGTAGTCAGTAATCTAACTAAGTTACTTTTTCAAGGAGTAATCAGTAATCTGATTAAAATTACTTTTTCAGGTAACTATGCCATCACTGCCTGTGTGTCTTGTGGCAGGAAGACACACAAATGGCAGGATTTAACATGGGACATATGGGAGCCAAACTTCTGAGAAAGTTTGGCTGTAATGAAAGAACATAATCGAAGAAGGCACTGTCAAGCCTCTCAGAAACACTCGGACAAAGACAAGAATATGGACATCATAGAGCAGCACAATAATGTATTTCAGTTTAGAATGCATACACTTTAATTTATGTATTTATCTTGATATTAAGAAACATTTTTTGTTTTTCAAAACAATTAAATTTTTTGTGTTTGCCTGTTGAAAATGTTCTCCCTTGAAGATATTGACAGAGTCAGAACAAAATATTTCTTTATTCTTTTAATTCTTAAATAATATACACTGTGTTAGGTCTTGGTTCAACAGGCTATGTGCAATCATTTCAATTTATTTTCATGGTAAATACTCCCATTTGTCCCATGTTAAATACTTCCATTTATCTCATGTTAAATCCTCTCATATGTCCCATGTTAAATCCTCCCATTTGTCTCATGTTAAATCCTCCCATATGTCTCATGTTAAATCCTCCCATTTGTCTCATGTTAAATCCTACCATCTGTCCCATGTTAAATCCTCCCATTTGTCCCATGTTAAATCCTCCCATATGTGTCATGTTAAATCCTCCCATTTGTCTCATATTAAATCCTCAGTTATGTCCAATGGTAAATCCTCCCATTTGTCTTATCTTAAATCTTCCCATATGTCCCATCTTAATCCTCCCATTTGTCCCATGTTAAATCCTCCCATATGTCTCATGTTAAATGCGCCCATTTGTTTCATGTTAAATCCTCCCATTTGTCTCATGTTAAATCCTCTATTACACATATCAAATCCTCCAGTATGACCAAAATTAAATCCTAACATTTGTCTCAAGTTAAATCCTCCCATTTGTCTCATGTTAAATCCTACCATTTGTCCCATGTTAAATCCTCCTATTTGTTCAATGTTAAATCTTCCCATTTTTTTAAACCCTCCCTTTTGTCTCATGTTAAATCCTAAAATATGTCCCATGTTAAATCCTCCCATTTGTCTTATGTTAAATCTTCCCATATGTCCTATATTAATCATCCCATTTGGCCCCTGTTAAATCCTCCCATTTGTCTCATGTTAAATGTTCCAATATGACCCATTTTAAATTCTCCCATTTGTCCCCTGTTAAATCCTCCCATTTTTTCATGTTAAATCCTCCCATTTGTTGCATGTTAAATCCACCCATTTGTCTCATGTTAAATACTCCCTTTTGTTTCATATTAAATCCTCCCGTTTATTTTAAATCCTCCAGTATGACCAATATTAAATCCTTCCATTTGTGTCAGGTTAAATCTTCCCATTTCTCTCATGAGACATTTGTTAAATGTCTCATGTTAAATGAGACAAATGGGAATGAGACAAATTTGTCTCATGTTTAATCCACCCAATTTTCTCATATCAAATCCTCCTAAACAAGAAACAAACACATTTGACTTGTTTCCAGTTTCAAACAACCAGAACTAATGCTATTAATCATTTCTATGGTGTTTGACAGATAATAAGGTTGAAAAATTAATGTAGTTTTGAAAATGCACTTATTGTCCAAATTCCACTTGTTTCGCTTTTTTCTTTTACAATTAAATAGAGAACTCAAAAAACAAAAGCATTTGACTTGGTTCCAGTTTAAAACAACGAGAACTAATGATTCTAAGCATTTCGATGCTGTTTGATAATAAGGCTGAAAATTTAATGTAGTTCTGAAAATTCAAACATTGTCCAAATTCCACTTGTTTCGCTGAGATAAGGCTTTTTTTGACACTCAGAGAACTCAAAAAACAAAAGCTTTTGACTTGGTTCCAGTTTCAAACCACCAGAACTAATGCTTCTAAGCATTATTTGCTGTTTGACAAATAATAAGACTGAAAAATTATTGTAGTTCTGAAAATTCACATATTGTCCAAATTCCACTTGTTTCACTGAGATAAAGTTTCTTTTGACACTCAAATAGAGAACTCAAAAAACAAAATTGTTTGACTTGGTTCCAGTTTCAAACAAGCAGAATTAATGCTTCTAAGCATTTCGATGCTGTTTGACAAATAATAAGGCTGAAAAATTAATGTAGTTCTAAAAATTCACACATTGTCCAAATTCCACTTTTTTCGCTGAGATAAATCTTTTTTTAACACTCAACTAGAGAACTCAAAAGACAAAAGCCTTTGACTTGGTTCCATTTTGAAACAGTTTCAAAAATTAATATTTTTTTTTATCTCTATGTCCGGTGGCCTGCTTGTCCCCTCAGCAATAATATTTAGCTAACTATAATAATTTTGTAAAATAAACTAGTCTGGCTGCCTTCAGTCTAATAAAGACTCAGTTTCTCTTCCTCCATGTTGTTCAGACACCGGGTGCATGGTGAGGAGGTGGAGGGGGGAGGATCTGAGCCTCTAACAAGAATATTTTTTATACACTTTTTTGTGAACAAAAACGTAGGTCTGATGTTGACGTTAGAAAAATGTATTTATATTTTCGCAATTGTTCTCGCAATAGCGGAAAAACCCCTCCTGACTCCTAAAAACACAGAAACGCTTCTGTTTTTTGTTGTGATGCAGAGAAACATCTGACTTTAACTTCATCATTCTGCTAAAGGCCCGGTTCACTATAGGCTACTGCCTATAGTAGATGGATGTCTGTCTTTATATCAGACATCCTGATCAAGACACAGTATCGACTGTCATCGCGAGTCACGATGCACTTCAAAGCCCCGGTACCACCCAGTACCACCCTGTACCACCTGCTGACTGTTTGCGCTGCTTTCTACCAGGCAGGTTAAAGCCGCTGTTGACGGGATCTGGGCTGGAGGTGAGCAGCTGTAAATAGAAGTTACTACAGAACCTCAAGGAAGATTCTGGCCAGAGCATTAAGAGTTCACAAAATAAACATCAGAGAAAATACTGGACCGCCACATGAAGCCAAAAATGCCAAAATGAAATTAATCAAAATGTCCTCAAAACATCGGCGGACTGACATGGAGGACACCGGGGGATTCTAAACTAAAATATTAATGAAGTAATATATGAAATGTCAACTGAACAACTATTCATAAAATATATCAACATTTGTGAATGAAACACACAGAAAGTAATGTAATGTAGAAAATATTGATGTATTTAGTATGATTTGATTAGTGTGATATACTTTGATTAGTTATGATTTGTTCTTTAAATGGCCACTAATTTTGACTAATGCTATTATTTATTAAATATCCAATCTCAGCATTCTAAGCAATAATAACAATCAAACTAAAATCACAATAAGAAACTGAATCGATCATAACAAAATGTTCTGTACCATATCCGCCTGAGGAGATGATTGAGGATGAAGAGACTGATTTCTGGTTCTTTAGGTTCTGACGGGTCTGCAGAATCTAAAGAATGGATCCTCTCCTGATCCATTCTGTCCAGCACAGAACTGTGCCACGACTGACACATTGTTTTTGTCGATCGATGTTCACAGTAATCATCCTCACAGAAATTGCTCAGATGATAATGCGCCTCTTTTCACTCACGTCTGTATTTTTGAAAGTGTATTTTCTTCTACGGAAATGAAATCAGGTAGAGGACGTTTTAAAAAAGATGTGGGTTGATAGCAGCTCACTGCGGCTGCATTGTGTCCGTCTCTAGGCAACTGTGACGTTCAGCGTCAGTGCGTATCGTTCAGGGGTCCTTTAGCTTCCGCCATGACAGTGCAGTTGACCTTAATATTTCCTGTATTTTATTTTGGCAAGTGTTGATGTGTTTACTATAGGTGAGTCTACCGGACAGTTATGTATCGGTTCAATACGGGACACACATTTAACGGCCAAATATGGAACGACTCCATATTACGGGATGGGTGGCAATCCTATTCAGGGGTGCTGAGATATAGTTTTAGGGGTGCTAAAGCACTTTGGGGGATTTAACATGAGACACATGGGAGGATTTAACATGGGACATGTGGTAGGAATTAATATAGGACACATGGGAGGATTTAACATGAGACAAATGGGAGTATTTCATATGGGTCATATTGGAGCATTTATTATGAACAAATTTGTGTGTACATGCAAAAATTTGGATAAATAATGAGTTAGTCTGACCTTGGTTCTTATTGCTCTTTTTTGAAGTTTGATTAGTGACTGTTGTGCTGTTTTGTAATTAATTACCCAAATCTCTCTGGAGTCACTTAAATAAGGTAAAACTAAAGAACAGTGCAGAATGTTAGGCTGTTTCTGTGTCTGTGAACAGAAAGGTGTTTGGTACTGTAACTATGACAGACCCACTTCCTGAACTGTGAACTGTAATAGTAAAACCCGACTCATAATGTTCACTTTTCCATAGGACAAACATTCTTATTTAAAGAAAAAGACCAACAGCCACATAACATTCAGATAAAAATTATGGTAATGCAATTTCTAAGTTTGATTTTCAAATAAAGTTCAGGTTAATAACTAGTTTTCATGAGTCATTTACCCGAACCTCTACTTTGATAATAAACTGGTTTTAGTAAAATGTTCTTCAAATGATTCATTTGAAGAACATCATTCAGGGGCTCCCAGAAATGGTTTAAATTGTAACATAGACCATGGATCTAAACCTGTACTTTTTATTTAATGGATTCAGCTGAGAAAAAAAAAGTACATTTAGGATTTAATTAGGAAGTTTACTTTGTAAAAATTGAAAGAATCATCCTGATAGTTTGATTTTTGTGTTACCATGGCTACAATATGGTGTAATCTTTGTGTTTGAATAGGGTTTGTTCACAAATACATCACAGAAAACAATGAATAATCAGTGATTGATATTAAACTCTGCCAATAAACCTGGTCTCCTTCTCACAGATTCACCTTATCGATATTTAAAGGTTAGTTATGCCGAAGTTCTTAGGACAGTAAGGTTCTGTCTAAGGCCCCACATTACCTGGGGTCGGCCCTGCATGAAGAACCCTGCATGTGATGCACATCTCTTGAATCTACCTGGAATCCCCCGGTGGCCCCATGTCAGTCTGCCGATGTTTTGGGGACATTTTGATTAATTTCATTTTGGCATGTTTGGCTTTATGCGGCGGTTCTAATTATTGCTCCAGTATTTTCTCTGATGTTTAATTTGTGAACTCTGGCCCGAATCTTCTTTGAGGTTCTGCAGTAACTTCTATTTACAGTCGCTCACCTCCAGTACAGATCCCGTCAGCAGCGGCTTTAATCCGCATGGTAGAAAGCAGCGCAAACAGTCAGCAGGTGGTACAGGGTGGTACAGGGTGGTACTGGGTGGTACCGGGGCTTTGAAGTGCATCTTGACTCGCGTTGACAGCCGATACCGTGTCTTGATCAGGATGTCTGATATAAAGACAGACATTCTACATCTGCCTCACTATAGGCAAACCGGGCCTTTAGCAGAATGATGAAGTAAAAGTCAGATGTTTCTCTGCAGCCGAAGCATTTCTGTGTTTTTAGGAGTCAGGAAGGGTTTTTCCGCTATTGCGAGAACAATTGCGAAAATATAAATAAATTTTTCTAACGTCAACATCAGACCTACGTTTTTGTTCACAAAAAAGTGTATAAAAAACTTTGCAATGACTTTGTGTGTGACTTTGCAATGTTATCTAACGTCACCAAGCATCTTGCTCAGCGAAATCAGAGCCTGTTTACAAGGATGTAAACAAGGACGTAAACAAATCATCACACAGATGTCCGACATGATCATAGCTTTCCAGCGCAAACTCGACCTATGGAAGTGCCAGGTGGTACAAAACAATCTCGTTCACTTTCCTGCTTGTCAGATCATCTCGGCCTCAGCTCCCGGTGCTTTTTCATGTGCTCGGTTAACTACCAAACTAACTGTTAATAAACGAGTTTGATCGGCGCTTTTCTGACTTTAAATCGCAGCACTCTGATTTTGACGTCTTTACCAATCCTTTCACCGCCGATGTCTGCAGTGCGCCCCACCGCCTTCAGATGGAGCTATTGAGCTTCAAAGCGACAGTGGCCTGAGAGCGAAGTTCCGTGATGTTTCAATCGAGGACTTTTACCATCTACTGCCCCCTGATTTGATGCCACAGCTTTGACTCCACGCAGCTTGTGTTTTGTCCATGTTTGGAAGCACCTATCTGTGCGAACAGATGTTTTCAATAATAAATTTAAACAAGACCAAACACAGATCGCGCATTACTGACGAAAACCTGCACATTGTTTTGCGGATTGCCACAGCACAAGAACTAAAACCAGACATCGACGAACTGACCAAGGGAAAACGGTGCCAGACATCCGACCATTAAACATCGGTAAGCACAAACTAACTGAATTAAAATAGAATGAATGTAAAACCAAGACTAAGTATTCTAGAATATGCATGTAGTTTATTGATTTTGCTTGTGTTTATTTACAGAACACGACCGATGAATGAGGATGTGTGTGAGTTGGTGTCAGGGTGAAGAGGACAGGCAACATCACCTAATTGTTTTGTTCTTATGTGAAAATACATGTTTGTTGTGTAATAACAAAAAAAGTTTTGTGAATGAAGTTGAGAGTTAATATCAAAACTTGTTTTTATTATTTGCTTGCTTACCTTTAAACACTGATTTAAGTATTGTAATTTTTAAACTGAGCAGTAACTTTACATCCATGTAAACTCAAATGTAATATTTAAAACTTGAATACATAAAATGAGTTATTTGACAATGTGAGGTGTTGTTTAATTTATTTTTAACATTGTATTTTCATTCATTTATGCTAGGGGTGGCCAAGTCTAGTTTTCCAGACCTACCACTCTGCAACTTTAGATACGTTCCTGGATCATTGACTCATCACTAGGCCTCTACAGAACTGAGTTGCTGCTAATGAGGGAAGTCAATCTTTAGTCTGGGATGTGTTTTAGCAGGGATGCATCTAAAAGTTGCAGTCCAGAGGACTGCACTTGGGCACTCCTGATTTATACCGTTAATGTGGCCCATTGAGGGTGGCCAATATGCTAAAGTGGCCCTTGGTGAAATTGAGCTTGACACCCCTGCTCTAATATGTCCCAATCCTCATATTTGTCCTTTGTTAAATCCTCCCATTTGTCCCATTTTAATATGTCACATGAGATAAATGAGAGGATTAGACAAAAGGAAGGATTTAACAGCGGACAAATGGGAGGATTTAATATGCGTCGTATTGGAGCATTTAATATGAGACAAATTTGAGGATTTTACATTTGAGATATGGGAGGATTTAACATTGAGACAAATGGGAGGATTTAACATTGGACATATTTGAGGATTTAATATGGGTCTTGTGGGAGGATTTAATATGGGGCAATGGGAGGATTTAACATTGGACATGTGGGAGAATTTAACATGAGACAAGTGGGAGGATTTAACATGGGTCAAATGGGAAGATTTAACAAAGGACAAAAGGGAGGATTTAGGATTGGACATATGGGAAGATTTAAAATAAGACAAATGGGAGGATTTAACATGGGACAATGAGGATTTAATAGATGAAGACATGAATGAATATTAGGACATGAGGATTTAACATGGACAAAAGGGTGGATTAAACATGAGACAAATGGGAGGATTCAACAGGGGACAAATGGGAGGTTAAAATATGGGTCATATTGGAGCATTTTACATGAGACAAATGGGAGGATTTAACATGAGACAAAAGGGAGGATTTAACATGGGACAAATGGGAGGATTTAACATGGGACAAATGGGAGGATTTAACATGAGACAAATGGGAGGATTTAATATGTATCATATTGGAGCATTTAACATGAGACAAATTTGAGGATTTAATGTTTGACATATAGGAGGATTTAACATCAGACAAATGGGAGGATTTAACATGAGACATTTGAGGATTTAATATGGGTCATGTGGGAGGATTTAATATGGGACAAATGTTAGGATTTAACATTGGACATATGGGAGAATTTAACATGAGACAAATGGGAGGATTTAACATGAGTCAAATGGGAGGATTTAACATGGGACAAATGGATAACAATTTTGAAAATACAGTTGTGTTGTATCTTCAATAATTGTTGAGTGTTCTTTCCACCCTTTCACCCAGTGCTGTCTTACAACACTTAAGTTAATACCACTTAAAAAATGTCTCTGAAATAATGTAATTATCTGGCAAAGGATTTCCACACAATTAAATAGCTTTCTTTCAGTATGAAGCATGTTTGTTGAGCTAACTTAATTTTCATGAGTTGGATCAACTTAATTATTCAGTGTGGAGGTACCACTGTAAAATAAGGTTGTTTCAGCCAAATTTTCATTCATCTTAATCAAGTAAAGTCAATTATTTGGTCCAAAACATTGCAAATTGTTTGGGCTTGCTCTATTAAATTAGAGCAAGCCCCAAAAAAGTTGTAAACTCATTTACAACTTTAGTAAATGAGTTGAATCAACCTTAAAAGTTGAGTTGAGGCAACACAGCCAACATTGGATAATATGATTAACAATATGATAATATTGTTATCCATCCATCTATCCATCCATCCATCCATCCATCCATCCATCCATCCATCCATCCATCCATCCATCCATCCATAATCCTTCCTTCCTTCCTCTGCTCAACCTTGTCCCTAATGGGGTCGGGAGGTGCTGATGCCTATCTCTAGCCATGTTCTAGGCGAGAGGAGGGGTCATCCTGGACAGTTTGCCAGCCTGTCGCAGGGCAGTATGCAGAGGAAGAACATGCAAACTCCGTGCAGAAAGACCCCGGGCCAAGAATCGGACCCAGGACCTTCTTGCTGCAAGGCAACAATGCTACCAACTGTGCCACAGTGCAGCCAATAACCAAAATAAATTAAGTTGAGCCAACACATTTGGTTTAAGTTGGAGTAACAGAATAACATGGTGCTGAAATAAAGCAAAGTAATCAGGTGAAAATCCTTTCCATGATTTTTTTATGTTCATCCAAAGAATTATTTTTTTTCAGTGCAGAGAACTATATGGCAAGAATAAACAGTCGTTGTTTTCAGATAAAAGGTAAAATAATATTGTTAAAGTGCCCAGAGTTTGTTGGGAACACAGCTAGTACTAAGAAGAAATATTACTTACAGATCATAACAGTAAGGAACGTATCACTTATTTATGCTTTTAATTAGATTTTATTTTATATATTTATTTCTTCAATATTATTTTTCATGACAGTGTTAATATCATGAGAATGTTCAGTGACTCCATGACACTTTCAATTTGACTCATCAGGATTTGATTAAGAACCAACCTTCTTCTGTGTAATTTCTGTCCAGTAAAACTATTAACCTATAAATCAATAGAAAGATATAATCCATGTTTCTGTCCCATATTTGTGTGGCATTAAAATGAGAACTTTTACTTTTCCACTGAAAGAACTGCACAGTAAATGCCATGTGGGTGACATTTTATGAATGATACTCTGATGTCTCACTCTCCTGAAGGCAGCACAGAGCTGTACCATCAGAAACTAATAGAAATATTGGAGAGAAGAGTTAGAGTTAATATAGTTGCAGTTCTATCCATGTGTTAATGTTGCAGAGCTGTCCTTTTGCAAATAGTTAAAAGTTTAAACTGGTATTTTTGAACATGTTTTATCTGGTCATTTTGTGTTATATGTAACAACTGGAAAATGGCACAGAACAAGAATAATTTTTCCACTCTGATTGGCTGCTGATTTTAAGTTGAATGTCCATTCATTGCATTTTCTTAGACGCCTGTAAAAATAATTTGTA
The DNA here is from genome assembly GCA_010277075.1 of Poeciliopsis retropinna. Classification (NCBI taxonomy): domain Eukaryota; kingdom Metazoa; phylum Chordata; class Actinopteri; order Cyprinodontiformes; family Poeciliidae; genus Poeciliopsis; species Poeciliopsis retropinna. Next base: position 8,773,947 of record VMRM01000021.1, read on the forward strand.
TTCGCTTTGCTTTTTTGTTCTCTGGGAAATTATTTTTGACAGTAACTCCACAACCATAAAAATCAAAACATCAACAATACTGATAGTAATTTATAGTAAAATAATATTCAGTGAAAAGAAGCCTACAAATTCTTTGATGGGGGCACTGGCCCAAAAAAGGTTGAGAAACAGTCATAGCAGAATCACATGTGGTTGGTTCGATGTTGAGAAGAAGAAAATAATCTGATAGCTGAAAACCACAGGAAGGAGCTGATCTCCTCATACACTTCAAGTTATTACGGTATTTCTGTAAATAGTCCTGCTGCAAACATATCTGCTTAAACAAATTAGCTGCAACTCTATGTTAGCTTCCTCAGTTTGGTGCAGGTATTGATCAGGATTCTGTGATTGGGCCTTCAGATTTTGTGTAAACTTTAAACTAATTTACCGATAAGAAATCTGAGGCATGATGGACAATTGAAACCAGAAGTTTACATATACACCAAATGAAAAGACATGCAGATTTTTTTCTCACTGTCTGGACAGTGAGAAAAATCAGACCAAATTATTCTGTTTTAGATCAGTTAGAATGTTCAAATTAACTTATATTTGCTAAATGCTAGAAAAAATACCGAGAATATTTTTTTAAAGATGTGTTTTGTAACTTCCTTTGAATTCAGAACTTGCACATTGTATGTTTACTGTCCCTAAATGATGAGGAAATGTACAGATGATGATGTCATGGCTTTGGAAACCTCTGATTGGTTCACTGACTGGAGTCACACTTGACGATGTATTTCAAGGCTGTGAAACACACTGCTTTCTGGTTTGACATGATGGGAAGGACAGCAGAAATTAACCAAGATATCAGGAAGAGAATCATGGAGCTGGTGAAACACGTCCTGAACTCACATGGGCTGAAAGGCCACTCAGCAAGAAGGAAGCCATTACCCCAAAAGAAATATCAAAACACAGATTGCAGTTTGTAAATGTCCACAGGAAGAAAGACCTGACATGAGCTGTGGTCTGATGAAACTAAAGCAGAAGCTATTGGGCATAACGACCATTGGGGGGGGGGGAAACGGGGACGTTTGTGCCATCCTAACTGTGAAGAATGGAAGTGGCAGCATCATGCTGTGGGACTGTTTTGCTGGAAGGAGGAACTGGTGCACTTCATAAAATAAATAGGATCAAAGGAAAGAACATTATATGGAAATATTGAATTAACATTGAAAGACATCAGCTGGGAAGTAACAGCTTGGGCACAGACAGGCAAAGTCAGTGGTGATCCCAAAGCCCTGATCTGAAACACACCTGCCTCAGTTCTGTCAGGAGGAATGGGCCACAACTCCAGCAAACTACTGAGAGAAGCTTTTGACCTGAGTTATACAGTTTAAAAGACAATTACTCCTGGCATTGACTCAAAAAATATTTTATGGCATTTAGCAAACAGAAATAATGTTGGTAATTCTAAACCAAAACAGAAGAAATTTGATCTGATTTAAATTCAGACAGTAAGAGAAAATGTATGTAAGTATATGTAAGTATCTAGTTTCCTATGTATATGCTATCATTATATAATGCTCAAGTTTGAATACATAAATGTGTTTTTTCTTTGTTAAATTCTTCATATATTGTGCTAAACCATTATAATGCAAAGCACAAATTTAAGAATTTTATTGTTAAATTAAATCATTTTATTGTAATAATAAATCATCTACAAGTGCAACAGCGTGTCTCAGCATACTTCTGACATGTGTCACATGTCACAGGTAAGTTAAAATGACAAAAAGTAAAAACTATTTTATCATTATTAATTAGAAGGAGAGCTTGGTTGAGCACTAAATTATTGCTGATTTTCCAGGATTTTCAATTCTCACCTGTTGAGACAAATAAACTGTGGCTCATGTCTTCCGTCTGGTGTAAAGTTGGACACTTTGTATCCAGAAGGGATCCATACATATTTACCACCTCTCCAAGTGTATTCACGTTTTTTCAAACATTAGTTTCTTATGCACATGTTAAAAGTAGAGCAAGTAGTTTATTGTCACTGCTTGATGTAATGAAATGAGTCTTTGTTTATCCTGGAGATGAACTCGTTCTTCTGGACCAGCTCCTTGATGAATCTTTGTACTTGAAAACAGTACAGTAAAGACAATATCTGAGCATTTTTTCTAGTGACCTTGCGGTCAGAGTGACATGGTTTATTGACACATGATTTATTCCAGCATTAATAACTTTACTAAACAAAAATATTTTCTCATTCATGCCCTGCTGCTGATGCCAGATGGCAGCCTTGAGTCTGATTCTGAACAGAAACTTTGATTTTTACTCTGTGCTTTCAGAAGCAGGATTTGATAAGATGAGTTTATATGGAAATAAGACATTTCTACAGGCTCAAACTTCTTTAGTAGGTAATTTATTGAATTCTTGTAACTGAAGGCTGCATTGATTACTGATTGAAAACGAATATCTTTGACATCAATGGGTTGTATTAATTGTTGCGTCTGCTGTGTAGTCCACTAGGTTTGTTCAATAAGAGCTATCATTGTTTGGAGCAAAAACATTTGATATGACATCAAAAATGTTCATTCTTGTATTTATGTGACACACAGACTTATATATTTCAAGCAATTATTTTTGTTCTTTTTGATGATTATGTTTTACAGCTTAAGAAAGCCCAATTTTCAGTTACTGAAAAACAAAATATTACATAAGTCCAATTTTTAAAAGGGCTTTTAAATGGAAATGTTCTGTTAAGACCCTGTTATAGCTCAACCAGCTATAACGGTGGTGTCCCTGACCCCACTAGCCAAGCTGGCCAAAACGAGTCATTGCTAAAGAAAGTCAATAACTAAAAGTTGTTGGAAGGGTCAGAGATATGATGACGAACTAGAGCTATGTTCAGAGTTTTGACAACTCTTTATAGATGCAGTACATAAATGTGTTTTTTTTTTGTTTGTTTTTTTACATATTTGTTGAAACTGTTGATGTCATAAATGAGACAGATAATCTGTGAAAAGATCAAGCTCCTCCACCTTCTCCTTGTGTTGAAGTTGCTGGCTGCAGAAATGCTCTTCTGATCAAAAACAACCAATCAGAGCCAAGAGGAGGATCTTAGCACTTGCAATCAACTTTGTATACATGCTGCTAAAGAGAAACATGCAAATAAATTGTGTAATAGTAAATCTGATTATCTGCCATTATCAGTGGCTATGCTAAATAGCTTTAGCATTCATTTAGCAGGAAGAAGGTGCAGAATAGCAGAGAGCGAGGGGAAAGGGATGGGGATGAGCAATGCAACACAAGACTGTCATTGACTCCTGGCTCTGATTGGTTGTTCCTAGTTAGCACTGGGAGCACTAGAAGGAAGCAGAAGAACCAGACTGTCTGTCTCAAACCGTTCTTGAACAGTCTGTTAAAGCATGTCTGCATGCCAAGGTGTTGGATCTTATACAGCTGTGGAATTCAAGGATTCTAAAATACTGATGCAAAGCAGCTCTTATTCTACAGCTTTGTGATTTGCAGAAACAGCAATCTTGACATTAGTTTTTAAAGTAACTGTATACAGTGGATTTTATATACTTAAACGCATGTTTTGTATTAACTTTGGCCTCTGAATTTTCTTCTTATTAGAAGACCACATTAGCTTTTTCATGTGCTGTTCTGCCTTTCCTGCAGTTGTCTGTCTTCCCAATGCTAATGTGGAATAGAGATGTAGTGGTCTGTCACTGCATAGATGGCATATTGCAGGCTTTTTCCTGAGGGCGGACATGGTCCATCCTCCCCTCAGAGGGAGCTTGTCCCACATATTATTACAAACATGATGCTGTTGTGCTACAAGTGGGGCATTTGTAGTCATGTATGCTAACCTTAGAAAAATAGGTTTTTATGACAATTTTATTGAACCTTGCATCGTTAAACTACACCTTATTCCAGAAAAGGACATATTGGCACGATGAAATATCTTACAAGGTTGTTTACATTTTTTAATTGAGGTTCTGTCAAATTATTGGTACCTTTGTGTCCCATGTCATGTTTACAGTTGGCAAAGACCCAACAGCAAAAGTATAATAAAAAATAAAGGACCTTCAGAAATGGTATGATGAAACATGGATGGGTGGTGCCATAGTAACTTGCTGGAACTGAAGCTGTTTCTAAGTTGTCCCCACATCCTGTTCACGGCCGGTCTGTACCTCTGCTTCAAAAAGACCATCTTCTTACTTACCTCCTGCCTGGAAAGGCCATCCAGCTCTTTAGCTGAAGAGGATGGTGCTACAGCAGCTGGAGCATCATCCATTCTCTTTGCCCCTAATTTCCATTGAACCTTTCAACCTCAAGGGTTGAGAACGGTTTTAATTTCTTTTTGCCTGTTTGTTTTCCCCCAAAGCCTGCTGTGTTTATAAATATAAATGTTGCACAATTATTACACAACTTGTGTAATAAGTTGTAATTTTGAGGATTAATTTTATTGTTGAACAACTCCAGCTCTCTCGGTCAATCCAAGACGTTAATAACCTCTCAAACCTAAATATTTAAGAAAGTAAAAGTGAGATTTTGGCTTTCTTAGGACAATATCTATGTGTGCATGATTATTGGGCAACTATTAGTGTACGGAATTATTATGCAACTGAATTAAAACTGAACATTTTCCCATCTCAATTGTTTATTGTGAGAATAATAAACATACAACTCAACATTGACCAATAAACATTTCTGGCATAAAATAATAAATCAGTGACCACCCTTCTTTTCAGTAGCAGTTATTGTGAGTCTGTGAATCTATTGATCTGTTGATGATCAACTTTTTGTGCTGCAGCAGACTCCAGACTTCCAGACTCTGACCTGTTCAGTTTTCCTTCAGCAGTTTTAAGAAGGGCCCACAGGTTGTCAAAGGGCTTTAGGTCTGGTGAGGAAGGAAGGGGACCACTTCATTATTCTTTCATTTTTATGGCCTTTATTAACTGTAACCGGGTTCTGCTTCACTCCACTGTACCGGGCTGGCCCACGTAACCCATCGACTGGGTTGTGTCGTTGTCTTTAATGAAGACAAGGAGTTTCTGAGTGATCAGGCAGTTTATTTCTTGAATGAGAACATATCGGGTTGGAATCAATGCAACGGCTCAGCTTCACTCAGCACATTACAACAGAGCATTATGTTAGCTTTTAACTTCAGCACACACAGTATTAAAGAAACTAAAAGTACAAAGATTGGTGCCAGGGACACATTTAGTCGATATCAATTACACTGTAAGTTATCTAAGTTAGTAAAAATAGTGTTTTATGTGTTGCTAACACTTTTCTACACTGTGTGCTGAACAATACAACTCACCTCTCCTGCAGCTTTTACAGACTGGCACTGAGTCCAGGGCCCAGCAACATGGAAGCCACACAGAGAGGGGGCGCTATTTCCCCATTGCACTGATACATATAAAGCAAGTGGGTAACACTTTTACATAACTGGCCACAGAGTGGAGTGCTTTGATGCTTGTTATGGAGCATTGTCCTGCATAAAAATCATGGTCTTCTTGAAAGATTCAGATTTTTTCCTGTATCACTGCTTGAAGAAAGTGTCTTTTAAAAACTGGCTGTAGGTTCAGGAGTTGATTTTGAATCCATCTTCAACCCAAGAAGGTCCAACTCACTCATCTTTATAACACCAGTCCAGACCAGTACCCCTCCTCCACCTTGATGGAGTTCTGTGCCATTACTGATCCAGCCATGGGCCCGTCCATCTGGTCCATCAAGAGTCACTCTCATCTCATCAGTGCAAAAAACTTTTGAAAAATCTGTCTTCAGATTTTTCTTGGCCCAGTCTTGGGGTCTCAACTTATGTGTCTTGTTCAGCAGTGGTCAGGTTTCAACGTTCTTTACCTTGGCCATGTCTCTGAACTCTGAACAGCTTGTCTTTCTGGGAACTCCCAGGGAGGGTAGGGTTAGAATTAGGGTTAGGTTGCTATCCTGGCACATACCAGCACTGGAAGATAATGGGTTCCTGTAGCTTCACGTTGATTCTTCTCAAATCTTAGAGAGTTAATTTACATCTTTTTTTTGCAACACATTTCTTGCGACCCTGTTGACTATTTGTAGCAAAATGTTTGATGTGATCATGCCCTGATATTTTAGGAATTTCAGAAGTCCTGTCCTCCTCTGAAAGACTTTTTATAATTTTGTACTTTTCAGTCACTTAAATCTCTTTTTCCTGAGAAAAAGAAGGTGCCTAATAATTATGCACACCTTAATATAAAGTGTTGATCTCCTTAGGACCCACCCTCCCCCACTAAGCAAATACAAATTAGCTTATATGTGTATAAACATATTATTATTATTAATATTGCTGCTGCTTATTGTATATAAGTATTCTATAAGCATTAAAGTTTATACATCTTGGAATTGAAAAATATGGATAAAAATGTTCATATAGTCAAAACTAAAGCTTGCCTAATAATTGTGCACACACTAAAGACCTCGTGATGTGCATAAACTCTTGTGTCATGTAATTGTGTTCTTTGGACTTCTATTCAAAAGGGAGAGTAGTTTACTCATTTTTCATCAGTGGTTTGTATTGGCAGGTCTGAGTATCTCTTCTGGTGTCGTCACTCAGCCAAGGCTTACAGAAAAGAGAAAATAATACTGTAGTGTATCAAGACATTTTTGACGATCAAGATGAAAACAGCTTGACAAAGTGGTTTTACTATCTTGAAATCTTGCGAGTTTTGGAAGAAACCCATAATGTCAAATTAAGTCTCCGGACGTTGGAGAGAAGACTGCAAAAGAAGCGCCTTTGGCGTAGAAAAAATAAGACAGGTGTTACAGAAGTGGCCTCTTTTATTGAGCAACAACTACAAGGATCTGGGAGACAGCACGGCTACAGGTGAATGTACCAGAAATGTTGGATTGCTGGCATAGTCACAGACAGGGAAACAGTACGTCTTTTGATGCGCCTATTGGATCCCAACGGGGTTGACCTGCGTGCACAAAATCGCTTGAGACGACGCTTATATGTCAGTCGGGGACCAAACTATGTCTGGCACATCGATGGGTACGACAAATTAAAGCCTTATGGGATATGTATTAATGGATGCATAGATGGCTTTTCGAGGAAAATGATCTGGCTGGAAGCATATAAGACTAATAGTGATCCTCACATTATTGCTGGCTATTTCATTGATGCTGTGATGGAGTACAATGGATTTCCACAAAAAATACGAATGGATCATGGCACAGAGAACACTTATGTGGCAGCAATGCAAAGATTTCTGTACAACACCGAGAATGAAAATGGTTTTGACTCTGTTATTCTCGGTCCGAGTACAGGAAATCAAAGGATAGAGCGATGGTGGTGCACTTTAAGAAGTGAATGTGCCCAGTTTTGGATGGACCATTTCGACCAGCTTAAAGCCGATGGCTATTTTGTTGACAGCTTTCTGGACAAATCACTGATCCAGTTTTGCTTCCTACAAACAATACAGGTACTATAAATTTACTTCTTGCTTTCAGCACACAAATTAGAAATATATTACAAATAATACAAAAACATGACTTTTTTTCTAATATTTTCTTATTTTTTATTTTTCCATTTCTTAATCAAACAGGTGGAGCTGGATGAAGTTGTCCATGCATGGAATGACCATCGAATATGATCTACAAATAATCCTCGGGCTCCTCATGGTCGTCCCACATTAATGCATGGTGTTCCCAACCTGTATGGGGTTCCAAATTTTTTACAGTCTGCTAATCCAACAAAGCTGGAAATATGTATAGAAGAATGCCATTTCAAGGACTTTCCCTGTGATGTCGATGTATTTCACTTATGCACTGAACTCATGACAGAGCACAGACTGGTAATGACAGATGATGTGTATGAAATCACTAATCTTTATGTAAGACTCCGTCAAATGATCAGTGATGGGCTGAGGGAATAGTTTCTCTAAATCACCCAGGTCCACAAAACATCTAACAAGTCAGATATTATGTCAATATGTCCTGTGTAAACACTGATTGTAAAATTAAAATGTATGAATGAGTTACAATTTGTTTCTATGGTTTACTTAAAAAGACTAATACATTTTAGTTTCCTTCAAAGTTGAGGTCAAAGTCATTCTATTAATTTCTATGTATTTAATCTTCTTTATTATTGCAAAATACTAGCCTCTTGTTCAAAACAGCACTAAATAGTACCAACATTTGCAGATTCTCCGTTTTCTTACCCTTACTTGGTCAGGGAAACTGTTGATGTATGGACAGGAGTGTTACATGTACAAGCAATGTTTTAATCATGTTATTACTAACAGATAACCATTTGACAGTTTTCCTACCAATATGCTTGTTTGTACTTGGTATTAATTTGACAAATGTTGTCATTACTCTTGGCATGTACATATTTTTCAGTATTATGGCCAATACATTTATTTACAGTGCAACAGAAAATCATAAACAAACTACACTTTATTCAGAATATATTTATTTTGTATTCTGCCAACAAAGAACAATCCATTATTTTGACATTCCCAAAAATAAATCATAAGTGCTTAAAAACCCTTGCCTTGGTGTATAGTGCACTCATTTAATAAGCTTAAGATAAAGGAATTTTAAAACAAAAAAGAAGACTCTTTTTATAGCCTTCCACAAAACCCCCCCCAAAAAAACAGTTCCTATTTTTGTTTGTTCTGGCAGTGAACTTCTAAACATTGTCTACAGTCATTTTCATCTTACCTCTAACAATTTATAGAGGTCAGCTAACAATTAACATGTTAATTATGGGATAATAAAAGTCAGCTACATTTTGTTGTCTGGCATCATAGCTTTCCAGACAGAATTTTTGACTGCTCCCCTGACAGTTAACAGATCTGAATGGTAGTGTATCTCTCGTTGAGTTTTGACAACCTACCCTTAAACAAACCAACAGCTGTGCTGCACAAACCAGCATTTACCTATCACAAACAGTTGATCCCTTTTTATTACATCTGGAGAAAGTTTGGGAAAGATAACATCACCCAGGTAAAATGTTATCTCAAAAACCTTAAATTCTGGCAAGAAAATTTTGGGGGAAAACATATACTTAGATCTCGAAAGGCAACGTGTTACTTTAAATAGCCACCTTAATCTCTTTTGTTTTTTTTCCTCTTCCTCCACCACTTTCAAAACTTTAAATAATATCCATGACCCATACATTAACAAAACCTTGTTCATTTCAGCACTGAAATCTGGATAGCTATCATAATAGATTGACAGCTCAAGGACACAGCTACATGTGTGAGCCACAGGTCTTCTGAGAAACCCTTGAATCTTTGTAAAATCAATAAGAATTTTCTTATCCAGGAACAGGTCTGAACCTGTGCAGAACCTTAGAAACAAGGACAGATGCTGCAAATCTGCGTTCCTAATATATGTGCTAACATACTTTTGAATGTCCTTCTGCTGGACACTCATTTCCTGAGGAAAGACAATGGACTTCAAAACTTTTCTTGCAAGTTTTCATACACTGAAGAAAGGTCCTGGAAGCTGTTCCCAGTAATACTGAGTGTTTTGGCCTACTGTTCAATAACGTAAGCAGGTTCTTGGACGTGTTTTGTGTGCAAGCTCCTGGAGGATTTCGTTTACGTTGCTGGCAGTGGGCATTCGTCTGCAACTGTGGTTATCAAGAATCTCTATCAATTCCTTTTTGTCAACACTGCTGAAGTCTGACTGCCATGACTGAAACACAAAGCGCTCAGATTCAGGCATGCACTTAAGGAAATTCTCCACCACCTCACTTTTTACCTGTCCAAAGACTGCTTGCTCTAGTATGACAGGTGCAATCTTCATAGGAAGATATTTCTCTCTTGTCCATCCAAAAACAATTATTCGGCCTACACTCTCCCACTGCTGCTGTCCATAATCATGTCTCAGAAAAGGCACTCTGTAAGTGTTTCCTGTAGTACACTGGTCATAGAATTCTTTCCAGAATTCAGAAAGACAGTCTCTAACGACTCCTCCGTCATCATAACCCATCTGGTGTTCCATCTGGCAGTACAAGTTGGATTTTGAAGTCTCTGTCTAAAAGTCCGTCATCACAGAAGTGTGCTATGAGCTCAGGAAGTACCTGTCCTCTGTGAACTATCAGTATCTTCTTCACTGCCTTGGCAGATGATGTGGATTGAGGGGATATCGGCAAAGTATCATCCAAAAGTCTGTGGCTCACTGTCAGAAAACGGTCCTAGAAACACTATGTTACTGCTATCCAAATCCTCCTCCCTAAGTTCTGTAGAATGAAGTGAAAAGTTAATATTGTCATGATTTGTTATGTTTCCAACAAATAGGAAGTCAGGAGTTACTTCTGTGGATATTATAGGTTGGCTGGTCATTGCAACATTTACAGCAGATGAAGAGGAGGGCTGTCTCACAGAACTGTCTTGATCCTGAAAAAATGGTGAAGGCAAAACTTCATCTTGACTGACTGACTGGTTAACCTTCTTTTTATGGGTGGTCAGGTAAAACTTGAGAATAGTCAGTTTTGTAACATGAAACATTTGTCCAACAGTGATTTTGTCATCAATTTAATTTTATGATGGCAAATAATTCTTTAGCTCTTCATCTGTCATGAGCTGGATGACGCTGGTATCAATCTAAACAAGGACAATAAAAAAATATTTATTTTAAAACTTATGGAACTAGAATTGCATGCAAATTATTTGAATTAAATTAGATAACATTGGTAGACACATGCCTTAAAAAAATAGTATTTGAAATACTGATTTTTTTTCAGCTAGTACCTTCTCTCTCAGCATGGTCTCGATAATTTCCTCAGGAATATTCCTTTGTCTCAGAAAATCACTCAGGTCATCCATTCTGTGAAGGGAAGATACACAAGACCATCATCATATGTTTCCAATAAAATATAAGCAAGTCATACTACAAATTATAATTTTACCTGAAAAACTAATCATAATATAGGCATTCATAATGCCATCTATCCATCGATTTTCTAACACCCTTATTCCTAGCGGGGTCGGGAGGGGTGCAGGTGCCTATCTATAGCGAACGAGAGGCAGGTACACCTGGACAGGTCGCCAGCCTGTCGCAGGGCAACACAGAGACAGACAGGACAAACAACCATGCACACACACACAATCACGCCTAGGGAGAATTTAGAGAGATCAATTAACCCAACAGTCATGTTTTTGGACTGTTGGAGGAAGCTGGAGAACCTGGAGAGAACACACCATGCACAGGGAGAACATTCAAACTCCGTGCATTAAGACCCCGGGCCGGGACATTCATAATGCCTTTAAGCGCTTTTTTTTTTTGTGAAATGATTTTACTAAGGCTAAACTCAAACTATTTCAATATTACAAATAAATTCTTTCACAAAAATATTTAGCATCTTTTTAAACTTTTGTTTTATAATAACTATTACAACAGTTATTTTATTTGTGTAATTACACAAATGTATGCTTATACAGTGGATTTACTTTTAAAATGGCCACATTTTGAGAAACCTCTTTAAATTCACAAAAAAGATAAGAAAATATTTATTGGTAATAACAAAGAACTGTACCATTCCATATTGACACTGTCTTTAGCAGTAGAAAAGGAAAAACACTGAAATTTAAGCCATCTGTGGACCATAACAGTCTTTCAATAGAGAACTGGAGGAACACACCATAGCAGAGAAGTCACTTATACCTCTTGTGTGATCAGAAAAGGTTTGTGAAAATGCAGCTGGTCCACACCATCCAGTCTTCTGTCTTTCTGAAACAACCTGCACTGTACAAAACCAAGCACAAATGGTTTTGGCTGTTACTTGAACTTACTGATTAAATCGATAAAATAGATTTGCAGACAGATAAAATATTTTTTTATTTATATATTTCTTTGTGCAGTTACATAAATTATTTAGAAGTTAATAATAATAAAAGAGAGAGAGACAGAGAGAGTACGTGACATAAAATACCATGACATATTGTAGTTTAACTTTAAAAAACATACATAGGCTTAGAGGTATCGTTTTGGCGTCACAGTGGTTTGGGAGCGAGATGCAGCATCTACGAACTACTCACCAGTTATTACACCACAACTTTTGGTAGACTGAACATGTATCATTACAGCAAATAAAAGTACCACGTAATCCTCAACTATTAACTAAAGTTACCGGAAAATCAGTTGTGGACTGACGAAGTAAAAAAACAGAAAACGTTAGCTTCAAAGATATGAATGCATCTTTTTAAGATATCTTCAAGATTAGCTACCGTCGTCAGTGTGCCAAATTGATTACTTTATACTATGCTTATATTACAGACTTAATTTAAATAAAACCAAATTTCTTACCGTTGTAAACAGCTATGTTTAGCTGGGTGCTTGCAGGCGGCAGGCGCAACCGATGGTACAGTCAAACCTGTACAGGTGGACTGAACCAAATCGAAAGGGGGTTCGTCCTCCACAGTCTCCAAACGTCTTGCGCATGTGTAGACTATCATTAAATGAGCCTATCTCATTATTTTGAGATCTCATAGTATGTCATTATACATAGTATCTCATTATAATGAGATAGTATGTCATTATAATGAGATCATTTTTCATATAATGAAAAATGATCTCATTATAATGACATACTATAATGAGATAGTATGTCATTATAATGACATACTATCTCATTATAATGTTCCTCCAGTTCTCTATTGAAAGACTGTTATGGTCCACAGATGGCTTAAATTTCAGTGTTTTTCCTTTTCTACTGCTAAAGACAGTGTCAATATGGAATGGTACAGTTCTTTGTTTTTCATTATATGAAAAATTATCTCATACCTCTCCCGGTATGGAGGTATGAGATAATTTATAGAATGTATGAGATAATTTATAGAATGTGCCTCCCCCGGTATGGAAGCCCATTTCCGCGCGGAAATGGGCTTCCATACCGGGGGAGGCACATTCTATAAATTTGTCTTTCTTTTCAATAATAAACTAAATGCACAAGATTGTATTGAAACAAAGAAAATAGACCTTTGTAGAAAATGGATCTGTAAATGATTTAGAGGGTCTTGAACAGATGTGTTTAGGATTTAGCCTGTTCAGCAATAAGAATAGTACATGGGTCACTTATCCAAAGGTGAGTGATAATTAAGAAGAATGCAGAAGCTGTGATAAAAAGTAAAAAAATATTTTTTGTTGAGGTTACAGGACAGATTTGCTTTATTCTAAAATTGTGGCAAGGCCAAACAAAACAAAATCACTTAGAGACCAGAAATGGCACTCCTAGTTCAGATTAACCTGAATCTATCTATCTATCTATCTATCTATCTATCTATCTATCTATCTATCTATCTATCTATCTATCTATCTATCTATCTATCTATCTATCTATCTATCTATCTATCTATCTATCTATCTATCTATCATCGAAATGAATTGAAGATGGGTGGTAATAGGTGGTGTGCGTCATACGTTGCGCAGCCCGCTGTGTTGCTCTCTCTCTCTCTCTCTGTGTGTTTGGTGCTTAAGAAAGACGGTGGAGGAGAAGCTTATTTTGAAATCCTCGACAGGATCCGTGTCTTGCTTCGGCCGAGGTGGAGGATCCACCTGCTGCAGCAGACCCCCTGACAGACTGACTGACCGGAGCTGCGGCGGAACTTCAACTCTGCTCTGCTTCAAAGACGCCGCACGTTTCTGCACGAGACTGTTCTTCCAGTGACAGACTGGACATGTGAGAGGACTCGGAGACTGGACTCCTGCGCTGACGTTTTCTTTTCCGAAGAGCAGAAACTGAGCCGAAGGTGGGACAGAGAACACACAGAGACCCTTCATGTCTACCCCGTTAGATGATGGAGGCTGGCCTGTAGGGATTTGATTCCACTCGGTCCAGGTGTGGGCGGACAGGGACTTGGCTGGAATTTCGCCAAAATTACGACGGGAATCAAGTACAGTTCACTGTCTCCCGTTACTGGGGGAGACCATCGGCCTCTAGTCATGTCTCGCGCTAAGGAGCGACTGAAAGCCGGGAAGGAGACGAAGGACAGTGTCAGTCTGCTGCCGTGCTTTTATTTTGTGGAGGTAATCCATCCATCCATCCATCCATCCATCCATCCATCCATCCATCCATCCATCTCACTCTGAGGTTATTGTGTTAGATGTCAGTCATTTTCTCATGAGCCTCCAGTGTGGGCAGGTGAGCTCTGTGGTGTGTGTGGACTGCTAATTCTTTACCTCCCATCCCCCTCTGTAGTTATTCTGATTGTGACTAGAAGTGACTCTTGGGTTGGAATTGATGCTCATTGGTCTCTGTGGTGTTTGGTTCTCTTGATTTGGCTGTAAATGAGGCTGCAGTCGTTTCCAGGATATTGTTATTCATCCAGCAGTTTGGTGAGGCAGGGCCCAAAAATTCTGAGGCAAATATTTTGATTGGCATTTAACAGTGAAGAGTTCACACAAAGCATATAAGACAGTCCTAATGTACTAATGCACTTTAGGGACTGCTTCCATTTAATCACTATATTGGACATTCATGCTCACAGTTTAGGGTTAAGCCATTTTTCTAGCAAATCACTGACTTTCAGTGTAATTGTTTTTTCCTCTTGGCCTAAAGCCTGCAGTCATGTTGCATTTGGTTCACCCGCCTCCAGACTGTTGAGCAGCCCTCCAGCATGCTCACTAGTTCTCTCTCGTGGGTGGAGATTATATGTTTTCCATGCTGACATTCCAATTTGCAAAATCACACGATGGTTATTGTTGTTGTTAAATAAACCTATGTAATGAAATGCATCATGGTGTAACTATTCTGTTTTATTACATAGCAGTCTTCAGAATGAAAGCAAGCAAAATTAATAAATAGCTGAAAATGTGGTTCCATAGAAAAAACTTTAATTTAGTTCTACTGAATTTGAAAATTCATTCACCTATGCAGACTAATCCCAGTCTGAAGGGGTGACTTTGGCTCAGTTGTCCTGCAATAGAAAAGTTGTTCAAGTTTCCTTCTTCCTTCTTCCACATGCCGATGTGCCCCTGACTTAATACTGATCTGCTCATTATTGTGTGAATGAGAGTGTGACTGTGTGAATGTGGCTCTATTGTGAAATAATTTGATCTGTTGGTATGACTAGAGCGACAAAGAATTCAGTCTATTTACTATTTAATGTCTCATTAGTAGTGGCGCCGCCGGGCCTGACCCTGCCTTGAAGAATCCTTTAGGGTTTTATACAAAACCCTAAAACAGTTAATCAGTTAACTCCTGATTTTAACAGGAGTTAAAATCAGGAGTTAAAATCAGGAGTTATCTTCTTCAGTCAAGAAGATAACTCCGTCTATTTTTGACATTTGACTGATCTAGACCATAAAACTGGGTAGAACCTAGTATCAATGGGAAAAGACATCAGACAACTTTAGTCACGACTAGCATTATCAAAATAATAAATATCTCAATAAATAGACACTAGAAAAATGAATAATTTGTTTGTGTCAAATTCATTATCAATTGCATTTGCCAAAATGTTTGCCTTCCCTCTGACTGCAGCGCTGCAGTAACATGGCCTCCCTGCTGGAACTGAAAGCTTTAAACTCTGCTAACATGTTAAATATATCCGGGAAAAAAACATATTCACCCAGAGGTCGCGCTAGACTTTTGTGTTCTCCGTCATTTTGACCGACAGCATGACTGCTATTTTTACCCGTCAAATTATAATTATATTAACATATGGTATTTTGAGGATTTCTATGCTCTTTCGTTAATATTCACCTAGTTGAACCATGAATCCAGATCCCTTCACACATAAAGAAGATGAATGTATCTATCTTTTTCTCTGTAGTGACAAAAACCACTGACCCGATAACTTAACTGAAATTAAACCACTCCACTTAAATTACCAGCGCTTCAATTCTGTCAAGATGCAAGACAGGTCAAATTTCTCTTATGTTGGCCAATTGTTTTATTTATCATATGCTCTAGGAGCCATAGTTTGGTTTAGGTTTTGTCGCTTGTTTAACTTTTAGGAGTTGCAGTGGCTGCAGTGTGCTGCAATAAAGGTACAAGAGAGCTGATGAACAGATGAAGAACAGAACCATTTCTATTCTGCTTTTTCTTGCTCTGTGTGTCAGCACTACCCTACACGCTGACCTGTTGCCATGGCAACTGACAGACAGACAGCTCAACGAGCAGATAGAGCATTACCAATCAGGAGAAACAAAACAGTTCCCAAACAAAAAAGTACGCAAAAACACCAAAACAGAACATCCAGTCCATTACTTTATGTTGTCAGGCTTGATGTTTATTTTGCGATTATTATCAGCTGACTTAAACACCTGCTCTACTGATGAGTTGGTGTGCAGGTTGTCTTATTTTAGTGCTAACGGAACCAAAACATATCCGAACTGCGCAGGACATGTTAAGGTTATGAAAGTCAATAGCAGGTTAGCAAGTTAGGCTAGCATAACTGAATCGCTGCTCCCTTTCTCAATATTTTCTTTAAAATAAAACTTTTTCCTCACCTGATAAACCCAGGAGCCTTGTTATGTATGACTGTCATAGGGTGGAACTAACCCTATAAAAAAAAGAATGCAAACATTGCATCCTTTTTTCAGATTCTTTGCATGATTGTGGTATTTTCCTGACCACCAATATTTCTGACTCAATGGATAGCAATGGCGGACGGTAAGTGATGATGTTTGGAAAAGAGGAAGAAATGTAGATTTTTTATTTTTTTATTTTTTATTTTTAAATACAATGGATTATCTTTAAAAAGGAGAACTGGACACTAAGATGGGGATTTAAGTTTTCAGTTGAAAAAACAAAAACAATAATATTTATTCAGAAAAAAAAGAAAAAAGGACATAAAACCTGTAAAATGTAATCTACCACAACAATCACTTATTAATAATCACAAAATAAACAATTCAAGAAAAAAAAGTCAAACAAAAGGTCCTATTTAGCCTAAATTACTTAAATTCAGATGCAATGCCAAACAGCAGCTCCGTCATGAAGCTGACCACAGCTGCACCGTTTCTTTCCTCTTTTTTCATTGCCCATATTTCTGGGAAACCAGCTGATAGCAGCGCTGCTAACTCATGCTGTAAATGATACTGCATGTGTTTCGACTGCTGCTCCTGATCAAACTCAAAATTAAACTTCTCCATACTGAACAGCTCTCTGATAGCAGATGGCATGCCAGCAGTCCACAGCTAAACGTTGAACTATTGTGTAGCCTGGGAAATATTTAGCCTCACAGGACACAATAACTGGAGTTCTTTATGTGCAGTATATTTTATTTTCAGTTGAGACAGATTAAATAAAGCTGTCTTGCCTCTCACTTTTGTTCAACATCCAGAACATATGTGCACCAAACATTAGTCATGAAATGTGGCATCAGTAGTAAATGTGGCAGAGAAAATGCACAAAAAGAAAATACAAGATATAAAAGAAAAGAAAAGAAAAAACGTCAGTGGCCTCTGGCTGCACAAACAAAATACAGAGAGCTGCATTTCACCACACTGATTCACAGCGCGTGGAATTGTGATATAACCTGTTATCAACACTTACATTCCACAGTAATGTCTCAGTTCACTCTTGCTGCTGGAGCACACAGGTTATCGGACATCTTATTGTCACCTGCAGGAAATGGCAGGTTTCCTGGACAATTTGTTTCAAAAATTCACTGTCTTATTAAACTACTGACTGCTTATCTCTTGATCAACAGGTGACGTGTATATTTACCAATTTTCTGCCAAATCTATCTCCCCTTGATAGTTTTGGTACTGAACATCCAAGTTCAGTACGTACTGTAGCAACACAGGAAGAAGCAAGATGCATTTCCTGCCCTGTCTTTGGGAACAGTAATCACTTTGAAACATTGCTCTCTAGTCACCAAAATGGGCAGCAACCGAGACCAACTACCTGAACATACAGACAGAAAATAAAATTACATAATCAAGCCAAAATAACTCAATATTATTGCTACTGTAAGATAAAAGAAATGCAACACTTTTAAACAGTATAATTACCAAAATCTACCACCCGGCTACACTGTAATGTTGTTTTCAGTTTTTGGTGAAGTAAATAATGAGCCAATCAATGAATGCAGTCAGTTGTCAATGAAGTGGTTTCAGTGCTGTACCCTTCTTCGTGCTACTAGTTCTATTTCTGAAGTAGGTACGGAAATCTGAGAACAGCTGGGCTGAGCCGCGTCGAATTTACTAATGGAAAACGAATCTGGCTGAGGTGGACCGGTTAGAGACGAGCTAGTGGAACAGTGTCTTAAAAAAGCAGGGTCATAGTAAGTTGGGGCCATATATGTTAACTAATGTCACCTGGAGTGGTTGTAACTTACTCAGGTCTGTGGAATTAAATGTAGATCCTGTGGTAGGACTTGCCTCGATGTAGATCCATAAGAAAAGTGATCACACAAAAAACTTCAGTTTTCTTGCTGGTGTGAGAAGTCCAGTGCAGTTGCACTCCACAAACCTGGACTCATAGAAAACTGATCATTTTCCATACCTTTAGACTATTTTCCTGACACATATGTGTGCAGCTTTCTGTTGGTCTCCTTCCAATAAAATACATTGAGATTTGTGCTTTCAGTCTAAAACCATAGGACACCAATACTGTGCAACTATACTCAACTCCTTTTTGAATTAGAAGCATATTACTTTATCTTGCGACAGATTGGCGACCTGTCCAGGGTGACCCCACCTCTTGCCCGGAATGCAGCTGGAAATAGGCACCAGCACCTCCCAACCCCACTAGGGACAAGGGTGAACAGAAAATGGATGGATGGATGGATGGATGGATGGATGGATGGATGGATTACTTTATCTTGGTACTGCGGCTTTATAGTATTTTTCTGTTTACTTTCTGCCTGAGGCCCTTATGTCCATTTTCAAGCAACGCTTTCTCGAAGTGTGCCTGTAATTCGCTTAAATGTGGCTGAGAATAGAGGGACTAGACTGCAGAGGACTGAGGAGTTGCTGACTTATTGCTGAATTGATATATTCATAGAAATGTTGCTGTTTTCTGTTCTTCTGTTCTTTCTGATGTGAAAGGTAGAGGAGGTTCAGTATAGCTTTGGGTTAACTATCAGAAGTGCAAATTTCTCAGTTTGCTTCCTTCTGTCCACAGCAAAGCTGTGCTTGTATCTCACACACTGCCACACTGGCTGCTAGGCAACATGGCCTTCTGAATGGGGTGTATTTCTATATCTGTGTGCTGATATGAGGACGTTATGAGGAAGAAAACATTCTTATTGCAGCCTGTTTTCTGGTGCATCCTCAATAGAAAGCCTTTGGTTCAATTATCATTATGCATTAGCTTCAGATCAGTTTTATGTTCTTAACAACAAAAGATTTGACTTTATTCTTTCTTGACAACTAAATGTAGATAACTGTTGTTTCTATGTGTGTCTTTGCTGGGGAATCTACCTGCATAGTGTATCCTCCCTTGGTAACTTCAGCATGTGAGTTGATTTAGGGCAGTAAATTAGGGCAAGAGCCTCATTGCAATGCAGCACAGTATATTCTGGCAGCAGTGGGAATATTTTACTGTAGAGAGTATGATATCATAATCTGATGAGGCTTTGGGGTTAGGAGTATGGTTTTTGATTAGTTATAAATGAATGTGAGGATGATGCTGACTAAAAAATAAAAATAAACACCCAGAGGAAATGGTTCAATTTGTAAATAGTTTAGTCCGCTTCCATGGAATTGTTATATTTAGTGAAAGCTGGCTGTGGGACTCGATTATCTTTAAATTATTTTTTCTTTTAATAATTGCAGAGTACTTAATTAATTAATTAATTATGTTTTAATCAAAAATACATATTGACAACATAAGCAACATTTTAGAGTTTTTTTGGCCACTAAATTATTGCATAAATCAATCTGTTATTCGGGTTCTTCAATCTTCAATAATCAGATTGGAGCAAAGTGTTGTTCTATCCATTCATTCAGTTTTTCAGTGTTTCAGAATCTCCTGATGATTCATGGAACTTATTTAGAAATGTGGACAGTGGCCGCTGACATTAGCATTGTGACATCTGTGTTGCTGCTACATGTTTTTAGCATTGAGGTGCAATTGTAGGCTTGAATAGCTTCACTTATAAGCTAACTCCTTTTAGCACAACTTGATGGTGTTTTTTTTAGCTTCCCATCAGATCATTTTTTTAAATCAGAAATGAATCCCCACTGGGCTGAAATTGTTGTTAGCGAATGTCGCTTGTACGTCAGATTTAAGGTTGTGCTAGAAGCACAATACAAATCTGGTTCAGGATTTTTGTATGTAAAAAAAAAGTGATTAATTGTGTAAAAAAAAATATTGTCTTAAAATCTGTA
This sequence comes from Poeciliopsis retropinna, assembly GCA_010277075.1. Classification (NCBI taxonomy): domain Eukaryota; kingdom Metazoa; phylum Chordata; class Actinopteri; order Cyprinodontiformes; family Poeciliidae; genus Poeciliopsis; species Poeciliopsis retropinna. The sequence continues at coordinate 8,794,212 of VMRM01000021.1, forward strand.
TATTCAATTAATAATCAAAATTGACGTGTTAAAGTCTTAGCACTAAAAGTTAAAATTTATTGCAATCGAAGCAGTTCATTGCACACTGAAATTTTGGTGTACATTAATACTGCAATAACAATATACTTGCCATACATACTAGAAAGTTGTATCCTGGACTTTTTTTTTGCCTTTGTGCTGCTTTTTGAAGTCTCCTTATCTTGGAGTAGTTGCTAGTTTGGTCTAACTAATTTGGAACTAATTTGGATAATTAGTTCCTGCCAATTAACTAATCAAGAGATGTACTGGTGAGACTTTAGGGCAGATGGAAAAAAAAAAACAAAAAACTACGCAATCTGAAGAATATTGTCTCTACCTGAACTGGTTCCCCTGTGTTGGCCTTGGCCGGCAGATTATCTGAAATCTCCTGGATGATATGCAAACAAGACTGTCTTTCTCATCTCATTCTCTTCCTGAAGACATTGATGCAACTGCAGAGCAGAGTGCTCCCAAGGACTTGCTAAGACCACCGTATCAGAGACTGTTGCCTGGAAAAGCTGGCTGCATGTGGCTCCGGGACTTACTGCACACATATCTGAAGGCTAAAGATACACACTCTCTGATTTCACTGCTTTTCGCTGGTTGCATGTCTGAATGTTGCTATGTGTGTTGGGATTCTCTACGTATCCTTCCTGATGTTTTCATTTCACCACCTGTCTGTCTGTTTATTTTATTATGAATTGTGGGGTACTTATTACTTTAGACCTACATTTAGCTTTACAATTTTAATAATGGAGTGAGACCTAGACAAATTCGTGTTTATAAGTTTATAAATTATTCTTATTATCCCAGAACAAGAATCAAACATGGAGAACCAGCATTTAACTGTATTCTTTACTTGTCTAGAACAAATTTAGAAAATGTTTTCTTTTCAACACAAACAAATGTTTGTGTTGTTTTTGTTTTTCTTCTAATTCATGTAAAGAACTTTGAACTGCCTTGTTGCTAAAAAAAGTGCTATATTAATAAAACTTCTTCTTAAGTTCAGCAATCAGGCTGCAGTCGCTGGGCTCCGTTCTCCTCCAGTTACATTATGCAAACCACGCATAATGTGGTTTAGAAGGAAAGTTCTTTCTAGAAAGTTCTCCTTTCTAGAAGGAGAACTTTCTGGTTGATTTAACACTTTAAAACATTAAGTAACTACTTAGAGACCAAATACAGCAACTGGATTTTCAATTTGACCTGAGAAAATATTTTTCTACCATTTAAAAGAACCTTAAATATGCATGATAGGTACCATAATCTACCTTCTTCTTCCTCTTTACTGTTCTCTTTCCTCCAATCTGCTCCATACTTTGGATTTGTTAGTTTCCAAATACTCCAAACTAAGTTATTTAATACATTTGGCTTCTTAGCTTTCATTGATATTATACAATAATTATAATGTGTATTTCATCTCATTTTATTCAAATGGCTTCTTAGCTTCCATTGATAATATAAAATAATTATAATGTGTATTTCATCTCAATTAATCAACCCGATTGTTTTACTGGGACCTCAGCCAAGCTGCAGAACAATCACTTTGTCTATTGCAGTGCTAATGATGAGTGATCTACATTTATCACCATTTGTTTATAGATTTTTGGTAATGATATATTATTACTGAAACAGCTGATATTCATTTGCACTGATCAGGTTCAGGATGTTTTTTTGATCACTGATGGATTTTAGCTGATCTCTTGGCTTCCCATGCCTTTCCCTTTGTATGTTTTCAATATATTTCCTTGTGTCATTTCACATTATTATACCACTTAAATTCTGAACTTGTTTGTTTTGGTTTCTTCTATGTATGGATTATTTGGGTTGTTACCATCAATATCAATATCACCTTTATCACCAATATCACCTATCATATGTTTAATATGACAAACTGCGATGTGTTCAACACTTATTTTACCCTCTGTGTATAGTTGAATAAATATTAAGACCCAGAAATAACAGGAGGGGTGTCCACACCTATGCTGTTTAATGCTGGAGGTGATATCTTTCAGTGATCATGTACGTGTGACTGCATGGTTTTAAATCTTTTCTCTGAGGTTTTGTTCTGATCTTCTCTCTGTGTCGCAGCTCCCCATCCTGGCCTCCTCTGTTGTCAGTCTTTATTTTCTGGAGCTGACTGATATTTTCCAGCCAGTGCACTCTGGGTATACTTGTAATGACCGCAGCTTGTCGTTGCCCTACATCCTGCCCAGACAAGAAGTCTGCCCACTCCCTTTGCTCTTCAGCTTGGCCTTTGCAGCTCCAACAGTCACAGTAAGTTTTACAGACATCACATTTTGTTAATGAATTTCAGACACTAAAATTGAATCTGGATTAATGAACTATCAAAACAGATATACTGAAATTCTTATCTGAGGGCTTATGCAACAAGTCAGTCATATAAATTTATCACAGTGAAAAAATACATAATATAAATTATGAAATTAATATCACATTAGCTTGGGTATGTAAGTTAAGTTGCTTTTAGTTCCTATTGTCAATGTGATCATGTTACCACTCAGTTACACATGACTTTCAGTGTTCATATTGCTTATTTCAATCAATCAATAATTTTTCTAATGATCCTCTAGCAGTAATCTTTCCCTTATTTTTATATCCTAAATACCAATAGCTTTTTAATCAGCATTTTTCTTATTCTTCAATTATGAAATTGAAAAAAAAACCAAACAATCTGTTATTAAATGCAGAATTAATGAAAATATGAAACTTTAAAAATGAGTGAGAAACTGCCAATGTTGGGAAAATGGTTGATCTAAATGATGGTAGAGTCTATTCACCAGCAAAGAAAGTGTGACTTTTTTTAAAATGGTGCATAACAGCAAATATATATCTCACAAACACATAGATTTTCTGCATATGAATGAATATATAGTTTTTCCACCATTTATCACAGATAATTAATTTGTCAGCAATTTATATTGTCTGCCATCTTTGAAGTTAGTTGTTAAATGATAAGAAAAAAAACATTTCCAAAAATTTGTCACATTCTAAAAAATTCCCTTTCATAGATTAGCCATTTCTGTTACCATCTCACTGGAGCTTTTATGTTTAGAACATGATGGGGATTCATGTTCTTGTCTGGAAATGGATCTCACTGTCAGATGTTGTACAAGCTGTGTTTCTTTTACAAACATGCACGAATCTTCGTCTGTTTCCTGTTAATGTCGAAAAGCCACAATTTTGCAGTTGTGTTGTTTTCATTAAAGGAATTTAATCAAAATCATAGGTGAATAAGCTTGTTCATGAGATGAGTCATTAAAAATCATGGCAGCATGAATGCAAACAGTTACATGATAAATATTCATAATTCTGATGGCGCTTGTCATCATCCATCAGAGGAGACGTTGCTGTCTCATTCAGGCGTTGGAGCGCTATGTGTGCAGCATTTTGGGAAATTGTAGTCAATGCATTTACAGAAGAGCTATTGATTGTTGAAAATAAATAATTCTGTTTTTCCTTTTATTTCTTTTAGTTAGTTTCTAAGCTAAAGCCAGAGGAAAGGACATGTTAGGGAAAACCCTCAAAGCTAAGATTATAGGACATTAGGAGGTAAGTAACAACCTGTTTAGGGCATAGCTCAAAGAGAGGGTAACAAAAGGAATGGAAAACTGTTGTGGGATGCCACTTTGATTGTTATCTCTTAAATGTAGCAGGTCATAACAGACCAACTGTATTTTGGTATTAATAAATGGAATTCATGAATTCAACTCACTGACTCTTCTGTTACCTCATCCATCAAGAACTCAGCGTGGAGAACACATAATTCTCCACAGGATTCAAAATGTTCAAATGACACATAACTTTTTATGAATGTGAGACTGTGAGACCTCTGGATTTTTCAGCTGCACATTGTCTGAAAAAACAAAAACAAGCCATCTTCCTCCTCCGACTTCCTGCTGTCTTGTTCGTGGTTTTTGCCAATCAATCAATCAATCAAATTTTATTTGTATAGCACATTTCAGCAGCAAGGCATTTCAAAGTGCTTTACATCATAACAAACATAAAAACACAAAGTCATGTAACATAGAATAAACAATCAAAACATTAATTGATAACAGTAGTAACAGCCAGTTGTTGTTCATGTGACTCATGTGATGGAAAAAAGTGTTTCCATTGTAGTTCTGCAAAATACATCTATTTCAATATGGCTGAAAACCACCTCATCCTAGTGCAAAAAAATTTTTTAAGAATTTTTTTTTTAATTGCCGTGTCTCCATTAAGCAAATTTATTTTAGTAATTCAAACTTCTGCAATTTTATAGTTCATGGAAACGCAGCTCCTGGTAACTATTATTTGTTTGTTAAACTATTTAAGTAGTCATTTATAATAGTTTTCAAATGAGTCTGAAGTATTTGTGGATTTCAGTGAATCATGGGTGGTTGTGAAATACATGAAGGTCCATGCATTCTTAAAAACAAAAACATATTTACATCTGCAATCAAACGTCTTACACTACTGAGGATTTATTATTATTATTATTATTTTTTTTCTTTTATCTTAGCAGTTTAGTTAGTCAGCAGCTATAAAAGTCTGGTTTGCCAACTCTTTTGTGCTGTAGATCCTGATAGGAGAAGCCATCCTGTACTGCTATCTGTCCAGGAGGTCGTCAACCACTCAGACTGAAGCTAACATCAACGCCGCAGGCTGTAATTTCAACTCCTACATTCGCAGAGCTGTCCGCTTTATAGGTGGGAGAATATATGCCTTATACCACAACAGCTTAGAAACATCTCCATAGTGTCTGTAAGAAAAATAAAACCAGCAGCTCCTCACCCAAAGTGCCAGATCTGTTTTCCAGTGTAAGAGGATATGATGGCAAACAGAACAACTGAAGAAAGCAAAACGTCTACAAAATATGTGTATTAATCTGCAGGTGTAGAAGTTGTACATTATCATTTGATTATTAACACAAGCATGCTTTGAATGCACTCTGTTGCACAGGCGTCCATATCTTTGGCCTGTGTGTGACGGCTCTGATAACGGACATCCTCCAGCTGTCCACTGGGCAGCATACGCCCTACTGGCTGGATGTGTGCAAACCCAACTTGACCCACATTAACATGTCGAGCTGTGAGGAAGCCTTCATTCTGGAAGATATCTGTTCTGGACCGGACCTGGGACTCATCAACGCTGGGAGGTGAGGCTCAATTCCCACAGGATACTTGTATGAATGTGGGGATTATTTGTCAAGTTCATTGTCTTGGTAGTCACACTGGCTCACATAGGGTTCAATTTTCTCATCAAAGTTTTTGGTGGCCTCTTTGTTCTCAGTTCACTAATGGCCATGTAAAGAACATTCAAAATCAAATAAATTGTGCATAAATGTAAGCACATCTACTTCTTTTTGTATATGTGCATATAGATATATATATATATATATAGAGAGAGAGAGATACCTAAGACAATTTTCTCCCAGATCAGTTTTCCTTAGTCGATGCCATAACAAGAGATGGTAGTAAGGATTCATACAGTGACAATACATTCAAATGTGACAAGCCTATTCATTTTGATCTGTCAGCAAGACTGGCTGGGTGGTCATAATGATTTTCTTAGAATCAAGAATATTCTCTGAGCTGAATTGAAAATCAACTGGTCATCACTATTAATAGTGGGATCGTTATATTTCAGGTTTGGGTCTTGGGTAAACATTTTATTGAAAACCATTGTGTAACATCAGAATGATTGGTGCTGATATTCCTTTGGTTCTAATGAGAAGCCACGTTAGAAGCTCCACTTAAGGAAAAACATCTGACACAAATCAGAACTGCTACCCTGATAACACACTGTTCTTAGTAGCACATTACAGCTGGCATGGAAGTAAATGCTCATTTTACTCATTTAGTGTTGGATAGGTTAGTTTAAACTTATCACAATAAAATGGTACTATTACATTAAACTATAATAGGAGTAAAAATATTTCAGTTACTTTAAAAAGTAACTAGTTTTAACATTCTTGGATCTGCCATCTTTTCTGTATTTAGATGTTTTTAAAATGCTAGTTGGGTTTATCCCATTATTTTTGGGAATAGGAACATTCAAATTATCTGTTGATCTGGATAGACATGAGATACCTTTCGGTAGATATTTGTTCAATTAAATTAAATTCAGTTTTTTAATATAGCGCCAATCTACAATAGTTGTTCTCTCAAGGCACTTCATAGAAAAAAAGGGAAAAAGGTAATTTCAATCCAATTATACAGACAAATTCAAATCAATTACAAATATTCAAAAGGACTAAAAGTGTCCTACCTACCCAGCAGACTGGTTCAAGTCATTGATTTGATGCAATCAGCATTCACTCCTCCTGAATGAGCACATGGCCACAATGGACAGTTGGTGTCATTGCAGCAATCCCTCATGCTGAGCATCAGTATTTATGGATAGCTGAGTGTCATCAAGATAACAATGAAATTTATCCAGCTTTGCCTTGGGATGTTTCCTTGATCACTACAACATGTTCAGGCCTTTATAAAATCTACTGGATCAAATGCGGCTGCAAGAGGATTTATCATTAACATGAACAAACTAATCATCTGGACATGAAGCAGCAACAACTGTGTGTTAAACAATGTAATAACGTGTTTTTAACAACCCAAGCCAAAGCTACATTTTACTGAAAAGGTATAATGTGTCATGATGTGTGGGTAAGAGATGGTGAGGTAGACGCATTGGACCCAGGTTATGGTGAAATTTGTAATTTTAATGATGACAATGAGAAGTACAGAAAAGTCCATGTGAGCAATAAGGCTTGGAGCTCAGACTCTGGTAGCAACTGGAATAACTCAAAACAGGCAGTGGGGAGACACAGGCCAACACGACAAATGACAGAACAGACAAGGACCCGAAAAGGAAACAAGAGACACAGGTGGATTTAAACACACAGAAGGTTATCAGGGGAATGTGACAGAGCTGGGATCAGTCAAGGGTAGATAAGCCTACCCTTGACTCAACAGAACAGAGAAACCTAAATTAACACACAGAAAAAAAACAACAACAAATCCTCACATAATGTGGCCTTCGTTGTTATTCTTTTACATGTTGCATTTAAACACCTGTTAGTGCAGGGTTGCCACTGTGCACAATACACATACCTCATCCAAGTTTCTTTAAAAGTCACATTCCTCTTTTGGATAAATATTCAGCGTTGTCCTTGACTGTGTGAACATGGTGCAGAACACTTAGCTTTCCTTGTTTCTGTCTTTTAGGAAGTCTTTCCCATCCCAGCATGCCACACTGGCTGCCTTTGCTGCTGTCTACATCTCTGTAAGTAGTCTTTGCACTTTTGTATGTGCAAAGTGAATCATGTAAATGCTGAACTCTGTCATAATTGTTAAAAAATATTATCAGAAATAATAAGTGGTACACTTGTAACCGTGTCTCTTAGATGTATTTCAACACAGTGCTGACAGACTCAGCCAAGCTACTGAAGCCTCTGCTCGTCTTCTCTTTCGTCATGCTGGCCATCCTGGCCGGATTGACCCGGATCATTCAGTTCAGAAACCACCCGGTGGATGTGTACAGCGGCTGGTTACTGGGAGCTGCCATCGCTGTTTATTTGGTAAAACCCATGTTTCAGTATTGAGAGAATATACTTTAATTTGATAGAAGGGAGTCAATCAATAACACACACCACAAGGCCACCAGTACCAGCCAGAGTACCAGAGGACTGGTACTCTGTTGTCTTTGTTGCTCTAGTTATGGCTGATTTTAATATTAAATCTGAATGTGAATAGGATGCTGAGGTAACATATCTCAAAATGAATCTTTTGATTCAGTTCCTGACTGATGGTTTTTGGTTCACTTCACCTTTATTTACACTTGTTTCGTCAACACTAGCAAGATAATAAATACAGTACCAACTTCAGGAGGTTATGGAGAGCTTAATGCTGGCTACAATTTTTGTACAATAACAAGACTGCTGATCCGTCCCTTTGCCCATTTAGAAGGGCGAACTGAAACTGGGAGCTGGGTCCACAGTGGAGCAAAGGTTGGTGTATTCCATACATTACTTTGTCTTTCCATTGTAAGAAGCGACCTGTGCTGCTTCATTCCTGGTCTCCCTTCAGCTGCAGCTCCATAATACAACGGTGCTGGACAGTTAGAGTGGAGTTCTGGGTGTCACACAACACAGTCCATTTGATTGGGAGACAGCAGGAGACATTCTACTGTGCCACCTTTTTCTGAGTATATCGCTTCATAAGACATTTAGGTTTAACTCCACCTGGCAGTAGAAATGCTCTCCCGAAGAAGGCGGACCATACATTAGTGTTGGTCTTTTGTAAGTGACTATTTTAGTAATCTATCAATTATTCTGATGGTTAATTGAGTAATTGAATAAAAAACATTTATGAAATAAAATGTTAGTAAATATTTTAACCATATTTTATTGGTAAAATATTACGGTATCAATATCAAATATCAACAGCAGCCATATTTTTAATACTTGAGCATCCCTAACAATTACTTTTTTGTAGGTTAGAGAATTAAAATTTAACAATAGTAGCTCACTTTTTAAGTTAACCTGGACAATTTGAAATTATATTTAATTTAATAATAAAGACACTTCTAAAAAATGTCTACACTCAAGTTTTTAATTTATGTATTCATCTTCAGTCAATTTAATAACTGGACTCTCACTTTGCACAGCCATTTATAGCTTCTCTGTTTATATCTATCTGTATATCTATACAGGTGAGTCTCCGCTTCACCTCGATAGATACATCTGCCACACTCTTTGCCACTGTTTGGTCCAAACTGGTCATGAAGCAGCAGATCTAGAGGAAAAGTCTGCTGTATTCCAGGCGTCATGCCAGTCATTTTAAGGATGCCTATTTGTCCTCCCATAGACAATAAAAACCCGGACATTATCATCTGTCAATAAAATTCTCCTGGATCGAACTTGAAAATTGGACGCTACACTGATAGCACTCAGCGTCTTAGGCAGATGTGAGAATGTAGCACAATACAAATAATAATCACCGGCCAGAACACAGTGCGCTAAATCGTAAATCATCATTTAACTAAGCGTCGAGGCAGATAATTTGCACTAGCAATACCAATTGTTACTAGTGGAAACACAAGGTATTGGTGCGTAGCAAACAGTTGTTTCAAATTGTTCCAATTTTTGTACATGAACCCTTTCACCCTGAACATATTTGTATTTAAATTTGATATGACATTGATAGATTTTCTATTTATTATCACACCTACAGCCAGGCTCACTCACCCCGGTAACATCACTTGAAAGTTGGTGATTTCTACATGTAGCAGCAGAAAGGTTGGCTTACTTTTAACATTTGAGCTTTATCGGGGCAAACTAAAATCTTCTGTATGAACGATTGTTTCAAAGTCAACGACACCAAGCGGGTGATTACTACGTGACTTGATGCAATCGGCTGGATTTCCTTATATAGAAACTTTAAACTAATTTGAATGATGAACTGAAACTGATGCGTTTTTTGAAAACTAGGATCAGTGTTTGTCTGATTGAATTGATTTTAAACCTTACACCCACTTTTCATTTTTTTAATGTTTATGTTCTTTGAATAGTTTTATTTGTATTCCGTTGAATTGTACTGGATGTTTGTTACATTATATGCAAAAAAGAAAGACTTTAATAACAGTATCCTGGTCGTTTGATTTTTTTTTTTTATATCATAAAATCCTGGCATTTATACAGAGGCGTGGGACATGACTAACTAGAAACTGTCTGTCTCTCTCTGTATTTTCTTGAAAATGTAGACTATTGCCACTGAACTTCCAAAAGGCTACTAACATTTTAAAATCTAGTATGTTGAATTTCAGTGAATGTGAAAATACATGACCTTTCAGTCTTCCTCACATGCAGAGCACAGAGTACTGTTGCCTATGTTGTGTTCAAGAAATGAATAAAGAACAAAAACTGTATATATAGCATGTACAAGCCTCACAGCACATGAGCGACAAGAACAGAAAAATGATCAAATCCAGCAAACATTTGGGATGCCTTTAACTTCCTATTTTAATAGTTCAGTTACTAAGTATACCTTAAAATGCATTAATAGTTTCAGTAGAAACCATCTTTTCATTACAATTGTAGCAAATATGCTACAATATGCAAATATCCTTTTTATGTCCCTCTTGGGGGTACAATCAATCAGCACCAAGGAGAATTATTGCTGTTCCTGCATTGGCTGCTTTGCAAATACAGGTAATAGTGTACCTAAAAGCATTGTGCATAGGTATTTCAGCTTTCCAAACTGCATTTTCTTTGATATATTTCAGACATGCCTTATAGAAAGATCCGTCTACTGTATTTTGTTTTTGTAGTGTCAGGAAAAACATTAGTCTGTTTTTGTGGAGCATTTTGGCCTTGATGTGGAAAAAAAGCATGGTGCTTTACCACAGAACTGTACAACATGAGAAGCATGCCTACTGTTTAACCTGCAGTTTGTATTCAGAGCATCAAATCAGGGAGTTTTTGTTCCAGGATTTTTGGTATCAAATAATTTAAGTGATTTGATTATTCATCTCATCCTAAATCTGAGTATGATCCCCATTCTAACACACCCCATCACTTCAGCCTGTTCTCTCACTTCCTTTATCACAGCCATCTGGACCAACCTGCAGGGGTCTCTGCAGTTGTGGGTTGTGTGAATAGTAGACAGGTGGCTGGTGACCCTGCTGAGTCGTTTATTTGAATATATCCTAAATATGGAAAAAGAAAAGAAGGAATTCATTATTGACTTCATGAGCAGAGTGAGCATTATAACATCAAAATATTACACCGACAATCTTATTGGTTTTTATAGTATACTTTAATAGTATTTAGCATCCAGTTAGTCAGTTAGGTATCAAAGTTGCTTAATAAATAGTCAAACCCAAATAACATATGGCACATGTTATTTAGATGTAAGATTCTTAGAACCAAGCTTCTTTAAGTTCTAAAAGGAAATCCTGATATGTAGGTTGATACTATAATACGTCCTACACACCATAACCCTCGGCACACTCTCTGCTTTAGACTCTGCCAGTATACACTTTCAGACTTTCTGCTGAAACACTGACACATCCACACATTCTAACACGTCCCTCTGCAGCTACCCACGTTTTTTGTTGTTCTGGTTTGTCCTGCAGGATGAAACTCTGCCAGCAGATATGCCTGGTCATGTTGAGAAACTTTTAATTATAATCAAAATCTGAATTTACTCATATTTAAAGGAAACATACTCCTGGAAGTGTTACATGTCCTTCTCTCTTCTCTCCTAAAGATTTGAGGTACACTATCATGCCATCAATAGTGGGTCAGCTTCCCAAAACATTGAATTCATGTGCCCCAATAACTTACATGTACAGGTGTATGAAATTCGGCTTCCAGACTGCTTCTGTTTGATTCAGTTTATTTATAGCACCAATTCAATGTTGTCTTATGGCACATTATAAAAAAGGTAACTATCCAATCATACAGTCAGATAAGATTTGCAGTCAGTTCCATGCTTTCCAGATTGATGCTGGTTACTAAATGATGACGCCAAGTTCAGTTTATTATTCAAATTGGTATAAATGAATTTTCTGCCTAAGGAAACCCAGCAGATTGCATTGAGTCACTGACTTGCAGCATTCACTCCTCCTGAACAAACACAGAGATACTGGACAGTCGCTTGCATTGTGTTGTTGACTGATAATCCCTCATGGTTTTGACAACCCTTCTGGTTATTACATTGTCTTAGTTGACTATGGAGGCTGATCTTATGGCAGATCCATTTGACATCTAACATAATGACACATCTCCATTTTCTGCTGCTAGCCTGGGTCTTTGTCTGCTTTTGTTTGTACAGGGTGTATACGCAGTAAGCAACTTCAAGCCAAGTGAAGATCGCTGCAGAAGTCAACTGAATCCTCCCATTCTTAGAGAGCGATCCCTTTCTTCCCTCCCAAATGTCAGCCAATCAGCAACCAGCAACAGCCACCAAGGTAAAAATCCTGTGCCTTTTGAAACATTTTAAATGACACCTTTAACACACATTGTACGTTCACACTAAAGACTCCCACATTCTAAGACATACTTAGCATATGCTGTTAGCTGCACAAACTCTGCAGACGGTTGAAATTTTATCGTCAAGTATACTGATTGCCTGCATTGTAACAAGTTCCTTAATTTCTCACAATCTTTCTGATTTGATACTAGTTACCAAATGATGAAGCCAAGTTCAGTTTATTTTTCAAATTGGTAAGAATTAGTTTTTTGTCAAAACAAAGCCAGCAGATTGCTAGTAAGTTTGCTGAGCCAGCTGGGCACCTAGTCCTGCTTGTGCTTCACCACGGCAACCACTGCCCTGGTGAATGTGCACCTGTCAATGCAGCACAAAGTAGCAGTCTGATGTGTAGAGATGCTGACTCTAAGCCTTATCAGCTCAGTGTCATATATCAAACAGTTTGATGTGAACACAGTTTCCACTGAAACACTGAGCATATATATATATTTTTACAGCATATATGGCTGTAAAAATGTACCTTTGCACAGATGTGTCCAGCAGACATAATGTGGAGTGAAGTACACCAGACTTAAGGTACACATCAAACAGAGACAGAACACACTGAGACAATTTTAGGGTTTTTGTTTTTTAGACTGTGTCTGCATAAATCTTTTGGCAGGCCAGAAACAACAGTCATTTTGAAACTGAATCCCAGAGTTGATACATTTCAAAGTGAAAACCTCCATCCCCCTCACTCTCGCAAATAACAAACAATATTTTTGCTTACAGTGCGAACGATTGGCCCGGCATACCTTCTACAACATTTTCAGTGGTGCTGCATTCTGTTGTGTGGATACACATTTTCTATTAATTTTACAAATATGTATAAAGCCCTGCGACAAATTGGCAACCTGGGTGACCCCGCCTCTCGCCCAGAACGTTAGCAGGAGATAGGCACCAGCACCTCCTGACCCCAGTAGGGTGTTAGAAAATGGATGGATGGATAAAGCATTTTCCCCATACAGCCAAATGCTGTTAACATTTTATGCCAGAAGGTGCATTAGACTACCATAAAAAACAAATAAATGACATTAAAATAAATATATTATACCTTAAAATGTTTACTTTGCAAAACTTTTGTTCAAAACAACTTAGCATTCATTTTGATTGAATTGTCAGTGTTATAATAAATAGATTGCTAATCATTATATTTTTTACCCATAATCATTATAATGAGGGGATAATGTGTCATATCTGGATATTTTTCTTTCCTTGTCCATCTTGAGCTATTTTCCCACTGCTCTGATAGTCCACCATAGAAAAACTACAAATGCTTCACATTTTGTTCAGTCTGTAGCAAGTTATTATTAAAGTCAAACAGTATTAAAGCTCTGGGAATTCCATCAGTTTTTATATGGTCCAGATATGACTATGTGAATTAAATTTTCACTTTAATCAGATGTCCTAATTGCCTCTAATTTAACGCAGCAGTATGAGTTTAACTCCTTTTTTGCTGTCTTTGTTAGGCCACCACACCCTGGCCCCCAGCCCACCAAAGCCCATCATTACAAGAACCTCCTCCCACACTTTGGCTCCTGACCATCCAGTACCCATCCTAACCCGTAGCTCCTCCTATCGGGAGCCATCTATGAGCAATCTGAAGAGAACCAGTGCTGATGTGGAGGTGATCACTCAGTCCAGTCCACCTGGAAACCGTGACAACATGATGACCTTTAGCAGCAGCACACTGCCAAGGTAGCAGTTTGTTTCACACCAAACACATTTAGCCCCCAATGTTGAAGGTTCTAGTGAAGTTATACATTTAATCTCTTCAAACAAAAAGTTTTAAAGCACCAGGTACTTTAGTTACTCTTACAGTGGTTTTGATTTGAGCTTTGGCCTTTCTGACGGTCTTTCAGTTCTTTCTAAATTTAACTTTTCGTGGAACAACTTTATTTGAGAGATTTGTGCCTACATAGTGACTTTTGCCACAGTCTTCTTCTGTTATGTATTTCATCTCATCATTCTCCAGGTCCCATGGCGGCTCCTCTGTGGAGGAAGGTCGTATCCCACGACGACATGCCTCCATTCATACCTCCATGGACTCCACCAGATCCAAGCAGCTGCTCAGCCAATGGAAGAACAAGAATGATAACAGGAAGTTGTCGATGCAGGTAATGGATGGAATAAGGCCGCTCCCTTCCTCTTCTCCCCTGAGGAACATGGAGTTCCGTTGCTCCGCCGAGCCGTGTGTAATGGGCCTGGAGGCGGAGCTCCGGACTGGTGCCCATATACCTTCGTCCTCAGGACAGGAAGTGGAGATGCGTGCTGGGGCCCACATCCCAGCGCAGTACATGAAATTAGCTGCAAGCTCTGTCCCTATTAGCAATCATAATCACCTGGCACATAATGGCAGCACTGGAATGGCCGGTGGGGCCAGAGTCTCCATGCAGCCTCGTCCTGGATCCTCCCAGCTGGTTCACATTCCTGAGGAGGAAAATCCTAACAGCAAGGATCAGGAGAGTGAATCAGAGGACAGCATGATGGACGGCGGAGGGTCAGTAAGAGAAAAATGGCTGAGAGTGGCTGAGAAGACCACCCTTCCTTGCAGACCCCTGAGTGCTGGAGGACAGCCTCGTCTAATGCAGGTTAAACTTCTTTTACTTTCTGATCCACAGATTTTTTTAAAGGGAGGATATTATGAAAAAAAAAAGGTTTTTCCTTAGCTTCACATAGACTATAATGTTATTCCCTCATCAAAAACATTTCAGGAGCGTTGCTTTGATTCTTTCATGCATGTTTGAGAGGCACCTATTCTATTCAGAGGGACCTGCACCTCCAGCTGTCCACAAAGCTCCTCCTTAGAGCTGCAGCCTTCAGCAGAGTTTCTGCTTCACAGATCAGCCCTCCACCCTACCTGGCCTTAGCCCTTCAGACTAGTTGCAACAGCAATTAGCAAACAGCCAGTGGAACTGGAGTCTGTTCTCAACTCATCATGAGAACTACTTCTCATCCAATGCTCCTAGGAACACTTGTAAATGGAATAATGGAAAAACACTGTTGTGACGACTTTGTGAAGAAGGAATGTTGGAAAAAGCAAGAGCTTTTGAAAGAGACATAGGCCCAATTCCATGGCATTAAATTGTGAAGTCAATTTCTTTGAGTTATATTTGATATAAACAACATTATTATAAAAAACTAAAGGTAACTTACTTACTTGATTGTGCTACAAAATGGCATTATGTGCCTGAAAAACATATAATGCCACCATGACTGGTGAGGCACAGACTCCAACAAAATCAGATGTGCAAATTCAAAATCCAATATAGAACCTATATTTTAATTTTGACCATAACTAATTAAAGCTTATAACAATATAATAGCAAGAAAGACAAACTAATATTTAATAAGGCCACAATTTTTTAATTATTTGAATATTTTCTTCTCTTTCCAGATTAAAATCGAAAATCATGTATGATATTACATTTATTTTACATGACATCCATGTACCTATCCCTTTTTACTGTACATCTATGGTCAAATAGAAAAATGAAATGTAGAAAAAATGTAGAAAATGGGCAGTTAAACAAGTACATTAGCAATATGGTCTGGAGACAGACAGCAATGGGCTAGCACCCGTCCCATTGCATCCTTCATTCTCTTGTCTGATACAGCGCCTCCAGAGGTGAGGCACAGCACTGCACTGCCTCACCCTGGTCTTACTTCATGTATTATATATCTTACTTTTCATGGGCAGATGTTTCATGGGATATGTTTACATATCTGCTTCCCATGACAGCATGTCACTGAATGCCACCCCTACAACAACATATTTTTAAAAGATTTATTGTACTGCAAATCAATTTTGTTCATTTTTGAATTTGCACACTACTTAAAAGACAAAGTCACCACAAGGCAACTGAACTGTGGCAGGAGAATGATATTATGTTTGGAATCTGAGCCTTGGGGATCAGTGGCCCCAAGGTTCAGTGAAAGCAAAGCCCCCAGCTTCAATTTGAGTTCATAAAGTGAAGAATAATGTGGCAACATACCAGTGAGGAGGAGGAGGATATCTGACAGAAGTAGCTAGGAGTCTCAAACAAACTAAACAGTTTGCTACCCAGTAATTTAAACAAACTCTAAGTCTACTCTGCCTGTAATTCACCAGGGTGCCATACTGAATAACAGAATCAATACTTTCTAAAACACAAATTCAGCCAGTATTCAGGAAGGTGTTGCAATTGCTGCTCTGATTCTGATCAGCAATGTTGTTCTGACACCCATATGGGTCAGAATGCTTTATATCGCTTAGCTTTGCAGTCATTATAAAGCATTTTTATCCAGTAGTTCTTATCTCTGGTCCTCCGGGCTGCTGTCTTTTGCTTTAGATGTCTAGCAAGGAATCCTTTTCCTAGACTTCTATCTGTTACACTGCTACTTCACATTTAGCTGGAAAGTTGGGCAATTTGGCAGCAGTGTTTGGAATTGGCCTTTGTTTATTGCCTCTTTCTTTTTCCAGGTCATAGCCTTGTCCAAACAGCAAGGTCTCCTTCACTCTCCTCGTTCTGAAGATGGTGGATCTATTCGGTACAGAGCGCTGACAGACCAAGATCCATCTCCTCCGGCCTCTACCACTGGGGCAATAGGAGTTGGAGGTATCTGTGCACTTTTCTTTGGCAGTATGAATCTTGGCATAATCATGTCAAGATATTTTCTGTTTCAGAAGTCTTTAGAAACACATAGATGTGAAAAGACAAATCCCAAAAATGGATTTCAGACAACTAGTTCTATGCCGTGCCACCAACTGTTGTTGTCCATCCATCCATCCATCCATGCATACATCCATACATCCATCCATTTTCTTGCACACTTGTCCCTAGTGGGGTAATAGAATAGAATAGAATTCAACTTTATTGTCATTGCACTGTCACAAGTACAAGCAACAAAATGTAGTTTGCATCTATCCAGAAGTGCTATACAGGATATAAATATTTATAAACAGGTATACAAAGATAAGGTGTATAAACAGAGAGTAATTGTAACATGCTATAAAACATTTGTATAAATATAGATATGAGAGCTATGTACATATTATACAGATTACGCAGATTATACAGAACATACAGGAATATTAGGAAGTGGATTGTCTATGTATTGTTTTATAATACAAAATAAATAATGGCAAATAAGATTTACAAATTATATAAAGATTGTATACAGATCAAGTATGTGTGTGAGGGGATCAGTCCGGGAGTGGAGGGGTACAGTCCTTGTAGTTTGTGTCAGGAGGCAGTCAGGAGCGTGACAGCTGTGGGAAAGAAGCTGTTCCGGTGCCTGGTGGTTCTGGTTCATAGGCTTCTGCAACTCCTCCCAGAGGGCAGGAGGGAGAAGAGTGTGTGTGCAGGGTGAGTGAAGTCCTTGGTGATTTTCCCGTCCCTTTTGACACTGCTTCCTGTAGATGTCCTTGATGGCAGGGAGCAGTGCCCCGGCGATGTGCTGGGCAGTTTTCACCACCCTCTGCAGACTTTCCGGTCGGAGACAGAGCAGTTCCCGTACCAAACTGTAATTCAGTTGGTGAGGATGCTCTCAATGGTGCAGCGGTAAAAGTTGATGAGGATCTCTGAGGACAGGTGGTTCTTCCTCAAGGTCCTCATGAAGAAGAGGCGCTAGTGCGCCTTCTTGACGAGTTTGTAGCAGTTGGTCGTCCAAGTCAGGTCCTCAGAGATGTCCACCTCCTCCCTGTAGGCGGCCTCATCGTTGTCTCTGATGAGGCCGATCACCGTGATGTCATCTACAAACTTGATGATGGCGTTAGAGCCATGGACAGGTCTGCAGTCATGGGTGAAGAGGGAGTAGAGGAAGGGACTCATCACACAGCCTTGTGGCACTCCAGTGTTTATGATGATGGTGGATTAGAAGTGATTGTCCAGCCGGACGTGTTGGGGTCGACTGGTCAGGAAGTCGAGCAACCAGCTGCACATGAGTGAACTGATGCCGAGGTCTGTGAGTTTGGTAATGAGTTGTGATGGAATGACAGTGTTAAATGCTGAACTAAAGTCTAAGAACAGCATTCTGGTGTAAGTGTTCTTGATGTCCAGGTGAGAAAGGACAGAGTGCAGCGCTATGGAGACTGCATCCTCTGTGCTCCTATTCTGCCTGTATGCAAATTGGTGGGGGTCCAGTGTGGGGGGGAGGCAGGATCTGAGGTGTGCTAGGACCAGCCGCTCCAAGCGTCATCATGATAATTGTTTCTTTTGTCTGTTTTCTAGGAGGTGGTTTAGAAAGAAGTGGCAGCATAGTTCGTGTAGAAGCTCATCCTGAATCCAGACAAAAGCCTGTGGTGAAACCTCCAAGCACAGATGGCAGTGGATCATGGCGATGGAAACCGCCAGAACAAAGAGTGTCCCTGCGACAGTCAACGTTCGCCCTGAATGACCTAAACAGACACACAGATAGCTGTGATTCTCTGAGAGATGGCGGTTCAGTGGATGGAAGGAGGAGCGTGGCAGGGACTGAATCAGAGAGTGAAGGTGGGGGGGACGTAGGAGGTGGAGGGGGAGGAGGAGCATATCCAATCATACACGTGTGATTCACCCTTTGCACCCCTTACACCAAAATAATCCTAACAATTACCAGCATTACAATTTTAATCCCGACACTCCCAATAATCCAAACTTTAACAATGTTCATCCAAATTTTAACCCCAGCTTCAACAACTCCAACATGTCCTTTCCTTCCACCGTCACCTTTGCTCCTCCCTTCCACCCTCACCCCCAAGCAGTCACCACTATCAGGGTGACCCCGGTGGAGACGACAGCTGCTAGCAGTGATGGAGGTTCAGACAGCCAGTCAGTGGCCTCGTCCAGCCGGGAGTCCACTCTTCGAAGAAAGAGCAGCACCAATGTTGTTCATGTCCAAGACCGAGGGCCCACCCCGGATCTCCATAACAACCACCGCCCCAGTGATGACAGCAACCGCCTCGACAATGAGAGCAGCAACCGTTTCCATGAAAACCTTAGAAATTTTCAAGAAAACCCAATCCAGCCTAATTTTCCCAACAGGCAGATGCAGGTCGTGTTTGGTCGTCCCAGTCCAACTCCTCCTCCTACTCTGCCCCGCCCCCTCCTGACTCACACGCCACCTCCTACTCTAGGGCTGGCCTATAAAGAATAAGTCATCCATCTGTACCTGTGATTGAGACTGCTGTTGGGACCAAAACTTGTAAGAGTGTGGAATCATATCTATCATATCTATCAAGACTGGGAATATTTCCTTCTCCCACAACAGTGAATATTGAACCAGTTCCAACTAACTCCATCAGTTGTGAATTCTATAGCCTGGGCTCTATGTGTAAGAGTTTGAGCCCATTTTTCATTGTGTTATTATTATTTAACTTTATATTTAAGTCAACACCTGTTGGAGAGACTGGATAACTTTTGCCAAACAGTGACTTCATAGGCACATACACAATGGGCTGAACAAACTGAGTGATGCTAGTGTATGAGGTAACCCAGATCTCCATCCGCTGTCCTCCTTTTACACCGTGAGTTTGACACTGATTGGATTCACAAACAATCATTTACATATTTATCATCTTTTATACTTTTACTAAACAAACCAACAACTTGTGAACATTACAGAGTGAGCAAATGATCTACAGCCTATGGTCACCTCTGTGATGTTTTTGTGTGTGAATCTGCAGCCTGAAATGAATAAAGCCCCCAATCTTCATTGTGAGTGGGCCGCAGTCCTGAGTGCAGTTACAGTATCTTATAGGTGATATTGTGTTTGTGGTGGCAGAGATCAATAAGTTACATATTGTGTTAAATATATAGTATAACATGCTGTCCTTATTCTTTTAGATGCAACGTTTTAATTTTGTGCAGTATGATTTTCTGCTGATCTTAGTGTTGTTGGTGCTTTGACATGTGGAGTGTGACTGATCTAAAGCCACTGAAACAACAACGAGGCCAAAGACTAAACCCAAGACAAATTATACGTTATGATTCAGAAAGATTAATTTACTGTAAAAATATACTTATAGTTTAGGGGACACAGTGTTACGGGAGATGTAATTGTATTTATTTATAATTATATAATTTTTCAATATAATTTTAAAACTAATCCATAACACATCAGAATCCTTGTTCAAAATTATAATTAAACAGTAGCAATTTCTTTACTTTTCTATAATTTTGGATCCATAACAAGCTTTAGATTCATCATGTTTCTCTCGATATGGCACCAAAATGAAAAAGACAGTTTATCTTTAATGTAAAAGTAAATTCTTTAGATGTTTTTAGTTAATTTTACACACCTAAACCTTTTTTGTTATATCAACATCGTTACAATTGATATTAATAATTACTGGGTAGTTGTACAAATATTAATATCAAAAAGGTTCAGAATGGCTCTGTTGGTTCTCTACTTACTAGGGCTGCATAATATTTCACAAATGTATTCTCATCAAAATATCAGTGTGTTCAATATTCATATCACAAAAAATTGTTTGGACAGCAATAATTGTTGGGTAATATATTTTACAAGTTGTATTTTTCATGTTAATGCAATATTTTGCCAGTAGGACAAAGTCTGAACAGCAAAAGGTCAAACCAGACAGAAAGGTTCTTCTTTCCTCTCTTTCAAAGAGAGGAAAGAAGAAAATAGGCACCTGATATCATCATCACAATATTTACCAAAATTAAAATGATTGCCATCAGAAGATTTTATAATATTGTGCAGCCCTTGTACTCACTTTTACCAAACCTACCGAGTCCTGTTTTAAACCTGAAGAACATTTCTGAGTGGAATCAAAATGTGAAACTCTGTTAGTACACAACTCATTAACAGAAACACAAGAGACGATGAGCACACCAGAACAACAGTCTGCTGCAGAACTTTATGGTTTATGAAGAACGCTTCAAGCTTTATGTTGCCATCATTCAACAGTGAGACATTATGTAGCTGGTTCTACATCAGTGGTATCCTTCCTTCTTTTTTCCTTCTTTCTTTTCTTTGTTCCTTCCTTCCTTCTTTTCTGCAGTCATAAATCACACGTGATATTATTGCAGTATTTACTGATATGATCCTATCACAACATTTTCTAATATTGTGCAGCTCTAATGTGAACTCCATGCAGAAAATACCCAGGTAGGAATTTGAACCCAGATGCTTCTTGCTGCGATGCAGCAGTGCAGCTTCAGCAGTGATCACAGTATAATTTGAACTCCTTTCAGTACAGCCTTTTAATGGTAGGATAAATTCAAAGGTAAAAATTCTTCAATAATTTCTTTCTTTGTGCTGGTAAGCCAGCTTGTCCACAGACATCTGTTTTCACATTCCTGTTTTACTTCCTGCTAAAGTGCCATCAAAGAAGACATGTACAGTCAGCTGCTCTCACAGTGTGTTCATCATTTTATTGAAACTTCCTTGGAAACAGAAATACTGTCATGTTTGGATTGTTTGATATATTAGAAAGCACAGTTGAAAGAGCTATTTATGTAGAAAAACACAATCTCCTTTTCTCACATAGAAAAGATAAACATTTTCTGTTTATCTGAACAATTTTATTCAGATAAAACTGTTCTTGGTGAGTTAGGATCACTATAATGAGTAAGATGCATTAGTTTAGATTTTTAAAAAACGTATTTTACATTGAAAGGCTTTGATACATTTCCTCAGTATTGAGTAGAATTCTCTGTTAAGCTTTTTTGATGTGGGTCAAAAGTTTCTGGCAACTTTTCTCAGTCTCAGACTGGTTTGCCTTTACAGTCCGTTCTCTCTGATAAACTTGAACTGAGTCGTGTTTGTAGGCTGCCTTGCTCTCACAAAGCTTTATAGTTCTACCCGTTAATATTTTGGAACTCATTTGTTTCTTTGGGTCACTGTCTGTTTGGAAAACCCATATCTATCCAGGTTTTAACTTCCTGGTTGATGTTTTGAGATGTTGCTTCAATATTTCCCCACAGCAGTCTTTGTTCATCATGTCAGCTATTTTGATCAGTGCACCTGCAGAAAAACAATCACACAGCATGACACTGCCACTCCCCTTCCCTAAAGTTGTTTTTTTTACTTCAGATGTTAAAATGGTTATTATGGTCAAATACTTCAACTCTAGTTTGATCAGACCTGAACGTGTCGCTAGAACCTAAAGCATTCATCCCAGAATGCATCTGCAAACTGAAATATTATCACATTTCACACCAGGTCCTTCCTGACTGGTGTTCATACTCATCAATGATTGTTTAAATAAATTAACCTGGCACCTTCAAGCCATGTATGAACCAGATTTTCAGTTGGCTGATTTCTTTGGATTTTCCACGAAAACACACATTAGACAGTTTGAGATGCAACTCAGATGTTGTGAATTAACCTTTAAATCAATAGCCATTAAAAGCACAGCCACATCAAATGTTATGGTTAGTCAAATTCTTTAAAGGCATGGTAGTCCTCATGTATAGAAACTTTGAATATGAGGCAAGATAAAAATTCTCTAAAAGACCCTTTCTCATTACTCTGGAGTTCAGCAAATATAAATAATTTTGTCTGATTTAATGTCAGAGAGAAAATTACTTTAATGTTTGTATGTAAGTATCAGACACTGTATTGGCTTTGTCAGAAAATAGACAGAATACAATAGATATGTATAACTGCTGCTTTGTAAATTATGATTTTTATAGGCTTCTGCTCAGATGTTAAGTTTGCTTATTATGAAATTTTAGCTGTCATGATGAGGCTTATATGATGATAATACGCTGTCAGTATGTCTTGATGTATTTTTAACTTCATCCAAAATAGTTACAGGAAAAACTATTTCAACTTTTATTACATAATGGGCATTATTTTAGAAGCATGGTTGAATGTGACTCGTGTTTTAGCAGCTACTCGGGTTGAGTCTAGTCAGTGGAGGATGGGCTTCAAATGTCCTGATCTCTCAACAAAGAAGCACATTGTTGTGCTAACCTTTGACCTGGTTTGATGTTTTGAGTTGTTAGATGATACAAAGAATTTTATAGGAATTTGGTTCTATTGTCCTGAATCAGAGTTGGTGGAAGGATGAAAATCATGATCATCATGTGATGAAACTCTGAAAACTGAATGTAGGAAAGGAGGAAAGAGAAGTGTGACGGCAGTCTATCCTCCCGACTGGGAGGATGGAGGAGCCGGGGGGCAGCGGTTCATGGTCTGGGTGGAGCCAGAGGCAGCGCATGGTCCAGGTTCTAATGGAAGGATGGGGAAACATGGTGGCAGAGTAATGAAGTGAGATGGAAACATGTTGTAGTCCTCTTAAGAGCATGTGGAGGTGGGTGGTGGTAGAGAACTCTATTTTTATTGTTTTATTTAAATTTTTAAAATATTTTTAGACTCTTGTGAACTTTATTGATTAATACAAGAACTAGGGAAGAGACAGAAGGGGAAGACAAGCAGCAAAAGGTCTGAGATAAGGAATGGAAGCGGAGACAAAACTGCATCAAGGACCACAACCTCTGGTCATGGTACACGCTCCTCCCACAGCCACCAGAACCACCCTGAGCCACCAGAACCACCCTGAGCCTACTAGTTGACAGTTTGAAGCACAGCTAAAATTTTACCCTGATGCATTTCTTCATGGCTTTCTGCATAATCTTCTATTGTAAAGCACAGAGTCGCATGAGGTCATTGATCCGAACAAAGGAATGTTCCAGGAATACATTGATCGTCTTTAAATTGTGTAGAGCATATGGAAAGTAGAAAACAGCAGAAAAACTTCTTTGAAAACTACTAGCAACACATCAGCGTCATGGGGAAGCTTTTGCTAATTCACTGGAATTCATCAGTTCTGATGGTTTATGTCTTCATCCAGTGTGATCCCTGTGGAGCTCTCACAGAACCAATATTCTTTTTCAAATGCTTGAACACTAATGTAGAGAAAGGAAGTTATTATACAGAAGTCAAAAGGAAGCCATTGTGAATTTATCTTAAAGTGTATAGAACTTAAAAGTGTTCAAGTTTGTTTACAAATCAAGATGTATTTTAATAAGTTTAGAAATATTAATATTTTCTTTTATGATTATTTAGTTTTTAAAAAATTCTATTAGAGATAACAGATATATTGTTGGAATGCCCTAAAAGACCAGCACTTTGTCCAGAAGGTTCACACTAAGTTGTATTTAGGATCCATAATGAATGTTAGCAACATACAATGCTGGCAAGGATGAACGATTCCAGGTTGCTAGTTTGAAATATTTCTCAAAAAGTGCAATTTTTTCCAAACATGTAATTCTAACATTTTGAAGTTTATTCTTTCACAGTTGCATTTACTTATTTTTACATTAATGTTATATGTGATAATGGGCAAAAACTACTTCTGGTGCTGTCTCCAAACTGTGCCATTGAAACCACTGCAAAAAAGAGCAAACCAAGCAAACCTTTTTGTGATTTTTGCAAATCTTTATAAATAAGAGTATAACTGCTTTATCAGTCCCAATTGGAGGGTAGAACTTTCTTACATTACATACCACAAATACAATGTTTCTCAGTCATCATAGGCTGGGAATGGACATCACATACAGTGTAATTTTGTTTAATTTGCATATTTCTGAGAATGAAAATAAAACTGAGTTTATGTGTGCACATCCCATACAGTTCAAAACTTTTTTTAGAGGGACTCTGAAGTAAATTTTAGCTATTTGCAGGTAGGTGTGGTACATAACTCAACAATAATAAATGTATGCAAGGGGTCATTGTACCCGTTGCATACATTTATCCCTGCAGAAAGGAAAGAATATTTTGATAAATGTTAGTAAATGTGATTTCTAATCAACCCGTGATGTGATCTAGTCTGGTGTTGACACTTATTACCGGCACCTGAATCCCTCAGGGTATTTGATCATATTTGATATTTGCTGCAGTTTCAGGTTGTACCTGTAGTTGTAATTATTTATGCTTTCAGTAGGATGTTGTTGAAAATCTCCTTGCTTAACAACTACTGTTCAATGTAAATGTAAAGAAATTTTATTTCAAAGCTAAAGTCATTTGTCAATGGAAACTTATGTCCATTTATTCGATGTTGTGACCTTATTTACCTTTTCTTTATCTGGAATATAACATTTAAAGTGAGGCTGTCCTGGCACAAGTCTGAGCAATCCGGAAGCACAACTTAGATCCACGCAAGAAATGAATCAACCCCAAAACATTCCAACAAATCTCACTTATTCACTGGAAATTAATTGAACTATCCTTGACTTAAAAATTGATTGAGTTTGCCATTTAAAATGTTGATAAATTTCCAAGTTTAGGACATGAGAAGCATTACATGTCCGTGGTCCATCCTTGAGTCTGAACTGCTTTCTAGGTCGTTGCTATGGAGATGCATTATTACTATCAAATGTATAAGTAGTTTTATCAAGTGTTTACAGTTCATATGTTGATTTCATCTTTCACTCATTCAGACCATGGTGAGAGCTTTTCTGTAGGAACCTTTGGTGTCTTGGACGGGTCCGCACAATACTACCTATTGTTCCAAAGTTAATGACACTGAAAGTGAATAGTTCAGAGAAAATGATTTAAATACTACGTATTTCTAATACTTTGTGTTTTTCTTTCTATAGTATTAAACATTGTGTAGATATTTATCTTAGTGTATAGCTTTTATTTACTCTGGCTAAATGTGAATATTTGCCATAGCAACTATATAGTGTACTGTCAGGGTGGGGTCTGGCTCTCCTGTCAGGCTTATGAAGGGATCGCTGTAACCATCTGAGAGCATCAGGTCCATCTAACACCACTTAGGGTCACTTTGTTTCCAGACACGTTTAAATGCTGAAACTCTTACAGTGGGTTTGTCTGAGAAACTGGCGCCTGTTGTGGGAATGACATCATGCCAAATTAGAAAACAAATTGCTTTGTTGCTAACTACCATTAGCAATTGAAGCTAATGGTAGCAAATTTATACGTAGGGGTTGTAAATGTGATTCACAATGTTAAAATGCTGCAACCTTCACTTGATTTTATATGCAGCCATATAGGATAGTGAACACAAGTGTAAGAAAATTACCTACAATTTAACTTTGAAGTATATAATGTATCGCATTGAGGCTAACAATTCATGTTTAAAGTTTCAGCCAGCACGGATGTCTGGTTGGAACCCAGTCAGATGAAGACTGGGACAGGCCAACGTTTCTCCAGTTGAAGCTGTGATCTCCAACTCCAGCCCTGAAGGGCCGGCAGGAGACCCTGAGGGCCGCTGTGTCTCACACCAACATTAGTTCATCAGCAGAGTTCTGTGGAATCTGACTGCATGCAGTTTAGCAATTTACAGTAATTCCAGTGTGTAGGACAAGGGACACATCTGAGGGTGGTAGGACAGCCTTCAAAGACTGGAGTTTCTAGTTGCTGCACATTTCATCTGTATTGGATCGGATGCCAAATCGGATTGGGTGGGTCTTGACCTTAACGGTATGTCTCAGTAGATTTGATGCTACTGAATTGCGTCTACTAGTAAAAATGTTTTTATTGCTCTTGGATGCATAAAATAAAGAGAGTTCCATTGCTATCTGTTCTACTTTAGGCACTGGGTTTCAGATTTGAACCTTGAACATGATCCCAGGTCCAACTTCCACATTCTGAAGCAAAGGAAATAAATCATATGAAATGCTAAAAACTAGAAGATTCTTATATTTTTTGTGCATTAAAGGTTGCTGAGCTATCAAACTGTACTGAGGGCTTTTCCTGAGGGCTTCACACTCTTGATGTTTTATGGACTAAATAATTTTTTTCTCACAGAGCTGCTGCAGTGTTCCCTTTATCAAGACACTGCCTCTAGACTGTTAAGGACAAATGTCCAAGAATGTCTCACACAAGTCCAACATGGTTCAGATTTGCATTTCTAAAATGTTGCTACTAAAATGTAAATGTAAAATGTTTTTGAAGGTTTAGTGTGGTTTTAGCTTGTTTTTTTCTTTAAAATATGCTTATTAATGTGAGCCTTGCTGTTTCTATTTCTGAAAAAAATAAATATTTATATCTTTTTACTTATCTATGTAATGTGTTCATGAGCTCAGACTAGGCCCAGGTGTTGGCCTGGTTCTCCTGGTTCCATGTAGGTTTGCTCATTGTTCCAAAGTGTTAGCCAGCCTGCTGATTCTGACATCATCAAGTATGTCGGAAAGAACAAACATTTGGAATCTGTTTCTAAACTCGTATAAGTTTCACTATAAGTGTGCTGACTCTGGAGCAAGTACAGAGTACATCACAAAATGAAGACCATGAAGAAGTTCAATTCAGTTTATTTATATAGCATCAAAATTAACAACAAATGTTGTCTCAAGGGACTTTACTAAACAGTTATTTCAGTTCAATCACACACATTCCAACTGATTCTAATTATCAAACGGCACTGTATGCTCAACTAATTATTCAACATAGCTTCAAAATTTCTAAGTAAACCCAGGAGAGCATCAAGTTATTGACTTGCAGCAAACCCTCATACTGACCATGCATGTAGTGACAGTGGGAAGGAAAAAGTCCTGCTTAACAGGAAGAAACCTTTAGCAGAACTACAACCAATACAAGCACTCATCTTCCACGTTCAAAGTTTGTTTTTGTCATTCATTTCAGAAAGTGAAACTCACATCAAAAGATTGAATCCTAACCCTAACCCTAGTTGTAATTTTGATGATTATGGTTCACAAATATTGAACACCTAAAATTCAATGTCTCGGAAAATGTGAATATTACAAAAAGGAAAATATTAGAATCTCATGGTGAAACTGACAGGATAATAATTGAATTACCCTGCAAATAGCTGAAGGTTTCCTGAACACTGCCTCACTCTGGGTCAGTCGGCTACACAATGCTGACTGGACAGACGGCCAGAAGACAGTCATGGACAGCGTCCACAAGGAGGGGAAGACACAGCAGGTCAATGCTGAAGAAGCTGGTTGTTGCATGCAAACATATTCATAGAAAATTGAGTGGAAGGAGAAGTGTAGTACCAGAAACAGGGAGGTCTGGTCTGACCTTTAACCCCAGAGAGAATCTCTGGGATGTTGTTAAGAGAAAGATGAGGCTCCAGACCCAACAAGGCAGCTATCAAAGCTACCTGGACTTCATTCCATCTGAGCAGAACCACAGGCTGATCTCCTCCAGGCTGCACAGAATTACTGCTGTGTTGATGCAGTAATTCAAATTAAAGGAGCCACACCCAAGAACTGAGTGCACAGAAATGAATCGACTTTGCAGCCTCATATTTGTGTTTAAAATATCCTTTTTTATTAATCTACTGTACTTTTCTGAGACGCTGCATTTTTGGTTCTCATTATCTGTAAACTGTAAGCAGCAAACTGCAAGACATAAGGACTCCAACTATTTCACTCTCTATATGTAAAGTGTCTGTTCTGACAAGAAATATTCAACTTTTTCACAATATTCAAATTTTGAGAAGTATGTCTATGTTTCTGAGGGCAGAGTATCATATACTGTTCATGTATTTTCCGCTTTATGCTATTGACTTGAAACAATAAGCGTTTGTTTATATAGAGAAGCATAAAACCTTCAGAAATTGGAAAAAAAAAACTTGTATTTTTTAAATATGACAGTTACAGTGATTAATCACTGTAGGGCAAGATGTTTTTTTATTTTTATTTTTAATTTCTTCTCCATTCTTGAAATTAGAAGAGGAGCATTTCTTTTCCCCAGCCTTTAGCGACTGAGGTTTGCTGCATCACTGAGAAGTAAAGGCCTCTCTGATGAAGAGATTCTGTCAAACTGGGATTTTTCTCAGCCAGTTTCCTGCTTTCACATCATCTTTGCTGTTATTTGCCAACATGTGTTTTAACAGGACAACCAGCTCAGATATTGAACTGGGATCAAAGTTAAACAAGGGAAATGTGTGAAGGTTGCTCTTGAGCTGACACTGATAAGGTGACTTCCATATTCAAAGTGTCACATGAAAATAAGCACCGCCTTGCTTAGAGGAAACAGAAGGTTTGTACATGCAGTGGAATTCAGACTAGCAGCTAAGTGTTGATGTAATGAAGAGAATTAACTTTCTGTACCGTCACTGATCAGTTGTGTACCGATACAGACAGATATCAAAGTTTCTGTTTTGCACTGGTGTTCCTGTAACAAAATAAAGGTTTGATATCAAAATGACACTGTTGGTGAAATCTTTGTTATGTTTCTCTGATCTGCATTTATTGGAAGAGAATCTGTAATTTGTTTCTACAGAAAGACACTAAACAGAAATCCATTCTAGTTGCTGACAATCCATTGCTAGACGGAGCGAGACGCTTCAAAAAAGGAGCAACACCCTCTAATATTTCTGACACAGGGAAGCTGCAGCAGGAACAGCTAGTCAGAACTAAGGGGAGGATTTAAACCTGTTAGAGCTTCAAAGAGCTACAAATCTTCACGTGGCGGAGATTTACCTCCAAACAGACTACCAGAGCTGCAGTGGAACGGTCAGGGTCAGGAAGCTGCAATCTGCAGCTCTGCATCCTCTACTAGTAACTGTTACCAAAATGATAAAGAATTTTGGTAACACTTTATTTGACTGGTTGTGAATAAGACTGTCATGACACCCTCATAAGCATGACATAACACCTGTCATGAGCATTAGTAAGTCTTCATAAATATTTATGACTATTGTCATAACGTGTCATTCGGTAAATCATTACACTTTTAATACAAAGTTGACATTAATCAAAATGTCTTCGTTATGACAACTTGACATTAACCAAAAAATCATGATCTGACATAAATTTGTTATAAAAGTATTACTGATTAAACTTTAAAAATTATGTAGCTTTATGTTATTAAAGCTAACATTGGGGGTTTTTTTCTTAAAGAAATGTTATAATACATGAATGTTCAGGGCTGCCACCTGTCCAGGGTGAACCCCGCCTCTCTTGAAGGGAACTGGTGACCCTCTGATGACCCTCTAATGGTCCCACTAGTGACCCCACTGCTGACGCAAGGAGAAGCGTGTTAGGTAACACACGGATGGATGGGTGAATGTTCCATTGTATTATTAAAGTTCATAATTTTTTTTTTAAATCATGAACTTTGCAAAAGCAAAGTCTGCAGAAACTTTGCAAAAACAACAACAAACAAAACAAAAACAACAACATAGTTTTAGGAGTAGCTTTACTACAATGTTTTTATTACTTTTTCTTGAGTCTACTCTTGAGCCAAGAGTAGACTTGACCGTGGCCGCACACATTCTTCTTATTGTTACACATACGCACACACCCTACACACTTGAAGTCAGTGGCGTCAGTTTTTTTGAGTAAACTTGAGTAAACTTCGGAAGTTTACTCAAGTCTACTCTTGAGTAAACGTCTGAAAAATTTTCAACATCTGTAAAGTCATTGAACAAAGACCAAGATTGTTTTAACCAAAACCTTGAGACACAAAACACTCCTACAGTTTATGTTAAAGTGAGACCTCCTGCTTACACACAAGCTTTGTTCTGATGTTAGTTTTAATTTATGCGTCATTTTAATTCCAATCATGCTCTACTTTTATCTGTCACATAAAATTCCAGTTAAAATGTGTAAAAAAAACATTCAAGGGCTAAAGAACGCTTGCAAACACTGTAAATGTGATAATTGCTGTGAAAAGCTTTGATTTCTGCTGTCATTTCATCTTATCAAAGTGATGATTAGTCTTAGAATGCCAGCTCACATGATAATCACAGAGGAAGGGGATGTGTTAATGGAAGTGTTCCCTGCTATTAATAGCTAAGTGAGTGACAGTGATTAGGGCCAATGGGCAATGTGGAACATTGTAAGGTCACTAAAATCTGGATTGGTTTGAGTCAGGAGAGGGAAAGAAGCACAGCAGTGTTTAGTGCCTGTTAGAGTGGGCTGAGCTTTTCAAGGAAAGCTTCTTCATCCCCTCAGTCAGAGGGAGGGACAGACAGCAGGGACAGAGTTTCTGACCTGATTTCTGAGCAGATGCAGGACTGATGTGGGAATGATAACCTCCACATCACCTGATTAGGCATTTAAATCAAAAATATACAAAAACATCCCTTCTGTCTTCCTCTTTCCCTGGTTTCCACCGGATCTCCTCTTCTCTTTGTAGCTGCAACCCTGCAATTTCAGCTGAGTTTCCATGGCAATAAGAGGAGGGAGCCCTGGGAAGCCAAACAAACCGGGGGTGGGTGCAGAGACACCACAGACATTTTGGTATAGAAATGCAATCTCTTCATGTCTTTATGTAGTATGAGCTTTACATAACCATGTGTATGGTTATGTGTACAAACCCACACATGTTTGTACACACACACACACACCCACCCACACCACACCCCCACACACACACACGCACACGTGACCATTACACTGCTGTGTAAGCTTTGATTGGCTGGTCAAAAATTCACCATGGCAACAATGCCAAGGAGCTCACTTTGCCACAGTGTTGCACACGAACACGCAGTGCAAAAAAGGAAGAGATGGAGTGAGGCAGGCCAGACCTGACTGAGGCTGCAGAGGAGTGTGTTTTACAGGGCAAACATCATTTGTCTGGGGGTCCAGGGCAGAACCGGGGCTCACTGCTTTTTGATGACAGCTTAGGGTCAGTTTTATTTCACAAAATTTGCATTAATGCATTTTATTATTTTCTGATGTGGAGGCAGCCTCAACAATCTCTGACAAGAAGATTGTCAGAGATTAACACCTGAACCGACTCTCTAGAACTCTGCTTCTATCTTATAGTTTCCCTCATAGTTCAGGTTTTTGGTGTGTTGGTGGATGGAGTCACTTTTCCAGTTAAGTTGACCACTCAGTTACACACATTTACAAATCAACATGTGACTGGACTCAAACCTACAACCTTCTGATTGCAGGAAGGTTGTAGGTTTTCCTCTTTCCATCAACTGGTTCTCACCAGGCTGTTTATGTTTATGTTCTTGCACTGTTTCGGTACTTTGGTTTTAAAATGAATACAGAAAAACTTTTGACGGCCATCACAATGAGTTTAGCAGCTAATTACTTCTGATCCCCCAATCGTCCTCCAGAAGACTTTGCAGAGAAGGTGAATCAGTACCATGAAGGTGAATCCACCAACAAAATCAGACATTTTCATGAGTTTTTATTCTTCTTTTAAAGTTGGTCCTTCCCAGTTTGCCCGAAATACTGAACCATCTTTATATTTGGATTTTAAAAAGTGCATGTTTTGGAGCCTAATTAACTAATGATGATTAAAAAGCACTGTAGTAAAGATCAGCTTTCTCCAACTAAAGAAGAAACAAACAAGGGGAAACTTTGAATAAGGTTAGAAAACAAACTGAGACGGAATGTAATCAGGTGACAGAAGATGAGCCACATATTCTGGCTTATGCTACGAGATGGAGACTAATTTTACAAAATCTAAGATCCCGAGGAGAGAGAGCTCGGATGACACCTTCTGACCAAAATTGGTATGACAATAAAACGCAGACTTTAGATTTTTCTGTTTTACAGTTCATAACATCCTACAATGTGTTATGATATCAGAAGATTAGAATAGAACATGAGATCAAAAAAAAAAAAAGAATCTTTAACCCAGATAATGTGTTGTTTTTTTTTTAAATTGTGTTTCTTGTACATTATATGATGTGCTTAATGAGGGGGATTAAAAAGATTGTATTTGAAGGAACACATGCATTTTGAGTGCACATTCAAAATGCACTCAGTGCATTGCATTAAATGCAAACTCAATGCATTCAGTTTGCACTGAGAATGCAAACTGAATGCATTTTCAGTTTGCATTCTCAAACTGCAAATGCAAGCTCTTTTTGTTTAGCATTTTAGCATGAAAATTGTAGTGATTTGCTGGACATATAGAGGAAATCTCAACCTCATCACACTAGTTATTGATCTGACACCAATAGTATGAATATTCAGATCAATTTGTCCGGGCCTAACAGGAAGTGCTTCAAAAGGTTTTGATAGAAGCATTGATGTGGGCCCAACACCAGAAGAGGACACGAGTCCCCAAATCCCCACTGACTGTGAACTTCACATTGGACCTGAAGAAGCCTGGGTTCTGTGCATCTCTACTGTTTGTCCACATTCTAGGACCTTGATTTCAAAATAAAATACAAACTTTACTTTCATCAGAAAGAGATTTTGGATCGCTGAGAAACTGTCCAGCTATTGGATTTAAGTTCTCAGGTTAAGAGGTGGCTCAACCCGTCTCTCAGAAGCATCTGAATGTGGTGGTTTTTGAAGCAGTGACTTAAATCGGCCGCAGGTGCAATATTCTTTGCACCTACCCTGCATTGAACGACTGGATAAAATAATATTTCAGTTTCAAGTGAACCGTTTTTCTCATAAGAGACATTGTGAAGTGCACAATACAGAGACTGAGGTCCAGACAAAAGTCAGGGAGCAAAAACAATCTTTAATACATCTGCAGACGGAGAGCAAAAACACAGTGCATTAGGCGAAAATCCTTCTGCTCTAACAAATTCAAAGTTGCATAGTTACTTTATTCACCTAACAGAGGCGGAGACTCAATCTTCTAAGACCAAACAAAAGAAACAAAGGAAAAACAGATGGAACAGTTCAACCTTGTATGCTCATCCACTATCATGTTTACGGGATGCGAAAACTAAACATTCTATCCTCCTGCAGGGAAGGCCACGGGAAAAACAGTAAGTTCCCAGACAACCGGTCTGGGGAAGTTCAGCAACCCTGGGAAAACTTACTTCAGTAGACACATCTTATTTCATTAGTTTATACACCCTCTGCAACTGCACAAAAAACATTTAACTGTTATACAAAAAACATTACATTTATATGATGCATAAAGGAACATTATTTAATTCAAATAAAACATTTTGCCTTTAAAGAAAAACTCCTTCACAACATACATCTGTGAGTATGTTTGTGCCATGTATACATGTACACGAATATGCCCCTTATTACTAAATAAGGGACATATTTAGTATGTATATTCGTGTACATGCATACACATGTACACGAATGTGCCCTTTATTTAGCAATAAGGGGCATATTCGTGTACATGCATACATGGCACAAACATTACTTGTTAGCGATATTTTATATTTTATTATATTTATATTTTTTGCTTTGACTGCCACCTACTTAAATAAGGGCTAATTAAGTCCACAATTATAAGTTATACTTTTTTCTTAGCTGTTTTTCTGTACTCTTTAAAATTCAAGTGCTTTCTCTGTTTAATTGCTCTAATGTTTCATTGTTTATTGTAGGTTTCTGTAAAGTGCAATGAATGGGAATGTTCTGTTGTTGATAGGAAGGAGAAATGTCAGTTTGCCTACAGTAATACTGGAACACTGTATTGTATAAAACAATACTCTGTCTTTGGTGAAATATTTTTCACATTTCCTCTAAAGTACAAGGCTTAACCTCCTGGACTCTGTTCTTCCATGGATAATCGACTGTTGTTCTGACAGTCAAATGTTTACAGATCTATTCCTGTTTTCCTAGATAAAATGTAATATTAATGTTGTCATTTTTAGGTCATTTGTGGAAATATGCATGTAAGATAATTTTGAACTTAATTTTCACATTATTGGCATTACCTGCCAATAAAATTGTGTTTGATACCAGTGAAAAAAAAATTAATGGTATGTTATAATGTAGACCTATCAGAGCAAAAAACATAGATGAATTAACATCGATTCCATACCTTTGATTCAATATAAAAACACAAATACACATATAGATCCACATTCAGGTGATGGTTGAAATGTAGACAGAGAAGTTTGTTTGACTGGGGGTGTAAGGCCTGAACCTCTTAGTTCAAACTACAAGAGTTTGAACCTTTATACTCTGATCATAGGCTTGACATTAATGATGGTGTGTGTTATCAAAAGACAGAAAAAAGCTGGACACATTAATGTGTTATTCCAAACATTTTATTGTAGCTTCCAGAAGAGTTTTTACAGAAAACTATGCCACTTCAAAAATCAAAAACAAATCATGTTGGAATGACAATAATTTATTCATCACAGTCACTGTCCAGAGAAGAACAGCAGGTCTGCAGACTGAAACAGAGAACATAGACAGAGGCAGCCAGTCAGCCTCCTCTGAGGCATCAGGCTGGGAATGTATCCCACTCATTAGTGATGAAGATCTGGTTCACAGGGATTCTCTGGTGTGACCTGGCTGATCTGTGCCTTTAACTTATTGCTCTACTGTTTATTTCCTAACACACTGGGAAGTGGCCTGGTCCCTTCAACCTGCCTGTCACACTTCTTAAAACAGGCTTCATATCGTTTCTCTTGACTTTCAGAAAGGTTCATTTTAAAAATCTAGAATCTCTTTAAGTAAGGTTTGTAATGTTCAACACTAAAAAGGTCTTTCAGTTCACAGCCACTTACAAAGGGTGAGGAAGTAAAAATAATACCAGTTAGTGTTGCAGGACAAAAACACAGCTAGCACACATCCCCAACAACGTGACGTGGTTAGAGACACCAAAGCCCAGTGCCTGCTTTCCAATGCAGGAACTGAACCGTTTCATCAGTGTCTCTGATTGGTAGCGTGTCAGTGGATTTCAGCAGAAGCTTAGTGATGGATGCTCTGCAATATTAAGAATACAGTTCTCTATACTTACATTAAAATCAATCATGGTTGGATTTGTAGGAAAATATTTCATTAAGTTTGTATGTTGTGAAGGTAAAAGAAAATGGTGGAATAATAAAAGTTATCCCTTTAAGACAGAACTGGGAGGTTAAACAACACAATTCGACTCACAGCTAGTTGAAGCTAAGGGTATCCCGATCCGGTATCAGAAACTTGTCCGATAAATGAGCATCAGATTAAATCGGCCTGCATTTAAAACCTCTGATAGAAGCGCAATGATATTTAGAATTCTCAGCATTTAGCCTGCCCCAGTATCTCCATCCACAGGCAGACACATTTAATGATAAATGGGTCAGTTGTTCTCTCCAGTGTGTCCTGGGTCTTCCCCGGGGCCTCCTCCCGGTGGGACGTGCCCGAAACACCTCACCAGGGAGGCGTCCAGGACACGCTGGAGAGACTATGTCTCCCGGCTGGCCTGGGAACGCCTTGGGATTCCCCCGGAAGGGCTGGAAGAAGTGGCTGGGAAGAGGGAGGTCTGGGCCTCCCTTCTTCGGCTGCTACCCCTGCAACCCAACCCCAGATAAGCGGAAGAAGATGGATGGATGAATGGATGGATGGATGGATGGGTCAGTTGTTCTTATACCTGTTGTTGACTACTGGAGTAAAATCACTTGATCAAGCCTTTTCAAACATTGCACACTACAATGTAGTAGTGCCCATTCCCTCTGCCCCTGGAGTGGTCAGAGGGAGGTGTGGGGGTGGTGAGTATTAAAGTATGTTTAAGTTGTGCTGACATTGCCACTGGTTAATATCAGTATCAGCCAAAACCGATAAAGTTGTATTGGGACACCCCTGGCTGAAGTTTCCTCAAAAACATAATGGGTGATCTGTTTGATGCCCCATGAGTCAGAACAAGAAGAACGATTGGATGTCATGGAGTGTCTGACAGTTCACACTCCATGACCTGAAGCTTCACTTTAAAACTTGTGACAACTTGTTTTCTGGTCAGGTGATGATACCAGAGAAACTGAGCTTACAGAGCAAATAGTCAGTCAGACACACTGAGAGGAGGAACAAAAGGTAAAGTCTGAAACAAAGATATCCTGATTACAAGGGCTCAGAAAGAACTGATTGGATAAACGCTCAACAGACAACTCAATCTCACACACATTCACACACACACATGCACACACACAATTTTCTGCCAGAGTGCAGGTCCTAGCATATGGCTCATCCAGGAGTGGTCATTTATCTGGCCTGGAGTGGGCAGAAGGAGGTGTGGAGGTGGTGA
Source organism: Poeciliopsis retropinna (assembly GCA_010277075.1). Classification (NCBI taxonomy): domain Eukaryota; kingdom Metazoa; phylum Chordata; class Actinopteri; order Cyprinodontiformes; family Poeciliidae; genus Poeciliopsis; species Poeciliopsis retropinna. Next base: position 8,831,033 of record VMRM01000021.1, read on the forward strand.
GGTGAACGCTGCCTCACCTTTGCATAGAATCAGAAGTGGCCTCAATGACCTCAACATTTACATGAAAGAAGGAGCAGAGCCGACCGGACTGACTGCATGAACAGAGAACGAGGTTCTAGTCAGAAGACAGGAAATGTGCTCTGGCTGCATTCAGACCAACATTTCAGATTAAAGTTTGACTTCATCACTAATGTCAATGAAACTGCATCAGAATCTGGCTCTAAAACAAAATTATTATACAGAAATTCTCAAAAATGAAGCTAAGAAATAGTTTGATATCGCAGGTAGATGCACACATATCCCAAACATTCCCCAAACTCCGAGCAACTTATGTTGCTAAATTAAAAAAACAACAATAAACAAAAAAAACAAAAAAAAAGCAAAAATGAATGATGAAAATATAGGATGGGGAAAAACAAACAGGAATACCGTTTAGTAAACAATTTATCCAAAGTCTCACATTTTTACTAAAGGAACATTTTAAAAAGAGGAAGTGAAGATGGGGGTGGGGTTGTCACGGAGACTTCTCTGTACGTGGAGAAATGCATGACTCTGAGCGAGTTCAGATCGCGCTGATCCATCAGCGGCTCCATCAGCACAGTGAGGGCTGCTGCCTCTACGTCTCTGCTGGAAGGAAGAAACACAGTTAGTAAATTCCTTCTAGTAGCTCTTGTTTGGTATCTGACCACAGTAAATATTGGCCAAGATTTACTGCAAGCCTTCATATATATTCAAAGTTACTGTAATGATTTAGCAAGCATGTGTTTTCCTTAAATAGCAGTCTTTACAAGTAGTGAGAATGACTCGTCTGCTGCATCTCCACGTCCGGGTTTGTGATCTGAACCAGGTGTGTGTGTATGAGAGCAACTGAAACACTGAGCATTATATGTTAGAAGGACCAACCACAGAACAGAACTTATGAAGTGGGAGAGAACAACTTTTCTCAGAATTTCATCTGCACATGACTAAAGTGAAGCAGCACTGATGTTCAGTTTGGAGCCAAATCCAGACAAAATAAACATCTACAAGTTAGCAGAGCACTAGCGTGTCACGTCTTTCACAGGATTTAACTCTAGCTACCTTCCACATTCTTGGACTAACATAAATTGATGATGTTGTTATGTGTTGCTGTGAAATATCAGCTCTGCTGCTCAGAAATTCAGTCAGTGGGTCCTGTATTTGGTGTAAGACTGACTGCTGCAGGAGATCCTTCCTGGCCACAGAATCACCAACCACAATATATTTGAAGATACTTGTATGATATGAGTTATGACAGCATTTAATTTTTGGAAAAAGTCTTTTTGTAATGAATTTGAATTGAATTTAGGGTTGATGTGCAGTGCTAGTTTTAAAGTTCTACTTTGGTTTCCTCTCAAGTAGAACAGCTTCTATATTGTTTGCTGTGGTTCTTTTACAGACCTGTGGCAAACCTCTTCCCTCTCTTCCAGAAAGGCCAGTGTGTGCCATGCTGTTAACAGAGTCTTTCAAATCTGTCAGAAATTATGCATTGCTGGTTTATCACATAAAATTGAACCAAATCCTCAAAAGGTTGTAACTGTGATAGTTCTGGGGGTGTGATTACTTTTGCAGAGTTTCATCTAGAAGTTTAATTTCCAGCAGTAAAACCAAGCTAACAAGCCCTCTCTCACTTGGATGGTGGAGAGGTCTTACCTGTGGACTCATCCTTATGCTGTTCCTCTGTATCAGCAAAGTCTTCTGCTGCTGCTGCTGCTGTGAGCGCACATACACACCATGCACACACACACACACACACACACACACAGTGTGAGAAGTGACCACAGGAAGACCATTCAAATGGGAAGAACGTTTCCAAAGAGTACCCACCTTCCTCTGCTTCCTCCTCTACTTCTTCTTTATCTGTAGATTATCAGGGAAACAAAGTATAAAGAGAATGGTGCTTAAAGTGCAGGAAGGTCAATAAACACATATTTCAACACCAAAACCAAACTTTGATTACTTGAACTTCAGCTTTCTTCCAGAGGTTTTTGTTCCTAGATCTATTCTCACCTGGAACTGATTGATCCTCGTCTAATTCTTCAGGAGTTTCCTCCAGAGCAGCAGCATCTGTGGCTTCTTCAAACTCCCTCCCCTCTTCTACAGGCTCCTCCTCTTCCTGTTCAGGCCCCTCCTCCTCTCCAACTGGTCCCTCCTCCTCCATAGGCTCCTCCTCCTCTGCAGGATCCTCCTCCTCTGCAGGATCCTCCTCCTCTGCAGGATCCTCCTCCTCTGCAGGCTCCTCCTGCTCATCAGCTTCTTCTTCTATGGTTGGTTCTTCTGAGAAAGCTTCCTTCTCCTCCACAGCTTGCTTTTCTACAGCATCCTCCTCTGGGGGCTCTATCTCCACCTCAGCTACATCCTCTGAATGTCTAGCTTCTTCTTCTGCAGGCCCCTCCCCAGCAGGCTCCTCTGAAGGAGCTTCTCCCATTTCCTCCACATGTTCTTCCTCTTCTTCTGTGGTAGCTACATCCTCCATAGCTCCTTCTGCGAAGGTCTCCTCTGCCTCTTCCTCAGGGGGAGCATCCTCCTCCTCCTCCTCCTGTTGAACTTGCTCCTCCAGAACTCCTACAGGAAGTTTTTCCTCCTCTGTGGGCTGATCAGAGTCCTCGGTCTGTTCTGCATCCCTGGCCTCTTCAGTTTCCTCCTCAGCTGCCTCCTCCTGAGGCAGAAATACTTCACTTTATGAAAAACACATTAGACTTCCTGTTTACAGCTACAGCTGCAGCTCAAGGAAGTAGAACACATAGAAATGTTAATTAATTTTAGTAATTCAAAAGTAAACTGATTCCATTAATTTAACACAGAATAATGTATCTAAGCTTTTATTTCTGAGAACATTAAATAGATTATCAATTATAGCTATAACCCTCAACCCTAAGAATATTTGAATTTTCTGAGAAACTGAATTTCAGGTCTTCCTTTGCTGCAGTAAATCCTCATCAAACATGACAGAAATAAATGCCTGAAATAGAGCTGTTTGTTAAATCTGTATATGGTTTCCTCCAGAAATCCACATGAGTTTCACTTTTAGAGCATTTTTATGCTATTTTAATCTATACATATGGACTTCTAGAAGGCACTTTACTTTAATAGGTAGATTTCAAAAGCAGGATTTTTCTCCCTAGTATTTGCTAAAATTCATAGCTGCACACCTGAACCTAGTTAAGATACTTTTATTTACTTTACTCCACATCCAAACTTCCAGTTGCAGTAGTCACATTAAAAAGCAGTTATTACCACCATGATGTAACAGAATGACCATATCACAGACCTCCATAGGTATGTCCACCAGTGCAGCAGGAAGCTCCTCCTCCAGCACCTCTGGATCCTCCTCTATCACCTAAAACATCACACACAGCGCCATGTAAATGTTACACACTTGAAATCAAACATTGAACTAAACTGATAAGAAAAGTTCTGAACTGGAAGCAAGACTAATATGTATTGTATTACATATATGTAACCTGCATTAAAGAGTATTATTCTGGGAACATGGGATGAACTGTTTCTCCTCAATAAATACACAGAAAAGGAAAATACCCTGGCTCCAGTCTTAAGGTTTTACTTCAGTTATGAAGAATCCCACCCACTCTAGTGAACCTGACTGGGATTAATGTCCAGCTGGTGAGCACAGAATGTGTGGACAGGAGTGTCTAGCACATAAAGGGTTTTGAGGCTGCAGACTGGCTGCTGCTGTAATGTGTGTAGAGTGCTGGGCGTGGCCAGCTTTTCTAAGATGGTTTCTGATAACTTTCTTGGAACTAATTTGGGTCAGTTATAGAATAAAACTCCAGCAAGTCAGCTAATAAGCTCTACCACCCATAATTCCTTTGGTTTCTAGTCAATCAATCAATAAACGACAAAACATTTCAGTTTCAACATGTAAGTAGACAGAGGACATCCCAAAATGAAAAGTGAGCTGGAGATTAACTTGCTGGACTGTTCTAACCTCGGGAACCTCCTCGGGTTCTGGTTCTGGTTCCACCATCTTAGGCTCAGCAGGTACTTCAGGTTCAGCTTCTAAGACAGAGAAGCAGAAAAGTGTTCTATGTCCATGAAGCTTTCTGAGTCGGTCAGAACACCCTCACAGTTCAGACCCATTCCTGGATCATTAGAACCTGCTGTATATGGTCCACATTCAGCCAGTGGTGTTGATGCGGGACCACAGATTTCTATTGACTGAATGTTCTACTATCAGCCCAGAGCAGGAGGTCAAACTCATTTTTATTTCGGGTCACAGGAAGATCATGTTTTTAGATCATGAGTGATCTAAAAACAGCTGGTTGTAGCAGAACCTATTGATCAGACGATCCATTAATAAACTGTCCAAATAAATTGACAAATAGCTGCTTTTCATTAGTACTTGAAAGTTCTAATTGGAGGCCACATAAATAGCTATTGCGCTCTGGATTTGGCCTGCAGGTCTCCAGTTTGATTGGCATAGACAATCACTCGACATCCCTGCTAACAAGAAACAGATCTACACTTATTACAATAACACCATTTGCAGACAGTCACCTAGTGGTGGCACTGCAGTCTCCTCTGCCACAACAGCTTCAATCTCCTCCTCAGTCAGATCTTCCACAGGCTCAGGATCCGGTTCAACTATGGCTGAGCAAAGATCAGGACATAAATTATAGTTCAGCACCAAAGAGGTGGTGTCTGAAAACCTGCAATGAGTCACATGGATCTGCTTATGGATCACAGTATCGCTCAGCTGAATACTGTTAATGTCAAGTTTAAACATTGCTAATCCACTGCAGCATATAATGGTTTAGGAACAACATATTTGGTGTAATGCATTAGTTTTAAATTTGAAACCTGTTATCTTTGGGTTTCTCTGTAAATCCAACTAATGAAATGGAACCCAACAATGCCCATGTTAGGACTGGTAACCAAGTGCTTCATGATCTAATTCTGAACATTTTTATGTTGTCCATAATGTAACAACCCTGTTTCACCCCCTTCATGTAGCAATTTATGCTTGAGTAAAACCAATCGATGCAAATCTAAAAACAAAATATTAAAATGCAACAGCAAAAATAAGATCTGAAAATACGTATAACAGGACTGAAAGTGAATAAAAAGGAAAAGTCAAGTCCAAATATAAAAGGTGCCCATGTGGTTATAATCTAAATTAATTTGATAGCCAAACTGTTACCAGTTCTGAAATGTATCAATACCTTGCTTCAGACAACAAAAATCTTAATCTGCTAAGCTTGAAATCCTGAGGAACAGTCCTGCTGAGGTCTTCAGTTCAGACTGCTGAGGGTCAAACCTGGAACATGTGATACCTTCTGGTGTTGGTTCAGGTTCCTCAGCATCCACAGCAGGTGCAGAGTCCTCACTATGGGTGAAGGTGTCAGCGGCCTTTTCTTTCAGTCCTATATTAAATAATGCACAGATTGTTGGTAGCACGTATGTCAAAGTAAAGAACAGATGAGCAGATGTTTGTGTTATGTTTGTGTTATATTATAGAGCCTTTCAGAGGTACTCATATCCTGTCATTTTTCCCCTCGCTTTGTGACATCATGACCAGAAACATTTAGATTTCTACCACACCGCAGCAAATTGTGAAGTAAAAGGGTTGTTTAATACTGTATGGTGGTCTTTAAAAGAAGAGAGACTTTGTTAATGAATGAATAATTGATTTTAAAATATTGATCACTGATTACCCAAAAGTAAGGAATTCGGGCTGATTCGTTAGTGGTCCACTAGTCAGTTTTAACAACCAGCAGCTTGTCTTCTAGAGTGTTCTGGATTTACCTCCATCCTTCTTCCCATTCGGTCTGACCAGCACCCCCGGCCCTTCTGAAGGAAAAATGCTGCCATATTATGGTGCAGTGGGTGTGATCAGAGCGTCGGTCTTCCAACACTCATCGTCTTGATTCCCTTTCGGTTTAAGTGGACGGCCATGTAAGCCTTTGGTTTTCTATCTCCGAGAAGTTTAAACTTTGGAGTCTTGTTTTATAACTAAACCCAGTTTTAAACTCCCCCACATTCAGTTCCCTGCTGTGTTCCTTGGACTTCATGTGTTTGTTCACTAAACCCTATAAGTTACATTTCAGTGCATTCTTAGCAATAAACCCTTGGGTATTTACAGACTTCATTCCCACTATGCCTTTCTGATCAACTTGTTTTAATGGTTTTGGTTTCCTTTGCAGTCAGCAGCCTCTCCCAGCATTTCAACATTCTAAGTACAATCCAGCATTTCATCACAAACACATTTTTGTAACTTTGTCAATTCAATATTTTTTTACAGTAGATTTGAAATGCATTATGTTTTTCCATTTTCTTCACTGTTAACCAACTTGGCTAAGTACAGTCCAGGATTTCACACAAACACTTTTGTGTAAAAAAAAGTGTAACTACAGATGCTACCCCAAAGTAATGTCAACAGAACTGTGTATAGAAAATGAAATTGTATTGAAAAACTTGTAAAGTTAACAGTGAAGACCTAAAGCTGCTGTTACAGAGTTTAGAGTGACAGCTGTAAAACATGTTTTAAAAAACATGTTTTAAACGAGTCGAAACGTGAGGACATGGAATAGAATTTGAGAAACATCAAGTCCCATAATGTGTTTGAAGCATGTGTGTTTTTTCTGATGCACTTCTGCTCTGAATAGAGCATGGGTGTCAAACTCCAGTCCTTAAGGGCCTCTGCTGCACCACCTGAATAGAATAATTAGGTCATTAAGGCTCTGGAGAACTGATCTACTCAAGAAGGAGGTAATTAAGCAATTTCATTCCAGTGTTTTGTACCTATGGCACATCTAAAAACTGCAGGACAGTTTTTAGATGTGCAGGACACCTGTGGAATAAAGCATGTATACTGAGACCAATGCAGTGGAATTCAGTGTTCTACTGAATCCTGAATATAAAACAGGATTAAATGCAGGTCAAGGCTACAAGGGAGCGTTATTATCCTATGGCATCAAGTCTTCCAACTTCACTGAATCAAATGCTGATACATAATTTACTTGTGAAGATACAAAGAACACAAAACCAACAGGAACAAAAAATACAATAAGAGTTTTGAACCAGTTACAAGAATGAATGGTCTTTATTGGCAAGAGAAAAATAAATTAATTTCATCTTACAAGCTAGGTCCACTAGATTCTTCAGTCTAGTCAATTCTTTTTGAAAATAAACATGAATATCTCTTTGATATGCTGTGTGTTAGGGATCAAAGTTAATGATCTATGATAATGTACCTAATTCAAGGTACTATTTTTCATTTTCCTTCTATTATTTTAAACAATTTTAGCCTTAAAGGCTACACTATTAATCTTTTTTAAATGTGGTAACACTTTATTAGACAGGTTGTGAACAAGACTGTCATGACACTGTCATAAACATGACATAACACCTGATTAAACTTTAAAAATTATGTAGCTTTATGTTGTTAAAGCTAAATTTGAATCAGTAATACTTTTATAACAAATTTATGTCAGATCATGATTTCTTGGTTAATGTCAAGTTGTCATAATGAAGACATTTTGAATAATGTCAACTTTGTATTAAAAATGTCATTATTACCAAATGACATTTATGACCACAGTCATAAATATTCATGAAGACTTACTCATGTTCATGACAGGTGTTATGTCATGTTTATGATGGTGTCATGACAGGTTTATTCAGAACCTGTCAAATAAAGTGTTACCGTAAAGGCTAAGCTTCAGAACATAAAAATGATGACATTTTTAATAGAGAAGGTTTTTTTTTATTTCGTGAAAACATTATTTATGGCTTGATTTTAGACAGTCTGATCGATTTCTCTGGGAAATTCTGTAGAAAGAGTTGACACAATTACAAGCAGAAACATTGCAGCCTTCTCCCTGATCTCACCTAATGGTTTTGTGAAGATTAATATTTTACACTCAGACACTTAAAAATCTATTGAGCAATTAGATTTTTTTTTTAATTCACAAAAAAAGAGCAAAAATAGATAATATGACTTGTTACTGAGGTGTAATTTCATGACTCCTTGCTCTGATAGGATAGGATCAGACTCATCACAACAGTGCAAATGGAAGGACTGATTTACAAAGATCAGCTGACTGCATTGTCTTCATTTAACAGGTCATATTTAAACAAAACAAGAATCACAGGTAAAACAGATCAGGACCTAGTCCCATCATTTAGAGGTTCTGGTATTTATTACACAAGTTACAACAATCCAATATAACATATATTGACTACCAGCCCACCAATCAAAAATGGCTGTGACTGGAAATGCCTTTCTTATAAAATGTACAGAGCTCTGAGTTTATTTTTTGCCTCCTTTAAGAGATTTTTCAGCTCTAATTTTCTTCCATTTTTCTTTGAGAGACAATTTCACTTTTTTTTCATTTTTTACTTCCTTTCCCAGCACTTTTTCCTCTCTTTTCTTTAATTTATTCTCCCCTCCCTTATCTTTGGTCTCTTCTTCCTTTTTCTTGCCGTTTTGTTTAACCATTTCTTTTCGCACTTTTTCCAGAGCCTTTTCTATTTCTTCTTTTTCCATCTTTTCTTCCTCCTCCTTTAGTCTGATGGCCACTCTCTCCTTCACTCTGGCAGTTATTTCCTTCCTGCCCAGGTCAAGCTCCTTTTCCTCCTCTTCTTTAGCCAGCAACTGCCTGACTTCAGCCAGAGCCAGCTTAGCCATCTTCTTAGCCTCCACACGTTCATGGATGATTGCCAGCTGTTGCTTCAGAGCTTCTCGAAGCTTTAAGCCAACATCTCTGGATGAAGGGGATTCTGGGACAGAACCATCAACAACACTGTTTGGTGCCACACCAATCAAAGGAAGGATGAGTAGCAACACCATGCTCAGGTTCACAGCAGGCAGTCGTGGGAAAGTCAGTTTAAATTCAGGATCTCCATCCACAGCAAATACAGTTGACACCAGAAATTTACCTATACTGAATAAAAAGACATATTTTTTTTCCTCACTGTCTCAAGTTAAACCAGACCAAACTTCTCTTTTGTTTTTAGGTCAATTTGAGTTACCAAAATTGCTTCTATTTTCCAAATGCCACAATAATGAGAGAAACGTATTTATTAAGGTTTTCAAAATCTGAAGTTTACATACTTTCTCCGTATTTGGCAGCTTAATCTGGTCCATTCCATCAGACAGAATTGCTGGAACCAAGTCAGGTTTGTAGGCCTCCTCATTCTCTCTCTCTTCTCTTATTCTCTACATGGCAGAGAGACCAGGGCTTTCTCATAACCACACTTGAACCTAAACACTGACTTTGTAGTCACTATGTAACCTGGCTGTATCTTAGGATCATTGTCCATCTTCAAGACAAATTTACAATCAGAGTTTAACCTCCTTTCAAGAGAAGAACGCAGCAGCTTCCAGTAAATGGTTCCCAGGATGAACCAGTCTGGAGCAGCTCTATGATTCTCTTCCTGAAATCTTGGCTCATTTCTGCTTGCCTTCCCATCGTGTCAAACCAGAAAGCGGTATGTTCCACATCTTGAAATACATCGTGAGGTGTAACTCCAGTTAACTCAAAAATGCCAGTGAACCAATCAGAGTTTTCCAAAGCCATGACATCATCACCTGGACTTTTCCTCATCATTTAGCGACAGTAAACACACAGTAAGCTTCTGATTTTGAAGACATCCATAAATAAATCTGACATATTCTCTCATGCATCGATTCATTTATCAAGTAGTCATTCTGACTTAAAGCAAGAGAAGTTTGGCCTGATTCCGTCCAAACATGTGAAGTGTTCTGTCTATGTAAACTTGTGGCTTCAATTTTAATCTGAAAATCTCAACAAACCAGTAAACTGAGAATTCATTCAAATGAAAACCAAGTACAGGTAGTTTTATTCTCACACTTTGTTTAGTCCAAGACCAAACCATGTAGAAGAGGATTATACTGCAGCCATTAGTCCATGCTACACTTTAACACAGCACATCTTCATGCAGTGGCTGCTGCAACTATACCTTTATTAGCTCCTCTGCATACCCCTTCTGCAGGTTTATCATCTGATGTTGCATAAAAACAAGTTTAAGATAAAAAAAAAAAAAACTGCTCCTATTCACCAAATATTTACTCATGTCAGCTTTGTTTCCTTCATGTTTCCTCCTCTCCTTAGCTGAACACACACACAAAGAGGAAGAGGGAGAAAAACGAACCAAACTAGCCCTGGCAATAAGTCATTTGATACTATATGTAGAAAAACACACAACATGTGTTCATTACTGACATTTTCTGAATTTAGTGAGTCAAAACAATTCCAGTCCTGAACAATCTTCTGATCACCTCATGTCTTTATATCACGCCTTTAAAAATTCAGAACTCAAAAGCAACACTGACAAACATTAAAAATAAAGATATAAATTTTAGTTGAGGAAAAGTATCAGCCGTCCCCCTGAATCATTGCTAAACTGTGACATAAAATAACTCCCAAGTCAACTACAAAAACACCACGTATAAGATATCTGGTGTAACTAAGGGTGTAAAGAGATCTTGACGTATGAGACATTAAAACTAGAGCTGCACAATGTACCATCATTCGCCATGTCAGTGTGTGCAATATTAATCTGGCAAAGGACCTTTGGGAGTGCAGTAATTGTTGGCTAATATATTTCAAGGGTTAGGCGCTTTTATTTTCCATGCAAATGTAATGTCTAGTCACCTGGCAGCAGAAAATGTTCACACTGATGTGTAGCAGAGGCAGGAATATAAGCCTTGTGCTTCTACATGTACCTTTTCAATTACGTAAGCTGTTTAAATTGCTGTAAAGTTTTGAAGTGTTCATAAATTATTTGATGACCAAAAAAAAATCAATAAAACTGATCCTTCAGTTTTGGGTTTTCTGCCTTAAAGGTTTGTGAAGTTTAATTTACGTCACAAGTCAAAGCCTGAGGCAGTTCATTTCACATCAAGAAAAGCCTGTTTTTAAAAGTCAGGTGTAAGCCAAGCGATCCTAACTAATCTAGGAATTCACTGCAAACTGTGACTCACAAAAACACACCCTTCACATTCACTGAATACACCTACAGCAGGTTTCAGCTCAGTAAGCCTGTAACTGAAGAACAGGAAGAACAATTTTCGCTGCTGAGACAGAGGAACTGGCATTCAGAACGCCTGTAGAGGGGAACGAATAGTTATCTTATCTGCAGCTTAACAGGACAAAAGTGTCTGAAAATCAGTTATGATCCAGTATTATAGATAAATGCAGCCATCCAGATGAGGCGCAGGCCAGGTTAGCAGTTCCTGCTCAGGCAGGCACACGGAGAAGATGGAACTCTCAGTGCATATTGTTCAGAGAGAAGAGATCTAGTGAGCTTGCTGTGTGACTAATTCTCAATATATGAAATACTAATTAAAAACACGGCTAATAACTAGATATGGGAAATATAGTGTCATCTATCATAGAAGAGAAAACTCATGGTCATTTGTCATTGGTAATAAAATGGTCACTATTGGTCCAATGAGTGGAATCATAAATGCTGCGCTCATGTTTCAAAATTTAAACGAATGGAATCATTATTTTTGCATGGCTAAATGGTAGAGCTGTACTAACAAGTCAGTGTAATGAAATCTATTTGAACAGTTGGTTTCACTAAGCACCGAGAAGTTATAAGTCCAAAAGATTTAATTGAATTTTAGAACCAACTTAATCATGAAAGTAGTTAAAAACCACAAAATATTGCAGTAAATTTGAGGTTGATATTACCCATCACAAATGTTAATCTGTAATTTGAGTAAATCTCATTAGATTCCCTTCAGCATAATAATTCTGCTTTCTTTGGGGAATAAATGTGTGGCTTTGTGTCTGGCAAAAAATAATTTAATCAATCTGATAATAGTTCACAGTTTAGTATGAAGTTGAGATACATCACACATCGCCAGAGGAAGCACCTCCAGGTGTGGTTTCCACATTCCTACAGCATTCTGGGTACTAATCATTCATGTACTATAACATTTACATTTTGTTTTATTCCAAATACAAAAGGTTTATTCTTACCAGTGAAGAATTTTTTCTCAATATAAAACTAAAAGTTTTAAACTTGAAAGAGGCATAAGAAAGGCACAAATACATGCAAATTGTACAAGTGTGTAGCAGCTGATTTCAGCTCAGGTTTCTGGCATGCAGCGGAGCCTCAACACATTTCATGATTTTTACTGTGTTACTGGCAGTTGTCAACAGGCTTGTGCAGAAAATATACACTGACTGGCCAAAAAATAAAAAATAAATAAAAGAATTGCCGCTAAAATAGTCACTGACATTTGTTTGGAGCGCCCTTAGCTCACCGCTGTGGACTTGCTTTGATAAGCTTCTACAATGCCACCAGATTTATTTCCATCCAATGTTGCATTAACTTTTCGTCAAGATCTTCTTGTATAGATGATGGGAGAGTCTGACCACTGCTCACAGCCTTGTCCAGACAGAACATTTCAAAGAGTGTCAGTGGGCTTCAGGTCTGAACTCTGGTGGATGATCCACAGCAGAACGCTTCAGTCATCAGCCATCATTCATTTCTTCTGGCCACATTTCTTCCTAAAAGAAAATGCTTCCCCACTTTGCCTTCAACTGATTATAAAACCTTGTCAGTTCATAACCCAGTCATTTCTGCATCTCTTTAGTCTGTTTCAAAATGGCTCAAATTATTGCACCAAGCAGAGAAAACGTCTAACATCTTTTACACAGTGACAAGATACGTCTCTCTACATGGTTTAAAACATGAGAAGCTAAATATTAGATAATTTGTTGCCCAAGCAGTAATTATGCAGTAAGAAGTTTGGACCAATTTGCTTAGTTAGATCCTGCTGGTGACTTTGTTTTGGCCAGGCAGTGTATGTTTAAATTCTTATGGGCTGACAGAGAGAAAAAGAGAACAGAGTTCCTGAGGATCCTCTCCATACCAAGGCTAAGGAGCTGACATCATAGGAAAAGATCTGCTAATGCAGGAGTCAGTAAAGTTTGAGATTCAGCTTTCCTTCAGTGTTCATCCTCTCACCCCCAGACTACAGCAGCAGATGGCTGGCCAAGTCTGCCAGGGGCCCAGTCAGCCTACCCTGATCGACTGGAAATGGATCACAGTTCCAATCTGGCCTGCATCACTGCCCTGAACCTGAATGGGACTGGTGAAACTGAAGGGAAGAGTGTGGGTTTGTACAGAATGGAGCTGTTCTTCACAAAGGAACTGAATTCCACTGAGAGAATAGACTGGGATTGCAAAACCTTAGCTTAGAGATGTTGGTATCTATAAAAAGTTTGAAATGATAAAAGACAGAACCTGCTTAGAGCAGGTCGGGAGAACGGCCTGCACTGTTCTGAGCAGCTGCTGCCATTACTACTGGTTATGGAGGCCCACTATGACGATCTTCTGACCCTTATTTCCATCGTCTTTAACAACTCTTTGTCTGACTTTTTCCTCATCTTCTTCCTCCTCATCTTCCTGCTGACCATTCATGAGTCCTGAGGTGCCATGATCCTCCTCGTCCTCCAGGGGCTCTAGTGGGTTTATCACACCGAACAGGAAAGTGAAGAAACTGTTTAACCAGTCAGAGCCACCTTCCTCCACTTCTTCTAACCAATCCAGAACCTGGGCTTCCCCCTGACCGCAGCCCAAACTGGTCAGGCCTACGCAGACAAGAGGGTGAGGGGTTGGGGGAGGTGGAAGGGAAGTTCAGGGACCAAATGTGTGGAGGTGATAACCAAAAGCAGTGAACAACAAACATAAGGTGGAAAAAAAGAAAGTTTGATCAAATGAAGGAAAAAGATGTGCTGAGGAGGGAAAAGACGATGGGGGAGAGGAGAGAGAAGGAGGGGAGAAACAAACGGAGAAGGTAAGAGAAGTTTAAAACGAAGGTTAGGTGGCAAGGGAAATATTTATACCACTAGAACCAGTCAGACCATCTGCACAGGATCCAGGCTCTGCCTGGGGCTAAAGCTAGGCTAACAGAAAGAGGGATGCCTATGGAGAAAATAATTACACTGATCACTATGTGCAGACAGCCATGGACACACAGTACACTGAAAGCTGAAGGAAAACTAAGGCTGGGTTTACTGTGACCTCACAAGGATATTGAATATAAATCAAATTATTTGCTAAAAATGTAAATCTAATCTGACAGATTAGATGGGGGAGTGGAATAACACCAGCAAACCAATACATGGTATTTGGATGCTGAAAAGAGCCTAACTCCTATATTTATAAAGTTCCAATTATGTTTTCATGCAGCTCTGATTCATGAATACATGTCTTAAAAATTCATGTGTAAAAAAAACCTAAATATGTATATATTTTAACACATCTAAAAAAAGATAAAGAGCCAAACTAACATTCCATTTCTGATGGACTGTATGCAGTCTGAGGGGGTTACAAAGGAGAACATTGAGACATACTCCAGAAAAGTATTTTACTCTGCTCCTTTATAATTTGCAAAATTTCTGCTAAGCATAATTTATAGTGTCAAGCCAGGTGCAACAATTGCTATGTAAAGTTGCACTGATTGCTCAGCAATAACAGAAACTGACTGATTTTCTGTTTGAACAGCTGAACCCAGTGGCTGGAAGATTTGGAACTAAAATCTTCTCCTGGTCTATTAACGGAGCATAGCGAGGTAGCAGATCAAATGTAGCAGCCAATACACAGGCAACACTTCGAGCTGGGTTTGACGTGTCTTCTCATCAACACTTTAAGAAGTTTGATTTCTGAAAGGACAAATGTGACTTTAAAGTTTGAAATCAACATGCAGCCGTTCTGCTTCTGAGCCACAGCGACAGGCTACATAAGGTATGCAAGCAGGGCATTGATCACAATTATTTAAAAAACAATTAAAAAATCTCTCAATTAATTCAATCAAAACATAATCATAATGTCATAATTTTAAGTTCTCGAAATGAACATTTTCTTAAAACTGCTACAGTCTGTTTACGTGACGTCACTGACCTCTGCACTACCTTTTCCAAACAAACATGGCTGATAGAGCATCATAACTCTCTGATGAGGCGCCCTATCAAACTTTTGGAGGTTAACTTTAAGTAGAGAAATGGTGAATAGACATCTGGACACTTAGTTTTATTATGAACCACAGCAGCAAAGCACAAGAGACTGGGGCTAAAGTTTAGTTGAGAAGTTAATGTGAATATTTAAATCCAAAATGAATACAGGCACCAAATGAAATATTATTTTAAAGTTAGAGTTTCTGACTCTGTTTGGTTGTTTTTGACTTGCATTTTTTCAGATGGCAATAGTAGCACGGGGAGGAGATGGAGACAGATCATCTGCCTCATACTGTCACAACATGGTGAATATTTTAAAAATGTAAACAAAAAAACATTTTTTAGAAAAGTTGTGTACTGCATCTTTAATGGTGAACTTCCTCTGTTAAAGTAAATGCCTCAGAGTGTTTCTATATATTCACACTGGTTTATCTTTATGACTGACTATTTTAGCAAAATATCAGCGATGCAAAAGAAATGCTTTAACTGCATCTCGTAGCTTCTTATTGGAATGAAATCTACATATTGACCAATTTTGGTTCAGTTTTGGGGGCTTCAGCAAATCAATCCAACAACCTGGTTTAGTGGAAAACAAAATGACTAAGTAAATTGTAAATAGAATGATATTCACAGAAGGTTTGAAAGCACACAGCATGAGCCATCTTGTCAGTCAGTCTAGTTTAGGACTCATTTTATTCTGAAACTTTGTTAGAAGTGCTGTAATCAGTGAAACATTAATCAACAATATGATGGCACTTGACAAAATGTAATGTTTCCTTTGTTAACTGTGTTCTATGACTTTGTACTTTTGTGTTTTTATGATGTGAAGCACTTGTTGCTAAATGAACTTGATTTGATTTTGCTATACAGAAAATAAGGAACAGGAAGAATGAGCGTCAAGGTGAATATTTGAGCCAAGTTATGAGTCGAAATATTATCCAATCATTACTTAAGGTTGTTTCAAGGTTCTGATGAGAACAAATCACATATTATCATCAGCAGGATCCATATGAACAACATGGAAATGACATGAGGGTATAGAGGCTTCCCTTTCCATTCAGTCATTCAGAGGCAACTGGTCAGAGAAAGCTTGATGGATTATTTAAAGTCACAGAGGTCAAAGAAGCTGCTGCAGCGAACATTGAATATTATGAGTTACAAAAACATTTAATTTCCCTTTGGGATCAATAAACTATTTTTCAACTGAATGGAACAGAATACCTTGTAATGTTGAGACTTTCAGCCCCAGACCCTAATATTACTTACAGTATGTTAAACCCCCCAAAGCTTTCTGATGTCAAGATTTTTAGAAAAACACAGAATATTATTAAAATGTTAGACTGTTGGTAAATACATCTGAGTGTACTTAGCTACTGGATAGCAGATACCAGATAGCACTTTCTAATTCTAACTCCACTAAAATCCTCTAGATTCTGGTTCCCTTGTCAGCTGCTGAGAATGCAGTGCTGGTTAAAAAGAAATAAATCCACTTGCCTAGAAGCACCTTAGCGTCCTCCACATCAAAGTCGCCATCTCCGTCAGTGTCGTATGCTGCCAGTTTACCTACAGAAACCACAAACATACGGAGCCATCCAGAAACAGAATTACTGCATCTGTCGAGACATCAGATAACATTCTACATTCCAACTGAAGCTCAGAAATGTTATCCAATTGGACTAAGCAAAGAAATTAAGTTGGTCCTGTAAGTTCATCATCATGTTATCACTGTTCAGTATTTCTATCAGGAGTTTAGTGAGTACTTCAGAAGGAGAGTCTATGTGTAAAGTCTTGGAAATAGTATTTTATGATTAACTTTTAGAATACTGCAGTCAGCTGGGTGACTGGTTCAGCCCCACATTTAGATCGTAAGGAGAGGGGCCAGACACCTGGACTTAAAGAGGAAGACCCCATTTATAAAATGATGCTAGAAAATATTCTGGTCAAAAGGAGAACAGGTAGATCCAGAAAAATTACAGCATTGTGAAAAAGTGTAACATTTCTTACCAGTCATCTCCAAAAGCGAAACATTCATTTTATAGAAATTTATTACACAGAGTCAAAAATAATTATGCAATTATTTTTTGCATTTTGAATGATTACGACTTACAGGTAATGAGAACCAAAAATGCAGCGACTCAGAAAATTACAGTAGATTAATAAAAAAGGATATTTTAAACACAAATATGAGGCTGCAAAGTCGATTCATTTCTGTGCACTCAGTTCTTGGGTGTGGCTCCTTTAGCATGAATTACTGCATCAACACAGCAGTAATTCTGTGCAGCATGGAGGAGATCAGCCTGTGGTTCTGCTCAGATGGAATGAAGTCCAGGTAGCTTTGATAGCTGCCTTGTTGGGTCTGGAGCCTCATCTTTCTCTTAACAACATCCCAGAGATTCTCTCTGGGGTTAAAGGTCAGACCAGTCCTCCCTGTTTCTGGTACCACACTTCTCCTTCCACTCAATTTTCAATGAATATGCTTGCATGCAACAACCAGCTTCTTCAGCATTGACCTGCTGTGTCTCCCCCTCTTTGTGGACGCTGTCTATGACTGTCCTCTGGCCATCTGTCCAGTCAGACGGCCAAAAGACAGACCCAGAGTGAGGGAGCGTTCAGGAAACCTTCAGCTGTTTGCAGGTTAATTCGATTATTATCCTGTCAGTTTCACCATGAGATTAAATTAGAGCTTTTTCACAGTAGCAGAATTTTCAGAGAAACTGAATTTTGAGTTTTTGTTTTCTGTAAGCTATGATCATCAAAATGACAAGAAACAAAAGACTTAGAATGTGATGATTCTGTGGAATATATGAGTTTCAGTTTCTGAGATCACTGGTAAGAAACATTGTACTTATGCAACATTCCAATTTATTGATGTACTAGTATTTCAACATAATTTTTTAAAAAGCTACTGTTGCATAAAAAAAAAAAACACAAACAAAACAAACTATTTTCTGATCTAAAAGGAAATGTTTTGCAGTCATGTTTGACTTACAATTCATCTTTTAATGTACTAGAAGTTCTAGCTAGGGGTGTTGGTGGGATGCAGGTCAGGACTGCATGCTGCTCTCATCCAGGCGGATGAACTTTGGCTTAGTAAACATGTTTGAGTAATACTGAGCATTCTAGCATAAAAATCTGTACAAAAACAACTAATAAAAATATCCATACAACAAGAGAAACATGTCTAGTGTTCTTTACCTTGCAAGGTTTCAGACAGGTTAATCTGTATGCCCTTAGCCTTGTCTGCATGCAAAACAAGAAATTTGGAAGAACAGCAAAATTAGCAAAGGAGATTCACAAGGCATACATTAATCAAAGATACATACCACAGACAAGAATGTATCATTTTTTATTAGGATGCAGATTAATTAGAAGACACCGATCCAACAATCACACATGCATTTAAAAATACAACAGGATCAGGTTTAAAATTCAAGTTTCTCACAAACATTTTCTTCCTTTATAAATCCAGCACTAAATTCCAGACAGCTGCTTCAGTCTGATTTGCACAGAGTGATACCAAGCTGGATCACAGCAGAGGAAAAATATCAACCTCACAGGAAGAGGTTAATTTAAAAAGGAGAAAGACCTCTGGAAGGATTTTTAAACTTGCAACATCATGAAAAGCAGCAAAAGAAATCTTTGCAGTAAAATATTGAGGAAATATTTCAAATATAGATCATATGAAACTGATCTTTTGAGGGCCCTGAGATTTTCTGTCATCTCTTTTAATGTAAAGGTTACACTTTATTTTAAAATGCAGTACCTAAGTTCCAAATCAAGCGTTAAGATTGCAGATCAAGTTCAGCAATCAGTCTGAGCTTAATATAGAAATAAAAAAAGACTGAAAACACTAGGTAGTTATTACTGACTGTCGTGTCAGTGGCTGTTAGCTTGACTTGCCTATTTCTGTCTACTCTGACCCTAAACATAGCACTGTCTAATACAGGTAAAATGCTCACTCTTCCTCTGCTCATTATAAAAACAAGATATAAATTAAATTAAATAATTAGATTTATGTAAAATATTGTAAAATAAAAACATTGTCCCAGAACTAAAACTGCTATTGCTTGCCAGTACCAAGTAGTAATGTCAAAAAGGTATGAGCAGTCAGTATCTTCCCCGCAGTGGCTCCTCAAGACCTACTTCATCAAATTCATTTAGAATTTCATCTCAGCCTTCTGAGTCAAAGCTGATTCAAAGTTCCCACAGATTCCAGGGCGGCAGTAAGAGGGAGAACCCTAACAGGTTTCACATGGGAGGTCACTGTTACAACCTGCAGCATACTATGGTCTTTGGTGGAAGTTAGCATACTAATGCAAACTCAAGACTAATGCAGACACTGAATGTAATTTTTTTTATAAAAGCAGACATAAAATTACTAGGATAGATTTTGAAGGTAAAGTGGTTTTAAGGTGTAGTATGACTAGCCTCTGTGTGGAACATATTTGTGAAGTGATTGCACTTTTCTGGCTGATCACCTGTCTTTAAAAAGCCTGACGTAAACATTTTTTTGTCTGCAAAGGTGCTAAATATAGCAACAAGCAGTGGGGCGACGTTTGCAGACGTTATCTGGTGGGCAAGTCTGTCACTGTAGAGTAAAAGGACTTTTGGGGAGGGAGAGAAAGTCGGATTCTCATGGAGGTATCGGCCGATCGCCAGACTCCCAAATTTTGGGAAATCAAGGTTGACTTATCAGCCAGCCGAATTCTTACTGCACTTCTAATGGAAAACTAATCTTTGTTTTAAAGTGAAGATGCTAATAACATAGCAGTAAAGTGTCACAACCTGCTAACAAAACTTCAATGTAAAAATCTGAATTATCCCTTTAAAGTAGCTGGTGCATGCTTTGCCCTTTTGTACTGAACTCACTAGACTGGCCTAACCACAGCCTATGTCACAGTGCTGCATCTGTACATCAGCATTTGGTTGAAATTACAGTTCATAGAAAAAGAGGCCGAACAACCAGGACAAAGTGCTGAAGGAGACATGTTTCATGAACTGCTATTGATATAGTTAGTTCCTATCAATTCACTATCATTCACTTTGGAGGCAGCGAGCATTATAGCCACAAATACATGAAGACAGCAACAATATGAGTCTTAAATGTTAGATGTGCATGTATGTTCCAACATCTGCCCACCTAGAACTCCTTGATAGTCGACCAAGTCAAAGTAGACCACAGCCACAGAAGTCCAGACACCGAGCAAGGCCAGCACGATGAACCAGGTGAAGAAACTGCTGCTGCTGCTGGAGCCAGAGTCCAGCTTCTTCCCGTTCTTACTGGATAACGGGCTTTTACCTGCATCTGGAACAGAAACACACAAAGCGTCAGGTTTACTTTTCATTAGCAAAGCCATTTAAATGATGACTTTAACTAAGGTCAGTGAATAATGCTTTTCCAAAAGCACCAGTTTACCTTGTCTCGCAAAACATAATCTCCATGTCGATGTTTGTAATCAACAGCTGAGCAGTAAAAATTAGAACATTTATTACCCACCAGTAAAAGAACACTGTGTTAATTTAGCTTGATGAGTATCTGAGCTTGAAAGAACAAGTCCAATAAGCTAGGTTTAATTATTTCTCCCCTCCATGGCTGCCACCTTATTGGGGTGGGGGGTTTAAGTCACACCTGAATCAAATGAATGGCTCGTTGCCAGGCCTGTTCAGAGCTGATCCTGGTCTGTTGGTGTAAGGATGCATCTAAAAGTTGCAGGACGGTAGCTCTCGAAGACTGGACTTGAGCACCCCCACACCACACCAAGGAGCAAAAAGGCTACACCAGAAAGAACGGACCAGATCCAAAAAGCTATTCCGGGTGTGCCAAAGATATCCCACAATGCATGATGGGAGAAAGGGCAAAGAGAATGAACAGGTTCTAAAAGGAGATTTGTGTTGGCAGGTCAGATTTCAGAGACGCCTAGCAATGCTCAACTCTGAACTCTGTTCCAAATGTAAAGTCGACTAACCTGAGTGAAACGAATGTAATGTTTAATGCCAGGGAATTCTCACCTGTCAGGTAAAACATGACCAGAACAATGATGAAGTGTGATACAGAGGTCTGTGCTGCATTTGTACAAAAGATTTGTTGCTTCAGAACTGCGTGAAAGCACAGTTGGACACAGAATGCCTAAATGTGGCCAAACGTCAAACACAGGTGTGTACCTGACTCCATTAAAGGCTTCTAACAAACATTTAGAATATGTGATAAAATCACCAATGAAGTTAATAGGACAGGATGACCTGACACAACCAGACCAGCAGGTTTTCAAAAGGTTTTCCTTCACTCTGAACCTAACAACCAGTCCCATTCAATGTCCCTGAACCTGCCCTCACCTTCCCTACTACCCAATAAGCCACTCATGAGCAGACCCGTTCCTCACCTTGCATTTCCCCTGCAGGAATCGCCGTGACAACAGGCAGCGTGATGGACTCCACCAGGTTTGCTGAATCACCCATCCCTGCCATATGAGAGCTTGTCAACTAGTGGTGAACTGAAATAGCAACTCTGAGGCCCCTCCTCTGCTGCCTCCTTTGTATTCCTATCCGGCCCTTCCCTCCTGACTTGTTTTATTTGTAGTCAGTTAAGTCAGTAAGTCATTCTTGCTGTGGGTATGGATGCCAAGGTCATTCAGAGCTATTTATAGTGCTGTTAAACAGCTGGCCCTGACATACAGGCAGAGAAAGGAACACAGTCACTGTCCTCCACAGCCTGGAACAAGTGGAGGGGGAGCTGACAAGAATTTGCTCCCAAGCAAAGAAAAGAGACTAAAATCTCATGTTTGACATCTACATCTTACTGACTAGTTTCTGTGTACTGAATAAGTGCACAGAAGCCAATCTCTGTTTAACAAAGAAAACATTAAAGCCCAACCCAGCATGGGCTCACCTCATCTCAGAGTCTTGAGTTATTCGTTTTGCTCTGCTGTGTCAAAGCAGATAGCCTACATGACATTTTGTGTAAAGAGGTCACTGCCTTTTGAATTGGAAGTACTGTTGCCTTGCAGCAAGAAGGTCCCAGGAGGCAGATGCAGCCCCCTACCACCCTGCATAGACAAGCTGGTATGGACAATAGATGGCTGGAGAGGCCATCACCCTAATTTCTCATAAACAGTCACTGCAAAAACATTGTACAGCTCCTTTAAATCCTAGGGGTTTATATGCATCTAGTGCAGTGGTCTCCAAACTTTTGGCCCATGGTCAAATTAGCCAAATTCAAAATACTCATGTTTTCAAATCACTTTTCTCCCCCCAATAATAATAATAAAAACAACTCATAAAAGAATTTTGTTTTTTTTATTTATATTTGTTCATAAATGAAGTAATTTAAAGAGGGGGTAGATCATGCTAAATCCACTTTTTCTAAGCTCTTTAATTTTTTTTATGTAAGTTGTGTCTAGCAATGAAAATAATTAAAATGTATTCTCTGCCGGTGCTGCGTAGATATCTTTATTTTGTTTTTGGATTATATTTTTCTCTATTGCCTAGGTTTTCTTCTCTGACGTCACTGACTTCACTGTGGAACAAGATCATGACTTCATGGCTAATCAGTTTTGTGAATACACAATTTTTCACCCCCTCGCAGCAATTTTGTAGTCCAAGTTCAGTTATGTCAAAGTTCAATTAGGCAACTCAAAATGTTCAGTTCTAGTGTGTATTAATGTACACAATTCCCCAGCATCAGAGCCTCTCTGAAGTGGTTTGTTCCATTAGATTTTTCTTGGGAATGTAGTCATATCAGTGGAAAAAGTCTGTTGCAGTGCCTTTGTTTCCCACACACAGCTTTTCCTTTTTGGTTTCATATGTTAAATAACAGTGGTGTAAAATCTGTGGCGTGGTTTTGTAAACTTGAGGTTGAATTCAAATGTCTTAGAACTTTGTAAAAAAGATCAGATCATCTACATATCAAAGTCCTGCTTAGCCAGCCTAAAATCTTTCATAACTTCAAGATGTGTGGCATTCAAACACAAACAGATGCAAAGATTCATTCCATTGTTCTCTTTGACAATAAAAAAATAACCCCATGTACTTTGGCACTGAGATGGAGGTGACAAAACCAGAACAGTTTCTTTGTCAGTTTAGTAGTAAGTTCACAGCCAGTGAGAGTTCGAATAAAATTTGTTTTGAATAAAATAGATTTACATAAATTAAACATTTAGCATCTGTTATGAATGTGTATAAATGTTGAAATATAAAGTTTAACAAGAAAAAAGTGGCACAATTTTCAATGGTCAACCACAAAGAAAGAGTGGCTGTAAATACTGCTGCTCCTTTTTCATCTGTAGTTGTGTTGCAACATATTTGAGAAAGCAGAAAAATCTGGTTTATGCATTATGACAAGTGAGTCCCTGAGCACCAGTGAGCTTAAAATATAACATTTGGGTCAAATCAAACTAAACCAATTAAAGCAGAAGAAGCCAATCTACATTAAACTGCACTGATCTCATTGCCCCAACAGGTTTTAAAAAAGGACTACTTAATGTAACCTTGTGCAGTTAATGTCTTCAAATTTAGAAGGTTATATTGAACACCAGAGGCACAGACTGGTCTACAGGTGTGTCTCAATCAATTGAAGGGCTACGTAAAAGTGAACTGTCAGAAATTCAATTAGAAAAAAGTTTTTATCAAATTGTTACATTCTAGAAATAATGTTTATACTCACTGATAAAACAAAATAAAATAACTAACAAAGTATTATATCCATTTACCATCTTAAACCACTTGTGCTTGTGGGTGACCAATGATCTCCAGTGGTCAATGGTCAAGAGGCAATTAACATTACAGTCTTGTTGTAACTATTATGTTGTAACTATATGTTGTAACTACCCTACTGAGAACTATTAGAGGAAGTCAGAGTATCCAGGGAGAACACATGTAAATTCCATGCAGAAAGACCTCAGGACTTCCTTCCTGCAAACCAACAGGTCTTCCCACCATGCAGCACACAAACTGCTATTTATCAGAAATGTAAAACAAGGGGAAGAAAAACAAACAACAAAAAAACTATGGATGTAGTTTTAAAACTTTTTCACAGAACTGTACCCATTGAGACATCTAGCATAACAATTTGGTGCATTGATATTATTACTACTATTGTAGTTATTACTAGTGATATTATTCAACTCACTAGATAATAGAAGACTATGTTTACAGTTTAGCAGTAGAAGTCAGTTTGTGTCATCCAGACTTTTGTCTTTAGGAAATGTTTGCAGTCCAAATGATTCCTTTTGTTAGTCTTCATGGATAAATATCAATATCATCAACTAATGATATTGATACTGATTTTTTTAGTGCTGTCTAATATTTAATCTATCCATCCATTTTCTTCCACTTTAACCGGGGTCGGGTCATGGGGTCAGCAGCCTAAGAAGGGAATTTTCTTTCTTCCCAGCAACTTGTTCCAGCTCCTCCGGGGGAATCCCAATGCATTCACAGACCAGCCGGGAAACATCGTCCCTCCAGCGTGTCCTGGGTCTTCCCTGGCGCCTCCTCCTGGTGGGACATGCCCGGAACACCTCATAAAAGGAGGCATCCAGGAGGCATCCTGACCAGATGCCCGAGCCTCAACTGGCTCCTCTCGACGTGAAGGAGCAGCGGCTCTACTCTGAGTCCCTCTTGAAGGACCGAGCTTGTCACCCTATCTCTAAGGGACACCCTACTGAGAAAACCCATTTCAGCCACTTGTATTTATTCCAACTATGTATAACGCAGTTTGTGCAAAGATTCCATTCACACATGCACACAATAAATAAAAATGCCCACAAAAATTGTTGCATAACATACTGTTCTGTTCCTCCATGCCTTCCAGATTGTTAATATTAGTGCAGCAGTTATTTCACACACATCCAGTATTCCAGTATTTTTCCGACAAATAGGAGACCTTGCTGTTGAGTCTCTTCTTTTTGTAGCACCCTGCACACGTTCAGTTTAAGCTACTCCTCTTAAATCGTACATAAGTTCTGCCAAGTTCCTGATTCCCAACCCCAACTCTTCCCCTGCAGGCTTTTTACAAGCATGCATGCTGTTGCATCCACACTCTCTGTATGCCTTTGAGGACATTCAGGTTTCTCTCACTCTGTAACTTTTGACACAGTTGACAAACATTTCACTAAATCTATCTTTTAGTTCAAAGTGGGGATTATCAGGTTTCCCACTTTGTGTAAGATCCACTTTGTGAATCTTACAAAAGCTATTGCAAGTATTTCCAAGCAGAAACCCTGGCTGGTTCACTTTTCAAGCACTGGAATCTGTGAAGTTGGACAGTGGATTCCAGGGATGGAGGCTGGGACCTCAGCACCTCAAAAGCAGTAAAAAGGAAATCATATCTGGATTTTTGGGGAGAAGAATCCTGAAAGTTTCCAGTATAAGTTGAAAATAAAATGGCTTAAAAGACACAGTGGGGGGTAAAATAAGTAATTCCTAAAGTAACCTAACAGTATTAGTAGGAGTTCTTTAGTAAAGTTTATAAAAAGGGCCGGATCTGAAGTCTGTAAAGAGTCAAACATCCAGTCTGGTGCTGCAAAAATTCCAGAATACTGAATACACCTTAAGAGAATCAGCCGTTTCCTGAAAACAAGGCTGAAGGGCTGCAGTTAACCTTGCAAAGTTCAGATTAGTTTAACTGCAGACACAACACACCTCCACATGAAAACCAAATGAACACAGCACCGCAAGTCCATGCAAGGTAAGCTAGAGGCATTTGCATTTAAGGATTTTTGTGACGTTATGCAAATTGAAAAAATAAATAAATAAATAAAAAAAATAGAACATAACAATACACAGCACAATGATCCCAGAGGAACGTTTTTGACTGTTACCCTTTGGTCTCTGCAGAGTTCAACAGTTTCCAGGATTGTGAACAGGGAAGGAGGAGCAAGAGCCCTTAAACCATTAGAGCAAACACAATGGGAATGATGAGAGCAGTGATCTTTGATTACAAACACACACATCCATCTTTTCATCCACCCATCCATCCATCCATCCATCCATCCATCCATCCATCCATCCATCAGACATAATGTCATTAATGTCTCTGAATTGTCCTTTTTCCATGGAGAAATAATTAGAAAAGACAAATTCAATGAATCATTAAAATAAGAATTCGGAACACAAGTTTGAATTTTCTGTGGATTGTTTTCAGTCCATACAGTGTCAAATATATGCATACAGCCCCAGTAATAATTAGATAAAAGTTTATGTTTGACTATTCTTTGTGTAAGTATTGGTCAAACATGGTAAACAAAAAGTATGATCAAGTATTATTTTTTTAACTGGCTGCTTTCTGGACACTGCGGCAGACTGGCAACTTGTCCAGGGTGACCCCGCCTCTCGCCCGGAACATGAGCTGGAGAGGCACCAGCAGACCTCCCAACCACATTAGGGACAAGGGTGTTAGAAAATGGATGGATTTCTGGACACTAGCTAAGTTTCTAGGTAGTTTGTCCATTCGCAGACTAACATTAGGCTTCTGATACCTTGTGTATGTTCAAAACTTTTGGTCTGTCCCAGGAAATGGGCCACATTCAATTTATTCCATAAAGTAAAAGTGGTAAAGTGTCCAGTATGTGGTTTCCTTGTATTTTGCAACAGGAAACATTTGGTGCATTTATGCAAATATTTGAGAATGTATGTATAATTTTGACTCTGTTTAGATTAGAAAATAAATACCACAGTAAATCTTGTCTTGTGCTCTCAACTACTGTTTGTAAACGTTAACGCTGTGTACATTTTGAATAGAACCAGACATACTAATTACAAAAAAAGAGTCTATTGATCAAATATTGAAACACCTGGCTAACAGTTCACTGATTGTACACCTTTATCAAGCAACTCAGTAAGTATTTGATGAGCCAGTGTCAGTGTTTGATCAGAAGTCCTAACAGAAGAAATGCTGACAAGGCACAGGTTCCAGTCACATCAATGAGATCAAATACTCCTTTTACTGTTCAAACATTAAGCAAGAAAGGCTGAGAACAGCACTGATCTTAATAACTGACAGAAATATGGGTTCCTGAGAAAAGTGTGCACTCAACCAGTCAGAACACACAAGAAAATTGCACATAAACTCACGCACTTATGCATTTAGAGCAGGAGGTTGATGATGATGTCAGGACTTGCTATGTAGGGTTTTTGTGTATCATTGCATTGGTAACTTTTATAATAGTGATGTCATAAAGATGGATACAATTGGTAAACCCCTTCTTATGGCCCAGGTAACAAATACATGGCCAGCCACTAGTTAGCAAACCCTCAACTGTCAAGAAGCCCTCAAAGTCAAGAAGTAACACTGTTTACTTCTTGACTTTACTTCTGCATAGCGAAAGTGTCTGAGACATTCAAGGGATAACCCAATCACAGAATTTTCCAATATTGAGTATAATATACAATTTTAATGGTCTTCTGATTTTATAATTAAAAAAACAGCATTTCCAAATTTGATTAAAAAAAATTAAAGACAAAGCTGAAGTTGCCTTCCTCTTGTAGTCTCTGTTTCAGGAGATGGCTAAAGGGCAGTTCCAACTAATTTTTCACTATCTTGAGAGTTCGTTTAAAAAAAACTACAATACTTAGACTCTTCAAATCTGGACTATATTATTCCACACTAATTATAGTCATTCAAACAGCCTTTCAGAAAATTTTTGGATCTGAAATACAAACAGAGGTTTAGGTTACTCTGGTTTACTCTCAAGAAATCTGCTGCTATCTTCTGAAAAGGCTCAAACATAAATGAAGTAAGCGCAACTTCAACTCAAAGTTATACATTAGTGCAATTAGACAGTCTTTCCAGAAGGGAGGGGCCGCCAAGCTGCATTCAGAAGTACCATCCAGGTAAATGTATCCTGGTAACTTCTGAATATTACCTTGCTGTGATCATTCATATCCAATGTACCAGTAAGTAGAAGAGCGGACGGAGAAGAATGGTCTGGAGATAAACAAGGCAGTTTTCCATGCATTATATACATTTTCTATCTATTTCCCTTACTGGACTGAACGGCCAAAACTTCTCAGATTGTGGAGGATGTGCTGAGTTTGAGTGTCTGCCTCTCGGCGAAGTCCTCCTACATGACAGACTGCAGCTGCGGTCTATCTGCGCCTGACGCTAGAAGAGACGTAAGTAGTGAGGACGTAGCTGTACATGATCATTCCGTGCTGATTGGTTACTGGATCACGGGCCGCCTTCTGTGAGACGCCCCTCCGCGGGGTATACTGACACGTGAACGTTTGGAAAGCGGGGCTCACAGTTACTATGCCGGGGAAAGTCAGTGTGTGTCCCGGAGTTTCCGCGGAGAGAGGAAAGAGGCCTCCCTGCTGCAGAGCCGCGGACGCGGCTGAGTGACTGGCGTCATCTGAGCGTGTGAAGCGGCTCCACGGTAATCCCTGTCGCTAGATCGGCCAACCAACCAATAGCTACAGGACAGACGTTACTCAAGCATACAAATGATAATACGGGCCACTATGAAAATATTTGACATAATAATGAAAGTAACGAAGTTAAAGCGTTTTGAACGAAGAGCCATAGAATCAAACTGTTTCTGACGCAGCCGTCGACGTGTTAACGCAGTGAGCTCGCGCTAGTGTTGTTTACATGCCCGCAGAACTCAGTGATCCACTAAAATACTCGGCAAACGACACGGTGATGCAACTTTTTAATGCCTAAATTAGCGAAGAGAATAAACCAGGGGGAGAGTTTAAAACAGCTTATAAACTTCTCCAGGCCTGGCTTTAATAACAGCATCTCAACCACTGTAACCTCGTAGAACAGAATGAACAAGATTAGCAACAACGCACCTTTGCCTTTTGTGCTTGACTTTGAAGCTTTCTTTGAAGCCATGCTGGATGTGTGGCAGAACCGAACCTGGAACAGCGAACTGACACAAATCCAGCAGTGAAAAGAAATCAAAAATTCTTTGAGATCTGAGTTCTACAAGACAGGAGGACAAACCCCATCCGCTGTATGCCCGACAGCTCCCACAGCCAATAAAATGTGGCACTTACAAAAATAGGCGAGTCTTACAGATATTCAGGCCAATGGTATTCCAGAAGCGTTGGACTTATTCAAGCGTGTGGCTGGTCTTTATCTCTGTCCCGCCCCCTCTGTTCCCCTGGAACGTGGCAAGATGGTAGATCCAGTGGCGTCTTGCTCTCTTTGGCCACAGCGCTTAATGTTTAAATCGCCTATCGTTAAGCGATACTTTTGGGTTCTCTTTTTCATTTGGCAAAAAACAGATGTAATATTAATTTATATTGTTAATACATACGCTACTTTTGAAGATAATGGAATCTGAATGAAAATGTGGCATATAATTTGAAGACTCTTTACAATCATGACCCACGAACGCAAACAGGAACAACAATGTAAACATTTACCAAGAGTTTGTGTTTATACCGGAAGATTTTGACTATGTTGTACAGATCTGGGGCTTCAAATACTCTTGGTTTCTTACAAATCCAGTTTCTTACAAACCTAGTGGGGTTGGGCCTCAGTTCAGTTAAATTCAGTGTATAAAACACCAGTTCACAACAAATCAGTTCACAGCCAACTGATCCAGATAACAATTGCAGTTTAATCTTGAAGCAATCTTTTCTCCTGATAAAATAATTTGGAGCAGTGGAAAAACAACTCAATTTTAACAAGATGAAATTCCTCAGCATATCCAGTTGTAGATGAGTATCCATCGCCTACAGCTGACTGTGGGTTGAGAGGACAGAGCAAAAACAGAAAAATAGACATACTGTACAGGAATACTTTCTATTTTAAAGAAAACTGAGCTCACAGATGTAATGGCAACAGAAGGTCCAGAATGAACTATTGTTGTCATAGGTCATAGAGTAATTCAGAAGTTGATCAATTCCAAATATGAATGCAAAAATTATTGGTTATAATAAACATGTATTTTGATGAAACTAGATTAAATGTATATTTTTTTAAATAACCTTTAAGCAGATATTAAACAAGCCCACATTCCTGTGCTAAAATGTTTCTTTTAGTCTGATGTAATATTTTGTTCCTAAATGTAGTGTTTTCATTAGCTGTTAATTCAGTTCAGTTCTGTTCATTGTTTCACAACAAATGTTATTTCAAGGGACTTTACAGAAAGAACACATCCAGGCAGTTATTGAGATAGATTTATTGAACGCATATTCCTTTATTATCAAACAATGCAGCCAAATTCAGTTTATTATTGGTTAAAAGGTTCTTGAAGGAAACCATGCAGATTGTAGAGAGTTTGTGAATTGCAGCATTCACTCCTCGTGGATGAGCCAGTAGCAACAATGGACAGTTACTTGAATTGTGGTGTTCACTTTGCAGCAATTCCTCTGAATAAAACATTCTATTTTAGCAGAATCTGGGTCAGTGTGAACAGAGATCTTCCACAACTAACAAGAGGCTTAAGAATAGAGTACAACACACGCACACACCTGCACTCACGCACACACAATACAAAAATTGATCCTGAAGTACTTTCTATATTTAAGATACAGTAAACAGTTAGTTACAGTATTATCTTCTTTAGTGGCTATATCTATGTCTAGGAGAAAAACACAGTCTGTGTTTAATTAATCTAATGGGTTTTCATCCAGAATTTGGTTGGTGTTAGTTTCAACAATATTCTAATTTATTGAACATATGTAAACATTGAAGAATATATGTTCTAGACATTTAATAAAATCAGAAGATATGCAGAAGGTTACTTGTGTTGAAACAGAGCTGCCAAAAAATGGATTGAAAAGATTGACACACACTACTAAATAAGTAACAATAGGTGTCAGAAGAGTATTAAATGTTGCCTCAATTCTGCAAGTCCATCCATCCATGTTGTGAAGGCAGCAACCTAAGTAGGGAGGCCTAGACCTCCTATACATACATTGGTCCATTTTCTTACAAACCTAGTGGGGCTGGGAGTGGTGCTGCTGCCTATCTCCAGCTAACGTTCCAGGCAAGAGGCGGCGTCACCCTGGACAGGTCACCAGTCTGTTGCAGGGCAACAAAGAGACAGACACCTAGGGAGAATTTAGAGAGACTAATTAACCTGACAGTCATGTTTTTGGACTGTGAGATGAAGCTGGAGTACCTGGAGAGAACCAGGTCCACAGGGAGAACAACCCAATCACTTTGGCCAATTGTTGCGATGGCTAGCCAATGGCCAGTCAACAAACATAGTCCCTCCAGTCTCTATGTCCCTCCACATAGAGGGACTTTGTTGGAGTCCCTCACATGACCCATGATCCAGACATAGTCCTTCCCCCTGGGTCTTCCTCGGGGAAGAGGACTCAGGGACTCAGACTACAGTTTCTGCTTCACCACACAAAAGGTGGCTCAGGCATCTGGTTAGGACACCTCCTGGTCGTCCTAACCAGTCGAGGTTAGGACAACCCTTTGCCCACTATTATTTAGATGCTAAATTTGTATATGTAGTAACAAAAGTTGATCACTGTTATCAACTTTTTTTGATAACGTGTAAGAATGTCCTTGCCCTCTTGTCTGGTAAAAAAAAGGTAAACAAAAAGTCTGCTTGATTCCATTGTTTTCTGCTTTCTGTCATTAAAAATAAGTACCTTTTTCAAATGGGTAGAGTAATTTCACATGTGAAAATAAGGCATGATTTGCATTGAATTGACTTGACTCTACTCCCCTCTGCACAAAGGGGATCATTTGGTTATTCAGCAGGCATGTTCATTGTTTGGTCAGCTTACGGACAGTAGCCTCCGGGTGTGTGTTTTTGTTCTGTAACAAGAATGTGTGTGTGTGCGTGTGTGTGCGTGCGTGTATGTGTGTATTTCCTAACAGCTGTTAGGAACTAATTGTACTAATTGGCTTATTGTACTAATTGTACAATAAGCCATTTGATATAGCCTAATCATGATGGAGAGAGGTGATCTAATCAGATTAACAGACTATCTTTTACATGAAGTGAGAACAGAGGCACAAGTCTACTTAGTTAGTAGTTTTGCTAATGTATATTTGTGTTTTGTAATGCAGAGATTGATCAAAAACTTCTAATTTACAGTACATTGACTGCAGTATAATGATAATAAATAAACTTGTCTGAAAAATCAAGTCATCAGGTCACTACGCCAAAATAAAAAAAAATAACAACAAAAGACAATTAACAAAGTAAAAGATACTTGGTTTGCAAAGTTTGGTTCTTTCTTAAAGATTTTTTCTCTCAATTTTCCAGCAAATCTAAACATAGCATTGAATAAGATATATCCAGATTTGTTTTGGTAAGCCTAAAGTAATCATTACATTTCTAAATCTTTGTCAATTTGTTTATTTCCTGTTTGACCGTTTCCTGTAATAGTTGTATGTTGAACTCTGTGGGTAGAGGCTTATCTGGGGCTGTTTTCTTTGTTCCAGTTATCCCTGCTCCTGCTGGATTTCTGTCCATTCCCTCATGCTTCTATTCATTCTGGGTATTCAGCCTGTACAAATGCAAGCTTGTGGTTCCAGTGTATGGACTTTCTCACTTTTAAATTGAAATTATTTGATTATCTCCTGATAATCAAATAATTATCAAAAAATAATTATTTGATTATCCCTGTAAAGCTTTATATGATTTTCCTACAATGCATTATTACTCATCGCTTAAATTCCGTGACAAAAGGTTTGAGGTAAAAATAGTGCACAAAATCCGTGTAGGACGGCGAAGTCCTAGCGCAAAATTTCGTGTAAAGGTGACGAAGCCTGGTGCTGCAAGGTTTGAGACCTTGTCCTGTTGTGGGCAACGAGGCCCGACTAATACCGATGGTAAAACGGACGACGGAGCCCGGCGAAAACAGGCGCTTAAATTCCGTGACGTGATAGGGAAAGGGATACGTAAAAATTAGCCAATAGACAGTCTAAAATCAAACGACTGGAAGTATGTCAAAGATCAAAGTAAAACATTTAGATAAATGGATAACAAGTTACAAATTTGACGGCCGTCTAAATTAATGTTTTGATTGTTTATTCTGTTACATGACTTTGTGTTTTTATGTTTGTTATGATGTAAAGCACTTTGAAATGCCTTGCTGCTGAAATGTGCAATATAAATAAAATTTGATTGATTGATTGATTATTTAGATACCATGTAAATAGAAATATGATGTATCTAGAAAAGCAAGATCATGAGGATTAAATAAATGGCACCAGATGGGATTTTTAAAATAAATTATTTTCTTATGACTAGTTTCTGCTTTGCACTTTATGACAGGCAGATGGCGCTGAAATAATGGAAAAAATACTTTTCGGTGACAGTTGGCAAAATTATGTTCTAAATGCAGGTATATATAATATATTTTTAATATTGTGAAAAATGCAATGCATTTTGTTACTCACTTCCTGAAGTGGAACTCATAAGTTACATAGTTTTACTACACCTCGATAAAATATTTCAAGACTTTATTTCTTTTCATATTGGTGCTTATAACTTAGAGATAATGAAAACCCTAAACTCTGCATCTCAGAAAATGTGAATATTACACAATGTTACACTGAGTGATGTGGAAAGAGAAGACATCAGTCAGTGTTGGCTGCACAGCAGACAAAGCTGGATTATCGCTTCAGCACAGCAGAATTCAAATCACAGCCCTCCCATCAGTCTCTCTCTCACATCTCTCTCACATCTAGCAATTCACCTGTATACAGGTCAAGGCATGGCTTGACCTGTATACAGGTCACCTCATGGCCAAGCCAAGCCATGAGGTGATTGGTTAAATCAGCCAATCACCTCAGCCTATCGAGTGGGGCAGGGGGAGGGGAAGAAACAGTTGACTTTCACACACATAATATGTTAACAATTATTTAACATGACAAACTGCAGTTGCCACCATCACCCCTAGAAAAGCTATAAAAAGAACAACCATCTCGGAAATGTACAGTGTAAAATTAAACAGTCTTTCCAAATTAAAATAGCACAAAAGCTGACATTAGAAAATGAAACTAGTTTTTTTTTTTTTTTTTATCCAACACGTCATGCTGCACTGTACATAACTGCCTAGAAGGTGGCAGTAAAACAAATATTTGACACTCAAACTTTACAAAAGGTGAAATAAAAATTAAGGCAAAGAAACTGGATCAAAACGACTTTTAGTTTAATTTTATTTCACTTTTACTCTTACTGCCCTCATTGGGAAACTCAGTGAATGGTGCTGGAGGAGACCCTTTGGTGGCTGGCGTCTCATTTACTCCAGTTGCAAATACAAGAATGTTTTGAAGCTTGGGTGATCTTCCATTATAAAACAATTCTTTTCATTAATTAATATACCAAATATTCATAACAATACAGTAATTCAATGCTTGTGTATCATGTGGACATAACTGGGAAAACTGCGAAGATTTTCTTTCTCAGTTGAAATTAGAACTAATGTAACTGAATAATCAATGTAACCAGCAGTAGGCCGGCCATGTTTGTATGACAATAAGCGACTGTGTAGTATTACTTCGACAAAGAGAGTTAACATTCTGACCAGCATTGTTAATATGAAATGTAAAAGGTGTTGGGATAAAGTATAGATACTTGAGGAACATTCTTTGTAACTTCAAAACGGAGACAGAGATTTATGCTAACAACCAAAGACATCTTTTTCTCCTCACCAGCAAGGAGAAACAAATACCATTGAGAGGAAGAAACTGATTATGTCTGGGAACTGTATTTAAACCAATTGATGTTTGGAACAGAAAGGGCTGTATAGTCTTTACTGAGTCTTGATTCAGTAAAGACTGACTCATCTTTGTCCTGATTTGAATAGTATTTGAGCCAAAACCATCTCACAATGGACATCCACTTAAAATTTGCAGAACCTGAAACAAAAGTCTGTTTTGTTCTGTGCTGTCCTGAAAATGTAAAGTAGCACACAAACAGAAACAACTCTCCAAATGTTGACACATTGAAGACCACACTGTCTGCTTCGGTTCATTTTAAGAATCAAATAATCTACTTATGCTCTTTTGTATGAAATAAGCCTCAACAGGTCAGGTCAGTAAAATATAAAAACAACAGACTTCTTTTTTCTTTCCTGCCAGGTCTCAATATAATGATTAACTGCTTTTCTCTGGGTGCGCACTTGGTCATAGGTCAAGTTTCATAGTGTTTGAAACTGAGGACAGTACTTTCACAGACTTGTTTCTAAGTTGTGTAACGTTGACTAAGCAATATTTCAGAATCACATGGAGGGGAGATTAGTGGTTTGGTAAGAAAATGTAAATGTCGGGGCCCATGTAGTCTACAATACCTTCTAATTCTAATATTAAACTAATTAAGAATTAATTTAATATTAGTGATAATTGAAAAACAGTGAGTCATAAAGAAATATTCAAAATCAGTCAACCCTTTGAATTTGGTATTGTAACTATCAGTTAACTTGTTTTAAGCAGAGCACGTTGAACTGTTGTCGATATAAGCTGTATGAAAAGCTGTATGAAAAGCTGTATGAAAAGCTGTATGAAAAGCTGTATGAAAAGCTGTATGAAAAGCTGTATGAAAAGCTGTATGAAAAGCTGTATGACCTTTTATCTCTGCCAGCAGAGATAAAAGGTCATGATAACCTGCTGTACATGATTTCCACCACACAGCATGTATCTGTAACATGTAGAACAACATCTCTAAAAGGCTTTCTGTGCATCTGTCTGAACATTCGCAGCTCATTCATCATCAGGCAGATCAGCAGCTGCAGAGCAGAGAATGTTTGTCTGAGTTTGGGCTGATTGACATGAGGTTCCTTTACCGACCAAAGGTCTGTACAGTGTGTATAGAGCAGAGCAGCACAAAAACACCAACGAGGAGACAAGGAGTGACGAGGAAAATAATCGTCTGTGATATCAACTGTCATGGCAGAGAATCAGGAATAAGATGGAGGGACCTTACTTTGTCATTTCTGAATATTTAATATGATAAATGAAAAAATCAAACTTTCCCCTGGGCTGCCACCTTATCGTGGTGGAGGGGATTGAGTGCCCCAATGATCCTAGGAGCTATGCTGTCGAGGGCTTCTTGCCCCTGGTAGGGTCATCCAAGGCAGACAGGTCCTAGGTGAGGGACCAGACAAAGAGCAGCCCGAAGACCCCGATGCCGACAAAAACCTTTGGACCTCATGTTCCCTTCCCCGGCGCGGAAGGCCCCACTCTGGAGCCAGGCCTGGAGGGGGGGCACGATGGCGAGCGCCTGGTTGCCGGGCTTTTGCCCATGGAGCCCGGTCAGGCTCAGCCCAAAAAGGAAACATGGGTCCCCCCTCCCATGGGCCCACCACCCGTGAGAGGGGCCAAAGGGGTCGGGTGCAATGTGGGATGGGTGGCAGCCAGGGGAGGGGGTCCTGGCGGTCCGATCCTCGGTTGCAGAAGCTGGCTCTTGGGACGTGGAATGTTACCTCTCTGGTGGGGAAGGAGCTGGAGTTAGTGCGTGAGGTTGAGAGGTTCCGGCTAGAAATAGTCGGTCTCACCTTGACGCACGGCTCTGGTTCTGGAACCAGTCTCCTTGAGAGGGGCTGGACATACTTCCACTCTGGAGTTGCCTGCGGTGAGAGGCGTCGGGCAGGAGTGGGCATACTACATCTCGGCGCCTGTACGTTGGGGTTTACCCCGGTGGACGAGAGGGTAGCTTCCCTCCACCTACGGGTGGGGGGACGGGTTCTGACTGTTGTTTGTGCTTATGGGCCGAACAGCAGTTCAGATTACCCACCCTTCTTGGAGTCCTTAGAGGGGGTAGTGGAGAGTGCCCCACCTGTGGACTCCCTCGTTCTGTTGGGAGACTTCAACGCTCACGTGGGCAATGACAGTGAGACCTGGAGGGGCGTGGTGGGGAGGAACGCTTCCCCCGATCTGAACTCGAGTGGTGTTCTGTTGTTGGACTTCTGTGCTCGTCACAGATTGTCCATAACGAACACCATGTTCAGGCATAAAGGTGTCCATATGTGCACTTGGCACCAGGACACCCTAGGCCGCAGTTCGATGATCGATTTTGTCATGATTTCATCGGATCTGCGGCCGTATGTCTTGGACACTCGGGTGAAGAGAGGTGCAGAGTTGTCCACTGACCACTACCTGGTGGTGAGTTGGCTCCGGTGGTGGGGGAGGATGGCGGTCAGACCGGGCAGGCCCAAACGTGTTGTGAGGGTCTGCTGGGAACGTCTGGCGGAATCCCCGGTGAGACGGAGCTTTCACTCCCATCTCCGGCAGAACTTTGAACACATTCCGGGGGAGGTGGGGGACATTGAGTCTGAGTGGACCATGTTCCGTGCCTCCATTGTCAAGGTGTTTCACCAGGCTGTGGCCGCAAGGTTGTCGGTGCTTGTTGTAACGGCAACCCTCAAACCCGTTGGTGGACACCTTCGGTGAGGGATGCTGTCAGGCTGAAAAGGAGTCCTATCGGGCCTTTTTGGCCTGTGGGACTCCGGAAGCAGCTGACGGGTACCGGCGGGCAAAGCGGCATGCGGCTCAGGTGGTTGCTGAGGCAAAAACTCGGGTGTGGGAGGAGTTCGGAGAGGCCATGGAAAAAGACTTCCGTACGGCTTCGAGGCGATTTTGGTCCACCATCCGGTGTCTCAGGAGGGGGAAGCAGTGCTGCACCAACACTGTTCACAGTGGGGATGGTGTGCTGTTGACCTCGACTTGGGACGTTGTGGGCCGGTGGGCAGAATACTTCGAAGACCTCCTCAATCCCAACGACATGCCTTCCATTGAGGAAGCTGAACCTGGGGACTCTGGGTCGGGCTCTCCAAACTCTGGAAACAAGGTCGCCGAGGTGGTTAAAAAGCTCCTCGGTGGCAGGGCCCCGGGGGTGGACGAGATTCGCCCGGAGTTCCTTAAGACTCTGGATGTTGTAGGGTTGTGTTGGCTGACGCGACTCTGCAAAATTGCATGGACATCAGGGGCAATACCCCTGGATTGGCAGACTGGGGTGGTGGTCCCCCTGTTTAAAAAAGGGGACCGGAGGGTGTGCTCCAATCATAGAGGGATTACACTCTTAAGCCTCCCTGGTAAGGTCTATTCGGGGGTCCTGGAGAGAAGGGTCCGTCGGCTAGTCGAACCTCGGATTCAGGAAGAGCAGTGTGGTTTTCGTCCTGGTCGTAGAACACTGGACCAGCTCTACATCCTCAGCAGGGTCCTGGAGGGTGCATGGGAGTTCGCCCAACAGGTCCACATGTGTTTTGTGGACTTGGAGAAGGCGTTCGACCATGTCCCTCGGGGATCCCTGTGAGGGGTTCTCTGGGAGTATGGGGTACCGGGCCCTTTGATACGGGCTGTCAGGTCCCTGTATGACCGGTGTCAGAGTCTGGTCCGCATTGCCGGCAATAAGTCGGGCTCGTTTCCGGTGAGGGTTGGACTCCGCCAGGGCTGCCCTTTGTCACAGATTCTGTTCATTACTTTTATGGACAGAATTTCTAGGCGCAGCCAAGGTGTTGAGGGGATCCATTTTGGTGGCCTCAGGATCGCATCTCTGCTTTTTGCGGATGATGTGGTCCTGTTGGCTTCATCACGATGTGATCTGCAGCTCTCGCTGGAGCGGTTCGCAGCCGAGTGTGAAGCGGCCGGGATGAGGATCAGTGCCTCTAAATCCGAGGCCATGGTCTTGAGCCGGAAAAGGATAGAGTGCCTTCTCCGGGTCGGGGAGGGAGTCCTGCCTGAAGTGGAGGAGTTCAAGTATCTCGGGATCTTGTTCATGAATGAGGGAAGAAGGGAGGGGGAGATCGACAGGCGGATTGGTGCAGCGTCTGCTGTGAAGCGGGCACTGTACCGGTCCGTCGTGGTGAAGAGAGAGCTGAGCCAAACAGCGAAGCTCTCGATTTACCGTTCGATCTATGTTCCTACCCTCATCTATGGTCATGAGCTTTGGGTCATGAACGAAAGAACGAGATCTCGGATACAAGCGGCTGAAATGGGTTTTCTCCGTAGGGTGGCTGGGCTCTCTCTTAGAGATAGGGTGAGAAGCTCAGTCATTCGGGAGGGACTCAGAGTCGA
Source organism: Poeciliopsis retropinna (assembly GCA_010277075.1). Taxonomy (NCBI): domain Eukaryota; kingdom Metazoa; phylum Chordata; class Actinopteri; order Cyprinodontiformes; family Poeciliidae; genus Poeciliopsis; species Poeciliopsis retropinna. The sequence continues at coordinate 8,869,943 of VMRM01000021.1, forward strand.
GCCGCTGCTCCTTCACGTTGAGAGGAGCCAGTTGAGGTGGCTCTGGCATCTGATCAGGATGCCTCCAGGATGCCTCCCTGGTGAGGTGTTCCGGGCACGTCCCACCGGGAGGAGACCCAGGACACGCTGGATGGACTATGTCTCCCGGCTGGCCTGGGAACGATTTGGGATTCCCCCGGAGGAGCTGGAAGAAGTGGCTGAGGAGAGGGAAGTCTGGGCCTCCCTTCTTAGGCTGCTACCCCCGCAACCCGACCCCGGATAAGCGGAAGAAGATGGATGGATGGATGGATGGATGAAAAAAATCAAAAACAGAGACACAGATCTATGCTAACAATAAAAACATAAACATGACCAGAAGGATGCCGGCTACATCAAACACACTTTTCATTATCAACTGACAGACACCGTGTTGTCCTGTTTGATACAGCCAATCAACTCACAGGATGCGCCAGAACATAACAGAATGCATTCAAATCACTTTCTGAAAGCATGCAATTTAGAGAAAATAACAAATACATTCATAGCACATTAAAAAGTGTAGCTTTCGATTGTAGTGTTTTGGATTTCAGAACTTTGTGAAAATGATTGTAGCAGCAGCATCATGACACCTAAGTTCACACAAAAGACCAAAAAGTGTAAAAATATGAAAAACAAGACTAATAACAATAATCCCAAAATTCTCTACAAGATTATGACAAAAAATACTGCCCAGTTATCAGAAATAAAAGTGCTGTACTTACAATCAAGGAAATTTGCAACTGAGGAGAATGACTTTTTAAATCTACATAATGTGCATGTGTTGTAAGCTGTTCACAATATAGACTATTAGTGCAGGGAATAAAACACAGATATGCAATAAGACAACAACAGTTGTACAAGCCACCATCCTACCTGCACACAGTTGTCACTATCAACAATGACTAATAGACACAATTTGAATGGTTTGAGTTACAACATTTAAATTTTCCTTGGGTTATTCATATGACTTGGTTTAATTTGATTTCAGCTGGAAGTTGTTTTTGGGTATGCAATGACATTACCAGCTTTGAATTTCTGGAGACTGATGTTTTTTCTTAAAGTAGGAGAAACTCTGTCAGACTGTCAGTGTCAGTATTCAAGTCTTGACACAGATTCAGATGTAGATTTATGTCTAGACTTTGACTAGTCCATCCTTAAAAATTAAAATGGAATCACCTAAATTATTTAATTGTTGCTCCTTCTGTTTAGGGCTATTGCTCTACTTGAAGTTGAAACTTCAACCTACAGTTTTGTGAATAGACCTATATTTACATGTGAAAAACTTTATGTTTTGGTATTAGCACTCATCTTATGTAGTGTCAGATGGAGGGAAAATGAAGGTGAACATCTATATATTCTTATATATATATATATATATATATATATATATATATATGGTAAATCTTTAATATATATATGATCTATTGTATAAATCTATACAATAGACTTTATTTTTTATGTCGGTAACATTTAAGCCGGGGTTTTATGAAACACAAACCTTTTAATTATAATTTTATAAAAAAAAGCACCAAATCAAGTCAATGCTGATGGGCAGCTTGAGACAGCTCTTATAGAGGGAGGAAGGAAATGTTAGTTTTGTTTGGTATTTGTGAGAACTTTGTCAGAAAAGTTACATTTGATTATTGCACTACATTACATTATTTACCTAAGCAAAGTTATAAATGTCTTTTAGTGCATTGTTGCTTTGATATTGTCTGGCAAGCAGAGAAACAAGTATCTATGGAATCTAATATATCACCATATGTTTAGCGACAGTTTTATGAAGTAAAACTGAACATAACTACATTCAAGAAAAATAATCAGACATATGAACGTTCCAGGTCATTTTATTATCATCTGCAATCCAATTATTGTGCAGACTTGTTTTTGTGAGAGTTTCACATATGAAAAACATACTGACATTTTTAAATCATGCTTCATAGGTTAAATTACTCTCAACATAAATCGTAATTTAGCATTTTAAAAATAATTATCAATAAATTCTATTTCTTGAAAGCAATAATAATCAAAATACATTGCATTCACAGAAACTGTTGCAGCAGTGACTGAAACACTGCATATTACACAACTCACTCATATTATTATATTAACATCTATGTTAGTCATTTCTACAAGACTGATATTAGTCCAAAATATATTCAAAAATATGAAAGATAGAGACAGTCAGGTTTTTTGGAAAAGTTGTTAAAATTGTAGATATGGAATGTGATTGAATTAAAATGAACACATTATTAAAATGTTCTAGAAGCAGTAGGAATGTGAGTTTAACAAGTTTGATTATATGAGTGGAAAAGTTAAAATCTTATGACTTCTGCCTTTAAACTTGGCTGTAGCAAAGGACTGAGCAGGTCTCTGTTTTTAGAGATTGGTCCAAAAAATGTGGAGGATCTCAGCCAGTAGAACCCACATCGGAATGAATGAACTTGGTTCTTTTGAGACATTATCCACAGGTAACGTCTTACTTGCTTTGCCTAGCTCTTTCAACGCCTTCATTTTGTATTAGTACTCAGTGTGTGATGATAAATCAAGTTCTTGAGAGAACATGTGACATTGGGTTCACAAGAACAAACAAACAAACAAACAAAAAACATCCTAGGGAAAAACAAAGAACCTTTTCCCCCAACTATTGTAAGATTTTCACAAATCAGGAACCAAGTTTGAAGAATATGTAACAAGTATGAAATAATAGTCCAGACTTTTCTAGAGTTTTACTCTATTTCTATGGAGTTCTAAGTTTAAGAAAACTTAGAAAAACACAGCAATATGTTTTCAGAAAAATAGGGGATTCCATAATCTCAAATTGTGTCTTAAAGAGTCACTTTTAGGGATGAATCATAAAACATATAATATAGACTTTGCAATATTATTGGTAAATATTGTAATATTTTTTGTTTTTTTTTTATTTGTGCTTTCAGTACACAAATGAACAGTGGCCTTTTGCATCTGCGTCTCTGTTTGGAGCAGCTACTGCTAATTAACATTATTAGTGGTTGATGGTTACCCAGTCACAACAGGCTTACAACAGTTATAAATAAAATGTCTTATTTTTTTGTTATTTCCATTTTAAATTTATCATTGTCACTTATACCACAAACAGAATTTAAAAGTGCTAGAGGCCTCCTAGTAAACGCAGTCTTTGTTAGCCAACTCTGCTATACAACTGGACAACAACTTCCAGTCTTATTTGAAAATAAATTTTAAATTTAGATAACTGGGTGCCAAGCTTAAAACTCACGCCTTCATATCACAGACTCATATTAATAGCTCGGACTGAAATGGCAGTTGAAAACTTAAATTTGGTGGAAAGATTCTGTCTGTTAACATCTGAGGAAGTTTTTTTTTTTTTTTTGAATTTCAAGCAAACAGCATATGAGAACAGGGCCAATACATGCAATTCATAAACAGAGAAATTTGTTTTCTTCCCTAGATTTTCAAGACCAAAATTACATTCTGTTCTTTTAACATTTTAACACAATATTTTCTGTTCATGTTCTGTTAGCATGTTGCATTAGAAAGTGACTTGGATAGAAATCAATTGTTATTAACATTGAAGATTGAGGCAGACTGTATACCACTACCAAGCTCCCTCCAGGTATGACAGACTGGACAGTGTTCAGCATTTGAGGCTTCCATAACTGTCTGGTTCAAAGCCAATCAAGTGTAAAAACCTAAATACTTTATTAGTACATCAAATGAAAATCAGAAATAACAGCTTTACTTTCTGGACCTCAGATTAATCCCAGCCTGTCCAGATATAATTCTGAGATCAACATCTTCTGGTTGATGTTTATTGGAGTAATTTTGTTGCAACTTCATCCTACTAATCAGAATTTGAGCTAAAAATGTAACAAGAAAGACTGCTTATTCAGAAGTAAACTTCACTAACAACACACCATCACTCAGATGATTTGGTCCTGAAAGGTATAAAGCAGCTCTGACTTTAGTCATGTTGTCATCCAGCCAACAACTTATCCATCAGTCTTCAATGAGTGTCATTGTCTCATTTTCCTCTGAGATCAAAGCGTCTCCAGTATTTGTGGAAATGTCTCCTGTTGGGTGGGAAGCAATCTGTTTCAAGAGGTTCTCAGATTGAAACAGTTCCTGGGTCCAAGCCTGACAGACTTCTTCTATTCCCAAACCCTCTCCTCCATACACTGGAGGGAGAACATCTGGTGAGAAGAAGTCACTTAAAGTACGGTGAAAGTCTGTACCATGCATATGAACCTGGCAGAAAAAAAACATAAACCTTAGGGTACATCCACAGTGGATATTTGTGTGTAAACCAGAAAGTAAGAAAATTGTTATTGTCATCTCTGTGCTGAAACAGATCATTGTGTGGAAGCGGGTAATGATGATGACTCTCACCCTCTGCTTGAGCTTATCTGGTAGAAAGGGACGGATCATAGTGAAGACTGGACGGAAGAATATCGGCTCATTAACCAAATGAATTCCTCTCACTTTTAGTGGAAAAGAGTCCTGAACAAAGGATTATACAATCACATTATTTGGTGCTGGACACAATAACATATAAGCTGTAGTTAGAGTTGAGTCTTGGATGTCATTTTCATCCCATGTTATCTTCATACCGAAAGCACAGAGGATATCTTTCTGACGAGGGAAGGGTTAATCTGCAGAGCATGGCCCAAACTCCACCCCTTCAGGTCAAATATCACCTTCAAACCTCGTCTCTGTGTCTCTGTCTCCCTGGAGATGATTTCTGATGTCATCAGGCTGATCCTGAACACCTGGAAGGCTGACCAATCTTTTGGGTTCCATTGCCCTGCAGAAATACATGTAGCATTAGGCTTTTGGATAAATACAACTGCAAATAGGTGAGAGACAGAATGCATCCTGGGTCGGTCCACATTTTATCATGACAACACAAAGGCCAAGACCATGCTCACATACACCCACCTATAACATTGTAGAGCAGACAAAAATCTATCATGCCTTATTATGAAACATGAAAGGGAGAAACTCACACTGAACTCCACACTTAATGACCCAGGCTGAGATTTGAGGACCATCTGCTTCACTGTGCAGAATGAAACAAACATTGCTTAGCTGGTCCAATATCAACAAGTAGTGTCTTCTCTAAAGCTTGACACAAACTCTATTTCCTTTCTATTCTCTCCTGTACCAGGTTGAACCCCATATGTTGAATCAGAGTTTACATCCAAGTATCATAAACATGTGTTTGTTAAGAGCAGGAGACCTGACGGACCACAGAGTAACCTCAACATGGCAAAAACAGCCTGAGGACAAAAGTTATCTTTGGCCACATCAAAGATAACATTTACATTACATGACAGTAATGATGTCATGATATCATGACATCATTACTGTCATGATGCCATGATAGTAATGCAGGAGTTAATTCTGGCAAGATTTTTTTGAGAATGTAATGCAGCACATTCACAGGCGTTTAGATTCAGATGATTTTCAGATATGCTCTGCTGGGGGTGCAGTTGCCACTAAATATGTCATTTAATAACTTGAACTTTATGCATTTCAGCTAATTTATAATTTATTTTAAAAATTACTTTAAAAATCCCAAAGGAAAATTAAATGTTGTTATAGTTCATTATCCAAGCGTCTTCAAAGACTTGCTGATGCTGATTCATCTCCAGTAGCAGTCTGATTTACAGTAAGTCAGGAGTTAACAGTCTGATGATTCTGCATGTTATGAAGAAGCTTTCTCTGACCTGTCATCTCCAGAGGTTCCAGACACAAGAGAACAGAACAAGAACAGAACACGCCTGTTTATGTCCCTCAATCTGATGATGCTATCCCAACAGATGATACAGCAGCAGCTGCAGATGATTTGCAGTATCTTGCTGCAAAGACTGAAGGACCTAAGCTTGATTGTAAAATGGATGGCAAGCAAGAGTTTTAATTTCATGGGAGGAACTGGATTCTTCAAGTTAAGTGTCAATATCAAATTTATTTCTAAAGCACATTTAAAAACTAGAAAGTGCTTCACAAAGGGTAAAAGCAACAACATTAAAAACAATAACGAAATCAAAAAATAGGGTGAACTTGACAACAGGACAGTGCAACCAGACAGGTCTGATTGAACTCAAACTGAAACCACAAAATAAGTTTGCAGGAGTGATTAAAACAAAACAACAACAAAAAAAAACTGTACAGACTCTGCAGCACAAATATGAAGGAGCTGGTTCCAGAGTCGTGTTTCTGCAGTGGCAGAGCCTCAATCTATACTGCGTTTTAATCTGGTCATCAGCTGCACTAAGAGCACGACAGAGACTTTGGATCGTAAAAGTTAAGGAGAACAGTTATATAATTAGATGCCAAACTTTTATGAGTAAGTAACACTAACATCAATGCAAAAATGAACAGGTAGCCAATGTAAATCCTTTAAACTGGAGTGAGGAGGTCATGCCTTCTGGTACTTGTTAAAAGATGAGCAGCAGCATTTTGGACTAACTGCAAGTGATGGATTCATGATTGATTGATTGCTCGATTCCACAATATAAAGGATTGCAATAATCTAATCTGCAGGTAATAAATGCAAGAACAATAGTTGTCAGGCTTTTAGGAAGAATGTAGGATTTGGCAATTTGGTCTAAATGATAAAACCAAGTCTTGACTACAGTGGACATTTAACAGAACTATCGAAAAACACTGAGATTCCTGCCTTTCTTGTGCCTGTAGAGGCTTTGTACAATATTCTTACAAACACACAGCTATACACACCAATCCTGTAGATGAGCACTCTGCTGCCAGCGTGGTCCCGCTGTGGGAGAACAGCATGGTATGATGTCTTGAGGAGACCAAACACAGATGAAGGAGACAGGCAAGTGCTGATCTCAGGACTCTCCCTCCTCCAGTGCAGGTAGTTCAGCAAGAGCTGGAAGCACATGTGGAAGAACTCTCACATCTTGCTCTCCTATACATGAGCTTTGCATTTGACTGGACAATCGAATTGTTACACCATAGACCCCCACCTATTCAATATTCACAGAAAGTTCTGTGGAATGTAAGCTTCAACTTATTTAACCAAAATCAGATTTCTTTTGATAGAGCATATCCAAAATACTTGAAAGAAAGCAGTTGGTAAAGCTGAAATACTTTCTCGCATTGGCTGATGTTTGCTTAGTGAGAACAAAACAGTCCATTTATTTTAATTGCCACTGATTTACTGAATCCACAGGAGTGGATGTAAGGCACATAGTAGATATTAGCTTCTGTGTAGAACTAAGACAATTTCCACTGATCACTTTAATGAATATTAACCAAAAATATGAATATATTTTTTGGAAATTAATGACCAACACAATATGATAAACAATTGTGCAGTAGAAATAAAATTAAAGTATACATATATACATGTATAAAGTCAAAGTTTAGCAGCTGTTTCTGTGGTAAGCTTATTTGCTTGTGTCCAAACTGCAGAGCTTTGCCCCAGTTGGCTGGGCTCCTCTGCTTTCAATTGGTCTTGTTTGTCAGACATAAGTATTTTACACTCATTCACATTGCAGAACAGTTTGTTTCTAAATCACTCAGAAATTGGTGCTCAAATAAGAACTATTAGCTTCTCTAGATTTTAGAGGAAGAGGAAAAAAAGAGTTAAACTAAATTGAAATTTCTTAATGTCCCGTCTTTTAGGGAATGTTCCTCAATCAGCAGTAGTCAACAATGCTGTTTGTTTTGCCTTATGTGTGTTTACATGATCATATAGATTGTTCGTAACAACTCAACTTCTTTGCAATGTTAGTATTAAACCATATAATATTACTGAATACTTGAGATTATTTAGCACTGTTGTGTTGTTTAATATCCAGCAACTTTGGCTGCAAGTTAATGGGTGATACAGAAAAAGTGGATTTTTTTGTGGCAGACATGCTTCATTGGTTTACATTGTTCTCTGCTTTGAGGGAAAGCAGAGAACATGTCTCAATATTATCATCTGAAGTGCCTCAAATATACTACCTACTGTGAACAAATCTCAAAAAGTGGCATTTGTAAATGTGTGCTTCTTGTGCCTGAATTATTTATTGTTTTAATATTTATTTAGAGAAAATTTTTTCATTTGAAAGTACCAAAGTTTACATATAACGTTCTGTTTTGTTCACATGATTTTGACAAATTAAATCAGACATTATGATTAGCTAACATGTATTTGAACATCTTTAAACCAAATATTTTTTTTATTCTTACTTTGAGTAATTTTTAGAATGACAAATTCTAAAATATATTAAAGTAAAGCAGTATCTGATACAGATGATCGTCCAAGATGCTAAATTTCCCAGAGAATGGTGGGAGAAAAAAAATCAAGATTTGCCACATAATTAAGAGCAATTAACCAATGCATGAATTTACTTTACATGAGCCTGGTACCATCCGGCTGTAGCAATTGTAGGAACTATGATGCCAAATCCAGACATTGAGAGACATTTTTGTGTAGCTATGTTTCCTGAACTGTGAAGAACATGGCTCTTCACTCTTGATATCTGAATACTGCCTCTTTTCATTTGGTTATTTCTCTCAGTCGATACTGTCTGACTTTTAGCTGGACAATTATCCAGTTAGATTTTTGTAGTTCATCACTTTTGGTGCTGTGAGGACTAAAACCAGATTTTAAAATACTTAACACATTATTTGCTAATTTTCTATTACAATATTGACTTAACTTAAAAAAACCCACACAATTAAAACAAATGAAAATCATGAAAATAAAAACCTTGTTCATCCCACTTCTTATTTAATCCTGCTTTTAACCAGATTCTAATATACTTATATCTTATAAGTTTTTAATTATGTGCATAATTCCTTTAATATTGTTATAATTTTTATGCTCTTTCTTTCAGAAGCAATTCCTAATGTTCATGAATAGTTGAGGCTTCGTGAATACATTTAGCTAACAGTCAATGAAGTCAGTTTATGCCTGGATCATAGTTAACTATAAATGAATGCAGTCTCAGCTGCTTTCAATGAATGAATAAATGAATGAATGAATCCCAGAGGGAAAATGACATTTCAGAACAAAACAAGATATGGGATATTTGCAATTTAGAAAACATGAATATTATAAAGTAAATAATAGTGTTGCTGTGGTAACAGGGCTTAATAGTGAGCCTCCAAATTAAATTCTACTCTGGGTCTAGATGTGGTCCATGATATGATGGATGTTAAACTAAAAGGGGAAAAACTTTTTTTTGTTTTGTTTGTTGTTGTTTTTTTTGCCACATAATTAAGAGCAAAAATCTTCTGTGTTAAATACAGAAGATTTAATACTTTTGTATTAAATCTGTGAAGGCCTGTTGACTGTTGAGGACGTCAGAAAATAATTTTACAGGCTTTGTGACAACAGATGCCATCTGGAAGATATCCTCAGAGCAGATTGCTTTTGCAAGATATTCTAAATAAAATGTTTTTGTTTTAACACTATTGTAGTTCCATTGTCTAAGCTCTATCATGTCTGTTTTGGTTTCAAATTTTCAAACCTTTGGCAAAATGTACAAAAATTGAAATCTTATTCAGCTTCATTACTTTTAATAAAAAACCCTTAGTTTCTTTTCGAAACAGAAAATTTTAAGTCTGCACTCGGTTGACACTTTAGTGGTAAAAGCAGAGGCCTTTTGCTGGCTGGGCTCCCAGCCTGTAACTTGTCAGTGTTTTCCAGCTGGGAAAGCGCAGGTTCTGTACCTTCAGAGAGAGCGTCTGGTCGAAGTCTCTAGCGCGGAGAAATCTGATGAGGAAGCCGTCGGAGAACGTTCCCACGTCGGACAGATCATCGGCCTGCAGGGCTGCCCTCCTCAGGCGCACCACATGCGGTCTCAGCTGCTCTGAGTCGTCCGGGAGCTCCGTGAGCCGAGAACCGTTCATGTCGCACTCAGGTCGGTTTTCTGTTGCTGGTCTCCTCCGAACGCTGCTAACAACCGGACAAGAGGAGCCAGTCCGGTCCCGTCCGGCTTCCAGAGGGGAGGGATTGTGAGTCGGAATGCTCTTGCAGTTTGCTGTACAGTGGGGTGAAAGTCGGGTGTTTCGTCACCTCTGTTGGCACTTTGAATGTGTACCTATCAATCAACTCATTGGGTTTATCGCAATTTGTCCCGAAGTAAACGGCCCTTAACTTGAGTACAAAGTAGTCCTCAAAGTTGCGGTCTGGCTATTGATTTGCTGATTGCTTGCGCTGAGATCATAGAGATTGTTAAAAGCTGTAGTATGCACAAGGCGCTTTACTCAGAGCAATTAGAGGACGGAATAGACTGGAAAAATGTAAAAGATTGATAAATGCTTTCAGCCGACAATAAACAGCTGAATAGTGATCGACAATATTAAAACACATTGTTCGTATGAAGGTTCTGTCATCAATACATCATATGCTTAATGGTTAAATCACAGATCAATGCTCAAGCTGGGTCCAAAACAATAAATATGTGTTGTTTCTACACTGTGAAACCCAAGAGTGTTTTTTTTACTAAAGATAAGATAGTTATTTGTACTCATTTAAGTTAAATAATAAGAGTAACTTTTATAAATTGAGTAGACCCAAAACCATCAGTTTGAATTTTTAACTTATTTACAATAAGTAGACATATGCTTATCATTTATTTTGAGTATTGTTGCTTTGAACTGTTTAAGTTGTGACATGAATACGGCTGTGCAAGCCCGGATTTTAGCATGGGCTTACCGGGGCTGCAGCCCAGGGCCCCGGCGCTTTGGAGGCCCCGAAAGATGCTTTGTATTTTTGTGAATGAATAAGATTAGAATGTCTTAATTTATCACTAAGATGATTTTGGAGGTGTTGTTGAAAAAATGTCTGATTTCTTCTGGCAAACGTCCATCATGAATGCTTGATTATTATTGGTCCAAATTGGACGCTTTTACGCTTTGGGGCGGAGCTTCAGGGAGTCATTTCTCAAGATGGCGGACAACAGAATGAATGACAGCGGCGCGCAGGAAAGAAGGAAAAAGAAGAGCGCGACCGAGAGGCGATGAAGAAAATATCCAAGATAACAGGGTTTTTTTAAAAACTCATATTGGACATGGAGCAGAACCGTCGTCCCCCTCCGCTTCTCAAGACGTTAGCCTGGCTAACAGCGGTTCTATGGTCCACCAGAACCTGGATCTCTGACTGATCCGGTGCCCGAGGAGTCTGAGGCGGCGAAAGGGCGAACTTCTTCGCCAGGTGCAGAGATGAGCGCGGATAATCCGTGCTCATCTCCAGTACTGATCCTGCGCTTCGCTTTGGGTAAAAACTTATGAGTTCCTTGTGAGTTTACTGGGCTGAGCAAGAAGCAGGGAATATGGACGTCAATTTTAAAGCATCGGAGCATCTTTACAAACATCAGAAACGATTCTCTTCCAAATCATGTTTAGAGAACATCCAAACACAGGCTGAGTTCCGCGGCTGTGTTTTGTATTTTAAACGATGCTAAAAGTCAGTGATGCTTTGAAACGGGTTTCCGTGAGAGGAAAAAGCAACAGAACGATTCAAAGAGAACGAAAGCGGCTAAAGTCAGAGAAAAGTAATGCGGTGCTCTGCTCGCTCACGCTCAACGTGAAGCGGAACTAGCTTAGCTTCTATCTGGCAGCACTGTCCTAATCATATGGCGATTAGGGCGGGTACTTCCTGCCCCGCCCTGACACTCAGCTAAATCCAGTCATCACTGAATAAAAGTTTTGACCAGGTTTGGCTCTCAGAGGGGAGATAACCTGACTGTCTGAACTTGGTAAGGTGCTGATGTGTTTTTCCTCGGACTGTCGGCCATTAGAAGAAAGTTTCAACAAAGAATTTTAGCAACTCCAGTGTGAAAAAACATGGAAAGTGTTTTTCTGTTAAATCTTAATATAGAACTTGAGAATAATTTATTTAACTATTCCGCTGATATGCAGAAAAATGGGCCATGCTAGCACATGGGGCTTGCTCGCCCAGCTGCCACCTAGTATTGCTTAAAGTTAGTCTGGGTTTAGTGGTTGGGGGCTAAACCCAGACTATTTGTAAAAATAGATAAGTTACAATTTCAAAGCTATGTAGCACACAACATCATGGTAAAATAGACTGACTAGTAAAAAAGATTAACTGGTTAAAATGATGAATTAGTTAATCATTTTAACTAGTTTTTCTAGTCCAATCCAAATGTATATTTGTATAAATAGCATGTGTGAAAATATATTTTTTTAAATTAGGAACCTCTTGCATCTCCTCTCCGCTGCAGCATCGACTCTGCAGTAAATATTCACCTATTACAGTTAATGAGCATGTTTACTCTGCCTCCACAAGGTGGCGCAGTGCATAGCACCTCTTTAATCGCTACCAACAAAATTAGAATGGAGCAAAACGTCTCTGCGCTCAAACTTAGTCTCTGCTTGGACTCTGCTCACTTTTGGAGACGCCTTTTGGCACAGTTGCCTGGTAACCTCTAAGCCAATAGAATGAAAGTGTTGTGCTGGCTGCCTTTTTTTCCCTTCTAATGGGTGTGGCTGTGATTGTAGCAACCTGCGCCACCCATTGGATGTAGGGAGAAACAACAATGTCAGCTTTTTGCTCCACACACTAAACATCCGCCAGCAGTGAGCTACTGATCGCTAACAGCTACTGATCTTAGGCAGGACTTTGTTCACCCAACCAACTCCCTACAACTGTGCCAAAAGGCATTTCCAAAAGCGAGCACAGTCTGAGCACAGACTAAGTGTGAATGCAAGGAGACGTTTTGAGTACAATCATTACAAGTTTTGAGAAGAAAGATATGAAGTCCTGCTTTCAGACTGAAAATGTGTGCTCTTGGATTATGGCACAGAGAGCCCCAAAGAGCAACAACTTTAAAATTAATATTTATTCATAGTTGTCCGACCTAATATGAAAATGAGTTGTTTTGTAAGGTTAGTCCTTATAATATTTTTACAAATTTAGCATTTTTGATTGTAATAAGAGTCAGTTACCACACTGTAACCCAGGTTAAAAAAAAAAAAAAGAAACGCAAGAAAAAATTTAATGATGTTAATTTAATGTCTTTTTTCCACAACATTAAAAAATATAAATAGATTTTATCTTTAATTTTCCTCACAAATATGTATTAAAAAGTTCTAAAAACCTTTAAAACCTGTAAAATAGGCCTTTATTGATTGTTTTTACTAATGGATTGGGCAACCAATAGCTGGCGTGGTCTGTTATTACATCAGCCAATGGGGTTGATTGTCCCGCCCCTTTAACTACTGGCTGAGATTCTGCTCAGAACACGTCAGACACGAACTCACAGCTGGTCGTCTTTCCTTTAAAGCCTGAAAGAGCTTGTAAAATCTGGATAATTGGTAAGAAAAACAATATTAGTATAAATTCGCAAAATATATAATTGAAAATAGTAAATTTGTTTTTTTATTTTATCTCTGAAAGTTTCCTTTGAGAGTGGCTGAGACCGGAAAAAAAAATATAAAAATCCCCGTTAGCGTCATACACCGTCAGAGCATCGGTGAGTGACCGCATGCGCTCGGCAGTTGACTCAGGAAATTGGTTGAAAATTGGCAAAAATACGAAATTGATTAAATTTAATAAAAATAAAATTGTATAATAAGATTTTGTATTATTATTGTTGTGTATATTATATTTTTTCTGTGTAGTTGTACTTATTTTTCTTTTAGTATATGTCCTAATAATTCAACGGTTCTATTTCAGTTAAGTGCTTTTCCGTTGGCTTTATCAGAAATTTATAGTGTTGTAAATGTACTGGCATTTTTAGATTGAAATATATTATTATTATTATTGTTGTTGTTGTTATTATTATATTATTTTCCTTTACCACATATTAAGCTAATTTCTTTAGTTTTTACTGATGTGTGGGAAACATTGTATAAAATGACAATTGTTGTAAAACTTGAAAAGAAAGACTTGAGTAATAATGGAAGATCTCAGAATTATAACATAATTTATTGAAACATGGTATTGGCATCTTATATGCCAATATAAGATGGTATATCTTATATTGGCATATAAGGCCAACAACCCCAGCCCAGAGAACCCAGCGATATGGTAGATAGTGACCCGACTGGTCACTATCCTTGAAATACCGAAGAATTGACTGACACATTGGAAGAGACTAGACGAACACCGAATTGACTGACACATTGAAAGGACTGTTTTTTATTAGGCCCGAGCAGCAAAGCGCTGCGAAGGCCTATTGTTTCTGTACTGTTTCTTATTAGGCCCGAGCAGCAAAGCGCTGCGAAGGCCTATTGTTTCTGTACTGTTTCTTCTTCTTCTTCTTCTTCTTATTATTATTATTATTAGGCCCGAGCAGCAAAGCGCTGCGAAGGCCTATTGTTTCTGTACTGTTTCTTATTATTATTAGGCCCGAGCAGCAAAGCGCTGCGAAGGCCTATTGTTTCTGTACTGTTTCTTATTAGGCCCGAGCAGCAAAGCGCTGCGAAGGCCTATTGTTTCTGTACTGTTTCTCTTCTTCTTTTATATTAGGCCCGAGCAGCAAAGCGCTGCGAAGGCCTATTGTTTCTGTACTGTTTCTTATTATTATTATTATTATTAGGCCCGAGCAGCTAAGCGCTGCGAAGGCCTATTGTTTCTGTACTGTTTCTTATTATTATTATTACGATTCTCCGTCCAAATGAATTGGCTTTTTGGGGGCTTTATCATATTCAAAAACTCACCAAACTTGGCAGAGGCCTTAAGTCTGTTTAAAATTTTCATATTTTATGGTCGTTGCAAAAATCGCAAAAAAAATGGCTCAACGGCGCCACCTAGCAATTTTCAAAGGACCCTTTGCTATTCCATTACTTCATCGTAGAGACATGAAATTTGGTATACTTGTAGAGCTCCCCAAGATGCTCAAAATTTACAATTAATGTCATAGTGCAAGTATGGTGCAAGTATGGTCATAGTGCAAGTATGGGCCAGGAAGTCGGCCATTTTGGATTGAAGTTCCGATTTTGACCCCGTTTTTGCCGTTTACAGCATTCGTATTTGATCGAACTCCTCCTAGGGATTTCGATTGATCGGCTTCAAACTCGGTCAGTCTGTTCATAAGGCATATCCCATCTAAAGTTATCAAAACGCTGAGTTTTTGAGTATGCTGAAGGGGGCTCACTAGGGGCCAAAGTTCACCTACTCGCCATAAAAAAAGAAACTGTTATATCTCCTACACAGAAACTCACAGAGGCACCAAAGTTACTGTGATTGATCATCATCGGGTGTCCTACAATACCCAATGGTCGAATGATGACATAACTTAGGCCACGCCCCCTGAGAACAGGAAGTGTCATATTTTACTGTGAACGGTCGCTATCTGACCCCTTTGACCTCATCAACATAAAACTGTGTCCAGAGAAAGAAGACATGTTAGAGTGTTGTGGATTCCAACCCTGACCAAATTCAATAGAGCAGGTGGGCGTGGCGGCGTGGCGAAATGACCTGTAACGCCGTTGGCTCTAAATTCCGCAGTTCTGGGCCAAGCTGCTCCAAACTCACTAGGATGGATCTTTATCCACTACCCGAAAGGAATCCATATCAAAATTTGGTGGGTGTGGCCTCATTTCTCTATAGCGCCCCCTAGAAGATTTTAAATCACCAGCCCCAAGCCATGCTTTAAGATAGAATTGTGAAACTTGGTACACATGTGTATCATGTCAGGACATACAAAAAAGTCTCTTGGAGCCATGGTCTAAACCCCACAGGAAGTCAGCCATTTTGGATTGAAGTTCCGATTTTGACCCCATTTTTGCCATTTACAGCCTTCGCATTTGATCGAACTCCTCCTAGGGATTTCGATTCATCTGCTTGAAACTTGGTCAGTCTGTTCATAAGGCATGTCCCATCTAAAGTTATCAAAACAGTGAGTTCTTGAGCATGCTGAAGGGGTGTTAGCGGGGGTCAAAGTTCACCTACTCGCCATGAAACATGAAACTGTTATATCTGCTACACCAAAACTCACAGAGGCATCAAAGTTACTGTGATTGATCATCATCGGGTGTCCTACAATACCCAATGGTCGAATGATGGCATCACTTAGGCCACACCCCCTGAGAACAGGAAGTGTCATATTTTACTGTGAACGGTCGCTATCTGTCACCTTTGACCTCATCAACATAAAACTCTGCCCAGAGACAGAAGACATGTTGTTGTGTTGAGGATTCCAAACCCAACCAGCTTCGATGGAGCAGGTGGGTGTGGCGGCGTAGCGAAGTGACCTGTAACGCCATTGCCATATGTTTGGCTCTCAATTCCTCAGTTTCAGGCTGAGCTGTTTCAAACTCACTAGGATGGATCCTCATCCAGTCCCCGACAGGAATCCATCACAATATTTGGTGGGCGTGGCCTCCTTTCTCTATAGCGCCCCCTAGAACACTTTAAACGATTAGCCCCAAGCAATGCTTTAACCTACAGTTACGAAACTTGGTACACATGTGTATCTTGTGAGGACGTACAAAAAAGTCTCTTGGAGCCATGGTCTAAACCCCACAGGAAGTCAGCCATTTTGGATTGAAGTTCCGATTTTGACCCCATTCATATTTTACCCTGAATGGTCGCTATCTGACCCCTTTGACCTCATCAACATGAAACTGTGCCCAGAGACAGAAGACAAGTTGGTGTGTTCTGGATTCCAACACTGACCAGCTTCGACAGAGCAGGTGGGCGTGGGGGCGTGGCGAAGTGACCTGTAACGCCATTGATCAGTCCCAAGCCATGCTTTAACCTAGAATTACCAAACTTGGTGGACATGTGTATATTGTCGGGACGTACAAAAAAGCCTCATGGAGAGATGGTCTAAACCCAAGAGGAAGTCGGCTATTTTAGATCAAAGATGTCATTTTCTCTTCAACAAGTACAAATACAGAATACTGCTTTTATCCAGGCCTTGTTAACAGAATAATTATTTAAATAAACATTTTTATATGTTTTCGTTTTTTTCTAAAAATTGTTAGAGGACAAATAATGATTAATTTCAGTTAAAAATAACAAAGTACGTCAAGTCAGTTTACAAACTATTTCAGTAATTTGTCATTTGTGGAGTTATACTGACACCCAGTGGCTAATTTTGAATGGCGAGAGCTAAAGATCAAATAATTACACCAGTATGGTTGGCCACTGGGTGTCAGTATGACTCCACAAATGACAAAGATTGAATGAGCGCTAAAGATCAAATAATTACACCAGTATGGTTGGCCACTGGGTGTCAATATAACTCCACAAACGCCTTCGAGAACGCACCGTCTATGCTCCGTATTGAAAATATCGAGCTTTCGAGCTGACGTAACTGCATGTGACGTTTACGTCGCTGGGTGCAGTCTTTTGAGGCCACAGACCAAAACAAACTTTATGCCGCTGTTTACGTTGCGTTACCGACCGCAGTGAAGTTGTTTACAAGTTGGATATTAGATATCCACGCTCTGCGGTATAAGAAGCGTTTAGCTCAAGGTTGATCCGATTTTTGAACGCTGATTCCGGCCAGCTGTTATGTACCGCTAGCGCTCTGAGGTTCAAATAGGGACTGTAAACTTCTGAACCAAACACTCCCGCAAATAAACGACATGCCTTGTGACCAATTGATAAAAAAAGTGATAATTCATGCTATTACACGAGGCGCGCTATCCTATTAAAAATAATTCAGTTCAGATCATTAATTGTGATAAACTGAACTGTACTGGAGTTGTGCATGCTTCGTACTAGCAGTCGGCCGGCGGCCGTTAATGAACGAGGTTGGATCTGTACCGCTGTGGATTATTAATTTTTTTTTTTTTTGCTACCAGTTGGAGCTGCTAACTTTTCCTGAACGTTTTGCCTCGTTTTTGGAACCACAGTGTTAGACGGGAGTTGTAGCAGTTGGGGTTGTAATATTTACTTGTAGCACTTGCTGTGATTAATACCTAATTAATGGGTTGGATACAGCCTGTGCTATTGTTCTAATGTGCTGAACGTTAACTGTGCTTTCTTAATGTGCATTGCACTTGGTTTATTACTGATTATTTACTGGTTTATTAAACTGGTAAATCTTCAACTTGATCATTTTCCTTCCTCATTTTAGTACAAGCTTTAACTTACACTGCATTTAGATCTCACTTGTAGTTATTTTAGTCTTGCTATTGTGTTCAGTTACACACTGTATTTAAAAAACACACTGTTGCCAATTAAGGGACTTATTTCTCATTCTGAACTATTTAATAGAGTGTAGGTCAGACAATCTGAGTACTGTACATAGGGAAAACTAGAACACTTTTACTCTGTTATTTATATGGATTTCATTCTATGCAAAGTGATTTAAAATGATAAGATGATGAACTCTGTCATTGTTGGCTGCTGCCTGAATCATGTGGGCGTGGCAAATGGCGAATATCAGTCCCTCGCCATATTCATACGATTGTCTTTTAATCATACATGGATTATCCGACTGGTGCCAAACTAGCTATGTATGACCTTTGTTCACCTCTAAAGAGCCCAACACTTTTGAAATGTAATTTCTCTCCGCTGCGCCCCCTAGGTTAATCCATCAGTTATATCTCCTTTCAAAATCCACCGATCTGTACCAGATTTTTTGTGCGTCGTCAGGGTGCGCTGCCGAACGCATCGATGCGTACCGCCTGTTGCACAGGCGCGGAAACTGCGCGACAGCTTCTGCGGTGGCGTGAGGCCGGCGGTGCTGGAAACTTTGTGACAGATTCTTCGATGGTTGGCGGGCGGCGGTTGCCCAAACCTCTGCGGTGGCCAATAGGCCGGAGCGGCGCTTGGCTGCGAGGGCCGCTCGAGGCTGCTTGCAGCTTTAATTATTATTATTATTATTATTACGATTCTCCCTCCAAATGAATTGGCTTTTTGGGGGCTTTATCATATTCAAAAACTCACCAAACTTGGCAGAGGCCTTAAGTCTGTTCAAAATTTTAGTATTTTATGGTCGTTGCAAAAATCGCAAAACAAATGGCTCAACGGCGCCACCTAGCAATTTTCAAAGGTCCCTTTGCTATCAACGGCGCCACCTAGCAATTTTCAAAGGACCCTTTGCTATTCCATTACTTCATCGTAGAGACATGAAATTTGGTATACTTGTAGAGCTCCCCAAGATGCTCAAAATGTACAATTAATGTCATATTGCAAGTATCACAGGAAGTCGGCCATGTTGGATTGAAGTTCCGATTTTGACCCCGTTTTTGCTGTTTACAGCCTTCGTATTTGATCGAACTCCTCCTAGGGATTTCGATTGATCGGCTTCAAACTCGGTCAGTCTGTTCATAAGGCATGTCCCATCTAAAGTTATCAAAACGGTGAGTTTTTGAGTATGCTGAAGGGGGGTCACCAGGGGTCAAACTTCACCTACTCGCCATAAAAAAAGAAACTGTTATATCTCCTACACAGAAACTCACAGAGGAACCAAAGGTACTGTGATTGATCATCATCGGGTGTCCTACAATACCCAATGGTCGAATGATGACATCACTTAGGCCACGCCCCCTGAGAACAGGAAGTGTCATATTTTACTGTGAACGGTCGCTATCTGACCCCTGTGACCTCATCAACATTAAACTGTGTCCAGAGAAAGAAGACATGTTGGAGTGTTGTGGATTCCAACCCTGACCAAATTCAATAGAGCAGTTGGGCGTGGCGGCGTGGCGAAATGACCTGTAACGCCGTTGGCTCTGAATTCCGCAGTTCTGGCCCAAGCTGCTCCAAACTCACTAGGATGGATCTTTATCCACTACCCGAAAGGAATCCATATCGAAATTTGGTGGGCGTGGCCTCATTTCTCTATAGCGCCCCCTAGAAGATTTTAAATCATCAGCCCCAAGCCATGCTTTAAGATAGAATTGTGAAACTTGGTACACATGTGTATCATGTCAGGACATACAAAAAAGTCTCTTGGAGCCATGGTCTGAACCCCACAGGAAGTCAGCCATTTTGGATTGAAGTTCCGATTTTGACCCCATTTTTGCCGTTTACAGCCTTCGCATTTGATCGAACTCCTCCTAGGGATTTTGATTCATCTGCTTGAAACTTGGTCAGTCTAGTCATAAGGCATGTCCCATCTAAAGTTATCAAAACAGTGAGTTCTTGAGCATGCTGAAGGGGAGTTACTGGGGGTCAAAGTTCACCTACTCGCAATGAAACATGAAACTGTTATATCTGCTACACCAAAACTCACAGAGGCACCAAAGTTACTGTGATTGATCATCATTGGGTGTCCTACAATACCCAATGGTCGAATGATGGCATCACTTAGGCCACACCCCCTGAGAACAGGAAGTGTCATATTTTACTGTGAACGGTCGCTATCTGTCACCTTTGACCTCATCAACATAAAACTCTGCCCAGAGACAGAAGACATGTTGTTGTGTTGAGGATTCCAACCCCGACCAGCTTCGATGGAGCAGGTGGGCGTGGCGGCGTAGCGAAGTGACCTGTAACGCCATTGCCATACGTTTGGCTCTCAATTCCTCAGTTTCAGGCTGAGCTGTTTCAAACTCACTAGGATGGATCCTCATCCAGTCCCCGACAGGAATCCATCACAACATTTGGTGGGCGTGGCCTCATGTTTCTATAGCGCCCCCTAGAACACTTTAAACGATTAGCCCCAAGCAATGCTTTAAACTACAATTACGAAACTTGGTACACATGTGTATCTTGTCAGGACGTACAAAAAAGTCTCTTGGAGCCATGGTCTAAACCCCACAGGAAGTCAGCCATTTTGGATTGAAGTTCCGATTTTGACCCCATTCATATTTTACTCTGAACAGTCGCTATCTGACCCCTTTGACCTTATCAACATGAAACTGTGCCCAGAGACAGAAGACAAGTTGGTGTGTTCTGGATTTCAACACCGACCAGCTTCGACAGAGCAGGTGGGCGTGGGGGCGTGGTGAAGTGACCTGTAACGCCATTGATCAGTCCCAAACCATGCTTTAACCTAGAATTACCAAACTTGGTGGACATGTGTACGTACAAAAAAGCCTCATGGAGAGATGGTCTAAACCCAAGAGGAAGTCGGCTATTTTAGATCAAAGATGTCATTTTCTCTTCAACAAGTACAAATACAGAATACTGCTTTTATCCAGGCCTTGTTAACATAATTATTTAAATATACATTTTTATATGTTTTCGTTTTTTTCTAAAAATTGTTAGAGGACAAATACTGATTAATTTCAGTTAAAAATAACAAAGTACGTCAAGTCAGTTCACAAACTATTTCAGTAATTTGTCATTTGTGGAGTTATATTGACACCCAGTGGCTAATTTTGAATGGCGAGAGCTAAAGATCAAATAATTACAGCAGGATGGTTGGCCACTGGGTGTCAGTATGACTCCACAAATGACAAAGTTTGAATGGCGAGAGCTAAAGATCAAATAATTACACCAGTATGGTTGGCCACTGGGTGTCAGTATGACTCCACAAATGACAAAGTTTGAATGGCGAGAGCTAAAGATCAAATAATTACACCAGTATGGTTGACCATTGGGTGTCAGTATGACTCCACAAATGACAAAAATTGAATGAGCGCTAAAGATCAAATAATTACACCAGTATTGTTGGCCACTGGGTGTCAGTATGACTCCACAAACGCCTTCGAGAACGCACCGTCTCCGCTCCGTATTACACATATCGAGCTTTCGAGCTGACGTAACTGCATGTGATGTTTACGTCGCTCGGTGCAGTCTTTTGAGGCCACAGACCAAAACAAACTTTCTGCCGCTGTTTACGTTGTGTTACCGACCGCAGTGAAGTTGTTTACAAGTTGTACTAGCAGCTGTATGAGCCGCTCTCCCCTCATACAGCTAGCTTGACCAGCGTCCCTTCGAGAACGCACTGAGGCGTTTTTTATTTTATTTTACCATAGCTGAATTGGATTAGTGCAACTCGACAAGAGAGAGCTAAAGAGCTAACTCCGGGGCACAAAACAGATAACGGAAGAGAAAAAAAGAGACGGAAGAAAAGCTTTTCAGAGTGGTTTAAAGACAGAAGGTAAGGAATGTCAGTATATCAACAGGAGAGTAAATATACAGGTTAGCTTAAGCTAGCCTAAATGTCAGGTTGTTTGCTGTTGTCTCCGCTCCGTATTGAACATATCGAGCTTTCGAGCTGTCGTAACTGCATGTGACGTTTACGTCGCTCGGTGCAGTCTTTTGAGGCCACAGACCAAAACCAACTTTATGCCGCTGTTTACGTTGTGTTACCGCAGTGAAGTTGTTTACAAGTTGGATATTAGATATCCACGCTCTGCGGTATAAGAAGCGTTTAGCTCAAGGTTGATCCGATTTTTGAACGCTGATTCCGGCCAGCTGTTATGTACCGCTAGCGCTCTGAGGTTCAAATAGGGACTGTAAACTTCTGAACCAAACACTCCTGCAAATAAACGACATGACTTCTGACCAACTGATAAAAAAAAGTGATAATTCATGCTATTACACGAGGCGCGCTATCCTATTAAAATAATTCATTTCAGTTCATCAGTTGTGATAAACTGAATTGTACTGAATTGTGCATGCTTCGTACTAGCAGTCGGCCGGCGGCCGTTAATGAACGAGGTTCGATCTGTACCGCTGTGGATTATTATTTTTTTTTTTTCTACCGGTTGGAGCTGCTAACTTTTCCTGAACGTTTTGCCTCGTTTTTGGAACCACAGTGTAAGACGGGAGTTGTAGCAGTTGGGGTTGTAATATTTACTTGTAGCACTTCCTGTGATTAATACCTAATTAATGGGTTGGATACAGCCTGTGCTATTGTTCTACTGTGCTGAACGTTAACTGTGCTGTCTTAATGTGCATTGCGCTTGGTTTATTACTGATTATTTACTGGTTTATTAAACTGGTAAATCTTCAACTTTATCATTTTCCTTCCTCATTTTATTACAAGCTTTAACTTACACTGCATTTAGATCTCACTTGTAGTTATTTTAGTCTTGCTATTGTGTTCAGTTACACACTGTATTTAAAAAACACACTGTTGCCAATTAAGGGACTTATTTCTCATTCTGAACTATTTAATAGAGTGTAGGTCAGACAATTTGAGTACTGTACATAGGGAAAACCAGAACACTTTTACTCTGTTATTTATATGGCTTTCATTCTATGCAAAGTGATTTAAAATGATAAGATGATGAACTCTGTCATTGTTGGCTGCTGCCTGAACCATGTGGGCCTGGCAAAATGGCGAATATCAGTCCCTCGCCATATTCATACGATTGTCTTTTAATCATACATGGATTATCCGACTGGCGCCAAACTAGCTATGTATGACCTTTGTACACCTCTAAAGAGCCCAACACTTTTGAAATGTAATTTGACTCCACTGCGCCCCCTAGGTTAATCCATCAGTTATATCTCCTTGCAAAATTCACGATCTGTACCAAATTTTTTGTGCGTCGTCAGGGTGCGCTGCCGAACGCATCAATGCCTGTTGCACAGGTGCGGAACCTGCGCAACAGCTTCTGCGGTGGCGTGAGGCTGGCGGTGCTGGAAACTTTGTGACAGATTCTTCGATGGTTGGCGGGCGGCGGTTGCCCAAACCTCTGCGGTGGCCAATAGGCCGGAGCGGCGCTTGGCTGTGAGGGCCGTTCGAGGCTGCTTGCAGCTTTTATTTTATTTTATTTTCTGTTTTAAAAAAAAAAATGAAAACCTGCAATTTGGTTTAATTGTACATGTGGATCCACAATTGTTTATATTATTAAATTTTATTCTTTCTTGTTAACAGTTTGTACACTCCGTTGTTGTTATTCATACCTAGGCTCCAGAGAATTTAGAATCTTTTGATCAGGCCCAACTTTTTTTTTTTCTTTCATAGTATTAGTATTAGTCAGAAGTAAATTGATTCACCTGCCCTTTACTAATATCAGGTGAATTTAAAGTAACTTTCATTGTGGGTTACAACACCTTCCTTTTTATCAGTATATGATGTTATGTTTTTTTTTCATGTTATCCTTTTTTGCTAATTCTCCTCAGCTCTACTGCTAATTTCTCTGGCTTACCAGTCAGCATGGATGTATTTCCTCCTCAGCTTATTGAACTTTACACAAAGAAGAAAACAGGAGGAGTTGGTGAAAAGATGGACCAGCTTTATGAGAGACAGGTACTTAAACATACGGTTACTCCTGTTAGCATTATAATTCCCATTGTCATGTATTTTTTAAATTTCCTTTAAGGACAAAAACCACATGTAGTTTTGCCTGGTCGGCCTTTTCAATTACCTTAGAGAGGATTTTGCAGGAATTTTCAAAATATTATGTATGTTATACTTGCATGGAAATTACATTCCCATGCAAGTATAACATGCATGGGAACATGCATTCCCATGCATGTTATACTTGCATAACATAACCCTAACCCATATAATAAAAAATGCAGGTCATGATGAATGAAGTAAAAAAAGAAAACAAAAAAAACAGTGAAAATGTAGCTGTGAGGTGTATCTATTCTCACTTTTATGCCATTGATATGGATATTGTTGCTCAATAATTTTGCACTCGATCATTTTAGGATAAAAATGAGTCCTATGAAGGTGTAGCTGTTGTGGTGGCTGCTATGGATGAAGAAGAGGATCCTGCTGGAGTTCTCACCAGATGTTTGTTGTGCTTGAGGATCAAGTTGAAAAGACTTAGATATCACATACAGAATGAACAGACACAATGGTGTGTGGGCTAATCTATCTGAGCTATCCTGTAAAGTGTAGATTTTTGAGATCATTATTACTGTTTGCATGGATAAATGTTAAATCCTTGCAGTTCAGCTATATTTGCATTTGTTGTGGGTGTACGTCACAATATATCAGAATTAATTGTAATTTAATTGACTCTATAATATTTATGTATAATTGTTTTCCTCAGAAAGTAGTGATTTTTCATCCACGAGTATCGATACATTAAATCCTACTTCAAGGTTTTTGTTAAATCCACATGAATTAAATGATAGCTATCACGCATTACATTTTTTACCCAGTTGCACATGTACATTAAAAATGACATGTAATAAAACAACCAGTTACAATTAATTAAATAATGAAATGAAATAGATAAATTACATTATCTGATATAAGTGAAGGAGACAAAAAAGGTTCCTTTTCTGCATAACCAAATACACAAAGCCACATGATAAACATTTAAACAAAGCAAATGTATAAGAAAAACAACATTTATTACACCAGTATTATACCATCAGTTCAATTCATTCAATACGTCTATGGAACAGTCACAAAATGTCACCAAAATCACTCTGTCACTTCGAAAATCTGTCGAAAAATCTAAAGAATGTATTGAATCATATATATATATATATATATATATATATATATATATATATATATGTACATTAAAAAAAATTCCCTTCTCACCCACCGCCGGTGGTTCTTATCCTCTGAGCTCAGGTCCTCTACCAGAGGCCTGGGAGCTTGAGGGTTCTGCGCAGTATCTTTGCTGTGCCTAGAACTGCACATTTCTGGACTAAGATGTCTGATGTTGTTCCTGGGATCTGTTGTAGCCACTGCTCCAGTTTGGGGGTGACTGCCCCGAGGGCCCCGATGTCCACAGGCACCACTGTGGTCTTCACCTTCCAGGCCCTCTCCAGTTCCTCCCTGAGGCCCTGGTATTTCTCCAGTTTCTCGTGCTCCTTTTTCCTGATGTTGCAGTCACTCGGTATTGCCACATCCACCACAACCAACGGCTTTCCTCTGTTGTTTATCCACTACGACAATGTCCGGTTGGTTCGACCTTACCATTTTGTCTGTCTGGATCTGGAAGTCCCACAGGATCTTAGCTCGGCCATTCTCTACCACCTTTGGTGGTGTTCCCCACTTTGATCTCGGGGCTTCCAGTCCATATTCTGCACAGATGTTTTGTACACTATGCCTGCCACTTGGTTATGTCGTTCCATGTACTCTTTCCCTGCCAGTATCTTGCACCCTGTCATGTGCTGGACTGTCTCAGGGGCCTCCTTGCACAACCTACACCTTGGGTCTTGTCTGGTGTGGTAGATCTGGGCCTCTATTGCTCTGGTGTTTATGGCCTGTTCCTGGGCGGCCAGGATGAGGGCCTCTGTGCTGTCCTTGAGTCCAGCTTTTTCCAGCCATTGGTAGGACTTTCTGATATCAGCCACTTCAGTTATTTGCCGGTGGTACATCCCATGTAGGGGTTTGTCCTCCCATGATGGTACCTCCAGCACCTCAACTTCTGTTCCCCATTGTCTGAGACATTCACTGAGCAGATTGTCTGTTAAGGCTTTGTCCCTGATGTATCTATGGATCTTGGATGTTTCATCCTGGACAGTGGTTCTCACACTCACTAGTCCTCTGCCTCCTTCCTTGCAGCTCGTGTACAGTCTCAGGGTGCTGGATTTGGGGTGGAACCCTCCATGCATTGTTAGTAATTTTTGTGTCTTAACATCTGTGGCCTGTATCTCCTCCTTTGGCCAGCTAATTATTCCTGCAGGGTATCTGATTACTGGCAAGGCATATTGCCAGTAATATGCCCGACACACCTGGATCTTGTGTATTGCCTGGATCTTGTTCTTGCCATTGAGCTGGCTTCTCAGGACTTGCCTTATTCTTTGGAGGTATTTGGCTGTGGCTGTTTTCCTTGTGACCTCATCAAGGCTGCCATTTGCTTGTGGTATTCCCAGGTACTTGTAACTGTCCTCTATGTCTGCTATTGTTCCTTCTGGGAGTGAGACCCCTTCCGTGCGAATTACCTTCCCTCTCTTTGTGACCATCCGACCACACTTCTCTAGTCCGAATGACATCCCAATGTCTGTGCTGTAGATCACAGCACAGACATTGGGTCCACATTGGTGTGGATCAGTGAGTCGATGTCTCACTCACTCTTGGCGTACAGCTTGATGTCATCCATGTAGAGGAGGTGACTGATGTTGGCTCCATTCTTTAGTCTGTATCCGTAGCCAGTCTTGTTGATGATTTGGCTGAGGGGTTCAGGCCTATGCAGAACAACAGCGGGGACAGAGCATCTCCTTGGTATATGCCACATTTGATGGACACTTGTGCAAGTGGTTTGCAGTTGGCTTCAAGGGTGGTTTTCCACAGCCCCATCAAGTTTGCAATGAAGGCTCTCAGGGTCCTGTTGATGTTGTACATCTCTAAGCATTCAATGATCCAAGTGTGCGGCATTGAGTCATAGGCTTTCTTGTAATCTATCCAAACCGTGCACAGGTTGGTTGTCGGGCTTTGCAGTCTCGGGCAACTGTGTGGTCTACAAGGAGTTGGTGTTTGGCTCCTCTGCTATTTACGCCAATGCCCTTCTGTGCCGTGCTCATGTATTTATCCATGTGTTTGCTTATCTTAGCCGCTATGATGCCTGACATGAGCTTCCAGGTTGTGGAGAGACATGTTATTGGTCGGTAGCTGGGTGGGACTGAGCCCTTTGATGGGTCCTTCTGGATCAGGATTGTGCGCCCTTCAGTTAACCATTCAGGTGAGTCCCATTTTGTAGCAGCTGGTTCATTTGGGCTGCCAGTCGCTCATGGAGGGCAGTGAGCTTCTTTAGCCAGTAGGCATGGATCATGTCAGGCCCTGGTGCTGTCCAGTTTTTCATACCTGAGACTCTTTCTCGGACATCTGCCACAGTGATGGTTACCGGGGCTTGCTCAGGGATGATGTGTGTGTATATTATATATATATATATATATATATATATATATATATTATATATATATATATAATATATGTCATCTGATTCTATTGCGAACAAGTAAAATAATAATAATACAAATGCATCATTTGTGATTTTTATGGCTCATAATGACAACTAAAATCATTTGCTTTAAAAAGATTGTAATCTATCCCCTTAAAGCTCTTTCTTACGCGACACATTTCTTCTAAAAAAAGAGTCTTGAATCCGACGGTCATCTTTAAGTCTTTACTAGACTTAATAAAAGAAAATAAAAATAACAAACATTTTCAAAACAAATAGAAAGTGACGGTCAAAAGACTGTTACTCTCAAGATGCAAGACCTCTACAATGAGCAAGTACTTTTATCTTTCATAAACTAATTAGTCAATAACCAATCAAAAGGCACCATGTAATAAGCTTAAACACAATACAATTACAAATGCTTATCTTTTTCAGATAACAGTAACAAATGAAACTAACAAACACAAAGTAACACTTTGTATGAAGTTTCAAAAAAATGTATATATGGCCCCTACATCCTTAATTTGTACATTCTTTATCAATGTACTATCTAGAGGTAAAACATGACCACTCATATCTAAAGTGAATAACACTGTCATGTCAGCTGTTAGTTGGGGATAGTGGGGTATGTAGGCAGAACTTATTGTGAGCGTCTAATTGCCTCTGAGAAAAATAATTTAATAACAGAAAAACTCATATATGCACATACAAATTCCACTTTCATAATATTCAGTTTTATTCTTCCTCCTCGTGATCCATCAACCTGAAAAGGTTGAGTTTGGATTCATCACTCCACAGACAAAAAACAAAAATTTCTGACATTTTTCTGTGGCTGTGAGGAAATTTGAGTTCTTGTCTTTTGGGTTAGTAGTAGTGAACATGTTGGAGTGAGAGTATGGAGCCACAGCTTTCCTGTGAAACCTCAGATCTTCTTTCTTCCACCTCAGTCATAGATTCTTCTGCATGAACAAATTTGTCTTCAACCAAATCAGGAGATGATGCTGCTCTCTTTGCCTCCAGCTTCCACTTCTCAGTATATAATCGTGAAGAGGCAACTGGGGAGACTGAACCAGAACCAGGCTGCAGGTCCAGATGGTGTCAGCCCCATAGCCCCCCTGACCACTGGAGATGGGCACCAACACCCCTCAGTAAGAATAAGGGTGTATGATGATGGATGGATAGATGGATGGATGGATCAATGGATGGATGGTCTATTTTACCACTTAAAAAAGGAGAAAAAAAAACCCCAGAATGTCACAAATATACTAATAAAGCAAATGAGTTACAACTTCACTTATTTTGCCTTTGGGATAAATTAAGTATTTTTTAATTTGAATTCGAAATAACCCCTTCAGAGAGTGAATTTTCCCAGACACATGTAGGCAACCATTATTTCTGTATGATTTGTATAAAATGCTAGAGACTGGACATGTAAAGAAAGGAAAGAAAAAAAATGGCTTCAGTTTCCTTTGAAATAAAATGTGCAGACTTCCAAATGCATTTGAGTTTTTGAAAATTAAGAGGCTGCAGTCACTACTTTAGACAGCATACTATTGGTTTTCACTACAACTATATAGAATATGTAAATAAGCATGAAGATATATATATATATATATATATATATATATATATATATATATACAGTATATGTATGTGTGCATATTTATTTATGTATTTATGCAGATATATGTGCAACCTCTGTTCATTTACTCAGCCTTTTCTCTTCCTCTTGTCATCTTTGCCTGTTTACAGTGGACAGCTAACCTCATATGCCTGTTTTTAATCTGTGAGAGTCAACACCGCTGATAACCGTGAAATTTATTTAATAACCCAGAGAACAGATGCATCTATTCCATGAACTATGCATTTTTGTCGCATTTTATTATTTTCACCCTGAGCACCATATGAATAAAAGCACATAGTGTATCCCAGTAATTTAAAAAAAAATCTAAACACACATTCATTTCTTTGTATTTTGGAGGGATGGCTGGGCCCAGGGACAAACATCAGTCCACAAAGAACCACCACTGACAGAAGCAAAAGGGTTAGACTCTACTGAACCTTAGTTCACGTTCTGATCCCTAGATGTTGCTTGTGTACTTTGGCCCCCAGTTCAGTTTACTCTGATATCTCCTTATTCACGCTCTAACTACCTTTCTCTTCTCTTCTCATGCCCTGAGGTCATGGATTCTCTTTCCTTCATCTTACCGCTTCAGTGCTCTACATTCCTGGGCTTGTGTAGTTTGGTATGTCATGCTTTTGTATTAATATAGAATTAATTTCTCTACTCTAATACAATTAAGAATACTTTAAGCAAACTGTTTTCTTCATAGGCATCATATTTATATAAACAGCATAAGCTTCACACATTTAAACAAAATTTAATTGATTATTGATTTTCTATTGCCAGTCTCACTGTGTGTTGCAGCTTAATATAAATATATTGTAATATATTCTTAATAAACTTAACCTGGTTTTAATTAATCTCATTTTGCCAAAGACACTTTGATATTGTGATGCTGTTGTTATAACTGATTCATTGTTTTTATCTTCAACATATTTGCAGTCTAAGCAAATGAAGATGAAATAAGAAGCCAGAGATCAGGTATTAGAAAATCTAAAGACTTTCCTGTCTCAGAAGAGGCTCTCTCTCCACCAGATCACCAACCAGTTCTGAGGAGGAACATCCACATCGTCTTCATGGTGGAAGGATTTTTTTTTTTTTTTTTTTTTTACACTGAGCAGCTGGCTACATTTTCAACAACAGCAAAAACTGGTGTGTTACCAACACTAAGTGCTTAATAAACATGATCTGATTTAAAAATAGTTGGACATAATTTATTCTTCTTGTTAATCTACCATTTCTCTCTCATACATTTTATTCATTGCTAGCTTTTAGGGCCCTGTGATGGACTGGTGACCTGTCATCTAATGACCGCTGGAGATGGCCATTTAAGGTAGCTTTTAAGGTAGTTTTTCTCCAGTAAGTTCACCCTTAAACCAACTTCCTAGTTAATGCCAGCATTAACTGATTCTATGATATTGCTGACTATTTTTTTCTACTTCTAACATAAACAGACAAAGAAGTCACTCAGAAATGTTTTTCCACTCCAGGTATCTGGTCCCAATCATCATCAGTTCTGATGATGTCATATACATAGAGAGTCTGTAACATCCTAAAATTGTAAGTAATATGTTTTTCTTAGCTGTTTTTCTGTACTCTTTAAAATTCAAGTGCTTTCTCTGTTTAATTGTTCTATTGCTTTACTATTTTTTGTAGGTTTCTATAAAGTGCAGTGAATGGGAATGTTCTGTTGTTGATCCTCACTGTTCTTAGGAAGGAAAAATGTCAGTTTGTCTGCAGTAATAGTGGAATACTGTGACATTGTATAAAACAATACTCTGTCTTTGGTGAAATATTTTTCTCAATTCCTCTAAAGTGTACCTGTTTTATAAGGGTGTCAAGACCTTCTCCTCTTTACTGGAGGCCCAATCCACTCTGAAGGAACTCAGGATCCTAGTGGAGGTGGATGAGCGGGACGTCCTGGAGAGATAATTACTGCGCAACAATTGGCAGTAATTACAATTGGCAGTAATTACAGGGGAGACGTGAGAGGGCCGATCCAAGTCTGGACACCACGGACATCAGGGCCATATTGAACTCAGTGAATCAGCACAAGCAGGGTTGAGACGGTAATGTTTACCTGGTTTAACCAATATTTTAATCAAAGGTGGAACATTTAAGAATATAAATAAGGACATGCAGCTATAATATATATTTATATTTCTGGACAATCGGTTGGCGTGTGCGCAGTAAGTGCTTTACTTTACTTTATTTTATTTTTTTTAACTGGGCATTTAGCGCAGCAGAATAGGAGACTATGTGGACTGTTGCTTACACACTATGTGTACTCTGCCCAGGGAGACCACTATCCCTGTCCATTTTACACCAGGAGTGTGCTGCCTGTGTTATTCAAGATGCAGCACATGGAATAATTGGAAGTTCTATGAAGATGAAGATCTGACTACTTGTTCATTCTGTTCATTGTTTCTCGGCAAGCTGATTTTGATTGTTAAATATATTTGTACAGGTATCAATATACTACTGAAGGGAAGTAAAATATTTTTTGTTTTCACATAATTATGACGACAAAGCCAACAAAACCCTCACACATCAATGCTTCTCGGCGTGGATGCTGAGAAGGCATTCAATCGGGTAGATTGGATGTTCCTGAAGCAGGTCTTATTGAAGATGGGCTTTAATGAAAATTTTATTAGCTGGTTTGAGGTGCTGTATTCCAATCCAACTTCTAGAGTACGTGTTAATGGTTATATGTCAGAAAGTTTCCCCTTAAAAAGAGGAACTCGTCAGGGTTGCTGCCTTTCACCGATCTTGTTTGCTATCAGTATAGAACCTTTAGCAGAGTTAATCAGGACAGACCCATCAATTCTAGGTATACCAGATAAAATTGGGACTCACAAACTGTCACTGTATGCTGATGATGTCATACTGTATAGTAGAGCCCCAATAATTTCTATACCAAATATTTTTAAATGTTTGAAAGACTTTAGTGTAGTCTCAGGATACAAAGTAAATGAATCAAAATCAGAGGCCATGATGCTAAGAGGCACCTGGCCCTCAGAATTATCCAAATTAGTGAATTTCAACTGGTCACCTAATGGGTTTCGATATTTGGGAATCAATATTACCACGGCTGTTTCCAAATTATACAAAGCAAATTATGGGAAGTTATTGGATCAAATTCAAAAGGACTTAGAAAGATGGGACATTTTACCGTTTTCCTTTTTTGGAAGGATAGAAACAATCAAAATGAATATTCTCCCCAGATTGTTGTATTTGTTTATGTCCCTTCCTATTTGGATTCCAACAACAAGATTAAAAAATATGCAAAAAATGATTTCTACATTTATTTGGCAGAAAAGAAAGGCCAAAATAAAACTTGCACAGTTGACCAGTGGTAAGCCTTATGGAGGTCTTAATGCACCAAATTTAAAATTATATTATTGTGCAGCACAATTATATGCAAGTGTAGATTGGCTAATGCAGAATAAAGAAACAACATGGCTGACACTGGAACAAAGCGCATGCCCTAAATTTTCATTACAGACCTTTGCATTTTGCTCTACTGAAATCTGGATCAGGTTTTACAAATATGTGGATGAAAAGCACACAAAATACTTTAAGCATGATTAGAAAAAATATGAAAGCTCCTCAATCTATATCTAGAGCTTTAAAAATTTTGGATATAATAGACTTTATACCAGGGCAAGATCCAGGATTTCGAATCTGGCAAAACAAGAATTTAATTTTTATCGATGACTTGTTTGAAGGGGAGATTCTGAAATAATTTACTCGTAGCCAAAAAAATGATAACAGTATGTTTGTATAAACCTTTACCCCCTACTGTAAATCAATGGAAAGAGAGACTAGTGAATGTTTATACAATGGAGAAAATAACAGCAAAACTAAACATGCCCACTGATTTGTTTAAGAAAAGATGGAACCCTTTGATGACATATTTGCAATTAACATTGTAGTAAGTAAGATAAATGTAAACACACAGGTATATATTCTGCAGGTATATTTAACATATATCTCTGTTAAGATGCAGGCAAAAGTTACTTGAGAAAGATTTTTCCTTTATTTCATATCTCATGTTTGTTTTTCATTTGTAACCTGTTTTATATTCCACCGAGCGGTGGAGAGAAAAAAAAAAAACCCTTGGAACTTCAGCTCGCCGAATCGTTTGGATGTTATTGTTCAACTGATTTGTTTGGTTGTACTGGAAATTGATGTTTTTGACTGACTGTGTTAATCATTGAATCTGAATGCAGAACTAATAAAATAAAGTCTTTGTTCAAAAACAAAAGTATGCCTGTTATTTATTGTGTTAATTTTCATAAGCAACATAAGTCTGAAAAGGATATATTAAAAGTCTGAAAACTTTTAATATATTGACAATTTGTACAATTCTCTGATAGTATATTGGCAATGTACTCTTGATAAATGTGAATATATTGAATACACAATAAAAAAAATTTCAGCCAGAAAGTGTGTTGTAATTGATCCTTCTGTGTTCTGGTATGTTTTCAGTACTATAGCGTGTAATGTAAAAAGTGGCAAAGCAGAATAATAAGTAACATTAAGTAATTAAAAAGTGTACTTCATTAGCAATTATGATAAACCAGAAGGAGCATACTGTGATCACACTACTAATATATAAAATATATATGCAATGCTTATTTATTTAAAATACATTCTAAATATATTTTACATGTAATTTATGAAAATGGTAAACTTAATCAAGCATCAGAATCTGAACATTAGCTGTACTAAAACTCATTTAAAAAAAAGAAGCATGTAAATTATATATAGACATTATTCATTCAAATCCCAGGCAATCATTTTAAGTTAGCCTTTTGGAATCATTCAGTCTAATAAGAATTGTTTTGATGAGTTGTTTGAAAAAAATCCATCCAACATGTTTATACCTACCTGCCTCTAAATTTATACCTACCTACTAAATTTAAAATAGTAGTAGAGTGAAAATGAAAATGGCATTTAACACTAACACTAACTAAATAATAATTTTTTTTTTTCCAAATTCAAGACATAGGTTTATGCTTTTTTTTTACTGGTGCACAAAATGAGCCATGTATGAACATCACCTTGCTCAAAGAACAAAACCAACACAGTGCATGAACTCACAACAAATTACAGTATTACTTTAGTCTGGCCCCCCAAAAATATTTTGGCCCCATAAAAGAATTTCAGCCCCCAAAAATATATATATTTTTTGCTATTTTACTAATTAAAAATTCATTTGGATTTTTTAAAGAATTTAACATTTTTTAATAACTTAATTTTTTAAAATTTGAAATGTAATTAGTTTTTTGTCATTTTGAATCCACAATATACTTTTTTACTTTTCCCCCATCTTCAAGAAATGTTCCCTTAGTTTTGCTGGTGCAAGACTAGAGTTGTTCAACTTGGCATTGCATATCATGCGGATGGGACGCTGACTCCCATCCCATTCCGTGATACACATGAATCCATGTTGTACATCAGGGGAGCTCAAATTTTTTGAGACCAAGATCTACTTTCTCTCTCCAGAGCCGACTGAGATCTACCTCATGACACAAAAACATAAAAATTGTAAATTAAACCCTATTGACTCATTTTCTATACATACATCAGTATACATCAGTTATAGCAGAAATAATAAAGTGATAGAAAACCTAATGCGGTTTCTTCCTCAGTGAGGTTCTGACACTGGGAGCAGGTTACTGGTTTCTCAGTCAGAAGCTGGTTGCAAATTTGAGGCCAGCAGGTGTTAGTCAGTTCTGGTAGATCTGAACTTTGGTTTGATGACGTCAATATGAGAATCTACAGACTGATAGAAGGAACTAAAGAGCACTGTTAAAGTAAAGGCAAATCTTCTGAATTGGGGTTGTAATTAATTAAATTTTATATAATTATCGCGGTAGAAGCCATTTGTTTGTGAAAACTTAATCAAATATATTTGTCCTATTTGATGTTTGTTGTGACGTTTACTGCAAACGAATGAGGTAATTAGTCCAAGTTTGTCGTTGAGAAACTACAGCGGCTGTGATGAACCACAGCAAAGGTAACAAACGTGAAACAACCAAAACAGGTGATCAACTCAAAACCACTCACACCTTTTTACTCTCTTTCTCTCTTTATCGTTAAGCACACCCTTTGCCGTGGCAACTGCCTGCGCCCCGCAAGCCGAGCAGAGATTACATTAAAAACATTCAGTCTGTTACGATATCAGGTTTCCAGGCTTGATATTTATTTCTCGATTATTAATAAGCCTCTCATGAGTACAGCGGTGTTTAGCTAATTAGCTAATTGAAACTGCTGCTCTGCTAGTAGGTTGGTCTTTGAGTCGCCTTTTTATTTGTTAATGTGTTGTGGATCTTTGGAGGGCTGGATGGTGTTCCTTCAGCCTTCCCCACCAGGGGGCGTCCTGGAGCGTCGTGGTGGGCGTGGCCGGCGGATTCCACCTGCACACCTGTTGCCACTTACCTTGTCTGGAGGAGTACTTCAGGAGGATGAAGCTGACACTCCAGTGCCAGAGTGTTAACCAGTTAATGGTAGATCCAGTTTGAACACTGACCTCAGACCAACCCGACCTGTTCTAACGCTATTCTTGTTGCCTCGCCTCAGGTGTTGTCTCCGTGAAGCTTCCGGTGTTTCCATCTGGATTCCCAGTGGCCAGGAGAACCACCGAGATCACGTGGCCTGATTCTCCTCGTTTCCCGGAGAACCCGTCTCTCCTGTCCGCCCTCCAACGCCGCAGTCGCCCGTCCCCTCTTCTCCAACACCAGATCCACCGTGCTTCCTACCCTCACTGCTCTGCTCTTTCTCCACCAGCAAGTAAGGTCTAGAACCACTGAACCTCCATCCCACATCACCCTGTACTCATCCTGTATTCCTCCTCAGGAAACCATTGGTCCGGTTCCGCCCTCCCGAGTATCTGACCCTGGCTGTTGCTTGTCATATATCGCACCTTGTTTGAAATAAATTACTGAACTTTCACTGGTCTCCTGAGTCCGTTCTGCGCATGTGGGTTAATCGCGTAAACCAAAACATGACATAATGGAACCGAAACGCACTGAGTTGCGCAACACCTTGTTGAAACAAGAATTAAGTTATTATTAATTTTAACACGTTTTGTTGATTTTTTTTTTTAAAATTATTCTTTAAGGAACCTACAAACGTTTTGGATCTTGGTGAATATTTTTGATGAGCCTATCAGAAGAGGAAGTGCTGGTCTCAGCATCCTGGTGGCCTTCAGTTTGTTACTTACTGCCGAAATCAACTCAAAACCTTCCTGCGATTGACGTATGGACCTTACCACAGTGACCGCCTTTCATTGGCTGATGCCCATTCTACATAGTAGCGCGGCTTTCACGTGCGTGGCGTTCTCAAAAACACAAGCTAATGTACATGCAGTTGTAAACACAAGCTAATGTAGCGCCAGGCTACATTGCAGACCGGCAGAAGGTTTTCGCAACAACAATCGAAACAGAATGGTTCTCCATTGTCAGTGGAGTATCTGTAGTGGTGATATCAGGAATCCTGATCGTATCTGTGATCGTAAAATTCACAAATTTCCAAAATCAGAAGCAGAATGCCTTGCTAGGATCAAAGCTTGTGTACAACCGCATGAGCAGCTCAACCTTCATAGGATCAACAAGAACAAAGGAGTGTGTGTAAGTATTATTGATTTGCATTCCTTCTGTCTGAAAAAAAGAAAATCAATAATAAACACATCAATCATGAACACCTGTTAGCTAAGTACAGCATAATGGCTGTACTGATGCTATTTCTATACATTGAAGCCTGTCTGCTACACAGTCTTACGGTAGCTAAACACATCAATATGCAATGTGTATCTGACATACAGTAAAGATTTTATTTTAGCAGAAAAGGCTTTTGACTAAACTGTTTCTCGTGTTAGCCATGCTAGCACCGAGTACAGTGCTGATGCACACTCAAACATTTGCCAACAAACAGGAATCACCCACTGATTTCAAAAGTAACCTACAAAATGATGAATGCCCGACTTATCCAGCCTTGTTATAATAATAGGCATCAGTGATCTTGACAACAGCTACATTGATGCTGAGGTTTTACCTCATTGACCGAAAGCATTTTGCTGTGACGTTCTTAATGTTGGAGGCATCGCATGGCTCAAACACCTTGATGTCATCCAAACCCAGGTTAAGAACCACTGTTATAGAGAGAGATGGAGCCACAATGGCATCATGGACACACTGAAACATGGAACTCAGATTTTAAAATATATCCACTCTGGGATCTGGTTTCTGGGATAGTTTGTGGTCTCCCAAAATGCCAGAACCACAAAAAAATCTTTACAAAAGATCCCTAAAATCTTATCAGCATGGACAGGGCTGAAATATGAAAAATATCTGACCAAGAAACAACAATGGTAAAGACATGGGTACACGCCTTTTTTGTTATTACAAACGTGAGCACCTGGTTGGTGCTTGCTAGCATGTGCACACTGCGCAGTCTCAGTCAATCCCTGTAAGAGCTCCCTCTACAGGCTGTTCTTGGAATGAGAGGAATTTAAGGTCTTTTCATCTCATAAAAATTGTTTGTTATTGCGCAATAGCCAGCCCCGCCCTATCCTCA
Source organism: Poeciliopsis retropinna (assembly GCA_010277075.1). Classification (NCBI taxonomy): domain Eukaryota; kingdom Metazoa; phylum Chordata; class Actinopteri; order Cyprinodontiformes; family Poeciliidae; genus Poeciliopsis; species Poeciliopsis retropinna. The sequence goes on from VMRM01000021.1 coordinate 8,907,774, forward strand.
CAACTCCTTTGGACTGACTACTGACCAGTTCTCCATCTAACGGGTCCGAAGAGTCTTTAGAACCTGGGTATTACCCTGTAGTAGGTCTACGAGAGACAATCTGTTTAAACTGGTGTCGAGAGCTGGTGCTGGTCTTCTTGGTCTGCAGCTGGTCAAATCCACACGCCAGGGACGAAGAATCCAGACTCTCTCTGCCTTCGGGTTTTTATACCGTCCCTGCCCCATTGTTGTGTATTGCACTTTAGGTGTACGTGACTTCTCGAGCATTTGATTACCTCATGGAAGGCCCCAGGCCTTCCATATTCGGTCAACGCCCTTTCAGCTTCTGCTTCGTGTTTATCTAAACTTTTTGGGCTCAGTTCCCGGATCTCCTAATTTGGCATGCTGGCCAGGGCATGTCTAGACTTGCCTCAGTTCAAGTACAGACTTGCCTTTTACAACCTTATACTATCCCTATCCTTTCTTTATTTGATTTTAATCTTTTACATGTTATATGATTACCATAAATCATTAACACAATCATTGTTAACATATTTTCTCAATCATTACTACTGTTAATACTCATGAGATTTAATAATCATTTCAAAGTCAGATTATAATACTCAACTGTTTCAAAGATTCGTCAATACACAATTTTAAGTGATTCATTCACGTTACATTCATTAATACATCAAATCAATATGCATGTTCATAATCATCAGTAAATCAACATACAAGATTACTTCAGTCTCTCAGGTTTGTGTGATCTGTTTTCTGCATGAACCTGGAATGATCTCACCCTTTCGAGTCAGTTTTCACGACAAAATTCAAAATTTAAATCTAGGAGACAGATCAAATGTAAAATGTGTGACAGTCACTGAATTCTACGAAGAGTCCCATAACAACACCAAGCTTCTAATGGGTTGTGCTTACATATACAGTGAACCCTCGTTTTTCGTGGGGGTTACATTCCAAAAAGAACCCGTGATAGACGAAATCCGTGAAGTAGTGACCTTTATTTTTTTACAATTATTATTCAATGAAATATTCCATAATACATTGAAACCAAAGAACAAAACATTTTTACAGGCCCAAGCATTTGTTTAACAAATAACTACTGTAAAATAAGAATTTTAATTATTAAAACGAACTGAAGGCTTCAAATTGCGGAGCTCAGCACCACGACCCGAGTCATTGGACTAGAACCAGAGAAAATGAAAAATGATTCTGAAAAAAAATATAAAGTACAGCAGGACAAATAGTGACTAACGTGTATTTCACTACTCTTCTGACTGAGCCGCTGCATCCTGACTGCGCTCTGTAGCGTTTTTTCTTCTTCTAAAGCCTGCGGTGCAGGTGTGTGGTTTCAAGAGAAGAACATAGTTATAGGTTGTTGCTGTCGCTCTTTTTTCTTCTAGAGTAAAAGATTCTTATAAAACGACATGCCAGCATCGATTATGTTTGAGTAGCATGTCCAGAAGTTTAACTTTTTCTGCGATAGTTAGTGTAACGCTCACTGTTTGTTCGCTTGTCACCTAGAACAACAAAGGATGACAACTTCTCAAAATGTGACTGCCTGCGAGTGGCACCAGCACTCCGCAGAATTGTTTATTTATTTTTTCTTATATATATGTGTGATCGTATAGTTGAAACGGAACGGTTAACAATTTCTCAAAATCAAAACAAAACATTCTCATTCCAGAATAAAAAAAACGTTCAACAAGACAAACAGTAAAATAACAGATAACTGCCATTGCAGTTAACAGTTGTAACACTCAGAAAAAAAAAATATATATATATATATATATATATATATATGATTATATTAATTTTAGAAACAGTTAACCTTTGTGCATATGAAATATTAGCTGTAGCATGAATATTTTGAGTAGATTTTAAGTTAGGTAGATTTGGATAAAGATTCAAACTAAAACAACTGCTGACTTTCTGAACTTACATAAATTACTAAAGAGGGCCTTCAGAAAGGGAGTGTGTTGTACCAGCGGATAGAAAGCAGAGGTTGAGGGGGTCTACTTGTTCACAAGATGAGTCACATTCTTTGGTGTTTGTTTAGGAGTTCAGTAAAACACTAAAACCTTTAGAAAACAATTCTTCTAGAAGTATAATCAAATATATTAAGATATTTCTCTTAAGTATTAACAGCATGTTCTGAACTAGTTAGTGTCTAACCATACTAATTTGCATGCATCTTAGATTACTAAAATAGAAGAGAATTATGAAACTAAAGCTTTAGAAGTAAAATATTTCAGGCATTCTAAAAGAGTTTTTTCTAAAAGAAGATAATCCTGCAATTTTTAGATCCAAACTCACAGTTATTATTTGACACCAGATTTCTGTGTCAGAGTGTGTTTATAACAAGAATCAGTTTCTTGATGAATCGTTGAGGCATAAAAACCACCAGGTTTAAGTAAACCATAAATTTTAGTCTGGAAAGTTAAATGCTAGGGACTGGTACGGGAAGACCCTGTTTGAGAATGACCTTTGTTCTCTCCATATATTTGCTTTTGGGTTTGAACAGGTCTCAAAGAAGGTAATAAAATTAACTTTAAACAGCCCTACAAGGGGAGGACACACCTTCAAATGCATATATTTAAATTAAGGGATACACCTCCTGATAAAAGTGTCTGTTTTACAGCAGAAAAACGAATTGCTTTGTTTGCAGCCGTGAGAGCAATTCCCAAGAATGCATTCTTGTGTCTTCCCTATTGTGTTTCCTTTTCCAACTCGTCGCAGGTAATTTGATGTCTTGTTATGTGTTTTGGACTTCTTGATAATCTGGGTGTAATGCTGATGTGTCATTCTCTATATGCATTGAATTATCTGAATAAAACTCTAGATATGTCTGAAGTTTGATGTTGAATGGTTGTTCTCTGCTTTCCACTGTGCATGCGGAGTCCCTGGATCCGACAATAAAGGATGACAACTTCTCAAAATGTGACTGCCTGCGAGTGGCCCCTCAGCTGAAAAACAAAAGACACAGCTAGCGTCATGACCGAGTGGTCAGCCAGGAACACCAACTGGGGCAGCTCCACTCATAGGGTCATATTTTTCCAGCCCAACCACGATAAAACTTTATAAATTATATTTGTAGATGTTAAATGTTATCATAGTATTTCGTTAATTATTGAAATAGAAAAATATGACCCCAGGTAAAAAAAAAAAAGTAATGAAGAGCTGCCTCTCTCGCACCTACCTCCACCAGCACTCCGCAGAATTCTGGTGGGGGAAGCCGCAAGAGCGCCTGAAGGACCCGTCGCATGCAGTCCGTCATCACACCACTAGGTGGCTCTAAACCTGGGCATCACTTAAAAATCCTATTAGAAACAGATACAATTTTGATTATTTTGGGTAAAATTCATATATATATATATATATATATATATATATAATATATATATATATATATATATATATATATATATATATATATATATATATATATATATATATATATATATTATATACATATATATATATACACTGCTCAAAAAAATAAAGGGAACACTCAAATAACACATCCTAGATGGACAGTTTGATTTCACAGAAGTTTGATTTACTTGGAGTTATATTGTGTTATTGAGTGTTCCTTTTATTTTTTTGAGCAGTATATATATATGAAGACCACAGTGGTGCCTGTGGTCACCCCAAACTGGAGCAGTAGCTACAACAGATCCCAGGAACAACATCAGACATCTCAGTCCAGAAATGTGCAGTTCTAGGCACAGCAAAAATACTGCGCAGAACCCTCAAGCTCCCAGGCCTCTGGTAGAGGACCCGAGCTCAGAGGATAAGAACCACTGCGATGGGTGAGAAGGGATTTTATTTTATATATATATATATATATATATATATATATATATATATATATATACACACACACTTTGCTCTCTGTTACATTAGCATCTTCCTCTGTCTTTTGGGCCCGACCACAAGAGCCTTTGTCAGTGCAGAACGTTTTGTCCACATTTTTGGTTTTAGAGAAACTTGAAATTGCAAGAGAATTTGCAAACTTAAATTTGGCAAGCTGTTTTACGTACATGTCAGAGTTGACACCTATTAAACACAAATTAAACAAAAAACAGGAAAGACAAGAGAGTTAGATTATTTTTCTTACTCGCGAGGAGAACAGACAGAGATGTGCTTTCAGTTACAAATCTCCTACTGCTCTGAAAACACATCTGCCTGGTCCTCTCTTTTTATTACTTTTAGGATCCCTGTTACAAAGAGTGCTGCAACTCTAAAAGGGAGGGGTTCACAATTCATCATATAGTTGCAGCGCCAATCACAATCACTAACTCAAACAAAAGGTATCACACTAGATTATCTCATTAGGAAGTTATAAATCTTCATGGTGGTATTTTAACAACCAGCTGGCAGATCAAGGAGGCAGAGTTTCCTGCTGAGAGTTGACCCTGCAGGACACTGTTATCTCTGCTCTTCAGGGAGGCCTTCTGAAATGTAATTACACTGATACAACAAAACAGAAACATTCTTAAAATGCTAAAACAAAACTAAAGAAATTAAAGCATATAAGGCAACAACATTATAAAATAAATTAAACAACAAATATTTGATAATAATATATACAATTTACCCAACAGTACATGTACATATTAAACCACAACGTTATTGACACACAGGTAGAGAAGAAGCCAATCAGGACGCAGAATACAATGCAATGTGGAAAAAAAAACTGCACAAAAAATCAACAAAGCAGCAAGACCGTGAAAGGTGAACCGCGTTATAGCTAGGGTTCACTGTATATCATAAGAAATAAAACATAATTAGGGCCAAAAGGTGTCAAATAATAATAATTAAAAAAAAGAATTAATACATTTTCACTGAAAAAATGTAAATAGGGGAAAGAAAAGTGGCTGAGATGATTCATGGAGTAAGGCAATTCCTAGGCTGTTGCGAGGATAGAAACTGACAAAAGCAGACCCAATAGCAAACAGAGCTGAGTCAAGAGAGAGAAGGAGGGAGAGAATGTAGGATGACAAGCAAGCTCTCCCAGAGTAGCTCAGTCTTACAGAAGGAAGCAGTGGTCCAGGACAGAATAATACAAATAGACCACATGCTGCAAGCGATGTCTGAAGAGGATATGAAAAGGAAGGATGCCAAAAATGCAAATGCTTTTTGAACTGGAAACACAAGAATGGAGACCTACATCATTTTCAAAAGAATAATCTAATAATCAACTCTTCCAGCAAAGAAATCTAGCAATCGTTACCAGGAAAGTAAAAATAAGAGAAAAGGGGGAGCAAAATCCTCAGAGCAATATAGTAACCAAACTGAGAAGGAAAACATTGAAGAACAAAACAGTAAGTAAGAAGAAAGCAAACTGGAGTATTTCACAAACGCTCTGCTCAGCTCAGGAAGAAAGATGTCCAAGTCTTCTTCCCGAGTTGATCGGCATGGACCTGGTTGGAAGAGGCCTAGCTTGAGAAAGGAAGTGCATGGCAATCGTTCATGTATGTTAAGAATTGGAGAGAGACTAATGAAGGCTGGTAGTGAAGGGAACCTGCTCGACAAACCCATCAAAACACACAGCCAGATTTTCTCAGATGGATCACAACAAGGATCAAAAGGGCATGCACAATTGCCAGGCCTGCAGGACAAACCCAAGTGCACAGGAACTAACTTCAGCAAAGGTACATTCACTTTCTTTACATCCTAACTTAAACACGGCTGGTCTAACAGGAAGCAGAGAAACAACACGGTTCAAGGTGAAAAATGATCAGTTGCCAATGTCTTACTAGTACTTGAGGAGACTGAATATCTCTTGTTACAGTGAAGATAATGAGCATAAAACATGTTTCTCATTAAACATGTCTACATTTAGACGCTTATGATATAAAATAAACTGATTTTGATGCCTATGTAATGTTAAGATAATCATAATGTTAAGATAATCATTTACTATGTTACTATGACAATTAGCAGGCATGTTTAAGGCTAGAGGGGAGTGGGCTTGAGCCCCCCTTTTTTCCTTGTCTCTCTCTCTTTTTTTTTGCTGTTTTATTTGGGGTGTCAGGAGGCCTGCTTGTGCCCCTCAACAGTAGTATTTAGCTAAAAATGATAATTTATCCAAAACAAATTTGTCTGACTGCTCTCGGTCTAAAAATGATTATCAGTGCCTCTGAATCCATGTTGTAAAGACAGCAAATAACAACAACAACAATAATAAAAATAATAATAATAAATCGCTCAAAGTAGGTATAGTGGGTACAGGTGTACAGCTGAAGGCGCTACTAATCAGGACTTTATATAAGCCAGCCACTATGGATTGAGAAACAGCGGTGATTGTGGTCAGCAGCAGGCCTGCAACGGGGGGTTTATTGTCAGTATTACCGGCATTTATTTATTTATTTTTTTGGTGGGCCCTCGAACTAAAAACTGTAATTTATTCTTAATAAATGACAGTTTATTGCTAAATAAAGTTTATTTTTACTTAGCAAAATAAACTGCTAAGTTTATTTTGCTAAGTAAATGTTCAAACTAAATGAATTTTGAGTTCTAAAAGAATTTTAAAAAAAGGGAACGTCGCTCTTTTTCAGATGGGTATTTGCCTATTGTACTTTTATTTTTTGGGTTATTTGAAGGTTAAAGAGAGAGAAAAAGGATAATACCCATTTATTATTTCTAATTATTCAGCTTGTTGCTAACAATATTTGGGATGGTATGTTCCACAATTTCATATGTGGTCTACTTTAATTTTAAAGTTAGGGTAAATACTAACTCGGGTAAATCCTAAATTAACAAATGGTGGTTCGTGAGAAATAAAATGAAACCAGGTTCTTTGGGTGCATTGGTTAATGCACCTTTATCGAACTGTTCTTAAGGGATAATGGTGACATGGGTGAATTGGAGTCATCCCTCCATCAGTCAATTAATGTCCATCACATTTCTCTGTTCATAGACAAAACAAGTTGTGAAAACAGGAGTGGGAGTGAGAGAGTTGAAAACATCCTCATCCTCCATTATAATCCAAGTCAAGATTACACAAACCTGTTGTCAGGAAGGTGTTCAACAATAGACTAGACTCGATTCATTAGTGGCTGACATATTGTAATAAGTATCTTACTTTATTTTGTTTGTGAGTCTCACAAGATGCCTGATTCTAGTGACTTATTTTTACTGGGATGTTTGGCAGGAGACATGAACCCAAAGGAACTGAGAAGTGCAAGAAAAGCCTTGTGCATAGAAATTGTCCCTGGGGGAGCTTTTTCAGTTGGAATGGGTGTTAGGCAATATTGCCACCAGAGGGCAGTTCTGAGCTAGTCTCCAAATTGTGAGGAAACTGTCAAACAGCAGCAAAGAAGGGCGGAATGGAAACAGTCTTATTAATGTACGTTCTCTCAAAGAGACATAAAACAGGTAGGTAATATGTGAAGACATTAAAACGGACAGAAATCTCCAGCCATACGTGTCTGCATATTTAACATTCCATAAACGCGGCTTATGGGAGAATGGGCCTGAGAGGAAGAAACACAAAGTTCCTCATGGTGAGCCGATCTCAGGTAGGCTTGACATATCATGGTTGACATGCTGCACTGGCTTCCTCAGTTTAATGAATTGGTCATTTGATAAAACAAAGTAAAAAAAAAAAAAACAGAGAGAGATTCTAAATTTCAAACTTGATGTTTTGTTGTACATTCGTTTCTGAAAAAAAAAAGAAAAAAAAAAAACAATGGCTACAATAATAGGACCATAAAATTCTGCATGGTCCATGCCAAACATTCTTGTTTTTTCAACAAACAGTGTGTTAGACAACAATTCCATCTCAGGCATCCATAATTCTGGGGAGTTTTTTATACCATGAAAGGCAAAGATTAAGACTAAAATTTTATAAGTAAGTTGTCCCTTTCCACTGTCGCCACATGCTTTTTCAGAAAGGCCTGTTTGTTTGTAAAATACCTTAAGATTACATCTACTGTATAGATGTAATCTTTACAATAGGTGTAAAGATTACTTCTACTGTAAAGTGGCATGTGTGTGCGTGTGTGTGTATGTGTGTGTGTGTGTATAGCTGGAGTGAATTGAACAGACATGAATTAAAATAGTAACTAGGTGAATGAAATGTTTTTTTCTTTTACCAGATGTTCTTTACATGTTTCTTGTGATTTATAGATGATCCAAAGACATCCCTTAGAACCACATTGAATCTATTAGTTGTCATTACAAAGCCAAAAAATTAGTCATATTTTATTTATATGATAACTTAATACAAATGTCATATTAATAAACATAATAAATATTTATATTTATTGTGTGCCGATTCCATTTCCATTGTACTATATAACAAAATAGCGTTGCAACACAAGATGTAAGAAAGATATATTTATCTTTAGAAGTTTATATTACATCTGCTTTTGATTTCCCTCTTCTCTCTTTTTTGGCTTCCCATGATGTGATTAAGGAGACAGGACTGATCTAGTTCACTGGAGGCCTGGAGGTAAATCTTTGTTATTCACTATGCTGAGCAACACTGTGCGAATATTTAGATACAATTTAGACACTTGGGCAGCTATTCAGTCAACTGATTAACAGTGTTATTTAAACGGTTATACGCTAGTGAGATAGATATGGTTTCTATCTTTTCTTGAGACAGAAAATTGCTCTAGTGTTAAAATAAATGTTTCAAAAAGACTTGAAAATGGTAACATTTTATTTAATGTCTTGCAGTTTACAAATGAAGTGTTGAGAAACCCCAACCATGTATTGCTGCATTTAGTAACAAGTGAACATTTTTGTTTTGTAGAGTAAAACTGAAGTGCAGAAATCTGTGAATAGCTTAACAAGACAAAATAGCTGCAACAAATGATCAGATGAAATATGATTCAAAACTGAACACATACAGCTATAGTTTTTTTTTTTTAAAGAAACATATTGTGCATGTTACAAAACATTTCTAACAATAACTGATGCAGTTTCCAGGAGACTATCAATGTGGTTTAGGAATATTCATAGTTGAGCTAAAGTTTTAGGTTAAATTCAGATGTAAGCTTTGTAGACACAAGGATTTGAAGATTGAATGAATAGTTTTGCACTAAATGCACCAAAGCGAAAAACTGTGTGTAACTTGATCCCTGCAACATGCTGAAGGCAGTATTGAGATGCAACAGGATAATTAGACTGCATGTATATATAATATATATAATTATTGAGATAGAGAGAGACTCAAATCAATACCTTGTGTAAGACATTCATCATTTTCTTTACTGTAATCAAACCCAAACAACAGATCCTGGGATTTACAAACTCAATAGTTTGCTTAGTCATTAATGTGTGGTCATGCACTTTATCATGAGTTTTAGCTGTCCCTATAAAAATCACCTAAAAACATAGCTTTTAATGCACTAGAGCTATCTAGCTACTTCTGCAAATGTATGTCAGCAGGCCCACTATGCTGCTTAGACTTAAAATTACACAAGGCAAACAACACACAGAAAGGTCCCAAATGGAACAAATTACAAAAAGTAATGAAACAAATGACTCTTCATTATTCTGCTCCAATTAATCCCAAATAATATTAGTCCGCATGTAATATGTATAATAAAAGTGTGTACATTTTTGAGTGTGTGTCGTTTGAAATAATGATATGAAATGCCAAACTGCCCTATTAACAGCAGCAGTGCCTCTAAGCTGCTGCAACAATAATCAGTGACATTTAAACAGTGCTTTGAGGAATATTTGGGTGTTCAGCAGAGAAACAGCAAAAACTTTGAGGATTTGTTTCAAATGACATATAGATGTACCATAAACATACATAATGTCATGTTTCTAAGAAGTCATTTAACTGACATGCAGAATCACACAATGATCAAAAGATGAAAGTAAGTTTATTTACAACATGTACAACATGATTCAGGAGACGAACGGGAACTGGATCGACAGCTTCTGGAATAGAGATAGGGTTAGATATCAGAAGTTCACAGGTAAGTTTTACTGGAATATTTTTGAATGATCTGTCTTAAATTTTGCTGTAGGAGAAGGAGCCTTGGGAGGAGACATCAAGTTCTACTGATACATTGGTTTGATTGTTTGATGAGGTGAGACCATCATGGGTCAGAGACACTCATGGTAATCTATGCAGGGGTGGAGGGAGCTGTCTTTCTTACTCACAAAAGAAATCTAGCTCCAATGGAGATGAAGAGTGGCTGATTATGCCTGCATTTAGTGAGTCAGAAATATATTTTTCCATACATTATCGTTCAGGTTTGGAGAGGTTGAAAAACATTACAATAGAAACACAGTGGAAGTTCTGCTGGAGAACCCAACAAAAAATCAGAGATGGTGTCCCTATTTTCAGAGTAAAACTTGAATTCCAATTAAATTGCAAAAACCAGTATGTCCGACTAACTGATATAATCAAGAGTGAAAACAAGAATGCAACATAAGTAAGCTACAGACTATAGCTCTAAAGGGTGATGGGTTGGATACAAATGTTTTCATGCGAAATTATGTGCTCGGTCAATAGTCAGTAACATTCATGGAGGTTGAGCTTCCTTATGAAGAAATATTAAAATAGTTCATATTTTATGGCTCATAAAAATGTGACTATGTGAGCTGTATTTCATAAGAATGACCACGTGGTCAAGAATGGTAATGACCATTCATTCATAAGAATGACCATTCATAAGAATGGTCATTCTTATGAATGACATTGGGTGTCACTCCAATGCTATGTTGTGTCATAACAGAGCTTTCTAAACATAACTTACTTTGACTGAAAACTCTCTCTTCTTAGCTCATGCTGATAATATAAACACTATTCCTGCTCCACAATGTGGAGAAGAAAAGCTTCAAAGCCTGTATTTGCCTGTTTCCAGTGGTCCAGTAACCTAGACACATTGCCAGTCCATTACAGGGCAAAACAGAGACACACAGGTAAAACAACTTTGCAAACATACACACACACCCAGACCTGAGGACAATGTAGAGAGACCAATTAACCTAACAGTCATGGTTTTGGTTTGTGGGAGGAAACTGGGATACCCACATATGCATAGGTCAACCTTTCTCAAACTTTTTCAGACTGACGACCACTTAACGTAACTCAGAGACCAACTAACTCAAAATTGCCCCGCAGTCACACAGTATCTTAATATACACAACCTGAAATGAAAATATTAGTTTCTTATCTCACTTATTGTCATGAACAATTCGACTTGGGGCATTTTGAGTTATTTATTGTGAGTGTGTGGTTTCTAAGCTTTCCAGTTATGTCAAACATGAGTTTGTTCTTTTTTGAACAACCATTAACACTTGTTATTAATGCACAAGTGTTATGTGTGTCACAAATTTAGAGCTATTTGTGATTTAGAAGCACAATTAAAGACAAATAGACTTCAGTTGCTTTGGCAGAAACAAAAATCATCTTCTGCAATATTAAATATAGAAGATATACACCCATTTATTTAGCTATTGTATGAAATTAATTTAATAATTTTTAATTGCCTAAAAATAACAATAGCTGTAGAAGAGTGAGCAGAGCATCATAAGCAAGCAAATTCATAAAAAAAAAAGCAAAGAACAGTTCTCACTGACTGAGACTTGTATATCAGAGTATTTACTTGGTTTTCGTCCGCTTGTGTCTCTAAACCAGACACGATACGAAACCTCTCGAAACGCTTTATCCATTTCATTCAGGCTTCAACTCTGAACTTTTCTGACGGGGCGACTTGAAACTGGTTCATGACATTGTTCTTATTTTTTCGAGCTGTCAGTTCTCACTTGTTCTCTCTCTCTTAGCTAAGTAGTCTGTACTTCTGACACCGCGTTGTGTTCTCCGACATATATAGGCTATTTAATAAATCTTCCCCTTTAGGACAATCTTAGAACGTTCTGAGTTCTAAGATTGTAGCTTTCTATCATCGTAAACGATCATCCTGCAGTGTGTGCTGTTAGGACTGATCGGGTCCAGTCGGTAGAACGTCGGAACCGCTTTGATCTAAAATCGGGGACATTCAACATGTTGGATCGTCTTGGCTCGTTTATCGCAGCCAAGATGATAAACTTGGCTGCGATAAGCCAACATGTTAGGCTTAGGCATTTAGAGTAAATTCAGAATTTAAAGGGATTTCATATCTGGAATTGGAATGTCCTTGAGTGAAACCTCACACTCAACGATCGAACCCGTTATACCTATGATTTTTAATCGGCTAGTGTGCGGTCTCTTTAAGTTTTGAGAATCGGCCGGCAACTCCTAAATACAATACAGAACAACGGTTCCTATCTACAAGATAGCCTGACACGACACGGATCTGGATGAAGATCGAGACGCTGCGCATCTCAGCTGGAATCTACTTGGAATCCCCCAGGTCCCTATGCCAGTTAGTCCCGCTTCTGGGACATTTTGGTTTATTTAATTGTGGAACCGGATTTGGCTTTTGCTGCAGGTAAAATTATTTGGTACAGTATTTTCGTTGATGTTTCTGCAATATTTTATGAGTTGTGACCAAATCTATCTCTATTCACTCCAGCCCTGATCCCGTCAGCAGCAGGGCGAACCGCCTAGTGGAAACATTCTGTTATGACCTGTCTCGGGGTGGCCAGATCATAACATGAATGATCCATCCTCTTCAGATCTCAAGCAGCCAACACACACGAAATATTTATTTTAAAAGATGTATTTTGGATTGAGATGTTACAATAAGTGGAGCATATGGCTTCAGAGCTAATGCCAAAAACAACAAACTAAAGGAAACTATCTGAATATTAACCAACTTTCCTCACTGAAAGTAAAGAAACCAAATGAACTTACCTCCCAAATGAATAAAAACATAAAAAAAACTCAGCAAACATAAACGGAACCTCACTCCTACAAACTCCAGAACTTTACATAGTGTTAACAGACAGTGTGGCTGGTTGAGATGAGCAAGAAGTCCGTCACCTGCCGCTGATCGGACACTTTCTAGGAACCAATCAGAAACAGACACCTGCACACTCATATTTGCATAATTAAGTTGACGACGCCAGTCGTAACAATTCAGGAGAAGCAGAGTGAACAGTGAGTAGGCCAGAGGAGACCGGGGCTTCGATTTATATATGGATGTTTAACAGATATTCTTTCTAACTGTCGGTGGGTCCGACTCGAGCTGCCTGTAGCGAACCACTGAAGCAGAATGATTAAATGATTAAAGTTACTGTAGTGGCGATTGTTTGCCAAACTAAGCATCTAAGAAAAGTTTCATCAAGCCACTACTAAGGCACTAGGGTCAAGTTTCTGTATGCAGGCAAAAGAAGGTTCAATGTCCAAACTTGCTGATTGTTCTGGATGACTTATTTTCCTATTTCAGGCCCCTACACTTACAGAAAGTGGACTGACTCACATTACTTAAAAATTACTTTAAAAAAAAAAACAACAAAAATAAATAAGAAAAATAAGAAAACAAAAAATAAATAAAACCAACAATTATTAACCTGCAAATAAACTCTGTAAATAATAAAAAAAAATAGAAATTTAAGAATAAACAAACAAAATTCAAATGGATACAGAAATAAAGAATAAATAGCTCCAACAGTTACAAGTTTTCTCTGCAGCTGAACTATTTCTGTGAAAGAGGAGGACAAATAGGAAAAATAAATATAAACAATTGTTTTAAGGTCAACATCAGGTCTATGTTTTTATTGAACTTTTTTTGCCCATAATTTGACAGTTAGAGGGCGCAGATCTGCCTCCCTCCTCCTCACCATGGACCCGGTGTCTAAACAACATGGCGGCAGAGAAACTGAGAGTCATTATTAGGCAGAGAGCAGCCAGACTGATTTATTTTCCCAAATTATTATACTAAATGTTATTATTGAAGGGCACAAGCAGGCCTCCTGACACACAAATTAAAGAAAAATTGAGAAGAAAAAAAACTCAAAAAGGGCACTACGGGTGTCAAGGATAAAAGGATGCCCCCTCTGCACATGGCTGTTGCTGGGGAAATTAATGTAGCAATTTGCAGCTACAACCTTATCTGATCTCAGATAAGGTTGCTGGGTAATGGATGGATTGGCTTTTGTATACTTGCTAATATGAGGCTTGTAGCTGGTTTCATCAAGTCCCATGCACTTAAAGTGTCATCTAGATTTTGATTTGGAAGCTGTACTTCCCCCTATCTTTCCTCTCATCCTGTTTACTTATTTCTTTCCTTTTTCTCTATTTGACTTAGATTTTGGAACCTTGCCATCCAATTTCTCTCACTCCACAAATTTGACTGCCAGTAGCAGCGGCATAGAACATCTAACAAAGAAGAGGGAATGCACCGACATCAATCTTTCCACAGTTGATCCAGTTCTATCCTCTCCAAATACTTTACCTAGAAATTTTACACTTGTTGGTGCCACCTGTAAAGATGAGCAGCAGAACAGTCACAAAATACCAAAACTGGATTTGGAAAAGAAAAAGGATGTGTTCCTGGAACACCTCAAACAAAAATATCCTCACCATGCTGCTGTCATCATTGGACATGGAGAGAGTATAAAGGTGAGTCATATACTGTCACATTAAGGGTGGATGTGTCTATAGTTTGACTCCACTAGCCAAGGCATTCAAATGTCACATTTCAATTGTGAGTTTTGTGCTCTGTGTTGTGATGGTAATGAAAGAGGACTTCAGTGTGCTGACAGAGAACCTCTGATGGGAGATGTCCCAACTTGCTAATGAGTCATTCTATAAAGTTGACAAGTTGGTCTTTATGTGCCTGTCAGACAGGTACAGCCAGCATTATTAGTTGAGGTGGAGCTGTGTGGAACAGCACTGTGGTGACAGAGAGTGGCTGAGTAGGAGAAACAGAGTTGGTCTCTGTCAGAGGACCTGATTCTGACACAGAAACAAGCTACACACACAGAACACAAGTTTCCACACGGATCAAGAAAACAGCAAAGATGGAATTTTACCCCTCAAAATGGAATATTAGTTCTTAGAACTAACTCCTCATGCTGCTGTCCTCCTTCCCAACAGGTAAGTACCTAGAACCTTAGCAGAGTCAATGAGGATTTAATGTCTGTCTTTTATTATCATCTAAAATTTAAAAAGTAGCAACTGCAGACAGCAGCTGTTGAATGCAAAGCATTAGAAAAGGCGTGTTCTGTGTGTGTGTACAAAGGAGGTACCGGATTTCCTTCAATGCAGACCATAACTGTGCGTGACAACAGACTCTTAGGCTTAGGCAAGTGTCATGCTGTCATATGAGATCTTTTCTAACTGAAGTCACTTTGCACTTCGTTCCTCAATAATGGTGTTAATTTCTACAGTAAACCTCATTTAGAATATTTATTTTGAAAACTCAGCCTCGTATAGTTCACTGGTGTGCTCAGAAAGCCTTCCATACAAACACAGCAACCAATAATTACATGAGACATATGTTAATAAACTGAGATGATTCAGAATGACCTGGCCAACCAGATCTAATCTGCTGTAGTAGGATGAGTGCAGGAGAACACGATAAGACAACAGATCACCTGAACAACCTGCTCATTTCCACCAGGGCAGTTTGGGTGGAGCAAACCGAACATTGCTCACATTGCATACAACACATGAAGTCACATGAGAAACAATGTTACACAGTTGTTTTTCCTAAAAGGCCATTTTGCACAACATGATGGTGTGCTTTGATGAGGAAACCACATTATAACATGATATAAAACAAAAAAAGTAGATTTTTACATAATAGTACCCATGTAACATACAGAAGAAATGTAACATTATGTCTATGTACACCTAATATTTCTTCAGACGAGATACAATCGTCTAAATATGCTTAATATGTTTCATAATAGAACTGAATACTCGGGCGGAGAGGTGTGTTGTGATAGTACCTCAGAGTGACAACCTAGGGAAAGAACTGTCCAAGCAGTTTGTGTCCAGAATATGTGGGGTCTGCAGAGATATTAGTTGCCCTTTTCCTTACTCTTGACCTGTTCAAATTCTGGATGGAAGGTCAGCCCTCATGATTCTCTCTGCAGAAATGATCCTTTGTTGCAGTTTGGACCCATCCCATCCTGTCCTAGGAACAGGAAGTGATCCATAATTGACAGTGTTGTTGAGAATGGTGAGGGGAGGATGTCTACCTCACTGGCCAACCAGTCAATGTACCTCCTGTGTGCATGCATATTTGTCAGTCATTTGAGTTCAGAGAGAAGAGGAGTGGAGATAGAACACACCTCGTTGTTTCCGGGGCTGATGGTTTTGGTGTGGAAGAAGATGGTCCCCAGCCTTGCCTGTGGTTGTCAGTCAGTCATCAGGGTGACACTGCCACTGACAGCTATGAGCTGGTGAGCTGCTGGTGGAGGAGGTCAGCTCAAAGGATTTCATGATTTTCTAGTGCTTTGTTGTTACACTGATTCAAAGGTCTTACAGGTAGGAAAAACTTGCAAGTTATGTTTTGTGTTTCCCTTTCATTTCCAGAATGCGGATACTTAACATATCTCTGTGTTTATGTAGTTGAAATGCCTTTAGAGAAAATGCAAATTTATACAAATTAATGACCTTGCAAAAAACATCCAATTCTCAAAGACCAGCACTGTCAGTGGCATAGGGAAATATCTATAGGCTCTCAAAAGCAGGTGATGTTTTCATTCCATGACAAGAAACAGGAAATGAACAACCAGTTTCACCAAAAGAAGACTGGAATGTGACAGAGCATAAAATTCCTTTTTCCTTTTAGGGAACAGTGCTGAGTATTGTTGCTAATTATGCATAGTTAACTAATAAATCCTCAAGCAATGTTTTAACTTCTGTTGTTGCTGATTTATATTTAAAAGACAAACTTTATGATTAGAAAATTAAAATCTTTAAATACATCATAGAATGTTCAAGCCCTAATATAACTATGAGGGGCCATTTAGGACAAAAACTATGTGTTGTCTCACACTACTAAAGACTCATACACACACACAAAATATTAAAAGTTTACATATATACTACTAAAATATCACACATGCATAGCTCTCGGAGGTTCACTAAGGCTCAAAGTAAGTGATCCGAAGTAAGTGGCGTTAGAGCCCTAAGTGAACCTCCGAGCGATTGAGGAGGGAACAGCAGAGAACGGCTGGCCGAAATTAGCGTTCATAAATCAGATCAACCTTGAGCTAAACGCCGCTTATACCGTGAAGCGCCAATATCCAACTTGAAGCTAACTTCACTGTGGTATCAGCGCATGCACGATCTGATCTCCAAATTATGCCCCGCCTCCTCCATGACAACTCTCACACATACAAAAAATGAGTCTCTCACACAGACAAATACAAGTCTCATTCATTCATTCATTCATTCATTCATTCAGCCTAGTCTTAGTTCACACACACATAAATTTTCGATCTATCATTTAGAATAGTATGTCTGTATGCTTTGTCTGTATGTGTGTGCGTGAAATATCTTAGTAATGTATATGTGCAATTTTAGTCTTTTATGTATGTGTGTGAGAGAAAAATTGTATGCGTGTGTGATATTTTAGTAGTGTATATGTGCAATTTTAATATTTTGTGTATGTGTGAGAAAAATTCTAACATGTTGGTGAGTAACATGGATGGACAGCAACAGTTTTGTTAAATTGGATAAAATATTAAGATTTTTGAAAAAAATTCCCTTCTCACCCACCGTGGGTGGTTCTTATCCTCTGAGCTCGGGTCCTCTACCAGAGGCCTGGGAGCTTGAGGGTTCTGCGCAGTATCTTGGTTGTGCCTAGGACTGCACATTTCTGGATTGAGATGTCTGATGTTGTTCCTGGGATCTGTTGTAGCCACTGCTCCAGTTTGGGGATGACTGTCCCGAGGGCCCTGATCACCACAGGCACCACTGTGGTCTTCACTTTCCAGGCCCTCTCCAGTTCCTCCCTGAGGCCCTGGTATTTCTCCAGTTTCTCGTGGTCCTTTTTTCTGATGTTGCAGTCACTCGGTATTGCTACATCCACCACAACGGCTTTCCTCTGTTGTTTATCCACTACGACAATGTCCGGTTGATTCGATCATTTTGTCTATCTGGATCTGAAAGTCCCACAGGATCTTAGCTTGGCCATTCTCCACCACCTTTGGGGGTGTTCCCCACTTTGATCTCGGGGCTTCCAGTCCATATTCTGCACTGGATGTTTCTGTACACGATGCCTGCCACTTGGTTATGTCGTTCCATGTATGCTTTCCCTGCCAGCATCTTGCACCCTGCTGTTTTTGTGTTTTCTCAGGGGCCTCCTTGGGTCTTGTCTGGTGTGGTAGATCTGGGCCTCTATTGCCCTGGTGTTTAGGGCCTGTTCCTGGGTGGCCAGGATGAGGGCCTCTGTGCTGTCCTTGAGTCCAGCTTTTTCCAGCCATTGGTAGGACTTTCTGATATCAGCCACCTCGGTTATTTGCTGGTGGTACATCCTATGTAGGGGCTTGTCCTCCCATGATGGTACCTCCGGCACATCAACTTCTGTTCCCCGTTGTCTGAGACATTCACTGAGCACATTGTCTGTTGAGGCTTTGTCCCTGATGTATCTATGAATCTTGGATGTTCCGTCCTGGACAGTGGTTCTCACACTCACTAGTCCTCTGCCTCCTTCCTTGAGGCTCATGTATAGTCTCAGGATTTGGGGTCTGGATTTGGGGTGGAACCCTCCATGCATTGTTAGTAGTTTTTGAGTCTTAACATCCGTGGCCTTTATCTCCTCCTTTAGCCAGCTAATTATTCCTGCAGGGTATCTGATTACTGGCAAGGCATAGCTGTTTAATGCACGGATCTTGTTCTTGCCATTGAGCTGACTTCTCAAGACTTGCCTTATTTGTTGGAGGTATTTGGCTGTGGCTCTTTTCCTTGTGACCTTCTCGAGGCTGCCATTTGCTTGTCGTATTCCCAGGTACTTGTAACTGTTCTCTATGTCTGCTATTGTTCCTTCTGGGAGTGAGACACCTTCTGTGCGGATGACCTTCCCTCTCTTTGTGATCATCCGGCCACACTTCTCTAGTCCGAATGACATCCCAATGTCCATGCTGTAGATCCTAGTGGTGTGGATCAATGAGTCGATGTCTCGCGCTCACTCTTGGCGTACAGCTTGATGTCATCTATGTAGAGGAGGTGACTGATGTTGGCTCCATTCTTGAGTCGGTATCCGCAGCCAGTCTTGTTGATGATTTTGCTGAGGGGGTTCAGGCCTATGCAGAACAGCAGCGGGGACAGAGCATCTCCTTGGTATATGCCACATTTGATGGACACTTGTGCAAGTGGTTTGCAGTTGGCTTCAAGGGTGGTTTTCCGCAGCCCCATCGAGTTTGCAATGAAGGTTCTCAGAGTCCTGTTAATGTTGTACATCTCTAAGCATTCAATGATCCAGGTGTGTGGCATTGAGTCATAGGCTTTCTTGTAATCAAGCCAAGCCGTGCACAGGTTGGTGTGTCGGGTTTTGCAGTCTCGGGCAACTGTGTGGTCTACAAGGAGTTGGTGTTTGGCTCCTCTGCTATTTACGCAGATGCCCTTCTGTGTCGTGCTCATGTATTTATCCATGTGTTTGCTTATCTTAGCCGCCATGATGCCTGACATGAGCTTCCAGGTTGTAGAGAGACAGGTTATTGGTCGGTAGTTGGGTGGGACTGAGCCCTTTGATGGGTCCTTCTGGATCAGGATTGTGCGCCCTTCAGTTAACCATTCAGGGTGAGTCCCATTTTGTAGCAGCTGGTTCATTTGGGCTACCAGTCGCTCATGGAGGGCAGTGAGCTTCTTTAGCCAGTAGGCATGGGTCATGTCAGGCCCTGGTGCTGTCCAGTTTTTCATACTTGAGACTCTTTCTTGGACATCTGCCACAGTGATGGTTACCGGGGCTTGCTCAGGAAGGTTGCTATGGTCATCTCGTAGAGAGATCAGCCACTGTGCCGTGCTGTTGTGAAATGCCTCCCTTTCCCATATGCCTTTCCAGTATTGTTCAGTCTCCAGCCTTGGTGGGTCTGCTCTGTTGTTATTATTACCTTGCCATTGAGAGTACACTTTAGCTGGTTGGGTGGAAAAGAGCCAGTTAATCCTTCTGGTTTCATTCTCCCTTGTGTATCTCTTTAGGCAGCTGGCCAAGGCTTGGATCCTGATGCTGAGTTGTAGATCAGCTCATTGGAGTGCAGCATTGTTATCAATGCTGTATTCACATCTTCAGTGAGGCTTTCTGATGGTACTTCACTTAGGCTGTTGTAATTGGCATCGAGGAGGTCTGGTTGTCATTCGAGTCGTGATTCTATCTCTCAGGTCAGCTGCTCTCTCATTCAGCTTTGATTCATTCATCGTGGCTGCATACTCCCTCTCTGGGTGGGGACTTGTAGTTAAGTCCCCCCTGTCTTGACATCCAGGTTCCTCCTCTTTGCCGTAGCATTTGTGTTGTACCTCGTCAGTCTCAAGTTGTGACAGCAATTGCCGTTTGCGGATGTTGGGACACTGAGCTACTAGTTGTTTCGCACTTAGTGTAGACTGGGGATGTCGAAGTAACCATTCCTTCCACAATCTTTGCATATAGCCTCTCGATTAGGGCTACTTGAGTAGCAGCATTCCAACAGATTCAAGTTTTCACCTCTCGCCCATTTCCGTCTTGTTCCAGTAGCCCATTTTTCGTCAAGGTGCTCTGGTTCCCCACACCTGACGCAGACCTTGTTTGGTCGGGTGATGTTTGAGCCGGCATGTTTTGCATCTCACTGTCTCTCATGGTATGAGGTAGGTGGTAGCTCAAAGGATCTTGCCTGCGGACCAAGGCTGAATAGCGCAATTTTTGCCGACTCTTATTTTCAAAAGACTCAGTGTTATCTTTGTTTTTTCAACTGATTTAGGACTTTTTCGCACCACTGAATCAAAAAATGACATCCATTTTTCTCACTCAGTTCAGGTTTTTATTCTAATTTGATTGAGAGAAATCAAATTTTCTGATTAAATTGATTACATTTTTGTGACATTGTCAGTTCACTTCCATTAGTATTTCTCATCCAAAAAAAGGTCTTAGGACAAAAAATGTTTACTAACGGAGTATATTAAATAATTTTTACAAGCTTGGATTTCTGTAAATTGAATAATAAACACTGATAAGGGTAAGTACATGTGAATTGAACATTATGTCTTCATTGTGTAAAATTATGCGTCTCTTTTCTGTCCTGATGGAATCTCTCCCCCTGCTCATCACTCATTGATCCCAGATTCTCAGGAAACCGATCCACATGTGAGAATAAGTCATGCATTTCGATGCTCATGTTGCTCCAGGGTTCAGAAAGTTGACCAGAGAGAGTAAAACCAATGTGATTTTTGGATTTGGTGTAATTATTGATATTGTCGTGCTTTTAGTTTCCGGTGGGATGAAGGCGTGTGGGTGAAGAAAAAAAGAAGGGTCTCTTGCATAAACTTTACTCCTTCCAGCAACAGATGAGTTACAACGACAACTCAGTTGTTCTTACGGAAGAACTGTGTGACTTCTGGCCTCTATCTCTGGCACAGACAGCATTTAGCTATGTCCGGGCAGTGAGCGGTGAGTACCATAACCAACAACAGAAACAAACTGTCAGTTACTGGTTGCTATGGTAACCACCGGATCGTCAAGAGCAGAATAACAGAACTTAAAACAACGAATCTCGCATTACTAGCCTTTTCTCCCGAGCTGCGTTTCATTTAATGATCTAGCTTAGGCTTGGAAAAATAAAATAAAAAAAATACAAAACCAAGCTTAAGGTCTAATAAAATTTAACCTTCCTCACAATATCAACCGATATGAAAGGCTTATATCGTGATTCATTCTTCAGCCATATAGCCCAAACTGATTTTTCTGTTACTTTTCTCTCATATGACCTCAGTGCTTTCTGCTTTTTAAAAAAATCTAGATGAGGAACCCCCTATATTCTAAAAGCCTCGACTGTTCATTTGTGGAGAGGTTGGTGAAAAAACAAGAGCCTTGGGTTTTAGAGACCATGTCTGACGGAGAGCTTCCCTCTACATCAGTCACCTTCACACGAGGCTGTAAAACCAGAGCAAGTCTACCTGCAGCACGTTCCAGCTGTCAAACAAGAGACAAGCTACCAGGTAGACAGAAACACACATGCACTCAACTGTACATTAAAACAACACATATCATTAAAATAGGTGACAGCAGTTGATGTTCCTGAACATGGTGTTCATTTTGTCACAATTTAAACCCACTGAGCTTGTGCTTCTTCACACTGTCACACAGGATAGAAAACAGTGTGAGAGGAGCATTTCGTTTCAAACTCCTTAATAGGTTTATGAGATGATTGCACGTTCTCCTCTTATAATGCAGGACATCTTGAAGGAAGGAAGATTTTTTTATACATTAAAAAGCAAAAAAGAAAGCCTGACTTTTTCTGCATTTTGGTCTGTTTTCCACCATTAGGGAACCTGACACCTGCTGTGAGCTGCCTGGGTCTATAACATGCTTTTACAGAATGTCTTTTCAAGTTGAAAGGATTGCTAAGCTTTGCAGATCTACAACAAGGATTCAATTGCATATCAATTATGATACAGTTAGATGCCACTAATTACAAAATGCCAGTTGATAAAAAGTTGAAGAAAGCAGCAGATTGCATCAAGTCTTTGTTTTGATGCATTCACTCATCCTGAGCCTGCATGCTGTGGAGGAATCACTCTCTTAACGGGAAAAAATCTTAAACAAAACCAAGTTTAGGATGAGTCAGCCTGGCCCAGAATAAGTGATCTACATAAAGAGTAATATATGTATTACCAAATTAGAAGGAGAGGGAGGGAGTGTTTTATCCTGCATTTGATTAAATGTGTTTTGAAGCTAAAATCACATTTTTAATTTTTTTCTGTTTATTTGTGGTGTAGAGAAGTTTATTCTTCTCTACACCAGGGTTTACAACCCTTCTCCTGCTGTGACAGTTCTGTTAAGTTCTGCCTGTGTGTGCTGTGTCAGGTGTGCTTTTCCTGCAGTATGAGGGGGAGACAAAGCAGGTCATGATTTCAACTGAAGTCTGCAGCCATGACACCCTGCAGGCTCTGTTTGTCACTGCCTTTCCCCATCAGCTCACCATGAAGATGCTGCAGCCTCCAAATATGGCCATCTGCATCAAGGACACCAAGCGTAACATGTACTATGACCTGGAGGACCTCAGGTGAGGGGCTGTTGAAGCAGACTTAAGGTATATCTAAAAAAAATATTGGAAACACACGTCTTACCTGAACTAAGGAAAAAAAAAGACCTGGACTGTTGCTCAGTACTCCAAAGTTCTCTTTTCAAATAAGTTTACATTTCCTGTGGAAATCAAGGTAATAGGGTCTGGAGGAAGAGTGCAGAGATAAAGAGCCCTCTAAGAGACATGGGGAATTTTTTTCTTTTGCATTCCCTCACAATAATGTACTGATCAGTTCATGTGGCATAACTGAATTCTATAAGTCTTTCTTACGGTGGCCATCATAATCTTTGCCTTAATATAACATATTTGTAAGGTTTTTCCATGTATGTTAATATATTCTTGTGAAATATCTGAAGTGTTATATCTTTTTGTTTAAAATATATAAAACACCTGTTATCACCTCCACCTCTTCTTCTTAATGGCAATGAGGAGTTGGTTGCACTGCTGGTGTGAAGTCGACTTTAATGAAACTCTTTAAAGTTGTTCTTGTTACAGCTTCACTTTGTTTCCCTGACACCAACACCACCACCCAACTAAAATACAACATAAACTATTAGCGACTGTCAAACAAAGTCGCCGAGCGGCTGAATAGGGGAATCTTTGTTGACGCGCCAGCTGATCAACATCGCAATCCAGGATGCATTTAGATTATTTATTTTGTCAATGTCCAAGCAGAACAGTGTCCAAGCAGTATAAAAACGGATCCGTACGATAAACAGTGATTAGAGACAAAACATTCAAACTTAAGGCGGTCAGCAAAAAATAGACCTTCCCCCATCCAAGTCCCCAGGTGAGTGACAGGTGATCTATAATCACTACAACACCACGTGATCCCGGGCTACTCCTGTCCACAACATAAACTTAAGTGAGATAGTGTCATAAGTACAACAACAATACAAAAAATTATATAAATACATACAAACATACCTCGCTGGCTGACCCTTTCTCTGAGGTAGAAATGAGGCTGTTAAATATCTCTCAAACTTAAACTACGTTTTTACAGCCACTCCTCAAAGTTACCATAACACCTGCATCTTCTTGCTGGTGCCCTAGCGAACATGCTGTATACCACTTCCTACTTTAGCCTTTGAAAATAAGAGTCGTAATAACAAAAACTGTGAATAATACAAAATAAAACATGTAAACTAAAACTGTGGCAGTAAAACCTATGATATAAATGGAAACTTTCCATAAGAAGGAAAGAAATAAAAACTACATCCAAACTATTTGGACTATTTCTGAGTTGTTGATTGTGTCTCTATTGTGTTGGTCTGAATGGTTTAAAGGGCAGTTTAAACCATTTATTAAACTATGTAGTTCAATCTCAACCTTACACAAACAGACATAAACATGCAGTGAATAAACCAATTTTCAATCAGATTTTCTGGACCAAAGAGTTAAGAATAAACACGTTTTCACTTCACTGAGGCTCTGTAAATGTGTATATATTTGAAATTTTAAATTGACATTTGTGACTGTACAAAATAGACCAGCAAATAATGCAGTATGCATATTGCAAGGGAACGCAAAACTTATTGCGAGGGAACACAAAAGAAAAATGTTTCCCTAGGTCTCCTACAGAGCTCCTTAGAGAGGAACTCCAGAGTGAAGTTTCCAGTCAGTGATGATTTGTAGTGCCATGTCATCTGCTTGTTCTGGTCCACTGGGTTTTCTGAAGTCCACAGTCAATGTAGAATCTACCAGGACATTCTAGAGCGCTTCATGCTTCCCTCTGAATGAAAATGCTAATTTTATTTTCCAGCAGAACTTGGCACCAGCTCACACTGCCAGAGGTACCAGATGCTGCTTCAGGCATTATGGTGTTCCTGTTCTTCATTGACCTGCAAACTGGCCTGACCTTTAACCCCACAGATAATCTGTGAGGTGCAAAAAGAGCCACGCAGAGAAAAGAACAGATTTTTCAGCAGCCTGATATTTGTGTTCAAATTACACATTTTTGTTGATCATATGGAAGATTTAAATTTTCTGATACCAAACGTGGGGTTTCCAATATCTGTAAGCCATATTCATCAACATTACAAGAAAGTAAAGCTTGAAATATTTAATAAGCGAGTTTTACTTTTTCAAATGAGTGAAAACACATTGGACTTTTTAAAAATATTCTAACTTTTTGAGGTGCACCTATTACTATGCATTAACAGAAATCTACATCTGTCTGTCTGCAAGAAAAAACACCAAATTATTTTGTTCAAAAGTTTTTAAAGTTTTGCATCTATTTACTTCATGCAGTTCTGACCCCCAGCCCCCTTCTTCTTGCTTCCAGAGACATAACACCAAATTCCTGTCTGAAAGCGTATCATAAAGACCCTGTCTATGTGTTCTGCCCCTCTCCCAACCCTGCCAGCTCTGAAGGAATGGTAAGTCAAAGAATAACATTTCTGGAGAAATTTAGAAGGGGTCTGCAGCCCTTCTAAATTTAACCCTTTTTGTGTACTTTGGACCAGAGCAAAAGGTTCTGCCCAGAGGAATTCTCTGCCTCAATTAATTGTTGTGACTGGCTACAAATATTCATTTTTTTATTTCTCCATAGTGTTAATTTTCAACTACTATAATCTTTTAGTAGATTTGGTTGATATGGCATAATATCAGATACTTTATTTAATTTCTTTTGTTTGCTGAGGGGGAATGTTGTACATTAATAAATATCTTCAACAACACAAATGTGCATGCAGCCATATTCAGTAAAATGAATAAAATCAGTTCATAGCGATGATTTAAGCTGATTAACATTTCAAGGTCTTAATTACTTTATGAAAAAGCTCATGATGAAATGACTTCTTACTACACTGTAAAAAGAAATTAGTTCAACCAATTTAATCAAATTGCTTCAATTAGTAACAATCAAGTCAATGAAGATTATCCAACTTAATTTATTAAGCTTAACCAACTCAAGTAATGTCTATCCAACTAAATTTGCCAAATTTTCAACGTTTTGAGTTAATTAATTGATTAGGACGTAAAGCGCTGGGCTTCTAATATTTAGCTTTTTCATGATATTCAAATTTTCTGAGTGATTTTGAATTTCTCTCATTACTATTTCACTTTTCTGAAATGAGTGGCAAAAACATTGAATTTTTTTCTGCTATTTAATTTCTGTTGATACTTGTTGTACCCTATTTTAATTTTGCTCCTGTCTCACTCAAAGACTGAGAAGCTGAGCAGCTTTCTCCTGAGAAATCTGCTGGGACTTTATTTCACCTAATGTTGCAGAGATATATGAGGAAAGACAGGTTTAACCAGAGTAAACTGTAGTCTAGTTGCCTGTGTGCTGAGTCGCACCAAATATGTCACCTTGCTATGAGTAATAATTCTTCTCAGGTTTAAAATTACAAGAAATGATTTCTTCCCCTCTGAGATAGATGTGTCAGAACATCCCTCTGGATCTGAAATCCCTACAGAATAAGAGACTTAAAAACAGACATGCTATTAGCTTCCCATTGAGCTTATGTTTTACTTCTCTGTGGCTACACCAGCTTATTCATTATAATGCTATTCTCATGCACACATCTTTCACTGACTTTGTGTGGAATGTACAGTTAATTAGTTGCCTGGTCATTGCCTTCCTTTGCAATTCTGCTCGAAAACAATTCTTGCGTACAGCACAGTGTGGCCATTCTCCCATCTACTTGGATTCCAACTATGGGGGAATTTTTATACTATAATCCAAGAGCGCACATTTTCACTCTGAAAGCAGCATTTCATTTTTGTTCTCAAAACTTTTAATATTTTTGCTTACATTTTCATTTTGAAAGCAGGACTTCATGTCTCTCTTCTCAAAACTTGTAATGCTTGTTCTCAAAACTTCCCCTCAGACTTAGTCTCTGTTAAATTCTGCTTATCATTGATTAGCTGATTTTTTTGTTTTTTTGTTTTTCACCTTGTTATTGGCCAGTAAAATATAGGAGAATTTAGTTTGCCATCACATGATTATTACTGGCCTCAGTTCTGAATATTATTATTTTTTGCTCATTTATTTCATCGTTTTTCAGCAGATATCTAAGGAGGTGTTGTACGGAAGTCACAGTCCGATCCACAGCAAGCATTCATCCGGCCGCAACATCCTGCACAGTTTGCAGGGATCAATGTCCCCGCCGATGGTCCGCTCCATGCCCTCCTCTCCTTCCAGACTGGCTTATGGTGGAGGTGGCTTCCTCGGAAAAAAAGGAATGGTAGAACCAGCCAGTACCACAATACCACGTGAATGTCAGCCTGGGCGAGGGCGGTCCAGCACCGTGTTCTCCAGCAGTAGTGCTATATTGGAGAGAAGAGATGTAAAGCCTGGTGAGAAGCTGGTGGAGTTTTTATTTCAGGATTATTGTAATGAGCCACCAGGGTGTGGAAGTATGGAAGAGGATTAGGGCCACTGGAAAAAAAATAAAACAGTTCTGACTTTAATCTCAGAATTCTGTCTTTAATCTCAGAATTCTGACTTTAACCTCAGAATTCTGAGATTCTGAGATTAAAGAGATTAAAGAAAGAGTCAAAATCCTCTTTCGTGTAGAAGAGTTCTGAGGCTTGGCAAAAATAATGAACCAGATGCCTGCAACATTCAAGATAAACTACTAAAAATATTTAGAACTGTGGACAATATACAGTAAACAAACAAAATATATATGCATATAATGAATATGATCAAATATGTCCCTATATGACACAAGATTGTTGAGGATCCAAATGCAGGAAGAATTATTAAAATGATTGAACTGAATCACTGAATGAAGGGGTTGAAAAAATATTAATATTTATGAAGAAGAAAGTATACCGTAGAAGTGCCATACTGTAGAACATTTAAAGGTCAGAAATAAATAAGAACTTTTGTAAATATTATATGAATAAATAAACTGACAAGCAGACCAAAACCAACTAGAAGCCTACAGGGTGTTACTCCTTCAATCTATTTGAATAATCTTCGTATGATTGGCATTTTCAGCATCACTTAGTTTCTGTTGTCTTTGACAGTAATGCACTCTCTATCAGGTTTTACTAAAACATATGCAATTCGAGTTTGTTGAACCAGAGAGCTTGTGTGCGAAACTCAAATTGAACCTTTTCTCATTTTCAGTTCTTTCAGTCACATTACAATGGTGTGAATTTCAAATCTAATGTGGTTGTCACATTAAAAGCAAAACCTTTAAAACAACAGACTCGACAGTTTAAATCTAAATGAAAGGGTAGGACCATAAAGGCAACAAAATAGGCAAGTACAGGTTAATAGTTCATGGAGTAGCAAACATGTACTGATCAATGGTTGGTTATTCATTTAAACATGGTGATGGGGCAGCATTGAACAGAAATAATGGAGACGATTGAGAAAACCAAGACTCCACAACAAGATGAAAGAAAATATTGAAAAGCCCAAAGATAACAATGAGCAGAGATTTAAATGAAATAGGGGAATCATTGGCTGTCTTTGTTTGCACCTATTTTCCAGTAACAGCCAAAATGATTTTTTTAGACAGATAAAAAGGTCTGGTGCAATTTGTTAGTTTGAAAGTAGAGTGTAAACCTTTCTTATATTTCTAATAGAAAAATATTACTACCTGAAAATTAAGAAATGCTTATGCTAATCTTTTCTGTTATTAGAACATTGTGTATTGTTTTCTCTCAATTCTAGTGAGAATATTTTGCAAGGAACTTTATGTAGAAATTTCTACCTGCATGATTTCTTAACGCTGAACTTTGTGCATGTAATTATTACATAAAGATCAGATCTGTACGTCTTTCTGCCTTAAAAATGTTTTCATGTTTATGTGTGCATGTTAGACGGAGACATGAGTAAAAGCACAGCCTTGGTGCTTCGTGGAGATGGAGGCCCACATTACCCTGAGTACTACCGTTCAGCATCAGTGGAAGTAGGAAGAGGTCACCACAGTATTTCCTCCTATTGTAGCAGTCCTCCCATGCACACTGGAGGAAAAGTCGAGGTAGGGGTGCTTGGGATCCCTGGTGGGCTGCAACAGTACCGAGCATCCATCAAACCCCTGATGGTCCATGGGGACAGCCTTCAAAACCATAGCAACTCTCTTCACAGGTAAACTGACTTCCTTAACCATCACTTTAAAGATTTGCCTTTAAGCATTGAGGGAAAGAAACAGATGCTGAGCACATGCTGACTCTTTTAAAAAGTACATCTGCATACACCATCCTGATTAGCCCTCCTCTCATCAACTGAATTATATCAGAGAAGTTTTCCCGGGGATATTCAGTCTCTCAGTATGTTAACAATACTTTGCAGACTTCATTTTCAAAAGAACTTCATACATATACATTGGCTTGCAAAAATACATTACTTGAACTTTTCCATATTTTGTCACATTATAACCATACATATTTCATTGAAATTTTATATGAAAGACCAACAAAAAGTGGCCTACAATTGTGAAAATTATATTTGACTCAAAATATTTTTTACAAATAAAAAACTGCAAAGTGTGGCGTGCAAAAGTATTCACCCTCCTTTTCTCTGAGTGCAACCAGTTTCCTTCAGAAGTTTCTTGATGTCTGCTAATGCCTCAACCTGTGTGTAACTTAATATCAGTAGAAATCCTGCTGCTCTGTGACGCCTAAGAGGTTCAGAGAATATTGGGGAGCAAACACCATCACAAAGTTCAAGAAACACAGCAGACAGGACAGAGAGAAAGCTGTGGAGAAGTTTATAGCAGACTAGGCTGTAAAAAGATTTCTGAGGTTGAACAGGGAGAGCTCTGATCAGAGATGCAGCCAAGAAGTCCATGGTGACTCTGGACCAATTACAGAGATCCACAGCTCAGAGGAGGAATCTGTCCACAGGACAACTATTAGTCATCACTGCACAAATGTGATCTTTCTGGAAGAGACACACATGCACACATTCTTTACATTTATGATGCAATGTAAAGAATAAAATTAGCCAAGCAGACATTTTGAAAACCTTTAAATTCAGTGGTCTCTCATAATACGTGTTCTTCACTGACAGAGAGGGCTTAACCTAAATCATACCCAGTAAACCTCTGGGAGTTTTTAGTTTTCATAATTAACATTGCTATGAACCTGAAAATTACTTTTATGGGAACATTTCAGATGTAAGAGAAAATAAACAAGAAATGAATTAGCTGGATCTGTTAGAATTCCAGCTGGGGAATGCGGACAATGTTTGCACTGTGTGTGAATCAATCTAATTATTTATTTCTTTGTCTGTTGTCCTGTTCTATCAGGCAGAAGAACAGGAAGTATGGAGACAGTCACACTCATCCAATCAAAAGTCTCCCCCCGTCCCCTCACAAAGGGACTGAAGTCAGGATGTTTAATGGACAGATGATTGGAGGTGCAAGCCAAGTGTCTCCAAAGAGTATGTCACCTATTCACCGCTCCCTAGAACTCAACAGAAGTGGGCTCACAGTGGATGTAATAAACAAAGGAGGCTCATCATCCTCTACCTCATCAGTATTTCTTGACAGTCCTCTGGGTCAACCTGAAACTCTTTTTCCTGCCCAGATATCTGTTTGTAGTGTCCAAAGGTGAGCCTGTACCTAATGTTATCATGAGCTGTCACCTCGCTGCATTAGTTTGTATTAGTCTGTATAGATGTCTTTGTTCATCACCTTATTTGCCTCTATGAAGGTTTATTCTGTTGGGCTTACTGTGTACTGCTTAATGTGTAAATTATTAAGTAGTACAAGCAGTATAATTATTAAGCAGAAGGTTTTGAATTCAAACTGAGGTTTGAATTCAGGGTTTTCAACCAGCAACTATCACAGGACATATATACAAACAATAACAACCCCTCTTTTTAAAAAAAAACCCAAAAAAAACAGTACTATATTTTTTAAAGTTACAATAATGACTTCAATCACTCATGTTCCACTCAGTAAAAGACCATTGAATACCAACCATTAGCATTTCCTAAATGGTTAGCAAAACTGAAAGAGGAAAGGCAGGAGTCAACCTTGTGGCTAGAGGCAGTCAAAGCAAATATTGGTCCCAGGCAGTGAAGAGAAGAAAGAGATTGCTGGATCTGCAAAACCAGTCAGCTGAAGCCAAAGAGTAAGGGAGGAGTCGAAGGGCATCACTTCCTTACTCAGTGGGAGCAGAATCCAAAGAGAGAGGTGTGAACATAGAGCATTTTCTTGTATCAATGTTGAAGGCAGTCCTTCAATAAATGTCCAAGTTTCATATTAAAGCAAGCAGTCAGCTCCAGGGCAGAGAGACACATAGTTATACATTCCTGCTCTCTCAGACACAGTATGTGCAATTTAAATGGATTAATTCATTTAGAGGTAATTTATCACATGTGTATATGTTTGTACTGTGAGAGGAGGCCACAGTGTCCAGGGACTGAATGTATGAGTGAATAAATGATGATGAATGAATGAATGAATGAATGAATGATGAATGAATGAATGAATGAATGATATACTTCGGACATGATGTGGGTAGACAGGTGCCTGAGGCTGCAGCCCTGGAGGACGTCACCCTTTAATAGATGAAAATGACATCATTAAATAAGATGAGAGAAAAAAATCATTTCTCACACTGTGTCCAGTCAGACACAGTGTGGGGTTGCAAAAAGCCTCTGCATATAAAGCAACTTTGACAACATGATTATGGGGAGCCAGGGAAGGCAGTGAGTTTAGGGTGTGTGTGTTTAACTGCAGTGTGTATGTATGCATGTGTAAAATAAGTCTTTAAGTCAGTTCTTAATCTCCCACTGATGATTGATAAAGCATCATCAGTGGCCCCAGCAGGGCTCAGATTCAGGTCCACAGAGGGAAGTGGACCTGAATCCGTTTACATCACATCCAGGAGAATTTGATATATCAATACTATACCTGGTGCTGCCATTTGTTTTATTTGGTTTTCCTGATGATTTACTTTCGATTTCAGACTAACAACTTTCTCACCTGAATTTACCATGATCGTAGGCTTTTTAATAAACAGAAATGCTTCAATGGATTGGATATGAATTTGGTTTTTTTTGTTTGTTTTTTTTTACAGTGAGAGAATGAGAGCCATGGAGGAGCAGATAGCCAGTCTAGCAGGACTGGTGCACCATGCCCTGTCCATGAAGTCAGATGTTCTAGGACAAAAGGAGGTTATCAGGTTCGTCTAGCTACAGAAGGTGCAATTTAGCACAATATGACAATTAAAGGTGCAGTAATATTTTACATCAACCTGTTTTTAGCTTTACTTCATGTTATCATGTTATTCCCTCATCAAACACATACCTTGAGTGTTGCTTTGATTCTTTCATCCATATTTGAGAAATTCCTTAAGACCATGGCGGCGACCATTCAGCTGTGCAGATCTAGCGCTGTCTTTGAGACACAGTTCCTCCTCACAGCTGCAGTTTTCAAGCCCAAATTTAAGATGTTAAATATGAAAGTCAAATTTCTTGTATGTCATATTTGATATATATCAACTGAAGGTAATAGTTAATTGATTGTATCATGAAATGGCACTATGTGCCTGGAAAATACATAATACTGCCCCTTTGAAGTAAAAATACATTTATATTTATAAATGGGTATATCAGATAGTACTCACTTTGAATAAGCTTCATTGAACCTTTCTGAAAATAGTGTGAATTTGTGTTTTCTAGTCAGAGTCCTGAAGACAAACTCCTCAGCAATCAACTTGGTGAGAAGTTATTTTCAGGTTCACCCGCTACCTAAGGAACACTTGTTTTCTTCAGAACATCCTGAAGATTAATACATTTCTTTCTTGGCTTCCAGAGGCATTATCTGACTCAAAGACCCCTGCTGCTCTGACTGAAAGCTTCAGCCCCACTCCTCTTGCCCTCGAGGTGCCCCCCTTTGATGGTGGACTGCGAGACAACTTGATGTCTGTGAAGAAAAATATTTGTGAGCTGCGGCTGCAGCTCAGCCAACTCAAGTGTTTACAGGTACTAAGCTAAACATTTCAGTACTGTACTGAGAGTTATCAGAAATATTTCTTTAAAATCCCAAGTGCTGTAATTTGTTATCCATTTTCATTGATGTTTTACTTATTCTGTGCATCACTGCTAACATGTGATGAGCCACCCAAGAGAGTAATGGGTTGATATAACAGCTATAGTTTGGGTTATTTTGCCTATTTTAAGAGGCAAAAGAAAATAGGTAAAATTTTCAAAGAAAAAAAGTAACTATGAGAAACCTGAAATATGTCTAAATTTACTTGCTGTTAGGCTCTTGAATCCTTTGTTTTTGATTTTGTTATTTGTGGTCTTAAGTTTTTTATCTCTGTCAGATCTGCCTTGTTTCTCGCTAAGTCGCTAAGCTGACAACATTCCCTTATCCTGATCGCAACCACATTTAAACCCTCTGCTCATCTGCACATTTGGGCACACCCTTCAGTATTTATTGGCACCACCAACTTTGGTGGAAGAAAGAAGATCTGAGGTTTGACAGGAAAGCCGTGGGTCAGAAGAGGGTGGGATGTCTTTATGGCTGGAGACAGGAGAGGATGATGATGATGATGATGATGATGATGATGATGATGATGATGATGATGATGATGATGATGATGATGATGACGATGACGATGACGACGATGAACTTGTTCCTGAACTGCACCTGTTGAAGGATGTGTTCAGTTCTTTCCAGACTTCCATCTGTCTGTTCCTCCTTTTGCTTGAAGCCTGACCTGATATTGTTCCTCTTCAGTTTATTCTCCAGCTTCTTCCTGTACTTCTCTTTGCTGTCTCTAATCTTGACTTTGAGCTTCTTCTGTATACTCCTCAGTAACTCTGTTTCGTTCCCTAAAGACTCTGTTTCTGCTTTAACAGTTCCTTTAGGTCACTGGTGATCCAGTGACCACTATTCTGATGGGGATGGTTCTGTCCACACAGAAGTTTATATAGTTAGTCACATACTCAGTCATGGCACTGATGTCATCTCCATGTGGCTGGCAGAAAGTAGTCAAATCAGTTGCTTCAACTGATTGAAACAAGCCTGGAGGACCTCTTCTGCGCTCTGTGACCATTTCATAACAGCCATCCTAACAGGTAGCCTCTTCACCAGGGGTTTGTATTCAGAGCATAATCATAATCTCTGAATACAGAGAATACTGCTCTGTATTCAGAGCAGTATTCTCTGTATTCAGAGATTATGTTCTGATTTCCCCAGAGAAGGTCTTGGTATCACCTTTCTCCTTGACATTAGCATAAAACAGATCCAAAATCTTGTTTTCATGGGTGGAGCAGCTGACAAACTGGTGAAATGTTGGCAGTGTAGAAGAGAGTGAGGCATGATTAAAATCACCAGACATTACTGAAAATATGTTTTTTAAATCTCTGTCAGCAGAGATATATTGTAGTCAGGGATACAATCCTGCAGCCATGTCTCTGTAAAACACATTGTGCTGCATTCTTTATACTCTTATTTAGTCCTTGTCAGGGTTTGAAGTTCATCCATCTTATTAGTTAACCTCACATTGCCTGTAACGATGGATGAGTATAGATGGTTTGAACTTCCTCCTTCTCTCTCCTCTTTGCTCCTGCTCTGCATCCACAATGCCTCCTTTTCAACTCCACTGGGAGTTCTGGCTTCATCTGTGGTAATATTTCAGCTTTTCAGATGTTGAACAGCTGCTCCCTGTTACGAACAACCCTGTAGCTATGGTTACACATCATAACAATATGGCAAAAATAAAAATATAACCAAAAATTTGTCCAACCACAGAAAATTCAAAACAAGTAGAAATAATTGTTCAAATAAGTTATTTTCCTCCAAAAACAGCAGGAATGAATGTGTGGGAAAAAAAATCTCAGTGAAAGCACAGAGCTACTCCAATGTACTGCCACCGTCACCAGCACAATTCGAGAATTAGCAATTCTAGACGTAAGCAGCTGATGTCAGGCAACCACAATTTTGTGTTCCTTACTTCTACACTGAAGCGTTGAACTACCAGACAGAGACATTTCCTGTGTCTTCCAGCTATCCAACATGGAGAGTGTGAGTTCAATGCTGCGTATGGCAGGTCCGGAGCTGGTGATGTTGATGTGTGAGAAGCTGGCCCAATTTGACGATGCAGCATACAGACACAGAGCTGAGATGGATGAGGACAGGATCCGCTACCTATCCTCTGAGGAGAAAATTCTCACACAGCTTAGGTAAGTGTGAATTTTCAAGATTTCTTTAAGCTTAGTTATGTATTTAAACTCTTAAAGTTTTTGCCAAATATTCCACAGGAGAGCAATTTAAGCCTTGTGTTGTCTTGTGGGTCAAAAGTGACCCACTCAATGTTTAGCTGTAGAAAAAATGCCCTAAACTATCTTTTTCCGACTTGAAATTTTATGACTTTTCCTAAATTGACCCTATCATTAGAAAAAGTGATACTTTGTTTTTGTTTATATTTCCATGTGGGCTGTACACCACTAGGGTACAAAGATTGTCTTATGGGTCATTTTTATAAAACCATTTATAACCAGAAAAAGAGTTCAAAGGCCACACAAACTCTTTCTAATACATACACACACACCACCCCCCACACACACACCCTGCACACCCCCTACACACACGCACACATATGCTTACACATGCACACACACATATACACACATATCAAAGAAACTGGATTGATGAACAAATTGAACTTGCATTTGACCTGCACCTGCACTCTCCATCTGCAGCTCACCCCTCACATCACATCAAGCTCCCAAACACAACAGAAAACAATCTCAGACATAATAAAAACAAATAAGGTGTAGAGGATATGAAGATATGCTAAATCTGAGTATCCTTAGATGGTTCCTTGGTGATGCCATGAGTAGACGTTTCACTGCCCAACAGGTGCTATGTTGTACATTCACTTATACTGTCCTACATGGGATCTTCAGCATAAGAAATCGAACATCTTATCAAAATAATTGGTTTTAAATGCTGAAAATGTAAATACTAAACAAGCACTTTAGCTTTTGCAGTTTGATGCAGATAGGTGGTTATCTCGCCTGGTCACTGCCTTCCTATGCAATTCCACTTGATTCAAATCTCTTCACAGACAGTCCAGGCTTTCTAACATTTATTTGATTTCCACCGTTAAATTTTCTACTGGGCCAATCAGTGAACAGAAGGAGAAGTTGTGAATGATGATGTTGATTCTCTGCAATGGTTTAGAATTGCATGTCTGTAGTTTTAGCAACTACAGACAGCATATTTGGAAGCACGTTGGTCACACTTCAAAATATGGAATTAATGTTAACGTCACCTGGCTCAGCACGGTGCTCCTCAATTCACAGCAGAGGATGGTTGTTTACAGCAAAAGCAGTTTGTGGTAAGCTTCATAGCTTACACAAACTAAGTGGTAAGCTAGTTTAAGCTTCATAGCTTACCACAAACTGGTAAGCTATGAAGCTTACCAGTTTGTAAGCAGTCAGTCATAAAGCTATGAAGCTTACCTGGGGCCAAACATTAGCAGTGGGGTAAAATTTAAAACTTCAACAGAGGTCATGTTCCTCAGGAAGCCATCGTTTCTCAATATCTCAGGGCCCAGACCCTGCACATGAAGCAAAGCGTAGAACGAGGCACTGGTTTTTACCAGGCCAGTGGTTATCCTGTCTCCTACTATGGTCCTATACTGGCACTGCAGAAGATTTTAACATACCTTCCCTTCCCAAAGTCCTGTATTCTCTAGTGTTCTGGAGCTTGAATGTGAGGTGGAGAATACACTCTTTATCACAGCTCAATAGAATAATGTTGTTAGAAGGGATTTTGTTTCCATTTTCTCAAAACATTCAGTCTCTGCCAAGCCATTTCAGCTTGATGTTTCTCCCTTTCTACAGCATGGTTCTTAATGCAGTGATGGGTGTGTTAATGTCATGACTGTCATGAGCCAGTTAGCCATCCATCCATCCATCCATCCATCCATTTTCTGTACACTCTTGTCCCTAGGGGGGTGAGAGGGGTGCTGGTACCTATCTCCAGCAAACGTTTCAGACGAGAGGTGGGGTCATCCTGGACAGGTTGCCAGTCTGTCGCAGGGCAATGAGCCAGTTAGTGCCAGGGAAAACAAATGGCTGCTTAGAAAAATCCAATCAATAGCGTGTTAAGCATCATTGTGCCTAGGCATTTCAGCTCCTAAGCTGCAATTTGTTTTGAATATTTTAGATTTGTTCTGCAAATAACATTTGGCACATTTTCCCTTGAATAATTTCTAGCTATCTTCATTTCATAATGGGTAGAAAATGTGTAATGGAGAAAATGTCCGTATTGCCTTTAGATTACAATAGATTCTTTAACAGATGTTCATTCTTTTAGCAAAGTTTAAGTCTAATTACTTTCAAACAATGCTTGACTTTCTTTTTAAAATTGTGTAGTTTTTACTGTTTGTGATACACAGAGACTATCACACCAGATATTTACTGTGTGGTTACAAGAGCTTCTTCTAATCATGCATTTATGACAGGTATTGAAAAAGCTAGTCTAACCATAAATAGATATTATCTTGGTAAGAATTATAAAAGATCTTCATTTAGTCATCAAAATATTGATGATTAATAGAAAATAACAGTGAACACTTGTTTTCCATAGCTTGCTTGGGATTTTTGTCCAAACTTGTTTTTTTTCTGTTTTATTACATGTTAAATATGTTCTCTCACTTGAGGTTCAGTGAACAGGAAGCAGAAAAACAGATTTTGGGCATGATTTCTGAAGATTCTTTCGACATTTGCATGCTTGTTCTGATGTCATGCTCAGTGGCGGAACTGCAGCTGAATTAAAATCATTGGTGACATGCAAGAAAAAAAAACATGAACAGCACAGCCACAACTGTAGGCATACAGAAACTGGGAGGACCCATATTGTTAAAAATAGAGGCGTTGGGTGGGAGGTGATCTGATCCAGTGTGACATGGTCTTCCAGAGATGTCAGAGCTCATTCTGATGTTAGCATGCTGCACATTAAGGCCATACCTCGGATGACTTGGCTAGCAGAGGGCTGAGATTTGTTGAGGACCACAAGTGGGAGTCTTTGGACCTCTCTAGACACTAAATCAGATCCAACATTATTAGGAGAAATACCAATGTGCCAAGCTAACTCTGGCTTCAGTCATAAACTTTTCTACAGGGAATGATGGCTGAAGAAAATCTCAGTAAATGTCAGTGTCAACTTGTCTGCATTAGTTAATAAACTAGTTTATTTACGGGTGAGAAGTTGAGGCACTGCAAACCTTTCAGTAGACTTCACATCTCTGTGTGTGTTGTCATGATGCATCATTCTGCATGTCCAGCCTACTACGCTTTAACATTTCAAGAACCATCAGACTGAATTGCGTTTTATTCAGGCTGTGATGGCAGTATGCTGAGTCTGTAGCCATTTATTTTCCAAATGAATGTTATACTAAAGGGAAGAGCACTTTCTGCTAGTGGTTTAGGTTGCCTTAGACTACTTTATTTGTTCACACTGTAACATGATATCTCAGTAGCATGAGTTTGGTTGGATGTTTCAAGCTTATATAGACAGAAATAAATATTGACTGCTAAAGTATATTTGTACATATGTGGCTGAATATAGAATTAATAAGCCAAGAAGTATTGGTTTTTGCAACCACATACTCAAGCTTTATTTCTTAAAGCTGCACAATATAACTTTTATAAAGAATATTTTTTAAAATGTATTTGTTAAAACCGTCATCATGTTGTGACAGTTTGTTATGAGACAGATAATCTGTGAAAGGATCGATCTCCTCCATCTCCTCCTTGAGTTATTATTGTCCACTGAAGACAATAATAATTTGTTTTTGGTTTTTCCGACCAAATACAACCAATGAGAGGCAGGGGGGGGGCTTAATACTGTTCCCCAACCTCATTTTCTTTGTGCTAATAGCTAATGACAACTTACACTGCAGCAAAACCATTTACCTGTTATTAATGGTGGCTATGGTAACTAGCCTGAACTTTCACAACAAGATGTACTGACAGGAAAAAGTTGTAGTGGCAGCAGAGAGCAAGGGCAGAGGGCCGAGCGCTAAGACCTTCCTCCAGGCTCTGAGTGATTGTTTCTAGTCAGAACTCAAAGCTCCAGGAAAAAACAGCAGAGCTCAATTTTTAGATAGATTTTTTAAATAAGCAAATATAAAGTGTGACCTACATGTTCTTTGGAATAATTCTGATGGCAACCAGAAAACCTTCCTGCCCACAGTATCATCATCCACAATGATTCCTTGTGGATGATATGAATTTTGATAACATTTAAATTTCCTTTGAAATTACCAAGTATTTTTTAATTGAATTGAATAAAATATTGAGCACAATAAATAACTTATGATTTTCAAAGACTTCTAGATACCCAGGGCCACTTTAATACAATTTCACCAATTGTATTAATTGGTGAAATTAATACACCAATCAAGATTTTACCTACTCAGGTAAAATCCTGCCCCTTGTCCTATATTTGGTCAGATGGTCAGAGGGTCTGAGCTCTCTGCAACTTAGCAATGATTATGAGCTCAAGGTTTAGACTCTATTGAAGTTTAAAATTTGACCAAATTGATAATAATTGCCCATATTTAATACTCACGTTCAAAGCTATGAAGCTTAACAGTAAATTGCCTGCACTGTAAACAACCATCTTCTACATTAAAAGAGAAGTGCTGATCCAAACGAGGCTGTTAATGTGAAAGTTGTAGTATGATGTTTTCCCAGCAAATAGTGCCATTTTGTAGCTTAATCAAGTATCTATGTTGCTTTCAGTTGTTATACAAAGGCAACATATGTCAAATATGACTTAAAAGAAAGTTGCCTTACTGATTAAAATCATGCCTCTGTCTCTTTAAGAACTCCTGCTCTTTCTGAAACTCCACCTTCAGTGTCATCACAACATGGCTCCTCTGTTTACCCTTTAACAATGTTTTTACTGGCGTTTCACTGAGAAGAAGCTCCAATATTGAGCTCAGCTGATGCACAGTTCCTACAGGTGTCTGCTAATTGCTGCTGGCTAGTCTGAAGGAGCTGAGTGGGGGAGCTGCACCAGGCATTTTGGAGAGCTAAATGGTTGCCATTGGATGTTAAAGGATGTCTCAAACATGCATAAAATACTCAAGGCAACACTCCAAGTATGTTTCTGATGAGGGAATAAG
Source organism: Poeciliopsis retropinna (assembly GCA_010277075.1). Taxonomy (NCBI): domain Eukaryota; kingdom Metazoa; phylum Chordata; class Actinopteri; order Cyprinodontiformes; family Poeciliidae; genus Poeciliopsis; species Poeciliopsis retropinna. The sequence continues at coordinate 8,947,929 of VMRM01000021.1, forward strand.
ATTACAACACAATGTAAAGGAGTGATGGTGGTGAAGGCAGTAGGAGTTCGCCCTGCAATCAGTGGATCTCTGGTTTGATTCCAGGTCTGCCCGCCCTCATTGTTTGTGTCTGTGAACAAGACACTTCACCCACCTTCCCTGCTGCTTTTGATCAAAAGGATTAATGGTGCAAAATGGCAGCCTTGCTTTCTTCAGACTTTCTCAGGACAGCTACTATAAAGTAGCTTACTATTATCATTTGAGATTTCAGTTTGAAAACTCAAAGGTGGCCAACATGTGTGGCCAACATTTACTGAATTGCTTCCTTCACTTCCTCCACTGCAGCTACAGGCAGACTGCAATTTTCAAACAGTGCAAAAATCAATGTCATCGTTGGCGACTTCTCTTTCTGTTGAAATTCCACTGGAGGAATTCAAGTGAATGGGAGAAAGCGCAAGCTGTGATGCAAGATTTGAATCCAGCAGACTAGTGCAGGAAGGTGATGGTCAGGCTACACGCAACACAACTGCAGATTGAAAGTAGCCAAGACACAGCGTTGGCTGCTTTCAAAATGAAAGGAGCATTTTAGATGTGTCAGAACTGATAAAACATTTTTTTTTCTTGGATGTAAACTATGTAAAGAACAAGAGTGACAGAGAAAGCAAGAGTTGAAAAATTCTCCAGTTTGAAGTTCACACCAGCTTTCTTGTTGCACCATATAGAATTTAAAAGTTTGTCAGAATTTAACACAAAATGTTACAGTGATTCCACCTCTATATTAAACCTTCATTAGAAGAACACCAAGAAAGGCTGGGACAGTGGAGGTCCCTAAGGCTTGTCTCTGCTACCATCTGCTGTCCAGAAAAAGCCATCACATGCTGACCTTAGCTGTCTTGTTTCTCCCACAGTGAATGGAGGACTTTGTGGAGTGCTTGGAAAGCTCCTCTTCTGTCCATGGTCAGCCGTCCTTCACCCTCAGAGATGTGGAGGAGGGAGCAGTCAGCCTGCGGAGGCTTGGAGAGGCTCTGGCTGTCCTCAAAGGTTGATCAGTTCCACCGAAGCCACACATCACTTCATTTGGCCAATAAATCAGAGTTTGAGTTTTTCATGTAAAATCAGCCACTGCTGATGTCATGTTACTTTTGGTGTGTGGTACACACAAATGTCTCTCTGTGTACAGAGACACTTCAAAATATTATTGATATAATTCTAAGCTTAAAAAATACAGGTACAATATGTTTTGTTTTTCTTCTCTAGTCACAGTTGATGTCTCATGTTTCTCTGTGTGTGTTTGGTCTCTCTGTTAGGAGAATTCCCAGTGCTGCAGGCCAAAATGCGCTCAGTGCTGAGGCTGGAAGTGGAGGCAGTGCGTTTCCTGAAAGAAGAACCTCACATGATGGACTCCATGTTGAAAAGGGTCAAAGTGCTGACTGAATCTTTTAGCTCTCTCCGCAGGTATTCAGCAACCTTTTCTGTGGCAAAGCTATTCTGTTCTGAAAAAAGTTGACTTTCCCTCTTTTGTCATTTGCTTTAATAGACTTGTGTCCGATTCAGCACCCTCAGCAAGATCCGTTCAAGTGGAGCCTCTGAAAGCACACAACCAGGAAACAGCAGCGCAGACTCAGAGCGCACGTTCACCCAAACCACAGCCTCGGCACTTAGTCAAAGACCCCCCACCTAGGAGCCAGGCTGAGGCCAATTCAGGAGCCTCAGGCTCCCCCAGCAGAATGAAGAGCACAATCACCTCCAATCAACACAACAGCTCTCCTCTGACAACCAGTCATGGACTAGATTTGATCAGTGTAGTCAAGGTATCATAGAAAATATGGGCTTCACTGCAAATACTGTAGCACGTCAAACATCCCTACAGTTTATGATCCTTTTAGTATCCTGCTTATATTTTGTTTTTCTGCAAGTTTTATACCAAGGAGGGGTAGGCGATGTTGCCAGAAAATGATACCACAATATACTTTTTAAATAAGCCGATGATATCACAGATAATATGCCTCATTTTCTGCTTCTTCTTGTTTTTTGTTTTTTTTGGGGGGGAAAGGGGGTGGATTTTTTTTTATTGTTTACATTTAAAAAGTCACTACTTTAAAAAAATATTCTTAAATAAATATATACAAAATCATACAATATGTTTAATACATCAATGAATTACAAAACAGATAAATAGAAATGTAAACCAATCTTTCTGAAATCAGCTACCAAATGGAAATTAAAATACTTAAATACACAAATGAAACAAACTCTTGCTATTTAACCTAACATTAGTTTTACAAGATGTTATAAAGTGTTACCCCCTCATAAACATTATGTACGAAACTAAGAATCTTGTTTTAATACAAAAGAAAATCTTCCGTTTAGATTTAGGGTTAGCTGGTGAATGTGTGTGAATGGATGATGCACATTGCTTTGGAAACTGATAACACTCTCACTTCATATTTCTGTTCATCAGCCAGAGTTACCCTGTTCTCTCTCATCTACAGTATACACACAGACCAACTCCAGAGGGCAGTGTGTGTGTAGACATCAGGAGCGTAAACCAGCACAGTACCACCAATGACCCCCAGCAGGAGAGTAATGATCCCAATCACAGCCAGTCAGTCCACCTTCAGAAGACACCAAACACTGATGTAAAATCTATAGTGGATGTTCCAGAGTGCACTGCCTCAGGGATAAAATCTCCCTCTGCATCAACGTCACAGCAGAACACTCCTGTGGAGTTGATACATGGAGGTAGGCCTGTAGAATCAGTGTTAGTACAGTACAACTGTACTTCAGACTGCTCTCCTTCTGATAATGATGTTCTTCTACTTTTTGGTTGCTTAAATGCTTGTTTTAATTTCAAAGTGCTTGCCAGTTCAAGAGGCGGTGAAATGTAAACTGAGAACAGGCTAAAGCAGACAGGGTTTTTCCCCTTCTTATTTAGAAGGGTTAGGGGTCAGCTATGTTTATAGCAGAGAGACTAAATTTAGTGATTTCTCCAAGCATGCTTATCTCAAATTATCATTAATATTTGTTTCATTTTCCAGAATATCTTTTTAGCTGGAAATATTTTTATAAGTATTAGTCAAAGTTGGGGCTGCACAGTGGCGCAGTTGGTAGCACTGTTGCCTTGCAGCAAGAAGGTTCTGGGTTCAATTCCCGGGGTCTTTCTGCACGGAGTTTGCATGTTCTCCCTGTGCATGCATGGGTTCTCCAGCTTCCTCCCACAGTCCAAAAACGTGACTGTCAGGTTAATTGGTCTTTCCAAATTCTCCCTAGGTGTGTGTATGGTTGTTTGTCCTGTTTGTTTCTGTGTTGCCCTGCGACAGACTGGTGACCTGTCCAGGGTGTACCCCGCCTCTCGCCCAGAACGTAGCTGGAGATCGGCACCAGCAACTCCTGACCCCATTAGGGACAAGGGTGAAAGAAAATGGATAGTCAAAGTTTTAATAAATGCTTACTGTATGTTTTTGTTAACTAGCAGAAATTTCTGAAACCCAGAAAGACAGGACTTTAAAGCAAAGTGTTGATGTGAACTCCAGGGAGAGAAGAAGTTCAAACACAGTTAAAGTTGTAAATAGTAAGATATATTTACTTTTTAAATATGTTATCTATCACTTAGCTATGATTAATGGGTTCCATAAAGATGTTTTCATTGTCATTTGCTGTATTGCACATTATTTGGTAACAAGGATATAAACCTCATCACACTAACATCAGAGAAAGATAGAAACTAAGGTTCATGTGTCCCACCATTGTGCCAAAACTTTATGTTCCAGTAAACACAGGAGGATATGTGGACTTAAAATAGTAACTGTTAAAGCATTCTTAAAAAGAAAATGCTTTAACATTTCTCTTGCTTTGTAGATGTTGCTGATCCATCTCCAGCTGTTCGTCCACAAGCAGAGAGCAGCAGGCGGCCACAGGCGGAGAAACCCCGCCGCTCCACTGACAAGAGGCAGGCCAGCAACTTCCCTCATCCCCCACAGAGGTCAGTGGATTGACATGCATTGGAAGACAATCCTGACAAACTAAGAACCATCAGTCCTTTTTACGCATTTTATTCTTTCTGTTGTGGTTTTTATTTCCAGTGTCTTTTCTTCATTTAGGTCAGGAGAACCAGTCATCATCACCTCCAGAGAGACTGATGGGATTCAGGTAGGGATTCAGGTAGGAAATGGAAGGTGAATGTTACAGTGAGTTTTATTTGTGAAACACAAAACTAACACAGTAAAATAGAAATGGTGAAGAAGAAAAGAACAAGATTGGACAGTTTTTCAACAAAACAGTAAATCCACGTTTCTCTGCTCTGCTTGAATGAGTTCAGTGAGTCAAACTCTTTCTATATGTAAAACTCTTTGTGTTTAGTTTTTCTTCAAAATGCAAGGTTTTAATATTATATAAAGGTAGCACAACTTGGTCATTAACTAATACTATTTACTAGGATACTGTGCAAGTACAGCAAGACTCAAATGACTCATAACCTGTTTCAAATCACACATAGTATCAAGTATTTTAGCATTGATAACCTACATTAAACAATGTTAATGTAGACAAAAATTGTCTACATTAATCCTTTTTTGTCTTTTATTTTCTGAATAAAACACGGATAACATTTGTGACAAGTTATCAGTCACAAATGTAAGCAAGAATGTTTGGTGAATTTTTCATGGGTTAGTGTTATGGTTGGTAATAAATTTTATAAAATCCCAAATTATGAATTTCTCTCTTTTAAATTCTGCCACATCCACAAGAGAACTTGAAGCTTTTGCCTGTGAAAATTTGGCCAAATCCACCGAAAGCTGCTACATTCTCATTCAGAAGATAAAGAATGACATTTTTATTGTGGAAGGCAACAATTAAATAAAAGCTAAAGGTCAGAGCTGAGGCGTCACAAAGCACTTTTATTTAGATTCTGTGATCTCAAGTCACAATGTGTACATTTATTTTTAGATCTACTTGGCCAGAGTTGTTTCCAGTGTCTCAGATATTATTTGCTCTGTTTTTATATATGCATTTGTTGATGCTCAATTCCAATTTTTTCTTGAAATCCTTTTTTTTGCGGGGTTGTTTGTGCTACTAACTAAATGCGACTTCGGTGTGAATGGTTTATCCCCTCAAAGTGACCCGCATAAGGTCATAATGCAGCACTCTGTTTATGGAAGTAATAATAGATGCCACAGTGTATGGAAAGTTTATTCAGCAATGGGGATGAACATGAGTAAATAAATAGAAAGCACAACCAATCGCAATGGCTTTTAGTGGAGCTTTCACTGCAGCTTCTCTAGAGAAGTCTGTTTGGATGTGGAGTCGGACCAGGAGGTGGGATTATGATGTGATGCACTTTACTAAATAATCATTTATTATAATCAATAATAAAGGATTATTGATATTATGTTGAATCTATTTACAGACCAAATGCTTTTTGATTCAGTTCTTTATTTCAGTTACATTGTGACACCTAGTTAAACATTCTTTCAGGCAGAGGGACTGGCCATTCTTCCTTTAAGGGAGAACATGGGGAAAATGTCAGTTTGTTTCTGATTTAGATTGGTTTAATCTAATGCTCAAGGAGTTATATTAAGTTAAATTCATTCTTTGATTGACCTCAGATTAGTTTAGTTCTAATAATTTGCATGTTTGTAAATATGTATTGGTGCCATTTATTGTTTGGCTAAGTTTGTGTAAATAATGTTGATTTCTTGTTTTGTTATTTTGACAACCGCTTTACCTGTTATGAGTGTTGGAATTGCCCAAAGTATAAAAGCCAGCTTCTTTGTCTCACTTACAGAATGGGTGTCGTTGTCAATGTGACCTGCAGCTCCAAATTAATTTACCTCGGCTGCATTTTCTTGCCTTGCCTTCTTTCTAAACGCAGAGCAAAGGCCTGTCAAAGTGACACTGACTCAGACTGCTTCTATAATTTCAAAACCTTCACAGTTATAAAATTCAGCTGTTATTTATCATGTTTGGCTTCTAATAGAGCAGAATTATGTGTCACATCAATAAGATAAAAGTCAGATAAAATGTGGCAGTGATAATTCAGACTGCAGATGCTTTGAAAACTGTTAGATTTGGTTCCACATAGAAGTGGCTCAAATCAGATTTTGGGTGGGTGAAAAGATTGGAGTTGGTCCGTTCAGATTGCTGTATGAGTGTAGCCAGAAAGGCTTGATAGTCTTTGCAGATCAGACAAAAGGGGGCCAGCCAGAGGGGCTGCAACAGGACCAACGTTTCTGATAAAGCTTTTATGTAAGTTAGTAAAACCCAGGAAACATTGCAGCCGCTTCCTGTACTGTTCAAACCGACTCAGGCTCAGGATCTTCATTGAAACCACAACAAGAAGTATATCCAAGAAAGTTGGAAGTGGTAAGAAAGTCCCACTTTTCTGCCTTAAGACCAGTTCTTCAAGACCCTCTGGACTTTCTGCAACAAAAAGTTTTCTAGTCATTTGCACAGTTTGAGTCCTGCAGGATCTTTGAGTTTGCAGTTAATGTAAGCCTAATGAGGTTTATACTTTTAACATCAAACAATGACTAACTAAACTGTTCAGTAGTGCTGCTGTTTCCCACATGAGACAAGTAAAGACTTTTTTATTTAGTTTATGTGTCAGGATAAATGTACTTTTTGATAACATTCCACATTAATGTTTAACTGTATCATTTGCTTGATATTCAGGAATTCATTCGTCAAGTCAAATGGGATCTAATTCTAAGGAAAACAGACCCATGTCTTTATAACTTGAGGATGAAAACCAGATTAATGTCACTTTTTCTGATTTTAGGTTTCTAAAGAAATATCAAATAAAATCCATCTGCCAAGTGGAAATGGAAAGACACCTCCACCCGTTACCAAAATATGCCCCTCTGACATGACAAAATGTGGACAGAGGCTTACTCCTCTGTTTGAAAATCCAAACGTCTCTTCTGTTAAAACCCAGATTCCAGGTGTGGTGACAGCGCTTTACAGGACTAAGATGACAACAGGTTTAGCCAAGATGGAGGTTCAGCAAGTGCCTTCCTCAAACTGCACCTCGATGACAAAGGTGTGGACAGGGGAGAGGGAGCTGCAAACACTTCCAGCCCAACAGATAGAAGATATTCTTGTTATGAACGTACCTGATCAGTGTGAGGACGAAGCAGTTGGACATCTACTCTCCTCAGCTGTGGCTGAAAAGCTTGTAATTCCTCTAAAAGAACAAAATCAAAGTCCTAAACAGACAAATGGATTTATCAAGAAACCTCTTGATGAGAAGGCGAATGGAATGTTGGTTTCATGTTTACAAAATGAAAATGTTCATGAGGAGCGCCAGATCCAGCTGCCTCCAAGGTCACGGCCAAAGCAGCTCTGGAGTTCTGCTCACGAACATGAAACTTCTCCATCAGTCCCCAAACCTTTCTCCCGTTTGCCTGCCGTTACCTACAGGCCAAGCAGCACACAGCAGGAACAAGACGCAGTTTTGCAAGGATCCAGGAATCAACCAGCATGGAAAGAAGGAGGAAGCCTGAACTTCACAGCTACAGATGACAGAGCAGCTCCTCTTTCTCCACAGACTCCTGAATGTATTCATAGAATCCCCCATACACACATTGGTTCACAGTTTGGTAAGGAGGAGCCAGCTAACATGACGGATTCTGAAGGCTCTTATATGGAATATATTCACTGTGGTTTTCAAGATAATGATGAATCTGATGAAGACTCTGTGATAGTTTTCACAGAGGACACTGAGCACTGTTATATCCCTCTGTCTACCATCTTTGAGTGTGAGGAAGAGAATGAGGAGCTTCTGGCTCCCAATAGGACTCTAGAGGAAGAACCAGATCTGAAATTAAAATCTCCCACTGGACCTGATCCTGACATCTTAGGAAATATTTCTCCTCAATCTGCATCATTTTGTGACTCTGTTTCTAAACTCCAAGGCCAGGGTCAAACAAATATGAACATAAAAATGTGCTCCAAAAAAAAGTTTAGTATAAAGTTCCCGAAAAACAAACTGGTCGCCCTCAGCCAGGTAATCCGAACAGGAACAAATAAAAAAGGGAAAAAGGTTTCTAAAATAATTTCACATGATGAAGAGCAGGAAGGAGGAAACAGACCAATCACAGAAAGCAAACAGACCAATGAGGTGAGCATGAGCCAACAATTCCTACCAGACAACTCCTCTGACAGAGACATCACTGCAGGTACAAGCCTCTCAAAGTCGTACCCTCGGGTAGAGGAGCTCTGTAAGAACACCTTAGATTCAATGAACAGTTTGGAGGAGTCCATCAAGCAGCTGGAACTGGAGCTCAGTGTGGAAAGCATAAATCCCTCATCTGATGATGGCGCTCAACATAAAAGAAGAATGAAAGAAAGCAACAGCAGATCTCCCTCCAAAAGAGCAGCCAGTCAGACCGTGAAGAGTAAGAGAGTCAGAGCGCAGCCTCTGCTGCTCAGCTCAAGCAGCCAACAGGTTTGACGTTGTTCTGCAGTCACAGCTTCCTTCCTTCAGTGGGTCAGCTGGTGTGGGCTCTTTACTCTTTATTTTCTGACTTCGACTTTAGTATTGTAAATATCTGCTAGAGGTTGTTGTTTAGTTGAAATATTTGTTCTCACTCTGAACTTCATGTCATAGGTTCTACATTTGTTTTAGTTTGTTCTTTAAAAAGCTAACTTGTTCAGCTCAGATCAAACATCTGGTAGGATGGGTTATGAAGCTACTCTCTTACACATCCTGATTCATTTCAGCAATATAAAAGAATTAATCTGCAAAAAATTTCTTCTGTGTATTGTTTGCACAATATGCATTTTCAAACTACTCTGGCTATTAACTATTCATCTGCTTATGGCTAAAATATGACAAATGTTTCTAAGCCTTACACGATGACATAATTAACCAATCACTCCAGTCACATATTAAACACATCCTGGGGAAGTTTGGATCTTATGTTTAGAGTTTGCACAAACAAAGTCTCTATGTATGACTTCCAATCATTTCTATTTCATCCTTGTAAATCAGACCACATAGATGTGACTTAATGTGTAGAAAAAAAAGATGTGCACTTGCTAGAGGTGATTACCAAGAAAATATCCCCACAAGGAGTAATGGTCCCCATAAACCCCCATTGTGGACAGAAATAGGTTGCCAAAAGAATATAAAAACCTGGAACATAAACACATGCACACACCCCCACACACGCATTCATGCATACAAACACAGTGGCATCTACACATGCACAAAACAGAAATTCTCAGGCATTTTATTTAACAAAGTTACCAAACTCAATATGGTCTAATTTTTAGGGACAAAAACATATTACTGGAAGGTGTGTCCATAAAAACCTTTATGTTTCAGTAATTGGCAGCTGTGAAGCCTCTAGGACATGGCTTTGCAACCTGTGGCTAAGAGTAAATGCAGGAAATTATTACATGAAACCTTCACAACAGAAAGACACTAAATGTGTGAAGCATTTACATTTATTTGTCTGGAAATAAATAATAAAGGCTGGAAACTGTGCAAATATCAACATCCTGTGTGTGAAAGTGTAGGCATCATTTTATTGAAAAAGTTCTATATTCTTCTTCATATTAAGATCTTAAAGTAAGACTGAAATGGTTGCTCTTTAAACTTGCAACAGATATTTATCTTAAAAGAATAGATATTAACAATATATTTTTTCAAAAGTAATATTTGTGGCTCAAAACCTATTTTATTAAATAGGACTCAGAGCAAAAGTTGATTTTGGATTGTAAATGTTGCAGACCATTGTTCTAGTAGAAAGTATATGCCAAAACTTCAGAGTTAACAGATAGGCTGCTTGGATTTATTGAGAAGATGACCCAAGTTTAGAAAAGTGGCTGGTGACTAAGATTTGTTTTCCTGTCTGTTTGCTAGAGCTCCAACACATCTACTGAGCAGCCCCACAACAAGCTACAGCGCGCCCCCTGTGGGTCACCTGAGGAAAGGGCAGAATTTCTGCAACAGCCCAACAAAAGCAGGTAAACAAGAAAAGAATCCTGTCAAAGCGCTAAAGTAAAAGAAAGCAAACTATCCAAATGTTGCTGGGCTCAAACACAGATGACATCCTTTTTGCGAATTACAAATAGGGTTTTATTTACCTTTATACAAAAATCACACTCGGTGCCTAACGCTCCCCAGCAGCACGGGAAAAACAGTATACTGCCGAGCAAACAGCACGTTCCAGGAACCCACATCACACCGACGCATTTACTGACATAAAGGAAATATGAGTACCAAAGATCAATGCACGAGACAGACACAAAACCAAGTTCAGAAGGAATTAAGAAGCTACAATGAACAATGAATGAACTTATTATAAACAAAGCAAATTGGGTGGGGTACCTGTGAACTATAATACACATGAACAGTAAAATACATAAATAAACTAATAAATTCGGTGTCTCTCACACAAACTTGAAAGTAGCATCTGACAGTTTACTCCTTCAGCTTGGCTGGTAATAAGGAATCCAGTATTTATAGTTTCCTGCTGCTTCCCCTGATCTGGTAAACAATAAGAGGCCCACCCCAGTGTATTGTGGTCCCTTTACTTCTAGAAACGGCAGCCATAGTGCTTTCTAACTCATTCACCAAAAATAAAAAAATAAAAACTATAGAAATGAAGCAGAAAATTACTCTTATTTTTATTAAAAATGAAAATAAATCTAAAATATATAGATAAACAAATATATAAATACATAAAATTCAAAAAGTAGTAAGACAAGAAAGAACATATAGCTCAAACACACCCTCAATCCTTTTATTCCCTAACAGGGTCAACATTAAATTGGACATAATTTTCCTGTGTGCAGCTTTTGGCCTAGCTGAGCAGAACAAACTGTACAGAGAGTCAATGTGATCAGTCATGTTCAAGGATTCAGTTTGAACATGAATCCTTAAACTTCTTGAAAAGAACAAACTTAAAATGGCTCTCATTCACACAGACGTTAATATGATTTTATACAGAAGTTTGTGTACAGAATGTAACTCAAAATGTTACATTCAATTTGAGTTTTTTATCGAATCATATGAACAGCTCATTTTACAGAATGGAGAAACTATGAAGTATACAATTTCAATGGTTACTAAAAACTAGAACTGGAACTGCATATTTGAATGTATTGTGGATTTCCTCCACACATTGTCAAACATTTGCATAGAGACTCAAATATGTATACACTGCTCAAAAAAATAAAGGGAACACTCAAATAACACATCCTAGATGGACAGTTTGATTTCACAGAAGTTTGATTTACTTGGAGTTATATTGTGTTGTTTAAGTGTTCCCTTTATTTTTTTGAGCAGTATATATATATATATATATATATATATATATATATATATATATATATATATATATATATATATATATATACTGTTTACTATTTTATTTTAGTTATTTAGACGTTGAATGTGTAGATAGTGTTTCTGAAGTACATTAAGCAGACATTAATCGCTCCAGATCTTTGGAGTATTGTTGAAACCACACATAGATATCACATATATGTGTTTGTGTGAAACAACACGCAAGCAGTTTGTGTTAGCAGGTCCTGCTGGAAGCCTGGTAGGTCTGAGCCGAGTGCTGGAGCTGCTGTGTGTGCTGCACGGGGACGTGGTGGATTTCTAAACATTGTGCTGTTGCTTTATGCAAAGTTCTGGGAAACACCTGTTTACCTTTCACATCCTCACTGCTCAGACCATACTTCCTTCTCTGGTGCTTCTTCACATTTGTTTTTTTTTCCACTTTTTGCCATGGGAATCTCCCCTTTCAGCCTCTTCCTTCTCCTCCAGGAGTCTCACACTCCTTCCTCTTCCCAGACATCCAGGAAACTTTCTCTTTCCCTCATCATCTTCCTCATTAGTTTCTCCAGCAAACTTCCGACCTTGCTTCCTTAGCTCTTTGTCTCCACAGTGTAATGACAAGCTGTCTGACTCTGTATCATGTCTTTCTAGCAACATGCTGTCTCATCCTCATGCTAACACTAGAAGAGGCCTCTAAGCAGCAAGAGCTATCACTGCATCTCTACAGCTACCACTGTATTCTACTCATCCCTCCCCACCACCTTCTTCTTCTCCACCACATGATGAGGATGTTGATAATGGACTCCTGATATGACAGACGCATCTGAAGAGGGAGTACAGTTCAACCATCTGGATTCCAAAAATAAAACAAGACAACCAATGACCATATTCCTACAGCAATATTGTGTGTGTGTGTGTGGGGGGGGGGGGGGGTGTGTGTGGGTGTGTGTGTGTGTGTGTGTGAGGATGTGTGTGCATCTGTGCGCGTGTGCGCATGTGTGGGTGTGTGAGAATGACTGGACTGCACCTTGCCACTCCAAGCCAAAAATATGTCTTATCTGTGTATGCTATATTTATTATCAAATATATTTTAGCAAAGTAATTATAGACGGTTGTAAGATAGTATTTATTAATAGATATTGTTGATTATGTAAAATTGAATAATTTGCAGGTCATATGTGAAAAAAAAAAACTGACTCAATGTAGAGTTCTTGCTTACATAGTTTTCTGTCTGTATTGTTTGAAGTTTGAACAGTTTGAAGTTTTAGCTGCTCTGTAGAAAGTGACTCAGAGGTTCCATGTGCAGACAGAAGGCTGAAAGGTTGAGAACAGAACAAATCATGCAGCTGCAGCAGAGACTGCTGGACATCTTTGACATAAATATTGATCTAGTAAGTCTTCAGAGTCATGGAGGATGGTGACGCTGTGGGCAGGAAGCATCTCCTGTTGTGGTCAGTATTACAGTGGCTATGAAGAAGCTTCTGACTGAAGATGCTGTTGGATACTTAGAGCTGTGTAAAATGTTTCATATTTGATGACGAATCCTTCTTTGCATCACCACCACCACCGCCATCATCATCATGTCAAGTCCAAAGAGACTCTTGTATGTCTGGAGCTGGAAGTTGCTCATCCCTGATCTAACTCCAAATTTTCTAATTTTGCATTCCAAAATATGGAATGCAATTTTATTTACTGCACCACAATCCATAGTCTACTGCCAGAATTTATCAGTCATTGCACCCTGGAACTTAAATTTCTTTTCCTTTTTTATTCTTCTGGAACAACCAAACACATATGCAATACAAATACAATATTCGTATCTCACTTTAAGACTAAGCTGCAGAATATTCCACATTTTAAAACCAGAAATATAATTCAGTTTAAGCCAGATGTCCAGATTTAGGATAACATGAGCAATATCAGCTGGCTTAGGCTGACTCTAAAAAACATTTTCTCTACTTTTGGCAACTGAAATATTTTTCATGTGTAATATTAAGTCACAAACTTGATATGTTAATTGAGCTATGAAATTTGTAGCTCAATTTTATGAGCTATGAAAATGAAGATAATTTCAAAGTTCATGGTTTCATTTGGTTTGAAGTACCGGCACAGGAACAAAGAACATGGAAATACTCTAAATAAGAATCTAAAATGTCAACTAAAGGCATGTTTTTGCATGGAAAACTTGTACGCCATCTTATGAGGTCTGACTTGAGGTCAGTCTGTCTTCGTTTTGTGAAAGAGCAATGTCAACTCTTTCTCTGTTCTGTTTCTAATATAAAACGTGAACATTTGTAAAACACGTTGAGCAGAAATGCTTGTATTTTCTGTATCTATTTGTGTGTATTGTTCATGTAGAAATGTGTCCTGATTTAGCTGTTTTTTAAGCCATAACCTTTTATCTGAGTCTGTCTCTTGCAACTATTAAATTATTTCTTGCATAGTAATCAAAACGTTCTCCTGTTGTGCTGAGCTGTACCAGCAGAGGGCAGTAGAGACTCGTTAGGCAGACCCTCTGTCAGTTTGTTTCTGTTTAAAGTTCTAAAATTAAATCCGGCCAACCTCAAGTGTACTCACCATTAATCCAGTGTTTAAAAGTTGATCTGAAAAGACTTGTGGAAATTTAAATAGCCAAAACTCTGTCTTAATATATACATAACTACACTGATTATTATTGAAGTTTTCTGGGCTCCTATATCTAAAATAAATAAATAAAAGTAGCATTATTAACCTGACAATCTGAATTTACTTGAATTTGAATTTGTGACCTTCAGATAGACAGTCCTTCAGGCTAAAGCTTAGATCTGAGTTGAAGCTGCTTTGATATAGAAAATAATAATCATGCCTATCCATCATGAAGAGACAAATTACAGTGGAAACAATTTTTAAGACATTTGAAAAATCACAGCATCATATTGATTGATGCCCTGATTATAAGCAGGGCTGGACTAAGGTTGTGTGGGGCCTGGAGCTGAATTAAACCTAGGGCCCCTCTTCCTCTTCTGACCATAACCACAAAAACAGCTTTAATTCCAGACTGGTAATATGGTAACACAACAACCAAACAAAAGATTATTCTTTATGTATCTCTGCTGAAGCCATCAAATCAAATGTAATATGATTTTCATTCTCAAAAAACAAATACTTAAAGGTAGACCTGTGGTCTGTGTTCAAATTTAAGTATTTATGGGCACCTGACTGTGTGGGGGTTAGGTTAGCAGTGGCTTAGTTTTTTTATTTCTTGGGCTGACTCTGACTAAAACACACACTGAAAGGCAGAAAAGTTGAGCACTAACAATGAACGGTAACCTTGGTGACCTAGTCCAGTCCTGGAGAGCCAGCATCCTGCTCCAACACACCTGGATGATAACCTTAGTGGCCTGGGCTCTCCGAGCAGCACACCTGGAGCTCAGCAGTACTTTCTGGAAGAAAAGTTCAGAAGCTTCACTTTTCTTATGATATAATCACTTTTTTTCTCTTCTCCTTCGTTATCTGGATGGAAACAATATGGTGTACTCCAATCATCCATGTTCCACGAGCATAATGAGATCGCCCAGCCCTGTAATTGGTAAAATTATTAGTCATTATATCCATCGTATGCTAATTAGCTCATAAGTTAATTTGTTGGGCCAGATGAATCCCCGCACCCACTCATTGTAATTAGTCTGTAATTCTTCTGCATCTTGTGGAACAGGGGACAGCAGCAGTTCTGAAGAGCAGCAGGAGGGACTGGGGACTAATTAGAAATATCTCACATGAAGCATTTCTATATTAATTACAACATTTTCCCTTCTCTGATATTTTTCCTTTCTTCTCCTCATAATCAGGCAGCATCAGAGGAGGACAGTATAAAACCAACAAGGAGTCTGCCTGCTGTTTAATCAAAGATGTGGCTCTTTATTTGCATTTCTAATTGGAATTAATTAGAATTGCCTAAATACTGTACCACTGTGTGTGTATTCATGTGTGTGCGTTCACAGGACTGGTAGATATGATTGCTCACAGGGATTTCTTCATTTATCAGAAGATATCATCATCAGAAATGCTGAGCTGCCTTCTTTGGAGAGAAAAAAACACAATACCGCAATGAAGCAATGATACCTTGTTTCTTGTAACATTCCTGTTCCTATGCAGTTCCGCAGATCTGGACAGACTCCAGCTTCTTACAAGTCTTTTTGTTTTCATTTCGTGTTTCATTAGTTTTTCTGGATTCTTGTGTAACTGCAGTCTGTGAAACCCTTGAAGTTCACGATGACATGTTCATGTTGTTCTGATTTAGGACAGAGATCAGTTTGTATAAGGACAGGATTCAGTTGGTTGGTCAGAACCACCTGCAGCTAAACACTGTGGAAATGAGTGGACCTCCAGGGAATACCCTCAACACCCACTACCCCTCTCCATCCTCAGCTGTGGGTTACTCTGGTTCCCAGGAACAGCTTTGTTCTCACTCCTCAGAGACAACAAACTGGACTTTATGCAGCAACTCCAGAACTCCAACAAAGGAGCTGCTCATCGTCTTCATGGCTGTTATTCAGAACAGGACGGGTCCAAACTGCAGCAAATGTTCAGGTCTGCAGTGAACATTATCATGGCTGACCTTATATCCAGGACTGCTGCAGGTTTAGGGTCAGGAAAATTGAAGCTAACATCTCTGCAGACACACATCCTGGACACAAACTGTTTAGACTTTCGCATTCAGATAAGCACAAACCTGCTGTCACAGAGACACTTTCTTCCCCCAGACAAACAGGCTATAATTTGCTTTTAAAACAAAAGCATGCATGATGATATGCATCTTGACCTTTAAAAGTGTAGTTATATTTAATGTCTGTTGCTGTGAGTGCATAAGTTCCTTGCATATACACAATCTCAAATAAATCTGATTCTGATACAAAGGCATGTTTCTCCGTCTAACCATGTACACCACAAACTGTCCATCCAGTTTTCCCTCCAGCTTGCAGAGTGAGAAGCAGGTCACACCTACACAGGTCACACGGCAACAAACAAACAAGACAAGGAGTAGACGAGCAAACTGAGACGCATATTTTTGTAGACTCAGCAGTTCATCTACATCTCAAAGCCTGAATGGCTGAGAAGAGGGAAGTCTGCTACCACCTGTCAGAGCATCCCCCCCCTATTCAACTCCTTCAGACTAGCTAGCAGCAATTAGCAAAAGCCTGATGGAACTGTGCAGTTTGTGCACTAATTTTAAGCTACTTTTCAGTTCAGCGGTGGTAAAAAACGTTATAAAAGGGTTATGTCAGGAGATGTGTTGTGATGACTTCACCTCCCATTCGTAAGCAAATCTATTGAAAAAGCAGTGTTCAAAAAGTTAAATAGCTTCCTAACAATAACCAAATGCTTTGACTCCTTCCAATCTGGTTTCCGGTCTCACCACAGCACGGAGACTGCCCTAGTCAAAGTGTTCAATGATATCCATATAAATACGGACTGTGAGAGAACCATAGTGCTGGTTCTGTTGGACCTCAGTGCAGCTTTTGACACTACTGATTATGACATATTATTGAATTGACTGGAGATTTGGGTCGGACTCTCCGGTTCACTACTCAACTGGTTCGAGTCTTGCATAGAGAGCACAGGTTATAACAGGAAATGATATTAGCTACCATAACTATGCAGATGTACTCAGCTCTACATTATGATGTCACCGGGTGACCTTTGAACCCATCTAATCACTGAACAGATTCTTAGAACAAATAAATGTGTGAATGTGCCAAAACTCCAGTGGAACAGAAACAAAACCGAAGTTATTACATTTGGACCTAAAGAGGAATGATCTAGAGTCAATGCATAGCTTCAGTTATTACAACTAAAAACTAGCGATCAGGCCTGAAACCTGGGAGTAGTGATGAACTCTGACCTGAACATTCAGAGCCACATAAAGACAAAGTTGATCTTCTATTACCTTTGGAACATCTACAGTATTAGAGGACTAACATCTAAACAAGATCTAGAGAAACTCATCCATGTGTTTATCTTTAGTCGCATTAATTATTGCAGCAGCGTCTTCACAGGTCTGCCTAAAAAATCAATCCATTCTCAGTAAAAACAGGAAAATAGAGCACTTCACATCACACCAGTTCTAAAGTCCCTCCACCGGCTCCATGTAGCTCACAGAATAGACTTTAAAATACTGTTAGTTTATAAATCACTGAACGGCTCAGCACAACAATACATTAAATATCTGCTGTTGTTGTATCATCCTTAGAGACCTCTCAGGTTCTGGTTCTGGTTGCTCTGCATACCCAGAACAAGAACAAAACGAGGAGAAGCAGCTTTCAGCTTCTATGCATCACAAATCTGGAACAAACTTCCAGAAAACTGTAAAACAGCTAAAACACTGACTTCCTTTAAATCTAGACTAAAAACCCACCTGTTTAGAGTTGGATTCGAAACATAATCATGAAACATTAATCAATAATCTGATATGCAAAATGTAATGTTGACTGTGTTGTATGACTTCATAATTTTGCTTTTATGATATAAAGCACTTTGAAATGCCTTGTTACTAAAAAGGTCCTATACAAATCAAGTTTGATTGATTGATTCCTGAAGGCAATTTCTAAAGAAACAGGACAAAATTCAAAATTTTAAATTACAGTCAATTTTCACATTTGATATATACAGAATTTTTAGAACATTTTATAGCACAACCAAGATATTAATTGGTTCCAAACACATCAAGTGCGTTTGGAAGATTTAAAACAAAGTGAGACTCAAAATGAACTAAAAACAGTCTTAAGCAACAGGAAGAGATAACCTAAAGAAATTCAGAGTTAAAGTTCCAAATGTTCATGTAAATAAATATGAAACAAGTGGAGAATATTCAGCTCATGACCTTGGCTCAGTCTGTCTCTCATTCATTCAGAGGGAGTTTTTGAGGGCAGCACTGCAGGCGGCTCCACAGTCCCACCCATGCACCCTCCTCCAGATGACCCCTAGGCAATCTATCTGTCTGACAATTGGAGCTTCACCAGTAACTACCCTAGACCCTCATTAACAGTTAATTAAATCATGTCTATCAGGAATTCCCTGCTCCATTCTGGAATACCTCTAGGAACAAAGTAATAGACTTTGTCCTCAAGCATGAAGCTCTAACTGTGGGACCCAACACTACAACATGTTGGGGTTTATTTACTCTCTTACAGTGATTACATCTAATAACACGAACACTATCCCAGGATGAAGAAGGTTGCAAACAATTTACACAAATATTTTATTTTTCAAACGCAGTGTGTACAAGCTGAAGCATTTATATGTTAAACAAGGAAATAGATTAAAAGCCATAGTTTTAACCAATTATTTCACAAAAATACAATTTAGTTTATTTTAAAAGAAGTAACAAAAGCTAAAAACATGACAGGAGAGCTATGCACAGATGTCCAAGGAGATGTTGGTGAAGATCTTCATCAGGTGAACTTATATGTGTGAATGTTAAGAAAACCTGATAGGATCCCTAAGATGGATGTAGGGCCAAAAACAACTACATTAAATAGAAACATATCATGAAATAAATAGATGCACCATTAAATGTCTCGTTAAATCATGGATTTAATGAATTTATACAATATTTCACTCTATATTTATTTTCAAATAAATAAAGGTAAGTTTTGATGAATTTTTAGGGGGTCGCCAGCCTCTGTTTACTCTGGAGGTTACAGGCAGAAATGTTCCTACTGCAGAAAATGTAGTGACTTATATTTGTACATTTTCTGCTCATTCACGTCTGAAGTGACTCTCCTCTCTCTGACTTCAGGACATGTACAAGAATGTCTGCACAAATTCCATGTCTGGTTGAGAACACAACATGGGCTTAATGTGTGTCTGATGTTGAACCACAAGGCCTTAACTTTAATTTCCTCAAATGACTGGTCAAACTGGTGCATCCTCACATTTTTTTGCATATGTTTTTAAGTAAACTGTTTACAAAATGCAACCAAATTGGTTACAGTCAAAAAGCCCTGATGTAAGCAGCAGCTGTTACTGTGAAAGGATATGACTCATAATCCAGTTTCTGGGTGAGAACTCCAGTCAAGATGAACTCTGCATTATGGACATCTGGGACAGAAAAGCAGAGGCAACATGAGATGTACAGATCAGGGATTTGGTGTGTTTGTGTATGTGTGCGTGTGTGTGTGTGTGTGTGTGTGAGAAAGAGAGAGACCCACCAATGTTTTTCATGAAATATTCTCTGCACAAGTGGAGATCATTATCACAGGAAATTAAAATAATCTCTGGAAGGTTCTGGAAAGAAAGAAATGCAGGTGAAACTCTTGGTTATGTCATGTTGTTTTTGCTCAGATATACGCAGCAATCCTTCATCCTGACATCTTTTTAAAGAGGATATTAGCTGTGCATGATGTGGTGTGTGAGGCCACAGCATGTCTGCTGAAGTACCTTGTTCTGCTTGTGCTCCATGATCTTTCTATAGGAGGGTTGTTTGGCCAGCAGTTTCCCTCCAGCGCTCTCCAGGATGGCCTTCATGGTGCTGAGGCTGGGGCAGATTCCCGGGGTCAGGTAGAAATACTTCCCCTTGAGCAACACAAACACAGAGACACATTAAATACACAAACACAAACAATACTGCAGTTTGTGAGTATTAGTGCACATTAAGGTGTATTTGGGGTGAAGTGTTCTTCTAAAGGGAATGTTAAAAATTAGTGGACAGAGCAACATGGACAAATTGTTCCTCTGCAAGTCTGAATAACTAGAATAAATCATAGATTAAACCTGATCAAGGATGAAAGAGCTGCTTTTAAGACGAGCTGAAGGCTTTGGATGGATAAAACACTGAGGAGGATTTTGCTCTATAGCCTTAACTACCAAGGCTGTAATGATAACAGTTTAGTACATTTTCTGCTGCTTCAATCAAGAGAAACAGAAAATGGCCACAATAGGCCAGACAGCCAGTAAATGGTCAACACTGGATTCTAGGATCCCTTTCATTAAGGTTAAATTAGGATGTTTTGATATTTAGACAATTCAGTGTACCAGATGTACTTGAATGCATCATAAAGTGGGTTTTCCATTAGGGCACTTAAAGATGGTGATGAAGATGAAAAGCCCTCTGCTCTCGGGGACTGGTGCAGCGTTTTGGACTGATTGAATGCCCCTGGCAGGTGAATTTGGACTTCAGCTGATTTTTCTTTGGTCTAGGTGATTTTTACATTGTTTCTGGTGAGTACTGTCACTAAACGCAGTGTGAGCTACAGTTCTACTGTTATTGAAAGATGCAGACGCTGACAAAGAGAGAGCAGAAATAGCTGGGAGTCCTCTCTGTCTTGCTGTCCCTTCTTAAAGCTGAACTGACTCTCAATGGTTTTCCTCCCTTCAGCTAACCTACCTAAATCCATCAGCAGCTCTGAAGAGAGACTGCTCATACTGTCTTGTTTCCTACATGGGGATGGGAGGCTGAGGGTCTACTTAGTTCCAACCTTAAAGAGAGGAGCAGTGTGGGCTCTCTTCAGAGACTCCTCCAGACTGAAGCTGAACAACACCTCTGCCTCTGCATCCCTCAGAGAGTAACTCTGCTCATCTGCAACACACACACACACGCACACACACCCACAGCAGAGATCAGGGAACAGAAGAACAAGCAGAGCAACAGACCTGAGCAGCACAGCATGGACTCACCCACAAAAGTCTGGCTCCTCCAGCTCTCCTCCAGCCACTCTGGTGTGACGATGTGTTTGATCACAGACATGGCGGACAGGAACTTGACGGTGCGTGTCACCTTGCTGGCCAGCAAGTGTGTGGCCTTCTGACTGCTCTCTGCCACCTCCCCACCTAGAGCATGCAGCCGCTGCAAGACAGAGAAAGCAGCATGGAGCAGCTGGAGCAGAGGCCAGCAGCTCTGGCTTCCTCAGCTCCAGCTTACATTACCTTGGTGTACTGCTGGACCTGCAGCGGCTCAAAGCCTGTCAACATGACCCGGGGAGTGGACTCTGGAGGAAGCTTCCTGTTGGCTGATTGGATCTCCTCCAGTCTGTTAAAACACACACACACATGCAGTGTTGACCCAATAACCCAAGCAGGATGAGAGCAAGGCTGTACGTTCAGTGGCAGACAACAGGCTGCAGCAGACCTGGCCTTCTTGTTTGAAGGAGGGTTGGTAGAATCAGTGATCTTCTGCTTCTGGAGAAGCTGGAGGTTCTGCAACAGCAACAACAATATGAGCCAAAACAGGCTACATCCTGCCCCACTCTGCTGCCTGGAGCAATGCTTCCAAATGTTACAGACAGGGTTACAGCTCTCCGTTCATGACGAACGATGTTGGACATTTATTGCGGCAAATTCCTAAAACAGTCTTAATACAAAAAAAACATTTTATCATTCACTTTTTAAATGTTGGGTGATTAAAAAAGATTTGATCCTGAATGTTGGTGATTTAGTAATTGTGTTGCCGTACAGACAGATAACCAGCATCCGATCTTTACCGATTCATTGAAACACAGACAAGCTGAAAATCACATTATGAACTGAATCACTATTTTCTGCAGAAATAACATGAAAAGACTGAGAGTGCAGCTGCATTATCAGCAATCATTAACAATGTGACCTGCCAATCCAAATTTTGTCCAATACAGATTTTTTTTGACAGAAAAGTCACTAAATATATTGACAAAGTTGCTAAGTTGCAGCTGTGATCTGGTGGGCCGATCTGTCAATCAGTTTTTCACTGGTGAGCACAAGGGGATAGTGGCTGATTTTCAGTCCTTTGTGGAGGGAGAGAAGATTGGTGGATAAGATCAGCTTCACATGGAAGCATCAGCCAATCACCCTGATGAAGAAAATCAGGGCTTATTTATCAGTGCATCCCTAGAAAAACCTTTATTAGCTTTTATGACCCTGGATGCCTCCTGCAGTGGGTTGCCAGGTTTACACGTGTCCAATTCAATCATCTGGGGCTCTTGGTTCCCACTCAGCATCTTGAAACTTCACCTTTTGCAGAAAACATTCTGGAGAGTCTGACCCCTAAGTGATATGAAGCCATGAAAATCCCACCTTAACTGGTAAAATATTATTTGTAAAAATTTGAGGTTTGTCTGTGATAAACTTCAAAATAAGAGATCTGTGTTAGAGAACAAGCAGGGCTCCAATGACAGCATCAACCTTTTTCTAAAATGCTAACATTCAAAATGCTCAGGCTAGATTGTTTGTGTTGATGGTTTATCTGCAGGCTGTGGAGCTTACTTACCACCAGAGCTTCAGTAGTTACTTTGACTGGAGTTCTCCAAGCAGCTAAAACACAGAGCAAAATCGCAGTCAGCCCTCAGCTGGAACCTAAAGCTTCTTCTTTCCCATTGGGTCATTCATCCTAGCGCTCAACCACTGGGCTTAGTGAGTTTTTTGGGGGGAAACCTTGCCATCTACTGGTGTGGAGCAAATCAAACAAGTGAAACATGATTTTGTCAGATGTTGACACCAAGCATGTATGTAATAAACAAGAAGCAGAGGTTACAAACTAGCATGAACCACACATCCCAGAATAACACAGACAATCCTCCCTGCTGAGCTGAAGGTTTGGACTTCTTTGATGTTTTTCATAATTTCTTGTCCCTAATAAGGCATCTACCCACAAGTGGATGAGAGAGTTCCCTACTTCTGCAAATTTGTTTCTCCCTTTCATTAACTCTTATTCAGAATAGCCAAAACTATTCCAATGCAATACTTCAGAATGTGCATTAAAAAAATGCTGATGAAAACAAGATCTCAGTGTTGCAGCAATCGTGTTGACCGAACAACATCTTGCCTTCTTACTGTTGTGATTGAAACAGATTTCTGATTCCAGCGGCTACCTGGCTGAGTGACTCTGGGTGTGACAGACACAGACCGACTTGTTCCTCTCTTCTGGACTGATCGTTTTACAAACACATGGAGGTAGCAACAAGGCGCCATCATCCCACCTTCAAGTTGTTGGTGAAAAAGGGTCATGCTGCCAGAGTTCCCTGATCCTCTGCTGTATTTAACAGTTGGGGAAAAGTCCAGGATGAGTCTAGTGTGATGAAGATGACATGTTGAGGTATAAAACCTTGACTACTGTTGCTTTGTTTACCTGTCAGTGATCCTCATTTTAGAACTGAGCTTTGTGTACGCACCATCACTTGTCAGTTCTAACACCTGCGGGACTGTTATAGTGTTTGTTTCCATCATGGTGGATTAGGTTGAACACAAGCCTGTCACATTAACAAATTTCAATTGTCCCAGAAATGATTGTGATAAATGGTAATATTGTTTCGAGACTATTGTTAACTAATAACATAAAAATGTCATAGTAAATGAAGGAAGATCAATAAACTAAATTCTGATGTATATTTAACACAGGAACTGGAAGACATTTTCCATCCATCCATTTTCTTGTCCCTAATGGGGTCAGGAGGGGTGCTGGAGCCTATCTCCAGCAAGACATTTTGGACAAGTTGCCATGCACACACACCTAGGGAGAATTTAGAGAGTCCAATCATGTTTTTTGGGGTTTTTTTGGACTGTGGGAAGAAGCCGGGTTTGCCCAGCCGGAGAGAACCCACGCATTCAAAGGGAGAACAACTCCACGCTGGAAGAATTGAACCCAGAACCTTCTTGCTGCAAGGCAACAGTGTTACAAACTGCATCACTGTGCAGCCCTGGAAGACATATTAAATATCCAAATACATAAACAAACCACAAAGAAATAAAATGGATTATGAGGTTTCTGTAAACAAATATACCCTTCAAAGTATATTCATCATTGTGCTTATTATTATTATCACCCTCATTTTATCGATTGATTGCTTATCATGACAGGCCTAGTTGGACATACCAAGCAGGTTCTGGACCAGCTGGGGGTTGGGCATCAGTGGCTCAGGCTGAGTGTACACTGAGTATCTGCTGTGCTGAATCTGCCGCAGTGCTTCAAAGTTGCCCAGTAGGATGTCACACAGCCACTGAGCGTTGACACACGGGATCTTCCATTCTTTGGCCTTCTCGTATTTCATCCCCCCAGGTCTGAGGAGAGAGCAGAACAAAATGTAGCTTTGCTCACCCAAGCCAGTCCAGCACACTCGATTATTGTCCACTGGATGACAATGATCTGGCTTACTCTTTGCAGATGAGGACGGTGTTACCACGGCACAGATAGCCTGTGTACCTGGCACCAGCCAGGTAGGCCATCAGCTTCAGGTCATCCCTGTCTGCATCCACAAAGCCCGTCACTGACAGGATCTGAAGAGAGGAGCAGACACTCAGCAATTAGAGAACATAGCTGTGCTGATGAGAGGAGCCTCAGACAAGCAACAAGAACTGACAGCTGGCCCTGTTCGCTGCAGTTATGGAGTCAGTAAAAGCAGAGCAGCAGCTGATTTCTAGCTGGACTTACATGCTGAGAGCACGGCTTGGCACCAGGAGGGAAGGCGAAGGGCAGGTGGAGAGTCCGATGAGGAGGAATCATTTTCTTCTTCTTCAGCACAGTGCTGAGCCAGTGAGCCGTCACACAGCGCTTCCCCTCCCGAAGGGCCTTTCAGGAAAATGTTTAACATTCTTTTTAGTAGCTGCATTTTCATTAACCAGAAATTGCAAAAATGGAAATTTTGAAAATGAATTTGCTTAATTGGAAACAGCAATTTCTATAAAACTTGTGCTTTTCAATAAAAAGTTTTTGCATTGGGATGAGGTGCTTTTTCAGCTGTATGTCAAAATACAGGTATTTCACAGAACTGCAATGGAAAATTTTTTGCATTACGAATCATATGATTAACAGCCGGATGTTACTACTGGAGAAAACTAGGGATACACAAAATACAGTTTTCTGGTTGGTCACCTATTGCTGACCCTTAACCTGACCTGCCGAATGCTGCCCAATACCATTTTTTTTTTTGTCTGAAATGTTGCAAAAATAGCAGGAAAGTCCCTCAGTTGGTAACATTGGGGCGATTATTGCAAACGTGCAGGCATGATCTGGAGGGCCGGTTAGTCAGTCAAACCTCTCCCACTGCATAGCAGAAAAAACAGTGGTCGATTTTTACACTTTCGCTGAGGTAGATAAGACGGTGGATAAGATCAGCTTTATTTGCAAGTATCAGCCGATCACCAATCTCCCAAACTTAAGGAAATTGGCACCAATAAATCACTGTGCCTCTAGTGAAAACCACAAAGATGATGGACAGGAAGTAATAGGAGAAAGCAAAAGTGGTCATAAGAAGGTATGTGAACATGTTGATTTGAACATGTTGAATCCATAACTCTACTGTAAATTCACTGACTACAATTTCCCAAAATGCTGCACACGTAGCGTTCCAACGCCTGAATGAGACGGCAACGTCTCCTCTGATGGATGATGACGAGCGCCATCAGAATTATGAATATTTATCATGTAACTGTTTACATCCAATGCTGCCATGATTTTTAATGACTCATCTCATGAACAAGCTTATTCACCTATAATTTTAATTAAATTTTAAGCAATTGCAAAATTGTGTTTTTTTTTTGGCATTTGCAAGAAATAGATGAAGATTTATGTATGTTTATAATGGAAACAGCTAGAAACTCATGGTGGCCCACCTCTCATCTCACAACCTTTATACTCGGTCAACATAACACATTAGTAGCAACTTAAACAGTAATAATAACACTGATAAAAATGGGAAATTTGGTCACAATGTGCAACCTTGTTTTACATTTGACGAAGTTAACCACCATGGTGGTGTTCTTCATAGAAGGGCTGAATGTGGCTGACTCCCATGATATACCCTACCTGTACATACATGTTGCTGACTTGACTCTCACATAACAAGTGAG
Source organism: Poeciliopsis retropinna (assembly GCA_010277075.1). NCBI lineage: Eukaryota > Metazoa > Chordata > Actinopteri > Cyprinodontiformes > Poeciliidae > Poeciliopsis > Poeciliopsis retropinna. The sequence goes on from VMRM01000021.1 coordinate 8,973,991, forward strand.
TGCAACGGCTGGTCAAAGTAGGGTCCACAACACCTCCACATGCCTGGATGACCTGAAAAAGAAGGTCAGGTCAGGAGCTGACGACAACATGTTCTTTCCTAAGAGCTCTGATTAATTTGAGTTCTACCCTCTTCCATGTGGCCAGTAGCTGCTTGTCAGCCATCTGTTCAGGGTAGTCGGCGATGGCAAACACACAGCCCAGCAGGAAGCCGTCCTGGGGAACTAGGACATAGCACAAGTTAGACTCTGGTAGCTGCAGAGACGCTAGTGATGTGACTGGGTTGCACTTACTGTCCTGACCCTGCTCATGTCCAAACAGCTGGCTGATGTGAGGCTGCTGCAGCTGAGGGGGCAGCGGAGTGGCCGTCTGCTGTTGATGCTGCTGCTGAAGCGCTTGTTGGTTCTGATGCTGCAGCGCCTGCTGCTGCAGGTGCTGCTTCTGCATCTGCTGCAGGTGCTGCTGCTGCAGGAAATGCTGTTGTTGCTGCTGAAGATGCTGTTGGTGAAACTGTTGCTGATTCTGCTGCTGCTGCAGCATCTGCAGGCGCTGCTGCTGCTGAAACTGCTGTTGCAGCTGCTGGAGGCCTGGCCGCAGCAGCTGCTGAGGTCGCAGCTGCTGCTGGGAGAACATCTGCTGCTGGTGCATCTGCTGCTGCTGCAGAAACTGCTGCTGCTGCTGGGGGAAACCTTGCTGCTGCGCCACCTGTGATTGTTGCTGCTGCAGCTGCATCATCTGCTGCTGCTGCTGAAGGTGCATCATGGGATGTGTTGGTTGCTGTGGTAACTGCTGATGCTGCTGACCAGCCTGATGTGACTGTTGCTGCTGCAGTAGTTGCTGTTGCTGCTCTGCTGTGAGAGGCAGCCTAGGAAGTTTACTTTGACTAAACTGAGTAGGATTGCTGCTGTTCAGGATCTGAACATGGCTCTGATTGGTCTGCTCCACAGGCTTGTCTGACTGACTGCCAGGTTCTGGATGATCTGCAAAAAAGTTCAAGAAGGTCAAAGTTTCAGATTCCCTCTAGAAACTTTATTTCGTTGTTGTATTGTGTTCCCTCAAGTCCTCAAAAAGATATGGTTTACATTTAATCTCCAATGACCAGTTGTTTTAGGGAAAATCTAATTTGAATACAAATTTGTTTTGGTTTTCTAAAGTATTTTGTAGAGATATTTCAACTTTGTCCAAATTCTGTCCCAGGTTTTCACAAAATAATTCAAAGGAAAAATCACAAAAACATCCTAAGGCCAGAAGTTTGACGATAATAACGAACCAAAGTAATAAGAAGTATGTGTAATTCTGGTCCTGTTATTTACTTGGTATTGGATCAATACTAAAATATGTATCATCGACAATCTCTACATCTGCATCAGTTCATCTCAAACTGGATTTTAAAGAACTTCCATAAAGTTTAAGCACTTGGGAGTTTCAAACTACATATGGTCAGACATTGTTCATGAACAATGAAACGGCCCTTTGGTTTAAGCAGATGTTTGTCACAGTTTCTCAGGTCAGCTGAGCCTATGCAGTCCAATATTCCTATTGGATGCCTACTAAGGATGTTTTTGGATAGGATGCCAGGCTGAGGCCACACATAAAGATATCACTATTGGATGTTGCACGTCATATTTTGACTTATTTACCTGTGAAAGTTTACAGTTTAAAACTTTCAATTCAATTTATTTATGTAGAGCTAATTCACAACAAATGTCATCTCAATCTAGCTTACATGCAACTAGTGGGACGTGGAAAATGAGTCAGTGGGATTTCTTACATGTGCGACTGCGGGCCGGTTTGCTGGCTGTATGTCAGAGTTATTGGTGATGTTGCGGAGTGTTCTCATAGTTGGGTTCCATCCCTCAGGACCTGAAACGCCTGAGAGACACATGAAACCTTTATTAGCAGGTCTACCAGTAAGCAACAACAGTCGGATCTTCAGTGGAGGCAGAATGCCTCAGGGTCCGTTACATTACCGGGTCTAGCGTTACTGACCTTGCTGTGCAGCTCGGGCCTCTGCAGCTAGCGGACCTCCACTGCCAGGAACTGGGGCTACGGTGGCACACAGGTTGATCAGCCCACTGCCTGCAGAGGAACCCAGATCTTTGACACCAGCTGGCCCGACCCGCTGCCTCGCTATACCAGCAACGGTCGGTGTGACGACTTCAGCTGAAGTCCAGTTCAGGTTGGTGCCCTCCTTTTCTGGGGACAAGTCATCATCTGAGTCGTCGAACATCCTCTCACTGCGGAGCTCGGGTTTTCGGGGAGAGGTGGGTGAGACGGAGTTGAGGCGTTTGGGTCCCGGCCGTCTGCGAGGGCTGGATTCCTCACCAGAGGATCCACCGCTGGATGGCTGGGAGCGCCGGGGGCTGTAGCTCCCGTTGGAATGACAGCGTGCGTCATACGACTCGGCTTCGCTCTCCTCCTCCGGCTCTACGTATGTGAGTCTGGGGTGATATAGACTCTCATCCTTCCTGCTCTTATCTGAAAAATGATAGAAAGACTTCAGCCATAAAAGCAAGAAGTAAATTATCTCTCTCTCTCTGATCACAGTGTTTAAGGTGTGTAAACACTAAGCTGTTACCAACGTCAGCCTACAGAAAGCATCCTACTAGAATGATCGAGAAATGTGAAAAAACTTCACCTTTTACAGAATCTGTGATCCAGTCTGGAGTGACAATCTTGATGCCCGGGTGTTTCAGGGCACACTCAAACTTGGCCTGGAAGCAGCAGAATGATGATGATAATGTGTGATAAACAGAGGTTACCATAGACAACGCAGACCGTTTTAACTTCACCACTTTCTCTCACAACCACAAACCACTGTTTTCTTTATCGGAATGGCATCAGTATTTGCCCATACTAAACCTCAACAGGGTTTCACTCAGTGCATTGTCAGCCTGGTGGGCTGCCAGGATTTACTAGCCCTCCTGTCAGGCTAAGCATTGCTTGTTTTTGAACAAAGAAGAAAATCAAGCCAGACTGCAAGCATCTTCTGCACTGAGCATTTAACTGGTAAAGCAGAATCTTTCCAGTAAGATGGATTTATAGTTGGTGCGTTGAACAGGGTATAAAGCTGCGAGTGTGCACCAACCACTGTGTTCCCAGTTAGCCAGTGAAATCAGTGAATCAATTGAGGAAATGACCCACTCGCCTCGTAGTCATGCTGGTTTTATTTTATTTTTTGAGGTGACACGATGCAGCAATTGCACCATATCAAATGCTTTGTCTACTTACAGTGAGGCAAAGTTGCTGCGATCAGGAAAACCAGTCCCTATACTTAGGCAACCAAAACAGTTTATGTGGCGATTTTTAAAAACTCAGACACAAAATGGAAGAGTTACTAAAGCAAAGTCATGTTACGTTTGGCTGGTGTAATTTTAAATAATGCCACACTGCATGGATGTAAGAACTAAACAACAACAACAACAAGAACAAAAAAAAAACACAGTGAGGTGAGTCTGAATCGCTTCCCACATGAAAAAAAAAAAAAAAAAAAGATCGCAGTGGGAGAGAGCCAAACATAACTTCAGAGGGACCTATTTGTGCATTTCTCTCCAAAAGTCCTTCCTGGACTGATGAGGGTACTAACTGGTGATCGTTACCTTCACAAACTAAAAACAAATGCTGGCAGTTCTTATCCACAAAGCGCCTCATTACCCGTTGGCTAATGAGCAAAAGACGCTTTTTTAAATGATGATGGCACTATTGCGACTGCTGTCGGTGTTCTGAATGTGAAACCATGGATCTATGCCAGACATTAGCCAGCTGTTACCGGAGCAGACACGGAGCTACAGACACTGGGAGAAACATCAGAGATAAGCAGCACTGGGAGCGCTTTTAGATGATAACGGAGCTAATGCTACTGCCACATAGAGCTATAGAACTACTTACCAGATCACACAGTCCAACCAGTACATGTCTCTCAGTGTTTCATTCATGAAGCTGAAGGCAGCAGCATCTAAACACCAGCTCATACAGCCATCCCTGTCCTCTTCCTTTGTTTGGGTATCCTCATCTTCATTACCTCTTGTGATTTTGAAATTCCCCTGTATTTCAACGTGCTCCGGTTCAGTTTGACAAGGCTTAAAGAAGTTACTCATCACTGTTTTGTATGGACGGAGCTAGCACAGTTGGACCAAGATGTTGTTTAAACATAATGCATTGCAACGTGAACATGCCGATTATTCGTGTGACAATATTTTATGAAAATTTATAAAAACTAAACAGCCTACAGCATCATTACTGTATTGTAATGATACTGTATCTAAAATAAATATTTCTCAAAGTTTATTGTTACAACTAATCATGGATCCTTTTAACCAATGTAAAATCTTTTAATTTTGTCTAATTTTCTCTTAATTTTGTCTATGCTTTGATCATTAAATCAAATTTAACAGCATTCATTGACAGTCTCAATAAACAAATGTTAAAATTCTATATCTTTGATATGTCTTAAAAAGTTAGCAGTTACGGGGCCTGTGAAGGCCTGGGGGGCCTTTAGCAGCTACATATTTCATAATATTAGAATCAGCAGGTTGGGCTTCTTAAAGATTGTAATTAGCAACAAATCTACAATTGGCGCATCATTACTATGTAGAAATAAAAGCAGAAAAGTCAGATGTGTATCCTAGCAGATCAATATGGTCTCTGAACACAAGTTCTCTCTGAATCCTTCAATTGACAATGTTTCACATTTATGCGTAACAGCTTTGAGCAGCTGCTTGATATGATTGTCTACACATCTTGATCACCTTAAAAATAAATGTGTAAAGGAATGTGAGGATAAATGTGGTTCAGGTTCATTGTTTACATTTAAACAATAAAAGATTAAAATTGTGACAAAAAATCTGGTCTAAATATTACTAAATGGAGTCAGGTTTCAATATATTTAGGCGAGTTTTGGCACTAACAACTGTAGCTTGTTATTGTTCACAATGTTTGCGTGAATGCCGCACATTTTCACAGCAGGTAAAAGTATTGTGTACATTTATGCAAACTTTCGAACCACATTCATTTTTATACTTTCGACTTCTGCGTAAAATATGGTGCTGCACATTTTTTGTGTGTACACACACTTTATGCATGAGGGCCCTGCTGTTATAACATGGAATCTTCTCAGAACTGGTGGCTGACTGATCAGGTGTAGTTGTGAAATATGCTTTCATTTCTGCTCCATTCATTTTAAACCAGAAAGTCTTGCCTGGAAACTTTGCTAGAAGAGAAGCAGCATGCTCTCCTTTGGGAAAAGAGCACACTCTTTGCCCAGAAGAGCATGACCTTGTGTTGAAACAGAAGGTCAACACAAGCTGCATGCCATCTGAAGGCCTTGACTAAGTGCTGCACATGTGAGTACATGCGCTGACAACTAAAGGTACAAAGACAGCATCCTGCAGTTCCTCCAGCAGAAATAAACTTGCCCTACTTTAGATCTTGTCCTCATTATTGTTATTATTATTTAAATGTTCAGTTTTTAGTCAAGAGCAACACAATGTGAATGAGCAAATGGAAACTGGAAGCAGAGTATGCACTTACGCCTTTTGGCTCCTTCACCACCAGGTGGGTGACCTTCTTGTTTAGGTTCAGCTGACATTCACCACCATAAAAGGTAAGAAACGCCCACAGGGCATTGAGATCATCTGGAAGCTGTGCAGGAACACACACATATTTTTAGGACTCATAAAAACACTCTGCTTCATGGTGAAAAATAAAGGACAAGCCATAGCAAAAAAAAAAAAAAACAAACAAAAAAAAACATACTTACCCTTGGAAGGCAAGCTGTCACGCCAAAAAATATCTGGCCTGATTCTGGAGAGAATCCAGTAACTCTGGAGTTCCACAGTCACAGAAAAACGACACAAGTCAAAATATAGGAATTAACTGACCATTTAAACCACCATGCTAAAGCAAGGCTTTTCTTCTAAAATGTGGTCATTTTCCTATTTATATGATGTAACATGACAGCATGAGGTCATAAGGACTTGGGCAGTGAAAGGATACGGTAAGAGGTCTCCACATCGGACAGACAGAATCACCCAGGATGGCTGTAGAGCAACAAACAGACACTCATATTAAAGGTACAGTTCACTCACTGTTAGTGCTCCTGAGGTCTACTGGTCAGTGACATCACCATCGCTCAATTAGCAGGTCAGTTTAAGCCCAGACTGAAAGTACATCCGTTTCCCTGGCCTTCCACATTGGTAGAATGTTTTTTAAAAAAGTGCTACTGAACTAATTTGAGTTTTTGGGAAATTACTGCAAATTAAATTAAACTGAAATGAAGTATAGCTTGTTTTTTGTTGCTACTATTTCATTCAGTTTTTTTTTTTTAAATCAAATCTTGCAACTTTGTGCAGAGATTGAAAAAGTCTTTACTTCATCCCGTTTTAATCACATTTAATTGTGCAGATAATACTACATGCAAATGGAAACCTAAATAACCTATTTAGACAATTTATCCACAAAAAAGCTGATTTGGGAGGAAGGTTTGCTAAGTACTGCTTTGACATGTGGGGACATGTCTACAAGTTTCACCTGGATCCAAATTTAATGCCAGGATGTCCCATTCAATCTTTAAGCAGTAGGACACATATGATATTCCTGGAGCTAGCCTCTGATGTTGGGATACAAGAAGTCAGGGCCAAGCACACTTGGGCTGGGAAAAAACATCAGTTTACCTTGACCACAGGTAGATCGAACACCTCCCTTGATTCGCTCACTTCAGGGTTATCTCCATCCTCTGCAATGATGTGAGTGGCCAAAGCATTATATGACACCTCCTTTCCTTTTCCTGTTTTCAGCAGCTGCACCACCTGGAAAAAGAGCAGAAGACTCAGTGGACTCTGGGTCTCCTTTCAGGGACATGAGCCTGAAACATCGCCAGGGAGGAATGCATCCAGGGAACCACATCAGCTGCAAAAGCCACAGACCCAATCCTAAAGCCACCAAAGCAGATTCCCTGGTTTCTGGTTTACTGTTGGAATTCACTCGTTAGTACTTCACTTGGTACTGAAGTTGTAGGTAAACACTTCTATGCCATTGCCAAATCTGGTTGGTGGTGACATTTCCTGAACTAGTCTAAAGGACAATATTAAGAACAAACATAAGAGTACTTTATGTTTAGAATTTGTTCCCCCTCGATTTATTTATTTATTTTATATATAATTCAAACACACTCAATAAAGAAAACTGCATACACAGCTACAGGTTTCAAATAATCAATGCCTTCCCAGAAAGCAGAAGGCTCGGATGCTGCATGGTCTTTAGTCCCGTCAGGCACTCTTGCAGCTGATTCAGAGGAGTTGCACCGGCAGCAGCGGCTGAATGAACGGGAACGCGTGCGCGGCGTCCATCTAGAGTCGCTGACAGTAACAGGTTGATGTAAACAGACACAGAGGAGACATTTGCTTTGTGTTCCTCTGCCTTAGGAAAGCAATATAACCGTACTTAGGCAGACTAAACATGGATTTTAGAAGAATAAGGGTTAACATATGACGGCATCCCTACAAGCTCAGATCTAAAGTCTACAGCTTGGAAGCTAACGGCTAACCTGAAAAACTCCTCTTGCAGACTACAGGTTGAGCCGAGCTGCAGTTCTAAAGTAGATTCAACATAAAGTGAGTCATCGGCTGGCACCACGGACAACGTCTGAGAGCCGCATTAGAAGGGTTAAGGATGACAGCTGGAGTCCCTATGTTTATCATGTAGCATGTTGTCCTGCTACATGCAGTTAGCTAAGTTAGCTTCCTCTGAACCGCCTCGTTCATTTTGAATGTGCTTGGTAGGATAGCATGTAAGCTTCATAGCTATCGACAAGCTAACATCCAGGTCCTTACCTTTGGCTCAATGTCCCCAACCACGTAGAATTTAACGTCTTTGAAAAGTGCATCAGGAACCTTGATTTCCTCCTCAGACATGACTGTCCATGAACGGTGGAAGATTGCAAACCTGTGTGAAATGTGGAAAAGGAAGTATGTGCCTCCCTGCTGCACACGAACAGGACAGTGAAGCGCCAAATCACTGAGCGGCGCGCGACTTGGACCGCAGCACTGTGTCTGAAGCCAGAGGGGGTCAGGAAAATCACATGGGGTTAATATTCCCTTCCCTCGGGTTTCTCTCTGTCCCACACAAGCAATATCTTGCACAACTTACATTTTAAGGAAGGCAATTTAATGAAATTACTCGAATTCCACCTTCAAAAGTCTAGAAACAGAGATTACACAGCCAAAAACAACCCCATCAACTCCAACTTGGTATTTTTCTTCAACCTGAATCTACCAGTAGCTTTTTTGATATTTGTAGGTATGAAATATGCAATAAAATATCACGTTTATATATATATATATATATATATATATATATATATATATATATATATTCCCTTTTCACCCACCGCGGGTGGTTCTTATCCTCTGAGCTCGGGTCCTCTACCAGAGGCCTGGGAGCTTGAGGGTTCTGCGCAGTATCTTTGCTGTGCCTAGAACTGCACATTTCTGGACTGAGATGTCTGATGTTGTTCCTGGGATCTGTTGTAGTCACTGCTCCAGTTTGGGGGTGACTGCCCCGAGGGCCCCGATGACCACAGGCACCACTGTGGTCTTCACCTTCCAGGCCCTCTCCAGTTCCTCCCTGAGGCTCTGGTATTTCTCCAGTTTCTCATGCTCCTTTTTCCTGATGTTGCAGTCACTCGGTATTGCTACATCCACCATGACGGCTTTCCTCTGTTGTTTATCCACTACGACAATGTCCGGTTGGTTCGACCTTACCATTTTGTCTGTCTGGATCTGGAAGTCCCACAGGATCTTGGCTCGGCCATTCTCCACCACCTTTGGGGGTGTTCCCCACTTTGATCTCGGGGCTTCCAGTCCATATTCTGCACAGATGTTTCTGTACACTATGCCTGCCACTTGGTTATGTCGTTCCATGTACTCTTTCCCTGCCAGTATCTTGCTGGTTATGTGCTTGTTATGTGCTGGACTGTCTCAGGGGCCTCCTTGCACAACCTACACCTTGGGTCTTGTCTGGTGTGGTAGATCTGGGCCTCTATTGCTCTGGTGTTTATGGCCTGTTCCTGGGCTGCCAGGATGAGGGCCTCTGTGCTGTCCTTGAGTCCAGCTTTTTCCAGCCATTTGTAGGACTTTCTGATATCAGCCACTTCAGTTATTTGCCGGTGGTACATACCATGTAGGGGTTTGTCCTCCCATGATGGTACCTCCAGCACCTCAACTTCTGTTCCCCGTTGTCTGAGACATTCACTGAGCACATTGTCTGATGAGGCTTTGTCCCTGATGTATCTGTGGATCTTGGATGTTTCGTCCTGGACAGTGGTTCTCACACTCACTAGTCCTCTGCCTCCTTCCTTGAGGCTCATGTACAGTCTCAGGGTGCTGGATTTGGGGTGGAACCCTCCATGCATTGTTAGTAATTTTCGTGTCTTAACATCTATGGCCTGTATCTCCTCCTTTGGCCAGCTAATTATTCCTGCAGGGTATCTGATTACTGGCAAGGCATAGCTGTTTATTGCCTGGATCTTGTTCTTGCCATTGAGCTGGCTTCTCAGGACTTGCCTTATTCGTTGGAGGTATTTGGCTGTGGCTGTTTTCCTTGTGACCTCATCAAGGTTGCCATTTGCTTGTGGTATTCCCAGGTACTTGTAACTGTCCTCTATGTCTGCTATTGTTCCTTCTGGGAGTGAGACCCCTTCCGTGCGAATGACCTTCCCTCTCTTTGTGACCATCCGACCACACTTCTCTAGTCCGAATGACATCCCAATGTCTGTGCTGCAGATCCTGGTGGTGTGGATCAGTGAGTCGATGTCTCGCGCTCACTCTTGGCGTACAGCTTAATGTCATCCATGTAGAGGAGGTGACTGATGTTGGCTCCATTCTTTAGTCGGTATCCGTAGCCAGTCTTGTTGATGATTTGGCTGAGGGGTTCAGGTCTATGCAGAACAGCAGCGGGGACAGAGCATCTCCTTGGTATATGCCACATTTGATGGACACTTGTGCAAGTGGTTTGCAGTTGGCTTCAAGGGTGGTTTTCCGCAGCCCCATCGAGTTTGCAATGAAGGCTCTCAGGGTCCTGTTGATGTTGTACATCTCTAAGCATTCAATGATCCAAGTGTGTGGCATTGAGCCATAGGCTTTCTTGTAATCTATCCAAGCCGTGCACAGGTTGGTGTGTCGGGTTTTCAGTCTCGGGCAACTGTGTGGTCTACAAGGAGTTGGTGTTTGGCTCCTCTGCTATTTACGCAGATGCTCTTCTGTGCCGTGCTCATGTATTTATCCATGTGTCTGCTTATCTTAGCTGCTATGATGCCTGACATGAGCTTCCAGGTTGTGGAGAGACAGGTTATTGGTCGGTAGTTGGGTGGCCCTTTGATGGGTCCTTCTGGATCAGGATTGTGCGCCCTTCAGTTAACCATTCAGGGTCCCATTTTGTAGCAGCTGGTTCATTTGGGCTGCCAGTCGCTCATGGAGGGCAGTGAGCTTCTTTAGCCAGTAGGCATGGATCATGTCAGGCCCTGGTGCTGTCCAGTTTTTCATACCTGAGACTCTTTCTTGGACATCTGCCACAGTGATGGTTACCGGGGCTTGCTCAGGGAGGTTGCTATGGTCGTCTCGTAGAGAGATCAGCCACTGTGCATTGCTGTTGTGGGTCGCCTCCCTTTCCCATATGCCTTTCCAGTATTGTTCAGTCTCCAGCCTTGGTGGGTCTGCTCTGTTGTTATTACCCTGCCATTGAGAGTACACTTTAGCTGGTTGGGTGGAGAAGACCTGGTTTATCCTTCTGGCTTCATTCTCCCTTGTGTATCTCTTTAGGCGACTGGCCAAGGCTTGGATCCTTTGTTTGGCAGTTTCGAGTGCTTCAGGTATGGGCATCTGGCTGTACTTCCTGGGTACTGGTCCTTTCATTGCACCCTATGGAGCTCTGATAGTTGGCTCACTTCCCTCCTTGTCACCTTGATTTTGGTCTCCAGCCGTCTTTTCCATGGTGGGTACTGTCTCTCATGGTTGCTCTTGTAGCCAAGTAGCTCAAGGATCACTGATGCTGAGTTGTAAATCAGCTCATTGGTTTCCGTTATGGTGTTGCTAGGGATCGTTCTCAATGCTGCATTCACATCTTCAATGAGGCTTTCTGATGGTACTTCACTTGGCCGTTGTAATTGGTGCCGGGGAGGTCTGGTTGTCATTCGTGCCATGATCCTATCTCTCAGGTCAGCTGCAGCTTTATTCAGCTCTGATTCCTTCATTGTGGCTGCATACTCCCTCTCTGGGCGGGGACTCGTAGTTAAGCCCCGCCCATCCTGACATCCAGGTTCCTCCTCTTTGCCATAGCATTTGTGTTGTACCTCGTCAATCTCAAGTTGTGACAGCAATTGCCGTTTGCGGATGTTGGCCACTAGTTGTTTAGCACTTAGTGTAGACTGGGGATGTCGAAGTAACCATTCCTCCCTCAGTCTTTGCATATAGCCTCTCCGATTAGGGCTACTTGAGTAGTAGCATTCCAACAGATCCAGGTTTTCACCTCTCGCCCATTTCCGTCTTGTTCCAGTAGCCCATTTATCGTCAAGGTGCTCTGGTTCCCCAACACCTGACGCAGACCTTGTTTGGCCGGGCGACGTCTTAGCCGGCATGTTTCCTTGCTTCTCAATGTCTCTCATGATCTGAGGTAGGCAGTAGCTCAAAGGGTCTTGCCTAAGGACCCAGACGGGATAGCGCAATTTGTGCTAGTTTCGGCCTGGATTCGAACCCGGGTCTTCTGAGTGAAAGACTGATGATTGAGCTATCCTGTCAGCATAATATATATATATATATATATATATATATATATATATATATATACACAACTGAGCAGCGACTCGTTTTTTTTTTTTTAATAAATAGCAATACCGTAATATTTAATCCAATTTTAGTAATCTCAGGAAAAGCTATGGATTCGATAGCAGATTTTTAAAAATGACAATCTCATTTGTTCAAAAGAGGTTTTATTTACTCCACTCCTAAATTTCAGCTTTGGGATGTTTACACGTGTAACCATAGAGGAATATCTCATGTCACCAGGTGATGAGTGTGAGGATTAATGTAGCTGTCACACGGTTCATCTAATTAGTGCTGCCATGGCATGTTGTAAAATTGCTCAGAAAAGACGGAGGGGGCAAGAAAGCAATGGGTGATGGGAATAAGGACCAAGACCAAAAGTGTGCAAAATAGGGAGAGGTGTGTCTAAAGTAACATCTACATTTTATAGAAACAGGGTCAACATGCAGTCATCTCCATCATTTTAATGTAGATGTCAAAAAGCACCTCTATTTCATACCTTCACTCAATTGGTCATCTCTTTACACCCATAGATTGCTCTCCATGGTCAGTTAACCATGGTTCACTATTAAATTGTGTTTTAATACCTGTGTGTGTGAGAGTGTGTAGCCTGCTTGACGTCTGCTAATTTATGAGATAATTAAGCACTGTAGGAATGAACGCTCAAAGAAATGAGATGAGAAACATCCTTCAGGATGAACAAGGAGGCTATCAGTTGGTTGCTGTAACAACATGTAACAGAATATAGAGAAGGGACCAATGACGGCATCTCCCTATATGTTAATCTATAACATCACCAAGGGACACACACACACACACCCTGACCAAGGGTATGTCTGTAAAAAACAACCAAATAAAAAACAAATAAAAAAGTTACACAATAATATTTCGCTGGACTGCCTTTAACTTTGAGTATAGCACTTACTTGCTGTGGAGTTGCTTCCATAAGCTTCTGCAATGTCCCCAGATTTGTTGCCATCCAGTGTTGCATTAACTCTTGTATTGATGATGGGAGATTCTGACCAGCAGCAGCAACCTCAGATCTTAGGGCTGCCCCACAGAGTGCCTGAGGCATGATGGGAGCATCACTTCTTTTGCTTCTCTTCTTCCTGATGCGCCCATAACTCTGGAAGGAGGTAAATCTGGACTCATCAGGTCATTTCATCACTCTACAGTCCAGTCTTTATGTTCCCTTTCAGATTAAAGGCATTTTTTCCAGTTTGCCACTGATCAGTGATCAGTGGTTTTCTTAAGGTTACTGCTGTTCATTCTCTTCACATTGTGTGAAAATGCCATTACTTATTCCAGAGTTTTGCTGTTGTTTTTCTCGATTTCATGTCACCAAGTGTTTTGGTGATCACCGATTTTTTTTTTCTTTCTATCCAGCTACTGATCCATTGTTTTCTTCAAAGAGGAAGATCAGCATTGTATGGCCACCATTTCTGTGGGAGAGATAATTGCTCTTAAGTGACCTTTGCTCCCTCAAGCTTAAACTAAGATTCTGACAAGATTGAAACACATGCATCTTTTTAGTTGACCAGAATTTATTCATAAATTCTTTGACTAAAATTGCAACAAACAATTTACTTATTTTATCTTAATCAAGCTTGAAGTGGATTGTGATACAGCTGCATTTAGTTTTGCTCTGAAGTCTTCATTTTTCTCTTTTGCACATTTGTAAATCTGAAAGCCTTTGATTGTTAAAAAGTGGTGGAATCCACCATTTTAAAGGGAGCACAACAACATTTTGTCCTTTTGGTTTGGACATAGAGAAATTCACTGTGCTAGATCAACTTCACTAAAACACGATGATGTTAAAATGTTTTTGAATCCAATATCATCAGAACATAATGGGATAACTTTACATTTGAGCAAAGTATATTAACTGGAAAAGCAATAATGACTTGAAATAGCCAAAGTAAAGGGAATGAAAGATGAAAATGCCTAATAGAAAACTTCCCCAGGGTTTTACAGACAATGGTAGTTACTGTCACTCATATTCAATCAGCAGCATTCGATTAAAAAGATGAAACACCATGGTTTAATTAGGGCATTTCAAATTATGATATACAGCTAAAATTATAATAGCCTTTGCTCAATAGATGGTGGAGTGTGGAGAAAGAAAATGTGATGAAAAAGGAAACATAAGATCAAGGTCATGTTATGGATAAAACTTCATGCTGCAACAAAAGTTACTTCTTTGTTTTGTTCTTTTACGCTGAAGCTCATACATTCAGAAGCTTTCAGAAAAAAATGAAAAATCACAATTGTGGCAAAATAAATAATAATTTAGTCTGTAATTTTCTGACTCATTTGAGATTAAGCTCATGTTCTTCGCAGATATTATAAAACAAATATCAGGAAATAACCTAAATAATTAAAGTATATTAATCTGTTGTGCTTCAATTTGTGGAAGCCTGAACTTGATCTTCTTCAGCTGTTACAATGTAACCGCATTTATTCATATTCATTGTAAAAAAAATGGTGAAACACCTAGTCAAGCACCCAGTACCAGTGGTCTGATTTGGACCTAGTCTGGTACACAATGATGGGTGTTCTGTTGATTCAGCAAAGGTTATAGTAGTGTTGTCATGGATTTAGCAAAAGAGTTGCAGTCAATTATTGGAGCATTTCATAATCAATTCAAACAGGACGTGAAGGTCACTAGATACAGAGGACAGCATACTCTTTGAGAAGGTACAAAACCCACAAATTTGGTTGGAACTATGTAGCAATGTCTTGAGGTTGCCCACACTCATTGGATCAACCAAAATTATGTTGAAGATAGCAGGTGGTCCCAAACATTTCCATACCATGGCCCAATGAACAGTAGCTTCTGTGCATGGACCCCCTTTGTAAAGTCACAAATAATGGTACAAAATATGGAAAGAAACACTGACTGTTACAATGTTTTTTTTTCCTCATTTTTATTCACTATTCAAATAATTGTTACATTTGTTGAACACATGTACTGTCTCATGTCTTCAGGATTTAACTGACCAAGAATTTACAGGATTTTTTGCAGGAGTGTCCTCCACAACGGGGCTGCTGGTCGGGTCCTTCTGTCATCACCCCCAGGGCCCCTGCCCTCCTTAATATGGGCCTGGTGTCTTAACAACAGAGGCACTGAGAATCCTCATTTTTAAACTGAGGGCAGCCATACTAACTTGTTTTGCTAAATTATGATTTTTAGATAAATGCTATTGTTAAAGAGCACAAGCAGGACTCCTGACACACAGATAAAAAAATATGAAAAAAAAGAACCTCAAAAAAGGACACTTGGGGCATCAGGTTAAAAGGGGCAGGGCCTCAAGGCCCCTCCACCGCCCCATCCTCTGAAAATGCCTGATATCTTTAAAAAGGCATCTTTCAGGCCACATAAGATCACTTAACGAAAAATTCAAATAACAATAATAATAAATTTTACATTGAAAAAACATAAATCCAAATTTAAAAAAGAAAATAAGAAAGTAGAGTTTTGATTAATCCAAGTAGAAATGCTTGTTTGAGCAACAGAGCGTTCAGCTGGGATTTAAAGATGGACAGCATGTCTGTGAGTCCTTTGTGGGGAAATGGGAATATGGAATTCCAAATAGAGGAATCATTGTTTGAACCAGGCCGATGTGCCACTACATTTATTGGCACTTTTGCTCATATAAATTGCACATTTGCAGAATGGAGATGCTTTCTATTCATGAAGGCGCAGTCAGAAAGCTGGCATACCTCAACCTGTCAGCAGCTCCACCTACACCAGCACTATTGATGCACAGCTCCTTCTTTACAAAAGAAAAAGCATGAAAAAACACTGGGTTTGTACCTCCTTGCGTTAAATAACACTCAGAGTCAGATTGTATTTAGGTGAGTTTCAGCGCTTTGTCAACAAAAAATGTTTGTGTGGCTGCCGCACATTTTCACAGCAGGTAAGAAGTTTGTGTATATTTATGCAAACTTTCACACCATGTTCATTTTAATGCTTATGCGTACAATATGGTGCCACACATTTTTTGTGGGTATGCATGCTTCATACATGAGACCCCAGGAATCTTCAATATTACGTTGAACATAAAACATAGTTTTCAAGTTTTACATATTGCTTTGCTTTTACTGCACTATTCTCTGAGTATCTGTGAAACATTGCACTTAGGGTATAAATCTAATGAAGCAACAAATAATCAATAAAAGTCTTCTACAGACAAAATGGCAGTCTACTTAAATATCAGAGAACCTAAATTAAACCCTTGAACTGATTGTCAGGATTGATTTACTCAGCCAGTGACGCCACATGACACCTTGAATTGGTGCTTTTGGAGGTTTGCCCATAAGAGGAGACCCCTGTCACACATGCTTTAAAGCAGTCATGCTGTGAACGTGACATGAGAAGGGTGACATGAGCGGGGAAAATTTGTTGTTCAGGAGGGGGGAAACAACTCCCCTCCTCAGCATAAATGTTTCTCTGTCTGATACAGCCATGATAAGACATAAAAGAAAGATGTCTTTAGGTGACTGACTTGTATTCAGTCACCTGTGAATACAAGATAATAATGTTAGAAAAGCTCTATTTTCATGTTGCTCCATGTTTACCTCCCTGGCCCATTTTTACTAACATGTCAGGTTGTGTTTTCTGTCTATATTTTGGGTCATAAAACTGTCTCCATTAAGTCCTTTGTGTTTAGTTTTTTTCTTGTGTGTTGCTCTCTATACCTTTTGGTTAAGACCAAAAGGTATAGAGAAACATCAACTTTAATGTTGATGTTTCTGCCCCTTGGGTTTAAATCCCTTTATGTCTTGGTAGCTGGGGATACAATACATCAGTTTTTTGTGCCAGAGTTTACCACCTGTAACGGTCCGACCAGCAAGGAGCAAGGACAAAGGCATATATATAAAAAATAGCTTCTATTTATTTTCCAAAAAATCTTAACAAAAAGCTTTTTAACACCAAATCTAAAAAATATAGAAAAAATGGGCCCAAAATAAATCAACTAAGGCATACCTAACTCAACATAAACCAAAAAGTGACCTCACACAATGAACACACAGGGGAATTTAAACACAAATAATTCTGATTTGTTGGTATTTTTTTAAGTGCTTGAGGTGCTCAACCAGCTGTGCCGTCCTGGACAGAGAGCGTCATCTCCCCTATTATAAAAATGGCGACTGAGGTATTGGCTGAAATATATCACTTATGTCTAAACTGAAAACAAGGGATGTGACGGCATGTGACTTATTTTCCATAAGATGTATTATTTCCATACACTTGAGGACTGTCATGTGATAAAACTTACTCTTTTTTTATATAAGTCAGAGTATGGAAATTCAACACTTTCCAAAATAAAGCCCTGTAGAAAAAATATTAAGTAGTAAATCACCAAATATTATAAACAAAATGATCTGCAAAGGAAGTAGCACTAAAGATAATGAAAGCTTTGGTACTGTTCCTGTTTATTGGGAAAAAGATAAACAGATCCTGAAATAGATGCATTATGAAAATAGACTAACATGTCTCATTTAAGTAAATCCAAACATACCAGTGAATGATCAATCTCTGAAATATGATTGGATGCTCGGCTGAACGTGGCTTCTCTACAGTGTGGCACGTACGTAAATGCCAGAAGTCAATCGAAATAAACGCGGTGAAATAAGAACGGAAGTGAGGTCAAAATAAGAGCTCATCTCGCATTTAAAACGAAAATACAACTCATGGGAGTACTGTAATGCAAATCTTCTCAAGTAACTAGTGTTGGTCTAATTTGCATACGTGAAGAATATGTAGTGTCATGCCCGAAAGAGACCATTTAGGATAGAGAAACTTTACTTTGAAATACATCACCAGAACGTTGAACGTTTATGCTAGTGTGTGTTCTCCAGTGCCTAATGTGTAACTTAAGTTGGTGGAAACATGTACAGTAGAAACTGAAACCGGGACCGTTTGTGCTGTGAGTCGGAGTTACAGCCCATCCGCTGGAAACTGCTGGTTGGTTCTCTGGTCAGGTAAGAGCAGCCATATCCAAACCTGCGCCGAGCTCCGCAAAGAAACAATGTAATTTAGATGAATATTCGGTGTCAGCAACGCTTCTTCCACCTGCCACGCAATAGTACAACATTTTACAGTTTGAATTAAAGCGGCCTAGAGTTCGGCTTAAATTGGGTTTTGAAGCAACCCGATTTAACCTCAAGCATCTCATTTTTAGTTGACTTCAGCTAAAATTCCCACTGTATTTCCTCGTTCAATATACAGAATGAACGTGTAAGAATAATTTTGTGTTTATTTACCAAAAATAAACGAAAAAACAAACAAACAAACAAACAAAAAAACCCAACAACAACAACTGTTACAGTACAGAAATAATAAACAGAAATGAGTCCAAGGAAACACCTGAGTCAATCAGCCTGGGGATAACCTGGGGAAAAGCATGACGAAGCGGAGTGGGAGGAGTTTACTTCCTAAACTGAGGAAACTAACGTTTTGAGATAAATAATCTGTCCGTTTCTTCATGAATAAAATTTTAATCCATATAATTTAATTAATAGTCTGTGATCTTGCATATTAAACAGATCTGCAGATGTTGTTTATTGTTTAGGTTCATGCCTTTACCTTTCCACATAAACACTATTATGTTTATACCAGTCACATGTTATAAAAACGGCCACCAAGGTATTGGGTGAAAGATAAATCAGCCCACTCAGCTCCTTCAGGCTAGCCTGGAGCTTCAATAATTTTGAAGCTCCAGGCCCTACAAAGTCGTTATATTGGTTGGCTCTATAACGACTTTGACAAGTCGTTATAGCAACGACTTGTCAAACAGATTTGTTTTGTGAGTTTGAGATACTTGGATCAGCAGGGTTCTTTGCTGATTGCCTGGATTCACCATTAAGTTTTCGCTTTAGGTATAAATGATACTAAGTGATCTGGCAAAATTTAAAAATGATTTGGCAATACATTCACCAAATTTATAAGGTGAATTTAAAATACAGCAGCTAATCAGTCAAAAAGACAACTGAAAAATCTGCAGTCAGTAAAACAATATTTAACAGTAAAACTCTCGGTACCATAAATTATTAGTCAGATAAATCTCACAACACTTATTATCAAGCAACTATATTGTCAAACTAGAAAATTCCTGAAGAAATTTAACCGGGGCCTGCCAAAGTGTGCCCGTCGGATTGGACCCAGCGTTCTGATGCTAAACATGAGCATCAATGCAAAGCTTGGCTAAGAAATTACAAAGTATTATGTAGAGAATCACAAGAATCTTGACCAACATGGACTTGCACCATTCAGTCTGTTAAAATAAGTGTATAGGCTAAAATTAGCCAAAATGCTAATGTTAGCATGAATACTTTAAGTAGCATGTGGAGCATCACTGGCATGTTCTCTGTATTTGACTTACTCCATTCACTGTACCAAACATGGGTAATAACTCAGAGAAATAGCAAATACCTCACTTAAGGTAAAAGGCTAATGCTAATGCTCTACCTTGATATGCAAGGCAGAGCCCTAACCTGAGAGAAAAAGATAATGTAAGCTAATATCATTGCAGCGCCTGTGGCGCTGCCCCAGCCACAGACGAATCTTAAGGCTTTTATTTTGAAAATTTCAGGAAGCTTCATGTCAAGGGGCCATACTAATCCAAATTTATAACAGTGATTGGGTTAAATCAGTTATATTTTGCTCCAAAGAGCAATTATCTGATGTAAAAATTGTCAGGGCTTTTATTTTGAAAGTTTCATTAAGCTTAATTTTAAAGTGCTTCGGTAATCCCAGGTGTAACAACGGTTGGTTAAAATCAGTTATAAAACTCCCAAAACACAAAGAAAGTTCTAAAGGACAGCTTCGTCCTCCACAGTATAAAGTAACAGTTCCGCCATGTTGTAGTTCTTTAATTCAGTCATCGTAGTTTTAAAGAGCAGCTTAACTGTCATGTGAGTGAGACACACAAGGAGAGACATAATTCTAACTGTTTGAAGCAGTTAGTTTTTGTGAAAGGCCTGAGAGGAATATTCAGGCTTTTATTTTGAAATTTCCAGTTAGCTTTATTTTAAAGGGCTACACTAATCCTATGAGTAACAGTGTTTGGGATAAATCAGTTATATATTGGCCAAAACAGCAAGTAGTTGTACATATCAGTTCTGCCCTCTGTTTTAACTGATTTTTATTTAAAACTACAAATATGGAGTATTTGTAGTCCTAATCAGCTGCTCGGCCCTGCTGTGTTCCGTTGCTATGGTAATTAATCCTCTGCCAGCTGCCGCGTGTGAGACAGAGAAAGAATTCTATCTTTGTGGGACACCCAGTCAGTTTGAATGAAAAAAGCAGTCCAAACACCTCCTTCCCGTTCGGGAACCGTGACACGTATCGGAAAACCGTTTGAAGCGTATGAGAGGGCTATCTTTCGTCTCCGACAGTACCGCGATTCATATATGTACATCACTCACAGTAATAACAGCGACGAGATAAAAATGGTGTGCGCTGAGGTTTGACATTTTTGAGAAATACATGGAAGTCAGTCTGGCTGAGCGTGGAAATCCTGACGCATGACTTCGCTCTGAAGCACCTTGACAGAAAACCGTAAGACCTAGGAAAATTTCGAAAACATTTTACCGGAGCAGGCACTCTTATCGATGTCATGACCAAGTTTGATACCGATAGGGCGATATTTGTGGGCGTGACGGCGATTTCAAAATTTATTTGGGGTCAAAATCGCTCTGCTTCCCACACTCTTAACGAAACGTCAGTTACACTCTAGTTTCGGCAGTTTCTAACTGACAAAAATTTTTGATCGTTTTTCGGTTTTTATGCCATCGTAACCGAATCCCACCAAAAGTAATAGCTCCAATGCCGGCGCCGAGCCGCACGTTTTGATACCACTTTTGTGGGTGGACACGCAGCGCTACAAGCCGCGTTAACGGTCGCGGAAGAAGAAGTTATAATAATAATAATAAATAGACATTCTATTAGGTGAAGAACAATAGGTGCCTGCCATGCAATGCATGGAGGTACCACTCTCCTTATGCATTGCTATGGTCAGGCCCCAATAATAAAGGAAACATTCTTTCAAAGTCAAACAGGTGGCATCAAAATAAATAATCAAAACTTCCTGAAAGCGGCTAGCTGATTAATGCTGGTTCTGATTGGTTGGCTCTGACCGAGCAGAGTAATTCTGCAGAACAAGAGGAGGAAGAGGAGGGCGATTATTTTCAGAGATTATCTGTCTTATATTAGAAGAACTTCAAATACATGCTGAGAGTGAAACGCCTTCCTAAAGGTGAAGATATATCACAGATTTCAAAATTAAAAAAAAAAACGGGAGGCCGCTGATAATATAGAAAATAGCGCCCCCTTCACTTCGGGAGTGCAATGGTCCCATTTCCAAATAAGGTCTGAGACTGACAGTGGTCCGTCCCCGCCCCTTTCTGTTTGTTGCAGCGAACAGAATAAAGCGGCTAGCCGGGCCGGATGTTCTTTTGTTCCTACATTGAGCCTCGATATAGCCGAACTCCATATTAGATTTGTTGTGTTGACGCATTTTGACGTGGTAATTTTCCGCCAAACGTCCCCATTCGCTTAGGATTTCTTGCCGCGCGCTTGCGCAGTGTGAAAGAAAGAGGAGATCAGTTGCACACGCAGGTTGCGAAGAGAGATAAATATGATCGGCAACAAGCGACCGTGATCGGCGATCACCGGTTTTACATTTTTTCACGGAAATAGGCCGATTAATCGGTGGCCGATGGAGTGGCACACCTCTAGTTTATTTACTTCTCCATAGAACCAGGATGATGACTTAAAATGATGACAGAGAGGTCGACTCAATGCATCTTTGTCCCCTGTCCTTACGCACAGACCTCATTGCTTTTGGAGGAAAATAGGCATCTTGGTTTAAGTGGGTTACAATTAAAACAATTTTACAGTTTTAGTGCAATTATAGCAACGACTTGTCAAACAGATTTGTTTTGTGAGTGTTAGATACTTGGATATCACGGCAGGTTAATTAAACAATAATATGATGTCATGATAGCTTTTGTGGGAAAAAGAACAGACCTGACACTGAATCAATCTGCTGGAACAATCTCTCTCCTGACTCTCAAATGGCATGTTTTTTATAAGACACATTTCAAGACAAGCAATGGAATTCAGTATAATGAATTCTTTAAGAATTATGGGTTATGATTTTAAACTATTATTTATGCAATATACAAAAAAAAAAAAAACATTCATGAAAATAAAAGTGCACAGCTGCTCTCAATGCACTGACATATTACAAAGCACCTTATAAGTATTTCACCTATTTGTTAAATTTTCTTTTGAACATATCTATATTTGAAAGAAAATGCATCTTGAAAAGCCAAAATCAATTTTACTTGATACACCATCTGCTGGGCTGCCACTCATTTTCCTTGAATGGGTGTACCCCCAAGAGTGGAGATAAGGAAGAATATAGATGTTAGCTTAGATGTGCTAAGGCTGTTTCCACTGTTCGTATATTAAAAAAAAAATCCACCTCTGTTTAAGGCTTGGTGGAGAATATATATAGTACCTGAGTGTGTTACGCTTTCTGTTTTTATCGTAGAGATCCCAAGTTCAAACAGAAGTATAAACGTTTTTTGGATATTTTTTTTTTTTGCCAGGTTTTTGCTTGTTATTATTAATCTATTTTCATAGTTTACAGTTAGATTTTGTTCGACAACAGTCACTGGTATGGCACAGTGATTGACTTAGAAGTATCAGTGCATCAATGAAATATCAATACATTTAATTAATAACTCATTAAATACTAAACAGATTTTCACACTTTTTTGCTGGAAACTTTATTCAAACAGCTATCATAGCTACATGCACAAGGATATTTTTTAAAAGTTTGATACATGGTTCAGCATATTTAATAATAATATTTTATAAAAATATACTTTTATGTGTAAAATAATATGGTATTTCATTTTAAAATAAAAAGTTATTTTATTTCTAAGGTAGGCTTTTGTGACAGATAATCTAAATCAATGTTAGGGAATGATTAAAACTTTTTAACATTTATGAAGTCTCAGTTACCCTTTGTCATGAACGGCTATCTTTTTATGAAGAACTCCACTTGGACCCGTCGTGTAGCTTGTAGAACTCAGCTTTATTCCTCCATGTGTAACTACACAACCCGTGGGTGAACAGCGCATGCTCATCAGTCTACCTCAGCTACTGAAGCCTGACAGTGACATATCACTACACCCTTCATAGTGGGAGCTGAACTCTGGTATTACATCAAGCACATATAAAGTAAACTTTTTAACATTACAACACTGACAGGCAGCAGTGTATATTCTAGCTAAAGCTGCAAGCTTACTTTCCAATCATAGGCTGTTTCTTTCATACATATTTGGAGAATGGTAAATTGATTTGAGCCATGGTAACTGTTAGTTACAATGGCTAACTAATACATAAATACTGTTATTATTAACCTTACTTTTCGCTGTATTCTAAAGATGATGAATGTGCATTATATTATCATATTACTATTGTAACTATTGTATTGAAATGTATTATTTAAACTAGCAGAGCTTTTATTTTGAAGCAGAAAATTGAACTGAGCTATTCTGTTTTGAACATTAATTTGACTCAGTAGTTTATTTTTGTCTTTTTTTTTTTTTTTTGCGAATTCTGCGTTTCCTCTGATCAATTCCCTGACGTGTCTGATTCAACTGTTGCATCTGCTTTACTAATTTAATGGTCAGAAACTAAGACCAGCATCTCCACAATCATTTTGAAGCTCCAGGCCCTACATACATCCTTTTCTCTAATCATGTTTTGTATTGCCAGGCCATCACTATGGCATCGTGGATATTTCATATGTATGTGATGGTGCTGTCTACCTTCATCAGCTGCAGCCAAAGCAAGAGGGACAAAGTCCTCTACTGTTCTGGTAAGAAGCAATTTCACGATACACCCCTTCCCCACTACTTTATGTGAGATTTAACATATTGGCAAATAAAACCTGCATCAGGTATTGGCATCAAAGAGGTAGGAGGTTATAACTGAGTGTGTGTGACTGACTATTTAAAGTTTTGTGTAAACAACACAATTTCCAATACTATAATAAGTTATTTTCCAAGAAACAAACTCTGGATTACCAATAATCTGAAGAAAAACCTTTTAAAAACAGCCTTTAGGGAAGGTTGAATTATTCAATGTATTATTGAGGAGTAAACAACAGCCTCCTAGAGTCAAGATTAGAGACAGCAATTAGGCCTACAGGAAGAAGCTGGACATTATGCTCTAGCAGAAGATTGAAAGAGCTATGTGGTCATGAGTGACATCCAGGGGCGCCGTATAGGGGGGAAGGTTATGACAATTCTAAGGGCCCCTGACCGACAGGGGGCTGTCCACAATTTATTTATTTATTTTTTGTTTGTAGAAATAAAAAAAAATGGTGCCCTGTTAATTACAAAATTAATTATATTGTATTTTTGAAGGTTATTTTTAGCAGTAGAAATTTAATGTTACCATTCCCCGACCAAAAAACACACATCCATATTTCCCCTGAAGCCCCCTGGATCCGCAGGAAATGGTTTGTTCCTTCTTGGCGCACTTCATGGTGATGATGTTCAGCAGAAGACAAGAACAGCTGCAGCAGTTACTATGCTGTTAAGAAAAATTAGAAAGTAGGTTTTCAAAAAAAATAAACAATAAATTGAGAGACAGAGAGAAAAAAAGGTAAGAGTGTCAATTTGTAACCCAGTTTTTCTCCGAGAGGTGGGTAGACTGAGATTATCAACCATTTGGCATAATTAGCTTAGCTATAGACTACTGTTTGCCTCCTTTTCACTAGCATTTAATGAATTAAAGAAAAAATTACCAACATATTGATAACCTGCTCTTGTACCTCTTACCACACTTAACAACAGGTGAGTCAGTCAGCAGCAGCTCTAACCCACGTCCCTCCTGACCTGCCCTCTCCTAAGTGAAATTAAAGCTGCAGTATGTCACTTTTATATAAATATTTTTTTTCACATAATATTTGTTATTTGTTATAACTGTCATTATACTGTGACAGTATGACAGAGAGATAATCTGTGAAAAATCTATTTCTTTTGCCTTCTCTCAGTGCTAGAAACAACCAGTCAGTGGCAGGAGAGTTTTAGTGCACATTATCTCATATGGCTGCTCATCCTCCCTCCCACTTGCTCTGTGCTATGCTGTAGCTAGCATAGCCTGTTGTGAGTGCTCAGTCTAGTTAGCATAGCCACAAAAGATGGCAGATAAATGGTAATGATATATGTTGTTTCTCCACCATTAGCACATTTAGCAGTGAGTGAATGAGGTTGATTGACAGCACTAAGACCCTCCTTCTGGTTCTGATTGGTTGTTTTTGGTCAGAACGTTGCATTACTGTTTGTCAGTATTGAACCAAAGAAATCAAATTTTTTTGTCAGGGTGCCCAAGATTCCTGGCAGCGCCCCTAAAATCCTATTAATAGTTTTCCAGACAATAGTGGACCACACAAAAACACACACAAATTACAAAAGTTTTTTTTCTACTGTTGTAACCATTAAACAGTCTCCCCTTCAGTTCAATCTTATAAGTGTAAATACATTGTTGATGTTACCATTATAAAATAACTTGCAAAGATCAAAGTATTGGCAAAGATCAATGTAATTTTCACAGGTGGTGGAGTGTTGTTGTTAGCAGCTGCCAAAAGTAACTAAAAATGTTACGTTTAATGTAACTTAGTTTCTTTCCAAATCAACTAGTCAGTAATCTAAGTTACTTTTTCAAGGAATAATCAGTAATCCGATTAAAGTAACTTTTTCAAAGTAACCACACCAAGTTTCTAGGAGACGTGTGACCAGATCAATAAAGTCAGTGAACTGAACACTCTTTAACAGGCCAAGGTTTGAAACAAACTCGGTGCTCTCCTCTCCTGTCCCAGATCCCCAAACAGATCTCCTGCCATCCCAGCCTTTTCTGTCAGACCTGAAATATTTCATTTACCTTTGTCACAGACGCTCCTTCGGCTTTATCGCATTATTTAACAAAATGGTGCTCCTATTTTCTCCCCTACCCACTTTCCTGTCTCCAGAGGTCAGAGGAAGAGGTAGCTCAGGGAACAGGAACAAAGCCACAGCACAGTTCCACATTATGCCAGCCAGTCCTAAAGGCTTGTACAAACTAGCTATGTGGGATTCTAAATCACATCTTCCATCTTTTCCCACCCCGGAAAAGTTTCAATCACTATGGAAGACTTGTTACTAGGGCTGGTGTAAAAGAATATTTTAGTAATCGAGTACTCTATATCATATTTTTACTATTATCCAAGGCATCACTCTCTCTTTCTTTTTATTTTTCTCTTTCTCTCTCTCTCGCTCATTCCTACTGTTCGCTCCAGAACCGTGACAACGTGATTCCGACGCCACAAAAGCTGTCATAGTCCAACCATCGCACCGCAAACTTTAACAATCCTTGTAAATACTTAAGTGTTCACTTGGACAACGTATCAAAGTGGAGATCCAACATGAAGCTGTCGACAAAATGTGACAAAGCAGGCTGTACTTCTTGAGGAAGTTTAGATCTTTTGGTGTTTGTAGAAAGATGTAGATCAACTTCACACCTTGGGGACTGGTGTCCTGCAAATTTAGATGCATCTCTGATACAATACATCTCAGTCAAATAATCAGTATATTAGCAGGGCTAATACTGATGTGGTGATTCAGCCACTTGAGTTAGGTGTGTTGGGCCAAGGACACATCTAAAAGATACAGGATACCTGCACTGGAGGCTTGGACTCCATTGCAGAACACTGATCTTCTACAACAATGATGCCCTGTCTTAAAAAGCTGTTTTCCTTCCTGTAACTTATAGATCAAGGCTGCCCAAGTCCAGTCCTTGATGGGGACCATCCTGCCATGTGTAGATGGATCCCTAACCCCAATGCACCTGAATTAACTGAATGTCTGAGGCAGGCCTCTGCAACATATGAGCTGAATGACTGCTGTTGAGAGAATTGCTTTCTTTGATTGTTGTGCATTGTGATGCATCTAAAAGTTCCAGAAAGGTACTTTTAGATGCATTTCTGGCATCTAAACTTTGCACCTGGGCAACCCTGTTTCCAGGTGTTATTCTCTAACACACCTGGATTGAATGGCAGATTCTCTCACCAGCAGTCTTTTATAAATAATAAAAAAAACATGACCTAGCTCAGCAAAAAATATTTGTAGAAATTTAAAGCAAGATATTGGTCCGAATAAGAGAAATTCTTTTTTTCATGTTAACTGCCATTAGTTAAAACTGTAATTCTGTCTTCCTGTTTTTTTTTTTTCCCCAGCTTGTAAGGCGATTGTGGATGAGCTGAACTACTCAATCAGTCAGGTGGACCCAAAGATGACCATTAATGTAGGGAACTTTAGACTCAACCCGGATGGGACCATGACAGACAAAAAGGTAGAGCATCTGTTGAACACTTCTTATTTAAATCTCTTTGTTGTAACAGGAATCTGACTTTTCATACACATTTCATTGCTCTCAACGCTTTGCTGAAGGTCTTGATTATGGCTGGACATGAGGCTAAAATTATATTATATCCTGCAATTGATGTTCTTGAGACCTTCTAAATGTGGCAGTATTTAGGATCCTGAAGTATTGAGATCAATACGACCATTTATACACAGAATTTCAAAAAGGCAAAGTATTTCTGAAGGTACATTTTATTTGGGTGGTTGAGAACTCAAGATGTTTTATCAATTCTTGGCTAGGTATACCTTTTAAAAAGAGTTATATATTATTTGAATTAAGGCTGGGTGACATGGAAATGTATCAAGACAAATTTGATGTGCTGGTTGGGTGCCTCACCCCGTTTCTTTTCTACCAAGGCAACCACTGCACACCTGTCAGACCTGCACAGAGTGTGGTAATCACGCTCTGCGTCCTATCATCTGATTGAGCTGACTGTCTGTTGCATAAAAAATAGATTGATGTGAACACAGTTAAGTGTCAAGCAGTTCCTGTGAAAGTCAGTGTGTCATCAAACCACAGTCGTAAAAATGTACGTTTTTTGCGGGCGTGTCCGGCAAACATCTGCTTTGAGTCCATGTGTTACAAACCCCCAAGGTCTTGGGGTGCAGGGCTGGTAACATAAAGATGTCCAGAGAAAGAAAGGTGGAATTTAAAATGATTTCTAACAAAAAAAAAATGCTTGCATGCTTTGATGTTGGAAAACAATTCTGATAACTTTTGATCTTCAATACTTAGCAAGACCTCAGCAAGATAGTGCTGAGTGATTGTGAAGCCTGCATCTCAAGAGCTGTAGGGGTTTGCTCAGATACAACATATATAACAGATACAAAACGGTGGCTTTGATCCAAAATGGCCGACTTCCTGTAGGAAGCTTGGCTGAAATATGTGAAATTTAGATCCAAACGAATGGCAACGGCGTGACCTCTGACTTTGCCACATTGCTATGGCAACGACCTCCAAATAAACTCTTTGTCCTTCAAAGCAAATCAATCCAACTTGTTTTCTGTCTTCTGACAAAAGACCATGTTGATTAGCCCAAGAGGCCAGAGATTGAGCTTTCTGTGATGGAAAAGATTACAATAAGGTCACATCTGCTAGTCATGTCATATGAAATGTTTGTGAACTCTCACCAAAAGAACTATTTGGCTTACATGTACGAGGTTGGAAGTTTGTTTTCTACAGCTGCATCAGAACCAGACCCTTGTTTTCCATTCCTTATCATTGTATAAAACTTACGTGTTGTCTCTGCCTGGCAGAGCTTTGTGAGCTTTGCATCCAGACTGGCTTGATTATTGATAGTCTTATGAGCTCTCTGAGTTGTGCACAATTCATGAATAAACCTGATTGAGTGATTTTACCTGAACAGTGCTTGGAAATATTTTTTTTCCACGACGCTTTCCAAGAAAAAAAAAGTGACTTCCTCTTCTGAGGGGGCAGGGCTTGTATGATATCAGAATATGACGACTTATCTCATACCAAGTTTGGCGCTACTTGGTCATTGTGTGTGAAAGTTATAGCCTTTTGTTTGCTTTGAGAAGTACGCCAAGTTTGCTACAAAATGCTCAAAAAGTCACAATTTTGATAACTTTTAGTGTTGCATCCCTTAACTGCATACTGACAAAAAATGAACGCATTACCCCAAAATCCCTAGGAGTAGTTTGTTAAAGTTGAGGTGTGTGAACGTCAAAAATGGCGAAAATTAGCCCTTTGTCCCAAAATGGCCGCTTCCATGTACATTTTGTGGCATACCTTCAAAAGACTTTTTTTTTTCTTTGGGGTTGTTCTACCTACATATTGAGTTTCATTTCTCTATGACATATGGTTGTTTGTCCTATCTCACACCCACTTGCTACTCTATTAAAATCGTTTTGTGCGGGAGACAATTTTCATCAAAGTTTGAGCTTTTAAATACATTTAGACCTCCAAATTTGCGATTTCAAGCAGAAAAGAATAATATATAAGCAGATACATTGGTCTTCGTAGCACTTCACCTAATCATTTAGAGCAGAGACTGCAACTCAGTCAATCTTGCTCAACATCAGTGTTTGAACCTCATAAATGCACTGGTTAAAAAATTTCATTAATGCATTTCAAAACTTTGTGAAAAACCTCCACCAAATAGCTAAAGTTGTTGTACAAATATTAAAAATGGAATTTCACATCTTTATATATGTTAGCAGCTGGTGCTCCAAAACTTTGGGCAAAATAGTACCAACAATCCAAACTGTTCCTTTTAAATTACAAGATATTCCACTTTCATCAAATGGAATTTTTATTTCCTTTATTTAACCAGGTAAACCCCATTGAGATTTGGATCTCATTTTCAAGGGGGACTTGGGAATAATGACTGTTATGTGACCACATCTTCTATAGTTTATAGTTTATGCACTAATCACACCGCTGGCACCTCTGTGTGTTGCCTCGTGCGCTGCAGCAGCTGGAAGTCTTAAGTTTACCTCAGTGCGGATCCCGCGCACCTCCTTTCACTCAAACTGGACACAGGCTTACCTGTATGGATATTTACATCAACCCCCTGTGAGGAATTATGTTTCTTTCCAGATGTCTTATGGTAACAAAACAGTTTAACTATGAATATTATTCACTGAACTTTTTAAAGTAAACTTGCCAGCTCCTTAAAATCTTACATTAAATGTTAAAGAATTTGAAATATTTTAATTTATGTATGCTGAAACCATGAAATCAAATTTAGCAGCATTGATAATCTCAAACAAATGTTACATTTATGTATGGTCTGTGTTAAAATATTACCATTCATGGGCCCCTGAAGCCCTGGGGACCTTATGAAGCTGCTGGCTTACTTTGGATTAAATAAAAGTGCAAATCATTGATATTCATTTTAATTGTATTTTTTAATTTGTTGTTTTTAAGACTAGTTGTGGGTTTAAATAGCGTTTCACTGGGGCTGTTTTCCTGTAACATATAAATACCCAGTAATATTTTTACTTCTCTTGTCAACTTAACATCTTTTAATACAAAAAGGTGGACCACCGGGCTTAGCAAGTTTTCTGGGGGAAACCCTGAGTTGAAAAGGTCACTTCAAGCTATAATCCATAATTTCCATGTTGAAAATGGAAAGAATGTTAAAATATGTCCAGAAATTATGTAGTAGCTGCAGTTAAATACTTTCCTTCATTTGACCTAGACACAGAAAATATGACATGTTGCTGAAGCTAAGCATTGTGGAATGAACATAGTATCTTTTTAGAGAGAGAAGTTAATGTAACCCAACATGGAGAAATTAGTAAAGGTTCTGTACTGCCAAGATAATGGAAAAAAAGAGCTGTTGGTCAGCATTTTGTGATCATTTAAACTTTATGCTCACCATAATTGTGGTTGACTCACTGCTATTTAGCCTAGCCATAGGACAAAACATTTTTGTATCTTTCCCCTTCAACTTTGGATTGTTATCCCACTTAAATCTAAGATCCTAATTGCTGTAAATTGCTGTATCCTGGTGTAAAAGGTGTTTCTAAAATATTTTGGGATTTATTTTTAATCTTAAGCTACTTTTACAACTGTTGCTCTCAAACAGTGACCCATCTCATGAGCTTCTCATCTCATGAAGCTCAGGTCTTTTAACATTTGCAGTAAGATGCTGTTCATGTTTTATCAGTCATCAGTGGCTGGTTCCATCTTCATTGCAGAGCTGTACTGGGGTGGTGCAATGAAGGTGAAAGACTCAAAATGACTCAACAACTGACAAGAATGGTTGAGTCAGTTGTAGGGATCAAGCTGGTTCCACTGGAAGAGGTGACGAGCGACAGAATGCTGAAGAATTATCAATTATTTCATCCCCTCTACAGCCTGGTGGCCAGCCTAAGGAGCAGACATAGCCAAGACTACTGCGGCCCAGATGTGCTAAAGAACAATACAGCAAAGTCCTTTCTGCCAAAGCTATCAGACTTTATAAGACATAGTCTCTGGAGCTGTGCGTATTAAATGTCAAATATATATTTAGTAATGTACTGAGTGATATGTGTGTGTTCTTAAGACTGTCACTGCTCATTGTTATTTATTATTGTTGTATGTTTATTCTTATTGATTTACTTATTTACTTTAATTTGTATTGTGCACTATGCTGGGACAAACAAAGTCCCCCCTGAAGGGGATCAATAAAGTCTTATGCTATCATATTTTATTGTATCTTATCTTATCCACAAACTGTAGATTTGGTCACTTTGAGGAGACGGTCAAAACCTAGACAATATTTTTACCGTTTCAGATTTCTCCCTTTTACTCTTTGTACATAGACAAGAGTAAACATTTCTCGTGTTTTGGTGAAGTTTTACAGCAGTTAATACCAAATTTTTCAGAAAAGTTATCGGAATCTGTGGTAACTCCTTTAGCAGTTTGCAAGAACTTGATTAGGGCTTAGGTCCAGATAAGTTTTTCCTTAGCCTTCAGCCGATGATGTCAAAGATGAGCTCCTCCTCAGCTCAGAGATGGCACTACCCTCCACCTGTTGCATTGTTTGGCCATTCAAATGTCTCTTAGCCACAGAAACAGTCAAACCTTGATCCCATGCCCTCTGCTCTCCCTTCTTTTCAGCAGCTTTTGACCTAGAGTGAATTGGAGAGGATGGGATGTCACAGTGTAGATGCCTTCAGTGTGGAGGATTTTCAGGTTTTAAGTCTGCTCTTTGGCCTCCTCACAGTAGGACTTCCTGGGGGCATGGAGCCGCTGTGTGGCACAAAAGTAAAACCTGCCTTCCGTAACAATGGCACATTTAAGGCGTCCAAAGACATTGAACTTAGATGGAGCAGTGAGTTGATCTCATAGTTACTAGTGGGAAGTCATGCATTGAGAATGAGAAAATGCACAATGGCAGGCTGAGGCAGTGACACATAATATTAGGGCCTAGAGAGTTGGAATTTGACATGCAGTGTTATTAGTCTGTGTTATGTCTCTTCAAACACAGACTAATAATGTAATTTTTTTTTTTTTTTTTTTTGCTTTTGTGTGCTATTTTGAAATGACCAGCTGTCCAATCAGCTTTCTTGCTAAGTTTTCCAAATTTTGACCAGATGTAAGTAAGAGTGTCCTGATCCGACTGTGATGTTTGAAATCATGCATGACTAATAGTTGTCCTATGGACAGATTTCTCCTCTGAGCTGTGGATCTCTGTCATTGGTCCAGAGTCACCATGGACCTCTTGGCTGCATCTCTGATCAGAGCTCTCCTTGTTCAACCTCGGAAATCTTTTTACAGCCTATTCTGCTATAAACTTCTCCACAGCTTTCTCTCTGTCCTGTCTGCTGTGTTCCTTGGACTTTGTGATGGTGTTTGCTCCCCAATATTCTCTGAACCTCTGAGGCTTCACAGAGCAGCAGGATTTCTACTGAGATTAGGTTACACACAGGTTGTAACCTAATCTCAGTTACAACCTGAGTCATTAGCAGACATCAAGAAACTTCTGAAGGAAACTGGTTGCACTCAGAGAAAAGGGGGGTGAATACTTTTGCACACCGCAGTTTTCAGTTTTTATTTGTAAAAAGACGTTTTGAATCAAGTTTATTTTCTTTTTAATTGTAACCACTTTTTGTTGGTCTTGCACATAAAAGAAATATATGAATGTTTGTGGTTGAAATGTGACAAAATATGGAGAAATTCAAAAGATATGGATAATTTTGCAGGCCACTCTGTATACTCATTGCCAGTATTTTATTAATTAATTTTCCACCAGTCTAATTAAAACCAGATGCTCATCTGTTTCTCATCCTCTCAGACTGCTATCACTGCGGTACACTAGGCCACAATTTAATCCTCTTTTATAATTCATAGTGCTGTGAAAAATTTCTTCTATTCTTGCTTTATTGTTGCACTGAAAGATCACAAATTTTATTTTTGACAAAAAGATAACTTGAGTATTTTATTTGAATATGCTGAAAGTTTATCTTTTTATTCTTCACCTCCAGACTAGTTTTCATGACTTTATTATTATTATTATTATTATTATTAATTTATGGGTCTTCATTGGTCCATAAGAGCAGTAAGGACAATGAAACTGAAAGGTTCCTGCCCACAGTGGCTCAGTAATGGTTCCCTGTCCAATGGGAATTGAATGGAGGATAGCATCCCTGAGAAGCCTATTCTCTGGCAAAACCGGTCACACCCTGCCCCATTCTTCAAACAGCGCTGTGACTGATGGCTCCCTTTCACTGGGCTCTGGCTGCTGAGGAAAGGCTTTAATTCCAATCCATTTTGTAACATGGCTTGATAATGACTGAGACCCAAGCCCATGGGTTGAGATGGACATATGTGCTTCTATTGTCCAGTGTAGGAAGAAGGGTTCTTTTTTGTCTTTGTGTTGCTTAGCTTGGATGAGCTTGTGGAATTGTTGACATTTCAAACACCAAATGTGTAACAAGAAATGTCATGTGCCATGGCAGAAAAAAATTACTAAAATAATTTAATGTTTATCTGTGTTAAATGATAAGAGATGTGAAGCTGTTTTATTGGACAGCAACTGTCCAATTGCCTATTATGTTACATTAATAATGGAGCTGTATAGATTTTCAAAATACTGAAGAGCAAGAAGTAGGTCGTCACCAAATATAGTAATAATCAACATATGAGGGACCATGGAGTTTTTTGAATGCAAAGATTCTTGGGCCCAGTTGAGGGTCTGGTTAGAAGTCTAACACAACCTCCACCTGGGTGTTTTGTAAGCAGGAATATGAAAGGAAAACATTTTACATTCAACAAGGTGAAATTTGATCAAGGACTACATTTTAAAACATGACAATGTTGAACTGTTTTAAAAAAAAATCAACTAGTTCCTAAAAGTCAGGTTATGATCAAAGAAAATGCATACTAAGTGTTTTATATTCCTGCTGTCAAGGGATAAGTACACCATCCTAAATATACAATAACAACACAGATATAAGGTCTCATAGAAAAGAGACCCTCCAGTTTTCTTTTTGTTTTCTTTTACATAATTTGTAAATATGGCTCATATCCACATGAGCCATATTTAATATAGATTTAAATAATACTGAGCGGTCCAGGTAGCCTCAATAAACAAGAAACAAAGAAGCATCTTTTGCAATTCTGTACAATGTAGTAAAAAAGATATTTGAAACCCAGCAGGTTTATTTCCTCTTAAAACAACTAAAATCACATACACACTCACATAGGGTGGGCATGAGGACAACAGTTTTACTCTGCAGTTTAAGAGGATGTTTAAAGCTACAGTACACATCTTTTACAAAAATGTGTTTTGTAAGTATTTATTAAACTGTCACCATGTCATCAGACAGATAATCAGTGAAAAGTTTGAGCTTCTCCACTTCCTCCCAGTGCTACTATTGCCATCTGAAGAAATGTACCACGACTGACCAAAAACAACCAATCAAAGCCAGGAGGAGGGGCTTATCTCTGTCAATCCTCCTCACGTATTTGCTGCTAAAAATAGTAACGCTAGAGAAACAACTTAGCATTCCTGGTAGATTGCTCCTGGTCTGTTTCATCCTGTTTCATCTTTAGACCTGAGCTGGACTTCCTTCATTCCCGTCTCTCTGCTGAGCTTTGCAGTCACTTATTGCTGATTGGCTTTTATCTGGAGTCAGATAAAAGCCAGTGATAGATGGAAGACATCAGTGATTATGGTCTAAATCAGGGGTCTTCAACTTCAGGCCTCTGCTTCAATACACCTGAGTCAAATAATAAGGCCATCAGATGGACTCTGGAGAAGTTGACTTCTAACTGAAGAGGTGATCCAGCTATTTAATTCAGGTGTGTTGAACCAGGGACATCTCTAAAACATGCAGGAAGGACAGCGGCCCTGGAGGCCTGGAGTTGAAGCCCCCAACTATAAATGTAATATTCAGAAAAGAAACAAAATAACTCAGATTAGTTATTTATGAATATTGTCATCGAATGCCGAGACTCTTCTCATTTTGACTCCTTCCAACAATGCCCCTCTCCACTTCACTCTTCTTCACTCCCACCTCCATAAACTTCCTCCTTTATTCACCAGAGGATGGAAAGGGGGTGAGAAGATACCAGGAGGCTTTTTACCCTGCACTTGGCTACTGGTGAGCTCTACTACCTCTATCTTCTCCCCCAACCAGTTTTTTTTTTAACCTGGTTGGAGGTATAAAGAGCACTGATCCACCCCCTCTTCCTCTTCATTTTCTATGCCCCGTTCTTGCCCCCTCACCTCCTGGGCATCACCCTTTCACCCTGTATACTTCCGGGGATGCTTAGATTGGGCCACCTCACCTATATTGACCTGTCTAGACACCACTGCCTTGCCTTTTTGTTCCAAGAGAGCAGCAGAGGAAGGGCAAGGTGGTGGAGAGGTGGGAAGGCAGGTTAAAAGTCAGAGTTGCCGGGTGACGTTTGTTACCATGCAACTAATAAAACAGAGCGGAAGCAAAAGGTCACACCGATGACCCTCCCTTAGCCCTGCGGTGTCACACTGCTGACTCTGGGTCAGCTCAGACCCTAACGACAACCGTCAATATGGCTTTTGTTCTTCAACATAAGCCAACACTTTGTAATGTAGCTTGAGTCCATCCAAACACCATGTATGGAAGTATAGTCATTTTTTTCAATTTGGGTCATATTTTTCATACATTTAAGTAAAATCTGGAACCAGTAAAAATCTCAGACTATGGGTTGAGTTGAGTTGATTTTGACTTTATTGAACATAGTGTAAAAGTAAAATATACAAAGTTTTATACAAAAAAATTAAAACAAAGTCAGTCTTGTTGCAGTTTTCCTGAGTTTGTTTCCTGGTCTGTGGGGTTTTTCTGCATGTCTTCTCTGTCTTCCCTTCTATCCATTTATTGTTAAATAAAGGCCATCAGAGCTAGAAGGAAGGGAAATAGTTTTGTGGGGTTGTTTTATGAAAATATTTGTAGGTTGAGTGCGGTTATTGCACTGTAAAATTGATTGAGTTTATATAGCACCAATTCACAACATGTTATTTCATGGTAACTTAAAAAAAAGTTATTTCAGTTCAGTAACATGCATCCAAATTTACCCTAAGTATCAAAAAGTGCATTAAGTTCAGTTTATTGTTCAAATTTGTTTAAAAAGAATAAAACCCAGCAGACAGCACAGAATCATTGTCAGTTCAACATTTTGCACATCATTTACCTAACAGGAACATAAATCTTACTGAACAAGGTGAGGCCTGGCTACAACACTGCATCCTGATGCCAGTCAGCTCCTGAGCTCTCAGTGTAATCCTTAATTTTTATTATTTGTTTATTTTTGTTGATAGGTCCCGTTCGCTCGCTCGGAAACGCACCTCAGTGAGCTTCTGGATGGGGTATGCGACAGCATGAGTGACTATGCCCTCTACATTGACCCGGACAACCACCACAAGCAGTACAGGAGATTTGCTCCAAGAGTCAGTGGATCCTCAGAAGACTTCCCAAACTTTGAAAACTTCAAGTTTGATGGTCCTGAGGCATCCAATAACCTGAAATTTGCTGTAAGTTCACAACAGCATTACTGAACTGTTGAACATATAGTTGTGACATAGATGATTGTTCTATTTGCATAGAATGGACTCACTGCTGAGCAGATTCTGTTTCATGTGTTGACTAAAATATTTAAACAGCTGCAACATGTCTCAATTAAACTTGAAGGTGTTGGTGGTTCTTTTAGAAGTTTTACTAAGTTTTAAGCTGATGCTTAATAATATTAGAAAATCACCTGCTATACTTTTGTCTAGAACCTTTTGATTGATGTTTGCAGTCAAATTTGCTATACATTTAAGATAGGGGACAGACTGTAGGTACTATCTCATACAGTCTCCTACTGTCACATTTCATATCTTTGTGGTTTTAATAATATATTTTCAGTTAAAAGTATCCAAAGGCATATTGTTATTTTTAAAAGTTGCATCTTTGGAGAATGGCGGGTTCTGACAGCATCAGTGTGTAAAATAAATCATTTCAATGAGGTCAACAATTTCCTCACCCATTGGATAACATGCAAATGTTTTGGAGTTGCGGCGTTAACGTAGTGTGCAAAGATTATTTGCATTGGAGTTTTTAACATTTCTAAATGTAATTATTTTTAGTAAAGTTAGCATGAAACAAAGAAAACCTGAGACAATTAGATCCTCATGCCTTCTATTTACCATGGCAACCGTCTGTTTCGATTAGCCTAAAGGATTTTGTTGTAACCTAGAAAAAACATTGAGCCAGATCCAGTACTGTGTTCACATGGTCCTGGTGGCTGACCACATCTTTACCAAATGCTAAAACTGCTGAACAGATTGGCAAACAGACAGGGAACATGGCCGCCACCCTTCACTGTCATACTCTTCATTGTGCATAAAGACATATTAAACTGGTCTAAGTCTAAGTCTTCCCCAGACTTAGACCTATCTGCCCACTGTGCCTGTTTTTCTTGGCAGTGTGAGACGCTGGTGGAGGAACTGGAGGACGACATAATCTCTTTGCTTGGTCGGGATGAGGGAGATGTGCAGAAGAAGTTATGCAGTCGAATCTCAGGTAGTTCATCTGTTCTTTATTCCTGCCACTGTTCTCCTATTGCTCTTCAGGTGAAGTGGAACCTGTTTGGAACAGCATTGCAGATGGTCAGTTTTTTGTCGGATTTAATGTCATGACAAACTAACGCCAAGAGTGTCAGTATTTTCTTTTGGCTTTTATTTAATGAAATGACAGGTATCATGGATTTGTGTGTGTTCCCCTAAAAGAACAAGGAGTACTTTTTACACTGGAGTGGTTTGCAGCTGAGTGTGCAGTGGCCGCAATGAAGATCAGTGCTTCCAAATCTGAGGTCATGGTCTTGAGTTGACCATGGCCTCAGACTCTACCCTTTTCAGGGTCGAGGTAATGTCCTGCCCCAAGTGGAGGAGTTTAAGTATCTGGGGATCTTGTTCACGATTGAGGAAAAAAATGAAGCAGGAGATTGACAGACAGACTGGCACAACGTCTGCAGTGAAGCAGGTGCTGTACCAGTCTATTGTGGTGAAAGACAGCTGAGTCAAAAAGCGAAGCTCTTGATTTACTGGTCGATCATCTATGGTCATGAGTTTTGGGTCATGACCGAAAGAATCATACAAGCGGCCGAAATGGGTTTTCTTTGTAGGGTGTCTGGGCTCTCCCTTAGAGATAGTGAGAAACTCAGTCCTCCAGGAGGGACTCAGAGTAGAGCCGCTACTCCTTCACGTCGAGAGGAGCCAGTTGAGGCTCGGGCATCTGGTCAGGATGCCTCCTGGACGCCTCCCTTGTGAGGTGTTCCGGGCACGTCCCACCGGGAGGAGGCTCCGGGGAAGACCCAGGACACACTGGAGGGACGATGTTTCCCGGCTGGTCTGTGAATGCATTGGGGTTCCCCTGGAGGAGCTGGAACAAGTGGCTGGGAAGAAAGAAAATTCCCTTCTCAGGCTGCTGACCCCATGACCCGACCCTGGAAGAAAATTGATGGATTTAACACATTGGATGGAGTAGCTTATCAACTAATAAGCAATTTTTACTTAGGGATCAATAAATCAATATTATATTCTTATTATATACTATTAATAAGAATATAATAGAAGTACATTCTATTATATTCTTTTCTAAATTAATGACATTCATGTCCATAATGAGTTTTGGTAAACCACAACTAGATTTACTTTTGGAAGGATTTTTTGTGTAGTGCAGTTAGTTTATTAAGTATTACAGTATTTTTACTATTGAATTTTAGTTTTGATTTAGACTAAAATCTCATTCTGTATTTAAACTCTTTTAGCAGTTCTTTTATGAACTTAATTAATCACTATGGCAACCAACCAGATTTACATTTTAAGAAGATCTGTGCTTGAATTTTGAGTATTTTCAGTTAAGTGAAGTTACACTACAAGAACATTAGGGTGTTCAGAGACTTTGTGACAACATATTATGTCATTAAAATGTCAGTGTTTCTTGTCTGGGGCCACCCTGTCTTGTCAAACACTGTTCATTTGCAATTAGTTGGACTTTGTCTAACTGAATTGGCGTTGGAGCAATTCTTTTTATGTGGAGGAGCTGCAAATTGTATCCACAAGGCAAATTATAATTATGTAATTTTGGCCTACATGTGGCAGGAATGATGTGTGCAGATCCCCGAAGAGATCTGGAGAAGGACACATCGGGGTTGCAGAGGAGGAAACAAACATCAGAGGAGATCAAAAAGGAAGAAACAACAGAGGCTTATGGAGAAGAGAAGTTATAAGCCATTTCTCCCCTCTGTTACCATGGGCAACATTAGATAACAAAACAGATGAATTAACATTGCTGTCCAGGAGCCAGAAGGAATACTGGGAATGTTGTTTAATGTGTTTTATACCTGCACCCAGACATTCCTGATTCCAATGTTTCCATCGAGGGCTACCGGACCGTTCAGGCTGATGGGGATTACATGGAGAGTGGTAAGCGGAAAGGAGGCGGCTTACCATTCTAGAAAACAAACGGTGCAATCCTGCTCATATAACGGTGAAGGAGAGAATCTGCTGTCCCGACGTTGAACTGTTGGCGGTTGTTCTTGGTCCGTTTTACCTGCCCCGCGAATATTCCCATGTTGTCGTGGTGACTGTTTACATTCTCCCTCGCTAATCCCCATGGTGACCTGTGACGTCATCCACTCCGCTGTATCTCGCTTGCAGACTGAACATCCAACTGCATTCCTGGTTGTCTTGAGTGATTTTAATCATGTCACATGGACAAAACTATGCCCAGCTTCACCCAGTATATGAGCTGTCCCACCTGAGAGGACAGAGCTCTGGACCTGCTGTACTCTAATGTAAAGGACACAGTTCCTTTTCCCTCCCTCTACTCGGACAGTCCGATCATAATCTGGTGAACCTCAGCCCATGTTGTATACTTCTGGTCTCACCTTGCATAATAATTTGGAACACAGTGTAATTGTACATCTAAAGATGAGAATGTGAGATTTAAATGTCATGTAAGGCAGAAATAAATTGTCTTTTTTGGTGTTTCGACATTTAATTGATTATAAGTTGATGAGTATGAAATGTGCAAGACATTATAAGATCTTGTATTTTCTACCTGCTCCTTTTCGAACAAATAATATAAAATTGCATATCACTTGGGCATGATAATTTGTTTTAACTTTTAATTTCTTCTTCTTTCTTGATTTTACTTTTGTCTGTTAATAAAACAAACAAACAAACAAAAAAGGTTCACAGCTGTGAGAGCTGTGGGAGGCAATCGTCCAAACTTTTCTCCCCACTGGCCCCATGATGGGGATTCCATACAAATCCCCATAAAAAGTAGTTAATGATTTGATTATTTTATTACTATTACAAATTTACTTTTTTTTTCTTTTTAATCAATGAAGTCTAAAAGGATGCAGTGTGTATATGCAGTCCCTTTGACTCACACTGCCTTACTATAAATTTCAGTGCAGCTTTTTAAACTCAACGGTGGTCAATCTCACGCTAAGTTGACCTTAGCTCAGTTTAGCATAGCATAATGTAATATAGCGTAGCATAATGTAGCATAGTGTACCGTAACGTAACGTAGCATAGCTTAATGTGGTGTAGCTGTGAACCTAAACTGACATATATGCAAGGAGCAATATTAATCTGAGTAATAACCATGAGAGCCTCCTGAGGAGGAACTGCAGACCTCTTCAGCTCTTGTGGCAGATTCTATCCAAAAGGCAAATTATAATTATATTTTTGGCTGTGCTATTTATGGCAAAAAACTGACAAGTGTTTCTTTTTTCTCTGTTTTTGTGTAGATTACTGTGAAGACGACAGTCAGCCAAATGACGAGCTGTAGTGATTGCAATCACTTCTGCCTTGGTCTTGGAGTGATAATGATTTTGAAACTCTCTAAATTACTTTAACACTTAACTTTTGTAAACAAATAAAATATATAGAGTGAACACAGTATTTGTTTCCATTTTGTCTCTCCTTGTGCACATAGTTCTGTATATTTTAGGCTGTTTCCACTGTGGGAACCTTTTCAGGAACACGAGTTGACCTCTAGATTTTTCTCGTTTCTGCAAAGTAGTTGAAGATCTACAACATAAATTGTCAAGTTACAGGGATGGATAAGAATTTCTCTAAATATCCCCACCATTAGACTGACTTGACTGTTTTTTCATCTCATTTTGGACTCCTCTGTTGCTGTGGGTGGAGATCGGTTTCCCCAGACAAAAGCAGCGCAGTGCAGTGGAGAATAACACAATCTGATTCAGGGACTGTCTTCTACATACTTGGCTCATCTTTCAGATCCCACATTGGAAAAAACAGTCAGACTGGATGAAATGTTCCGGAACAAAAGTGGAAACATTTTAAAGATTGGTCCATTAAAATAATCTGCCATGTGAGGAGAATGCTTCTCTTTACTGCTCCCTTTGCATATTTGTATTATGTTTTTTATTAAGGTGATGGAGGAGCAGATTAGAATTTTTTATTTCAAAATTAGAGATTTATTTTACCTTCTGAGTGTTTAGAAAAGCTCTCTGTGTTTCAAAGTTGGATCATGTTATTAGTTAGACAATAACATGATCCATGTTATTGGATCATGTATTTTTGGAAGTAAAACCTGAGCAGCATGTGGGTCACTGCTGAGTCACTCCATTCATATGCTAAAGAAGTTGTGTACTGAGGACTAATTCTTTTGAGAGCAAATGATTACTTTAGTTATTGATTGTTCTATCAGTTATTCTGACAATTTATCAATTAATCAGATATGGAAAAAATTGGCACCTTCCACAGATTTTTTATTAAACCACTTAAGCTTATTTTTACAATATTAAATATTATTTATACATTAATAAATAAAAAATTTAATTCCTTTTTTACATAAGAAAATAAATATTTTCTGTCCTAAAGTGCAGTGAACAGTATTATTTTAGTGAATGCTTGATCCTCTGTAGTAAAGGGTGGACCTGCAGCTATAAAATCATTCTAACATGAAAAGCTGAGGTCGACTAAACATCAGTACAGAGCAGGGCTGATCTGGTGACCATTTCTTCAAAGGTGCTTAATAGTAGATTTTTTTATATTTTACAGAATGTGAACCAGATGTAGCTAAAACTACCACTAGACAAGTTTTATTTTAAAAACAGAAGTTTTTTTATTTTAAATACAAAATGTAAACAGTTTTTGTACAGTTTTGTATTAATTACTGAGTATGTTCTTTCAGCAAATGTTCTATATTGAGTCCTCCAGTTAACAATTGATTGATTACTAAATTAATTGGTTATTTCAGTAATCGATTAATCATGATTAATCATTTTAGCCCTAGATGTATCTCTTTAAAAACCAAATATTTTAAAGCAGGCCTAAGGATGTATGAGACCCTTAGAACTGTTTTATTTGGATGCTCACTTTCACCTCAGTTTACCAAACTAATTACACAACTAAGAGATTCATTGAGGGTGAGCAAAGTTCAATGTTCCTTTCTTCACATTAACAATAGACAGATGTTTAAATGTGGTTTGAAGGTGCTTGGAGTTGGTTAAATAAGATAACGAAGCTGATATGCCAATATTTTTGTAAACATGCCACCATGTTCAGAAACCTTTCTGTTCCCTCCCACTGCTCTGGGTTAAAAACAACATGGTGTCACGTCCCAGATGCACCAGGCTTCTGGTAGAGCACCGTTATGTTGTTACTGCAGAAAGATTATTATATTCTGACACTGAACATCAGCTTTGCAACAAAGTATTAAAGCAAAAATAGTCATGCATCGTTGAATCGCCACTGTTTTCTCATAAAGTTTAGTTATTGAACTACAGTATTAAATTGTTTTCTAACAAGATTAAAAATATATTTGTCCTGGAGATTAGCATATATAAGTCT
Organism: Poeciliopsis retropinna; assembly: GCA_010277075.1. NCBI lineage: Eukaryota > Metazoa > Chordata > Actinopteri > Cyprinodontiformes > Poeciliidae > Poeciliopsis > Poeciliopsis retropinna. The sequence continues at coordinate 9,017,100 of VMRM01000021.1, forward strand.
CCTCTTTTGGTGGTGGTAGGCGGGGAGGGGGGCGGGGGTAGAAAGGGTGAGGAGTGGGGGGTGCTGGCCAGCTGCAGCAGGCTTTGATCAATGTATTGCAGCAACATCCAGGCTTGGCCTGGCCATCGAAGACCTGGGTGTGAAATTGCCCTGATGTCATCTCCCTTTCTTCACCGTCACCAGCTTTTAGTGGCTGTAATTATATTTCCGCCACAAAGCCCCTGTCCTCTTCATTCCATATTCCAAGTTTGACTAGGAAGCGTTTAGAGAACTATGGGTAAATCTCTCAGTGGGGGAGGGGGACTGGATGGGCAATCTTTTGTTTGACTGAGACACAGGAGACATCAGTACTTTGTGATATGTACTTTTCTTTTCTCTACTCATCTGCCTTTTTCCTCTGCCTGTTGGAGAGGTGAAGTTTATGACAAGAGGATGTCTGAACTTTAGATAAATCAGTGTTATGTTTTTTTAACTTGTATTTAACTAGGGAAGAGAGAAATGGGACTGAAATGTTCCCATACTCAGGCAATAAGACAAGTGTGCTTGATTTAAGTATTACTAAATACTTAAATACATGTCAACAGACACAGAGCCATGAATAAGCGGTGATTAACAAACCTCATTTCCATCTTTTCATTATTTCATAATGACCACCAAATGCTTTGGTAGGGAGATGTTCTATTTTTCAAATTTTGATGATAAAATGTTAAGTTATTCTACATATTAAGTCTTTTATAGTTCTTTAAAATTAGGGTTTCTATGAATTTAATGCCAGTAAAGGTGACAAAAATTCAAACAAGAGACATTTAGGTGTAACAACCACCAATCTGGCAACAACTTTGGAACTTTGGATATTAAAGGACATCAGTGTTGCTTACAGACAAATATGTAAAAAATAAAATCAAACATTCAGTATAAAATACATCTTGTTTCATTGCTTAAACCTACCTATGCAAAACAAATTATTTTATATTTCACTAAGCAATATTAATTCCACACAGATGGATGTTTATTCACCTTTATTTCTATCATTTATGATGTTATTCTGCTTACAGCTATTGAAAACACTACATATATTATATTCGACCAAGAAAAAACATTATTGTATGAATGTGAGTTTAATGAAAAGTATGTTGAAACACAAATTTTCACATATCCATTTATGAGAAGTACCTTAAAAGTATGTTAGCTCACTATGTGCTGCTTCCAGGCTTTGCAAGAGTTTTGGTACTTTGTCAACACATTTTTTGAGATTTTACTTGATAAATTAAGGTTACTTAAAATGGAAAATATTACATACTGTACAGAAGATTTGTTTTTTTAATAATTTACTTTGATTCTCCAAAAATCCAGCAGCCTTAGTGTGCAGTGATGGCACAACCCATGTATAGAGGCCTTCGTCTTTGACGCGGATGTCACAGGTTCGATTCCCAAACTCATGACCATTGCTGCATGTCTTCCCCATCTCTCATTACCTACTTTCCTGTGCAACTACTCTCAATTAAAAGCCGCCTAGGCCAAACAACAAAAAAAGACTTAAAAAGAAATCCACTAGTTTTTCACTCAAATGCTTAAATCATTTCTAGGCTAAGAACATAGAGAGCAATCGAACCACACTCATCTATAAATAACATGAATCTCTGTGTTTTTATGTTTTCTACAAAAATAAGATAGCTTTAATTTTCAGTAAAACACTAAATATTTAGTTTATGGCTGAGAAGGTAAAAATAGAGACATAATCAAAATAAAAAATGTTTTTGCATTTTTTGACATGATTTTGTTAGGCCTGAAATCACTTTCAACTTGATGAATTTGGGTCACAAGGCAAAAAGTTTGGATTCCACTGCAGGAAGTCCTTTCTTTGCATTCACTCAAGAACAACCGGTCTGAATAGATGCAACACAGAGGGGCACTGAAAGTTGTTTTTTCCTTTTGTAACATATCCATGCTCTTATGGTCAGACCCTGCAATTTACCTCATATTAATTCTGTTTATTTTTATGGCAACAATTCAAATAATCTTAGAAAGAAACACGGACATAACCTGCCAGTATTCATACATTAGCATATAGTTAGATTCATGCTAGCTTATACCAGGCTCCTGTTTTGTTAATGCAGACCAACACATGAGTCTTTACTGTCCTCTCCAGGTTTATTATCATTAGACTCTAATTCTTCCCATCTATTTGCTGAAGAAATTTTAAAAACTGATGCTGAAACAAAACCAAAAAAATCCTCTTTTCTCCTCAAGAAATATGCTGTTGCTTACCTTAGAAAGTGGTTTGACATTAAAAAACTGCAAGCAGCAAACATTTGCTTCCAAATTATTTTAAAACTTAAATAAAAGCAACAAAGTCTTCCAGTTTGCTTCTAGAACAGAGGCGGGAAGGAATAGAAATCAATAAACTCCAGCAAGAACAAGACTGACATGTTAAACATTGGAATGCTTTCTGACTTCATTTTAAAAGCATGCTTCAAATGTAAACACCAGCCTAGGCTTCATGTTACTGCAGTATTATTCCTCCTGATTTATTAAATTCCCAGTTGGAGCAGGATAAGAGTAACAATGTCAGATTTTTGGCCTGAATCTCATCATTTTCTGCTTTGCGTGGAAATATTTGGACCATCATCCAGGTTCTGTGCCACCATGCCCCAGCATACCCCAGCATACCCCAACATACCCAGCACCACCAACCCTTCGGCTGTCAGCCCCTGACAGTGCGTAGAAGCTCGACTCCCAGCCTTTTCTCCCAAGTCAAGAGCAGCTGAGTTCTTCAGTCGGCAACCGTTGGGCATTACTTCCACATACAAGCCAGCTAAGAAAGGAAATGCAGATGAGGGCCTCTGCAGCCATTCAGCCCCCTGGCCGCTGCTGGCATCATTGCCAATAGAAAACACAGTGGATCTTCCTCTGGCCTTCATATTTCTGTCTGTGTCTCTTGTTTCCACTGCTCCCCTTCTGGCAGATAGATGTCACCCAGAAGTGAAGAGATGAGTGAAGTTCAGCAACTTCAACCAAACTTGTCATCTGATTCATCTTCAGGGTTGTTTCAGTTTGCAAATATTTTTCTAACTCAACCGACCTGAGATGACTGTCTCAAAAGACAGAAAAGAAAATCTGATATACCCAAGAATTGTTGCTAATATAGATTTTTTTCTGTTATTTTCTATATCAGAAGTTAGATATGTCAGGTAAATGGATCATTTGAACCAGCAACTGATATGGGCCCTCATGACCAGTATGGATGCACAAAATCTGCTGTTATTTACATGATTGTTTGGGATCCAACACACATTTTAATTATTTACTGAAGAATATTTGTTGGCTGAATTTGACCACTGTGAAGCTCCATGATGTCTAGGAGCAGATTTAAGACAGATTTAAGAAAGGACTCATAGGGGCAGTAGCATAGGACTGGAAATTTGGGAGGGGGGGGATTTTTTTTTTTTGTGTACTGTGAATGTTTTACAAAAATTTCACCTCATAATAAACTCATGGTCTCATTTTGCATGAGGTGTTTTTTTTACTGTTCTTGAATTTGTATTAATTCAAACACTCAAATATTCAAAAATCATTATTATAGCACATGGAGCAATCTGCCAGATGGTTTTGATCGATTCTGCTGAACTGCTTATCAGAGTAACTTCCATAAGTAAAATATTTTCTCTTTTTTTTTTTGTCTTTGGATAGAGCACCAAAACTGACTCCAGTCCAGGAACCCTCATTCTTCTGAACTGGTTCTTGCTCATACATTCTACCTACATGCCTTTGTTTCTATGATGCTTATTTAATTGCTAATGTCTGCAAATTTTGTAGGATTGTTTTTATTCTCTGATCTTCATTTTTGAAACACCAGGATATGGTTCATTTGACCTGTGAAGACTTTTATGCTTGGAGCTTTTTACTCAATATTTTATAACTTATGGAAAATATTCATGTTCAGAGTAAAACATCAATTTAAGCTTTTATTCTACCTGCAAGAAATTGTATAAAGTGAATGCGTATATGCATTGAATAAGTGAATCATTCAAACACCGGATTTTAAATTAGCAACAAAAAAAAATGCAAATGTACATTTAGATTGAGTTATTTCCATCTGACGAAAATTATCTGTGCATTTATAATTAAAACTAAAACTGTTTGCAAAGTCTGTCTGGTGGACAGTTGCTTATTTTCATAAAATGTATTCTGTATTTGGGCATAAAATAAAATATCTAAAAAGCCAGATCTGCATTGTTTATTTACACATCATCATGACATAAATTATTTACATGTTGTCTAAAAAGAAGAATTTTACCAGAAATGGACAAAACGACTGAAAACATAAAATCTTCATTAGGAAACAGAAGCAATTTAAGGAAACTAAAAAGCTGACTGCATTATAAGGCTAACATTTGGTTTGGATTCATAATCATTGATCCGCCAAACGTTGCATTTAAAGACAGGTTTGTGTAGAAAAATAAATTATGTAAACATATCAGAGCGTCTTTGCTCTGGATTCTGGCTGTGTTGGATATAAATAAGAGTGCCCGATCCCACTTATTGACACCGATAGTTTGCTGGGAAATTGAGGGAACCGTAATAAGGCAGCACTGGAACCACAGATCAAAGGCATTTCCGGTCAGGTCCATAAATGATTGAAATCCTAGAAAACTAGCAGCTCTGCAGGCGCCTGCTGCCAGATCAGCTCTAAAATGAAACATAGCTGAGCTTTGACTCACAAAGGAAAATGTAGCAACAGAACATCTGGACAAACAGAAGGCCTACCATGAAGCGGCTGAAGCAGCTGCTGTCTTTGGGTTTCAGCAGCCAGGCTGCCAGCCGGTGGTTCTGTCCGGCTGGAGCCTCAGCTGAGCCTTCAAGATGAAAGAACTCTACATCTAAAACATTTCAAGAGATTTGTCTGTGAGGCTGCTTCTGGCTGTAGTGAGGCGTGCAGCCCTGTCAGCGCGTGCTTCAAACAGTCCAGCAGAACTGTGATGTCAGACAGGGTGGTGCCAGGATGCTGATGCTGTGAAGGCTTCAGTCGCTGTCGGAGCGGGCCTCCTCCTCACGGCCGGCGGAGTGGTTGTACAGGCCCTGCGCCATCAGGTGCTCCGCCAGAGAGTTCTTCTTCCCGGAGGCCTTTTTAATCTTGGCCCGCTTGTTCTGGAACCAGATTTTGATCTGAGCCTCGTTGAGGCTGAGCTCCAGGGCCAGGTTCTGCCTCCGCTGCTCCGTGAGGTACCGGTTCTTCTGGAACTCCGCTTTCAGCCGCTGCAGCTGCTCGCCACTGAAGGCCGTCCGGGGCCGCTTGTCCTCCTTGCTCGGGGTCGGGGCTTTCTTTGGTTTGCGGGATCTGGGCCCTTGTGTGGAAACGACAGAACAAAACAATAAAGCATCCCGTTAGCTCGTTTTCAAGCTTTGTTGAAACTTTAGTGATTTAAACGGACTGAGGTACCGCTGTAGCTGAACTTCTGGACATGAACATCGGGGATTTTTCTTGTTCATCGGTTCATTATCTCAGGGACCAAACTTCAGAATGAAGGACGCGATTTATTCTGAGGCAATACCTCTGACTGCATCTTTAATAGGAAACGTTTAATATTTTCTTAAATCAGATTTGGATCACACATTTCCTGTTTCCCCAAAATTGCGCAATATTTGGGTTTATGATTATATTTGTTATTTCTGCTCCGTTGTCTGCAGTAGTGGGCTGGGGGTCAAATGACTGTCTGTTTTTATTATTCAGTATGACATTAAAGTTTAAAACTGTTTTTAAGAAAAAGAAAAAAAAATCTAGCAAAAAATCAAATGGATCAGACGGAATAAAAACAAATGAAAAACGACCGTCAGACATTTGATGAATCGGAGCAACAATAAATCCGAGCTGCAGAGGTTCAGATGAACTGTGGCTTGTTTCAGGCTCATTTGGGCCCGAACGTTAAAACACTGTTTTTCGTATTTTGGTGAACAAAATCAAACTACTTTTGAACCGCTTCTCGGGATGCTCAACACATTCCGTTTTATTGTTATTCCTCCTTTGGTTATTTTTTATGTATGTTCTTTGAATGCTGACAAAGAACATGTGACGTGAAGCCAACTTTTCACTCAAATATATGCAGCCGCAGATCAGCGGTCAGTTTTCTTTCTTGCTTCCTAAAGGGAGGTTTAAAATGTTTCAGGATTTTTGGTTTTCACGGCCCCCTCACTTTTTTACCCCCCCACTCCGCCCCCAACTCTTTTGTTAGAAAAAAAATGCAAATGGTAAAATAACAAAGAAGCGGCTGAACAATGACGTTAAACTTGGTTTTACTTCGGTATTTCATGTTTTTGACTGTAAAACCTTTTTTTTATTATTTCACTTTTATTTTAATAAAAGACTTTGTGTCCACTTTGGCTGATTATGATGGTCAGAAAAATCAAAAGTCAAAAACCCAAGACCTGCAGAAAGCGTTCGTTTCATGATGAATATGCTGCATGAAACATAAAATATCTTCTTTCTATAAATGCTTCATCTTTTATTTTGATCATGGCTAAATAATTCTGATAATGTAATATTTATTTGTTGATGCAATAATGGCTAAGTCTTTGTTCAAAGTGTTTCGTTTTTTCCTTAAACTATTGTTTCTACTGTTCAGCTCATTTTAAAATACTCTCGATCATATTTCAAAGTTTAAATAAGATTTTTTTCTAAGCCTTTCCTACAATTTCATCTGTTTTATTTATTTATTTATTTTTTTATCGCAGAGATAATATTTAATTTTACCACTAAAATTCGCATTTTACTAAATGTATCTAAAATGATGTGATTGAGGGAACATTTTCCACCAACCTGATGAAGGCCGGTCGGAGTACCTGGTACAATAAACCCAGGCCGGCCACAGCATCGGCTTGGCCGCAGGGGCCGCAGGGGCCGCAGGAGCCGCCGGGGCCTCGCTGCTCTCGGGGCTGCGGCAGGAGATCCCTCGGCCTGGGTCGCAGGCTGTCAGCCCGGGGCCGCTCGCCTCTGTCTCCGCATGCTGGTGGTCGGACGTCCCCAGGCTGTCCTCTCCTCCTCCTGTCCTGCCGCGCTTTGAGTCCGTTCTGGAAGCTTTTCTCTCTGACATCTCGCTCCTCTCCTCCAGCCCGTATCCTCCCCGAACACATATTGTGCCTTTCTTTCTCTTTCGGCCAAAGTCCGGCCTTAAGATGTTGTCTATGTAGAAGTTGGTGACCCGGTTGGACTGCTGAATCCCGGGCTGCTGCAGCAGAGGTAGGACGGCCCGGTTGGACTGCCCTCCAGAGCTCTTTGGACGCTGAGGTTCTCCTTCAACATTTTCCTCCATAATGATGATGATCTGAAGCTCCAAGGGAAGAGATTCAAGTGTCTGATCAGTTTCTATCTTCCTTCTAGCAATTAGCTGATACTGTTGGAAAGAATGAAAAATAAAAAATCGACAAGAAAAGCAGGCAGTGTGTTTGGATCTGAGGTAAAAGTGTTCAGTTCTGAAAACGCGCCTGTGAATTTCGGCCCAGAACAATCATGCTTTCTTTGTGATGAGAGCATCCCTCTCCTCTCTGCTCTCCTCCTTCACCCCACAGCAGCACAAACTACCTGTTACATTAAAATAAAGCAACCAAAGTGTGAAAGCTGCAGACTGTTCCAGCTTAGTTAGAGAAGCTTCCTGCTGCACTAAATCCTCTTGATGAAAATGCCGCTCAAATACTTCCACTAAACATTTTTGGTTCTGATTTCTGATTGGCTGCAGGACTCTGCGCTGACGTCGTTTTACTGGCCTCACGAACACGTGTTTTTGACCAATAGAGTCACAGAATATATATCATGTGGAATTCCCGGAATTCCCTTTTCTACATATACAGTCATATTCAATAAATATCGTTCGGATGAGACCAGATTACAGGTTTTATCTGTTGCTTTGGTGAATTTCTCGAATCATTTCCAACATTTTCAAAACATTAAATGCATTTCTCAAAACAATTTGTATGAATCAAAACACCATGGATTACCTACAGAATCCAGTTTATTTCTCAAAATCCTTAGTTCATGTCTCAAAATGAAATATCTGTAACAATGAACATGTCAGAGATTCAGAATATTAAGTCCTTGTTTCATTGTGTTTGGATAAGACAGTGAGATTAATAGTCATGTTGTCAGTGTGCTAGAAGAATATTCTGCTTGACTTTTGATGACATAAAGGGTAATTAGTAGGTCAGAGCAGGACAAGATTCACATTTGCACATTTAGAAATTACTTTGGGTTTAAATCAAATCTGATGGACATGATACATGTGTGCCCAAAAGAAAAGAAAGGAGGAAAGAAAGAGGGAAGACTGATGCTACTTCTGCAGAAAGAGAAAAAAAGAACATATTAATACACTGATCAATATCACAGAATTTTTATGAATGTATGAATGGTAGCAACAGTTTTTTAAATAACGTATTAAAGATCACAGGTGTTATTCACAATAGACAGACAGTTTTAATAAACCTCATGCAAAAATCTGACTGATTTAGATCCTCATCACACATGTTTCATAAATCTATAAACCACTGAGTCCAGCAGGGGGAGATATTGTTAATGTCCTAGTTTATTATCTGCAGAGTAATTAGTTACTCCATCCATCCATCCATCCATCCATCCATCCATCCATCCATCCATCCATCCATCCATCCATTTTCTGTTCATCCTTTTTCCTAGTGAGGTCTGGAGTTGCTGATGCCTCTCCAGCTACATTCTGGGCGAGAGGCAGGGTCACCCTGGACAGGTCATCAGCCTGTCGCAGGCAACTAGTTGGTTGAGTAACTGTTTTGAAAAAAATTACTTTTAGGATTATTTTTACAATGCTGTACTTTTTTGGGTTAGGGTTGGTTATTTTATTATGAAGTATCACTACTCTTATTTGAGTAACATTTCTGGATTCTCTGCCCACTGGGAGGAATTTCACTGAATGAAGAACCAACATGTTCAAACCAAACATTCACCAGACACAGAAGACACAGAAATTTTTTAAGTGAAAATAATTATTTTTCCTAATTTTATTATTTTTTGTTACTTATATGAATTATTTTTATTTTCATCATAAAAATACCAACATTTCCACTGAACTTTATATTTTGGTTCATCTGATTATGTAATTTTTAAATATTAAATGATTGATAATTTAATCAGTTACTCAGTACTTGAGTAGATTTATTTATTTATTTTTTTACAAAATACTTTATGGAAAAAAACAAGATGCTGAAGATCTTCTATCAGTCTGTTGTTGAGAGCGTCGTCTCTTCAGCCGTCATCTTTGGGCAGCAGCATCAGAACCAGGGACTTTTAAAGGCTCAACAGCCTGATAAAGAAGGCTGGTTCTGTTCTGGAGATGATGATTCAAAGAAGGACTCTTCATAAAATCAATAAATTATGGACAACCCTGACCATCCTCTTCAAGAGACTGGCTTGAGAAAGCAGAGAATCTTGAGTCAGAGGTTTCTTCAGATTCACTGTAATACAGACCGCTACAGGAGATCTTTCCTGCCAACAGCCATCACCATCTACAATAACTCTTTGAAGAATCTGAATTATTGAGTTACAACAACATTTAATTTCCCTTTGAAATAAGTAGGGTATTTTTGAATTTGAATTTTTAGTCTTGAGTAATTTCTTGGAAGGTTGCTTTTTACTTTTACTTGAGTAAAGATTGCTACTGTGGCAAAATAGTTGGATACTTTGGCCACCTAAGTATCTGGTGTCCAGATATCACAGTATTACATGAAATTGTTTATTCTCATGACAGTAAAAATTAATGATCAGGAAAATAAAAACACACAATGCTTTTTCTTTGTCATCATTTAGTCAGGGCTGCGATTGGTTGAAAGGCCTTGCTTTGATGGTCTGGTTAGTCCTCTAGCATCATTTGAGCTGCCATGGTGACAAATTCAGGTAAGATCAGCTTCTAATTACAGAAAATGCCAAACTGACACTATGATGAGTCACTGTTCTCATCCCATGAGCAGCTCCAAAAAGGAACCATTTTGTTTGCAAATCTCTGTGGTGCAAAGCAATGTATTTCAGCCAATATTTTCTTTGTGGTTTGCTTAATTTATATTTAACACATCTGTATCCTGCTAGGACTGGATGTCTCACAATGAATACAGACAACAAAAATGAGAGCCATAAGTGTTTAAGTTTGAACAGTGATTCTTTTCAGTTTTGTTGACTTGATGTGGAAGTCCTTTTATTAAATAATAATTACATAAATAAAGCATTAAGAGACAGTGCAGTTCAAAGACTCCAGCTCTGTTAGCTGACATGCTGTTTGTTCTCACATGTGGTCTGAGTCAGCAGGCAAAGCAGAGGCTATCTTCCTGTTGTCTGTATAAAACCTCTCAGAGGGGAAGGGGAAATTTCCTGTTCCTCTTAGTGTCATGGAAATGAAGCTGAGGTGTAAATTCAAACTGGGAGACTCTCTCCAGTCTACCTGCTCCATCTAATCACCACCATTGATCCAGTCGTCCTTCATCAGATGACACAAGCTCCTGTTTCAGTAAACTAATGGAAGCTTATTGAAATAAATCACAGCGTCTTCAGTAGGATTTGTTTTGTTTCTTTTATAAGAGGTCCAGTCTACAGTCAGTCCATCTGACCAGGACAGCATCCTGTTTGCTGTCAGAAAAAATGTATCGGAGAGAAGTTGTTAGTTTTCACATATCAGCTCACACAAGATGAAACAGTTAGCATTTTTCACCAGGAAAAAAGCAGAAAATTATGAAATGTGTTTGAGAGCTAGGAGCTGGAGTATAATGTCACCAAATATATGTGAAGTGAGGGTTCATTTTAATCTGTTAATTCATTTAAATCTAAATCTGTGTTTACACAAAGTCAGAAAACTGGTCACTTCATGCAGAACCCCCTTCTTAGTCCCGATCACACCATTCTGGTCGTGGCCCTTCACAGCAGGTAGAGAGGGCCCAAAGCTGGCTCATTGCTATCACTTATTGCTTTGATCCTCCTGCTCACTGTGAGGTGGATAAGCTCGGAGTGAAAGGGGCCAGCAGGGCCACGCTGACTAACTTCACAGACTCCAGTGGAGCTTGGGTTCCCTGGCTGCTGGTCAGTCCTGCATGAATACACAAGACTGATTTCTGAGTAAGGGAGGATTTGCTCTGCCTCTTTTTTCATTTTAAAACTTCTTGTCTTTCTCCAGCTGCAGGACATTCTGATGTGTTTAGGAGATGCTGGGTGAACGGCACACTGGATAACATGGAACTGATGTTATCCACTTCTTACTCTATGAAGTGGGGTCATGATGAAAGGTTATTATCGGTCAGTATCTTCCCTGCTGCAACAAGGGTTTGAAATGAGCTTTCTTTCAATTAGAGTCAAAAGTTTGAACATTGTGATGTTTGCATCTGTTTTGCAACAGTAATGTATTGGTTTGTCCTTGAATAACTCTTACTGAAAGACATGGACAATTATTGAAGTTAATGATTTTAATCAAAATTAAAAAATAAGGCACTACCTGATGATCAGAAGTTAATAGCCAAACAGCTCTTACTCTCACTTATAGTTTTATGATTAGCTGCCTGGTGGAGTGTGATATTACAGAACAAAAAAAAGTTAATTTTCAAACTGTAAGCCTGATTTATAGAATAAACAAGTTCTTTCCAAAATATAAAAATTGATCAGTGACATTCAATTAAACACAAAATAAGAACCCAATCAAATTGACTGAAAAAATAAAAAGGGTGAAAGAATAACAAATATGAACTATTAATAACAATAAATAAATTAATAAAATAACAATGAAAAACAACAGTCCAGCTTTGATATGTATTTTTCTATGAGGGAAATATGAGGGAATTTAGCTCCAGATCATCTTCCCATCTGGCAAGGATCACCAGTTGACATGTGTTCAAACTGCAACTACAAAAACCAAAAATAACCAGCCCTCCAAAAATATACAAAGCAAAGAAAGGACATGTTTTGGCTACATGTCGTCTCAGTTTATTACAGACAAGCAATGTGTGAACAGAGAGATTAAAGGGCCTCTAAGCCAATCACAGACAAGCTGGGCAATCAGGCCCCCAAAAAGAAACATCTGTGACAAATAAAAATAATATGCAACATTCTATAAAGTCACAAAAGTCAAAGAAAATAATTCAGTCAATACCAACTGATGACTATTAGTTGGTATTGACAGTAAACCTTTAGGGTTTACTGTTTTGCCACCACAAAAACACAAGAGCTGTTTTTACCCTGAACACAGGGTAAAAACAGCTACTCCATCTATAAACTGATCATGTATTGATTTATGTATTTTTCTTAATGTCAAAGTTGTTCTGTATTTCTACAATATTTTTATATTTTTATTTACATATACTTATTTATTATTATTCCATTCAATTATTCGACTTCCCTTTGAGAGGTGCTGTTTTAAAGTTTCACTGGTCATTCTTCGTGCACAAGGAGAATAAAAAGAATTCTGATTCTGACTCTTACTGTGAACCATTTGAATGAACGCTTTCTAATTGTTCTAAGAAGAATGTGGTTAGAGTGAATCCAAAACTGTGATTTTCATTTGACATAATGGATCAGAATGGATCCTACTGGAGCAAGTGAAGGTTGATGAATAACTGCAGTGAAGGTATTCATCAAATAATGCTGGGTCCTCTTCTCTCCCTCTTCATACTGCTGTATTATGTGCTACACCCCAAACCTCTACGTTTTCTTGTTCAGGTTTTCTTAATTAATCTCTGTTGTAATAAATCCTTTGGGTAAACATTGCATGTGGCAAATGAATCCATTCTGTACACACTGTCTTCAAAGCCAGAAACAAAGAAACCATCTTTAGCAACCAGAAGGATACTTGTGATAGACGACAGCGTGAACATTTAATTGTCACCTAGACTTGAGTGATTTAAGACATTTGTGTCCCAACCAGACTTTCCAAGGTTACTGTGATCAACACTTTTGGCTTAAAGTTCACAGACTTCAATTCAATTTATTTATGTCGTCACAAAAATATTAATTTTACATTTGATGAAACAGATGTTCATTCACATTGACCAAATGATGTAAGTAAAACATCTTTGTTTTGTAAATATTTAATAAAATCAGTTGAGCTCTGATTTGTTCCAGACCTTTTTAAGGGTCCTTTGATGTAATTTGAACATTTTGTAACAACACAGTTTAGCCCTGCAGTGATTTAAAGTGTTGTATTGTCCTGAACACAGGGTACCTGCTCTGAGAAGAAGGAACGGCAGTTATTCCAGGGCACAGAGCCAGATAGCCGTGGTGAATGAACAAGAAGGAACAGAGAGGACAGCTCGGTGGGGATGGGGAAGGAGGGGGGCCGGCAGAGGATGCAGACTGCTGAGATGGGATGAGGACTGCCTGGACACAAATGTTGCTTCAAGGACATCTTCCATCATGTGTCAGAGTCCTGGAGAGAGAAACTTGCTGACAGCAGGAAAATCCACTCAGTCCGGTCAAAGATCTCTTGCAGATTTTCTGCAGGTCATGTCAGAGTCAGTGACTGACTTGAGAAGAATATTGACTGTGTGACAAACCGGAACTAAGACCTCACAAGTTTAAATGAGTGAGGTGACGATCTACCATCATTAGCCTCATACCCCTCCACCAGTACCACCAGTATGAGTCTACATCCTCCCACTGGACTCCTTCTGGAGAAACCAGAGGTATTGGCCCAGCCTCTGTTTGAAGATTACAGTGAAATCAGAGTATCTACAGTAAATAGAATACCTCCAAAAGGTTTATTTCAGTAATTCAACTCATAAAGTAAAACTCACATATTTTATCTATTAATTTCATAGTAATCCATTCAAAACACATTTCTATACATCTTGAAGGCTAATATTATATATATAAAAAATATTTTAACCTTGAATTGTGAACTTACTAAATGTGTATCCACATACTGTACTGTATCTGTACAGTACATGCATGTGGTCTGGGCTCCTTTTGCTTGAGTTACTGTGTTAATGCAGTGTGGCATGGAGGGGGTCAGCCTGTGGTTCAGCTGACTCTCCTCTTTTCCTTTAGGCTTTGGTTTCTCACTGCGGCTGCAGTCAGCACCTTGTGAATCCCCCCAAACTCTCAAATGGTTTTTGCTTCACATACCCATCGAGGCTGCAGTTATCACAGTTGTTTGTGCCCCCTTTTCGACCACGCACTTTCCTTCCACTAAACCTTCCTTAGCATACTATGGACAAAGAACTCTGTGAACTTCTTTTGCAATGACAGTTTGTGAGCTATGATCACTGAGGATGGAGAACCTCTGTTGGACTATCATCAAATCAGGAGATTTCTCTTTGATTATGTAGACTAAGGTTCTCAGTTTATGATCAACTGAATTTATGGTTTTCAACAGCTGTCAGCCACAATCAGCTAAAGGAACACACTGTCAATTAACACTGACTATAAAAATAACTAATGAAATCTAATATTGATTATTTAGTTTTGGGTGTTTTATTATTGACATATTCCAGCACATTAAATGTTTCCCCCAGTCATTGCCATAAATGGTCAACTTTCATTCAGATCAATGCTTTTAGAAACATTCATCTGAAGTCCTTCTCTCCACACCCGCAAGCTTCTACCGCCATCTGTTGGTTGTCATGACTCACAGCAAGTGTTTTCATGTGGCTGATCTGCTCTTCACCCCAACAATGTAACACTAAAACTAAATTCTGTTTTTAAATCCTATTACACTAAAATCACTCCCCTGGTCTACAGTTGGCCTTCCAGGGAGGATTTTCTGATTCAGGGTACAGCAAATGTCACAGATTACTAAGTATTTGGGTTTGCATTAAAGTTTGGGTCTGCAACCTGCAATGGCTCCTAAGACCTTCCAGAATGGCTCTTGATAACATATTTGTGCAGGTCCTGGTCATAAAATTAGAATATCATTAAAAAGTTGAAATGTCAGCAATCCCAGACAGAAAGTGAAACTTGTATTTTATATTAATTTGTTACACAGACTGTTATATTTCAAATGTTTATTTGTTTTAATCTTAGTGATTAAAACAGATAACAAATAAAACCCACAAATTCTTTATCTCATAAAATTAGAATATTACTTAAGACCAATACAAAAAAAGGATTTTTAGAAATGTTAGCCACCTGAAAACTATGAACATTAAAAGTATGAGCATGAGAAGCACTCAGTACTGAGTTGGGGCTCCTTTTGCCCAGATTACTGCAGTAATGCGGCGTGACATGGAGTCCATCAGTCTGTGCCACTGCTCAGGTGCTAAGAGAGGCCAGGTTGCTCTGACAGCAACCTTCTGCTCTTCTGAATTGTTGGGTCTGATGTATCACATCATCCTCTTCACAATACACCAGAGATTTTCTATGGCGTTAAGGTGAGGTGAGTTTGCTGTCCAGTTAAGAACTGGGATGCCATGGTCCTTAAACCAGGTTCTGGTAGCTTTGGTTCTGTGTGCAGGAGCTAACTCCTGTTGGAAAATGAAATCCGTATCTCAATACAGTTGGTCAGCAGCAGGAAGCCTGAAGTGCTCTAAAACTGGTAGGCGGCTATGTTGACCTTTAACCTCAGAAAACACAGTGGACGGACACCAGGCAACCCATGGCAACCCAAACCATCTCTGACTGTGGAAACTTTGACTGGACCTCAAGCAACAAGACTGGACCTTCTGTGCCTCTCCTCTCTTCCTCCAGATTCTGGCGCCTTGATTTCCAAAGGACATGAAGAATTCACTTTCATCAGAGAATAACTTTGGACCACTCAGCAGCAGTCCAGTCCTTTTTGTCTTTAGCCCAGCCGAGACGCTTCTGATGCTGTTTCTTGTTCAAGAGTGGCTTGAGAAAGGGAATGTGACAGCTGAAATCCAGGTCCTGCATATGTCTGTGTGTGGTGGTTCTTGAAACACTGACTCCAGAGTCCACTCTCTGTGAATCTTACCCACATTTTTCAATGGGTTTGTTTCACAATCGCCTCCAGGATGTGGTTATCCTGATTGCTTGTCCGCTTTTTTCTACCACATATTTTCCTTCTCTTCATCTCTTTATGAATGTGCATGAACACAGAGCTCTGTGCACAACCCGATTCTTTACCAATGACCTTCGTGTCTTGCCCTCATGTGCAAGGTGTCAAAGATCATCTTTTGGACAACTATCAAGTCAGCAGTCATTCCCATGATTGTGTAGCCTACAGAACTGGACCGAGACAATTTAAAAGCCTTTGCAGGTATTTTGAGCTAATTATCTGATTAGTGCGTGGCACCAGGGGTCTTCAATATTGAACCTTTTTGCAATATTCAAATTTTCTGAGATACTAAATTTGGAATTTTCAATAATTGCAATAATCTTCAACACTAAAATAAATAAACATTTGAAATATATTCATCTGTATGTAACGAATGAATATGATACACAAATTTCACTTTTTGAATGAAATTACTGATTTAAATAAACTTTTTTATGATATTCGAATTTTATGATCAGCATCTGCAAGTACATTGTCACTGTCAATTTCATTGACAGTGACTCAAAAAGTACCACAGATATGTTACAGTGTGTATCCATCCTATTTTACCAACAGTTCTGTAGCTTTTTTATTTTAAAATGTAAGAAATAAAATGGGGCTTCTTTAAAAATTTCCCACAGTGAATATCTATACAAAATAGATCTAAGCTAAATGTGTAAGAGACTCCATAACAGTAAACTGATTATCAACAGAATTTGGAAACTAGAGAGAACTCCAGAACAATAGTTCATAAAAAAATACAGTGAACCCTCGTTTTTCATGGGGGTTACATTCCAAAAAGAAACCGTGATAGACGAAATCCGTGAAGTAGTAACCTTTATTTTTTTACAATTATTTTACAATGAAATACTCCATAATACATTGATACCAAAGAACAAAACATTTTTACAGGCCCAAGCATTTGTTTAACAAATAACTACTGTCAAATAATTATTTTAATCATTAAATTAACTGAAGGTTTCAAATTGCGGAGATCAGCACCGCAACCCGAGTCATTGGACTAGAACCAGAGAAAATAAAAAATGATTCTGAAAAAAAATACAAAGTACAGCAGTACAAATAGTGACTCACGTGTATTTCACTGCTCTTCTGACTGAGCCGCTGCATCCTGACTCCACTCTGTAGCGTTTTTTTCTTCTAAAGCCTGCGGTGCAGGTGTGTGTTTTCAAGAGAACATAGTTATAGGTTGTTGTTGTCGCTCTTTTTTCTTCTAGACTAAAAGATTCTTATAAACCGACATGCCACCATCGATTATGTTTGAGTAGCATGTCCAGAAGTTGAACTTTTTCTGCGATAGTTAGCATCTTCCTCTGTCTTTGGGGCCCGACCGCAAGTGCCTTTGCCGGTGCAGAACGTTTTGTCCACATTATTGGTTTTAGAGAAACTTGAAATTGCAAGAGAATTTGCAAACTTAAATTTGGCAAGCTGTTTTACGTACGTGTACGTATTAAACCACAACGTTATTGACACACAGGTAGAGAAGAAGCAGAGAGACTGTTTAGCCAATCAGGACGCAGAATACAATGCACTGTGGAAAAAAAAAAACTGTACAAAAAAATCCACGAAGCAGCGAGACTGTGAAACGTGTTATAGCGAGGGTTCACTGTAAACAAAAGTTTTCAGTATACAAAATGAAAATTAAGAATAGTTTGTGAAACACGCACACACGCACCCTCATTTGTACCATTTTAATGACTATACCAACATAATTATTTGGCGTATTAGAAATAGTTACATGTAAAAAAACAAGAAACATGTCCAGGTGTGTGTGAAGATCAGCAGGTGTGTGTTCAGCTTCAGTCCGGTTTTGTACTGTTGAGTGAAACAGCAGAATGGAGAGGTGTGCAGTACTGCAGTGGAACATCCAGACCCACAACAGGCCCCACCACACTCAGCCATGACAGCACATAGTGCACTGGCCTGTTGGCATGAAAACATACAAGTCAGTGGGTTAAAATGGTGTCAAACTGATGAAACCACATTATTACAAAGGAAACTGAAAGCTTTTCTTCTTTGATCATTACTTGGCCTCATATTGAAATATTTCCCATCATAAATCCCAAAAATAAGTGTTACTAAAACCAGTCAGTCTGAAAATCAGGGCCTTGTCCAGGTCTGAAAACTCCCACTTCTCTTCATTAGTATGACATTTACTCATGATCTGATTCAACACACGCAAGCTACACGATTCATTAAAAACATCTAGCATCATGTTTTCTGTTTTATTATTGAAAAGTTTAAGGAAGTTTGATGCAAACCAGGATTTCACTTCAGCTGGGCAAGAAAGTGAGGGAGGAGGGTGGAAGTGAGGAGTTTGGTAAAGTGGACAGGAAGAGATGGGCATCATCAGCGAAATATCATCTTAGTCCTTCTTAAGCAGTGGGCCTTTCTTGGATTGAGAACTAGGAACTAGGTCATGACCCTACCTGCCTTGATTTGCAGCCTGCAGCACAGGTCCCATGAACTCCTCTGTTCTACATGGGTGAAAGAAAAAGAACGGCTGGCCCAGCAAGGGGTGCTCCTGTCACACACCAAGAATGAGGGCTCAGCAGAGCTTCAGAGACCCCTGGACACCAGGAGGAGGTTGGGAGTTCCTACCTGCTGACTTATTGCATTCAGAGGGCAGTTCTGAAGACACAGTCTGTAGTTTGGGTGGATGGTGCTCCACATCTCCTCTAATGCCAGGCTCCTCCCCTCTGAGACAAGAACAGCAAAAAACACATAAAGCACTAAATTATACCGAAGGTCAAATGTAAATCCTCTGCAACACACATTATTTGCCATTCTCTGTTCACAAATAACTGCACCTCAATAGGCCGGGAAGTCAAACTCCTGAAGTGACTCGTCTGTCTCTGCTCTGATGCAGGACGGTGAAGAGTCTATTTTCTGCCAGACAGGCAGTCAGACAGAAACATTGTAAAGATTTACTTTTAGCTGGTTGGCTCCAGCTGAGGTGGAACAGAGTTCAGACAGATGGCAGCACAGATTAGCGGGAGAGCTAACAGCTAGCTGCTGGAGTCATGAAGGATTCAAAGTCAGCAGAGGTACACTTGTGAAGAGTGAAGTGGTTGATGATGCTAAAGAGAAAATCTAGAGCTCAGACTAGCTGGTCAGCTAAAACCAGCTAACTCACAAGCCTTGGATAACAGTCCAAGTTACTGCAATAAATCAACAAACTTTTGAAGACCCATCGAACATCTGCTAGCTTCTATCTCCATTTCTATGGCAACCCTGTTGTCTCTGACAGAACCTGACTGTTGCTCTTCCTATGAAGTAGCTTATTTACACATGAACTGCATCATCTGTAAATTATTTGATCTGCCAATTGCATAAACATAATAAAAAAATATATATTGCAGGTAAAATAACAGAGCTACTCCAACAAGCTACCACTCTTGTGGCAGCTTGTTGCCTCTAAGAGTTGCTCTTTGGGTTTCTCATGACAGAATGGAGATCTGCTTTGTGTCTGAAGAAAAAAAAATCTTGTGCCATTTTTCAGTTTCTTTACATGCCATTTACATCCCAACACAGCAAGTTCAAAAAGAATCTAATATATTACAGTCAAAGAAAGGGCAGAAAACTAAAATCCTTACTGCCATCATTTCCTGTCTTCATCATGCCTGCTTCTGTACTGCAGATGACTTTCCTTTGGCTACTGCAGTCAACATAGACCCACCTGCTTCTGTGGCTGGCCTGATCTGATCTGGGACAGTGATGATTTAAACTGGTGCTTTGATAGTAAATGGAGTTATTACAACAAGCTTTAATACTCTCCTTATAAATGACAAAAAATAATATTTGACTTAACCGTCAGAGGCTAGGGAGGGGTCTGTTTCTGGCAGGAATAACCAGGCACTCTTATAGAACCTTTAATTGTATGAAAACCTTTAATCTAAAAAAAATTTTACTTCCTAAAAATGTCAACTTAATGCTAAAACCAGAGTGAATGTAAGATCCTGCTTTCTGTGTGACTAACCCAAAGTGAATGCTCTGAAATACAGGACAGGAGCTCCGTAGCTGCAGGAGAACAGGATGTGATACTCGTACTGTAGCACCAGGCTGCTGCTGTTAGTCACTGTGTAGCTACCATCATCATCATCTTCTTCTTCAGCTCTGAGGAAGTCAGAACAAGTAGAGGCTGCTGGGTGCTGCTGTGAAAGAGCAGACACAGTAGAGCTCAGTATGTCTGACTTTGTGATCTTTATATGCTTCAAAGTAAAACAAGTATTTACTTCTTCCTTTTCTTGTCCAGTAGAGTCACACAGGGTCTGTGGCTGTGGGTGGAAACTTAATCTCTCCGGGTCATGAAGTGGACCCCAGTCACTAGGAACTGACCTTAGTGCAGTCTTTCTGAGGTAGCCTTCTTCTGAGCCCTGCAGTCGTATTAAGAAAATCCCACAATACCTTTTAACTCTCCAGCTGTGTGCGCAGTGACAGAGGGAGTAGACACCTGCTCACCTGAACGGATTCCCAGCTCCAACCATCCCCCAACTGGTCAGAGCGCTGAAGGAGCAGCTGACAGGACTGACGGAACTGCTCCTCATCCAGGACACTGCAGCTCATCTCTGATTGGACGAGACATGGAGACAATGAGGGATCCTAGACACGCCTCCCCCACCACACACACAGACAGAGAGAAAACCACATCCAAACTAAAACTACAAAATATATATTTTTGTAGACAGTCCTGACAAAACGGGTTAAACAAAACTGCAGTTACATGGGAATGAGCGCATGTAACTGCGCTCAATCCAGTTACATGTTGTTGTAAAAATATCTCGAAAAGTTCTGGTTTAAGCGTTTGGACCATCCTATCTACTAATAAACTAGATTCTAACATCTTGTTCTACTTCTCTAAAACGAGTACATACCTGGGAACCCATGGAGTCGGAATTGTGTTCTGTGTTGTGTGTAAATATTTACCGCAGATCGCTGCAGCTCCAGCCAGGCTCCTTTAGAGGCCGCGAACAGCTTATTGCTACAACTAGCTCTGTCCAGGCTGAAGAACATTATAGAGTCGGGCCTAAAAGGAAGAGAAATATCTACATTTTCAAGCAGGATTTTTTTTTTACAGAGAGAGAGATATATATACACGTATCTTCGTCTTCTTCTTTTTCTTCCTATTGTGGTAGGTCGCAAACAACTTTCAGGTGTATACCGCCACCTACTGTACACGAGTGTGTAGCATCACTAGTTTACAGATATTAAATTCTATTTTTAACTTTGTATTACGAAATATTGCTTTCCTTTATCTATATACATCATCGAAGTTTCCTTCAGTTCCCAATAGTTCTTTAAGATCCTCAATAGAAAGGGTGTGTAAAGGTAAACATATACACACACAAACATACTTATACACACACATATATATATGTATGCATTTTTACACATAACTTTTGTATGTGTGTCTACATATTTTGAGAAATAACATTTTAAGTTTGCATTAGGTGTGTAAGGTATAATCATCAAAATGAAAAGACAAAAAAAAATGTCTCATGTAATGAATACAACTTTTACTATTCAAACTGAATAAATGAACTTTTCAGGTTTTGAGATGCAGTTGTATTTATTCAACAACAGTTGACAAGAAGCAGAGATGGATCCAGAAAATTTTACTTGGCAGAGCAAATGATTACCATGAGGTTTAGGTCAGGTGGCAACGCTGAACATCCTCATGAAGTAAAAAAGCTCTCTCTCAAACCATCTCTTTTGATCATAAACCTGACCATACAGCCAAAGAGAGATTTAAAGAGGATCGGCAAAAGCAAATGAAGTAGATTGGCAGGCCTTGGTTAGAACTGATGTTGTAACCCATGTGACTGTGGAATATTCTGCCTGCTAATTAAGCCATTAGCATGTTAGGACAGTCATGAATGTTGGGACAATGGTGGCGATAGCAGTTGGACTTCGTCCCACAATTGTTTAGTCACTGGTTTGACCCCCTGCTCCACCACCTCTGTTGTGTCCCTGGACAACATTGCAATAATATGATACTTCACCTACAAGAAGTGGTCAGAGGGCCCAGTGGCACAGGTGCGTGGCAGCCTCACCTCTGGAAGCTGTGGCTCCTGTCCATCATGACTGAAAGTGGTGTAAAGTGCTTTACGGGCTTCTGGACTTGATAAGATGCTATGCAAGTCATTTACCATTTTACAGCAACAACCTTTAGAAGCTTTTTTAAATAAGGTTGCTACTGGAGATCATCAACCACAATTACTCTTTGAAGAGACATAGATGACATGAGTCACAACATTTGGCATGAATACGGTGTGAATCATATTCTGAACCCACCTCTCATTCCTCCATATGAAGTCTGAATCAAAGTGACAACACTCAAATAGCTCTTGCCTGTTTTTTAATGAAGACTCTCGGATTTCATACAGATGTTGAAAGTTAGCATCATTGGTGGAATGCAGGGTACACAGAGAATCTTCAGTCTGAAATTGCTTTCTTTCTGCTACTCAGCTGAAGAAGACCATATCATTCTATATGTAGAGTGAACAAGCTCTTATGTCTTACTTCATTCACAGGTTTCGGTAAGAAAAATACTCTGTGGGAAGTAATAATTATAAAATCTTCACATATTCGAATGATGGACATATGCAAATACCTCTGGTAGAATTGTAGGACAGCACAATATGTCATCGTTTTTACATAGAACTGGAACATAAAGGAGTTTTTAGTGTACATACTGTTTAGGAAAAAAATTAACGGTACAATTAACAACTGCTTCTCCGGGCACCAATACAACCATCAATACTGATATCTGCTGTTTCCATTTTGATGTTTCAGACTGAAGGCCATTTCTAAGTGTGGAAAGCATGGAACACTGACTGGAAGCTAAACTGGCCAAACGGATTGGGAATAAAGGGCTGTTCTTTGTTGGAATGTCAGCCACACTAATGTATGAGGGGCTGAAGTGTGCTGATCATTTCTGACCGAGTGGATCCATTCTCTACCTCACTACATCAAGCTTTTGGTTGTGGTGTAACTGAGATGTCAGTCGGGCTTTCAGAGAGGAACAGAAAATGACAGTCTTTATCACTACATCTGTCCATGTTTGGTTTTGTTCACCTTTTTCAATATTTTGGAGTATTCTCTGTTTGAAATGAACTCTTAGACCACATCTGCAATCCTTCATTCTTAAAACTAAAATAATTTTCTTCTTCTTTAGCCTTTAGATCTGGCTAGAAATGACCTTACAAGTTTGGAGCCATAGGAGAGATTATCCACAGTCCACATGAATGGTTCACTTAATCTAAACATGGGAAACTTTTTGTGTTTCTCTTGCTTGTTTAATACTATACAGCCATTTAATAACCCTTGCATTTCGCTCCACAGCTGAGATGCCATAGGGGACACGCTCACCGGCCTCCTCTTCTTCCTCCCCCTCATCCTCTTCTGATATTCCGTCATTGGAAGATCGCCGTGACTGGTCACAATCGGAGGAGATCATAGAAGCTGATCGAAAGTTCAGGCTGACAATGTCCGAGTTGGCTCGTGCAAAGTTCTCGGGACCCACTGCCTCCAACTCCTCAGGATCAAGGCCGCAATAATTAAAAAAGCGTTCCACATCCGCTCCGGCCCTGGCATACCGATCCGACAGGTCCGACTTGGATCTGTGTAGCGACGAACGACGAGTCACGTTTGAACCCTGTTCCAGATCAATGTTCAACTCAGCTGATGCACTAGCAGGGTCTCCAAAGTCACATGGCAACAACTGTGGGGTTGTGTTATCGTAGGGCGTAGGGGACATTGGCGGACGTGCACGTGGCAGTGACAAGGATAGTGCAGGAGGGAGAGCGGTGGGTTTTGGTTTGGGAGGGAGAGGTGGAGCTGAGGAGCTGCTAGACTGAGTGGTGCGCAGCGGTTTACCGTTGCACAGTCGCAGTAGGTCAGATGATGAGTGGGAGGTCAGGAGAGGTGGCAGTGGGGAATGAGAACGTTGGACAACTCCTCCTTCACATCCTCTTTCATCTTGGACTCGTCTGCTAAGGTTCAGGTTTCCTGCTTGTTGTGAAGTGCGACGCCCCCCGCTGGCCACTGGGAGAACCTTTAAGGAGTGAGAGAAGGATCTGAGAGAATGCGAGGTGCTCGGACTGGGAGCTGAGTCTGAAGGTTGCTCATTAAGGGTCATGGTGGATCTGTATGTTAGTGGCATCCTAGGAGGAGAAACAGAAACAGAGTATTAGAAAGCACCACAAACACAAATGACCACAGAGGACCTACATGTGAGCATTATGTTATTATAGTAATCGCTCTATTATTGAATTTGCTGCTGGCTGTGCCTTTACCTGAGCAACAGGTGAAGGCACAACTGTGTTATTCTGGGACACAGACATATTGTTCCATGTACTGTAAATTCATAAAATTCCAAATATATATAAATTACATAACATGTCAAGAGTTTACAGTTACTTTTATTTTTTTTTAAACATACATAAGTTCAGAGCATTGGTAACCTTGCATATGGTTAAGATTCTATCTCAAATAGCAATTGTTAAATTAACAATATTTATTTTGGAAAAACATTGTAATTCAAATCTCTGAATATTTTCTGTTGCTGGTAAAAACAGTCATATTCTGCAATACCGAAAGTCACTGAATCTAGTGTGAAGTGCTTTGGGGTCCTCTGGACTTGATAAAGCACTTCATGAGGACATATCATTTACCATTTCCCCTTTCAGTTGAAATAAAAGAACTGTTCTTCTTATTAGGACTACTAGATATTATAACTGACACTCATTCGAATCACTAAAAATGCAAGATATTTAAAGATCTTCTTGAATTTTTGCAACATCTGAAACTACTTTTTTCCAGAAATTCTGCTCATCAAATGCTGCAACAATCTTAAATTTTAGCCCGTAGGCATAGTTGTTTGTAAAGGTCAAAAATTCTGTTTTGACATTCCATTACTTTGAAAATATTACTAAGCCATCCCTTAATATGACTCTGGGCAAATTGTTTTGATTTCCACTGGATGAAATTCCATGTACTGTAAATTCATAAAATTCCAATTATATACAGTGGCCTTTGAAATATATTCACATCCTTGGACTTTTTCCACTTTATATTGCTTTTTCAAATTAACCATGAACAAAGGCTATTTTGACAAGATAAGTTACAAAAAAGTAGTAACATTTTTATAATAGCTAAAAAGTTACACAAATAAAATATGTAACATAATTAAGTGATTCCTATTGTTGACAGTAATAGTCTCCAATTTGCACATAACATAAAAAAACTATAGACATTTTAATAGTTAAGACTGTTACTTCAAGGTTTGAAAAAGTTCATAAATATTTCTTCTTTATGAAAAGAACTGATGTTAAAAACAGCCTTCACAAAATAAAAAGACCTTAGAATGACTTGGTTTCCTCCAGATATCTACCATTTCTCCTATAAGAATTTCACAATCACATTTCCATCTTCCAATGATCAAATTCAGAATCATTTTATAATCAGGCAAGAGTTTTTGCTGATGTGTAAACTCAAAGTTATTAAAAATGCGTCTTTCAGCTTTTTGTTAATGTTGTGTTCAAATCAAGCTTTAAAATCAGAGATAGAATTAGAGGAACTCAGTGTATTAGGCCTTAGAAATACCCTAGACAATATGCAACTGTCAGCAGTGACTCACCCCAAAGGCGTCCAGCTTCGGGCCATTCTGACTGATGACTTCATGAGGACGGCACTTTTAGCTCCACCTGACAATCCTTCAGAACCTGCTGCTGAGGCTGATGATGAGTTCAGCAGATTTTTTAAGATCTCCAAATTTAAATTCTCCCGTTTGCCGCTGCCACAGCTGGACGCACATGTGTCTGACTTTGCGTTGTTATTGGACGCTTTGAAAGGGATCCCGGCTCCGTTCCCTCCCCCACCAATCCCAGGGCTTTTCTTTGACAGGTTGGAAGGGTCAATGGTGGGCTTGGCCAGGACAGGCGGTTTGACTGGTTCTTGCTTGGCATTGATGACCTCCTGACTCTTAACATACTTTGCTTTGTCAGCTTCTAGTCTCTCAACTGCACTCAGGCGGTTTGGGTTTGGTTCCGCCTGAGAACACATTAAAATGAATTATTCTATGTAAATAGTTTCAGGCATTGAAAAATAAACATTTCATCATAAAGCAGTATGATCCAATTACTGCATACTTCTGCAACAAACCAATCAATTAAATGTTCTAACCAAAGAACATTCCCAACAATGACCACAGATATGTTTGAGGAAATCAAAGTGAAGATTTAAAGCCAAAGGGAATTGTAACAATTGCCAAGAATGATGGTAACAGCATCGCACAAACAATAGGTTTCTCCTTCACCTTTAGATCAACAGTGAGATGGTGAAATGTTTTGAAAGGTGAGTAACTGGGCATTCCAACAGGAAAATGAATAACAAGTATCTGGAATAATTTTGGCCTGACCTCAACCCTATCGAAAACGACACATATAGATGTTGGGTTTGTGGCAGCAGACCAACTCTTTGAAAGATGTTTACTAACTCCGTCAGAAGGAGTGGTCAGATACTGTGGCAAACCTTTTACAGAAGCTACAAAAAGCAAGTTGGAACTTGCCCAGAGACATTTAACTATATACAGGAGTGCATTTCCTCTACATGTTCCTAAAGGTTTTTCGCCAAAACTTAACTTTCCAAAGACTTTTTATTTACCCAAGATGTTTTTTGTGAGTTTTGAATGGGGTCTGAAACCTGGGCAGTAAAATATGACTCCTGACACTGAGAAGGTCATCGTTCTGCAGGAGTGCTATAACGATAAGGGGGCACAGATTTTGAGGTGGTGGTGCGGTTGATCCTCTTATGTGTTGGAATGTGTGAGGGAGCTTGGCTACATTGTCGAGTGGTGGACTCCTGGAGGGTGGTCTATGCCTCTTGGGGGACATACCGGACAGGCTGAGGGGTATTGAGCCCTGCACCTGTGGGACTTTCTAATTGGGGCGGGGTCATAAAACCGGCCTGCTGTTCTGGGCTGTGAGTGCTGGAAGGTTTATGACCTTCTCAAACATATTGCTTCCTCTTAATTCCATATAACAAATTAGCACACATATGTCCATAAACACACAATCACTGTTACATAATCCAAAAGGTCAGAGGTCATACCAGCACAGGTTCAAATTACATAATACAACCTGTGTCACATGATATCATGGGCAACCATAATTTAGTAAAGTCAATCATGCATTTAGGACACCATCCCCTGAAGTTACTATTAAATTATCATTAGCCAATGGTCCATACTCCATGGACACAGCATAGAACAAGGGGCTGATTTTTACCAGATGGGAGCATTCATCCAGCTTCTTCATATGGTTTGCATGGAATACTAAAGCAGGACATTTGATTTAAAAAAAAAAGAAGCGCTCCAATTAGGATTACAATGAGCCATCTACAAATATTATTTGTGATAATTTACACATAGCTGTTAAGCTCTGAAATTAAATTTAAAAATCCCTTTTAAATTGGAAGTTTGAAAAAATAGATCTTTAAAAATAAAATCATTCAACATATGTAGCTTCAGAGCAGTAATTATAGACACCACCAGAGCAGTAATTATAGACACCACATTGTAACACATCATTGTTTCCATATATTATGGTTTCTTTGAGCCATGACAAATGGCTCAAATAAATTTTTAAAAGGCCAAAACTAATCTGACCTTCGACCTCAGCTGTAGGAGTCCCCATTAAATCCACAACAATGATATTCTCACCTGCCTTCTGAAGTACTCAGGGCCCTTGTTGAGGATGCGAAGAGGTACAGTGGAACTGAAGGGTATGGTCGGGCCAGCAGACTTGCTACCTGGCAGGGGAGGAGCCAATGTCTCTGTCGGCATGGCAACAAGGCGATTGGGGTGGCCGGCCGTGGTGGCAATAGGTGCGGGGTGGTTGACAGAGGGTGGGGTCACTAAGGAACCCCCAAAACATGAAGACACAAGGTGGAGGCAAGAAAAAAAATCTAAAAGCAGCCAAACCCCCTCACCCTGCACATCGCTTCTGAGAGAAGGCAAGAGTTACTGAAGAGGAGTGGATAAGTGGGAGAATACTATAGTCACATAAACGGATTGAAAGGATGATCTCTGCTCTCTAATCTCTGTTACCTCTTTGGATTAGACAGCTTCAATCATTTAGGTTGGGCAACAGAACAATGGAAAGGAAAGGAGGCAAATGAATGCAGTGACTGGAAAGTGAAACTCAAGACATGTGACAGTGGCGTGGTGTGTATAAGAGATCCCATTCAGCCAGGGGACAGCAGAGGCTGTTAGAAAATCAACAACCTACTGCCTCTCCACTGAGACCAGCTCTCCCTTCAGCCTGATAAGCATCTGAAAAGGGGAAAGAAAAAAACAGTCAATAGAGTAGTTGGACATCATTTACCTTCAATATAGAACTGCAGTATTTCTGCAAGCAAACAAAGTAAATCATCCATTCATCTGAAGTCAGGCCATGATTGAGTTCTGTTGGTACAATTTTTATGATGGTCAAATCTTTTCTTTCTGGTTTTCTTTTTTAAATAAATGTGAAAACAGAAGAAACAACTAACAACAAACTAACATCGGTATATGATTTAGTTCCCACTAAATGAATATTCCTAGCTCATAACTTCTAAGTAGCAGAGATGAAAAATAAGCTTACCCTGGTCCCATCAAAAATAAAGGATTTTTTTTTAACTTTGAATTAACTTCTGTATCTTTTTATATCTGCTCATTTGAATTGTTGAGAACTATTTTTTGTTCCTCCTTTCTTAAAAACATATTTTACATCATAAACAATATTTACCAGTTTGGAGGCTTTGCTTTAGCTGTCCTCATTGGTTCACTTAAACCCTCTGCTTTAATGCTGCCTGTGTATTTGGCCTCTAGGTGCTGCAGGTTGTCAGTGGGAGTCACATCTGTCAGGTAAAAAACAACAAAACTGAGTAAAGCAGAGCAAGCAGAAGCTCCTCATGTCAGCAGAACTTCTTCTGTATCAGATCAATGAATGACCTTGAAGGTGATGTTGTTCTAAGTGCTAGATGGATAACAGCTCTATGAACTCTTTTCATACACAGCTGTGAATGGGGTGAACAGCTATTTAAAGCTGCATTCTTGTATGTATGTGGTTAAAGAAGGTAGACTAGCATGTCACTTCATAAATCGCAATTCGCCACCTACTGGGCAGCCACTGTAAGTTCCCTGAGAATTTCTCCAAACCCACAAGGACAGAAATGTTGAACACCTTAGGAATATCTTGCCAATTGTAAGGCAAACCTTTAGGTATAAAATCATGAGTAACATCAAAGTGCTAACATAACAAAAGAATGAACCAGTCTGCATCACTGGCTCTATTTTGAAATTTGGAACCATATTGTTCTTCGGGGAGTGATTGGGGGTTGAATGTGATTTAGTGGGAAGGGCAGCCATCTTGCAGTCAGATTAATTTGAGGTCCAATTCCAGCTTCCTCCCAAGCCACATCAGTGTGCAACTGGGCAATGCACTCATCCAGCTGACACGGCCTGAAATTCACAGCGGGATTGTGGGTGTTGCATATTATACAATCAATTCCTGCAAATCTAGTTTTTACAATTTAATGGAAATATAAAATTTTTGTAAAGGGCCTTGGTATAAAATTTGTTGTGAATTGATGGTATATAAATACACTGAACTGAATAAATCCAGAAAATTCCCGCATAGAACTACAACAGAAATGTGTAATAATGTGGGTGTTTGTTTTGGACCATGAATGATAACAAAAAACACATCCGCTACACACTTGGATGCTCACTCCTTCAAAGTAAAACATCTTTCCGCTGGTCCAGTGTGTCTCTTGCTCGCAGGCCAACAGTTGTCAGATTTAACGGCTTTAACAGTAAACCAATCAAAATGTGGAACGTTGGTTAAAACATGCATTTGACTTAACATTAACAATTTTAACTAAAACTTTTTGTTATTGTTTTTGTTTTTCAATGAAATATTTGCCACACTTCACTTTACTTTATCAAGCCATTTATTATTTCTATTTTTAATCAACAATTTTGACTGGATTAGTCCTCCACAGGAACAAAGGAGCAACTGAAAATGGACTAATGCAGTTCTTGTGAAAAGACATGAAGAGACAGAAGGAGAAAGAAGAGATGGAGGCTAGAGAGTGAGGAAAGGCACCAAGGATTAATGAGGCAACCAAAATCATGTGTCAAAGGGGCCATTGACACATTTAGCATAAATTCAACATAATACTCTAACCTTTTCCAAATAAACAGTTGCTTCATGCATAATACTTAAAATTAATTAAACATTTACCAATACATTCCAACAGCAACATTACTGGACTCACTGCATTCCCAGAACATATTTACAATAAGATCAAAAGGCAAATGCAGCATCCTGGATGAAGAGTTGTGGATAAACTGGAGTAAAAAGTAAGAAAAACAAGTAATTTATACACAGGTCTGCAACAAAAGAATTTTTATCAGACCAATAACCGGGGCTCTCAGTAAGAGATGCTGGCATCCATTGAGCTTGAACAGTAAAAACATTTTATTGCTACATCATCGGCTGGATTAAATTAACAACAGCAGGAGAAACCAGGCCAGGTTACAGAACAATGTTCCAATGTTTTATAGTTTTCTGTCACTTTTGGAAGGCACTGTGGATATTTCTTCCAGTATTCTTCAGAAAGGAATAAATTATTATTCAAATATTTATCCGTTAAAGCCAATACACAATATTTTTGATAGTTCTGGCCTCCCAAAATGAAGACATTTAATTTATTTGGACAAAAATGAGTCTGACATCCGTATTCCTTGCCTGAATCTTCACTTTACTCAATTTAGAATAGAAATACCCTCTATTGTTCCACAGTGTGGAAATTCCAGTGCAACAGTAACAAAGTGACAAAGAATGTAAAGTCATATAGGAAAAGAGTGTTGAGCATTTTTTGATATTTTATCTGTGAATTGTTGCTCGATGAAGATTTTAGCAACAATTCCACAGCGAGTGAGTTCTGTATTCAAAGATAAAGGCAATCCAAGCTTTTATCTTTGAATAATCACACACTATTTGTGTGTGACCTTTTTTTTTTATTGTTTTGGTCAGGCAGTGCAATCGGTTGCATTTGTTAAGGAGACAGAATTCTCCCAACAGCTTCATTGCTATGTGCTCCAAAATGATGCGAACATTCTCCTTTATTTTTAGTGTCAACAAAACAGACGTGCTTAATACCATTAATCTCATTGGAGAAGCCATCTGGAAGCCCCTCCCCCGCTGTCATGTCCACTACACTGTCCACTTTTTTGTTGTATTCATTGTAATGAATAAAAAGCAGGGAACTGATTTTGGGTAACAATCAGTTACCCATGATTTTACCTTCAGTTAGTTTAATGTACCTATCATTTGCAGTTTGAGATGTTTTGTGATCAGCAGAAATTACTGACCCACATTTGAAGCAATAATACCATTCAAGCTAAATGACTAAATAGTGCAAACTTGTGAACAAGATAATCATTCAATTCAATTGAGTTTATTTATTAGAAACTCAATTGCATGGGACACATTTTCCATGTAGGAACATAAGCAGTATTTCTGCTCTCAACACAAAACCTTGGAGGGGAGTGTCAGGCCGTCTATTGTAACCTGAAAGTTAATCATATTATGCAGCAGAATAATAATCTGAAGCACAGCAACCACTCAAGGGTTTAATAAAAAACAACTAAATTAAGGTTTTAGTGTAGCCTGGTCAAAGTTCAGCCTTAGATTAAATTGACCTAAAACATTATGTACATGCAGGAAAACCAGCCAGTACAGCTAGATTAAACATTTCTACAAAAGAGAGAAATGCACAAAAATTCCTCCACAGGGATGTGAAAGACTGTCTGCTAGTCATTGCCAACATTTGACAGCAATTGCTACCATATAATAACTGATTGTTATCAATAATAACAATCAGTTATTGATCAATCAATAATAACTGATTGAACAATCAGTTATTATATTCAGTGAACAGCAGGTTTTTTTAGTTTCACAACTGGCCTACCACTGGTTATGAAGCCAGAAGATGAAAGACTGATCATTTAACCACTTCAAATGAGGACAGTCACAATAAGCATTAAATCAATGAATTGCATGATAAATTGACACATACTCAATCATTTCCATTTGCATAATTTATTGTCTTTCTCTTTTCTTCCAAAACCTTGATGACAACAGTTTTCAATCTGGTGCTTTGGTCTAAGCTAACCCTTTATTTGAAGAAAAATTTTGTTTACAGAAACTTCAAGAGTATTTTATTTGTTGATTCTGTTTTTTTAATTTAAAATATTGTTCTGTTCCAGTGTCAAATGTTCATTAGAATTTAAAGTTTCCTGAGAATGTGTTCTTGCATTATTATGCTTTTATTATCATTTTACAATTTCAAAATGTTCTCAAAACAACAACCATTTAACAGCTGCAAATTTGAATTTGTGAACTTTTGAAATTTTACAAAAGAGAAAAAAAAGTTAATTGCAATTCAAGGGAATTTCCATCTACTAACAATATTGTTGTTTTGAGATCATTTTCATCTAATGTAAAGCTGATGACGTGAAAATGCAAGAACACATTCTCAAAGATCAAGATCAGAAGCCAAATTTAGCAGCTAATTCATTCAAACTATTGTAAGAATGAAAATTGGAGTAATGAAAATGTATAATGTTTGAATGTTTTTTCTGAAAAGTGATGTGTAATTGTGAAAGGTCCTCAGATGGGGGAGAAAAAAAGAAAAAAAAAAGAGTTGGTTGATGGCTTGCTGAGGAGCTTTAAAAATGAATACTTTAGATTAAAATGTATACATTTTTAATCTAAAACTATAAAGTACATGAATACTTTGTAGTTTTGTCCATTTCTCACTTTTCTTTCAGCCATGGTTACTGGTTGTGTGATATTTGTTTTTGCTCTGTTGAAGAATAAAGTCAAAAGAAAGAATCTACACAATCCTGACTAAAAGTTTACATAAGATGGAAGTTTTGACCTATAATAAGATACACAAGTTGATACAAATACGTTTAAATGGAAACCATCCTAACCTATGATCTGTTTGCTTATAACTAGAAGTTGTGAGGGAAAAAATCTACTTGTCTGAAACTTAGAAGTACAGAATGTGCAAATATCCACTAGTGTTCTGTTCAGAACCTGTGGTAAAGAACATTTTAATGGACATGTTATCTCAATTGTATTTACTTATTTATTCTCCTTTCTGTTGATTTGATGGGCTCTTCATTATTTGTTGCTCACATGGGGGTGGTGGTGTTTGTGGGCGGGGGCCGCTGAATACCAGGACAGAAATAAAGTAATGTAGCAGTTTAAAGATACACAATAAAATGCCCTGTATGGTTGAGTCATCAGACCAAAGCCGTTGCTATGGCAATGCCACAAAGCAGCCTGCTTACAGTACACCAAGAAATATAGAGATAAGCCTAAAACTTCCGGAAAAAGGTCATTTTGAGTAATGAGACCGGATTTGAGCTGCATAAATGCAACCATCCTCACTACATCTGCAGAGGACAATCATGAAAATATTCAAAAACACAAGGCCAAGCCAAACTAGAACACTGGTCTGTTTGTCAGGGATGCATTGATTGATGGTGATTGTTGAGGCCCGTCTTCTGGAGCTTCTATATGATCGAGCAGATCAGGCTGAATTGTGTTAAATGTTCTGGAGAAATCAAAGAACATGATCATCATAGCTATCTGCTTTGTCAAAATGACAGTGGGCTTGTTGATGCAGTCCTATGATGCCATTTAAACTTCAACTAAACAACAATAAATAAGTTGCAAGGATTCCTGATATGTGCTTGTTTGAATAATCAGGTGGCCCAACAGGAGTCTTTTCAGGACATTGGCACAAGGCTAGATATCTTCTGCAGCTCTGGAACCGTCTCCTAGGTCAGATTAAGGTTGAAGAGATGCTGCAGAATCCCACAGAGCTTCTCTGTAAAAGCCTTCACGGCTTGGAAACTGACATCACCTGGAACTGGTGAAGTTTAGTCTCTCCCACTGCCTTTTTGTCTGACTTCTAAAGACAGATAGGTGGGAGGCGGAGGCACAGGGAGCAACGGCATCTCCTGATTTGGTTGAAGAGAAACATGTAGAACCACAAGGCTCTATGGCTGAGGTGGAAGGAAGACAGAACATTTCAGTTGCGACAGGAAAGATGTTGCTCAAGCTGTCTATTGGGACGACTGCTTGGCTTAGAAAAGGATGATGCTGAACTTGTTCATGGACTGAACCTATTGAAGAATGTGTTCATTTCATTTGCTGTGTCCAGAGTTCCTTCTATATGTTCCTCCTTCTGCTTGAAGTCTGTGATTTTCTTTATCCCATACATTTCTGTTAGCATTAAGAATCAGAATACCTGTATTGCCATTGTACAAAAGCACAATGGAATTTCTGGAATTTGCTCTCTAGCTTAGTATGTCTTGCTGTCTATAGCCTAATCTTAATTTTAACTTGCTATATAGTCCTAAATAATTCCAGTCTCCCTCCTTAAAGTTTCCTTTTTCTTGTTTAGCAATTTTTTTAGGTCACTGCTGATCCAGAGTTTGCTATTGGAAAAGCTTCTAGCTATTCTAGTAGGGATAGCATTGTCTATAGTTCATATACATTTAGTCGGTCCCATTCCTGCCATGGCACTGATGTCGTTTCCATGTGGCTGACACGGTGCATCCCAGTCTGAAGCCTCAAAACAGTCCTGCAGAACTTTTTCAACCCCCTTTTTGCAGTTTTTTTTTATTATTACATTTGGCTTTTAAATGAAGGGTTTATATTTAGAGCAAAGAAAAGCAAGGTTGTCATCTGATTTTGCCAGAGAATATCTTGCTTTAAAGATTGATAACTCTGACATTTGCATAAAACAAATCCAACACTGTTTTCTCTGGCTGTCAACCATTTGACAGCCATTTGACGACTGTCAAATGGTTGAAATGTTAGAAATGAAGCAGTAGAGAGTGAGGCATGAATAAAACTAACAAATA
This sequence comes from Poeciliopsis retropinna, assembly GCA_010277075.1. Taxonomy (NCBI): domain Eukaryota; kingdom Metazoa; phylum Chordata; class Actinopteri; order Cyprinodontiformes; family Poeciliidae; genus Poeciliopsis; species Poeciliopsis retropinna. Next base: position 9,052,089 of record VMRM01000021.1, read on the forward strand.
TTGCCACAAATGCATTGGAGTGGTGTGTCTGTAGTTAGCAGCAACTGAACTGAAGACACCAAATGCATGGTTTGCAACAGCTAACAGAGGGATGTAAACAGTTCACAAAATGAAACAAGGGTAAATGATGTGGACAAAAACGTACTACTAACAGTTCAAATGACACTTCACAGTAACAATGCTAAATCTGTGGATTTAGCTATGCTTGCTAAATCCACAGATTTAGCAAGCATTAATCATTAATTTAGCAAGTAGAAGAAAGAGCAAAGGAGGTGGATTTAGCAATGCTTGCTAAATCCACCTCCTTTGCTCTTTCTTCTACTTTTTACATCTCTGTCTGCTTGTGTGGTCAGACAGTTCAGCAGAGAGACACAGTTGAGAATAAGATCCTGCAGCCATGTCTCACTGCAACACATAATACTGCATCCCTGGTAATCTGCCTGGATCTTACAGTTCATCCAAATTGTTTGCCAAAAGTCTCACTTTGCCTTTTATGATCGATGGTTTGAATTTCCCTCTTTACTCTCATCACATCACAACAAATGTTCAAAAGTAAAAAAGTATGACCAAAAATCCTTCCAACTGCACTGCATCCAAAAGATTAGTTGTCCAAAAATGTACTGAAACATAAAAATAAGTTTTTAAAATGAAGAAATCTAAATTAAAGTAGAAGAGCTACTCCAAATGCTGCCGCCTTGAGCAGTTTACTGTAACATCCAATCATATGTAATTAAGATAGTTTTCTGAATGACTTAAATTTGGTTTTAATTTCAGGAATGCTGAGCAATCAAATCCCTGGTCAGACAGCAACTCTGAGGCAAAATTCATTACCTTTTCCAGCTGGGATAAACAGAGCCAAGAGAGCTGGCAGAACTCAGGGCAGAATCTGAGGAAGTAACCACCTGAAGGCACTCCAGGCCACTGACACAGCATGGCTGTTTTCTGGCACACACACTCCAGACCACCCTCTTAAAATATTCAAAATATTCACAAATTTAACTTAAAGTATGGCAAGATTTAATTCAAGTGTAATATTGTTTTCATGATACATCATTTTAATGCAATTTAAGATTACTGACAGAGACAATTTACACTTCAGAGGTATTTTAAAGACTTGAGAGTTAAAGATTTATTTAAAGAGACCAATGTGATTTTTAATAAATACTGATGCCACTAGAGGGGTTTGTGTAAACCACACAGAAAGCTTTTTATTGCGAATTTAAGGCACTGATATCAGATTATTTATTTTCAGATTATTCAAAGAATTTTCAAGCTAATATTTTAAAAACTTTGACATTTGTTACCACTTCAAAAACAACACTAAAAGAAGTTGGAATAAAACAATGTGAGCATTGAATTCGAAGACCATAAAACAAGAAATGTAATGAAGAACCTAATTTTACTGTGTAAAATTCAAAGGCTTTGATCAATCAATAGTACTGAAACAGAGGGCAGCTGTGGCTACAATCAGTAGCTTGACATCAGCATGTCAATGTGTGCGTGAATGGAAATGACTGATCTCATGTAAAGCAACTTTGCTTTGAACCACGATTAAAATCAGCTGATTGGAAATAAATTACAGTCAAATAAAATATGGAGAATTGTGGTTAGAAAACCTAAGAGCAGAATCCAAACCCTAGCAGACAGACAATGTTAGTTTGTCTGCCTGCTAGACATAACCAGGGAGATGTTTTACATATTTATGATAAAGTTCATGTGCAAGATAATCAAAATAAATTAAAGTTTACTGACCCCATGCAAACACTTTAATGCCATGATGATATTTCAATCCAAGGTTATACCAAACTTTACTTTTATTTCTACAATGTGATGGGTGTGACCATTGTGTTCCTAACTTCCTTTTATTCCAACCACATATTAGATTCTTTATCCAGGATTATTGTTCTGCCAATTAATGTGAAAATCCTACAAGAAACTTTTTTCTGATTTTGTATTTTTGTAGCTTGAAGTGAGAACAAAGGATAAATTTAGTCAATTCTATAAAGGTAATCTATTTCTCTTAATAAAAATGTACTAAAAATGTACGAACCATGTTTTATTGTTTGTTTTTTGCAGCATTTGCATTGCATGCTTATGCTGGGGGAAACAACACAGATTTGAATCTAAACCATTATTAACCATTTCAGCGAAACAGGCTGTGTGACGACACACGAGCTTTCTCAATATCAGAGATGAAGAACCATTATTTCCAACCAGAAATACTACTCTCAAAACCCCCAGCGGTGGCAAATGGGCTGATACTAACACACACAAACCTCTGAGGAAGATGAGAGACAGAGTTTGCTTTGTTTTATAAAATAAAGTATATATATAACAAAAGTCATTAATGCTGTAAAAAAAAAAAAAACTATAAAATAATCACTGAAAAGTGAAATGTCCTGTCCTATGTGATGTATGTGCATATGTCAGTGTGTGGCTGTGTAGCTCATCCAGTACTGATGGATCCAGGATTCAAACACTAGTTCTTCCTCTTCAGTGAGGTAGAGGCTTAAACGGTCAGCAGTTAGACATGAAGCTAATAAAAGGTTTACTTTATATTGACTCTGATTTTATGATGTTTAAATTAGGGGTGCACTGAGTGAGTGTAGTGTTCTAGCTGATCACTACACTTTAAAAGATGCAATTCTGATTTTTTGACTGAAATGGTGCTAATGATAGCAACAACGTAGCAAAGCTGGCAGACATGACCTGGTCAGTCAGCCCTCTCTCACAGCATAGCAAAAAGGGGCAGATTTTCAGCTATTTCTGGATGAGATCAGTTTTTCATGCAAGTATTGGTTGATCTCCCAAAATGAAGGAACCTGGGTTGAATAGGTGCACCTCTAGTTTAAATGTCTCTGGGTGCTTCATGCTTTCTTTCTTTTACATTTGTTTATTTGATTACTTGGTTTCTAATCATCAATTGAAAATGACATCAACTCTTAGTTTAGTTTGGAACTTATGAAGCCTGAGAGAGAAATGTAAAGAGCAGAAGAACTCAAGGATTCAGCAGGAGCAGATAGAAGCACCCCACTGTTGTAGGAGGCTGGAGCAGCAGACAGCTGGGTGTGTCAGCAGAGGCACGTTAGCAGCTGACAGCCACTATACGAAGAGCGCGTGCACGTGCGCGAGGTGCTGATGCTTCGCTATGCCAAATCCCACCGAGCAGAAAGGAACGGGACGGTACGGCACGGCAAGGCACGGCACGGCATGGAATGTGTTCCTGACTGCACAGCGGGCTTAAAAACCAAGCTGCTGTTCCCAAAGCACACAACATCAAACACTAACGGTGCCTGGCATGGCTCCCCTCTGCTGCTGCCTGAATGACAATCTGCCGAACAATAGACCTGAGCAGAACGGCCCGAGGAGGGACGGCGAACCCCGCGGTGGTGATGGAGCCAAACATGCATATCAGATGGAGCAGAACTGTTTATGTGGCCTACCTCAGCTTCAGAGTCAGAAAACAAAGGATGCTGCAGCAATTTCTCTCCGTCAGATCGGTGCGTTTGTTCGGCCTGACAGCGTCCAGCCCTCAGCCAGCGGCAGTGAGCAGCAGCGGAACTTCCTTCCGCCGAGCCTCTTCACAATCAGCGTCCTTTCTGCTCCAGTCTCCAACTCCTTCCCCTAGAAATCTACTTTCACTCTGTTGACCAGGGTTTTTACTAATAAAGCCAAGCGAAAGGTAAAGGCGACACACAACTTGGTAAAAAATAGAAATAAAAATATTCCAAAGTAGCCTTCTATTTGAAATCACTCCGCAGTTCGTTTTTGTCCGCATTAAAAGTGTTTTAGTCCATTTTTTTTGTATAAAACTACATTGCTTTTCACATAGAAATTTGAAACAAACTAAGAATTAAATCGTATTTGATCATTTACGCTCTTAGAGAGAAAATGAAACTGCAGCTAAGTGCAACGCAAACCATCAAGTAAACACAAATACATAAAACATGTTTTTAATTTTGATTTTATTTTGGAACTGGGGATGACATTTTCCCGTTCGGTGTTGTGATTTTAGCAAACCTAACGGAGAGCGGCTCAGACCCTGCAATGAGACACATAAACCACACACACACACACACACCCCCCCCCCCACACACACACACACCCTCTGTTTCAAGAGCTGTTTCATTTTTTCCTCGAACTAAACCGACCTGCTCTCACACACACTCTCTGCATGTTTGCCTTTTGGATATATTGGAGCAGCTCTTTGCATGATATTCAATTTTCTTGGATGTCGCTGGCTTGTCGAGCTGTTTCCCCTTCTCTCCTGAATGGAGCGGTCCGTCCCTTAAAGGGCCAGCGCTCAGATTGTCAGCTGCAGCGTTTTAGGTTGACTGCGACAGAAGCTGATCTGCTTTAACTGCTGACGTATTCAGGTTTGTTTAGGTTTTATTCGAAGGACTTATTTATACCCGAATAATAACATAATATACTGAAAAATCCACTGTTTGCTAAAAAAAAAAAGTCAGTATATTAAAAATAAACGCATTATATGTTTCAAAACATTCTAAAATATTTTAACATGGGGGTGAGACCATTCCCTGTTTCTGATTAGTAACAGTCCAGCCCAGAACCAGAACCAGAACCAGGGTCTTTTATTGTCTGTTGAGTTTCTTTTGTGTCTGAATTTGATGCTAATTGCAAATAAAATTATACTCAGGGCCAACATCTCCTGTACAGTAAACAGCAGTCGCTTTCTTCATTGCCATGCTTGTTGTGTTTTTGTTCCGTTGACCGGCCCACAGGTGACGTAACGTTTGACGCAGAAAAACGTGAAGCGTTACCGTCTGGGTTTTGGACGAATCTGATGTTGGTTCCAATTCCAGCTTCCGGTTCTGGAAATGGCTAAAGGGCGATTCCACCTCATTTTTCACTACCTTCCGCATCTTTAAACGACTCTAGTTTAAAAACTACAACACCTCAAACCTGGACTGGATTATTCTGCTCTATTAGCAGAATATTTATAACCATGTTTGTGATTTCTGAAACCTTTTTCTGATTTGTGAAACTGCAACAAAAGGCAATTTTCACCCTTTTTTTCGGTCACGGTCACACGAGATCTGCTGTAATTCCAAAACTACAAAACCGAAGAGGATTAGGGCCACTGATAAAAACAACAACAACAAAAAAGTTTTGACTCAGAATTCTGAGAAAAAAAAAGTCAGAATTCAGTTTTGCTTTTGTATGTGGGTATTCTGCTTATTTTCTCTAAAAGAATTATTTGAAAGTTGGGTCATTTGAATGACCATGTTATTCAAATTGACAATAAAATGTTTGATCTTTGCAAATCTCTAGCCTTATATCTTGCCTCCAATATGTATTTTGCTGTAAACTCAATATTTACACGTGCCTTGTTTTGCAGTGATTAAATAAGACTGACCAGCTAATTTAATTGAGAAAAGTATTTTGTTTTACAGGATAATATTGAACCACAAGGTATAGTTTTCAGAGATATGAAAATGATTGAAATAGAATTCAAGAACTACCAATAATGAACTCAGTCACTTGACAAAAAGACATTTATTTGTCTTTTCAAAAATTAATAATTAATTAAAAAATAGTTAAAGATAAACATTTAATAATTATACATGGTCTCTTACACTTATTGAGACAATAACATGGTTCTGTTTCATAGGTGCAGGGATGCTACAAATATAGGTCAAAATATGTTGGATATTTGTTTTTTATTTTAGTTCTGTCAGATTTAAGAGTTTTACATAAGTCAGCTAACATAGCATCAGTTTGGTTATGAGCATATTCATTTATATAAATTTATATACAGCAACAGGATAATTACCAACTCCTTGCCAATGTACACCTACAAATTCTTCTTAATCTGTTTTTAACCATTACACTCTGGGATAAACAGCTAATTTTCCCTCCATTAGTATGGAGTTCTGCAATAGATATGTTACTATAATAGAAGTACTAATTTCAGAGATGTAAAGGAAAAAGTTAGAGCTTTGTTACTGAACTTAAATAGATTTTTAAAAATTAGACACACTTTAAGGTTCCAGGATTTGCAGCCTTAAATCAATAAATTGTGCAAAAATAAAGTTGCCCCCAAGTGTTTATCTTCAAAGTTGAACATTGTCCCCAATGTTAAGCGTTAGCCACCAGTGATTATTGTTCAGTCTGATGTTTAACAGTCAGTGTTTCATCCCATCCAGGATGTTTAACTTTATCTCCAATGTTTAGCATTTAATATCCAGGATTTTTAATGTTGTCCCCAATATTTTATTTAATCAAGGATAATTCTTAATGTTATCCTTGATGTTTAACATTATTGTCAATGTTTATCAGATGTCAAACCTCATCTCCAGAAAAGTTTCATTTTGCGTTAAACACTGGAGATGAAGTAAGACATTCCAGAAGCAGTAAGCATCAGCTATAATCCTAAACATCAAGGACAATGTTAAGCACTGGAAATGAAATAAAAAATTGTGAACAACATTAAACATTTTGAACAAATCTAAACATTGGGGATAACATTGTCCCTGATGTTTAATATTGTCTTTTTTTCTGTCATCTTAAAGAAATCTTCATGTCAAATCTCCACATTCAAAGACTAACAGAAACTACAAATTAAAAGGAATTATGAAGTTTCTGGTCTCTACTAGACCTTGTTTTTTTTTTTTTTTAAGAACATTTTTGTTTGCAAAGCACCAGACTGAAGACTTTATTAATCCAGTTTTTGGTAGAAACAGAAACAAATCTGCCAATGGAAATTGAGGATGGGAAGGCAACAAAAGGAGAGGTGCAGGTTTCAAGTCAAACCTTTTAATGACTCAAGAATTAAATCACTTTTCAAAATTAACTTAAATAGGCAGCATAATACCTACAGCGTTCCTTAAAGAAGATTGCTAAGAAAGTTTCAAGTCAAAATGGTGAAAAATCAGGACGCGTCACCTGGGAACACTTCCAGGGTTTCCTCCAGAAAACCTGCTGAGCCCAGTGGAAGAGCTCCGGGGGTCGTCTGCTGCGTCTTACAAAATGTCAAGTTACAGAAAGTCGGAGATATAGGATCAGGCATCAAAACTCAGAAATAACAGCCAGGAACAGTAAAGAACTGATATGGAAAGATGCCAGAAGGTGGCGCTCTGTTATTTCTAACTATTTCTTTTAGTTAGAAACTAAACCTTTCTAACTAAAAGGTTTAGCTAGAAACTAAACTTGTTGTTTTTCTCAGTTATTTTTCTCTCCATAGAAGCTACACCTGGTCTGGCGTTCTGATAAGCTGTGGTGGGTTCCTGAAAAAAGGCATTGGCTGACATGATGCTGCCATCACCTAACTGTTCTCCATCTCCTTTTCACTTCCATGAACATAGAAAGTTCTCCTGGTCAGTTGACCTGTTGTTGTTGTTGTCCTGTTAGTCTCTGCTCTGTCTTCTCTCACCTCCAGTCAGCCATGGCAGATGGCTGCTGGTACTGAGCCCGGTTCTGGTTCTGTTGTTGGTTTGCTCCTGTTAGAGGGGAGTTCCTCCTTTTCGCTGTCACTACACGCATGCTCTGTATGAGGGACTTCTGTAAAGTCAACAACCCAACACAAGCAATTTTCTGTCGCCCCCTGCTGATCAAGAGGAGTGAATGCCATAAGTAATGACTCCATACAATCTGTTGGGTTTTATTTGGTACAAACATTTTAAACTACTTTGTAATTAACTGAACCTAATGAATTGATAACTTGGATCAAATGTAATCTGTCTAAATTGAAATGACTTTTTGTAAAATGCCTCGACAACAACATTGTTGTGAATTAATGTGATAATTATAAGCGTTGAATCTTGTGATATCTACTTTTGGGGTTTTTAACTTTTTGTATTGTTTTTATTTTTTTGTTTTTTTATATTGTTTATTGATGGGGCTCATTTGTTAGTTTGAAAATTCAATTTTACATATTGCCAATTCACAACAAATGTCGATTCAGTGCACTTTGAAATAATTTTATTCCAATCACATGGACTTCAATTGCTGGTATAATAAGCTCAGTTGATTATTAACGTAGTTTAAAAAGTTTGTGCCAACCGAAAACACAGCAGATTATATCGAGCCATTCACTGTAGCTTGACGGAAGCAATCCTGAACTTGATTGTAGCATATTCATAATCGACAAAGTGCTTCAGAGGCCATTATTTCTCCTCATATATCAGGACAGCAGCAACCAAACAAACCGCCACTGAGAGGCCACGGTCAGGTCTCTCCTTGTGTGCTGCTCTGTTTAGACACAAAAAAATGGCCTCTAACGTCATCGGTGGAAAAAGAGAAAACTTAGAGTAAGGTTTCTAAAAAATAACTTACTGAATAACCAATGCAGCGATGTCAAAAATAGCACTCCTGCCATCACTGCGGCCTACTCATAGGTCAAGTGCAAGGCGCCAAACTTGGCCTCGATGAACACTGACACAATTTCAATCGGATCCACAAAAGTTTCAGTCATAAAGCCTGGCATCCACTCAGGTTCTGCGTCTGGTGAGATTAGAAGATATCATTCTTAATCCAGGTCCCAAAGTTCATCAATATCAGACTGACAGTTTGGTGTCTCATCCTTTTTTTAAATGCTCACATAGAAGCTGCATCATATTTCTATCCAGCATGGCGCATGCGTGTCATGCCCATTAATAACAAAAATTTGGCAGTGTTGCCAGGTTTGACATTTTCCAGTCCAAGCACAGGGTAAAATTAAACTTGTAAAACCTGCCCAACTGCAAAGAAACAGTATGCATATAAACCCCTAATAATAGCACTATGTGTTTTATTCACAATTTATTTCTAATATATTCTTAGAATAATAAAAAAAACCCAGAAACATGTTATAACAAAAACATAAAATGATTCCACCAAGGCTTCATTTCCAGTAAAAAATTGTGCCTATCTCTGCTGTTACCTGGTATTGAAGTCTTTTTTTCTGGCAGTTATGGCCCGATGTTGTTTGTAGGTAAAGTCTGACCACAAAGACTAATGTGTAGTAAAATAGACTGGATGTTACTTAGTGATGGCAGAAATAACATTTACACAGGAAAAACTTTGGAAAGAATAAATGCTATTGTTTATTTAAATATATATCTAATTATTTTAAGGTTATATTTTTCACTAAACATATGTTTCAGTATTATGGTAACTCAATATAGTAACTATAGTCTCTGATTTACTTCGTCCTAAAGGTGTTCTAGCAGGTGGAAGTCAGGACATGTGCTGGCTGCACTTCTTCCACATGAAACGCTCAGATTGCTGTCTTTATTAACCTTTTTTTGTTTACTGGTATGCAGTCATGTTGCAACAGGAGAGGGTTATTTCCAAACTGTTCCCACAAAGTTGGAAGCATTGCTGTCTTGGTATACTGAGGCATTAGGAGTTATTTACACACTGGAACTAAGGAATTAAACTCAACAAAATGTTGAGCTTTCACTGCTGTAATATCACATTCCCAGGATCCATGGGAATGCAATCCCTGGTATTCATGGTGCTCATGGAACACACCTACTCACAAATACTAGCTGAAATCTGAAAACACCCGAGACCTTCTTTAAAAATGTGTATTACTGCCTGTCTTAATATTGCAAACATAGTTAATTATGGAAACAGAGTAACCTGTCTGTTGGCACTACAGTGACTGAATTGCAAATATCAAGTAGCATTGCACCAACATACTTCAGCTTCTCAAGTTGTATGTTTTCTTAAAATATATCTTAAATATGCACTGTGAAAACAATCCACAACTTTTTCTCAAAATGGTGAATCTGTGAATATTAAAGCATGAATATTTGAGGACACATTTTTTCAGGAGGTGTCTTATGGTACCTCTGGAACTAAGCTGAGCTGCTGAGAATGACCAATTTGAGAAAATACTAATAACAGTCCAAATGTAAGCCATTATTTATCTTCTGTCAGTTTGTGATTTAAAGTTATTTTATTCAACCAAGAAGTTTGTTTCTGATTAATTTGACAACTTATCTTTCTAGATAAGGTTTATTATCAGGTTGGAAGGTCTCCTTGCCATCACCCTAAGATTCTATTTGGGACTCTGGCAAGTTTTACAGCTTTAAATCTGTCAGAGTGGATGAGGGTGGAGGTGCCCAATTTAATACATCCAGGTGACCATAGAAGTGATTGGAACTCCAAGTCAAAGAGTTAAAGGAGTGATACAATACTTTTGGCAATAAAGGTCATCATGTAATGGAATACATGAGTCCAAAAGCCCAAGGAATGCTAATTGGGTTCCCCACCCAGCTTCCCCACATTTTTGTGATATAACAGAGACATGATGTTTTTATTTGGTCTACATCAGTTTTCTTGTGTTTAAGTTGGAATGAAGTAATGTTTCTTTAGCCTTTGAAAAACTGTTAAATTAAGTTTTTATAGGACCTTATGTTGTGCAATTTTTCAATCCACGAACAAGAAAAGGGTCAAAACATGCAAATATTATTCTAGGCCAAATGTTAAAATAACACTTGTGCATTGAGAATAAACAGAAACTCATCCAAATCCCACTGAGTAATGTGGGAGGCCAGAATGTTCACTGGGTACATAAAGTAGAACGGAACTAAATAAATGGTTAGGTTTGCATCCAGTCTGAACATGAGTGAGTCAGCTGTTGAATAAGATGCTTCTGACTACATAAGGTGAGTCAGATTTTATCCTTCCCTTAAATCTTATATGACAGCATAATGAGCTTTTGCTACTTTTCTAGGAAACTGATACTCTCACAATAAGGACATTCTCACAAGATATCAGACTTTATTGAGCATAAATCTTGTGTTTTTTTTCTACCAAAAAAGGAGTGCGTATAAAGCTAACCATCCCTGAGGCCTCAGTCAGCTCCCTCAGGAATGCACTTGGCTTAGCACAGCACAGATCAGATTACTGCTGATTTTCTTGTTTACTCCATCTACATGCAACATGTTTATGAACAAATAAATCTGTGCTGGTAAAACTCATGGGGCAAAGAGCAAAAACATCTGCTTGGTTACAACAACACTAGCAGATTCATCAGCTTTAGACTATAGCAGCTTATCACTCAACATTCTTATTAAATGACTTACACATGGTGCCAAGATATTTCATGGCACCTTGGTTTTCTTGCCAAGAAAAGAAACATACCAACCCACTGACCTGCCAGTGGGTTGATATAACCCTACCCTACACATCCAACACCTACCCTGATGTACAAAAGTTAGCTAACCTTCTGCTCAGTTCAGCACACGGGATGGAGAATGGAAGGAAACCTGTTGGCTTCAACTTTTGCACTGTTCTGCTTCTTTTAAAGGTAATAATATATGTCTGTTAATATAGTACACACTTGCAAAAACTACTAAGGTTTCTAAGGAACCAAATAGGGATAACATTAGCTTGTTCACGGCTTAGTTAATGCAAGGTTGGGCAGTTCTCCAACATAATCTTGATGGTCTGATAAAATTCAAGTTATACATTTTACATTTTTTCATTCCCTTACATTCAAAGCTGTTGTTGAATTTTAAGGACTGCGTAATAGGGGAAAAAGGATTATTTAGAGAAATAGTATTAGAAAACAAGAGCCCTAGGTTAAAGTTGAACTTTATTATTTACGTTATGTCACCAGACTGTTTGCTGTTTGTTGCAATAAGCTGATGAACAATTTGTAGGAGGATTTTGCGCCACTATCCTCTATGTTGGATACATATAGACTCTATAGTGCCACAATGTGAACAGATTAAATGAATTTGAGTACAAGGGGGTTTGGGATAATCCTGTTTAGTTAGTTGAATATTTCTAACATCACCAGTTGGCTAAACTATTTATTAATATCCACCTTAGAAACCAGTTGTAACAGCGATTTGGACGTGACTTGGTCCAGCGTTGATTGGTCATCGGTGATAAGCGGCACGCACCGATTGGATGATGCAGGTGTGGCTAAAGAGTCTTCCAGTTTGAATTTGCGCCTAGGCTTCATTTGAACCAAATTAATTGAATTGCTTCAATTGGTAACAAGTAATTAAATTAAGTTTATCCAAGTTAATTCATTAAATTGGTTTAATTATTATTTTAAAGCTGCTTCTAGATATCACTGAAGACTTTCTTTATGGTTGATATAAAAGGAAGAAATCTAAAAAGGATGATCAAACCATAATCTGAGTTATTGCCTTTATTTATTATGTTTGATTGTAATTCAGATTAACTTATTTTAGCTTCTTGAGGAAGCTAAGATCCCTCAAAGTTTGCAGCAAGATGCTGCAGATCTTCTATCAATCTGTTGTTGAGAGCGTCGTCTCTTCAGCCGTCATCTTTGGGCAGCAGCATCAGAACCAGGGACTTTTAAAGGCTCAACAGCCTGATAAAGAAGGCTGGTTCTGTTCTGGGGATGACTGTGGAACCTCTGGAGATGATGATTCAATGAAGGATTCTTCATAAAATCAATAAATTATGGACAACCCTGACCATCCTCTTCAAGAGACTGGCTTGAGAAAACAGAGAATCTTCAGTCAGAGGTTTCTTCAGATTCACTGTAATACAGACCGCTACAGGAGATCTTTCCTGCCAACAGCCATCACCATCTTCAATAACTCGTTGAAGAATCTGAATTATTGAGTTACAAAAACATTTAATTTCCATTTGCGATCTATAAAGTACTTTTGAATAGAATTGAATTGAGTTTTTTAAGTACATTGATTTTCATTTTTTAGCACACAAATCAGATTGTTGTTTAAGTAATTATAACTTTGAGATGCTAAGTCAGCTCAACTTCAATGAATGTTACATGGACTAAACTGAATAAATTTCACGTGCAATAATTTCATAGATTAAAATTGTTATTCTGGGAAGTCCTTACTATGTCATCAGTGTATCAAGTAACTCTTTTGTTTCCCTTTTGTTTTAGTTACTTAAACTCATGTTAACTGCACTCTACAAAGAAAGCACATAGTTATCTGTACTTATTTTTAAAGTGCAATTGGTTTACCTGCGTTTTTAAAATAATAATTACTAATTGAATTTTACATTGTAGGTTTTGTGCTTAAACGTTTGTTAAAACGTCCTGACAGAATAATATAAGACAAGTAATCTGTGAAAAATCAAACTCCTCCACCTCCTTCCTGTTGTCTTCTGAAGAAAAGGACTGCTTCCACTCAGAAACAACCAATCGGAGCCATGAGGAGGGTATTAGTGTTGTCAATCACATATGTGTATGCACTGCTCAGTGTGCTAATGGCAGAGAAACAACTTTCCGTTCTAGCAATGACAACGTTTATCTAATGGCCATTCTAACTAGCCTGAACATTGATGGAAGCCTCTGCTATCAGGAAGAAGTTGCAGCATAGCAGAGAGCAAGCACATACACAAGCATTATTGGCAATACTAAGGATCTCCTTTTGGCTCTGGTTAGCTGTTTCTAGTTAGTACTGGGAGTACTGGTATTTGACAACTTGATCTCACAGATTATCTGCCTCATACCAAACTGTCACGACATTGTGACAATTTCAACAAATCTGTAAAACCATTAAGGCTTTTCATTTTCATTTGGAAACACCTCTAAAGAGGCATTTCCAAAAGTGAGCAGAGAGTCCGACCAGAGATTAAGTGTGAGTTTTGAGTACAAGCGTTACAAGTTTTGAGAAGAAAGACTGAAAATTTGTGCTCTTGGATCATAGCAGAAAAATTCCCCCATAGGCCAGGAAGCTTGCATAGTAGTGTGAAAATGTAAATTCTGCTAAATATATCAGAGGTAAGATCAAATTTTAAATGGTATGATCTCATTAACAAATTTTTGAGGAACACCTGGAATATGATATGATGACTTTTGTCGAAAGATATGCAAAAGAACTCTCATTGAGTCATTTTTGATCCACTTATCTGGCTTTGGGCTAATGTGAACAAACTGAGCAAATTCTCTGGAACTAAAGTGGTCTCTGGTGAGTCTGATCTGGGTCAGGCCACAAAGCTTCTCGGTTGTCAAGGCAACAAGAGCTCAAGCTGTTTGTTTCTTACAAAAGAACCACTGATGAGAAGAATAGCTTGTTTTAATTTCCAGACCACAATTTTTTTTCAGACTACATGCCATTCCAATGTGTTACTCACTGCTTTGTCATCTCTTAGTCCTCTTCAGAAATAAAAATTACTGAAACTCAAGTTTCCCAATTTTCAAATGAACATGTACAATTAGTCATAAGGCATTCATGCTCTTCAACACAGGCTTTTAAGGAGGAATTCAGACTGAGCCCCATATGTGCAAACATGTGGAAAGAATCAGCACACAGCAGGCGGACCCTGAATGTTCCCCTAGCTCCACCTCACAGCAGCTCCCACGCTCTCTGCCCTACCACAGAGAAACAGTCTGAGCCGCTGAAAAGCAGCTCTTTTCAGCTCAGGTAGTTAGTGAAGGATCACAGATTGCTTTGGAACATATTCTAGTGTGTTAACATGGCATGTATAAGAACTGTGGGTTGTCTGTTGTCTGTGGGAGCATGTATGACTGCTTGGAGCATGACCACAGGTAAGTCACGAGATCATTGTTTTCTTCTGTTCTGGTACAAGTCATCTGCACCAGCCTCTCTATGAAAACTCCACACTGCACTTGTAAATGGTACTGTCAAGTTCATGGTTTACTTCTGTTGGATACCATGACATTATCGAGTTTAACTAGTTTATTGGTCTTAGAGAGAAGTTCAATCCTCTACAACCTGTAATTTAACAATGATGTACATTTTGTTTACATAATTGGATGATATTGGGTTGGAAATTGTCTGAATGTTTGCTGACTTGTCAGTGTATCCCTGTGAATAAACAGTCTTCTTAGAAACCTACCGGTCAGAGCTTATATGATTTAGGGACTTTAACCTTGCTCCTGTCTGGTTTTCCACCTCATATCCGATTCAGAGTAAAAAGTTTATGGTTACTTTGCCTGTTTAAGGAATACAGAGGAACTTAACATTTTTAGCATGTGATACTTTTCTTTTTATTGAGCCTTTTTATTGATTCACATGTGAAGATAGTAAATTCAGACAAAAGCTTCACTTTTAGCAGAAATGAAACAGAACGGTCAGGACTTATCAGTCTGTTTTACTGATCTGTAACAGGTTATAATTTTGTGAGTGGATATATTGATAAATGGCACGTACTTGTGCTTTATCAACCCACACTACATTCAGTCAGTCACCCATTCACATAAAGATTCACACACTCAGTCTAACAGACTGACTAAGGAGTGTATGAATGACTGAGGAGTGTATGACTGATAGAGAGTGACACAATGACAGAAGTGGAAAGAGCGGAGATGGAACTGGCAACCTGTTGATTGCAGGACAAACTCCTACCACTGTCACCACATAGTAATGTTAGCATCAGTATTAAAGATGCAGCATAAAAAATACCTTTTATACATTTGCTAAAACTATCACCAGGTTGTGACAGTATAAAATGACACAGATAATCTGTGAAACAAAATTAAGCTCCTCAGACTTTTTCCTATGGACCTGCCATAAAATACACAGCTTCATCAGAAACAACCAGTCAGAACCAGAAAGTGGGTCTTAGTGATGTCAATTTACAGATAGTTCACCACAGCAGAGCCTGCCATGAATGCTAAGACTAGTTAGCATGTCCATAGATGACAGCAGATTAACAGTTTTTCTGAAACAGTAACACTCTGCAATTAGCACAATGAGCAGCTTGTAGATGGGATTGATTGATAGTTTGTGACTCCTACTGGTAGTTTGTGACCAGGGTGCATTTCTTCAAACTGCATTAATAGCTCAGGAAAGAGGTGGAGAAGCTTGATCTTTTCACAGTTTATCTGTCTTATATTTTACTGTCGTGGGCTGCACAGTGGTGCAGTTGGTAGCACTGTTGCCTTGCAGCAAGAAGGTCTTGAACATTAGCTGGAGATAGGCACCAGCACCCCTCTTGATCCCACTAGGGACAAGAGTGTTAGAAAATGGATGGATGGATATTTTACTGACAGGAGAACATAGTGACAGTTTGAACAAATATGTAGAAAACACATTTTTGTAAAGGTTGTACACTGCAACTTTGAAGAATATAATTGTCTAAATGCTTCCATTTAAAGAGACAAATGTTCTCTGTTCATTTTCTCAGGGGACACTTCTGTACCCAAAGCACAGAATGTTCATTGGACATCTCTAGATTTTCAAACTATTCTCAAATGGACTGTTGAAGAGTCTGGGCATACATATACCATCCACTACTCTGAAACGTAAGTGAGGACACATTTTTTTCTTCTGCCTTTGATGATCAGCTGTTGCTTGTTAGACTTAGGCAAAGTCACATGACTTGGAATCTAGATTCCATGACTTGAATCACAAAATTGTGACTTCCGACTTAAATTGGTAAAACTTGACTCATACTTTCATACCAATGACTTAAGACTTATTTGCATGTGAAACATTTTCCTGGAAAAGACTTGAGATCTTAAACCAAGAAGAAAGTTTGTTTTCTGTCTGGTTTCATGGGTATGCCTGGCACGTAACAATTAAACTGTTCCAGGTGAATGGTCCAGGCCAGCGCATGGTCCTATGCACCTCCTATGCACTGCTTCTACTGTTTCGTCTATCTGCTTTCATTCTTCATACTACAAAGCAAAGATGATGACGGAGCTGGAGATGTCTGTTCATCCAGAACTATCCAAGAGGTTTGGGAAAAGTTGGGAAAGCAAAAAAGATGACTTGTGCACAGAGTCATCCAAACATCCCATAAGTTACAGCAGCACCATTCTATACAATAGTGTTAATACATTTTCATAAGACTTTAATTGCAGACAGAAGAATGTTCCTCCAGACCTGTTGGTCATTTCAAGCTGGTGACAGTTGAAACAAAAACTGTCACCAGCGCAACGTGAGTGAAGCCACTGGTTTGGTTGGTCCACGTTAGCTCAGACTGTGGGGTGAACTTGATCTGATGCAGAACAGTCCAGTGGCGGGACAATGTGTGTGGGACCATGGTTTCTTACTGGAGCTCTTGGGTTCCAGTAAGCATAGGAAGCAGTGACAGGTAGGCAACACCAGCTCAGCAACTGAAATAGAGACAGCGTCTTCTCTGCAGAGTTTTAAATAGGCTGGGGTCAATCCTGGAAGAGAGTCACCATCTGTATGTCCTCTGGATCCTGGGTTACTTCAAAGTTGCTGTTCCTCACTTCGCCAGCAAAGACGGAGGTCTCACACGCTTATGTATGTCTCACCATTTCATTCCCCTTCCTTCAGGATGTCCATTAGGAAGATATAAACTGAAAGTAGGTTAATTCAGTGCATTCTGGGATTAACGGTTTTTGTACCAGTCTCATTGTTCCTTTTTCAAAGACTCAACATCGTTCCAGCCTTCTTGTCTGGAGAGCCAAACGTGTACATGGCAAGTCTCTGATTTTTGGGTCTTAAACTAAAGTGCATCTGAGCAGGTAGATGCTGCAGTAGTCGTTTGCATTAAAATAAACTACAATGAAGCCTGTTCTGATACAGATGAATAAATAATTTGATTTGCTAATTTAAAGATTTGATCTTTATCAAGTAATATTATAAATCAGGGATTTATTGTTGCATTTGGTTGACATGGCAATATTTGCAATGTCTATAGAAAATTTATTTATTTGTTTTTTATTCTGGAGAATTTTTTTTTGTTTTCTGACAGTTAAATTTTTTTTTTTGGCAAAAATTTCCAGAAAAAAGCAACATCACTACTAATTTTCCGACATTTTGAAGTTCAGCTTCTATCGCTGGTTGTTTAGACAATCAACAGCACTTTTCAAAATTATTTTAGGAATTCAGATATTATGAATTACTACCCAGTAATTAATAAAAGTAATTGATTGAATGACTTGTTTAATACTTGAAATCAAAAGTCTTGGATTTTATCTTGACTTGGGGCTTGCATGTGTTTACTATGGACTTCACTTGAAATTTGACTTGAGAGTTACTTGTGACTTATAAAGCAATGACTTTGTCTAACCTCTTCTTGTTTACAACATCTGCTGTTTGTTTCTTTGGTTTAAAATAATTGTCTTGTGTTTGGAGGTTTTTCTTCTGCTACGATCTCATTTTGTCATGAACCTTTCAGAAAACACGACTGGATGGATGTTGCTAACTGCTTCAGAACAACAGAGACTGAATGCGATTTGACTCAAGAGCTTAAAGCATCGGACAAGTGAGGCCTTACTGATGACATTTAAAACTTTTTACAGTTTGTTTTATAAAATAAATATTTTTTCTCAGAGAATTTTATTTTTTACTTGCCTTTTTTATCATCATTAATTCATTATGATGAGTTAAAGTACCATCTCTTGTAAAACTGAAGAGACAAAGGTATTTTTAATGAACACTTCAAGAGATTTAATTTGAAATTTGATATATGAGTGTTATATTCTTTTATGAAAGCAGGTGGAATGTTATAGAAAAACTTTAGAAAGGGTCAACTTTTCTTAAAAATTATCATAAAACTTGACAGTTAAGGAATATTTGATTTTTTATTCTATATGTCTACCTTTATATATGTTGCATCAGGTCTGAAGAAATAAAATTAGCAGCTATAATTATTATCTTCCTGTTAATTCCTGTCTTGTTAACCCTCCTCTTGTCCTCATTTTCTATATACAACCTGTGTGCTCCGGGTCAACATAATCCGTCTTCACTAAACCCCCAATATAAGCAGCTTAATTGAATTTTAAACACCAAATTTCATCTTGTATATTGTAATTCACCACAAAATGTGTGAATACTTGAGTTTTCCCTCTCCACTTAAATTTCTATAGCTTAAGAAAAGAAAAAAATGTGTAAAAAGGAGTTTCGAATGCATTTTATTCATCTCAATGACTCATTTTCTTTTACTTTTCTCCAGTGAACAATTTAAGAGAATGTACAATACAAAAATATGAAAAATAACATAACGCATTCAACTAATTAGCACATGTAGGGCAGTATGCAAGTGCACAGCCTCTGCAGATATATTTCTTACACCTGCAGCACACAGTATGTGTTTTACAGTCCTTCTTTTTAGGGCAGAACTGACATCTCTTCCTCTTACTTGCCCTCGCTGGGGAAGTGGCTGTGGTAGATGGATCCTCAGTTGATCAGGAGCTGCTGCACTCTGAATAGCTTTCACAACTGCTGCTGAGGCTTCTGTGCGAGGGACATGCTTCCTTCTTTCAATGAGTGGAGTTACAAGTGCCTTTCCCAGCTGCTCCAGGAACACCCTCCTCTTGTTGTGCTTACGAGACATCCAGGTTGGGTCGATCTCTCTCCAAATAACAATCTCCATCTTCTTCTTCGGATGCATCCTCTACTTCCTCTTCTGAATCAGAGTTGTCTTGCTGGACATGTGAGAAAATCGCCTCTAAAGCCTCTTCAGTGTTGTAACGCACACTCATGGCTTCAGCACAGACACAATTCGGGGTCCTGTTATGCAGGAGCTTTATAACCTCTGGAAATAACAGGTGGTCTTTTGAAGTCTGTGAGAACACCCCCTGATTTGCCTTGTTTACGTTTGCTACTGATTGGTCTGAGACACACCTAAAACTTTGTAACATTCTGTGGTTTGTGAATAACTGTGACCTTAATTTCAACTCTATTTGCCTCACGAGTCATTTTGACCCAAAGACCATTTTTGTAAATTTTTTTGTACAGCTTACATGGAAATGTGAATAAAAGCAACATTTAACTTTTTCTATTGTTTTGGCCAATCTAGGAAAAGTCTTAAAATCTCAAGTTAAAAAAATAACATTTAGTGGATTTTTGGGGGGGGGTTTAACACAGGAGCGGTTCATTTTGACCCAAGAACAGTAGGAGGGTTAATACAATGTTTTCTGCTTCAGGGTGTTAGTTGCCTAAATATAAAATTAATAGAATTAATCTGCCTGATCAAATTTCAGTGAAACGAAGACAAGAACTGATGCGCCAAGGTTTGCTGCCTGCATCACAACCTCGTAACCTAGACTTGTGAGCGGCTTCAAAAGTCAAAATAAATGCTGAAGTTAAAATCAGTCAGGCAAACTGTGCGAGTTTGGATGGGGGTTGGCAGTTGCTCAGTACGGAACAAATAAACCCCAGAAAGAAAGAACATTTAGGAAAGATTTTCTGTCTTCACAGGAACTATGAAGCTGATATCAGAGCAGACTCTGACAACCTTTCTGATCAGTTTGGCTTTGACTATGACTTCCCTCACACCTATGCCCCAATGTTTAACCCCTACAGAGAGAGTAGGTATCACATTACCAAACACCCACCCACAGACATGTCAGACATCTTTCGCATTTTCTTCCATTTATGACTTTCTTGCTAATCCAAATTCCACTCTGATCCATTTTCAGTCGTGACTAAAACTTCCCCTCCAGCTTCAATCCTTTTTTCATCAAAGACCATGATCTGGCTCCACCTCTTTAGCATAGAGCTTTTCTCCTCATTATTTTACCCAAAATGTTAATTGAAACATGAAAGTCAAGAACAGACACTAAAAGTAATATGTTCATCAACTTATCTTCTATTCTCCCTAATGTAGAGCATTTTATCACTCACTAGGTTTTTAGGTTTGCTGCTTCTGTTTCTTTTCCTCAAGATTTATCTAAATATTTCCAAACTGGGATGCAGTGGTCAAAGCACTCTGACCCTTTAATCCTTTTATATTTAATCAAAAGAAAATAAAAACAGGCAACTCCAAAAGCTTAAAAACAAGAAATGTACACTTTTTCTGGTCAGTCCACTGACACTTATCAAATTATCCCTTTCAGGAACCAATTTACATTATAAATTGATTGTTATCAATCCCTGTGGGATTGCTACATGCATGCTCAGTCTGAGCGATTGGCCTTACAGCGATTGGCTTTAGTTTCTACCTCCAGCAGAACCAGAACCAGGCTCAGTGTGAGGTTCTATTTGATCAAGTGACAACTGAAGCTACTACTATGACTACTACTATATCTTTTAAACAACTTTTAAATACTAAAACAAACATATCCTTAATAACCAGGATGTGTTTTCTTGGCTGAATATTTTGAGTTACACAAAATGTTAGTATACATATATAAAACAATTTTTATTGTGTTTTACATCTGAAAAAGATAATGGACAGAGATACCAGACATCTGTGTACATTATAGTATTTTTATAATATTGTTTTGCTATAATCAATAAGTTAGAACATGTCAAACTGATCATTATACTTTTTGACTCAAATATGCACTAAAGCATATTTTTAGTGCTTACAATCAATATTGTAAGCACTAAAAATATTAAAAATATCACTCACTCACTCACTCACTCACTCACTCACTCACTCACTCACTCACTCACTCACTCACTCACTCACTCACTCACTCACTCACTCACTCACTCACTCACTCACTCACTCACTCACTCACTCACTCACTCACTCACTTACTTTCTGTACTTGTGATGTGACTTTTCCTGATTCCTGACATGTTGAGCCAGACAAAACATTTCATTATCACTGCTGTCTCATATCGGTAGGCAATATCAGCGCTTTGGAATTTTCCGTCACGGATGTTGATGAGGGCACCGTCATCCTCAACATCACACATCCACTGACCTCCATCACTAAGGGAGGGAAGCAGCAGACCATCAAGGACATTTTGAAAAATGATCTCCAGTATAAGATCATCTACTACAAGTCAGGAAGCACAGGAAAGGTATGCTGCTTGTATGAGAACAGTATATGTATCAGGGCTTTATATCAACAGCTGTGATGATGGTCTTCTTGTTTTTAAATGTTTTTAAAACCTCAGTTCAGTAACAATCGTCACTCTGGAGGATCATCTTCTTGTTTGTGCCCCTTAAGTCTTTTATTGGCCTATTTGTAGATTGCCTTGGGGATATAAAGTATAGTTTATTCTATTCCATAATGCATTCACAAAAGCTTATCATGTTTTAATGGTTGATTGCATGTATATGTTGGTGTAGATGTATAAAAACAAGCACCTCTGAAGGTCTTCTTTTGGGAGACTAACAAATCCTGCAGTCATTGTAGCACCCAGACTCAACACCACTGAGGCCTGCCATGAATTTAAACTTTTTACTGAGATATTTCTGTAGATTAGAGGGTCAGTCAGTTCATCAGAGCTCTGCTGAATCCACACAAATCTGGAAAAAAATAACAGAATTCTGCCAACTCAAATAAAACAACTTGATAATATAAATATATATAATATATATAATAAAAATGATATATATGTTGAGGCTTAAAGCAAGCAAGAGAACAAAAGTTAGAATTGGAAAAAGAAAAAATACAACAAAGTTAGGCAGATTACATGAGAAATTCAATACCAATTCATAAAGTCTTCAAGGCTTTTGCATTGGTACAGTACTTTAAAGAAGACAAATATGAAGTTATAGGTGAAAAAGGCATTCAATTTGGATTTGGGCTTGAGAAATTTACAGCAGTGGATATTAAATTTTGCTAATTTAATTTTAAGTTTACAACAAAGACTTTATTTGTTGGAGTTTTCAAACAGAAGAAGCCACCTGACATAGTTTTAAAGATAAACAGTAGATATATTATCAATTTTCTTTTTAGAAATAAAAAAAAATATTTCCAAAACATTTGAATAAGACAGGTCCTAGAAAGGATGAATGATGATTTCCTCAGAGTTGTTGCAAAATGAACTTTTGGCCAAAATCAAATATTGTAATATTAACAAGATAACATCTATGCAGAATCCTTAGATATACTTTTTGAATCTTATGAGCCATGAAGTATTTTTTTGCTATAATCAAACATCACTAAAAATATTGTCTCAGAAAATTTTAGAAGCTGAATTACTTATAATGGTCTCTTAATTTAGCGAGTTTTAAATTTTCAACCTAAATGTGAGTTTATAAAAGATAAACTTAGAGTAGTAAGTTGTGTCAACTTTTTATTAATTTTGTTAGACCTCCAAGAGTTGGATACACTAGAGTTTTTAGATTAGCACTTAAAAAACTGAAAGAAGAAGACAGAAGATGGGAACTATTTTTCTGTGTGCATGTTTTGTCTCCTGTGCGGCACCGTGAGTGTCATGAAAACAAATGTTGGTTTTAATGCAACTAACAGATTATAAAGCTTGAGAATTCACATAAAATTCTTTGGAGCAGAACTCATTGTGATGTTTAAAACAATGTATTTATCAAATTAGAAATCTTGTTCATGCAACTTGAAACAAGGATTTAAAGAATCCTAAAGTAAAATAGTAATATAACTTCATCTTGTGAGTAAAACTAATAGATAAATGTGTGCTCTTTAACTAGGTGAGGGAAGTTTTTTTCTCGCATATTATGAAAAAAAAAAAAAAAAAAGGTTTAAATTAATAAATAAAGCCCAGGCGGAACACTGAAGGGAGATCAAAATCAAGCAGAATTGCATTGCATAACAATTCTGCTATGCTCTGCAATTATTTGTCTAGGATCATTTATCAGCAAAGATCTAAAAACTGTTTCAACAGTTAAATAGCTTCCTAATGACCAACTGCTTTGATGTTTTTCAGTCTGGTTTGCATAATCAAAGTGTTCATTGGCAATCATATCAACAGACTGTGGAAGAACCACAGTGCTGGTTCTGTTGGACCTCAATGTGGTGTTCAACACAATTGACCATAGAAACATCTAGAGAGCTGGATTGAACTTTCTGATACAGTACTTAACGGGTTAGGTTAAGTACCAGTTAAATAATCTAACTGGTTAGATAAGAGTTACTAAACTTTATCTGCTCTGCATCCCCAGAACTAGAACCAAACATGGAGAAGCAGCATTCAGCTTCTATGCACCACACATCTGGAGCAAACTTCCAAAAACAATTGAAACACTGAGTTTATTTAAATGTGGACTACAATCACATTTTCACAACTGCCTTCATTAACCACTGCCCCATCTTAAGCCTTAAGATGGGGCATTTTAAAGTTTAGTCTGTTTTTCAACCTGTCATTGTTTTTCCTTAGTTTGCAACTGCAGTGTAAGGTTTATTGCTTGCTTTATTTCCTTCTAATTATATAAATTACTTAGAATTTCTGAAAATATGCTGTGTAAATGATTGAATCTGGAGAGACTCACAAAGACAAAAGCAGTAATTAGAGAGTTTTATTTGACTTGAAAGTAGGTTCTTTGGCGCCCCGGCAGAAGAATCACCACCAGCTTCAGCTTAGGGCGAGGTTTAGGGTCTTCTTCTCCCGGAGCCAGACACTGGTGCCAGACAGTGAGTGGAGACAGGAAAGGAGGGGGTCCTGGGAAGACGGGGTGGAGATGGGAAGCAGGTGGATCCATGGATGATGGGCCTTATTTCACAAGTTATGAGAAATAAAATGTCAAAACTGAAAAAACTGTTTCTTCTTTAGCAGTTCTCTTGATGTCAGAGCTGAGGATCTAAAATGTTTTAAAATATCTGGCTTTTACTCCACAAATAGTACACCAAGTTTAGCTTGAAGTTGCTTTTTAGTGGAGTGCCTGGGAGGATCTTTTTGCTTTCAATGGTGAGAGTCAAAAATCTGATTTCTACCTTACAGAGAGATAAGATAGCTAACTCCAGCTCAGCAGAAGTTTCAGGACTGGATGCTGGACAGACCTACTGCTTCATGGTGGCAGCTTTCATTCCCTCCCGACCTAAAGCCACCCAACATGGAGCCTGGAGCACACAGCAGTGTAGTCGAGGAGACACACACTTCACACAAGGTGCTTGCACGTGTAGACATAAAATGGAAGTTCAGAAGTGTTAAGTTTTTTATCCATAGTGCAGTGACGCAGTAGAGCTATTGTAATTAGTTACTTTCTCTCAAATATCAGTCACTTATGTGTTGGTATATGAGGGTTAAATATGTTTTTAAATATTAATTACATTTTTGTAACCTCTGTCAAGATAAGTAAGAAATTTGAGCTATTAAAATTCACCCACATTAAGCTGTCAGGAATATTTGACCATGTTGAAGATGGGGTGAATTCAGCCTGGGTGTCTAATGTGTTTAAATAATAACTGCTGCATCTATAGAAAGAAAACAAATGAATGTGAAATATGCATCTTAGTACCTTACTTTGATGTCTGGAAAGTTTTAATTAATTATTTAAGCAGATCATATCCTGAGCCCTTCCATCTTGGGTGTCTGTAGGTAGGACAGTCATTAATCTACACCAAAAATGTCCTTCTGTAATATGCAACAAGTATATCTGAAGCTGTCGCAAAATATGTTGTAGAACATTAGATTTAGATGAGAAAATTCTCCTATAATATGAATGCTTCAGTATCAATACAATTTTATAAATGAACAACTCGTGTCAGGCAGGGACCAGAGAAACACAAGTGTCCTCAACGTGAGCAGGTTTCGTCACACAGCCTGGAACCAGCCGCTCTGTGAGATCAGAAAACTTGTTTCCCCACAAACATGAAGTATTTTTCTAACTGAGACTCTCTCTGTTCCTGTAGATTTAAGCCTTGGAGCTTGGGTTGGCATCATCTTCATCCTAATCACAGTCATCATTGTCTTCATCACAGCAACTATCCTCTGCTGTAGAAGAAATCACAAGAGGCGCAAAAACATCCAAACAACTCAGTCATCAGCTCCTATCTAAGGCGCACAGTATTTTCTGTCTGCCCTTTTTTTTACATTTATCTGAACATATTTCATGCTTTCTGATAGAAGGATGAAGAGAGGTGCACGATGAAGAAAATAAGGTTTTCAGTCACAAACTCCAGAATGATCCTCCTGCTTTATTGTTTATCAATAATAAAGTTAAAGCAAATGAATGAACATTCAATTCAGAGTCAGAACATTGCGTTTCCATTATCAGAAAGTTGCTGGTATTACAGCCAAGGAAATGTTAAGTACTTCAGCAGTGCTGTATTGTATTTAGGTCAGTTTTCTGTAAAGCAACAATGATAAATCAGATAAAAGTCCTTGAAAGTAGTTTTCTTTTAGTGTACCAATATTATAAAGTAAAAAGTTGGTCTTGTTTATGTGGAATGCGCTGATATTTTTTACTTCAATAGTTTATAAATTCTGTTATGTTTTTTATACTTCATGTTCCAATAAAAACAATAAAAATGATATCTTCCTTCCTTTGCATTGGACAGACTGAAATGACACTATGTTGTGTCATTTCACTGTCACTCCAAATCTTTGTGAATGCTGACGAGGCAGGTGGTTGATTACTAACTGGGTTTAAGTGCGAGAGAAAGCAAACAGGCAGACTGAGGAAAGATGCATAATCAACCCGAGATGAACAGAGACTGAAGGAAACAACAAATTAGCTGGAAAACAGCAACACTGATGTGGGAGAACAAAATACAAATGCACAAAGAACACAAAGAATAAATAAAAAAAACTAAATACTAAGAAATAACCTTATTTAACCTGTTGTTAAAAGACCTTTTCAACAATAGCGTCAATTTCTGATATGGGGAACATGGGCAACAACTGCCCAGAGTGTCATCTAGTGGGGGCAGCATGAGCGCCTCCACCCCACCCTCCATCCTCCAAAGCCCCTGGCCCCTGCTCTTACAGAGGATATGAATGCAAATAGTAATAGTAATATTTTGTGTTTGTTCATTGTGTTATGTTTTCATTGTGTAAATGACATAGAAATCCTTGTGCTGTACAAATAAACTTGACTTGAATATCACAAGACTTCAGCCGTTATAAATAACAACGAAGATGGATCAAGTTCTTTAAGATACTATTTGACATAAATTGGTTCTAAAATATTAACTAAGTTGAAATCATGAATTAATAATGATGAATTTAGTGTTAACACCATAAATAAAATGAGGATCAAATATGGCTGTCAAACTGATGGTTTCATTGACAATACTGGACTTGCTAGTAATAAAAAAACTAGACAGTGCAGCTGTAACTGAAGGCAGGACCTGGAATTTATAATCTTGACAAAGTAAGTGGACAGCAAGCCAAGCTTGAATCAGATTGATTTATCAGTCACTGTGTTACAACTCTGAGGTCTTATAAAGACAAACCATGCATTCTATTTCACTTTCAAATATGCAAAATATATTTAAAGTTTAATATTTCTGCATGACCTTGTCTGTCACTTGGTGCTCCTTATATTAAGACGATATCTCATGTACAATTCAACTGGCTCTCTAAAGAAATAATCAGACTAGCTGTTGGACTAACAGGTTTATTCCTGGAATACTTCACAAAATGTACCATTTACACAGGAACAGTTTTTTTTTTTTATCTGACAAACAATAAACACATTATTATAACAGGAAACTGTTCCTCCAACAGGTTCAAACACAATTTCGCTGACTGTCATGTGACTTAACATGGCTTTTAACAAACAAAAAAAACCCAACAATGAATACTTAGAGTCAGCACTAAATGAGGAGGCACAGATAAAGTGTCAACAATTCATCTGCATGGGTAACATTTTCTGGTTAAAATTGCATTTGCAATCTATTGCATACATAACAATAAAAAAGATGGTTTTAGACATTTCCTAAAATGTAACAAAAACCATGCATAGATAGAAAATTTTAATTTCATAATAAAACTATTTGTTCTGTTTATTTATTGGAACTCCCTGTCAGATAATATAACTTGGAGCAGTGGTATATTGTCAGGATTCTATCTGCATCAGTTACTTTCACAATAAAACTGGCTTCTGCAAAAATTTATCTGCAAATTCATGAACACATTAACAAGAAATAGTTCATTAAAGGAAGATAAAGTATAACATCTTCCATAGCCTGAAAAAGAAGCTTCCATCTCATTACAGCTCCTACAGTAGAGTTGATGTATTTGTGAGTATCATTGGTAGCATTAAACATGTAGTTCCTATTGCACTCAATGGATTCTAGACCCCAGTGGCTACATCAGGCAGTGCACCAGCCTTCTTCTGGTCTTTCCAAGAAACTCTCACAACAAACATGATTTTTATGTTTAAATATCATCCATTTTCTTTTCACCCTTGTCCCTAATGTTGGACAGGAGGTGCTGGTGCTTCTCTCCAGCTACGTTCCGGGCGAGAGGTGGGGTACACCCTGGACAGGTCGCCAGTCTGTCGCAGGGCTGTTTAAATATCATGTCCCATAATAAAATATTTTAAGATTGCTTGCTTATTTATGTAAAATTTGGTTAAAAACTGAAGTTAAAGCTGTGTTTTGTAGTATGACCAATTCTGTGAAATAATACATAGTTTGAGGTCCATGTAGTAGCTTCATTGTGCTTGAATGAGATATTGCATGTTTACTCTGCAATACACAGATGTTCTAAACTGGTATTGGTCTGGCTAACATCATGTACTTGATGCATATATACTGTACATAACAGAGTAAATATGTTTTGCTTAAAAATATCTCATGCACAATAAAAGGAATCATCTGGTTGGCTTGTTCAACTATGTTCATCTGCTGAGTACAATGGAAGATTTTCACACACTGAACAGGAAGCAATAATGTTTCCTTTTTGTTTTCCACACATGATGGCTCACAGCCAAACTAAAGGTTAAATCACTTAGCATCCAGCAGAGAATATCTCACTGTTTGCAGTGAGAAATTCAGTGAGATATTGTCACTGTTTACAGTGAGATATTCTCTGCAACTGTTTACAGTTGAACTCTTTCATGTTTTGGATGTTGTGTGTGAAGCTGCATGTTGTCCTGTAAAAACAGATTTAATATTTGCTACCAATCATTTCACAATGTTTTCATGTGGCCATGAGGTAGGCCAACGAAAGGTCTTAAGCGTGAGGATTTGGTTTTCTGTGTGTTTATTTAATCCCTGTGTTGTCTAGTCTTAATTGTTTCCAGCTGTCCCTTGTCTCCCCTTATTACCTTCCCTGTGTATTCATACTCACCTGTGTCTCATGTTCCCTGTCGGGTCCTTGTCTATCGTTAATTGTCAGAAGTCTTACATCAGTTGCTGAATGTTTGTTCCAGTTGCTACCAGAGTCAAAACTATTACCGCTGCTCACCTGTGCTGCCTGGATTTTTGTGTATCAATTCATGATTGAAAACAATCATTTTTCACTATTTCTGGGTCCTGCCACTTCCATCCTCACTACTACAAACCACACGTCTTGACATGTGGTGTCTGAAAGTATTTTTGCTCAAGTTCCTCTTGAGAGCAGTGTGAAGACATAATATCACAGGTGATATATACTTATCATACATAACAGTCTCCTGTAAAACATCCACCAAGGAATAATGAGGTTATTTTACAGACCAAACCACACAGAGATTCCCATTAGAACAAACATTTCAAAGCGCTTCTCTTCTGTTTCTACCATTTTATACCAGTCAGGATTTTCTTTATCGCTAAAATCTTCCCCTGTAACCAATATGTTGGAAGTATTTGCCATTTCTCAGTAAATAAAAAAGTAAATTAATGACTAAATAAGACCCTACTCAGAATTACCTACATGCCAGACAGAGTCCCACACAAGAAATGTGAGGCTGATTTTAAGGACTAAAATCAAATCAGGGCATTTTGACTCTAATCTGAAAAAGGAGATAGTTGCTGCCCACTGTATGGAGATATGGTTAAAACATACCAATCAACCACACAACCACTTTATTATGTAAATTTGTTCAGTAGCTTGTTGGGAGGAATATCAAATCAGCCCATCACATAACATTAACTCAATGAAACAACTTGCTGAAGCTCAAACTGACCCAGCAGGGTCGTGCCATACTCCTGAATTGGCTCACATCACCACAGTTGCCTGATGAAAATCACATCATGTTGTTCTCAGCCTCTTCTTGTCACAATCTCCCTGGTGAACTTTTTCTGAGCATGTGAAACTATTGTGTGTTTAGTCTGATGGTTGTTTAAGAGGAAAAAGTGATAAGACACCAATGTTGACCTTTCATGTCACCTACTCAACTTCCTCATTATTAATTTTCCACATCTGTTCGACTGAAACACTGAACTCCCCTGCTCCGTTCTGGTCTGAAAAAGTAAAATGAGATTTTTCAGTTTGATGGTCATTATTTCTTGCTCCGAAATTTTGAACTCGTAATAATTGTTCCTCTCTGTTGTGATTTCTGGATCTACTTTGCTGTTGTAAACCATGCATATGCCGTACCACCATAATCCACACTGCAGCAGGAGGACTGTCACAGGAGCTCAGCTTGTTGTATTTTCTGGATCTCTAAGAGTGTGCAAAAACTAACACCCCACAACCATGTGACCACATGTCAGCAGTTTGACTTCAGGCACTCAGAGAGCAATGTTGACATTTCCCTTCAAATATTCCACTTCCACTATCTGGTTTTTGTATCCATAGGAGATATGAATACTTTTGAGGAAAGTTTATGTGACATAGAAAGGAATTCTGTACATTTGTATGGTTTTTCACTAAATAACTGCTATAATAATAAGACTCTTGGTGGGGAACTGTCCTTGGTGGCATTGTCATTGTCCATGGAGGAGGCTGGCTGCACGGTGGGGCTCTCACCGTGAACATTTTATAAAGCCAAATATAGGATTCAGGGAGGCAGTAGTAACCCCGTTGGTTAGGGGTGTAATGAATCCTGAAGTGGAAGGGGTGTCACTCAGGTGATCTGCACCATTGCATGAAAGTTGTGTGTGAAAAGTCCACAACCACATTACTGCATGTTAACTGTTCAGCTTTCAGTTAAGAATGTGGTAGACAAAAGTGTTTCAGAAACTGTGGATCTGCTGTGAGAACTCTCATGTTTCCAGATAATTCTCTGAAAAAGACCAAATATCCAGTGAGCAACAGTTGTATTGACTGACAAGCCTTGCTCATTTCACAAGTCAGAGAAGGACAGACTGGTTCAGGATGGTAGAAATAGAACACATTCTTGTTCCAAAGTATGCAAAATGTCATGACTGAATGCAAAGATGGAGAACCTAAAGGTGAATAAATGACAGCAGCAGAAAAGCAGAAAAGAAAAAGCTCCGTTCCAGCAAAGGACAAGAATTCATACAGAAGAAAGTATATATTCTTCTGTATGAAGAATAGACATATTCTTCATACACAATGTTCATAGACACTTTCAACATTGTGAGCTATCACTGATAGATTTTGCTCAAGCTGGATGGCTATACAATGACAACAAGCTCACAATGTTGTTTTGTGTGAGAAAGTGTCTGGAAGAATAGACATATTCTTCATACAGAAGAATATGTCTTCTATAAGACATATTCTATCTTTATAGTTCTTTATAGAACTATAAGTCTATAAAGACTTATAGTTTTCAGAACTATAAGTCTTGATTTAAGCTGTGGCATTCAGATGGCAGGGCCAAAATTTGGTGAAAACAAGTTGAAAGCATGGATTCATCCAGCAAATAGTATTTTACCACTGCCAAAACTGAAACGGTTCACCATGCATCAACGGCCTCCACAGTCACCAGATATCAGTCCTACAGTTCATATTTGAGATGTGATGCAACAAGATATTCACATGAGAAATGTTCCAGCACACCTGCAGCAGCAGTGACTTTGTTACCAGGGAAATAGGCCTGAACCATCAAGGTATGAACTACACAACAGAACTAAAGATATCCAGCAGATCTTTTGAAATCCACGAGTTTGTGGCTGAAAGGTGGGATTTATTTGGCCAGCATATCTGACTGATGATTAATTGGATGAGATCTGGAGAGTCTGGAGACAAATTGGCTCCAAATATTCGGTGTTGAGTTTATTTCAATGTACTTAAAAACTTCTGATGTCTGTAGCACGTCTGTCAACACCTGGTCAACATGTATGTAGGTCACTGATAGATTTTGCTCAAGCTGGATGGCTATACAATGACAACAAGCTCACAATGTTGTTTTGTGTGAGATTCAGTTTGGTTGAACAAATAAAATCCTATCTGTATTTTATTACTGTGTGGAAGAAGTGAAATAATATTTGCTACTATTTGTCAGGTCTGAGCAATCGCTGGGCGCTTCTATATATAATTTGGGAAAATTATATATATTTTTTCTATCAACTGCTTTTACTGTTTTATAGTTTGGATTTAGGGATCTACCTCTATATAGATATGTAAAGGTTCTGTATATTTCTGAGGTATTTTGGCTTCAAAATGCCATGTTTGATAATAATAATCAAAACTTCTCAATGTTTGACATTGTCAAGCAAAATGTTTTTATGTCAGGCTACATGGCTGCTACATGGATGAGCTACTCTAAATCATTTTGTGGCTAAAACAAACATTTTTTACATCAACTTATAAGTTATGTGAAACTTCTGTTAAAATAATTTGTTGTCGCACAATCAGTCCAGTATCGGTACCAGTCCACATTCCAGGTGAGAAAGACTCATATGGTATAAATCAAATTTTTAGCTGTTGGAGTAACGCTTGAAAGAAATTTATTTAATCAAAGAATGTCGGCTGCGCTAATTACAGTTTTCCCGGATCTTTAAAGAGCCTGACCTGCCGATTTTGATTTTGACTGATATGATTTTTTTGTCTGAAATGTTGCTAAATATAGCTGGAAAGTCACTGAATTGGCAACAGAGGGGTGAATATGAAGTGTAAACTTTCAATCCTCAGCCTGTCCATTCACTGTAGAACAGCCTGTCCATTCACTGTAGAACAAAAGAGGACAGAGGCTGACTTTTAAACCTTTGCTGATGAAGATAAGATCAGGGGATAAGATCAGCTTCACATGTAAGTATCAGCTGATCACAATCCCCCAAAATTAAGGAAATCGGTGCCCAGAAATCAACTGGTCGATAAATGAGTTGGTCAATAAATGCGTCCTATTATACATGAAAATGATGTAAACAGCACTGCCAGAGATGCAATACGTTTATAGCAGGTGTGTGAATGACCTAATGATTGGACTGCTGATTGCAGTCAGTCCACATTGTTAACAGAACTAGAGGGCCCCAAAACCACATTTTGCTTGGGGCCCCACGGAGGCTTAGGCCGGCCCTGCGTGTCATGACTATGTTGTCTTTGGTTGGGTGAACAAAATCCTGCCTAAGATCGGTAGCTGTTAACAATCAGAAACTCACTGCTGGCGGATATTTAGTGTACTACGAAGCAGAAAGCTGACGTCGTCATTTCTTCCTACATCCAGTGGGTGGCGCAGGTTGCTACAATCGATTGTAGCCACACAAGCACACCCACTAGAAGGAAAAAAAACACACCCAGTACAACACTTTTTTTCTATTGGCTGAGAGGTTGCCAGGCGACTGTGCCAAAAGGCAGTTATAGGTTTTGTAAGCGAACAGAGTCCGAGCAGAGACTAAGTGTGGAGGAGAAATTTTGAGTACAATCACTAAAAGTTTTGAGAAGAACAACATTAAGTCCTGCTTTCAAAATAAAAATGAATTTTGTTTTGAGAACAAAAAACATGAAATCCTGCTTTCAGACTGAAAATGCCTGCTCTTGGATTATGGCAGAAAAATTCCCACATAAAAAAAAAAAACAAAAAACAAAAAAAAACAAACTTAAACTCTGGAGCAACATGTATAGGGATATTGAGGTGTGTTTTAACAGCTGTGCGGTTCAGGATATAATAGAGTAAATTTTCATGCAAAGCAATGACCCAGGCTGAATCAGGATGAGGGTCACATTTAAAACTACACAATATGGAGTGACTGATCAGTGGAGGCCCCTCCGTGCTCTGACCACATTCTATCACTGTTTTAGCCTAAACTACTCATTGACAATTATTCTCCAAGTCACAATTTCAGAGTTAATTAATTCATCAATATACATACATATCTCTGGTATCACTCTGGAATGGTATACATTTCCCACAAATAATGTATTCACAGTCAACTGGTCCAGTACTTTTATGTCTTTTCCACCTGAATAACTTTGATTTCTGGATGACAAGTAATTTACTGGCATGGACACATGTAACTCCACAATAATGTATTTTTACTTTTATATAATGTTACATTTTTTCCATTAATATTTTCTGTTTGGTAACCCATTTTTAATTTAATCTCCATTCTGTTTTCTTTTACAGGAAAAGAGAGTGTTATTGCCTTTGTCAGAAGACAGTGCAGACATAGCAGAGATCACTTCAAGTCAATACCCTGGGATGTGGCCTTCTCCTTGTTCTGAAAAAAAAACAACAAAACAACAAAAAAACAAAACAACATTTGTCATTAGAATAAGCATTTTGGGAGGTACATAACCATAGGTGTTATGGTTATTAACAGCAGTTCATATCATGTGAACTGCTGTGGTAGGTAATATGGCATCTATGCTAACAGCTAGCAGCTCAATAGCCTTAGAGAGAATGTTTCTTTCATTGCTAATGCTGTGTTGCATTAGAGGTCAGAGCTGGACAGCCATCCAATCGATATAATTGGAGAAGTCGGCATTTTAACATGGTGATGCCCAGGAAGGTATTGTTTACAATATCTTTTCTGAAAATTATTTTGAACTTTACTTTCCATAAACAAACATCTGTTTTCATTTGCTCATCATAGAGTTGCAGATGTTACATGTAACATTGATTTTGGACACACTCTTACTCGTGTGTCTTGCAAAATAAACATGTTTCCACCACAGCTTACTACTATCAATGTGAGGAGCAGCCATATGAAATGTGAAGGACGAGTTGTGAGGAGTTGAGTTTTTAGAATTGTCATCTGGCAGTGGTTGTTGTTTGGAAATGGCAGGGGAGGAATTGAACTAAGTTATTCCGTCCCTGTTGACCACCCTTCCAAACACTGAACAATTAAAATCGGAGCAAGAGTCTTATACAATAAAATGCTTAGGGCATTTTGAAATGTTAAGGAGGAGTTGTGAACGATTATGTTATGCAATGTACAGAAAGCTTCATAGTGTAGCTTCTTCATGATGGAGCTGGTGCATTACATACATAGTAGACAAATGTTAGTGACAGGGTAAAATCAGATTCAGACATTTCAATCTTCACCAGTCCACTCCTCCAGCACACAGTCATTTCTCAATAGCATAAGCTCTTGATTTCAAGATAACAACTGAATATTATCAATCTCAGGGAACAGTTTCAGTAAAAAAATAAAAAAATAAATTAAAAAAAAGGTTAG
Organism: Poeciliopsis retropinna; assembly: GCA_010277075.1. Taxonomy (NCBI): domain Eukaryota; kingdom Metazoa; phylum Chordata; class Actinopteri; order Cyprinodontiformes; family Poeciliidae; genus Poeciliopsis; species Poeciliopsis retropinna. The sequence goes on from VMRM01000021.1 coordinate 9,086,997, forward strand.
TCGCCTTAAATATCCTCAAGATTTCAAACTTACCTTGAGAGATGGTCTTGGAGGCCTTACAGGTCTTTGAGAGTGTACTGGATCTGGAGCTGATTTTGTTGGTGGTTTGTCTTGGTTTCTTTTCAGTGGTTCCAAATCATCAGCTACATCAGGACAACCAATGTATCCTCCAGCACCAAATACTGATCCCAGATCAGCTCCAAAACAAATCTGACTGTTTGGAGAATCAGAAATAGTTGAGTCATGTTTGGTTGACATTCTGCTGATGGTCTTGTTAAGTGTGTCAGTTGTAGCAATATTGGCGGTGTTGGTAGAAGAGACATCTGTGTGGCCAAGTTCCACTCTTTGAATGTTGTTTGATTCTAGATCACTGTCTGAGCTGTTATCGGAAAAACTGAGATTGAGATCTGTTTCAACAATGTCTTGATTTCCTTTTATGCTGGCTGCCTTTTCATGACTGTACATGTTGGGTGTCTCTTGGTTGTCATGGCTATGTAAATCTAGCAATTCCTGATTTTCAGTCATGGTGAGATTCTGTGGTTCCTTGTTATGATGGCAATCTGAGACAAGTACTGCCTGATTTTCTGGGTCATAAAAAGTCAGAAGCTCTTGATTTTCGTGACTATCTAAATCCAAAACTTCCTGGTTTTCAGGATATGAAAATCCTTGTAGTTCCTGATTGCCACCGTTATCTCTTTCCAGCACCTCTTGATTATCATAATTACAAGGTTCAGGTAAATTGTCCTTGTTGATATTCAGACAGGTCTCCACTACCTCCTGATTTTCATGAGAACTGGTATCCACGAGTTCCCTTTTTTCATGGGTAACCAGCTCCTTGTTGAATGAGTTAGGGGGCTCTAACACTTCTTGGTTTCCAGGACTTCTATAATGTATGACTTTATGAAAATTGTAGTCACACTCTTCAAGGACCTCTTGGTTTTCATATGTCTGAGCATTCAGTACTTCCTGGTTGGCATAGTTGAAGTTCTCCAATTCTTCATTGCTTTCATAGGTTGCTTCCAGGTCATCATTGCCACAAAGGTCTAAAACCACCTGGTTCTCTTCATCAGGACTGAGTTTAAAGCCATAAGGGTCAGAGTCACACACACTTTGACAGGCAGAAATGTCAAACCCATAGGGATCAAAATTTTGCTCATAACGTGAAGACGATGAGGGATCACCATCAAAGATAATATTTTCTGCTTGTTCTGGGCTCAGCTCAGCTTCATCAGGATCTTCTAGAGTTTGGCTAGAGTTCTCTGGACTGAGTTTAAACCCATAAGGGTCAAAACAAGGTGGACTGGCTGAATTATAGCTTAAATCTAAATTGGTTTGATGAGAGTCAGATTTAATAACATCTTGGTTCTGAAAGTCCTTTGGATTGTGGGGGTATTCTGCGTTTCTGGGTTTCTCTGTAGTATTTTCTACCCCTTCTGTTACCTCACTGGGAGGTAAATCTTGAGGATCAATTTGCTTTAAGTCACTTATCCATTTGGATTCGAACATCAATTTGTCACTGCGACGATGACAGACAGCCTGAGTTGAAACACAGTTGGGCCCTAGCAGAAAAAAAGGCAAGATTACAATGAAGTGCGGAATCTATGTTGGTAAATCAGATCAAAATGTGTATACAACATAGAAGAAAAGAAAAGAGTGCTACTTATGTTATAAAAAGGTAAAAAATTATAAAGTTTTTGATTTAAGTAAAATGTAAGTCACAGACTATAAAAAAGCTTATTTTTGTTCTCCAGAATTGACCCCTGCTGGTAGTTTTGTCTTATCATAAATGTAAACAGTTTTAGAAGTCTCAGCATTAGTTTCTATATATACTGCAGTTTATACGCAAGTAGTGTACTTGAGACACAATGGTTACAACATGTAATTCATGTGCCAACCCCCTGAACCAATTCTGCTAAACCACAAGGACTATTCCTGCTTTACACTGAAATTGCAGCTCTAAGATAAAAGTTTTGCAAAACACTGCACACAATTTTCTGCATTTGGCACAATTTCTGTGAAGAAAATCTTTTGTTTTCACAAGGAACAACACTATCATTTAAAACTCTAAGTCAATTGTTCTACTATAGACACTGACTTTTCACACAGACAAACACCTGTCATACAGCTTTACAATAAGAATTCAGAACTTTAGCATAAAGAATCAACAGATTTTGGAGCAATGGATTCCAACATTGGAAAAACATCCAGAACCATAAGAGTGAAAGGACGGCAACTTCACAAAAAGACCGTAGTTACTACCCTGGCCCCGGGCCCCTACAATGCTACCCATCTGATTATATTCCTGGACACCTACACACAACATACTCATTTCACCAGATCAATCAAATGGCCCTGAGCAGCTCAGGTACAATGTAATTTGGGACAACGCAAGTTTCCACCGGGTTGCTCTGGTTCATAACTGGTTCACTGGCCACCCACACTTTTTAGTTGTTTATTTCCCTCCATATTCTCCATTCCTCAATCCAGTAGAATATTATTTTTCTTCCAAGAGTTGGCAAGTGTGTGACCTAAATTCACAAATGCCTATACCCCAACTGTAAGCTATGAAAGATGAATGTGGAGATATTGCAGTTGATGACATTCATAGCTGGGTTGGCCATGTTGGATTCCTCTGCTGTCTGTGATGTGGATGAAGTGGTGTGGCCAGTCCAAACAGGGAATACAGCACTTAAAAAAAAAAAAACTCTATACAGTAATTTCTTTGTATGTAGATCAACGTCTATAAATCTATACACCTTTGTGTTGGTTGGGATGTACAGTGTGTACATGTAGGAAAATTCAAACATATTTGATAGTGTCTGTGTTTTGAGTACAAAAACAATATTCTAAAATATGTTGCAACACTGTATTTACAGTGTGTAGTAAGTAACACTGAACAAAAGGCCTAAGTCATTATGATGGAGAGGTGTTTTCCATTCATCAGTTTTACATTGAGCTCATCAGTGTTCAACTGGTTCTTATGTCTAATCATATGATGGGTGTGTCTTCTGACAACAAAACACAATTTTAAGAGAATGTTGTTTTGAATGTGAAGTTCCATTGTTCAGGAGAATTGAAGTGTTCTGTCCATTGTCTGTTTTTTGATTTGTGTGTAGATTTCTGAAAGTATGAGGCATGCTTTCAGAAACTGTGTAAACAATCAAATTGTTTCTGTAATATCAGTTTAGTTTTCACTAAGAGTTTTCACTAAATCCATGCCAATTTCTGTACCAGAACAGTTCAGTTTTCCAATGTAAAATCTGGAATTAACCAACAGATTTTCTAAACCTACTTCATCTTGTGACATGAATTTTAAAACAAGAGATTTTGTTGGTTTTTTCAAACTATAATCAAAAATGAGTTTCAGTTTCTGCCCCATAAAAAGACTGAAAATTTACTTTACCAGATTAAAGTATTCTTACCTTGTGGTCCTTCCGTGACATCAGTGGTAGCCTCCTCAGCTAGAAATTCATGGTGGTACTCTATTTTAGAGGGTGAGGAGACAGGACAGAGATCCAGTTCATACCCACTTGGGTCTGATTCTATGGAATGCTGACCTGGACACTTCCTCTCCAGGGTTGGTTCTGGCATGAACTCTTCTGATGAGCTCTGAATGGGTTTAAATCCACTGGAATCATCTACAACAGCAATGACATCCAGGTCTTCTCTGCTGTAGCTGATTTCTATGTCACTATCTTCATCTGGGAATTCAGATTCAAAGCACTGAGTTCCTGTTGAAGCTTTGTTTTCCGCACATGACAAACTGGTGTCTGCCTCATTTTCCACCTCGTCATTAGCACTGGGAAAGAAAATATCTTTTGCAAAAGGATCACTGCCTTTGAAAGGGTCTGAGGCAAAACCATCTGAAAAATTAGTAGAAAATATGAATAAATAACTGGTTGATTTAACAAATAATCATTTAAACTCATGACAGGTTTAAAAACATCAGGAGAAAAAAAAAGTCTTATAAATGTTTAAGTATTTTCTGTATACTGATTCAGATCAAAAATGCTGTATTGTGTTTAATTTATTCCCAATGAGAAAGGTTATTTAGATTCTTAAGAAAGGATAGGTCCTTACCAGATGAGTCTGTTTTAGGAAACAGGTCCTCATTGAAGAGATCATCTACAAGGTAAGAAAGAAATAGGAAAACATTTTTTGTAAATGCAGTGCATGTTATAAGCATTTGACTACCTACTGAGCACAATCTATGTGCATCTAGCGTCTGAACCAAGGCAACTTTGTTGCAAAGCAGCCTCAATGTTTGATGCTGTACAGTTGGGAAACTGTGTTGATTGCTTTGCTTTGGTCAATGACACTTGTTTTTCCAGTTTCCCGAGCCGTTTCAGTACCTCAGATGCGCTTAAGCATCTTTTCCAATTTTCTTTCATGCCAGTTTGGAGACATGCTGGCAGGATACAGGAACACCTTCAGTTTGAGACTAATTTTGCCAAAGTGTACCATAGAGCCCCAAAGAAAATCATTTCTACCTCTAGCATTAGGCTTTACAGTGCCCATGTCTGAGCTAATAAATTATAATTTTCTTTGACCTCATTTATAGATTATTTATTGATTGGTTAATACATTTGCATAAGCATGCTTGTCATCTATTTATTTATATTTAGTCATATTGTTTCAAACTACAACAAGTTAAAAATATCTGTCAGCTTAAATTTTATGGTAACCCTGTCATTATTCCCCTTTGTCTTACCTTTATTAAATGCATTTAATTTCCCTTTGTGATAAATAAAGTATTTTGAATTTGTATTTGAAATAAAAATGAGGCATTTTATTAAATTCCATTAATGACCATGTGCTTGTTGCTTTTGTGTCAGAATATGACACAAAAGCAACAATTCCAGAAAAAAAGTATCCAGGAGAAGAAATCCTGGAAGCTTTCTTTGAGCTATGTGTTAGATACGTACTGTCTGTCTGACAGTAAGTAAACAGATTGACTTGGTAGAAATCCAGCTGATTTAGCGGGGTTGGGTTAAGAGTAGGAGCTTCTTCCATCTCATTATTCCTTTCATTGTGGATCTTGCCATTCTCTGGATCTTCTTCCATGTCTGATCTATCCATTTCCTGTTGACATGTGACAACACTTAATCAAAATTTTAAACCAAACAAGACATTGAGTAAAATGGTCATCATAACTGATACTGTGTGGCTGCTTTACATTAAAATAACACTGTGACATAACTGAAATTACAGTATATGTAACAGTATGGATTAGGAGAATATGTTTATGATTTTAAATGTCAAAACTTCTTTATGTAGTACTTAAGTGTATAGCAAGTAATAATTGTTTTGCTAAACTTTGTGCAATTAGTATTCCGAGGTAATAAGCATCCCACCTTTGTAGAGCTGCTCCCACTTTCATCATCCTCTCTAGTACCTGCTAGATTATTACAGAAAGATAAATCGCCAGCCCCCTGGTAGAGTCAATCAGACACAGAAAACGGAAAGCAATTAGGGAATGAAAGACACAAGCAAGCAAATGTACAAGTTACATTTACAGGTTTTTTTTCAGAGATTTGTTTTTTATGACTACTACATTTTGATCATGTCAGTCTGTAAAACTAATGTGAACTACCTGTAGAATCCTATGGCTTACTCTGAAGTTTATTGTGTACTGTGTAGTATACTATAAAACTTTTAATATTGGCCTAAAAAACAAATTACATTTATAAAATATGTAACATATACCAAAAACAATAATTTACAGTGTATTGGTAAAGTGGTTTCTTTCTTCAGATGTTAGAAGATCAAGCAGCACCTATCACATGTTCTCTTTGAGTTCTCTTTGAATCTCTCTGAAATTGACCACAGCTTTAGAAGGAAGGCTTTACAGCAGACTCAGGGCCTCTGGATGAAAGCACAGCTAGTATGTGACTGCTTAATGGATTAAATAAAGGGTTGCAACAAATTGACTTGTGATTGCAGTCCAATCAGCCAGAGAACAGATTTGTAGCTCATCCTACTGTACTGCGTTGCTGCTCAGTCAACCAGCATTTTGTGATTCTCTTGTCAGTGCATGTTCTGGTAGCTCATCAGGATGAATCTGATTTCAGAGCTCAGTGGTGTGGGTCCTTATTGATGACAGAACATAGTTGATGCAGATGTCTCATCTCCCATTCCAACTCATTCCAAAAATCTAGATTTGACTATGGACTCTATCAGTGTGAAGTGAACTCACTGTCATTTTGAAGAAACCAGTTTGACAAGATTTGAGATGTGACATGGCACATCATCAGAAAATTAGTACAGTGTGCTATAAAAGTTCGATTCTAGCAATTCTAGACGTGAAGAGGAAGACCCACATTCCAGGCTGAACAATGTCAATGAAAATAAATACTGTTTCAATGGACAAAAATGTGTCCATCGTGGTGCAGTGTGCTGCTGTATGATAGACAGAATGGATCAGGAGAGGAACTGCAGACCCAGAGTTCCTGTCCTGCAGGTCAGCAGGGTTAGGTTGGGGGATGAAGCGTCTCTTCAATTCAGTTTCTTATTGTGATTTTAGTAGACTATTGTGGTTTGATTATTTGCTTGGAACGTTGCGTTCAGATTGATACTTTATTTAATATGTAATAGCATTGGCCAAAATAAGTGGCCATTTAAAGAACAAATCACACTAATAAATTAATAGTGCATAAATATTTCCTATATTAAAAGCATTTTTTTTTAACTTTCTGTGTGTTTTATTCAGAAATGTTGATATATTTTATGAATTCAGGATTCAGTGCCCATTTAATGTATGATTTCACTAATATTTTATCAATGTAGTTTACCAGTTTGGATGTCTCTTTTAAATATTTGGTGGAGATTTTTTTTAACCTTCATCATTTTACTTTAATAATGAATTAAAAATTATAGTGCTGCACTTTTAGCTGCAGTATGGAGATAGGATCACACTTTCCACCTACTAGATCAGGATCTGCAACCTGAATCTCTGGAGACACAAGTGACTCTTTGGCTCACTTAATATATCAAATGATGAAATCTATTGCTCTCCTTTTTGTTTCATTCTTTAAGTGTTCTCTATAAAAAATACAGACTACACTGTCCTCCGTGGTAAGTTTGGTCTAGAACCAGCCTTCAAAGAAAACAGTACAGACCTTTATATCTTTATTTTTTAGCTAACTCTAAGGGGCCAGACTTGGCCAGCACCTTTATTCAGATGACAATTTGCAACACAAAATATTATGCTGAGTGATTTTTTTTCAATGGGCAATTTTAAGTGGTAATGCAGTACTTAATTAATGTAGAATTATTTTTGTGATATTTATGAATGGAAATTGCATAGGCTTTATTTATTTGAAGATCACTGTAGTTGTTCAGTACTAAATGTGCAAAATATTTGGATAAATAATGGGTTAGTCTGACCTTGGTTCTTATTGCTCTTTTTGAAGTTTGATTAGTGACTGTTGTGTTGTTTTGTAATTAATTTCCCATACCTCTCTGAAATCACTTAAATAAGGTAAAACTAAAGAACAGTACATGTGGGAGTTGGGCTGTTTCTATATCTGTGAGTAGAAATTGGTTTTCTACTGAAACTATGATATACCCACTTCATGAACTGTGAACTGAAATAGTAAAACCTGACTCACAATGTTCACTTTTCCATAGATAGACATACATTCTTGTTTAAAGAAAAAAGGCAAACAACCGCATAATGCTCAGATAAAAATAATGGTAATGCAATTTCTACGTATGATTTTCAAACAAAGTTCAGGTTAATAACAAATAGAGAGCTAGTAATTAACCTGAACTACCTTGATAATAAAATGCTTTTTGGTTTATTAATTCTACTAATTTAGTTAAATGCTCTTCAAACAACTGGAAGTGCATAGTTTTGAGTAGATTTTATTTTAATTTCTGGGTGAACAGTCCCCACTAGGACTGTATCATTCTACAGCTGCTAGTGTCTCATTAATGTTAGACACGAGCCAACCATCATACCAACCAACCAGATGTTGGCTGGTATGATGTAGTCTTGAGATTCTGTATCACATATTTGCAGCTCTGGAAAAAATGATCAGTTCTCTGATTTTATTCTTTGTAGGTATATGTTTGAGTAAAATGAACATTGTTGAACTACTGACATGTCTCTGAAATTCTGAGCAAAAACTTAGTATTTATTTTCAGACAATGAGAAATGGTCATAATAACAACAATGGTAATAATAATAATAAAAAATATTTTTTTTAATAATTAAAAAAAATATTTATATTCATTTAGAAACAACAAAACTAATGTTTTAACTCAGGAAGAGTTCAGAAATCAATATTTGGTGGAATAACCAGGAGGTTTTCAATGGGTTCAGTGCAGTGGCCTCTTCATTTTTTCCAGAGCTGTATGTAGTTGTTAACAGTTTTAGTTGGTCAAAACTATTAAAAGCAGTGAGATTTAGAAAAATGCACTAACAGATTTATTCTTTAGTCCTTTGCCCTTCTGGGGGCTAAGCACCTCTAAAGGTCAGATCCTAGAATCACCCCTGTTTCCTAACCTTTGTTTTCCCCTCATCTCACTTTGCCCATTTCTTGTCTGAAACTCTGAGAATGTTTGGCAACTATTTGTCCAATAATCCTATAATCAAATGGATTGATTATTTCGTCAAATTAACATAATCAACTTGACAAAATTGATTATTGTTGATTAGCCTATTTCTGGCTATAGTTAAACTCATTCTTGTTCATTTCCTAAATTATATATTTATTTATTGTATTGCCCAGGAAGCAAACCTCATCATACACTGTCTATATTAGCCTTTACATTTGGAGTTCCAGCTTCTCCCCTCTGGGTACCACCATCGCCATTTCAGTTCAGAGCTAAATTAAAATCGTATACCTGCATTTAGCACAAAGTAGTACTTTAACACTTCTATGTTTCTGTCAATGTTGTTACATTTCTTTGTTTTTATCTGTCTTTATAGTCTACATTTTTGTTCTTGTACTCATGAAAAAGCATGTTGGCTTAGTAGTAGCTGTTTGATATGATCAATTAATTGCACTGTCTCATGCTACAGAATATTTCTAACCACCTTTTTTAAACTTGTGAAGTTCCAGTGTTTACCATTATTAGGTCAGCATAAGCAGGCAGTGATTGGCTTCTTCCCCACGGCTTCATAGGAAGAGGATCATCTTCAGTTGTGTCTGCTGGGGAAGCAGATTCCTCAAGCTGGCTGTCAGGTGTAACTCCACCTCCTGAAATGGAACACAGAGTGTTCTCTTCCTACAACACAAAAGTGAACAAGCTCCAGTAAACTGCCACAGTTTGGGTATCTGTACAACATTTATCAAACACATAAACAAATACATATGATGAAATAAAGTTCAATATGTTTGAACATAACATAAAAATGTTGGTTAGTGTTTTATTTATTATGGTAGAAAGCAAATCTAAAGAGGTGAGTCTTATTGGAGATAACTTTCTTTGAGGTTATTTTCAAAAGAAAACCTTCAATAGTCCAATAAGCCTCATAGGAAGCATATTTTAATTTATTGACATGACTGTATGTGTATAAGTATTAATTTTAGAGCTACATGTTGTTTTTGCTTGGATGAAAAGCAGGTGGTGGAACCACACCACCTGCTCCTAATGACCTGTCGGCTCCTTCTCCAGTCCTGGTTAAGTTCTGGACCTGCTTGAGTGGACAAGCAGGTCCATTAGATTTGCAAAATTACATTAAATAACAAACATTCATTTTGGAATGATTTTGGAATGTCATTTGGAGCCTAGAGATAAAGGTTTGGTTATAATTCACAGTATCAAATTTGGAGAAAGCAAAACAGAGCAAACCAGCACAAAGTGATGGAGCGTTCATGATGTGGGATATTGTTGCCATGTTTGCCGTTTATTGTTCATTTTGGAACATAGTTGTAACTTATGTAAGTGTAATTTATAAACCTGACTGCAAAACTACTGCTGCTTCTCCTTCTTCACCATTGTGTTGTCAGAAGAATGTAAACACTTGGGGAGTCAGAAGAAGTTTACTCAACAATACTAAGTATATATTTTAATGTCTGTCATTTTTCAGTCTTGACATATGCAAAAGGATCACAGTGGCTTGTGGCTTGGCTTTGTACTTCTGTAGCGCTTTACACTACAGTCATTTATCCATTCATAGAAACACACTGATTGTGGCAAGCTACTGGGTAGCAGCCACAGCTTCCCTGGGGCTGTCTGACAGAACTGAGGCTGCCATGCCTCAGTGGCGAGTCAGCGCCACCTGACCCGCTGACCACCAACAGTAGGCAAGGTGGGTGAAATGTCTTGTCCAAGGACACAATGATAGAGGCAGGTGAAGTGGGGATTGAACCATCAAACCGATTGCCGGATGAACTCCTATAAACATTGCCACCATTGCCCCACAAGAACTGTAGTATTTTCTCATTACAGCAAAAGGCTTTTGAAGGTTTGAAAATTGCTTAATGAAGGTGTTTCTGTGTGATGTTTGTATTAATTTGTATTATGTCTTTACATGCATAGATTTTCTCCAGGTATTCCAGGTTTTCCCCACACACAAATTCATGTTTGTTTAAATTACCATTCTAAATTGACTTGACCTTTTCATGAGTTTTACTCCTCCTCTTATTGAATGGTTTTATTTATTTTTTTAACAAACATATCACAGCTTGTTAGAATCAACAGCCTGTTCTAAACTAACAGTTTAGAACAGTTAGTTTCTGTTCTAAACTAGTTTCTCAACTAGTTAGTTTCTCACCTCCCAGACTGGATCTGGTGTTTACAAGATCACGTCTCCTCTTGCAGAGGGTGGAGAATCTGCTGAAATGTGATCATGTTTATGCAGAACGATGGTCTGTCCATAAAAATAAATTTAAGTAGAGAAACAGCAAGTTGTTCCTCTAACAGCCAGGTTGGAGCCAAGGTCCATCAGCACTGGAGTTCACTAAGGCTGTTACTTCTCCTGTCTTCTGCACTATTTACACAAACAATTGCATCAGCAGTTGTTAGTGTAAACAGTAGTTGAACTACTATTCGTGGCTTGTTGTATGAAGACATGAACTCCTCAACATACACCATATTGACAAAAGTATTCACTCACCTGCCTTGACTCATATATGAGCTTAAGTGACATCCCATTCCTAATCCATAGGGTTCCATCTTTTCCGTCAAAGATGTTGGTCCATCTTTTCAGCTAGAACACCATCAACTCTTCTGGGGAGGCTGTCCACAAGGTTTAGGAATGTGTTTATGGGGATTTTTGACCATTCTTAAATGCGACCATTTTTGTCACTCCAGACAAAAATTCAGTACAATGATAAGTACTGAACCACTGCATTCAGCACTTAGTATTGATGGAATTCACTGAGCTAGTGAGAGTGAGCCATTTTTTCACAAATGTTTGTAAAAACAGTCTGCATGCCGAGGTGCTTCATTTTGTACACCTGTGGGCATGGAAGTGGTTGGAATCTCATATTCAGATCATTTGGACGGGTGAGCAAATACTTTTTGCAATATACTGTATATTAACGAGGTCCAGTCCTTTGTTCAGTGGTGTGATGACCACCACCTTGTTATCAATGCCAGGAAATCCTGACTGACTCCAGGTCTCTAGGTGAGAATTTTTTATAGTCATGACCAAAAAATAAACCAGACCTGTTCTTGTAGATATCTGAGTGTTCACCTAAATAATCTGTTAAAAAGGAAAAATCCTTTCATTATGTTGTGCTCCTGCCTACAATAAGATATCGTATTTTTTAACTAGACTCAAAGACTTAGATGTTAACCTGACAGCCGACATGTTTTTTATTGTATCCATTGGAAACGTCAGCGTGGTATGGCAATCTATCCACCAGCTGTTACATTTTCCACCACCTATATTCAAATTAATTTAAATTCTATTTAAAAAATACTGGTATTGATCCCAAAAGGAAATTAAATAACAGAAGAAGCCATTAACATGCTGTTCCTTCTTACCTGTAGGATTTCTTCATAAGACTGTCTGATGGAGTCTTGGAGGGGAGTGTCTCTCTCTCGGGCCTCTTCCACCTTCCTTTTTGCTCTCTTTACCTCCTCTCTGAGCTTTTTCAGCCTCCACCGAGCTCGGGCAAGTTCTCTTTCATACTCCTCCACCTGACTCTCATTTTGTGCTTCTTCTGCTTGCAAGGATAGTATCTATGAACAAACAAGCTTATTCAGTTTTAAAAAATGTTTTTGCTTAGAATTAGGTTACATAAGAAAATTAGTATTCACTTCAAATTTATCTGCAAATCAACATAAGCACCATAATTAATAAGGAGCAATAAAATCATGCCTTTGTGTATACAATGGCTTTAAAACTATTCATACCCCTTGAACTTTTCCATATTTTGCCACATTGCAACCACAAACATTAATATATATAATTGGAATTTTATGTCTGCAATGGACTGGCGACCTGTCGAGGGTTTACCACGCCTCTCGCCCAAAAGTTTGCTGGAGATTGGCACCAACACCCCTCCTGACCCTACTAGGGACAAGGATGTACAGAAAATGGATGGATGGATGGAATTTTATGTGAGAGACCAACAAAAGGTGGTTTACAATTTCCAATTTCCAAGGTTGAACAAGGAGAGCTCTGATCAGAGATGCAGCCAAGAGGCCCATGGTGACTTTGGACCAATGACAGAGATCCACAGCTCAGAGGAGGAATCTGTCCACAAGACAACTATTAGTCACCACTGCACAAATGTGCAAGAAGAAAGCCATTAAGAGAAAACCATAAGTAGTCCTTTTTGCAGTTTTCCAGAAGCCATCTTGGACAAGGCAAACATGTGGAAGAAGGAGCTTTGATCAGACCAGAACAAAATTAATCTCATTGTATCCCTTTCCATAGTAATAGGCAAGTAATTCACTGTACATAAGTAAGCCTATGTTACCTTTTGACTTTCTTCATAGCAGAGTTGTCTGGTTGCCTTTATCTGCTGGATCAATTTCTCTTTGTGTTTCTCAAATTTCACCATGGTCTCTTCTAAGTCCTTACAGTCTGATTGCTGCTCCTGAAGTTCCATGTTCTCCACTGCTAATGCATTTTCCAGCTCCTTTAAAAACACAAAAACAGAGATTAACAATTTAGTTTAGCTGAAATAGTTCTCAGTATCAGGAACGTGCTTTTTGTCTGCCACATATTCAGTCATGTCATTTATGTGCTCACTTTGTCGCTGGTATAGTGGATCTCAGTCCGTTGAACCAAAACAACTAGTGTTGTAGTCAAGACCACAACAAAAAATAAACAAGCACAAGGTCTGGTTAGGTGGTGATGAACACTGGAAAAACTGAAATAGTACCATAGCTAAAACCAGAAATCCCAGAGAAATTGAAAAGGAGGCATTGTGGATCCAGAGCAGGAGCAAAAAGGAGAGAGAGAAGGAGGAAGTTTAAATCATCTCTACTGTCCATCATAATGAACAACAAACTCTGACAAACCCCTGATTAAAAGGCTTCCTGTTAGAATTATCAATTCTCCATGCTGAGTTTTTGTTGTATGAGGTTCATGAATTCCATTCAATAACAAAATACAGCTGGTCCATTTCACATGCTACCTTCAGGAGCCAGCAAGACAAAATGGCAACGGAGCACATTTTGTGATCTGCTTTGTTAGCCTCTATCTAAGCTAGGCTCTAAAGAAGGTGTTCCCTAGTGTGTCATTTACTTTAGGTTTAGCTTAGTAACTAGCTAAAAGAGGTACAAGGAAAACACAAAATTATTTATTCTCAACATTAGGAAGATGACTGTTGGGAAATGGTCACAGGAAGCATAACAGGTCTTCCAGGCTTGTTTTGAAGCAACTGATTGGACTACTCACTGCCAGTCATATGGAGATGACATCAATGCCATGACTAAGTGTGTGGCTGACTATATAAACTTTTGTGTGGACAGAACCACACAGAAGTGAGATGCTTCCCAAATAGCTGTTTCTTATTGCCCTGGAGTTGGAGTTAAAGGCACCTGCTTCAATACCCCCTGGTCATCTGGACAGAGGAGGGAGCATTGTGAGGATCTTGTCCCTTAATCTCTGCTTGCACTGCATTTTATACAATACACAGGTGGACATGGAGAATGAAAATAAAAGCATAGGTTCTCAATTGCCTTCAGCAAAACGCTGCATATCTTCAATTGGTCTGTTGTGAAGAGCGCAAACTACTCCTGGATCATCTATTAGGGTAGGGTGAATAATTTATAAGTCCTGTAGTTAAATCCTACTGCTCAGAACTGAATGTATGACATCACATGGGAGCACTGTGGGAAATGCAGTGATGGAACGGCCTCGAACTGCAAACACAGTAAGTACATACTGTTATGCATCTGAACCATGTCATTTTACCATTATTAAAACAAAGTCATGCATAAACAAAAGCTCACATAAGATGCACAAAAAGCCAACAGACAGAGGAAAAAAACACAGACAGGCGCACACACCAGAGGCAGGTGCTGCGGTCTTACTCTGATCTCGGCTGCCTTGGCCAGGACTCGGTCATCCATTTCTATGACATCTGTGTCTCCAGGAGATGACCAACATATAAAGCAAGAATGCTTAAGCAAATTCGAGAAAGAACATTCATTTTTCCAATCAGCCTTTCTTCTATCCTCCCCTTGTTCCTGTGATTTCTCTATTTTTTCTTGTTGCACTGCTGGCTCCTCCATTGCTGCCCTTCCTGGCTGTCGCTTCACTGCAGAGGAGGCGGAGCTGCCTCTGCATGTGTGTGTGTATGTGTATATATGACATTGCGGATCAGTGTATTAAGGCAAATTGCACCACTTCAAAAACAGAAAAAACAAAATGAAAGTAAGTCAGTAAGGATTGATAAGAGCAGAGCACAAAGCTTTTTCCATTTATGGATTGCATTTGATATTTTGCCTTCACATGATTAATTTTCACCCCCTCTTCCCTCCGACCATTGGGCTGTTCTGCACTCTGTCTCACACCTCAATCCAGTTCTCCCTCCCCCACCATTCATCACTATCACTGGCCTCTGCAGTATGCGTCAGTCTACACACAAAATTTGAGTCATTCATAAAAATCTAAGTAATTATTTAGAATAGCATGGATTTCAATGGTCAAAATAAAACTACTTGTTTTACAATTGTGCTTTTTACTAATTGTATAAAATTCTTCCAATTTTTCTGAGAATAACTGAACAAAATAATATGTGGGCAATAAGATAATACCCACACAGGAGGGTATAAGCTAATTAGCTTATATTACTTGTTATTGGGCAACCAATGATACAGTTACTCACAGTTTTGCTTCAGAAAGACATCACATACTTAATGGCATCTCTGTGATTAACTTGTTTTTTTTTTATTTTTATTTTTTTAATCATATCTCAACTTCTACACTATTGCTCAGAGAAAGGTCTGAGGAAGTTAATATTTCTGTTTTGATATTTCTGTTCATGAAATAGAGGCACATTCAAATCTAAGTACATTACATCACAACAGATTGTGAATAGAGCCTGCTGGTGGGCAGGATTTGTTTTGAGAAACTTTGAATTTAAAAATGACTCCCTGTCATCCTGAAGTAACTGTCAAGCTTGATATGTTATTTCCTCTGAATCCACATTTCAGGTGAATTTCTGACCAAAATCTGAAGTACCCTTCGTAAGAGACGATGATGTTAGTAACATGTTTATTACTAAGTAACTACTAATTTGATAACCTTCAATAATGAGTATTACTATTTCCAAAACAGTAATCAGATTAAAGTTACTTATCCAAGTCACTGCGAATTACTATACAAAGAAAACTCCTGTTAATTAGGGATGATTTTGCCAGAGGATGGTGGGTAGATGCGCACAAACCAAACAGCCAGAAACACATGAATTCAGTACATTTTGTGTCTCGCAGGTTTATCGCAAAGATTTTCATATAATGCAAACCACATTTTTTGAGAAAATCAATCAATGGAAATATCCATGTCTGGGTAATGTAACATGCAAATATATTTTAAATATTTTATGGGTTGTTGAAGTATAAAGGTCAGTCAAATGAGCATGTCCCCAGTGACCAATGTTATTTTTTCAGAGACTATAAAACAAATAAAAATAGCCAGTAACTGCAAGTTATTTCTACTAATGTAAGCATTTTTAGGTATACTTAAACCTAAACAGAAGAAATATGAGAAAAATACATGAATTATTTATAAAACAGCACTTTTTAATCATGTCCCTCCAGTTTCGTTTAACCTCGTAACAGCATACTAATCCCTCCTTTTTATAAATAATAGTTCAGTCCAATTTTCTTAACACCCTGGAAATGACATCACAAATCTTTTCCCACTCACAGTGTAAAGAGATTTAAGTGTTAGTATAGTTTCTTACCTATACTTCATTATTCTTGATTATTCTTTTACTTTTACACTGAGTTCAACCCCGTAACGTGATACATTGTTATGAATTTTTTTTATATAATAGCAGCAACTATTAGACTAATATTTATTGGACTGTATGCAAAGTTTAAAGAATGAGTCAAAAATATAAAAAGGCCTGATTTAATGTTTCTTTTAAAGTGTATTTTCTTTTTATATAAAAAGCGTTTTTACATCAAGCTGCCATATTCTACTTATCAGTCTAATTATTGTTATTCACAATCAAATAAAATATATTTACAGTTAGTTATTTTAATCAAGGGACAGGTAATCTCAAAGGATCTGGAAGAATTCATTTAATTGTGTTATAGAGTTATACTCATAGAGGAATCAAATTGTCCCGTTTCAGGGTTGAATTTAAAGTAACTTAAGTGACAAAGAAATACGTATTAATGTTTGGGATTTCATGCATAAGGTGGGGAGACATATTTTCTTGGAGGTTCAAAGAGTCCTTCAATAGATGCAGTGTTCAAAAACACAATTTTTTGTGGTATATTCTTTAGTAACATGAGACTCAAAAATGTACCGAATTCAGAGAATCGCTCAAAAATAATCAGCAAAGGAGAGAGGAGCAAACATTTTAAGCCTATAAGTGTCTGCAAGTCAGAAGACTTGCAGACACTTATAGTAAGTGTCTGCAAGTCAGAAGACTTGCAGACACTTATAGGCAGAAGCAGCAGAACAATGTATAATCCTGCAAAATTACAAAAAACTTGAAGAGGAGTAAAAACTTTCAACCAAAGCAAAACTCACACCCAAAAAGTATAGGACATTGGTAGAACAGCCTGGAATTTCAGGCTTATTCAACCTGAAATCTCAGGCTGATGAAGGTCAGTGAGGATGAGTTACAGGCAATTAGCAGAACAGCAGAACTTCTGAGTACAAGCTTTATAAATTTAGAGAAGACATAAAGTCCTGCTTTCAAACTGAAAATGTAAGCAGAAGTACTAAAAGCATTTAGCTATTTTCTCTGCAACAGATCGGCAACCTGTCCAAGGTGTAACTCCTTCTCGCCCAAAATGTTTGCTGGAGATTTGCACCGACCCCACTAGGGACAAAGGTGTACGGAAAATGGATGAATGTGCTTTCTTCTCCTAAAAACTATTGGTTGTTGGAGTTGTACTATCATCTTTAGAAGTAAAACTGCCAAAACAGAAACTGCTATCTCCATGTTGGATGCTGCAGTTACTATAAAGAGGCCCAAGTCGATGATGTAATCCGTACAGTCTCAATTCTCAAATTTTTACACACTTGCAACTTGCGCACTGGAACCCTTCTGTGCACTTCGACTGAGTCCACACTTCACAGAGTGTTGGGCGCAGCCTGAGTATTGGGCCTGGGCCTAACTGCCATTGTTCCCAGAGGCAGGAGATGGTTGTAAAATAGCCACTTTCCTCACAAGACCAGTAAATAGAGTGGCACCTCTGTGTGTGTAAGTCACCAACACATTCTCACTCTCTACTCTTGGACGCCTCTGGGATTATGGGATTATGTTCCCTCTGAGTAACATGTTGGCGCATCAGGTACCCTTTTCTCATCAGTAATTAATGCTCAGGGTTTTCTCATTTAATGCTATAGAGCTCCCTAACAATTGGAAACTGATGACATAGGAATGAAGAGAATGAGTTTATTCAAAGTTTTTGAGAAGCTTAAAAAGTGCTTCAGTCTGTTGATGTATCAGTTTTAAACAAGGTTTTAAATAATATTTTAAATAATGTTGTTAATTTGACTTCACCTTAATAAGATCCTCCAGTTCTCTGAATACATGCTGTGATTTTATCTTCATCCCTGCTTATTTTTAAAAAGACACATGGATATTTTAGTATGGTGGAATTAAAGCCTTCTCACTGATGCAATCGTAACATTGCATTATTCTTATTGTATCTTGGGGTTTGTAACTTTACTTAGATGTTCTAAACTAACTGCTGCCAGGTATTAACAACAGACTCTGGCTATCAGACATTTAATGCATCAGGTTCCTTAGCATAATCTGGATCCCGGGCTAGTCCTTTTGCATTCCCACTGTAAGTGAATTATACCAAGGGTGACTTGCAAGGCAACCAAAATCAAGTGATTATTTGATCTACAGCAGAGTTGCTCTATACCAAGTGTCTTCAACTCCACACCTCAAGGACTGCTGTTCTACACTGTAGAATCAAAAGGCTGAATATGTGGCATGTAGTCTGGTTCTCCAAGAGTCTTGCTAATCACTTCATTATTTGACTCAGGTGGGTTGAAGCACCAGAGTCTAAAAGTGGCAGGACACCTGCCCTTGAAAACTGGATTTGAAGATCTCTGGTTTAGATGGTAATTACTTTACTAGATAAGACCAGATTGATTTGGATAGGTTATTACTCTTAATTAATAAACTCATCATTTGTACATAACCAGTTTGTTTTGGCATAATATAAACATTTGTTTAATGATCTGAAACATTAAAGTGTGAAACAAAATTCAAAACAAAAGAACTTTGTTGGAGGGCAAATAGATTTTCAATGTTGTATGATCTTTGTCTCTTGAGTGTTTGTTTGCCATGTGTGGACATTTGTGCATGTTTTCTATGTTGAATTTATTCTTGTCATCACAGGGTAATATCCTGAGCAGGATAGGGGCATGTCTTTGTACATCACTGTAAGCCATGACAGCAGTAGCATTGTTTCTAATCAGATGGTCTTTTGTTCACACCAAATGAGGCCTGAAAGTATTTTTGACAACATGGCCCTACAATAATAATAATAATAATAATAATAATAATAAAAGTATATATATATGTGTGTGTGTGTGCATAACATACATAAAGGCATTTCATGTATTTATGTCTCCAGTTTGCTGGTGAGCAGAAAGGGGATTTTCCTCAAACATGCCAGCAGAGGGCGTTCAGATAACGCAAATACCGAGTGTGTCAAGAACGATCAAGGCACTAAACACTCGATGTAGCAGAGTACTGGACTTGAGCACCCCTGCTTTAAAGAGTTGCTGTGAAGAAAATTTCAAAGTCTCTCAATTTTCTCTCTTGACTAGAGTCAAGTTTTCAGCTCTTTCAACAAACAACGTGCTGATTTAGGAAAACCTCATCATCCTGATATTTTACTTAAAGGCTTAATGTTGGTTGATTGCAAAAACCAAATTCTAAATGTTTGTTTTTCTTTATTTTAAATCTGTTACAACCCATCCCATTTCCCCCACAAATCAGGCCGGTCTGTTTACTTGCCATTGACCCTCCATTCATTCTCAACCAGCCCAGCTGTCAGTCATTTCCATGTCACTGCATCTCTAACGGCTGAATTTTCAGAGCCAACTTCCACTCTGTTTGAGCTCCCTACTGCAATTCAGTTGATCACCACTACAACAAACACTAAGAATATAAACCCTTAGTTCTTGTCAGTTCATGATGGTTTATTCCTTTGCTGGAAGACGGAGGAAAAAGTGAGTAAGTCAAGTATATTTTTGAGTTGGGCAATGGAATAACTGATGGAAGCAAAAATAAAAATAAAAAAGCAGTTAACATATGAAAGAACATATCAGAGAAAATATCAAGAGAAAATTATGTTGTAATTTCTCCTTTCAGACAGACAATGCAGCTCTGCTGTCACTGACAGATTTATGTTTTGAATAACTAAAAATACAGACATATTGTTTAGCCCCCAGGGCAGACTCATACAGTAGAGAAGCTACGCCAGAAGGGGGTGGGGCTCACACATCCATCCACCAACAGAGATCCAATAAAGGTGGAGGGGTTGGGATTATGCAGCTCAGTCAGACTATGGAAGATTATGTCTGACCACAACAGACTCCACTGGAGAAGCAGATTAATAACTATTTTCAAACAGTTTTGTTGAGTGAAAACAATCAGCTTTGTGATTAAAAGCTGGGCATTAAAAGACCCACAGATGTAAAAGCAATAGGACCAAAAGATAAGTCTTTTCTTCAAATCCCCTCAAATAAAATTGGTTTAAATTGATAGTCGTGAGAAGTCCTGCTTTAATTGGCTTAAGTTTTAGTTATTAAGAGAGGATTTCATTGACTACCGGTAATCAGAAGAATTAAACAAAATGCCCCGGACATGGAAAACAATTTTACAAGTATCCTAACCACTGACTCAACACTGAAAGACATTTTAATATTTTACTAAAAGATACTTTATTCTAATGGGCCTAATTTTGTTAGCAGGTATTTTTATAGCTGTTGTGTTGAAACCATCCATTCATCCATCCATTTTCTTCCGCTTATCCAGGGTCGGGTCGCGAGGGTAGCAGCTTCAGAAGAGAGGCCCAGACTTCCCTCTTCCCAGCCACTTCTTCCAGCTCCTCTGGGGGAATCCCAAGGCGTTCCCAGGCCAGCCGAGAGACATAGTCCCTCCAGCATGTCCTGGGTCTTCCCCGGGGCCTCCTCATCCTATGTTGGAACATAGGATGAAAAACCATCAATCAGTTGTAAATTCTTATCACCTAGCACTTAAAGTGTGGGCTGTCAAAGGCATTCCAAAGGAAAGACAGAAATCTCAAGAAAATTGTGATAATAATCCTCCTCTTCAAATATGCTTGTGCAAAGCCATGTTTTGAACTAATATTGTAACGGTAAGTCTCTTATGAGTGGAGATATGTGACCAGGTGTTTATTTTCAGCAGTAATTAGTTGCAACTTTTTAGTATTTGTTAACATATTTAGTCATTTTTAAATGTCCACACATTGTCACAGCAGGTAAAAAGTTTGTGTATATTTACACAAACTTTCACGCCACCTTCATTTTTATACATGCAAGCTTGTGTGTAAAATATGACCCCACACATTTCTTGTGCAAATGCACACATTATACAGGAGGCCTCTGGGTTGATGAGCCAACAGATCAATCTGTACAAGTGCTATACAATAACAATATAGGCACATTCCACATCTATTTGACGGGCAAAAGCTAATCTAAATGATAGCAATATTTTCTACCTCAACAATGCTCGGCTCCATACTTGTTAACAAGCCTAACGTGCTGTATTGGTATTAGCTAGTCATCTTTTAGCTAACATTGCCTGCATCCAACAGCTTTACTGAACTCAGTCGGTTGGTTTGGGGGGAAAACTGTGCAAAGTTCTTTGCGTTTTGCTGGTTTGTTGCCATGATTCTAACACACATCTGAGTAGCTCTGCATAGCAGCAGCAGGTCTCCTTCGCTGCCAGAGTGAGCGTTCACAAAGCGTGTAAAAGCGGCAAGGAAAAACAGGTTACAGCGTGCTAACAAGGGATTAAACAGTTTTAACTGCTGAGAAAAGTGACAGAAGGCACAGGTATGGGAAGTGCGGAAGCCCCTACTGTATCAAATTGATATAGGAATAAAAGATAGTTGGCCGCTTTAAGGTAAAAACAACAAACGGGACATTCCTCAGCTCCTCCAGAAGGTGTCACCACCAGTCTGCCACAGCTACACCTTCGTGACTCAGCCCTCAGCTAACCTCGCAGCCCCTCCCATGGCCACCTCCCTCGCCAACGCCCACCATGGGCAGTTCCTAGGTAAGACGTATTCACCCGGTTCTCGTTCATCTGTCGAAGTCAGATGCTTGCATTGCATGCGCTTTCATTTTGTGTCTAATGATAATATTAATCAGCATTTGTGGAATGGCCATTGGCTTCGCACGGTAGTTAAAAGTAAAATGTTCTCATATTAGATCATATCAGAATACCAATGTCTCTCAGTACATTACCCTTCCACGCACTCTGGTGGGACATGTAGTTTTACCCACTCATGAAGTCTTTTATTCCTTGTCTTTCTTGCCGTATGCCCCCAGCTCACACTATGCTAGAGTCAGTCATTTCATATGTGTAGTCTTTCTCCTATAAATTTCGATTGATTTAAATGCAACTCTGTGGATTTTTTATTTTATTATTTTTTTAAAAAGTTTTAAAAGTCCTTATCATCTAGTTTGTTATTAGCTATATTTTAAAGGGGCCGTGCTAGATAAAAATCCCCTTAGTTCATCACGTTCCTTTGTCATACACTATCTGAAGTCTTTCCTAAAACTGTTACTCTCCTTGTCTTCCCCATTGCCACTAGACAATTAGCCAACCGCCGAAATTGCGCATCTTTTAAGCTGGAACCATTCCTCCGTCCTCTATTTAAATATGCTGGTAAAGCTGACTCCAATACTCTTGCATCCGGGGCAAAGTGTTGGGAAGACCAGGCTCTCTAAAACTTAAGACACCTGTTTCCAAGCTGGATCTTTTTTTGAAGTCAACTCATTTATGATTTCATTCCTGTAGCATTTTCATAAATCATATTGCCGCTTCTTGTGGAAGCCGGAAATAGTCATTACAGCTTCGGTGCCAGAGGAACTTAGCTGGGTTATGGTAGCAACTTTTACATACTAAATTTTTCTTTCACATGAAGAATAATCATGAGCCATAGCTTCTGTGTTAATTTCCATTTCTGCTTCCTGTTCTCTCAATCCATAAATGGTCAAAGCAGCTGACAGCTCATTCTGACCTACGTTCTGGTGGCGTTTTTTTTTTCTCGATAAAAGATTGTTCCTTTACATAGGAACAGTCTTATTGCATCTAAGACTGCAATCAGCTGTAAAGCTGACTGATGTCAAAGATTCTTATTAATTCTTCTTCCTCTTCTTCTTATTATTATTGTTGAAGATGTTTATTATTTAATTCTTTTGATAGAGTTTCTATAATAAAACAAACATTTTGCTGTTGGGTTATAACGTTGTCTTATTTAGCAGAGTACTGTGATGTATGGTGTTTGGAATATAAGAATTGCACAATGAATAAGAATTACACTAAGATCCAGTTCACCACCAGCCTGCCACAGGCAACTCTGAATTTCATTCTATTAGCTCTGAATTTCTTTAACTGGATCTCTAAATACATGGGCCCCATATCTGGGCCAGCCCCTGCTGGGAGGGCATATGGGATGCTTTGTTGGAAAGAAAAGAGTGTGTGTGCAAAGTTCACCAATCATTCACTTGCCCATGGAGTTAAACAAATTGATTGGCAGGCTAGTGGTTCCCTCTGCACTGTGGTCTCCATTCTTTTACACAGACAGCTAAGAAAGTTCTGTGGAGCTCAATCTAAAAGACTAAAATTAGTATTATAATCATAAACTAAGTTTCCACTTTTGTCAGCACGTCAAGAACTTAATGTAGGCCACATGACAGGAACACTGATTTAAACTGGTAGGGAAAAACATGTAGGGTGTTATATTTTCCATTTTTCTGGCATTCTTTTCTCTTTGTTTAGATAGGTGGTCAAGCAATCACAGTGCTATGTTTTGCCCAAACTATGAAAAAGAAGGAAGTTGGACTTCGTAGTATGTCCCGACTCAAAATATCCTTAGAAAGTGGTAGCTACATTATTTTTCTTCTTTTCTGTAATGATGGATTGTAAACAACTTCAAGAAACAGTCACCTACTGTATATGAGTGTATAGCAGCATTACCTCAGATCCATTACATTTTAGTTTTTAATTTTGTATCATGAAGATAAATAAGTAATTCTTAAGGTAGCTACTTTTGTATCAACAATCATATTTTCAACAAATGCGCTACAGCCAGAATTAATTAATTCACAGTGATCCCTTGTAAAAAAAATAAGTGTACTAAGCATATAAAATCATTAAAACCAAATAGTACACCTAAAGAAAAAAAAAGTTTGTGTATTTTATTTGTCATGCATCATGTTAACTTAAATTATTAATTTGTGTGGATTATTTGATATAAATTTTACTTTGAATTACTAAATACCTACAAATTCCTATTAATCATTTTTCAAGGTTATGTAATTTAAGAAAACCCTGTTCTTCCTCTCTCTTTTACTTCTTTTTTTTTTAGTTTTATTGGCTCTTGTGGCCTTTATTTGAGAGCAGAGGGGGAGAAATGAGGAAGGGGGAAATTGGGGGACCTGTGACAGCCACGTCAAGGACTAAGGCCTCTATACACTTTACCCTTCTACCTCATTCACAGAATTACTGAATACACCAAATATTTGAAATATATAATATATACAAAAAATATTCTGTCTACATAACACAATGTAGATGAAATCACTCTCACTCTTGACCATCACTGTTGTTTGCAGATGTTGCTTGTTACGTTTGCAGGATTACCTCAAACACATTACAAAGGTTCCGGCTTGGGACTTTTGTATGTAACAAAAAAAAAGAAAATGCAATTAATTGTGTTGATTAATTGCATCAACACAAAAACAAAAACCCCAAAACATTAAGATGTCGACTGTGGTGACATCCCTAACCAAAGGTCAACACACAGTAGTAGTCCTGTCTTTGACAAGCACTGACTGTTATTGTTGATAACTAAAGTTAGCATTGTGTTAACAGCCTATGTTAAGATAAAACAGTGCATGCACTGCAAATGCAAAATTGTCTTTTAACTGAAAAAAGTAAGCTAACCATAACTCATTTTTATCAAATTGCTATAAACACCGTCTTTTTGGATTTGATTTATTTATTTATTTCAAACAGATTTTTAACAACAAGAAAAAAAGGAATCAGGACAGAGAAAACATAACCAACAACAAAATAATTTGTTTACAACTATTTTTCTGCTTTTCAGTTTATTGAAATATATTACTTACTGACTTAATAATTATCAGAAATGTGGAAATAAAACCATGTTATAATATTCATGTGCCTATTTAGTATACTGGGCTAAGGAGCCAATAAATAAATAGACAAAATGGTTTCAACTAACTCTTAATAAAACAAGAAAATCTACAGATGATAATAATAATGATTGTTATTATTATTATAATGACAACTGTAAATAACAGACATACAGCATCAGAATAATTAACTCCTTGCCAATGTACACCTATAAATTCTTCTTAATTTGTGTTTTTTTTTAAACAGAATGTATAAAAAAATTAAAATAATGCTAATAAGTAAACAATAAGTTACCAACAGTGGTTATAGTAACACAGAAGTGTTATGATTTGTGATGATGATGAGATAGACGCAATGCACCCAGGTTTGTAGAATGAAATGATTTAATTAAGAATAAAGCACAAAATCCAGGCAGCACAGGTGGGCAGAAGGCCAGGAGCTCAGAACTGGTAGCAACTGGGAATTCAGCTAGAGACAATGACATAAAACAACAGTAAAGATGAGAACCCAACAAGGAACAAGAGACACGAGTGGGATTAAATACATGGATGGTAATCAAGGGAACAAGACACAGCTGGGTTCAGTCAAGAGGTAAACGGGACAAAACAGAGACTCAACTGACACAGAAACCAAAATAAACACCCAGCAAACTCAAATCCTCACAAGAGGAAAGGGAGGAAAAAAAATGATATTTGTATTAATTCATTTCTTCCCTGTACAATGTGAGTAACATAGCTTTGTATTTATTTTTAAACTACTTGATGCTTGGACAATGATTTAGTTCCATATGCCGTTCTTTCTATTGTTTTACCCCATTTACAGTGATACAAAATCTTTTCATAGTTGTTCGAATGCTGCATATTTTGAAATTCCCCTTAAGCTGTACCTAACTTCCCATTCATAAAACATTTCATGAAGATTTTTAGGTAACACATTATAATGGATTTTATATAGAAATAGTACAATTTAATATTTCACAATGTCCTCCAATTTTAAGTTAAACTTAAGAAATGAACAGGGCCATGCATCTCTCTACTGGATACTCACCTCCAGCCCTGATCCCGTCAGCAGTGGGGCGAATCACCTGGTAGAAACATTAAGGTGAAGCAGAGAGAAGAGTGAGCAGGCCAGGTGGTACGGGGGGCTTTGAGCCCCCGATACCACTATCACCATGGTGATAGTGACGGTATCATTTCTTTATATCAGGATATCTGGTTCTGACCCACAGTGGTGGGATTGACTCAGGCTGCTTGAACCGAACCAGGTATTTAAACCAGCAGTGGGGCAGCCTGATAAAGTTAAAGTTAGAAGTTTTCTCTGCAGCCAAACCATTCCTGTGTTTGAGGTCAGGAGGGTTTTCTAACTTCTATGTCAGATACGTTTTTATTCACAAACAAGTGTATGTTGAAAAACTATATATTTTTGCCCATAATTTGATAGAGGGTGCTGTTCTGTCCCTCTCCACCATGCACCCGGTGTCTTGACAACATGGAGGCAGAGGATCCACTTAGTCATTATTATACCCAGGGTAGCCGCATTAATAAAGTTTTATAAATCGTTATTGTTACTGTTGTTGAGGGGCACAAGCAGCCCTGCTGACACACACAACACACACACACACACACACACACCCACACACACACAAATATATAAAAGGCCCTTGGGACATCAATGATAAAAGGGCAGGGGCTCGAGTGAGCTTTGCTCAAACATCTAAAACATATCCCCAGGCTTTCATTTGCTGTAAACTATCAAAAGAGAACTGTGTTTTGCTAAAGGATATATTATATTTGCCAAAAAGCTTTTCATTAGCTACACTGCAGAGGGATCTGTTAGGTTCAGACTTTGGATGACCAGCTGCTAATGTTGGCATTCTGCAAAGCTCTGACCTGAGTGACAGCAAGCACCAGCATGAGGCACATTATCCTGCTCAACAAACAGACGCTCTGAATTATACTCTTTGTTTATTATGTATTGCGCTCATTTCAGTGTGTCACACACAGACAGAGGAGGGGAGGATGATTTATTCATTAGAAAAAGTTAAAGGCACAGAGTGGTTCAGCTGCTGTTCTGTAGTTCTCTTTTCTTTCGAGAATTCTGCCAATTTCTTAGTCTTGTAAAACACTGACAGCCCGGGATGGTGACCCGGTAGCAAAGTTGTGGTTTCACACAAAGTCATTAAAACCTGAAAATAAAATAAAATAATTCCGCTAAATTTATTGAACATACGATTTACTTACAAAATGTTGAAATACTTTGTTACTTAATAACTAAACCAAACTACAGTACTAGGATTATGTTGATATAAATGAGTTAACTTCATTTAATTATTCAATTTTTCACATTCCTCCAAATGCAGGGTAACAAAGGCGAGTAACACCCATGTTTCAGTCAGATTTATTGATTATTTACAAGCCAATTAAAAGTTACAGGTCTTTTGTGCTTCTTTCCTAATCCAAAATTGCTCTAAAACCATTTCTTTGTTAAACCAGTTGTTGTGACTTATATACCCTTATTTGTTGTTAAGTATAATTTGCATAATAAGTGGCTGATTTGCAATGATATGTTAAGCATAATTTACATGATGATTATTATTAATTGAATTGAACATGATCGTATATAACTTCAAAAGGGGGAAGTGAAACATATTTAAGTGAGAGGCATGATTTATTTGGATAGAGGAAGTTTTTTATTTTGAAGAATGCTTAACAGGATGTGGTTCTGTCTTTTGTCATTATTGTCTTGCCTTTTGTTGATTTTGGTTGCTAGGTAACGAACAGCTCTTGCCTTTATCAGCTGTGGCAGTTTTCTCCTCAATAAAAACTGAATAGAAATTTTCAGTAAAAGAACCCTAACCCTCCGTTAAGACTGAAGATGTTTTCACTCCGTAACACCAGTATTTCGTCCTAACCATCTTCTCTCTGACATTTTTTTAATAACCTTTGAGTTTATTCCAAATGAGTAAAGTACATTGCCTTTGAGAGAAAATGTAATTATTATAAACCTTTATCAGACAATCATGCAATACATTTAAAAAAAAATCTGTTCTGTATTTGATTTCCTCAAAATCTCAAACACAAGCAGAGGCAGAAAACTCCCCAATCTTTCTCAATTTAATGTTCTGATTATTAACTACCAGGAGTAGTTAATAATCAGTGTTACTTCCTAATTGCATAGCATTAGACAATAGATCTCAGTGCCGCTTCTGACACAGTTTATTGTGTAATAAAGAACCTTGGTGTTATTTTTGATTATGATATGTCATCCCAATATTAAATAGGTTTCTAGGATTATCCAGAGCAAGAGGGATGCTGTAAAGCTAGTCAATGTCATTGTAACTTTAAGGCTGTACAACTGTGATTCTTTACAATCAACAAGTCCAAAATCAGTTCAGGTGAAAATTAAAAAGAGAGATCATATTTCTCCTGTTTTAGCTTCCATTCGATGGCCCGTTAGATCCCATCTACAATTTTAAATTCTCCTTAGCCCTTAATAAATAAGTTCTGTAATACATCAGATAGGAATTTGCTTCCCAATTGGCAGGTTGCTGGTTCAATTCCAGCTCTACCTACCTCTGTTATGTCTGTTATGGACAAAACACTTCAGCCATATTGCCTGCTGGTGGGGCTCAGAGGGCCTGGTGGCAACAGTGCATGGTAGCCTTCCTTCTGTCAGATCTCTGTCAGGCCTCCCTTGAAAAAGTGATCCTTAATCTCAATGGTGATAGTAAACAAATAAATAAAATCTAGCCATCATCATAGATCCTTATACAATTGGGGGTGTGCGGGGTGCTGGTGCCTATCTCCACCTGTCAACGGCTAAGAGGTTATCCTGAACAGGTCTCCAGTCCATCACAGGGCAAAACAGGTTAAACAATCATGCATACACACACACACACACACACACACACGCCTCCACACACACACGCACACACACACCGAGGGAGAATTGGAGACCAATTGACCTCCAGAGAGACATTAACTATGATATTGACGGCGTGGGACAGTGATTTTTGAGGCTCTAAAAATACTTATATTTAAAGTTAAATAAAGCCACTAGCAAAATTAAACAATTCATAAGGATTAGTTAACCTTGGACAGTCTCATTGTGAATAACTCCTGCACTAAAAACAGTCCTGCTGTGTATCTAGCAAACAGTGTTTGACAACACTTCTTTATTTGGCTACTGTCACACAAAGTGTGGGAGCCCACTGGTGGAAGACAAACAGCATACAGGTGGATTTACAGCTTCAAGGGATTCTTTATCTAGCACAAATGTTTGACTGCCCCTCAGCATGCTGATGTAACTTGGCCGTCTATTGCAAAGGTTATACATTAATGCATCATATTTGTCCAGTGCCATATGAGTTGTTTACTATTTTAATGGTCTTACTTTGAGAAAACACTTGAATCTAGAACTTATTATTCATATGCTGTAATTATAATGTGTGTGTTAAGTGTTGGGCTGTAACAATCCCTCAAATGATTACCTCTATTATTAAAATTCTTCGAGGCAAAAATTAATATTTAATATTGTTAAATTAATATTTACCAATATTTTTATTTTATTTTATTACTCCATTAATCGTCTGAATTATCTACACATTACTTGAATCCTAAAATATTTGCTTACAACAGCCATAGCAGAGTGACAGCTTAATCTAGATGTTTTGTTTTTTATGTTTTAAGTTTCGGTGTGAATTTGGGCATCCCTGTGCTGTGGTAGCAGTGGAGAATTACGCTGAGTGCAGGTGTGTTAATCAGGGGATTGGTAACGGCTGTGGAAGAGAGTAAGCAAAAGTCTATCATATAAAAATACAAAGGAAGCCAAACTGCACAAAGAGAAACTAGCCTAGGAAGCTGATGTAAGAGAAATAAATCTAAAAGTTAAAGGTATCAGAGGCGAGAGCCTTCTTCAGTGATGCACAGACAGACATACAGACACAGCAAGAGAGAGAGATCTAAGTTGTTTTATTGAATTTACTCAGCTTGAGTGAATTCAGACCAGGAGTAGTTAATAATTGACACCTTTGCTCATGAAAAGGACTGAGACACATGGTGAATGGACTAATGTGAAGCTACAAATTTTTATGGGATGCCTTAGTTGGTTCCCAGTAAGACTACAGCAAATATTGATGTTGAGTTAACAGTGTACGGGCATTCTGCCAGAAGCTGACCTGTCGTCATTTTGCATTCTTGCTGATGGCTTCTTTCTTTCATCTTGGATTCCAAATAACATTTCTTGACTGAAAATTGTTGTTGAAATTATTGAGGAACTATTGACATAAAAATAACAGTAATGTTTGAAATGGGAAAATAAAGACCACAAATACCGTACATATATTTTGATCAGCAAAATAGAACTGGTCTACAAACCAGCTTAAGCATCTCTAGATATTGAAAAAAGAGGTCAGATGCTCAGAAAAGTCCAACAGCACATGCAGAGTCCGTTTTTTTTAGTTACAACAGAAACAGCTCTGTCTCTGTCCCCACAGCTTTTGTTGCTTCATCGTAACTGAAACAAATCTCTGTCATCTATTCAGATGATAGAAGTAACAATATTACCATATTCATTTTACAAGCCCAAAGCCAGCACAGCTGAAATTCTATTATTCTAACATGTACATCTTGAATTCTGTTTTATTTACAACATAAAACATGAACATTATTATTATTTATTTTTGTTAGTCAACACCAAGCAGTGTGGCATTTCAAATTGCTGTGTGCAATTTACCCCCTATTAGAGAAATAAGAGCATGTGTTCTTATTCATTACTTATCCTAATGAATTTGTGTTGTTTTTATTTTGTGGACCCTTTTTGCTGGGCTCATTTGCTTGGCTCAATATTGAACCCAAGATAAAGCTCAGAACCCACTGTGGTTGTTTTTCAAAACTGCATAGACATTAAAACAGAGATGGTAAAAGATGTTCAGTGACCCTGCTGACCTCTGTCCAGCTCCTGACTGTGAGGGGATCAACTGTTTACCCACAGAAATCTGCCCAGTTAACCACAGCTCCAAGGGACACATTACTGCATTCATACTTTATATTACTGATATTGATATTATGATATGATATTAATCATCATGTAATAATTTCACATGATATGTCTCATTGTCCAAATAAGCTACACAGAGATAACTTAACAATGACTTCTTCATGATAAAACCTTCATGGTAAGTTTTATATTCATTGTAAATGACCACAACAACTTGTTTTAATCTACTAGAGTAGCTTGTCATGGAAAAATTACTTTAACAAGAGCCTGGATGAGAAGAAATAAATTTATTAAAACCTTGCAAAGTGAAGACAGAAATACAGAGTCAAAGGAATCAATCAGTCTGCTCTGACTAATAGTGAATTCTGGCTTCTTTTTAGAGGTTCTGGTCAGAGAAGAAAGATTTGATTGGACTATAAGTGTGAATCATTGATTGTTATGTACTAAGGATTCTGTGAAGCCCAACACAGATGGTCTTGCCATTTGTCTATTGTTAAGGAAAGGGATTGTTCTTTGGTGCTACAGAGGGCAGATAATTTCTGGGTTGGGGAAGTAACACTTCATCTTCAGGATCAAGGACCTTTTACCTGCTGTTATATGAGACTGTAGCATTCTATGTTAGAACGGGTTGACCAATCGTATGATAAGACTATGCAAATAACCTAAAAAAGATGAGGAGTGAGGAGCATATTATAAAATTGTCCTTACAAAATGTATTTTGTTTCATTTCTGCCAAAGCTTCCCCAGTAATTTTATAACATTTAAGGAGGCTGTCTTACACAATGTCCATTTTCCAACATAACTGACCGACACCTCAGTAGTTGCACATTGCCCCCTACTTTCAAACACACATTATTGTTTCTGACACTGACGTTAGAGGAACTGATAATAATATTCAAAACAAAATAGAAATGAATGCTCTGTTTAGATAGCGAAGGAAAGCTGAGCAGGTGCAGTCCCTTCAGCAGCCAGACCTACTCTGGATTGATAATTTTAAACAACATTGTGTTGGATCTTTGTGTCCAGTCTAAATGATGGGCCCTTAGTCCATGTGAACACAGATATGTTTTCAAACTGGTCACAATATTACTTTTCAATAATGTCACTAAATAACCTCTCCGAAGCCATTCTTCCCTTTGCTTCAAAAAGAAACCTCAGTTTTTGAGCCGGCTCAAGAGGCTCTTTACCAAGACTTAAGAAAAACATGAACATCCTTCAGGATCTCTGTAATCACTAATAGTACTCAGGAGTACAATGCAAGCTTTAATCACTTGTGGTAAGAGGTGGTCAGTCTCTGTGGGGCCTCAAAACAAATACTGGAGAGAAGTGAAGCCCAGATCTGGAGGTGAAAAATGCTTCTTAATAGAACCCTAATTTAAAAGATGACAGTTATTTGAGCAGTGGTCGTCCTCCTTTTTCTCCCCTGTGCAAGGTCAGTCAAGATATGTATGAAGAATAAAGCCAAGGCCAAAATAATGTGACAATACATTATTTTAACATTTTATTACATTTTTGTATTTCCTAAAAAATTTTGATCATAGCAGAATTCTTTAAAAAAATGTTATTCACTTTGACCTACTTACTTACTGACTCCGGAGGGAATTAGTACGCTGCTTAGTTTCAATTGGAAACTAAGTTTCCCTCATGCCAATAACGGTCAGTATGTGACCTGTACTCTACAGGCCTATTTATGGATTTTTCTATGGAACCTCACTCCAAACCATTTGCAGAATATTCAACTGTCACAGATGTCTTCATTGACCATATCTAAAATATTATTTTTTTAAAATGCAGCTGGGAAACTGAAATACCCAGGTGCAATTCCACTTGACGGGCTATTAGCTGGGGTGTGCGATGCAGTCAATCCAGAAGGGCCGTTCACTTTCCTTGCTGCTGATTAAGTGCATGCCCAAGTATTCCTGCAGCAGTTTTCACTGTGTGTATTAATGCATTTTAATGTATGAAAAGAGTTTTAGAGGGGGATCTCCCGAAAGGTGGTTGGTAAATCCAGACAGCTATAAAACTGTACTTGAAAATTATATTATGCAAATTTGCAATTGTTAACAGTTTTAGCAGTGGTACATTTGATTGTGAGTTGAAATTATGTTAACTAGGACATAATTTCTTAATTGAAATTATGTCTTGAAGAATTAATTTATTTTGACCAGATTTTCAGCTTTTTGATAAAGTTGATCTATTAAGAAAACAAAAAGGAATGTCTGTGTTTATGAGGCTGAGAATGTGTGATACTGTCTGCATGTCTGTTTTCTGTCAGGTTGGGTGGTGGGCTGCCCCCTCTGTCTTCTGGCTCTAATGGGATAAAAAGGTTGAAATGAGTTTGTAAAGTAAGTAAACCCTTTTTAGCTCTTGGAAATGGTTAAACAGAAGCAGAGTGAATGTGCCTTGCATAAAACTAGAAATCTCTGATGTATCAGAACTGAGTACTGTCTGACAATTCTTTGAAGTATTTTGTCTGTTTCACTGATGACATGTTTGATTGATTTAAATAAAAATATTTTTTGTAGATAGAAATGTATGATTTTGGTATTTTCATGATAAAGATGTCAGAGAAAAATATGTAAACATTTACTCTTCTCACATGAAACAACGCACTGCAAGAGCTAGATTTTATTCTTTCTTTATTTATAATGAAAGAGAAGCAAAGTATTGTACTGTGACAGATTTCTTCTGGTCAGACCCAACAAAGAGGAATAGAAAACACCCACCAACACTTTCAACCATGTCTAATTTGACAGTCTAACTTCCACACACACACACACACACACACCCACACCCACCCACAACACGCCCATACAAGAACACACACAAGCTTGCTCTAATAGAGTTAGAATTCAGAGTCTAACACCAATAAAATATTTTTAACCCAAACAGAAAGATATGTAATATGCCTGCTGCCAGACTTTGTCTGCTTAACTGTAATACCTTCAAATGAACTTTATTAGAAGGTAATATCATATAATTTTGATTATATGATTATATGATATTTCACTCTTGCTTGTATAAATGATATTTAGTATGCATAGTAAAAATTTGATTTTATTCTGAATCACAAAACTTAGTGATTTTGATTTGCATGTCAGCTCCAAGTGAGTGTTCATTGTTATATCCACATAAGACGGGATAATAATTTAGTTAAATTTTGAACTAAATTGACAGTATTAACAATCACCACTTCATAAAATATGACAAAGTTTTTATGACATGTCTTTCTAACAGAAAAATTAGATTAGGTGAGTAGGGACACCCTGGTGAAAACTAAAATACTAAGCATGTTAAATTCTAGCATACTTGAAGCCAGATAACCATCAGTATACTTCAAATGTGTTATTTTGGAACAACTAAGTTTTTACTTTGTGTATTTTAATATTAATTAAATAGTAGTATATTTTGTATACTTTAAGTATATGTAATTTAAACTTTTTATGTAATATAAACATGCTTGATTAGTATATCTTAAGTGTACTATTTTACAATTACAATATGTAATTTGTAAATGTACTTTATAATCAAATTACATTTAAGATATATTTAGAATGTATTTTAAATAAAGAAGCATTATATATAAATTTTATATAATATCGGTCACTGTATTCTCCTCTGGTTTATCATAATTGCTAATGAAGTACACTTCTTAATTACTTAATGTTACTTATTATTCTGCTTTGCCACTTTTTACATTTCATGCTTCATACACGCTATAGTACTAAAAACATATCAGGCTACCAGAACACAGAAGGATCAATTACAACACACTTTCAAGGTGAAAGAAATTGCATTGTGTATTCAATATAGAATAAATGACAGAACATTCCCATTTATTGCACTTTACAGAAACCTACAAAAAACAATAAAACAACACAGCAATTAAACAGAGAAAGCACTTGAATTTTAAAGAGTACAGAAAAACAGCTGAGAAAAAATTATGACTTACAATTTTAGGATGTTACGGACTCTCTATGTATGTGACATCATCAGAACTGATGATGATTGGGACCAGATGCCTGGAGTGGAAAAACATTTCTGAGTGACTTCTTTGTCTGTTTATGTTAGAAGTAGAAAAAAATAGTCAGCAATATCATAGAATCAGTTAATGCTGGCATTAACTAGGAAGTTGGTTTAAGTGTGAACTTACTGGAGAAAAACGACCTTAAAAGCTACCTTAAATGGCCATCTCCAGCGGTCATCAGATGACAGGTCACCAGTCCATCACAGGGCCCTGAAAGCTGACAATTAATAAAATGTATGACCACCCGGGGGGCCCGGGTTTGAATCCGGGTCGTAACCAGCAAAAATTGCGCTGTCCAGTCTGGGTCCTTAGGCAAGATCCTTTGAGCTACTGCCTACCTCATACCATGAGAGACAGTGAGATGCAAAACATGCCGGCTCAGACGTTGCCCGGCCAAACAAGGTCTGCGTCAGGTGCTGGGGAACCAGAGCACCTTGACGAAAAATGGGCTCTGGAACAAGACGGAAATGGGTGAGAGGTGAAAACTTGGATCTGTTGGAATGCTACTACTCAAGTAGCCCTAGTCGGAGAGGTTATATGCAAAGACTGAGGGAGGAATGGTTACTTCGACATCCCCAGTCTACACTAAGTGCTAAACAACACAAATGCTACGGCAAAGAGGAGGAACCTGGATGTCAGGACAGAGGGGACTTAACTACAAGTCCCCGCCCAGACAGGGAGTATCCAGCCACGATGAATGAATCAAAGCTGAATGAGAGCAGCTGACCTGAGAGATAGAATCACAACCCGAATGACAACCAGACCTCCCCAGCACCAATTACAACGGCTGAGTGAAGTACCATCAGAAATCATTGAAGATGTGAATGCAGCATTGAGAATGATCCCAAGCAACACCATTTCGGAAACCAATCAGCTGATTTACAACTCAGCATCAGTGATCCTTGAGCTGCTTGGCTGTAAGAGCAACCATGAGAGACAATACCCACCATGGAAAAGACAGTTACAGGCTAAAATCAAGGTGACAAGGAAGGAAGTGAGCCAACTATCAGAGCTTTATAGGGGTGCAATG
The DNA here is from genome assembly GCA_010277075.1 of Poeciliopsis retropinna. Lineage (NCBI taxonomy): Eukaryota > Metazoa > Chordata > Actinopteri > Cyprinodontiformes > Poeciliidae > Poeciliopsis > Poeciliopsis retropinna. The sequence continues at coordinate 9,123,034 of VMRM01000021.1, forward strand.
AAAAGACCAGTACCCAGGAAGTACAGTCAGATGCCCATACCTGAAGCACTTGAAACTGCCAAACAGAGGATCCAAGCCTTGGCCAGCGGCCTAAAGAGATACACAAGGGTGAATGAAACCAGAAGGATTAACTGGCTCTTCTCCACTCAACCAGCTAAAGTGTACTCTCAATGGCAGGGTAATAATAACAACAGAGTAGACCCACCACAGCAAGGCACAGTGGCTGATCTCTCTACGAGATAACCATCGCAACCTCCCTGAGCAAGCCCTGGTAACCATCACTGTGGCAGATGTCCAAGAAAGAGTCTCAGGTATGAAAAACTGGACAGCACCAGGGCCTGACATGATCCATGCCTACCATGAGTGACTGGCAGCCCAAATGAACCAGCTGCTACAAAATGGGACTCACCTTGAATGGTTAACTGAAGGGTGCACAATCCTGATCTAGAAGGATCCATCAAAGGGTCCAGTCCCACCCAACTACTGACCAATAACCTGTCTCTCCACAACCTGTAAGCTCATGTCAGGCATCATAGCGGCCAAGATAAGCAAACGCATGGATAAATACATGTGCACAGCACAGAAGGGCATCGGCATAGATAGCAGAGGAGCCAAACACCAACTCCTGGTAGACCACACAGATGCCAGAGACTGCAAAACCCGACACACCAACCTGTGCATGGCTTGAATTGACTACAAGAAAGCCTATGACTCAATGCCACACACCTGGATCATTGAATGCTTAGAGATGTACAACATTAACAGGACTCTGAGAACCTTCATTGCAAACTCGATGGGGCTGCAAACCACTTGCACAAGTGTCCATCAAATGCGGCATATACCAAGGAGATGCTCTGTCCCCACTGCTGTTCTGCATAGGCCTGAACCCTCTCAGCCAAATCATCAATAAGACTGGCTACGGATACCGACTAAAGAATGGAGCCAACATCAGTCACCTCCTCTACATGGATGACATCAAGCTATACGCCAAGAGTGAGCGAGACATCGACTCACTGATCCACACCACCAGGATCTACAGCACGGACATTGGGATGTCATTCGAACTAGAGAAGTGTGATCGGATGATCACAAAGAAAGGGAAGGTCATCCGCACAGAAGGGGTCTCACTCCCAGAAGGAACAATAGGAGACATAGAGGACAGTTACAAGTTCCTGGGAATACCACAAGCAAATGGCAACCTCAAAGAGGTCACAAGGAAAAGAGCCACAGCCAAATACCTCCAACGAATAAGGCAAGTCCCGAGAAGTCAGCTCAATGGCAAGAACAAGATCCGTACGATAAACAGCTTCGCCTTGCTAGTAATCAGATACCCTGCAGGAATAATTAGCTGGCCAAAGGAGGGGATAAAGGCCACGGATGTTAAGACTCGAAAACTACTAACAATGCATGGAGGGTTCCACCCCAAATCCAGCGCCCTGAGACTTTACACGAGCCGCAAGGAAGGAGGCAGAGGACTAGTGAGTGTGAGAACCACTGTCCAGGATGAAACATCCAAGATCCATAGATACATCAGGGAAAAAGCCTCAACAGACAATGTGCTCAGTGAATGTCTCAGACAACAGGGAACAGAAGTTGAGGCTCCGGAGGTACCATCTTGGGAGGACAAGCCCCTACATGGGATGTACCACCAGCAAATAACCGAGGTGGCTGATATCAGAAAGTCCTACCAATGGCCGGAAAAAGCTGGACTCTAGGACAGCACAGAGGCCCTCATCCTGGCCGCCCAGGAACAGGCCCTAAACACCAGAGCAATAGAGGCCCAGATCTACCACACCAGACAAGACCCAAGGTGTAGGTTGTGCAAGGAGGCCCCTGAGACAGTCCAGCACATAATAGCAGGATGCAAGATGCTGGCAGGGAAAGCGTACATGGAACGATATAAACATAAACATAAACATAAACACATAAACAACAGAGGAAAGCTGTTGTGGTGGATGTAGCAATACCGAGTGACTGCAACATCAGGAAAAAGGAGCACGAGAAACTGGAGAAATACCAGGGCCTCAGGGAGGAAGTGGAGAGGGCCTGGAAGGTGAAGACCACAGTTGTGCCTGTGGTCATCGGGGCCCTCGGGGCAGTCACCCCCAAACTGGAGCAGTGGCTACAACAGATCCCAGGAACAACATCAGACATCTCAATCCAGAAATGTGCAGTTCTAGGCACAGCAAAGATACTGCGCAGAACCCTCAAGCTCCCAGGCCTCTGGTAGAGGACCCGAGCTCAGAGGATAGGAACCACCCGCGGTGGGTGAGAAGGGATTTTTTGTTTTTTAATATAAAATGTACAAATAATTGACTAAGCTACATACATTCGTGAGCTTACTAAATAGATACACTGAGATGTAATTTAAAAGATACTGAAATTTTTGTATATTTTATAGTTTACTTTTAAAACTATAAAAGTAAAGCTTATATTTTAAAGACACAATATCTTTAAAAGCATGTTGTTTCATTGTACACTTTATATACATATTTGTTCACTTAAAGTATACTTTTATTTAATATATTCCTTAAAATGTATTGTGGTACAATTATATTTAAGTGTGTTTAAAGTTATAAAGTCATAATTGGTACAAACATGATGTTAGTTTACTTTGTCTATATACTTAATATTTAATATACTTAAAACATACTTACACAAATGTATGTTTGAAATATACTAAAGTGTTTTTTTTATCTAGGTTATCGAGCAATAGTGAAAAGATTCAGATTTGGGGCTTGAATCAAAATTTTCATGTCTTTGTAACAATGAATAAGTTGAATAAAGAGAGAATCTATGCTTTTATTTAGAAACTTATTTCATTCAGTTATTTGATTTGGGCAGTTTTCAGGAAACTCAAAGACACTGTACATAAAATCAGTCATTTCCATTTACACACTTATTCACATGCTGATGATGGCAACCTATTTGATTGTAGCCACAGCTGCCCTGAGACACACTGACAGAGGTGAGGCGGCCATATTGCACCACTGGGCGTTCTGACCAACAGCAGCAGCCAAGGAGGATGGAATGTTTTCCCCAAGGACACAATGACAGAGGTGGTTGTAATGGGAATTGAACCAGCAATCTCCTGATTGCAGGGTAGAAATCCTAACACTGTAACCCCAAATAAATAAAATTTGCTCATAAAGCACCAGTTCACAACAAACTTGACAAAAAGACATTTAAATACACAAACATGATTAAGTCATTGTGTCGATATTTGACAGACATTCACTGTCCCCTATGAAATAATTTCAAAATTTTAAAATCCTGAATTAAGTAATAATGACAGATTCAGTTTCACTTACATACAACCTAAATTCCATGCTAATTAATTAAACAGTGAGTTCAAAATCAGTGCAGGTCCAGGCAAAGGACTTGAAAATTATGCCAGACGCAAATTTGATAATGAGACATATTTTAAATCTAAAACTGGCAGGAGTCAAAAACATTAGCTCTCTAAATGAACCATTTCAGGACCAGGAGGAGAACCGTGATGCAAACGGCTCCTCAAGGAAGTTGTGTAACAGGAAACTTAAAGGATATCCTAGTCATAGATGATATCAAGGTTCATCTCAATACTAAGGAAGCTATGACTGACAAGTATCAATGGAACAGCAGATAAAAGAAAACTTGTTGAATTTCGGTAGGAATGATCCCCCAGTGGAAAATCTTGGGAGTCTTTTCTCCTGAAGGCAAATAGACAGAGAATGTTGATCAAAATGAGATGGTGGAATCTGTCTTGTTGGCTGATCAGACTGAGGAGATGCACATCTTGATGAGAGCCGAACTTCCTTTGGCAGCAGTTACAGCCTCGTTCCCCAACCACATGTTCATCCACATGTAGGACATTGCTCCAGCCAGGAGGAAATACAAATGAAGTTGAGGTGTTATCAGGAAACCATTCAAGAACGTAATCATTTGATAACAAACCCTCAACTATGCTTAACAAAATCTTAATCTTCCAATATATTTCTAAAATACCTTAAAAATAAACATGAGCATTAGTATATTTTTTCACAGGTTGTGAAATAATATATGTTGTGCATGTAATATTATTATTATATGAAATACCTTCATTGTATTTCTGAAGGTTTTGCATGTAGCCTGTGTGGCTGTGCACTACCTGTCAAGGCAAGCTGCCTGAATCATTACAGCTCCATATATGACTCCAAACATATTGAAGCAGAGTAAATTAGATGTTCCAGGGTTAACCTTTGCTGCCATGACCTTTACTTGGTTCTCTGACCACAAGCTTTAAATCAGCCACCACAGTCCATTCAAAGCGTTGGCTAAATGTCCTGAAGAAAGGCCAGCAGGGCCATTCAGCAGCCAGAACCACGGGCTATGAAAAAGGACAGCACTGGCCAGGTCAGCCAGGTCAGCCAGGCCATGGCCAGTGCTAAAAGCACAAATACTGCCATTCACTGCATGAAGCTTGAGAATGGCAGAAAACACACAATGGATTTAAAAGGAAGTAAAAGCAACACCCCTTTAATCAGAGTGTAGACTAAACATGATGTGGATAATGTCTCCATTCCATCACATGTGATCTTTAATGAGCAAGCAAATATCCAATGCTCATTAGTCTTTCTAAGTCCTGGTTTGCGTAGTTCTTTCACTTTTGAAAGAATTGGAAGCATTGGAGTTAGCCTCTCTGAAAGAATCTCACTCAATTCATTTGTTTGGTGATGACAATTTACTTTTGTGGGTTTAATTAATTTAAAACACCTTTTCATATGAAATTATTTTTATTTTCAGGCCAAGTAAAACAAACTAAAGCTCAGTGCATGTTTAGCATGTTAAACTGACGTCAAGATTTTAACTTTGCTGGAGATTCACAGACCACAGGTCCTACAGTAGCAGCAACAGTGCGACTACCATAAATCATGAACATCCACTGTCAGTAGCATTAACACATATGACTGGGGATTTTGTTTGTGTAAAAGGAGCTGTGCTAAGTATTAGAGGTGTACAATACTGCATATTTTTGTATCAGTTCTATTCCAGAGCCAATATCAACATTAGAACTGAGTAGAATTGAATAAAAAATAGAATAGAAATATCCTTTATTGTCCCATCAATTTCTCTGCCACAGCAGCAAAGAGACATCAGAGTTGAGTAATAATTTACATTTAATGTTTTGTTATTTTTTACTTGAGTTGCTCATTTACCAAATACTTTTTTACCTGTACTTGAGTAATTTCTTGGACAACTACTTTTTACTTTTACTTGAGTAAAATAAGTAATATGTTGAAGTAGTGCTCCTCTTACTGAGTATAATTTTTAGGTATTCTGCCTATCTCTGTTGACAGGTGTTTACAGGCAATGACAGATATAACAGATATCAATATCAATACTGATACTTTTTATTATTTAGGGTTGATATGTCATCAAACCTCTGACCTTCTGGTGTTTTGTGGATTTTCCTTTGGATTATTTGTTAAAACCTGGAACTTTCAACAAAGTTTAAAGGTGTTAACAAAATATTGTAGCAATAAGCAAATACAAAAGAAAGAAAAACTAACTTGCCCACATGTCCAGGGTGCAGTTCTCACTAAATCACTGCTGGAAAAAGACAGCAGTTCCTGATGGCCTTGTTAGCATTAGTTGGTATAGACAGCAGATACACAATAAAATGTAAAAAGATTCATTTGTGCACCAAGACATTTTTTTAGCTAGCTAACTTGAATGTCTAATTACCATGAAAGTATAATGCTACTTCTTGAACAACTAAAATAATAATCAAAAACACACCTCTAAAATAATTATCTTTGAAGGTATATTTTTACGCATATCCATAAATCCATAAATCCATCCATCCATAAATCCATCCATCCATCCATCCATCCATCCATAAATCCATCCATCCATCCATCCATCCATCCATCCATCCATCCATCCATCCATTTTCTGTTCACCCTTGTCCCTAATGGGGTTGGGAGTTGTTGGTGCCTATCTCCAGCTGCAAGAGGTCGCCAGTCTGTCGCAGAATTTTGTATTTGAAAAAACTAAATGATTTAAATAAGTCTGATTTAAATGTCCAGTTAATTTAAATATGTGTTACTTATGGAAGCACATAACATATATGTTCATTGTGTCATGGAAATATAATAATTCTGTCTGAATGTTTCAGATTAACATTTCAAAATCAATCCAACAACTCGTTAGAATGTCAAAGTATAACTGAAAGTAATAAAGATGAAAACTTTTTTTCTCAATGTGAAACCTAAACCTTTTGATTGATCATGGAAGTTGGACATTTTTTTTTATTACTTTAAGGCACTTAGTTTAACTCTGATAAATCAACACTGGCATTACACATGTATTTGAAAAATACAAGTCCAAAAAGGCAAATGGGTTAGAGGTTTGTTTACTCTCCATTAATCCTTGTTAGTGTTTTCAGTGGGGCTGCGATTAGGATGGAAAGCAAATATCACAGCTCTTGGAGGAAACCCCAGAAGTCCCTGAGGAAGCTGAGACTTCCACTGACCTACACAGCTGAGTTGACTGCAATAATCTGCAGGCTTGATATTGAGTTGTTGGTGATTGGTCTCCCTGCCTAATTAAGCTAAGTTCACACACAGATCTACCCACCCCTCCCCTACTGGTTCAATACAGAAGCTCAAACAGACTTAGTTCTCGGATACGTAGAAACCAGCCTGCTAATCTAGGTAGATTATAAATGTCATCAATGTAGCAAATGTGACAACAAAAAAAGTATAGAGCCTTGGCTCTTCTATGCATGTGGTGATAGTTCAGTAACTGATTGTGTTTACAAAGTTGCAACAATCAGCATGATGAAAGCATCTATGTATGTATCAATATCTAATATTTTATTCTGTGCTTGTGATGTACCAAGTTGAAAAGCAAGAAGAGTTACAGGAAGGATTATAATAATACGGTTTTTACCTCAACCTAAAAGATTATACTTACAGAAATAAATACTGAGCTCATAAAAGAGGTGAAAAATACAATTGAACACAGGGATAAATGTGAACCACTGGCTGCACAAACAAACACAGCCGACCTGACAAAGACATGACAAGGGGGGTATGCACTGGCTGATCAATAAAGAGACAACTAAACAGAATATAATCACTAATGCACCACAGCTACGTTTGATAACGAACTAAATGCAAAAAATTGGAAATGAAAAGTTTTAAACTTTAATTACAAATATTCACTTAAATACAAAAGCTTATTTAAATAAGGAATGCAAATTCCTTTCTGCAACAAGAACTAGTGGTGCAGTCCAATTGGCTCCATGTGTTTAAGGTTTAAGTGTGCTAAGCCCTGGCAAGTTCCAAGGATCGTGGAAGGTAAGGACCAGGAAAGAAATAAGAATTAATCATAAGCACAAGCAAATATGAACAATGAGTTCTTCAACGCCGGAGTTGGGTTCGGTTGGGTTTAGAAGTCATGCAAACTATTATCTTCTGCCTGACGGCTTCATAAATTGTCTACACTGTATTTCAGGGCCCACTGATGTGTAAGGTGAGACGCTAACAGATGGAAGATGCTGTTGTCACATTTCAGAACATTGTTAGGTAGAAAGTATTAGGTCAAAACAAGCAGCACATGAATATTAAAATATAAGTTTTATTAACCAAGCATTGCAATACAGGTGGTTCCATCCACCTCAGTCTGTTTTTTTTTTTTTTTTTAGTTTATCTTCTTGTTAGTTTATGTTTCTCTGGAACATGTAAAATAAGTCTTGCTTTCATTCAAATCTTCGTACATCTGTAGACAGTAGAGACTGAGAGGTTTTCATCATATAAGATATAAATGCAGGTTTACAAGTTAGCTCATTATTTCTATTTTGAGTTTTTTTTTATTGTTCCAGAAGTGTGAATTTAAAAATATTTTATATCATTATTAATTTTTTCTTCAAGAAAATTCCAAATGAGTGAAGCAAAAATCATTTTAATAGAAACATTTTTAACTTCAGAAATAAGACAACTCATCAAACATCTGATGCTTTCTGAATTGAAAATATTTATGTTCTCATATTTTGTTCTGTAATAATGCAATCAGTTCATGCTTTATAAACTGATGGAAATATTGTCTTAATTTATACTGATCAGTTTGGAAAGCAGTAGCTGCAACTGTAGTTTGTTTAAGTTAAGTTGTTGACTTTGTAATAGAAAATGCATTTTATCTGAGATTTGTTTCAAAAGTATAAGACCAAAAGGAAGTCTGGGTTGGAATAAAAAGAGTGTGCATGTTGTTAGTGGGATGTACAAGCGTGATAAATTTCCATTTGCCTTTTGTCAGTGAATACGTCTGGGCCCATATGCTGGACTACAAAGTACATGAAAGCAGCGTTTAAAAAGCCAGGCCTACCACATTAAAGCCTATAACAATCTATGTTCATGGTAAGTTATCACTCTCAATTAATCACCTCCCACAATAGGATTTCTGATGTGTTCAAGCTGCATGAAAGGTGCAGGTCAGGCTGAGGGCAGACTGACTCCAGAGTCCCCATTCTCCGTTCCCTTTTACTTTATCACATGTCTTTGTTGCAACCAACTGAAACGCCTTTACATTTTTCTTTTGCCATAAACCTTTTAAGAAATAAAACAAAATCATAGTCCAGCCTAGCACCATCTAAATTTACTAGAGAGGAATAGATGTGTGTTTGAATATCAGGGCTTCTCAAATTAAAGAAATGGCCTCTGTAGTCTGACTGACTGACTGACTGACTGACTGACTGAGTCTTTCTGCCTGATTAAAGCCCCTCCTTGTTCATTCTACAGGGACTGTGTTAGGCTATGAATTGCATTGTTTTGTTTGGACTCTCTCCATTCCTACACTGTTGAATGGGTTTAACCACTGGTTTAGATTCAGTTACACGGTTTTGGTTCAAAGTGTCTCCCTCCCACTGCTTTGGACTCCATGGTTCCCTTGGCTGACCTGTTTAGTAGCCGCAGTGGAAATGTCATGTTGCTCCTCCCATGGGCTGAACCCAACATTCACTTTGATAGAATACAAAAAAATCACTTTGTGTTGGATTGAACCACTGGCTATTTTTCAGCCACAATGAAATGGTGAAATGCAAGACTAATGTAAAAAATGTTGTGTCTTATTTCATACAACACTTTCACAAATAAAGTCTAAAAGTGAACTGATCAAAGTTTTTGAACTTGTTGCCTGCAATACTTCCCTAAGTTAACATGCTTTGAGCTCATCAATGGTGTATTCACAATAAAAATAAAATTACTCTGACTGTCTGAATAGCCTGTCGACATAAACATTGGCTGATCTTTAAATGTGACTAAATGTGTGTGATGCACTTTCATCCTACAGCCTTTAAAACTGTGAATATGAATATCTTACTCTTCTAGATGAAGCCACTAAAAGAGCTGACTTCTGCCATTAGCTCTTTAAAACTGCCTCTTTTCTTCATTATACATAACTTCATGCCTATTTTGAATGACTTTTTTTAATTTAGTTTGGATTTGGGAATGTTGGGAACGGGAATGTTATGAAATATTTGTTTGTTATCACTCCAGAAATTATTGCAATTTAATTATTTTTAAATAGACAATAACACATTGGTATTTAGGTGTTACTTTCTGCTGAATAAGAGCTTATAGGTTTCTTCCTGAGAAAGAGACTTTGAGACACAAGAGCTCACAGAGTGCTGTATCTATGCATATTAGAGGCCTAAGTAGATTAGATGGTGAAATGGATGAAGTGCAGCAACAGGGTAGCTGCAACTTTTCGAGGATTATTTAGCAAGATTTATTCAAGAAATGGGCTGCAGTTAAACTGAGAGCACCAAGAGTCACCATACACAGACAGATCTACAACACATACTATAACTGTGGCACTTTGAGTTAAAGCCACTCTTGAATCAGAGACCATAAAAGATGCATCTTACCTACACTAAGGTAAGATGCAGCTAAGAATGTTCCTCAGTGGGCTAAAGCCTTCTTTTCAGATGAAAGTCAAAACACATTTCATATCAAGGTCCAGAGTCCAGAGAAAGACTGGAGGGGGAACCTGCTCCAAGGTCAAGTGTGAAGTTTGTTCAAATGAGGAGCCACATCATCTGCTGGTGTTGCTTCACTGGACTTCATTAAGTCAACACTTAATTCTTTCTTCTGCTAACAAGCTTTACAGCGATTCTTAGTTCATTTTCTAGCAGAACTTGGTACCACAGTGCCAACAGTACCGATACCTGCTTTAATGAGCACTGTGCTAGATAGGTCAGAAAACAGGCCCACATAGAGAAACTATAGGCTGTTCTGAACACAGACAGCACATTCAACCATACAGATGAGCAGAAGATGATAGCAAAGCAACATGAGTTACCTGAACACCTCAGCTGAACCGCAGGATCACCTCCTCCAGACCTCGCTGCATGAATGCAGTAACTCATGCAAAGAGTTCTGACCAGACTGACTGCATGCACTGCACAGCACATCAATACACTTTTCAGAAGACCTTCACTTTAACACATTTTAATGATCTGCTGTAATATTTAACTTTTCTGACAAACAAAATTTTGGATTTTCATTAAGCATAAGCCATGATCAGCAACAACATAAATAAACACTTTAAACATATCACTACATAATGAACCTGTGTAATATGAGTTTGACTTTGGAATTCCAAAAAATATTTTTAATAATATTCTAATTTATTCACTTGCACCTTTATTACAATTTAAAAGTTGTACAGAGGAGAATAAATCTTTCCAACAAGATAGTAAAAGCCACCTCTCTTTATTTCTGAAAACAGAGGAAAATACCCAAAGTCTGTGTAATCAATGTGTGCAGATCCAAAATTTCCCAGAGTCCACTGCCATTGGTCCCCTGGTGCTTCAGAACAGGACAGGCCTATAATCAATTAGCTGTTCTCCCCACATGAGACTGTCAATTAGCTGCTCTGTGATTGGATATGACTTCTCTACTGGCAGGGCAAGCTGCCCTCTTCCACAGCAAATTACATCAGCTACAAGCACTAACTTAATAAAACAAGACACTGATTTTAGGCACAATAAATTGTCTTTGAAAAAGCTGCACTAACTTGTGGATTCTCTTCTCCAGAGAACCCTTTTTCTCTCATCTCTATTAGCACTTTTACAAGAGAAGCTAGATAATTACTTCAGCTTTTATGGGCGTAAATGAAAAATGAAACTCCATATTGAGAATGTTTCAGCACAGCCAATAATCTCACCTATTAGTCATTTGATGTTCTGAAAGCAACAATGAGTAATGTTGCTTTAATACATTCACTTGAATCAATTACCTGACAAAGATAACAGGTAATAAGGGAAAACATCTTGGAACAAGGTTTGCAATTCTATAATTTGTTCATATTTGGAATGTTTTTCAATCATTATCAAAATATGGGCTTTTCTGTATTTAAGATAAACAACTTTTCAATTTATTGCTGCAACCAGCAAGAAATGAAGAAATACAATGGGTGAGTGACAATAACAAATTAAATTTACATTGATATTAGAATCTTGGTTGTCGCTCCTCTGGAGTCTACCTGGAAGCTTACTGCAGGAAAATATATTCTGGTAAAAAGTCAAGGCCTTTGTAGCTCCACAGCAGTCTTGATTTCAGCAGGTGGATGCTGCAGACACACATACATATACTGTTGAGTTTTATTTCACTTGTGTCCTTGAAGCTGTTTTAGCTAATTCTTCATAAAAACGACTTCACAGTGTGTTGAAGATGCTCAGGACGGCTTCCTACTCTTTGCTTCCTCCACTGGCATTCACTCCACAGCAGAAAACAGAAGCTGACTGTATAGTAATACTTTCATTGACAAGTTGTGGAGGGTCTCCTGAGTTAATGTAAATTATTCCTGTCATTTTCATCAGACAGAGTTCAAAATGCTGTGACAGTCATTTAGAAACTCTTGTTTCTATCAGGTCAAGTCAAGTTTATTTGTATAGCACATTTTCAGCAATAAGGCACTTCAAAGTGCTTTACACCATAGAAACATTATCCAGTCACCAAATATGAAACAAGCAGTAAATATAAGATGTTGTCAAGTGCCAGTATCAAAATCATCAACATTACATATGTGGATCAGTGTTACAGCTACTATGAATCAAATCCAACTCTAAACAGGTGGATTTCTGTTAGAGTTTAAAGGCATTCAGTGTTTCAGCTGTTTTGCAGTTTTTTTGGAAGTTTGTTCCAGATTTGCGGTGCATAGAAGCTGAATGCTACTTCTACATGTTTGGACCAGAACCAGAAGACCTAAGAAGTCTGGAAGTCTGATAAAACAGATATTTAATGAATTGTGGTGATATGTTGTTCAGTGATTTATAAACTAACAACTGTATTTTAAGGTATATTCTCTGAGTTACACAGAGAATGGACTTTAAGTGGAAGGATTTTATCACTGACGTTGGTTTTAGTGAGAATATCAAAATATGACTTGATTTACTGTTACAAACATTTCAGCACCGATGCTTAATGTAATCAAAAATTGCAGAGTTTAATTTAACTTTATATGATATAAACTCATTTAATAAATTAGAATATTATTATAAAACCCCATTTATTTTTGGAACTTTATTACAAAGTGTAACACATTATATAAATTAATTACACACAGACTTCATTTTGAAAGCCTGGCAATTATGGTCCTTTTCCACTTTATAGTTAATGGATTCAAATAATAACATCAACCAATTTTTTTAAAATATATTTTTAAATAACAATTTGGGCTTAATAAAAAGTTTGTTTAATTAATGCTTAAATGTTGTCACTTTTAAAAGTTTATTTTAAACTGACAAATGACTCATCAGGATGTATATTCTAATTTACTGAATATTACTATGCAAGACAGAGACACAAGCAGATGAAGGCTATATGAAGAAACAGATTATTCAGCTGGTCAGGTTCAGCTGTTTGTAATTTGATTATGTCTATTTGTTCATTTACTGCTCACACTTTGTAGGATTCTCTGCAATCTTTGCCATCCCAGTTCTCCCAGTCTGCCCAGTTTCAGTGGAGTTATGCTTCCATTTCAACCCCAAGTCTAAATCCAGAAGCAGATCTTCTGCATGTGGTCTTTTGTTTTTGATTGATTTGACGCCCACATAATGCTAACTTTCTCCATCCCATCGCCTGAGTGAAATGGTCTTTTTGTGCCACTTGACTTTCTCTCTCACACACAGCTGCATTTGTCTTGCAAATCCATCCCCGCTGCGCTGCGTTCAGGCGAGGAAAAGGGAGCAGTTGGATATCAGTGAAGTTCAAGCCAGGGAACAAGCGGAGAGGCTGCTCCAGAGCGCAGGCCTTTGTCGATATCAGAACGGAGAGCTGGTGAAAAATGATGCATGCTTTTACACCTCTGAATCCTGGCAACTGACAGCGCAGGCGATGGGGGTGGAGGCTATGGGGTGCAGGGGGCAAACAAAAGCCCCCCCGGTCTGAACGGGTTGAGAGTCCGCTTGCGCGCGACGGGACTCAGCATCGCAGAATGTGGGAGATGGATGGGGAAGCACACGTCCAAACGGCCGTGACTACAATTTGCATATTAGCAATTCATCACTTTTTTGTTGAGTTATTCGGGGATTTACAGAGTGAGAGACAGAAATTCAATCATTTGTCAAAATGTGGAAAATTTTTTCTAAGAACATTCAAATCCTCACAGTCAGATATAAGTTCCCACCTTCAGATAAATGGCTTCCCTTCTGAATTTTCGACTTTCTGAAATCCGTCCAGTCTGCTTCATTCCGCTTTCAAATGAGCCTCTTATGTGAAAAGACAGTAATATTTTATGATGGGGCACGCAAAAGCTGTGCACAATGCCTCCCACATCCAGCTTGCTTTCAGCCGAAACAAAGATCATAGCAAGACGTCTTTCTGCCTAATTCATTGAAAGGCTCATCCCCGTCCTCCGGCGCAGAGGTCAGCCCGGCGTGTTCAGTCCACCAGGAGGGTTTTCAGAGGCCAGAGCCGACCAACTGGCTCCGTCACACACATCCACTCCACACATGGACGTCTGGAACTGCTGAAACGCAACGCTAACAGCCAAAAAATGCACCCGAGAAATACGCATTCTACTGAAATATGAAGGAGCCAGAAGTCGGGTAAATAAATCCCAGAATGCTTTGATGGCGGAACCGCTACTGCTCTGTGGGAACTGGACGCGCCACTACATGCGGTCTTATTTCTGAATTCCGCAAATCTCTTCCAGATACGCGAGATCCTGGAGAGCAACGCGCGTGCACTGCTGAAACAAAAAGGAAGAGCCCTGAACGTTTTACGCATGAACACGCAGAAGTCAGAACCACCGGGACATGCGGACGCGACGCTGTTGTAGACCATGCAGGCGACATCCTTAGCTCAAAATGGTTTCTGAAAACGGGAACCACTTGATGTTCCCCTGAAGGAAGGGTCTGTCTGTGCGCCACGGTGCCACATGTTGCCTTTGGTGCATTAAGCTGGATTATTCAACAAGTTCAATTTCCCATAAAGAACGAAAGTTAGGATCTCAAGTATTCTGTGGGGACAAAAGACCAGCGCCTTAGCACCATATGCTTAATGGCTACAGCCGTTCAGTCTTTATTAAAGGCTAAAAGTGGTCCTTTAAAAGTTGGAAAGGCTCCTTTATTTGAGTTAGATGGAGCACTTGCGCACAAAACCAGCAGCGCGCATTGCCAATGACTCGCCCCCTTCCCTTTTCCTTTCAGAGTGTGAAGCGGCCACCGTCACTGCCCGTTTCACTTCAACATAAGCTTTTCATCTCCACGCTTTGTTCTCTGTGAAAGTAATGCTGCGAATCAAAGAGATTACAATATTTTCTATCAACTTGGAGACCCTGGACAAGAGCCCTCGAGCTTTGGCAAAAATCAGTGCGGCTTATTCATCTTGTCACTCTGCACCTGTGGTCCTGCATTCAAATGATACAAACCTGTCCCTATTAACATTAATTATTCCCAAACAACACAAAGGCTGAAACAGAGCAGGTTGAAGTCTGTTTATGGCTCCTAAATGTTTTATTCCTCTGAAGATGTGCCTGTTGCTTTTCTCTTCGCCTCTCCCATAACCGAGTGCCCGTCTCCTTTTCAGTCTTGAGTAGCCCTACAGCTCGGATTGTACAATCACAGCATCTGCTTAATCTACCGGATGAAAATATGACACAAAACAGAGCTAATAAAGGATTTGTTACATGCTGGTAATGAGTGATCAACGCAGGATACAATGGCGCACGGTGCTGAGAGCCATATGTTTCTGGAGGTACCCAGGATAGTTTACGCTCTTGTGAAGAAAGCACCAGGTGATGACAAGAAAATTGCCAAATCCACCTCCTTTCTGTCCTGAAAAAAATAGAAGACATAAATTAAACTGGCTTATCGCAGCAGCTCAAAGAACTCGCTGTTAATTGGCTGCGGGGCACAAAGCAAACGCAGGGACACGTTTGGCTTGGCTGGGCCGCGAAAGCGCTGCGCTTTCACTTCACTGTACCACAAATGAAAATGTGTTTTTGTTATTGCAAAACGTCATGCTTTACAGCGGCCATATTGTATCGTGGACAAAGGCTAATGGAACTTTAAAGACGCGGAACACGGTGCCAAATCCATCTCGAATACACTACAAGGGCCACTCTTTGCTTGCTTTTAGGCAGCTGCTGTCCAGGGACCCGGACGCAAGGAAATGAAAAGAGACAAAGTTTCCGCTACCAGGTGCTTTCCCAGTGATACAGGCCTGCAGCAAGATGAGGGGGACGGGACGCCCATAAAGATTTTTAAGGCCGGACAACGACGGGTGAGCCACCCAGAGCGCAGTGAGCGTGGAGGACAAGATCTGATCAGGTATGATTATGGGCAGCTTTAATTCCAGACTGTAGATGAAGAGTTTTGAGGTAGGCTAAGTCCCCTCCCAAACCCAAAGACCCTGCCACCGTCGCAAGATGATCTGCAAATCAAGCTGATTTGTGTCTCTTGTTCAGCGCCCCGCCCCCCCCGACCCCCCAACCCCCGGTGCGCCAAAATGCGGCCGTAAAGCGGATTTAACAGAATTAGTGCAGATGAGGAGTTTAACTTTGCTCTCCTGGAAGCGTGAAGAAAGCAGAGGAGCTTCGTAGAGTTTCTTTGATCACCCAGTGATGGGCAGTGAACACAACAATCATTGTCCTTTGAAAAGCAGTGAGAAGTAAAGTTCACGTGTTGTTTCCTGGTGCGCAAACTGCGGTTTCCCACAGCGCCGCTTCGACCAGGCCAAGTTTACCTGAAACAGACAGAACAAGTAAAAAAAAAAAATTAAAAAAATAAAATTAAAAAAGAGTCAAACGAGCCGGGGAGAGAGGAAGGACAGAAAAACGACGGAACAAGAGGAACATCTGCGAAATCTACTGCGTTATGTTTTATATAAATATAAAATGAATAAAACTTTGCATTCACTGTAAATTATTACTGTTGTTGTTTTTGTTGTTGTTGTCTTTGCAGATCTTGGAGCTGAATGCCGCAGTCTGCTTTGCGGTGAATCAGCGGCCTCCTTTCAGCTCTGTTCCGGGCCTTTCTCTGCACACTTGGCGCAGCGCATAAAGCCTGGGCCAGAGCGGCTCTGAGGGGAATAAAACCTGTCACGTAGTAAAATGCTGCTGTTCTTAGAAGACTTGCCAAGCCCGTAACAGGCAGAGCGACATGATAGCCGGGACTGTTTCAGCTTCTCCCTTCCACTTGACTGCAGCCGGACCAAAGGATGAGGAGGCGCTCTGAAAAGCATGAAACTGTCCAAAGGAGGAAAGGTGCGAACAGCAACAATGCAGCCACAGTTTGAATCCTCTCACACTACCAGGGAGTCAAAAAAGGGTGAAGCTGAAATGACTCACTAACATGTGCCTTTGTAATGGCCCCTAGTGGGATTACGAGCTCCTGCAAGGCGCAGCGGTGAAGACAGGGGACACAGAGCTGAAGAGGCAAAGAGAGACGTCAAATAAAGGTGTCACCAGGTAAGAAAAAAAAAGTTAATTCCAGGAATTATATCTGATTTCGAATCCAAACGCATCCGTTACTGGAGGCTGCGCTCTCTCTCCACCTTCAGCTGCTCACTTCTGCAACGAAGCGTCGTTGTGCTTGTGCTGGACGCTCAGAGCCGTTTGCTTCATTTATGCTGCAATGAGTCGATGCAGCGGGGGCGGCAGTGGGCGGCTGTGGGCAGGAGGACACTGCTACCACGGGAAAATATATCCCGGCAGCACCTGGCAGCACAGAGCCGCATTCAGCGGATCCCCACCGCGCTGCTGCGCCTCTGCGCTCTAAACACCTTCAGCTGTTGGGGGTTTGGGCCGGCTGCTCATTAGCTCTTCGTTTGCATATTTCTGTCATAGACATATTTACCAATTTGACCTTTCTTCCTGTTTCTGTGGCTGTTTTCCATCTTCAGCCATAGTTCAACTCCATAAAGCCTAACAAGCCGCATATGAATCCAACAGCGGTTGGATTCATGGGCCCCATGCCTCCAGCCCGATGCATGTGGGCTGGAGGAGCTGCTCGTTTTAAAAATAACATAAATAAATTCAGTTTGACTTGATTTGTTTATTTAATAACGTTCACACTTTTTCAAGACCTCTAAAAATAAGAAGAGCGTTATAAAATAAAAGTTGAAAAACTGGAAAGAAGTCTGTTGGAAAATGGCAAAAAAAAAAAAAATTACAAAAAACAAATTTGCATTCCAAGTCCAAACATTGTCCTTATAATTTTTAGTTTTTATTGAGAAACGAACATTTTGATATTTCAAAGTAAAAAACATAACAGATGTTTAATAAGTGCTCAAATCGGTTTATACCAAAACAAAACATGTTTCCTCTCACTGCATTTAATTTAAAATATATATTATCATCTGTAAGAAAAAATATAATAAATACACGATTGCCAGCTGGGAAATTACAAATAACACAATTATCAACATGATAAAAGTATAACACTGATTCCGGTTGGGAAGCCGCACAGTGCGCTGAGGGGCTGACTCTTCAGGGCCAGTTCGACATTTACAGAAAGGCTTCATGGCTCCTGAAGGCGCATCAGGAGGTTCCGGAGACTCATCAGTTCACAAGGCCGAAAGGAGGCTCGTTTTCAATGTCCGCCAGGGCCGTATGGTGTTGTTTCCGGGGATCCTCCGGGGTCCACACTTTGGCGGTACGGATGACGTTCTGCTCCCGGAGCTGCTTCTCATCGAACCAGGACAGCGAGTGGCCGGCCAGCGGGGGCAAGCCGTAGTCCGGGTCACTGGGAGAAGGAGACCCTGAGGGGAGAGCGGAAACATCAGCTGACTGGTTCATCTGGATTCTCAATCAGAAAACCATCCAACTGCAGAAATATAAGCAGACTCACTTGTTCCTCTATGGCAGATGATGACCTTCTTTGGCTGCGCGTGTGTCTCACTGTTCGAGTTTCTGATTGGCAGATCAGACTGCACGAGCTCAGCTAGGAAGTTGATGTAGCCGATGGCCAGACGCAGCGTGTCCACCTTGGAGAGCCGCTTCTCGTAGGGCAGGGTGGGGATGTGGGAGCGCAACCCTTCGAAGGCGTCGTTGATGGACTGCATCCTCCTGCGCTCCCGGACGTTGGCCGCCTGGCGCAGTTGCTGCATCTCCATCTCCGAGCGCAGCCGCCTGCGGCGCTTCAGCAGCGGACCGACGTGGCGGCCCGTCTGCGGGGACAGGTCGGGGGTGCACGAAAACGTGGAGGAGGAGGAAGAGAATGACAGGCTGCCGAGGTCATAGTCCCCATTGTGGGGCGCCGCTCTGCCACAGCCGTCTTTGCTGTAATAATTCTGGAGGTGAGAGCTGAGGAAATCCACATCTTCATCTAGAAAGTCCTCGGTGTCCAAGTGGCCGTCCCTGGAGGACTGGTCCGTGAAGAAGTCGTCATCGTCGAAATAAGGAGGGGAGGAGAGAGAGTCGAGCGCAGAGAAGGGATCCAGAACAGCGTCCATGTTGGGCTCCTGCTGCTGCGGCAACAATGGCGTCTTTTCCTCCTCCACCAACCTGTTGATCTGGGCTGGACGATCACTGTTCAAAGTTTTACTTGAAGATCGGCCACGCGAGGATTCTTTATAGCAACATCTCTGGTCGCGTGCCGCTTGCTGAGAGGGCCAGCCAATCACAGCTTGGTCCGTGAGGCGCACCTCGAGATCATTCCCTGAAGCCACACCCCTTCTACCGCCCCTCCCCCAAACCCAAACACACAGTATCCTACTTTCAGGACAAGTGGCAGAGCAGCGCAGCTCACCAACTAATCCGAGTAACGAGCTGCTCCTTCCTGCAGGCCGCTGGCAGCTCGAGTCTTCAGCTTCATTTGATCAAGGAAGATTCCTGAAGCTCCTTCAATGAAACATTTTTAACGGCCTTTCAGCTACTTACTGTGTTTTCAGATTAATAAGAGCTGCTTTTCCTCTTTGAATAAAGCCACATAAAAACACCGGATATAGGCTTCACAGCTAAAATAAACCCGATTATTATTATTATTATTATTATTATTATTATTATTATTATTATTATTATTATTATTATTAATTTTCTGTTTATTCTATTTTACTTTTAAAAAAAAGTATGTATTTAATATATGTGCACTGGGAGCGTGTGACGCCGAAGTCAAATTTCTTATTTTTGCATTCTTAATAAACCAATAAACGTAATTTTGTTTTTACAACAACAACAACAACAATAATAATAATAGTAATAATAATAATAATAATAATAATAATAATAACACGGTAGGATTCAGATGTTCAATTGTTAAATTTTACTAATTACATTTTTGTGATGCTTTAAATTTGAGCCTCCAAAAACAAACAAACAAAAAAAAACCCAGTCCATCACTGATGTTTTTGACTTTAACACAAATTAAAAACTAATAAATATAGTAAATATTATTTTTGAAGATATTAATAAAAACGTTAATAAACATAATAACGAAAACTTAAGGCGAGGTAAATCTTCTTATCAATGACAAAAAGAAGTTATATCATGTTCTCGCCCTGTTTGAATTCTCGCACTACGAACTAAAGATATACATCAATATTTGGAAAAAGGTGTTGAGAAAAACTCAGATTGGAATCGAGCCGTCAACGTGATGTTTAGCAGCAAAGCAGTCAGTGTTCCTGCGGCTGGAGAAGAGCTCTCAGCCTCATTTATTTAGTGGTAAGTGCTATAAATACACACACCAGTGGAGTGGTCGATGCGCCACTTGTGCTAGACAGAGCTGGTTTGATCAAAAGAACTGGTTGACAAATAATGGCTCAGTGGAGGGCTCCATGGCGCGCGCTCTATTGATACCTCACGCGACAAATCAAAGAACCCCGCAGTACAGGCCTAGTGGAAAAAAAAAAAAAAAAACTGCCCCCTGATCTGTGAGCACACATCTAATAAGGCCATCAATGGAAGGACTCACTTTGTCCTGCAAACAGAATGGAAGGTTTGCAGAGACAAACTGCGTGTGCGCGCAGCCTGCGTGTCTCCATAGGTCGAGGAAAGGGAAGCTGCAACACGGGCCGTGGCCGTGGGAAGAAGACCATTTGCTCTCTTTAGCCAGTCAATGCAACACGCCGTAGAATAAAAGTGCTCTGCGTGGCTGTCCACATGATGAAGCTGTTGTAGCCGGGCTGCACGTCTGTCGGGAGGGATCCGCTCCACGCCGACTGATGCAGCATCCCGAGTGAAACTGAGTGAAACTCTGAGATCTGTTCTGTTGACACCAAGCCGCCTTAGCAAAACGCTGAAATGAGCGGACACGCCTGGTATTTTCCTCTAGACGCTGCAGATGTTACCTAGCAGCTGGATCAGGTTGATAGATTTGAATAATTGTTTCTCCCTCTGTTCTTATTGGTTGCGTTCTGTAAATAATGGTAACAATAATTCTAGAAAGAAAGCTTTTGTGTATTTCTCCTTCATCTGAAAGCATGAATACCTCAGCCCTCCTCCCCTGCGCTTTCGCCTCAGACCCAATGATAATTCGAACCGTGCCGGTTTTTAACGCACCGTGACAGCGCGCTCTGCGGAGCTTCTTTCACGTTCTGTTGTCGAGAAGGAGGCGACCTGCATGAGCGAACAAGTGTTTTGGTTCCCATGCAGCCTCCCGCTCTACAGAACGCAGCCGGCTGGACGCCCCCAGATCTCTAGATCAGACTGACACCCCCACTAACAGAAAACAGATTTTTGAACAGAAGGCAAAAAACTGGGATGGCGCTAAATTACAGTAACACAAAGAGGAATTACAGACTTACAAGAAGCCATTACAAGAAGCTTACAAGAAAAAAATATCAGATAAAAACCAAATCATATACAACTCTGGAAAAATGAAAGATCACTTAAAATGATCAGTTTCTCTAATTTTACCTTTCATAGATCTATGTTTGAGTTAAATGAACTCTGTTCTTTTATTTTATGAACTATTGACAACATGTCTCCGAATTTCCAAGCAAATATTTTGTATTTATTTGCAGAAAATGAGAAATGGTCAAAATAAAGAAAAACAAGCAGTGTTTTCAGAACTCAAGAAATGCACAGAAAGCAAGTTCATAGTTAGAAACAGAAACCGCGTTTATTTCTAAACACAGCTGAACTCTAAAGCAGAGCTAAACAGAATGAGTTTAACTGTGTCTGAGTTAAACTCAGGAAGTGTTCAGAAATCAATATTTGGTGAAATAACGATGAGGTTCAGTGATCTCTTCATTCTTTCCAGATATTAGTGTAAAAGCTAACTTTGTTGGTTCACACACACACACACACACATACACACACACACACACACCCACCCCCACCCACACACACACACACACTCATATATATATATATATATATATATATATAAAAACCTTTGGTTGGTGTCACCTCTTGTGTGATTCTTTGTTTTTTTTGCCTGCTGCCTGTCAGATGCTAGAAAAGGAAATCCAAAAAGTAAACTCCTGCATACAAATGTGTGGAATTAGAAGTTAATCCTCAGAGGGATTCAATGGTAATCCATGTAATCTGTTGCTGCAGGGAATTATCCATCTGGATGACTAGAACAAATTAAAAGGATTTACTAAGCAGTAAATTAACATCTTCATGCATTACAGACTTTGCTTTGTTGACAGCAGTTTGGACAAGTTGTTATTCATCAAGTCTTTAAAGTAATTTGTTGGAAATTTGACTGAGGATATTTGGATGTAGTTTCAGAAATTTGAAATAATTTCTGAATTTGGATAATTTTCTGTAAATGTCCTAAATGAGGATTGTATGATACAAATATGAGAACAGCTATATTTCAGCATTTTATTGTAAACACATTTTACAGTAAATTATCAGCAGGGTTTCCAGGTTTTTACCATAGTAAACACAACCACACTGTATGAGGCATTACGGTTTAATATTTCAGCAATCATCACTTTATCAGTTCAGAGCTGTAAACTGTTTATGGAAATTATAAAAACATACAGTAAACATAATTAATCTACCTCAGTGAAAAACATGACAGAATTGAGATATATAACATTTCATTGTAAAAATATCAACTTTACAGTAAATTACCAGCAGCTGTAGTTGCCAGAATTTTACCATAAATAATACAATACAGTACAACACCCAAGAGATTGTAATTTGGCATAATTTCAAAATGGAAATTTCTAAAGAAAATAATTCCAAAGCAAACAATAATAGAAACTTATGATTAATTCAAACAGTAAAAAATGTCTCCAAAATACCGCAGCTGTCTTTGCCATATTTTTACCCTGGTAAATACAGCCATAGTACAAGACAGCCATAGTACAAGACAGTACTGAAGATCACTTTAACAGTTCAGAACAATACGTGTTCCCGAAATATTGCTATGAAAAAAATGGAGATATACCATAAAAATACACAACAGAAATGTATGATACTTTATGGTATTTATTATAAAAAACTTTTTATGGTAAATTAGTGGTAGCTGTAAATTTTGCTGTTGTAAATACGGCCATACGGTCTGAGGCATTAATATTTTAGAAACTTTCACTTAAACAGTTCAGAACTGTAAACTGTTTATGGGAAATTACTATAAAAACAATAGATATACTTTAGGTTCTATTTAGACTACATCAGTGAAAAACAGCAGATGACATCATACAAACTCATCATTTGTGTAACCCTCCTTTTATGTTGCGGGTCAAATTGATCCGTTTTAAAGTTTAAAATAGTTTTAATAATATTTGGAAGTATTTCTTTTTGCATGAAACTTTTTCTATTTGTCTCAATAGGCACACTCTACATATAAATTTTAAATTTATTAATTTTACACATTTGCCGGCAAATTGACCCGGCAATGAAGTTGAAGGGTAAAAAAGAAAAAAAAAAAAGTCCAATTCTATATGTTTCCTTCCAGCTATGAGCCATATTTCATCACACACACACACACACACACACACACCACACACCCACACACACACACACCCCACACACACACGCACGCCCACACACCTAACACACACACCTACACCCCCCCACACATGCACACATACGCAACCATTCATGCACATGTGCACACACAAAAGCCCACTTTCTCACTATTCTGTTCACTGGGAAACTGCTAGAAATCAGGTGTTCATATGACTTTTGACTGGAATCTTTTCTGTTCCCATGGATAAACTTCACCCACACCGAGTGACACTCACCAGAAGTGGGGAAACATTAATAATCTCTCTATGACTCATTTGTCTTCGTTTTAATCAGCGGGTCATTTTGACCCAGAACATTATATGTGTCTCAAGTTCAATTATTAAGATCACCCTTGAAAAAAAAAAATCTAAATGTAATGTAAAAAAAAAAAGACAAAAGTTCAATTTCAAGGAAATGATAGATTGTTTGTTTGTAGGTTTTATCCAGTGTACATGAGTAGATGACTAAGTTGTCATTATTGATCCCTTATTTGTGAGAAATAAAAAAACGTAATTGCACAAATAATGATTGATGTGGTTAATATTGGAGTTACTAATCAGATGCAAAAATGTTTTGGGGGATATTTGTGATTTCTGACACTATTGCATGATTAGGCACCCCCTGGGTCAAATTGAGCAGGAACATTATTGCTGTACCTCAGAAACGAACATAACACGAGGGTTACGTGTTTGTTTTACCCTTGTTAACTTCCACACAGACATTCTCTCATTAAGTCATCACAACACTGACGGGTTTCTACAGCCTGAATATGTACACGCTTCTTAAAAATACAATTAAAGACATCTGACGTTGTTTGCTACTGTGAAATTAATCAATATGACAAGCAAATAGAAAAAAGCAGAAAATTGTAAATAAAAACGTCTGCAACTTGTTTAAAGGAGCAGGAAGCCTTTTTTTATGATGTGCACAAGTAACAATTTCAAATTGAATTAGTAGTATTTCAATTCTGTTCTGAGAAATGCACCAAAGCAACTGAGAAAAACTGTAAAGTTTTAAAAATATTTAAGTTAGGGTTAGGGTTAGGGTTAATACCCTTCATTGCCTTAAGCCTGAAGGGCCTTCTTTGGCTGCTACAATATATTGTAAGCAGGAGGGCCTAACATGCAGCTATCTTAATGTATGACAAATGAATGCCTGGCATAAAATTGTATATAACCCAAAATGCATCATTTAAAATAATAATATAAATGATGGTGGTGTCAGCAGAAGGAGTTCACGCTGCAGTCGGTGGATTACCAGCTCAGTTCCAGGTCTGCCTGTTCACTCTGTCTGTGTTGGCTGGACACTTCACCGGCCTACTGACCGCCTGCTGGTGGTCAGACTGCCCCAGTAAGCAGTGTCTACAATCCAGTAGCTTGTCATCATCAGTGTGTGAATGTGGCCTGGATATGTAAAGGGCATTGTAAATAAAATTATTGGAAAAAAAAAAAAAAAAGAAAATATATGAAACAAAAATATCATACTAGCATTTTGATCTCTGTAAAATTAATGTTTAAAGTCTGGTTCACGATTTTACATTGTGGATATAAACATAAGCAAAATTTGTAATCATGGCCAGTTACTGCTGTTAATTTTAGGGCAATTAACTGCTTGCAGCCTTGCAGTGGTTTTCTCAGAATTTTACAATTTCTAAGATTTTCCCAATACATTTTAGTATTTTCAACATTTTCCACCTGTAAAAATTACATGAAAAGTATATTTCTTGAGTTATGATAGTTCCATGCATTTTCTATGGCAATATGTTTTGGACGTCTCAGTCTGTAAAGATCCTCTTCACTCACAACCAGCCTCTTATTTAAGCATTGCCTTGGAAGTTTGTTTTACCTGGTGAGTAACAGATCTTTCTGATTTTATCCATCCCAAAATTGCTTTAAAATTTGATTAATTTTCTGAATGAATTTCTGCTGAGCAATTTATGTTAGTCACCTTGTTACAGTGCAGCTCTTATTTAACGGCAATGAAGTTACAAGTGGACAAAACTAATGACAAGCAGCATTTGAAGTACAAATCATATAAAATCAAATGGATGTTTTGTCTGGATTAATAAGTAACTGCAGTAGCATAAACTGAAAAGATGTTGGGTATGATCTACAGATTACAGATTAGTTGTTATCTCTTTAGAGACAGTTTTATATCTGTTGCACGTCTTTCATGAAGGTGAGCCCACCCACTCTTAGCTTCCAATAGTCTGACTCACTTTCTCATACACTTTGACATCCAAAGTTGGCTTTTGTAAATGATCTGTGTGCTATGCAGATTTTATTATTTTACTGTATTTCCCAATAGTTTATGGTAAAAGTCAGTGGTGAAACTGAGCATATGGTTTTCATATTTTATGAATGTTTGGTAGAAAGATAAACAGCAAAAAAATTCTGTTATTTATTTATATAAAATAATTTACATCATTTAATTATTTCTGAGGAAGATGGTATTACTTCAAAAATATTTTGTGGAGTTTACTTTTTACATGCAGCTAAGATATTTTAATGTTCAGGATGATGTGACTATTAGCTGTTAAAACTATTTTATGTTCATGATCCTTGAAACCCGTTATTGTTTTATGCAGCCAGTGGTGAATATATATGATAAAAACCTGCCTGACATGATTGTAAATTACTTGTTGTATTGTGAAAACGGCACAATAAATGTTTACTTTTTCAGCTTTTAGTTAAAGTGTCTTTAATTTTGACATGAAATAAAAACAGATTTTCATGAAAATTACTCTAATAATGCAAACATGAATGTTGAAAATGATTGAAGAAATGCACTAAGATGACTGAAAAAATATATAATATTCATAATTATGTTATTTTTCATGTTGAAAGATAACATAATTGATTGTTTTTACAATGCATGCAATCAACTTCACTGATTGTACTCTCAGTAATGGTAGTGACATGTTTCTAGAGGTGGGGTGGGGGTGGGCTTGATTGTTTTAGTTTTACTATTCTGTTGTCAAAAAACAAACATGCCCTCAACCCCCTTTCCTTTCTACAGATGATCAACACTGCCGAGGTCTGTTCTAATCCTCAGATGTCCGTGGGTGAGCTTGCAGGACAGGGAAGCATTTCTCCCTCCTCAGTTTCTGTCTCTAATTGATTTTGGCGTTAATCTGCAGCTTCTGGACCAATGGCTAATATCTGACGGCCCGGAAGAGTTCAATCCTTTGCCTCAGGGCAGTTGTTGTATAAAAAGATAATTAAAGAAGATTAAGATAGGCTGTGTTATAATTTACCACAAGACAGAGAGATGAAGGAGATGAAGATCAGTACATAGTGACAAAGACAGAAAGTTGTTTAGTGATCACTGGGCCTCTCAACCAGACTAGTGGAGGGAGATTTTGGAATGGAGACCATATTGCTGAACTTGTGGAATAGAAGAGAATTTTGGCGAAACATCTTATTATAGAGCTTCCAATTATTGCACTGTTTCCAGAAGCATTATTCATATATATGTAGAAGACATAGAAATAAGGAAATAGATAAAATATGCCAGGAAAAAGATTGAAAATGTATCAGAAAAATTCAAATATTATTTAGAATATGCATAAAGTATATGCACACCCTGGGATCTTTGCTTAAATTAAAATCATGGCTGCCTATTCGAGACCTGTCTTAGTTATTGTGTCTTTGGGTAAGACACTTCACCCACAGAGGGTGGTGTCAGTGCATAGCAACCGTGCCCCAGGGCAACTGTGGCTTTCCAGTAGCTTGCCATCATCAGTGTGTGAATCAGTGTGTGAAAGTACGAATGGCCGAATATAGTGTGAAAAGGTTTGGAGTCCTCTGGATTTGATAAAGCGCTATACCATTTACCATTTATCTTGCTGGAAAAAGGATCAGTTTCCAACTCATTGATATCTCTTCCTTAATGCTGCTACTGGAGAAAAACCTGGACACTCCTTCAATTGTAATTCCTACAATTGTTGCAGGTCACTGAGATTGGGAGTATAGGCAGCTCTTGGCAGATTTCAGCCAGTGCTATATTTCTTCCATTTCTCAATTAAATAGAAGAAATATGGCAAATAGGAAGCAGCCTCACTTTCAGGCAGCTTTCTTTGAGTTGCTTTATGTTGTGTCTGTATCAAGACACAACAGACTGGACCTCCCAGACACACGGGCTTTATACAAAAATAACTTAACACGTGTCAGCTGGAAACAGGTAAACTTAATTATACTAACAGGACCAGTTACCTTAACTCAGAGCTCAGAAACTTTACAGAGGGTGCATATTTATACAATCATTTCCTGTACCACAATTTTTTATTAATTAATATTAATTCAAACAAATTATTAGTAATAATTAATATTATTAAAATACTGACAAGTATGGGAAATTATTGTAATTATTTTACCAGGATTTCATTTCCAAAAGCACGAATTAGAGAAAAGTTCCAAAGGGATAAAACCACTTGGAGCACTTTGGCATCGCACTGCTGCCACCTTGTGGTTTAAAGTGGGAAAATATCTTTTTGTTGGATCTCACAATTGGTGAGGCAGAAAACGCCTTTAAGAAGGAAGTGGATTTTTTTATTTTTTTATTTTTTCGGAATTCGTAAATAATCAAATAATTTCATGATTATGGATGCTATTGATAAATACTAACTAACAGTCCTTAAGGACTGGGATCCATACCAAATGTGTACAAAAACAGTTTCAGTGTGAAATTACCAGGATTGTTAAATGATACAAATGTATATATTGCATAGATATGCAAACTATGTTTGAACTGAAGTCATATTTCCGGCAATATTTTTAGCCGTAAAACCCAGTTCTTTTCTCTTCTGACCCTTCATTCAGGACTAGCCTGGTGCAGTAAAAACAAAATCCACTCAACTCATTGTTAGAAGAAACTTGAACTCGCTTCACAATGTTTGACCCTTATTGACCTTAATTAATTTCAGATGCTTTAGAGTTATTAAAAGACTGATGCAAATTCATATGCAACCCATACAGAACTGCAAAGTACAACTGTATCTTCAGTCCAACAGAATAATGTTGCATTGCTGTAGTATAAAAACTGTGGAATATTGGATCAGGTTTTCTCAAGTTTAAACTGAAAGAACACTAATTAAATCTACAGCATTGATATGGAAGACAATAAACATATAGAACATCATAACAATATCAACCCACAAAGCTGTATTTACTGAAATACAGAAGTAGAGTGAGATCCACACAGTAGAAACCCAAGATTATCTGAAAACTACAATACTAGATATGATTCACAATGACTTTAGAGCCTATATTAACTTGATTAATACACTTGACTGCAGAGTCATGGCCAGAAGAATACAGCCAGAGAATTAGCTTGACTTTTTTTTTTTTTTTCTCCAAGGATTTTGTTGGCTCTAGTGGCCCATATTTTTTGAAGGTAGGCTGACAGGAAAGAGGAGACGGAGAGAGAGGGGAAGACATGCGACAAACGTCGCCAGGGCTACGAATCGAACTCCTGGTGCAGGTTTGGGGACTAAGGCCTCCATACGAGGGTTGTGCTAACCCCCTACGCCACCACAGCACACCTGACTTTTGTTTTGTCTTTGTTGTTTTTTAAGGGTAAAAAATCATATTGTTTATGGAAACCTATTTCTATTTTGAGACAAAATCATCAATTAAGCTCATGTCAGTTCTACTGTCAAATCCTTAGGAAATGTTTAGCTCAGATGATTCAAACAAATTAGCAAACTCATTTCTGAAGGTTTGGCGACGTCCAAGAGTTCAACAAGATCCTGCCATGTTCTGCAGGAGATTCATGTTGCACCACAATGTTGAGCTTCCACAATGTTGGCACTTCAGCATGAGTTTTGGGCAAAGCAAGTCAAAGAAGATGCCTCTATTGCAAGCAAGTCAACATGTGGACCATGATAGCCTACTGCAAAGTTAGCTTAACGAATTCTTCTTTGTGCAGTTATAGACATTTGAAAACAAAAAAAAAATTCTTTGTCTGTTTCAGACACAGGATTCCTGATGGGCAAAAGATCAAAACACCTATAAACTCTCCACTTCTCAAAATGTAAATGGATAAACTTTAAGTGAAATTGTAAAAAGCCAGCACAGCACATTATCTAATCCACAGGACCTCAAAACTCTTCACACTACACATTCAGTCATTCACACATTCACACACTGATAGCAGCCACAGATCACAGAGGTCAGGTGACACCAGGTCCTCTGACCACCAGCAGCAGCAGGAGGGTGAAGTGTCTTGCCCAAGGGCACAATGACAGAGACAGATGAAGAGGGAATCAAACCGGCAACCCACCGATTGCATCTCGACAAACTTCTACCACTGTCGCCCCCACACTCAGATACTAAAATATGAGTGACTCAATTTAAACAACATTAGGCTGAAAGATTGAATCCATGTTGAAGCCTGATATTGAAATGATTTTGAAAGGGGTCAGTGCCTTATATGTTGAATCAACATTAGGGTTTCAATCATAATTGACACTATGTCAATATTGATTCATCCATCATTTAAATGTGGATGTACATGCACTTTTGTGTTCATTTCATATTGAATCAAAGTTAAGGAATCAATATTGATTCATGTACATTTTTTGGTTTAATAGTTCTACATCATAACATCATAAAATATTTTTCACTGGTGTTAAACACACAATTTTGTTGGTAGATGATGGATATTATGTTCAAAATTATCTTGCTTGCATATTTCCAAAAATGTGTGTACACAAACTTAATAACGACAACATGGCATTAATATTACATTATATCTAGGAAAACAGACATAGATCTGTAAACATTTTTGACTCCTTTTTGACTATCAGAACAACAATTTATTGTCCTTGGAAGAGCAGAGTCCATGAGGTTAAGCCTTGTACTGTATGAACCAGGGAAACAGTGTATGTTGGGGTAACCCATTTTTGACTCTGGTTGGTGTCACTTTGGTTCCTTGATGCCTTCCTCCCAGTCTGGAGTGTAACGAAGCCACTTCTTGACAGTTTCAGTTCTTGTCAGTCAGCTTTGAGTCAAACTGCTGAGCAGCAGCTGAAAAACACAAAAATAAGAGTGAGGCGCCAGTTAGAAAGATGATAACATTTGAAATTAAATAATTAAATAGAACAAACAGAAGCTGTATGGTTCCACTTGTACACTCCCAGCTAAATTAATAAGGACATGCTAATGAATATTCATGAATTATTTATCTTAATGTTGGCTGACATATAAAATCACAAATTAACCTATCAAGCTGCAGCACAGGCACAAAAATTACATTATTTTTCCATAAACACAGTTAAGATAAAAGCAATACCACCAAACTTACTGCAAAAGGACTCAGAGTAGAATACAATCCAGAAGCCGGTTGCAAACAAGCCAGCAGCAGCTGGTGGCTTGTGTGGTTTGGACATGCCACCAGTGTAAAAAGGGGGAGGTGGACCGCTCCACTGCTTGAAGTGTCTTGTAGGACCTCAAAGCTCTTCTCATTATCTTCAGTCATTCACCCTGTTCACCATGGTTGCTGATATCTAGATATCTAGTATCTGCTCTTAAAAAAGTTACAAAAATGTTAAAGCTGTAGCATATAACTTTAATAAGCATGCTGTCCTCAACATATAGTGCTTAATTTAAAATGTGATTAACCTCCATTCAAAAATAAAATGCTCCCACCCAGAGTTCAAAGAAGATTAGGAGAGGGGAGAGGTAGGAGAGGAGTGCGACAAACAGCATACATTGATTCAGCATTAATTACCAGTTGTTCCCATTGATGACAAACTGGTGCCTGGTACTCAAAACACACTGACATGCAGGTTTTAGATGTTCCTCTGCTTCAACACACCCCATTCAGATGATTGCATCAGTTAAAAATCATGTGTGCTGAAGCAGGAAATGCCTAAAACTAGCAGGGCAGTGTACCTTGGGGACCAGTGTTGAAAAACATTAGAACTTAATCACACATCTACATTCATTCAATAACATCTTTTCAACATTAGGTAATTGGCTAGAATTGTTTTTTATGGTTGATCCATCATCAGTCATCAACCTTAACCAAAACTCAACCTTTTTGATCATAATTCAACATTGAATTAACATGTTTTGCTATCTGGGTAGCATATTTTCTTTCTTCTTTGGTCTCCAGCTGGTAAGTAGAAGTGGAGGTCATCCTTAACTACTATGGTCATTCTTGGATAATGTTTGTGATTCTGTCATGTCATAAGAACGCTAGGATCTGACGCAGACGTTTAAAAACACTTGTTTTATAGAGGATAGTTAAATGAGGCAAAGGTGCATCCTGGCCTTTAGAGAGATATCTGCCTTTTTCCATCCATCCATGCATCCATCATCCATCATCCATCATCCATCCATTTTCTTTCACCCTTGTCCCTAACGGGGTCGGGACTTTTTCTAACCATCAGACATAAAATGTTTTCTTCTTCTCTGACACAAGTGAGTTGAAAATGTAACTCCCAGACCAGATCAGTCTAAAGACCATCTGCTGAAATGTGTAGTGAAATTGATGATATCACAGATATATGAAGCTTCTGCATCAACAGCAGAAAAAACTCAGCTGTCATCTGCAAACACAAGAATAAAGAAAAACTTAGCAAGCGACCACCTGTCAGAGAGAAATTATGGATGAAGCCTATGCCTTTCCTGCCTTTCAGTCTATCCAAAAATCTATTTAAAACTGAACATTTTCAAACCGTAAAAAATTGTCTTTGCTGTAACTAACTGTGACCAAGATCTGGCTCCAAAAAAAGGAAGGTAATAATTTTAACTATAGTTTTTAGCCTGATTGTACACCCCAACACACTAGAATATAAAAAAAAAGCAGCAGCATTAGCCGGTTCCAAGTCCTTCTAGTTATTTTATTGTTTAAAATCTTAGTTTTTTGACATCTGTCTCAAGGGTCTTAAATCTCACTTGTTTTATACCAAATTGGCAACACTTCATTATAAAATTTCATAATGAAACAGGTCAAACTAAACAGCAAAATCTAAACAAAGAATAAATGAAGGATAATTCATCTAATTAAAATAATGATCTTAATAACTAAATCATCTTCAAAATTTCATGCTATTTCGCATAAATCAGAAATCATCACAAATGGGATCAGCTTTTCTTTTGATATGGCATTTGCTATAAATCAAAATGAATAGAATAAAAAAAGTAAAGTTTTTTTTTCTGCCAGTCGAATATATTCCATCCAGTCATTTCTAGCTAATTTATTTCATAGTATGAGGATGAGGATTGGTGGTACTGAGGCTAAATTAATGAAAAAAATCTCACCAAATAGTAATGTATGTTCCTCATGTGCTCTGCGTATTTCTCCCAGAAACAAGCCTGATAAAACAGGCTGATTAACTGTATGAAAAATGAACTGAACATTTACAATATTGCAGAAAAATACACTTTTTTCCCCACAGCAATGACAATATTTACCACTTGCATAGAAACGAGTCATAGAGAAGGAATTTAAAGTTTATTATTATAGGGCCAGTAATAGTTAAGGACATGTAATCATCTCTTTTCACTACATTGTAAGATAAGAAGATCTGGACAAATCACTTTAACAGAATCTCATTGTTTAGAAAATCAATCAATCAATAAGAGCATAAGTAAAGCAAATAATACAAGTTTTCAAATTAGATATAGCTGTATAGGTACTAATATGGGGTCTGCATGCATCATGAAACACCCTCATTTTTCTGTACAAACACAAGAAATGTCTCGCAGGTACAAGTTCATATTCAGAATGACTGTATCTGGCTACAGGATTAAATTAAAGAAAGGCCCAACATAGAAAACAGGGAACCCAGGAAGCACTTCATAGAGACCTCACACACACAATGCACATACACACAAACAGTCATATATACAAATTTGTATTATAATAATTGTTACAAAATCTTGTTAACTCTCTTCTCTCTTTCTCACATACACATACACACAGTCCCATATATGGATTTGTTTATCCTGGCTTTATAGACTATATTTCCCATCTCTTCCTGAGGAAAAAAGAGCCACACATGGCCAAAGAGCTGAATTACACATTGGTTGGCGTTTATATATGGGGGAATTTTACTGCCATAAGTCGAGAGCACACATTTTCATTCTGGAAGTAAGATTTTATGTTTTCCATCTTGAAACTCCTGCCTAAGATCAGTAGACTGTTAGCGATAGATCAGTTACTCAATACTGGTGGATATTCAGTAGTCACAGGCTCGCCCAATGGAAGGAAGAAACTCACCAAGTGTAACAGTTTAATTCTATTGACTGAGAGTTTGCCAGGCGACAGTACTTTTTTGCTCCAAGCGTGAGTAGAAAATCAATGGCAAGTGAACAGAGAGATTGGCAAGTGGAGCTTTGTCTCGAGCAGAGACAAGTTTTGAGAGTGAGGAGAAAGGTTTGAGAAAGCACAGAGAATATTTGAAAGAGAGCAGAAGTTTTGAGTACAAGCATTTAGTGTTGTAGTCAAGAGCACCTAACCCGAGACCAAGTAAAGACCAAGAAACCCTTGTATTTAAACAATATCAATTATCAAGAAAACCCAAGTTCATCCCACTTCCCCATGCTGGAGATTTTAGCTTAACAATAACAGTACATAAAGTTACCTTTAAAATTAATTACCCAAGTAACATCAAGACCCAAACTCCTATAAATCAATCAGGTTGTGTGTGTTGATTCTATTTCTTTTTCTATTTAATCATAAGAAATCATAGTTAGGCAGAGAGAGTGTCATGAAACAGGAACAGCAAGTTTCCCGAAAAAAGAGGAAGGAACTTTCCAGCTTGCAGATTTATAAAAATTGTTTAAACTATTCCATATTTCAAAACATAAAACTTTTAAAGAATGAAATCTAAATATTTTGAATAAAACCCAAAATAAAATACTTATGTTGATATTGGTTTACTTGTAAGAATAGTTACAATTACACTTGTGGGAATGCTAACAATAAACAAGTAACTGTAACTTTGGTATCAAATAAATAGAATAATTGGTTATTCTTGGTTTCTTTTCAGAAGACAGTGTGTGATAACTCACATTAGGATTATAATAAGAGTAACTAATAAGTTATGGTTATCATAATATTATAAATGAATGCTAACTCAGAGAAGCTAAAGACGTTATACATGTGATTTTGACATTTAACTTGAAATGGTGTAAAATATGTAATCACAATTAAAGATCACTGATGTTGTATTGGAGGTAAGACGGTAGATGAAGGATTGGAGAAAAGCGGGACCAACAGAAAAGCAGAGATGGCCCACGCCTCAGAGATTTGGAAACAGATTGTTGAACAACTTAAACTGTTGAAAGGAAAGGTTGTGCAGGCAAAGAATGTCATTCTTTGAGCAACCCTGGGACATTAGTACAGACAGCAGGACATAATGTTTCTAAGACAATGATGTATATGAGATCATCTATCCAAGCAGTCAGCCAATGAAACAAGCACAGCAACAGTGCTAGCCAATGCAAACGTGTCTATAGGATGGATAAACCTTATTATGGGTGAGTGTAAAAGAGGAACCTTTGGTTGGATCCTCCAGGCAGCTTCAAGCCAAGATTGAGATGGACAAAGATCTGTGCAGCTGAAGAAGAGCCGGGACCACAGAGCCGAAGACTGTCCTGCACATGGAGACCAACCCATCCACCCTGCAACATGTGGCTTCAAATCGCACTTCTCTCATCGCGCTTTGCTTCCATCTCTGTGACTCAATCCACAATCTGTTTGCCCATATTGTCCATGTCAGAAACCACCAATTTCTGCTCCATTAAACATTGCAATTAAGTCAATGCCCTAACAGCAAACTATGAACTCAACTATGAACACTGTCCAAGGAACGATAAGCAAGAAGTAACCAAGCAGAAGGTGCACATCCTCCCTCCCACTGCCAGGCAGCACTGTGCTGTAATGTCTGCCACCATGACAGGTGACAAAAACAATCAAAGAGCAATGAAGATGTTCTGCATTCTCTTCCATTCTTGTGTTTTGTTTACTCACTAATTTAAAAAATATCAATGAATATAATTAAATAAGATAATAATGTCTACTGCAGTGCACACAGAACATTACAAGAACAAAGAAAAGCTCTCAGTGAGGCTCCAGGCCTATCTTTCTGTAAAGAGTCGTTCAGAAGAATCAGATTGTTCGTCAATGTCACATCACTATATTACAGACTTTGGTCACAGCGTTGTCACATATAAGTGACACGTCAGCCAACACTTCCACACAATAATTCAAAAGATGGACGTACTCCCCACCGTCTATGAAAGCGAAGCGCTGCTGAATTTACATGTCACTGTATCCTTATGATTTATATACCGGGATTCTATTACTATTAGACAGACATCTGCCATTCCGAGACAAACATTGCACATGTCTTGGAGCACTGCGTGTGAGTGAAAGGAAAAGGCAATCTGTGACAGCGGTAGTAGAAACACGTAAAATGTAAGTCAAGTTGGATTTTAATCGGTATGTTTTGCATCAAGTGAAAACAAAAATGCTAACAAATAAACTGGACAGTATCCTGCCAATTTAGTGATATTTCCACAGTTGTGGTCTTGACCAATCTTGAAATAAAATCCAGAGTCCTCAACGCCCGAGACTGAGACGAGACGATCAAAAAGTTGTCTTGAGTACTTCAACTTTACAAGCATTACAAGTTTTGAGAAGAAATACATGAAGTCCTGCTCTCAAACTGAAATTGTGTGCTCTCAAATTATGGCAGTAA
Organism: Poeciliopsis retropinna; assembly: GCA_010277075.1. Lineage (NCBI taxonomy): Eukaryota > Metazoa > Chordata > Actinopteri > Cyprinodontiformes > Poeciliidae > Poeciliopsis > Poeciliopsis retropinna. The sequence continues at coordinate 9,159,128 of VMRM01000021.1, forward strand.
AATTCCCCCATATACACAAGAAAAGAGAGAACACCCCTGTGCAAACACATAGAAGTCTTGCATGTTTCCAAACAGTTGTGAATTTTGGTTCCGTTTGTTTTGGTGCAATTTTCAGCTGTGAGGTTCTGATCTCTGTTCAGTTCATTTCAGTTGATCTGTGCGGACAGATTCATTTTTTTTGTGTTTTTCTTCGTATGTGCAGGTTTCAAATAATTTCTATTTTCCTTTCGTTTGGCTCTATCTGAACTCAGCCGTATCACCATGGCAACACTTTCTCAGCTTATGATCTGCTCTGGAGTAGGCAGGTTTGTGGAGCCGGTTGCATACACGGAGACAGAAGCAGCCCACTGAGAATTTTCTCATGAAGGAAGGGTGATTGGAAACATTTTTCATTTGTAGGATTTATTCCAATATGTCTGTCTATAGAGATATTGAATTTTTAATTTACAAATTAACTACATTTCTGATTGAATCATAGCAAGAATGTCCTGGATTTGAGTCCAAGCTGACCCCTCCCCAATTGAGGTTAGCTTGTTCTCCCTGTGTTTCCCCTAAGCAGTTTGTCCTGGACGGATGGATGGTTTTCAAGTACTAAAACCCATTTTAGATCCAACAACTACATCTGGAAAACACAATTCTAACGATTGTGTGATGTTATCCTGAATGGTGTGACGTGTTGCAATGAGGTGTTTCTATTTTAGATGCAAACTGCAATATTTTTTTTGTCCGTTCTAATTTGTAGCACTGATTTTCTTTTACATATTTTTAATATTTAACAGTGTTTATTTTCAGGGTTTGACGTCTTGCTTCATAATGTATGTAGTGTCTCCAAGTAGGAGGCCATTGTTTCATTTAAATATCATCTGATCAACTTTCACAGACTGAAACTGTGCAAATCAGGATTAAGATTCCTACTTTTACAAACTCCAAAGAAGTCTTGCTACAAGGGGTACAATGTTAATACATAGTTATTTTCAAGGTGTGGCCCTTTCCTCTTGATAAGAGTATTTCTTATTGAATATGGCTCAAAACATGGTTACTGTTACCATTGTTTAAACACAGAGGTAATAAGATGTTGTACAAAAGTCTCCCATCCCCTCCCACACATACAGATATGAATATTCTTCACAAAAAAATAAATATAAATTTCTGCCATTACCGACATGTTATCTTCATCTCTGTTACGGATTCAGAAGTTTTATTTGACATCCCTTAAACCCCTTAACCCTCACCCATGGAAAATACGATGGAAAAACGGCACGCAGGCGTTCCGTTGCATGTTGAACAGCTGTTGGTCCGTTCCAAGCAGCTTTCATTAGTGGCTGAGTCGGCGGTGAGAGGAGTGATTGTTTCCGCTGAAACCGGTTGTTCTTCCCTCTGTTCATAAACCTCCACAACATGGATGAGCTCAGACGGATTTGGAACGTCTGTTAATCATACTTCAGCTCTCTGATGAGAACATCCACAGATGAGTTCCACAAACATGTCAGAGTAGCTTTATGACAAGGTCAATAGTGTGCTGCATATTTCCTCTAAATCAATGTGAAAGGGTTGTTAGGGCTTTGAAGCTATAGCTGCAGAATCCTCTTCATTCTAAATGCTCATTCAATCATCTTGTCTAGAATATTTCCATATTTTACTTTAAATAATTAGTAGCTGCTTTAATTAACATTCTTTTCCAACTCTACACAGTTCATTACATGCCTCTCCCCAGTGCCATTATTCCTGCTGACATCATTCTGAACTCCAAGGCTTTGGATAATGAAAGGATAAGTTGATATACGATCTTGTTTTTTCCATAAGCAAGATCTTACAAGCACTAGTTATAATAAAAATACATTCTTATAAAAATGTTTGTTTTATTATGGTTCAATATGGAATCTCTACCTAGAACTGGTGTACTCTTCTGTCCTTGAAGAGAAAAAAACCTGAATCAAAATAAAAAAAGTTTGGTTTCTTCTCTTTTTTGACAGAGAACCTCAAATAGAACAAAAAAAAATTTACCTGGAAAACCAAAGTAGATGAAAAAGTAATGATTATTTGAAATGGCATATTTTTCTGCTAAAAATAATAACCATGAGAACAGGATTTAGAAATGATCAAAAGATAAAACTGATCTCTAGTTTCGTGGTGTTGTCTTGTTAATATTAATAAGTCTAACAGCACCAGGTCGAAGTCAAAGTGCTCCTTCTGACCTGAGTCTTTCATGAGAGTTATCAGCAGGTTCTATAGTTAAGTGTTTATTCATAATAAATTGCCACACTGTTCTTCAGTGTGAGGCGAAACGAAAGGAAGTAATGCTGCCAAAATCTCAGGCAGATCTTATCTGTTTAATGTTTAAGAGTAGATTACTCTCTCCCATTTCAATTATCACAAGACTTGTTTTAATCTTGATCTATCTACCAGACAAAGAGATTATCAGAAAGATGTGTGTAACATTTTAGCAATACCATGGGATTAACAGTGGTTTGTGTTCAGTCCAAATGATTCTGTATGGCACAAGTCAGCAGGTCTCAAAAGAGAAAATCTGCTAAAAAAAAATATTTAAGCTGGTGGCAATACAAGACTTCAGCTTTTCTCTGCTCCCCCATTCACCATTAGGATTCTATTAGCACCTTGCTCCTTAACTGATGGCTTTCTATTCTGTACAAGGAAGTTATAAATATTTTTTTTACTTTAATGAAACTATTATTGCAATGTTGGCCATGGTTAGATTTAAAAATGAACTGGGTTGTAAAAGAAGACTAATGCCCAGGACTATAAAAATACATCTCAGTTTGCAAAGTAACAAGAAGCTAATTTAAAAACTGGGTTGAAGTTGATTAATTTATTAAGTCCTGAAGAACTGTTCAGATAGGAAGCAAAGGAAATTATCAAAGTTGCTTTCTCCAGAAAGATTGCAAAAATCTAAAGACATGAAAGAGTTAACCTGAGTCTTCATACTCATATGTATGATGCTATAATCTGATCTAGCTTTTTGATTGCATGCAAATATATTTGTCTAATGTTTGTACGATTGTTTGTCACCTCCTTAAGAATGTTAGTAGAAAACTGAAAGATAGACGTTGGAACTGTTCACCCTTGAATGGGACTTTCTGAATTATTGTTCTTGGTTTGCAATACTTTTTATTTTGAATATTTTGAATAAATAACTTCTTTTTTTTTTTTTTTAAATACTTGAATATAGTGAAATAAGTCACTTTTTCACTCATTCCAGAAAGTTAAAGCTATCTGTTTCATGGACTCATTACACAGAGTGAAGCATTTCAAGATATACTTTCTTTTTTTTTTATTAGCAATTTTGATGAATGCGGCATATATATTAAGTGTCTGAGCAATGAAAAATACTGTCAAAAAGTTCAACATTGGAAGCTATGTTCAACATTTTCACAATATTCTCATTTTCTCACTCTGGGAAATTTACATTGTATAATATGGATTACACTGTCCTTTACATTTAGAGGCAATTTAAACATTTATAATTCTACAGTTACCTCAAAGTTATTACAATTGTTCCTAGTTGTATTTGAAATACTCTTACAAAGTAAAAGTAATTCAAGGGGCTTATATATTATTATTATTATTATTGTTATTATTATTATTATTATACAGGGTAAACTGGTTCACAGGGGAATTACAACTTACAGTATAAAAAACGTATATATAAACATAATATAATTTGAATTTTAGTAAACCCTTCACTGTGTACAGTTAGATTTGCCTCAAGATTGTGGAACCATTGGCATCATTTATTTGTGACTCAGTGAACAATATTATGTGCTGTGTACTTCTTTTAGAACCTACTATCTTATTTATCTGTTGTGTGTGTTTGTGTTATGTCTTTATTCGGGACCTTTTCATGTCTCTGGAATAAAAAGATGATGATGATGATGATGATGATGATGATGATGATGATGATGATGATGATGATAAACTGCGAAAATAACTCTAGGCTAACATACAGCACCTTGCAAGCATACTCAGACCTCTTGAACATTTTCCTATTTAGTTATAAGCACATTTTTTTATTATAATGTGACCTTGTGACCTATCCAATTTGAACACACTCTAATAACTTTACATTTTCCCTCTACATGGATGCCTCAAAATAAAATTCAGTGCAAATTGCCTTCAGAAGTTTCCTAATGAGTAACCAGAGTCTGGACGTGTGTGTAACTGATTCTGGAGGAGCTCCAGCTTCTTAGGTAAAATAATCTGTACAGGGGAAAACAATTTGATGTGCATTCTGCTAATGTGACAGCTACAGGAGAGTGGCAAGAAGGCAGCTATTGCTTAAAAAAATCCATCTGTCACAAGCCATGAAGGGTACAAAGTAATCATTTGGAAGAAGGTGTCCTGGTCAGATCAGACCAAAATCTTTCACCAACACGGTACCACAAAGATGTGGTCCATCCCCAAAACCCCACAAAGAAACATGATCACAGCATCACTTTGTTGAATAGCTTTTGTTCATCCTGATAAATGCTTAGAGTTGATGCAGAGATGGATGAAGTTGACAAAAAAGAAAGAGGCAGAGTTTCACTTTGGAGTAGAATCACAGTCTTACACATAAAACCTGAACAAAACTGAATCACTAGATCCAAGAATATCTTTGTGCTGAAATGGCACAAAGTCCAGACCTGTAAACTCAACGGAAACTTTGTGGCAAGACTTTAAAATTGAAAATATGTGCAATGGGTATGAATACTTTGGCAAAGTAGTGTATCAACCTAACACTTAGGAGACAGGAGAGTTAAAAGTTGCTAAAAAAAAAAAAAAAAAAAAGGTTCACCTCCAGTACACAGGCGGGCAGGGAGTCAGTCTGTGTTTGTTTATTTGTCCTGCTTAGTTAGCCTAGCCTCAGAAAAAAAGTGAGTTAGGTCATAAACCCAAGATTAGTGTGCCATTCTACTGACTGAGCATTAGATATCAGAGCCCTTTTGTCAAATTGTGGGTGGTTTTTGTGCAGCTGTCTGCAATATCATCACCCACAGCCAGTTGTTTTCTTACCATTTTACTACTCAACTTTAAGAGTGTATTTTACAGGACTTAAACTTGAGGTGTTTTACAGCTTTAAAAATAAGACCAGTTGTCTATGAAGTGACTCATAATATTAATCCTTATGAAATATTTTGTATTGTTTTGAGTGGACTGTTGACAGCTCAAGTGGGTGAGTTGCTCTACTCTTTACCATTTTTATTAGAATATTTTTATGAGACAATACAGTTTGCCATATTGAACAATCCTGCCACTATTCTCACAGCTGTGGTATCACATCTGAGCAACTCAATCAATGCTCCAAAAAAGTGGCAACCCGTAAATAGGTACAAACCGCCTACTGGGCAATTACTGCTTGGGTTATTATCAGCTGATGTAATGCTTAGCCTCTCATTTCTTAAGCTATGTGAAAAAACATATCCTGTATTTATGGAAAAGTGTCAGTCTTTTTGGTATTAAGCAGAGAATACATCTAAGTGATTCAGAAACCTTTAAGTTGAGAACTGTCCAAAGTATTGTCAACAATTGTAGGGAACTTGGGGAAGAAATGTGGTCCAAAAAAAATCCTGAATGATCAGAATCGGTGATCACCAAAACACTTGGTGACATGAAATTGAGGAAAACAACAGCAAAACTCTGGGATAAGTAATAGCATTTTCACACAATGTGAAGAGAACTCCAGTGATTAAGAATGAACAGCAGTAACCTTAAGAAAACCACTGATCACTGGCAAACTGGAAAAAATGCCTTTAATCTGAAAGGGAACATAAAGACTGGACTCTAGAGTGATGGAAGGTCACATGATCTGATGAGTCCAGATTTAGACTCTGTGGGGCAGCCCTAAGATCTGAAGTTGCTGCTGCTGGTCATGTCAAAGTTCAGCAACAATACAATATTACTTGATTGCAAAACTTCTAATTTGTTTTATTAAACACTTAATACCATTTTTAAAAATGATTCTAGATCATATGTGTCAATCTCAAGGCCTGGGAGTCAAATCTGCCTCTGCTTCTAGATCCTAGAGGGCCACAGAAATATAACTTTTAAGATAACAGCTGGGTGTTTAAATATTATTTCTCCAAACAAGTTAAACAGTTTTTATTTAAATACTATCAAATTACAATGTTGAACTGTTGAACTAGGTGTTTCACAACATGTTCAACTGCAGAAGCTGGTCATTTATTTTCATGGGGTTAAAGAAGGTTTTGCACTTCTTACTTACAGCAGGTTGCAGCCAATCATGTCACCAGTTTGGTATGTGAGGTCAGATGGGGAAATGTTCCAACAATGTTATCCAGCATGTAAAAATTCACAGGTGATTTGATTTAATCCCATCCCTGTAGTGGATTTTAAATAAGAAGTTTTGGAAATGAAAATGAACTTATAGAAGTTTACACCTACTGTAAACTTCTAAAAGATTGTTATAAAAAAGATAATTTTTATTACAATTCACACAACAGAGAAATTGCTCGTTAAAAAACGGACCTGTAGTACTTCTGTTGCTACTTCAACACACATAACTGATGAGATCAAAAGTGAAGATGAAAAAATTACAGAAAAAAAATCAACAACTAAAATATTCACATTAGTTTCTCCCACTGTAACTTGATGTGGATAATCATACATGTTTTGTTTTATGTCGGGTGTGTGTACCTGGGTACTTTTTGCCAACCATAATATGTCCATGTTAATGTCTTCATAACCTTGTCTGAGCTTCAGGAATGTAAATCTCAATGCTGTCAGCGCTCTCTGTTGCTGAGTTCTGGCGTACAGATGCTGCTCTCTTGGCAGCCATCAGCCTCTTTCTCGCCTCCTGCCGCTGCTTCTCCGAGCTCTCCAGTGAACGGTCTCTGGCAAGTGGTGGGTGGTGGTGGGGGACCACCTTGTGTGGTTTTTTTGGCACAGGAGGTGGAAGTCGCCTCTCCTGGAAGAGGAAATCATAAGTGGGTAAGAAAGTAAGGAATTTGGGATTTCTGGATAATTACATATATCAAGCTGTAATGCAGTTTTAATGCAGTTTTATTTTTTGTGTATGTCTGACTGTAAATAATTATAAACATTAGCTCTCCACATTCTTTTTTACAACTGAGTTTTTGCTGACATTTAACCCTGTCCATCAGTTCCTTGCTGTTTTGATCTCAAATAAATTTTTAAACTTTTACTTTCAAGCTCACTAAGACAAGAGCTAAAAGGAACAACCTTTAGACAAACCAAAAGGATATTCATGCATTTACATAGTCCTTTATGTTATTACAGAATAATAAAACTTGACCAAACATAATAAAATCCAGTGTTTGGAACAATTAAAATGTTTATTTTCTTTAACTGTAACATTCAATTTTTAAAAAGCAAAAATCTGTAAAACATTTTTAGCTCTTGTCCTATAGTGAATTTTAATGCTGATGTCACTGTTAGCTATGGTTTAAGTATATTTTCTGCTTTTTATTTTGACATGTTTTGAAATAGCGCACTTTACACTGAATATATCTTAGAAGAATAACACTATCAGTGACATACTCATCTGCTCATTTATCTTGCCATTTGCAGAAGCAAGACACAAAACATAAAGCCACACATGTAAGATGGCTGCAGGTGGCAGAAGGAAGCATGGAGAGGTGGATGAAAAGACAGACATGATGGATCCATGGAGGCCCAGATTGGTCAAGGCCCTGTGCTGTTGTTGGCTATGCTGATTGATGTGTGGCTGTTTGCAAGCGCCTTCACTGTTAACACACAAAAGAAGGAAAAAAACAGAAACAAGCAGACAACAATGAGAGCAAATGATATAATGTTAGAGAAGACAGTGCTTAGAAAAACAAAAAGATAAACATATACAGCAGATATACTAACTAAAGAATATCTGTGCATTGCATGGACACAAAACCATGCATGAGTCAAATCATCTGATATTCCTGTAATAAAATATCAAAACATCCACCATGCAAATTTTGTTAGTCTGTTTGGCAAAGTGATGCACACTGATTTATATGCTTGGTTTCTCAAAGGCATTATATCCATGGACCAAGGAAAACTTATATGTAGCAGGTTTGTAAAGTTTTGCAGAATGCAAATGTCACAGAAATGACATTTACATTTTCATTACATAGGGTTGAAGGAAAGTCAACATCCTGAAAAAGGGTTGGACGTCAGAGTGAGGTCCTCCCTACAGACTGAAGTTGAACCTTATAAAACAACTCAGGGGTCAGTGAGCAAGGGGCCCAGTACACACCGGACAGGTCATCTGTCTCTCACAGGGGAACACTGCAACACAATTCAGTCTCTTCCTAAGGCCAGTTAACCTTCTACTCTTGTTTTTGGATAGTGGGAAGAAACATAGAAAGAACCCACATATAATAATAATATTTTTTTTTTTAAAGGGACAGTGTACATATCAATCATAAATGTCGCCATTTGATGCACTCTAAAAGGTGTATAGCAAACGCTAATTCATCCCATGTCCCTGATGCAAATTAGCTTCTGTTATAAGTTAATTCAGCTATACTCTATGACAACATGCTAAATCCATCCAGCCAAAAAGAAAGATGCAAACTGAGAAATACAGTCATAGACTGCTTCAAAGGTATGGTCTTAATGACTGCGTTATACAAAGGAGTGCTTCAGACTGGCACAGAAAACATGTATCTTTATGATACATTGTTTCAGTTCAGTTGTCGTGTGGTTATGCAGGAGTTTGCAGCAGGCAGAGAGTCTCTGGTTGGGTTTGCATTCCAAAAAGGAGGAATGAAGAATCAGCACATGATTCTTCTAACTTTTTAACTTTTCCAACTTTGTTTTCTGGCCTTTGTGCAGGTAGGTATAGCTGAAGTAATGTTCTCTTTGATTTACCTCAGAATTTTATGAAAAAGGAACATTCCCAACCTCATTTTACACTGAGATAGAAGCTTCGACAATTGAAACAAGTAAAGGAATGAGAGCATTTATTTTAGCTTAGCCACAATCAAGTCAACTGATGTGAGCAAAATAAACTTTCAAGAATTAAACAGATGTTCATTAACTAGCTTGCACATGCAACAAAGTTGGACTCTGATGTTATAATCCATAGTTTTACCATTTTTTTTTCATTTGAAAAACAATTGAAAGAATGAAAACTGGTTCATCTTAAGACTATGACATTGGTTCAGAATACTTAGGTCTTAAACTCAGCAACATGTACAGCACTGTTGCTGATTTGCAAGCACCACTACCAACATTTAATAGTTTAAGTTGTTCTAAAAGCGCTCATTGTGCTCTGTTACAGTCCCAGTCAAACCAGCAATTTCCATTTTTACAACACAAGAATTTCTTTCTTTTTCTGCAAACTCATTAGAATGAAGCTTCTTTTTTGGTCATTTCAAAAACTCAAAGCTAAAACAGGGATGTTAAAGCCAAAAACACAGAGGGCCAAAAAAACAAATTTGCTACAAGCCGAGGGCCGGACTGGTTCAACGTTTATTAAAATATATTGAAATGATTGCACATAGCCTACTGAACCAAGACTTAACACGGTGTATATTATTTAATAATCAAATTAATAAAGCAATGTTTTCTTATGGATCTGTCAGTAATTTCAAGTGAAATCATTTTTCAACAGTCAAACAGACAAAAACAAACTTCCTTCAGAGAAAAACTGCATGTTCTGTACATTAAAAGAATAAAGCTATATTTTGTTATGACTCTGTCAGTAACTTCAAAGAAAAACATTTTTAACAGGCAAACAAAAAAAATTTTGTTTTGAAAAACTAAATATGTTTCTTAATATCAAGATAAATACATAAATTGAAGTGCATGCATTATAAACTGAAAATGCATTTTGTGCTGCTTTATGATGTCCATATTCTTGCCTTTGCCTGTGTTTCTGAGCTTGAAAAATTATATTCTTTCATTACAGCCAAACTTTCTCCACACAGAAGACACAGTGAAGCGTAGTTACTTTGAAAAAGTTACTTTAATCAGATTACTGATTACTCCTTGAAAAAGTAACTTAGATTACTGATTACTTGATTTGGAATGTAACTTAGTTATTATTAAAAGTAACTTTTTTAGTTACTTTCAGCTATTGCTAACAACAACGCTTCACCACCTGTGAAAATCACATTGATTTTTGCCAATACTGAATTGCAAGTTATTTTATAATGATTACATCAACAATGTATCTCCACTTATATGGTTGAACTGAAGGGGAGATTGTTTAATGGTTACAACAGCACAAAAAAACCTTTAGTAATTTGTGCATGTTTTTGTGTGTTTTTAGACCCAGCCTCCAGGTTGTGCGTTATGGCCCTGTGTTTGCTGTCACAGCGCAGCGCACAGATCTCCTCCTGCCGCTCCACACTCAGATGTCCCGCTGCACAGATTTGTGACACTTATCTTAATATTAATAATTATAATGACATTCAGTTAAACAACTTTACTGATTGTTCATTCGTGGCTGTTTTCATGTTTATTGAGCTGTTCCTATTAGTTTCCATGTTTGCTATTTTCTGGAGCGCAGCGCGAAGCTTGACGTCATTCAGAGGTAAAATATTAACTTGATATTAACAAAGACACAACGGGACGGATTATGAGTCTGACTAAAACTGGATGTTTATGTCCCCAAATTCTGGGGTTTATGTCTGCTTATTTATAAGCCCAAAAACCGTGACTCATTAAATCTGAAAGCGACTTAAAAAAAAAAAAAGCCCAAATAATAATAAATCTGATAATAATCGGAATTGGTGAGCGAAACTTAAAATAGTTTCTGTTTTTCCAGCAACAAAATGCACCTCTCCCGTCATTGTTTATGCTTCTGTCGCTGCTGATTCAGTCGCATAGACTCTCCCTAAGGCGCGGAGAGGAAGTAAAATTTAATTACAAAAGAAAATAGTAACGCAAAGTGATTTCGATAAGTAACTATAGTCTGACTACCTGATTTGAAATAGCAACATGTTAGATTACTAGTTACTGAAAAAAAGTGGTCCAACGTCAGAAACCCGTTACTGACATCACTGCACACAGGTGTCTATTACCTCCATGAACATGAACTCTGCCTCCCACCTGGCTTGAAACCCTCTGTTCTCAGCATCCACTAAACGTTTAGCCATTTTTGAGGAGGGGGTACCTGAAAGTTGATCTCTGCTCTAATTGCTGATGAAGCCACTTGTGCTGCAGTGACTTTGTGGGCTACCGTTGCATTGTGGGGAATGTAGTGTTGGTGTGTGCAAAACGCCAGCGGGCTACTGTGGCCTGCGGGCTGTTGTGGCCTGCGTGCCAGTTCTAATAGTAATGAAATATCATTCAGGGGGCCACAGATAATTATGTCAAAGTCCAGGCCCACGGACTTTGACATTGATTATACATCAACAGTAGAACTGTTGATGTGCAGTCATGTCATTGCGGGACGTTTGTTTTCACACAGATCCTTCAAGGTCCACAAGACACATCAAGCAGAGCTCCTGTAAAGCTCCTGCTGCTGCAGTGTATGTCATGGCTTGTAGTCATATGTGTGGATTAAAAGAGTAATCATGGGAGAGACTAAACACACTCACAAAATTCTGACCCATCATACAACAGCTTCACAAGCACAGGCACCACTGTGGTCTTCACCTTCCAGGCCCTCTCCAGTTCCTCCCTGAGGCCCTGGTATTTCTCCAGTTTCTCGTGCTCCTTTTTCCTGATGTTGCAGTCACTCGTTATTGCTACATCCACCACGACGGCTTTCCTCTGTTGTTTATCCACTACGACAATGTCCGGTTGGTTCGACCTTACCATTTTGTCTGTCTGGATCTGGAAGTCCCACAGGATCTTAGCTTGGCCATTCTCCACCACCTTTGGGGGTGTTCCCCACTTTGATCTCGGGGCTTTCAGTCCATATTCTGCACAGATGTTTCTGTACACGATGCCTGCCACCTGGTTATGTCGTTCCAGGTACTCTTTCCCTGCCAGTATCTTGCACCCTGTTATGTGCTGGACTGTCTCAGGGGCCTCCTTGCACAACCTACACCTTGGGTCTTGTCTGGTGTGGTAGATCTGGGTCTCTATGGCTCTGGTCTTTATGGCCTGTTCCTGGGCGGCCAGGATGAGGGCCTCTGTGCTGTCCTTGAGTCCAGCTTTTTCCAGCCATTGGTAGGACTTTCTGATATCAGCCACTTCAGTTATTTGCCGGTGGTACATCCCATGTAGGGGTTTTTCCTCCCATGATGGTACTTCCAGCACCTCAACTTCTGTTCCCCATTGTCTGAGACATTCACTGAGCAGATTGTCTGTTGAGGCTTTGTCCCTGATGTATCTATGGATCTTGGATGTTTCGTCCTGGACAGTGGTTCTCACACTCACCTCTGCCTTCTTCCTTGCGGCTCGTGTACAGTCTCAGGGTGCTGGAATTGGGGTGGAACCCTCCATGCATTGTTAGTAATTTTCGTGTCTTAACATCTGTGGCCTGTATCTCCTCCTTTGGCCAGCTAATTATTCCTGCAGGGTATCTGATTACTGGCAAGGCGTAGCTGTTTATTGCCTGGATCTTGTTCTTGCCATTGAGCTGACTTCTCGGGACTTGCCTTATTCGTTGGAGGTATTTGGCTGTGGCTCTTTTCCTTGTGACTTCTTTGAGGTTGCCATTTGCTTGTGGTATTCCCAGGTACTTGTAACTGTCCTCTATGTCTGCTATTGTTCCTTCTGGGAGTGAGACCCCTTCCGTGCGAATGACCTTCCTTCTCTTTGTGACCATCCGACCACACTTCTCTAGTCCGAATGACATCCCAATGTCTGTGCTGTAGACCCTGGTGGTGTGGATCAGTGAGTCGATGTCTCGCTCACTCTTGGCGTACAGCTTGATGTCATCCATGTAGAGGAGGTGACTGATGTTGGCTCCATTCTTTAGTCGGTATCCGTAGCCAGTCTTGTTGATGATTTGGCTGAGGGGGTTCAGGCCTATGCAGAACAACAGCGGGGACAGAGCATCTCCTTGGTATATGCCACATTTGATGGACACTTGTGCAAGTGGTTTGCAGTTGGCTTCAGGGGTGGTTTTCCACAACCCATTGAGTTTGCGATGAAGGCTCTCAGGGTCCTGTTGATGTTGTACATCTCTAAGCATTCAGTGATCCAAGTGTGTGGCATTGAGTCATAGGCTTTCTTGTAATCTATCCAAGCCGTGCAGAGGTTGGTGTGTCGGGTTTTGCAGTCTCGGGCAACTGTGTGGTCTACAAGGAATTGGTGTTTGGCTCCTCTGCTATTTACGCAGATGCCCTTCTGTGCCGTGCTCATGTATTTATCCATGTGTCTGCTTATCTTAGCCGCTATGATGCCTGACATGAGCTTCCAGGTTGTGGAGAGACAGGTTATAGGTCGGTAGTTGGGTGGGACTGAGCCATTTGATGGGTCCTTCTGGATCAGGATTGTGCGCCCTTCAGTTAACCATTCAGGGTGAGTCCCATTTTGTAGCAGCTGGTTCATTTGGGCTGCCAGTCGCTCTTGGAGGGCAGTGAGCTTCTTTAGCCAGTAGGCATGGGTCATGTCAGGCCCTGGTGCTGTCCAGTTTTTCATACCGGAGACTCTTTCTTGGACATATGCCACAGTGATGGTTACCAGGGCTTGCTCAGGGAGTTTGCTATGGTCATCTCGTAGAGAGATCAGCCACTGTCCATTGCTGTTGTGGGTCGCCTCCCTTTCCTATATGCCTTTCCAGTATTGTTCAGTCTCCATCCTTGGTGGGTCTGCTCTGTTGTTATTACCCTGCCATTGAGAGTACACTTTAGCTGGTTGGGTGGAGAAGAGCCAGTTTATCCTTCTGGCTTCATTCTCCCTTGTGTATCTCTTTAGGCGACTGGCCAAGGCTTGGATCCTCTGTTCGGCAGTTTCGAGTGCTTCAGGTATGGACATCTGGCTGTACTTCCTGGGTACTGGTCCTTTCATTGCACCTCTATGGAGCTCTGATAGTTGGCTCACTTCCCTCCTTGTCACCTTGATTTTAGTCTCTAGCCATCTTTTCCATGGTGGGTACTGTCTCTCATGGTTGCTCTTATAGCCAAGCAGCTCAAGGATCACTGATGCTGAGTTGTAAATCAGCTCATTGGTTTCCATTATGGTGTTGCTAGGGATCGTTCTCAATGCTGCATTCACATCTTCAATGAGGCTTTCTGATGGTACTTCACTTAGCCGTTGTAATTGGTGCTGGGGAGGTCTGGTTGTCATTCGGATTGTGATTCTATCTCTCAGGTCAGCTGCTCTCTCATTCAGCTTTGATTCATTCATCGTGGCTGGATACTCCCTCTCTGGGCGGGGACTTGTAGTTAAGTCCCCCCTGTCCTGACATTCAGGTTCCTCCTCTTTGCCGTAGCATTTGTGTTGTACCTCGTCAATCTCAAGTTGTGACAGCAATTGCCGTTTGAGGATGTTGGAACACTGAGCTACTAGTTGTTTAGCACTTAGTGTAGACTGGGGATGTCGAAGTAACCATTCCTCCCTCAGTCTTTGCATATAACCTCTCCGATTAGGGCTACTTGAGTAGTAGCATTCCAACAGATCCAAGTTTTCACCTCTCGCCCATTTCCGTCCTGTTCCAGTAGCCCATTTATCGTCAAGGTGCTCTGGTTCCCCAACACCTGACGCAGACCTTGTTTGGCCGGGCGACGTCTGAGCCGGCATGTTTCCATATTCCTGAAGTCACTTGTGCTGCAGGGTTTCTGATACAATTAGTCTGATACGCTTCCATCTGTCTGCCATATTGGATTTAACAAAAAGATTCTTGCACTTGCACTGGATGGACAGTAGTTGGCAGTGTATTGCCTGATACTCTTGTGTCCACTTTAGTGGTCTGTATGCATTTATAAAATAAAAATCCTCAAGAAACACAAGACAGTGGCTTTTAGATAGCTGTCCATTGTAGTGACCACAATGCATGAAAGGGTTAGACATGTTTCATTTAAAGATGTGTTAATAACTATGGGTTTTAATAAAGCCTGGCAATTCTGAAAATTTAGGATCAATAGAAAAAAATATATATATATATAAATATTTATTTCAACTGGAAAAACATCCAGTTTTCACCATAATAAATGTCTGAATAAAAGGAAATGTGTTATTACATTTGTGAATAGGTGAATAACCTTAACACTTTGTGATATTCAATTTTAAATATTATGTTCATTCAAATGGGTATAGAATAATAGATTGAGCAAGACAACAAATGAAGGCATATCCCTTTTTCATCTCCTTAGAAATGAGAGTACCTTTCTATCGGGAGGGTCCAGCGGTCTCCAGTTGTTGGCCCTGAGCTGGTGAAGCTCATCAAACTTGAGGCTGATGTTCTCAATAGACAGCTGAAGCATATCCCAAAAGCCAGCCAGGTCTGAGGCTGCAGGACGAGGATGGATGCTGAGGTTCTGTAATGGTGCAAAAGGCAAAATAAAAAATAAGAAAAAATAAACAGAACTAATCTAAGGGAAAATGGTTATTGGTTATAAAATTGGTTATACTTGTTATATTTATGTATTCTGGACAACCCATTATACATAAATATACAATGTAAAAGAACAAAATTATAAGAATAACTCTCAACAAGGGTTGGCATAGTTACTTTGAGAAAGCAACGTTAATCGGATTACTGATTACTCCTTGAAAAAGTAACTGTCATGTTGGGTTCTATATTTCTAGCCCACATGCAGAACACAACACAGGAGAGATCTTTAGATAAGTAAATTAATTTATTATGAACACAAAAACAGGTAAACGGAGAGCAAAGGGTCTGGTCCAGGGAGGGAACGGGCTCACAGGGGAATCGGCACACTATGAGAGGCAGAACAGAAGATGGTGAGTTCAGGGTTGTCAGAAATGAGAGTGTCACTCGAAAAAACTGGACACAGCTTACTTGTGGTTTGGAGGTTCAAGGTCTGAGAGGGTTTACTGAAATGTCCGGGGTCTCAGTCTCTCTGTGGGTCCAGGTGGTTCGGTGCTTGACGGCAACAAAGGAGTGCGTCGGACGGCGGACAGGTAGGATCAGGCTCAGCGGGAACAGAGGAGCGGTGCGACTGCCAGTCGTGGAATCCAGGAGGAACTTGTAATCACACGGAGAAGGTGAGTCTGGAAACTTGGGCAACCAGTGGGTACGTTCCACGGCGTCACAAGGAAGGTCTTGATCAGAAAACCAGGAAGGATCAGTACAGAGCAGATCTAGGGCGTCACAAGAGCTCTCCGTTACTGGCTAACACTCAGGCGTTGAAGGACTGGCAGTCAGCTCCTCTTGAACCTGCCGCTGATGAGCTTGATTAGAATCAGATGCGCTGGTGTTGTCACGCACGCCCTCTGACAGGGTGAGGTCTGGTGCCATCTGGTGGTCGAGGGTGAGTAATACGCACAAACACAAACCCACAAAGGAAACTAAAGAACCCCGGAGTATAACAGTACCCTCCCACCCCCTCAATGATCGCCATCTGGCAGCCTAGAGAAACTGGAGGGTAATGAGGACGGTAGTTGGAGATGAGAGAAGGATCCAAAATAAAAGAACCCAGGACCCAAGAACGATCCTTCGGACTGTAGCCCTCCCAATCGACGAGGTACTGCCAACCGCAACCTTGCAGACGGAAGTCTATGATCCGGTGGACAGAATAAGCGGGATGGCCATCAATGTCACAGGGGGCCGGAGGTGGCTCGGCCGGAGGGCAGAGCGTACTGGTCCGGACGGGCTTAATTTGGGACACGTGGAAGGTGAGATGGATGCGGAGGGAGGTGGGCAAACGGAGATGGACAGCAGATGGGTTGACAATGGATTCTATAGTAAAAGGACCAATAAAACAGGGAGCTAATTTCTTGGACATGGACTTAAGGGGAATGTCTTGGGAGGATAACCAAACTTGTTGACCGTCTTGTTAGGCGGACGGGAGTCAGGAGCTGGATCGGATACTTGTGCTTGTTTAATGATGTTTTCGATTTCCCAGGTCACTGCTGCCACTGTGCAGCTGGGAGGAAGGATGGTTGCTGGAGCTTTCTCGGAGTCGTCAGGTGAGTATAGACGGGAAAGGGCATCAGGCTTAATATTGTGGGAGCCTGGGCGATATGAGATGGAGAGATTGAACCGGGAGAAGAATAATGACCAGGGTGACTGTCGAGGATTTAATCGGCGAGCAAACTGTAGATAGGACAAGTTTTTGTGATCAATCCAGACCAGTACTGGATGCTCTGCTCCCTCCAGCCAGTGTCTACATTCCTCCCAGGCCAGCTTAATAGCAAGGAGCTCACGATCTCCCACATCATAATTTCTCTCTGGCAGGGTTAATCTGCGTGAAAAGAAGGCACAGGGGTGAGTTTTATTGTATTGAGAGGAAATCAGTGATAATACTGCTCCAGCGCCAGTATCTGAAGCATCTACTTCCAAGATGAACTGTTTCGCTGGGTCTGATTGGATGAGAATGGAAGCGTGAGCCAAGAGATCTTTGAGACGTCGGAAGGCAGTGTCGGCCTCTGGAGTCCAGCTGAAAAGGATTTTAGAAGAGGTTAGAGCAGTAAGGGGCAAGGCGGTCTGACTGTAGTTCCGGATGAATCGGCGGTAGAAGTTGACAAATCCAAGAAAGCGTTGTAACTGTTTACGGGTTTCAGGTGTCGGCCATTCCAGGACGGCCCGGATCTTCTCCTCCGCCGGTCTTACCTGTCCGCCCCCTAATATGAAGCCCTGAAAAGACACAGATTCCTGATGGAATTCACATGTTTCAGCCTTGACATATAATTTGTTTTCTAACAGTCGTTGTGAAACCAGACGGACGTGATGTTTGTGTTCTTCGACGGACTTGGAGTAGATCAGGATGTCATTGAGGTACACAAATACGAAGATGTTCAGAAAATCTTTTAAAACGTTGTTAACGAGCACTTGGAAAAACGCAGGGGCATTAGACAAACCAAATGGCATAACAAGATATTCAAAATGACCAATGGGTGTCTTAAACGCGGTCTTCCACTCGTCTCCTTTACGGATACGAAGAAGATGGTAGGCGTTTCTTAAATCCAGTTTGGAGAATATGACTGCGCCGTGAACTGGTTCAAAGGCAGATGATAATAAAGGTAGGGGATACTTGTTTTTAACTGTGATGTTGTTTAACCTCCGATAATCAATGCAGGGTCTTAAAGAACCGTCCTTCTTACCTAGAAAGAAGAAGCCGGCTTCCAAGGGTGATGAGGATGGATGGATGATGCCTGCGGCGAGAGACTCTTTAATGTATTTTTCCATCGCCTCTCTTTCTGGACGGGTTATATTAAAGAGTCGGCTGGCTGGCAAAGGGGCACCGGGTAGCAGGTCTATAAAGCAGTCATATGGCTGGTGAAGAGCTATGGAGAGAGCTTTTGACTTACTGAAAACTGCACTAAGATCATGGTACTCTGGAGGAATTGTGAACACATCGACAGGGTCAGCTTTCTGTGGTTCAGCCGGCAGTGGACCTGGGGGAACTGCTGAACAGAGGCATGAGGAGTGACATGATGTGGACCATGATGCAACCTTTCTTTCTGACCAGTCTATTTGAGGATTGTATTGATGAAGCCACTGAAAACCAAGAATTATAGGTGAGTTGGATGTGGGAAAAACAAAAAAGGAAATAAACTCACTGTGGTTACCAGAAATAACGAGGTGGAGTGGTTTGGTTTGGTGGGTGATCTGTGGTAAAGGCTGTCCATCCAAAGCAGTGAGGCGTAGTGGAACAGATAAGGGTATGGTTTCTATGGCCATTTGTTTAACTAAAACTTTGTCCATGAGGTTCTGCTCGTAGCCGGAATCAACGAGGGCAGACAACGGGAAGGACTGGGTCTTGTGGAGGATTGTGGCAGGAAGTAACAAACGAGGAGAGTCTTTACTTAGCAAATGGTCCGCCAACCTCCTCGCCTCTACTGGTGGACCTGGAGGTTTAAACGGACCGGGCACTGAGCAAGAAAATGACCAGAGGAACCACAGTAAATGCATAGGCGGGCAGATATGCGTCGTTGGCGCTCCTCCGGGGTTAGCCGAGTTCGCCCCTCCTGCATAGGCTCAGGATCCTGGGGAGCACGGGGAGGAGAGACCGCCGGAGTGGGAGTCATGCTTCCCGGGTGTTTCGCCGGCGGGTTTCTCCGACTCCTTTCTCTAGCGCGAGACCGGAGCCTATTGTCAAGGCGAATAGTTTGACTAATTAATTCCTCTAAGGTCTCAGGTTCGTCTAGCGTAGTGAGCTCATCTTTTAAAGACTCGTTCAAAGCGTTGAAATATGCGCTCTTTAATGCGGCGGCATTCCAGGCGGTGGCTGAGGCCTTTATACGAAAATCTAGGGCGAAATCTGCAATGGTTCGGTTACCCTGTTTGATGTTCCATAATTCACGGGAATTAAAAAAATTGTCGGAATCATGGCTGAATACTTGTTTAAATTCTTTCATGAATTCAGCAAACAAACAGCAGTAGCGGGAAGGATCTGGAAAACGGGCTTCTGCCCACAATAAGGCTCGATCTGACAACAGAGAGAGGATATACACAATTTTAGCTCCATCTTGAGAGAAGCTTTGAGGAGAATGATTAAATATGATTGAACATTGCAGGAAAAAACCGTGACATTTATTTAGGTCACCTGAAAATCTTTCTGGAACTGGAGGTCGGACTTCAGAAAAAGTGGGCTGGAGTACTGGAGCGGGAGCGGGAGCTGGAACTGGAGCAGGATCAGGAGGCTGAGCCTGAGGAATGGAATCTTTGAGAATAGTTGCGATTTCCATTAATCGCCGGTTAGTTTCGGTTTGTTGTTTGTTAAGCTCTCTTAATGCATTTTTGTGCGACTGTAAGAGAGTGTTTTGTTCAGTTCATGTTCTCCTGATTGCGTCCGCTGGACTTGTTTGGTGGCCTGAGTGTTCTGTCATGTTGGGTTCTATATTTCTAGCCCACATGCAGAACACAACACAGGAGAGATCTTTAGATAAGTAAATTAATTTATTATGAACACAAAAACAGGTAAACAGAGAGTAAAGGGTCTGGTCCAGGGAGGGAACGGGCTCACAGGGGAATTGGCATATTATGAGAGGCAGAGCAGAAGATGGTGAGTTCAGGGTTGTCGGAAATGAGAGTGTCACTTGAAAAAACTGGACAGAGCTTACTTGTGGTTTGGAGGTTCAAGGTTTTGAGAGGGTTTACTGAAATGTCCGGGGTCTCAGTCTCTCTGTGGGTCGAGGTGGTTCGGTGCTTGACGGCGGATTTCCAGGAGGCAACAAAGGAGTGCGTCGGAGGGTGGACAGGTAGGCTCAGGCTCAGCGGAAACAGAGGAGCGGTGCGACTGCCAGTCATGGAATCCAGGAGGAACTTGTAATCACACGAAGAAGGTGAGTCTGGAAACTCGGGCAACCAGTGGGTACATTTCACGGCATCACGAGGAAGGTCTTGATCAGAAAACCAGGAAGGATCAGTACAGAGCAGATCTAGGGCGTCACAAGGGCTCTCCGTTACTGGCTAACACTCAGGCGTTGAAGGACTGGCAGTCAGCTCCTCTTGAACCTGCCGCTGGTGAGCTTGATTAGAATCAGGTGCGCTGGTGTTGTCACACACGCCCTCCGACAGGGTGAGGTCAGGGGTGGTGCCATCTGGTGGTCGAGGTTGAGTAATATGCACAAACAGAAACCCACAAAGAAAACCAAAGAACCCCGGACTATAACAGTAACTCAGTTAGATTACTGAGTAGTTGATTTGGAAAGTAACTAAGTTACAGTAAAAATATTTTTTTAGTTACTTTCAGCAGCTGCTAACAACAACACCACTCTGCCACCTGTGAAAATCACATTGATCTTTGCCATACTTAATTGCAAGTTATTTTATAATGATTACATCAACAATGTGTTTCCACTTATATGGTTGAACTGAAGGGGAGATTGTTTAATGGTTACAACAGTACAAAAAAACTTTAGGAATTTGTGTGTGTTTTTGTGAGGTCCACTATTGTCTGGAAAACTGTAAGAGTGATTTTAAAGCCCCCACCCTGCCCCCAGCCTCCAGATTGTGCGTTCCGGCCTTGTGTTTGCTGTCAGAGCACAGTGCACAGATCTCCTCCTGCTGCTCCATAACTCAGATGTTCCGCTGCACAGATTTGTGACACTTATCTTAATATTAATGATTATAATGGCGTTTAGTCGCACAACTAAGCGCCATTCATGGCTCTTTTTAGGTTTATTGTGCTGTTCATATTAATCTTGATGTTTGCAATTTTCTGGAGCACAGCGAACCTCAACGTCATTCACAGTCATATTAAGTTAATATATTAACTTAACATTAACAAAGACACAGCAGGACGGATCATCCGGGAAATGATGGACCAAAACTAACTGGATGTCAGACAAATTCTGGGATTTATTATGAGTTTCTGCTTATTTCCGAGCCCAAAAGAGCAACTTCACATTTAAAAACGAGCCCAAAAAGGCAAAACCCAGACTCATTAAATTTAAACTTTGAACAAAAAAAAAAAAAAAAAAAAAAACAAGCCCAAAGCAGCTTATAATAATCGGACTTGGCGACAGAAACTCAACATTCCTGTTTGTCCACCAACAAAATACGCAGCTCCATCCTCCCTTCATTGTTTCTGTCGCTGTTGATACTGTTGCATAGAAACGGCGATTACTGGACAAGACGTGTAGAGGAAATACAATTAAATTCCAAAAGAAAATAGTAAGGCAAAGTGATTTCGATATGTAACTGTAGTCTGACTACTGGATTTGAAATATCAACACGTTAGATTACTCGTTACTGGAAAAGTGGTCCAACATCAGTAACGCGTCACTGCTCTCAACTGAAATCGTTTCTTTGGAAAATAGATTGAATTAAAAGAAAGAGACTTAAGTTAACTGAACTGAATCCTATTATAAATACAAAACTAGCTGAGTGATGTTTCCATGAGACTATTAATAATTTTGTTAGCTGTTGTTAATAACAATGGAAGAGAAAAGTTACAACATCAATTGCATAATCAATACCTTTCAATAACTATGTACACAAAAGCTACATCTGAAGGCATTTTCTGAGCTATTGATCCAAAGATTGTAAAGAAAGGTTGGAATTCAGAACACTTGTAAAGAGTCCTGTAGGCCTGAAGATGCAAGTTTTCCAGTAAATTATTGATAATGGTTTTTGCACTTACCAGGTTCTCTTCACATAACTCCCTGAACTGCTGAAACTTCTGGGAGATCAGAAGCTGAGCACTTCCAACAGCAGTTCTCATCTTTTCCAGGACTGAGAACACAAACACAAGTTATGGTAAAATAAATGTAGGATAAACACAAGGATTGCATGTATTTTCACTTTTGAAAATTATACAAAATGAATATAAAAAGTCTTCACACCTTGGTTGAAATGCCAGTTTTTTTAAGTAAAACACATATTATCCAAGTCAAAAACTATACCTTGTGATACATTCCTGCAGGAGGGCATAAGCTGACATAAGGCTGCCATCAACTAATTGTCCGCCCTCTTCTGTTGTTAACCTTTTACTTTTCTAAACATCAAAATTAATCTTACATCAGTTAATTTGTTTCTTTATTCTGCTCTGTCTTCTCAAACCCCCAACGATTCCCACAGAGGCTACAACTGCCTGCAAATAGCGGAAATTATTCTCTTTTGACTATTTTAGACATTGTCTATAAACAAAATGGACAAATAAGTGAAATTTTAGCAAATAATTTGAAGTTAGGTTCCATAGAAAAATCTATGAATCTATGATTATTTAGCCACTAGTAGATGGGGGAGGGGGATCTAATGCACAGAGAGGACAGACACTACCAAGTCAAGCTGGTGGATGCAAGACTGCAATTCCATCCAAAGATGTTTCAACAGAGCTTTATTTTAGGGTTTATTAGTTTGTTTTCTGGTTGAATTGTACAGGATGTGTATCACAGTCAAGGTGAAAAAAGCTTTAAAATTATTTGTCATGGTCTAAGTGCTTTACAACAGTACAAACGTATTGGATGGCTGTGTAGACTGTCTATTGCCTATAAGCAGTACATGCATTGTTGTATTTTTTTCACTCATTAACAAGATTGTCATGTTCTACTAAATGTTCCATTAATCCACTAACGGTCCACCATTATAGTTTCTTGAACAAGCTAGGATAGGTCAGTGGAATATGCAGAACATGTTCATTACATTTAATACACAAAATTATTCTCACATATTGAGATTTCACCCATCAATTCTGCAGGTTTTGAGCTCATTAAGGAATGTGCTGCTTTTAGCGCTATGTCACAATTATACAAATGAGCTGCTGCTGGCCTCGAAGTAGTGTATTCTTACTTCTGGAGGACGGAGTTTACGCAGTCTCTAAAACTGCCACAAATACAATTTGAAGCTATATCATGATTTGCAAACAAATGTTCTTTGACAACAAATGTTCTTTGACAACACAATCTAAACTGGACAAAGGGTACAAATTCTTCACCTAACGATACCTGTTTGACTATGAAGGAACGTGTTTTTGTTGTTAGCTAACATTGCGTGACCTTTCTGTTTTGGAAATAGAACGTTGTTAGGCTCTAATCTTGATTGGATTCTTATAGTAGAGAATGGGCTTACCACCTATCACGTAAAATACAGAATCATTTGTTACATGGCAGTTAAATGTTTCCTTGTGATGTTTGAGCATCCTGCACTTTGTGAGAAGGAAGACTCTCATCCCAGGCAGAACAGCTCCGGTGAGGGTGAAAGTCATACCTCCTGATATGAATTATATCAGGAGGTAAGCAATTCAAACAAAAAGAAAAAAAATTATAGAGTGACCCCTGCTGTGTTGCATTGTGGCTGGTTAACTACTTCAATTAAGACCTTGGATATGGGAGGTCATTATAGTCACGTGTTTACCCAGATAATTTATATACTGTGAGGAGCACTTGTTAATTCATGGAGATCCAGAACCAGGCAGAGGCACAGCCGGAACCAGACAGGGAAAGTTGGTCACTTGACACAGTGTGGGAACCAGTTCAGAGGTTCGGATGGTCCACACATGGAGGCATTGCCAGAGCAGATAAGAGCAGATGCTGGAACCTGTGGGGGCCAGCAATTCTGAAGAGGACCTGTGCTTGATGAAGAACTGGGCGGAGGGGCGCGCACGCCGGTGCAGCAGTTTCCAGGCTGCCACCCACTACCCCTAGACTTCATTTTAATGAATGCCTCCGAAAGGCTTAAAATGGTTTCTGGAGTTGTGTCCTCCCAGTTTTTTGTTGTGGTCATCTGAACTGGGCCATAACTATACATATATATGCAGACATAGACAAATGTATGGTATGAGGTGCTGTAGGTGCTGTCGACACCTAATACAATGAGAGTCGAATGACTTGGGTTTTTGTGCATGTCCCTTATTTTGATTCCTGAACAGTGGCAATTTGCAACCACATTTCTGTTGTTAACATTTTTAATAAGATAGAAAGCAGTAATGTTAGTGAAATGTTTCCCCAAACACTGTATTGGAACAGTATTGATTGCAGTTGAGGGAGAGGCGTTAGTGAGACGACAATGTCACGGGTCAATTTAGAAAATGAAGGAACTTGATTACCTTCTCAGATGAATATTTATCAAATGTTTAGAGTGTTACGTTTTTTTCTACTTTGTTTTGCTGTAGCTTCAGACCTGGCAGTAGAAAGCTGATGTCACCATAACATAGGAATGACATTTTTTTTATGTCCCTATTAGCAGGTTTCACTTGATTCTGCTGTGGTATGGTGGGACTGAAGTGCATGCCATGTTCTTGCTAATCCGGAAAAACCCTGTGTAATCACATGGTGGAACTTCTGTTTCAAATTACTATGGGCTATAAGACGGTACCATTGCTTTTGTCAGGCACCAGTTCACTGCTGATCTGGCTCCAAGCAACAACAAAGGTAAGAAATTAATATTTTTTTAAACTTGGTGATCTTAGACCAACAGTTTGTATCCACTTATTTGTTAATTCATAGAAAATTGCCCCAGAGACTACAAATGAAATGGCAATATGTAAACCTGTAGCAAGAGCAAAAAGGACTAGTATAAAACAGTCCTTTTTGCCTCACCTGCACACAGGGCATGTGCAGGTGAGGATGGGTCCTTAGATATTCAAAGATGGTAATGTGTTTCTAGCATAAACATAAAAGTGAATAGTATGTATTGCTTTTTGTATATACCCTATGATATTATCTTACACAATTTATGATATCATTTTACTATTAAAAGTTTGGAGGAGCGCTTTTGCATTACAAACACGATTACAGTCAAGTACAGGGAGGTGATTAGTGTCACTGTTATAGCTTGAAAGGTCACATGACATAATAAAATCTATATTAAAATTGACATGTCTCATTTGGAAGGTCCTCATCCAGATCCTCACATCATGGCGAGGAGAGACTGAAAGACTCCCACTGCATTAACAGCCAGCTCCCCTTGCCAGCTGTCAGGGAGCGAATGCCTGACTCCCAGCACATTGTTTTCAAACTTCTAATAACTTTCTCCAATGAGTGGAAGTTAAACGGTGACATTGTTTTGTCAGGTAATGTCTAGCAACATAATGTTTGGTTATCCAAAGTATTTAATTTATTCCTTAGCAAATCGGTTTGACTGATTAAAGTGAAGCATTCAAACATAATAGCTTTATTTAGCCGCAATGTTAAATAGCATCTATTCTTTATTTTGTCTATGACTAGACCTGCCCAAATTCACAGCTTTTCTCTTCCAGTCGTCAAATATTCACCACCTTCGAAGGACCCGTCCTACATAAAGCAGGTCCTTTGACGCAAAGACATTCATACGCTTTGAAAGATGCAGACACACTGAATTCGGACACACTGATTGTGAGTAACATAAAGTGAGACACAAGACTGGCAGAAGCTTTTGTTTAGTGTTAGCTTGTGCTAAATGACAAACCAGGTTTCTGCCAAACAACAACATGATGGTGATATGCATGACCATCTGCATATTTGTGAGAAAGTAAAAACGGATTCTTCAGTTTAAACATTTTGGTAAATTCTCTTATGAACTGTTGGTAGTTTTCCAAAGATTTCTGCTTAAAATTATCTGTACAAACTACAACTTACTTTGGCAATATTGCAAGGACATTGCAAGCAGAAATATTATGAAGCCACACAGCTCTGTTCTCCATGACTGGGAGAAAATGCATGAACAATGCTCAAGTTCTATGTTACAGTGGACAACAAAACATTTTCCTTTTCAAGCAGTCATTGTGCAAATGTAAAACCAGCAGAACAAACCTGTAATGAAATAGTTGGAGATCCAGTTGGGGTCGGTTTGTAAAAAGTTGTGACGCAACAATTTAGAAGTTTTTGAAACAAACTGTCTTGCAAACACCAACAGTACATATTCTTATTCCAAAAAGACAGCTGGGTGTTCGGTTTCTTTTGTTCTTGGAAAATTTGTAGATGCCATAAATACCAAAGTGGAAGGACAGAAAGATGCAAAACGGGAATTTTCCATAACTGTTGACCTTTTAAATTTCTTATGGGTGAGACCCTTTGTATGAACTTTGTAATAAAAAGCTGAATTTTATACTATTCAAATTTAATATTTAAAATGTGTGTTGCACTATTTATCCTAAAATGTTTGCTAAAATGTGTACGATGAACAAACACATATAAAACCTACTATCTTCAGGCAACTCATTCTCCCGCTGGTCGAGCTCCATCTGCCGACACCATCCCTCCATGCGGTCGGTCTCAGCTTGAAGAAGCTTCAGGAACCAGCGTCCATCTCTCTGACAGACCGACCGTTGTACCACCTTACATCACAATATTCAGATTTGCACATACTGTCAAAATAGTGTACATGAAATATTCAATACTACAACAAGCCCCTGAAAGAGGCCGAAAGTAACTGTTGGTTTATCTTTCACTAATGGCCAAGATCAACATTTTCAGCTTCTGATAAATAAATATCTTAAAATAAGGTTATGCAGAAGGAAATGTAAACATTCATTATTATAAAGCTAACATTTTCTGCTAACATTTTCCACACATGCACAGCAATAACATGATCTAAAGAAGATGAAATCTTGAAATTAAATTTAATATTTATGCGTGTTCTAAATATTACAACACATATTTGGGGAATGTTTGTTTTAATATGTAAAACACACATGAGGAACTTTTAAAAAGAAGTGTGTCATGAGGAATGCATTTTCTTAGAAATTATACATGCAAGAACCTTAAAACCAAAAAATATGATTAAAAATCTAAGTTATTTCAAAAGATAAAAAATATAGTGTAGATTCAGTAACATTTCAAATGTCAGAAATTTAGCATCTGACATTGAACATTGAACATGTTCATATAACATGACAACGTTCAAATAACATGTCAAACTGCACATTTGACAGGATTTATTATTATATTATGACCCACACAATCATGGGGAAGGGAAGCCTGCAGACTCGACAGTTGTCCAGCAAACAGGCCAGCATTTCCTCACTGAGGTGAAGCACAAACTAACACTGGCTGAAAGGAAGTTTTCCTTTCATGGGTTCATGGAGAGCACACATAAAGACAGTCATCAGTAAAATGCATTCATTACCTTATTTATACACATGCTGTTTTGGTGAGTCTCTTTAATAATTATTGTGTTTATTCTTAGTCTGTTTGAGGAACATCTTAAGCTAGTTCAGGGTGAAAAATATAGCTTAGAGCAGGGGAGAGGCAGACACCCTGCTTAGACTAGACTTAAAACTTTCCTTTCTGATAAAAGTGTTCGTCAGACTGGCTTAAGCTGCATCTTTCCTCTCTTTGCTACTTCCTCCTACTTCTCTCCAATTTGGCATTTTTCCTGTTATTTCAGCTTTTAATTTTTTGCTCTCTGTATTTTTTCTCTGAAGCCAGTGTACACCTGGTCTGCTTTCTGTAAACCTGTGACACCTTCCTGCAGGGGTCATCAGCTGAGCCAACAACTTAATGATCTCCTTTCATGGATGGTACACTTATCCCTGTCTTTCAGTTGTAACCCCCCTCTCTCTCCTAGACTTGATCATTGACTGAGCTTTGACTCTATGTGTTCTTTCATCCCACACACTTGAAAACTGTCTATGACTGATATCAGATATCGGTCATAACAGCAGTAATAATATTGGATATCAGTTCCAACCCAAATGTTCATATCGGTGCATCCTTACTTTCTGATATATATTTTGTGAAGGACTTTGGTCACAGATATCAAGGATGTGTAAAAAATGATTGAAATTATTGATATGCATTAAGAACAAACCAAAATGAGTAAAACAAGTCCACATACCTCCAGAATAGCAGAGCTGTTGAAGTCTGCATCAAGCGGGTCATCAGTAACAGTATCTATCCAGGGGTCAGGCGGGGGGAGGATAGATGGGTCAAAACCAACATCATCATAATCATCTGAGGCGCAGGCATGGTAATGGTTCCCTGAGCCTTGAATGCTGACAGTGGAGGTGGCTGCATCGCGGGAATACTTCCGAGACATGCCACAGGAGGCCAGACGTCCTCTGTGAGGGTGTGGAGAGTCTAGGGGAGTGTCTAGGAGGTCTGGCAGGTCTAGATCTGCCTGGATGGGGAAATAAACAGGATCCAAGAATTAACTTAATATTTAGTTGTGTGAAATTTATATTTAGTGTTGTAAATATCCTACAATTTATTTTATTTCCAAATGATTTTTCATTCCCTCATGACTTCTGTCAAGATCAACTTGATATTCCGTATTTTAGCCAGAAAAGGCTAAAACTTTTTTTTAGCCTTTTTTGCAGTGGAAGTCAGATTTATTCCTCTACCTGCGTCACATTTTCCATGGTCTGGAAAAAGTGGGCTGAATCCAAAATTTGACATCTTTCACAGTGAAAGATCAGTAACATAACCAGTCCTATGTGCTGCTATTTCTCAATTTCTCTGTCTTATGACCCACTCAGAATTCTGGGCAGCACCAGGACTCTGTTTATTAATAATTAATTAATTAAGTATAGTCATTCATTAATTCCAATGTGTACAGCAGAGTGCTTTGTTTATGATGAAGGAAAACAGCTCTGTTGGCAAACTTTATGCAACAGAGCTGTTGGATATAGCTAGGAACAACATAGAGAACTTGTCCCAATCCAAATTATTAATCGAAACCTGTCAACGCAAGCTTACTGCTTACCTGTACAGCTGCTGTCACACTGTTGGAGCGCTGAAGCCTTCGATATCTAGACATCCAAAAAAACCAAACCTTCAATATCTACTGTCAAGACACAATTCAGTCAACAATATTACATTTTGCAATATCTTTCTAAATATACTTTATACAAGTCAGTAAATTAGTGATTTAATGTGAATGCGCCAATATGTATGCAGCCTGTTGTGGTTACTCCTGACCTTTTTGCTGTTTTTATTTTTTTTGATTGATTATTTTGCAACTTTAATTAATTTCTGCATTTTATGAGTGCAAAACTTTCAGTACTGTTTATTAAGAGAGTCATAATCTTTTTCTTTGCTCTAGAGATGCTTTTTTTTACTCTGCTAAGCACAACAACTTGGCCAAATTGTTCACACCAGGGATCAGCTCATTGTGCTGAAGTTGGATGACATGGTGTCCAGATCCACAGAAATCTCCAAAGAGATCTGGAGAAGGACACATTGGGGTTGCAGAGGAGAAAACAAACAGTGGATGAGCGCAATAAGGAAGAAACAACGAAGGCTTATGGAGAAGAGAAGTTATAAGTTGTTTCTCCCACCATTGCCTTTGACAAAATTAGATCAATGGCTAACAAGATGGATGAATTAACATTGCTGTCCAGAAGCCAGAGGGAATACCGGGAATGTAGTTTTATGTGTTCTACAAAGACATGGCTGCACCCACACCTGATGGAGACATTGGCATTCCTGACACCAATCCCTCCATGGAGAGTTACCAGACTGTTCAGCTCAACTGGAATTTCACAGAGAGCAGTAAATGGAAAGGAGGGTGGCTTGCCGCGCTAACAAACAGCTGGTTATGCAATTCTGTTCATATCATGGTCAAGGAGCGAACCTGTAGCCCGAACGTCTTCGTCCGTTTTACTTGAACCATGAATATTCCCATGTTATTGTGGTGACAGTTTACATTCCTCCCTCTGATAGGGTTGCCACCTTTCAGAAATAAAATAAGGGAGGCTCACTACTGCCTACTCGCATGGGGTGGGATGGCTGCTGCAGTGATAGACATTATTTTACGGCAATGTTTTTTGTTAAAAAAAAGAGTTATAGAGCAATTATTCAGACATAGAGGTTGGTTAGAGTACCAACTGTCAACTTAGAAACTGTCAGGAAATCAAATATGGAGAACATTGGTGACTCCATCATCCCTACTGAGACTTTTTATTGTTACCCAAATAACAAGCCCTGGGTTACAAAGGAGATCAAAACCATTCGGAATGAGAAGCCGAGGGCTTTCAGAGATGGCAACCTGGATGATGTGAGAATATAAGAGGAAGCTGGAGAGGAAACTCCAGCAGAAAAACATCAGAGAGGTCTGGAGAGGGATTAGGACTATCACTGGGTTCAGAGAGCCAATGTTGAGAGAGCCAATGAACTCAACCAGCTTTTTAACAGATTTGATAATGCGGCCCCTGTACCTCTCACTCCCATCAATACCGCTGCTGCTGTCCACCCATGTGAGTTTCACCTTCACATCTCCTTTCCTCCTCTTGTAGTACTGACCATCCCCCACCTCTCAGCTGGTCACCTCTATAGTAAACACTATTGCTGGAGACATTAGAAGACAGCTGGTGAGACTCCACCGTGCAAGACTGCAGGCCCTGATGGTGTGAGTCTGAGGGTGCTCAAAGCCTGTGCTATTCAGCTCTGTGGAGTCCTCCAGCATATCTTCAACATGATCCTGGATCTAAAGTGGATCCCTGTGATGTGGAAAGCAGAATGCATTGTAGCCATTAGACTTTACAATGCCCAACTCTGAGTAACTTAAACCGAATTTTCTTTGTACTCATATGTAGATATGTTATCTATAGATCAACATATTTGCATGTGCATGCTTGTTATTTGTTTGTTTATTTGTTTATTTATTTATGTACTTATTTATATCGGATTCCGTACATCATTCTAAGGTGTATATAAATCCATCCATCCATCCATCCATCCATCCATCCATCTTCTTCCACTTATCCGGGGTCGGGTCGCGGGGGTAGCAGCTTAAGAAGGGAGGCCCAGACCTCCTCTCCCCGGCCACTTCTTCCAGCTCCTCCAGGGGAATCCCAAGGTGTTCCCAGGCTAGCCGAGAGACATAGTCCCTCCAGCGTGTCCTGGGTCTTCCTCTGAGCTCGGGTCCTCTACCAGAGGCCTGGGAGCTTGAGGGTTCTGCGCAGTATCTTTGCTGTGCCTAGAACTGCACATTTCTGGACTGAGATGTCTGATGTTGTTCCTGGGATCTGTTGTAGCCACTGCTCCAGTTTGGGGGTGACTGCCCCAAGGGCCCCGATGACCACAGGCACCACTGTGGTCTTCACCTTCCAGGCCCTCTCCAGTTCCTCCCTGAGGCCCTGGTATTTCTCCGGTTTCTTGTGCTCCTTTTTCCTGATGTTGCAGTCACTCGTTATTGCTACATCCACCACGATGGCTTTCCTCTGTTGTTTATCCACTACGACAATGTCCTGTTGGTTCGACCTTACCATTTTGTCTGTCTGGATCTGGAAGTCCCACAGGATCTTAGCTCGGCCATTCTCCACCACCTTTGGGGGTGTTCCCCACTTTGATCTCGGGGCTTCCAGTCCATATTCTGCACAGATGTTTCTGTACACTATGCCTGCCACTTGGTTATGTCGTTCCATGTATTCTTTCCCTGCCAGTATCTTGCACCCTGTTGTTATGTGCTGGACTGTCTCAGGGGCCTCCTTGCACAACCTACACCTTGGGTCTTGTCTGGTGTGGTAGATCTGGGCCTCTATTGCTCTGGTGTTTATGGCCTGTTCCTGGGCGGCCAGGATGAGGGCCTCTGTGCTGTCCTTGAGTCCAGCTTTTTCCAGCCATTGGTAGGACTTTCTGATATCAGCCACTTTATATATATATATATGTGTGTATATATGTGCATATATATATGTGTATATAAATATATATTTTAAAAAGTTTCTCTCTTATGCTTATATTTTTTTTAATTAATATCTAACACCTTGGATGAAGTACCTTGTCAACTAATAAGCAATTTCCCCTTTGGGATCAATAAAGTATATTCTATTCTATGAAAGAATATAATAGAAATCAAAAAATATTTTGATTTTTTTCACTGCAATGATCACCCTCACCCTCGATCATCTTCCACTTGTACCCCCACAGACGTGAACTTGGAGGGATCTTCTGGATCTGGAATCTCTTCTGGTCCATCAACCTACAGGACACAAAGAATTCTAAACTACACAATCCTTCCATACTTCAGCATACCTTCCTCTAATGCATTTTGATTTTTCTGTTATGTGAAAAGTAAATTAGCTACAAATCCTGTACCTGGATGCCTATGGAAAGACATTTCCCCTTCCTGAGTGCTTCTTTTCTGTATTCATCCCGATGTTCTTCTACAACTTGCCCCCTGCTGAGGTGTGGGGAACTGGCAGTGCTGACTGTCATCGTGCTGTTGCTGACATGTTGACTGGCTGGTCCATGCACCTAAGTAGAGACAGCTCCAGTCAGAGTTTAAATGTAGTGTTTATGGGAAAGAAGGTCATAATCACTTGGAACTTTCATGGCAAGTGAACCTTGACCTCTCTCTATCTGTACTCATCAATAAGCTTCTGGCATAATTCTAGATAAAGGGTCTAAAACTCCTTTCCTCCATCTTTTCTATATCTCTGTGCTTTAGCACTCCTGGCTCCGATATTAGCTCATTAGCAGTTTTGACATTTAATTCATGTGCGTAGGACAAGGGATACAAATAAAAAGGACTACCATTTGAGACAGCTATAGACATCTGACAAATGTCTGGAATATTAGCAAAGTTTGTTTCAATCATTTGACTGCTTGACTTTTAACCCTAGTTCACAAATTGTTCACTGGATTAAGGTTGGAATTTTTGAAAGGTGTTTTAATAAGTCTAATGTCAGCCTGCTTTGTCCAGTACATACCCATATCCCATGTGTTTGGGATCACTAAACCCACTGGCACACTCAGTTGTGTCAAAGTTTCACAGCAAAACCCAAACTGTTAATCTCAAAAGTAAGTATTTTAGTTACTTTAGTACTTTTATGTTATTTTAGTATTTAGTCTTGGTCATTGTCTTCTGCAATGACCGAGACTCAAGTCTTTCTTAAATTGAGATTATGGAACACCTTAGTCACTAAAGCAAGTTTAAACAGCACTGCCTATGTATGTAGGGCCTTGACAGATCCTACTCCAGAGTAGGGACTGACGAAGCAGATACAAGTCTGAAAAAAGGCGAGTGGAAATGCTTGCAAAGCAAACTTTGCAAGAGTGGAGCTGGGTCCATTAGAGCCAGTGGAAAAGGAGTATAAGTCACGCAAGAGTATAAGTTGCATCAGTCAAAAATGCATCATGAAGGGAAAACAACTTAAGTAAGATGTATTTATTTTTGAAAAATGTAGAAATTGTCAGATGTGAGAGTGACATGGTGTTCAGTTACCTGTTTTTCAACAAATTGAGGTAATCCATAAATCTTGGCTTGGAAGTTTCTGATGCATTGATATCAGTGTTTTGAATCAGGGTGTTCAAGAACGACTCTGCTGGGCACTTCCAGAGCGGAAACACAGGTAGTGTAAATTTATATTTACACTATGTTGTAGTGGAAAAGCCCAGTTGCAAAGTCATTTTTTTAAATGACTTTCATTGGCAAATACCAGGGCATTGAGAGACAACTCCTTTCTCCCAGCAGCATGTTCAGCATCCAACGGTGAACTTGTTCCTCCAGCTCTGGTCATCTTGCCCCCTGGTTACCTTTCCACTTCCATTCTTTTCAGGACTCAACAGCTGGCCTTCCCCAATCCACCTGCTTCCCCAAACCCTGTCTGCCATCTCACAGTACGATTACATGGATGCTGGTACTGGTTCCCGCCTAGGGACTGTTCTTCTGGAGCGCATCTCTTCACAATTCTCAATTTATTAAACATCCTTATATTCTTCTTCTACGAGTGTTTTGCATGTGGGTTAAACATATCTTAAAAACCAATATGACACATCTGTGCTTAACTGACATTATTCTATTCTTAATCTATAGCGTTCAATATGACATTGCTTCACCCTTTCCAGCTAGAACAGCTTCAACTCTTCTGTTATGGATGTCCACAAGGTTTAGGAGAGTGTTTATGGGGATTTTTGACCATTCTTCCAGAAGCGCATTTGTGAGGTCACATACTGATGTTGGACAAGAAGGCCTGGCTCACAGTCTCCGCTCTAATTCATCCCATAGGTGTTCTGTCGGGTTGAGGTCAGGACTCTGTGCAGCCCAGTCAAGTTCATCTACACCAGACTCTGCCATCCATGTCTTTGTGCACTAGTGTCACTAGTCTAGACACTAGTCTAGTGCAAGGTCCATTACCATGGACCTTGCACAGAGCAAGGTCCATAGTAATGTTGGAAGAGGAAGGGGCCAGCTCCAAACTTTGTGGGACTTTGTGCCCACAAAGTTGGGAGCATGGAATTGTTCAAGATATGTTGGTATGTTGAAGCATTCGGAGTTCCTTTCACTCCGCCAGATGGGGAAGCACGATTTGTCACTCTAGAGAGCACTTCTAGAGCACTTCCACTGCTCTAGAGTCCAGTAGCGGTGTGCTTTACACCACTAGATCCAATCCTTTGCATTGCACTTGGTAATGTACGGCTTGGATGCAGCTGTTCCACTATGGAAACCCACTCCATGAAGCTCTCTGCACACTGTTCTAGAACTAATCTGAAGGCAGCATGAAGTTTAGAGGTCTGTAGTGCTGGACTCTGCAGAAAGTTGGTGACCTCTTCTCACTATGACCTTCAGCATTCGCTGACCCCGTTCCGTCAGTTTACGTGTTCTACCACCTTGTGGCTGAGTAGCTGTCGTTCCCAAAAACTTTCATTTTCCTATAATACAGCTGACAGTTGACTGGAGCATTTAGGAGCAAGGAAGTGCTCCTATGCCATCCTATCATAATTCAACACTGACATGAGCCGTTCTTTCAACGTGTTTGTAAAAACAGTCTGCATGCCGAGGCACTTCACTTTATACACCTGTGGCCATGGAAGTGATTAGAACACCTAATTCTGATCATTTATGTAGGTGAGCAAATACTTTTGGCAATACAGTAAATATAAGTCACACC
This sequence comes from Poeciliopsis retropinna, assembly GCA_010277075.1. Taxonomy (NCBI): domain Eukaryota; kingdom Metazoa; phylum Chordata; class Actinopteri; order Cyprinodontiformes; family Poeciliidae; genus Poeciliopsis; species Poeciliopsis retropinna. The sequence continues at coordinate 9,194,326 of VMRM01000021.1, forward strand.
TGAGTCTAAGTCGCAGGACCAGCCATACAGTGAATACGCAGCATTCATAATCTCTCCAAACCCCTGTTTCTTCTTTTTGCAAGTAGTACACATTTTAAAGACATTAAATTATGATACAAATAGTTATACCCAAAACTCATAAATTGGCTGTGAAATCATTCTCACATCTTACTTTACAGTCATAACATAAAATCACAAACCTGAGCGTTAGCAGCTTCAATGGCAGCTGTCAAGGCCTTCATGCTGTCAATACTCTCTGTTGAGTTGCTGAGACCTGACTGGATTGTCATGTCTCCTCTGGGCCCTTCATCTTCCATATAGGCATCCTAGTTGGTTTAAGAACAAAAAGACAATTTCTGTCACTCTCAAGTATTATCTTGGATATAGAATAGCCTTCTGTTTTTACCACTGGCATATCAAAGGTGTACTGCTGTACACTACGCAGCGAATGCCTTTATTTTGATAGGAGAAGCGAATGCCTTTATTTGCCAGAGCAGATTTTTACCATGATGTATTCAGGTTTTCATAATCATGAAGGTTTGAAAGAAGTCTTTTTGCAATGATGTCTTTAATGGTGTCTTAAAAAAACAATAAGGTAGCTCCAGCTCATTTGGCCAACAGGGACTTCAATCACAATACACAAGATCTTAGATCACTGCATTTTACTAAATGACAGATTTTTTTCATTTTTTCTTTCACATTTTGAAATTCTGATATTTTTCTGTAAAATTACTGGTCAGGTTTGAACTGTATAGATCCCTCAGGTCTTCAGGAGTCTGCTTATTCAGAGTGGGAGGGAAGAGTGAAAGATAAAAAGAAAAAAACAGTAATGTTATTCATTACAGGGAAATAATGAATAACAGCGCAATAATCAAAGGAGACAACATAAATATGTGATAAATGTGCCAGATATTGGGTTGCTTGTTTTCATTTGTGAAAATGTTTTGTACCACAACACAAAGTGAGGTTCTGTTGATCGTAAACAATACTCCCCAACTCTCCCCACACTAATACAGAGCAAGATGGAAAAAAGTGATTGTCTGAAATCAGTCTCTATGCAGTACATCACTACCGCTGCAGTGCTCAGTACCTGTGCGGACTCTGTGCTGCTTTGGGCTGTGATAGAAATATATGGCTTGGACGCTGTCGAGCAGGTGGAGGTTCGTGGTGGCACTGGTGGAGGGGTTTTCTTATAGGTAGTAATGCAAGACGATACTATAAAAAACAGAAGGTGGGAGAGAACAAAAAGAGAAGAAGTTAGTTATATAAGTTGTATGTTGTGACCAAAAAATAAATTTTCTCCATAATGTTCAAATTCCCAGCAACCCATTGTTTCCACTTAACCAGCAGATTGTCTTTTTTTCACCAACTAAAAAATATATTCTGTCACACTGCATCTAAAAATGTGACTAATAAATATTGTATGCTAACAGATGTGGTCAAAAAGCAAAGATATTGGAATAAATACAGCAAGCACATTCAGTGAACAAAATCCACAAAGTTTCTGCATCTTCCCAGGGAAGATGGGAGCACTTCCCATCAGCCAGAGGCACTGGTTGATGGTGTCTCTTCTACCTTATTTATGTTCATTTTAGCTTCTATTAACACTTCACCTCTCATTCAACAATAATAACATTATTATGATAGCATGGATAATGAACATGTCCATTTCTAATCTCATGGTAGAAACATGACATAGATGCAAAGTTCAAGCTTGACATCTAAGTCATAGCTCACTTCAACTATACAACATTTAGATGAAGTGAGTTGTGAGTGGCTCCAATATGTTGTAGTTGAATGAGTTGTGCTTTTCATACATTTTTCTTGCATGTATTCAGAGCTGCATGGAAGCTGACATTGATCTGACACTGACATGCAGCTCATGGCTTATGGCCAAGATGTGGATGAATGTGTCTGCAGTCAATAAGTGGCAGATGCTCTCTTCACAAGGCCATGTTCCATACTGAGAAGTCATTAAATCAACAGAGAAAAAACAAAAACATTCCAGTGTTTTGCTTTTTGTTTTGTTTTTTTCTTATGAAATTCAACCTGACTGATTATGACAGAAAATAGTTCTGTAATTTAAAAAGTTCTTCAGACAGCTCGGGCCTCATGAATAACAAATGCACAACTTGCATAGTTGGGTTCCTGTAAAGAGCCTCACTGTTATGAGTCCAGTCAAGTTATTGTTCAGGTGAGCACCCAGATATTAGAAGAGTTCATTATCTCAGTGTCCACTCCCTGGATGTTCACCGGCATCTGTAAGGAGGTGCACCTGCAGAAATCCACCACTAGCTCCTTGGTTTTCCCCATGATGATCAAGAGGTGGTTCTGCTGGCACCAGTCCATTGTCTGTACTCTGAGTCATCCTCACCTGTGATGAGACCAACTATGGCAGTCATCAGAGAGGTTTTGCAGATACCAGTGTGGAGATTTGATGGAAAAGTCTGCAGTGTAGATGATGAAGAGGAGTGGTGCCAGCACAGCCCTGTGTGCTCACATACTGTGGGAGGCTAGTGAGGTAGTCTGGTATCCACTGGCACAAGTGGTGGTCTACTCCTGACAGCTCCAGCTTGTCCCTCTGAAGTCCTGGCTAGATGTTGCTGCAGTGGATCCACTAAAAACCTCACCATGAGGCATATGGTGAGGTCATAATCAATAGAGCATGAGCCTCTGTTGATTCAGGGCTTGTAATTGGAGGAACACCATAACTTCCTGATGGGGACAATGCTGTCCACACAGAAGTTGATGCAGTCCATGATGCTGTTGGTGTTCTCCCCAAGAGGAGGACAGAGTTCTTCCCACACAGAAGAGCTCTTTGCTCTTCCTATTGTGTGGAGACTAAAGAAATTTGAGCTTCTGAGCTTCCCAGGGGAGAGGGAGGTGATGAACTTGATGCCTTGTTGGTGTTGTCATGAAGCAGATCTGGTGTGCTGGTATTTCTGGTGTCCCCAGTGATCAGAAAGGGGACCTGTGAGTGATGTTTTTGGAGACTGCTGGTGGAAGTGTGCAGGACATCCCAGGCCGCAGCAGAGTTAGCAGAGGGTGGGAAATACACAGTTATCATGATAACGTGAAAATTCCAGAGGAAGATAATGCAGCCTCATATTAACAGCTAGCAGTTTGATATCCTTACTTCAGAGCATTACACCACCTGTCGTTCACAGACACTGCCAGATCCCCTCCTTTCTTCGTACTGCTCTCCCTGGTTCTGCCTGAAAGCTGTCCATGTTTATATGTGAGTCCAGAGTTGCATGTTTCTCAGTGGGGTAGATGAGGCAGAACTTCTAGTAGCTCCTTTGATGGAATGTTGTTGCTTCCAGCTTATCCACTTTGATGGGAAGAGATCTGACGTTTCCCATTATGATGGATGGAATCATGGATCTTCTGGTTGCAACAGTTGCAACCAATTTGCCATGCAATGGCCAATGAATCTTGTGTCTTTTCTTTCTCATCTCTCTTCCCTTAACTGTCACCCTCAAAATTATTACATGTTTTTTTTTTTTCATATTTTCTTTTGGAAACTGGTATCAAAAATACAAGCTAAGGTTTATATTATTATTATTATTATTATTATTATTATTATTATTATTATTATTATATCGCCACTCACCTGTGCTGCTTTGGATGGTCCTGACAGTTGTGGCAGTTGTGCGTGGTGGTGAAGATGGAAGTAGCAGCAGAGGTCTTCCTCCCGGTCCTTCATCCTCTGAGGCACATCCTTGGTCGATTGCCCTCACATAACTGGGGCTACGCATACGGAAGCAACCTGGCATAGGCAGGGTGTCCATAGTTTCCAAGCTATCCATACCTGCGTCCATAGCTTGAGATTGCATCTCACTATAGACTTGCTCACATACTTGCTCGATCTGCCCATTTACTTCAACCTCACTCAGCTATAGAAAAAAAGAAAGAGGGCAGGACCAGTAAAACTCCAGCCAATGTGTCTTACATGGCAATATCCATGTGGCTTTTTTAAAAACTTACTCCCACACAGAAACATTTCTATAAAATGATGTCGGAACCAACAGATCAGAAATTTAAACAATACTAAAACAAAATCTTTTGAATAAATGGAATTCCTGCATAATAATATTCTATGCTATATCTTTACTTTCAATAGTCCATACGTTAAAGATAGAGATGTCTCGATTGCATCCTAGGTGTTACTTGAGTTATCTGTCACACTGATTTTAAAAGATTAACATAGGAAGTCCATGCTAACCCCAGATCCTGATACCTGCAGTAGGTCTGCTGTCTGTGATCATATCTGCCACAATCTCCTTTAAGGTATGACATCACATCTTGCATGCCCAGGTACTAATTACAACAACCATGTTCTACCTTACAAAATTGTAATATAGTTCCTCCTTTTTGTCTTATTGATCAAATCTGGCTTTTTGGCTGTGTCAGGGTCACTGATCTCACACAGATAGCTTCCCGGCTGATGCAGCTTAAATCCTATTGAACCCAGAACAAATCATTCATTTTAATCATCCATCCATTATCTAAACTTTTATTCTTCTATGATAGTGAGGGCGGCTGGTGTCTTTTTACCAGCAGTCAATGGACGGGTACATCCATGACAGGTCGCCAGTCCATCACAGGACAACACAGAGACTGACAGGAAAAACAACCATGTACACACACACTCACACCTAGAATTTAGAGTGACAAATTAATAGTCATGTTAAGTGACCTAGAAAGTCCATGGAGTTGGCATATTCTCTGCCAACTCCATGCAGACAGACCTCCAGCTGGGACTTGAACCCAGGAGTTTCTTGCTGCAAGGAACAGTGCAACCACTGTGCACTCAGTTGAATTAATTAAAATGCAAAAATATTTTATTGATCCCATGAGTAAATTAAGCGTTGTCATATCATCCATGTATTTTCAATGAGTTGTTGTGGGGGGTGACGCTGGAGGTGGGAAGGATCTCCATTTACATTCAGTCTTGTAAAAAATCTTAAAAGGCCTCTGACTGAAGACCATGGCTGTATGACAGTCTCATGATTGCAATTTCATGCTATTAGTTTCCAGGTGGCAGAGATGCTATTTCACAGTAACACATCCTAGGCGATACCATCAGTTGTTAGCAAGCACTGCTAGTCTGCCTCATTTGCCTTTGCTGGTCCTCCTGAAGAGGGAGAATAATTCCCTTTTAAAGAAACTTTGTCCACACACAGTTATCTATATGAGCTATATACCTAAATCACAGGTGTCAAACTCCAGTCCTGGAGGGCCGGTGCCCTGCAACCTTTAGATGTGCCTCTGCGGCACCACACCTGGATAGAATAATTAGGTCATTAGCAGGACTCTGGAGAACTGATCTACTCAAGGAGGAGGTAGTTAAGCCATTTCATTCCAGTGTTTTGTACCTGTGGCACATCTAAAACCTGCAGGACAGTGGCCCTTGAGGACTGGAGTTTGACACCCCTGACCTAAATGATCAGTGGGGTAATGATGGGTTAACTTCTGTTAGGTCGCAAAGTGGTAAGTTACTAATGTTAGCCTACCTGTTTAATAAGTTGCTCTGGAGCTAGCTTATTAAAAACTGAAGCTGTTTGTGCAGTCAGATATATCGTTAGAAGCTAATGCCAAGCTATCCGCATTTTAAGTGACACATTGTCAGAATAACATAGAGGCTTTTTTAGCCTAAAATAAAGACTTTTTTGTTGGAAACAAAAAAATTCTCACATCATCTTTATTTACAGGACATATTAAAAAGATGTGATAAAATGATATCAGTCATAAATCCACTACTAACATTTTTCAAATCAGAGATTATGAAAATTAAATCAAAAATGTTAGCTTCCCTCAAGTTTGTGTGTACACAGTAGCAGAACGAGATTGAAAAAGTCAAAGTAACAGATGCTTGGAAACCAACCTGACTGATGGTGCTCATGGCTCTCATGTAGCTTTCATTGCGTGACCGGTATTGGGGTGAAGACAGCAGTGACTTGGGGTCAAGGAGAGTTTTAGGATCCAGTGTATCCAGGCTTCTGTTGATTGAAACCTCACTCACAGCACGCAAATAACTGTGACTCCTGATCTGCAGTTTGGGGGAGTGCTCTGTAGAAATTCTGACAGAGGGACATCAGGTTAGCTCAGAAACTGTCCAATTCATCTTCACCTACCAACATAATTGCTTTTACTACCTTCTTAAGTGTATGCTAAAAATTTATGTTTTGTGAACAAACAAGTTAAATAAGTAAGGGAGGAAAAAGAACTTCAGTTTATAATATGAATGTTTTGACTATCCAGAAAGGAAGGTCTTGGCAGTCAGACCACACCTGATGTGATGAAGAATGGGGTTGAGTTCAATGTCAGGGTTCATTACCAGCTGAGCTAATTTTCTATTGATTTTGGTTACAGAGAAAGTGATTATCACATTAAAATAACCCCTTAACACTGAAGGCTTTCATGTATTCCTTTGTCGTTATTCAAAACTACTGCTAATCATTAAAATAAAGTAAATGGTGAACAAGCTCAATTTATATTGTGCACTAGAGCAACAATTACCAAAGAATACTCAAACATCAATCAGAGGCAAGTTGAGGATAAGTGCCTGGAAGAGGGGAATATTGATCTGCTCCTCTGAGATTGTAAGATGATTACTTACATATTTTATGTTTTATTTAATCAAAACATCCTATTTTGCTCAGGTGTGCTTTATTAAAATCATAACATTTTACATAATTCTACTGCTTTAATATAACCAATATGTTTAACATAGCCATTTACCTAGGACAACAAATTTAATGTCTTTCATCTGTACTGTTATTAATGTCTTGTTTTAACATTCTGTCCTTTAATGAAAGGCTTCAACTGAGATTCATAAGCTGTGTGTTAATACAGCATTAAAAGACTAAAAGAAGGTCAAATTCTCTTAAAAGGTTTATATTAGTTTAACAAACAAAGTTAATCGTCAAACACTTATGAAACTGAAGATGACCAGGTAGCAGACTAGTTTTCTGTTTTTTTCACCTTCCTTCACCAGAAGATGTCATAGAAATGTTTGAAATGTAACGTTCTGTATTTTATTATGTTCTTTTACACTTTAATTTTAGGTCAGACAGATTTCAGTCACCAACATTCAGAAAGACAGTTTTAACCTACCCACAAATGTCAAATTTCAAAAATACATACTTAATCCAAAAGGTAAGTTATATGTTGTTAGCACTCATATTATCAAAGTCTGTTGAAATAGTTATTTTACGATAGATGCTGATGGCTGTGAGCTGGAAGGATCTCCTGTAGCAGTCAGTATTACGGTTATGACCAAAAGATATTTGATGTTGTATGGCGGTCTGATGAAGAAGATGTTCAGGATTTCAGATAATGTTCTTCGTTTTATGAAGAATTTTTCTCTTTACAGTCATCTGGAGAAGTTCCAGAGCAGAACCTCCACAAAATAGGAAACTACAAACATAAAAGAGAGAAGGATTTAAACTTTCTTCATTGAAGGCAAATATTTGGACTTTTAAAAAAAATTTTTTACTGAATTTCTGAGAAAATCAAGCTTGACATAAGCTTCACTGTGTTCAATGTTCATAAAATGAAGATTGAACTCTTCAAGAACACCACAATGCATGGAGTCAATCTACTGCTGAGCCTAGGTACAATGTACCTTCCAGTACAGAACTCTGTGGGTTGTTTTGTGATTGGTCAGGAGCTATGGCAGTTTTTTAAGCAGAAATGCGATTTTGAAATCTTTCTTCAGCTAGTTTGTTTCCACTACAAACGACATGAATCTGAAGCATTTACCCAAAGCAATGAGGAATTATGTAATTTTTTAAAGACTGTTCACGAGACAGATAGACTATAAAGACTTCTAGATGACAAAAGCTCCTAAATGGAAATTACAACGTCATTGTCCACGGAGGAGGCTTTCTGTGGAAAGATGGCACTGTCTAGAAAACAAAATATAGGATGCAGAGAAGAAGTAATTAAATTTAAGCATAAGTCAATATGCTTAAATGGATATTAATATTTAATATTTGCAACACTTTAATGTCTCATTTTGTCATTCTGTCTGGTGAACCAGACCAGCATAGATCATGAGGATCCTTTGTACATCAATAGACTAAAACAGAAATCATTATGAATAATCACTTTGAATGAAACAGAAATTTATTTCAAATGATCTACTTGTAAAAAATTAAATGTAGAAATCTTACTGTAGTGTGGTCATCTCAGTAAGTGATGGTTGTGTAGCTTTAAGGTAGCTGGCGCGACGGGCCTGCATCTTCGGTGAAGGTTTGGGACTTCCATCAGAGTCTCCGCTGTCATCCTCAGCCATGGCTTTCACATAGCTGCCACTCCTCATCCTTCGACATGGAATGTCATCCTCTTTCCCCAGAGGAGAAAAACCACTCCACTCATCTTGAGGTACCTGATAGCAAGAAAGAAAATACGTAAGTGTTGTCAGGAAGATGTTATCCTCTGCTCTCTGACTTCCAGCCACCAAACTGGCACACTAAGCTGTCCTTGTTGTACATTGAAACACAACCATGCACTTACTATTAAAGGCAAAAAAATAAGAGAATGATCCAGCATCCAAAAAAACCTGAACTAATCACATTTTCCTGCATTCTTGATTCTCTCACAGACATTGCTTGACAGATTGTCTGCAGCACAGTGAAATTTCTGGCTAATTAGCATAGAACAGTATGTGCAGAGGTCGTTTGGAAATTTCTCTCTGGCTAAATCAAACATCTGCTTCACTGAAGTTAATTGTGTTGTCTAAAAAGTCTTACTTAGTGTGTACTGTATGTATTTGAACTCAAAAGTGTACTATAATTCTTTTCTGACTTAGCTTTGCATATTGTTGAGAAGATGAAAGTCTTTCATTATATCTTTATTATTGTTGTAGTATTTCCCCACAACAAGATATAATTGTTTCTTTTTCCTTTTATGTTGTATATGAATGAAGACTAAACGTTATTCTGATGAATTACAGAAAATTCATTGACAGAAAGGCAGAACAGATCTGTTGAGTTAAATATCTATCTTTTTCTCTGTGCATGTGTGTGACGTCAAAGAGACACAAATGAGCAGTTTGGCTATAAAAAGAGAAAGGACCAGCTGCAGTATTATCAGCAGTGCCTCTCACCCACGCACTGGCTTTACATCCACAGTAGCTTGACACTCAGTCTACTGTATTGCTGAGAAACAGGGCTGCTGTTAGTAACTCTCTACTGCTGCATGTGAGATTCTGGTTATCTTTTCCATCTACAATTATCTGCATTTCTATAAATAATTACTTGAACATAGGATGTAACCACTGATTTCGTGTGTAGTTCTACCAATCAGCTGTGTCATATAAGCCACAGAGTGTTGACGTTTCCTTGGCAACCCTGTTTTTATGGTCTAAAGTAGCAGCATTTAAAGTAAATGAAGGTGAAGCTGGGAGCTCCGCAGCTGAGATGCAGAAGAGAATTTGTAGACAACATAATAAATAATATGGGAGAGCAGTAAAGTGTGTCAAGCCTGCAGGTACAAAACATTTTAATCATTTTGACTATAATGGAGTTCAAAGTAAGTCAAGAAGAACAATCTGCACTATAATCACCCATTTAAAATGGAACATAGGGATTAAAATGTAATGACAGCTAAATGTCCTGCACTATGGTTCTGTCAGGATCCCTAGCGAGACAAAGTTCTCACTGTTGTTTCTGCCACTCTTCTAAACTCTCATTTTAGTTTCTTGATGCCTCACTTAATGTAAGTCTCAAAACATATTCTATAGTACTATAATGATGGTCAATAAAGCAAGAGAGTTGAACACATGGAAAAGTTAAAACTAACACAGTGATTCTTGAAGACAGTGTTAAGAAAAAGTGTTTCCTCCCTTAAGAATTTCTTTTGTTGTTGTTTTGTCCTAATTTTTTATGTTTCAGATCATAACACAAATGTTGGTATCGGATAAGTATAACATGAGTACTTACAGAAAATAATATGTGAAAAAGTAATTGCCCCCTAAACTTATTATATAGCTGGTTGTGACACCCGTAGGATCAACAACTGTGAATAAGTGATAAGTTTTCAAAATCATTACTGAATTATGACAGATATTTTAGTGGTTAATGTTTTAATTCAGCCATGTTGAATGATTTATATTATTAACATGTCTAAGGTCATGCCATAATATCTGAAATGATTTAAAGTCCACACTTTAGCTAGGTCACTCAAAAACTTCATTTTTTGAAGTTTTTTAGTGGCTTTCCTACAGTGCATCATTGTCCTGCAGCTGAACCAAAGTGTCACTGGGCTCCAGGTTTTGTTTTCTGGAATGTTCAAGACTTACTGGGGCAGCAAATCTGCAGTTCTCTAGATGTTCCTTTTTTAATCCAACTTAATTGATAATGTTTTAATTTTAACCAACACAACAGACAGTGACTTAGGAGACCACAACATGACCATCATAAAGAAAAAGTGAAAGCAACAAAAAAAAAAACTAATGCATAAAGAAATAAATAAAAAATACATTAAAATAAATAATGATAATGTTAGGATCCTGGGTTGTTGAGTTGTTTTGGAGTTTTATTTGATTTTAGTTTCATTATTATTTTTGTGTTAATTTCTTATTTCATTAGATTAGTCTTGTTCCAGTTTTTCTTTAGTTCAGACCTTAGTGATTCTGTTTTTTTTGTTGTGTAATTATTCCTTCCTATGTTTATTTCTTAATCCCCAGTGTATACCCTGACCCGTGCCACTTTCTGTCTCTCTCTCTTTCTCCCCAGTCTGCTTTATGCACTGTCTGAAACAGGACATTCAAACGTGAGAATATTTTGTCTCATATAATTCCTCAACTGCAGCCTGCAGGTACCTATAAATGAGTTCAGTAATGTATATTTTAGCTGTAATTGTTCAAATGAACACAGATGGTCATTAATGTATAGGTCTTTTAGAGACATAATTCCCCATTCCCTAAAAACTTAACATCTGTAAATGAAGAAAGAAAATCGGTGCGTGCGCTAAAGGTTTCGGAAGCTTGCAAATATTACAAATGAACAACCATATTTTTCGGAGTTAAAGGTCAGGTGTTCTCCTCAGATGAGGATGGCCTGAAGAGAGGTTCCAAGGTGTCAAGTTTTGCTCAGTGGTCAGTCATGAAGGCTTTTTTGTTTTCAGATATTGACAGCTAGGATTTGATGCCTTTTTATTTAAGGAATGAAATAATTTGAAATCATTCTATTTTCACCCCAGTGATCCTTAGCCAATATTAAAAGTAGCCTTATAAATTGAAAACTGAAGTGGGACAAAAGTTCAAAAACAGAAGAAATCTCTAGGGAGGCAAATACTTTTTCACCCCACTATACAAGTGTAGATACTGCTGGAGTGAAATAAACAATAGTTTACTTTTTCTTTACCTCGTGCCTATGAGGTATAGAAAGAATAAAATTTTCAGCTAATATAGCACAACTCACCTAACTAAAGTCACTTTATTAAAGCAAATAATTCTGAAATTTAATTTAACTTTAAACACTAAATCCAATGTGTTGCATTCCAGAATTCTGTACAAGAAAAAGCTGTTAAAGATAAAACCATGAAAGACACACAAAATAACTGACACAAAGGCAAGAAGAGAGGCTGTCTAAATTAAAAATGAGCTCTACAAACAGTTAATGCTGTTCTTTGTGCAGTAATGTCATTACCTAGTATTTAGAGAGTAAGGCTACTACTGGCTCTGCACTTACTTCTCTTTTCAACTCAAAAAAGGGAAGAGGAGGAAGAGGAGAAGAAAGAGGATGGCTCTTCAAACCAAGAGGAAAGTATAGGATTGGGTTGGTGGGTGGTAGGATGCTGGGTGGATAAAAGGTTTGAGGGTGAGTTGGGTAAGTGCAGGAAAAGCAGAGTGATCAAGACTAGTTCTGGAGAACAATGCACCAATGTACCTTACAGTGTTGTGGACACACTATAACTTTATCCTAAAATTAGTTCTGCCAAAACAGTTTTATCGCAATCATTTGAGTTGGTGGATGTTTCATCTTCCCTGAGCCTTCAAAGCTTCCAGGCAGTCCCTTACAAGGTTGTTCTATCCATCATCTGAACATGCATGAAACTGCTGCAGACCGACCAAAACATGAACATCCACCTAAGCTGACCAGGAAAGGGGAGAGAGTATTAGTTGGATCAGTTTTTATTTCAGTTCTCGGGGATCACTGTCCTGTATGCTTCAGATGTGTCTCTGTTCCAGAACACCTGATTCTAATATTTGCATGACATCCTCTGCTTGTCATTAAGTATTACAGAAACCTGTTAATCACTCACTTTTTCAAGTCAGGTGTGTGGCAGAAGGAAAATACCTAAAAAATGCAGGGCAGGGGTCCCTGAGGACCAGAAACTGAGAAACACTTCACTGTGCTTGTGAATACAAGCTGATCAGACCTCATTTTTATTGATATTAATTTTGGCTCAGCTGTTCAACAATCTAACCATGTACAGTTCTACCTACATCCTTGTATAGGGTTATAATGTCCTGGTTTGTCAACTCAAAGAAAAGGAAAAAAATGGGATAAATGCTTAAATTAATGCTGCCAGTCATGAATAATTTTGACGTTAAAAGTAAATTACAGCAGATCTTTTTTCCTAAAATCGTAGGTCATGGTAAATATTTACTTGCAGTTTGTGTGTTTCGGGCAATACTTTTAATCCCTGGAGAGTCTTGGCTGTTATGATCCATGTGTTTGAGTTTTTCTCATCTTCTCTTTGTTGTTTATTATCATTACTAAGTTCTTGTTCTACTTGTTTTTTTCAAATTGCCTCCAGGGTCTTTTCATATCAGTTTATTCATCATGTTTAGGTTCTTGGTCAATTATTGTTTTGTGTATTTGGATTTATTCTCTTACATCAGTATTAGACTGTCTCTCCCTGGTTTATAGAGCCTTTAGAGTCTAGATCGGCTTCCTCTTCATTGTTTTACCTTCCCTCAGCCTCCCTGCTCAGTATTATTTCTGATTATGCTGACCCAGTCCCAAAGTCATTCTCCAGCCTTTTCTCAGCTTTTTGATTTTCTTTATTCCCCATTGGTTCCTTTCACATCAGCCTTCCTTCTGCGTCCTGTTCCCCTTGTGCCTTGTTGTATGTTTTTTGATCTGTGTTAGTATTAAATTTCACCATATTCCTCTCAAACTACTAAGATGCTAAATTGGTCCAGAGAATAACTTCCAGCATCGAAAAGTTTGGGTAAATACAGTCAATATCGATTATAAATTATTAATTTGCCAAAACTCCTTAGTTCTGTAGATACTAATGTAAACAACTGAACATACGATAGTATTTTTTAATTGGCTGAAGAATATTGTTTATGACCTGATTAATTTAAGTTTTAGTGTGTCCCCAGTTTGAGTCAGTGATATCCAGTCATGCAACTTTTCAGCCACATTCAAATTTAATAAATGGCAATTTACACATGTGAGCACCATTTGAGAGAACACCTCAAGACATTTTCATGTCATCTCATCAAAAAGGTCATACTTCAGAATTTATGGTGGTTTTGCAAATAAACAAATTAATATCAAACCAGGGTAATAAACAGCAGGAGAAGCAACATAGACTTTCCTGTTATTTGTGAAATTTGCGATATAAAATATAAAAAATTTGTTTACACAGGAATATATTGTTTTTGACAGGGTACATAATACATACATATAATAATAAAAAAGAATAAGTTAATAGTTTAGAGCAGGGGTGGGGAACTCCAGTCTTGGAGGTTTGGTGTTTTGCAACACTTAGACGGCTCCCTGGTTCAGTATACTTCAGTATATGTCTGAATCAGTGCAGTCAAGTTCTCCAGGATCCTGAGGAGGACCTCATTATTTCACTGAGGTGTGTTGAAGCAGAGGCTTCTACAAGTAGCAGGATGTCAGCCCTTGAGGCCTGGAGTTGCCTGTCCAGGAAGGCCATAGCGCTCTGGTGGTCAGACTAAAAGACTTGTATATGTGTGCAATAAGTTCATAAAAGGTATTTGGTTTGATGAGATTAAAAGATTAAGATCCTAGATCTCATTCAGATATATGGAAATATCAAAGTGGAAAGGCAAACACACATTCGCTTAATCACCTCCTCAGTATGTTATCAAGCTCTGTTGAGGTCTGCTTATGAGCCATTCATGTGATTTAGGTGCTTCGAGTCAAGAAAACATCTAAAACATTCAGAAAAGTGGTTCTTCAGGTGTTGGAAGAGCCACGCTATTTAGGTGGAGGATTTGACCAGCACTAGCAAGACAACAGAGGACTCTGGTCTACTTGATGAGATGAGGAGATATGTACAGTGGAAATGCATGCAGCAAGAATCCTTGAAGCTGGAGTTTAAAACAGGTCATACCTAAAGGTCCAAGGTACTTGAATGGAGACATCAGCAGACTGTGATAGGAGCCTACATTGGCAAATAAGTAGTTCTCAAGCTTTACCTACTTTAATTGAAGAAAAATCTTGAGTAGCAATCATGGCAGCAGCAGCACTGAGGTGTGACACTGAGCTAATCTAAGATTTAGGGTGTTTTCACACCTGATAATCTGATAGTCTCATTTCGATTGGGGACCAATGTTGCAAAAGGATTTCTCTTTGTCTTTGGCAAAATATCACAAGCCAAAAGATCACGTGTTTTTTTTGGTTGCATTTTATTAGAATGCCCTGTACTGTAGTACGCTTCCTGCTTTGGTCTGCTTGGCATCCACATAAGCATTCAAACCTCACAAGTTCGCTTTAACTTAACCAAGACCAAGGTTTTTAGGCAGACCAGAGTTTCCTTTTTTGGTTCACTTGAAGTTTGATTCACACTTCACCAAACCAAGCAGACTTTCTAGGCAAACTAACTAGAGTTCGATTATAGTGGACTAAACAGGCTTGGTGTGAATGCCTCGTAGAATGGCCCAGGTGCCACTCTATGGGAAACAGATCACAGTTGTTGGTGGTCTGTTTGTGAGGTAGCCATAGATCCAGCTGATTGTCGAGCTTCCTCCAGTGTCTTCTGAATCAAATCAGGCTGAATTGTTTTAAATGCACTGGAGAAATCAAAGAGCGTGATTCTCTCAGAGCTGCCTGCTTTGTCTAAATGACAGTTGTCAAAATACCTGAGATTCAACAGGTTCCCTCAGACTTCTTAAATAAAATAATTAACCATAAGGTAATACCTCAATGCATTAAGGAGTAAGTGTTCAGCTGTTTTGGTGTGTGTGGGCATGTGCGTGTGTGTGTGTTTTGTGAGTTCTGCGATTATAATGTATTTGTTACTGTTTCAAACGATAAATATTCTCTCTAATTGTCAATATGATCATTCGAAAAACAGATTACAATTGACTGTATGTCATAACTTTTGGAGAACCATTTCACCACATAACAGTCACATTGAATAATTTTGAAAATTTGCCCAAATGAATCTTGTTTGTCAGATTAGTAACTTTCTGCTTCTATTGAAATAAACAAACTTTTCAGTAATAATTTACTTAATTGGCATGAATACAAACAAAATTTAACTCAAAGTTGGGTTTGCAATTAGGGTAACAAAAAAAGGTAATAACACACTGAACAAATGATAAAAGTTGGCTAAATTTTAGATGGGACGTTGCTTATACCCAGTTAAGGAACTTTCTGAATGTTTTTCCTCTCTCAGACTGAAAACATTGCTTGAGTCATTTCAAAGATGACTCTATTTGGAAAGTCAGGAAAAACAAAGCTTTACAGGACTGGACGGCACTGACTTAGAGGTAACATTGCTAAGAGAAGTAGGTGGTGGAGAAAAAGAGGCATCGGGGAGAGAGGGGAGTGATTGAACTATTTTTGGCTGAAATCAGGGAGTAATTATTTACCTGTAAGAATTGGCAAGAGGAATCCTGCTGCTGACTGCCCTTAGATTTGACTAGAGCTCTATCTAGGTTTAGGTTACCGGATCCTGCGCTGGTTCGTAGCTGGTTGTGGCTGCTGGTGTTGGTGTAGACCTCTCGGGCCCTGCTCACCGTTAGGCTTGATGACCATGCCCCTTTCTTCTCAATAGGCCCGTCCACAAGACCCAGTGGCAGCAAGGGGCCACTTCCTCCACCGATACAGCCATCGCTCTTATTGCTGTTACCACTAACTGGCATACATGCAGATGAAGCTGTATATTTCACATCGCTGTTGCTCCGAGAGGCTTTGAGTGCAGAGTGGTGGTGAGTGTGGCCGTGGCGTGCATGAGTGTGTGCATGCTCATTAACTGTCCCATAGGGGTCCATGATGAAGTAGTGTTGGGACTGCGAGGAGGAGAGATTTGGGAGGGGAGTCTGGGGATACTTATCAGGGTTGTTGCCAGGGCACTGACCTGTTGTCATAGCAATAGGTGAGGGGGAAATAGAGAGGGAGGGTGAGGGTGGAGGTTGGTGATGATGAGGGTGGTAAAGACACAGCTCCCGTTCCAGGTTGTCATCTGAGCTCCAGTATCCAGACCCTGGAGCAGATGCAGAGCCATGAAGCTGGGGATGGTGGTGGTGGTGGTAGCTTCGATGTTTGGGCTCTGCTGATCGACAGCGCTCACGGCTCTTGCTGCGCTTCCGGTGGCGCACTGCCCCAGGAGGAGCTGCACCCTCTGGGCTGGCCCTTGCACCACCACCACTGCTACCTCCTCCACCACCACCATACACACTCCCATTAGTTGTCCCTTTTGATGACTGAGTGTGTTGGGGCCCTTCCAATGAATGTGACTTGGTAAAGAGTTTCTGGACTGAGTGGACCAGATGGCGAATTCGCCCAGGACTGTCATTGTTGTCATTGGCTCCTATGGCCCCAGCGTGGGACAACACTCCTCGTTTGTACTGCAGTGTGTGGTAGCCATCTCTGGAAAATATCGGCTGTTGCTCATATGGGTCCGCAAAATTTACTGGTACCCAAGACTGAGATTTACCCCCATAGCCTCCTCCCCCTCCTCCTCCTCTTCCTCCTCCACCTACATATGGCACCATGGCCATACACTCATCCTTTACCTCAGGATGGTGAGCTGAGGAGGTAGAGTGACACCTCCGTGGGAAGGTTCCATATGGGACAATGCTGTTGCTTTCAGAAGGGTATGAAACACGCTGAGCATTGTAATAGGGCAACTCAGATGGGTGTGGCATAGGAATGGGCAATGGCATATCCATCTGGCCGAACAAATATGGCTTACGGTCAACATGGTGACCCAATGGATCGTATGATGGCTCATAGGAGACCATATGATGGTGACTCCGACTACTGGACAGGCCTTTCATGACAGGGTAAAAATGAATGGAGAGAGGGATGAATGGATGAAAGATGCCAGGCCTGTGATCAGAGAATGGCTGCAGAGGACTGTCCCTGGGAGGAGAGGTGAAGACTCTAGAAAACAAGAAGAACAAGGAAAATGCAGCATCAGGTAATGAATGTACATTCATAATGTTTGTTTAGTTTCTATTTAAAGAGCCAGTTAATTACAAACAATGTCCATCTTTGTATTGAAAGAAATTTATATTTGTGTTGTAGATATCTTTAAAAGCTTGACACTTTGAGCTTTTACCATGCTAAGAACCAGTCTTAAAAGGACACACATTTTTGCAATCAGAACTTTTCCTTTTGACTAAGAGAAATGCTCTTGTATCAAGGCATTCTGTAGAAGAGCAATATATTTGTATTTGTATTAAAGAATACCAGAAGTTATTTTCACTTTTCAGGCATTTTCTGACATTTCTAAAAATGTAATGAAAGCAAAACCAGTCAAACCCACAAGTTTTAGTCTGCAACTCAGACCTAAAGCTTACCTTTATCAGCATTAAGGAAAATAAGAATAACTCATATAAAAGACTGGTTTTGGGGTATTTTAAACACACTAAGTTTCCTCATTCTGAGCAAAATTACTTTGAAATAATCCAGAACATTGAAGACAGGCTTGAATCTGGTAGGCTGACAGATTAGGATTTGAAAGAAGGTTGCTTGAAAGGTTAGACCTAGCAGTGTTCTAAAGAAAACAAAGTACTGCTCTTTGCTCTTTCCCACCCAAAGAGCAGAATTGTCAGTCTGTTGCAATATATATATATATATATATATATATATATATATATATATATATATATATATATAAGATTACTTTTAATAGAGAAAGTTTTTAGACATCAACTGTGTCATTATGTATGCTCCATACAAGACTATCAATGTTTGCCTTGCATGTTGTGGTATAAGTGTGTCCTTTCATATTCCTGCTTGGGCCAAGATACAACTGCATAACACATTGTGACAGCACCACTGGTAGAAATGCTTTTAACATCCTCAAGTAACAGCCAGTGTTCTGAAAATACATACACACGCACCCACACATAACTCAATCCTACAAAACACGGTTGATACAGTTTGGAAAGTGGTTCAGTGGATGCTAATGTAATTTCTGATAGTTTTTTAGCAACAACTAGATAATTTCAAAAAAAGTTGAATAACATGAAAATGCTCTAAGCAAAGTAGAAGAGAAACTACTGTCAAGCAGTGGACGGAAACAAGCTGCACAAGATTATATAGGAGTAAAAAAGAGAATGGAGACTGACAGCTGAATCCCCCCACCAGTGTTTTTTCACCACCCCCTTGTGCATTTTCAGAGCCATATGTGCCAGGCATGCTGAGTTGATGCTGTGTGTGTAGGCAGAAGGAGAAATGAAAATAGGGTTGAGATCAAGTTATTTTAGGCTAAATGGAAGCTGTCAAACAAAAGCCTTTTGAGTCAGTCTCCGAGGGTGGATACCAGAACTAGAGGCAGACAGAATACTCAGTGTGCATCATGGAAGTGTGGATCATGTTCTACATGTGGATCATGTAGAACAAGATTCACAATAATCCACAGTGTAAAATTGCAAAACTGTTCTGTGTTTTCTATACCATTTTCTATGTCTTAGCAAGTCCCAGAAACAGAAACAAGGGGGCTTCCAGCCATAGTTGGGTGGCTTATCTCAGCTGCTCAAGGTAGTTAAAGACAAACTTAACTTAGTGTTTCCCAACCCCGGTCCTCACCCCATCTATTAAATGGAATCCATTTAACAACCATTTAATGGCTGTTAAATGGATGATTAACAGCCAGTAATCATCCATCAAACAATGGATGATTGCTTGAACTGCAGTCATCATCCATCAAACAATGGATGATTGCTTGAACTGCAGTCATCTAAATCAGTAGAATAAACCAGGGAGACATCTAAAACATGTAGGGCTGTATAAAATTAATAAATCTTACACCTGTTGGGTGGCTCTATGTGGTTCTAGACACAGGCTGATGCAAATGGATCTTTGGCTCATTTATTAAATGATAAAATATTGCCCTGTTTTTTCTTTCATCTATTCTTAATTGCCCCCCTTGAAAAAACAATGACTACCCTCACCCCCATGGTAAATTTGGTCTAGTACCAGCCTCTGAACCTAGCTCATTTGTATAGATATTTTGGTATTAGTCTAATACCGGAATTTAAATATTGAATAATGTGTTATAATCAGTTACTCCGTACGTGAGTAGAATTTTTATCAAATACATTTTACACTTGCTTATTTAAAGCTTAATCTACTTCTGTTTAACATGTTGAAGTTATACTACTTTGACAGGAGTACAGTTTTTTGGTACTCTAACCCACGTCTGTGTATAAATAATTGCACTACTGGTTTTTTGTTTTTACAAAAAACAGCCACAAAATAATGTGTACCGCTTCTGCGAGCACCCCTCCGTGGTGGGCGTCCCTCATTTTTATTTCTGAAAGGTGACAACCGTAATTACTACAGTAACAGGAAAAAGATCCTGCTCGGATCCTGGGTTATTTGAGTTGTTTTTAGGTTTGTTTTATTCTGTATTCCCTTGCTTCTTTTGATCAGATCAAACATGTTTCTTTTTAACTGTATCTCAGTTCTTAGTGACTGTATTTTCTGCGTCTAGTTATTCTTTTATGTTGTACTTCATTTCCCTCGCTGTGCCACTCTCTGACTGTCCTCAGCCTTCTGTCTGCTCTGTCCCATCACACCTGCAACCTGTTAGTCAGTTAGGCTGGTCCATTGTTCCAGCACTCACACAACCAGTATTTATTCACTTCTCTCTCATTCTTCCTAGCTGGTTCCTCCTGTTAAATCCTGTTCTTTGCCATCCTTTTTCCTTGGATTTGTGGTTTTTGTTCTTCTCTGGGCTTTCTTATTTCCCCGTGATTTTTGAATGTTAAATCTTCTACACTATTTTATGTCTCAGCCTGTTGCATTTGGATCCATCAACAAACACACAACATGACATTACTTTCAATTCAGTTTCAATAGATTCTCTTACCTGAACTGGGGGTCTGTATAAGTTTTACTTTCCTGTCCTTTTTCTTTCCTTTTTTCTTGTTTAGTTCTAAATCATTTTTCAGCCATTCCTTTTCTCTTAATAATTCACTCAGACACAACAAAGCCTACTCAGCATCATGTCACTGTCTGCATACAGCAAGTTTCTTTTTGCTTAATCAGCAGAGTGACAACAGCATTGTTCCTAAGACCAGTGTGCCTCACTTACACACTAATTTTGCTATGTGACTACTGCTGCTGACTCAGGGCATATCAATGCCAGTCAGCTTGGAGTCTCATTCCATATTTTTTATTGCCAGATTGTTAATCAGACTAAAACTTTTCTGGATTAGGTCAGTTAGTATTACGAGAATTATTTCAATTTGCTAAGTACCAAAACAAAAAAAAATCTTCATATCTTTAAAATAAACATTTGTCATGTGTAGAATTGCATTTTAAACTGTCTGATTGGGTCAAACAGTTTGAGTTGATTTTATAAATTTTTTACAATAACTTGCTAGAATTGTGGCCTGTTCCTCCTGACTGATCTGGAGTTCTGAGTCAGGTTTGTATGTCTTGCCCCTTTCAGGATTGTCCACAGATTTTCCATAGGACATAAGGCTTTGTGATAGCCACTGATTTGTCCTTTGTGTTTTTTCAAGAAAGGGTCAAATCTGGTTGCCAACATAGACAAAGAAGCTATAAATAGCTGGACAAAGTGAGAGTTCATGTATTGACTGAAGATTAATACATAAACTAAAAACTGGTGTATAGAAAATTTTTAAGTGTGTCTTTGTGAGCCTGCTGCTTTATTATTAAATTGAATATAATTTCATAATGTTTAAAATAATTTTTGTATAATTTTTGTCCAGGTTAACTTATAAAGTGAATATTGTTACAGGCCAAATTTCTATACTACAGAAAGGTCATTGTTTAGGATGCACAAATAGAAAATATTGGGCCGATAATGATGTTCAATATTTATACTGCAGTTATAAATATTACCATAACTGGCAAATTCTACCAGTTATTGTAGAATTTACCAATATTTTACTTTATTTTTTTATTCAATTACTCAATTAATTGTAAGAGTAATCAATAGAATATTCGATGACTAAAATAATTCTTTGCAACAGCCTGAATTTTAAGGCCACACTGTTTTCTGGTTTGACATGATGGGGAAATCAAAAGAAATGAGTCAAGACATGAGGAAGAGAACTGTGCAGCAGAAAACGTCTGGTTCATCCTTGGCAACAATTTACCGATGCTTCAAGATGCATTCATTTGTTGAAACAACAACAACAAATTATTCAGGAAGGAGATGGGTTTTGTGTCCCAAATATGAATGTGTTTTGGTCCAAAATGTGCAGATTGACCCCAGATGCTGCTGAAGCTGGTAAGACGTTGTGTCATTGATCACAAACTGTCCTGTTTGTGAATAACAAAACAGGACAAGTGAATATACTTCACTTGAAACATAAAAAGACAGAATGTAGTTTGCAAATGCAACAATACAGATCTTCATTTATGGAGACATGAGCTCTGGTCTGATAAAACTAAAGGAGAACATTTTGGGCATAATGACTATTGTTACATTTGGAGGAAAAACGGGGATACTTGTGCCATCCAAACTGTGAAGAATGGAAGTGGCAGCATCATGCTGTGGGTTTGTTTTGCTGCAGGATGAACAGGTCCACTTCATAAAATAAACTAGGTCATAAGCAAAGAACATTATATGGAAATATTGAAGCAACATCTAAAGCCATCAGTAATAGTGCGAATACAGGTTGGTGTAACCCTAAGCCTCCAGTCAAAGTGGCTTAAGGACAACAGTCAATGTTTAGGAGTGGCTACTACAAATCTATGAAGTTGTGTGCAGATCTAAAAAAGTGTGGAAGTGTGATTGCCTACAAACCCTATTTAGGATGAGCACCAAAATTCCGTACATTTGGGAGCATTTTAGGCACCTTTTTGAAAATTCCTGGGGGCTTTACCCTAGGTCACAGAGCGATGAGGTGTGGCTCTAAAAATAGCCCCATCCCTCGTTACCCATATGACATACCCTACTGTCTATTGTGACCCACGTTGACCCCGTGAGAGAACTCCAAAGAGGACAAAGTTCACCGAAGAATCAACTTCTAATGATCCCAAAAGGCAAATTATGTTGTAGTTCCACAAACAGACACCATTTGGCACAAGGTCATCTGGAACGAATTTCTGGACATTTGGGATCATCCGGGAATGATCCTAGATGGCAGCCATGTACATTTGGGATCATCCGGGAATGATCCTAGATGGCAGCGAGCCCCAAGTGGCAGGAATCCCATTATGCCACAGGGAGCATCCAAGAATATGCCCAAGTGGCAAGGCTAAAAGATATAAGTCCTATGAGCCCATTTGGCGCATGTGTGACGATAGTTGAGAGGTTAATTCCCCCGGCTAACATGCGGGGGACCCTGGATCGAGGCCAGGCCCCGACCAAACTTTCCACTGTTTGTTTGTGGATGGTCAAAGACATAAGCACTAGGAGCCCTTCCATATGCATGGTTCCAGTAGTGTAATGGTTTACGTACTTCGGCGTCTTGCCAGCGCCCGGGGTTCGAATCCAGAGCACTCTGGTAACCTTCTTGTGTTTTTTTTTTTTCATTTTGCCACCAGGGATCATCTGTGAATGATCCTAAATGGCAAAGTTAAAAGATATAAGTCCCATGAGCCATTACTTCATCGAGATAGGTCTGTAGCCTAGTGGTTAAGCATCACGGTTCTCAAGCCAGAGACCCAGGTTTGCTTCCCACTAGCTGCAGGCCGCCCTTATGTCTCATTTTTGCCACCAGGGATCATCCAAGAATATGCCCAAGTGGCAGGCATGCCATCTTGCCACCAGGGAGCATCTGTGAATGATCCGAAATGGCAAGATTAAAAGATATAAGTCCAATGAGCCCCATTGAAATACAACCTTGATAGCCGGGAGGACAAAAACCTAGCCTCCCACCTGGGAGGCCTTGATTCGAATCTGGCCTAAGCTGTCAGTTTTTATGATTTCAATGGGAACATTGAGAGATAAGGACCATTTGACAATGATGTATCATATTTCTCTGTTGGCAAAGTGAACTAGCCAGCTGACTCTCAGTCAAGTGGCCAGGGTTCAACTCCCACTAAACTACCAACAAAAAAAGCAGTGTCCCTTTGGGGACACAACTTTTTCTAAGATGCTTTTGCCACCAGGGATTATCTGGGAATGATCCCAAAATACAAAGTTAAAGGTATTTTTGGAGGATGCTCATTTTGATGTAAGAGAGACATTTCTTGAACAGAGTGGTTACATTTTTTACACCAAATTACCAATGTGAACAACTATCTTACAATATTTACAAACAAAAGTATAATGAAAATTTTTAATGCACACCAAACAAATTCAAACTAACCCACACACCAATCAAATTCAAACATACAAAATAATTACTTTTTGCCTATCCTGGGGCGTAAAATCTTCCTTTTCGTGTGAACCGAATGCTTCTTTTACGCAGCTTGTAGTACAGGATTGGGCTACACTGTGGGAGGTCTAAAACACCTCTTTTGGTATTTTTTCTTTTTAATGGGGATTGCTGCGTGGTGGCCTGGGGGGACTGCATGGTGTCCTGTGGACTGCGTGGTGGCCTGCGTGGTGGCCTGGGTGGACTGGCTGTCCTGGGTGGACTGCGTGGTGGCCTGGGTGGACTGCGTGGTGGCCTGGGTGGACTGGCTGTCCTGGGAGGACTGCATGGTGGCCTGGGTGGACTGCGTGGTGTCCTGAGTACTGGCTGTCCTGGGAGGACTGCATGGTGGCCTGGGTGGACTGCGTGGTGTCCTGGGAGGACTGGCTGTCCTGGGAGGACTGCATGGTGGCCTGGGTGGACTGCGTGGTGGCCTGGGAGGACTGCGTGGTGGCCTGGGAGGACTGGCTGTCCTGGGAGGACTGCGTGGTGGACTGGCTGTCCTGGGACTGGCTCGGACAACAGTAGGAGTGCTCCAACTCCTGATCCACTTTCTAAAATACAAAAAAGACAACATTACATGACTTTTCTGTCCATATGTCAGGCACTTAAATACATGCCATTCGGGATCATCTGTGAATGATCCTAAATCGCAGGTACTTTATGTCTGCAATGTGGGGTGATGGATTGTAAAATGAAGACTAACCCTTTTTTTCTTGACTGGCTCCTCGCCTTCCCCCTCACTGCTTGAAGACTTGGACAGCAAAAGAGGAGGCATCGTGGCTTTGCTTGTTCCTGGGGTGTCCGGGTCGGTGGCCAACAGGAACTTCTTTCTCAGCTCAGCGAGTTGTTCTGTGCTCTGACTGAGAGCATAACATTTTTCGGCTGTCGTGGTGTCGTGGCACATGCTCTTACTTATTTTTCTCCTTGTGCCCGGAGACGACGTTTCTGGCCTTTAAACATAAAGGATGTTGTTCAATATTTAGGTTTTTTTTTATTTTAACAATGAAAAAGTGATATAATTACTTACATATGTAGCAATGGAGGTGTGGAAATCGGTGAATGTTGGGTTCCCGCTGAACCCCATCTCTGACCACGCACTTTGAAGGTGCTGCTGCAAGTTTGTCACTTTCTGCTGGTTCTCATTAAAGAGGACCAGTTCGGTGGATGGATGGAGAGTTTCCCTGAGATGGAGCCACTGCTCCAACCATCCGAACTCCTCCACCGTCAAAAAAAGCTGAGCTGGCCCAAAGGCCTTGTTTGTCTTATGCTCCTTTACCTGTCATGCCAAATGAGAGAGTATATTACCTGCCATTCAGGATAATCTGTGAATGAGCCTAAATGGCACCTTCATATCTGTCATTCAGGATCATCTGTGAATGAGCCTAAATGGCAGGCACTGAATTAGATCTAACAAGGACTTAAGTGCAGTGTCTTGAAACTTACATTAATGACAAATCCCTCGTCTCCACATTTTGCATCACATCGCGCCTCATCCACTTCGGCAATGGTCATGTTGGTCAGTACTCCTGTCCGATGTCCGTACAGGCTGGCGGTGTACAGACTGAAGTGACCATAGAAGTGTCTGATGTTTGCAGGACTGGGCTTTGTCTCGATGGCATCTACAAAAACATAAATTAAAACTCAGGTAAGAAACTAAATAAGTGCCTGCCATTTAGGATCGTCAGCAAATGAGCCTAAATGGCAGGCACCCAGGTAAGTGAATATAGCAAAGAATTTGATATAAGTCTTACCGAGGAGCTTGGGAATTATTTGTCGTGCCTTTTTTTGGCACGCTCTGAGGTCCTCTTTTGAAATGGTCCTAATTTGCTTCTTTTTTTTGACCAGGATCTGGCAGAGCACGATGCGCCGGCTCAGTTTCTTCAGGTCAGAGCACAGGGCTCTCAAGATGGCCACCATCGACTTCTTTGAGACACGAGAAGTCGATGGTGGCGTGTCGTTGAAGAAGCTCAGGAACTCAGAGATGTTCACCAAGTACAGTTTGATAGTGGTGATAGCCTTTCCTTGAGTAAACAGGTGTTCCGGCCACCTGATCAGACAGAAATGTTTGAACTTAAACAAGAACACATACATTAATTAACATGCATTAGAGAGATACTTACTCATGAACCCTGCTTATGTTTTCAAGGAAGGTCCAATTTAGCAAAACCGGCCTTCCCTCAGTGAGGAACGTCAGGAAGAGTATCACCCTCCCGATCTTTGATTTTTGATTTTCAATTTGCTTCTCGGTACTCATGGAGCCCTTCAAGTGTACCCAGTACTCCTCCATATACTCAACTGCATACAAAATATTTAAGTGAACTTGTATGGTTTATACAATAGAAAAATGAACCAAGCAGTGACATTACTTACGGATTGATGATGGGAAGCCTTGACAAGATTTCAGCACAGACAGGGTGATTTTTTTCTTTTCCTTCGGTTGGTCCTCAGAAAACGACAAATAACCCTGATCTTCATAATCAGGAAGATCCTGAACATGATGTGCTCCAGAAGGCCCCGCCTCTGAGTCTCCAGACTCCTGGGTGCTTGCCTTCTGGAATGCCTGTTAAAGGTTAAAGGGTAAGTAAGAAACACAGGTAAGTGCATAAATAAGTGTTTGCTGTCTGGGCTCATGTGTGAATGAACCTAGATGGCAGGAGCCTAGCAAGCTAGGCTCTTGCCATCTAGGCTAGATGGCAAGAGCCATCTTGCCATCTAGCCAAGATGGCTAGATGCCAAGATGGCTAGATGGCAAGATGGCTAGATGGCAAGCCCTGGATGGCAGGAGCCTAGCAAGCTAGGCTCTTGCCATCTAGGCTCATGTGTGAATGAGCCTAGATGGCTTACCTGAATAACTTACCTGTTATTCAGGTAAGTACTGAATATATTGAAGAAATGTACATACCTCTTCCAAGGACTTTATTTTGGATTTGGCTTTTTGTATCCAACGGTCCTTGTTTCGATGCTGCCTCAACAGCTCCTTGATCTTGTCTGCCTTTTGTTGGCAGTCAAAGCAGGAGCTGGAGGCAGCATCAAGATCAGTACTGTCCCAAATGACCTCTTCATCCTCATCATGCTGATCAAGGCTTGAGATCATCGGTGGGGTCGGGTTTGAGGCCCTGAGGGCCCTCAAACCATCGATGGTGACAGTCTTTTTAAGGTTTTTTACAATGCCGTCCAGGATTGTTTGGTCCAGCTCCGGGTGGCCCTGGTCAAGGTGCCTGTCCAGCCAAGACTTGGCAAATCCACAGCCCTGGACTGGACAGGACGTGTCTGGATTGGTAATGGAGTGGTGGCTCATTAGGTGTTTGCCCATGTTGCGATAGTCAAACTCGCAGAGCGGGCAAGACGACATCGACTTGGGTGGAGTCATTTTTAGAACTGCAAAAAATAAAATGGCATGCACTAAATTAGATGCTCCTTTAAAACACAAACGGGTAAGTAAAACAGTTGCACTAATCAAGCATGCTACTCTCAAGCTAAAGATGCTTTCACAGTTATCTTAAACATCACACGGTTATTTTCAAAAGTATGTGCTTTCTAAGCTTCAATTTCTTCATAAAGAAACACATTTTAATCCTATTCAGCCAATAAAATCAACTTACCGAAGAAATCAACGTGCTTGCTGCTCCTTTCAGTGAAATCAGCTTGCTTACTGTTCCTTTGTGTCCTCCAGACTAAGCAAATACCTTGCACCTGGCACATCAAAACATGATCCTTTATGTCATGTGACTGCAGTGGCGCCACTCCTCCTCTTGTCTGGCAGGAGCAGTAATCAACTTGCACCTGTGAAGTTCCGTTTTTTTTTTTTTTTCGTTTTGCCACCAGGGATCAGCCAAGATTACGCCCAAGTGGCAAGGCCAAAAGATATAAGTCATATGAGCCCATATGGCACATGTGTCACTATAGTCGAGAGGTTAATTCCCCCGGCTGTCATGTCGGAGACCCTGGTTCAAGGCCAGGCCCTGACCAAACTTTTTCACTGTTTGTTTGTGGAGGGTCGAAGACATAAACACTAGGAGCTCTTCCATGTGTATGGGTCCAGTAGTGTAATGGTTCATGAACTACGGCGTCTCCCCAGCGCCCGGGGTTCGAATCCAGAGCACTCTGGTAACCCTTTTTTTTTTTTTTTTTCCATTTTGCCACCAGGGATTATCTGTGAATGAGCCTAAATGGCAAGTATGCCATTTTGCCACCAGGGATCATCTATGAATGATCCCAAATGGCAAGGCACTTTTGCCATCCCGGTATCATTATCAATGGGAATTTGGAAACGGGGGGATCCAACATTCCCCAGGGCCTTAAAGGGGGCGTGTCATGCAGTTAATGGGACAAAAGTGGGCTCGGCCCATCCCCCACACTCGGAAGAATAAACGGAATGAGGCGGAACGTTGTCCGAAGCCCCCCTACGCTGGGGGGGCCAGGACCACTTGGGAGCACTCCCTGGTACCCCAAATGGCAAAACACTTCACAGACAATGGCTCCAGTCGTGAAATGGAAGAAGCAGCAGGACCTGAAGCTTAAGACTTGGGCTGAAGAATAGCAGTCCACACTTAGAGACAAAAGACCTCTAAGGACTTGCCATTTGGCTACAAGCTGCTCCTCTCTATACTATGAGCTTCCCAAAAAATACAGGGCACCAGTAGTCCAATGGTCACTATGGGGCCAAATGACAGGCATAATGGAAGTCAAATGGCTACGGATTTAGCCTGGAGTTCAATAATGCAGGAACAGTTGCCACATAGGCTCATCTGTCAATGATCCTAAATGGCAAGCAAAAAGGTATAAGTACTATGAGCCCAGGGTAGCCACATGGTTCCAACAGCCGAGTGGTTAATGTGCCCGACTTATGCATGGAAAACCTGGATCGATTCCCATGTGAGGCACAATAACCACTACACCACTGGATCCATACGTGCTCTGTGGCTGCTGCCAATGGGACTCCATGCTCGTTGGTGTGCAGAACCACTACACAACTGGATCCAGGAACCGTACTACATCAGAAGCATGGTGAGACCTTGTTGCTGAACATCCCA
Source organism: Poeciliopsis retropinna (assembly GCA_010277075.1). Lineage (NCBI taxonomy): Eukaryota > Metazoa > Chordata > Actinopteri > Cyprinodontiformes > Poeciliidae > Poeciliopsis > Poeciliopsis retropinna. The sequence goes on from VMRM01000021.1 coordinate 9,223,099, forward strand.
GTATCACTTGCAGCCATGGGCAGTGAATGGACAGCCACTGATTAAAATCTGTCACCTGGTGGGACAAACCATTGGACCACTGGAATCACGGCTGGAACCTCCTTTTATTTGTGACCCCCTTTTGTCTGGTCATCCAGAGAACCAGGGGGACTCATGGAGGTCCTTTACCCAGGAATGGAGCACCAAAGTCCCGCATGGAGGTAAGCTGACCACCCCCCCTTGGACCTCCAGAGGACCAGGGGGACTCATGGAGGTCCTTTACCCAGGAATGGAGCACCAAAGTCCCGCATGGAGGTGGGCTGACCACAGCTGGAACCTGTACTTTTATTTATGACCTGGGGGGTGGGGGTTTGACTATGCAGGAACTATGAAGCTGCCATCTAGGATCATCTGTGAATGATCCAAAATGGCAGCAGCTTCATGTTTGCCATTTAGGCTCATTCACAGATGATCCTAAATGGCAAGCATAAAAGATATAAGTCCCATGAGCACTTATGAACCACATGGTTCCAGCGGCCGAGTGGTTAAGGTGTCCGACTCGTGAATCAAAAACCAGAATCGATTCCTGTGTGCGGCACAATAACCATTGCACAACTGGATCCTTCTGCTAACTATGCTTTGGCAGTGGGACTCCGCTGGTGTTGGTGGCAATCATTACACAACTGGATCCTCATTCTGTATCCCTGGCATTGCCGATGGGACTCTGAACAAACCACTACACAACTAGATCCAAGAACCGTATGACATCATCAGCATGGTGTCTGAGACATTGCAGCTGCAGAAAGTCTGAGGGTGACTTGCAGCCATGGGCAGTGAATAGACCACTACACAACTGGATCAAGAAGTTGAACAATGTGCAATCACGGCTGGAACCAACACTTTTATTTTTGACCAGGGGGACTTTAAAAATGCAGGAACAATGAAGCTGCCTTTAGGGATCATCTGTGAATGATCCAAAATGGCAGCAGCTTCATGTTTGCCATTTAGGCACATTCATAGAATATCCTAAATGGCAAGCATAAAAGATACAAGTCCCATGAGCACTTATGAACCACATGGTTCCAGTAGCCCAGTGGTTAATGTGTCCAACTTTCAGACAGGAAACATGGTTCGATTCCCATGTGGGGCACAATAACCATTATACCACTGGATCCATACGTGCTCTGTGGCTGCTGCTCGTGGGACTCTGAGGTTGTCAGTGGGCAAAACCACTACACAACTGGATCCAGAAACCGTACTATGTCATAAAGTATGGAAGGTCCTTTACCCAGGGATGGAGCACCATAGTCCCACATGGAGGTAAACTGACCACCCCCCCATTGGACATCCAGAGAACCAGGGGGACTCATGGAGGTCCTTTACCAAGGGATGGAGCACCATAGTCCCGCATGGAGGTGGCCTGACTACCCCCTTGGACCTCCAGAGGTCAAACACTTGGTAAAATATCATCAAGAGCCTTTGCCACAAGGGACCACTCAAGCATGACCCCTTGTGGCACTCAAATCCAAAGACAAGAGCTCCATCCAGTGGAATTTGCAAATATAGCAATTGCACCCAAATGGCACTAAATGATCCCTTGTGGCCCATTCAATGAAATACCGAAATGGCGCATTTTGCTTCTCCCGCCACTTTGGATTCATGCCATGTCATGCCGGTATCAAATTGTATGGAAACTCTCTGCCACTTCGGTCCGTCACCCTAACCTGACTGAGTAGAAAACCTTAAAATGCATATTTCAGAAAGGTCAGATACTGGTGCGACAGGGCTCAGTACTTAATCCAATTTGTTTTACTACCATTTGGAAAAATCAATAGGCAGCACATGATAAATTTCCAGTTATGCTGATGATACACAGCTATTTTAAATTCTGAGTTGTTGTTTTTGGATCTGAATCTCAGAAATAGAAACTGCTTCGTCAATCACTTGACTTAAATTGGCCTCCAATGATAAAGTAAATAATCTCTGTGTTATTTTTCATCAGGATGTGTCATCAAAGTCCCATATTAAACAAGTTTTTAGTATTTTCTCTTTTCATCTCTGGAATATTGTCAACATTAGAAATAGTACAAACTATTCCATGCATTTGTTACTTCAAAGATAGTCTGCTGTAATTTGTTACTATTAGAAAGTTCATAAAATGTAGTTGGAAAACTTCAACTAATTCAAACTGCTGCTGCAAGAGTTGTGATGAAAAATAAAGAGAGCTCATATTTTTCCTATTTTAGCTTTCTTTCATTGGATCCCTGTTAAATACAGAAAAGCCCTTAATTATCAAACTCCATCATGCAGGAGAGACCTGATGTTCCTAACAGAGCACTTGGCTCTCAAACCTTTAGAAGCTGGTTCCTACAGGTTCTGAAAGCAGAATGGGGGACAGATCCTTAGTTCTCAGGCTCCTCTACTGTGGAACCAACTCCCAGTTTTAGTATGTGAGGTAGACATCCTGTCCACTTTTAGGAACAGGCTTAAAACCTTTCTTTATGATAAGGCAGATAGACTGGTTTAGGTTATCCTGAGCTATTTCTGTTGTTATGATACTAACAACATCCATCTGGAGGACAAACTAACCCAATTTTCCTCACGTTCTTCTTCTACTCCTCTCCAATTGACATTATTTGCAGTTACACTGTTACCTTTTTGTTTTGTGTCAGTTATTTGTCTTTCCATAGAAGCTACAACTGGTCTGTCATTCTGTTTGTTATTCCTTCCTGGAGGAGCTGAGATGATGCTGCCATCAACTCATCATTCTCTTTCTCCTGCTATTAACTTTTTACTTTCATGGACATCAAAATTAATCCTACATCAGTGAATCTGTTTTTTCTTGTGCATTCTGCTCTGTCTTTACAAACCCCACAAACACAACGCACAGTGAGCACATTATATACATAAATACAGCTGACACTTGTAAGCAAAGCATCTTCTTGCTGCAGTGTTTAAAGATATTATACAATTTACTGAATAAGGCAGTAATATATTATTATTACTAAGGGTCTGTTTGGTAAATTTGCTTGCAGTGTTTTGTTCATCTGTTTTTGTGTTGAATAAAAATTTTAAAGTTTGATTAAAATATTACACAAAATTACAAATTCCTGCTTTTGAGACAGAACTTCTCATACAGGGAACGTTGAACACAAACAGAAAAGAGCTGAACTTCCCATCACTAGTTCCATATATGGAATTGGCACAAGTCAGATTTTTTTTCTTTTTTTGGTGAAAAGATCAGAATCGAGTCGTTGAGAGTGCAGTGAAAATATCAAATTTAGTTTGCATTGGCCTGCTGTGTCGCTGGAGCCTTGGTTTCTGTCTGAAAGCGTTTCAGACCTTTTCCTTGGTATTTTTGCCTCTAGTGTCATTTTGACACCTTTTTTGCTTTTGACTGTGCCTCTGCCTTGTGATTTGGATACCTCTTCTATTCCTGACTTATTTCCTGTGTGTGAACCTTTGGCTTGTTATTATATACATTGACTTTTGGTCAACAATAAATTGACAGGCTGAAGTCAATCGTTTGACTTCAGTCTGTCTAGTTCATTGTTAAACTTGATAAGGCATATGATAAGGCATTTATTAAATTGTATTTAGTCTCAATGTCTTTGTTTGATGAAGGATGCAACAAACAAAGTTTCTTGGCTTATTGCAGAAGCCACATGGAAATCACAAAATGCACCCGTCTACAATATGTACCCTTTCTAATTTGTACTTCTTTTAGAATATCTTAGGATACATTTTTCCTCTTAGCACCTGGAATGTGTAGAAATATTAGGATTTATTTCTAGTGTCAAGATTAAACCATCCACTATGAACAGCTCTGATTATTGTCGTTATGTAACTCATGCTCTGAAGACAGTGGAGATCATTTCATCTGGGCAAAAAGACAAAACAGAATCTCAGAGTAAAATGGAGAGCTGAGAAAATACTGATGGATGTCACAGTTCCTCTCTCCTTCTCCCATCACTCCATCCAATAAAACCCCAATTCCGTCAAAGATGTACGTCACAAACTATGTGGAAAGGATTTTTTTGCTTCTGACTGTTCGCCCACTGACTATTATGATTCAACACAGCCCTTGGAGCCAGTAAGAGAAGAGATGAGGAGGAAAAACTGAGACGAGAGGAGCAGAGCGTAGGCTTAACCTCCCTGTCTTCATATCTGAGGGGAGATCAGCTCTGCAGTTCTTCTTTTTTTGAAAAAAAGACCCAGGGTTTGTGCATGCCTGTAAAGCCTACAATAGACAGACAGAAAGGAACAGCTCAGTAGTGGGATGTGTGAAGGAGGTGGGGACGGAAACAACCAGCTGACTGTGAAAGAAGGATGAATCATATTTTCAGCACTCATCTCCTCTTGTCATGGTCCCCACAAATTGTGTAGCCTGATTATTTTAGACTGAATGTCTTAGACAATAAAACACTCTTTCATGCACTTCTGTGTATAAGAGCGAGAAAGAATCGAGGTGTAAAGCTGCTTACTGTAGGTGAATGGATATGCATGTATCAATTTGTGTAAGATTGAGAAAAAATACACTACAAAATTAATTTAGATGTGGCTAATATAATGGTGATAATGCCATAAGTGCTATGTTGCAGTGGTGTAATTGATCTGCTGTCAATTTCTACTGATAGAGCTAATCTATGATTAATACTTTTCTCAACTCAACTTCAAGATGTCAACTTTCCGCCATTAATAGGTGGAGTTTCAATGCTTTCTCGTTGCTGCCTATAAGAGGAAATAAATTCATGATTCATATTGTTCCAATACAGGTATTGCCGGTCTGTTTTCCCCTTCTATTTTCCCTTTCTATCCCCTTTCTTAACACAAAAAATAATTTGTGTACAATCATTGAGGAGGAGACATCAGGCATAGAGACAGCACAGAAGCACTTAACAGGGAGGTTTTTATTTTAATCAGGAGAAAGGCCAGAAATGCCCACTGTAAATGTCATTTCTTTAGTTTGCGGTTCAACCACAGGCAGTTATTACTGCTCCTTTTTATAGGCACAATCTTACTGTGAGTCATGTGTTCAGCAGTCTCAGGTTGGTAAAACACCCCACAGGAGACAGGATTGCTAAAGCAATGTCAATACCAGCAAATGTTCCTTATGAATGCTAAGATTATCATTAGTTATTTTTTAAAAATAATCTCTGATAATGAGGTGGGGAGTGTGGTTATGGAGAAGGATGTCTGAAGTTTCCCCTCGGAATGTTGCCCTGTGGCTTCACCACTGATAACGTAATTATACATGCATGGATGATTGAATGAAAGAGATAGTTCATGGTTCTATAGGCTGAAGATGGAGGAGTAGTGTACTCATCTGGTGTGTTTGCTCATTAATCAGTCAATAAAGCGACATATTAAAGATTGGAACAATATGCACTGTACATTACATCTGATATGATCAACCAAACCAATTCTTAGTGGTGATCAAACAACAGAATCCCAGTGGGTTATTAGATCGTGTAGCAGACAGAAAAAGATCTGCTGATACACTTTGGTATCCAGTCAGATATAGGTTCCATTCATGACCCGCAGATTACAGCCGGGTGAAAAACAACAATGAACTCTATTGTAATAGCTGTTTGATCGAAATTATGAAATTATATTCATCCTATGTTTAATAATTTAATAGTTTAATAATTTCACTCAATTCTGATCCTAAACTGCACAACATTTTGGGGGATGTAGGCAGAGGGAACAGAGGGAAGAGTCTAGGGAAAATTCTGCCTCCAACATATTCAGGCATGCTCCTCAGAGGTCCATGCAGACTCAAAGCAGCAGCCAATAGAGTTAAGTAGCATTGCACCTATGTATTTTTGTATTTTCAATTTCTCAAGCTGGATTTTCATATATATATATATATATATATATATATATATATATATATATATATATATATATATATGTCTGTTGATTTATTTCTATTTATTGACGTATGGAGTGAGCGTTACAAACTGCTCAAGTTACAGCCACATGGTCAGTGCTAATCAGACCAAAGATGACCAAAACACAGAGTTGATATATATATATATATATATATATATATATGTTTTAAATATACTTTAAGTAACAATTGTCCACAAATGCTTTGGAGTAATGTTCCAACATAAAAAGTATCTAAACCAGTAAATCCATGAAAACTGAAGCACACACAGAGGTGTACATACTACACAAAAGACAGTTTAAATGTTAGTTGCCATTTATTTCAAAATAATACATGCATCAATTTAGGGGAGAATTTTACAATACCTGAAAACAAGCTTTATTACTTTTCATTCTTCAGTTAAGCAATTTCATTTGCACAACATCATAAAATGTTTGCCTAAAGTAAATATTAATGCTTGCTGAAAATCAGTTGATTATAAGCAACTGAAGACATTCTGACAAGGTTGTTTCATGTCAATGTATGAGTAAATATAGTCCATGTTCACTCACCGTGTTTAAATCCCCATCATTATGGATCGGCTACAAGGTGGAAGGGACTGACATCTCCCTCTAACAGGTTTCATATTACCACCAATTATCTAGGAAAACACAAACAAGATAGAAAAGAAACTGACATTAGATTGAATTAGAAGTCATATCATTAAATGATTTTTCTCAGGAGATTTTTGACTGCATACATCCATCCATTCATCTATCAAGTCAGCCAGAGAGTCAACCAGCTAGCCAGTTTTCCTGTTTCTTCGCCATTAGTACACTGAGTTCAAGATTGATTAACAACACTAAGACCTTCTTTTGGCTCTGATTGGTTATTTTTGAACGTGAGTGGTGCATTTGTGCCAATTGCTTTACTAAATCAATGAGGAAGTTTAAGACGGGTTATCTGTCTCATAACATACTTTCACAACATAGTGAGAGTCAGCAAACATATAAAAACACAGATTTTTGAATAGAAGTTCAAAAATCTTGTAGCTTATTGTAGCTTTAAGATATCTCATGTTTATTACTTACTAATGCATTTGTAACATCTGTGAAAAAGAAATGGGGTCTTGAGTTTTGATCAGTCACCATCAAATTTAATCTAGTAAAGAATTAAATACTTTTATTAATATGCTATTTTCAGTTATCAAATTCTTATGATTTACTTAATTCCCTTATTTGCTCTCCAGCAGTCCTTACTGCCATTCTCTGTAAAACTTTGTTTTAAAGGCTGTGCATAAGACTGACATGAAGCTGTTATAAACATGACATAACTCCTGTCAAGAACATGAAGGCGTCATCATGAATGTTTATGACTGTTAACATTAAGTGTCATTCAGTAAATAATGTCACTTTAATGAAAAGTTGACATGATTTAAAATGTCTTTCTTATGACAACTTGACATGAACCAAGAAATCATAATCTCTCATAAGTATGACATTACAGGTATTAATAGTCAAACTTAATTAATTATCAACACATTATGTAGCTTTATTAAGTTATTATTAAATTGCTCTGCCATTTGTTGTTAGGCTTAACTTTCTTCATCTAATTGATCCTATAGTATTCCAGTAAGATGTCTACAAAGCACTTAAGAACTTTGCATTTGAAACATATTATTCAAGGTTTTGTTTTGAGTAGCACAATGTGCCATCTCCACCAGTGAGAAGCAGCAGTGTGCTAACTGGAATGCAGTGTGCTTAAAATATCAAGAAGAAATCATAACACAATTTACAAGACCTCCGGTGTAAAATGAAACAGAAGTATGTAACCTAATAGATATATCAAATATGTTTCTTATTAAATTTTGGTTTTTGTTTAGAAGAAAACATTGCCTATATTTTTTCTTTCTAGGTAAAGTTAGCTTTCAGCAATTCAAATTAAAGCTAGCTTAAACTCTGTTGCTGGAAAATGCAGGTAGGATCCTTAATCCTACCTGCATTTTAAAGGCAGGAAAATAGATGGAGATGGAAAATCTGCCAATTTGTTCTCACTGTGCAGAAAAGAGAGGCAACATTTTCCTTCAAAACAACATAATTTTGTAATGCTGTCAGTGTCCAAACATTTCAGAGCAAAATATGCCATCTGTCTCAGTTCAACCTTGACTGGTAATGCATACCTCTCTCCTTACTTTAAATGTAGCAATAGAAACTGAAAGCTCATCACCTAGCTATAAAACTCTGAAACCTGCACCCTACTTTTGTTGTTGTGCCGCCGGCAGCAACCTGGATCCCACAAGGGGGTGAGACCAGCTGAGGCTTTGCAGCACAGACAAGCAGAGGAACGAACCTTAATTTATTCTGTCATTTCTAACTGCTCTCTTTCTCAGACCATTGTGCAACCAAAATAACAGCACATATGTTGCCTTTAATTTGAGTGCTAAATGAAGAAAATTACGAAGAACATGGCATCATGAGGCAACACATCCCCAAGCCTCTGTCATCTTGTGTTCTAAACTTCATTAGAACAGTGGTCTTCAATGATCTTGGAGGCTACAAAGGCCCTAGAGGCCCTGTACAATGCTAGTCTGGACTAGCAGTGTTTCAGAAATTATGGATTGTGTGTAATACTTTGGGCATTTAACTTCTATAGGAATATTGGTAAAGCAGTGTCAACTATTCCATCCTAACCTCATAGCAGCCAACCTTAAATTGTTACCATATTGATCGTTGGCACATGATGTCATACACTTCATAAAGTGGCCCACTCCGCTATGTCGTGCACCCTATGCACTTGTTAACTCCTGTGAAGATTGCAAAAAAAAAAAAGACACTCCTAAAGCCTAAGATTGCATTTATTAAGTTGCTTTCATTGTAAAAATGATCATAAGTTGCTGATTCATGCTTCTCCATTCTGTCATGCATGAGGTCCAGAACCGTCAGTCTGACGTTCCCAGATAACAGCATACCACCACCCAACTTTTTTCCCTGTTGTATCAGAGCTAACTACTGTCACTGCCGAGCTAAAATGATGGAGAGAAATATATACACCCTCTGACACCTAAATGATGCTAAAATGAGTTGCAGATTAAACAGTTTAAGCACCCAGTAGCAACAGCATCAACAGAGTCAGCTATAAGATGAGCTATGATATTTTAGGAATCAGATGGCCCTGTCTAAAATAAACACCCTAAAAAAGTAAGAAAGCTTCAAAGAATACTTTATAATTACTTAAAGCCAGCAGTGAGATATTTCACATTTTTGTTTCACAAATACACTGGAATGTAAATGTTATGCAAGGTAGGGTATAACAAGAATTATCTGTATTGCGAACTGTTCACAAGGTAACCGGTCGTAGTAATGCTCAAATAATTTGTTTTAATAGGAATTACCATGTAAGCTATTATACGAATCAAAGATTAGAAAGATATTATCTGAATCCATATATTCATCAGCAGAGTGTGTTCTGTGTGTCTCACACTTAACTGCACATATTTTAATTAAACATTGTATTTTATAGCAATACAACTCCCCTCCTTGTTCATTCTTTTAAATTTTGATTATTCTTATTATTGAGTGTTTTCTTTCCATACTGCTATCCTTTGCTATTAAATAATACACTAAAATCACCTTTATTTGTCTTTATGGTATGTTACTATGAATACAACACATCATGGAATATACTAAGCTGGATATGATATTTTATGTGTAAATGGGAGTTAAATAGAGGACATATTTGTTCCTGAGTTGTTTTACATTTACAAGATGTACTTAAGAGTTCATGACAGAGTAGAAGAAAGCTGTTTTGAATATTACTGTTCAAAAAGTAACATTAATTTAACTATGTCACTTTAGAGGAATACTTGATCAGTTTATTATCAAGCTTTGTTGCTGAAAAATTGCTCTGCAAATAAAACTTCTGCTTCTTAAAAAGAGAATTCATTAATCAGAAATACATTTCCTTGTTTTCACAGAAAATATCATGGAACAATACTCCATGACCATGCTCCTAACAAAATTTACAGACAGGGAGACGGATTAGAAACCAACCTAAGCCTGGCTAATTACTCTCCTCAGGTGCTTTTGGAGAATTCACCACCTGAGCACCAAACAGACATTTGCAGCATGCCAGACTCCAGAAGCAAGTTGAATAGCTATTTACAGATGGTTGTGGCCCCCTACCCTGCAGATACTGGAGGTCCACTGTTCTGAGCTGTTTTACATCTGTGAAACCTGATTTTTTTTTCACCAAATAATTTGAGTTAATTTAGAGATTGCTTGATGATTTTCAGCTGTTTAATATTCTCAGCTAGAAATAGTCTCAAGGGGTTGGACACTCTTACACTCTGGAGTTGCCCCTGGTGAAAGGCGCCAGGCAGGAGGGGGCATATTTGTTGCCCCCAATCTTGGTGCCTGTACATTTCACCCAGGTGAACGAGAGGATAGCCTCCCTCCACCTATACGTGGTGGGACAGGTTCTGACTGTTGCTTGTGCTTACGCGCCAGCAGTTTAAATTACCCACCCTTTTTAGAGTCCTTGGAGGTCCCCTTTCTGGGGACAGCCTTGTTCTGCTGGGGGACTTCAATGCTCACAATGGGCAATGACGGTGAAACCTGGAGTGATATGGTTGGGAGAAATGGCTCCCATAATCTGAACCTGAGTGGTGTTCTGTCAATGGACTTCTGTGCTCGTCATAGATTGTCCATAACGGACACCATGTTCAGGCATAAGGGTGTCCATATGTGCACTTGGCACCAAGGACACCCTGGGCTGTAGTTTGATAATAAACTTTGTTGTTGTCACATCGGATTTGGGACTGCATGTTTTGGACACTAGGGCAAAGACATGTGCACAGCTGTCCACTGACCACTACCTGTTGGTGAGTTGGCTCCGGTGGTGGTGAAGGCTGCCAGTGAAATCTGGTAGGCCCAAATGTATTGTGAGGATCTGCTGCTGCTGAAATGGCAGAGTCTCCCATGAGACAGAGCTTTAATTCTCACCTCTGGGAGAACTTTGAATACATTCAAGGGAATAAGGGGGATATTGAGTGGACCATGTTTCACCCCTACATTGTTGAGGCAGCTTATCGGAGATGTGGCCACAAGGTTCTCGGTGTCTGTCACAGCAGCAACCCACGAAGCTGATGGTGGACACCTTTGGTGAGGGATGCTGTCAGACTGAAGAAGGAGTCCTATTGGGCCTTTTTGGCCTATAGGACCCCAGAAGCAACTAATGGGTACCGCCAGTCCAAGCGGCATGCATCTTTGGGATACTGCAATCCCACCAACATGCCTTCCATTAAGGAAGTGGAGACTGGGGACTCTGGGTCAGGCTTTCCAATTTCTGGTGATGAGGTCGCCAAGGTGATTAAAGAATTCCTCAGTGACAAAGCCACAAGAGTGATTTTATCAGTTTTGTCATCTATGGAAAAGATAAAACTGAAAAGACTTTAAGTCAGATGTTGAGAAACAGAGTGATGCTCTAGGCTTTGCTGGTTTTACACAGAAGCACAGCGAGATGCATGAGAATCAAAGGATAATCATGAGTAGACAAAACAAAGTGTACAAGTTCTGCACACACATCTTCCTTCTGCTGAAATTTCCTCTGAATAAATGTTGGAAGAAACTTTTAGACTAGAATCTGTCATCCCATGTGTCATCCATTAGTTATTTGAGCAAACTTCAAACAGCTCATTGTGTCAGTTTTACTACTTGTCTTAACTCAACTAATTGAACAGTGAAGATAATTTTAGTATCTCAACAGATAACAAACTTAGAAAATATTGGGAAATAAGTGTTTGATGTATCACTGATTTTTCAAGTTATCACACTTACAAAGAATGGAAATGTTTGCAATTTTTATTGTGGATACAATTCAACTATGAGAGACACAATGTAAAAAATAATGCAGAAAACATTATACATTTTTAAATGCTTAACTTGCATTTTATTGCATGAAATAAGTATTGCATCACCTAGAAGCTGACAAAGGCTTCTAGGTGATGCAAAGCTCTTAAAGGTCTGTTAGTTCCTCTTTACTAAACTGAATAATCTTTTTTTGCAAGTAAACTCTGTAAATTGGGCCTTAAGGGTGCTATCTTTTACTAGTGAGCAAATTGTGAAAAATGATTCACATTTTTATGTGAATTTGTTTAATTCTACAATATTTGGCCTAAAACAATCTTTGTGCCGCCCTCTGCTACTGCAGTTGAATTTTCCTACTATAGTTGGCTGATATCTATGTTGCATTGTGAGCACTGATTGATATGGATTTTCAGCTCTGCACATGCATGATTTATTTACAATGTGGACACAGAGTAGATTGTGTCTCCCCTCTGTATCCACATTGCACATATGTGCAGAGCTGATAATCTACATCGATCAATGTTCCTCAGTGTCTCCTCTCTGCTCTGGCTGCAGGTGGGGATTACTGAAGGATGACTGCGAGACCTTTCCTAGTGCTTTGGAATGGGGCTAGGGCTCACGGCAGCACTCACTGCCTGCAGACAGTTGCTGCAGAGTGAAGTTCTGAATAGCAGAAGAAAGATTTAAAGATTTGTTAGTTATTTTTTAACACAGTCACTAGAGTCTGAAAAGTTGCTAAATATGACTGGATTGGTGTTTTTTCAATATGCATACATGTCCATGCTTGTGTATTTGTGAAACATCATCAATGGTGGCACAACTACTGTTTAAGTAGGCAAAGCCTGCATCTGTTATTCTTCCATCCCATTTTATTGATGAAGCACCAATGCATATTTCTGTGACCCAGCAAGATATCCCACAATGCATTGCACTAAAAGCAGCGGTAAATAGAGAGAGTGAGTAGGAAATGCAGTGCTTTTACACTATTATTTTGTCACACAAAAAGTAGTTTTAAGATGTTTTTAGGCAAGAAAGTAGATTTCATAGCTTCATCTATCCACTCAGTTTATCCAGGATGTTCGTACTTTTCAAATGTGATTTAGAGTTTTTGGAGCAGCGAAGCTCCACTGACAGGTTGCTTTATTCAGGGAGGTTTGCAGAGCAGGAAGAGTTTTCCAAAAGCTCACAAAGATTCTCTTCAATTTCATGTCCTGACATTCTCTTCCTCATCTTCTTTTTTTAAAAATTAATTATGGTATAGCTGACTGTAAATTATTTAAAACAAATTTCCAGATTGTGCAGATTCTTTTAAGATGTTTGTTTGTTTTGATTAACACCATTTATTGTTTATATTTAGTTTTGATATAATGGTACATGTAGTTTTTAAGGTTTTGTTTTCTACCTCACAGGATGCCGTAGCTAATAAGGGCAGGACTTATAAAAGTTGGAAAATTTTTGAATATAATAAAAATTTAACATTTTTATTTTACAGCTTTTATTTGATTTCAGGTTTTATTTTTAGTTGATTTTCTTTTTAATGAGAAGCTCTTCTCTCTTACTGCAAAAAAGACAGTTATAAATCACTTGAAATATTTTTCTGTTTTGTACATGATTATTGTTGGATTCTCATATTGCTTCAGCCACTTTAATTCTCTTACCTCATGCTCAGTTTGTTCCACTGCCTCAGCCCAGCTAGGGCTTTTGTGTTTTCCAGTGCATTTATGGATGCCTGCGTTACATCCACAACTGACTAACTGTAGGCTTCTCATATGGTGCACATACTCTACATCTAAGCTACCTTTCTGAATATTTTTTGCATCCCTGAATGCATGCTGCCATTTTCTACTGTCACTACCTGCTGGTCCAGGAGGAGTGAATGCTGCAAGTCAATGACTCAATGCAATCTGCTGGGTTTCCTTACACTTTTCAAACTACTTTGAATAATAAAGCTATAGCTATACTGTTTGATAACTAACATCAAATCTTGCTGCACTGAATATAAAAAAGAGAGAAAATAGAAACCTAAAAGGGGAAAACAGGGAAATAATGCTGAGAAGGTGGAGTTCAGTTCTCATGTGGTCCAGATGCAAATATAGTACTTAAATCACCTTACCTTGAAATTTCACAAATCACAAACTTGGTTTTAAATCTATTAAAGGTTTGAAAAGTCTAGATGTTGCAGTTTTTTAATTAGACTAGATGAAAGACACTGAAACTGGTGAAAATAGTTGGAAGCTGCAATCATAAGCCAACTTCAGCCCTGTGTCTCTTAGCATAACATCCTCATCTGGGACATTTGTGGACCATAAGAAATGGTGCAAATCATCCTCTGTGTCTCTCGTTTAGACTCCACCACCACTACCAGCTTTTCAGAATGTGTATAAAGAGCCTTTTCACCCAAAAAGAACGCACAATTTTCTAAAGGTTTTTCGGGATCTCAAGAAAGTAAGTCGGGATTGCTTTATTTTCCCTTCTTGTCCCCTTAACGTCCTGTAGTTTTTTGTTATTCTAAAAATTCATGTTTACAAAAAAACATGTCTCTTTCTATGCTGTAGATATCTAATGTTACCTGATGACAGTGATAAAACAAAATTTCTTTGTTAATCAATGTTTAGCAGTTATTGTAAAATAATCATCCAATTTTGTAGCAACATCTCTGACCAAATGCAGGTTGGTAATAACTTAAATATGAAATAATAATAACTTTTCCTACCTATTATTATTTGTCAGTTCAGACAGTAAATATAGTGTGACAAAAGGGGTAAACATTAGACTATGTTTACCCCCTTTGTAAATCATTGTTACCATGATTTACTGGTAACAATCTGAAAAATCTGAAAAAGTCATATGAGGAGATAAATAACTATTTTCAATATTAATAAGATGTTTATAATCAATAATAAAAACTTCAGACCATTAATTTGAAGGTGCTGTACCTGGAATCGACACTTCTTAGTTGCTTATGTATACTTAATATTTGTCAAATTAACATTTTTTTCTTATTTGGCTGTCCTTTATTAATCTAAAAATAATCAGATTCCAAAGAAAAGCTGGACTATTCATTCTCAAACATGCAAAAAACAATCAAGTAAGATTATAGCATGAGGTAAAAATCACATTGATTTTCACAATACTGCCCCACTCTCATCAGTCCACTTCTAACATCAGCATGTGAAAAACTCAGTTGTTTCTGTTGAACTAACATCAGTGTAGGGTTTATCTGGGGATTATATTTTATATTAACTGATTAATAATTGAATAGCAATTAGCAGGTGCTTCATAGATTTTTTTTTTACAGACTGTGAACCAAGTGAAGCTTAAACTGTGTCACTTGAGGAATTCTGGGGAGAACATATTTACAGACAAAGAAGGACTTTTGTTCTGCAAATGATCTTTTTGACTTTGTGTCCTCCAGTTAACTATTAATCAATTACTGAATAAGTTGAATTATTTCAATGTTCACTCTTTTTTTCCCCCCAAAACGTTACTCAAGTAAATGTAACTAAGTAAATGCAAATAGTTGCAATCCAGCAGAGGTGGTTAGAGCGGAGCAGGTACCAATTAGTGAACAGGATAAGGAGGAAGGAGTGGACATATGAATAAAAACCTTCACAGGGAACTACTCATAGCTCGTGTCTGCTGATATAAGAGTGGGAAATGAGAAAGAGATTACGCTCACACTTCCCTCTGAGCCACGCTCTCCTCTATGAGCTCACAACTTGTCAGTGGAGCAGAAGATGCTTGTTCCTCAGGCAGCTCTGATGACATCACAGCAGCCTGTCAGCTGGAGGAGGCAGCAGCAGCAGCATCAGGAGCAGGACCAGGTTCCACCTCTCCATCCAGCTGCGCAGGTGCGCTCTGTTTAAGGTGCCATGATTTCCACTGGAGGAACCCCCTCCAGTGGAAATCTGTCACGTCACCCACACATTTCAATCCTCCAGGGTGTTTGCTCCTTCAAGAAGATGAAAACAATAACCCAGGAGTTATATCTGCAGAGATTATTGAAAATTCCTCCGGATCCTAACCAGCCCCCTCACCACATCTGTGATCACCATCACCTCCACCGAAAAATCAGTCTGCAGATGAGCGATTAAACTTTCCCTCCCATCATGGGGAACGACGCACTGCGTGGGCGCACAGCTAAACATAGATTTAAAAAAAAAAATGTTTTCTTCCTCGAGGATTCGCTTGAGGATCTTTCTCGTCATTTTAGTGTGAACCATTAGTGAGCAGATGAGAAAGAGAGGCGTAGAAACAGACAGCTGTGGAAGCGCACAGCAGAGCAGCGTCCGGAGCTTTCATGAACGCCAGCGCAGGTGAATCGGAAGCATAAGGCCGTTAATGATGGCTGTCACATTCCATCAGCGGAGCTCCGTGAGAGCAACGCGAGTCAGGGGGCGCCGAGACAGGCTGGAGAACCGCACCGCACCGCATGTGTCTGAGAAGAGAGCTTCCAGCTTACCTCCGCAGCTCCTCACACACCGCCGCCTGAACCACAGAACACCGGCTGCTAAATCCAAAAGCTCCTCTGATTCCGGAGACCAGGAGTCGAGAACAGCCACTGTCGGTTCGTGTGTGTGCGTGTGTGTCAGAGTGAGCGGGGATGTGCGGGAACAGGAGGCGCAAGCCTGCGGTCCGTCATCTGCGGCAGCATATCAAGCGCACACAGCCAGAACTGCACCGGAAGACAGAAAGATGGGCTCCAAAAATAAAAGACCGGCAAGGAGCAGAAGGAGAGAAAGAAAGAAAATGTAAACATACGTCATACCGCCACTCTGCTGTGGTCAGCTAATGGTTCCTTTGGCTTTGCATCAAAACAATATTTAAGGTTTTTTTTTTTAGTAATGCATTAGTCAAAATTCTACATAGCTTGTTTTAAAAATAGAACTTCATTACAAGAAGTTGTAATGAAACCCTCTGCCCAACCCAACCCTCTGCTGAAAAGCACAAGAACCTGTAACGTTCAAAACCCCAGAGATCTCGATCTAATTAATCTTGTCGTTAAGTGATGTTTTAATTAATGTTTTACTTTTATTGTGGAAGAAAAACAGTAGCAGTATCTTGCTAACGTGATACGTTTACTCAAATTCAGAGGAAGGAACATTCCTGGTAAGATCTGATAATGGAAATTAATTCATATGGCGAAGATGTGAGTTATACAAGATAGCATCCAAAAATGACAGCTGGCGGAAAACTATATAACACTTTTCAGCCAATGAAGGTTCAAAACAGGAAATCGGAAATTTAACCCCTAGAGACACACAATGAAATGATCAAATGAAATAATTGCTGGTAGAAAAACAATAACAAATTAAAAATTAGAAAAATCAATTGTTTGCAAAAAAAAAAAAAAAAAAAAAAAAAAAGAAAGAAAAAATAGGCCTGTGACTGGAGGGAGGCAGATTCTGTGAAAATAAATATACTTGAAGCCAGACTAATCATCAGTATACTTCAGGTTTTTTAGGGATTATTTAACTTGAAGCATGCTAGTTGAAACAATTAATTCCGTGCTTAATGTATTTAAATAGTAACTCAATTGTAGAAAATCACAATTTAAAATGTACCAAGTGTACTATCACATGCTTTTTTGGAACAATCCATGTTATACTGGGTAGACTTTAAGTAAATGGCTTTGTATGTAATATAAACGTGCTTAATTAGCATATCTTAATGGTACCTTTTTGTGTATGCATTACATTTAAAATATATATAGAATGTATTTTAAATAAATAAGCATTGTATATATTTTTTATATATTAGTAGTGTGATCACATTATGCTCCTTATCATAATTGCTAATGAAGTACACTTTTTAATTACTTAATGTTACTTATTATTCTGCTTTGCCACTTTTTACATTTCATGCTTCATACACCCTATAGTACTAAAAACATATCAGGCTACCAGAACACAGAAGGATCAATTACAACAGACTTTTTGATGGTGTATTCAATATATTCACATTTATCAAGAATACATTGCCAATATACTATCAGAGAATTGTACAAATTGTCAATATATTAAAAGTTTTCAGACAACATGCTGATGAAAATTAACACAATAAAAAACAGGTACACTTTAGAGGAAATGAGAAAAATAATTCACCAAAGACAGAGTATTGTTTTATACAATGTCACAATATTCCACTATTACTGCAGACAAACTGATATTTCTCCTTCCTAAGAACAGTGAGGATCAACAACAGAACAGAACAACATTCACTGCACTTTACAGAAACCTACAAAAACAATAAAACATTAGAGCAATTAAACAGAGAAAGCGATTGAATTTTAAAGAGTACAGAAAAACAGCTAAGAAAAACATATTAACAATTTTAGGATGTTACAGACTCTCTATGTATGTGACATCATCAGAACTGATGATGATTGGGACCAGATACCTGGAGTGTTAAAACATTTCTGAGTGACTTCTTTGTCTGTTTATGTTAGAAGTAGAAAAAAATAGTCAGCAATATCATAGAATCAGTTAATGCTGGCATTAACTAGGAAGTTGGTTTAAGTGTGGACTTAAAGCGGCAGTATGTAACTTTTCCAAAACTGTGGACTTGGCCTGAAACTTTGAACAAGCTCTGTCCAAGTCTTGAGCTAACTGCCCTTTAGCTAGCTCCTGCCAGGGACCACTCTTACAGGCATCTAGGGGCCCCTCGTCTCGCCTGTGACATGAAAAAGAAAGCCTATCAACATGTCCTAATTAGAAAATGAACATAACAGTTAATCTTATGTATTATGTACATAAATAGCTTAACAGTTATTTATGTTATGCTAATCATAACATAATTAACATTTAGATTTTGTTTTTAATTCTACATGTTTTTTTGTTTTTTTTTATAGTAGTAACATTTCACTGTTGTCATATGTATTATTTGATAACATTGGGACCAGATGCATTGTCCAATGCATTGTTGAATATTCAGACAGAATGTCAAAAAGTATTAATTGCCCACAGGGCCGGCCCAAGCCTCCATGGGGCCCCAAGCAAAATGTGGTTTTGGGGCTAACTAGTTCTGTTAACAATGTGGACTGGCTGCAATCAACAGTCCAATCATTAGGTCATTCACACACCTGCTATAAACTTATTGCATCTCTGGCAGTGCTGTTTACATCATATACATGTATTATAGGATACATTTATCGACCAATATTTGGTTCACATTTATATGTAAGTATATGGCTGATACTTACATGTGAAGCTGATCTTATCCCCTGATCTTATCTTCATCAGCAAAGGTTTAAAAGTCAGTCTCTGTCCTCTTCTGCTCTACAGTGAGAGGTTTGGCTGACAGACCAGCCCACTGAGTCAGGTCTGACTGTTTACAGTTAACAATATTCACCACTGTTGCCAATTCAGTGACTTTCTTGCTATATTTAGCAACATTTCAGACAATAAAAAAAAATTATATCAGCCAAAATAAAAATTGGCAAGGTCATGCTTTTTAAAGAAAAGGGATCAGCTAGAAAATTGCAAGGGGTGCAAGCAATACACACATACTCATGACATTCTTAGATTAAAAACATTTCTGTTAACCATTATTCCAATAGCTAAAAATGTCATTTATACCAGGTGAGTCTTTCTCCCCTGGAATGTGGACTGGTCTTCAAATGATTTTAACAAAAGTTTCACATAACTTAGAAGTTGATGTAAAAATAATGTTTGTTTTAGCCATAAAATGATTTTTCTCAGCAGCAAACAACATATCCCCAGCTACTGTATGGATGAGCATACAGTAGCCTGACATAAAAACATTTTGCTAGACAATGTCCATCATTGAGAAGTTTTAATTATTGTTATGAAAAGTTATCAAGCACCTCGTTCTGACGCCAAAAATACCTGAGAAATATACAGAGCCAACCATGAGAATCAACTCATTTAAAGTTTAAACTCAGTTTCAAATAAATACAAATAGTGTAGCATAAATGTTTGACTGTTGAACTGGACCGTTCAAGCTTATTTTCTATTAGTAGTTTTACAAATCTTTTACATTACATGACATTACCATTTAAAAGAAACTTTTATCTTGGCTTTTTTCTATCTCTTCCCTTTCTTTTCTCCCTTCCTGAAGTATAAGTTCTTTTTTGAGACATTGTTTTGCTTACCGAACTTCTGAGCGGAGCTTTGGACCTTTGGATGCGCTCTGAACATTGCACAGCACTCAAGATACCGGTGAAGCGTGCGGTACCAACTATATATATATATATATATATATATATATATATATATATATATATATATAATAGAAAACGTATAGGCCAATATAGCAAACATATTGGCCTCAAACTATTTTTAAGGAGCAGTTAACAATAAAAACAACTTTTTGACATTTACATTTGTTGTTAAAATATTAAAGTTTACAATGTATGATACTTACAGTTAACTTGATGCGTTAAATTCAGCAAGGGGTTTTCTTTTAACCTGAACTAAATTTTATGGTTTTTCCTTACTCCTCTGTCTTCCGATTGATGCAACACTATGAGATCTTAATACAAACCCAGTAGAAAGATAAATGCTGTTTTGTTTTGTTTTCTGGTGTTTGATTTGAAATGGATATAATTTCAAATGTAACTGAGTAACTATTCAAAACAAATTCAAGTAAAAGTAAAAGTTCAAGTTTTGTAAACGACTTAAAGACAATTTTGACAAATTCATCAATAAATGTAAATGTAGCTAATTACTTATGTGGCAGAACCAATACATATATATATTTTTCATATTCTGAAGTGGTTTTACTTCTGCGTTTTCCATACAGGTAGTCGACAGGATAGTAAAATATTCATGATTTTGTTTTGGTTCGCACAGTGAGCCACTGACGATTTTCAACATAGTGCTCGCAAGAATTTAAAACTCCTTTAACTCCTGAGCAACACACACCAGCATGTTGCCATCAACTCTTCAGGGCAATTGGAAGTACCTTCAAAAGTTGAAATCAGTGCTAAGGGCTTGGATCCTGACCTGTTCGGATTGGGACTAGAAGAGTCTCTGCTTCCCAACACATTTCATCACTCACAGCTTTGCACACTCAACAGCCAAATAGGAGGGGAGAAATGACGTAACCATGCAAGCCACGCCCCTCACTGCAAGCATTACCAGGTCCTTCATAAAGTGCCCCAATATTGGTGACCCGAGCAGCCTCTGCCTCGGACTGATCATTGCCGGTGCAGCGTTCAGTAGCAGCCATGTCTCACGGATGGGGATACGGACCGAGCGACGGTAAGAACCTGCAGCCTCCAGCACTGCCCAGCGGGAGGTCTCAGTCCTTATTCCACTGTGACTGGGTTACATTAATATTTACAAAAGAAATACCAGCAGCCTATTGATAAAATAAATAAAATTAAAAATATATATATAAATGAGTGCGTGTTTAATTACACGTTTATAAAATTATTATTTAAATTACATTTTACTTATTTCCATCTAAACACTTGCAGCTCAAAATTATTAAGTAGAATTGAATTATAGTTTAACATTAAGGTAAACAATGTTGAATAATCAAATAAATTTTACCCAATGAGAACTTTTGGTTTTAATTAGCGTTCACTTCCGCCCCAGGAATTGCGGTACACAAACATAATTAAATCAGTAGATTTACTTAAAGTTGAAAGGTGTAAAATCTATTCAACTGTTTCAATTGTCACTTTGTTGCCATTTAAAGTAAACAATCATCACACTTTTCTGCAGTAATGAATGTTGCAGGACAGCCCGTGGACTTTATGGCAACAACTACGGTTAAAATAGATCATCAGCTTTATGATGTGCTGCTCAGACGGTCCTAACTCTGGACACTGAAGGCAAAGATGGTACTAAAACTTAGGTTGTTCATTCAGGCATTCTATTTCTGTACCTAAGTTTTCTGATTGCATTGACTTTTACAGTTGAAAAATATGTTAGAAATATCTGAACTATTTCAGATATCTGAAATATCTTGTTGTGCGGTCAGTAAGCCTAATTAAGTAATGAATTCCACTAATTTTCATTGGCTTTCAAATGTGAATGCATAAATTTTGACGTATGTACACGCATAACTTTGTATTTTTTCAAAACTTAATAGAGATGTTACATTAGGAATAAATTAGTAATGCCTTGTTAAATGAACCATTCTGCAACTACTTACTGTAAGTATTCATTATGAATGATCACACTGCATTTGTTTCTATGGGAACAATGCTGCTTTTCTTCAAGATGTACTAGGACATCAAAATGGTTACTGTAAAACCTTTGAGCTTGAATAGCTCCTCATTTTTACATTTACAGGACCTGACACGTGGGCAGAAAACTTCCCGCTTGCTAATGGACCCAGGCAGTCTCCCATCAACATAGTTACCAAGGAGGCCCAATATGATCCGTCTCTGAAGCGTCTGAAACTCCAGTATGACCCTTCCACTGCCAGGGGCATTCTCAACAATGGACATTCCTTCCAGGTGGACTTTGTGGACGACACAGACAGCTCCAGTAAGCAAAACTAACCTTGAAACTAAAGTTCTGAAAGACTATTTTATACTCATTCTGGAAATAGTTTTAGTTTTGTTTCAAGTCCTTTATCACTCAGATGTACTGTTGGTATAATAGACATGACATCTTAAACTCCTAAAACCTGGTTTTCTGACTTTTATTTTAAGTACTTGCAAGACATATTATTATTTTACCTTTGAATTTTATCTCTCCTGTTTGTTTCCTCCACCCATGCTGTATGAACCTACAGATAAGCATGTCTGATGATGTAAGTGCTCAGTTATCTCCTAACAGCAATGGTTCTTTATCTCAAGGTCGACATGCATGTTCAGCCCATCATCGTGACTCTTCAGTTTTACTCTGTGCTCCAGTAGTTGTCACAGATAAACAGCTATAATCTGTCATAAAAGTCTTAATTATTATTTTTTTGAACATGCAGGCAACTTCAAATATCAAATGATCAACATAAACAAATGATAAAAATGTGAAAAATATCCAAGAATTTACCTTTAATGTGTAGTCAACAATTTTGTTTATTTTAGTTTATTTATGAAGGAGACACTGTTAGACACAGATGACGCTGGCTCAGATAAAGCGTCTCAAAATCTAAATGGGCTGCACAGTCACGCAGTTGGGAGCACTGTTGGCTTGCAAGGTCCTGGGTTCGATTCCTGGCCCGGGGTCTTTCTGCATGGAGTTGTTCTCCCTCTGCACCTGGTTCCCTCCGGGTTCTCCGGCTTCCTCCCACAGTCCAAAAACGTGACTGTCAGGTTAATTGGTCTTTCCAAATTCTCCCTAGGTGTGTGTGTGTGTGTGTGTGTCTGTGTGTGTGTGTGTGTGTCTGTGTGTGTGTGTGTGCATGGTTGTTTGTCCTGTTTGTCTCTGTGTTGCCCTGCAACAGACTGGCGACCTGTCCAGGGTGACCCCGCCTCTCGCTTACAAAAGTCATAGCTGGCAGGAGCATTTTAGCGTGCTTTATTGAAAAAGCTTTGACATTGGCTGATGAAAATACAAAAATGATTTATTTGTTGTTTTTTTTGACTCTCTTAATGAATCTTTTGTTTGTATTTCTCAGCCCTGACTGGAGGTCCCATCTCTGGAACATACCGACTGAAGCAATTTCATTTCCACTGGGGAAGCAGTGACGATAGAGGCTCTGAGCACACTATAAACAGCGTCAAGTTCCCCTGTGAGGTAATAAATTCAACAGTTTGCTGAGTTATGTTTGTATTGTAACACATACATAGAAAACTAATAATGTGAATATTTACTATAACCTTAAACTCCTCACATCAAATACAAGGCGACTTGGCTCAGGTGTTTTTATACACACACACACACACACACACACACACGCACCCCCACCCCCATATAAGTGTGTGTGTGTGTGGAGTTGTACTGCATGTTGACCCAATATCTTGAAGAAGTGGACACAGTTTACTTGACTTTTAAAGGTTCCTGCTACTACAGATAACAGCATACGTCTTTTCTCGTTAGCTTCACCTGGTGCACTGGAATACCAAATATCCCAGCTTTGGGGAAGCTGCTGACAAGCCTGATGGACTGGCTGTGGTTGGAATCTTTCTCAAAGTAACTAATCAGTGATCTTTCCCAGCATCTCCAATAGAGATGTGTTGGAGAAAATGTCTACCAATAACTTTGTATTTGAAGAAAACTACATTAAATGTGATGTTTTCATTCAGATTGGTGCAGCCAACCCCCGGCTTCAGAAAGTTCTGGATGCTTTGGACTCTATTAAGACAAAGGTACAAACAAAAATTATCTGAGGTGAAACTAAACTTGCTTTGTTCAAATGTGCTCATATTGATAGCTTTGTTCTTCCAGCTTTACACTTCCATCTCTTCTGTGTGAAACATATAGGGAAAACAGACAACTTTCTCTAACTTTGATGCAAGAACTCTTCTTCCTGGTTCTCTGGATTATTGGACTTATGATGGATCTTTGACCACCCCACCCCTTTTGGAGAGCGTCACCTGGATTGTCCTCAGGGAGCCCATAAGTGTCAGCCCTGCTCAGGTGGGTAGCTTGGTCCACTTAAAACACTGGAAGGACAGAAAAGCTAAATGAATCAGTTGAGCGTTCAACTGTTTCTTTGATTTTCAATTTTAAATTGTGCTTATTGTAGACCTAAAACTGAAACATTGAAGCTTTCTTTTGAGAGGAAAAAAGTTAACTTTCATGTGATGTTCATGTAACATTTATTAGACATCTATATTATGTATGTACGGGGCTGACAGGTGGGGGAAAGCATGGTCAACCTATAGTTAGTCTCTGTTATATTCTCAGCTTGATGTTGTTACTGGCTAAGTATAGTTCACAGGTCAGTGAAATCAATACTAGGTTTGGTGGGATTTCTTTCAAACTGCACTCTAGCACAGTTGGTAGCACTGTTGCCTGGCAGCAAGAAGGTCTTTCTACCTGGAGTTTGCATGTATCCTTCTACTTGAGTGGTTTCTCTTTGGGTACTCTTGCTTCCTGCCACAGTCCAAGAAACATGAGTGACAGTTTAATTAGTTTGTCTAACTCCTGCTTAGGTATGTTTGTGTGCACGAGCATTCATTTGCATGCCTACATGCGTGTGTGTGTGAGCACGGTTGTCCTGTTTGTCTCTGTTTTGCCCTGCGACGGACTGGTAACCTCTACAGGGTGACCCCACCTCTTGCCCGTTGACTCTCTAGGAGTCAACGGGCAAGAGTCAATCCCACTGGGGATAAGCATGTGATGGGTGAATGGATTTCAGACTTATTCAGGAATGACAGTTCACTACATGATTGAGATCATTAATGTTGGAATTGAACAGATAACTGAAAACTAGGACTGAAACAATTAACTGGATCAATTGATAACCAGTGATGTCACGAAGGACCACTTTTTTCAGTAATGAGTAATCTAACATGTTGCTATTTCAAATCCAGTAGTCAGAATACAGTTACTTATCAAAATCACTTTGCGTTACTATTTTCTTTTGTAATTTAATTGTATTTCCTCTTGGGGAGTAACCCAAGAAGTCTATGCAACAGTATCAGCAGTGACAGAAACATAAACAATGGAGGGAAGAAGGAGAAGCACACTTTGTTGCTGGAAAAACAGGAACTATTTTGAGTTTCGCTCGCAAAGTCTGATTATTGTAAGCGGCTTTGGGCTTGTTTTTTTCTAAAGTCGCTTGCAAATTTGATGAGTCGCGGGTTGCGGTTGTTGGGCTTGGAAATAAACAGACATAAACCCCAGAATTTGTCTGACATCCAGTTAGTTTTAGCCAGACTCTCTTTGTCCATCATTTCCGGGATGATCCATCCCGCTGTGTCTTTGTTAATGTCAATATTACCTGAATGATGTTGAGCTTCGCGTTGCGTTCCAAAAACTGCAAACATCAAGACTAACATGAACAGCGCAATAAACGTGAAAACAGCCACGAATGAACGAGTCCGTAAAGTTGTGTAACTGAACGTCATTATAATTATTAATATTAAGATTAATGTCACAAATTTGTGCAGCGGGACATCTGAGTTGTGGATCGGCAGGAGGAGATCTGTGACAGCAAACACAGGGCTGTAATGCAGAACACGAACAAATTACTAAAGGTTTTTTTTTTTGTACTGTTGTAACCATTAAACAATCTCCCATTCCTTTCAACTATATAAGTGGAGACACATTGTTGATGTAATCATTTAAAATAACTTGCAATTAAGTATTGGCAAAGATCAATGTATAGTACTTTTCACAGGCGTCAGAGTGTTGTTGTCAGCAGCTGCTAAAAGTAACTAAAAAAATATTTTTACTGTAACTTAGTTACTTTCCAAATCAAGTAGTCAGTAATCTTACTAAGTTACTTTTTCAAGGAGTAATCAGTAATCTGATTAAAGTTACTTTTTCAAAGTAACTACACCATCACTGTCGATAACTGAATAATCAATCATTAACTGTAGTATACAGACTAGAAAAATGCCATTGTTTTTTTAGCATCCTTTGCTACTATAGGGAAAGCAGGCAACTTTCTCTAACTTTGATCCAAGAACTTTTCTTCTTGGTTCTCTGGATTATTGGACTTATGATTGGTCTTTATCGACACCGCCCCTTTTGGTTGTCACCAAAAGGGGTGCCATCCAGGTGATGCTTTGAGAGTGTCACATGGATTGTCCCTATAATAATAATGCTGTTATTGCAAATTATGTATGTACTGCATGTAAGTGTTTTTGCTGTTACAGTTAAGGGCTTATACAATAAACACAATTATTTGTTTATTTGCCTTAGTGCATATTTCTAATGTTATTTAGAAAAGGCTTAAGTAGCCACAAAAGATATTGACACCCCATCGACAGTGGTAGGAGTTCACAATTTTATTAATGGGTTGCCGGTTTGATCCCCACTCTGTCGTTGTGTATTTGGGCAAGACACTTCACCCACCTTGTCTGCTGGTGGAGGTCAGAACTGGTGGCCCCAGTGCATGGCAGCTTCGGTTTTGTCAGACTGCCCAGGGCAGCTGTGGCTGCTATCCAGTAGCTTATCACCGTCAGAGTGTGAATGTGTGGTGAATCAGTGAATGACTGAAGTCCTATGGACTTGATAAAGCAATTTTTACCATTACAAGCCAGTTAAAATAATGTTTTATTAAAATTATATGTCAAGTCCTTGCAGCCTAATACATGCAAGGACTTGCTTCTATTAAAATTTATGAGTAATGGAGATTATTATTCAAAGTAGGTGAATCATGCTGGGAGGGTGAAAATGGTTATTGTTGGTAATTATTGTGAAGTTATTGTAAAGCAACATATATTGTGTTGAAAGAACTTCATAACTGTTTTTGTGTTCCTGTATTCTATTAGATGGCAAAGTTTCGAAGCCTCCTGTTCACTGGAGAAGGAGAGGCAGCGTGCTGCATGGTGGACAACTTCCGTCCTCCACAGCTCCTCAAGGGCCGTCAAGTCCGTGCTTCCTTTAAGTAAATCTTAGTGATACAGCGGGTATGCAAATTACTGAACACATAATTTTTCATTGTAAACACATTTTTGCTATTGACATGGAACGCCTGGTGTTACCGATGCTAGGTGTTGGGAACAATCCGTGTAATCCATACAAAGAAAAAATAAAACAAATAGGTTCAGAAATTAAATTATGAGTAATAATATAAAATGAATTGCGCTATTGTAGCAGTTTTATGTTCTGTCTCTGCAGCTGGTTCAGAGCTTCCTTGTCTCTATGTTTGGGATTATTGACCTGCTGAAATGTCCAGCCTTTTTTCATCTGGCAGCAGGGCTTTTCTCTATGATGTCTGTACACTTTACCATTTATCTTTCCATCAATTGCATAAATTCTGCCAGTACCATATGCAGAAATAGATGTTGATATTCCCACCTCCAAACTTTACTGTCTGCCTGGTGTTTTTGGGGCAGTTCATTTTGTCCTTCTAATATGGTGTTTGTTATAGTATCCAAAGAGTTCGATATTGCTCTTATCTGACTAATTTGTGTTCTCCCAGTGTTTTACAGACTTTACAGACATTTGTATAATTTACAATCGTAGCAATCATGGCAGAGAAAAAATTATTATGAGTTCAGAAGTTCAGAGGAGAAGGAAATAATATTTGACAGTCTGGAAAATCTTTTTTTTTCCATGTCATTAAGAAAATAAAAAGACAAATGCTAGGCGTTGATGAGACATTCTCCTGCTTCAACTGGGAGAATGGGCAGTGTAATATCTCAGTATATACTTCAACAATTTCTCTCTGACTGAAAAACCAGTGCTCTGACTATCTGTGCTACCCGACTATCTGTGCTACCCGACTATCTGACTATCTAAAACCAGTGCTCTGACTATCTGTGCTACCCGACTATCTGTCCTACCTTGCACAGATATTAGTCAGATCAGTGGCCCATGAAAATTGTGTGGCAGTTTCCTGAATGAATAAACACACCCATGAAATTCAGACCAATCACACAATCTTTCAGAGAAGAGGCAAAAAGTTCACCAGTGGGGCGAACAGCATAAGAAAGAGAACAAAATGATGTGATTTTCGTCATGCAACTGCAACAACGAGAACTGTTTTCAGCAATTCGGCTTCTATAGGCCATCAGTTTGGACTGAACCAGCTGATATTCATTTGCACTTAAAAGCTGATATTCATTTGCAGGATGTCTTTCTGATCACTGATGGATTTTAACTGGTGACTTGGCTTTCCATGTCTTTTTCCACTCCCCTTTCTGTGTGTTCAATACTTTTCCCTCTTATTACTGCACATAACTTAATGTCTGAACTAGTTTGTTTGGTTTCTTCTGTATATGGATTACTTCAACTGTGACAAACGCCTGGTTAAAAAGTCATATTTACGCTGACAAATTGTGATGTGTTTAATACAGCTGTATTCCAAAGTGTCTTTAGACAATAGCTTTCCATTTCATGTTCATTCTTTGAACTATTAATACACAAAGACAGATTTTTAATTTTCTGCTTGTCTCCAGCTACTTGAAACTTAAACCTTCTGCTTCATTTTATCTCTTGAATGTTTTGCCTTTTTTTTGTCTGATGATAAATTCAGAATTACAACATTTTTGATAAATCTTATTTGTAATCTCTGAAACATTAGAATATCAAACTAATGCATGAATAAACACACCCATGAAATTTATGGGTGTGGTTGTTATTTTAAAAAATATAATCTTTCAAACTTTGGCTATCTTTATACTAAGATTTACTGAGGTCTAAAAAATATGACAAAATGAATAACTGAATATTTTGTTAATCTTTAACTTATAATTATATCCTGCCTGTTTGTGAAGTTGTTTCAGATTTATTTGGTAATAAAAGCCTGTGTGTTTTATGAAATCTTTTCCATGCTCGAGTGTTTTCTGGGATTGTATTACATTCATTAAACTGCTAAATAAAAGCGGGTATTGAAAACTTCCTGTGTGAGTTGGTGAGACTTTATTCCTATATACACAAAAACTTTCAAATATGTGAGTATTTATGTTATAATTAACTATTTAATTGACTCTATGCCACTTGTATATTATGAGTTGATTCTTTATTTTAGCACCTAAATGACCAATAATAATTATATTACCAAATGCAAATATGTGTAACCGAATATACACCAGTAACTGAAGATGGTCTTCGATGTATTATTTATTGGACCAAAGCAGCACTATCACTGCATAAACATTGGTACAAACACAATCTGGACAAAAATTATCCCCAGACCATGAACCCCAGAGGAAAGATGCAGAAAAAATGAACAAAATAAAGATTAAAAAAGCACACCAAATGAGCCCTTAACAAACCTTAAGTAATAGTGCTGCTTAGTATAGTGTTAAATATTTTGTCACTTGTGTTCTAGAGTCAGATCTATTTTGTTCTGTCTAAACGTAAGAGTCCCACGAAGAATACAATGAACACTGTTAGCACTCGTCAGTTGCCATGCAGGATTCTTTCACTGAGGAGGGTGACAATGAAACAACCAACGAATGAATGTTTCCATGTTAAAGAAGGGGATAGTTTTTTAGACACGGTTAATTCAAAACTTCCTAAATTTACCGAAGATTTGGCACAGATTAAAGACGGTAAGGATAAGATTTTGAAAGAAAGGAAACATTGGGAAGCTGCAGAGCAAAAACTTGAAAAACTGGACCGATACGTGGGATTCCCAGATCAGACGAAAACAGCAGGAGAAAAAGGAATGTCGTGATACTGAAAGGAAAGAGATGCTTTCCTTAATTGAATTGAAAAGAGTGCATGGAGGTGTAAATTGTAAAAAAAAATCCAGCTTGATAAACACAAACAGTCTGTGGATCACAAAGTTCAGGAGACTCTGCCAGCAGTAGGACCAGGGAGACGTTGCTCCAAGTCCAAACATGACGAAGCAAAAACCACCAACATTTGCAGACCTTTACTGAGTCGTGAGAAAGTGAGTAATACCAAGCCTGTCAAGCTTCCCCCTCTGAACTCTAACCCTGTGCATTTACAACACAATTTTAAAGGTGTAAAACTCCCATCCATTCCCAATTGAATGACTGTTTCTCAGCTGGCCAATGAGATGGGATTGCAATGGGATTTGGCCTTACCTTTTTTATTTTTATTTAGACAACAAACAAACATGGCACTGTTTGTGCAATGCGCAAGTGCAAGGTTTTCTCCCGGTGCTCCAGTTTACCTTCAAAAATGATAGATAGATAGATAGATAGATAGATAGATAGATAGATAGATAGATAGATAGATAGATAGATAGATAGATAGATAGATAGATAGATAGATAGATAGATAGATAGACATTCTATTGGGTGTAGAACAATAGGTGCCTCCATGCATTGCTATGGGCAGGCCTCAATAAAGAGATACTCTATTAGGTCAGTGTTTCTCAATTCCGGTCCTCACGCCCCCTGCCCTACATGTTTTAGGTGTTTCCCTTATGCCACACACCTGGTTGAATATGTGGGTGATTAACAGGCTTCTGTAGCACTTGATGGTCATGCAATCAATTGAAACAGCTGTTTTGGAATAGAGGTACATCTAAAACATGCAGAGCAGGGGGGCCTGAGGACTGGATTTGAGAAGCGCTGTATTAGGTGAAGATAAGGAGACTGCTCTCCTTATGCATTGCTATGGGCAGGCCGTTCTATTACGTGAAGAACAATAGGTGCCTGCCATGCAATGCGTGGAGGCAGTGACTGACTTCCTTCGCAAGTCAGTCATTGCTCTCCTTATGCATTGCTATGGGCAGGCACCAAATAGTTAAAACAGGATTTTGCCCGCTAAAAATATAGTCAGAGTTCGCCCTATTCTATCTCTCGCCAATACTGAACCTCTTAAGCTTGTTTTTATTTCTAGCCGTTTAGACTATTGTAATGCTCTGCTTTTTGGTCTCCCACAAAACTCTGCTGCTCCATTGCTAACCAAGACCAGAATGCAGGCTCACATCACACCTGTTCAATACAGTGACTCCGTGTTCATTTCAGGGTTGATTTTAAGATTATTTTGCTGGTTTTTAAATGTCTTCATGGTCTTGCAGAGCTGCTAATACCTTATGAATCCCTGCGGACCTTGAGGTCTTCAGGCACTGGACTATAAACAGTTCCAAGAGTCAGAACACACATTTATGGTGAGACTTCTTTCCAATGTTGTGGAACATCTGGCAGAGAACTTGAGTGCTGCTGAAAATGTTGTTGTCTTTAAGACAAAAAAAAAAGGTGGCTCAAGATCCACCTTTTTAACTCAATTTCCTGAATTAGATCATTTCCAATCAGGTTATGCATTTTCCATACAGTTTTGTGTTACAGTGGGGGTGGGTAATTATTTTTTTGTTTTTGTTTTTTTATATGTACAGCACTTTGAGCTGCTTTTAGTATGAAGGGTGCTTTATAAATAAAATTGATTGAATGAATTATAGATTGAACACTTAATTTGTAGTTCTTTGAGATTTACATGTAAAGTATATTATGAATAGAAATGCATCTATACCAGTAGTAAAGTGACATGGAAATGGAATGCTCCATATTCACACAAATGTAAAAATACAAACGCAAGAATGAGACTGGGGGCTGCTGTGGTGGCGCCAGGGTTAAGCACAAGCCACTTTTGGAGCCTGTCACAGGCTCGATTCTTGGTCTGGTGACCTTTGCCATATGTCTTCCCCCTTCTCTCATTACCCATTTTCCTGTCAATTCCCCATCAAATAAAAGCCACTAGAGCCAATAAAGCCTTTAAAAAAATAAAGCCACTGGAGCCAAAAAAGCCTGTACAGTCTCTTTCTTTAACAATAAAGTACAATAAAGGCAACAGAAGAAAAAAGCATAGCAAAACCAAAAACATTGCACAGGCTTTTTAAAAATTGTATTTAAGGACTGTGCAACTTAACAATCAAGTGCAACTCAGAACTTGACAAAGAGCCACCAAAAAAGTCAAATGAAAACAGGAAAAGATTGAACTAAAAAGCTGTGAATCAGTAGTTTTTATACCCTTAGCTAAGGTGACCACCATGCTTCATGTCAGTTGTGCTGACCCCACCCACTGATGGGTGGGTACAGTCTGTTATCATTCTGCAGTCTCAGAACCTGCATGCAGCTTTTATCAGACACGAAGAAGCACACTATTTCACTCTTTAACACATTCACAGACATTCAGATCATTTGGAACACATTAGTAGTATAAATACATATTTCTTTAACATTTCTTTTCTCCACCTTATTCCATTTTTAATGTCAGTCATTTCATATTTTGGACTTATTACACAAAAGTTATGTATATTAACAATGTCTTTAATTACATAAAATCCAAAAGCTAATTGGTTAGTTTGTTTGTGTGATTACAATGATTTAGATCAAACTCATCTACACCTGCAAACTGATATTTTTAGATGTTCCTCCCAAAAAATCTGCAAACAAGCCAGAAAAAATGATCATGAACAAACAAGAGTAAACATACATAATGTCCTAACATTACAATCCTAAAGAGGTGCCGATGTTTTCAGACGTTCATTTTTTTAAATTTTCTGTTCAACAAAAACAATAAAAAGATTATTTTATTTATGCATATTTATAGTGACAGCACATGGTAGTCTCTCAGAGATCTCCCATCAATTTATCTTTCCATAGTTACAAACAACAATTTTCAGTCAACCATTTGGGGGTGAGTTTTATCTGTCATGTCAGTGTGTATGAATCATAAACAACTTTGATACTTTGTCTTTCTTTTGTTTTTGTTTCTTTTTTTTTGTAAAGTGGTTCAAATATTTTAAAAACATTTGGTAATCTTTTGGTAATCAGAAAATTTGGTCTGATTTGGTCCTGATCCACTCTATTTATTGACCTATGTATCAAACAGCAGCAAGAGGTTCTGACTGAAGCATGCAGGTGACAAGGCTTTAGCAGAGACTGCCTTAAATCTTTGGGACAAAGAAACCAACATCTATGAATTCTTTAAGAGAATTCAGATGTTAACAGTTTAAACAAAGATTAGACATCTCTTTATCAGCAAAGACAAAAGGACATAACATTGTAGATCACACACACACACACACACGCACACACACACACAATGTTTTGTGTTCATCCCAAACCAAGCCTCATCTTCACATGATTTTAGATAATAATAAGTGTTATAGAGTCCTCTGGACTACATACAGGGCTATTTAAGTTCAGGCCATTTACCATATTACTGCCTTATGAGCAGCCCAAACACTTAGCACGATGCACAAACATACATCAGAATGCTCCACCTTCACTTACAGTTGTTGCTCATCATCTGTCACCAGCAGAATATGCTGAGGAAGAACATTTCAATTTGTAAAGATTGCCATTATCCACAGAGAAGGCTCACAGACAGAAACATCAGCACAAGACCAGAACCATGCTCAAGAATGGCACAAGCTGAGTCAATCAAGGAGGACCTCATCAAGAACGAGGGAGGTGTGCCATGTGAGAGGTTATAGTAGTGATGAATATCTTCCAAAGTGAATAATCAGTAGTATTAAAAGAAGAAACACATTCTGGAATTTCAGGTAACAAAAGAATATGCCCAGAATTAAAATGTAAACTACAACATTTCTGAAGAAATTCAAAAGATACCTGCCAAAGCGTGTGTGTCGGTGGGAGCCTCGCATTCTGATGATACCAGTGTTCTGACTCTCTGTGCCAACCAAAGATCCATCTTACTTTGTAGCAATACTTATGTACACACCAACATAACATTGGCGTGTGTGTGTCTTACTCTGCAGATTTGTTATTCATACATACTACATGTGGAAGTTTTGTTTCATTTGCTTTATTTTGTCAAAAATTATGATAAGCTTAATTTAATGTATTTTATAACTGACTTTTCTTAAGCTGCTCCATTACGTTATGTATAAGTTTACATGACAGGTGGCTTGTAAACACATTCATAAACGTCTTTAGTTTGCCGTCTGCAATATTGTTACAATATTGCATACTCTAAAGAACAAAGTCCCATTGTTTTAGTGAAAATTAATGTCAGTGAACAAAGCAGTTTGAACAACTCATTCTAGTTCAGAGACCATAAGACCCAATCTGAAAACTGTTTGAAGCATGTGCGAGGTCCATTTGTCTTCTTTGATCGTACTAAGATTCATATCAGTATCTAAATCACAGTAAAAGCACGGATGAGGAAGAGAGATGGTGTATGCTGCCCTCTCAAATTTTTGAGGATGGGATGAAAATGAATGACAAGAGTCTGAGTTTTTCCTTTGACATCAGTACTCTCTGAAGCACTTTGATAGAAAACCATGAGCCCTAGAGCCGTTTTGAGAAGATTTAATGGAAGCAGATCAACAGCACAATGTTATAAATATATATCAGGCCAATAGAGCAATGCTTGTAGGTGTGAGAACAAGTTAATCTTCAGCTGTCAGAAATCCAGTGTGTCTCCCACTCTAGCAGGGCAGGCCTTCCACTTCCTTAGTTTTGTTTGTTTTAGGGAAAATTAAAACTTTGGTGAGCCTGGAGACAAGTTGTGAAAAAACATAAGTAGTATTGGAATACTGTCTTCACTTCTCAACAGAGCACAGATGTCTCTACAAGCTGAAAGTCGAATACTGCTTTTAGGTGAAGTCATGATGGCACAGCAAATCCTCAAAAAAGTGGATTTTCAGGATTTTTCAAGGCCCGACTCCATTGACTTGAATTGGGTTTTTGAGCAATTTTTTTTCCCGCCTATTTCATTATGATGGTAATGCAAAACACTGACAGAATTCATAGCACCCATCTCTAAATCGAGCCACATCTTTTGATATAAATATTGTTGGTGTAAATGCAGTGACTTCTGATAGTTTGCCTGCATTTAGTGCTTCTGTGTTTTTGGGCAAAGTTTTTCTCTTATTATGTTGCCATCGTAAGTCAAATGACAGTAGAATTATTCCACTTCATCACACATAATTTAATTTATTAATTACTTTATTTTGATTTATTTTAATATGCAGGTTAGTAGGTTTGCTGCCAACATCTTATCTAAATTTAATCTCAATAGAAATGTTAGAAATATATTTACTAAGGGAAAACATTGACATTTTCAAAACAGAGCTTGCCAATTGTAGATTAATATGATTCCATCATAACTTTTACAGAATAATATAAAAATAAAACCTGAGGTAAAACTTCTACATTTTCAAGGATTAACTTGTGACTATTGCTGTTCTGACAGCTGTCATCACATCAAATCAAATTTTATTTGAATAGCACATTTTGCAATTGTCTTTATGTGGCTTTAAAGATTCAGGTCAGAGTCCATCACTGATGTGTAGTTTCTAATTGTAATAACTGAAGCTATGCATTGACTCTAGATCGTTCCTCTTTAGGTTGAAATATAATAACTTCAGTTTTGTTTCTGTTCAGCTGGAGAAAGTTTTGGCACATCCACACATTTATCTGTTCTAAGCATTTGTTCAGTGATTGAATGGGTTTGGAGTCACCTGGTGACATCATAATGTAGAGCTGTGTATCATCTGCATAGTTATGGTAGCTAAACTTGTTTCCTGTTATAACCTGTGCCAGTGGAAACATATAGATATTGATTAAGAGTGGTTCTAGCATTGAACATTGGGGTACATACACCACATGACTTCTGTCAGCTTCAATAAGAAGATTCCTATCCAAACAAATAAATTCCTGTTCTTAAAGATTTAAACTAGTTGTGATGGATCGGAGAGTCCGACCCAACTCTCCAGTCGTTCCAATAATGTCATTTATCGACAGTGTCAGAAGCCGCACTGAGGTCCAACAGAACCAGCACTGCGGTTCTTCCACCATTTGTCATATGATTCATGCCAATGTCTACCTCTTTATGTGAGCTTATTAAAGGACAGGCATCAGACATACTTATTAAAAATAGTGAAATTATTCCTTTAAAGCATGTGTATAGAATCAGACAGTATCTTCAGCTATTTACTGTTAAGGTTTCTTTATGAAGATTTAGAGGTGGAAAAATAAACTCTTTCTTTCTTTCTTTTTTTTTTTGCCATGGGGCAAAACGCCGCCACTCACGTAATTCTGACAAATATCTACTCATCAGAAAAGCTTTTACCTTATAGTGCGACTAGACTCTCCATCTAGTGTTAGAATTGTAGAATGCATCCCTGTGATGCGGCCCTCTGATTGGCTTCAACATTTTCAGCTGATCCTAACTGCAGAGTTGGCTGATTACGTACTTATTGTCAGGTGTGTCAGCTGTGATGTTTCACTGACTGTTTGCACTGCAAGTGTTTACTTTGTCCGGCTTTCAGCAAGGTACAGGAATTCTGTCTTTTTGTTCATATTACTGTTTTTTTTTTTAAGTTTGTATCTTTTAGTAGTGTCTGACCTCTGAGGAGGGCTTTACTTCAGAGTGTGAAGTTTTCATCTTTAATCATACCACATTCTCACAGAAAAACACTATTTTAGGGATTTTTGTCAAACACAATTGTAAGTTCATGTTTATCTTTGCAGCAACATTTGTCTGTACATCATGTACAAAATGAACCAAAAAAAAAAAATATATATATATATATATATGTCTAGTATGGAAGATAGATTTCAAGGCTTTTATGTTGAACTATTTAACTTTAAACAGGTAAATTTTCAATTGTTAAACTTAATGTCTGACAAATTAAAATATACAATATTTTGGAAAGCTATAAATTCTAATGTATGAAGTCAGTTTATGTTTGTGGGCTGGTATAAACCTGACCCAACAGACAGCTTGGTTGTTTTAAAATATTTTGTTTTTTTCTCCCAGGAGTATTCTTCTTTGCTTTGAGACCTTGTTGGGTATGTAATGATGCTAGATGATGGAATTTATTTTTAATTTGCTAGAACAGTGTTGCACAACTAACTCCACTTTCTTAATCCTGTAGTCTGAATATGGCAGCGATTAACAGACCACTTCCAGCTCATTGTGAACCTGATGGAAGGAACCCCAACAGTGGTGTGGCATCATTTGCACAGCAGGATCCAGGTCCACACAGCAGTGCTCAGGATCTGGGATTTCCCCCCAATGCCCAACATCCCATCTTTGCCCGTCCTGTCTTTTACATTCCTCCACCACCTCCACCCCCTTTACTTCAATACCAGTGGCCGATACCCTTCTCCTATAACCCCTTTGCTGGCTTCCCAAGCATGGGTGAGTAATAAGTTCTTGTTTTAGCAAGTGTGTGTAGTCTAGAAGTTAGATTTAGTCTCAGATTTACATAAATGATCCTAACCCATAAATTTCAAAAAGCTAATTTATCCCTTCTACTTTACAGCAAAATATTTTTTGTGAAGAAAGAAAGAAACAAAATATTTTTATCTTCTAGGCTATGGCATGATTGCACCACCTCCACCACTACCACATGCCCCTTACATGGAAGCTCCAGGATATATTGTCCCTCACCCTCATGTTCAACCAGTTGACTACAGGCGCTTGCACCACCCACAGTTACATACTCAAGGTGCATCCCATCAGAACCCTAATCAGATGCGAAGAATTCGCCCAAATCATTTTTTCGCTGTAAGAGAAACTGTGAATTCTGAAGTTCAAACTGAGCCTGCACAAAGAGGCATGCATGGGTATGACATGGGCTCAGATTCTGGGAGGGGAAGTCGTTCAAATTCTCCATGTTCCCCAGCCTTAAGTTCCCCCAAGCAAGCCTTAACTGAGGTGGTAGTCTGCAAGTCACCCAGCAGAGAAGAAAAAGACTTGCAAGTGAATGAGCCCTTCACAAGTACCACTGTCATAACAAACTTTCACAAACCACCTGTTCTATCAACAGCTGTTGAATCAGCTGGAAGTACAAGGCAAGACACACAAATTAATACTGACCAGGAGCCTATCTCTGAATCGCTTTCTAAAGATGGGGATTACAATATGAGAATAAGGTCTCCAGATGGCTTATTTCCAGTGTCTAGCTCGTCTCAGAAAGATGATGCGGTCCTTAAAGAAAGGTGCATCTCTGTTCCTGATATTTTGATGAACTGGACCGGTGGAACACCACAAACAGCGCTGCTGAAAACGACGGAAGTGGAGTTGTCCCATACTGATATTTGGATATCTTCTCACCATGATGTTGAGCTCAACAAACCTTTATCCCACAATTCCACTGAAACAAACACTGGTTCTACTAAAGGACTTGGCACTGGTATTAATGAAGGTATGGCAAGTCCAAAAGTTGGTGAAATGCTCTTCAGAAGCCTTCGACTCCCTTATTCTACAATTGACGCATTCCTGGAGTCTAGTACACACGAGGAGCCTGTAGAAGAAAGCTTTTCAGAAAGATATTCATTAACCTTCATAGATGATGTGCAACATTTGCAAAATTTCTCCTCCAACAACTCTAAAACTGAGGTGCAAGAAAGTTACAATGGGACATGTCCACACAAGATCTCAGATGTTGCACCTTATATGTCTGCTAGTAGCTGTCAGGTGAAGAGAAAATCCAATGAATCCATTTGGTCTGTGGAGTCTCTGCCTGCATATGCCCCAACTAGAGAGTGTCTGTTACAAAATGGCATGTTAGAACTTAAAGTTAATGAAGAGACAGAGGAAGCTGAAAATGTTGGACTCTCCAACCAAAACGACAACCTCATAAATGAAGAAGAGAGAGGGCGCAGCTTGTCGACCTGTGTCTCTGTTCAAGTACCAGAAAGCTGTCTTTGTTCCAGTATCCAAGAAGAGGAGAATAGTCCTGTGAGAGAGACAGGAACAGAAATTAAAGGGGATGTATCTGAATCTATAAAAACAGAACAAAGTCAAAACTTGCTTCACTCAAAAAAGAATGTCTTGTCTCCTTCCTCAGCTCTGCCAAGAAAAGCCGCATCTACTCCGACCGAAAGGGATGAGACTGAAAATAGGTCTTCTGAACCTGAGGCTGGTCAAAGCCCAAACCAGAACACCCCGATCAAAGAGCTGCAGCAGAAAAGCCTTTCATCCTCTGAAGAAATGTCCCTTGATTCTGCAGCAGAGGAAATTTCCTCATCAGCCATCCAGTTGATTTCCCAGAATGCAGTGGACATCAAAGATGATGAAGTTCCGATTATAGTTCAAAATGTGGCTGAAGTGTCCCCATCAAAGAGAACTTTGGTGGACTGTGGTGTCCAATGTAATGAATTCCATGAGCAACTTTGTTTATGTGGGGAGCTGAAGAACACCGAAACAAACAGAAGACATCATTTCAAATCTTCAGGTAGTGCTTTTTTTATTTAGTGATAAAGGTTTACTTTGACGTGTACATAATATACCAATTACTGAAACTTGAGTGATATCTTGAAGAAATAAAAAAGGCAATTGATGGCAGAACTGGACATATGCAGAGAAAGAAGAATGGACAATGGAGGGGCACAGGTCAAGGTAATGCATCCTCTTTTGGTTCCATCAGGGGTAATGTGTTCCTCATAATCTTACAAATATCAGTCATGGTGCAGTTATTCAATCAAAAATGCTTGTGTTGTAACTTGTACTGTTGGGTGTATTCAGTCATTGTAGATGATTCTTTGAAGAGCTACACTTGTACAGCAGGACAGCACTCTTAGTTCACTCTCATTAAGAGGATGCTGAGGGTTCATCTTCATTTTATGAAGCTTAATCTCCAGGAACGCCAGAGCACAACCAGCTTTCTTTATCAACTTGTTAGACATAAAAATTTTTTTAAGTGGATTACGTCCCTTTAAACGGGCAGGTTTTGCTCCCTGATATTCTTTTGAACGGTTCTTTATCCCACAGAGCGACAGTTTAACCATCAGGAAGCTCACAGTGGATACTGTAGAGGAGGGAAAACAAAAGGTGAGGATCTTGTTTGCTTTTCTCTGGATTATTTGACATGGGAATGTTAACGTCTGTACTTGACAGTGATGACTGTTTTAATGTTTTGCTTTTGCAGGTGGAAGAAACCCACGGTATTAACTGATCAGCCTCAAGACAATAGTTGGTTTTTAAAACGGCTTGTTCAAACTTGAAATATAACATGTTTTTGTATGTGTTTTGCTATATAAAGTAAATAAAGTTGAAATGAAGAATCCTTTGCATCATTGTCTCCAGAGGTTTCACAGTTGTCACCAGAACCTTTATCAGGTTGAGTTTTTTTAGGTCCTTGTCTCTGATGCTGCTGATATAACAGAAGAGATGATGTTCTCAACAACAAACGTATAGATCTTCAGCATCTTGCTGCAAACATTGAAAGATCTTAGCTTCCCAACAAGTATAGGCTGCTCTGTCCCTCATTATAAATGGCTTTGTTGCTTTTCCAGTCCAGTCTGTCTGGATGAACACTGAGTACAATTTTTGTTTTCAAATAAATTCCTAGCTTTGATCTAATTAAAAATAAATTAATGTGTAGTTATTAAAAGGCAAATACTTTACCATATTGTAAAAGTATTTGAACTTGTTTCCACCTGCATCAACTGTCTGTGCTGATTAGTTATATTTCTTCCATGCAGAATGCAGTTGGGATCTGTACAAAAAGTCTACGGGCTGTAAATTGCCCTGGGCCACACTTTGGACATCTCTGCTGTACAATACTATTGACATTTCAGCATGAAGTCTGTTTTTTTTGGTTTATCTTATGCATTTTACTGCATACTTGTATCTGGAGTTTGCCATATATCAAATCATTACAATTGGTTGAGGTATCTATTGTCATTCTTGCATCTTAATGTACTCGGTATTGGTTGTCCTACAGACATAATTTATTTCTTAGTACCAAGATTTATTTTCAATCATTATGCCTGGATTTCATTAAAAGATGTAAGGACATAAGCTTCAGATCAGTTTGTTTTTAGGTACAAGTCTTTGGATCCCAGCCAGGAACACGTCAATAAAAGCAGACAAAGGAAAGGGTGGAGGAGATATGAAAAGAGGATCTTTGGGCCAGAATTTTATAAAAGTTACATACTGCAGCATTTTTAGAAGCAAGTACTTACTTTTA
This sequence comes from Poeciliopsis retropinna, assembly GCA_010277075.1. Lineage (NCBI taxonomy): Eukaryota > Metazoa > Chordata > Actinopteri > Cyprinodontiformes > Poeciliidae > Poeciliopsis > Poeciliopsis retropinna. The sequence goes on from VMRM01000021.1 coordinate 9,264,169, forward strand.
CTCAAGTAAAAATCTTGAGTGGTACATTTACTTTTACTAAAGTACATTTTTGTCTATTTATTTGTAATTTTCCTTGTATGCAGTGCTCAAGCACTTTCTCCATCACTGAACACCTGTATAGCAGGGAGAGCTGCCGAATACAGTTTGAAGAGCAGCAACTATTATTGTCTTTGCAGGATTAACAAACATTGACAGTGTCTAAGTATCTGTGTTTACATTTTCAAGACAAACCAGATTGATCAAAATATTTTTTTTTCTTGCTTAATCGTTAGTTAAGCAAGAAACTTAACTTGTCCAATAGGTGGCGGTAATCCTCCTTTAAAGTGGTTTGCCAACCGCCAATAAAGACAAAAAGAAGTTGTTTATAAGCTGACAGAGGAGGAAGAGGAGGTAACAATACAACAAAGACAGTTTACATGTGAAACGTTGTTTGGTTTGTTGAGACAAAAACCAATTTTCTCCTGTAACTTGCTGAGGTAAGACTGTTTCCTTGTCCTGTAGAAAAGCGCTTAGAAACACCAAGAACTTCGTGTCTCCAATTAGCTTAGCGATGCTATGGCATCTTCAGATGGCCTTTCTTGATTTATCAGTTGAGTTGTTACGTTTTTCTGACAAAGTCAAATTGGGCTGTTTATTTTTCTATGGGAGTCTACGTCACCTTCGCTTACATGCCAATATAATGTTCTGCTGTTGTTGGTAGCGATGACCTGCTGACGCCATTAAAGCTGTGGTCAGCTGATCAGATTCAGAGTCCCCAGATAGACCGAGTCTTCTGACTGTTCTCAGTGGAAGTATCTGCAATGATTAAGGAACTTTTCTACCAGCAGATTGAACTGTTAACGATCCCTGTGGAAGAGACAAAATTCCCAAATTGGGATTTCAACCCCTCCTCCGTAGGTCCAGCTATTCGTCATGGAGGAGACCAGCAGGGAGGCTGTAGCGACTGCAGTGCAGCGTGTGGCCGGCATGCTGCAGAGGTCCGACCAGCTGGATAAAGTGGAGCAGTACCGAAGGAGAGAAGCCCGGAAGAAGGCTTCGGTGGAGGCCAGACTTAAGGTACTTCACCACATCAAACCAGCAGCACTGTAACTGAATCGGTCAAGCAATTCAGTTAGAATTGCTTGAAAGAATCGGTCTATTCAGTCAAGCAATATCCTTTCTAACATCATCAGTGGATGCTGAAGCACATAAAGCCAAAACTCACAGCATTCAAGCTTGTAACCTCCAACCTTTCTGTGATGGTGTTCAGGCAGCAATCCAGTCTCAGCTGGATGGTGTTCGCACAGGATTGACCCAGCTGCATACCGCCCTGCTGGATGTCAAAGATATCCAGAGCTCTCTGGCTAATGTGAGCAAAGACTGGAGGCAGAGCATCAACACTATCGAGAACCTAAAAGATGTGAAGGATGCTGTTGTTCAGCACAGTCAACTAGCTGCTGCCGTGGAAAACCTGAAAAACATTTTCTCTGGTAGGTTTTGTCATATTAAATCTAAAATATGAGTGTTTTGGATCTGGTTAATGTTCTGTATGCTGTTCTATTGTTCTGGGTTCAGTTCCAGAGATAGTAATGGAGACCCAGCAGCTGACTGAGCAGGGGGAGCTGCTGCAGGCTCACAGGAAGCTGATGGAGCTGGAGTGCTCTCGTGATGACCTTATGTATGAGCAGTATCGTATGGACAGCAAGAACACCAGTGACATGAACCTCATCTCTATCTACTTTGAAGATGTAAGTGTACCTGAGTGCAATTATAAGATGTTTCCAGCTTCAGTAAGCATCCTGCTTCACTCTCAAAAGCAATACAAACCTCCATAAATCTTTATAGTAAAGAGGGCTCAATACACACTGTGAGATGTCATGAAGTCAAGGATGCACATGAAATGATTCACAACTTTGGTATCAAGAAACAGAGCTGAGATCTTAACAATGTTACACTCACTAAAGAGTTTATGCAGTTCATATTCAATGATGTAAATATTTTAGATGTTAAAATAAAGATGAAAAAGAGATTTGAGACTCTGTAAAATCTGTGAAATATCTCGGACGTGTAACTGAAAAGAAACCAAAGACAGCAGCTGTACAGTCTGTGGGTACAGGAAGAGTTCCTGAATGATCCTCCATTGTCTATCTGAACTGAACTCAATTGGATGCAGATAGAGCATTTTGAGCCAGGCACGCAATACCTTTCTGCATCAAGAACAGAATGCATTTGTTCATTCTGCTTGATGGGTCCAAAAAACAGGTGTTCTTCAATAGTTAACATGTCACACATTCATGCAGTAAAACTCCTCTTCCTCCTAAAACTCAGGAGGTTAATGCAGTGGATTTTGTTTTAAAACCAGCATCTACATTTCTTGTTGTTCAGTCCATCATTACTGGAGACCCAACAGTGCTTAAAGACCATGCAACCTACATGAGATGGAATGATTTGCCATGGAAGTATTGGTTCATACACCACAAGAGACATGTGCCAAGCTAGTGAAGAACTACTACAGAGAGAGGCTGTTATCAGTGTGACAGAGAGACTACAATACCATTAAATCTCAGGCAGGATAACAATTTTGGCTTTGTTATTTTTCATTGATCTTGTTTATAACTCTGTCCATCAATCAAATATACTAATCAAACTTTGTGGATAGGTTGTTTTTGTTCTTTTGGAGGCAGTATAAGTGTGTTCAACTCTTATTGTGGCCATTTCCATGGAAATATTTAGAATTTTCATTAGGTAAAACCCTTAAGCAGTTCAAATGGTTTTGCTGTTGTGTGAAGTTATGTGAAGAAGAAATCTTTATTGTTGCATCATTGTTGATACAACTAGTTTGGGTGTTCTGATGGTTCTAACATTTTCAGATATAAAAACCAATGTGTTAACTCTATAAATGTTTTCCAATTTTTCTCCAAGGTACAAAGACTATCAGATGAGCTTGCTAAGCAGTTGTGGATGGTACTGCAGAGGTCTATGGTAACCGTTCGTCGTGACCCTACCATGTTGGTGTCTGTGGTCCGTATTATTGAGCGAGAGGAGAAGCTTGACCGGCGGATGGTTGACCGGAAGAAACAGACTGGCTTCATTCCACCTGGGCGACCCAAACACTGGAAGGACAAGATGTTTCAGGTCAGAGGAGCTTAAATGGATTTACTCATGAACACTTCTCAAAGCCTTCAAGTTAAGAATATTACTGAAACGGTAGGCTCAGAGAACTACTTCTAGGTCCAAATACTTCTATGTCCCTCACTGGAAAGTTCTGTAATTATAAATCTGGACAAACAAAACTCAACTATGGAGATCCCACAAGGGTCCATTCTTGGACCACTTTAACATCTCCTTTATTTCCATTGTTGAGATCTCTTACCATATGTAAGACGATGACAGAGTTTTGTTAATGTACGACCCTAGTCCTGAACTGATAGTCAAAAATATGAGGATCGCAGTCTCAATGGGGTTGAGAACCACAGCATGCAAGAAATCTGGTGTAGTTTGGGCATAGAATCTAAACTTCTACAACTACAAACACTTTACCTCAGATTCAAAGTCAAAATGTGTATGAGTTGGTGAAACATTGAATGGTGGAAATCAAAATGAGTCTTGGTATTGCTATTCCACCTTTTTCTTCTTCCTTGCATACCCCATCCTTTTTTGCTCAGTCTGACCTGCTCCTCCTCATCAGGTATTGGAGGGTACTGTGAGCACACGCATTGAGGGCACCCAGGCAGTGACCAGAGAGGCTGATAAAATGTGGCTCGTTCGTCTGTTGGAAATAACCAGGAAATATGTTCTGGATGACCTTATTGTTGTTAAAAATCTCATGGTGCAGTGCTTTCCCCCACACTACAACACCTTCAACAGGTGATGCATTTGGAATTCTCACTTCTTTGTAACACTATGCACAATATAGTCTTTTTATTTAGAAGCAAAGAAATGTTTTAATGCTCTAAGTCAAAAAATCAAACTTAAATAAAACAACTTATGAAATAACCCTGAATGGTAATATATTGTTCAATTTCTGGATGTTTTTATGGTCTAGATTTTTCAGCCTCTATCACAGCGCTGTGTCCACCCGTGTGAAAGAGCTGGCCTTAGAGGATCTGGAAGCTAATGAAATTGTGTCACTGCTGACATGGGTTCTCAACACTTATAAGAGGTTAGTTTGTTAATCACACTCACGATACATGTTTAAAAAAATCAAACCCTGTTGAGGTTCTGGTCGTACATTGTAAAGATGGCAGGTTGGTAGAAAGGCTCTCGAGAACTGGAGAAATTATTATTAATCAGCTTAGTAATATTGCATTACAAAAAGCAGTTGAATGGTGTAAGGCTGTAATGAAGCCCAAACAACATTATAACAATGGAGAAAAGAGAACAGAAAGATATAGACAGAAAAGGTACATCTAACTACAATATTTGCTCACACACAGATAATTTCTTAATGTTTAAAAAAGATCTCCATACAATAGTATGGAGAACGGATCGAGCCCAATCTCAAACCACAGTTTGAGATCTGTGGTTTGAGATCTCAATCTTTGCCTCTCTTGACCTGACTAAGAAAAGTAGACCCACTCTCGGGAAGCTAAATACAAACTTGTTAAATAGTAAAGGTTTTAAGAAGAATTTCATAACCAAAATCAAAAGATACTTGGAAGTGAACAATAGTGAAGAGGTGGGTTAGGCAATACTTTGGGATGCTCTGAAGGGGTAATCGGAGGGAAAATAATAGCCATTTCCTCAGACGAAAAGAAAATTAAACAAAAATCTGTTGGAAGAGGAACTAAAAAAAATACAGAATATTCCAAAACCCTCTAGGAGGCAAGTGGAACTAAAATTAAGTTGGTAAAAAGGTTAAAAAAAAACCTGCAAGAAAAATGAAAGTAACTTCTCTTTACTAACAGAAATAATATGAGGCAGAGGGAAAATCTCTGAAGCCTCTAGCATTTAAACTATGAAAAGAACTATTCACAAAATACAAAATTACAAATGGGGTTGAAACAAGCTTAGAAAATATTCGCAAATGCTTTAAAAATAATTTCCTAACTATATATTCCCGACCAAGTTGAGTAATGGACAGTGGATAGACACATTTCTTTCCCAGCTCTCTCTTCCCAACATTACAGATTATTTAAATGAACAATTAATATCATACAAAACTGAAGCAGAACAGACATCAATTAATAGAAAGTTGAAAGGAGGAACAGATGCATTTCTCTGAGTGGTACCCAGAAATGCAAGATTAGTTGGTCTCTGTATAAGAGTTTTAAACTGCGTGCTAAAAAAGAAAATAATCCCCTCTTAATGGAGAGAGGCAATTATTTCTAAAGAGGGAAAAGATGAGTTGAATAATGGAAACTACAGTAAGAGTGGTAAATACTGATGAGAAATTATTTATTGCTATAATTTCACATGGACAGGACAATATCTTGTCATTGATTATCCATAAGGATCACACAGGACATCGAAAAAGCTTTCCATATTTAGTTATTACAAAAAAAAAATAGAACTTTGTACTGAGTTTAGATGTGGAGAAGGCTTTTGACTTGGTCAGATGGTCCTTTATTTATAAAGTGATGTCTGCCTGACTTTAATTGATGTACAATAAATAATCTGCTAGGAGAAAAAATAACAGAACTATCTGATCCCTTTACTTTGGAAAGAAGTACAGGGTCGGGATGCTGTGTTTTGCCACTCCTCTTTGCTCTGTTCATAGAGCCGTTACATGAATCTGTGGATAAGGCAGACCAGACATAACAGGAGTTCAGATGCACTATGGGGACAAAAGATGTGATTCTGTGTAGACAATTTCTCGTTAACTGTAACAAACCCAGCTCAAACCCTACCCATACTTATAGAGATGTTTGAAGAATATAGTTCACTATCAGGTTACAAGATGAGAATTACCATTCTGTTTCTTAAACAGGTACCTGTTTAGGAAACAGCCATACCAAGATTTTTATTTTTAATGTTTTTCTGTCTTTGTTGAAATCAGGTTCATGCATGAAACTTATTTCTGTACTATATTCTGGCATTTAAACAAGGTGATAGACTACATAAGAAACAGGTGGGTGAAAGAATAAAATGTAATCATCTCATCTGAAGGCTGGGAAAGACATTGCAAAATACACTGTTTTGCCAATACATGGAGAGAATTCTGTTGGAAAAACACTGTTCGATATTTTGTAACCCCAGCTCAGAAAAAACATGAGTGCAGTGGAGACACCTGTTGGAGACTGTAGAACCATGAGGGCGAATCATTGTCATATTTTCTGGGTTTGTCCAGTGATTAAACTATTGTGGGAGTAGTTATGAGATCACTTGTACAACATCTTTGAGAGAATTCCCTGTAAATGTGAAGCCCTGTACTTAAGAGACATTCCATTTGACAAATGCTCTCTGAAAGATTAAAAAGTGTTAATACTGGCAGCAAGTAAAAAGACAATCACTAGGAAACGGTTAAAACCAAAAGCACCTACAGTTGACTGGTTCAAAATTGCACTGGATATTTACATTCTAGAGAAATTATCATTATGGAAATGATAATTTCACTATGTAAAACCAGTAATCCCCATGGATTAAATGTCTTGTCACATGAAATTACTGTCATGTTATATAATGTATCCCTGTTTTAATTCTGGCAAACTTACACACTTGATTGCGTTTCCTCCAAACACAAGAAGAATGGGATCACGCCCCCACTCATGTGTTACATTTGTTCTTTTATTGTAAAAAAGAAAAAGAGGGGTGGGGGTACAATTTATGGAAGTTGAATTGTACACAGAAGAGATTGTAATACTTGCTCCTAATAAAAAAATAATAGAAAAAAAAAAATCAAACCCATTTAAACTTGTGACACAAATCCATATTCTGTTTATCATTTCTAGTCCCTGCTTTGTTTTAGTAACTTATAACTTACATTCAGACAAGCATATGAATTATTTTATGTGTATATAACATTTTACACCTGGGCATCTTCTTGCTATACAGTGTGGAAATGATGGGACATCCAGATCTGTGTTCAGAGTTTGACATCAATCAGCTTGAACCGCTGCTGCCACAGGAAGTAGTGGATGATCTGCTTAGCAAATATGTGAAGACGTTTACTGTAAGCCTCACACACACACCTGTCACACTAACAGACATTCTCCTGGGTTCGCAATTCCGGTTCACAGGCAAACTGATCATTTGGAGCCAAAAAAAACTGAGCTTTTCAAATAGAAAAAAAAAAAAACTTCTCAAATTAAAGACAACTTTATTTTGGGTTTATCTGTCCGGATTGGAGATTATTAAAAATAATCTTAATACACCTTCCCTGCTGGAAGGTTAAATGGTCACACAAATTAAATCTCTCCATTTGCCCCTCTGTATCCAGCAGAGATGCGCAGTGCAGCGGATTTAGCTCATCGTGGGATAACTGGACTGCAGGGGCGGTCCAAAGTTGTATCAGGGTTCCCTCTTGCTGCCAAGAACATCAGCACCTCTAACAGTATTTCAACTTGGATTTGGTGAAATCTGGCCTAGTTTAATTGGGCACCCTAAACAGCAATTAGTGATCATTGTAGTTTACTAAGATGTATTTGTGAACTGAGCTCAAACTCAGAGATTAAACTCATAACATCAGATTGTTGCTATGGTAACAAAACTAACTATGAAGATTGTGCTCTGAACTTTTACAAAGTAAACTTGCCATCTCCTTAAAATTTTACATTTAAATGTTAAACAATTTAAAATATTTTATCTGCTCTGAAACCTTGGTGTACATATTTTAGTCCATTTTTTTTTACAATTATATCAATTTAAATGTGTGCATTGTTGCCGTAAAATTAAACTTAAAAATTAAGTTGAAATCTTTTGAAGTTCATTTGCTGAGAAATCTTTACCTCATGGGGAAAAAGAACTGTTTACTTAACTGTTAACTTAACTGTTTAAGAACCATCCTTAAAACAATGAAACAAGACATCCATGATACCAGGATAAATGAATGTAAAGCTCTGACTGACAGTGTTGACACCTGCTGCTGGAGAACAGTTTTTGTTTGTGTGTGTGTTTTTTTTTTTGTGTGTTTTTTTTTTGTTTGTTTTTTTATAATTATTATTTTCTCCCAAAAACAGAAATGAAAGGTAAGTAGCCATCTTACATTCAGTATCGGTTAAGTGAGCCTTTAAGATTGATTTTAACATGCGTTTTCGACTGCTACCTCCTTTATATCCCACATCTCTACAATGAGCAGTGATTGTTACACTAGTTTTTTTTTTATATTTTATTTTATGAAGTGTGTCCAAATTTCTTTGTGTGTCTCCAGTCTAATATAACAGGTTGGCTGCGGAAGGCCCTGGAAACGGATAAGAAAGACTGGCTGAAAGAAACAGAGCCTGAGGCAGACCAAGATGGATACTACCAGACCACGTTGCCTGCCATCGTCTTTCAGGTAACACAGTTTGTCATGGCATTGGAGAACGTTTGATATTGTTCTTGATTTAATTTACAGTCTATTTATTTTGTTGTCCATAACAGATGATTTTTTTCTATAGAAGTTTTAAATGTTGCTCCAATTTGGGAAAACATCTAGAGAACATAGTTCTAAGGAGCTGCTCTTCGACTGACTGCTCTGTTGTTTATGTTAGTGAATGAGGTTGTATGAAGTGCATTTAAGAAAAATAATGAAAAAAGGTCAATATTTTTAAAACCTATTTCAAAAAGTCTATTGTATTGACTCTTTGCACGTAACCTCCTATTCTTCAAAACATGACCAATAATGTCAAAACAACGTATACATGCGTTGTCTCCTGTAAACCTGATCAAAAGTCAGACATTTGGTAGCTTTTTGTTGAATTCTCTGCAAAAATGGTCGTAGGTTGCTGTGTGGCCAGCTGCCCAAACAGACAAGGATGTAAACCAAAAATAATTTTATCATAAATTGAAGGACTCTGTGTTTGCAACAAAACACTTTTTACAAGATAAGAAGATTAACGGTCATAAGTAAGTAATATTATTAAGATGTAATCAAATATTGCATCATGTAGCCTACCGTGTACTAAACAACCTGTTAGCATCTAAACTTTCGGACGCTTTCAAGCCTTCTCCTGTGTAACAGGAAACACTTAATGATACATTGGTATAATTTATGCGACATGAATTCAAGCAAATTCGGTAATGTGATTAAATAACAAAAACATCAGAAGGGATAACAGATGGTCTACTTCTGAGCCAGCTACTTCCAAGATTTGTAAATGCAACTGTCTATGTGTTTACAAGTAGCGCACCCTGATCAGGTGTGCTACTTGCACAGACAAACTAGCTTGACTTGAACAAGTAGAAGCCAAGTACTGGCTGAAAATACTCTGGAGGCAATCGTAGTCGCTCTGTTGAGTACTCCCGTACCTCACTACCAACGTCTGTTATAGTAGAGGTGGGTCTTAATGGGAAAACAAATTATATCACAGACGATATTCCACATTTTCTGCTTTCCTTTTTAAAGTCACTACTTTAAAAAGTGTTTGTATATAAATACTAAATATTACTATAATATTTTTATTTCCATTTGGTAGCTGATTTCAGACTGTTTTCTTAGCCAAAATTAGTTTACATTTCTAGTTATCTGTTTTATATTTTTGTTGATGCATTAAAAACATTTTTAATGGGACCTACAGAGGCTACTGTCTACGTTTTTGCCCTCCAGCAGGGTGAGGGGGGCAGGATCTTGCACGTATGACAAGGGGTCAATAGTCTTATCTTATTGCAGGTATAACTCTGAAAAATTCAGTCCACTCCAGACTGTTAACCAGTTGCCAAGCCTTCTAGCATGGTACCTCAGTGTGATAAGGGTTAGATAAGTGGGGCCAACATGGCATGGCAACAGTTTAGAGGTTTCTGTCTCCAGCAGTCATTGGGCAGGATGCACCTGCACCAGTCGCCAGTCCAATACAGGGCAACATAGAATTAAACACAGGACAAGCAACCATGCATACACACACGCACACACCCAACTACTACATTTAGAGAAAGTAAAGTAGTCACAGTTTTTATTGTTGTATGTCTTTCTTTAAATCTTCACCAGATGTTTGAGCAGAATCTGCAAGTTGCTGCCCAGATAGATGGGGACTTCAAAGAACAGGTTCTGAAACTCTGTCTGAAACAGATGAATTCTTTCCTTATGAGGTATTCCCTTCAAACACTGTAATTGAACCTCATATGAAAATATTTCTACAGTATTTATATTGCGCTAATGTGCGTTCCATGCAGGTATCGGGAGGAGGTGGTAGCCTACAAAGAGGAACACCTGCGGGACAGACAGCTGCCTCAGTGTTACATACAGTATATGATCGCCATTGTCAACAACTGTCAGACATTCAAGTAAGACTTCAGTTTAAACATCAAAACGTAACTCTTAGTTACTATGACATTATGTAAAGTTAGTGCAGCAGTTCAGGCCTCTCACTGTTTGGCAGTCCTGTGCTTTGAGTCTTATTGTAGATTACCATGATTGATTCCAATCAAAGGCAAATCCAGACATGGTCAGATGTAAACGTGTTTTGTTTTTTTTGTTGTTTTTTGTTTTTTTTCCACAATCAGAGGTGGAAATAAATCTTTTTTTTTTTTTTTCTCCACCACTAGAGAGAGTTTTTTTTACCAGCCAGTCAAGAATTTCACCACACACTGTTTTCCTATTTTGTGTGTAATATGTCCTCGATAACAAACTCCACCATTAAGATCACATGTACAGTTTAGTAGTCACAGTTTTCATCTTGAAGTGAAAGACAAAGAAACTTTGCTATAGATGTCTTTTCACTGTTTCATGTAATATACTGTTTATAACAAGAACATAATTATGCACATAGTAAGATCATACATCAAGAGCGCTTGATTTTACAAGACTTAAAAATATGTCTTGCATTTCCAATGTTGAGCATTTCCACATTCCACATTTGCTACAACTTCCCTAGATAGTATTCAGTGAAGATGAATACTATCTTCATTGGCTGCATCGGCACAGTTTAGAGATGATCTAGCTTATGGTACCACTCCACTCTTAATGGTTATGAATACTTGTGGCTTTTCAGGGTCAGTGATTGTTTTCATTTGGGTTCCTCAGGGAGTCCATCAACAGTCTGAAGAGGAAGTACTCTCAATCTTTGGATCCCTTTGATAGTGACGCTGCAATTGAGAGGACCCTCGGTGAGGTGGTGAAGGAAGGCTGTCAGTTTCTGCTGGATGAAGTCTTCTTAGACCTTGAAGTAAGACTTGCTGACATCAAACTGAACCAGTTTGACTGTACAACTAAGCTATTCATTAAGGGGTGGAGGGACCTAATGATTCATACAGAGAAACAACTCCGTTTCTTTGTCACCTCACCCAACTATCCTTTTCCCTCACACAACAGCTGCTGTGACACACCCTCTGACTTCTTTGTTCTGCTCCCATCCCAATGCTTCCAGTTCATGTGACTTCTTTGACTATGGTTTTGCATTAACCAGAGTCACCTAAATGAGCTGTTGACCCGGAAGTGGCTGGCAGGTTCTCATGCTGTGGATACCATCTGTGTGACGGTGGAGGACTACTTCAATGACTTCAACAAGGTCAAGAAACCTTTCAATCAGGTATGGCGAGGCTGCACACGGAAAGTCTTCTGTAGTGCTAAATGAAATGTTTGCATTGGATGAGTCAGATATAACCCAACCAGGTAAGGTCCTGGTTGTGAGTACCAGGACTCACAACCAGGAGTCCTGGTCAGAGTACTTTGACCTCTGACCTGCTGGATGTGCTGTGTTTAGGACATGACCAACAAGGCCCTGTGCAGGGTGGTGGTGGAGTACCTGAAAGCAGTGATGCAGAAACGAATCACCTTTAAAAATGCCGATGAGAGGAAAGAGGGAGCAGAGAGGATGATCAAAGAAGCTGAGCAGTTTAAGTTCCTCTTCAAGAAACTGGCAGCGGTGAGTTCAGTGCTTCAGGATTTGTTTTAATTCCTTATTTTAAGAATGTTTTTATATACATATACAAAACTGAGAAAAACAATGGGTGGGGAAAATGAAAGAAAAAGACAAATGAACACTGGAGTGTGCATTCAGTAAGAGCACTTTGAATTAAAGTTCAACTCTTTTAGACTCAATCTGTTCTCATGTTTTCTGTCCTTCCTTTCCATCTTTCTAAACATACATACTTTTGCATCCTGATGTAGAAAATGATCCCCGCTCTTTTAAAGATATCATGGACTATTTCAATCTTTACTGAGGTTATTTTTTGCTCAAGCCATTTTCCTCATAATGACTTTTTCAGTTTCATTTGATTCTCAAAGAAGCCAATTTTACATATAAGGCTGGGCCATATCATATCATTCACAATAATAAATGACAACAGTGAGAAATAAAATAAATAAAAAAAAAAACATACTGAATAATGATAGAATACCGTATATCTATTATTAGAATAGGTAATGGCATTTCTGACAGCTGCTCTAAGGATGGAAGCTTCTGAAATGAGTATTGTTCCTCGTTCGTTACTTTGTCCCAGAAGAGCAGAATGTCGGATTGGAACGTCGGTTTGAAAAAATGCTCCTTAAACATTGGACACCTCTTTTCCATAAGAATTATTATTGAAGGACTAGTCCAAAATGAATAACCTCCAGTCCTCCATATTGCCTCCAACGAGATGACTTGTGAATTTTGCGATGTTTCCGCATTTTCTTGTCCTGATATGAAAATGACCCTCCTTCCTCCCATTACTGTTTCACGTGCAGTGAGTGAGCCTTTGGTTTTTGTAAAGCTTGATGCAATTTTAAGATTACCTTTGATTATTGATTGGGTGTGTGTGTGTGTCCAGAAGCATTTTTTCAATAAAGCAGATTACCAGGCTGTTCACACACTAACTGTGGCTGAGGAGGGTTCTCTGCAGGAAGCATTAAACAGGCTCTCTTACCTGCAGGGTGAGGACACAGACCTGCTCTGTGGCTCCATCACTGCCATCGCTGAAGTCTTCAAGCTGACTGACCCCACTCTGCTCTTCCTGGAAGTCACCACTCTGGTCTCCAAATACCCTGATATCAGGTGGGCACAGCACATGCACATTCTTCCTGTTTCCCATCTGCAATGTTTTGAGCTGCACTATACATGTAGCATACAGTTGCTGCTGTTTAAAACAGAAAACTACAATTGCAACTGCTGCGGCAAAGTAAGCTGATGCCCTGTCTACTACAGGTACAATAATAATCTCTGTGGAATCTATCAGTGTTTTGATAGATTTTAGCACCATTACAGAGGTTATAGTTCAACCACACATCTAGCCAAGGTTCAGTTTATTGATCTTTTGAATTTTTGAACACAGGCCTGTCGAATGCCAAAATAAATAGGACAGAAATGGAGTCTGTATAAGAAGGTTGATCCAACAGACGAGTAACAAGACTACCATTTTAAAGCAGAACCTGAAACACCAGCAGGATAGGCTGAGGAGTTGGGCATGGTCAACTATGTCAAAAGCTGCCGTCAGGTCCAACATGAGCAGTAGAACATTTACCTGTGCCAGGCTGCATCAAAATATCATTCCAGATTAAGAAGAGCTGTTTCAGTTGAGTGGAACAAAATGGAACCAGTCCTTCATTTCTTGTGGAATAATTTCGGTTTATATCTGTTAGTGACCAGCTCTAGACCGGTCCTGTGGGAACCATCTGAATGGAACCATTTTGTGTCTGCAGGGAGGATCACATCCAGGCACTGCTGGCCGTACGCGGGGACGCCAGCAGAGAAATGAGGCAGATGATCATTGGGACCCTCAGTGAGAACAAAGTGTCCTACTCTGGTACCACACAGCCCCTATTCAAAGACATTACTGTGCCCACCATCGCTACAACCATGACCTCTATGACCTCCATGGCAACTGCAAAGCTGCTCAAATAAAACCAGATGGCCTGACACCACCACGTTGAATCACAGCAGCACAAAGAAAGCTATTTTTCTAAATCCGGTGTGATTGATTGATTCAGCCTTGTCAGCTTCTCCTGTTACTCTTTGTGTTTTGCTTTATTATCAAACTCATCCCATGCTTCCTTTTAAAAACCAATAAATGCTGATTACTAAACTGGACTGTCCTTATTTAATAAATCCTTTTAACAGGCTCCCTTGTTCCTGCTAGCTTATGTCGTGTTGCACTGTTAATGTTAGCATTCGGCTTAACCACAAACTTGTACTTCTGCATCTGTTGGTTCTCTGTTGACGTACTGACTCAAAAATACAACATAAAGTAGATGTTAGAAGGCAAAGAAAGCAGCTCTTTAACATCTCTGTTAACTGTTCTTACAAAATTGTAATTTGTTTTCTTTGTATTTTAGGGTTAGTCCTCAGTAAATTAGACATGACGAATCCCATTCTGGTCTCTAAATTCATAGCAAAGCTAAACTCAGGAATAACAGATCTACCTACCTCTTTGGTTTTTGACCTTGTATAAATTAATAATTTTTGTCTGTATTTTCTAATTTTTTTTTTATTCTTTCATTTGTTTCAATTTGTTATGTTCAGTTATTTTAATCATTGTTTTTGTTGACCACTTTAGTCAGTGTCTCCCTTGTTTTTTAGTTCAGAAGAATGTTATCCCAACAGGAAATTGAAATGTCCAAGCAGGGCCGTGCAGAGACCTTAGGGTCACATAGGAGATTTCAAAACACCTTACAGGAACAATAGGCTGAATGTCAGAGTTGACACCTATTAAACAAACATAGGAAAGACAAGAGAGTTAGATTCTTTTTCTACTCGTGAGGAGAACAGACAGAGATGTGCTTTCAGTTACAAATCTCATACTGCGCTGAAAACACATTTGCCTGGTCCTCTCTTTTTATTGCTTTTAGGATCCCTGTCACAAAGAGCGTTGCAACTCTAAAAGGGAGGGGTTCACACTTCATCACATAGTTGCAGCACCAATCACAATCACTAACTCAAACACAAGGTATTACACCAGATTATCTCATTCCAGGCACAGAGTGAAAACAGGAAATTATAAAACTCTATGGTGGCATCTTAACAACTATTTGGCAGATCAAGGAGGCAGAGTTTCCTGCTGAGAGTTGA
The DNA here is from genome assembly GCA_010277075.1 of Poeciliopsis retropinna. Classification (NCBI taxonomy): domain Eukaryota; kingdom Metazoa; phylum Chordata; class Actinopteri; order Cyprinodontiformes; family Poeciliidae; genus Poeciliopsis; species Poeciliopsis retropinna. The sequence continues at coordinate 9,279,207 of VMRM01000021.1, forward strand.
CCCTGCAGGACACTTATCTCTGCTCTTCAAGGAGGCCTTCTGAAATGGAATCAGATTAATATAACAGCACAGGAACATTCTTAATTCTAAGACAAAACTTGAGAAATGAAAGCATATAAGGCAACAACATTATAAAGTAAATGAAACAACAAATATTTGATATTTTATACAATTTACCCAACACTGAATAATGAAAACCCGTAATCATTCAATACACAATTGGATCACTTTCTAACATTGTCATCGGGTACAGACAATGCAAAGTAAAATTTATTTTACCTAAAGGGGACATTGTCTCTCATGCTGTTTAGTCCTGGAGGCAGGGCTGTGAAATGGTTTGAACATGTTCTGAAAAAAAAAATAGTGGGTACATTGGAAACAGAATGTTGAAGCAGGATCTTCAGCTGGAAAAGCAAAGAGCAGGATGAGCAAGAGGAAGGTGATCTGCTGTGGCGACCCCAGACTGAAAAGCCAAAAGAAGAGGAACTAAACACAATTTGATATTTATTATGAAGATAAATTATTTTAGTGGTTAATCGCACATGAATCTGACACATACTCTGTACTGTATACTGCTTTATGACCATTATGCCATTAAACGTTGTGAAAAAACTGCAAATTCATCCTTTAAACGTTGTCCTCACCAGCAGTGAGAAGAGGATCCAGAAATCTCAAGTAAGAGTTTAATATATTTTTATTCAAGTAAAACAAATTCATCTAAAAAATGACTGAAGTCATCTGATGGGGAAACAATTTTATGTGAAAATTCTGGAACTTTAAAAACTAAAATGATAGAAACTATATAAATAACATTTTAATTTGACTTAAAATTCACAAAATCAGTACTTGCAGCAAGCACCTGATATATTTGTGTGCATGTATGTCAGAACAGCATAACCTACTGTCAACTACATTATGATATGCTTATGTGCTTATTGAATCTTAATCTCAGAAGAGTTAAGCGGAACACAGAACAACAAAGGTTGTGTACCAACAAAAAGTCTCACTTTGTCTCTGGTGTGTTTTGGTTAGAATGTGTTTGTTTCCCATTCAGTGAAATTATTCACAGTAATAACTTCACTGGATTAATTTCACTCAACAGTTGCAATACTTCATAATAATAATACTCTAAAAAATGTGGTGCAGTAAAACTACCAGAAGTAAATTATTTCCAAAAAGTTACTGAAGTAAATGTAATCAGTTACTGTCTCTGGTCTTTAGTCCCGTAGAACCACATGAACAGTGGAGTCCAAACCTTTTGTCACATGAGCTGAAACTGTAAAATGGAAGGTACCCACATATTTTTATTTTTATTTCAGTTTTATTTTTCATACTCAACAATGAGCTAAACATTGAATCTTTAACTGATAGAAAAAAGCCTGGTCAAATTTTTGTGGCAAATGGGTCTTGATATAAGATATTGGTGGTACTTTATGTGTCAGCAGTACCCCTCTCCCCAAAACACCAGAGCATCAATAACTTGGTCACTGTTCTCCATTTCATAAATCCATTTTGGAGTTTGTAAAAAGTTTATTTCGAGAATTACATGATACAATCTGTCTTTTCAATCAATTCAGTCACTCAGTTTGGCAACCCATCTGAAGGGTTGCCAAATCCTTCATGAATACATGGAGGATTTTCATGAAGGACAAACAAAAGCAACAAACAAATAATCAAAGTGGCTTAAAAAATGATTGATACCAAATTACCTGATACTGTGTAACAAATATTGTAAAAGAAAATCATAGAAAAGGCAGAAGACATCTCTATTCCTTTTATCATCCACTTTATGGGGAATTTAAACTCCTGCCATCTGGAAAGAGATTCAGACAGCCTAAAGCCAGGACTAACAGATGGAAAAACGATTTCCCTGTATTGCAGATAATTGTAAAATGTATTTAGGTTGCTTTGTCATTTTAGTCTGAAGGTGTTAAGTGATATTTACACTGATGTTGATTATTCCTACTAATTTGGACTGATCATGTTTTTATGCTTTTCACCAGACTGCAAGGCAAATTTCTGTTTGTTTTCAACTGGAGACTTTATGTGTAAAATCAGAACTCTGTTAATAATGGATCAATATGCCATTCATTTAGAATAAATTGGTTAGTTGTAATTCAAGTGTGGTTCTTTTTCAATGTGTATTTAACCAAAATAAAAATCCTTGAGATTAAAGATATCTTTTACAAGACTGTCTTGACAAAAAATGTTCCTGGTTGTTTGCTCTAGTTTTTCTGAACTATTTTTATTATATTAAATGTTACTAAATTTCTGTTTTGGTTTTATATCACCAACATTATCATTCCTGAGGAAAACAAATGTGAAGATAATTCAGAAAAGTACAACAAGAAATATTGCTATAAAAACATTTAAAAAAATGTAAACATTACTTAAAAGTCTTACACGTCTTACATTGATTCTGAATTGTGAAGGGATAAAGACAGAAGCCAAACTGGAAATTGCCTCTGAATGTCAAAAAATATCAAGACATCACCAGTGAAAAATTTATAGACTAAGTATGTTAAATTTTAACATACTTGAGCATACTTTAAGTCAGACTAATCTTGATTATACTTCAAGTTTGCTTAGGACTAATTTTGTGCCAGGTGTATTTTAATAGTATTTAAATTGTATCAAAGCACAATTTAAAGTGTACTAAGTGTACTTTCACATACCTTTTTTGAACAGCTTGAGTTGTTCAAAAAAACAACTTGAGTTGTCATCAAGCTCGTTTATGTAATATAAACATGCTTGATTAGTATATTTTGAATATACTATTTTTGTGATTGAATTACATTTAAAATATATTTAGAATGTATTTTGAGTATATTGGCATTACATATTTTATATAGTAGTAGTGTGATCACAGTATGCTACAATTACACTTTTGGTTCATTATAAATGAATAAATAATTTAAAGTAAGCGTGAAGTGAATTTCAAAAAAATTATATTTTAAATAAACATTTATATACACAAAAACACAAAACACAATATATATACACAAAACATTTTTGACAGATATTTTAAATATCTTTTAAATGTATACATATTTTTAAAACATATATTTTGTGTATATATTAAATAAAGTATACTTTTATTTAATATATTAATATTAAATATTAATATATTTCTTAAAAGTGTGTTTTGGTACAAATATATTTAAGTGTGTTTAAAGTTATAATGTCAAAACTGGAACAAGTTTACCATTTTAGCACTTAATAGTTAGAATACTTAAGATGTACTTACACAAATGTAAGTACATTTGAAATAAACTGCAGTATTTTTTCACTAGGGACATCAGCTAAAAAAACATAAAAGCATTTGAAACCTTCAAAGAGGAGAAACTACAAAATTTCAGTTTGATCCCCAATATCAGATGATGTAGTTGTTTATTATTTAAAGTGATTCAAAAGTTTTCTTTCATCAGGGTCTCGTCAAGGTCAGAACCACAGCAAGCACTGCGAACCTTCAAATCATTAATGAAGCAGGACACATCTAATAAGCTGAAAATGGGATCATTTCTCATGTCTTTGTTGCTTTTGCTCTTTTTTCTTTTTTCTTTTTACTGTTCATTAACATATCCATCATATCCCTGTATCCATGTTTGTTCATTGGGAATATTGGACAAATCTTTACCTAGGACAGTGGTCTCTTCAAGAGCACTGTCTCCTAATGCTGTTTTCGCTAACTAACATCTCTGCCATACTAAAAATCAGGAGGAAATGTGACAGATCTAAGATGCTGTCAAGTCAAATGAGATACAACAAGAATTTTTAGCAGACATTTGCTCTTTTCAAAGCAATGTCTCTCCTCTTCAGGGCAAATGTTGCAGCCGGGTAAGATTGGTCTTTGGACCTTGGAAGATTGGCCAAGATTGGCGAAATCGTCCCTTGGACAGATTTCTCTTCATGGGTTCAGTCTTCTAATGCAGCTTTCGTCAGAGCAGAGGCAGAGTTTTTTTGACCGCACATCACTGATCTCAAGGCACTTCAGCACATTCCAATCAACCCCACTTTTCAGTACATTAAGTGCCATGTTTATTACTAAAAGTATTTTAAAATATTTCTATCTAGATAGATTGCATTGACTCATTGATTTGCAGAATTCACTCTTCCTGGACGAAGTGACAGCAGCCAATCATTGCGTTGTGTTGTTGACTATACAGCTTTCCCTCATACTGAGCATGCTTCTCCCTTTAACAGGAAGAAGCAGAACTAGAACCTGGCTTGGTCTGAGCGACCGGCTGAGGTTTAAGACAGAGCAGAATTCACAAAAACAAAACAAACGAAATGATGTAGAATTATAAACCTACAGATCAATCTATGGCATGTTTGTGTCGCTTTTTGAACCAAATTACTGACTAAAAGTTAAATGGATGTCTTCCTAATTTCTAAAGAAGTATATTTGGGTTTGCAGCTCATCTTTGTGTAAAAGTATTTTTAATAAAGGATGACTTGGAACTTCTTGTATTGTGTCTCCTTGGTGTGAGTTGTTGCAGAGGAAAGTAAAGTAAGTAGGCGAGCTGGAGTTCAGCTGAAACAAGCTGTTGATCTGGAGCTGTTCTCGGTGCTGAACCGCTAAATCCAATTAGCTCCGTGCCTCCCACCCCGCCCTGCGCTGTCCCTTCATCCTGTCCTCTTAGGAGCGATAGCTGCGGGCCAGGCGGTTCCTCTGCATGCTGTGCATATTTTCACCCTGTTTTCTGCTCTTCGTTGCACCGAAATGTGGATTTTCAGCGGCCGACGTAAAGATCCCAGGTCAGCGGCCGGAGGGGAGCGGAGCGGCTGGGAGCTGGGCTGTCCCGGGAAATAAAAAGTTCGGCTTGTCAGAAGACTCGGCAGAGGTAGGCTGAACACACTCCGAGGTTGGTCTTAAAGTGTGAAATGTTTTAGGGATTAGAAGGACGTCGCGGATGTCTCTGGTCCGTCTTGCTGCTTTCAGCTATGAACTCATGGTTTCTCATTTTTCACGGACTTCTTTCTTTCTTTCTTTGTCTCTTTCTTTCTTTGTTTCTTTCTTTCTTCCTTCATTTATTTAAAAGGAAAATGAACAGCTGTTTATTTGATCAACCTTTAATGAATGTCCGTTTCTTGTGTTTTTGTTACTATAAAAGAAAACACATTGTCAGTTTTCTTTCCAGGAGTAGTTTGTCTGTGAAAAGGAGAAGTCGGGACTGATTTTTTTTTTATGGTGACGTAGCAGTTTAGTTTATGACGTAGCAAAGTGTCCCAGGAGAAGATAGACCGGCTATAAATAACAAAGACAGATCTGAGCCATGGGAGTTGCAGCCTAAGTTTCTCCTTGGATTAGAGGAGTGTTACACAATCAGGTTCTCCCAGTGGGTTGTGGAGGGTTTTATTGATGCTCAATATAAAATCGTACATACCATAACCCTTAGAATTTTGACCAAATGTTTCTGGTTGTCAAATAAAAGTTAATGCCAAAGAAGATGGTTTGAATGAATATAAACTTCAGTTTTTAAATCATGATATTAAGGGAAAACCCACCCAAACCAAGCTGACTCCATATTCATATGTATTTGTAATCGTGTTTAACAATTTTTTAGTTTAGTTTTACAAGCTTCATCCAGACCTGATCAATGCCAGGCTTGCAGAATTAAGGCAGAAATATAATAGAGCATGTAGATAGCTAAACAGGATCCCATGACATGGAAGATTTTCATGAACTGTCCTGTGAACTCATTGGAAAGATTATACAGATCACATAGTCTAGAAACAGGAGATGGTCATCCAGACCACGGGCAGTTTGAATGCCGAAGCTAGTGGAGTTCAATAGATCCAGTACTAGAATCAATTATCTATATATGAAGGAAGCATGAATCAGTGCTGAAGGTTAGTAACATATCTTGCCTTGTAGCAAGATATGTTACAATATCTGGAGCTGGAGCTCTCAGAATCTCTATACTGAAATGTACTGGGTGATATCAAAAGCAATGTTTGATCACTTTCTTGTTTTTCTTTAGATTCTACAGAGAACAATCTCTTTATTAACTGAGATGAGTTTAAAATGCCTCGTCCAACTTCTGTCACATGTGCTGTTCTGTTCTCCAGACATGGATCTCATCAGCAGAGGAACGGCCTGAACACGGAGAAGTGAGCTCGGTTGGTCTTGCCTAACCAGCCAACACTCATCCATTGGGAAAAGCGAGGCTTCAAAACAAGCTCCATTAGAGTTGACTCAGATTCAAAGGAAGGAACAGAACCAGCTGTCTCAACATGACAGACAGATTGAGTTTCAGCGCCCCCAAAGTCGCCCCCCGGCCGGCCGTGGCTCCTCTGCTCCCACCTGAGCCAATTGATATCATTCGCACCAAAGCTCGCTCTCGGCGAGTCCGCCTCAATGTAGGTGGTCTCAGTCATGAAGTGCTGTGGAGAACACTGGATCGCCTGCCTCGAACCCGTCTGGGTCGATTAAGAGACTGCAACACCCATGAGTCACTGCTGGAGATTTGTGATGACTACAGTCTCCATGAGAATGAATATTTCTTTGACAGACATCCAATGGCTTTCTCCTCCATCCTCAACTTCTACAGAACAGGGAAGCTGCACATGATGGAGGAGATGTGTGCGTTGTCCTTTGGTCAGGAACTAGACTACTGGGGAATTGATGAGATCTACCTGGAGTCCTGTTGCCAGGCGCGGTACCACCAGAAGAAGGAGCAGATGAATGAGGAGCTAAGAAGGGAGGCTGAGACGCTGAGAGACAAGGATGGAGACGTTGAGGAGCAGGGCTGTTGTCCCGACCAAAGACAAAAGCTTTGGGATCTCCTGGAGAAACCCAGTTCCTCTGTTGCTGCAAAGGTAACAGCACACACACACACACACACAGACACACACAACCCCCCTGCAGGTGAAAAAAACTGAAATGATCATGATCAGCCGTAATTATTTTATGACTTAACCAGGATGTCTGTCTGCTGCTTTGGCATGTGGACAGTGTTTACAGCTCACAGCTGTAGTTTACTGAGATCAGTTATTTTTATAACAGTCGACCATGTTCTGTCCAGCTCAGTTTTGTTGTTATAACTGGTCCCATTCTGACTGATAATACATAACTGTCTTTACAATGTCTTCATCTTACATCTCATATCACAGGTCCAGATTTACGCCATTGGAGGGTAACCTACCACACGTTTCTTTAACTCATACAGTTTACAATAGATTAAGAGGAAAGTTCAATGTCATATTCAAGCACAGTTAGACTGACGCTAGCCTGCCTATTGTCTTTTTACACTCTTCCGGTCGATTCAAATCTCTCCTCACTGACAGTTTGGGGGTTTCTTCCATTTACTTGTTTTTCTGTTAGAATCCATCAATCAGTAAACAGACGGAGAAGTTTGAACGATGATATTGATATTCTGCGCTGTTATAGAACTGTAGCCTGCCTGTGGTTTTTTGCAAAGACAACGGAGGAAGTGAAGGAAGTTGTTCAGTCCATGTTGCTTCTAATTTTTCATTTAACAATAAAAGCCATCTGGTCCTCTTTTCACAGTGGAGGACAGTTGTTTATAATGCAGGCAATTTCTGGTCAGCTTCATAGTGTTGACTTGGTGCATTACATACTTCATGGCCAAATGTTAACGACTCAGTAAAATTTAGAACTTCAACAGACTCCAAGCCTCCAGGAAGCAATCAATTTTTAATAGCCAAGAGCTCAGGCTCTCTGTGTGAAGCAAAGTGTAGAACAAGGAGCTGGTTTTTCACCGGTCCATCGCAGGGCAACACAGAGACAGACAGGACAAACAATAATGCACAAATTTAGAAAGAACAATCAACCTGACAGTAATGTTTCTGGACTGTGGGAGGAAGCCAGAGTACCTGGAGAGAACCTACGGATGCACAGGAAGAACATGCAACTCCATGCAGAAAGACACCAGGTCAGGAATCGAATCCAGAACCTCCCTGTTGCAAGGGAACAGTGCCAACTGCACCACTGTGCAGCCCCATTTTCATAGTTGTGTTGTCAAATTGATAATGAAAATAACACAGTTATTTTAGTTAATAACACACCTTCTCCAAATGGGAAGAAATAATTTCTGTCAGTTTAGACATTTGTGTCAGGGTTTCTGGTGATAAACCATTTTCATACAGCTAAGAGATGGAAACAGAAAACAAACAAGCTTGTTTATTTTTCTTGGAAGCATTGTTTTGCATTAATACAATTGTGCACCTGATTGTATGAATTGGGTATACTACTTATTATCTAGTCAGATTGGATGCTTCCTCTGCTGCTGCTGGAACATCTCTCCTTGCACTAGTTCCTCCACAGCTCATTTGTTTTCTCTTGTTCTGTTTAACATTTCTACTCTTACAAGCAAGTGAAAACTTTACTTAATAAAACTCGATTGTTTGACAAGATGTCAGTGCTTTCTTCTGTAAGGTTTTGTTAAAACCTGCATGTTTTAACAATCACACTGCATGTCCACACTGTAAACTGAATAAATACTTTAATTGTACCCTTTTATCCTTATGTATAAGGATTATATATATATATATATATATATATATATATATATATATATATATATATATATACTTCTGGTGACGCTAAACAGCATTTGCTATTTGTGGCTCACTGATGTGACATTTTACTTGCAGTGGTGTCGACCCAGCTATACTCAAGTCTTTGTGAAGCAGAACTTTTCAGCACCAGTGGCGCTGGTGCAAGGCAGCCTTGCCTCTGTCAGTTTGCCCCTGTTGCTACTGTCCAGTTGCTCACCACCATCACTGTGTGAATGTGGGAATGTAGTGTGAAGTGCTTTGTGATAAACCTGACAAATCTAGAGGCTATTTATCATGTCCAAAAATCTGTCAGCTTTTTATTTATAGTGTTTGCATTCTACAGTGTTAATAAAACGATGTGGGAGCATTATTTTATTAAGGGATAGAGCCTTCCACACTAAAATATTTTAAGGTGGTTTATACCTTTAAAATGAAAGTCTGTCTGCTGCCTTGAAAAAACTATTGAAGTCAACAAGAAAATTGTTTTGGTTTTAACTCAGAAATCAAAATTTATGAAGTTCATTTAACAACAAGAGACAAGTTGTCCAAACATCGTTTCTTAAATTCATTAATTTTGACTTGTGAGTTTTAACTTAATGCTGCAATTTAAACAAAATAATTTTTTCATAATATGCAAGAAAAAAAATTATTTCCTCCAGTTAAAAAGCACACATTTCTCTATTAGTTTCACTGACAATATCCAGTTAAAATTACTGTGCAATTCTTCAGAATTTAAATTCTTGTTTCAAATTGCATGAACAAAATTTCTGATATGATATATAGATGTTATTAAACATCACAATGAATTCTGTTTCAAAGAATTTAGTGTGAATCTTTAAGTTATATAATGTATTAGTATCATTAAAACCAACATGTAGATCAATGTAACATACTTCCATCTCACGGTGCCACACAGGAGACAAAAACATGCTGCTCAGCACACTGGGAAATAGTTCCCACTTCTGTTGTCTTCTTTCCATTTTTTTAAGTGCTAACCTAAAAACTCTAGTTTATCCAACTCTTGGAGGTTTAACAAAATAAATAAAAAGTTAACAAAATTACTACTCTACCACTACTACTACTTTCACACATTTAGGTTCAAAATCTAAAACTTGCTTAATTTATTTGACCTAAAAAGTACAAGATAGTCGATACAATTAAATGCAGCTCAACTGTTTTACAGAGAAACACTAAAAGGCTGTTATGGAATAGTGTGTGAGGCATCAAAACCTGTCCAATCCAAGTTATGTTTGCACAGATGATTGTCCATGAGGTGCTTCCAAAGCGGTCTTATCATGAACTTATACCTAATTCCTACACGAAGTAGGTATAAGTCAATCCAAAGAGCAAAGGTCAGCAGGAATAGAAATTGCCGTGGAAATACAGTTGACTAACACAGCTATGTTTGGCAAAGGTGAAATTATCCCACATGTATTGTTCATGTTGCTGTCCTACACAACACCATTATGTGGTCCTTCAGACAGACTATTTAAGTGTTTTTTCTGTTACTTCAGTAATGCTGTTTCGAAGTAGCACTACTCTTTCCTGAGTATAATTTTTCTGCTATGCTCTGGTCACTTCACTGAATGTTTACAACAAACATGCAAAGACACAGACACACACCCACACAATTCAAGGTAAATACTTATTTTATGTACACAAGCTGCCTTGTTCTAATGTTATCTTCTAGCAGGCCAGTAACAAAAAAACTTTAGTGACTCAGCTACTGCTAAAGAACAGCAGCTAAAACTTAGAGAGCTGGAAAACCAAAACAAGGGCTATCCGAGAAGGCAAAGCAAGGCACCTTATAGATATGTTTAAGTACTTTTTTCTGCTCTGTCCTTGGACAACATGTATGTGCAAGAGTGTGGAGTGAAAGAGGTTTTACAAGAACCAAACTGGAGCATCTCAAACATTTGCATGAACAGTTTTTTGAAGAGTGAAGATCAGTTTGATCTGTTCAAACGTGAAGTTTTAAGGTAAGATAAGAGAGGACTTCACCAGTTAGAGACGCAGAAATAGATTTTTCATTAGAAACTCCCTAAAATCAAGAACTTAAACTGCAAATATCAATACTATAAACAACAATTCATGATTTTTCATTCCATGGTCAACATAGTGAATATTGTATTATTGTTTGGTTATGTATTATACTTAGAATAAATATGCATACATCACCAGAAAACTTGAGATGATGGTTTGTCCTGACAACAAGGTCATCAGTGTACAGGCTACACAGCAAAGGAACTGGCCGAGTCTTTGCAAGTGGAACATATGTACTGAATGTCATTACTGGAGAATAGACAAATGCTGAACTGTGTTAAGCACAGAACAAAACTAATGAGCAACAATTTGTCAATGCCTCCTCAATATGGCTTCATTTTAGGTAAGTTCACATTTTTTAGGGCAGTGAGCACATTTCAGTACTGCTCCCTGAAGAAGATTGAGTTGATCCTGAACAAATTGAGAAAGCATGTGTTAAACCTTTCTCCCTTTTGACTATTAACATGGACGTTAGAACTAGTTAGAACTTGCTGAAATCTTTCTGTGTTTTTTGAGGAGCTGGAATAGTTTGTGGTTGTAGGTATAGTGTGTTAGTATAATGGAGGTTGGAACAAGTTGAAAACATTTGCTTTGTAGACAAGAGATGGTCCCCTTCATACCTGCCTGTTGTTGAGAGCGTCGTCTCTTCAGCCGTCATCTTTGGGCAGCAGCATCAGAACCAGGGATTTTTAAAGGCTCAACAGCCTGATAAAGAAGGCTGGTTCTGTTCTGGAGATGATGATTCAAAGAAGGATTCTTCATAAAATCAATAAATTATGGACAACCCTGACCATCCTCTTCAAGAGACTGGCTTGAGAAAACAGAGACTCTTCAGTCAGATGTTTCTTCAGATTCACTGTAATACAGACCGCTACAGGAGATCTTTCCTGCAAACAGCCATCACCATCTTCAATAACTCTTTGAAGAATCTGAATTCATGAGTTATATTTGGGGTTAATGAAGTATTTTTGAATTTGAATATTGATCATTCCAGTACAAAACTTTTCTTCTCCTGGTTATAGTCATTTTGAGGCTTGTAGATGTAAAGCACTTCAAAGTCATTTTCTTTTCTTATTTCCATCCTTTGAAGGCATTTGTCATAGCTGCAATGAATGGAACACATAACAGTTTTGTGACAGCTTGTTGACACAGTTCTCATTAATATCGTGGGACTAAAGGCATCCAGATTATGATAGCAAGAGCTTTGATGGAGTGGAAAAGACAAATCTGATCTTATTTTTAAGGAGCTGAGGATGATAATGTTACCTTCCCTGGAATTTAAATACAAACACCTTAACATACTTTTATCCAAGTCCCAGACATACATATAATATTCTGTGAAAGGTCTACAAAAAGGTCTACAAAAACTTATTTATCTTCAGTATTCTAATTTATTTTAACTAACACCAAATTGTAATCCACATTATTTGATTTCTATATTTTCAATTGTGGTTGTGTTATAGTGATGAGTACCCTGAGCAGTGGCAAGCTTCTGTAACTAAGGGAGATTGTTATACAGTTTATAGAACAATTGACATGAAAATGTATCATAAACAAGGTGAAGAAAACAGCTCTGTCTGCAGCTTCTAAGACCTTGAAGGGTTTCCAGAATACATGCTACCTTTTTTTGCTTAACTGTTTAACTCGTTATTTATTTATTTTTGATTTAAGCTAATCTCCGATGCTTAGAACCCAAACCATGTTAGAGAGTTAAAATAAAAACAGTAAATAATTAGCGCTGGTAATAATTCAGCAATTAAAAAATAAAATTCTGTGTATTTATCTTAAACATCAAATTCAACTCAGATTCAAAAACAACATAAATAAATAAGAGAAATAAATTATTATTTTAAATAATAATTAATTTTCTATTAATACCTCTTGATCTTTGAGTCTTAATGATCAGATTTAAAAATCAAAACAGCAGACTGCAGCAATTCCTCAGATTGATAATGTATCTAGTGACAGCAGAAAGGAATGTTCACCTTTAACAGGAAGAAATATCTAGTAGAAGTTGTGCCTGGATCAGTGTGAGCTGCCATCTATCACAACCAACAGGGAGAAGACAATGCACAATACACCGGAGCAGCACTGATCCAGGAGTACTTTCTATGTTAAATGAATCTTTCTCTAGTCATACTAACCACTTTCACACTCAGACCAGACCCTCCCAGCCACAAACACAAAGCTTGGATTTAAATTGTTGACCAAATGGAAAAACACAGAAATCAAAGCGACTATTTTCTATTTGCTAGACAATTACTCAAGCCGTAGCATAGTGCTCCTGTGGCTCAGGGGAAAAACATTCATAATACTTCCAGTCAGAGAAAATACGTTGGTCAAAGTAAAATATTACCTTCAGTCCAGCCTGCCACCATTGTGAATCATATTGAACCTTGTTGTTTATAGGGGAAACAAGAGGGACAGAGAAGTCTCTCTGGTTTTCTAACCACATATTGTGCAGTCAGTCAGGACTCTTTAAAATCAGGACCTGTGCACCTTTCCCCATCTTCCATTTTTATTTCCCATCATATCCAGTTCCTCCCCATTTATTAAAACTATTGTGAAACAGTACAGTGTCCAGTAGTGCTTGAGGTACTGTGCATCCTTTAAATAGAACTGTGAACATTCAGTGTAACAGTTGTTGAACATTTGGAGGTCATCGAATTGATTAATGTCTGAATTACCTCCCTGTAACAATGGATCAGAACGAGGTATATAAATAGAAAATGAGATCTGCAGAAACAACAGCTTTCCTATGGATCCTTGTTCTTCCAGAAATACTTCTATGTATTGATTAGGACTTGGGTTTCTCTGTCCAGCCACTTTATCCACCTCATTTTCCTACTGTTTGTTTCCTTATTCTGGATCATACATGACTTCTACTAAGTCAACCAGATTTAGATTAACTCTAAAGCAATATCTATCTATCTATCTATCTATCTATCTATCTATCTATCTATCTATCTATCTATCTATCTATCTATCTATCTATCTATCTATCTATCTATCTATCTATCTATCTATCTATCTATCTATCTATCTATCTATCTATCTATCTATCTATCTATCTATCTACCTATCTATCTATCTATCTATCTATCTTTTCATTTTTGGTGACATCAGAGAAGGGTTTCTGAATCCCAAATCTAAGGCTTGAGTTCTTTCGCCTTAATTCTTCCTCCACCGACTAGCTTCTAAAGCAGCTTGTATGTTCCAAGTAATTCTTAGAATCTGCCCTGGGTGCCAAGGTCACAGCATTTGGCAGCCATTAAGCCATTAAGATGCTGCAAGGTGGCCAAGCTTGGATACACCTGCTCTTCACTTGTTTTTGCTTTATCTTTATTTTCTACATATTTCTTCTCTCCTTTTTTCGACACTTGTTTTTTACTATGTGTTGCCTTTGATACAATTATTGAAAATCCCCTAAATGTGGCCCATTCTGCTTTATGAACTGCAAAGCGAAGTGTTTCCTGGAATGACCCTGTAAGCCCAGGCAATCTTTGAACAGGTTTGGCTGATACAATTAGTCACATGACTTCATGACTCCAAGAAAAGTAATGCTGAATAAATGTACTTCAACTAAATATTTCCTCATTGGTTTCATACTCAGAAATTACAGACATTTTTTAATGACACAGTCATTATTACTGTGTTCAATGTGTGAATCTAAGTGGTGCTAGAGGGTGGTTTAGCTCCCTCTGTAGCTCCCCAACAAAATATCAGATTATTATTTTCTTTTTCATCTAATTTAATATGTGGTTCTTGTGATATTTTTCTCACAAAACACAACTTATTTAAAAAAACAACAATTAATTCTAATCAATATCCACTGATATGAAATGCATATATCTTGATTTCAGTCATATTGTTGACCCCAATATATGCTTTAATTAAATAGCAAAATGTCACATATTCTCTAGCCACTTTATTGGTGACCTCTGTTTGTGTTGAGAGCATTAAGAACAAATGATCCATCGTAACACTCTCAGTAAAACGTCTGGTCCTCCCTTAGCACCTGGAGCCGCCACTCATTTATCTGAGTGCATCCCAGTTAGTATCAAACATGTCCGTTAGCATTGGCTCACAGGAGTCCTGAGCCAGCAATTACTATGTGAAGATGTTTGTCATAAAACATGAATCCTTTCCCTACTGAATTCTTTATCTGTTTGTTATTAGCTGTGCAAAATTAATGTGGAAAGAAAATATCTGGAAATTACACTGAATGGTATCCTGCTGCAGTGGATACTGAGCAGGCCAGATGTTGATTCAGCTCCACAGGCACCTGAAGGTCTGTAATTTCCCCACACAGTTCAGCTGTCTCTCTGTCACACAGCCTGGCATCCCATAGAGAGCTATAGTTCCCCACATTTGTTTTCCCAGCATGATATCACACATGGATTATGTTCAAATGAGTAACAACTCAAAACTTTTTCTTCATAGTCTTCCAATAACCATCAAATAATCTGGAAATCTGATATGTCAAACACTTTAAAACACATTAATCTACAAATCAGCTATTATTTATATTACATATGTATGTACTTTCATTTAGAAATCAGTTTTGCCTTTTAATGGTTTTGTAAGGCAGCAGTGTCCATTACTCGAGATAGGAATAGACATCCAGCTTCATTTGATACCTACAGTTTTTTAGTGTGGTCATTTACAGCTTGATTCTTTCTGTCCTGGGCGAAAACCACTTCTGACCTCTCTCCATCTATTCTATAGTTAGCAGCTAAATCCTATTACAATTATCTTGAAGCGTCCTCTCAAAGGCTGTGGGGGAAAGACTTGGAGCTCACTTGACTAACACATGACAAATGTTGTATATAAAATAATTATAGATCGTCTTTGAACACTATTCTAATAGCTGAACCATAAAAAAATAATTTTATGTTAAGCTACTTTTTAGGAAACATGAGCAGTGGTGTTTACCAACTAGGAAAAGGTAAAGAAAAAAAAATTTAAAAAATGAAATACTATCTGTCATTCCACTCAGCCAGCCCCTCAGCAGTTTGTGCTTTCTGCAGTACCTCCAGCGACAAAACATAATTTACTTTGCTAGGAAAACCCTCAGTTTAAAGCAGTTTGTTTAATTTAGAAATCACGGTCAAATCACTGTTACATCATTAAAGACTTCTATTTTGAGAGCAAAGACAGGACGCATTACAGTACAGTGTGTACAGTACAGTGTGCAAAGTACAGTGTGCACATGTTAAGTCTAATGTGCATCGATGAATAATCTTATTTTATTTCTACATTTTGTTGGACCATTTTAGCAAGAAATCCTCTCCCTTGATGTAGATGAAGACATTCAATTTTTATTTGGATAAAATTATCACAGAATTTTTTGTTTTTTAATCTCTTTACAATAGAAAAAGATAAAAATCTGGTCTTATTTAAAGGCCAGTTATTTGTCTTTAAATAACCACACGTTTTGTTGAGTTTATTGTTGAGTAGGCAAAATAATATTTTTTGGCTCTCAAGTCTTTTTGACGATTTTGGCCCATGTGATAAAACGTCTGGACAACCCTGCTGTAAATGTTTAATGCATGAACCTGTTTGTTAATGAAACCTCAATTTAATATCTGCACCTTGCTATTGTTGTCCTGTAAGCAAAACATTCTGTACCCATGTGCTTCAATCGATGTGTATCCATTAATTTTGCATTGCAAGTATTTTCATGTTATTATGGAGATACTTAATTGAACAAATGTCCAACTGTTCTAAATTGTGAATATAAAAATTTTACATTACACTCTTTGACCATTAGTTAGGCTTCTCGTTTGGAACAGATGTGTCTCATAAAACACGATTGATCATGACTTTGAATCTGAATATGTTTGTCACATATTTCTGAATAAATAGAATCTTGACTGCAGTAAATCATGCAAATGTCATCAAAATAATTTGAGTTATTTTATAAGAGCAAAACACTAAATCTGTTTGTCGTTATTTGTAGTATCTGATTTGTGATCATTATTTGTGTATTAATTCAGCTACCTTTGAGATCTAATTCATACCTGACAGTCTGATCTACTGTCCACTGGCTGTGAAGCCTGTGAAGCACAACTTTCATTATAGTTGTCATAGAACCACTAGGGTTTACTTAGGGTCTTTGTTGATGTTCTCATAGAGACCAGAATGCACATCATCATGGACAGTCGTGCTGCTAGTTAGAGGCATCCTAACCAAATGCCTGAGCCACCTCAACTGGCTCCTCTCGACATGGAGCAGCAGTGGCTCTACACTGAGTCCTTCCTGGGTGACCGAGCTTCTCATCTTATTACTAATGGAGAACCTAGACACCCTGAGGAGAAAATTTATTTTGACTGCTTGTGTCTGTGATCTTGTTCTGTCACTGCCCAGACCATAGATGAGGGTAGGAATGTGCCCTCATTGTTGCTCTTATTACATGGTATAAGAGGAGACGGCTGTCAGCACTCTTATGCCAGACTGTTAACTATTGTGATTTCTCAGATGAACGTTCGGACTCCATCTCAGATCACTCACCTTACGGGAGTCAGACCCACAGATCTCCAGCAGTTCCCAGGACAAATCTAATCAGGCTGGCAGCTTTGGATTTCCAATCGTCTTGTTCGTGCAGAACTGAGTTCAAACCTGTTCTGTCTTCCTCTGCGCTCCCGACCATCAAATCAAGCAAATTATCTGTCAAGATATCATCCAACCCTCAGAGTTACAAGGATCACATTAGGATTAACTTTCAACCACTCTCTTGATCTCACTCACCTCTTGCTGGAAGATATTATGCTCCTCATCTGCAATATCTGGTTCATCTCCGTTTCTCCAACCTACCTCTGACTGTCTGCCCTCACAGTGTGCTGTGTGTCCTGGTTTCCTGGTTCCTTGTCCAATCACCCAAGAACTTCATCATTGAACATTTCATATTTTGTAATAACATTTTAAAACTGATTTGTTGGTGTGCGTCGAAAATATTTCCAAAACCACAGACACTATATAACTTGAAATGAATTTGATGTTTCATAAGGTACATATACTGGAATGCTAGGAAAACTGACACTAAAAAAACCAGAACTCAAACACTTGAAAAGTTTTATTACATAATAATATTTCATTATAATTCAGCTAAGAACAGAAAGTCAATAGACATCCATCGCAGTTAGTTCATGAAAAGGAATGCCACGTCTATTATTACAATACCAGGTTTGCTCAAACATAAAAAAGATCTACAAATTTGTTTAAATGTAACTATAAAATGATGTATGCTAAAAAGCCATCTAACATTCTTCATTGCTGTGTTTCTCTTACAGGTCCTGGCCATGGTCTCCATCCTGTTTATTATCATCTCCACCATCTCATTATCTCTCAATACTCTGCCAGAGCTTCAGGTTGTTGATGAGTTTGGCCAGTTCAATGATAACCCCAATCTAGCCCATGTAGAAGCAGTGTGCATTGCCTGGTTCACTATGGAGTACCTGCTTCGGCTGCTGTCAGCACCTAATAAATGGAACTTCATCAAAGCACCACTGAATATCATAGATTTGCTGGCTATATTGCCTTATTATGTGACCCTCTGCCTAACTGAATCTAACAAGAGTGTGTTGCAGTTCCAGAATGTGCGCCGTGTTGTCCAGATTTTCCGTATCATGAGGATCTTGAGGATCCTTAAACTGGCTAGGCACTCAACAGGACTCCAGTCCTTGGGTTTCACATTGCGAAGAAGCTATAATGAGCTGGGTTTGCTGATTCTTTTCCTGGCTATGGGCATTATGATCTTCTCTAGCTTAGTGTTTTTTGCTGAGAAGGATGAGGACGCAACTAAATTTACAAGCATCCCTGCCTCCTTTTGGTGGGCCACTATTACAATGACAACTGTTGGATACGGTGACATCTATCCGCAAACACTGCTTGGCAAAATTGTAGGAGGGCTTTGTTGTATAGCAGGTGTGCTAGTCATTGCTCTTCCCATCCCCATAATTGTCAACAACTTCTCAGAGTTCTACAGAGAACAGAAGAGGCAAGAAAAGGCTATTAAGAGAAGAGAAGCTCTTGAGAGAGCCAAAAGAAGTGGAAGCATTGTTTCGATTAATTTGAAAGACGCGTTTGCCCGTAGTATGGAACTCACAGACGTGCTGGTAGAAAAAAAAGAGGAAAGCAAATGTCCAGTAGACAACCACCTGTCCCCTAGTCGTTGGAGCTACCACAAACATTACTCCAATACTGATGTGAGGAGCCCAACAAAGTCCCAGCCGCACCAAGAGGTCACGCAGTGGGCTTCCCCTGGAGCAGGAAAACCACAATTGAATAAAACGACTCCTCGACACCTTACTACAAAGCAACTTGACAGTCCTTACAACAAGACAGGAATCACCCAGGAGCAGCAAGACAAACGTATAGAAGAGTCGATAAATATGGATATTTTGACCTCTAGTCAAACCCTACCAGCTTCACCTAAAGTCGGCAATAGGGAGAAACTTGTTGCTGTGGTTGACTCTTCAGGTGAAAAAGAAGAAAAAAGCTCTCTGTTACCAAGAGTAGAGGAAGGTCAATGTAGTCTGAGGCACTCTATCCCCCCTCCCTTAGATTTAAGTCAAATCAGCACAATGGAAGCACATCAACGCCTTGACAGTGACCAACCAATGATGATAATCAAAGAGGGTTTGTATGAATTTGTGTCCACTCCCCAAAGATCAACAACTGAAGAAAAAACATTGTTACCACAGAGAGTGAATGATTATAGCAGTCCTCAAACAATTACAACTCTAAATGTGGACTTCATTGGATCGGAAGGTGATGTTCTTACAGCAATTATGACACCATTAGCAACCAAAGACTCCACTAGCTCACCCAAGGCTGATCAACTACTTTCTGAAGATGTGTTTTCTATGTTCTCTACTTCTCCCAGTTCTGCTACACCTGACACAACGTCTGTGCTAACAATACCACAGTCTCCATCCCTGTCACAGGAGTCTGCCCGCCCTGTTGGGGAGAGTTCCATAATCAGGAGCTTAGAAGGTGAAGGGCAGCATACAAGCTTAAGCCAACAGGGGAAGAATTACATGGAAAGGGCTGCTCCTGACTCTAGCTCAGCTAAAGCAAGCCCACTCAACTGCACACATGAGCTAGTGACTATGAGAGAGGCAGACGGAGGAGGAGACACAGAAGGTAAAGGACAAAGTGGGGAAAAACAAGAAAATCACATTGCTTTGGATGGAAGTTTGACACCACCCTGTGAAACAAGTATGTGAGATCAATAATAAGGATAGATTGAAAGCAGAGATAGAAGAAACACATAAATAAAAAAAGAACAAAAGCTTGTGGAATGCATGGTCATGACTTTGTTAAGAGCGATGGATGGTTACCTGATGAGACCTCCTCCATGTTCAAAAGGACACTGAACGCACAAATTGTGGAAGCATAAACAGATGTTATTTAAAGAAAGAAAAAAAAAAACTTATGTTCTGTCAGTTTTAATGAGCACCAATTTTGTTTGTGTTCTAATTGTTTGAAGACAAACCTGTACAATGACATGACTGAGAACAACCAATGACGAACTGCTAATTTTGTAAGACTCAGAAGAAAGCAAAACAACGCCTTGAGTAAATGAAAATATTTGTGAGTGTCATGATTTTATTTTTGTTTGTTTGAATGCAATTTTGTCTGTTTGGAAAAAGAGAGTGTAGTTTCCCTCTTGTTTTCTACGCTGCAGTTTTTGCTTTGAATGGGTAACGGGTAACAGTAAAAGCAGGATGACATTTTAGCTTTTGAATTTGTCAATACAACGTTAACACATAGATTCAACAAATATACTGTACGGTTGGTCTTCCCACCTGTTGGTGAGTGAATTAAAGACATAAGCATCTGAATAATACAGTACATGTAGGGTTGATGACCTTTGTTCTGTTTGATGAATATTTAAATTTTTGTAACTTTTTCTATCGTTCTCTTTTTGTATAATCCTGTACCGACAGAGAACTGAATCTTTATGATAAAATAAGTAAAAGGAGCTGTAATCACTCCTGTATTCATCACTGTATGCACACTTATCAAAACCGAATATCCAGCATCATATTTCTGACAGGCAACATCAATGACAAGCAACCCTGGAAATGAAAAATGTAACAAATCTACAGTCATTTTCAATAAATCAGAATATGTGTTACAAGGAGACTCATTTGTCAGATTAAAAGAACCTTTTGAAAATAACAACCTTTAAACAGATATTAAACATACTTTTCATTAAGCCCAAATTCTGTATTGTTTTTTTTATACAAACAATAAAAAAGTCTAATATTACATTAGATTTATTGATCCAATGTAATATTCTAATTTTAAATGTCATGTTTTCATTACATGTAAGCAGACAATCATTCTGATTAATATAAAGGGTTGGAAACAGTGTGTAATGTGTTTCACTTGGTGAACTGAGTTACTAAAGTAAATACAATTCTTATTTATTGAACATGACTGTATTGAGAAAAATTTATACTGTCACTGTTCATTGTAATCAACCTTGGCTCTTGTCTTTTAGTTATTTCATTCGTGTCTGTAATAAAATCCCAGATTGCACATCTAACTTCAGATTTGAGAAACAGTCCAACTAGTGGAACTAAAGCTTTACATTTCCAGTTTTTTTCCTACTGCTGCCACACAGGGAGGAAGGATGAAAGAAATTCCTCCTTGTGCCTGAAAAAGAAGTTCTGCAGGCAGAAGAATTTCTGCAGGCAGAGGGAGACACAGTCGCCTGTATGTAAATAGTTATGCATAACTCTATTTACATACAGGCTTCGGTGTCTTTTTGAATATTGCATTCCACCTTCTGCTGTTCTTATCTGTGGTTTCATTATAGACATCCTCGACTTCCTTTAAAACAACTTATAGGATTTATTTTTTGACAAAACTCTTCTCTGAGTCGCTGTCATACCCAACCAGTTCTTACTTTGAACTTTTTCACCTGTAACTAAATATTATGAAGTGTAAGACTTGTGTTTGTCCAGACACTGTGATTCTACTTTGTAGATTAATCCACAGACACAATTGAGCTCTTTCTCAGTGTTGAACATTTAATTTCCTTTAAACTTCACCGAAACCCCCAAAACTTCTTCTCCATTCCTTTTCCCCCCTCCGGGGGAATCTTTCACAGTAAAACATCACCCTTCAAAATAAAACATTTACAAAACATTTTACATTTTCATTACTCCAATTTTCACTCTAACAGAAGCATGTAATGATTATGATGACATGGTCTCTCACTCTCTGAGGCTGCAATACTTGTCCTTATAATACAAGGCTGAGTGACCTTATGTAAATGAAACATTCAAATGCTTTCAGTATGCCAATTTTTTATAAGCATTTCATAGAGACCGAACATCCTTTTTTACTGTGCTCTCTAACTGGGATAAGGCGAAGCAGACTGGCTTCACTCCCCACCTTTAAGTGGAATTGTTTTGAATCTTTCTTGCATCTTTTAGCTGCAGTTTTAAACTCAAAGTTGTCATGTACAATCAGCAATTGTTTCCTGGTATTTCAATATAAAGTGGTTTTGATGGAATTGTTTTCAAATCATCTGGTCTTGCAATGAGCTGCATGATGATGCTGTTGTTGGAACGTTTCTCTTACAGCAAGACGATTGTGGTTTTAAATCCCAGCCGGAGTCTTTCTGCTTGTTCCTTCTGTGCATGCACAAGTTTCCAGCGGGTAGTCCTACTTTCGCACTCTGTCCAAAAATACGCCTTTTGGATTGTTTCTTTTTGTCCTTATGAGTGAGTTTGTATGTGCCTGGTTTTTTGTTCTGTAATAGGCTGGCGACCTTTACAGGGAATTGGGTTTATTTGTCTCTTAGGATCTGATAGTAACTGCATTGTGCAGTTGCTATCAGTATCACTATGCTTCAAAAGTGTTGCATGTGATCGTGGTTATTAGAAAACCTGGATTCCAAACAAAAAATCAAATAGAAATAAATAACCATCAGCTTCAGAGAAAATTCTGAGAAAATATTTTGAATCATTTGAAGAATAACACTTTTCTATTTAGAGATTTCTTAAAACAGTGCCCTCAAAAGGCTTTCTTCAGTACACAAAGTGGTGGGAGCCACAGAAGTAGAAACAATAACTATTCTAATTGATTCTGTTTTTTCACTTCAGTTTACGTTTAATGGACCAGTCAGAAGGTAAAATGTAAATTAGTAAAGTCCAGTGACTTCCAACTTACTTCATATATGTATGTTACATTTTTTTTGTTCAAAATAATCTGTTTGGATTTTATAAAATAAACATTGTACTTGGTGAAGTATGTTTAGAACATTGGTGCCTTTTCATAAATGAATTTATGAGAAGGTGAAAAATATATTTTAGAATTTTTTAGGATTGCCTTTTATTAGTTCTAACTTCATACTTGTATTCTCACAGAAATTCTAAAATAACATTGTTTATTCTTTTACTGCTCTGTCGTCAACATAATTCAGTCAACTAAAAAGTGCCCCCCATAGCTGAGTTCCAAGTACTGTCATTCACAATATCATTTTGTAGTTTGCCTCTTTTTTTTTTTTTTTTTTGAGAACATATTTATTTGAGCTCAGTTCATTAAAAAGTTTAGCTTGGATTATTTTTTGTCTCTTAGTGATGAAAAATTTAATGTAACATGGTATTAATACACAAAAGATAAACTCCAGCTTCATAAAATGTACCTAGATTCATGTTAGAGATGGTAAAAATTAGGTTGTTAAAACTAAAATGATTTGTCCTCTAGGGTTAGATGACCTATAAGAATCAAACACATGGGGGGAAAAAAATTCTTTCTTCAGCACAGAAGATGGGGTGTGAATCTGGAAAATAACTTATTTTTGTCTGTCCTGAACATTAGTCACCATGGGAACAAACTTTGTTCCACAGTTTGTGTTTGTACCAGTTATTCTTTGCACAGTTGGACACCCGAGGGCAAATAAAAAACCAGGCACTGAAAACCTTCAACTATCCTCACTGCTTGAATTCTGTTGTTCTCCATCTGCTTTTTAAACGACTACAAGATGCCAGTGAGTTAGTTTATGTAAATAAGTAAATGTTGCTCACAATGACTTTTGATTCTGTTACAAAATGACAGAAAAATAAATGTGTTCATTCAAACATTGTTTCTGTAGGATGTCTATTTTTTGTTGCGCTTCAGAAACAAGAAAATTAAATCAGCAATAAGACAATGAGTCACAAATCAGCCGTCCTACATTAAGCATCTAAAATAATATTTTTTAAATGACCTCCAAATAACATGAAATTGGTAGATCTCAAATCAATTTCCAAGAAAGTCTGTTTGTATAAAGTTATGTATAAAGCGGCATGCAAGTATAAAATTTAACTTTGCTTCAAAGTTTGCTTAAATTTACATATACTTTTTCCCTGGCGTGAAAATGTGCGACAATATCAAATACAAAGCGTCAAATCTCACCTAAATACACTGAAATCTGACTACATTCTGTGTTATTTAGACCAAGAAGCATCAAACTCAATGTTTTTCATGATTTTAATATTTTATTGTTTAAACGTAAATGATTAAACTGAACCGCATTCATCCTCAGACAATAACATAACACGCTTCCTGGTATTTCAATATAAAGTGGTTTTGATGGAATTGTTTTCAAATCATCTGGTCACTCTTAAAGAAAATAAAAGTATGTGAAAACCTCGCTCGAATGTAAATTGTACTTTTTCTCAGTTTTTGTCATAAAGATGTATGAAACGCATCTATGGGGTCATTTCATTCTCACTAGAATTGGATCAGCAACTTCAGTGCTGATCCAATTTCAACCTGCTGTTAATCAAACCTGCTGATTAAAAATAATCAACAGGTTTGATTATTTTTAAGGTGATCAAGGTGTGTATGCAATAACACGTATATAAAAGGTGAGCCGCGTAATTGTGGAGCTCTGGCTCTGATGGAGAACATCGCCAATGGAAGGATTCAGAGGGAGCGTTTGTTCAGAGATCATATTGATCTGCTGGGAAATGTTGATGGTTTATGAGCGTTTAGATTAATCCAGACTGATCATGGAGCTCTGAGCAAAAGAGCCGTGCGGTACCGGTACCGGTCCAGCTGCAGTCATCCTTCAGTCGAGCCTTTATGCACAGAAAGCATCTCTATTCTATAAATATACAACTTCTGCACATGATTCCATCATTTAGAATAAACATCCATATTCCTGCTCAAAGGACTCTGACTGACTGTCTTTAAATCCTGGCTGAACGCTCTGCTGCACGACCGCTTTATTTATTTTTTATTTAGATTTTTTTTTCTTTGAAGTGTATTATTTTTGTTTTTGTGAGGTGACCTTGTGTGCCCCAAAAGCACATTTTAAATAAAATATATAACAATAATAATTATTATAAATGCTCTTACTGCTACAAACAAGGACGTTGCCATGGTTGCTGTTTCACGTGATGGTGACAGGATGGACATCAGCATCCAAATTTGTCTGTATGTCCAGTTTTAGTGTGAAAACTGCACACTCTTACTGCTACCTGGAGCGAATCAGAAATGATTTTTCCTGACTGCTGGTTTAAACCCAGTTTATGCCACAAGGGGGCATTGTGTATTTGTCAGTAGAACTTGGTGGGCTCAATTGTTGTCCGTAGGCTCTATGGAGCAAAGCAGCAGGCGCATTATTGTGCTGACATCCCCATTTTTATTTCTTTACAGGTTAAAAAGTGACATTCTGTCTGGGGTGGAGCTCTGGGCTACGACCCATAAAGCAAGGGTGCGTTAAAAGACTTGTAGCAAAACAAGCTGCAAATCTATTTAGTGAATAGACTACTTATTCACTAAATATTGTTCCCAATAACTCAAATGTCAACCAAAGAAAAAAAAATACATATATATATATAATGTCAGTAACAACAAGATTATTATATAAAATATTGTGTTTAAATCAGCAACGAATCAGAAATATAACTTTTGCAACAACATACATTAAGGGAACTCATTAAGCTAAATAATGAACATTAATTTATTTAAAAGCCAGACCTCTACACAACTCGTATTCAATTTTTATGTACAATTAAACAGTTAAATGTTTTCAAATTAATTATGAAGAAACTTCACATAGTTTCAATGTTTTAGTATCTCCTTCATGTAAATCCTCTTCTAGTTGACAGCTCTCTCACTCTTGCTTTTTGGAGCGTCCCCTGAATGTGTCCATAAGATTGAAGGCTCCCAGGTACTGACCCAGCAGAATGCCCTGCTTCATGGGCAGGATGCTGTTAAGAGAAATACAAATTAATGATTAGAGTGCTGAAAGATTGTGAATTTTAAAGCATTTCTCCCCAATATACTGAGTCAAGAAAAAGTATTTTATCCCTTACAGATTTCTTCAAATTTACCTTTTGGTTACAAATGCTTCAGATGGCCAAATAAATCTCAATATCAGAAAGATATTCTGAGAAAATCGAAAGATCATTTTCAGTTGATGATTACTTTTCTCTTTTTTGATGAAAAAGCTTTCCAAACCAACTTGGCGCTCTGTGAAATTGTAACTGCCACTGTTAACTTGTTTAATCCCAGGTTGTGATTAGGTTCTTTTGTACATAGACAGAAACACCACATGTCCAATGTGATGTTTCAGGGTGAAAACCAATTGGCAGTTTGTCAGGATTATTAAGCTATTTATGTGAAAAAGGTTCTACAAATAATATTTGTCATCAATTATTTGTTGTGTCAGAATTATGCTTGTTCCTTCCCAAATCAATGCTTGTTAGCTTTTGAATGACTAATAAACCTCAACAACAATGACTGTATTCAAAAAGGGAGGAAACAAAGGCAAGAGAATACAAAACATTGTTAGAAGCCTAAATACAATAGCTTCCATGTAAAAGAAAAGATGTGACAGGCAAAGTGTTTTCAAGAGACACAAATCTTTACAATAAGAAATAATCACTCTTCATAGAAATGAGGAAACAAGGGAGAAGTTGCCTGTGCCTTTGAAGTGCTATCCTGGTCACATGACTATGAGTGGGGAAATCAACTTTCTAACTGAGATATTTCATAATCAGCATTTGGCAGAGCCTCTTCACCGTTTTTGTTTGTTTGTACATGGCAGCCATCTTTCTCTTTAATAACATTAGCCAGAAATTTTATTTATGTGAAGCTGGAAAAATCTTAGACTTTTACCAAAGTACTTTGACAGGTAGGTTGGCGCTTTAATCAGTAGTAAAAAAAAACATTAGAAGGGTGTAACTTAGAGAGGTTGTCTGTTAATCCTACTGCCAAAGACACACATGAGATTATTACACACAAACACAGATGAATCATTTTGAATCTACCACAACCTAAGGACATGCAAGTCTTATGTTGAGGAAACGGATTGACAATCTGTAGAAACTCATACACACAAGAAGACTGAACTGTACACTCCCTGGACTCTTGTAGTAAAAAATTGCTTAAAGACTTTGTATTGTGTAAGAGTTTGCTCTAAATACACATTCTAAACAATGAATTCAGGTGTTCCAACCACTCCCATGAATGCAGGAATGGATGCATGGACTCAGTCCCTAGGTGTACAGACAACTTCTAACATTTATGAAATAATGAGTGATTGCAGTAAGTGTGGCAACTAGATAGGATATCACATTACAACCCACATTTCCATGAAAATGGAAATCATTGGGAAGAAAAGCAACATAGAGCGTCACTTTCAGACATTTCAAGATGGCAATGTGAATGGCAGCCACATTACCATCTTGTTCATTTTAAGTAAAGAGGGACTCAAATACAAGAGATGGTCCTCTCTGCATTTTTACTGGACAGATACATGAGGTAAATGGGTAGGATCCAGACCTGGCGCCAGAGGAATTAATGTCCAAACCGCTGGCAACAAAAGTGACAGAGTCTACACCCCTACATGTCCAAATTTAGGGGTGTAGACATCATGTTCTTCTGCCTGTTATTTTCCCTCCAAAATGTCATGTGACTATTAGTGTAACCATTAAAAAAATTTCCTGTTCAGTTCAACCTTTTGAGTGGAGACACATTGTTGATGTTACCATTATAAAATAACTTGCACTTAAGTATTTGCAAGTTACTTAATTGGCAAAGCTTACATTACAAATTACATTGGCAAAGCTCAATGTAATTTTCACAGGTGGCGGAGCGTTGTTGTTAGCAGCTGCTGAAAGTAACTAAAATAGTTACTTTTAATGTAACTTACTTTCTAAATCACCTAGTCAGTAATCTAAGTTACTTTTTCAAGAATTAATTAGTAATCTGATTAAAGTTACTTTTTCAAAGTAACTGCCATCACTGATGTTTAATGGGAATGATCAAGCGGCGAACTTGGTGTACCCACCAAAGTAAGCGAAATGTTACAACTTTCTAATATAAAGGCCAAGTTACACAATTTTCAATATGATTCATCCAGGTGGGATGCCCAACAATCCTATAAGGTCATAAACTAGCATAATCTAAACCTCATCCACTCAAAACAGGAAGAGCCTTTTTTTTCTTGGAAAGCTCCATCTCTGGCCCACACGAGCTAATCAAGATGATAACTGTGTTTGGAGACACGTTGGTCTGACTTCTTTTGAATGCAAAGAGTTTTTGCTGGGGGGGGGGTCGTGGCCATGTCAATGTCAGAGATGATGCCGTTGACATACATCTGGCTTTAAATTCCACTTTTCACTTGAGCTGCAGCAAAATCACTATGATTGATCAAAGTCCAAACCCCACAGGAATGCATTCCAATATTTTCAGTGTGGTTAAATCAGCCTCAAGCAATACTTTGTCCAACAAACTTAAAATTTGTTACACATATGTGTCTTGACAGGACTTAAAAAAAAAAAATGTCTCTCAGAGCTTTGATCCAAACCCAACAGGAAGTCAGCCATTGTGGTTCAAAGTTGCCATTTTTTCTTTACCTTTAACTGCTTTTATATAGTGGACTTCTCCCACAGCTTTTGACATACTGACTTCAAAATCACTAAGCACAGTTGCTGAGGCATTGAAGATCAACACTTATCAAAATTGTTTTCCTACATTAAAGCATGTGGGCATGGCCCAACCTCAAATCTGAGCATTTGCCATAAAGCCTCAAGTTGAAATAACTTCCACACATCAGCTCCCAACTGCCTGAGACTTTATGTCTGTCATAACCAACCAGCACTGATCACATTGACATGGTCAACTGGTGACATCACATTATTAGCCCCAGCCCCTTTTCTACAAGAACCCACCTTTGCTGCTTGTAGCTTTATATTTCTAGATCTGTTAGACTTTGTAGTACTAATTAGAGCAGAATGTTTGTTTCTAGTGTAAGAGAGAACAGCATAAACTCACTTCTTCAGAGCAGCGATGAAATACATGCTTTTAGGCAGAAGAAGGTAGAGTTGGTCTGTGAGGACAGCATGAATAATCTTCTTGGCTACCTTCTCTGCATTTAGGATTGGCAGGAGTTTTGGCCACCTGTTGACAACAAACAAGGTAAGAGGAAAAATGAGATGACAACCACAGTCTAATCCAAACAAAAAATATTGTTACTATGTAACATTTTATGCAACAACACTTTCTCAAATAAACGCAGTGGTAGTCTTTCCTGAAGACTGAACTTCAGTTTTGTTATGCAGCATTACAAAATGTTCCATAAATGTTTTGCAATGTGCTAAACAAGTAGTTTAAAACATCAAGCAATGTTTTGAACTACTCATTCAATATTTTGAACAAGTAGTATTTATTCAGTTAGAACAAGTACTACTCAAGGGAGAAATTTAGCTGTCTGCTGAAGCCAAAATGCACATCATGTTCTTCTGCTCAATGATGCCTCTCTCCATTCACCTGCAGCACCATCACTGCAACTAACAGCTTCCAAGCCAGCCTCAGAGTCATCCTTAGCTAATCCAAGCTGGGACATACAGGTTTCTATCTTCCTAGTGTTTCTATCTTCCTTTAGTGTTCAAGATTCAAATGTCCCAGTTGTGTGTATGAAGAAAGGGTGATGCCTAGAATGCTGGAAGCTTCTCCACTTCTTACCAGGCTATAGAAAAGATGCCAGAGTCACACAAAATTTGCACTACAACCATCTGACAGGCATTAACTACAACTTTAATAAAAGACTAAGAAAACATTCAATTTGACTATTTTGGATTGGCTGGATAAAGTCCCTGCAGAGAATTACTTAGCATGGTGATATCAATGAATTTATTCCAAAACCTTTAAGAGAATTCTACCACCATTAGGGCTGGAACTTTTAATGCATTAAATTTGATTAATGCATTAAGCAGTCACATTTGACTGGGCAGATTAGCACCACAATACATTTAAGATCTGCTGTGGTTGTATCAACCTTCCAGAGCTCTCAGAAGTCTGCTCTGCATCCCCAGAACCAAACGTGGAGAAGCAGCATTCAGCTTCTCTCCATCACAAATCTAGAACAAACTTCTAGAAAACTGTAAAACAGCTAAAACACTGAGCTCCTTTAAATCTGGAGTAAAAACCAACCTGTTTAGAGTTGCTTTTGAAACATTATAAATGAAACAGACATATTGATGAGTAACAATAGGACTTGACAAAATGTAATATTTCCATTGCTGATTGTGTGTTCTTTGACTTTGAAGTTTTAATGATTTAAAGCATCTGAAATGCCTTGCTGCTGAAATGTGCGATACAAATAAGTCATTTCTATTTTAAAATTACAGTTTTCTATTTGCTGCCAAACGTTTGCTTAAACATCATCTCTGTAACCTTAGTGAAATGTAACCATCATCTTTCAAGACACTGTAAGAAATTAATTCATATATTTCATAAGAAACCCTAAGTGCATGATTTCTCAAGCATAGAAAATGATTGGAAAATGCAGTCATTTTCCAATCTTACTGGTTGCATAGCAGACTGCTAGTCAACATGATACTTCTAAAGTGGCTTTAGGGCATTAACAGCTAGCTCTGGTCTTCTGGGAAAACAAGGAGCAGACGCAGAAGCATGTGGCTCTAACATGATGCATCACTCGGTTTGAAACACCACTGCAGTAAAATCTTCACTCTCTAACTCTTTAATCATGGCCTGTTATTCGTAGTGTTTGTTTGTAATCCCTTGACTAGCTAAGCTTTTAAGATATCTTTAACCTTCTTATCAAAACCTTCAGTCATATAAATACAGGTACCTTTCATTAAGAAAAATGTAAGGCACTCACATCCTACTATTTTCAGTGTGGTTCAACATTCAATTACAGTCAGAAAGGAGATTTTTGGTTAAGGTCAATGACTGATGGCGGATCAATAATCAAACAATAGTCCAATTCTAGCCAATTAAAAGATTGGCTAGAAAAGATATCATTGAATCAATGTTTTACGGTCTATTTCTTTTTAGCACTGGTCCTCAATTCATGCTTCCTTTCTAGTTTTAGGTATTCCCTTGCTTCAGCACACATGATTTTAATTGATGGCTGATTAACAGGGCTTTGCTGAATTGCAATCATCTGAATGGGATGTGTTGAAGCAAGGGAACAGCTAAAACAGAAAGACACAAACACACACACAGGCTTTTAAGAACATCCGTTTGCCAAGGTACAGCCCCCTCTGATTTTGTTACTCTCAAAAGTCAAAGTCGCAAACAGATTTTGTGCGACTCCATTTTGGCTCTTCACCACAGGTGGATATCTACAGAACTGCACTGGTAAGGCCAAGTTGGCTTGATTTTCAATGCTGTTGTTATTTTATAAAACTTTAGCTAAAATCATATTGTGAGAATCACATATATAAATGTTACTTTCATCACTTTTCTAAACCTAAAATATAACCAGGATATCATTTCACAGATTATTTAAGGGATAGCTCGTTTTTTATTATTATTTAATGTTGTGATTTTTTTCAACTCACAAGAAGGCACGATTCTTTAGGTTTACCATCATGACTTCCTGTAAAAGTGACATTTCTAGCTAAATCAGCTTTTTGGGACTATTTAAAGTTTTACTCTTAATGAAGAAAGGTATAATGTTAAAAAATAATAGACTTAACTTAATGAAAGTTGCCCACTCAAACTGTTTCAAGCACTTATTCATATTTACTCATTGCACAAATAGGAACTGTACTTATAACTGTGAGCTTTTATATATCAGGACATAACACTGGTCTGATCTTCAGCAGTTTCTAACATTTTTAAGTCTAATAACTGTGTAAAACACCCACCAAATTCAAGCCTTTCAATATTTCTTAAATAAAATAATTAAAAATAAAGATTACTTCTCACAACCTTGCTTTTTCATAGAATTGTAGGAAGAAAATAGCAGCCATGAACTGCTTAGATGTAGCAACCGCTCATCAGAAAGTGTGACCAGATGTTTGAACAGTTTGGTGGTTTAAAGCTTTGTTCTGAATACTAAGATGGAGAAACGTAAGCAACGACCCAAGAGAAGCATCTGTTCTGACGGTGTTAATTTCAGTCTCTAGCACAGCTTTTTGTGAGAAATCTGCAAGTGTTTCCTGCTCACTTAAAAATATAAAATAACTCACAATCTCAAAAAAATTGTTTATTTTCATAACATCTGGAGATAGCCAGGAGTTAAAACACAATGTTCTTTAAAAAAATAAAGCTGATAATGAATCATTTCTGGTAAGAAGCAATGTATGCCATTTATCCTGCCAAGCCCCTGTCCTCCTCCTCTTTGAGCTCTTGGTGGGACAATTTTATTACTGGGTGGGGGTTTATCATGTTTTAAATTAAGCATTGCATGCAGAGGACAGTGGGTTCTTATTAATTTCTGTACATTTTCTTACTGGTCTGTAACAAGGCCGTGCAGAGACCTTTGGAGGGCCAGGGGCTCCAAGTTTAAAAAAGGGGCACATTGAACAAGATCTTAAAACACCGTACAACACAGAAACAACCCATATTAATCAAGAATTTAATTGGATTCTACTATATTATTGCCATCATGTGGGGAAATGCAAAGCAAATGTAGTGTATTTTCCTTGAAGTTGCTGTTTCTGTTCACCTGACAGTCCTAGAGGGCTGAGACTGTAGCTGTTAAACAGACCAGAGGAGAGAAGGTCGCTGGTTATGAATTTATGAAATAAGCAAATTTGCTAAATTATTACTACAGTGTTTTCTCTTTTGTTTATTTTGTGAACTCTAAATGCTCTGGGCTGAATCCTCCTTTAAACTTGAGGTTCTGCAATAACTTCTATTTACAGTGCCTCACTTGCCTCCCCTGACCAAATGTCACTGGTTTCAAAAGAATCTCTAAGCAGGTGGGTTTTCAGACTAGACTTAAAGGTTTTAATTTTTTTTGCAGTTTTCTGGAAAACAGCACATTTCATATATAAATATGTGTTACTATGCATTATTTCTGTTAAACTCCACAATGAGGTCCTTGAAAGATTTAATATCTGGAAAATTGAACTGCTAAGTGCGTGTGCTCATAGGATTTTGTCCCAAGCCCTAAACTATATCCTGTTCACATATAAAACACCTGCAAAAAATTTAATTAAAACTGATTTTAAAGCAGAAGGACCTACTTAGTGTGACATCCATCAAACATCCCTGTGTTGATAAAGTAGGGACACACAATGGTGGTTTTGATTCCATCTTTCCCTGTTGCTAGAAGCTCCAGGCCTACCGACTCAGCAAAACCAACAGCTGCAAACTTACTGGCACAATAGTCTGTAGGGGAAAAAATCAACACATACACAAAGTCAACAAAAGTACAGTCTAGTTTTATCAAATATTTAAGGTGTTATTTTATCAATGAATAGCATTTTTATGTCAGCCTTTTGTATTGGATTAAGGCCCAAGGATTGTGCCTGTAGTCCACCTCCACAATCAACACCTACACAAGGCACAATGTTGCCTTTTAATACTTTTGACAGAACCTGAATTGAGTTTCTCAGTTAACAATATTTCACCCTTGATTTATTCTCTTCAAGTCAAACTCAAGTTTGAGGAAAGAAGAAGTCAGATCCCTACTGTGAATCCCCATTAACAAGGGAATGCCTACCAGGGAATATGGAGGGTGGATATGCTAGAATCAGTGTTGGAATGGATGATATTTGAGGAAGTTGGGCCTTTCTGACATGGCAGGCTTTCAGTTGTGACAAAGAGCAAGTCTTAGATCCTAGGACCAACCCCACTTTATCACATCAATTGTACGACCGAAAGAGGACACACCTGCTAATCCATTTACTCCAATAAGTCCAGCAGAGCTGGCAATGCTGACCAGATGGCCATGGTTATTGGCGAGCATGGCAGGTAGAAAGGCCTTGTATGTCTGAGGGAAAGAATACAAATAAGAAAAAATAAAAATAAAATGCACAACTGTTATTAGTAAAAAATTAAGACATGAAAAATGGGAAATGTACAAACTACAAAGTAAAAAATTACCAACCACATTTCACAAAAGATTTTGAGTTAGATCATCAGACTGATCCTAAGATTAACAGAATCATCTTTTATAACATTCATCACGACTGACAGACAGACAGGAAAATTTCCTATCAACTTAAAATTTCTGTTTGTGATACTTAACCCAGTTACTTCAAAATAGTATGACTTTCATTAAATTTTTCACCCATGGAGGTTGCTATTTTTACACTTGTGCAATGCATGCTGGGGTGATAATGCCGTTTGGTCCGACAACACCTGTTTAACGTCTGGTCTTTGGTCCGGAAGTAAACACAGGGAGGCCAACTTTACAAGAGTTGTTTTTATCTTAATGTATTTGACTAGTGTAAATAAGATTATGGCATCACTGTTGGCTGTAATTTTAAATAAAAAACAAAAAATAAAAAAACAGAAGCAGTGAGGTGAGTCTTCATCAGCTCTTAAATGAAGAAAATAAAGAAGAGAGCTATGGGAAAGAGCTGTCGGAAGAACATAACTTCAGTGAGTCATTTGTACAAGCAAAGCTGATGAAGGATGTAACAGGTCATTACCCTGCAGGCTATAATCAAATACCTTGACAGTAGTTTTTATCCACAATGCACCTAAGCCCTGCCACCGACTAGAGATCAAAAGACGCTGGGAGAAACATCAGAGACAGGCAGCGCTGGAAGCTCTTTTAAATGATAATAGAGATATTGCTGCTGGTGCCAGTACTAAATGTGAAACCACAGACCCAAGACAGGACAAAGACCAGACCCAAAACAGGAGTTACCAGACCGAAGACTGAAACAGACACAAAGCATGTATAGGTGAATAATTATGTTTGTGCGAGGGATGCTCCGATCAGGTTTTTTTACCGCCGATTCCAATCACCCATGAGGGCCGATCACTGCCCATCACCTGGATTGGAGGTTACCTTTTTGTTTTAGGTATAAACAATACTATGTGATCAACCAAAATGGAAAAATTATCTGGTAATAAATTCACCCAATTTAGACATAAAACATGCAAAATACTTGCAGGCACAATACAGCAAAGGAGATCATTTTCCCCAGAGATTTACTGTCTTATGTTTGGACATAGCGAAAGTTCTAATTCACATGTAAAATCTGTTTTTGTTTTTAGTTACATACTGCAGCTTTAAGCAGACATTCAGTGTAAGAGTTCATTGCCAGGTGGAGGCTGGGTGGTGCTACATCTGTGAAATATTACTACCAGTCACGAGTAGCGATGGTCCAACAACAGGAGTAGAATCCAAGATCTTACACCGCTGGTCATCTAGCTTGAAGACTGAAATTATTTTTTGGGTTATTTGCTTAGCTTTCTGACCATGATACTAATACGAGTGAATGTTAGTAATTGTGTGCTGCTTTACCTGCCGTCTGGCTGCTCCGGATGTGTTTTTATTTTTTCTGAGGGAATATGGGATATTACCATATTCCCTCAAGTGCTTGTTTTTTAAGTGTCATTAGATTCATTCTGTTGATGCATTTTGAAGTGCTTCATCCCAGAGGTATTTTTCCATCGCAACACGTAAATTTCCCCATTCACACTCAAGAGTTGGATATCCACACTATTTGCTTAGAATTTGTTGCATCACACTTGCATGATGCAAGCGTGATGCATCACACTCCTTTCCTTCATGGTGTGAAGATCAGCTGCACATGCAGTGAGATATGCGTGATCGATTTTGGTAGTTGGCAACAAGAGTCAGTGATCACATACTTTTTCACGGATGTCAGCCGATTATGATTGGTAACCAATCAATGGGTACATCTCTAGTTTGTGCAGTTTTAGTCAGGAAATGTGTTACGGTAGTGTTCCAAGTCACTTTGACCTTAAAAGGATGTTTGTGTGATTCAATAAAGGTAATTTGGATCCAAATAATCAGAAAGGAGTTTATGTCTGGATAGATAAGGAAATAACTCAAAGTGCTATAAGTAGTCACATGGGCTGTTTGAAACAGTTCAACTGTGGACTGGAAGAATCCACAGACTAAGAAATGAGCCAAGAAAACTACTTATGTCAAAGGAAAGATTTCCATTGATCGAAACGTCTAAATACACACCAATAGATAAGAAATCCTTTAAAAGGTTCAGTAACCATTGAAAGTGGGTGATGTGGAAAGATTTTGGACATTTTGTAAGCTCTTTGGAGGTCTGTTGCAGCTGTTGAATTAGTAATGTCTATGCAGACTAGAAAAATCTCATCCCAGCTGCACCGATCAGAGTACAGAAGATTCGAGTCCCGCATGATTTTATTTTTCATTCCATCAGTTTGCCACTTTTTACTCTCCAACAAATGTCAACTATTCACTGCAACACACCATCCTACAAGTGGTACATGTCTTTCATCGTTTTGTTTATGAAGCTGAAGGTGGCGGCAACAGCAAACAAAGCTTCTTCTGCCAACTCTTTCCTCTTCCTCCATTTGGTCCTCATCTTCATTATCTCTTGTGATTTCTACATTCCCATTAATTTTTGCACAGTCTGGTTCAAATTGAAAAGGCCTAATGCTGTTATTCAATGCCTTAGTGGCTGGACAGAGCTACAATAGCTGGACCAAGCAAACATAATTTACCCTGAATGCATTGCAGCGTCCGTGTGACAACATTTTATTTACATTTATAAAACCCAAACAGCTTAAAG
Source organism: Poeciliopsis retropinna (assembly GCA_010277075.1). Lineage (NCBI taxonomy): Eukaryota > Metazoa > Chordata > Actinopteri > Cyprinodontiformes > Poeciliidae > Poeciliopsis > Poeciliopsis retropinna. The sequence continues at coordinate 9,315,746 of VMRM01000021.1, forward strand.
CACTTTTTCTGCATTGTTTTTACATGTGAAAGAAATATTTCTCAAATAAAATCTATTGTTGTAACTAATCATGGATCCCATTAATAATGCTGCAAATCAGTGTTTTGACTAACCCAGAAGTGAGCCATAGCGTTGACCTCCATGGTCTTCTCAATCAGAGAGTCTGGAGCATCCATGAATTTCTTCCCGGTCACAATTCCGGCATTGTTCACCAAGATGCTGACATCACCTACTTCTCTCTTGACCTGCAAGGAGAAAAGAAGTATTTCAGGAAAATCACTTGCTTGTATATACTTAGTGGCTGCAGAAAGTAAAGAATGACTGGGCCAAGCAGGCTGGAATTTAGCACACATCCAAGCCTCTTACAGGCATACAACAGATACACTCCATTTCAATTGCAGGATTTTACCACCTGATCTTTTCAAAATCAAAACTTATTTAATTTAATTCCGAGTGTACAAAATCCCACAACATATTCTACAAAATTAAAAGTATTTATCAAATAAAGAATTAACAGCATTGCAGATTCAAGTAGTGTTTATGTTCTACTAATCAAGGAATTGATTGGTTGATTATCAGGAGGTGTGAACATTTTAACAGGAGTTTTGGCAGTTGGCATGCAAGCGTTTCAACTCAATGTCATCATGGAAAGAAATCAGTGATGATCAGTAACTGTTGCTGCCTCCAAACAGTCTAAGCTCCACCATTCTATCTTACTGTAAGAAAGAATTTTCCTTAATAACAAACATCTAAGAAAGCAGCTCTTTCTTGAGGCAAATGAGACCATCCATGTGTAAACACTAAGACTTACCTGATCAGCCACTCTGTAAACTTCATTCTTGTTACTGCAATCACAGACGAAGCAGTGGACTCTGCTAGCTCCACCATTTTTGGCCAATCTTGCAGTTTCTTTTATGCCCTCTTTGTTAATGTCCCACAGAACCAGCACAGTACCATGAGCCGCAAACTCCTGAGCCATCAGGCGACCGATTCCACTGCCGGCGCCTGTGATCAGAACGACCTCCCCAGCTATGTTCTTTTTCTTCCTGGGAACCAAGAGGTGAATGAAAGATTCTATGTTGTACCATAAAGAGAGAAAGAGGACCTGGATTGATTCCAGAAAGAAATTCATGATGAGCCTGTAGGAAAAAAAAAAAGAAAAAAAAACATTAAAAATAAGCACAATAAGGTATTGATTTGATTTCTTATGTAACGATATTTTGTTACAATTATATTCAGTTTTATCCAAGCCCTTCTTATTTGTTAAATAGATGTTCATTACCTGGTCTTACCTGATCACTGTCTTTTCAGGTGATCTCACAAAGCACTCCATTAAAATGTTTTGGTCACTTTAGTTGGTTGTTGTTAAGCACTATATAAATCAATTTTGGTGACTCTGGATGTAAAACCCAGAAAGGACTGAATTTGAATTTTACTTCTCTTGTCACACTGCCTACTGAAAGCACTTTACAAAAGAGCTACATTCACCAAGCTGCACTCATGAAAGTGCACGCATTCTTACACCAATGCACAGACGAGTGGGCAACTTGGGGTCAAGTGCCTGGCCTTAGGGGAACATGGACCAGTGGCAGGAAGAAGCTAGAATCAAACCCACAATGTTTGGATTGTAGGACAACTACAGTACCAAATTTTTCAGATTAAAAGAACCTTTTGAAAATAACCTTTAAGCAGATAGTAAACATGCTTTTCATTAAGCCCACATTCCTGCTTTTAAAAATAGTTTATTAATCTGATCTAATATCTAATTTTAAATGTCATGTTTTTATTAATTATACATCAAAAATCATTGGCAGAAGTAAAGGTTTTCTGTGTGTTCCTGAAATTAATATAATATTCTAGTTTATTGAATGGGTCTATCCTCTATTCACTGAACTCGTCACCAGAATAAAAGTGAAAAGCAATGAGATTTGCTTAGTCTCTATTCTAACTCGTAGCACAACATGCCTTTTGTAGAAGAGGATTGCTCTGAGCAATAGTTGGCCAGCTGTTTATTACAATTCTGCAGTAGAAAGGTAACATGGGAGTGTGATTTTCCTACAGGACCATGTTTTCCAACAACCATAAAACAAAAGACTGATATGCAACAGTGTGACAGAGTTAAATTTACAGATGGGATGAATCAACAAGTTCTCCTCTGTACTTCTCTTCTTTGTGCTAACAAAGCCGATTTTACTTCATCTCAGCAATCTTAGCTCTGACTCCCCAGAGAATCCACCACTCTACATTTCAGAGGTCTGAGACTGGGTTCCAGAAAGTAGCTTTACACCCGTCTTCCCCCCAGAAGGTGTCTGGCCCCCCAACACTACAAAACAGGAGAGTACCTGTCCGGATCACTAAAGAAAATTTACAAATAAGAGAAATACAAAATCCAACAGTCTGAAATCAAACCTCACACTCACCTGTCTAAAGCTTATACTGGCTCTGCGAAGTAGAATATTATTATATGCAAAAGGTCTATTGGTAAATGACTTCATCACTGAGCATGTTGTTGATGTTATGTTCCTGACAGAAACATGGCTGGATGACAATACTGACTCACCTGTACTAATTGAATCAGAATAGAAAACATAAAAGAGGAAGGAGGGGGTGTGCCCTCAATACAATTTAAGATTTATTTAATGAAATCTTTTTATGTAATTTTACCTCTTGAGAATATATATATATATATATACACATTTATTTCAGAGTGAGCTGAAACCAGGCTTCAGTTCAAGGCCTGCATGCATGTCACGATTTACTTGCTCCACAACACATATTGGACCACCGATGACATCTGCAGTCTGCTCTCCCTAGCTGTAGTTCCTCCTCAGCCAAAGACAGCTGTTGGTGCTTCAGGAAACAAACCCAGATGAACTGGTGACAGTAGCAATAAAAACATGTGGAACATCATTAGAGAAATCATCTGTGTTTTAATAGTCTGTTTGTGTGAACATATTGAAGGAAACATAAAACTTGTTTCTCATTGCTGCTTTCCATTGGTATGAAATTAAAGGAACGATGTTTGGCAAATATAAAATACAATTGTTTTTGAACTCTGTTCTTCCTTTGTTTTCTTATGATCATGTGAGCATACTGCCAGCTCCTATTACTGATTAAACTTTAAAATCAATCCATAGATGGTGGCGTCCATTATTTCCCATCAACCATTATTTCCATCTAGTTGCACTCTAGTAGAACAACCAAGAAAACCACTCGGGGTATTTTCAAGCCCTGTGATTCTATAACTTGCCACACTCCTGGAAAATCTGCAGTTCAAAACACTTTTGTTTTTCTTCTTTTTTTTTTTCTAAACAGAATTCGTCTTCTGGCTCCTGTCACAGTGCCTCATGTTAAAAGTGTGATTGCTGCTAGCGGCTCTTTGTCTGCACCTCTGTTGAGTCAGGTGACATGCAGTGAGTGCACAGGGAAAGAAATTCTAATTCTTTTTGCATGAATACATCGATTGCCTGAGGTTTTATAAAGATTTAATGTAAAAACAACAAAAAAAGGCATTTCTTCTTGAGTTTTGTCAGAAAACATGGATCCATAAACACAAAACATACTTCTAGTGCTGGGTGGGCACCACATGTTTAAAGCTGCACTATGTAACTTTGATAAAAAATGATTTTTTAAATTTTTTACAGTCACCATGTTGTGATACCATGTTATGAGAAAGATAATATTGCCTTCTGAAGCAATGCACCGCTCACAACCAAACAGAGCCAAGGAGGAGGCGCTTAATGCTGTCAATCAATGCTGCTCAATGTGCAAAAGGCAGATAAAGAACTTATGGTTACAGAAAAATAATTTATCTGTTGACATCGGTGGCTATGCTAACCGACTATGCAATCACAACAGGACCTGCTAGCTGCACCCTAGCAGAGAGAAAGAGGCAGGGGTAATTAGCAGAGTTGCAGAGGGTGATTGACAGCGCTAAAACCCTCCTGCTGGCTCTGACTGTTTGTGTCTAGTTAGCACTGGGAGCGCTGAAACAAGGCAAAGCCCTTGTTTCACAGATTTTTGTTTTCTACAAATTATCTGTGAAAAAAAAGACATGGTAAAAATTTAAACAAATATCCATTGATTTTCTTCTGCCTATCCTGGGTCAGGTAACAGGGGAGAAATGGGGTGACAGGAGTAGCAGTAGGTAGGGAGGCCCACTGCTGCTTGGCCAACCCATCTCCCAGAGACTGGCCCCTACCAGGGGCCTTTTTCTTTTTCCATCTTGAGAACAAAGTCCAAATAATACGAGAAACATTTGTACAACCATCAAGTTAGAATAGTGCGAGAAAGAAGTCAGAATAATGTGAGAATTTAGTAATATATTCAGGGGTGGAAATTATCACCCACCAGTGGCCAAAAACGGGTAAAAATATAAAGTGGCACGTAAATTGGAGCAACGCACCACCACAGTGGCAAGTTGACAATTTGAACAAAAAAAAAAACTGCATTCAGTTTGAACTTATGTCTAGGGGAGGACTGACCATCTGGTTTATGGACTGATGCATTTACTAACCATATCTGGCATAACAACAAAAATAATTATATTAAATATAATGGACTTTAAATGAAACCCCTCAGTCCTCCTTGACCCACCCCTCTCTACCGAAGTTATAAATAGCACCATTTCAACTAACTGGAGTCCGAGAAAAGTGAGCCAATATGAGACGAGGCGGGTCAGAAAAGTCCAACAAAAGCTAAAAAGCATATAAGCCCATTCAGAAAAATGTGTCAATCTAATCGATGTGTTTACCACCCAGACTTTGACCACTGGAGCAGATTCAGTAGCGGGAGGAGGACAGGCTTGTGTGCGTGTGTGAGTCCGCGAGGGGGAAGCTAACACTAAGCTAGCAGGCAGTCAGAAAAACACAGGAATGATGATGGCCCGATGAATTATTAATGAACATGTTCAGAGATGTTTTAGTCATAAGAATAACTGTGAATTTCAATAGAAAATGTAATAAGTAATGGAAAACAAATAGAAGAGTTAGAAAACAGCTACTAATACCATTTAAAAATGTTTTAATATGACCATACACATCTTCAATGGGCTCTTTGCGCCTCAGCTTCCACGTTCGGGGAAAAGCGGCTCGATCGTTTCCGATCTATTGAAAAGGGCTTTTCCAAGGTAACAATTAATAATATATATCGATCCGAAGCCCCAACAAGTACGCTGGAGTAAGGTTTTAAGATGTACGCCTCGTTATACTAAGGTGAGTTTTACTTTCTTTAAACTTTGTGACCACTTTGTAGCTTTAGTTTATGCTAGTAGGCAATATTCTTTTTTTCTTGTAAAAATCTGCTATTTAAGTATCTAAACATTTCTCATCCATTCTAACAGACAATGTTTGTACCTTATTTTCAAGTACATTACATGTGTTTATTGTCATTAGTTAACAACAATAAACATGGGGGCAGGGGGCAGATTACAGTTCAGGCTTTTTGCTTCTGAAGCCTGATAAAGCACAACAACCCCATAGCTTAACAGTAGAGCAGCTCTGGTGTCGGAGTTCTAGTTCAGGTTCAGAGTGGTTACTTTTAGAAAAATATGGCCGTGTTCCTTAAGGTCTCTGGTGTTATTTCGTTTTATTGCTTTTGCATGCTTCTTGTGAAGAGTTCAAATAGGATGGCGTTTACAGCAGTGTGTACAGGCGGATCAGTTGCACAGCTGTCTGGCTCTGCTCTCTCGTTCCCATACACTCGCTCTTTCAGGCTGAATACAGAAGTGATTCCATGGAAATAACACAGGACGGCTCCTTTACCTTCGTCTTTAGGCTGAAGAAACTGATCCGGAGTGAAGTGAAGCCTGCAAACTTTGCTGTGCGGTGTTAGCTTTAACTGGTAGCGACAAATATTTACAAACCACCGACTTCTTAATTCAGGACCGCTTGTAAATCTATGAAAACTTAAAAGCCCATTATATTACGAAGACAACAAAGTACATAGTATTGTTTTATTTGCATCTGAAATACGACTTTGTCTTTTCTAGCTGCCATAGTAACTGAAAGCGGAAAAAAGAGAGCCGCATTTGCGCATCACTGTGACGTCAGTGCAGCAGGTGCAAAGAGCCCATAAATACCATCTGGGGGAGTTGTAGCCAAAATGTGGAAATGTTCCGACATAGGAAATGATTGCAAGAATGTTGGGGTTGTGTAGTTAAAGTTTGCTGTTAGTAATTACTTCAAATGAACTTATTACGCTACACCTCTGATAAGGTGTCCATGCTTTATGTTAAATTAGTCTGTATATGTACATATGTATGGTACACTTATTGTCAGTAAATCGGTTTTCATAGAGGTAAGAATAAATCATATTTTGCTTGTACTGATGGGGTTTGTAATTGAAAGAAAAAACAAAAACAATGGGCAGTAAAAAATTTCTCTACTAGCCACTGTCAATGATGGAGAAAAATTCTGTCGTAAGTTGTGTTTAGTAATCAGAGCACCAAATCTCCACTTGGTACGTCTGTTGCTTTGAACAACCACTAATTCAATCTCACAGCCAGATATATGCAAACAATTGAAATAATTCTTAATTTTGATTTATGGCTCCACAAAACATTTTTAGAAAGAATGCTAATGCAAATTTTATTTTGGACATTCTTCTAACTGAAGGAAAAGTTTAATTAGTTTATTGATCCCTTTGTAACTTGCAAAGGGAGCTGAGGTCAAAATCCATATGACTGGGCATTTCGAGAGCCTGCATTCATGTAATATTTTTTTAATTTGAACACATGATAGCCTAAAGTGGAGAGAAGAGCAGAGGAACACAAAAGAACTAAACTGGTCATGGATTAATTGACGCAATCTTTTAAGTATGAAACAATCCAATATACATGGTAAATTTTCATAAGTGCAAAATTTTGTGCATGACAGGAACAAAACTGCAAATGTACAAAAGGATAGAAAGCAGGACTGACCAATATATTTAGCAGCAACATGTTTGGCCAAAAAAACATTATTTGTTTGGCAAATCTATTAATTTAAAAGTCAGGATGAAATATACAATATTAGCATCATATAGGAATAATCAAATAGTTTGTCAAGCCTTTTTAACACAAAATCAAACAAAAGAGTGTTGGGAAGTATGTTGGGTTTTTGTGCAATTTGCTCTTTTCATACTCGGTAACTATAAATGATTTCAATAGCCAAGACTATCAATGATATTTTTCAACATTTCTTCAGCCCTACAAAGGTTTAGTTCTTTCACATGCGAAGATTTGGTCTCTGTCAAATCTTCCCAACAATCCCACAGTGTGAAGCCTGCTAAACAGAAACAATTTAATAACTGCTAAAGTCATTTAAACCATTTAATAGTAATGCACTATTACTGGCAGCTTATTGTAGTAAGGAATGAATGGTAAATGGCTTTGTACTTATATCTTGCCTTATCAAGTGTTAAGCCAAAGTGCTTAACATTACATTCATTCACGGACACACTTATGGTGAAAAGCTACTTCATAGTAGCCACAGCTGCCTTGGGGCAGTCTGACAGAAGCGAGGCTGTCACTCACCAGCGCCAACAGGCCCACTGACCACCAGCAGGCAGTGTGGGTGAACCATCTTCCCCAAGATCACAACAACACTATATATACATTGTGAAAATAAATGTATGTAATGGAAACACCAATCTTGAAAACAACTCGCATTTTGGACAAGAAATGTTATGCTAGATAGGAGTTGTTTTTTTTAGCAATGTCAGAATTGGTGCATTTTGCAAAAACATGGTATGTCATAATTTGAGTAGGTGATTCCAGTTTGTATATAGCAGCAAATCATGTTTAATCAAGTTTGTTTAATCAGTGTGAACTTCACATTTTAGCCCTACTTTACTACAGAAGGGCTTGTGATATGCAGCTTGCAGACACTTCCCAGACAGGTAGATTCCAGAGATGTGCCTTTGAGCTTTTTTGATCTATGAATCAGTCTACAGCCAAATTGTTAAAGAGGTTAAATAGATAGTATTAGGGCTTAATTAGTAAAATGGTAGCAAATTTGCTTATTTCATAACTTCATAACCAGCGACCTTTTCTCTTCTGGTCTGTTTAACAGCTAGGTCTCAGATCAACTCAGACCTCCAGGACAGTCAGCAACAGAAACAACAATATTATCCCCATCAAGGAAAATATACTACATTTGCTTTGCATTTCCCCACATGTTGGCAATGGTATGATTAATATGGGTTGTTACTGTGTTGTTGTGCGGTATTTTAAGATCTTGTTCAATGTGCCCCTTTTTTAAACTTGGAGCCCCTGGCCCTCCAAAGGTCTCTGCACGGCCTTGTTACAGACCAGTAAGAAAATGTACAGAAATTAATAATAACCCACTGTCCTCTGCATGCAATGCTTAATTTAAAACAATGTGCCCCTTTTTAACTTTGTGCCCCTACCCCTCCAAAGGTCTCTGCACGGCCCTGGCTTTGCATAACTTTGGGCCATAGTACATTTTAAAGCTTTGTCATAAAATGCTTTAAAAATGAAAACTGTTCAACTAAACACATCTAAGACTCTAAAGGCAAACACATCCTCAGTTTACAAGGCTGGAACCCATCTGTGTGTTTTCGCTAATGGAGCTCATTAGAAAGCACACGCTGCTTCATTCTGAATAATGAGAATGTCCGACAACATGTCCACTTTCAGAGCTGGAGCCGGACATGTTGCTGAAATCAAGCGTGAGATCTGTGGTGCTTGAAATGATAAACAAACTCAGTACTATCATGTGGGTCAACATGCATTAGACTCTTATCCTGCTGGTAAGTTTTAAAAGCAGATGAAAGATCCATTACTGAGCCCAACTGGAGGAAAAATGGCCACTTTGGATGTTGTAAGTGTGTTGTGATGTTATCACGGTGACATCCAGTCATGATAATTCTGACAGTGTTATCATGGAGAGTGAAATATAGCACACGCCCAGCTCCAACTCAGCAGACTGAGTCAGCAGCTCTCAGACTTTGATCAGGTCATACAGACACAGGGAGTTGATGGGCTTCCTGTTACAAATTCTACATTAGTAGTTGTAATGACTTTAGAAGAACACATTTAAATACTGAATATATACAAGTTTATAAGTGATTTAGATTGGTTCAAATACAGGTGGAATACTGTAAAGAATTGTGGATTTTAATATAGATTTAATATTAAACGCGCTTAGATAAGTGGGAAAAAAAACATTTAGTCTGATTTCCACTATTCGGATGTGAGGTTGTTTTCTAAGTACCGCCGTCTGAAAATCAGTACTCTTGGTTTCTGATTGCTTCCATAACTTCCGAACAAAGGAACAAATACAGTAAACAGAACCGCACAACGCCGCGTTGGAAATCCGTCAGTTGCTATGAATAATTAGTTGATTTAAATAAATGGATTTCTGGCATGAGTTCAACTTGATCCTGCAGCTGGAATAAATCAATTACGGAACTTACCTTCGGAACTGAGAGAGTTCAACAAATCCTGCTGCCAGTTCCTCAAATGCAAATAATAAATTAGCTAGGAAGTCGACCTTTACTCTCGACATGTTCTAAGATTATTAAACGGACTCTGATCTCATAAAAGTCTGGCTGATGAAATAAGAAGGCTCTTACGTACCGCGGTGCAGCAGCAGCTCCACTTGGTTCAGTTCTGGGTTCTGTCACGGTACAAACCAGGCGTTTTCTGTAGCCTGGGGCGTAAAAACAATAACTGTCACCACTTAAGCTAAACAAGAAAGGAGGGGCCGGATGCCCGCAAAGCATTGTGGTACATTGAGTTCATAAAGAGTATCTTTCTTTCTTTCGTTTTTCCTCTCAAGTAACTCATGTAACAAAAAGATCTTATTTTCTTTAGCAATAACACCCTGTGAGGCCTGTTATTGACACATTGCCTAAAATACACAAATCTAAGGTAGAACCTGTTCCTGGTCGTCTAGAGCTAAATGTATGGCAGCGGCGTGACCTGTCACTTCACCGCACTGCCACGGCCACCCCCTCCACTGAAAACTCTTACCACTTTAAAGCAAGTGAGACCAACTTGATATCTGTCATCTGACACAAAATCATCTTGATTTGGTCAAGAGAGCCAGAGATGAAGATTTCCAAGTAAAAAAAACTAACTTCCTGTTCTGAGGGGCGGGGCTTAGATAACATCAGCTTATGATGACATAGGATTGTCAGGGATCCAACCAGGATCACTCATGCCAAGTTTGGTGCCAATTGACTTTTTTATGTGAAAGTTATAGCATTTTGTTTGTTTTGGCGAGTACGCCAAGTTTGCCGCTCTGCCACGCCCCCTGAATATATACGAAAAGTAAATTTTTTTGATAACTTTTAAAACCCCATGCCTTAACTGCATTCTGACGAAGAATGAAGTCGATAGGTCGAAATCTCTAGGAAGAGTTTGTTAAAGTTTGACATGAGTGAAAGTGAAAAATGGCCAAAATTTGACCTTTGACCCAAACTGACTGCCTCCTTGTGCATTTTAGGGGGTAATTTTTTTCTTGATTCGGGGCGATCTACCCATGTACAGATCTCTACAACCTATAATTTCCCCTATCTTACATTAGAAGGCGCTCTAGAGCAGTTTGGCCATGCCCACTTGAGATTCTACTGGAATCGGAAAATCCTTCTTGGGGGACAATTTTGGGTCCAGTTTGGTGAGTTTTTGAGCAAGTTAAAGGCCTCAATTTAAAAAATTGAAAAAAATAAATCCTGCAAATTCAATAGGCCTTCACCAGCACTGTTCGGGCCTAATAAAATAAAATTCTGTCTGTGATTGTTGAAGCGTTTTCTAAATAGATAAAATATTTTTAGTAATTAATCCTGACACTTATGATTGTAAAATTATCATTTATAGATTTGAAAATCAAAAAAATCAAATCAAATTTTATTTGTATAGCACATTTCAGCAGCAAGGCATTTCAAAGTGCTATAACTATAACATAGTTACATCATAACTATAAAGTAGCTTTATAGTGATATGTGAACACATTTTGTGAACAATACTATTAAAATTGTTTATCAATGTTGAAAATAGATGTGAAGAATTATTCATACCATTCTTCAAAGTTTAGGGGTGAGTGAAAAAGTTTAGAACAATAAAACTGGGTTTTTAAGCGGTATTGGAAGAAGCATGGGTAATTCTACAATTAAATTTATCTCAGAGAGAGAAATAGATACAGTTGATTATATATAAAACATTTCAGAAAAGTAACTGCTGACCATGTCAACGCTGTAAAATTGCATATCTACATCTCAGATTGTAAAAGTAGTTTTCCTGTGATGGTAGCCATTTGGAGATGCAGGAAGGACTGTTTGCAAAAGGGAGTGTTCTTCTAATTTCTAGTGAGCATGGGTGACAGTAATTGCTACAATGCTGTGCCCCATTGCCATATCAATGACAGTGAAGCATCCAGAGTCTATTTTCTCCACTTAGGGCAGCGTTTCTCAATTCCAGTCCTCAGGCCCCCCTGCTCTGCATGTTTTAGATGTACCTCTATTCCAGAACAGCTGATTCAAATGATTGTATGATCATCAAGTGCTACAGAAGCCTGTTAATCACCCACATATTCAATCCAGGTGTGTGGTATAAGGGAAACACCTAAAACATGTAGGACAGGGGGGCGTGAGGACCGGAATTGAGAAACACTGACTTAGGGTTACAATGTCAAGAAAAGAAAAAGCACAAAGGACCCTCTTAAAGGGTTTGATTTTAATAACCTGTTTTAGCAGTAGTGACTGAATTGCTTCCTTTGATCTTAGGTAAAAAAAAACATTTATAGTAGTGATGGTGAGATGAAGCCTCATGAGGCATTGAACCACTTGAGGGTTCAAGTGGTTAGGGTACTTACCCTAACTGGTTCGAGAAAGGGTTCATTTCTTGAAGCTTCATGTGCACACGAAACCACCTACTGGCCAGGTGTATAATCACAGCCAGCTGTATCTTAACACGTGTGATGCAGTGAAAAATACAGTTCCTCATAAGTGAATGACTTCACAAAAGGTGTAGGACGAAATCATTTGTCTACATAAATTATGTATACACATATGTGTATAATAAAATATTGTTTGAATGTATTCTCTGTGTGTAATTTTTCCCAAAATAGTAGTGTCGTGTGATATGGCATGTTGTGTAATAATGTTTTTCTGTGACTCTAGAAAAATGGCATGGGCTTAATCAGGCAGAGGACAGTGAAAGTGCTTGTGGAACTAGGGAGGGGGTAGTGAATAGGCTAATGCTTGTGTAACTTGGATGATTACATGCATTTTTATTAAGAAACAACAATTTCTCCACAGTTTTTGGTTTCAAACAATTCCTCTTTTTTGACACTACTTCTCCAGCCTTTGAAAAGACACGCTCACATAGCACAGATGATGCCGGGGTGCATAAATAAATAAGTGCAAGTTTGTACAGATTGGGGTACAGTGACCGATGATTAGCCCAGTACTCCAGGGGGTTCTCCAGCCTGCTTATGTTTGCCTCTGACAGGTAGCGCTGGACCTCTGCTGACACATTTTGAGTCCTCGTTGCCTCCATGACACTAGTGTCCAATCTTTGCCAAAGTCTGCTACCTAAATGGAAACCACAGGTCAAGTTAGTAAGTGTTGTAATAGGAATAAGTAATCTCAAAATGTAATATAAAAGATTACCTCCAGTGATTTCTTGAGAGGTGGAAGCCTGGGGAATTTCGTGAGTGTTCTCTTCTGTGTTCCGTCGGATGACGGTGGCACACTCTGAAGTCAAGCGCTTCACTGCTTCAGCAGCTTTTGTGTTGCTGAAAATGCTATAAGTTTAAATCGTGGGTCCAGGAGTGCAGCCAGCGACATGATGCTCATTGACTGGAGCATGTGCAGCTTCTCCCTGAGCTGTCTGATGAGCTGCTCTCCTATTTCCACTGCTACTGCAGGTGCCGACGTGGTGACTTCCTCCTGAAGGGCTTTCTCTATCATCTTCAGGAGGGGGCTAACTTTTGATGCTGACACTTGTTCTTCTGCAGAGAGCTCCGTGGCGGCGTCATAGAAAGGAGAGAGTAAAGAAAGGCACGCTACAACAATGTCAAACTCACTGGCAGTGAAAAAGGGAATGTCAGTTTGTAATCCAGCCAATGCCTCTCCTACTGGCTCCCTCAACTCCACCAGACGGTGCAGCATCAAGTAGGTGCTGTTCCATCTTGTTTCCACCTCCTGCATCAGCTTGGTTGCTTGCACGCCCAGCTGAAGCTGCACTTGTGTAAGCTTCTCCTTTAAAGATACAGAAGAGTAGGCCATTAAATCACTGCAGTAGGAGTACAGACAAACTATTAACATTATATATTGGAATAAAAGAAAAGAGCATACCTTAGCAGTGGTGCTGCTTCTAAAGTAGCCAACCAGCTTCCTTGCTTTCCTCGGCACATCACGTAACATCACTAATTTATAGTTTCTGCTTAAACTTAAATTAAATTTAATTATCATAATTCTAGTAGGGTTTTAGAATCACAAGAGGGATTTTCATTTTCTCATAATCTGACACATGAAGCCTAGGCGTAAATTCAAACTGGAAGACTATTCATCTCACCTGCTCAACCAAAGATGTCGTCTTGTGTCTCGAGTCCAACCTATTGGCGATGATCTCCTCCCCCATCAAGCTCATCAAGCGTCGCCTCCTTGATAAGGTCCAGCTGTTCATCTGCTTCCGCTCATTGGCTGAGCTTCAACCTTCTTCTACCCCTCCTTCGCCTTCAACTCAAGGCTTCTTCAATAACCATTCAGTCTTCAGCATCCTCTCCACCACCAGTGAGGGGGCTCAAGGAGGGAAGATGTCTCTAATCTTCATACACAGTGGATCATTTTCTTTGACAGCATTTCCTCCTGGGTCCGAGCGCCAAAGACTTTCATTTGTCAATTAAACTTTCTAATACCTCTCTCTCTCTTTGTGAGTCTTTCCAGGCTGAATTTACTTTTGATGCTTCCAGATCGGAAATTTTGTGTGTTCTGACAAATCATACAATGTGTTTTCAAGCAGTGACTCGGAGATTATCTTCATCGCAGTTATACCAAATGTTCAGCTTCCAAATGATTTCTGCATTTGGAGCACATTACTTGTGCTCCAAATGTATTGTACCTGTGATCTGATTGCAACTTAGGCAGTAGTGCCTCATGTGGGGAATTATGTCCACACCACAATGAGTTATGAACTTTTGTTTTTCCTGAACATCTGGAGACTGATAAAGCTTTTTCAGTAGAGGTATCTGTTCCTTTTGCACCACAGTGTTGCAGCAATGTCAGTGGTTGGAACTGCACACTACTAAAATGTGTGCATTGTGTTTTTAAGAAACCTTTTATTTGTGTCTTAAATAGTTTTCACCAGCAATTTGAGAATTCCATGCTACCCCTCTTTGTATGTTCTTGAATCTCTCCGGGGTGACTGACTTTCGACTGTATTCAAAATACATGAATTAAAGACACCAATGAGCAGAAATGTTTCATTGTTGATTTATTTGTCTCAAGTTAATGATTTTTGAATGCTCAATTGCCATACCTATGTTTTACATAAGTTTTGCTTGAATATGGTTTGCTACAACCAGAGGAAAACACCTTGCAAAAACAACTGCCTGTGATGACCTCTAAATAATCAAACATGTTTTTGTTGCATTTGATCTACTTATATTGTATTGCTTATTTTTGCTATTGATTTTGTTAAAGGTTGATTTTGTTCTTTTAGGTTGATTTCTTATGAAATCAAAAAGGGGGTTGTGGTGTCACACTTTAAACTTTATGAACTTTGTGCTCTGAGAGCGTCAACTCACTTACTGAGGAACAGAAGGTCGGGGATTATGTTTTTTGAACTGTGTATGAACTGTGCCTGCAGTGTAAATACAAGAGGATATGAAAGTAGGCAGTTGCAAAATGTTTTTGTATACCAATGCTGTGTAGGCAGAGGTGACAATAAACTACACAGAGACAAGATGTGCATTTCTGTCACTTTAATGATTCAGTGTCTTCAACTTAAGATAGAAGAAATTTCCATAACAACACTTTAGCTCCTAATCCATGAAGCCCCCATACCTCTTTTTTCTCCCACTTCCATTTTCCGCAGATTTGTTTTGAGCTCCACCATTCTTGCTGCTGTTGTCCACAAGCCATTCAGGCCTTCCCACCCGCCTCATGAACCCTCCATAGCGCTTTTTAAGAGCATGACCCAAAACTGCCTCAAGAAGATTGCCTTTTATCACATCCCATTTACTCTGGTGGTTGAAGCCTTCATACCTCTTCACTGCCTCCATTTCATCCCTTCTTTCCTCCATGTCATGAATTTTTGTAGCACCAATGATCTTCAAGATTCCCAGTCGAGAGTCCTCTTCCTCATTGTGGTTCTCCACGTTATTCAGTGCCCTCTGGGCAGATGATGAACGACGAGACATGAAACCTCCATAACGTTTCATGAAACCACCATACTTTTTATCAATTTGATGTTTAGGTAAACGGACAGCATCCACATCTTCCTGGCTTGGCTGTTGAAGGGGGTCAGCATCTACAGAAACACTGTCATCACTCTCAGTTAAAAAGTCCTGGCACATGCGAAGTCTCTGGGTGTCCATCACACCTTCACACTCAAGAGAGCATGTCTGGAATAAAAGAAAAGACACTGTTAGAACTTTCACCAGGGTTTCTCCCAGCATATTAGAAGGCTGGCAGACTGCCAGGCTTTACTTGCCCAGCCCGCCGGGCAATGCGTTGCCTGTTTTTGTTTTGATTTAAGCATTTTTTCTTCACTCAGCATTTCACTAGCAGAACAGAATAATTCCTGAAAGATGAGTTTATAGTTGATACATTGCACAGGGCACCAAGCCAGGAGCGGAACCTAATTACACTGCTTGTGTCTCGTGCACCTACTTTCCATCGGTGTGCATACAGGCTCTCCTATATGGACATTTCTTTAAACGCCACATGAGGACTCGTGTTTCTTTGGAGAATTCTTAATCAAGGTAGGCATCAAGTTTAAAAGTAACGATGTTTAAACCGCAAATATACAGTCATAATTTCAGATATGTGCATTGAGAATAATATATCTTTGGGAACAAAGGATTACATCTCACACATGCTGCCCAGCTTGTGACTCTGTGTCTGCACCTCAGTTTGAGAAACGTTTATGTGCATATTCCTCGGTGGGATGGTGCATTAGTGTGCCAGTGGTTCAGCTCGTGGAGGAGATTTGTGCTTGCCTCATATGTCATGCAAAACACCAATTTTTTATTTGTTTGTTTAGGTTAGGTTTTTTGCGGCAACCTAATGCATCAAACTGCGGCATATCAAATGCTGTGTTTATTTACTGTCAGGCAGAATTGCTGCGAAAACTTGCCCTGTAAATCTAGAAAGTCAAAACTTTCTTTGTGGCGCTTATTAAAACTTCAATAGACATGGAATGGAAGAGCTACTAAAGCCACATAAATTAAATCTCCATGTTTGTTTTTCTGCATCCATCAGAGAGATGCAGAGTGCATCATACAGTGCTGGTCCAATGTTGTATGAAGAGACTAGAGAATTTATTTAATGTTGGAGCCCTCCAGCACTAAATAAAATTGGTGTTAAGAACATCAGCACCAATAACACTCTTTCCACATAGATTTATGCCTCTTTTCCACCAGCTCTACTTCAGCAGCCTGGCTCGGCCCTATTTTGGAATTACACCGTTTCCACCGGCCTGGTTTGGCTCTGTAGCAGGGTGACGCCGCCCCCTGGCATTGAGGGGTATAGCATCCCGCCTCCAAGTGCCATGTGCTGTGCTTTAATACTATGTGACTTAACGCGAGTTGTTGTTTTTCTTAGACAAAAGAAGAAGAGAGAGCAGAGCTATTGTTTTATAGCCCGTGTGTGATTTTTTTAAAGAAAATGTGTGGTGGGAGGAATGCTGCGATTGTGGCGAGGAGGACAGCTGATCTAGATGAGCTAACAATGATTTTTGTATTAAACTACTGTAAAACTTGTAATACAGTGCCGAATATACATACACTAACTGAGATCCATAAAGAAACATCCCACAGTGTTTGAGCAATGTCAATATGAAAGAGATATAAAGAAGAGATAAAATATAAAAGAGAGACATTCTGAGATCCAAGTCCCATTCAACTTTAGCATCCAGCTTGTGGACAGCCTTTGTGTACCAGACCACTTAGAATGTAATGTGTTTGAACACAAATTAGACATGTTGCATCTCACCTTCCATTCAGGACAACATCTTCTTAAAGATAATGGAAGAAGGACTAACAAAGGACAAAGACAACAGCTGGACAGCACAATTACCATTTAAACGGCCACACCAAAAGCTCCCTAACAACAGACTGCAGGCCCTGAAGCGGCTGATGTCACTTGTTAGCAACTTTGAAGGAAATGTGGAAATGAAGGAACAATTTGTGACTTTCATGGACAAAGTATTCAAAAACAAACATGCCCCTCCACTAAAAGATGAAGAGGAACGTTGGTATCTACTACTCTTCTGTGTTTACCACTCCCACAAACCCAAACAGATCAGGGTCGTCTTAGACAACAGCACCAAATACGAGAGTGTATCACTGAACCATGTGTTGTTAACAGGACCTGATCTTAACGCCTCTCTGCTATGTGTTTTAAT
This sequence comes from Poeciliopsis retropinna, assembly GCA_010277075.1. Lineage (NCBI taxonomy): Eukaryota > Metazoa > Chordata > Actinopteri > Cyprinodontiformes > Poeciliidae > Poeciliopsis > Poeciliopsis retropinna. Next base: position 9,333,321 of record VMRM01000021.1, read on the forward strand.
GCGCTTCAGAAAGGAAGCTGTACCCTTTACAGCAGACACTGAACAGATGTATTTCTGTTTCAACATTCATGAGCAAGACAGGAACTACTTGCACTTTCTGTGGTTCCATGACAATGACATTTCCAAGGGTATTGTCTTTGGGAATAATCACTAGCGGCAATCTAGTATATAGCTTGCATCAGTCCGTCCTAAACAGAGATCCAGATGTTTACAGTTTGTCACACAGGACTTCTACATCGGCAACGGACTCAAATCTCTTCCCACCATTCAAATGGCTGTGTCCCTACTCCAAAGAACCTGTGACACACTTGCAAAATCAAATCTCAGGCTACATAAAATAGCAGCCAACAGAAAGGAAATAATGGAGACAAAATATTTTAAAAAACTTAGACCTTGAAGCCGATTCAATCCTCATGCAATGCAACCTGGGTCTGCTTGGCTGAGAAGATCTGCGGATCCTGGTTACATGATTACTGACACCGACATAAAATCTCCTAGTCTCATTATAGATATATCCTAGGATTAGTTTACTGTCTGTGTAGAATGTGGTGTAGTCTAATTTAAGATCAACTTCATCTGTGATGAGAACCATGTGAATTAGGGCAATTCACATGGAGGTGATAGACTCACTCGACACATCCAGCTTAATTAATGCATTCAGATGGTTTCTGGCTACAGGAAGACCTGTAAAAACTATTTGTTCTGATCAGGGTACCAATTTTGTAGGTGCATGTAAGGAACAGAAAATTCCCTCGAACTTTGACAGGGCAGTTCAACAGGCCTACTTAAAAGAAAATGGATGTACATGGACCTTTAACCTGCCACATGCTTCCCATTTTGGTGGGTCATGGGAAAGAATGATGGACCTGGCCCGGAGAATATTGGACTCTATGTTTTTCAAACTCAAGACCACTAAGCCACTGATGAAGTTCTCATCACCTTCATGGCAGAGGTGGCAGGTATGATAAATGCAAGACCTCTTGTCCCAGTTTTTTCAGACTCAAGTGACCCTTTCCATCTTGACCCCAACTGAGCTGCTAACCCAGAAGAACATCCCTCTTCAGGCTCCAGCTGGTACCTTCGCACAAAGCACAGCTGGATTTTATATGTGTAACAGCAGAAATGCGTTTTTCCTGTATATTATGGCTTCTTGGATCTGGTGGGCATGGACTTTTTTCCCAGATTTTTGTGTGGTACAGACTGGCAATTTGATCTACCAGGACAACACCACCCATTAATTCACTGTATAACTCGAACACCTCTGGATGAGACACTTTGAAAAACTACAACTGCTTTACTTCTCAATTTCCCATCTAATTCATATTTCCACATTGGTTATTTCACACATCCAAGCACTCAAGATCAGATATTTCTCAATGCACAAAAAGTACAAGAAAAACTGGGAGTTTATACTCCATCATTGAAAAAAAAATAAAACATTAAATCATTAACAAATCACAAACTGGCTATGAAATGCTCAAACATGATTCTTTCTTTGCACAGTAACACTTAATAATTAGGTGTGGTAAAACATACACAACCTCCTGATGTCCATTGGGATGGACATTCAACTTTTAAAAAGATTTTATGATAAAAAAAATAAATAAAAAAATACCTTCAAATCCTGCGATTGGAAATAAAATTATATTGAGAGTAATTTTTTTGGCTGCTATGAACATGAATTGATATTTTCAATGGATAACAGATGCTTACTCCTCCCCGTCTCTCGTTTCATACACATGTTCATCTTGTCTGATACCTTTAGTATCACTAGTGATTTAGATTTAGAAGTTAAGAATAAACTTTATTGTTTTTGTTTAATAAGAAACCAATCTGTAAGGTCCACCATGCAAATAACAAATTCCTTAATTTTTCTATTGGTTTAATCCCAGAAAAATATCATGTCCATTCCAGTGGATGAGAGGTCTGAAAGAGAAGAGGGTTACCAAATTGGTGGCAGCATAGTTCCAATGAACAGCAGCAGTCAAGGTGACAATGATGTACTACATAGCATACTTATATTTTAAATGTATTTATTTCAAGATATTTATGCATTTTAATTGCTTCCTTAATTCCTGTTTCTTTTCCTTATATATTACAGTGTAATATAAATTATGTGAGCAATTAAGTGGTTTTATGTCCAAAAAGGTAGTATCTTCTATTGGTACTTGTGCTGGAGTGAAATAATTTGTTGCTATCCCTAATTTTGCAAGGCAATATGAGAATATGACATGACTGTGCTTTTTCAGCAAAGAAGGAAAAAAGGTGCAGAGGAAAGGAAAAGATACACATTAAATCCTGCTTAGTGGATGCTGGGAAAGGCATCTGAATCACAAAGAAAACTGCACAAGTTGACAGTACTTCTTTTTTCTCCAGAACTATATTATGATACTATGTGACAAAGGAAAGGCAAAAAAACATGTTCATAGTTAACAGCTATGAGCAATATGAACCTAAAGGTTATCTTAAGGCTTTTAAAAACATCAGTAAAATGTCTTTTTACAAAACTATTCAGTAATAATGTCAATTTTCCTGAAAAAAGTTGTGTCCATCAGGTTACAATCAAACACCACACAGTCTTTAACGATGAAACGCCATGTTACAACCAGAGCATTAACTGCAACCACTAAATCCCAGCTGCTGCACTTTGTCAAGACAGCAAATCTCAGAGTACGACTGTCAACAGAGAAATTGCTCTGATTGCCCTGACAGGATTCGTGCTGAGCTTTCATAGCTTCAGGCTTATGAAGACCAAATTAATGGACAGGAAAATTGAACTGAATGAGGACATAATACTACCTGATAGTGACGGCCAAATGTAGCCTGGTGAAGCAATGAAGCTTCCCAGCCCATTGCTTTGCCCAAAGGTTCATTACTCAGTGGTTCATTCATTCCTCACTAGTGACATCTGCTGCTGAAACTGTGACAGCCTTGTTACTCAGATAGACATCCTTCAAAAACTTAGTAAATGCAATTATTGTGAATTAAATCCTATTTAACTGTAATCTTGTTTAGTTATTAGAATGATTTGTAGCCAAACTAATCCTGGTATATGTTGACTGTCGGTGGCTGTTTTCTTTCATGTCACAGACAGATTTGACAATAAAGACGTTTATTTTAGTGTTTGGGAGTGCGGTGCTTGTTGGGGCATTCAGTATTCTTTGAGTTTTGATTTGCCTCCTGAAAAACTGGAATTCTTTACAACTTCTCTTTTTCTTGGATTTCCAGTTGGCTCTCTGATCTGATCCCTTATATTTTTACTCAGAATTTTACTCTTCCAACAGATTTAATCTGTTTCTGTTGTGCAAGACGGATATATCTTTGCTGATCGAAATAATAGTGGAAGTTTTGAGAAGGTGAGAATTTTGGAGGTGAAGATTCTTAAATAATTATTTTTATTTAAGAATCTTGTGAATGATCACCTCAAAGTATTCCCAGCTGTCAGAAATGTTCTTCTTGCTGGCTCCATTTCAATTAAGTTTATTTGTGTAGAACATTTCAGCAACAATGCAGTTCAATGTGCTTTACATCATAAAAACACAACAATTTAAAGTCATAAAATACATTATAATCAACAATTGAGAAAACCAGTCACAAACATTACGTTTTGAAGAGAGTGACCATCAAAATCATTAACACATCAATTATGTTGACCAATGTTGCTTTTATTTCGGTCACTGCTGAAATAAAAATACTCTCCTCTGATGTGTGACCAAATACAATAACCCATGAAGCAGCAGGGCTTTTCATGCCTTTATTTTGAAAACCAACAAGCAAAATGAAGCATGCAATGTGAGGCGCCGTTTGTTGCCAGTCACCTGGTTTTCAGCAAGAGGACACAAGCATCAAAGTGTGGCTTCATCTGACACGCCCCCTTTTTACTAGGTACACGCCTCGAAACCTGGCTTCAGATGTCTCATCACTAATACCTGGGGTCCAGGGAGAATGAATTAGTGCCCTCTGCTGGCAAACACATAGACAATACAAGGAATACTGAATAAGCAGTAAATCCAGGATAACTAAATAAATTGTGGGTGGGAGTTTCCTGTGGTAAATGGGCCTGCATGGACAAGGTGGTAAAAAGATTCTGACATTTTATAAGTCAGAAACAGAGTCTATGTTCAGTGAAGTCAATATTATTCATTTGATTACATATAAATTAATTATTCTCCAAATAAAACATTACATGCTTACATGATTTTATCTGGAGGACAAAACCAAATGAAGAATGATCAGAATGACATGTGGTATATTCACAAATACATGTTTTAAGTAAAGATTTGATTTACTTTAAAAACGCAAGTATAATGGGGTTTTTTTTATATATTTTTTTATATATATATAAAAAAAAAAGCCAAGCGTGAAAGCAGGCATCAGAAGGGAAGAAGACTCACCAGTGTTTAGAATTAATGAGTACACACACCAATGAATTGTTTAAATCATCAACCCACTGAGTAAAATGTAAATGGTAAATCTTTTCCAAATAAACACCCCCTTTTAACCTTATATTCTGCAGAGAGCTTTACTCCGTGTTTGTAATTCTCAAACTCTCAGACACGGTAAACACTCAGTCTCCCTTCTCATCCATGAAGATATTTATTTTAAATCGTGTCAGTATTTTACTGAGATTTTAACTGGGAAGAGAATAATGAAAACAATGCACTAAAGTGCAAAGAGAAAGAGAAGAAGAAAAGATGAGCGTTCAAGTATAAAAAGGAGAAACCACTAAGACGAAAACCTGCCTCCATATCAGTACAATGTCAGAGAGTTTTGTGTGCCTATTTTCTTTTGTTTGTTTTTTTTCTAAATGTAGCTTAGAAAAAATTAACATACACATTTTTATTATATTATTTAATAATGATTATCCTTGATGATTTTGATGATGGCATTTGACAATGCCATCATCAAAATGTCTGTTGCTTATGATTAGTTATTGTTTTATAGCAATAAAACAATAACTAATACATGTTTTAAGTATTAATTAAAACATGTTTTAGTTTTAACTGTACATGTTATTAGTTATTTTAGCAAGTGTCTCGTTGCTAAAATAACGAGACAGACATGTTGTACGAACATTGCTAAAATGTTCGTACAAATAAACTTAACTAGTTCCACACTGGTATCATTAGTTTAATATAATGTCTATTGCTACCACAAACATACAACAGACATTATGTAAAAATAACATTGCAAAATTAATTTTATAAATAAGCCAAAAAGGAATGAAAGAATGAGGAAATAAGGATAGTTGAAAAAACAACAAACTGAACTGAATTTCTGAAGCCATAACCATAAAACTCGAACGTGAACCGCACAATAATAATCTATCTATCTATCTATCTATCTATCTATCTATCTATCTATCTATCTATCTATCTATCTATCTATCTATCTATCTATCTATCTATCTATCTATCTATCTATCTATCTATCTATCTATCTAAAATGTAGTCGTTAATTGCTTTGTACTGAGGTAGAAAAACATTCCTGTCATGTTTGAAGTGATTAAGTGACCAAACTGTCTCTCTCTCTGACCCTAGAAGATCAAATTATTGTATTATTGTAACTCAGTACCTGAGTTGAGAAAGCAGACACTTGTCCTTGCAGACCGTACACACAACGTGCGCACTCCGTCCCGCAGTCTGTTCCAGCCACCAGCATCACGCATGTTCCCGCGAGCAACATCCACAGGCAGCTGCACTGAGCGATTCCAGCCATCGGCTGGGGACGGAAAATCGCAGCAGTTATTTTCATTACTGCTCTGGTTGAGTGTTCTGCCATGAATTTCATAAAACAGCTCAAGTAAACCACAAACCTGATATACATTAACTGATGATTTAACAAATAGAAACTTCCTATGCTATTACTGTTTATCTATTTTCATCACAGGCTCTGCATAAGAGCTTTTGATTACCTTGAAATAATTTGTGGTATCAAATTATTTATTGGACTAATGTGAAATTTGCTTATATGTTGTGGATAAAAGTCTCATTTGTGTCTCATTTGTCGATAATGTGTAAAAAAAAAAAAAAAAACACTAAGTTCTTGTAGCTAACAATTGTGACTGTAAATAAGGAAATATATTTGCGTCTTACCTCTGATGGAGTGAAAACAAGTTTTTCTACAATTTCTCTCCAAACAGGGATGAAAAGAAGGCGGGAGACGCGCGTCTGTGTTTGATAAATCTGTGCATGAAACGGTCTCTCTGCACGAGCTGATCCACGAACAGAGTCCAACTTATCTCAACCTCAACGGGCTGAACCTGCAGTGTTGCGGCGGGGTGTTCGCCAGCTTTTTAAACTACTTTCTGGGCCTTACGTCACCGAATACAAAACTGCAGGGAGGAGACAAAATCCGTGACGTTGCAGCCCACTCACCTCCACCCCAGAAACCCCGCAGCTCATCGCAACACGACTGTGTCCCCTTTTCTGTCCCGCATACTCTTTAATCCTTTTAATCCTGATTTACAAACATAAGTTAATGTTACTAAGCTTCCAACAAAATACACTAATAACTTATATTTATTAAGTAACAATTACTTGCATGATGAAAAACACAAGGTACTTATTGCTTTTGAAAGAATTACTTTGTTTAGAGTTGAGCTCAGGGCCGGTCTTGTGCGAAATTCGGTTCCCCTGTGAAAATCTGTTCCCCCTGTGTCTGGAGCGCGCATTGCAGCCAGAGAGGCAGATCTGACCATTTTCAAGGCTCTTTGATCGATTTCTCGGTAAAAACAGCTCATATAATCATGCCAAGGTTGTAACATTCAGTTTAATCGGCAGCTGTTGTTTACAAAATTGTAAAATAATAAAATAAACGAGGTCTTTTTACGCTGTTTTGTGTTATTTTAAACGACAAGAGAATCGGTCTTTCTCCAACTTTCGTCACTTAAGCCAGACAGAAATAAAAGTCAGTCACCCAACGCGTAGTGTGTATTAATAATTGTTCATTGCTGATATAAGAGGATGGAAGCTGCTGATAGAGCACAAAAATAAAGACTTCCTGAAAAGATGAGAGTGTTGATTTTCTGGTAAATCCTGTTGTAATGTAAAATCTGACAGATTACTGGATAAAGGAAATTTCTATTATATTACTTTATATCACACATAACAATTTTTGAGAATTGTGAAACAGTTGCTCTTTATTCCCCAAAGTTATGGGGGGAAGAGAGGAGAGAATCCATATTTCAGCTGCCTGAAATAATCTGTTCCCCCTCAATAAAATGGGAATAAATGAATTCACCTGCAAGTCCTTAACTGTGTTCATTCCTCTCATCATCAACAACAAATCCTGTGAGTTTGGTTGCATTTGGTCCTTATTTGCCAGAGTTATGGGGGGGGAACCAAATATTTTAGCCACCTGAAATAATCCGTTCCTCCTGCATAAAATGGGAATAAATGAATTCACCAACAAGTCTTTTACTGTGCTTATTCCTCTCATCATCAACAACAATTCCTGTGAATTTGGTTGCATTTAGTCCTTATTTGCCAGAGTTATGGGGGGGAACCAAAAATTTTAGCCACGTGAAATAATCCGTTCCCCCTCCAAAACAGGGGAACAAATGAATTCACCTGCAAGTCCTTAACTGTGTTAATTCCTCCCATCATCAACAACAATTCCTATGAATTTGGTTGCATTTGGTCCTTATTTGCCAGAGTTATGGGGGGGGAACCAAATATTTTAGACACCTGAAATAATCTGTTCCCCCTCAAAAACAGGGGAACAAATGAATTCACCAACAAGTCTTTAACTGTGCTTTGTAAACATTTGTTCTTCATTTATTAAAGGTAAGGGGCCTTGGAATTTAAACTATCTTTCCAAAGCTGCCTTTTAGTAAATTCTTGTAAGGATAAATATCAAAAATATTTTTGAAAATGTATTTTATTTAACATGTTACAGCATTAATGAACTCGAACACCACAGCAAACTGATAAACCTAAGGGAAACACGCAACACAGTGATATGTTGCTTCAACAGGTATGTTGCTTCAACATCCCTGATGGAACCACCTCAGGCACATGTCACACTGGATCTACAAAAGAAACCAAAAATATTTGTCAATTTTAGAAAAATATTTTTTCACAAGTACAACATACAATCAATCATTTTAGATTCCATTATATTCCAAGTGCCGGATGATCCTATCAAAGCCTGTTTACGCATGATAAAATTAGATAAAGCTTGTCCTCTTTCTTTAACGTACTAACACCAAGTCTTTGAATAATTGTACAAAAATTCCTACCCAGTTCACATTTGTGTCGCTTTCCATCTCTCCACAGAAGTGGCACAAATCTTTGAGCTCATCTGTTAACAACAAAAGTATGAAAACATAAACACACACATGATTATACATGTACAATCATGTCCGTGTGTGAGTGTTTGTGTGTGTATATATCTATATCTATAACTACATAACAATAGATAGATAGATAGATAGATAGATAGATAGATAGATAGATAGATAGATAGATAGATAGATAGATAGATAGATAGATAGATAGATAGATAGATAGATAGATAGATAGATAGATAGATAGAAAAAAGTAACACAGGAAGTGCTAAGCACCATCACAGTAATTTTTGGACAAAATACATAAAACATTGAGTTTTAATAAATGTAGAAAATGAAATGATTACTTATTAATTTATAGACAAACATTTTAATTCAATTATTTTTTTAAGATTCAATGTTAATGTCTTAATTTTGGGCTAAGTACAGATGTTTTGGCAAAACATCAAAATAATTGTAATTATGATAACAATTGTCATAAACACTCAAAATAAGAACATTAATGCTATCCTCACCACTGTTCAGGATAAGTCTGACAGCAATGTCAAACCTCATGCTGTTAACCGCTTCAGTGGAAACTGGAAAATCCACAATTTCTTTGGCTAAGATTTTTTTCAGCAAACTTAAATGTACATATTCATTTAATAGCTCTAAACTGAAGTAACACAGAAAGTAATTCAATCTGGAGAGACTCAGACGGAAAAAGAGAAGCGATTAAGAGAGTTTATTAACATGCATGAATTAAAGTCTTTGGCGCTCGGGCCCCGGCTGAGGACATCGAGCTGGATTGCGATAAACTCGGATGAGCGTTCCCGACGCTGATAGGAACGTCATCCCCGGGACCCGACACTGGTGGTGGAGGTCGATGAAGGATGCATCCTTGAAGAGCTAGGGGGGTGGAGGTGGAGATGGGGTGGAGGTGGGATGAGCTCGGCTGAAAAGCGGAGGGGTCCTTTGATGGAGGTTCTTTTTCAACTGGGGCTTGAACGATGATATGACGTCACGTGGCTTGGTCCGGCGTTGATTGGTCAAGAGTGATGCGTGGCGTGCGTTGATTGGGAGCTGCAGGTGTGGCTAAATAGTCTTCCAGTTTGAATTTGCGCCTAGGCTTCATTTCACTGTACGTGTCTCAAAATATATATAAAAAACCTAAAGTCATACACTGTGTGACAATATGTACGCACCTTCAGTGCAAATACACCACAAGATGTACTGTCCTGTTGTTTTGGATGTTTCACTGTGTCACATTTCCAACGTGACACATTACATCCCTTTTTCCTCATAAATGCCCTATAAATATAGATATAGGGCATTATTGAAATATTGGCACTTATTGAAAAATAAGTATAACTTTATTAGATTTTCATACTTGACTTAAGATTTTATTTTTAAACATACCTTGTGATTTGGAGGCATTTCTGAATGTCTTGTTTTGATTCCCCAAGGGGATTCAAATACAAAGACTTCTTGTCTTTTGGGTATATCACCTAAAAAGTATGCATTCAACAGTTTTTATGTGTTGTTTTTCTGTGACATAAGTACGACATATATTGTTTTTAAAGTTTTAAAAACATTTCCCACCAGTAGGGTCCAGTGGTGGTATTGATTATTGACTCCTACAATGACATCATAATTCATTGTTCCATCTGTGAATATTAAAAAACACATTAAAAGATTGTTCCTATCAAGAACAAAACATGTTTATTAACACACACACACATTGCACTAAGAAGAGATTTTTTTCATAGGTGGCACAGAAAAATCTATGGAAACATATAGCCATCAACATATAATCTTTTCATCCATTCAAAAATATGCATAACACATGGAAGAGTAACAAAGAAACATATAGTGGAATGTATAAGATGTACCTTCTTTAATCTTGGACTTTTCCCCATCCACATGGACGTTAATGCAAAAGAGTCTATTAATGCAGCTTGTCCTTTATTCTGGCTGTTGTAGTCCCTCACGAGGACAGCCAGAAATGCATTAATACACTGCAAATGTATTATAATAATAACGATTACATAAATAATATAACAGCTGTGATATTTCACAACAATGTTATCATTGTACCTACCTGACTCTCCAGTTCCATGTCTGGACCCATTTTATTTATATCAAAGTAAAACAACTTATATGTATTTACTTTGGAAAGAAGGACAAACACATTTTTTTCCTTCGAAAGCATCATGCACATCTGATGATGAGGAAGGTGTGTGAAGTAGTGGAAAAGAAAACAGAAGTTAAAGATTATTTTCATGATCATAACATCTATTTCATTATAATTTTACTAAACATTTTATTTGTTATCAAACATTATGCAATTTATATGATTGGGGTATGATAAAGTTCAGCTTCACAGATTCATACATCTGTTTTCCACATTTCAATTAATAACAAAGCTAGCAGTTTGTTGTACTGACTGACTGAAATAATTCCTTTCATTAAAACACGATAAAAGCATATCAGTACAAAAACAAAGTTTTTGTGAGGCATATGTATGATAATACAAAATTAAATGTAGGTGATTTCATATATCCATCCATCCATTCATTTTCTGACCACCCTTCTCCCTAATGGGCAAAGGGGCCCATTAGGTACAGAGTGTACCTGCAAGAGGCGGGGTCACCCTGGACAGGTTGCCAATCTGTTGCAGGGCAACATAGAGACAAACAGGACAAACAACCATGCACACACACACAATCACACCTAGGGCGAATTTGGAAAGACCAATCAACCTGACAGTCATGTTTTTGGACTGTGGGAGGAAGCTGGAGTACTTGGAGAGAACCCACACATGCACAGGGAGAACATGCAAACTCCGTGCAGAAAGAACCCGGGCTGGGAATCGAACCCAGGACCTTCTTGCTGCAAGGCAACAGTGCTACCAACTGCGCCACTGTGCAGCATAATTTCATATATAATATATTTTAAAATCAAATTTACATTTCTCTGCCAGAGACTTTCTGTTGGTAGCTGACTGTAGATGAGTTACTGGCAGTGCACAGGTAGATGGTGCTGGAGCAGGGGGAGGTTGAGCAAAATTTATTTCGCTTCCTTGATTCTGTAAACAGTGTGGCATTCGGGGACTCTCTCTAATGCAGATTTTCAGATGGTCAGTGTTTATCTTCCGGAATATCACACCATTGTCATCTTGAATATCTGCATTTTTTCCTTGGATATTGATGACTATATAGGGTCCGAGAAAACCAGCATCCAACTGGATGCAGTCAGCAGAGAACCTTTTCTCTGCTGACTGCGTATGTTCTGCCTCCACACTCGGTCACCAGGTTTAAACACAGCACCAATGTGTTGTGCTCTGCTCTTTGTTTTCTCCTGTTTTTTGGAAACACTGTCGCTGACAATGCTCCTCAGGCTTTCTTGTATATTTTCAGGTCCTCTGAAAACTCCTCCACTCCAATGATGTCCTCCACACCACTGTCAATCTTTCAACACAAAATTTAATTTTTGAAGTGTCAGCTCAAATATGTAATTCACAAAGCATACAATCATAATATTTATGGCATGGTAGACTGAGATATCACAACATATTCTGAAAAACAACCATTTCAATGTCTCTTAAAAAGGTTTATGCAACCTTTTCACATTTTCACATAATTTTCAAATTTATAGCCAAAAATCTTAAACACTTTTCAGAATAAAGTCCTTGTTAATGACACACTTAAAGTATATGCTTTACATAAATTCATGACCTCACTGAAATTTTACTTTAAAATAAATATTCCTGACTATACAAGAAAAAATAAAATTTTTTAGAAGGAACTCAAGTGGTAATTTAAAAGTAGGAATTTGTACTTAAATACAATACCATGAAATGGAAATATTGACCTTAACCCTACCATGTAATGTTCAGGGACTTCCGAGGGATAGCGTGCCTCTCTTCCAAACATGAGGAAGTATGGGGAATACTGTGTGGTTATTTGCTTTTTGGTGCGTATCCCAAACATCACAGCATCGAAATACTTATCCCAGGTGTGTGGATGGCCATCCACAACCTTACTCAGAGCTCTGAGACACGTGAAAGGTGTAATATGTCACACATCACACCTGATTGCTTATAATTTTCCTTATTATGTAAGTATTTTAGCAAATACACATCTTGTTTTGTGATCTTTCTTTGAAAATGTATGTATTCCAGATAGTTCTCACCTTTGAATGGTCCCATCCATTTTTTCAACCAAACCATTTGTTTGGGGATGGTATGGGGAACACAGGCTTCGTTTGATGTTGAGAATTTTGCACATTTCTTGGTTTATCTGAAAACATATAAACAAATAGCGCTGACTAAATAGCCTGCATATCTAAACAACATATCGAAACCAATATTGTCTAAGAGGACATTGATATAGTTTAATGTCTCAAAAAGACTGAAAACAAATACTTACTGAATTCTTGTCCTTGATCTGTCAAAATCCTTTTTGGGGCTTCAAACTGATGCACAAACTTAATTATGCATTCAGTAACTTCAAGTGCTGATTTAGTCTTTAGGGGATATGCCTGTGGCCACTTGGTAAAATAGTCAATCATGACACAAATATACTTGTGTCCACATTCTGTTTCAGCCAGTTTTCCAATGAGGTCCATCCCAATTAATTAATCTTAAATGAAAGACTTAATAGAATAATAAATTAAAAATATATTATAACGCAGGAATATTTTTAAAAGCAGTATGTTGTTAATCTGAAATAATAGCTTCAGAATATATTGTAAAATGTTTATTATAAAAACAATACATTCCATAATTTCATAAATTATGGAATGTATGGAATAACTTTATAAAATTATTTAAAATGTTGGCTCTTTGTGAGAACACAGACAACTCAGGACAGCCAACCACAGCTGCACAGTACAATGTAGTCTCACTACAACTTTATCTTTTTACAATGATTTACTTTACCTTTATGGGAGTATACACTGATGTGCTGTTTCAGTGCTTGGGCACTGGCCTGACAGGATGAGCACTCAGAGACCTTGGAAGTTAGTGAAAGACAAAAACAAACAACAATGTAAAACATGGAAAGTTGACATTATTGGACAATTGTAGTTTAATATTGGTAATACAACTAAGGCTTACACATTTATTTTAATGAAATTGTAATCTTGTAGTTGGTATTACAAAATTTTTTTTTTTTACTTAGTACAGTCCTTATGTAACATACCCATTTCTTGATGTCCACAGACATTCCTGGCCAATAAAATCTCTTTGACATGGCATTGGTTGTTTTTATTTGGCCACAATGTGCACCTGTAGGGCTAGCATGGAAGTCAACAAAAATTCTTTAGGCTTCCTCAGCACCTTTAACAACCTTTACCGTTGTTGAGGAACAACTGCCTTTCTGTCTTACATAGAAGAGGTCATTTCCTTGGAAAAGATAAAGGACTCCAATAAAAATATGAATGCAGCATGAATTTCAATTATTAAAATATATTTGCAAATGTATACTACTACCGGAGTTATACATAGAATTTGAAACAAGAAGCATACAATAAACAGAACATGAGGAAAGACATTATCAAATTCATATTTAATTTTAAACATTTAATTTTGGAAGAAATGTGCTTATTTGAATGAGTAATGTCTCATTACTCATTCAAAGTAATGAATGAGTAACTTTCATTCAATTGTGAATTGAATGAATTCAATTCACAATTGAATTGTTTACAATTGTCCAAAAGTAATTTTTTTGGTTTAGAATTGTCCACTTTACAAGATCTTGTTTATTTTAGTGATTAATGTAGCAGTACGGAAATCTTTCTACAACACAACTTAAAAGTAGAAATGTGTGTAATTAACATGTATACCAACTGCAGTCAAATACATTGTGCGTCATTCCTGTAATATTATTTAGAATGACGTTCGTGTGGGCACACATATTTAACTAAATTAAATGCACCATAAAATCAATAGCAAAAAAAAAAGAAAAAAAAAAAGAAAACATTGAGTGTTATTTGTTTTTAGAAAATTATGCATCTCACTATTTGCTACATATTAAAGTACAGTTTACCTTCAAGGCATTACTGTGGAAGATAAAGATACTTACCCTCAACCTTGTACGAGGAGGCTTTCCTTCAAATGACATATTTTTTTTGCTTTGTTAACTGCGGTGGATATTCGCCTTTAACTTTATAGTTAAAGAGTGTTTCATATTCCACGTTGTCCATATTTACGAAATGTGTCGACTTAACGAAATACTAGGCTTAACATAAAGCAAAACATGATAAACAATCTGTCCTACACCGAGCGCACTTGCACATTTGCATAATTGATCGAAGGAATAGCATCACGTGATTTTTGACTTTCCAGAAAACACCATATGTGTTTATATTGTAAGGTACAGTGTCACAGGTAATATATGGCAAAATATTTTTAATTTGGGGGTTAAACATTTAAAGTTAAAATTCATTTAATAAAGATTATCGAAACAACAGCCATGTTTATTTTAAAACCTTTTCTTTTAAAAATATGTCAAATAATAACTGTTTATATGGAAAACTAATGACCAATAGTTTAAAAATTCACATGATTTGTTTATTTCTTCCCATGTTATAGAGGGGGAACAGGTTAATTCAGGTGGCTAAAATATTTCCCCCCCCCCCCATAATGCTGGCAAATAAGGACCAAATGCAACCAAATTGACAGGAATTGTTGTTGATGATGAGAGGAATAAGCACAGTAAAAGACTTGTTGGTGAATTCATTTATTCCCATTTTATGCAGGGGGAACGGATTATTTCAGGTGGCTAAAATATTTGGTCCCCCCCCCCGTAACTCTGGCAAATAAGGACCAAATGCAACCAAACTCACAGGATTTCTTGTTGATGAGAGGAATGAACACAGTTAAGGACTTGCAGGTGAATTCATTTATTCCCATTTTATTGAGGGGGAACAGATTATTTCAGGCAGCTGAAATATGGATTCTCTCCTCTCTTTCCCCCATAACTTTGGGGAATAAAGAGCAACTGTTTCACAATTCTCAAAAATTGTTATGTGTGATATAAAGTAATATAATAGAAATTTCCTTTATCCAGTAATCTGTCAGATTTTACATTACAACAGGATTTACCAGAAAATCAACACTCTCATCTTTTCAGGAAGTCTTTATTTTTGTGCTCTATCAGCAGCTTCCATCCTCTTATATCAGCAATGAACAATTATTAATACACACTACGCGTTGGGTGACTGACTTTTATTTCTGTCTGGCTTAAGTGACAAAAGTTGGAGAAAGACCGATACTCTTGGCGTTTAAAATAACACAAAACAGCCTAAAAAAACCTCGTTTATTTTATTATTTTACAATTTTGTAAACAACAGCTGCCGATTAAACTGAATGTTACAACCTTGGCATGATTATATGAGCTGTTTTTACCGAGAAATCGATCAAAGAGCCTTGAAAATGGTCAGATCTGCCTCTCTGGCTGAAATGCGCGCTCCCGACACAGGGGGAACAGATTTTCACAGGGGAACCGAATTTCGCACAAACCAGGCGGTCGCTAGGGCTGAAGTGGAACTGACTTTTTTTTTTTCAGTACTGATTTCTATATGATAAAATTGCTTACTTACTGACTGAATTTCTTCTTCAGTATGTAATAATATTCTGAGGTTATACTTTGTTATAATTCTTGACGCACAGAGTCTTTACTTCTAACACTTCACAAGGTAGGAGAACACATGAAGGAAGATCTTTGACCGTTCAACTTCACACAATACTTTTAGGACAGGGATGGCCAACCACTTTCCTCCAGAACCACTGTCTTGCCTGTTTTAGATATCCATCTCATTCAATTCACATAAATTCCTGGGTTTCAGCATCAATGTCACCCAATGCAGATGGAGGGCAGGAAGTAAATGCAGCCCATTTACTTCTGTTGATCCAGCATCAAAATACCTAAAGTCTGTGTCATGTATGGTTGTTCAAACCGTTCTAATAGAGAGAAAGATAAACATTATTTTAGTGTTATGATGGTAGTTGGTAGGGAGTTATTTTTTTAAAAATGATCAAAAAAAGAGGAGAAAAGTGGATCAACCATTTACAGCTTAAAACAGGAGGTGCGTAAAATAATAATGCCAGAGTTTGCAGCGCCACTTTCTAACAGAAACAATCGCATTGTTTAAATAGTCTTTTCAGATATTTTATTAAACAGTTACTTAGAAGGACAACCGCTCATATAGAATGTTACACCCTAGCCTGGTAGTCTTCAAAGTGCTAATGTTGTTAGCAGCTAGCTCAGTGCTGAGTCCCAGACAGAAAAGACAATGTTTATTCAGTGGGACTTTCATCCTTAAAAAAAAAAAAAAAAAGCTAAATAAATTAAATATAACCTACCCAGCCGTACAGTCACAGTGAGCTGTGAGTATTCCCCCACATGGTTTGTGTCTGGACACAAACTATATTCATGGCCAGACACGAACATGGGGTTTCTGTAGATTGCTGCGAATGTTGACCTACGTTGGACCTGAATCCAGTGTCCTATATCTCAATAATAACATACAACTCCAAAATATTCAGTTTACAGAAGCTAAATAATTTACTTACCAGGAGATCCAAGCACATAGAAATAACATGAGTTAGTTTGTTAGTGACAGCATTGGTATAATTTATTAATTACTTAAAATAGCACAACTCACTACTCTCAAACTCAAACAAGTTGACAGTCATTTAATGCTTTTTTGATCCTAAATGTTTGACCCAACCTGAAACTAAATGATTGCATTCTCCAGGCTTTTGAAAACTTTCATCTGGCTTGTTGTATAATATGAACACTGCTACACCAGTTAGTAATTTGGATCACCTTGACACCAGGTAAATCCTCAAGATTATATGACAATCTTGAGATAATATGGATCATAATATAATAAGAAACAAAAGCATAAATATATATTTAGTTTTTCCTTGTCTTTACACATGAGTTTCCATCAAGAAATACATGTTTTGTTTTTCCTTTCCTTTATACATCAAAAAAGTATATTAATTTTACTTTTACTTTCACGTGTTTTCGTCAAGAAATGTATATATTTTCTTTTTCATTTCCCCTACCCTAAACATGCCTTTTTGTCAAGAAAAGTAGATATTTTGTTATGTCTTTTCCTTATACAAGCCCTCCTTCTTTTGTCATTGCCTCCTCTCTTTTTTCTACTTCTCCTTTTTCTACTTCTCCGTGTGCATCTTTATATTAATGAGGAGAGCTGCCTTCCATGTCCAGCTCCTCGACTATTGGCCAATAGAGCTTTGGAACCAACGTCACTGCATAAGACGTTGTGCAACTGTCTTGCACAGTTGCTTGGTCCACCCACCTTTCTGCTTGAGGAAACTCCAAAGGTTCTCAATAGGGTCAGAGGTCAGAGGAGGATGATGATCACACCATGAGTTTCTCCCCTTTATGCCCATAGCAGCCAATGACACAGTGGTATTCTTTGCAGCATGAGATGGTTCATTGCCATGCATAAAGATGATTTTGCTGCTGAAGGTACGGCTCTACTTTTTGGACCATGAAAGAAAGTGATTAGTCAAAAAGTCCATATACTTTGCTGAGGTCATTTTCATACCTTCAGGGACTCTGAAGGGGCTGACCAGCTCTCTCTCTCTCTCCCTATGATTTGAGCCCAAAGCATGACTCCACCACCTCCTTGCTGATGTCACAGCCATGTTGGGATGTGGTGGCCGTCCACCACCGATCCACTACTGTGTCCATCTGGACCATCCATGTACGGTTGGGCCCACTGCAACTGTTTCTGCTTGTGAGCTCTGGTTAGGGGCTGAATAGTAGGTTCATGCACCACAAGCCTCTGGAGGATCCTCCACCTTGAGGCTCCAGAGGCACCAGCAGCTTCAAATAACTGTTTACTGCTTTGTAAGGGCATTTTAACAGCTGCTCTCTTAATCCCATGAATTTGTCTAACAGAAACCTTCCTCATTATGCCTTTATCTGTACAAACCCATCTATGTTCTGAATCAGCCACAAATCTCTTCACAGTACCGTAACACTTCAATTTTGGTTAAATATCTAATATTTTTATACCTTGTCATAGGGCACTACTCTATCTGATGATTTTCGTTAGCAGAGATCCTTTCTCTTTCCCTTATTGCTTGAAACCTGTGGCCTGCTTAGTAATGTGGAACATCCTTCTTAAGTAGATTGTTTTTAATTGAGCTTACCAGACAAACTAGTCAACCAGCTCTCTGAAATTAATTATAGTGATTCAAAGACCCCTGTCGCACAATACCATCTATAAATTTAATAGTACAACAAAAATGTAATCTTTATGACACTTAAATCCAATTTGCATAATAATTTGGAACATGGCGTGTATAAAAGATAAGTTCACCAATTCCTAAATACAATCAAGTGAGTCATAATATCATATTTTTATAGTATTACTTATTTGAAAAGTTTATTACAGAATACTAAATTAAAATGATTAAACATTGTATTATTAAAACTTAAACCTGTGGAATTATAAGGTACAGCCAGATTTCTGACTGCTTGACGCAGCTGAAACATTATACAATTCTTTACCTTAGCTTCATCGTCCAGCTAAAGACATTATCAGCACAAGTATAACAAACATGTTTTTAATTAGGAAAAGGAGTTCTGCTAACATCACTAAGGTGTTCGGCTTATTTCAGCTTTTATTATCACAGACCTCAATAAAGATTTGCCTTATGAAGTCTGTCATCTCTCTGGTTTGTGTGTTTGCATAATGTGAACGAGTGTGTGTCTGTGTGCTTGCATTTGATACCTTGTCACTTTCCTAACATACTACATTGTGGGGATCAACTGGTCCTTCTGGGGCCCAAGGTTTAAGTTTAGAACTAAGGTGTGAATAGAATGCAAGTTAATTCATAGTGCTTGTAAAGACAGACAACTTTACTTTGAGTGCATGTGTGTGAGAGTAGGAGTGTATATTTGTCTGTGTGTATATGCTTCTTCAGTAAACAGTAAAGCTAGAATGGAGAAGGCACATGCATCCCTGGCACATGTGCCTTCACAGAAAACCTTTGAGTCCTCAAATTGAGAAAGTCAGAGTCTGCCTATCATGTTTGATTTCCTAAGAGTTGTATGAATTGTATTTCAATTCAGACAATACAGAAAGTGGGTAAAAAATACACAAGCACAAGCACACACACACACGCCCACAAAGGACAGTGTAAGCTACAAAAACGCACTCTTACAACTATAACATTTCAACTAAATATAATGTTCACCACTAAAAATATAAACTCTAATTCAAAACTATATCCTAGTGTTTCACAAATTCACAATTTCAATCAATCAAAATCAGAACCATCCTTATTTACAACAGAAACACCTTGTGCCTCCATCAATGGGCCACTAATAAGACACATTTTAACAAGTTGTTGTAACTTGCCTTCTGTTCCTTTCTGTCGTTAAGCTGCCATTCTGCAACATGTATAGAGCAGAAGTTATTTCATCAAAATAAAAATGCATTCCTCCCTCTTTGCTATATGCAAAGAGGGAGTACTTCGACATCCCCAGTCTACACTAAGTGCTAAACAACTAGTAGCTCAGTGTTCCAACATTCGCAAATGGCAATTGCTGTCACAACTTGAGATTGACAAGGTACAACACAAATGCTACGGCAAAGAGGAGGAACCTGGATGTCAGGATGGGTGGGGCTTAACTACGAGCCCCCGCCCAGAGAGGGAGTATGCAGCCACAATGAAGGAATCAGAGCTGAATAAAGCTGCAGCTGACCTGAGAGATAGGATCATGGCACGAATGACAACCAGACCTCCTGTTTTACAGTCATCTGAAGTCATCTCGGTGGTTTTCAGGTTTTTTATTAATTTAGCTTATTAATAAGCTAAATTAATGAGCTAAAGTACCTCTCTTATGGTACTTTGGAAGTTGGTCCATCAGAAAGCCTCATCGATCCCTACGAGACGACCATAGCAACCTCCCTGAGCAAGCCCCGGTAACCATCACTGTGGCAAAAACTGGCAAAAACCCATCAAAGGGTTCTTTCCACAACCTGGAAGCTCGTGTCAGGCATCATAGCGGCTAAGATAAGCAAACACAGCACAGAAGGGCATTGGCGTAAATAGCAGAGGAGCCAAACACCAACTCCTTGTAGACCACACAGTTGCTCGAGACTGCAAAACCCGACACACCAACCTGTGCACGGCTTGGATAGATTACAGAGCCTTCATTGCAAACTCGATGGGGCTGTGGAAAACCACCCTTGAAGCCAACCACTTGCACAAGTGTCCATCAAATGTGGCATATACCAAGGAGATGCTCTGTCCCCGCTGCTGTTCTACATAGGCCTGAACCCCCTCAGCCAAATCATCAACAAGACTGGCTACGGATACCAACGAAAGAACGGAGCCAACATCAGTCACCTCCTCTACATGGATGACATTAAGCTGTACGCCAAGAGTGAGCGAGACATCGACTCACTGATCCACACCACCAGGATCTACAGCACAGACATTGGGATGTCATTCGGACTAGAGAAGTGTGGTCGGATTGTCACAAAGAGAGGGAAGGTCATTCGCACGGAAGGGGTCTCACTCCCAGAAGGAACAATAGCAGACATAGAGGACAGTTACAAGTACCTGGGAATACCACAAGCAAATGGCAACCTCGATGAGGTCACAAGGAAAACAGCCACAGCCAAATACCTCCAACAAATAAGGCAAGTCCTGAGAAGCCAGCTCAATGGCAAGAACAAGATCCAGGCAATAAACAGCTATGCCTTGCCAGTAATCAAATACCCTGCAGGAATAATTAGCTGGCCAAAGGAGGAGATACAGGCCATAGATGTTTAGACACGAAAATTACTAACAATGCATGGAGGGTTCCACCCCAAATCCAGCACCCTGAGACTGTACACGAGCTGCAAGGAAGGAGGCAGAGGTGAGTGTGAGAACCACTGTCCAGGACGAAACAGCCAAGATCCATAGATACATCAGGGACAAAGCCTGAACAGATAATCTGCTCAGTGAATGTCTCAGACAATGGGGAACAGAAGTTGAGGTGCTGGAGGTACCATCATGGGAAGACAAACCCCTACATGGGATGTACCACCGGCAAATAACTGAAGTGGCTGATATCAGAAAGTCCTACCAATGGCTGGAAAAAGCTGGACTCAAGGACAGCACAGAGGCCCTCATCTTGGCCGCCCAGGAACAGGCCATAAACACCAGATCTACCACACCAGACAAGACCCAAGGCGTAGGTTGTGCAAGGAGGCCCCTGAGACAGTCCAGCACATAACAGGGTGCAAGATACTGGCAGGGAAAGAGTACATGGAACGACATAACCAGGTGGCAGGCATCGTGTACAGAAACATCTGTGCAAAATATGGACTGGAAGCCCCGAGATCAAAGTGGGGAACATCCCCAAAGGTGGTGAAGAATGGCCGAGCTAAGATCCTGTGGGACTTCCAGATCCAGACAGACAAAATGGTAAGGTCGAACCAACTGGACATTGTCGTAGTGGATAAACAACAGAGGAAAGCCGTTGTGGTGGATGTAGCAATACCGAGTGACTGCAACATCAGGAAAAAGGAGCACGAGAAACTGGAGAAATACCAGGGCCTCAGGGAGGAACTGGAGAGGGCCTGGAAGGTGAAGACCACAGTGGCCCTCGGGACAGTCACCCCCAAACTGGAGCAGTGGCTACAACAGATCCCAGGAACAACATCAGACATCTCAGTCCAGAAATGTGCAGTTCTAGGCACAGCAAAGATACTGCGCAGAACCCTCAAGCTCCCATATATATAATATACGGTGGTGAATAAATTTTTTTTTTTTTTTTTTTTTTTTTTTTTTTTTTTTGTTTGTTTGTTTTTTGTTTTTTTGAAACAGGTTGTTTGACAAAACATTTTGGACCAAAAAGCAAAGCAAAAAAAAAAAAAAAAAGAAAAAAGAAAAAAAGATAATGACTAGAGAAATGTGCTGGACAGCGTGACTGGGGAGATGAGAACATTCAGGTGGGTGGCAGTGCCAAAGGGCAGTGGAAATAGTGCAAATTAGAAAATTACGTGTTATTTTCCTCTATTAGAGGGTTTGGAGATGAGATAAGGTAAAGACAATAAAGGACATAGATGAGGTGGAGAGACCTCAGAATGATAGCATATATAAAAAACAAATTAGTTATGCAAGAAATAATGTTACAGTCAAGAAATAGTGTCAAAACATAAGACTGATTAGTTGTAATATTTCTTATTCTGGAGAAGTTGGTGGTCACAATGTTTCTTTGTGTGTACATAAACACATACACTCACAGCTGAGAGAGTGTACAGGTAAAATAAAATGCTTTAACAAAAATAAAAGAAATTTTGCATGTATAAAATACTAATTGATACAATTTTCTATTTACAGTTAAAAGAGAGAATTTATATTTTAACTGATGCAATCATTGCAGATAGCCAGGCTTATTTGACACACATACAACTAATATATGTTGTATATGATCTGAAGACTTGAGTTATACATTAATGTACAAAATAAAAAATATTAAAAAAATAAAACAATAAACTTTTTGATAGTCTGTATATTTATACCACAATTTGACATTGGGGTATTTAATGTCAGTTTTGACAATGCTACAGTTAAAGTAATATAACTATAAAATAAAAAAATATCTTAAAAATTCATAAATGTTTGACAACAGCTACTAAAAATGTAATTTCTATCAAAGAGTGAATTATTACACCCATATAGGTCATTCCAATTGAAATGGTTATGATCACAGGTTTGGCAGGAAAAATTTAGACAAAAACCAGGAAGTGGTATGGTTTGGGGAAACGTTACTCGTTATGAAAAATGCAGATGACAACAATTCTGGGATTAATTCAGGACAACAATGAAGTGAACTATAGAAAAGAGGTACAATATCTTGTGAGCTGGTGCAGAATAAACAACCTTCTCCTGAATGTCGACAAGACAAAAGAAATCATTGTCGACTTCAGAAGGTCCCTGCCAAACGACACACCACTCCTCATTAACGACAAAGTAGTGGAGATCGTCAGCAGCACTAATGTGAACCTGAGGGTTCACATTACAAACAACCTCAGCTGGACACCTCATATCACTTCACTGGTAAAAAAAACAACAACAAAAAAAACCAACAGCATCACCTGCAACTTTCTGAGACGAATAAGAAGGGCTTCCCTCCCACCTCCCATCCTCTCCACCTTCTACAGAGGAACCACTGAGAGTCTGCTGACCAGCAGTATCTCTATCTGGTCTGGAAGCTGCAAGGCCTCAGACTGGAAGTCTCTGCGAAGGGGATCACTGAGACTCCATTCCCCCCTATCCATACCACTGCAGACATACGCTGCTTAGCCAGAGCAAATCAGATCCTCTGTGATTCCACCCATCCTTCTATGGTCTGTTCATCTGGTTGGCTTCTGTCAGGAGATTCAGTAGTATCTGCTGTAAAACAGCCAGACTAAGAAATAGTTGTCTCCCACTGGCCATCAGATTGCTAAACAATTTCATTACTAAAACTGTCTGAGACTGCCTGAAAATACAAAGTTATATATATTTAACAATACATTTGTTTATTATGTAATTATAGGCACACCTGTGTTTCTGTGTGTGCTCCAGTGGCCAAGCGATGACATTTCATTGCCAATTTTATTTTATTTTATTTTCATTGCTCAAAGAAACATAACTAAGTCTAAGACTTAATCCACGCAAACATTTTTAAAATTCTAAATCATAGGCACAGTCAAATCTTAATCTCAATGAGATGCTGTGGGATGACTTGAAACAGGTTGTACATACAAAGGAACATTCATATATCTCACCGCTGAAAATACAGAGTGAATAACACTTTCTGCAGAACCATGTCCTATGGTCTGATGGCACCAAAATACACTTGGTGGGGAGTACAAAAACAAGTCCAGTAGGAGTCATGGTTTGGGGCAGCATTGGTGCTGCATGTGGTGAGGCTCAGATCATTGAGGGAACCATAACTGCCAAGTAGCTGCTAAAAACATGTAGTGTTTGGGGATTATCAGAAAGAACCTTCTTCCACAAAACCTTCTGCTTCCTTCAAGTGTGTGCTCATGCAGAATGTGGTATGGCAACTGCATTTTTTCACAGAAAATAAATACCAGTTTGAAGAGTTATCTTAGATAAATCCAAAAAATCTTATTGCAAGAAATTAACTCAATTAGCCTCAAGTTCAGATTGTCAAAGAAATAAAACCACACTGTAGAAAAAATGTCAAATTTACAGTACAAAACCAACAGCTGTGGTTGTCAGAATTTTTTCCATGGTTTGGTAAATACAGCCATAGTGTGTAAAACATTACAGTATAGTATTTTGGCAACTGTCACTTTAACAGTTCAGAAACATAAACTGTTTACAGAAAATCACTAATTAGATTTTAAAAACTTTAAAAAAGCAGGCATAATGGTATTTTAGTGTAAAAATATTTTTACAGTAACTTGCCCGCAACTGTGGTTGCCGGAATTTTACCGTAGTAAATACGGCCATAGCATAAAAGACATTACGGTATAATACTATAACTGTAAGATTTCAGAACAATAACCGTCCATCCATCCATCCATCCATCCATCCATCCATCCAGTTTCTTCCGGTGTCGTGGGGGTAGCAGCCCAATAGGGAGAACCGGTCTTCCCTCTCCCCATCCACTTGGGCCAAATCTGTAAATTAAGAGCTTCGCTTTCTGACTGAGCTCTCTCTTCACCACAGACTGGTACAGTGCCCACTTCACTGCAGACGCTGCAACAGTCAGGCTATTGATCTCCCGCCCAATTTTTCCCTCATTCATGAACAAGCTCCCGAGATACTTAAACTCCTCCACTTGGGGCAGGACATCCGGTGGGTGATGGGAAAAAAAATCACCCATTGTCCTCTTCTATTCTCCTGGGAGAAAGGTTTGACTGATAGATTTTTATTTTGAAAGCAGGACTTAATGTCTTTTTTCTCAAAACCTCTAATGATTGTAATCAAAACTTCTCCTCGCGCTCACACTCAGTCTCTGCTCGGAGCAAATCTTCACTTGCAAATCTATGCTCATTTGGTGGAATTTTCCTGTCATAATCCAAGAGCACACATTTTCAGTCTGAAAAGCACTATTTCATGTCTTTTGTTTCCAAAACTTTTAAATACTTTTGCATACATTTTTATTTTGACAGCAGGACTTAATGTCTTTCTTCTCAAAACGTATAATGCTTGTACTCAAAACGTCTCGTGCTCATTGCACTAATCCGCAGGAAGAGGCTGAGGATCTGCAAAAACCTTTTGGATCATTTGCAAGATGACTCATGGCTGTACAAGCTCAAAAAGTTGCTTCTACTCAATACTGAGCAAAGGCTCTGATTACTTATAACCATGTGGTATTTCAGGTTGTTTTTGTTGTTGTTTTATAAATTAGCAAAAATATCTACATTTCTGTTTTTTTCAGTGATGATATGATGCTGACTGAACAATCCTAAGAAATAATATAGCCTCTTTTGATATTAGCAAATGGCTGCAATAAAACAAAGAGTGAAAAATGTAAAGGGGTCTGATTACTTTCCATACTCACAGTACATGTAATAAAAAGACTAAGTTGATAAAGAGTAAGAAATCACGGAGTTCAAACTTGAGGGTGCGCAACATGGACATGCTCTTCAAAGTTGTCCACTTGAAAAGCTACTTCGAAGAGAATTTCCAAGTTTTGTATGTTAGAGTGAAGCGTTAGGAAGCAATAAGTCTTCTTTAACGTGTATGTAAATTAGCCTTTCTCTGTGTGAAATGTTTGTTACCTTGTGAGTGTGTCTTTGAAGCAGCCATTTTGGGACCCCACTAAGGAGCAGGGGGTTCGCCTCAAACCCTTTTATAAAAGGAGCAGTGAAAAGAAGTGGAGTTTGACTAGCTGGGGGTAAATTGAAAAGACAGGGTTGAACATTATATAAATGGACTGTTGGATGTAGCAGGAGGACTGATGGGAGGGCTGTCATTTTTAACTTTGCTGTGTTGCAGGAGGCTTAATAAACCAGCTTTGTTTGCTGCGCAGCAAAGTTTGCTGACTATTTTTTTCACATCACACATCTGCAACTGGGCAGAAAAAATACACATAAACACTGACATGATGTACAAAAGCATTTGCAACTTGCTCAAAAAAATGAGAAATTGTTTATGTGCACAACTGACATGCTGATTTGAAGACTGAACAAGTAGTTTTGAGAATTTCAATTCTATTATGAGAAATGCAATCAAGAAGCTGAAAAAACTACAATATTTTATATTTAAGTTCCCTTATTTTAATACCCTTTAATGCAGCATAGTAAAACAGATAAAAAAAAAGGCAGATGTGAGGGATTTACCCACTCCCTAACAGGTGCTGTTTTTTGTTCTTCCTATATGCTAATTTATCTGATAAATGTATTGTTTTTGTTGGAGGAAGTAACATGGTTTATTTAATTTGTTTTAATCATTCTCTCTTCTCTTTGAGGTCACCTGGTCATGTGTTGCCATGGAAGTGCGCCCAGGAGCAGTGCTGACAAGGACCTGGTGTTTCAATCAACTTCACTGGGAAAATCCATCGTTTGAGAAGGAGGGGAGATGTTTTATAGATTTTGTTTTGGGCCTAGATTGTTTTTTTTTAGTTTTGAAGTTAGTTGTAATTATGTCAATATTTTTCTAGGAATATAGTTTAGTACAAATGTTCGGGTTTTTTTTATCTGGAAATGTAAATGTTGTCTCCACCCCTTAATTAGTGCTGCTAGGAGCCAATGCTTTAAAAGCCAGGTGGTTTAGATGTGCACATCAGGTGGCTGCACAGGACAATGTGTTTAGTATCTGCATCCTGTAAGCATAATGGTAAGCCTACAGAGGGAAGAAAGAGATATCAAACCTGGAGTTGTTATCGAAGCGTAAACTTATGCTAACGTGGTGAATGAGCACCACGTTGAATCTTCCACCCTAGCGCCTGGTCAACAGAAATCAAATGTTCTTTCTTTTTTTGAAATGTTTCAAAAAAAGAAACATTTTATTGAAACAAAAAAATTTTTCTTTTTTTCGAAATGTTTGTTCTCTAACCCTCTGAGTCCCCGCTATGTTACATGATAAAGAGATGTATAAAGTAACTGTGTAACTGAGTTGTCAGAGCAGATTTAGATTTTTTCTGAAGAAGTCCATGTCTGCAGATGTATTAAAGATCATTTTTGCTCCCTGACTTTTGTCTAGATCTCAGTCTCTGAATTGTGCACTTCACAAAACTCACTGCTAAATACGCTAATGGCAGAGAAACCACATCCTGCAGTTTATCGCTTGGCAGTTTCAGTAAAGGTATGCGATCAGCAGGTGCTGCAGCTCTATCAACAAACTGAAAGATATTGAACAGACTGTGGGGAGAGGAGATGGTTAGATAATTGGATTCTGATGTTTGGTATCGAGACCCAGAATAATTTCTTTTGTGGAGTGGGTCCATTACTGTACTGCAATCTCGATGGTCGGATTGTTCTGTCACAATAGGAAATGAGTCTTTAACAGCAGCAGCAGTTAACGAAAACAGAAGAGGAGTAAATGTTTGTTGAAAACATTGTACTGCTACAAGTTCTCGATTTTAAGACCATGTCCATATGCAATGTGGCCTTTCATCTATGTCTAAACTCTGTTTAATATTACTAAAAATTGATGATAAAGCCTCTGGCCAAAGGTAAGACTTACGAATTCTCCTTTTTTGCATTGGAATCCAGAGATTTAGAAGTAAACGTCTGCAACCAATAATGCGGTGCTGAATTGTCACATTTGTAACAATTGCTACTGTTCAGTCATGAAGTGGAGGAAAGATGAATGCTCTCAGAGAGGTGTTAATTTTAAAGGTTTTAATGGCCCTAGCCTTCATTTGATAGTGAATTGAATTGAATTCAATTATGCCACATAACTGATCAGTAAAGTATTGCGAGGTAACGCAAAAGAAAAAAAAATCCCCATGTTCCCTAGGGGGCTCCATACTTGGAAAAGCACTGAATGGAGTTAAATAATTATCTAAGATGGAGTTGAACATAGATCTTACTGGTAGTGAGGAAAACAAAAATTCAGAAGAAGGTAAGTATATCCATTAAGACTGGCAGTGGATCTGTATTTGGCAAAATGAATGATTCTCTTCGTTTTGTTTCTAAAACAGGATTGTGTGGAGATATGTTAATATTGTGGAAAGTGAATAGGCAGGTCAGTGAGCAGGTGGCAAGAAGTTTGTTTCAAACACATTTCCCAGGCCACCTCTGATTGTGGTCTGAAAGAAACCATGAAAAACAATGAAACAACAAATTGAGGCTTAATTTTATTCACATCTGGATATTTCTGTCTGGCCATGGCTCGATCACTCAGGACAAATGTTAGTACGAGGTGTGAATGGAGCCTTAGGCTGACATTCAAATTCTGGTCTCACAAAGTGCAAATTTAAGCTTTTAGATTAAATAATATGTAGAAACCCCCACTGAAGGGAGGTAGATGTACTGACTGCAGATTGCTTTGAAAATGTCATAAACTTGAATGAAATAAAGTAAATGAAGTCAAACAAATGTTGCTGAGGGTCCTGTAGATTGTCACATATGAGTTAGTTTTATTTGTCACACTGTGCCTAAGGAAGTCTGTCTAAAGCTTTTAAAGTCTGACACTCCAGATCAAAGTACACCTGTCTTATTCTTTTACCTCAGTGCTTTTATACAAAGCAAAAAATAAAAAAATAAACAAATTCTGACATTCATATTTGAAGGAATGTTCCTTTCCTCTGGTTGTTCAAAATAGGTTTTGTTTTTGATTTTTGTTTTGATTCAATGCAGTAACACAATCAAAATATAGCAAAGACGCTTGCAAACCCCAGATATAAGAGGCAAAGAGGCCTCTTGTTCTTGAGGCCTCTTTGCTAAATATTATTTTTGGATCTTCTGTTTTATTAGAGTGTTATCACTATAAGCTGTATTGATAACTTGCCATACACCTATGTTAAGTCTAAGAAACTTTCCTTCTCACACTTTAAATATATATATATATATATATATATATATATATACATATATATATATATATATATATATATATATATATTATATATATATATATATATATACATATCAGTCATGTGCAGTGAGGTTCATAGCTGGTGAGGCACTGACATACAATTTCTAAATATAGACACAATGCATACATACAATGCTGGAGAGCAAAAAGACTATTCTTTTACATGTCATCCATAGCTGCGTTAACTCAGTGGAACTTGGAAACGTAGGTATAAATTTTGTGCTATAATCTACAACAAAGGAAAAAACCCAAACCCCTTTCTCGCTCTTTATCAGCTAAGCTACACGCAGACTCGTTGCCATTGCAACTGATAACAAAGCCACTTCATGTTTTAGGATTTAACACCAAAAAAACATTCAAGAATTTTGCACACAGAACTGAACATTTAGTTTGTTGCAGTATTATGTTTTAGGCTTAATGTTAGCTGTGGTAGATTAGCTACAGCAGGGGTGTCCTGTAACTCTTAGATGTTTCCCTGGTCAACACACTTGAATCCAGCAGCTGAATCAGTCACGTTTTCCAGAGTCTTGCTAATGACTTCATTATTTGACTCAGGTGTGTTGAAGTAGGGATGGATATAAAAGTTACAGGAGACCGGCCCTCCAGGCCTGGAGTTTCCCACCCCTGAGCTACAGCTTCTACTTACTGAATTCTTTAGACATATAAACTGTAGCCCACAAAATGCACATTTTATAAGAAATAAAAAAAACTAAACTAAAACATGTTATTGCTGTCTTACCTTTACTTATAAATAAAATCCCAAGCGCCGCCAATTCTGCACAAAAATATCTGTTCATCCAAAGCTACATCTATCTTAGACATGTCTTTGCTATGTTCTCAATCATCTTGCTCCAGTGGAAACTCTTGAACGAGCCCCTGCTGTCCCCCTGAACTGCAGCTTGACTAATGTGATCAGAAAACAGAACTCACTGTTTACAAAGAAATGTGCAAGATCCATTCACCACACAATTTCCACAATAAATTATTTTAACTGATACTGGTAATTCCCCATTGCTGTTCTTTTCAACTTCTCAGTTGTGAAATTGAGAAGTTCCCACCAGCCTTCTTTTGTTCAAAATTTTTCTCACTCATTCTCTGGCGTTGAAGTCCCCGAGGCTGCTGAAATTTCAGATTTTATTCATAATAAATGCAAATCCTGTACATCACAGCTTCATTTGAACTGTTTTGAAGATGCCTCCAAGCTCTGCCTGCTGAGTAAGCCAAGTTCCTCTCACTCTTACCTGTATATGTGATATCAAATATTGCTTCATCATATGCTTTCTAAAATGGTAATAAAACAGAAGTTCTTGTTTGAATAAAGTCCACATTATCTATAGTTGAGTTTCTTTCTTTTGAGTGATAGCTCTCCAAATTCACTTTCACCTCAGGTCATTATTATTTGATATTAATGACAAACATATTTGCAATATTACATAGTCTGCTTATTTCTGACCATAACATTAATCACCTCTGGCTCTCACTCAATTTCCATACCAAGACTATTCTTGTCCTCACCCACCTTCACCATTCTTCTCCTTTGGTCTTGATGACAATTTTTTCTATGAACTTCAAATGGTCCAGAATTCCTCCATATTTGTTTTTCCTTATGAACTTATCACCCCAGTTTTACAGCACTTACATTGACTGCCTGCTAAATACAGAAAACAATTTAACATACTCCTGCATACATCTAATGGCGATCATAATATTGCAGCTCATTATTGACAGATCCGCTATACATGGCCACTTCCTTCCACTCCCTCAAGCCATTTTCTCCATCCACCTCATTGAATCCTCTGTTTGTATTATAACCATGAAAACCCAAACTTTCAACCATTCTGCTTCCCAACTCTGGAATTCATTTCCACAGAACAGTTGATACATTGGCTGTTTTTCGTCAATATTTAAGCACCGTTTTCTGATGTCTTTAAAGAAAACAATTTAGAAGCAAAAAAGCCAGAAAAGAAATTATTTGCCCCCCATATCTTTTCAGTTCAATAAAAAGCTATTTCAAGCAGTTTCAAATTGGATGCCTCTTATAAACTAATGACTACACACATGAGGATCCAATAAGGTTTTGTTCATCCATTCATGACAGTACTGTGGAAATTTCAGTTTTTGCCATTATAAAAAACAACATCTCTCTGCTTGATTACTAGGGCTGGGGGAAATTATTCTCAGAGTACAGGATAATTTTCTCTGCGGTACAGACATATAATTGATGCTAATGTGTTTGACTCAGTATTAAGCATGTGTAATGTTGCAACAGCATAATTTTTAATGTTTTGAACCGGTCTCTTGGGTGATTTTTGTTTGCTGGTTTGTTTGTTTTTCCTCCATTACATTCAAAGATATATAGAAGACAGCAAATAATCTGCTTAATTACTGCATATATATATATATATATATATATATATATATATATATATATATATGCAGACACTAGATAAAACTCAGAAATACTATGCAATTTAAATTTTTGGACCCAAATATTAAGTTGCTCAACAACACCACCCTGGGAATTTCACCCAGGGAATGTTACCTTCTCTTTAAGGCACACAAGTTCGATAATGCATAGAATTTAAACATCTGAGACAGTTTCAAATTTACAAGACTATTTATTCAATTATTGTAAAATGTTTTTTAAAACCAGTTCTTGATTAACAAAACTAAGAAAAACAGAAGAAACTACAGTAGCTGAGGTTACCGGCAAAGGAGCCACTATAAGGACGGCATCCACCAAACACAGCAAACAAAAACCCTTTAACAACCCAAACTCAGGAATCACGGCACACAAAAGAGGAAGACACCGTCACCACACCAGCACTGCCACCGGACCTCAGCACTGCAAACAGAAAAAAAAAAAAATTAATAAATGCAACAACCTTAAATCCAATACAACAAAAGAAAAAACAATGTCAACCCAAATAAATAAACAGTTACATAAAGAATCAAAAGGGCTGGAATCAAAATAAAATAACAGAAAATACAAGTTAAAATATCAAAACCAGGTGTGGCCCCCTGGCCATGCCACAGGAGGAGAACTGGGCGCGCCGGTGCCGCACCCCAAACACCACTTTAATTGGAGCGTGACCACCACCACAGTCCGAATTTTACTGATGAACTTGCAGAAATCCAGGAGAGGAAAGAGCAGCAATGGACTGAAAATGGGGGAGACCTATGAAAGTTAGTTACCGTTTCAAACAAAACTGCAACAAACTGGAGCTTACAATGAGCATTAATTCCTCACCTGCCGATCCACACAAACACACTCACAAAATGAGGAAGAGGAGGAGAGCAGCACAGTGGCGTTTTACCTATGATCACACTTAAAGTTAGCTTTTTAGACAAAGATCAGCTGTTGTGCAGGGAGCATAAGAAAGTAACAGTGAGCTAGCCATACAGTCAGTCAAGTGCAGCGATATATTTATAGTTTTCTCCTCTTACCACAGCAATCACTTATTATTAATCGAAAAATAAACAGTAAGCTTAAAAGCATACTACTGCAACAGACTGAATGTTCTGCTCTTTGTGTGGGAAATATTTGAGTGATTTTTGTTGTCAATTGCTATGGCAACGAGTCTGCGCATAGCTGATACAGAGAGCGAGAAAAAAGTGGTTTTGAGTTATACTTTAATGATTTTTCCCTTTACTGTGGAACATAGCACAAAATTAATAGTAGGCTATCTACATGTCCAAGTTTGATTGAGTTAACGGAATTATTCTATGGCATGGCATGTAAAAGAATAGTCTTTTTGCCCTCCAGGGTGCATGCGCAAAATTTCCTTATGTAAACAATAACATGCAAGCGGCCTATATTTGTATATCTGATTTTGATTAAGTCAGTGTCTCACCAACTATGAACCTCACCGCACGTCATTGCTCTTGTTGAATAAACAACACTGAACTACGAACACTGTCCAAGGAGCAACAAGCTAGAAATAAGCAAGCAAAAGGCTGTGACTGTTCTCACTTTGTCTCCTGCTGCATGAAACCAGGTAGCAGATGACAGGTGATGAAAACAATCAAAGAGCAATGAGCGGGGTTTTCCCCAGTGTATTATAAACCTGGCAGCCCGCCATGCTTTACTAGCTCCCCACCATACTAAGCATTGCTTGTTTTTATTTTTAGGAAAATAATTAAAAAAAAAAAAAAAAAAATCACTATTTTTTTAAGCCAGATTGCAAGCATTTCTATTGCTCTGAGAATATTTACATCAGTCCCCTGTGAGGAATTATGTTTCTTTGGAAAACTCTATATCAAGGTAGGAGTTTAAACCCCATCGCTTTAGCTCTGGTTGCGCAGCCCTATGTGAACCGCACGAATAACTTGTCGTCGCATTTTCAGAGGTGCATTGAGCAAGCGGTGACAACGTAAGACTAGTTGTGGGTTTAAATAACATTTCACTAGAGATGTTTTCCCATAATATATAACTGCCCAGTAATATTTTTACATTTCCTGTTTTAACATCTTTTGATACAAAAACATGATGGACTGCCAGTGGACTGCCTTGGCGCCCTGAACACCGGGCTTAGCAAGTTTTCTGGAGGAAGCCCTGAAAGAGCATGCGCTGTGTATTATCTTATGTTCTTGTATTTTATTTATTTGATGATTAAATAAATATATTTAATAAAATAGAATAATAATAGCAAGTGCAGTGTGCGCAGGTATTACAAAAACAAAGAATGGCTCTCAGTGAGACCCCAGCCCTATTTTCTTAGTAAATTAGTTCAAAATTAGTAAATTAGTTCTTATTAAAATAGTTCAGAAGAATCGGCTCGTTCATGAATGTCGCATCACTATATTGAAGACTTTGATTACAGCGTTGTCGCACATGTGCAACATGCCAATCAACACCTCCACACAATAAGCACAGTAAGTGATAGCTTTATCATTACATCACTTTCAAGTTATTTGATCTTCCTTAAAGTGACTCTAAAAGTTCGATGAACTCCCCACGTCTCTGAAAGCGAAGCACTGCTGAATTCATATGTCGTCATATGCTTTCTTATGATTTATGTAATGTATTACAGACGATTAGACAGACATCTTCTTCCACTCCGAGACAAACACTGTGCACTGTCTCGGTGTGTGAGTGAAAGGGGGAGGCGATGGCTGATGGTGGTAACAAAAACACGTACCGTAATTAGTAAATTGTGTTATTGCTTGGATTTGAATCTGTATGTTTTGCGTCCAGTGAAAACAAGAATGGTGACAAATAATCTGGACAATATGGTGGCAATTTAATGATATTTCCGCAGTTGTGGTCTTGACTGATCTTTAAATAAAATACCGAGAGCAAATGCAGTCGAGTCCGAGACGAGACCATCAAAGTGGTCTGGAGACCAAGACCAGTTTCGAGTTCTACAACACTAGCTCAGTCAGACTAATTCACTTAGGCTGTGTTCACACTACAGCCTGAAGTGACCCATTTCCAGTTTTTTGTCAAATCTGATTTTTTTTGCCATGGCCGTTCACACTTACAAATAGATGCGACCTGTATGTGTTCTCCAGTGTGAAAGGGAAATGACCTGAAAGTGACATGCGCACCAGAGGGCGCAATAACATCAGTGTCCTCATGGTTTTGCCAACCACCAGGAAAAGAAGAAGTGCTCAGTGTTTGCGGAAGTAAACATGGATGCCAATGGCGTAGCAGGAGTAGAGCTTACATATTTGAAGTTATCCACCAAAGCAAGCATATTAACAGTTTAATCTTTATTATAATTCGTCATGATGATGTTAATCTTCCCGCTTTCGCGTATCAGGACAAATAGTGACATTTGTCGAGTATCAGTGACGTTTAAGTCAGATGAATGCGACCTGGACATTAGGTCACATTTGAATCTGATACGTATTGGATATCCAAGTGGCCTGGGTCGCATTTGAAAAGAATATGACCTGTGTTGTTCAGACTGTCATGAGAAGATTATGACAGTCTGATTCAGCATGATTGCATTACATCAAAAAATCGGAATAGGGTCACTTCGGGTTGCAGTGTGAAGAGAGACCTCATCAGTAGCCAGGTGAGTCTTCTGCGATAAACCAGCTATACATTTTCAACAGATCCTGATCAGGTAAGACTTGGCAGGTTTAGGAATGTCTGTACCAGTTGGATGGAGAGCTGGTGAGGCATTAACCTCTAAGGTAGGTAGTTAGTTAGGACAGTTTAGCACTTTGGACAACAAAAAGTCTCACATAGTTCTCATGCTATTTGGTTACTTCCTCAGCAATTAAAAGCTTGTCTGTTTCAGCACCCCTTCTTTCATTGACCATAACTTGTAATCCAAAGCACAATGATGATTAGGAATATCAGACTCGAGTCACATGATTTGCACTTGAGTCAGACTCGAGTCATTAAGACTTGAGACTTGAGTTTGACACCAATAACTTGGGACTTGAATTACACTTGAACCTGTTTATTTGAAAACTTGATAGTTTAAAAGTATTAAAAAGTGGGTCCCAGTAATTAATTTAATTCATTTCGTATTCATTTTGTCCTTCTGTTTTTCCACACTCCGCATGTGTGTGTGCATAAGCTACAGCACAACCAATCAAATTAATAAAATTTAAAAGTAAAAAAAAATAAATAAATGAGAGATGTAAAAAAACACACAAAGCAGATATGCTTCCACCACTAATTGCTTTTGGGTACATTAACTATGAAGTATCCAACAAAAAATGCTGTGCAACATGCAAAACCTGCAAGAAGAGAATCTCACATGGAGATGCAACAACTTCCAACTTGTTCAACATTTGACATTGCACAAGGAATGGTAGGCCGTAAAATGTTTTGCTATGAAGTGGCCAGTAGGGGGGGAGAGGCTCCATAAAAAGTTATATAGAAAACCCAACACCAGTTGGGAGATGCCTTAACCCAACAAATGGAGGTCCATAAAAATGCACCAGAACACAGAAGTCTAAACAATTCCCTTAAAACATAAATCTATTTTCAAAAAATCATGGCTTCATGCAACTCGATCCCTTGGAACAAAAGGGAGTGTGAGAACAATTTCAGTTATTCCACAACAAAAACAAAACATGCGATGGAAAACAAAGCAAATTAGTAAATCAAATAAAAAATGGGGAAAAAAACACATTAGTAAATGCAATAGCAATAAGACAACACAACAAATAAAAACACAAAACAATACAATTCAATCAGTGGAACAATTGTCAACCTCCATTTCTCTCTGTAACAACAGGGTCAGAGGAGGCATGCACTGCCCAGTCCAAGCAGCAGCAGATCCAGTGGAGAAACCCAACCAATCAACGGCAAGACAAGACATCAGAGCATCCAGAGTGCTGCGGTTCAAACAGTGAATCAAAATCCCAGCCACTGATTGTAAGACAGCACTTGTGACCTCAAATGAGCAGATCAGAAACATAAGCCACTCAGGCAGCAGACATACAGTTGGAGAAACAAAGACACCCACACACACACCTTGCAGCAGACTGCCTCGCTATAAAAGCGTCTGCCCCACCCATCAGTCAGTTGTGCGCTACTGGCCGTACCTGGTGCACAGAGTGGGGCTGGTAGAATACCATCCCACCACAATAAGATAGCTGACTTAAGCTAACTTTGGGTTATTAGCAAGTGTACTCCGGGTATGTTGATTATACTGCTTTCACTTGTATGCTTATGTTTTGTCATGCTATATAAAGCCGGTCCTTCAAACGCATCCACAAACATGTGCAGAGTAATAGCTCAGGATTGCCATTGGGTACTGAGCGTGAGACCGTATCAGAAAGCAGAAACCTGCTTCAGGTTCAGGTTCAACATTTTTGTCAACATTTTTGTCTGAAGATAGAGTTCTACTTTTGTCTTTTTCACTGAATGTTTATTCTGGAAAATTATAGTTTAAAGTATAAACTATAAACTATTCTTGCAGCTAACTTTAACTGAACTGTGCAATATGGAGAATTGCAATTTTAAAATTGAGGGTTTTTATATACGTTGTGTTCAGCTGCACATGTTTTAGCAAGATTTGAGATAAATGCATATTTTAAAAAGAACACATGGAAAAATATTTACATTTAACATATAGTTGCAACATTATTTAAACAGACTCAAAAGGACTTGAAATTCCAAGAGACTTGAGACTTAACTTGGCCTGACTGTCTTTAATTGAGACTTCACTCTGGACTTGAGTCCTTGAGACTTATCAGACTTGCAAAACACTAACTTGGTCTCACCTCTGAGCAGTATGCCCAGGAGTGGTCTGCAGTTAAATTTGACAGTGGTATCTATGCACATTTGCTGTGGAACAAATGATCATCCTGTACATGTGCAGGATGATCTGTTTGCCTTGTTGTTCCAGTCAGGGTGAGTTTTATTTCCTTCCATGTCTAAGTCCCTCTCAATCTTATTCAGTAGAATGACAATTCAGTGATCAACAAACTTCTGCAAAGCAATTTATTAGCATTAAATTAAAGTGTAAAATCAAGGAAAAGTTTTCTTTATTGTGACATCAAACAGTCTAACATTTGTTTTCAAAGAAAGATTAAGGTGCTCATTCCTGTGTAACAAACACAAAGGTAAGGGTTTAAATGTGCTGCAGGCTTGGCCTGTAATAATTAGTCTTGCCATCTGTGTCAGAGGGAGGCAGCCATTTATCCAGTTTTCCTCCTGCTTCAGGGAATTTTCACACATCACCGGGTTTGTCATAGTGAAAGGGATATTATTTCATTAGTAGGCTAAAAAGTCAAAAACTTAAGGTTGACTCTTTGATTTTAGTTGAAATCCTAAATGTAACATTACTGGACTAACAATAAAATTTCTCACCTCATGTATTTATATCTAGATACATTTACATACATGTGTCAGGCTCTTGGGTTTTGTCATTATTGTGTTTCTTACTACTTTATATTAATTCTGCCTTGTTTCTATTTTTCTGTTCCTTCTTGGTGATTCTGCTTTATATTAACAAGAGCTGTTAGTTTCCAATACATTTATCACAATCCTAATGTTCAAACCGCACAAATAAATAAAGCAACACTGCACACATTCTTTCTCTGTTGGGTTTGAGATGGTAATATCCCAATATGCCTGGAACATTAAAGCCACCTTATAAAATTTGTGTTTCAATGTGTTGATAAGTAAGTCTAATTAAATGTGTCTCTGTGTGTACGTAAGACCTTATGTGAATACACTTTTTAATTAAGTCAGTTGACACCCATGGAGTAGTGTTACAGTGAAGGTTAATGAGACCTTCTGGACAGTGACTAAACACAATGAGCTTTTATTTATCCAGTGCTTCAGGATATACGTTTGTCAATTTGCTGTGCGTGCGCGTGTGTGTGTGTGTGTGTGTGTGTGTGGTGTGTGTGTGTGTGTGTGTGTGTGTGGTGAGTAATGTCTTCATGTTTAACACCTTATCAGACTATCTTTTTATTAGACCCTGACTGCAGTGTGTAATTAACTTCCTGCCGAGAACATGTTTGTTCTATGATTGATGTCATTAAGAAAGGTATCAGCCAAACACAAATTGGTTTAACTTTTTCATATAAGGTAAGAGATTCTAAAAAAATTTTTTTAAACTAATGTGAGGTAGATAAAGCAGCTTTCATCCAATCATCATCGATACTCACTTGCTTTACAGGGATGTGGAGTGGGGGGTATTGGTTACTATATCCATTAGTCCCAATAAAACAAACAAATGTGAAAAGTTTGCTAAATGAAAAGGACTAACTATGAAGTTTTTTTTTTAGTTATTTTCCTTCTATTACTTATTTTAAAAGTGAAATGTATGAGTATGAACACATTATTAATGAATTTATTTACAGAGCAGATTTTTAGGGGAGCTCAACTCTCTTTGGCCGAGGTGTTACTGATCCTGTTCTTTCCTGATGACATGCCTTGGTGAGGGGTGTGTGGCTACCGTTGGGTGATGCCCTGTGTCTGTCAGCCTGGGGCCACTGCAGTCTTGCGGAGCCATGTCCACCAGGCTTATTATCTATTGTCCTTGCCACTCTAACAGCTGTCCACCTCCAGGTGACAAACTCATTCACATAACTGAACACAAACCCCTCTTATCTCTAGACACAGGCACATCTACACAAACACACATAATCCAATTGGTTAAGGTAATAATGACACAGGGGACTACCAAAGCAATATGGCCTTTCTACTTTGATGATGACTCAGTTAGGATTCAACTGCCCTATCAACTTTCCCTGATATACTGAAACAGTACAAGTGAGAAAAAAAAATCCTGCTCTGATTAAGCTTCAGACTCCATTCCGTCAGCACCTCAAATTGCTCTAAAAACCATAGACTAGGTTTAGGATTATTACGATTATTACGATTATTACGATTATGCAGATTTGGCTTGCAGTCTTGGCTGCAAGATAATGCAGGGATATACCATACATGGCATATGGCATATGCAGGTGGCATATGCTGTATGCCATATGCCATACTGCAAATGGCATCCATAAATCACAATAAAATGTGGAAGATCTCTTAAAAAGGCTTAAAGCTGTCCTTGGCTTCTTATAACAATGGCAATCCTGAAGTCGGATGTGAGGAAAAAGATACAACTTTCTTGAATGTGTTGGACTGAACACCTCAATCCTGAAGAGAATGTCGCAGAGTGAGGGAAAGTGGTCAGTATTTGGGTGGCAAAGACAGCGTTGAACGTCGACAGACTGTCTGCCTCATGGACTATAACAGGAAGCTGTCACAGGAGAAGAACCTGCTTACAATTAGAATTTGTAGAAACCACCAGAAAACTTGCACAAACCCCTCTGAGGGTGCATTCACACCACCCCTATTTAGTTTGCTTTAACTGAACTCCAATTCATTTGTCTAGAATGTCCGGTTCTTTTGGGGAGGTGTGAAATAAAATGTGAACTCTAATGCAGACTAAAAAAGCAAACTGATTTGCCTGAAAACCCAGGTCTCAGTTCAAATGAAGTGAACTCTTGCACGGTTGAAAGAATATGTGAATGCAACTCGACTAGAGACCACTCCAAAAGCAGGAAGTGCTTTTGTATCTGCATTGGAACCAAACATGGTTTTGTGAATATGACTAAATTGTGATGGCATCTGCAGGTGTATGTCACTTGCTGTAGTGTGTTATAGGCTTTGTCCTCTCCAGTAATATATATGATATTCACTCTACAACCCAACTGCCTCAACTAGCCCCAAAAATGTCCCACTGAAAATCTTGACATCTGCCTCAGAAACTTGCAGAGGCAGTTTCTGAGATGAGCGACATGGGCAACTGCCCAGGGCAGCATCCTGTGTGGGGAGCATGAGCTGAATTTTGGAATTGTTTTGAACTGTAGACAAACATTGAGGAATTCAAATACATTCACAGATGAGCCTCCAAATATTGCAAATGTGTCAGTTAATCTATCTGGAGTTCCCAAAGCGATGACATCATAATTTCATTTAATTTAATCTAATTTTCCATGACCTTCAGCACATTTAATATACTCTAGTAGTTGAAACTTGGACTAGATTATTTTGCTCTAATATCAGAATATTCAAATTCTGAGTGTAATGTGAAACTTTTATGTGATATTTAAAGCTTCAATAAAGGATGATTCCACCTAATTTTTCAACATCTTCAGCATTTTTCATGAACTCTAGTTAAAAAAACTATACCTAGACTCTTCAAACTATAATGCAAAATTTTATAATGTGTTCTTCACCCGTCTGCTTCTTCGTCTCCAGCTCCTTAATCCTGGAGATGAAGTGTTACTTCCCCAACCTTCTTGAGGAGACCTTATCTGCTCTTTAACATCAAAGAACAATTCCTTTTCCTTAACAAATGGCAAGACCATCTGTGTTGGGCTTCACAGAATCTTTAGTACATAACAATCAAGGATTCACACTTGTAATTTAGATCATACTACAACTGCTCCATCCCCAAAAACTACCAGACGTAGACACTTTGGCTGGGGGTGAAATTAATCTTTCATACTCTCTAAACAAGTCAACAATGTCACAAAATGCCAAACTTCAAACTTGTAAACATTTTTATTTCACAGCTTTTCTCTAATATTAGAGGTTTGAGCATCTCTGTTTCAACTTGGAGAGACTCACACAGAAAAAGAAAACAGCGATTAAAAGGTTTTATTGACATATAAATAAATTAAGGTTCTTTGTCGTTCGGACCCCGGCAGAAGGCATTGTGCTGTGAATTGCGGTAAGCTTGAATGAGCATTTTGCGATGATTATTTGAGACATCTTCCCCCGAATACTGGTGATGCAGGTTGGAGAAAAGATGGAAGCCTGAAGGAGCCGGGAGCAGGGAGGGGAGGGAAGGAGAAGGATAATTAACTAAGAAAGTAGCTGTGCTGAAGTGAGATCTTATGGGCTAACAACAACAGGCATAGTACAGTTGGGGGTAGATAAGAGCAATAGTAGGGTGTTAGTAAGAAGGCTAACGGTTAAGGAGTATGAGAGGGAACCTGAGGTGACGAGGGATGATGCTGGTAGATAAAGGTGAGCTACTAGGGAAACTGCAATGACGTGAAACAATGCGATGCTGGAAGATGACGGGCAGCTATTCGAGAGAGAGCTGAGGTGTTGGAAGATTACTGAAGAGGAACTGTGATACGCTGGTGGATGAAAGCTGGTTGCTTAAAGAGGAAACTCACAGGGTAGGCGGTTACAGGATGCAGAGCAGGGAATGAGGTCAATATGAAGAATATAGCCTGTAGAGAATGGAAGGGAACGACAAACAAAGGAGGGAAACGAATATGCAGATAGTTTTCTCGATGAAGATATTCGCTTAAAAATGAAGTAGACTAACCACCACTGGTTAACTGCGCAGTACTTACCTCAGCACTGAGGAGAGATCTGGACACATATATGAGGAGAATGTTGAAAATGATCAATGACCAAACTGCTGAAGAGTGATGCTGAGGGAATGCTTTGAATAATGGACCTTACCAAGCTCCGCCCACAACTGACCTAGAAAATCTCACGTAGCCGCAAGTCTCACAAACAAAGCCTCGCGGCGCTTTGTTTCTATGTAAACATGGGCTCTTCCACTTGGACTGATTCTCTGCAGAGTATTTCTGAGTCGATTAATGCATCATTTCTGCTGGATTTTCACCAAATATCAGCTACAACACTGGACAGAGGAACTAACAAGTTCAAGTCATCTTTTTTGGATGAGATTAAGGTGTTTGAGCCACGCGATGCCTCCAACGTTATGCACGTCACAGCAAAATGCTTTCGGTCGATGAGGAAAACATATCGTCAATATAACTGTGGTAAGGCTGGTTAAATCAGGCATTCATCGTTTTGTAGGTTACTTTTGAAATCAGAGGGTGATTCCTGTTTGTTGGCAAATGTTTGTGTGCATCGGCCTGATACACTGTACTTGGTGCTAGCGGCTAACACAAGTAACGGTTCAGTTCAAAGCTTTATCTGCGAAAATAAAGTCTTTAATGTATGTCAGATGCACATTGCATATTGATGTGTTTAGCTAATGTAAGACTGTGTAGCAGACAGGATTCAATGTGTAGAGTTAGTATCAGTACAGCCATTATGGTGTTCTTAGCTAACA
Source organism: Poeciliopsis retropinna (assembly GCA_010277075.1). Classification (NCBI taxonomy): domain Eukaryota; kingdom Metazoa; phylum Chordata; class Actinopteri; order Cyprinodontiformes; family Poeciliidae; genus Poeciliopsis; species Poeciliopsis retropinna. Next base: position 9,376,174 of record VMRM01000021.1, read on the forward strand.
GGTGTTCATGATGGATGTGTTTATTATTGATTTTCTTTTTTTCAGACAGAAAGAAAGCAAATCACTCATACTTACACCAGCACACACTCCTTTGTTCTTGTTGATCCTATGAAGGTTGAGCTGCTCATGCGGTTGTGCACAAGCTTTGATCCAAGCAAGGCATTCTGCTTCTGATTTTGGAAATTTGTCAGTTTCAACAGGTTGGCCATCAAATGAAACTGGAATCACTTTCTAAAGGTGAAAATATATCACAGATTTCAAAAGGAAAAAAAAAAAAAACAGGAGTCCGCGGATAATATAGGAAATGGTGGCCCTTCACTTCCAGAGTGCAATGGTCCCATTTCCACATAAGGTCTGAGACTGACAGTGGTCTGTCCCGCCCCTTTGTTTGCTGCAGTGAGGTGTACTAGGAACACGGTGAGGTAAAGCGGAGATAGATTATCTGTCTTACTTAGAACATTTACTATATGTAAAATATTTTTTTCTCTCTTTTGTTTAAGTTACATGTTGCAACTTCAAAGTGCTGTTCAGTGTAAGAGTTCACTGTCGGATGGAGCAGATACGGCGTTCAGTATGTGAAATATTACTATCCGCAGGGGCGGTACAACAGGATCTTACACTGTTGGTAATCTAGCTCAAAGAGTTAAATTATTGTTCAGGTTATTTGCTTAACTTTCTGACCGTGATGCTAATACGGTCATCCACTCGTACTACGTACTATCATACGAGTGAATATTAGTAGTTGTGCGCTGCTTTACCTGCTGTCTTGCTGCTCCGGATGAGTTTTTTTCTGCAGTGAGCCTCGATATAGCCAAACTCTGTCAAGTGCTTGTTTTTTAAATGTCATATTGGACAACACTCGCTGTGTTGATGCATTTTGACATCGTGCACCTCCGAGGTATTTTTCCATTGCATCACGCAAATTTCTCCGTTCGCTTTCTGAGCGTTAAAGTTCTTCACTACTTTGTTTAGGATTTGTTGCCGCACACTTGCACAGTGTGAGGGAAAGAGGAGATAAGCTGCACATGCAGGCTGTGAAGTGACATGCAGGTGATTGGTTTTGGTGATCGGCGATCACATACTTTTTCACGGAAATCGGCAGATTATGATCGGTGGCCGATCACCTTTAATATAAGTGTGTTTTTAAAGCCATCCAAAAACCATAAATACTGGTGCCTGCCACAGGGTTAAGTTTACATGACACTGACTTGTCATGTTTATGTATAAGGATAATTATAATTCCTCATTCTAAATTGTCCTTTCTTAAAGAGGATGTTTGCTGGAATTAAATACCAAGTGACAGATGAAGGATGGTGGGATGGACTTATAGAAAACCATGGGGCTGAACCTTAGTAACAGAAATCTATCTCAGCAATAATGTGTCAAGAAAAAACAAAAATTTGTCTTTAGTGGTTAGAACTACATAAAGTCTTTAAAGAACAAACATTAACGGACAACTAGAGAAATTATGTTTAATTCAAACAGGATCAATACAAGCTGATGACAAACCAGAGAATCCTTATTTAACTTTGCAAAGGTCCTGAATCTTCTGGGCCAGTCCCATGCAGTGTAAGATTCTCACTCTCTCTCTGTCAAGTTCTCCGGTACTCACTTGGCCTGACAACTTGGCAGAGAAGTGGATCAGGTCTTGCATAAAAAGTCCAACAGTACCTCTAGGTGCTGGAGGAATCTGGGTCAAAGTGAAGCCGTCAAACACAAAGTTGATCTTCTTAGTCCTTGGAAGGCCTGCTTGCCGTTCCTCAATCCATGTCAATTGTCTGAAAGAAAAAAAAAAAATACAAACTTTACTTTAGGTTCTGTGGATAGTTTCATATTTGTGTCTGTCTCAGAAAATTCAAAACAAATTATTGCTGGAAAGGTAATTTTATTTATAAAGCACATTTTCAGTAACAAGGCAATACAAAGTCCTTTACAGGAATTAAAAGGAAATACAAACAAAAACTATGAAAACAATGGGCCTTTGCAGCGCTTTGCTGCTCGGGCCTAATAACAAACCAAAGGAGAGCAAAAGAAGAAGAAGAATCTAATGTTGATCTAAAGTATGAAAACCAGGTACTCCTGTTCAGGGTTGGTAGAGGAGTATCTTCTGGTCTACTTCCATTTCTGATTTGGAAGAACAGGAGTCTAAAAAGTAGTTGCTAAGGTAGTTTTTCTGGATTCTAAGTTTATTCTAATCACTGTTCTGGATTGCTAAATAAGTGTAAGAAAGTATCCTCTGGACTTCTGGGTTGCTAGATAAGTATAGGTATTCTCTGGACTTTCTAAGTGTGCTCTAAATTTGTAAAAGTAATGAGTACTCCACAGTTTCTAAGTAATAATAAAAACTAAGTGTTCTTGTTCTGGAAGATTTTTTTCTGGATTCTAAGTTTGTTCCAATTCTGGATTGCAGTAATAGGAGTCTCTTTGCATACTAATCTAAAAATTAATCTAAGAAGTTTAATATTGGTCCTAATAGTGACTACTCTATATTTTCTTAAAAAAAAAACATAAAAAAAACAGCTACAGAGTGACTAATCCAATTCCTTTTCTGGGTTAAAAATAAGTACTCCACAGTTTCTAAATAATAAAAGGGGAATGAAATAAAAAGACGAAAGGATACATTAGGGCCCATAGCAATATTCAGACAAAACGAAGACATGAGTGAAGGCGGTGACATCACAGGGCCATGAAACCATGTTGCTTAGCCTCCCGGCAGAAGTCAGATATGATGTTGTCATCAAGACATGTCCTTGAGAGCGCTCAGCTCTGCAGCTGCATGGATAACAGGATGGGGTGAGATGGGAAGGAGCGTTTTGTTTCCATATCTTCAAGGAGATTGGAAATATGCAGCCCTTCTAAGGCAACACTGGGAAAGCCAATTCAGATACAGAATGGCTTAGGTCAGGTAGATTATAAATTTCAAACTTCCCTAAAGTCTCGCAATTCCCAATCATCCAAATTCTTCCATTCCGTTAGTTTGTTTTGGAGTCCTCAGCTGGGCTGCGAGTCTCAGCAAGACTTGCATCCAACTTGTCTCTGTCCACACCAACAGTCTGAGTGTTCGCTAGTGCAGCAAAGTCCTTCACAAATTTGTCGATAAGCCAGGTGTCCGCAAGCTCCAAACAGCAGAAATCCTGTTATCATGAATAAATCCAGGGTATATCCCTTTGCTTCATGTACTTCAGTTTTTTTTGTCGCCCCAAGAACAAAATGAATTTGCATCATCTGTGAACATGATGAAGTAACATTTTAGACACTTCAATAGTCGATAGTAACAGTATTTACCTCTTCTTAAATCAACAAACAACGCTGTATATTTCTTCCTTTCTTTTGCTTTTGTAATTTCTTAATTGTAATGATGCAAGGAATCTTGATTTATTTTATCTAAATCCTTATTGACTATCACTCAGAAAGTTATTCTTTCCAATATACATATTTAATTTTTGAGCAAACCATTTTTAAAGCACTTTGGAAAACTGGGGGAGCACTGAGGTCAATCAATAATTGCTGAGATGAAAAATTTTAAGGTTACTGTGATTATGGGTACATTTATTTATATATCTATTTATTTATATGAAACAAGTTTTAAAAAAAGAAACAAGAAAACAAGCAATCAGTGAGACAGAGAAAAATATATGAATACATAACCAAGAAATTTATTTGTTTATTTGTTTACCACTACTTTTCTGTTCGAAAAGGAGTAATAAGTGAACACCGATTTAATCCCATCCCTTATCTCAATTTAATGAAGTATATTACTTACTAACACAATAACTATCAAAATCAATGCATATCAGTGTTGTGATTTTTGCATAACAGTGTTGTGAACATTCCCATGAAACTCATGGGAAACTTTTTTGAGGTTGTCTCTGAACTCTGTATTACAAAAAAGTTGTTGAATCGTTTGACATGCACCCTCATGATGTCCTTGAATGTTTAATTTCCCTTATCAAAGAAAATGTGTAAGCTTGCAATTGGTTTTGTAGCTAAGCACATTGTCAAACTCTGAATGAAATGAACCCCTTCTTATAAAGAAGGTATGCTGTGTTCTGCCTCAGGCTCTCTTTCCCTGACTGTTCAGTGAGCAGAGACTTCAAATGCTGTAAAGCCTTCGAGTAAATACTAATATATATTCTTTCTCTAGTTCTCTGTTTTATGAAACAGATTTTTCTCACTGTTCCTCTTTGTTAAAGACAATTTCCACATTATTGTCATGTTAATTAAGTTTTTTTTTTAAATTAACACGTATATCACTGACAAATTATAAATATAAGTAAATGGTTTAAAAATACAGCCTAGAGTGGCGCAGTTGGTAGCAGGACCGAATCCAGGCCGGTTGTCTTTCTGCATGGAGTTTGCATGTTTTCCCTGTGCGTGTGTGGGTCCTCTCTGGGTATTCTGGCTTCTTCCCACTGTCCAAAAAAATGACGCAGAGGCGGTTCAACTTGTTTTTGTATTAAAAAATGTTTTGTAGACAGGAAATGTAAATATATTACTTGGTAATTAGATGTTACGGGAAGACGTCGCCAGTGAAATGCTATTTCAACCCACAACTAGTCTTAAAAACAAGAAATGAAAACATACAATTAAAATGAATATTTGCACGTCTCTTTAATCCAAATTAAGTCAGCAGCTTCCATTTCATGATCTTTACTCAGCAATTCTCTTTTCAGCTTCATCCATTCTATTTTCAACACTTGTGAAATCAGCACAAAGAACATGCGACTGCCTTTAATGATCCAAAACTATCTATTGCTGGTAGTTTTGTTTCAAATTATCTTTGTTCTTTCAGCCATATCTGTGGCTTTAACTGAAGAAGCATCCTTTATTGTTTCCTCGTGATTCATCTCCATTTGTTTTAAAGATCACTTTTGTGTCTGCTTGGACATTTCTCACTGTCCTTCCTCTCCACTGAGTTTCCAGTAATTTGAAATCTTTGAAGCTGTTTAATCCAAAGTTTTGTCCATTTTTTCAGTTAATTGTCTGCAGAGACACTTACCAACATACTTGCCCAGTGGCCATGTTGATGACCTCAGACAGATCCATGATCAACATGGTTGTAATTCTCACTTTAACAGTTGGGAGCAAACCTGCCTAAATATCCATGCAATTTTTGTGAGTTTATATGTTGCTGATTCACAACAAATCTCATCTCAAGGTACTTTTACAAGACAAAAACATCAAATGAAATTATTCTTTATTCAAGCTAATTATACAAACATATTCTAAATCAATTATTTACAATCTAATATGATTCTAATGATAACACTGCAGCTAATCTGTCAAAGCAAACCAGCTCATTGACCTGACAATAAACCTTTTGGACTTTAGCCATTTATCAGTGAACCAACTGATAAACTCTTTAGTCCAAGTAATATATTAAAATTTAAAGATATTGTTTATATAAAAATACTTGAAATAATATAGGAAGCATTAACAAAGTCTTCCTTCAGGTATTCAGAAATTACTGAAGCTAAAAGAGAATAAATATAATTTTTGAGGTTTGTTTATATTTGAATGTGCAAAAGAGAAGAGCCAGATAAAGTCCAGATGTGTTTCAGTTATTGGTGTGAAACTGTGGAATGAATTGAATGATGAATTTAAGATATGTCCTTTCTTGGTGAACTTTAAAAGAGTTTTAAAATGTAAAATGATAAAATCTTATGCTGTTTTGTAGATTTATATATGTATTGTGAAGATATCCTGGTAGGTTGTAGGGTATAAAAAAACAGGGTAGGCAAGAGTAAAGCTTTGCTTCAACCTATTCCTTTTTTGGTAAACTGTGGTTTTTTTTTTTTTTTTTTTGTTTCTTGTGTTTGATGTGGAAAATTTACCAAAATAAAGTGATTGATTGATTAAATGTCCCTACTTACTCCTCACATGATTTCTATTTTATTACATTTACAGGACATTTGCAAGTTTTTCTTCATTTATATTGTTACATTACTTGATATTCTCAGTAATGTTAAAATTTCAGACAAAATCACAGGCATATAAAAAGGCAGCCCTATATGGTAATAATTAAACACGTAAAGCAAAAATGTTTAATCAGGTTGTTGTAAAAATTCTCACTAGTTGATTCATTCTGTTAAAAAACATATTTCCTGTTGGGTTCTGTGGAACTACTGCAAGCCTCACCACTAAAGCTGCAGATGCTGAGGTCAGCACATGGTCTGCATAACTGATTCACCAACATAGAAAATGACCTTTTCTGGACATTCTTTGGCCAGCGAATTTTAGCTAGTAAGGTAAAACCTACCAAAAGCAACTTATCTTAGCTAAATTATGGAGTGGACATTTATAGTGCAATTTTAATATATAGTTGATATTGCAAGGAAATAAAGTGGAACTATAGAAGCAGTAGAACACTGGGCTTCTGCCAACCCAGTTTACTCAAAACACTCTTCTGATGTCCAAATTAGCCAGGAAACTTTATAATTGTTATATTAAAGGATCTGTTGTCAAAAATGCAGTAAGAAAAAAGATAATATCTAACTTGCTGTCAGACGTTAGCAGCTGTGCTGTCATCTTGCTGTAGCCTTGTTCCGCGTCTTCTTCAAAAGTTGCTGCTTTTACTGAAAGCTCCCCAAACAAATCAACCAGCCAGGAAAGGCGAGCAATTCCACTGAATGCAGGAAAACCAAATCCAGGCTTCATTGCTCCACCTGAGAAAGAGCAAGACCTACTTCAAAAATCAATGAATGGTATTTAAAAAACAAAACAAATACAGTTAGATCATTTCCAAAAGCTCCAAAAGGCTCTTCTTTCTTTTGCCTTTCCAATTTGAATTTTATAATTGTAAAGGTTTTATTTTAAACATGACCTTTAACCAGGTCCTTTATGTGAAGTTCAAAAATATCTGTGGCACCTTTCAATTCTTCCATTCCTCAAAATACAGCAGTATTTAGTTTTTCTAGTTTATTTATTTTTTTTATTTCATCTTCATAGATTCTCAAGGAAGCAAATTTTAAAAAGACATACATATAGTCACAATTTCATAATGCCAATCTCCATACCTAAGAAAAGATAAATATACTTGTGCTTTAGAATGTTTCTGTCAAGTCTGAAGTGCAGATAAAACTCTTGCTTCTTACCAGTAAAATGAAGAGAACCTTCCAGCAGGGTTTTCCCTTCTACTTCTTTCTTTAGCTGTTTGTAATCTTCTGTCAGCAGCTCAATGTGCTCCTCATGTAGAACCACCCCTGCAGACAAACAGAAACCTTCTCAACCCGTTCACTTCCCCAGGCGGGAGGTGAACAGGTTCAACAGTTCGGTCTGTTCTATCCTAGGAATATGTCGGCCAAAACCAAATGATGTTAATAATATTTCAAAAACAATGTTTGCAGATTATCTACTGCACTAAGGGTAGCGGTGACACATTTTAAAACCTTGAACAAACAGGTTAATTATAAAATGTAATGGAGTTCACCTTTTTTCTGGGCCAAGTCCCACAGATCAACAGCAGCCTGGTAAGACAGGGCCATGGGATACTCCACACAGACATGCTTCCCTGCTTGCAGAAACATCCTGGACAGAAGAGAGAATCAACCCTAGGGTTGTCTTACAGGTCCAAAGCGACCCACAAGACAACACAAGCCAACCATATGTAGCTTTATGATAAAAAATATCATAAACTATCTTTCTGACTTTAAATTTTATGACTTTTCCTAAATTGATCCCGTCATTTTGTGGACCATGAGTCTGTTGAAATAAAGTATTATTATTATTATTATTATTATTATTATTATTATTAGAAAAGGTGGGGGTTTTTTTTGTTTCCATGTGGGCTGTACACCACTAGGGTACAAAGGTTGTCTTTTGGCTAATTTTTGACCCATGAATTATAAAAGCATTTGAACACCAGAAAAAGGCCACGCAAACACTCTCTAATAAATACACACACACCCCACCCCACACACACACCTAAACCTCCAACCATCTCCCCCACACACTCACTCACAAACACATATGGTAAAATGGTAAATGGACTTCCAGTCATTTTGATCCCCAAAGCTCTTTACACTAGAGTCACATTCACATTTCTATAAAAGAAACTGGATTGATGAACAAATTGAACTTGCATTTGACCTGCACTCTCCATCTGCAGCTCACCCCTCACATCACATCAAGCTCCCAAACACAACAGAAAACAATCTCAGACATAATAAAAATAAGGTGTAGAGGATATAAAGATATGCTAAATCTGAGTATCCCTAGATGGTTTCTTGCTGACGCCATGAGTAGACGCACCTGTTTCACTGCCCAACAGGTGCTATGTTGTACATTCACTTATATTGTCCTACATGGGATCTTCAGCATAAGAAGTCGAACATCTTATGTTGAACAAATTCTTGTGCTGAAGATGTTCAACGTAGGAGCATCTTCATACGGTGAAAAATATCTCCATGCTATGAAGATTTTCTTGAACATCTTGTGTTGAACATTTTGTGTTCAACGTGGGATGTTCTTCATCTTAAGTTCAATGTGAGGTGGGAAGGACAGGATGATCTTCAGCTTATGTTGAAGATGTTCAACATAAGAGCATCTTTATAAGATGACGAACATCTCCATCTCATGGGGATCTTCTTCATATTAAGTTCAACTTGGGGTGGGAAAGACAGGATGATATTCTTATGTTCAACATAATTGTGTTGAGGATCAGCATAAGAACATTTTTAGGAGATGAACATAATCTCCTGAAACTGTTCTTCATCTTATGTTCAACACCTTATGTTGAGCAGAGGATGTTCAAATTGTGTTGAACATTTCATATAATTAGGAGATGTTGATGTCGAGCAACTAACAACTAAGAGCTGATGTTAAATTGTTCACAAAATCAAGCTAAATTTTGTTTTGTTATGTTACAAGAGACATTTTTATAATTCACTTCCCAAAAATACTATAACGGAATGAACCGTTGACAAAAAAGTTCCAAACTGTTGACTTTTTTCCGATTTTAATTAATTCAGAAGTAATAATAAACCTTTACTATGTAAAAGAACACAGCAACAACACTAGGTTTGTTGCTATAAAAAAAAAAAGAAAAAAAGAGTGTACTACTGTTGATTGTCTTCTTGTATTGTATAACAAAAATACATGATAAAAAATGAATAAAATTTAGTTGAATTGGTAAATATCAGATTGTTTCATCATGCAAAATAGACTTTGGATTTAAAATTCAATTAATCTGCTTGATTTTGGGGCTTTTGCTAGGGCTTTTCCTTCTCCATTTCTGAAAATGGAGAAGGAAATAACTTTTATGAAGGAGAAAATGGACGACTTTGAAAACCTGAGCAGGAAATCATGTCAAAATTATACACATCCCAGAAAGGTCAGAAGGTAACCATATGGTTGGCTACGTGGAACTACTAATCCCCAACTTCTCGGGGAGGAACACTTCCCAGCCCCGGTCATAACTGAGAGGGCACACCGCCTGGGAAGAATGTCGGACCTATCCTCATTTAGTTTCTGAATTTCAGGAACAAAGACAAAGTGCTCCGTTTGGCCAGGGACAAGGGGACGGTACAGTTGGATAATAATGAAGTCTCATTTTACCTTCTACAGCATCGAGGTGCAACACAAAATGATTCCTTTGGGGAAGAAAAAACACTGCGGGAGAAAAGTATTGAATACGGCAGCCACTACCCTGCTAAACTGAAGATCCTGCACAGAGGTGACTTTAAACTTTTTTCAGCCCCATCTGAGGTGGAGACCTTCCTGTCCACTGTTTAGGATGAGGGATAGAATATTTCTTATGCAAGATGACCACGCACCGTGACTGTTAATGGTAAAATAATGTTACATAAGGTAATCCATAATAACTAACACTGTCCCTCAAATGTTAAACTATTTCATGTAATATCGGGCACACCTGTGTCTGGTAACATCATATGAGTGTTGAGTAGCTTTTTGCTGTATAGTTTTGATAAACCTCTTGAGTGTTTTTACTGGAGCATTCATATAATTCTTTTTAAAAAATTGTTCTCTGTTGAGGATACCACAAATGTTTAGAAGTGGAGTTAAGCCCACAGGATGTTTTCTTATTTAGCAGCTACGCTTTCAGACCATAACTCCATACAAATGGAATTAGAATTTTGCCAGCCCGTCTCTTCTCCTAGGTGGATATTCTAGGAGAATATTTACTTAGATGCCCTGAATTTGTCATTTTTTTGAATACCAAAATTGATATGTATCTGGAAGTAAATTTAAATACCTCCTGTTATAGAAATTTTTTTTATTAAGGAATGAGAATCTGTTTCAATAAGTAGAAAAAGATCAATCTTTGTTTTTAAGTGTCTTTATTCGAAGGCAAACGCATTTGAAGACCCGTCTCACTGAGTGCAGTCAAAAGAAGAGCCCTGAACGACACACATCACATCATTATATAGTCACAGCAAGGAAAAGACCCTTTGGGAAAAGTCCCAAAGTCTGTTCTTATCTCTATTGCCAGATGAACTACAATCTTAGAACGTTCGGAGTTCTAAGATTGTCACTTGCGATAATCATCACTGATCATCCTGGAGTGTGTGGTGTGTTACCGCTCCGATCTAACATTGGGCATATTCAACATGTTAGATCGTCTTGGCACTTTTATTGCCCCGTGTGGGGGTTTCCCTGACTGGGATCAGAACGCAGCCTGTTGAATGTGACAGATAGCCAATCAGAAAGCGCAGTGACATGAGCACGGAGGAGAATCCCAAACATGTGAACCAGACTTGAGACTCACAAGCTCCACTCCTCTCCTCTTGTCTCGACCAATGCCACAACGCTCTCTGAATCTGGTCACTATGGTAATGTTTACACCTTCAAAATAAGATACAGAAGTGCCACAAAAAAGAACATTTTGTTTTCATGAAATTTTAACTCAAGATAACAAAAAAAAAATCAATGGAGCTTGTTTTTCTGCAACGAAGCGGTCCCATCTGGGAGTGACGGGAAGTGTTGCTTATGCACAGGGTGCTTGGTCTCTGCAGTTTGAAGGCCTCATTGCCTCATTAGTGAGCCGATTGCCGCATATCATGCATAGAAGGCTTGGAATGTGAGAATCACTTATCAGTCCGGGAGAAATCCATTCTCCTGCCTCTTCTCTGGGCCTTTTCCCCCTTCGCAAAGAAACTTTCCAAAGACATTTGATCTGTTTCTTACTCAATGTTGGCGCGCAAGATGTAACTGAGAGGATCCTGTTAAAGGATTTTCAAAATAAAAGATTCTTCAGACTCAGACACTGCATAAAACAGAAATAACCCTAACCCTATCCCTTCACTCCCTAGTCCTCATTTCTTGTGCAGCCCAGTACCAGTCCGCTGCCCGGTGGTTGGGGACAACTGCTTTACATGACAAAGTTTACTAGTTCATCAAATTAAACGGTTAGTTTTAGTTATTCTCAATAAAATATCTATAAACTATTGTCTTGTGTGTTCCTTTTTTCTGCCAGAATCTCTGAGCCAGGACGTGACATTGACGGCAAAGAATTAGACAGTTTTGCACGTGTAAATAGCAGATTTTAGGTTACCTGGCAAAGTCTTCATGAGAGTCATTCTCAGTACAGATGAATGCAGCATGGATGTCCTCTCGGCTCACAGCCTCCTCTGCTGAGATCTGTTTCACGTCCTGGTGAGCATCGAGTTTTCTCCTGTTGGTTAAACAGAGAATATGAGCTAAAACATGCATTTTATTTCCTAAATGTGCAAGGGCTCAATATGCCCTTGTACATATAAGTGTTTACACAAATTTTTTTCTTCCTGCACTTGCTGTGCATGCCAATGTGAGTTCTAACAACTCGCATCCGAGTGTCTCACCCCTCTTCTCTCCATGAATTAGTCAGACTGAGTAGCCCAGCAGTCATCCTCTATTTTGCAACGTGAACTTGACGCTGAACCAGGTAAAATTTTGTAACTTGTGCGAGTCCAGGGGCGCTGTTTTTGTAACAGGTGGGCTCAAAGCAACCTACTAACCCTTTAAAAAATTAACATGCACCATTGCTATTTTATTATCATCAAAGAACTCATAATAAAAATCTAATGTCAACAACTCTTCCGAAGTTGAATATGCTTTTTTAATCAGTCATGCTTTGCAGGGGTTGGTTACAGCTTAACTGACAATATGTAAATTATATTTAAAAAAAAAAAGTTTCACATATTTGCTAATGACATGTTACGACAGTGAAATATGACAACAGAAAATCTGTGAAAAGCTCTTCCACCTCGTTTTATTGCTGTCTGACGTCAGGAGCACCACTTCTGACCAAAACAAAAAAGCAAGCGATGAATAGTACATTACTAATAAGTAATAATGACAATTGCAATAAAGTAAGTTTTCAGTGGAGGGCATGGCTATGGCAGTGTGGCGAAATTACTGGTCATGTTGTTGCCATACTAAATTCTATATATTTCAGCCAAGCTGCACCAAACTCACTGATCGATTCTTGTCCACCCCAAGGCAGGAATGCAGCCCAATATTTGGTGAATGTGGCCTAATTCCTCCACAGAATATTTAATAAATCAGCCCCAAGCCTTGCTTTGACCAACAATCATGAAATTCAGTGCACACGTAAGGCTGGTGGTTGGGTTGCTGAGGCGGTTCACCATGTTTTTGTACTGAAAGATGTTAAATTGACAGGAAATGTAAAAATACTATGGGGTAATTATATGTTACAGGAAGACATCTCCAGTGAAATGCCATTTAAATCCACAACTTGTCATAAAAACAACAAACTAAAAACTGACAATTAAAATGAATATCAATTACGGTACTTGCTTTTAATAACTGAATGTGCATAATGAGTTCTTGTTACTTAGTGTTTTTCTCATTCTATCAGGTTTTTTTTTTTTGTCCATGATGCTGTAGAATAGGTAAGGCCAGGGCCCCGTTGGCCCCAGGTGGGTCTCCGGCCTCATGCCCAGAATGCTGACTAGATGATCCAGCCTTGACCTGCTAGAATATTTCACTCAATGTTAGGTGGCATGACGACGAGACATCGCCTGTCAGCATCATAATGTTATGCCTGGTTTATGTAAGCTCAATCCGATATGTCTTACCTGGATATGAACCCTTGGACAGTCAGCTTCTCTGCAGCACTGCCAGCTAGCGGGGTCAACATGTCTCTGATCCGTACCGCACCAGCTGTACCGACACCAACCACCACTGCCCCTAGCATTCTGCCAGAGAGACACTGATGATGAACCTGGATGGGAGCTTAGGGGGGCACAACTTCTTACAGTTTAATTCTATTTAATTTAAAAACTTTGTTGTTACGCTGTGTGTAGCTGTTTACAGCTCGTGTCACACCACTACTTCTAGACTGTTCTTGGTCCTATTTAAAAGGACATTTTTGGATTTTAACCATTAAAAAAAATTTAAACCAGGAACCATCTGAACTCAACTTTAATTACCACATGTTTTAAATATGCAATGAGACAGATGGATTTCAGGAGTTTTCATAAAGATCAATGGGAAGTGAGATGGTTGGAACAGTTTATGTATTTATCATCAGTCTATTTAAAAGATTAATTCTTACTTTGCCCAGCCATTAACAGCTTTTTTTTGTCAATGTTTTGTCTTGCTTCATACTTACAGAGGTTATCTGAATCTCTTGACAATAGGTACTGTAGCTAATTAAATTCCTTGCAATTGTATGTTGAAAAACATTGTTCCTAAACTGTGGAACTATCTGCTCATGCACTTGTTCACAAAGTGGTGAACATCACCCATCCTTTCTTGTGAAGAACTGAGCCTTTTGGGGAGGTTCTCTTCATACCTAATCATGACACTAACCTGTTTCCAATTAACCTGTTCATCAATAGAATGTTCCTAATAAGATTTTTTTTTTTTTAGCATTTCTCATCTTTCCCAGTCTTTTGTTGCCCCAGTTCCAACATTTTGGGATGAAATTCCAAATGAGCGGATATTTGCAAAGAAAATATAAAAAAATTCAGTTTGAACCATACATATTTTGTCTTTGTAGTAAACTCAACTGAACATAGGTTGAAAAGGATTTAAAAACCATTGCAATCTGTTTTATTTGTTTTATACAATGTCCCAACTTCAATGATATTGGGGTTGTTACATGGAGTTGTTACATGACATTTGCAAACATGTTTTACAGAAGTTGTGTGACATGTTTGATTCATTCTTATAGCTATGAATCCCCATGTAAAGGTTATGCAAAATCACAACTCTGGTACTGGTTTCCGTACTCTTTAGTATTTATCTGAAGAGGACAGAAAGAGTGTAGGCCTTAGAGGACAGCAATCTTACAGCTGTTCAGACACTCCACAGTCAAACACCTGGGGTTTGTGGAGTATTACTGTGGAGCATTAATATCATCAATGTAATGATGTTAATGCTTCAGTCCCTGCTGGCTCAAATTGAACATAGCAGCCATCTGGATTCAACAGGACTGTGGATCCGAGACACTAAAAAGAGTGCAAAGGATGTCCACATTTTTTCCGTTACTGAAACATCCAAAACCTGGAATATTTTTAGGACTTAAGTTTTATATTTTAATCTAAAGTAAATAATTTACAAGCTTCTTACCCTTTTAATTGATTTTTAGTTATAATAGCGTCTGTATTATTATGCATTATTTTACTTTTATATCTTTGTATGAATATGCATTGCATTTGCTGCTGTGGCACAATTTTCCGCTGTGGAACAATGAATCGGGTGTTCTAGAAACACCCGATTCTAGAACCAGGTGTTTCATCATTTCTGAGGTGGTAGAGTTGTGATTTTGCATAACATTTACTATTCAACTATTATTCAGTCCCAATAAGTTATGTAAAACTAGCCCTGGTCATGCACTCTCAGTGTTGAACTCCAATGGCTATACTGATGATCAACACAGAAAAGAAATCCAGTAGGAAACAACTGTCTAATTATCAATTATGTATTTGGTGAAAGGTCTGCTTTATCAGCAAACCACAGCTTATATTTCTCTCTTTCAGCTGTTCACTCCCTGGAGATCATTGTCTTGACTTGCATGTCAGATTTGACAAATGTTTTACACTGGATGCCCTTCCTGACGCAACCCTCTGTATTTATCAGTGCTTGGGAGAGGTCTTGTGCAAAATTCTGTTCCCCTGTGGAAATCTGTTCCCCCTGTGTCTGGAGCGCACACTGCAGCCATAGAGATAGATCCGACCATTTTCATGGCGCTTCTGATCGACTTCTCGGTAAAACAACTCATATAATCATGTCAAGGTTGTGACTTTCAGTTTATTTGGCAGCTAACAAAATTGTAATAAATAAATAGATTAGGTCTTGTGTGGAGGTCTTGTTGTTGTTTTGTGTTGTTTTTTTAATCGTCAAGAGAAGCGGTTTTCTCCAACTTTTGTCACTTAAGCCTGACAATTAAAAGTTAGTTACCTTACAAGTTCCAACACATTGTGTGTATTTATAATTTTTCATTGCTGATATAAGAGGATGGAAACTGGTAGCATGGCATGAAAAATTAAGATTTCCTTTAAAAATTGAGTGTAGGCTTTCTAGAAAGTACAGTTCTAAAGTAAACTATGACAGTTTTCTGGATAAAAGAAATTTCTAGTTAATTTTTGGTGCCTCAATTATACATTTTGAAAACATTTGCTCTTGATTTGCCAAAGTTATGAGGGGGGAATCTGTTCCCCCTCCAAAGAGTGTTGAACAGGGGAACAGATTATTACAGGCAGCTGAAATATTTGGTTTCCCCTCTCATAACTTTGGCAAATAGAAAGCAAATGTTACCAACATCACAGAATTTATTGTTGATGATGAGAGGAATAAGCACAGTTAAAGACTTGTTGGTCTTTAACTGTGTTCAACAGTTAAAGACAGAGGGGCAAAAAAGCTGTCTAATATTTTAGAGAATTTTGGTCTCACTCAACATGTCAAACAAGCAACACACACTCAAGGACACACACTGGACCTGGTTATCAGTAAGGGTGTGAATATTTCCAATATCTCTGTAACTGATGTCGCACTGTCGGATCACTTTGCTGTTATCTTTGAAAGTTATTCATTCTTTAACCCACTTGTACAAACAGCTACTATCACAAAACATTCTTTCACAGAAAACTCAGCAAAAAAATGTAATAAAATCTACTCTTCTTTCTCACCCTTAAGCTGTAATGATATAGATAAGTTGGTAGATGATTTTCGGTCTAAAGTTTCAGATATCATTGATTCCATTGCCCCAATTAAAGTGAAGGTTGTGTCTGGTAGGAAGAAATCTCCATGGAGAAATGCACAAACAGTTCAATCTGCAAGACAACTCTGCCGTAGGGCCGAACGAAAAATGGTGTAAAACTCAACTTCACCTTCATTATGACATCTATAAAGAAGTAACTATCACTCAACACTGAAACATGCAAGGAAGGCTTTCTTTGCAGATGTCATAAAAACATTAACAAGGCTCCAGCTTTATTTGCAATAGTTGACAGGCTCACAAACCCTCCTATGACGTTACCACCTGAATTTCAATCTAAGTTTGAAGAAGTTTTCCACCTTCTTTTCAGAGAAAATTCAAAAAAATCAGAGGATTAATCTGCACATCAACTCTAACGCCAGGACCAATGCTGGACCCAAACCAAACAAATACAGAAAAAATGACTCAATTTCAACTACTTAGTTATAAAACCCTAGAAGAAATTATATGTCAATTAAGTTCAAGTTCCTGCTGTCTGGATGTCTTACCCACACATTTCTTTAAAAAAGTCCTGCCTGTTATTGCTAATGATCTGGTCCAAATAGTAAACTCATCACTCACATCAGGTGTTTTCCCCCAAGCTTTGAAAACAGCAGTTATCAAACCACTGATAAAAAAGAACAATCTGGACAAATCACTACTGCAGAACTACAGGCCGACCTCTGACCTCCCATTCATCAGCAAAGTTATTGAAAAAACTGTGTGCAAACAATTAAATAGTTTCCTAACGATAACCAAATGCTTTGACTCCTTCCAATCTGGCTTCCGGTCTCACCACAGCACGGAGACTGCCCTAGTCAAAGTGTTAATGATATCCATATAAATACGGACTGTGAGAAAACCACAGTGGTGGTTCTGTTGGACCTCAGTGCAGCTTTTGACACTGTCGACCACAACATATTATTGAACCGACTGGAGATTTGGGTCGGACTCTCTGTTTCAGTGCCCAACTAGTTTGAATCTTACATAAAGAACAGGAACAATTGGAAACTTCTCATCAAAGAGGTCAAAGGTCACATGTGGTGTACCCCAAGGTTCAATATTAGGACCCCTCTTATTCAATATTTATATGCTCCCACTAGCTCAGGTTGTAACAGGAAATAATATTAGCTACCATAACAATGCAGATGATACTCAGCTCTACATTATGATGCCACCAGGTGACTAAGAACCCATCCAATCACTGAATAAATGCCTAGAACAGATAAATGCGTGGATGTGCCAAAACTTTCTCCACATGAACAGAAATAAAACTGAAGTTATTATTTTTGGACCTAAAGAGGAATGATCTAGAGTCAATGCACAGCTTCAGTTATTACGACTAAAAACTAGCGATCAGGCCTGAAACATGGGAGTAGTGATGAACTCTGAACTGAACATTCAGAGCCACATGAAGACAGTTACAAAGTCGGCCTTCTATCACCTGAAGAACATCCCCAGGATTAGAGGACTAATGTCTAAACAAGATCTAGAGAAACTCATCCACGTGTTTATCTTTAGTCGCATTGATTACTGCAACAGCGTCTTCACAGGTCTGTCCTACAAATTAATCAAACGCTGCTGCTTGCGTTCTTACTAAAAACAGGAAGATAGAGCACATAACACCAGTCTTAAAGTCCCTCCACTGGCTCCCTGTAGCTCAAAGAATAGACTTTAAAATACTGTTGTTAGTTTACAAATCACTGAACGGTTTTGCACCACAATACATTAAAGATCTGCTGTTGTTGTATCAACCTCCCAGACCTCTCAGGTCTTCCGGTTCTGGTCAGCTGAAACACAGACTTCTTTTAAATCTTGACTAAAAACACACCTGTTTTGAGTTGTATTTGAAATTTATTCAATTACAAATTTCATTATTATTAGCTGAAAGTGCTGCAAATGTATCTAATACTGACTGCGTTGTCTGCATAAAGTAGGTTAATGTTTATAAACGAGTTTTTGAAGGGCCCAGTAGGTCAATGTCCATTGGCTTTACACATTACATTTAACTGTTTTGTAGGTTAAACATCACATTTAATTGCGTTTTGGTTAAACATCACATTTAATTGAGTTTTGTAGGTTAAATATTAAAAATGTTTCATTTGCATTGTTATGGCACTTGACTTAAAGCAGTTTTTGATTGTTGATTTTATGCTGCATGACTTTGTGTTTTTGTGTTTATTATGTAAAACACTTTGAAATGCCTTGCTGCTGAAATGTGCTACACAAATTAAATTTGATTGATTGATTGACGGTAAATTAATTTATTTCCATGTTATGGAGGGGGGAGCCGAGTACTTCAGGCAGCTAAATATATTTCCAGAAAGTCTACACTCTCATATTTTCAAGAAGTCTAATCTTCGAGCCCTGCTATCAGTCAGCGTCCATCCTCTTACATCAGCAATGAAAAATTACAAATACACACAATGTGTAGGAAATCCGTGTTTTTTGACTGACTTTTATTTGTCAGGCTTAAATGACAGAAGTTGGAGAAGGACCGATTCTCTTGGCGATTAAAAAGCAACACAAAACGGTGTAAGAAGAGCTCCATGTGACACCTCGTTTATTTATTTATATTACAATTTTGTTAACAGCCGATTAAACTGAGAGTTACAAGCTTGGCATGATTGTATGAGTTGTTTTACCTATAAATCGATCAGAAGAGCCGTGAACATGGTCGGATCCTCTCTGGCTACAGTGTGCGCTCCAGACTCAGGGGGGAACAGATTTTCACAGGGCAACAGAATTCTGCACAAGACCTGCACAAAAAAACACAAAATACCACCCTTTGTGGCAGCACTCCATGCCAGTACATAAATAACTTACAGTAGTTCTCTTACCTGCTTATGTTTACAGAAATCGTCAAATAAAAAATATAAGGATTTCGCCTCTTTGTTATCTTCAGCCACACTAAAGTAGCTAGTCGAATATAGACGTTAGATAATGGGGGCGTGGTTTGTTACATACCCTATAAGAACTATCTTTTTGAGTGCGCACCATCACAGTCCGCCGCCTGCAGACTGGCGGAGTTCCGCCGGCGCTCTTCTAAATGCCGGAATCACGCGATGAAGCTTGTTCTCCACCCAGCTCCGCCGCTCGTTCACTCATACAGTGTCAGCAGTCAGACGGTTCTACTCCGCAAGCGATCGGCGTGCATGTTTGTCAAGTTTGTCTTCCCTGTTTATGGATAAATGAATTATGTAGGCTATTGCTCCCATTCTGGAGAATTCAAATAACAACCCCTCTCTGTTTTCAATTCCAGTTAGCTAAATGATAATGAAAAAAAAATTTGATATGTGGTTTTCTTGAGATAAGACATATAAGAGGTCTGCTTTAATATTTTTGTGATCGATTTCCGTGAACATGTGACAAATCATAATAAATTCGGATCACTGAGTTTTTTTGTGAAATTTGTTTGTGTGAGAGAGAAAGAGGAGTGACAAAGAAACGAGAAATTGAAACAAGAAATCGATGAGAATGCAGAAAACACAACATATAATGAGAATGAGGACCAAACAGAGAACGAGGGCAGAGTTGGAGCTGGTGATGCGCTTGACGACACCGAAACCTCGGCGCGTGCGCCGTGCCGTTAGATGAGGGAGAAGCTGTCGACATGTTTGTGGGTTTTGTTAGATGGAGATACTTTGTGTTCTTTGCTTTGCGTTGATTTTTGGCTCGTATTTTAATACTGGCCAGGATCAACCAACGTGCGGGATCATTTTGATCTTATAACGGAAAATAATTATTCTGTTCTCATTTCTACTTTTGATCATTTTTTTCTTTCGGGTTTTTCAAATTCCTTTCCATGTGATATTTGAGTTAGCTTATATGGATTAACTTTTATTTATATTGTAGTTGAAAAATGTAGGATTTACTTCCAAGTTTTGTCTTACTGTAACCAGAGCACTTCTCCTCAACGTGCCCGACATGGGGGCGATGAACAGGTTAACACTCCCGTCTTTATTAAATTTGCCTGCAATGACTTTCTAAATCCAGAAGATGTCACTGTAAGTGATGAAGCAGCACAGTCTCAGCATAGATACATAGGAAATTGGCCCATCACTACTGCTAGTCACTGTGAATGACACTCTCGGAATATTACTTATTTTGATTTGCTTTAACTATGTTTTTGAACGTGTTTTAAGAAGGCCTTACTGAAAGGAGTAGTCAACGTGAATGTTTTGAGTTGCAGCCGGTTTCAGCAGGAATGTCTGAATTCCACGAAAGATTGTGTGAAACTACATAACTGTTTTTGTTTTATCATACATGGACATGTGTTCCAGAAGATATGCTGTGTAATTCTGAATCATGTTGCAACTATGTGACCTATTTCTCTTTCTTAGAGCTGCAACGTGTATGTAACCAGGAAATGTCCCGAAACAAATAAAAAGAGACAGGATGTGTTTTCAGAGTGGTAGGAGATAACTGTAACTGAAACACATCTCTGTCCGTTTATCCTCACACCCTCTTGTCTTTATCTGATGTTCTAGGAGTTTAAACCTGACACTAGCACAACTCAAAAAAATTCGAATAATGTGTGCAATATTTCTTGCCAGTCATTTTAGTGGTGCTACAATAACTGACAAGAAAAACACATATAACAGACATTCCAAGCCTTTTTTTTCTGTTTTTTATTTATTATTATTATTATTTTGAAGATCATGGCTTACGGAACATGAAAATCTCAAATGTCTTTGAAAATTAGAATGCTGTGAAAAAGTTAATTATCTGTAAATTAGATAAGTATATTGGAAATTAATTACCTGATTAATTACCCTAATCAGAAAATTAAGTCAAAGTACCTGCAAATGATTGTCAAGCAAAATCTACTCAGATCAATTGAATTCAATTAATAGATGCTTTATTGAAAATTAAATGTTTTAGTTGAACATTCTTCAGAGTTATTGCAGATAGTGATGACTGTGGGCAGGAAAGATCTCCTGTAGCAGTCTGTACTACAGTTATTTTGAAGAACCCTCTGACTGAAGACTGGAGGTTTTTTAAGACACACCACACACAGACAAATACTAGACATGGGTGGCAAATGTTGTATTCCTCAAAGCCAAGCGTCGCTGAACCAAAGACAACATCAGAGGTAAAAAGGAGAAAAGGAAACAGACTCTTACGCAATAATCCGGAGTTCTGTTATCAGAATAAAGTAAATTCTACATTTACTTTGGAAATAAAGATCCCAGGATGTGGAAGAAGGGTGGAGAGGAATGGAATCTACATTCCAGAGTTCCCAGTCAGTGAGGATTTGGGTCACCATGTCATGTGCTGGTTCTGGTCCACTGTGTTTTCTGCAGTCCACAGTCAATTCGACATCCACCAGGGAATTCTAGAGCTAATCACGTTTCCTTCAGCTGAGGGAAGCATGAGGGCAAGCAGAATGGAGATGGGTTTCCATTCCAGCAGTTGTCTCAAACTCTAGTTCTTGAAAAGCAGAGTCCTGCAACCTTTAAGTGTGTCCCTTTTCCTGTACACTAGAATTAAATGTCTAAACTGCTGTCAATAGCATGCCATTAAACTCCACAGAGGTCTGCTAATGAGCTAATATCAGAGCCAGGTGTTCTGAAGAAGACTGGAGTTTGAGACCTGTCACCCCTCCATTAGTCTGATTTAATTTGTGAAAATGATGTAATCAAACAGACAAAATATAAAATTATAATTATTGCAGTATTCTATAACATGGCATAACTTTTGAAACCACTACTTATAGAAGGTAATGTTTACATGTTAGAACAATACTAAGTACTTGCAGAGACAATATCCACTGTTTACTGCATGTTCACGGTGAGCACAGAATTTTACTTGAGCAATAATGCTTCAAAATAATATTACCAAAGTAATATTATTACTGCAGTGCAATGCAGCTTCTCCTAGAAGTAAATTTTTGGCAAAAAGTTATTCAATTTCATGTGTCATATCTCTCCTGAATAGTCTACAGAAAGACACAAACACACACACAGGCTTTTAAGAACATCCGTTTGCCAAGGTACAGCCCCCTCTGATTTTGTTACTCTCAAAAGTCAAAGTCGCAAACAGATTTTGTGTGACTCCATTTTGGCTCTTCACCACAGGCGAATATCTACAGAACTGCACTGGTAAGGTCAGTTGGCTTGATTTTCAATGCTGTTGTTATTTTATAAAACTTTAGCTAAAATCATATTGTGAGAATCACATATAAAAATGTTACTTTCATCACTTTTCTAAACCTAAAATATAACCAGGATATAATTTCACAGATTATTTAAGGGCTAGCTCTTTTTTATTTATTTATTTATTTATTTATTTTATGTTGTGATTTTTTTAAAACTCACAAGAAGGCACGATTCTTTAGGTTTACCATCATGACTTCCTGTAAAAGTGACATTTCTAGCTAAATCAGCTTTTTGGGAACATTTAAAGTTTTACTCTTGTTGAAGAAAGGTATAATGTTTGTTAAAAAATAATAGACTTAACTTAATGAAAGTTGTCCACTCAAACTGTTTCAAGCACTTATTCATATATACTCATTGTACAAATAGGAACTGTACTTATAACTGTGGGCTTTTATATATCAGGACATAACACTGGTCTGATCTTCAGCAGGTTCTAACATTTTTAAGTCTAATAACTGTGTAAAACACCCACCAAATTCAAGCCTTCCAATATTTCTTAAATAAAATAATTAAAAATAAAAATTACTTCTCACAGCCTTGCTTTTTCATAGAATTGTAGGAAGGAAATAGCAGCCATGAACTGCTTAGATGTAGCACCTAATGTAGCAACCGCTCATCAGAAAGTGTGACCAGATGTTTGAACAGTTTGGTGGTTTAAAGCTTTGTTCTGAATACTAAGATGGAGAAACATAAGCAGCGACCCAAGAGAAGCATCTGTTCTGACGGTGTTAATTTCAGTCTCTAGCACAGCTTTTTGTGAGAAATCTGCAAGTGTTTCCTGCTCACTTAAAAATATAAAATAACTCACAATCTCAAAAGATATACAAATATTTTCATAAATATTTTTTTATGATATAGCCTGAAGTTAAGACAGGATGTTCTTTAAAAAATAAAGCTGACACTGATTAATTTCTGGTAAGAAGCCACACGATACCAGTAGGAAGGCGTAGGAGACTTTTTAATCTTGCTGATCAGCAGTTTCAGTTCCTGATTTTGGGAAAAAAAAACATCAGTGTGACAAAATGTTTATGACTCACTGGGTAAAGTTTGCTATTTCAAAACTATACTTCTCTAACTATACTTCTCTATAAGATCTTTGTAAATGGATAGGTTGGTTTGAGTTATTAAAGAATATATGTAAAGCATCAGAGTAAAATGTAGAAATATGAAGATGGGAGATGACAAATCTCAAACATTTAAGAGGTTATCAATGTAATGGATTAAATGTGAGAGTTTTGAAAGATATAACTTTAGGTCTAAATGTCTCTGATTAAGGCGTATCTCTATAGAGTCTTTACTTAATGCAACTTATTATTTCTTGTCTGGGGATATTTAGGAAAATAAATAAGTGGGACCGATTAAATTAACTAAATGCTGTTACAACATTATCTGACAAAGATCTATTAAGATAAATTTTTCTCTCAGTACTCAGTGTTCAATGAGTTTTGTTAGACTACACAGAAATATTCACATAGCCTTGTGCATGTATTTGTGAATTTTGCATTTCATTTTTTTTTATCCAGATAAAGAGAGAATGGAAATTTCATGCAGAAAAGCCCCATTTGGGATTTACGTGGCCTGTTTATCTGTACTACCTGGTTGAATCCACTTTTTACTGAATAACTTTTAGCACATTGTTAAGACCTGTCTAGGGGTGGCCAGGTCATAACACAAAGGATCCATCCTCTTCAGATCTCAAGCGATCAACACACACAAAGTTAAACATTTCATACTGTTATTTATTTTTAAAAAGATGTATTTTTTTGGACTGAGATGTTACAACAAGAGGAGCATCTGACTTCAGAGTGAGCTAATGCCGAAAACAACAAACAAAAGAAAACTATCTAAATATTAACCAACTTACCTATTTGAAAATAAAGAAACCAAATGACAAAAACTTACCTCCCTAACTAAGAAAACAAGAGAAAACTAATAAAACATAAACGGCAGCTCACTCCTACAAACTCCAGGACTTTACATGATTTTACAAACAGTGTGGTCGGTTGAGATGAGCTGAGGATGGATGACAGTAAGTATACGTCTTCAGTTTTTATATCCGTCACCTCCGGGAGGCCACCAATAGGACGTCTCTGTCATCTTCCGGGAACCAGACAGGCACCTGCGCACTCATTTGCATAATTAAAAGACGTCAGTCGTAACAACATAAATAAATGTCAGAAACATTCCTCAATATAGATTTTAATCTATATTCATATGTTAATATCAAATTAAGTACCATTAAGTGATGGTTAATATATTGAGCTGCATGTGCAGCAGGTTGTGGCCAAAACCCTTTCAGTTATGTTGGATTGTCAAGTCAAAATCGTGGGTTAGTATGCAAGTGAATGTATGAATATATGTAAGTTGGCCTTTTTAGTTATGTTACATATCTGCAATAACCTTTTGGATATGTTGAAAATAACTAATTATGTCTGTCTATAGATTTTGGGGAAGTGATTGCATATGGACATGTAGTTTTTCAACATTTTGTCTTTTTGGCTCAGACTTTCATTAGTAGTAAGAGTTTCAATCCAGACCTCTGTGTGTAACTTACAGGAAAACTGATTTTATCCTATCTCTAGTCTGACTTCTATATTTCTTTAATGTGCCACAGGAGAAACATCAGCCATGGATGATGATGACTACAACTACATGCTCTTCCTGCAGAATATGAATACAACAGAGGACCCGAACCACGTAGTCAGTGAACTTGTCCATCTGTGTGCCACAAAGACTGTTAACATGTTTGGTGCAAAATTGATCCCAGTGTTCTACTATGTTAACTTCTTCCTGAGTTACCTTGGAAACGGCCTTCTCCTCCTCCTTATCTTCAAGTATGAGAAGCTCACCACAGTCACAAACATCTTTCTGCTGAATTTGGTGCTTTCCAATCTCCTTTTTGCCTCCAGTTTGCCTTTCTGGGCTACCTACCATTTATCTGAATGGATCTTTGGAGAAGCTCTATGTAAAATGGTCAGCAGTGCTTATTTCATCGGTTTCTACAGCTCCGTCCTCTTCCTCACTCTCATGACATTTGACCGATACTTAGCTGTGGTGCATGCGCTTGCAGCTTGCAAGCGCAGGAAAAAAAAGTATGCCATAATATCGTCTGTCATTGTTTGGTGTATCAGTATTTTAGCAAGTGTTAAAGAGTTGGTTCTTCGAAAAGTGTGGGATAACACGATGCAAGGGAAACTGTGTGAAGAATCAGGGTTATCAGCAAGCAGTATGAGAGTCTGGCGTTTGGTTAGTTACTATCAACAGTTCATGATTTTCTTCCTTTTACCTCTGACAATGGTCATGTACTGCTACGCCAGGATCACACTGCGGATTCTCTCCACCCGGATGAAGGGGAAGTGTCGAGCCATAAAGCTAATATTTGTAATCATCTTCACATTTTTTGTCTGCTGGACACCCTACAATATTGTATGCTTTCTTCGAGCAATTCAAATTTCAGTTGGGGAAACTGACAAGGAAGAATCATGTTCCGCCAAACAAAACCTCGATTATGCATATTACTTGACCCGAAACCTTGCATACTTGTATTGTTCTATTAGTCCAATGTTTTACACATTTCTTGGGAAAAAGTTCCAAAGTCACTTCAACAAACTGGTGATTAAAAAAATTCCCTGCCTGTCCAGACACATTAGCTTCAACAGCCAGAGCACCAGAAGCACCTCACAGAAAACACCTCACTCTGTTTACGAATACTGAGCAAACATAAAAATCCCGATCTTTTAACAGAATGTCATAATGCACTCACGTGACATGATGACATGATACAAAAAAAAATATTATCCTCTAATAGCTTGACCTTTATGATATGTTACACATTTAACTTCCCTTTTTCTCTGCAGGCCATTGCAGACTGTAAGCCTTTAGATTTCATTTTGAATAAAATCTTTTGTTATATTTAGCCCCACAGCCATGACCTGCCAGACTTAAAACTTAGTGAACAAATATAAGTTATGTTTTGAAATCTGGTCAGTTTAAATATTACTGTTGTGAAAAATATACATTGAATGATTTTGAATTTCTTCTTATAATGGTTTTAAATATACTGATATGTTTACAAAGGTCATTTTAATGTAAAGCGTTTTCAAATTGTGATCATCTGGGAACAAACTTATATGGATGATTTTCTCTAACCGGTGAGGGAATGAAAGATTTGACAACTGTTGCAACACATCAGACTGAATCCAGGCTGAACTGTTCAGAGAAGAAGCATTGCAATGACACATCAGAACAAGAAGTAGCAGAGAAAAAGGAACACAACAGCTGAGATATGCGAAGGTCCACTTTCAGTTTCACCCTGAAATACCTTTGCATCATTGTCATGTCACTTGTTTATCTGACTGCATCCTTCCTGACATTATAATTTATACAGCAGTATATTTCTATAGCCCTAATACAGTCTATGAAATCTGATTTTTCTTTGTCTTAATCGTTTACCTAAGTATTACCTAACTTAGGTAGATAATACTAGGTAGGTATTACCTAACTAGTCATTGATAGCATTAGCTTACTTTTTAAATTGTCATGTTTTCTTTTTAATTATAATTACTCTGTATAAAAGGTGGAATAATCAGTAAAAATAGCGTCTGAACATGTATAACCTAACAGCATTTAAAACTCATAGATATAAATGATCTTCCAAATGTCAAACGCTTATTTTCTGCATTTAATTTCTTTCATGTAAACTTAATGGAAAAATATTCTGAATCTTGTCTTATTGAATGTTATGTTTGTGGATATGAATTATAAAGCTTCTCTTTTGTAATTGGACCATGGACCTGTGTTTAATACACGTCAACATAAAACACATTTGTCACACTGCAGTGCTGTGATAAAATTAATTTAAAAACACTTTTCTCTAGATTCTGTTAAGTCGTGCGGTGCACTGGACATTATTTTAATAGTTCAATCAAATGTCAAATTTAAAAAAAACAAAATAAATTTTAATCCAAAGCAAGAGGTTTTTATCAGGCGAAAAATCTATTTACTAATCATGTAAAGCAGCACAAATACAGGATGTGTTAGCATGCATTGAATGACATGACAATTGTAGGCCTCATTCAGGATAACAGTGAAGTGAAATACATAAAAGAGGTACAACATCTTGTGGACTGGTGTACAATAAACAACTTGTTCCTGAATGTCGACAAGACAAAAGAGATTGTTATCAACTTCAGAAAATCTTGACCCAAACACACACCACTCCTCATTGTTGACAGAGCAAGAGAGATCATTAGCAGCGCTAAGTTCCTGGGGGTTCACATTACAGACAACCTAAGCTGGACACCTCACATCTCTTCCCTAGTGAAAAAGGCACAGCAACACCTGCACTTTTTGAGATGAATGATCCTCTCCACCTTCTACAGAGGAGCCACTGAGAGCCTCCTGACCAGCAGCATAGCCCTCTGTGCTTGGTTAAATATTTTTCACATTTCCTCTAAGTGTACCAATTCTGTTGTTGACAATTGTACAATTCTGTAATAGTATAATGGCAATGTACTCTTGAAAAATGTGAATATATTGAAAACACGACATCATTTTTTTCCATTGGAAAGTGTGAGGAAAGTCCTTCTGTATACTGATACTGATATTTTTTGCAGTACTGTAGTTTGTATGAATCATGTAATGTACAAAGTGGCAAAGAATAATAATAAAAGACTTTAAGTAATTAAGAAGTGTACTCCATTAGCAATATTAGCAAATCAAAGGTATAATTGGGGCATACTGTAATCACACTACTAACATTAAATATGTAATACTTATATACTTAGAAGACATTCTAAATATATTTTAAATGTAAGTTGATCACAACAATAGTACACTTAAAATATTCTAACCAAAGCACGTTTATATTGCATAAAAAGCTGTAGACTTGAAGCATACAAAGTATAACTTTACTTGTTCCAAAAAAGCATGTTATAGCACACTTTCAATTGTGATTTTCTACAATTTAATTACTATTAAAATACACTAAGTACAAAATTAGTTGTTCCAAAATAACACCTTTCAAGTATACAGATGATTAGTCTGGCTTCAAGTATGCTAAAATGTAACATGTGTAGTACTGTATATTTATTTTTCACCTGGGGGATCTGAAGCCAGGCTTCGAGGCTTGTCCTGAGGAAAAGGGAGCCAATCAGTTGGTTTGCTGACAACAGCATGACTGACAAAAACCAATGCCTCGCACTACATGGACAAGTGACTGCTTAATTTTGCTTGACGGTTTTCAAAATAAAAGCGCGATAAGCCATGGCGCTTCATGGGTTGTAGGTAATTTGGTAGAGCATTAGAGCATCTTAGGAGAGTATAGTCATCAAAAGTTGCTGAAATAAAAGGAACATTGACCAACATATTTGATATGCATTGATGATTTTGATGATGGCACTCTTCAAAATGTAATGTTTGTTACTGGTTGTTCTCAATTGCTGACAGTGTTTTTATGACTTTATATTTTTGTGTTCCTATGGTGTAAAGCACTTTGAACTGCATTTTTGCTGAAATGTGCAGCACAAATAAATTTGATTGATTGACAGAAATGGAGCATGCGAGAGGACTCTGACATCTGGGAATACTTTGAGATGATCCCTCACAATAAAATTCTTAAATAAAAATAACCCTTCTACCTTCCAATTTCTCATCTTCTGGATATTTGCACTATTATTTGTAGTCTGATCAATGAAGATATATCAGTCTTACACAGAAATAGACTGAAAGCTGTTGCAAGATTAAAATTCTGTGTTGCTTAATATAAGTGATCAGAGCCAATTAGAAATCCATGAAAAAAGAAAAAGAAACAAGTCGAAACACAAACAATACTGTCTGCCCCAACCAGCACCGCAAGACACTAAAATATAAAATGTCTTTATTGTCAAATTAGTCTATGACATAAAAGAAAACATAACTAAACTACTGCACTTTGAATGGCCTTGTTGCTGAAAATGTGCTATATAAATAAAATTACCTGCCTACTCTCTGACAGTCAACATATTCCAGGATTAGTTTGGCTACAAATCACCTTAGTAACTTAAAAAGATCAAAATCTTTAAGTTAAAAAGGATTGAATTGACTCTCCTGTTACTAAACATGAGTTTGACAAAAACTTTGTAACAATATTGCTAATTTGTTGATTTATCTGGGTGACGAGGCTGTTGCAGTTTCAGCAGCAGATGTCGCTGGTGAGGAATGAACGAGGCAAAGAGTAATGAATCTGAGCAAAGCAAAGGGCTGGAAAGCTTCATTGCTTCTGGAGGCTAAACTTGGCCATCAGAAGTCTTTGAAAGCAACAGTGTTTTCAAAGACCAACTTAGTCTTTAAGAAGTTGGAGTGTTACTGAGAGAAAACCATGCTCTGGATTTTCTACCTTGTCTTAAGAAGTCATTAAAATATTTTTTTAATGACTTCACCCAACAATGGCAGACTTCTTATCATGCCTAAATTCCGCCACTAGATGACACCAACGAACACTTCCACACATGTAAATGTCAACAAACTGACATGCAACAAGATAAATAATATTATGTTCTCTTTGGAATCAATAAAGTATTTTTGATTTTGAATATAGGTGATGTGGTCAACATGAAGCCATTCTATGGACTTACGCCAGGGAACATTTTTACAAATAGAAAAACTGTTTCACCAATCACAATTTTCTTGTTTATGTTAGTAAAAAATAGCGCAAGTCAAGTTCGACCTCTCAAAGTGTAGCTGTCAGCTCTATGTAGTTTCATGGACTCACGTTCTTATGTTTATAGAGACTCTGTGCAGCCAGGACTAGTTTTTCTTTTCTGAGTCGTGATCTTGATGTGTTAAATTTGAACAGTTCTTTGTTTTACATATTTTTATGTACAGTATTGTGAGAACATCTCGGCGCGTCCTGCATCTGAGCCCTTCAGGAGCTTTAGTATTGTTATTCATCATGGGATGTACCATACCGTAAGGAGGCAGGGGTGGATGATGTCCTTTCCTTTGGTTGGACACCTTCTGTTTCTTTGCCTGTCTGCCTGACAATGGAGCCGCAGCCCTACGGCGGTCTGGACGGAGACTGAGCGGTGTGGACCAATATTCCCTCGGTTTTTGGTGTTTATTAGGGGAAACAAGGCAATAGGCAGCAAGCTGAGCGAGGCAGACATCCATTCTGTTTCATCGCAGAGAGAAAACGAAGTCTGCTGTGTTATCGACACACACTGTCAGCGGGGGGCGGGGAGAGACACCTGGAACCGCTCAGTTTTCGTCTTTGTTTGCCTTTTCTGTGAAGATGTCCGCTTTGACTGGGATGTTGATGCTGCTAGTTACGTCTCTCATCATCACATCTAATGGCGCATTGTCAGCATCCCGTAAGTATATTATCATCTCTCTCTCTCTCTCTGCTTCTGTGTGTGTCTCTCAGACACGCACACACACAGCTTTTTTTTTGCGATATATGAAGACAGTTGTTTTGTGTTGTAACTGGACTATGCAGGGTGGTCCGTTGAACGAGATCAGCGGCCCAGCATCACCAACCGCGCGATACTTTCATTCATCAAGGACGAGAGAAGCAGAAGCTGCTTCCTGTAGAAAACACAGAGGCAGGGCCGGTATATCGGTGAACCTCGTCAGATTTTGATGGGAAGCACAGATAGTTGGAACAACCTGCCCAATCCTCCATGGCGCCTTAACGAAATTAGTTTTTGGACCCTCTATTTCTGCTTAGATTAGATCATTGGCATACCTGCTATAAACATCTCCGGCAGTGATGTTTACATTGTACACTATATGTATGTATCATAGGCTTCATTTATCGGTTTGTCAATTTATCCATGATATTGCAGTTCATTCATTTTTGTCTCTGAGCACCACTCAGGGTCGTTAACCAGTTTCAGGACCCGACCAGAAGCCCTCAGTGTAAATTACCTTGAGAATTAATGAGATTTGGTCATATGTAAAAACAGGCTTTAATGCCGGGAAATGATCAAACATTACAAACCAAACATGTCATACAAATGGATCAGATAGAGAGTTACATTCACCATCCAGTGCTGTGGGCCACATAGAAATCATTACTTTAAGAAAAAAAATCAGTTCCACTTGGTTTCACCACCACTTTAGGGCACAGGGGCCCTAAGCAGCTGCTTAGTTTGCTTTGGCTTGGGACGACCTGCTGTGGGGACAGGAGAAAGACTGGCTGGATATGGACTGAATTGAACTAATTCAGTTGATGTGTGAATAGGATACACCAGGAAAAAGAAAAAAAATGACAGCAGTTTTGCTTTTTGTTATCACCTTTACACTTCCAGCTTCTTCTAAAGTGAATAGAAAAAGTTTTTCACCTTGTTCTGTAACAACAATGATAACCTTCCAGAATTCATTCACTCTATTTGCTCCAGAGCCTGTAGTGTGGAGTAAGCTTTCCTTAGCTCTGTGACCAGCCTCCTCAGCAGCTCAGAGCCAACTTCAGTCCTCCGTTTCAACAGCAAAAGACAAGCTTGAAAAAAGTCAATTGCTCAAGACTATTTTGAAAACATGTCAGAATGTTGTTAGAAGGTAATAGTGTGAACATTCATGAAACTCATGGCTAGATACAAGTTAAAATCCAAAACAACAATCAAAAATAACACACAAAACATGATAAATCCAGTTTGTTTGGTTTTTTCCCCCCTGTCTTTCTGCATAAATATACAGAGTGAAAATAGAAAAGGCACTTCAAAGAGTTCATGAGTGTACCTGAAGGAAACACAGAATTCCTTCACACTCCGTTCAGTCGAGACACCATTAATTAGGCTGTTGGTTTTTTTTTTAGCCAAAATGTATATGTAATTTTGTTGATGAGAAAGTACTTTTATATTCTGATTCCAGTTATCTGAAATTCCAGTTTTTGATGAAATGTCATTGTTTACTTTATTTAGTGTGTAGATGATTTCTGTTTCACCTTGCAACTGCTATTACAGAATAGACAACTTACTGCTAAAGGTGATCTTTGCCTTTTTTTAATCTTGCTGGTTTAGGGAAGTGTGATGACAGCTTGGTAACACCCCTTCCCATCAAATCCTTCAACAGCTCGTCAGAATATGGCAGAGGATATGCAGCTGCTTTTGCTAAACTCAACAGAATACAAGGTATGGTGGTGTAATGTCAAACGCTTTGCAATTCCTGATGCTGTGTGAACATTGATTGCCTTTCTAAGAATGTTCATTCTTTATATCTTCTGTTTTATTGAAGCTTTTGCTTATGTGATTGTTTAAGAAGAGGGTGTCTTTCTTTCAGTTTGGAGGGGTGATATTTTAATATTCTTAATGGATCGGAGAGCAGAGACAATTAAAAACAGTAGCGTAGGGAGCAGATGTCACTAGCATACATTTTCTATATTTAGTTCAGTTCAATGTAAAGCTGCATAATTATTCTAAATACCATTGTGATTTCAATGTGAGTACATCAACAGGAGGGACTGCTTGGACGGAAATGTATAGTCTCTATACATTCCGACTCTGCTCTCAAATCATATCGTTAACTAGTTAAATGGAAGTTCACAGTTTTTACAATCACGTATGCCTAATGTCAGTGATGTTTGTCTCACAAAGGGTTTGAACCCGCATCCTCTTGGACCAATACCCCGCACCTCAACTGCTGCGCCAGCTAATGCTCAAAGCAGGTGGCGGGGACATTAGAAAAACCTGAGTAAAATGGGGGCTCGTTATAATTAATGTCATCACTGTAATATTTAGCAATCAGTTGTTTGCACATTGCTGAAGTGAGACATACACTGCATGTCTCTGCACTGAGTTCACTCACAGACTGAATAGTTAGTGTTGTTTGCTTTGCTCTACATCTCACCTTTTTTACAGTGGCATTACGCCTTATAGTAGTGGATGTAGGTTTATTATAACCCCTGGTGGTTAATTGGAGGTATAACATCGGTAGATCAATTTTAACTCTTCAGTGTTTTGTGAAACATTCCAAACACAGGATGGTCTGAAATGATCCAAAGTGACAATCCTTGATAAAGGCTTATGTAACTAGACATAGGACAGGATAGAGCTTATGTTCTGTCTACAACATGAATGGATGTTGTTTTCTCTGCCCACTTGCGCTTTTAATGTTTTTCTCTCAGGTCTGACCTGACTACTTGCAGCGGTAGATCTTTAGTACTTCTGCTCTGTTCTACTGGAAGTTGAGTCTGTGATAAAAGTCATTAAATGTTGTGTTTGAAACTTCTATTGAGAAAACTTCAGAAGACTTTGAAATTGCTCATCACTTTGATCCTAGAAAGGTCTAGGGCAATGTTTTTTAGTTCTAGTCTTCAGGGACTACTGAACGGCATGTTTCAGATGTTTCCCTACTGCCACACACCTAACTTTAATAAGTCATTCTTCTGCAGTACTTGATTGCATGCAATCATTTGAATCAGGTGATGTGGAAAAGGAACACATCTAAAATATGCAGGGCAATGGTCCCTGGGGACCGGAACCGAGAAACACTAGTCTAGGGCCAGGACAGTAGTCTGCCTCACTTAAGGCAAAAAAAGTCAGAATCTACCAGGGATGACAATTCATTTCAGGATCGAGTCACTAAATAATTTATAATACCATCATGACTTCTCACTCAGATGTAGACTGTTGATTAAAAGTATATATCCACAGTGAAGTGAGTTCAACAAAATAAGTTTTAATCATCTGTTTCTCTGTATTGACAGGAGATTTGTCATGTTTCTCTGACTTGGCTTAAAAGAAGACACACATCTAAAAAACGAGATATTAGTGAAAAACTCACATTGAGATTGTTTTTTTTATGTTCTTTGCTCACCAGTGGCTGATTTTAAATTCTCCAACAAGCTTTTCCTGACTCAAAGTATTATTGTTTTGGAGAGGCTAACCCTTGGACCTTTGCTGCATGTAAACTGTAAATAAAGACCACTCGTGTCAGAAAAACCACTAAAAGAAAGTGTAAATATAGTTAGAAATATTTTTTTCTTTCCTAGACATCATGTTTTTTTTAGCTATGTATGAACACATGGATCTGGAGCTTGCCTGTTGCCAATTCACATTTTATTGTAGCCCACTCATTACTCAATGGTTAGATCGATTCAGCCATGGCTCTTGTCCAGAGTTTGTGTTTTTGGCCTTGATTGTAGCAACGGTGAATTTGTTGAAAGCAGAAATAAAATGTTCATGAGCTCCATAGCAATGAGATTAGAGCCATCAGTTAAAGGAAGACAAATAGATTTGATAAAAACAGAATAAATCTTTGTGGCAACTGAGTTATACCTGAGAGAAACTGAAGGAGTAGATCAATTTTTAATTTTTTCTTCCTCCCCTGTTTTTAAAATTTCTTACTATGAACAACCCAACACCTAGGTGCTGGAGGCTGGTCACCTCTGGATACAAATCGTTACCAGTGGCTGCAGGTAGACCTGGGCTCTAGGAAGCAAATAGTTTCCATAGCAACTCAGGGGCGCTACAGAAGCTCCGATTGGACAAGTCAGTACCAGCTGCTTTACAGTGACACAGCCAACAACTGGAGGCCATATTTAAAGGATGGAAACATTTGGGTAAGATTAAGATGAACATTTTATTTGCAGAAAAAAGCACAGTTTTGTCACACAGACAAACATGTAGTTTGAACAGTTTTATTTTCAATTAAGTTAGTTCATTTTATTCATATAGCATCAAATTTACAGAAAATGTCATCTCATTCTTTAAGCAAAAACAGGTTTAATTTAAATGCACCCAATTAAAATCCATATTAATTTCAAGTATCCTAAAATGTCTCCAATTCATTACAAATATCGAAAGCCATCAGATATATGGTTCAGTCATTACAACAAACAAAATAAAGCGTAGCTACTTGAGTAACTGTAACCCTCTGGCAGAGTTAACATGCTGTCTCTAAACCTCACACAATTATTATGCTGCATGATCTGTTATACAATGTCTTTTGTTCTGAAATACACCGTGTTCCAAATTATTATACAAATTGGATTTAAGTGTCATAAAGATTAAATTTTGTTGTACTATTAAATGTATAGATGGTATTGTGTGACAGGGGTCTTTGAATCACTATAATTAATCTCAGAGAGCTGGTTGACTAGTTTGTCTGGTAAACTCAATTAAAGGAAATCTACTTAAGAAGGATGTTCCACATTCTTAAGTAGGCCACAGGTTTCAAGCAATATGGGAAAGAGAAAGGATCTCTCTGCTGACAAAAATCATCAGATAGAGTAGTGCCCTATGACAAGGTATAAAAATATTAGATATTTAACCAAAATTGAAGTGTTACGGTACTGTGAAGAGATTTGTGGCTGATTCAGAACATAGATGGGTTTGTACAGATAAAGGCATAATGAGGAAGGTTTCTGTTAGACAAATTCATGGGATTAAGAGAGCAGCTGTTAAAATGCCCTTACAAAGCAGTAAACAGTTATTTGAAGCTGCTGGTGCCTCTGGAGCCTCAAGGTGGAGGATCCTCCAGAGGCTTGTGGTGCATGAACCTACTATTCAGCCCCTAACCAGAGCTCACAAGCAGAAACAGTCACAGTGGGCCCAACCGTACATGAAGATTAATTTTCAAACAGACTTGTTCACTGATGACTGCTGTGCAACCCTGAATGGTCCAGATGGACACAGTAGTGGATTGGTGGTGGACGGCCACCACGTCTCAACATGACTGTGACGTCAGCAAGGAGGTGGTGGAGTCATGCTTTGGGCCGAAATCATGGGGAGAGAATCATTGGTCGGCCCCTTCAAAGTCCCCAAAAGTGTGAAAAAGACCTAAGCAAAGTATATGGACTTTCTGACTGATCACTTTCTTTCATGGTCCAAAAAGAAGAGCCGTACCTACAGCAGCAAAATCATCTTCCTGCATGATAATGAACCATCTCATGCTGCAAGGAATACCACTGTGTCATTGGCTGCTATGGATATAAAAGAGGAGAAACTCATGGTGTGGTCACCATCCTCCTCTGACCTCTGACCCTATTGAGAACCTTTGGAGTTTCCTCAAGCAGAAGATCTGATGGTGGAATTTAGTTCTGGGAGCTCTGGGAAAGTTTTCTAACATCCTGCAGAGAAATTCAAGCAGAAACTTTCCACAAACTCACACGTTCAATGGATGCAAGAATTGTGCAGGTGATATCAAAGAAGGGGTTCTATGTTAACATGTAACATAGAACATGGCAACTGAGTTATACCTGAGAGAAACTGAAGGAACATGTTACATGTTAAGATGTAACATGTTCTGTCTGTTAAGATGTTTTTGATTGAAATAGCTTTTGATTTTAGTACATGTGACCACTTAATGCTGCACATTCAAAGAATGAACGTTTGCAGTTCTTTATAATCCATAAAGTGTTTAGAAAATCTGCTGTGCATAATAATTTGGAATAGTGCATTTTAAGTTTTTTAGTTTTGAAAAAAAATACTGTTCTTATGGGGAACTTTGTTCAGTAAAATTTGATTTAT
Source organism: Poeciliopsis retropinna (assembly GCA_010277075.1). Classification (NCBI taxonomy): domain Eukaryota; kingdom Metazoa; phylum Chordata; class Actinopteri; order Cyprinodontiformes; family Poeciliidae; genus Poeciliopsis; species Poeciliopsis retropinna. Next base: position 9,412,941 of record VMRM01000021.1, read on the forward strand.
ACTGTAATAGTTCATGACTTGAAAATTATACTGACTATCATTTGCATTGACCATTTAAGAAAATCTGAGAAAATATCACTTGCATAATAATTTGGAACACAGTGTAATGACTACTAAGTGAGGATGTGTAACAGAACACTAACTAGTAACTGGTTAGTCTTCCATTAAAAATTACTTTTGAAGAATCTAATAATAAAGAACCTTGAAATAGATGGTCTCATTTATAGTTCCAGTCAGTATTACTGTTGCAGTAAAACACAAAGACGGCAATCATCTAATTACAAGAAATAGAAATACAACATAATTTATTGCAACAGAAACTACAGGAATAAAATATTTTACTCTATGTGAATGAATCTATATAATACATAAGTTTCACTTTTTGAAATGAGTGACAAAGCATTGGACTTTTTCACTATATTGTAACTTTTATTTGCTGTGGTCCTATCAAATTTCAGAAACTGAAGAAAATATTCAGTAGTTCTTTAATTGTGGAAGATTTAAAACTAGTCTCAATAAATTAATTCCTTTTAATTTCCTGAGGACAGCTTCCTTCAGTCAGAGATAGCAGAAATTGGAGCTCTCCATCTACTCTGATAGGAGTATTTTCTCACATGTACTGCTATATGACTGCAGGTGATAAATGTCAGTCTGATACATTTTATCTGTTTAGTAAATTAAAGGGATTGATTACTGTACTGACTCACAGGGACTTTTATCATTTTGTTCATCAGTCGCAACCCCAAATTATTTTATCATAAGTTTTTACATGAACACATCAAATCTGATGTTAATACATAACATACATATGTATGGTACTACATACATATATGTTATGTAACAGAACAATATTTCCAGCTCATCTCCAGCTCATCTAAGTAAAATTTTCTAAGACCTTGAAACCCTTTATCCAAAAGGAACAAAACACAACAATGGAAATGTATTTTATTGCAGCAGAAAAAGTGAGTGAAAATAAAACAGCCTAATATTAATCGCATGTTTCAGACATTTAAGGGGAATAATAACAGTGAAGATGTTGTACGTGAAGAATTACAACATGCCATAGTGGCCCGCTACATCCGCTTCATCCCACTCTACTGGAGCCAAAAGGGGCGGATTGGAGTCCGCTTGGAACTCTACGGCTGCTCATATTGTAAGTAGAAATGCACAAAGGAACAACCAATGTAAAAATTGTGAACTGTGATCGACTGAATATAATACAATTATTGTGTGTTGCTGAAAATTAACTGGATCTTTTAATCCTTTAAGTACCTGGAGATTTTTTAATAGAAAACAGAACTGATTTATGAATAACTGCCAAAACTCTTAGGTTAGCACTCTTAGACATTTGCTGGTTTATGATTCCATATTAATTCCTTATGCAAAACATTAAATTTTACTTTCTTTTTCCTATATCTCTAAGGGGCTGATGTAATCAGTTTTGATGGCCATAGCATCATCTCTTATCGCTTCAGGAGTAAAAAGATGAAAACTGTGAAAGATGCTATTTCTCTAAAGTTTAAAACCACAGCCAGAGACGGTGTGCTGCTTTATGGAGAAGGACAGCAAGGAGACTACATCCTGCTGCAGCTACACAGGGCAACAATGGAGCTGAGCATCAACTTAGGTAGGAACATTAAAAGGTGAAAGGACTGCATATATTATGTTTCAGAAATGACTTGTGGGATGTTTATCACCTGTGTTGTTTGTGTTGCTTTTCTCCAGGTAGCAGTCAGTACAATCTGATTAAGGGCCACACCTCTGTAACCAGTGGAAGCTTATTAGATGATGGACACTGGCACTATGTTGTCATTGAGCGTTACCGTAGAAATATCAATTTTACATTGGACCACCGAACTCAACAGTTCAGGACTAATGGAGAGTTTGAGCACCTGGACCTCGATTATGAGGTAAACTGTCTATAAGTCATGCTGTCAAGCAACCCAGGGATCCATTTTGTTCAGTCTTAAACATTTTTTCTTTAATCATCATTAACTAACTACATCATATAGAGAGGATGGCTGATGTGCAGAAAATTCTATAAAATATATTTTTTTGTGGTTTCCTTTTTAATATTCATATTATCATATTAATATTCCAATTCATATCAGAATTGGCCAACAAAAGTTGTTTTGTTCTATATTGGTATTGATCAGATATTTTTGTGAGGGGGAAGGAAGGAGTTGGTCATGTGTTATTTATTTTGCTATATGATAGTGATACTGTGCAGGGGAGGTGTTTAACTGGTAGTTTTTTCACTGTATCCAAATTGTATGGATTTAGACACAATTAATTTAATTGTTCATCTGAGCTGGGAATGTCAAAATGCATGTTGTCCTAAAAACATTAAAGAAAATCTTTTATTGTCTCAAACAAAGCATCTCAGTTTTAGAAATGTTAAGTCTAAATTAGTTGTTCTTTCATTGGAAGGATAATTCATCATTACAATACATACAATACATAAGACTACGTAGTACATTGTTTTAATCTAAACGTTTGTTGCCGTGTTTCTTAAAAGCAAAATTTGCCACAGAGCACACCAGTCTGACTCTCTTCTCTCATCTTTTCATTTGTATTTGAAAGCATTGTTCAGGCTGTTTACGTCCAGACAGGTGTGACTCCAATTTACTCAAATGTGTCAAATCAGACATTTGTGGAAGGAATCCCAATGCTTGGCCCAAGTCATACATTTTAAAATTTTTGTCTAAAAAGCTATTTAAAAAAAGGTTTTTGATATTCATTTCCCTCTTTGTCTGACAACATACAGCTCTGGAAAACATTAAGAGACCGCTGCACTGAACCCCATGAAAAACTTCATGGTTGTTTCACCAAATAATGATTTCTGAACTCTTCTTGAATTAAAACTTTAGTATTGTTGTTTCTAAATTAATATGAACTTGTTTTCATTGCATTACTTGAGGTCTGAAAACTGCATCTTTTTCATTATTTTGACCATTTTTTATTTTCTGCAAATTAACTAAATCTTTTTGAATTTCAGAGACATGTCAGTAGGTTGTAGAATAAAATAACAATATTCATTTTACTCAAAACATATACCTATAAAAAGTCAAATTAGACAAACTGATCATTTCAAATGGTTTCCGAATTTTGTCCAGAGCTGTATTTAAATGTCATTAATTGTGTGGTGAATTTCACACATTCACTGACCACACTGTTGAGATGTTTCATTCTAAATGAAAGCGTGTTTAGTGATAACAACCCAAACTGCGCTCTGTGTTTTCTCAGCTTACCTTTGGAGGACTTTCTGAATCTGCAAGAATGAGTTTAGGTGGCAAAGAGAATTTTGCTGGCTGCATGGAAGGAATCACCTACAATGGAGACAACATCACCAGCTTAGTGCGCAGGAAGAAGGTGGACACCTCCAGCTTTGTAAGAGTCCCTACTTTTTCTTGTACGTTTCTTGTTTAACATTTTGTTTGAAAAGCAAAAAGGAATCATAAGGTATTTTTATAGCCATATTAGGAGATATCAGCCTTAATATTTTCCAAATTTTAAATGTGCTTTGCAAAATCTTTCCAACAAACCTGACAAAGTCTCTCTGGTGTGTCTAAGGTGTGACTTTATGAAAAAAGATAGACACTTCATTTCAGTGTATATGTTATATAGCTATATAAATAAACTGCAAAGGTCATGTATTCACAGGATATTGATGGGTTGGCGCTGAATGTGCAACAATTTTAAACTTCTGTGAGTGTTTTTTGGTGGGGAGAAAATCAAATTTTTGATTCATCAAGATGCAGATCAGGACAATTATACTAGAACAAGAAAGACAAGAAACATCAAAACTTTCTCTTTATTTATGACCAAATTTCCAAAAATGGAATTCTTAAGCATGTAAGAGCAGCACCAGGTTAGTTAATGACAGTCCTGCAAAGCAATGCTTTAGTTTTTTCCCTGGTCATCACACCTGAATCATTAACAGGCCTCTGCAGAATGTTGACATGAAGATGTGTGGACTGTTTGAATCATTTATGGTGAACACAACATCACATGTACAAGTTAGTTGTTACTTGGCTTACTCAGCTGGCCATAAGAGGATGAGCAGCTAAAATCTTTCTTTTCCTCTGCCTACATCCCCCAGAATACTGTCAATGAATAATTTCAATTAAATTATTGAACAGTTTATTGGATGTACTTTCTGTTAAGTTGATCACATGCCTATACATATTGTTATTGATTTATTGCCCAGCCCTACCTCTGGGTTAAAAAAAACTCTCTAAACTCACCACTGCTGCTCTGATGCTACCTGTAGCTGCTCAAACACACATCACTGCTTTGCTGTACACTGCAGCAGGTGAAATGTCGATATTGGAGCACCATGACACAATGTGACAGCTGCTGTGGTGTAGAATAGTGTCGTAAGTTTCTAAAAGCTGCCTTGTTAATTAGTGCTGGTTTAGTATAATCCTTGAATTTGTCCTGACAATTTGGTACATTTTTAGTTCCATTCACAGGTAAAAGTCAATTAACAAAAACAGTTCCAAAAACTTGCAGTTTGCTTTGTGAGAGACTCCAACACTGATTGGATGCTTAAGTCTAAGTACCCACAGTGAAACAGCAATGGCTCTTTAAATCATTTATGGTTCCCCCACTTTGATAATCTCACAGTGGAGTCAATTTCACATTTCACATGACTCAATCAACAAATTACCTAGATAATTTCTTATTGATTTTGATAAGCTAGTTGTAATGCTAGCTTATCAAAGCAATAATGACCAGTTGTGTCTGTGGAATTCCTAATATTTTGTATTGTTTTCTTTGCCATTTGGTTTGTTTGGATTTGCAGTTCAAAATGAGAGGTATTCAGTGAGATGCATTCTCAAACCTAAAGCTGTTCACAGTCGTAGTCAAGAGGCCTGATAGTCAGATTGACTCACACGGTCAAAGACTGTTTTAATAAAAATAAAGTCACGAGTGGAAGATCACTGAATCATAAGCACTTGGGAAGCAAGAAGTGGTTTGTTTTGCCTTTTTGTGGTTTTTTCTTGCAGCTAATTTTTCTACCACTGGATTTATGTTTCACTGCAGCGTAACCTGACATTCACCTGTGCTGAATCCAGCTCTTTTCCTGTCTACTTCAACTCCACATCATTCCTGCGGCTGCCGGGTCAGAGGGACAGTGACACTCTCTCAGTAAGTCTGTCTTTCAGGACGTGGAATCCCAATGGAGTGCTGATGTTCACACAGCTGGCTGAGGGTTGGTTGGAGCTATTACTGATTGAAGGCAAGATCACTGTCTACATGAATGTGACACAGAAGAGGAGCACACGTATTGACATTTCATCAGGTGAGCTCAGCTCTGTGTTTAGAATGGCCTTGAAAAAACTTTTGGTTGCTTGGCTTGTGTGGCAGAAAGCAAGTGGAGACAAGTGAAAGGTGGATTGATTGATCATTTTATTAAATTTGATGAAAATATGTTTATATAGATTATCTAAACTATGAGATTTTGTGACTGGATGTGCTCGGAGATCACTGACCAATAATCTTATGTACGGAGAGGTTTGAGGAATTCTGTCTTGACAACAGATAGAATCCTCTGTGTGTTCTGGCTTTGGGCTGCAGAACTACCTCAAGATCCACTCCTAGGAAAAGACTCCTCCTAGAAAGAGTGGAGTCACGACTGTTAGAACTAAACAGGGTCAAAGTTGTTTTCTCTCATTGTGTTGGAAGTGTGGTACGGATACTTCAACAAATATTTTACCATGAAAGTTTTATGTGGACAGATGGTGTTAAGATTGATATCCTTAAGATTATATTACTCCACTTTCACGCCTGATCTATGGCACAACTGGTTGCTTATTTTGGCACATTTAGAATTTCTGAAACTTCCCAGGTATACTATGGTAATGTGGCAAGTTTTGATATCTGGGTCTTTGCCACAACATTCTGTGACATAAGAAATTTCTCATTTTACTGGAAATTCTGGATCTTCAAAAACCCCATGAGGAGAAAACCTTCTGCTACCAGAAAAATAATTGTGATACTTGAATGTTCAAATAAAATCAGATTTTCATTTTTTAGGTATAGGCCTGAATGATGGCCAGTGGCATAGTGTCCATTTAAATGCACTGGACAACTATGCCATGCTAACGGTAGATGGAGATGAAGCATCCACTGTTAGGACCGCTATTCCTGGCCAGATCAAGACAGGAGGAACCTACTACTTTGGAGGTGATTGATACCTTACCTCATTTACTTTTACCAACACCAAAAAAAAAAGATGATGACTTACTTTCCAGTATGTTCTCCTAAGAGTCACTTCTATGTGCACAGTTTAAATGTTAAAGGAAAGGAAAGTGATAGAAAATGATGCTCTGAAATGATTCAGATACGGTTTTCTGTTTTGGGTCTTTTGCTTTTGACTTTAGCATCTCAAAGTGATTACTTGAAACTACAGAAACAAAAACACAGCTAATAAAAACTTTCAGGTTCAGTTAGAAGCCAACAATTAGTATTTTATATATTTTTGGTATTTGAATGAGTCAAACTCTCTCCTAACTTGGGAGTATATTTAAATGTATATGATTTGTATCATTCTTAAGGATACTTCAGTGTTTTAGAATATCATTATTTTGCCCCCACCTGTCAGTGGTGGGTACATTGTAGAAAATGTTATGGCAGTGAAAGCTGTTTTTGATTCTGCAGAAAGTGGTGTGATAGCTCAGCAGGTTTGGACCCAGACTATTGTAATAGTGCTACACTTTCTAGACCAATAGGGATGTTCTGAATGAGATATTTTGCTGGGTTGCTTTCAGCTCTATCTTGCATATTTCTACTCAAAGGTTCACATAGCTGTTTGTTGGTTAATATGTTTTCTATTTCAAAATTTACAACATTTACTAATGATGGTGTTTTTCCTTTTTTTTTTTTTTTTTACCATCTTCAGGCTACTTCCCACACACTAGCATTTGGTCACTACAGCGCTCTTTCCAGGGCTGCATTCAGATGATCCACATAGATGACCACCTGGTGGACCTGCGGGGTGTGGAGGAGGGTGACATTGGAACCTTCGAAAATGTTAGCCTGGATATGTGTGCAATTATAGACAGGTATATTTCTGAGAAATACTGCAAAAATACAAATTTGGAAAATTTTAGTGAGTTCCTGATCACCGGGAGGCTTTAGGCTTAAAACTAACTGTGGTTAGAGCGTTGTGATTCTGCAGCTCCTCTTATGATTTGGAAAGAGAAGAGTTCTTGTTGACTTCACATTATTTTCCTACTGCCATGTGTGAGGACAGGTGTGTTCCCAACCACTGTGAGCATGGAGGGAAATGCTCCCAGACATGGGATACATTCAGCTGCAATTGCAGTGGTACTGGCTACTCTGGAGCAACATGTCATACATGTAAGTTCACACACAGATCACCTAGAACTGCATGCCAAATATTTAGTGAATTGTAGCTTGAGATACTTTCTAACCACAAAGACTTGGAGGATTTGTCAATGTCAGTTTTATTTATAAAGCACTTTAAAAACAGATATTAACTGTACCAAAGTTCTGTGCAGTATTCATAAAGCACAGATAAAACACAATACAATTGAGTGCTGTTGTCATGTTGGGTTAAGTCTTTTTACCCACATACAGAACACATTCAGGAGAACAGGAAATTTGATCAAATGATGAAATGTGAGGTTGTGTGGTTCTTGTCCTGTGGATGGAAGTCCAGGTTGTCGGTTCTCTGAAGACAGTGGGCGAGAGATGGTGAGTTGAAGGGGTATCGGACAAATGAACTCTGAGGAAAAGATGGACTGACCTTACTTGGTGTGGGGATGCGTTTCCGCCAGGGGTGATTTACTGTGGTCACAGGAGTACTGGTCTGTTTGCAGGGGTCCTTTAGATGTTCCAGGTTCCAGTGTGAGATCCAGACGAAGAGTTAAATGGAGTTGGATTGTAGAGTCTTGTGAGGAGCGATCTTACAATGGGCTGGTTTGAACAGGTTTGATTTGAGAAATGTGGAAAGTGGGATGGATGCAAAGAGATGATGGGAGGCAGAGACTGACTGCGGTTGGACTGATGACCTTTTCAATTTCGTAGGGACCAATAAACCTGGGGGAGAATTTTTGGGACATAGATTTAAGAGGGATGTTACCAGCAGAAAGCCAAATCTTTTCTCCAGGTGAATACTGTGGGGCAGGTGTTCTCTTGCAGTGAGCATAGCATCGGTTTTGTTCAGCGGTGTGATTGAGGACGATGATGGTTCATTTCCAGATATTTTTGCAGCTTCAGATGCGATGTTGACCAGATGTCACGGAGATCTCTTTTTCATCAGAAGGAAACGTTGGTGGTTGGTAGCACAGGGAAGGCAACTTTATATAGCATCTTTCAGCTAAAGACTATTCAAACTGCTTGTACAAGAAAGCTGAAAATAACATACAACAAGAAAATAGTAACAATAAAAAATAATAATAAAAAATCAAGCAGATTAAAAATAGACAAAGTAAACATTAAAATTTTAAATATAGTGAATGAGTATAATTAAAAATGTAAAAATAGACAACTTCAAATAAGAAGGTTTTTAACCTTGTTTTAAATAAGCTCAAGGTAGGGGCAGATTTACAATGAGCAGGAAGTTTATTCCAGAGTGTTGGAGCTAAAAGCTGCTTCACCATGTTTAGTTCTGACTCTCGGTATAGTTAATAGGTTTGAGTCTGATGATCTTAACGGTCTGAGTGGTATATATGGTTGAAGAAGATCAGAAATGTAGTCTGGGTTTCTATTATAAACTATTAAGAATATTTTAAATGCAGTTCTTTGAGCAACAGGCAGCCAGTGAAGGGATCTTAGAACTGGACTGATGTGCTGATCTCTTTTTGTTTTAGTTAGGACTCTTGCAGCAGCATTCTGGAGGAGCTGGAGCTGTCTTATTGCTTTTTTTTTTTTTTTTTTTTGTAGTCCAGTAAAGATGGCATTACAATAATCGAGTCTACTAAAAACAAAGGTATAAACTAATTTCTCAGAATCTTGTGGGGGCACAAGTCATCTAATTTTAACAATATTTTTTAGATGATTTTGAATTTTTCTGCCTGGTCAAATATTTGGACACAAGTAAATCAAAAGGTTAAATCTGCCTGGGATCTGAACATGTAGACTCAGGATAATCTATACATTCTCATGAGAAGGTTGACCTGCAGCTTAGCTTTATAAACCACATATGTTTAGTGGTCTTCTTTCTCCATTCTGTGTTGTTTCTTCTGTCTAGCGCTGTATCAGCAGTCCTGTGAGGAATACAAGCATCAGGGGAAGAGCTCAGGCAACTTCTGGATTGACCCTGATGGTAGTGGCTCTCTACCCCCCTTCAGAGTGCACTGTGACATGACAGGTGAGATGTTTAAGCTTGACTAATCAGAGTTAGTACATAGTTAGTAGTAGAATAATCAGAGCACAAGTTAATACTCTCATATAAATTGTTTAGCTGTGCACAATGTAACAAGCTTACCTATGCATTTTAGTGCCCATTTAGTCATTTGTCTCAACATAATGTGTTTCTATGTATGCTTGTAAAGCAATGATAGATTTTTATTTATTTTTTCTTCTTTTTTTTTTTTATGTTTCTTAAATCTATTATGTCTTTGGCTTCTTTGCCCGATGAGTTGTTATGCATAAAATAATTTAGCTTTTTGTGGAATCTTTTAGACACAGTGGTTTGGACCACTCTAAGGAACAACATGTCTCCTCAGACGTCAGTCTCTGCTGCAGTTGAGGATGGAAAAGCAGTACTTCAGATTACTTACAATGTCACTGATGAACAGGTATATAATGGTTGATAAAATTTAAATGACCTTTACGCTTCACTTACTTTAAGTAATCTCACTATACTGTCTGTTAAAGAACTTTAACTGGTGAAGTTTTTTCATCATAGGTTACTGTTATTTGTGTTTTATTAATACACTTAAAATGGGGCCGGTAATGGGATAGTTACTTTGAAAAAGTTATTTTGTAATGATTACATCAACAAAGTGTATCCAGTTATATGGTTGAACTGAAGGGGAGATTGTTTAATGGTTACAACAGTACAAAAAACAAAACTTTAGTAATTTGGTAATTTGTGCGTGTTTTGTGTGTTCCAGTGATAGTCTGGAAGACTATCAATAAGATTTTATCCCCACAACCCCACCTCCCTGCGCTCCACCGTCCAGGTTCTGTGTTACGGCCCTGTGTTTGGTGTCAGATCTCCTCCTGCAGCTCCACAACTCAGATAGCTCCTGCACAAATTTGTGACACTTATCTTAATATTAATAATTATAATGACGTTCAGCTACACAACTTTACGGACTCGTTCATTCGTAGATGTTTTCACGTTTATTGCGCTGTTCATGTTAGTCTCGATGTTTGCAGTTTTCTGGAGCGCAACGCTCCAGTTTTCTACGCATCCAGTTTTCTTGTAGACTCATAGAGGAAGCTCGACGTAATCCACAGGTAATATATTAGCTTGACATTAACAAAGACACAGCGGGACGGATCATCTGGGAAATGATGGACAAGGACAGTCTGACTAAAAGTAACTGGATGTCAGACAAATTCTGGAATTTATATCTGCTTATTTCCAAGCCCAAAAACCGCAAACCGTACCTCATTAAATTTGCAAGCGACTTCAGATTGTAAGTCTGATTGTTTTTCCACCAATAAAATGCGCATCTCCCTCTTCCCTCCATTGTTTATGTTTCTGTCGCTGCTGATACTGTTGCATAGAAACGGTGATCACTCCCCAAGATGCGTAGAGGAAATAAAATTAAATTACATAAGAAAATAGTAACGCAAAGTGGTTTTGATAAGTAACTCTCAGAGGTTTGGAAAATCGGCAAACAATTATTAAATTGTTCCGTGTGAACCAGGCCGAAAACTCACAAGCTCCACTCCTCTCATCTCGTTTTGATCATTGCCCTAACGCTCTCTGACTAACGTTTACATATCCCTTCAAAATAAGATACAGATGCACCACTTTCATGAAAATCTTTAATTCATGATAACGACTGATGGGAGCCCTGAGCTTGTTTCTCTGCAACGAGACGCTCCTGACTGGGAGTGAAATGAAATAACAACTCCCGAAGTGATACACATGGTATTCATGGTCTCTAAGTAGCAAAGCAGTTTGAAGCTTCTTTGCCTCATTAACAGCCGGTCACCTTATCAAGCAGAGCAGCTTGGAATGTGGGAATCCCCTACTGGGATAAATCCATTCTCTTGTCTCTTCTCTCTGCCTTTTCCCTTCTCAAAGAAACTTTCCAAAAGCATTTGTTTACTCATTTCTCATTTTGATGCTTTTGGCTCAAAGTTGGCGCGCAAGATGTAACCGAGATAATCCGGTTAAAGCATTTTCAAAATAAAAGCTCCTCCAGACTCACATAAAACATAAAATGGAAATATTTAATTATTTCTTGTGTCATTCAAAATTATGATGGGACATGAATATGTGAACATTGTGAATATTTAATGGGGGTTTTCTTTTTCCATATTTAATATTATTATAAATATTCCAATTTCATACATATTGTTCTATTTATTTATAACTTAAATCATCAACTGTGCCTTTGTGTGTCAGGTATTGTCAGTCACCAGCAGAGCAGAAAGGTGTGAACAGTATGTAGCTTATACCTGCCGAATGTCTCGTCTGCTGACTGGTCCAGGTAAAGTATTCATTATCATATTCTCACTCACCTAATGCTACCTCTCATTGTGTAACGGTGTCTTTGAATGATTTTCAGTGCTGCTTAATCACCTGATTACCTTTAGCATGGTTCAAGAAAAATGAACAAGCATTTCTTACAACATTGAAATAATCTCAAGGGATTTCTCAGATACTTTCGGGGCCCACAGCCCTTTGAGCCTTAACTCCTTGAAACTGAGATCAGCTTCAGAGATTCGTTGCACATTATCTAACAGTGTATCCTTATCATGCTTTGTGTTCTTTGAACTAGTTTGTTATAGTTGATCTTGTGTCCATGGACAAAAGTCAACTTGTGCTCAATGAACAATCTGTCATCCATCAATTCCAAAGAGTTCACAGGTTGAAAGACACCGGCTTGCACATTATCTAACAGTGTATCCTTATCATGCTTTGTGTTCTTTGAACTAGTTTGTTATAGTTGATCTTGTGTCCATGGACAACAGTCAACTTGTGCTCAATGAACAATCTGTCATCCATCAATTCCAAAGAGTTCACAGGTTGAAAGACACCGGCTTGCACATTATCTAACAGTGTATTCTTATCATGCTTTGTGTTCTTTGAACTAGTTTGTTATAGTTGATCTTGTGTCCATGGACAACAGTCAACTTGTGCTCAATGAACAATCTGTCATCCATCAATTCCAAAGAGTTCACAGGTTGAAAGACACCGGCTGCTAAGGTTGGCAAATAGAGGGAAAATTTGCACAAAAAAATAAGCAAGAAACATTTTGTGACCAAAGTCCTTAAAGACTTTAGCAGATTACGTAACAGAAGTTAGATCATGGAAAATTTTCTTCACTTGAATCAAAACTCAAGTTATATTGTTTGGACAAAAGAACTTTATTGTAAACGTGATACATTTTTCAGTTCCCTTACCCTCTTTTATCAATCTTCTGTTAGGAATCTTGGTGTCGTTTTTGACAATTGTTTGAAATTAGATAAGCATTTGAGCTCTGTTGTGAATCAAGCTTCTGTATCAAAGACTTTGAGAAACTCAGCCACACCTTCAATACTACTTTAACTCATTTTAGAAAAATATGATCCAATCTTCTTTACAGCGTCTCCAAATGATTCAAAATGCCACAGCTAGACTCTTAACCAGAACCCAGAAATGAGGGTGTATAACACCAGCATTGGCTGGTGGTTTCTTATTGGATCGATTTTTAAATTCTTTTATTGGTTTTTAAAGCCAATAAAAGGCTTTACATCTGGGGCTGTAAATGGCTTCGCCCAGGCTTTTCTCCAGAGCCTTCTTTGAAACCATTCCATTTCTAGAACACTTTGGTCAAATAATAAACCCCTCTTATATATTCCCTGAACCAGACTGAAAAGCAGAGGAGAAGGGCCATTTGATGCCACTTAGTTTGTGGAATAACTTACCATTCAACATTAGATCCGCCCATAATCCTGAATATTTCAAATCACTCCCTAAACCTAATTTTTATTCTTTATCATTTCCATAAAACCTGTCATCATAATCCAACTGTCCAGTCTGTTTAATTTATTGTGTTTTATTCTTTTGATATTTGTTTTTATCTATGGTTTTAAAAACACTGTACAGCACTTTGATGCAGTTCGTAGTAGTTTTTAAAGTTCTTTATAAATAAATTGACACTGGTATTAACAAAGTCCTAGTTAAAAAAAATTGAAGTAAACTTTATAAACTTTGTTGGATTGACTCCTAGATGGTACTCCATTTACCTGGTGGCTAGGAAGAGATAATAAGAGACATTTCTACTGGGGCGGGTCGGGACCTGGGATACAGAAATGTGCCTGCGGTATTGAAAACAACTGTTCTGATCCCAAACACTACTGTAACTGTGATGCTGACCTGCGAGCCTGGTGAGTAGAGCAACAAAACAACTTCATGTATGTGCTGCATTTGTTGTTTATTAGGCCTGAGCATGAAGGCACTGCAAATGCATATTGTAAAATTTCTTATTCTTATTTTTCCAACAAAATATGCAGCTTTTTGGAAGCGTTAACATTCTAAGTAACAAAGGTGGTGCTGTTTGGTAAATGTAAATAACCACAAAAAAGCCAGGAACACTTCTACTCTGGGTGAATTTAGTTATTCGGAGATTCTGAAAGTGCAGATTGTAAGCTTTCCACTGATGTCAAACACATGGAAATAAAAAAAAGAAGCTGTTCTTTACACCCAAGTGTTATGTGCATTAATAACATTCATGCCTATTGGTAATTAGATAAATAAATAAAAGAAAAATAGACTTGAGTTGCTTTGGCAGAAACAAAATTATATTTCTGCACCATTAAATTAAAAAAAAATTATCTCTGTCAATTCTTTATTTGTTCTATTTAATAAATTTAATGTAATAATTTTAATTAAATAAAAATAACGACTGTGACCAGAGCATTATAAGCAAGCAAAGTTGTAAAAAACAAACTGAGTCTCACTAACTAAGACTTGAGTCCAACCTTTCACAGTATAGAGCTGTTCAGAAGAATCAAATCCCAGGTGAAACCCACATCACACATGGGTCAGTGCGAAAGCAGTGTAAGAGTATTGACGACGATGATTGGGTGGAGTTGCTAGAGCTCGCCATGTGGCCTCAGCACTGACAGCGCTGCAAAGGGCTATGGAGAAGCAGCCATTTTGGATCAAAGGGCAAACTTTTAAAAACTCCTCCTAGAGTTTTTGAGCAATTGACTTCATTTTTGGTCATTAAGCAGTTAAGGGATGGGACATTAAAAGGTATTTTAAAATAATTTCAGTTCAGACCTTTCTGACACTCATGATTTATTCATTTTTATATCTATTACAATTTACCATAAATTTTGTGTGCTCTAGGGTTGCAAGTTTGATTTTCTCAAAATCCTCTTTTTTGAAAAGTGCCAAAATGAGGCATATTTTTCCATCGTCACGGCTCAGATGGCAAAAGATTCATGCATGAAGCAAGACGTGATTATTCACTCACGCTTCGTGATAGTGACAGTGAGGGAATCATATCGACAGCTTTATACTTTCCTAGATAGAGAGAATAGTTTGGGACCAAGTAAGATCATTTTCAGTCCAGTCATTTTATCAACATATTTGACACAATTTTATGCCTATTATGTTTTGAAAAGAATTGAATGGGACAGAAACATGCTCCTATTTATGCTGATAAAAGTAGTGGGTAAATGATATCCATAGCTTTTATGGTTCCAAATGTATCGCTTATCGTTGGGCGGCATTGTTTGCTGCTTTAAAGCTCTGAAACTAGCTGGCTGCACTGTCTCCCCCCTGAAGCCAGACACGGGCTGACTCGCACACACACAGGTGTTCCTCTGTAAACATTGCTTTCTGGTACTACTGTTAAGTTTTTGTTTTGTTTTTTCTTTTCTCGTTTTGGGTGTTATTTTGCCTAACATTGTGTTTCTGCCTGATGTGCTTTTGCGTGATAGGATGGAAGATGCAGGTTTGTTGGTGTATAAAGACCATTTGCCAGTCAATACAGTTGTGGTCGGTGATACAAGCAGATCCGGATCTGAGGCCAAGCTGACTGTTGGGCCTCTTAAATGCCAGGGAGATAGTAAGTGTTCTTATGATGTATTTTAAATCCTGACGCTTTATCTTAGACCCCATTCACACCAGAGTAAGGCTATGATTCTTGTTACAGTTTGAATGTACACATAGCGCCACTCCTCCCCTGGACAGAAATTGCTGTTGCAAATTGTCAACCCGCCACAGTGGTGTTGCATTGCTCCAATTTACACACCACTTCATACTTTTACCCACATTTGGCTAGTGGCGGATGCTAGTTTCCACCCCTGGTTAAATGCTGTCCAAACCAATATGACCATTTGTGAAAAAGTAATAAACCCAAAGTTGATCACTGGTAGAATTAAGATTACTATCTTCGCTGAAAACATTACATTTTAAACTTCATTGTAGTCTCTTTCTTGCACAATGGCAATAAAAAGAATTTTGATTCTGATTGTGATCAACCTGCTTGTAGAATTTGAAAAAGCATCACATCATGCTACAGATCTAAAGGAATGTGTCTGCTCCGTTTAGTCTCCCAGCTCTTAATCAGTATATCTCAGATCTGAGCCCTGTGCAAACCACTTTCAACATTATGTGCAACATTTTCTACCCCATAGGGTTGCTGTTGGTCAGTCAAAGCAGTGCCAAACGTATTACAGTAAATTCCTTGCAGCTCTGCCCACCCTGTGTGGGCTTGATGAGCTTGCAGCCTTGGCATGTGACCAGCAGGTAAATGACCAAGCCTTGCAGGTTTCACATGGGTCACCACTTCACCAAACCGGTTTATTCCCTGCAGTACTAAATCCCAAATATTATACCACCATATTAAGACTTATTAGGACTTCTAAGACGAATTCTGGATGCATCTTAAAAGTCCTATTCAATAACCAGCATAGACCATTAATGTTCTGGCTGATTTTAAATGATGGACTGTGTTCTTTGAAGGCTCTGAAGGCCAAATAGATTTCTCAGCTAAATGTAAACAGGCTTTATTTTTAAAAATTTGTGAAGATGTGAGTCATACTTTTATTACAATGCTGGTGATAACAACACATCACTGACATGTTTTTTGACAGTTCTTTACCTTTTGTTTACAGTTGATTAGAAACACAGTAACTCTTAGACCTGTTTGAGTTTTACACCTCTTATAGTTGGTCAGTAGTGTTAAAATCTACTGATCAACTTGTTGTTCATAAAATGAGGCAAAAAACCCCCAGAAGAGTTCCTATGTCAAATTTATTTCTGTCTTGGATATCTTTAAATAGATATTTATATCTCACTTATGCTCACTTTAGCAAAAGAATCACATGGGGTCTGATTGCATTTGTGTCATATCATTCTTATTCCTCAAGTTTATTTGATATGATCAATTTAAGTGTTAGTGTATATACTGTTTTTGTAAGGTATTCTGAATGGTTGGCTGTGCATGTTTCCATCCATGTACAAAATAATTAGTTTAAAGGATTGGTATTTATATTGGTGGAAAGTATAATGTTTACAGAATTTTTAATTAAATGTTTCTTTTTGCTATAATTTTAGGAAACTTCTGGAATGCAGCTTCCTTTAACAGCCCCGCCTCTTCACTTCACTTCAAGTCCTTTCAAACTGAATCCAGCACTGATATCTCATTTTACTTTAAGACATCTTCTAATTATGGAGTCTTACTGGAGAACCTGGGAGCCAACAACCTCCTTCACATTGAAATCCGAGGTGTGTATGTATGTGTAATACCACAGCTGTAGTACCATGAAGCAGTATATATGACACAAATCACCCTTCTTTGGTGTTGTAAAAAAGTGCATTACAAAATAGAATTTTTCCCAAGAGCATTATTTGTGTTTATGGGGTTATGATTACCATGACACACTGTCAGTCATGCATACCTAAAAGGGATGTCGCTTTTTTATCACTATTGTCGTTTTACCGAAACTTATTGTGATAAAACTTAAGGTTCATGTCCCCCACCGTTACTCTGAGGTGTATAGAGTGAAAAGCAATTGTGAGAGTACAGTCCCCTGTGGTGATCCTGGGCTTTTAACCACTGGGTTAGACAGTCTCTCAAATGTTGGCCTGTTTGTCAGGCCAACATTTGATCTATCTAGTCATTGATGCAGGTGATTGTTGAGGCCTCCACCTGTGCCATCTGGAGTTTCTGACAAAAAAAATCACACTTACAAAAAAGAACATGATCCTCACAGTGCTGCCTGTTTTGTCCAGATGCTCAGAAAGGAGTAGGAAGAAGTAAGAAACGCAGTCAAGTCCTACCCCATAAACTCATACCATATTTTCAGATGGACCGTCATTATTAAATTAAAAAACAATTTAAAAAGACATAGGTTAATTAATTTTTCATTTTATCTGGGTTTACATATGCCTATATATATGCTTCCATACCCCATACACACTCATGTGTGTATGGGGTATGTGCACTATTCAGCACAATAGTGCTTATATCCTCCTTCTCTTTCAAAAAAATGTCCTCTATGTGCTCAGGTAACAGTTTATTTGATCCCTTAAAATGAGCGATTTTAAATTCCACCAGATCATCAAATTTGCATTGTTGCATTGATCATTTCTTCTATTAAGTAAGTAATGGCTAGTGAGTAGTGGATGTTTGTCTATGAATTTTTCTAGTTTCTTCTTAACGAGGTTTTTCTAGAGTTTTAGAGAACTGAGGAAGAAGTGATGCCCTCAATTGCCCTTTTAATTATTTTCATGTCTAGATCATCACAGTCAGCGGATGCTTTACTTTTATCAATGATTTCTTTCTTTTGTATGGAGTTAAGATACATTGCATTACTTTCAATATAATTTAAATGAGTTGCTGTTTTTAGCAACTCATTTAAGTGAGGTCCTAGTTTCACAAAATAACTATTGTATTTATTTACAACTTTCTTCATATTGGCAATATTCTGGTCATTATCTTGTAATTACTACTATTAGAAGGTTTCCTGATAACACTATTTAAAATGTCCCATGTCACCTTAGTAATAATGATAATTATTATGAATTCATAATAATATTACATTAGTTAATTTATTTTTATATTTGTTTTCTGATTCAGTAGTTCTGTGTTTTATAAAGTTTATTTTTACATGCGTTTTGAAGGTTACCTTTACTGCCCAGACTTATATTGTTTGAGACATCTTGAATTGGTTAATCAACTGTTAGTTGTGCATATTTTGAACTCACTTTGACATAAAGACTATTTATTTAAATTTCAAAAATCTGAGCTGCCAGATGGAAGATGTTTTGTTAATGTTGTTTTTCACAGAAGGCTCAATGGTCCTGTTATCTTTTGATTTTGGAAAAAATCGGATTGAGCTCACTGTTCAAACACCAAAGCCTCTAAATGATGACCAGTGGCATCGTGTGGAGGCAGAAAAGAACACCAAAGAAGTAGTACTACAAATTGATGGTCATTACAGAGAGGTAAAAGCGATCACCCCACTGGGACACACAGAACTGGAGTTCTACAGTGATGTTTATATCGGTAAGTAACAAATTTACATTTTTATATCAAAACAATGCTACTGTATTGCAGTTAGGTAGATGAAGGAATGTTTTCCACAGGGCCGTGCAGAGACCTTTCGAGAGCCAGGGGCTCAAAGTCAAAAAAAAAGGGGACATTGAACAAGATCTTAAAACGCTGTACAACAACATAGCAACAACCCATATTAATCAAGAATCATTTATCCAGTATATATTTTCCCCAACAGGTATAAAGTTGTTGTTTCTGTTGCTGACAGTCCTGGAGGGATGAGTTGCTATTAAACAGACCAGAGGAGAGAAGGTCACTGGTTATGAAGTTATGAAATAAGCAAATTTGCTGCCATTTTACTAATTAAGCCCTAATAATATCTATATAACCTCTAGAACAACTTGGCTGCAGACTGATTTATCGATCAAAAAAGCTCAAAGGGGTTAACTCTACATAATTGTTTGATTATAAAGAGTTAACCTATATATAAGGGCTAGATCTCAGCTCTACGTCTCAATTCTAGATCTCAGCTCTAGTTTTCAATTCAAGATCTCAGATCTAGAATTGTAAGACTGGGACAACAACTAGAAATGGTTTAATTGTAACACAGACCATAGAGCTAAACCTGTAGCATCATTTACAGAGAATGACAATGTTATTACATTTTATTAAATGCATTCAGCGGAGACAAAAACTTGTACATGCAGGATTTAATTAGGAAGTTTACTTTGTAAAAGTTTAAAGAATCATCTTGATAGTTTGTTGTGTTACCATGGCTACAATATGGTGGGTTAGCTACAGTCTCAGATCAACTCATCCCTCCACGACTGTCGGCAACAGAAACATCAACTTTATACCTGTTGGGGAAAATATATACTACATCTGCTTTGGATTTTCCCACATGATGGCAATGATTAATTCTTGGTTAATATGTGTTGTTATATAGTGTTTAAAGATCTTGTTCGATGTGCCCTTTCTTAACTTTGACCAAGCTCATATTTCAGTTTGTAGTATGAAGCTGTACACAGAGTATACATCATTACTATTACTGTTCTTACAGTTAACTTTGGAGAAGTCAGCAAGTACAAAATATTGAAAGTACCTTTTGGGGATACCTTCCTGATGTCCTGGCCCTGGTTTATGATCATCAAATTGTACACAAGCTTAAATATAATATTTAAGCATGCGCCGGTGACAGCCCATTGCACACAATCAAGAAAGTTCAGTTTGATGTCATCAGCCCAGTTGAACTTAAACGGATGTCGGTTACCAAAGGGGGCATCAAATACCCTGAAACCACAGAAGGAGGACGTCCTAAGCTTGGTGGCTTGATGGATCCAAGACAAAGGGTCATAGAACGCAGTGGGAGATGTCAGACATGTGCAGGCAACATCACTGAATGTCCGGGCCACTTAGGACACATAGAGCTTTGTCAGCAGTATGAACCAGCAGCTTTTGTCAAAGTCAAACTAATGTGTTTTATCTGATGTCATCAGGTGCTTTGAGTGGCCAAAGGGGCTTCCTGGGCTGCATGAGGTCTCTGAAAATAAATGGGATCTTCTTCGATCTGGAAGAAAAGGCAAAGGTGACTCCAGGAGTGAAGCCAGGCTGTCAGGGCCATTGTAGCACCTACAAAATGCACTGCAGGAACGGAGGGAAGTGTGTGGAGCAATACAATGGATACTCATGTGACTGCTCTCTCACTGCATATGATGGACCCTTCTGCACTGATGGTACCATCTTTCACATTTTAATATACTGGATTATATTTAATGAAGGTGCATATTTAATTCCCCCTTTTTTGGTTACTTCTTCTGTGTGTGGTGCGTGTCAGATGTAGGAGGGTATTTTGAGGCAGGAACCATGGTGCGCTATGACTTTCTGTTGGATCATGGTGGATTGTTGCTGGGCGACCCAAGGAGCTTTTCAAACCTTGCCTATTTAGGGGAAACCAACCTGACCCAGGAGGAGCTGGTCTTCAGTTTCAGCACATACAGTGCTCCAAGCATTCTTGTGTACATCAGTTCAAGGACCCAGGACTACATGGCAGTGGTGCTGCGACACAATGGTGGGCTTGTTGACACACCTTTTATTTGCCAGTAAAAACTTGGTTTACATAAAACGTGTCTACCTGTGTGTAGGCTCTCTCCAGGTCCGGTACAGTCTTGGTGGACTTGTAGAACCTTACACCATAGATATTGACCATCGCAACATGGCCAATGGTCAGCCACACTCTGTCAACATAACAAGGAATCTGAGGGAGATTCGACTGCAGGTTGGGCCACTCATCCAGCTGGTAGCGTTTAACATAGCTAAAGTTGATCAATCATAGTGAAAATGTGCCAGAAATTCTAGTGGGGTGATTCTTGACTTGTGCTTTATAACCAAATCTTCAGCAAAACGTAATCCCTTTTAATTAGATTATGAGTATGACTACAGGTAGCTCTGGGATAAAAAAAAAAACATCATGGCCATCAGCCAGATTATTTGATCTAAGGTTTCCCTTAAGAGCTTTGTTCAAAAGCCCTGTTTCCCAGTAGGCCAACCTTTTTTTTTTTTCAAAGGTTTAATTGGCTCCAATGGCCTTTATTTGATCGTGAATTGACAGGAAAGTGGGTAATGAGAGAAGGGGAAGACATGTGGCAAAGGTCGTTAGGCCAGGAATTGAACTTGCGACAGCCGTGTCGAGGACTAAGGCCTCCATATGTGGGTTGTGTTTCACCGACATATGGCAGCGCCACCACAGCACCCCCAGTAGACCAACCACTTTAAATTAAGTTCTTATTTCTACTAGGAATAGTGACCAAAATCGTAAAACAAAAGTCCGAATCCTATTAGTACATCCATCAAAGCTTAGCATACGAACCAAACTGAGAAGTGATACAATGTCATATTTTGTCCCCACACCCCACAAAAAAAAACAAAAAAACATCCAAATTATGCACAGAAATATAAAACAACAGGCATGGTGGTCGAGCAGGCGGTAGAGCACACGACCCACAAGTCCTCAATGGTTCGAGTCTGTCTCTCTCTTACAACCCATTTTCTATCAGTCTATTGAGAAATAAAGGCCACTAGAGCCGAAAAAATCCTTTAAAAAAATATAAAAAAAAAAAAAATCAAATAAACTTCTCCTTTTCTCTTTTTTCACCAGCTTGACCACTACACTGTGTCGACACACACCCTGCCTGAGTCTTCTGACACACAGTTCAGCTTGGTCAAAAGTATCTTTCTTGGAAAGGTTTATGGTAAGCTTATAAGTTTGTTGAGAGGTTGTGAATGAGTGTTTTTGTACAGGATAATTGAGATATTTTTAAGACCTATATACTGGTAAAGCTCCACAACTCAACAGTTGTCAAGCTTTTCTAAAAAAAAAAGCTTGACAACCTGATAAAGAAGATGGTTCTGTTCCGGGGACGACTGTGAAACCTCAGGAGATGATGATGATGGACAACCCTGACCATCCTCTTCATGAGACTATCTTGAGAAAAGAGTTCCTTCTGTCAGCTTCATCAGATTCGCTGTAATACAGACTGGTATAGGAGATTTTTCCTGTAAACAGCCATCACCATGTACAATTCCTTGAGGAATCTGAATTAATGAGTTACAACATTTAATTTTCCTTTGGGATTAATAAAGTATTTTTGAATTTCAATTTGAAGAGAAACGTATTTGGTTCTTGTTTTTTTTACAGTTACCCTTTTCATTTTTGAACAAATGTTCATGTCAGGGTATAGGGGAAGAAATTTGATGTCAGTGTTTATGAATATCTTGTTTCATGCTTTCATCTATAAAGTCACAGCCATTCATAATCAGAGATGGTTCTTTCTGAGTAACAGCTGGATGTGTCTGTAATGATACCTTTAATTAGCTGAATCACCATTTTGGATGTTGAAGTTGTGGCACAGAGGCACACTGTCCCAATTCTCAAATTTGTGCAAGCTTGTAGCCCTTGTTCACATTGAGTACACACTTCATGGAGTATTGAGACCAGGCCCAGTTATTGGCTGCAGTTCATATCAGCTAAGAACTCTGTTTGAGTGAGACTTCTTCTGACTGGCAGTTTTTCGTTTATTACATTGCTACCATAGAGTAAGAAGTTACAGTCATTTATATATTTATTTTATATTTATTTGTCTATTTTAGTAGACCCTCAGTTTTTAGACATTTGTGTGTTCTGTTAGTTATTGACTCCTATGCTGTTTTTCATAGTTGGTTAGATTTTGTCTCTCAGTTTCTCGCCTCTTGCTCCTTGTATAAAAACTTGTGTGGATTTTCTACTAAAACATTAACTCAGTAACCTTAATCCATCACATTCATCCATATCGCAGCAATGAATGAATAAATACAAACTAATACAATACTATAACACACACATATGTATATATGTTTTATATTTAAATATAAACTTGTTGTCAGTGTAATCTACACAATCCACTTTGAAGACAATGAACCTTTCAGAAGTTCAAACTCTGTATTCCTTGTTAATACACAGTTTGTCTGACTTTGTGATGGTCTGAGAATATTAAAGATTCCTCTTTTCTTATTGTAGAAACGGGACAGATTGACCCCATTTTAATAGAGCGCTACAACAGCCCAGGCTTTGTTGGATGCTTATCCAGAGTTCAGCTGAATAATGTGGCACCGCTGAAAGCTGCACTTCGCTCAGGCGTGACTGCTCCAGTCAGCATCCACGGAATCCTGGTCCAGTCCAACTGTGGAGCCTCTCCCCTGACCATTCCCCCCATGACCCTTGCTAATGACTTCTGGCAAATAGAAACTGGTAGAATCCCACTCAGATAATCAGAGAATGTAATGATAAAATGCCCTAGCTGAAATTAATAACATATGTGTTTTATCTGCAGGTGGAGCAGTTTTTCCCTTCAAAGATGAAAAGATTGGAGGTGATCCTGCTCATCAGAATTTTGCAGTAATTGCAGGTAAATATTTTTAAATTTCAAATGTACTTACAGCTGAAGTGGCAATGGAGGCAGCCAGCTAAGTGAGAGGGTGTAGCATTGTTTCTCTGCTGGCAGTGACCAGTGCATCCCCTCTCCAGCACTAACTCTCACCCTGAGTGGCACACAGGGCAGCCCCCACATGCCTACTAAGTGACACTAGATCTCTTTGAGTTCAATGTTAGTTTTCCTTGCAGGCAGACATTCTCTTTATAGAAACATAACGTATGTTCTCAATTCACTGAAAAAATATGCTTTGTCAGCTAAGCAGGGCGTGAGCATGTCACGAGGAATCAAAGCAGAGAATTTTCCATGTGGCTCTTTAATACTGCCCTAGTGGCTCTCTGGATCTTTTTCAAAAATGTTTGAAAATGGAACCCCCTCTGCCCCCGAAAACTCTTGGCACTTTAAAGCAAGTGAGACCAACTTGTTGTCTGTTTTCTGAAATAAGACCATCTTGATTCGGTCAAGGAGGTCAGAGATTGAGCTTTCCAAGGAAAAAAAAGTCATTTCCTGTTTTGAGAGGACAGGGCTTAGATGACGTCACACAGTAATTAATTAGTGTAATTATTTACACTAATTATTGCCCCCGTGCAACAAGAAACACCCGAAACTACCAACTTAGTAACAAAAATAAGGAAATTAATAAACAAATAGTACCAGTAAATATAAAAGATGTTCCACTGCAAGATTTGAGAATGTTCATTATAATAATAAGAAAATCAACTTGCTGCACCAGGCTGTTACCCCTGACTGATCTGTAAGTACAGATGATGAAACACAATATCTTCACTCTCTGTCCTCCTATACATCTTTCAGCATATTCCTCCTAAGCACACCTTTTGTTTTGTTTCTTTCTCAGGTATTATCTCCCTGGTCATCTTGACAGTGCTCTGCATCATGGTGTTCGTGATTCGCCACATGTTTCGTCACAAGGGCTCATACCACACTAATGAGGCCAAGGGAGCAGACTCAGCAAACTGTGCTGATGCAGCCATTATTGTCAATGACCCGGCCTTCACTGAAACTATTGATGAGAGCAAGAAGGAGTGGTTCATCTGAAGTCTGGATAGGCCTTGAAAACGTCACACATGGACATGGGTCAATTTTTTGTTTTATTTTTTCCAAGCTTTGGGAGCATTTAGGACGTGGCAACCTGTGGAACCTTAAGCATGTATGAGCCTTTTTAAAAAAAAAAAACAACAAAAAAAAACTTTGCAATAGACATTGCATTGTCCATTTCTCCTAAATGAACAATACAATGAGGTGAAACCCTTCATAGGATTGGTCCATAAAATTATAGAATTAAATTGTCTCAGTTTTGTTTTGTACCATTCTGAAATACATTTTCTATTAAGTGTCAAAATTGTTTTTATTAGCTTTATGTTAGCCTTTTTTATATGTTTATGTATTTTTTTCTGTTCATAGTTGATCTTCTAAAATTCATCATTATGCCACAAAACATCCATAATTGTAGCCAATATTTAAATTGTATTTGTTTTTACCATATTTTTAACAATTTTTGGGCTTTTATTGAACCCTGGATGTGTACGTTCTGGCTGGCCTGTAAGTACAGATGATGAAACACAATAGGGCTCCATTTTACATGATAGACAGCATTGACTCTTCTAGTTGTTGAGGCCAATTAATCCAAACAGAGTCTTATATTGAGGTATTTTTGTATTTTTCTTAAGTTTCCACACTACATTTACTTTTTAAGACACATGAAAACCCCTGACTGGACTATGTTTTAAGTTGGTCAGATAGTTTTACGGAATTATTTTAAAAGAGCTCCTATAGCATCAGTCTCTTGAAACCAGATATTTAATAAGTTATTGCAAAGGAATGTTTATTAGTTACATGTTTAGCTCCACCATAACTCCGGACATTCGATTGTATTTGATTGTAATGCATTTGTATTTATTTGTGTTCTTGTGCAATAGTATGCTGTTTGACACTGACTTGCCCTATATTTTTTCTTTATGAGCCACTGTAGAACCACATAGTTTTCTTCATGTTACATGGATTAAAAAATCCAAAACATACTTGTAAATTTGGTTGACCGGTTTTCTTGAATGTTTAACTGTAGAAAAAAAAACCCTGAGAAGGCACTGAGGAAACCGCTGGTTTAAGATGAAAATGGTCAAATTCAAAACTTTATTGTCCTTATAAGTAACGTTGGACTCGTCTATGTGATCAGACGCACACAGCATGTTCGTTTCTGGATTTTTCACAAAAAGTCTATTTACAGACATGTTTCTCTTTATTCCATAGCCACTTATCTAAATGTTGTCTTTCATCATCCATCATGCTCTCTCCTCACTCTCTTATGTGTTTTTCTTCCTTTTTTTCATACTGTATGCTGGATGTTGTACTGCATGCTGTGTGCTGAATAGACTGATATAAAACTATTTTTCTTTTTTTTTTTTTTTTCTTTTTTTTTACTTATTTCTGTTCTTTAGGTAGTTATTAGAAATTGGTAGTTTTGTGTTTTAGTTTAAGCACAATTATGACAGGACACCGTTCCTTTCATTGAGAAACATGAGCGTGGTTCTACAGCCTCTGTGGAGCAGATGCTGTTAGCAGTTGGAGATAAAGTGGGGCTTGGAAACATTTTCATATGTCTCGTGTGTAAACGGGGGGTTTGTTTCTGTCAAGCAGCCAGAGTTTGTTACTCAACTTGTTGAAAGTGGGAATGGAATAAATGAGTTTCAAATTTTTCCTTTAGCTGTTCCATCCACCCAGATTACATTGTCCAGAGTTCTGCCCTGTTGATGATGACTAGTGATGACGGCTTATTAAAGCCAAATAAATTATAACACTGTTTAGGAACAAAAGAGAAATAGTTTACTGTTATAGCGCTGGTCCACTGCCATTCATCCTTAAAAGGATCCAAGATTAGTTGAACATGTTGGCCTAAAAATGTTGTAATTTTTCTACTAACTTATTAGAAATGCTGTTAGTGATAAGCCAAAGCTTATAATTTCTTCAAGAATTTTATTTCTTCTTATATTTTTATCTGTGGAGGTCACCATTTTTCAGCTGCTGGGCTGATGATGCAGGTGTGTTTACTGTCTATTTTACAGAGCAAACACAGGAAGGCTAACTTTACCTCAGTTATCTAATTGCGTTTGACTGGTGTAATTTTAAATAATGCCATATGTCACTGTTGGCTGTAACTTAAAAAGAAAACAGTGAGGTGAATCTGGATCACTTCTCACATGAAAGAAAGAAGAGCGCAGTGGGAGAGAGTTGAACACAACGTCTGCAGGACCTACATTTGTGTTCTTAACATTTCTGTCCAGAAGACTTTCATTCATTTGTACAAGGAAAACTGAGAAAAGGCTCTCACAGCTGATCGTTACCTTTACAAGCTAAAAACAAATACTATGCTGAGAGTTTTTATCCACAAAGTGCCTAAACCCCGCTGCCGCCGGCGAAAGAGCAAAGAATGCTGGGAGAAACATCAAACAGACGGCACCGGAAGCTCTTTTAACCCATTTAAACCCAAATTTATGATTCTACATATTAAAAATAATGAGCATCTGTCAGTCACACTTTTATACAGTAATAAACTTAGTCCAGGGGCCTTCAACTCCCGGGATTGAGGGCCGGTGTCAGGGATCTTTTCCATCCATCTCTGCTGAATCAGGTGATTAGCAGGACTCTGGAGAACTGGATTTATACTGAGGCGGTCATCCATTTGATTAAGGTGTGTTGGACCAGGGATACACCTGAAAGTTACAGGATACTGGACTCCAAGTCCAGTATCCTTGGAATCAAAGGTCAGCTGTTTGGCTCATTCTCACCATTTGGTGACTTTGGTATTCTTTAATTTTGGCTTATTTCATCCCTTCCTTAGTTTCCATGATCTTTCTTTGAAGCACTCAATGCGCAATAAAGCCTTGAATTTCTCCCATGCATGGATGGTGCAAAAGCAATATCTCTGTAAATGATTCTTGCATTGACTGACCTGTAAGTGTCTTGGTCAGATCTTGAAGAGAAGTGCCTATTTGAGGTTTATTTCCGTGACCTACTGACTTTGTGCCAAACCTTTGCATAAGATAATAAGCCACAACCCATGAGAAGGTTAGCAAATCGGTTGTCCCTCCTACAACACATAATTAACATAATATCTAAAAGGTAAATGACCTGTACTTGTATAGTTCTTTATCAAGTCCAAATGACCTGAAAGTGCTTTTCGCCACATTTAGTCATTCACCGATTCACACACACATTCACACAGGGAACTATATTGTAGCTCCAGCTTCCCTGGCACAATTTGACAGCACCTGCTGTCAGGGTGTGATTGCCTCATGGTACCACCGGGTCCTCTGACTACCACCAGCAGGCATGGCGGGTGAATTGTCCTCTTGATCAAGGACACGACGACTGACGAAGGTTCCAGCAGGCAACCCACCAGTTACAAGATAAACTCTAACCTCCTAAGCTACAGTCACCTTATTTACAGGTCCACTTCTTGGACCTGATCGCGATTCTGTACCTTGAGGGGTTTAGGTCATGAAGGTCTACACCTCTCATGTGCACATTGATCTATTTGACATCAGTCTCTGTGTAGTTCTTTCTCATCTTTGTTTCTACTGTGAAAATATTGTCTTTCTAGTGGACCAGAGGTTTTTGTCTTTGTGGAGTCCTTGAAACTGAAATTAATTTCTTGGTCACTATTGTGACCGGTGGGTTTAAATGAGTTCTGCAGCAGTTGTATCTGTGGCACTACAGTATAAATGCACATTTTAAACGTACATTTTAAAAATATACTACAAATATATACAGGCAATACTTTTCGAAAGTTGACTTTTGGTAATATCTTTGACTACTTATAAACAGTGCAGTACATAAATAAACAAACTTATGTTTGTTTCAGAAAAAGGCATTTTATCAATTTTATTGTGATTATTATAATTATAACAATCATTCAACTTCATGTTATAACTGCATGGAGGATCTTCTTTTTGTGACTTAACAGTTTTCTCCATAAACTGGTTTTAATTAAGCTCATTTTGCCAAAGACACTTTGATATTGTGATGCTGTTGTTATAACTCGTTCATTGTTTTTATCTTCAACATATTTGCAGTCTAAGCAAATGAAGACGAAATAAGAAGCCAGAGATCAGGTATCAGAAAATCTAAAGACTTTCCTGTCTCAGAAAAGGCTCTCTCTCCACCAGATCACCAACCAGTTTTGAGGAGGAACATCCACATCGTCTTCATGGTGGAAGGATTTTTTTTTTTTTTTTTTTTACTTACACTGAGCAGCTGGCTACATTTTTAACAACAGCAAAAACTGGTGTGTTACCAACACTAAGTGCTTAATAAACATGATCTGATTTAAAAATAATTGGACAAAATTTATTCTCCTTGTTAATCTACCATTTCTCTCTCATACATTTTATTCATTGTTAGCTTTTAGGGCCCTGTGATGGACTGGTGACCTGTCATCTAATGACCGCTGGAGATGGCCATTTAAGGTAGCTTTTAAGGTAGTTTTTCTCCAGTAAGTTCACACTTAAACCAACTTCCTAGTTAATGCCAGCATTAACTAATTCTATGATATTGCTGACTTTTTTTTTTCTACTTCTAACATAAACAGACAAAGAAGTCACTCAGAAATGTTTTTCCACTCCAGGTATCTGGTCCCAATCATCATCAGTTCTGATGATGTCACATACATAGAGAGTCCGTAACATCCTAAAATTGTAAGTCATATGTTTTTCTTAGCTGTTTTTCTGTACTCTTTAAAATTCAATCGCTTTCTCTGTTTAATTGCTCTAATGTTTTATTCTTTTTTGTAGGTTTCTGAAAAGTGCAATAAATGGGAATGTTCTGTCATTTATCCTATATTGAATACACAATGCAATTTGTCTCACCTTGAAAGTGTGTTGTAATTGATCCTTCTGTGTTCTGGTAGCCTGATATGTTTTCAGTACTATAGCGTGTATGAAGCATGAAATGTAAAAAGTGGCAAAGCAGAATAAAATACATTAAGTAGCTGAAAAGTTACTTCATTAGCAATTATGATAAACTAAAAGTGTAATTGTAGCATACTGTGATCACACTACTAATATATGTAATGCTTCTATATTTCAAATACATTCTAAATATATTTTAAATGTAATTTAATCACAAAAATAGTACACTAATATATTAATCAAACATGTTTATATCAAATAAAAAGCCGTATATTTAAAGTATACAAAGTATAACTAGTTGTTCCAAAAAAAAGCATGTGACAGTATACTTAGCACACTTTAAATTGTGATTTTCTATAATTTAATTCCTAACAAAACACACTATGTACAAAATTAGTTGTTCCAAAATAACACACTGCCAGTATAGTGATGATTAGTCTGGCTTCAAGTATGCTCTAATATGATCAAATTGACCATACTTAAAATATTTATTTTTCACCAGGGTAATGCTAATGACATTATCCTTTAGTGAATGGGCAATGCCATTAGTTGCCATTATTACCCAATCCATTTTCATGCATCTGAAAATGGATTGGGTAAAAACAGATTCTGTGTTTTAGTAAAAAAAATTTAAAAAAACCTGAAAACATCACATTCACATTCAGAGAGATGTGAAACTGAAGATACCTGCTACTTTTAGTGTTAAGGACAAGTATTGTTTTTGTTGTAGAACCTCTGTCACTAAACTGTCAATTTTTGATGTTTTGAGACACGAACACATTTACTACTTTGCTAAACATTACATTAAGTTCCACTATAAAGATTGTTAAATTTGACATTTTAACAAAATAGTCAAAGATTATTAAGGCACCTAAAAACTTTATTTCCCTAAGTATACTGAGATTAAATTTAAATCAAACTGAAATTTCAGTATATTCAATGAAAGTATACTTTTATGTAGTATATTTCTTAAAAGTGTAATGTGGTACAATTATATTTAAGTGTGTTTAAAGTCATAATGTCAAAATTGGGACAAGCATGCTTTGGCATACTTTGTATTTATTTATGTACACTTAAAATGTACTTAAGCAAATGTAAGTATGCTTGAAATATACTAAAGTTTTTTTTTTGTTTTTTTTTCACTACGGGAGATACCACTTCAATGACGGCGTGCGCGCTAAGACACTCCTAGTGGCTCTGATTGGTTGCTCTGACTCAGGAGCCCAGTGTTTTTCTAATTGCTATTAGAGGCACAAGGAAGAGGCAGTGGGTCAAGATTACCTCTTTTCCACTTTCAGGATACAGTGAAATTTTTAACAAATGAAAATAAAGTTACTTACTGTAGCTTTAATGGTACAGAAAATTGTTGGTTTTGAAATGCTTGAAAAAAAAAATTGTTCTAAAAAAGTACATGAAAATGTCCAGAGACAGTTAGCAAATAAAGAAAAATGTTAAAACTTCATAAATAACACTGTTTATAGTACACCGTGATCTTGTTTCTATTGTCTTTGCCTGTTTTCCCTCCTGTATGCATTATATCAGTGTAGCACTATTTAATGCAGTAAAGGAGTAGATGGCATCTAGGATCAGAAGACTAAATGTATCTACTGGAGCTGTTGTCAGTAATCAATAAAAACAATACAAAAGAATAATTGCTTTCAATACTATGTATTTTAAAGAAGAAAAATTAAGTAAACATTACAAGACAAAAAACATACATAGAAACCAAAAAAATATATAATAATACAATAAATATATACACAGTACTGCAGTAGATCTTCTACATAGTTGTGCACAGAGTCCTTCAATTTCCCCGCTGGTCAGCACAGTGTCTGACCGGCACACATTTAAAAGTCCATGGTTTGTTTGTCCAGATACTTAAGAGAAAATGTCCAAGCGCAATTCATTTCCAATGAAAATAGACTGAATCATGAATTGCGTCTCTATAGTGAGATGGAAGTGGAAATACTATGAACCATCAGCCTCCTACCAGACCAGTATGGAGTCAATTTCAGGTTCTCCTGGCTCCAGCCAGTTGTCAGAAGCTCACCATCCTTTAACCCTAAAAACGGTCACCTGGCCTGTATTGAAATAAACAGGACCAGTAAATTACCAGCCTGCTAGTTAACTAGATGTTTTTTCAGTTACATCCACAATCAAATCTTTAGGACAAAAATTAAAGATATCAGCATTTATCTCATTATCTTAAACACATGTATTGAATTTAAAAAGTTAGATCATATGTTTGATAATCAAACAATTAGCATTGGCTACCACCACCAACAGGCCAAACAAACAAAACAACATTGTGTTCACTGCTCACTAATTCCATTTCTAGGTCAGTGCATGCCAGCTTCATGGCTTCAAGCTCACTGGGTATTCAAAGCTACATGGTTTTTATATTGTGAGTTTTTAAAAGTGCATAATAAACAAATTGTTTGGAAGCACTAACCTGTAGCTCTTTTGACTCCAGCTCTCCCCCTCACCTGGTTGGGAAAGCTGGTGCAGGCCTGAAAAACCACTTCAGGTGCCGTGATTGGCTGAATGCACTGTATGACTGACTGTCACTCTAACCAATGGAGCAGCAAAGGCAGGATTAAGGGCAGGTTTTACCCTGGGTTACATCAGGGTAAGCATATTACATATTGGAATTTCTGCAGTTAAGAAAGCCTTACGTTTCCTGTTCTCTTCTGTCCTGGAATCAGCAGAACACAGTTAAATCAGGATCATTGACTTGTCGCGTTCAGCCTTATACATTTTGTGATAAACTGCATGATGCTCTCTCTGTACATTATAAACTGGGCTACTTAAATGCATACTCATGACTGAGTTTCATGTTTGTCAGTCACCCCTGTGTCCCCAAACTTGATAATCCTTTTCTATTCTTAAAATTTAATAATATACAATTCAACTTAATTAAGTTCAGAAATACTTTATTGATCTAAAAGGAAAATTAGATGTACCTCATTATCCAAGGTTCTTCAAAGAGTTCTTGTAGCTGAACACATATTTCAGCTGAACACATTTTTCAGCATGAAGAGGATGGTCAGGGTTGTCCATAACTTTCTTGATTTTTTGGGGGGTTTTTTGCATCATCATCTTCAGAACAGAACCAGCTTTCTTTATTAGGTTACTGAGCCTTTCTATATTCTTCTGCAACAACTCAAACCACCTTCAGGGTTTAAGATCTGATTATAACAACTAAGGTCTTCACACTGCATCATCTTGTCAAAGTGTATACAGAGAGGTCTAATTAAACTGTTGGAATGTTTAAAAAGACAAATCAAAAAAAGACATGCTTCATGTTTTTTATACAAATGTCCTAAACATTTTCTACACAATTACATGCAATTTAGAAAATAATTTATTAAAAAAGTAACTTAATGTAAAACTTTGAATGAGTTTAGAAGTACAAAAGACAAGGATAAAACAAGCTTTCACTTTACTTTTAGGATTTCTGCAGATAAAATCCAAAATAAGGCATAAAAACTAAATCCTAAGCAGCAAATGCTAAGCATCAGGGTTTATCAGGTGGCCAAAATAAGCAGTTACAGTCTTAAGCTTGTTGTTAAGGAAGTTCTGCTCCACTTCGACTTTCCCTCCTGGACCAGCCAAAGACGCAACCTGTGATCAAGGAGAGATGGATGTAAATATTGGAAATTTTTTCAGCTTATTCAAGCTGTTGCCACATGTCTGTGAAGCTCCTCCTCTCAGCTTTGTTACTGGACCAGTGAAAATTTTATGTTATGTGCTACTATTTTTAAATTAATTGTTCTCTGTTATTTGGTTCAAGCACAACAAAGAATCCTGTTAAATGTTCAGTGTACAAATTCAAAACGTGTAAAAAGTCTACATACTGAATTTAGATTGATTCAGTGCCAACTGGTAAAGGTCTAAAGAAATGATTGATTCTAAGATATAAAATATATGGTTTGAAACTCAGGGATCGTGATTACTGATTTTCATTTTTATTGTGTCTACATTCAATTTGTTTATTAATCCAGCGATTTCATAAACATGTTACATCAAAAGCATTTCTAGAGTTTCCTCTCTAGAAATGAGAGGAAACTCATTTCTTGATGTTGTTAATCAACATCAGGAAGATGTTGATTAATTCATCAATAATTCATTATCTGCACATTTCTACACTTTGGCTCTCCTGTTATCGCATAAAGAATTCATCTTGTGTTACATTGGTTGTAGCACAACTATAAGGCCACACTAGATATTATTTCTTCCTGACTGCTAAAATAATTCAATAATACCACTGTAGTGAACCCAGCTTCACTGTTTAACTGTGTGTGAAAGTTTCTGGTATTATGGAATTAGAAAAGAAAAATGCTTTCAAACAACACAATGTTGAATTTTATTTTCAAATTTTTTAAATGTTTTTTTCTTTCTGCTTTATATTTGTTTTAAAATTGCATTTTTCACACCAACTGTAAGTCACATCTTAGTGTGGTTTCCTATCCTCTCGCTTGTTATTGAGCGAGGGGATAGGTCAGAATATTATTTTTATTGTTATTAAATCACATTTACTCCCAATCTCCATCTCAAGGGCAGATGTGGATCAGGTTCAATCTTACAAGTACCTTGGTGTTACTTTAGTCTGCATGATACCGTGACCTACAAACACTGATGTGCTGTACAAAAAGGCCATGAGCAGACTCTATTTTTTTTATGGAAGGTTAGGTCTTTTAAAATCTGCAAGATGCTTTTTATGTTCTATCAGTCATCAGTGAGTGGTTCCATCTTCACTGCAGTTGTGTGCTGGGGTGCTGTAATGAAGGTGAAACACACACAGACTCAACAAACTGATAAGAAAGGTTGAGTCAGTTGTAGGGATCAAGCTGTTTTCAGTAAATTGTTGAATAGTTTCAGTTGTGACCTGAAATGCATCTGAATAAATCTTGGGCCTATTTAATTGAGAAGGATGTGATTGTGAAATTGTAGTCACTATGAACAACACGCCTTTGAAGTTCAAAGGTGTTTCTATAGTTGAAACCAGAAGTTGACAAACTTAATAAAAATGAATGCAGCACCTTCAAGCATCTGGAAATTGTGAATTCTCTGTTGCAGTTGCACAATTTGACTTTAACATCACAGGTCCACCTCCAATTAATTTAAATGTGTCAGTTAACCTATCAGACTGCTCCACAGCCGTGACATCATCATCTGTGATTTTCTCATTGTTTAGAGAGACAGTGATCATTCTATAAATTTATCATTTTAAAGACATTAATAAATAATTTTTTTTTTTACCCATTTCTTCTCCCATTATTGTGGAATTTAACAAATAAATAATTTTGGTAATTCTAAAACAAGAGAAATTTAATCTGATTTAACTTCAGACAGTGAGAAAAAATGTATGTATGTAAACTTCTAATTTCAACTATATACAAAAAGAAAGGCTTCATCAGACGCATAACTGATTTGCATTTATTGTGGTCACTGCTGAGGCTCTGAACATCTGCAGTGATCCTTCATTATGCCACGTCTGGTGTAAATAAGGAACCACTTTGATACCATATACTCTGAGCATTTGAGACAATGTATGCAATACTTCTGTATAAGAAGAAGGCTTATTTTATATTAAATTCTGTAATGCATTACATAAAAGCAAATAAGGAAAACATACCTGATTCATATCTGCGTTGCGGGGCAGAAAATACACAATATTTTCTGTTATCTGTTTGGCTTGGCTGAAGATCCTGAAGGTGTCGCTGGCTAAGGATGAAAACAAATCTTTATCAATAGGAAGACTTAGTTCAGCTCTTTGACAATTTTCACTGACAGGAATGTCTATTGTGAATTCTGATGTTTGTTAATTCTATTACGTTTTTATCATGTAAAAACTGAACTGCCTTATTGCTGAAATGTGCTAAAATTGACTTTACTTAAAAATATTCTCTTCAGGAGTTTAAATGGACGAAAATGTTTTTAATGTGTTGAACAGTAAAAGAGGTTAGCCACAGCTTTTGGTACACTCACACACAAATGAACAAATACAACACTTTAACTGGCATCACTTTAAAGGATATCCATCAGGTTCCATCATGGTCTGAATGTCAAACACATCCGCATTCAAATAGTCCGGTCCGCCCCATGGTGGGGACAGGAAGACTACGTCACCACGCAGAGTGGGCGCCAGCTGGAGGAAGTCTCCTTGAAGGAAGTCAATTCGGTCGACAACATCGTAGACCACAGAATTGTGCCGAGCCATGGCCAGCCGCTCTGCATCTATATCAATTGCCACGACTAGAAAAGCCACAGAGCATAATAATTAAAAAACAAAATAATAAATTAAAATGAAAAAAAAAAAAAATGAGCTCAGCCCTTGCACAATGTAGTGGGCAATTCTGTCTTCTAGAGCAGTGATCCCCAACCTTTTTATTACCGTGGACCGGTCAAGACTTGGCAATTTTGCTGTGGCCTGGGTGGGGGTGGCGGTGGCGCCAGATAATGTTGGTGTTCCCGCTAAAGCCTTTTTTTTGTCCTGACCCGATTATCGCAGCCTGTGGGGTTTTCCCTGACTGGGAGCAAAAACGCAGCCTGTTGAATGTGACAGGAAGCCAATCAGAAAGTGCGGTGACTGAAGAATGGAGAGGAATCCCAAACATTTGACATGGCAACTGAGAGTCCGGTGGACATCGGAGGCAAGATGTGGAAATGTTTATTACTATAAGTAAAGGTCATTTTTATATTTGTTTATTCAGTTAAAAATGTTAACTACAAAAAACAGGACTCACCTCCAAATCATAGTGCAGCAAATAGAGCGGCTGCTCCCGCCATCTTTTATCAAACATCTTTTCTTTTTGTTTCATCTTTTATTCCTTAGAATGAGTCCACAAACTATCACTACTGCTTCTACATAGTCAGCCGTGTTTTATTATTCTAAATTCACATGTGGTATGTTGATGATTTTACTGGATTTTCTTATGGAATCAGGATGTTCGTGACTGGAATCGGTTCTTGTGGTGTGATGCTCCTACCGTGTGGCTGGACACACGAACCGATCGAACCTTTTATCGGCTCATGTCTTCGTATCATGTGAACCAGAGCTAAAACTCACAAGCTCAACTCGTCTCGTCTCAACCATTGCCCTAACGCTCTCTTACTCTGGTCGCTATGGTAATGTTTACATATCCCTTCAAAATAAGAGACAGATGCACCACAAAAACATTTTCTGAAAATTTTCACTGACAATAATGACGCCATCATCCTCAACGAGACGGTCCCATCTGGGAGTGAGAGACAATGACACCCGAAGTGTTGTTTACTCACAGGGTTCTTGGTCTCTATGTGGTGAAGCAGTTTGAAGCTTCATTCCCTCATTAGCGAGCTGGTCGCCGCATATTATTTAGAGCAGCTTGGAATGTGGGGATCACCGACCAGGATAAATCCATTCTCCTGTCTCTTCTCTTTGCCTTTTCCCCTTCGCAAAGAAACTTTCCAAAGACATCTGATCTGTTTCTTACTCATTTTGCTGCTTGAGAGCTCAATGTTGGCACACAAGACGTAACCAATTGGTCCACGGACCAGGGGTTAGGGACCACTGTTCTAGAGGGTTGACATATCAACACAGGGAACTAACTACACGTTCCGTGTTCAGTGATAGGAGAGTTCAAAGTGTTCAGCAGAAGAATTGCTAAACCCAATGTTTTCCTTTTTATATTCTCCAGAATGTAAAGTTCCCTCCACTGTGATGTGAAATCAAGAGAGCACAAAACAAACAGTAAGCTCACCTCTCTTTCCAGTGAGTGCAAACTGGATGGCATTTCCTCCCACACCACAGAAAGCATCAATCACCACCTGGGAGTTAGCAAAGCTCTGTTCCACCCTGAGGGCAATGTGCTCAGCAATTTTCTCTGGTGTCACAGAAAACCAGCCCTCTGCAACAGGGAGTAAACATTCAGAATGAACACAGAGGGTGGAGACCACCTGATGGGGAAGACACATCCAGAACGGCACAGCTCATAGTTGCATGTCAAAGTAATTAAAATTCAAAAGACACAGAGCTAAAAGCATGTGGGTCCACAAAATGCATGGAGTTTAGACCATGAACCATGAGAACAGAGCAACGTGACAGTCTGTTGTGTTGCACCACATCTTTACTTCAGCGGCCTCCAGTCCTTACCAGAAACATAATGTAAAATTCCTTGGAGCTCAAAATATGAATCATAGTGTTGTATAAGCCAGGACACTTTTTATTCTCAATAAATTTTAAGTAAAATAAATACAATCAGTCCAATGAGAGCTTTGAAATTG
This sequence comes from Poeciliopsis retropinna, assembly GCA_010277075.1. Taxonomy (NCBI): domain Eukaryota; kingdom Metazoa; phylum Chordata; class Actinopteri; order Cyprinodontiformes; family Poeciliidae; genus Poeciliopsis; species Poeciliopsis retropinna. The sequence continues at coordinate 9,450,753 of VMRM01000021.1, forward strand.
CATTGAGAGAATGAACTAACTTCTATACGAAAATGGTGAACCATATTATGTTTAGTTGCTTTCTTTTCCTTTATTTAACTTTTGAAACAGACAATATGATCACAATATGTTTTTATATGAGTATTTGCATTCATGGTGGATTCTAATTTGTATTTTGTATTCATTCTCTTTGTAGAACCACACACCCACACACCTGTCAAACCCACCTATAACCCGCTGATTAAAGAGTGACAAAACATCACCTGGCTTCATTATTGGCTCGGGGTCATCTGGGCATCTAATCGGTGCGCATTCTGTGATCACCATTTTCATTCCGAACCCCAGACATGCCAACAGCATTATAACAGTAAATATTTGTGTTTTTATCAAGCAGATTTTAACATTACATTTGTAGATGTAATTCAGGCATCCATAAATGCACTGGAAACTACAAAAGTCCTAGCCAGGGATGAGGCAGTGGAACAAATTGAACATGACCAAGTAAAGGAGATGTAAGAGAATTAAAGTGACTGAATCAATATGAGAATAAAAATAAATAAAAATAAAAAAACATCATGTATAAGACACAGGAAAAAATATTTAACTGAATGTCTTTTTTGAAGTGAGAGAGAAGAGCTTCTCATGAAACTACAAGCAGAATTAGAGAGCCATTCAAATCTCTGAAATCAAAGAAAAGCTGTGAAAATAAAAATGTTTATAAGTTTGAAGTTTGGCATTTTGTAATGGTTTTAACTGTGACTTGTCATACTAACAAGCACTTGCCTATTTTGACTTTTCTGTCGATTCTGTTCGAATTATTTAGCCGGTGAAACAGAATAATCTAATTCAATTTTAAAGTGCCTAAGTGTTGTAGTTTCAGAACTGGAGCAACACGACAATCATCCAGGTGCAAAAAAAGTGGTGAAATCAACCTTACTGAAATTTCACAAATCAAATAACTTAACAAATGCAGACAATGCTGGAGGGCAAAAAGACTGCTAACTAATAAAAAACTAGACAACTGGGTGTTCTCACAGGACAGTGATTCCAACCCCTCATTGAAACTGGTTTCTGCCATGAGCCAGATGTGTAAACTAACCTCGATCCAACCTAATCCCTTCATCATAGCGGGAAAACAGGCGGTAGCGTTGTGCCCAGTATTTGGCAAGCTCAGGATCTGCAACCATTTCTGCTGGAACGTTCGGCTTCTTTCTTCTTTTACGGTTTTTATTTGGCTTCTTCACATGCTTTACCATCTGTCCTATGTAGACATACAAGATTAATTATTACACTGAATCAGCATTTATTCAACTAATCTGCATGAACAATTAGAAAATGTATAGTATTAATACATGGCCCACCACCACACACCCATTGGTTTGTTTACAACCTGCCTCAATACAGCAAGTGCACCTCTGATAAAAATGACTGACCTCTTTTATCTTGCACAATCAGTGGCTGACTACTATTTTGCCCACTGTATATTATAGTTACAGATTTCCCAGTGCAGTATGCCAGAAGCAAGGTTGTCATATTATATTACCTGAATATAATAATGAAAATCTAACCAAAAAAAAAACAAACAAAAAAAAACCTGTCTACAGATACTGCCTGCCTGAGTCTTGATGTTTCAATTATTTCTTATTCAGAGTTAGCCATGTTTCGGGTTTGCTTACCTTGACCTTAAATGTCTGGATTGGATAGGCTCTAGTTTTGGAGTGCAACAACGCTGGGACAGAACAGGTTTCTGGCAGTTATCAGATTGGTTCTTTTGAAATCTTTGGCTGTTCATTTGTGGGGGGGGGGTTCTTTAAACCTCATAATGATGTACACTCTGATCTCGTTAAGTCACACCTTCACTCACTATTCACACATACCCAAATGCTTACTTGCCTAGTAATTATGAACAGTGTGTTACAGTACTTTGAGAATAGAAACCCAAACATATTCAATTAATGAAGGAAAACTGATACCTTCGAGAGTGTGTGATGGAACAAGGTCCAGCTTCTCTTGAAATGTTAGTGATCTCCCAGGATTCTCCACGTCACTTGGCTCTTCCACAGATCTTTCAGTGAAGTTAGCGGAAGAGGAACATTCATTGTCCTCCATCATTTTTGTTTCTGAAGTGGATTCATAATTACATCTTTCTTCTACAGGCTCATCATTTTTCTTCTTAATTCCCTCATTTTTCTTTTCCTCTTTTACATCCATCGTCTGAGCTTCCTTTGGCAAGTTTTGAAGAAAATTTTGAACCTAGAACACAGTATCCATGTATTTAGAATTCCATGTAACAAGACTACAAATAACTCTGCTCATTTTTATTTTCTAGGACTTAAAGGTATGCTAGAATCTCCTCCCAAGTTATGCCTCTCTCATGTCTTTCCATAATCCTTCTGAAGAAAGTCATCTGAATATCAGAAGGACAAGAACTTACTAACAGTGTATCCAACATGCTAACTACAGTATCACCCGCTGCCGCTATTAGCACTGTACTTGTACAAACTTAATTTAAAAAAAAAAAAAAAAAAACATTGAAGGTGGAAAATATTAAGCCAACGCCACACTTGCCTTAGAGATATTTCAATTTAAGCAAACAGCATTCTCTGTGTGCTTTGCTACAGAGCACACAGAGCACACTTCAAGAGGAGGAGACAAAAACCTGGCACATTTTAATTAAGCTTTTATTGCTTTCATTGATAGACTACTATTGGACTAAGCACTGTGACTTCTCCTGTTTTTAGCTTTTGTCACCAGGGATGATTAATTGGAGAGAAGTAAGGTAGAGCAGTGTGTGCATTGTGCAGTGTTGCTGTGCTGGTCACAGTCTAATGGACATCTACATTTTACTTTATTTCCTTCCTCAACAAGACACATACTTCTCTATATAGACTATTATACGTAGATTAACAAAACTTGAATCTAAAGAAAATGTTCAATCTGTTTATACATAGGTCGTACACTGCTAAAAAAAATAAAGGGAACACCTAAATAAAACAATGCAACTCCCAATCTAACATTTATTGGTAATTATTGTGACTCAATTTCACCTGATGCTGTACAAATGGAACACAATAAGTGGAAAAGAGAGGCAGTTAGCAAGACAACCACTATAAAAGAGTGATTCTGCACAGATTCCTCTGTACTACTACTTTCTGGTTGAACTTTCAGTCACTTTTTCATTTTGTAAGTGCTTTCAACTCACTGAAGTTGCTCAAGTAGTGCAGCCAATCCATCAAAGGAGATTTGCTGCGTCTCCCAGTAGTGTCCAAAGTATTGATTAGGTATCAGGATACAGGCCACTACACCAGGAGACAGAGAGGGGATGTAGAAGGGCTACTACCCAGCAGCAAGACCACTAACTTGTCCTTACTGCAAGGAGAAACAGGGGCTCCACTGTCAGGGTCCTACAAAATGACTGCAAGTGGACTACTAATATGCTTGCATCTACTCAGACTGTCCGAAAAAGACTCCACGAGAGCCATATGGGGGCCTGGCATCCACATATAGGGCCTGTGCTTACAGCCCAACACTGTGCAGGATGATTGCCGTTTGCTACAGAACACTAAAATTGGGAGATTCATCTGTTCTTCACAGATGAAAGCAGATTCACACTCAACATGCAGCAGTTTGTGGATGGCCATACAGTCCTCCATGTGCTAGCTTCAGGTGCCATGACTGCCATAAGGTAGTGGGATGAGGTCCTCTGACCCATTGAAGACCTTGCATGCATACTCTAAATTATGTAAGACTAAGTCAAAATGTGAGGAGTTCAAAAAGAAGTTTGGAAGTCTATCTCAGTCAATCTGATTGCTGCATGACATCACAAAGCAAGCCACACTACGTATAGTCCTGGTTAAGCTTTCCCACTGTCAACAAAGACCTACCCTAACTAATAATACACAGACAAGCTGAATAAAAAATGTCAAAACAGTTTAAACAGATTACCTTGTAGAGGACGGGGCTAATTTGATTTGCGTCATCTCCATCCGTCTCAGAGAATCTGGTATGTTTGTTGATGCTTCTGACTACCTTGTTAGTCTTTTTAGGCCTTGGACCATTGAAATCTTTAAAGTTTATGACAATTCCCGACCTGAGGAAATGATAAGCAAAAAACATTATTTTTACACTTTCAAAAAAGACAACAGACATTTGGCCCATATGCTAAAATGTGAAAGAAATATCTTAAAAACATCTTTTGTTTTTTTTTACTTCCTTAAGGTAAGTAATATCACACAAATTGACAGCAGATGTTTATTGCTAAATCTTAAAAGATTAATCTTCAGTGCAGAGTTGATCTGCACTGAAGAATGTAGTTATTGTTCTACACCCAATAAGGCATCTCTCCATTTATTTATTTAGGTTTGCTCCCACACTTTGAGAACTACTGAGTTAGTTTAATAGTTGAATCTTCACTTTGCACAGCCATTTATAAATTTTGTGTCCATGTGAGTGATGGAATCTTTGGCACTCATGTCACACATGAACACATCTACCAGCAATACCAGAACGGTGCACACCACCACCAATTTGTTAAAACCGGTTTGGTGGGGTCACGTGATGCAAATGGTGGAGTAGCAGCTCTTTGCCAGGGCTCCCGCAGCTGAGAATCTTTAAGCCTCCTTCCGGTCTGAAGAAGTGTGATTATTCTGAGCCGAAATGTTAGTTTTAAATTCAGCAGGACCCAGAAGAAACTCAAACTCGCATCAAAACCCACAAAATTATGAGGGGACCAGTTCTCAAAGTGCAGCCAGGCGAACATGGTGGACTCAACCATTGCTGGGCCACATGGATGCTTGCTGGAAATAATAACCGTTGAAGTGCTTAAAGGGGTAGAAGATTCATTTGACTGCAGGAAAGACCCGGTGCTAAAAGAAAGCTTGAAGCGTGCACATCTAGAATCACTACCCTGAATAAACTAGTCTCTGAAGCAGAGGGCCTCCTTCACAGGAGAATCTGTGTGTATGTTTATATTGTACATTGTTGCTGAACTCAGTGATACAAGAGTTCAATAAATATATGTGTGGAAGAAAAAAATGGGATAGTATGAAATTTATTTTCCAGTTCATACATAAAGCTATACTACAGCTCTGGTCAGCCAACTGTCTATTGCCATTCAACTCTGCTCCACTTTTATATAAACCTGCACATATTTTGGCGCAATTTGCGCCAAACCACCCACTAGACGGAAGATATGCTGTCGTATTCCATGCATCGCGCAGATTTAAAAACCCTGTTGAAAATTTATGAAAACGCAGACCTTTTCATCAATTACTGAAAACCTTCCATAGGAGAGGGATGTGAACATGTCCAGGAAAAAGAGGACATTTGGTCACCATCCGTTATGCTAAAAGCACTTAGCAGTCGTCAACAACTCATTGGTGGGAGTGAGAGCATTGCACAACACAAATAGTCATCCAGCAGGAACTCTAAATACAAAGACATTTAACAAACCCTCGAGGCAGGTAATTTGCTTTGGGGAATTTTAATTATCGAAGTACTCAAATAATTCATGAATTATTACAAAACTACTTAGCATGTGTCCACAAAATCCAGAGCACAACATCCTTTCTTCCTCTGGGTCTCCTCCTGGTGGGACTTGTCTAGACTACCTCATCAGGGAAGTGTCCAGGAGGCATCCCAAGCACATGCCCGAGTCACCTCAAGTGGCTCTTCTCAATATGGAGATGCAACGGCTCTATTCCGAGTCCCTCACAGATTACTGAGTTTCTCACCTTATCTCTAAGGGAGAGCAAGACACTGTGGACAAAACTAATTTCAACCACTTGTGTCATCGATCTTTTTCTTTTGGTCATAATCCAATCAATGCTCATGACCACTGATGAAAGTAGAAGCGTAGATCAACTGGTAAATTGAACCCTTCGCTCTTTGACCCAACTCTCTCTTCACCATGACAGACCGGTGTACAGTGCCTACTTCGCTGCAGACGCTGCATTTATTTGTAATTTTAACAATAATAATACTTGCTGAAATATGTTCAAAGATTCATAGTAATCAGATTTTTGGATTGTTTAGCAAACATTGTTATGATTAGATAACAATGTTTGCCATTGTTAAGGATGTAGCTGAAAGTTAATATTCAAAGACATTTTATATGAATTGATCCAACTTAAAATGTTTCAAGACCACCTTACAACCAAACTAAATTGGACGGACAAAGAATGTCTTTTTCACAACTCTAAACAGAACTAACATACTCATTAACCTTTGATCAATGTACTGTGGATATCATCACTTTTGGGTCATACCAGAAATGGGTTTTTTTTTGTATCATGTTCTATGATCTTCTCATGGAGGTGTAATTTGCACATTTGAATTCAGAACAATAGAAAATGCAATGTTGAATTATCATAAGAATCATAAGCTAAACCAACTGGTATTATTGTTTTGACTAGTGACACATTTTATATTGGATCATATAGCTAACTTTCTGGTAGTTGTTTAAACAAAAGCAAGCAGAATTAGAATAGAAAAATACTTGAATAGAAGAAAAAAGACTTACTGGGGCTGGAGTTTGTGCTTGAGTCCTAGTTTGGACCAAACCTCCTTCAGTGTAAGCTGTGGATATTCCTCCACATCCAACTCATGACTACAGGCAAACAAAAAATACAGCTTTAAGAAGAGACAATTGGTTTACAGCCAATGCTTCGCTGACCTTACAAGCATTTAACTAGAGCAGGGTTTTACGTGACGCACACTGCCCTGCATGTTTTTGGCATTTCCCTGCTTCAGCACACATGATTTGAATTGAAGGTTGAATAACAAATCCAGTCCATCTACATGGGTATAACACAATGGCAAAGTGAAAGTGTGTAATAGATTAAATGTTTCTGCTACATTGTCTGTGAAAAACATTTTGTGACAGTAGTTGTTTTCCTGAGACTCAATGGTAATTGTGCTTTCAAAGACAATGGTGAAATGATCCAACAAAGCAACGTCAGTTACAGAGACATTGGAAATATTCACACCCTTTCAGATAATCAGGTTCAGTGTGTGTCCTCAGTTGTATGTTGCTTGTTTATCATGTTGAGTCAGACCAAAATTATCAAGAATGTTTAGGCTGAAGTGGAACTTGTAATCTCATTGTGGCACAGAGAGCAGATTCATCCTCCAGATCCAACTTCAAAATCCTGAGATATTTGATTATGCACAACCGATGCAGGCCAGTAAATCATGAGATTATATACATTAAGGCTTTTGCAGATGAATAGCTCATAATTTAGGCGCAAACATTTAATTTTATTATTAATATGCAGCTGAGGGGAACAGAGTCAGTGTACGATTTTTCTTTCCACTGAGGGAAATAGTTACATCTGCTTAATCTGGTGGCACAATGTGGGTCCTCTGTTCAGCTTGTTGAATATTCTAACTGAAATATAATAAAATGCCATTAAATATGTCATTATTATCATTTAAAAACTCACGGGTAAGAATAAATTATGATGGAAACTTTTGACGACGCATGTTAAAATGCAAAATAAATGCTCCTCTGACCCAGAGTTCTGAAAGAAGGCTGGTCTCTGTTCCACCTGCAGCCAATGAACCAATCAACAGCTAACTCCAAACCAGCTGTGTCTGGCTAGCCTGGTTGGAACCACAGTTCTCAAGGTTCCAGGGAGTGGGGTGGACAGGGCTGGAAGTGCTAATGCAACAACACTCTGCCTGGTGTTGTCAGACCAGCATATGCTTACAAATCGTCATATGCATATCTGTCAGACAAGTATACGCTGTCATTACCATATGCTTTTATTTCATCAGCAACATGACACCCTGACGTAGAAGTTAGATCATCATACACTTTATTAACAGCTGCATGACAGCCTGGCTTAGCAGTTAACCAGTCAGACCATCATCAAGGTGCAGCTGGATCCTGATACACTTTGAAACCACGACAATGCATGTATATCCATCTATTTATTAAAAACAATTTATTGACTTGTTTTTGTCATATCTTGTTGAGTATGCTGCACTGATAGCTCCTCTAAATGTTGCAGACTTCTTAAAGCACATCCACATATCCTCACTGCATGTATGCTATTCTGACAGCGTATGATGATCGGACAGAACACCGGCTGTGTTCTGTCTGAGAACACATGGCTGTTTGTCCAGTTATAAAACAGGAAGTTAAAGAAAATGTCAATTATAGGAAACTTGTGTATTCCAGTGCCCATTATATTTTTAAGTTAAAGCTTGGAGACTGAAAGTGGAACCAATTCCCCTGTCCTACACAAAAGGGCTAAGAATTCAAATTGCAACTAGAATTATTCATAATTCCAAGTCTTTTCACTGACCCAGAATCAGATCAATGCCAAGAGAAAACCTTTTTATTCTGCTAAGGCCACGCTTTCAGCAGCAGAAACAGTAAAAGCGATCATCACAGAACTGACCTGCTTTTGGTTTTCATAAACCTTCTTGGGTGCTTGTCGTCATCATCATCCTCTTCATCACCTGTTCTCTCTGAAGTTTTACTGTTTGAGCCACAGACTCTCTGAGGTAGGACAGGAACTTGCTTTGAATCTGGGTGAAAAGAAATAGATATACATTAGAAAATTCTCCAGCAGCTCTCTAACCTCAGGTTGACCAAGGAAAATATTCCAGTGCTTTGAGAAACAAACTGTGCTGTTCCAATATTTATGAAGACACTTTTACCAGTCCTGTTGCCTTGGAATATTACATTCTAACAGTGCTGTAGAAACTCCTATTATAATACAAGAGTTTTAAAATTTTAAGATTTGGTTGAGTGAACTTACTGAACTGCGGCTGAATAACAGCCTCGCGTGAATTCTCTTACCCTCCCTCAACCAATTCATCTTCATCCTCATCTCTGACCTCTTCCTCACAGGACTTTTTTTTACCTGAATTTGTCAGTGCTTCTGTAATAAAAAAATATTTTATCTTAAGGCTTTGTATACATCTTCTCCAGAATTGCCAGTATCAGGACTTTATTATATTTATAATATTTCTTTATAGTAAACTCCTATAACTAAGAGCAATTCAAAGTTACTATTTTTTTAAAGCCATATTTTTTAACTTTGAGAAGAAGTCAGGGTATGTAGAAACAACCCAGGAATGTGTTGAGGAAAAGGCCCTCATCTGCATATCTACATGAACAAGCTCAAAATTTCATATGCTAAAAAATTACACCAATTGCTCACTTAGATGAGTAAATTCAATGGTCAGCTTAATGGACAGCGATATTTTGACATCAATGTTTAAAACAAAATGGCTTCCTTTAAACCTTCCTGGATATAAAAACTGAGAATCTTCAGACAGCTTTAATTTGAGACGATATAACATTTTCTTAAACTAAATTGCCTGCTCTCTGCTTGGGGAAAAAAGAAGAAAAAAAAAGATTTCTTGCATTTAATTAGTTGGAGTGCAGCAGATGAGGGAGCTGCCCAGAGCACCACTGACATCTGACAGCACTGTCAGTTGATTTCAATGTAAATGTCAAATTTATTTTTATTGCACTTTAAAGACAGGTGTAAAACTGCACCAAAGTGCGGTACAAGAAAAACAATTAACACAAATTGATAAAAACAAGAGTATTTTTATTCTTTGGCTTCAGATAAACACCAAAGAATAAAAATTAGTTTTGAGAAGCGATTTAAAATGATCCAGGCTGTGGGCAAATCTAATCTGGAAAGGTAGATTATTCCATAGAATAGGAGCAGCAACAGAAAAAGCCTGATCTCTTTTTCTCATAAGTCGGGTCTGAGGAACTGTCAGTAATAGCTGATTGTTTGATCGTAGGGTTCTGAACACAAACTGAAATCTTAAAAGATCCCAAAGATAAGGGGGAAAAACTTTATAAGTTAATAAAAGAATCTTACAATCTATTTCATAAAAGACAGGCAGCCAGTGTAATGAGGCCAGTATAGGCCTTATATGATCGCGCTTTCTGGGTCCTGTAAGAAGCTGTGCCGTTGAAGTCGCTGCATCTGTGATTTATCCATGCCACTATATAATAAATTGTCATAATCCATTTGTTGTAGAACTGTTTCTGGAACAAATTCATTCAGTTAGAGTAATAGAAGAAACCATCAGAAACTGTTGAATATAGTGATAGGCTAATTGTACCACTGTGTGGTAATTGTGGTACATGTGAATTGGCACTTGGTGAATTGGGACCGTTTCTCAGTGAGCACATTTATCAGTAGCATTATATGTAAATTATCCATTAGACTTAGATATTTATAAATAACAAATGACCTCATTTGTCAGGCGTCAAAATGCCAAAGTAAAAAGTATTTTATCAAAAAGCTAAGCAAGGCTATCTTCAAGGGTTCTTTTTACTTTTTATGGGATACAATATTAATAAGCATCTTAGATAGTCATGCTGCAAACTGCAACATTATTACTGAGGCACACTACCTGTTTGTTTAGCCGAGCTGTCCTGAGAGTTACCAGCAGGTTCCTTCTGATCATCCCCAGCATCTGAAGGTTCTCCACAGTAACACTCCTCATCTAACTGCTTTCCAACATTAGCTCTAAAAAACAGGAATCTGTTTGTCTCCAGGTCTGCTGCACAGCTCCTGCTTTGCTCTATTATGCAGTTTTCTCTGAGCAGATTACTCATAATATCAACTTTGTTTTCTTCCTCTTGGCTTCCAGCTCCAGTTTCCCCTTCATTTTGTTCTTCTGACTGAATCAGAGCGTCAGTCTCCACTTCATCACTAGTGTTTGAGTTACACATTTGAGGTTCAGTAGTCCAGCCCAGCGATGTCCAATATAAAAATCGCTCCCGATACAAGTAGTAAGTCTCTGCAGCCAGTTGGTCCCAGAGAGCTTTTGTGTCTGGATTATTCCAGGGAGCAGTGATGGCTCCAAGATGGTCTCCAGACGGAGCACTGGTGTCTGGATGCTTTTCCAGCCAGGAGTTCCACAGCAGGTCCTGTCCATTCTGAACTTTATGGTGTACAAAACAAGAAAACAACAATGAAAAATAGATTTTTAGATTCTAAAGCATTGTTCCAGTTGAGCTGCCTCTAAGATCTTTTTTCAATATGCTAAAACTCTAAATGGTATTTTAATTCATTCTATAGCTGAAATAAGGTCAGCAGGCATCACATGTAATTTTTCATAAATTTTGCATTGTCAACATCCCAGCCTTTAAAATCCTTGTTTTGTGCTTCAGCAGTAAGTAGTGGTTATATTCTGCTACCTAATGTGTCTATGTGAAAACAGAAATATTAATAAGAATATTTTAAAAGCCTTTAAGCTTTGAAGATATTTTATTTTGGATTTTATTTTGGTTTTATTCCTTTACATTATTCTGTTTGTAATGAACTAATTAGTAATTGACATCAAGGCATTATGTTTTGACTCATGTCATTATGCTAAATTAGTGTGGTGTGTTCATAAAGAACACAATCTTCAACATACAGATTACATTTACTTCTTCCATTTCCAAAAAGAGGTACAACTGCAAACATTTTTATTTCTACCCTATTATAAACTCAGATAATTGATATTGAATGTACATTATCAAAATAAAATCTAGTTTTGATATTGCAAAACATAAAATAAAAAAAGTTTACTTATTACAAAATAGAAGCAACAAAAAAAGCAATGATTTGACTCCAACTCTTTAACTCTTTTCAACTCTTTAAAGCTGCATTATGCATCTGTTTTAGGAGTTTTCTTTTAAACTGACTATTTTGTGGTATGAGACAGATAGTGTGTGAAAAAACTGAGCTTCTCTACTTCATCCCAGTGCTCCTGCTGCTATCTGCAGGAGATTGGTGCAGAAATGCACCAATCAGAAACAACCAATCGGAACCAGGAGTCTTAGCACTATCAAACATACCTGTGTACGTGCTGCTTAATGTGCTGATGGGAGACAAACAACTTACTGTTACAGGAAACAGTATCAGCTGTCATTGGTGGCCATGCTAGCTCGCTTGGACATTATTGGCAGACCCATCTGTCACTAGCACTAGCAGTGGTGGAGAAAGTATACAAGCAATGTATTACGGTAAGTAAAAGTACAAATAACCAGACATAATGCACTCTACTAAAATTCAAAGTACATTATTAACATTTTAATACTGGCTTTAAAAAGTACTTCATGTATTAAAAGTAAAAGTACATGCTGAATGTATTATCTAATGGTTAATACAATATCATTAAGTGTACCTGCTGTATTTACTTTTAATACATCAGTAATGTGCCATTTTAATGAACAATGCTGCATATAAGGCATGCTTTTATTGTGTTTACTCTCTGCGACACAGTTTAGATTTAGATTTGTGATTCTATGCATAAGAATTTCAAAGATGCCCTGCATCATGCTAGTATTCCTTAAACACATTATACAGACTAATTCAAAAGAGGCTCATCAGAACACATATTCTAATTTATTGAATATGACTAAATATTAATATGAAACAAAGAAACAAACATTAACTCAATAACCAGGACGTGGAGGAGTTTAACATTACCTGGGACATTCATGGCAGGAGACGCTAAGCTCCAAGCGCCCCCAAATAATCAATGTTACTGGCAATTCATGCTAGCTTATAACAATTGAAGTTAAGCGCTTGGCAGCTTAACTTCAAAAGTACCCATAAGTAAATCTACTTAAGTAAAGTTCAGATACATGAAAAATGTACTCAAGCACAGTCTCACCACTGGGAAGTAGCTGTAGCATAGCAGAGAGCAGGGGGGGAGGAGTGTGAGCAGCATGTACACCAGCATGGTTTACCGCCCTAAGACTCTCTTCATGGCTCTAATTGGTTGTTTCTGACTGAGCAGGGTATTTCTGCAGACAGAACTGAAGAATGACAGAGGATGTCAATTTTCACTGAGTAGCTCTCTCAGACCAGCCTGTCACAATATAGTGACAGTTTTATCAGTCTGTAGTTGTGTGTGAGAGGTAAAACAATAGTTTTTGTCCTAAATGCCCCCCCCCAATGGTTAAATATTTGTGTACCCATTGTGTTGCTCTACTTACCCCAGTAGTTTTCCCAGGAAGTGTCATGAATCTCCTCTGCCACATCCATTACTTGGTGCTCTTCATTCTGATATTCCTCTTCAGAAATCACACAGTGGTCAGACAGAGCTGCTTTGGAGACCTGCTGGAAATCTTTGTCTACCTCCTTCTCTCTAGGCAGTTTTTCTATACGTGTGATGGGCTTTCTGTTTGGCCTTCTTTTTTTCTGTCGTGACAAAAAAGGAGAAGGTGCCTCAAGCACGCTTTACACTAACATGATCAGGGTTTATAAGCATGGTGGGCCGCCATAATTTAAAAAATTAAAATAAAGTTGTAAAAAGCCAGACTGCAGGCATCTTTGCTGCTCTGAGCATTTCACTGGAAGAGCAAAATTATTCCTGAAAGAGGGGTTTATAGTTGATGCATTGAACAGATTCAAAAGCCGGGAGCATGCATCAATCCCAACGTGTCGCCAACGACATGGTCATTCTGAAACTCATACCATCAGATTGTTCCCGGGAGTAACAAAACAATCTAACTATCAAGATTGTTCTTTGAACTTTTACAAAGTAAACTTGCCAGCTCCTTGAAATCATAAACAATTTAAAATATTTAAATTTATCTCTGCTGAAACCATTCAATCAAATTTAACAGTATTTAAATGTTAAATTTAAATGCTGGTCTGTGTTAAAGTGTTAATATTTATAGTGCCCCAACCACTGGGCTTAGGTAGTTTTCAGGGGGAAACCCTGCATAATGTACAAGAAAATTCATCAACTGACCTGAACCTTCTGTTCAGAAGAGCTGGCAAATGCTACAGGCAAACCCATCTTAGCCATCAACTCAGACTCTTCATCCAAGATTTCTTCCTCTTCCTCATCTTCAGATTCTGTCAATGTAAGAAAATATACATTTTAATGATTAAATTAATACACTTTGCTTACAGCCGCCTTTGTTGACACTGAAGGACACAGGAAAAATACATCAATTAAAAGATACAACAGTAAAATAATGAGATCAACTCTATAGAAACAGCAGAAGTCATCAGTCATCAGATATAAAAACTGTTTATTTTCAGTTGTGATTTGAATTAAGGAAGTGAATCAATATTTCTGAGTTGGGATGGAAATGTATCCCAGAGACGAGGAGTAGCGTGGCTGAATGCTCTATGACCAATAGCAGTGAGAATTTTGCAACAACTTTTCCTTGTTTACAACTTCTAACAATTATGTGTGCTGTTTGTTTTAATATTATCAGAGTCAAAGATAGATCCATCGATCCATCCATCCGTCCATTTTCTTCCGCTTATCCGAGGTCGGGTCGTGGGGTTATCAGTTTAAGAAGGGAGGCCCAGACTTCCCTCTTCCCAGCCACTTCTTCCAGCTCCTCTGGGGAAATCCCAAGGCGTTCCCAGGCCGGCTGAGAGACATAGTCCCTCCAGCGTGACTGGGGTCTCCTCCCGGTGGGACGTGCCCTGAACACCTCACTAGGGAGGCGTCCAGGAGGCATCCTGACCAGATGCCCAAGCCTCAACTGGCTCCTCTCGATGTGGAGGAGCAGTGGCTCTACTCTGAGTCCCTCCCGGATGACTGAGCTTCTCACCCTATCTCGAAGGGAGAGCCCAGCCACCCTACGGAGAAAACCCATTTCAGCCGCTTGTATCTGTAATCTCGTTCGTAGATCGACTGGTAAATCGAGAGCTTCGTTTTTTGGCTCAGCTCCCTCTTCACCACGACAGACCGGTCCAGCGCCGCTTCATGGCAGACGCTGCGCCAATCCACCTGTTGATCTCCCGCTCCCTTCTTCCCTCATTCGTGAACAAGATCCCAAGATACTTGAACTCCTCCACTTGAAGCAGGACATCCCCCCCGACCCGGAGAAGGCACTCTACCCTTTCAAATCTGGAGTTGGAATGTTTGTGAGTGAAACATCACACTCTACAATCAAACAAGTTATATCTGCGATTTTCAATCAGTTAGTGTGTGGTCTCTCAGGTTTTGAAAATTAGTCGACCATTGGGCGACAATTCTAAAAATGTGTATTGTGAACTGGGCTTAACATAAAAGGCCTAAGCACTTTTGACCTTAAAGCCCAGTTCACACTACACAATTTTAGAATTGTTGGCCGATTTTTGAAACCTTAGAGACCACACACTAGCCGACAAAAAAATTGTAGGTACAATAGGTTTGATCGGGTTTGATCGTGCAGTGTGGTCCAGCCATACTGCAAGAGCAACCGATTTCTCTCACCGACATTCAGAATCCAGACAGAAAATCCTGTAAAAACACACTACAATCTCACAAGAATTTAGAGAGAACAAACATGGCTGACAATGTAGATACAATAGCAATAGTTTGTGAGCTTATTTTAAGCATAAAAGAAAAGGTGTTGGATAAAAGACTGGAGAGGGTGCAAGTAGATGCTTTATTTGGTGCACTGTGGAGCTGAGTTTGTTCATGTTGTTTCCAAATATCATTTCAGATGTCCACTGAACAAGAAAACTATCAGACATGGCGCATGGCTGCACCATGTCAGCTGTATGGGATTCCCCTCTGTAGTTATGTCTCTGCGCTTTCTGAGTGGCTACTTGTCACATTCAACAGGCAGCGTTCTTACTCCCAGTCTTACTCCCAGAAAAACCCCCACACGCTACAGTGATAAACTGGCCAAGACAATCCAACATGTTGAATATGCCCGATTTTAGATCGGAGCGGTTCCGACGTTCTACCGACTGGACACAATGTATTGATACACACCACTCACTACAGGATGATCGCCTATAATTATCACAAGCAACAATCTTAAAACACTGGACATTCTAAGAGTGTTATAAGGGGAAAGTCGGGGTAAAAAATGGTGTAGCTTGAACTGGGCTTAAGAGAACTCCTAATGCCTGGTTGACATGACAAGACTTTAAAACAGTTGTCCAATTTTCAAAACCTGTGGGAATAAAACATCTTAAGTAAAGCAGGTTTGGTTGATCAGTGTGTGGTATTAAGCCACACGGCAGCACACATACCACACACAGACACACCTCTGCACTAGGATAAGAATTTCTGTCATTTCCTAGCACAGAGTTGCTCTCCAAAGCCAGTACTCACTTAGCCTTTGTGACTAAAACAGGAGCTTTCTGTAGGCCCTGGTTAATTCTACAGAACACTAAGTGATAAATACAACAATATACATTACCTTGCACTTCAGTGACTTCTCTGCCAGATGAAAGCAGTCTGTTATCAGAGCGATACAGCTCTCTGTCCCTGTTGAAAGGCAGACATACAAAGACAGTCAATGAAGATAAAGAGTCAATATACATAAACCAGATCTGTGACACAATTAAGGGTTTCTTAGGTTAACTGTTGCAATTTGTTCCACTTATTGTGTCACTAATCTGGATTTCTTTGAGTAATGATCAGCCAAACTTTATTTAGCCCATAGCAAATGTTCAGTCCTTTTATTAATGAATGTTTATGTGAAATGGGCTTGATGAAAAAAAACAAAAAACAAAACAGGAGTGAATTAATTATCACATTTGAAAAATTGGAACTCAAAGTAAACGCACATCTTACCTAGAAAGAACTGTTCACTACATGTGACTTTCCATTTTAATTACATACGTGACCAGCCATAGCCAAAGACTTAAATGGGAAATATCAAGCAATGGAAGATGATTGTCCTTTTATTTTACAAAAATAAAAAATAAAAGAGCAATATGAATTCAAAAGGGATGAAAAAAATCATGTTTATATTTGGCCAAAAGCAGGCAATCAAAAATATAATTAATAAACTTGCTGGTAATATGTGTATTAGTGACTGTCAAACAAAGTCGCCAAGCAGCTGAATAGGGGAATCATTGTTGATACGCTAGCTGATCAAAACTTAAATCCAGGCTGCAGTTATGATCTCATGATAATCAATATCTTCAAAAATCCAAGGCAGAACATCAGTGGATAACAGACATCAACATGACTTGCTTTCCCCTACCAGCTTTTGTTTTTATTAAAAGGAAGAAAAAAAATTATGCTTTCCAATGATGTCAAATACATGGAAATAAAAAAAAGTTGTGTTTTTTTTACTATCAAGTGTTATGTGGATTAATAATATTTAGGCCTATTTGTGATTTACAAATAAGCCAAGCACAATTTTTTTTAAAATAGACTTGAGTTGCAGAAACAAAACTTCTTCTTCACCATTAAATACAAAAATAATTAACCATTTTCTATCAGTTGTATTTAATTTCATTTAACACATTTTAATTAAATAAAAATTACAATAGCTGTTGATGTGTAAGCAGAGCGTCACATCAACAGCTCTGACCAAGCAAAGTAAACTGCTCTATCAGTCTTTCTCAAACTGTGGTCCCCGGACCACTGGTGGTCGGCGGGCGCCCCCCACTGGTCCGCGAGGTACTGCATGTAAATGATATTTGCAGGGACGTGAGCTAAAAGTGCATCATTACAGCTATCTTACCAAAGGATTGTGTTAAATATAATGATGGAAAACTGGCTTAAAACCGGGTACTGTAACTCAAAAGAAAAGCTGAAGATACCGGTGGAAAGAAAACAACTCCAGGACAACTTATATGATCAGAGGAAGCTAAGTCATTACTGCTGAGTGCTGATGTGTCGTTCACTATGCGGAGAGCGGTAGGGCCCACTGTTCTTTTTTTCTATCTTTGCTTGCTCATGATTATCTGCTTACACATGTTTTTTGTTGTTGTTTGTTTCTGCAAATGCAAGACAACAAACTGGGATGGAAGTCAAAACCCAGACTTCCATCCCATAGAGAATTTGTGGAAGGAGGTGAAGAGGGCTGTTCACAGTTGATCTCGCACAACCTGACAAAACTGAAACCGTTTGTCAGGTTGGAGAAATAAATTAGCAGCTGACTGCGAGGGGTCAGCCAGAGAAACATCCACTAAATACCGAGTTGAAGGGGGCAAGTATTTATACAATTACTTATGTTACTTTTTTTTTTTACTTAAATTTCATTATTTTATATAAATCAGTTTTCACTGTGACAGTAAAAAACATTTTTTTCAAAAGAATACAAATTTTGTTAATTATGATTAAAAGCAGTAAAGGGGTAGAACACAAGGGGGTTAATATTTTTTACAGGCTCTATATTATCCGAAGATGAAATCGACTTTTAACGGCTTTAATAAGAACATTCTTTCCTAACCCCATCCCCCAGAAGCAAAAACAAATGCTGTAAAACATTTTACTGCAATTGAATAATAATATGTAACCAGTAAATATGCCTTTTAATTACATTTTAGTATGGTAATTCCACATGCACTAAGGGTTTATCTTGCCGTGTGTGCTGCGTCCTTAACGCATTATTGAGCATAAAAATAGTGTTGACACAAAAAAGTATTAAACCGTAAAACCGGAAGAGAAGGAAACTTTATGCCGTTTTCGAAAAAGGAACATGAGAAATTCTCACCCCACGAAAGCTCTAGAGCACCGAAGGAGAACAGCATCTTCCTTCTCAGATGTTTGACTGATGGAGAAAATAACGTCCGCCACCACCGTCATTTCTCTTCTTTCCAGTATCTTACGCGCTCAGGTCAAAATTTCAGACGCACACATTCTTCAGCGACAAATAAAAGAGACCCAACATGCAACATTGGTTCTTGTTTCTTCTTCTGGTGCTTTATGGCGGCTGGCAGAACAACTATAAGGTACTTTACCGCCTCCTACTGAACTGTTCAGCAGAACAACGAAATATATCCTTATTTTTAAAGATTACTGTTTTTCCCCCTCCCTTCTTCATCGAAGCTGTTTCAAGAAACAAAGAAAAACTAAAAAAACAAACAAAAAAAGAAAACCGACAAATGCATTTACTTAAAACCACACGTTAACGGTGTATGGTATCCTATCTATCAGTACTTATTGCTTATTTAAAAACTCAACTAGCTTGCCAAAAGTTATTTCTCTTGGTGCATATTTCTCAAGATACTGAAAACACAAACAGGACAAGACTTTTTTTTTTTTTTTTAACGGTTGACTTTCTTTGTTTCCATTCTGTTTAATGGGGTTAGTGCATTGTATTCCATGAAAACATGCTGTACAAACTCAGGCATGCTGCAGTGATCTCCTGATTTTCTTGACTGTTTCATAAATATCATAATGCTCTACAATTGCCTTTATCACTTACTATTTAATATTCTTAGAAAATGTTTTGCACATAATTGTTAAAGATTCATTTGCATTTCTTTCTTGGTGAAATCAAAACTTCTTTATTTTTAGGCTATATTTTTGTTGGTCAAACTACTGTATTGGGTCTAAAACTGCTGAGTCCTATTTACAACAATTTTTTCTGTTTAGGTTTTAGAAAGAAGCATAATCAGATTAATTGCCAGTCAAGTAAATATAAGTAAATGCATGTTTGACCAATAATGAAATGTATTTGACAGACCCTCCTCTCCAGGGCCCCTGAATAGACCTTGCCAGGGAGGCTTAAGAGTATGACCCCTCTATAATTGGAACACACCCTCCGATCCCCCTTTTTGAACAGGAGGACCACTCCTGTCTGCCAATCCAGGAAAACTGCCTCCAGTGTCCATGCGATATTGCAGAGTCGCGTTAGCCGACACAACCCTACAACATCCAACGCTTTAAGGAACTCCGGGGGAATCTCATCCAGAATCCTAACCCTTCTTCACAAAATAAACATCAGTGAAAATACTATGCAATAATTAGAACTGCAGCATAAAGCCAAACATGCCACAATTAATCAAAATCTCCCCAAAGCATCAGCGGACTGACATAGGGCCACCGGAGGATTCCAGGTAGATTCCAGGTAGGTTCCAGAGATGCGGCTCTTCAAGCAGGGCCGGCCCACGGCAATATGGGGCCCTAGACAGAACCCTCCGAAACTCTTTCTACTAAGAACCTCAGCATCACTAACAGTGTTTAAATATAGATAAGGTGAAAATAAGATTGTTTTATTGAATAAGACTGTCTGGCATTCACACTTAAGTTTTGGCATCATTCTTAGCGCACTAGTGACGTGCGTTCAGGTGAGGCAGACAAAAATTCCTAAAAAGTATATTTACTAAATTTTTACTAAATTTTGACCAAAAAAAGTCTCTAAAAAATATATTTACTAAATTTTGACTAAATCTAGTCAAAAAATTTGTTAAAAATATATTTTAAAAAGGGTTCAAATGGAGCAAAAATTAGTGCGCTTTGTCTATACACTTTAATAGAACAATTTCAAACTGATTTTGAGTCAACAGGTCACATGACTTGGAAGCTATTAAAGAAAACATATTTCATATTCAAATTATTTAAAATATTGAATATGACTTAAAAATTCAATAGCGAATACTGTGTCTTGTGTAACCCTATTACCACTTTTTTGTGTCAGTTGGTCACAAGGCAAGGCATTTATTTACATTTGTTTGTTAGGAGTGTTTCGTTCGGATATTTGTTGACAGTCCCTAAGTGAACAACAGAGCGCTTGAGGAATTAGCAGTAGATTAATGCCTGAAGATATCTAAATCCTTTAGATATCTACAATGTATCTGCAATGTAGATATCTAAGGATTTTGAAAACACTAATATTGAAAGACCAATATTTTTGCAATATCTAATAAACTCTTTGATCAGACATGACCTACTTGAACACTTATTAAAGACAAAGAGAACAAGCAACAGCAACACTGACCAACGACAAGGATCAACGACATGAATTAACAGCGGACATTGACCAATCACAGAAGTTACATCAAAAATACAACTGCGAAGGATTCACTGCATTACTGCAGATGAACTGACAAGATGACAGTGAGTAAAAACCACTATGCACCAAGAGACATAACATATGCAACATCTACATATGCAGCGAACCATGTGCAATATAGACATATGCAATTTCTAACATATGCATCACCTACATATGCAACATCTACATGCAACATCGACATATCCATAAATAACTAAGACCATACACATCAACCAAAGACACACAGCAATGACATAGACCAACAACATCTACACATGTGACTTCTACTTATTTTTGACACAAATGGAACCCTATATATGATGCCTGTGTGCATGTGCGTGCGTATGGGTGCGTGTGTGTATGTGTGTGTGCAGTTTGGGTCCCAGGAGGGCGGGCGGTTGACATTCAGGGGGAAGAGTGGGAATGATGTCATTGTTTGTAGTCCTCTAGAAGAACATGGCCGCAGCCTTCATCCTTTCTTTATCATTGCCAAATACTTAAATATTAGTTGTAGCTTTTGCAACGACATAGCAACAGCTGATTGCAGAATCTCACTACATGCGGGATTAAGGAAACAAGGCGGCGAATATCCTTTAACTGCTGGATGTGAGATGCTCATCGATCACTCAAAAATGAGACATAGACCTAAAACCTGGGGCAACAAGCACAATGCTACGCTCAACCTGGATCTCTGGCTCCATCGTATATTTTGAGAAGACAGCAGAGTAAAGGAGCAGGTGTGGTCTAGAAATGAGAAATAAAGAAACACGCAAACGAGGTTTCGACGGACAAACGCTGCGTTAAAAGAGGACGGGAGAGGAAGAGCAGAAGAAATCTACCAGTTTAATATCGTCTGATTGCAATGATGGCAGCTAAGTCGGATGGAGTCTTGAAATTAAAGAGGAGCGATGTGGCCTTCACACCGCTGCAGAACTCCGAGCACTCCGGCTCGGTGCAGGGGCTGCACCTGGGACAACAGACCGACTCAGCGTGCACCCTGGACGTGGATTTTCCGAACGGGGAATCTCAGTGCTGCGGTCGGGGAGGCTCCAATTCGCCTTGCTTCCGTCTACGGAGAGAACAGCAAAAATATGTGATATGGGACTGCTTGTGGATTGTTGTCGCAGTGTCCGTTTATCTGGCTGATGTGGGAACCGACGTGTGGCTTTCAGTCGATTACTATCTTCGCGAGGACTATTGGTGGTTCGGCTTGACGCTTTTTTTTGTGGTGTTGGGCTCGTTTTCGGTCCAGCTGTTTAGTTTTCGATGGTTCGTCGCTGACTTCAGTACAGAGGACAACGTTGACTCTGCCGTCGGTTGCCCCCAGTTGGACGGGAGTAAGCTGCTGCTGAGTGGTTCGGCCTCTCAAGGCGACGTTCCCGTTCAGCAGCACCCGGCCACACCGCAGAGGCAGATGTCAACTGCCAGCAAGAACACTGCTATTAACAGCACCGGCAGCACGGCGATGGGCAGAAGAGGCACGAAACGGTCGCCCTATTACTCAGTCTGTGTGTGGTTATGCCAGTCTATAATACACATTCTCCAGCTGGGTCAGATATGGAGGTAAGGTGTCCTAAACTTCTCAACACAATTTTTTTCCAAGTCGATACATTTTTTTTTTTTTGCAGCTTTGTGTCTTAGTTATATTTTTGTTTAGAAGATCTGGTTTTGCTCGTTTTGATTCAGCTGGCTTTAGACACACCCTCGAGAAAGCAGCTTGACAATTAACAGTGAATTATTTTGTATTAAAAAATCACATATAAATGTGGTTATTACATTTCTCAGTCGAGTAAAGGCAAACAATGTCAGTAAAGCATTTACATATCTCTGAGTTTTTCTGCGGTTTTCTAACTATGGTCACCTACAACTTACTACAGTCGTCTGTTATTGTCCAGAATGATTTCACACAAACTATTAAAAAGTTGCGCTTCTTCTATGCTTACATAGAAGAAGACTTGAGTGCTGTCAGCAGGCCTACCAAGAAATCTTTATTAGGTTGCCTTTTTGACAGGGCAAGTGGAGAAATGCTTCTTTCAAATTAAAAGTCTCAAACATAGATACATATTGTCAAGTTCAAGCTTAAAAATAGTCATGTTGTCATGTCATTGCATCAGTAACAAAGAATAAAAATACAAAAATAAAAACCCAAATACTACATACAGATATGGAATTAAGACAGCTTATGCTGTCAGATGGAATTACACAGGTCTAAGACAGGTTAGTGTTTTCTGTTGTGCTACTAAATCTTAGCTTAATTTAAACAGATGCACACTTAAACTTTAAACACAGTTCTTGCAATTTTAGACAAATAGAAAAACTATCTTTTAAAGTAAGTATTTACCAAATAAGCCTTGAAGTACATAAACCATGCAGACATCGTTTTGAAGTATTTTTAACAACAAAATACTGGTCTTGATTTTTGTTTATATTTATATTTATATTGTGACACACCCACATCCCAAACTGAAACTAATAAACTAATTAAGTGAATTGCTCACCAAAGAACCTATTTTAAATAACAAATTAAACAAAAATTCTAATTATAAATCAACTAGAAAATAAGCAAATGAAAATGAACTAAATAATCTAAATTCTAGGATTTAACTGAAAATGGAGAAATAGCTCCTACATTGTGTATTCAATATTTTCACATTTTTAGGAGTACATTGCTAATATGCAATCAGACAATTGTACAAATTGTCAATATATTAAAAGTTTACAGACAACATGCTTATGAAAATTAACACAATAAAAAACAGGTACACTTTAGAGGAAATTAGAAAAATATTTCACCAAAGACAGAGTATTGTTTTATACAATGTCACAGTATTCCACTATCACTGCAGACAAACTGACATTTCTTCTTCCTAAGAACAGTGAGGATCAACAACAGAACAGAACATTCACTGCACTTTACAGAAACCTACAAAAAAACAATAAAACATTAGAGCAATTAAACAGAGAAAGCGACTGAATTTTAAAGAGTACAGAAAAATGGCAAAGAAAAAAGTATGACAATTTTAAGATGTTGTGGACTCGCTAAGTATTTGACATCATCAGCAGATTGGCTGATGCAGTGAGGAGATATAGCTGATGGATTCAGCTATACATGGACAGGGGGCGCAGTGGAGTCAAATTAATGGTATTGGGCTCCTTCAACGTTCACAAGAGTCAATCTTAAAAAAGTTAGGTGCAAATCGGATGATGCATGTGTGATTTAGAGACGACCGTATACAAATGTCGAGGGATTGAAATTCGCCATTCGGCCATGGTTCAGCCAGCAGGAAGCGTTGACAGAATTCATCATCATGCCATTTATGTCACTTGGCACAGGTTTAAAGCTATATGATTCAAAGGGTAAAAGAAAGACATCAATCAGAACAAAGCAGACGACTTCCTGTTGGAAGTGGGTGGAGCTATGGTGATGTAATCAATTGACCATGTAAATGTGATGAGGACTGGGCTGTCGTGAGCAGTGATGGCAGTTACTTTGAAAAAGTAACTTTAATCGGATTACTGATTACGCCTTCAAAAAGTAACTTAGATTACTGACTACTTGATTTGGAAAGTAACTAAGTTACATTAAAAGTAACTATTTTAGTTACTTTCACCAGCTGCTAACAACAACACTACGCCACCAGTTATTACATTGAGCTTTGCCAATACTTAATTGCAAACTATTTCATGATAGTAACATCAACAATGTATCTCCACTTATATGGTTGAACTGAAGGGGAGATTGTTTAATGGTTACAACAATACAAAAAAAACGTAAGTAATTTGTGTGTGTTTTTGTGTGTTTCTATTGCCTGGAAAACTCTAAGAGTGATTTTAAAGTCCCCGCCCTGCCCCCAGCCTCTAGGTTCTGTGTTACGGCCCTGTGCTTGCTGTCAGAGCGCAGTGCACAGATCTCCTCCTGCTGCTCCACAACTCAGACGTCCCACTGCACAGATTTGTGACACTTATCTTAATATTAATGATTATAATTGCGTTTAGTTGCACAACTTTACAGACTCGTTCATTCATGGCTGTTTTCAAATTGTATTGCGCTGTTCAGATTAGTCTTGATGTTTGCAACGTGAAGCTTGACGTCATTCACAGCAAATATATTAACTTGACATTAACTAAGACACAACAGGACGGATCAACCTGAAAATGATGGACTAAAATGAAGTGGATGTCAGACAAATTCTGGGGTTTATTATGAGTCCCTGCTTATTTCCGAGCCCAAATGAGTAACTTCTTGTTCAAAAATTAGCCCAAAAAGGCGCAACCCACAATTCATTAAATTTGCAAATGACTTTAAAAAAAAAAAAAACAGGCTCAAAGCCACTTATAATAATCGGACATAAATTCAAAATAGTTCCTGTTTTTCTACCAACAAAATAATGCGTATCTCCCTCCATTGTTTACATTTCTGTCACTGATATTGTCGCATGAAGACGTTGGTCACTTGTCAAGACGCGTAGAGAGAATACAATTAAATAACAAAAGAAGACAGTAACGCAAAGTGATTTCGAAAGGTAACTGTAATCTGATTACTGGATTTGAAATAGCAACGCGTGAGATTACTCGTTACTGAGTGGTCCGACGTCAGTAACGCATTACTGACAACACTGGTCGTGAGACATAGAAAGTGTGATGCAGCCCTGACCTTATGTGTGGAAGTTATTGCACTTTGATGTTTCATGGCAACATCTACACATGTGACTTCTTGGCGTCACTAATAATGTTATTATCATTATTTTTATTTTTTTTCTCTTTCTCCGCCTCCTTTGGAATGTGTGTAGATGGATGGGTGTGTGTGTGTCATGTATGTTGTAGTTGTTGCAGGGATTGTATCTCTGTTGGCTCTTTCTCTTGTGCTTAGACCTAGACAGGGGTGGGTTCGGTTTTGGGAGAAATCAGCTTGCACTTCCTTTTCTTTCAGTTATCTGTGACTACTGTCAATAATAATACAGTAGGAGAAGTTGTGTCAAAAAGTGACAATATTGCATCGAACATTATTGTCCTAATGATTAATGCATGTCAAGCTGTTAAATCCAATAAAGAAAGTTGGAATAAACACATAAAGTTGGAAACACATCAGTTTTTGCTGTCATTAAAAATGTGGTCAGCTGCTCAGTGTAAAAAAAAAAGAAAAAGAGAACAGCCTCCCATCACACATGAGGATGATGTGGATGTTCCTCCTCAGAACTGGTTGGTGATCTGGTGGAGCCAGAAGTCTTTAGGTTTTCTAATACCTGATCTCTGGTTTCCTCTTTCATCTTAATTTGCTTAAACTGCAAAAATATGTTGAAGATAAAAACAATGATGAACGAGTTATAACAGCAGCCTCACAATATCAAAGTCTCTTTGGTTTAATGGGATTAATTAAAACCAGGTTAAGTTTATGAAGAACACAATATTAAGATGCAACAAACAGAACATCCATGCAGTTATACCATGAAGTTGAATGATTGTTATGAAAATCACAATAAAATTAATAAAATAACTATTTCTGAAACCAATGTAAGTTTGTTTATATATGTGCTGCACTGTTTATAATTAAACAAAGATAATTAGCATTTTGAAGTAAACTTATCACCAGCTAGCAACACGTTAGCAGCCTTCATCCCTTCAGACTCCTTTTGTTACCCACATTTCATTTCCATTGGTTCTTGTCCTGTTGTGTTGTCATCTAACTTGGACGAGGACATCACCAGCTTCAATTTACTAAAACTAATAACTATTATCAAGACCAAGCTGAACAGAAATAAAACTGAAGTTATTATTTTTGGACCTAAAGAGAAACGATCTAGAATCAATGCACAGCTTCAGTTATTACAACTACAAACTAGCAATCAGGCCCGAAACCTGGGAGTAGTGATGAACTCTGACCTGAACCTTCAGAGTCACATAAATACAGATACAACGTTGACCCTCTATCACCTTTAGAACATCTCCAGTATTAAAGGACTAATGTCTAAACAAGATCTAGAGAAACTCATTAATGCATTTATCTTTAGTCGCATTGATTACTGCAACAGCATCTTCAGAGGTCTGTCCTACGAATCAAACAACTGCAGCTGATCCAGAACACTGCAACTGACGTTCTCACTAAAACCAGGAAGATAGAGCACATCACATCACCCCAGTTCTAAACTCCCTCCACTGGCTCCCTGTAGCTCAAGAATAGACTTTAAAATACTGTTAGTTTACAAATCAGTGAACGGTTTTGCACCACAATACATTAAAGATCTGCTGTTGTTGTATCAACCTTCCAGACCTCTCAGGTCTTCTGGTTCTGGTCTGCTCTGCATCCCCAGAACCAGAACCAAATGAGGAGAAGCAGCATTCAGCATCTATGCACCACAAATCTAGAACAAACTTCCAGAAAACTGTAAAACAGCTGAAACACGGACTTCTGTTAAATCTCGACTAAAAACACACCTGTTTAGAGTTGGATTAGAAATTTATTCAATTACAAATTTCATGATGGCACTTGACTTTGAGTTTTTGTGTTTGTTATGATGTAAAGCACTTTGAAAGGCCTTGCTGCTGAAATGTGCTATACAAATAAAATTTGATTGATTGATACACTGTGGTAAACCAAGCTCTCTGAGTACTTCACTTCCTTGCTTCTTAGAACCTTTTGACCTTGTCTTTGGGTTTTTTATACTCATTTGGTCTCCCCATTTGAGCTACTGTGGATTCAAGACCTCATCTCAGCCATAGACACTGGAAACCCTCTCCAGGTCTGGCAACTTTAACTAACCTTCATCATCACTCTCTCTGAGTGCTAAAACTGTCTGTCATCCCACGATCACTGCTTCCTGGCATTTTCCCATCTCTCCTTCCTGGCTCAAAATTCCTCTGCCATCACCAACAACACACAAGAACAGAACAATAAGCTTCCACTCACCTCTCTCTGGTGTCTCCACCTGAAAACAACTTGAGTAAGCTCATTTCATGTTCCATCGTAAATCTCACCTTTCATGGTTCCACACATCCTTCCTTTTGCCTCCAATTCCTTCCAGATCATCATTAAACTCATTATTAATTTCTTTGTAAAAAAAATCTTTAAATTTTATTTGTCTCCTGAGAGTGTCTGTTCATGTGGGTCAAGAGATTAAATGTCAACATGACACAACTCTCAGGCCAAGAAGATAATTAGTTAGCACTCTCAGGAGAACACTAGAAGAACATACCTTCACTGAATCTCATGATTCAGCTCTCAGAACTCTCTATGACGAGAAGTCTACAATTCAGTGTTTGGACCAATTAACCACTACAATTCAAAATTTGTCAAGTAACACTTCTCCTGCTCCAGCAGATGTCCCTGTTGTTCCATCTCCGGCTCCCCTGAGACCTTCTCCCCATTGTGACATCTGTGCCCCCAGCTGGAGACATTCAGCCAAAAGAGAGGGTCCATCAGTTCCAGGGAATCTGATGGACTGACTCAATTCCCACAATCATCCCTGTTTTCCGTTACCTACCATCCTCCTTCAGTAACAATTATATTAATCTAAGTCCTCTCATTGACTCTGGCTGTGATAGTAGGTCATTTCATAATCAAACAGTGCAACATCCATTTCCTTTCCTACACTTCCTCCAGTTTTATGGTTACCCATAAAACCTGCTCCAACTAATTTCTGGTAAAAATCATGAATTGGTTTCCTTTTATTTTGTTTTGTTTTTTTCTCAATGCCAACTCCTCCATAGCTCTAGACTATGACTGGCTCATTAAACACAACCTAGACTGGTCTAATTCACACATTGAATCCTGGTCCATCTACAGTCTCTGTGTGTGACTGCAGTCTACTGTTCCTCCGAGCATACTTCCTATCATTCAATGTCCTCTGACTATATCAAACAGTATTCAGATCCAAAGCTCTGTCTCTCCCTCATTGAGTCCACCATTATACCATAAATCTAGGTGCTCCCCTCCTTTCCAGCTGCCTTTTAAATCCTTCTCATCCACATCTAGTTTCTGAGTGCAGAAATTCTTCACCACTCAAATCACCCATGGGATCAGGCTTCTTTGGGTAAGAAACGAGTCACTCTGCCCTTGTATTTACTAGAGGACTAAATCAAATCAGTTAAAAAAAAGTCCATTATCCCTCATCTTAGCTGCCTTTGAACCTGTTCATGATGCAATTATTTTCACCCAACTCAACCTTTGAAAGGCTTACCACCTCGTCTGCACCTGGTCGAGTGGAAAATAGCTTTCCAGAACCCTCTAGGCCAGGGATGGGCAACTCCAGGCCTAGAGGCCTCAACTTTTAGATGTATCCCTACTTCAACACACCTGAGTCAAATAATGAGGTCATTAGCAGGACTCTGGAAAACTTGACTGCACTTGGGAGGTGATTCAGCTATTGGATTCAAGTGTCTTGGATCAGGGAGACATCTAAGAGTTGCAGGACACCGGCCCTCAAGGACCAGGATTGCCCTGCTCTAGGCTGTTTTGAGCATCTCTGTCTCTCCTTCCTGACTCAAGAATCCTCTGTTATCTCAATACACAAGGACAGAACAGCTTCCACTCACCTCTCTCTGGCATTTCCACCTACAATCAACTCAAGTAAGAGCTTATATTTTATGGCACATCGCCTATCCAACCAGATCTCAACTTTTGTGTTTCCACATGGTGTTCCTGTTGCCAGCCAGTTTCTTACAGACCAGCATTGAAGTCATTATTTTCTCTGTAATAAAATCATTAAATTGTACTTGTCTCCTGAGAGTGTCCGTGCATGTGGATCAGAAAACTAAATACCAACATGACAGACAGTGAAAAATGGATGTCTTTTTATTCAGTGTATCTAAATATCTTGTTTCGACTGTATCATGCTGAAAAAATATGAGCCTTCTTCCCCATCACCAGAACTTTCTCTGGCAATATTTCTACCCAGGTAATTTTTGTAAACAACGGTAACTGCAGGCGAGAACTAATGACCCTCAGCAGCAACTTTTGTTGCCTCAAGTTAACTTTTTAGCAAATGGTAAAATCACCTGTATCTCATTGCTCAACTGAAAGGAAGTTCTTGGTTAATCATTAGCTACTCATTTACTGAGTGTAAAATAGATCTAGAAATATCTATTATATAACAAGAAAATTTAATCACTTTTACCCAGTTATTAGGAAATGTGTTTTTTTAAGTGAGTTTCTTAATTTGACATAGACATGTTAGACAGACTAAACACAGCAGGTTAGAAATAGAAATATTTATTAAATATTTCTACACATATACAAATTATGTTGTCAATGAATACACACATTGACAGCATGTTTCTCTGAATAAAAATTCTATAAAATCTGAATTTGAATCAATGTAATTATTTTTAGTGTGCAGATGTCTTGCAGCCAAGTTAACATGAAATCTGTTTTTTTTGTGTGTGTGTGGGTCTACCACTACACTTTAATTTTGGATTTATTTGCAGTAAACTGACATCAAGAATCAGATTCTAAAACATTGCCGTTAGTGAATCAGACTGCATTCATAACTATTCTTTGGTTATGAAAGGTTCTTGTTTGTACCATTTCATTTAAAAACAAAAGTTTTACATTGTCCTTGAAATTTATCCAGACACAAGATAGACTTCCTTCAGACAGTGATAGTTACACTAATATTGAATAGCTTTTTACTGAAGTGATTTTTTGCTGCACACTTATCATGGAATTAGGACAGAAGGTGTCTTGATGAAAGTTTACTGTGCATTGTTGTTCTGTTGACCTGTGATTTTATAACCGAGTTGAATTTTTTTCCTGTTTTGTGTAGGTATTTCCGTACCATGTATCTGGGAATACGGAGTCGTCAGAGTTCGAAGTCAGAACATTGGCGATACTACTGGAAGATGGTGTATGAGTTTGCTGATGTGAGCATGTTGCATTTACTGGCCACCTTTCTGGAGAGTGCACCTCAGCTGGTGTTGCAGCTGTGCATCATCATACAAACACACAATCTCCAGGCTGTTCAAGGTAACCCCCAACACCTTTTGACTATTACTTTCTATTCAGTAGATTTATATACCACCAATTCTCAAAAAAAAGGTAATAAAAAAGAAATTTAGCATGTTTACAAATAATTTTAAAATTTCATGTATGAATTTCATCTCGTCCAGTCTTTTTTCAACAGAGATTCTCAACTTTATGTTGAAATATCAGAATATGATTTTTGGATCAACTCAAAGGCCAGGACCAAGAAGTGAAAAGCACTTTCTTTCTATTCATTTTACTTACAACTTTAAAAGAAATTACATTTTATGCCTACAATTGCCTGTTTGTCACTTAAATTGTTATGGTAATATGTAATTACCATCACAATTACCAAGAAAATGAAATATAAGCCAAGAGTGTTTACTGTCAGAGATCAGGCAATACATGGAATCAGTCATTTTTGCAATGTTAAGAGAGCCAGAATGATTTCCTTCCTAGTGACACTGTCAGATATGAAGGAGAAAATACTCTCTCTAACCAATAAAATTTATTTTGACAATGATGAAATCTGAGACTGTGCGGTTCTTGTCCTGTGAATGGAAGCCGGGGTTATGAACACCTGAAGATAATGGGAGAGAGTTGGTGAATTGAAGGTGAATCGGACAAAGGGACTTCAGGGGAAAATGGAATGACCTTACTTGATGAGTTGATGAGTTTCCACCAGGGGGAATTACTGTGGACTTCGGCGTTGTGGTTTCTTTTCAGGGGTCCTTGAGATGATCCAGGTTCCAGTGTGAATGGAGAGTTCTTTGGAGGTAGATGGTAGAGGCTGTGGTGGAGGGCAGACAGGTAAGGTCTTGTGAGGAGAGGTGAGGAGTGATCCGACTGCCAGCGGTGAATCCAGGAACTGTCAACGATTCTTCAGTAAAGATGGGAGAGGACTCAGGCAACCAGTGGGTAAAATCCACGGCGTCACGAGGGGGAAACCAGAAAGCCAGGAACTCGACAGAAATGTTTCCATACCTTGTAGGAATTTCTTGAAGTATGCCATGTAATTGGAAAACATGAAGGAGTAATGCAGTCTGGAAAGTTGTGGGGAGTTTTCTGA
This sequence comes from Poeciliopsis retropinna, assembly GCA_010277075.1. Taxonomy (NCBI): domain Eukaryota; kingdom Metazoa; phylum Chordata; class Actinopteri; order Cyprinodontiformes; family Poeciliidae; genus Poeciliopsis; species Poeciliopsis retropinna. The sequence continues at coordinate 9,482,436 of VMRM01000021.1, forward strand.
GAGAAACGAGATGACATAATTTAGAAAAACAGTCAATGATGGCAAGGATGGCGGTCATACCTTTTGAAGTCGATGGAGATGTGTGACCAAGAGTGCTGCAAAGGGGTTGCAGGAGACCAGAAGGAGGTTGATGAGAAGATTTGTTTCTTGCACAGATGGGACAGGCCAGGACGTATTCTTTGACATCTTTGTGTACTGATGGCCACCAGAATCTGTGGTTGATGAGAGCAAGGGTGTGACTGTTATCAGGGTGAGCGGAGAATTTAATGGAGTGGATCCAATGAATAATTTGGGCTCTGACGGAAGTGGGAATGTAGATCTTGTTGTGAGGAATAGAGTCAGGAGGAGGATCGGATTGTTGTGCTTGACGAATGAGGTCTTCAATTTCCCAGGTAACGGAGGCGACTGTACAATTGGGTGGAATAATAATGGCAGGAACCTTTTGTGAGTCATCAGGGGAATATAGTCAAGAGAGTGCATCAGGCTTGATGTTTCTAGAACCGGGAATGCAGGAAATGGACAAATTTAATCCAGAGAAAAACAAGAACCAACGGGACTGGCAGGGGTTGAGTCTTTTTGCTGATTGAAGGTAAGAGAGGTTCTTATGATCTGTCCAGATCATCACGGGATGTTCTGCGCCCTCCAACCAGTGCCGCCACTCCTCCAAAGCCAGCTTAATGGCAAGTAGTTCCCGATCACAAGCGTCATAGTTGTGTTCTGCAGGGGATAACCTGTGGGAGAAAAAGGCACATGGATAAGTTTTACAATCAGAATCAGCAAACTGAAAGAGTAGTTCTTACTCCTGTTTCTGAAGCTTCTACTTCTACAATGAATTGTTTGCAGGGATTGAATTGGATGAGCACAGGGGCTTCAGAAAAAAGCAATTTGAGCTGCCAGATGGCTGCGTCAGCTTTGGGTGTCCAGATGAATGAAGTTTTGGTGGAAGTAAGTGTTATGAGTGGTAGTGCGGTTTGACTGTAATTACAAATGAACCGTCAGTAGAAGTTGGCGAACCCGAGGAACCTTTGGAGCTGTTCGCACGTTTCAGGAACTGGCCAACCCAGAACAGCCTTAATCTTCTCCTTGGTGGGTCTTACCTGTCCGCCCTCAAGAATGAATCCCAGGAATGTGACTGATGGTTGATGAAACTCGCATTTCTCTGCTTTTACAAACAACTTATTTTCTAAGAGGCATTGCAAAACAAGGCAGACATGTCTTTTGTTTCCAGCAATGTGTTTGGAGTAGGTCAGAATAGCATCTAGATAGACAAATACAAAAACGTTCAGAAAGTCCCTCATAATATCATTAACTAGGACTTGAAAAAACACTGGGGCACTGGATAATCCAAAAGACATTACGAGACACGAGAAGTGTCCAATGGGTGTTTTGAACACCGTCTTCCACTTGTCCACTTGTCCCCCTGACAGATGGAGAGAAAATTATATGCGTTCCTGAGGTTGAGTTTAGTGAACTGGTTCCAAAGCTGAGAAGAGAACGGGCAGAGGGTATTTGTTTTTAATAGTTTTTGATTCAAACCTCTATAATCGATGCTTGGCCTTAAGAACCATCCCTTTTTCCCGATAAAGAAGAATACGGCATCAAGGGGAGATGATGAGGAATGAATTATGCCTACAGAGACAGAATCTTTAATACACTTTTCCACGGTTTTGCGTTCTGGGCGGGAGATGTTATATAAATAGCTGGTTGGAAATGGGACTCCAGGGAGAAGGTCTATTGCACAATCATATATGGGTGATGAGGTGGAAGAGAAAGAGCTTTAGAATTACTGAATACTGGTGCTAAATCATGACAGCCTTCTGGGACAAGCAAAAGATCAAGAGGGTCAGTCTCTGATTCAATTGCCGGGGATGGACTAGGTGGAACTGCTGAGCGGAGACAACTGGAGTGACAGTAAAGTGACCATAATTCTACATGCATTTCATGTAGACCAGTTAATGTGAGGGTTATATTTCTGTAGCCAATCAAGACCTAGAACTATGGAAGACTTTGCTGTGGGAAATACATAAAGAGTGATCTGCTCTGTGTGATTACCGGAAATAATCAACTGTAAAGGTGAAATCTTGCGAGTGATCTGGGGAACCTTTCACTTTTCAAGGTGGAGAGGCATGATAATTGGAACCATTTGTATGGACTAGGGCTGTTGTAAAAGAATATTTTAGTAATCAAGTACTCTATAGCAGTGTTCCCCAAACCCTGGGCTGCAGACCGGTACCGGTCCGTGGACCAATTGGTACCGGGCGCACAAGAAATAATTAAATATTTCCGTTTTATGTAGTATTTGAGTCTGGAGGACCTTTTATTTTGAAAATCCTTTAAACGGATTCTCTCGGTTACGTCTTGCACACCAACATTGAGCAGCAAAATGAGTCAGAAACAGATCAGATTCTTTGGAAAGTTTCTTTGCGAAGGGAAAAGGCAGAGAGAAGAGATAGGAGAATAGATTTATCCCGGTAGGTGATTCCCACATTCCAAGCTACTCTGCATGATAAGATGACCGGCTCACTAATGAGGCAATGAAGCTTCAAACTGCTTCACCACGTAGAGACCAAGAACCCTGTGCTACACTTCAGTGTCATTGTTTCTCATCACTCCTAGATGGGAGAAACAAGCTCAGGGCTTTAGTCGTTATCGAGTGTTAAAATTTTCACCAAAGTAAAATGTTTGTTTTTGTAGCGCATCTATATCTTATTTTGAATGGATATGTAAACGTTACTATAGCGACCAGAGTCGGCGAGCATTAGGGCAATGGTAGAGACGAGATGAGAGGAGTAGAGCTTGTCAGCTCTACTCCACGAGGATGACACGAGCCATTAAAAGCCCAACAGGTTCGATCGGTTCGTGTGTCCAGACACACGGCAGGAGCATCACACCACAAGAATTGACTCCACTGGCAAACATCCCAATTTCAGAAGAAAATCCAGTAAAACCCTTATATACCATATGTGTTTGTAGAATAATCAAACACAGATGACTATGTAAGGAGCAGTAGTTATAATTTGTGGACTCATTTTAAGCGATAAAAAACATAACAAAAAGAAAAGGCGTTTGATAAAAGACGGCGGGAGCAGTCGTTCTATTTGCTGCACTATGATTTGGAGATGAGTACTGTTTTTGTAGTTAACATTTTTCACTGAATAAACATAACCACATATAATAGTCCACCGGACTCTCAGTTGCTATGTCAACTGTTTGGGATTCCCCTTCGTTCTTATGTCACCGCGCTTTCTGATTGGCTACCTGTCACATTCAACAGGCTGCGTTCAGTCAGGGAAAACCCTACAAGCTGAGATAATTGGGCCAAGACAATGTCCAATTTTAGATCAGGCAAATTCTACACACCACACACTGCAGGACATTGTAAGATTGTCGTAAAGGAAAAATTGAGGGGGGGGGGCTGGAGACTCCCACAATGAGTCTTTTTTGTTTCAATGCATTTTAATACAGTCCAATTTGAAAAAACTTTTCAAATTACACTGTAGTCCTCAAACACTTTCTTTAAAATTTGAACAACTTGACTGAGACCCATGAAACATTTTTCTGCTTACTTCCTGTCTCTATTGTGTTAGGAGATTTTTACATTAGTACATTCAGAAATATCTGTGAATGCTGTTGTGTTTAGTTCAAGCATTGGTCTTAAAACTTTAACCTCCTGTGTTTCTTTCTATCTGTTCTAGGGATGACAGCAGCAGCCTCACTTGTCTCTCTTGCATGGGCTTTAGCATCCTACCAAAAGGCTTTACGAGAGTCCCGGGACGACAAAAAGCCCATTGGCTACCTTGCAGTTATAATACAGTTCTGCTGGCACTTCTTCACTATTGCAGCCAGGGTCGTCACATTTGCCCTCTTTGCCTCTGTTTTTCAACTCTACTTTGGCATCTTCATTGTCCTGCACTGGTGCATCATGACTTTCTGGATTGTCCACTGTGAGACAGACTTCTGCATCAGCAAATGGGAGGAGATTGTGTTTGATATGGTGGTGGGCATAATATATATATTTTCCTGGTTCAACGTCAAAGAGGGATGTACAAGGTGAAAACACTTATAAGCACACTCTTATCTTAACCTTGTGAAGACATATTTTTTTAGATGGAAGGTATTTGTAAACAGAAAAGGTTAGCTTTAATTTAGATTCTGCAGAGTATTTGTTTTAAGGCCCAAAACATTTAACCTAATTTAAGAATGGGGTCAAAACATTTCTTTACAACAATAAGGGTACATAATAATAAAAGGATTAATTTGTCAACAAAAACAGACATTTTTTTTAAGATTTAGTTCTTCGGTACTGAAGAGTGTTGTTAGTGAAGGCAAACTAACAAATCACAATGCAAAGCAGAAATAAAACAAAAATAGTATTTGGGAAAACAAAGTTTCAATATTTTGGTGAATTCAAAATGAACTTTTGGATAACTGATTCTCTATTTACTGATCATTCACTTCTGTGAAGGACCTATATTCATATTTTTGGAATATTAATATGGTGGATTTAGAGCATTTTGAACTTCGCAAAATGGCAGCTTCCGCAGAGAAAGAAGCTGATCTTTTGCTGTAGTTTTTTGAGCACTAGTGGCTTTTATTTAAAAGTAATCTGACAGGAACGGGCAAATAGAAGGGGGAAAGGCAAATGGACAAAGGACGATAGTTGGGTTCGGGACGGTGTTCTGACTATCAGTACGACCTCGTCAGATTTTCCTACCCTACACAGATTGATAGCCAAGTCCATCTGTCGGTGCTATGCGTCCAAAGCTGCTACCATCATGTTTACAAACAGAAAATTATAGCGGGTTGTATTAATGTTAAATATCATCTAACATTATTTGAGCATTGGAACAATTTACATATACGACGAAAACACAAGAATATCACTTCCTTAGAATAAAACAGTATCAGGCAAGGGAAACAAGTTTTGTCAAAATTAAATTAAACAGACATCTACAAATACAGATTTTTGCACAGTTAAACTATTAATCTATAAATTAATAGAAAAGTCTATTGAAAAACATCACCCATGTTTCTGTCTCATATTTATATGGCATTAAAAGGATCTGGAACTTTTGTTTTTCCATTGAAAGCCCTGGTTTTCACAGTAAATGCCATGGGGGTGATATTTTATGGATTATATGTCCCATTCTCCTGAAGGCAGAACAGAGCTGCATCACAAGAAACTGACAGAAACACTGAAGAGAAGACGAGTTATGATTAATATAGTTGCAGTTCTTCTGATGTTTTAGAGTTGCAGACCACAGTTTTTTGCAAATAGTTTAAAGTGGTATTGTTCTACATCTTTTAAAATTTAGCAACTTGCATGTCGGAAAATTGCACAGAACAAGAATACTTTTTTCCACTCTGATTGGCTGCTGATAGATCTACCAGTTGAATGTCCATTGCAGTTTTCTTGGACGCCTGTAAAAATAATTTCTATTCATATTGCTTTTTTTGTTCTCTGGGAAATGATTTTTGATGATAAATAAAGAAACAACCATAAAAAGGAAAACAACAATAATGATAGTAAAAAATTATATTCAGTGGTGGTGAATATAATTGGTTTTTAAGACTGAAAAGGAAACAAAACAAAGATTGCATATGCCTCTAAATAAACAAGCAATAGATAAGGTGTGCTTCAAGCTAGTTAACTAGCAACCAAAATAATGCATGAGACCCCCATCATTATCATGAACAAAACAAAGTATCCAGACGCAGAGAGAACTTCTTCATATTTTGATATTTTAATGAAGCAAAGTTAGTTGTATAATACATGAAGTAAAATCTAACAAACTGATGTGGGGAGATGAAATGTGAAAACAGTCGAATCCAGGAGTGAATGAGAGAAGAACTTAAATGCTGGGAGCTTGCAGGGTGAGGAACAAATGGCGGATTAGAGAAAGTCACAGTAGTGAGGAGACATTAATGGAATAGATGAGCAGGAGCAATAAACAAACTACAGAACAGGCAGTACATAATCTAAAAGGAATATTGAATAACTATTCATTATTAACTAACTAAAATATGAACAGATGTTCTAACGAAGGAAACAAAGGCTGTTCAAAATAAGGAAAGAGAAAACAAGAAATGACAAAAGACAGGCAGACACAAATAATCATAATGCAAATCCTGAAAAAATCCACAACCCGAGATTCTGACAACCACCTTCAGTTACCAGCTATTTTCTTTAGTTAAGCACAGCACTTTGAAATTCAGACTTTAAATTAAACAGTATTTTCTTTGTTGTTAATCTCACTAATACTACAAAGTCCTCCACCTAATATACTTTTTGTTATTCTATCTCATTTGTTTGTGCAGGTATCGGCTGTCAATCTATTATCTAGTGATCCTGGTGGAGAATGCCACTCTCAGTGCATTGTGGTATCTTTACAGAACACCTAAAACCACTGACGCCTTTGCAGTCCCAGCACTCTGTGTCATTTTCAGCAGTTTCCTTACTGGTCTGGTTTTCATGCTCATGTACTATGCTTTTTTCCATCCCAATGGTGCTCGCTTTGGACGCTCTGCTAGCTGCCAAGGGCTTGATATGGACCCAACAGCTCAGTTCTCCACACTACCTTCAGATGGTGGAACCAACTCGCTGCGTTCCAACCGAGGAGCCACTGGAACTTTAGAGCGTGACACTGGAAAGTATTCGGAACGGGATAGCTGTATCCCAGTGTTTCAGGTCCGACACCCAGTGCCATCCACTCCTTCATCGCGTGCGCCACGCCTAGACGAGACTGTTATCAAACTTGACCTTTGTAGGAATCAATACCCAGCCTGGGAACGTCACGTTCTTGACCGCAGTATACGAAAAGTCATCTTGGCTATGGACTGTTCCATGACTCCTCCTCGTCTGATGTACAAGGATGATGCCATGGTGCATGAGCAACTGGAATATGAGACTACATTGTAGTTTACCTGCTATGATGGTAGCAGTGCAGCATCATGTTGTTCTATAAACAGTTGGAGGATTTGTGGATATCCTTAGTCTATTTTTTCACACCCCGTATTGCAGCCTCTTCAAACTAATGGATCTAGTTGCCACTCCTATATGGTTACTTTCAGTCACCAGAGGATTTTTTCCTGATTTAAAACAAGATAATATATTGATACTCTGTTTGAATTAAACAAACCCCTGCTGAAAACGGAGATAATGTACACCATTATACAAATTATAAATTATATTCAGTCAAACATGAACAGTTCCAACATGATTATGCAGATTTTAACCTCCTAACTGTCACCCTCAAAACACTTACATGTTGGTCAATGGGTAATGAGGACACCAGTGACCTTCTTCTAGTCAATACGTTTTTTAAAACGACTTTAAGTCTTTAAATGTAAGGTGTAGAATGGATGATAAACACCCTGTTTTGGTAGTGCCATGAGGTTCCTGGAACTCATCTTTTAGTAGTTATTCAAAGCACAACTCTAACTTGGCAAGGATTAGTACATTTCTTTGTGTCTCTAAATGTTAATATTTTAGGGATACTTTTATTCTCCGCACAAGTAGTGAACTATTGAAAGCCAGATGTCAAAGTAGCATTTTTGTCCAATCATTTATTTATGTATTTATTGATAAATGAACCAAGTCTGTCTGAATGAAGCAGAAAGGAACAAACCAAAAGCATGAAATATAAAGAGGTATCAGCAAGTTGTCAGTAGTCACACAGAATCCTAGAAATGTAAAAAAATGGCCACTTAGCCAGTCTGCTCAGTGGAACCAGGCTTTACACATCTGCGGTGGTGACCAAGGAAAATGTGTAGAATGGACAGATGATGGGAGAAGAACATGTCGTGAAAAGGGGAGCAAGATGGAGAAGAAGAGAAAATGTTGGAAGGCTGCTACCTTAGAATAAACACATGGATTTGTAGTTCTCAGCTGCAATATGAAACATTGTTTTGATTCAAAGAAAAGGTACTGTAAAAATTACCAAAGTCATTGTAATTTATTTGGCCTTTATCTTGAAGTGTTTTTATTTTCAAAACTGAGTCTGTGTGTGCATGTGTGTGTGTGAGTGTGAGTGTCATTGACAGAATGCAGAGAAGTTCTGGTGGACGAGTCGCTGCATGCCTGAATTTGCTCTTTGCTGTCATTTAGTCATCCGGGGGGGAAGACGACCAGTAGACCAGGGAACCAAAGTAAGAACGGGGGAATATTACGATGGTATATTTACAGCACCTTCATTTCTCACACTCAGAAACTCATTTACTTATCACAATAATTGTTGAGACCAGGATGATATGAAGTTTATTGTGCGGTTCGTCCGTAAAGCTACACTTACTCTGTAACCATCAGCTACTCAGCCGCCCGCCATTCAGTCTATTCCCTCATACTCTTCCCGCCGTTCGCTTTCAACCAGCAGCTCTCAGAGGAGAAAGGTTGTACTCGTACTCCAGGCATGGCGCCAGTCATTTTAAGGATGCTTATCGGTCCCCCAAAACGATGAAAACCCAGACATTATCATCAATCAATAAAATCCCCCACAGTCCGAACTTGAAAATCGGATGTTATGCCGCTAACACTTAGCATTGAGCTCCGCGCAACTCAAATAATGTCCCAGTCGACATGTGCTAAATAATGAAACATAAATTAACAAAGCTTCCAGGAGGTAAATTTTCCTCGAGGAATTTTAATAATCATTCGAGGAATCATTTCAACCCTACTCAACACATCTCTACACATACAACAAAATTGAAAAGACTGAGAAAGTTCAGTCTATATGTGTCATGGAACCTATCAATGTTTAGAAAAAAATTTTCACTGAAATGCAAACAAGTTTCTTATGCAAAAACAGACTATTAGCTTCAGTAGCAACTACCATCAGTTTGGTGATATGTTTCCAACACAAAATGAGTGAAGTTAAAGATTAGTACTCTACATGTTAACCTGTGAGTCATTCTGATTTGAAAAAAATCTACATAGTAATGTGAATAATGTTTATAGTATTAAAGTATCTATTATTTATTCAAATGAGCTAAAAAGTAGAAAGAACTTCTGTAGTTTGCTTATTAATGGGCCTGATTACTGAATAATGAAAAAAATGCTTTTCAGCTTACTGTATCACATCTAAAATATCAGCCTACCAACAAAAAAATAAAATTTTATTTCTTGTGTTAGATTAATTCAACATTTTTAACAGTAAAAATATAGTTACCTTCTTCAAATAATGACCTATGTCATTTTTGCCAAAACATAAGAATATGGTTTAGGCAAAAAAAAAAAAAAAAAGAATAAAATAAAAAAGAAAAATCACTACCTGCTTTTGCCAAAATACAATTTAGGCAAAAAACAAAACAAAAAAACACTTTTGGTAAAAAAAAAAAAAAATACTTCGACCATAACTTTAGGAAGTTGATGAAACATAAAATTATAGTGTAATCCAAGAAATGAAACAATCAAGTTAAGCTGTTCAATAAATTTGCAAGGCATATCAGATTGTTTATCTTTCTAGTTTGTGCCAAAAACCATCAGGTATAACAGAAGTCATGCATGTGATGTCACTGCTTGCATTTCATACTGGTGTAATGCTCATAAAGTACGTTACTGAGTGATACAAATACGTTTGATAATAATAACTGCATAAAAACATCTTAAAATCAAAATAAATGTGGCAATGTTCTGTGCAAAGATTCAGCAAATATTTTAAAGTTTTAAAAGCAAGGAGTGCATAACATGTTTTTTCAAACAAGTTTTAATGATTGCCTGCAGCTGTAGCCATTTTATTCTAAAAATATTCAAACTTTTTTTATTATTATTCTAGATGACCACCGATGATCCTGACTTTCTGTGTGGGAAATGAAGGGGCAGAAGAGCCCTAATCAACATGCTATGTAAATACTTTGGAAATTAATTAAAATAATTGTTATCTGAGATCTTTGATAATAACCCTGTGAGATGAGTCTTGTGGGAACAGACAAACATATGCATGAGTGTGTCTGCTCTATTCAAACTTAAAATGAGATCAACAATTTTGGAGGGTTGCTTGAAATGGTGTCTCAAAATATAAACGTTCTAAAAATACTTTGAACTTTACTGGTTAAAATCTTTAAGGAAAGCTTTGATGGGTGCCTTACTTTTTTCCATCAAGATGCAGAAAGTGGAACCTTTCCTTGAATTTAATATTCTAGACCGGCTGGTTTTATCATACAATTGAATAAAATACTGCAATCAGTATGTTTTTGAAAAAATGTGTTTCCAAATAAAAATACAGAGCTCTTGTTGTGTGACCAACAGATTAGGACACGGCACAAAAAATGTTGGGAAAAATAGCCAGGAGAAAAAAAAGCAGTAGTTTAAAATAAATTAGCAGGCATGCTTTCCTGTAATACATCAAATGAAATGATCTGGACTATAGGTTTTCTCTCCAGGATCTGCAACAGTGAATTTGTATTAGAAAACAATTAATCAGATTTTTTTAAGCTGACTTTGTCTATGCAGGAGGGTTTGATTTCATTTTGAGAATTTTTTTCACAGAATACAGAATATAGTGCACTTAAATTCAGTTGGTTCCATGGAGTCACTGACTGCAGCAGCACCCTCTCCTGGAGAAGTGCAGTCATTTTTTATTTTGATCAGGTGTCTCACATTTCTCAACAGGTATTAAAGGCAGCAAACCCATTTTTTTTATAAAAGCCAATGTAAAAGTAGGAAGCAGTACTAGAGTTAATTAGAGGAATTATGAGAACCAGAGAAATATTGCATAATCTGATTTATATATATATATATATGTTAGAATGTGGCTAATGGATCAGAGAATTCACAGTTCGAACACACTATGTGTGTTGTGTATTTGGATTTGTGTTTTTATGAGTCTTTGTCATTTTGTGCCACTTTGATGAGCTGTTGGATCAGGTTAAATGTTTTTTTCAGCAGTTCTGTCTACAAGTCCTGTCTTCAGCTGTCAATAAATCTTTATATTTTAGTGCTCTTTATTGTCACTTACTTTAAAAAGTGTATATGTCTCATGTTTTAATTATGGATCACCTTAACCTTGATGAGGTCTTAGAATAGGAGAAGAGCATTTAAAAGTAAAAACAAAAAACAGGGTGTTCACCTTTGTTCATTGGTGGTACTTGTTAAAGCAAGATTCAATATAATAAAATAACAGAAAGAAATATTGAAACATCAGGCTAGTTTACATTAAATACTCAAACTTTTCAAAGCTAGCTGTTGTTTAACTATACCTTCTGCAGGACCACTGTGGGAACAGCAGTTATTGATTGGTCACAAACAAATCAATTTGTTGAGAAATCTAAACTCTCCAGATTAAAGAAATGAGTTGTTTCCTAGCATCCACAATTTCTCTTTAATATTTATTGTGAAAATCAGCAGGAGATATGGATCTCCACTGAATCCATATCTCTAAAAGTTCAGCTTGTAATCAACTCAGGAGAGTTGATTAAGCATAGACAAAGTTGGCATTATTGAGAGGATTCTATTTAAACTTGTACAGTCTTTGTTTATACAGACGTCTGTTTTAAAAGTTACTTGAAGTTGGGTGTGGAGGGTGTTCCCTTCAATTAAAGTACTTGCCTGTAAATACATGTAAGGAAACTGTAAATGCTTAAAAAAATAAAACATTCCTCTCTTCTTGAGTTCAGACTGTGAAAGATGTCTTTAGAGGTTTTATGCCACCATGTTTTCTGTAACTATGACGATATATTAAGGACAAAAAAAAAACATGTAATGTATGTGGTGACAAAAAAAGTTGTTCACAGAAAAAAAAAAATTTCCCCCTTGGTTGAAGGCTCTGTGAGTAAAGTCAAAAGTGCTACAACATTCAATAAAAGTATAAAAGCTCACTTTTGATTATTTTTGTTTTTGTAAAATGTTATTTAAATTTAATTAGACACTCTAATAGTCTAATTAATAAAGTTCACTGTGGTAATTTTCTGGCCTTAATATTGCTTATTTGGTTTTTTTTTTACTGTCAAGTCTGTTTTAAACTATGAAAATGTAACTTAAATATGTTTTCATGTGAAAATGCAACACTAAGCAAGATTTTAAATAAACTATATGTTAGGACATTTTTATTTTATTTACAAATATAGCCTGAGTCATAATCCAAATGAATGAACCAAACAGTTGAAACCAAAGGAACTTCACAATGCATTTCACTCTACAAGCCTTTTTATGGCCTTCAAAGGCTGTAAAAAACACATGAACTTCAGCTTGTCTCCAAGTTGACATAATCTAAGTTTGTGTGCCCGGAACACCTCACCTCATACATTTTCACAGAACTAGAACCTTTGAACAGGTGGACAGAACCAGAATGTGTGGGTGCACTTAACAGGTATATTTCATATACCTTCATATTGCCTATGCACTGTGAGCAGGGATCAGATGATGCAAAACCCATTCTGTACATCTTTTAACCTGTATAGTGTACTATGGAAAATTTTGTATAATTTTAAATGTGAATTGAGTTTGTCATTTCAAAAGTTCTTAGACATATGAAGGGACCAAAACATTTGTTCAAAGTTTACTGACAAATCAATCTCCCATTTCACCATAGGAAGAGATAAATTAATTTACCTTACACAGGATGCTGTCAAAAATAAATGACACATTTAGGTTATGATTGAAAAAATTTTACAGATGAAACTTTAATCTAGGTATTTCCGACCTAAATTTATTGAGATTAAATTAATGTTATGGATTTACTTTGTTGATATTCTAAAAAATAGTCTTGTCTTTTTTTACAAGACAAGACAAGACATTTTGTATTATTAATCTTGTCAAATGGGATAAAGTCTACCCCCTTGCACACTTATCCAGGTCTTCAATTCTTTACACCTCCAACGAGATAAATTTATCTATTTGTTGTAGGATGTAAGGGTTGTATATGATTGCATAGTTTCTGTTACTCATGTAGCCTGAGTTAATCCAGTGGGCTTTGTTTTAACCATCATGTTGTAGCCTATTGGCTAACCGGTAATGATAGAAGTTGAGCAGCTGTCCTCCTTTATCTATAGTCTTCTGTATTTCCCTCCACTGGGGGAAACAGCACCAGGACTGTCACACCAGTTATCCATAGGACGAGAACGGTAGGCCCATTCGTTGGGTGTGCAAATAAATAATCATATAATTGCTATATGATCTGCAAAATCATACAGCCCGATTTTGCAGATAGTCCTCTATAAACCAGCCAGCTTTAAATTAGCACACCCTACTGTTGAGGCCCATGTAGTGGCGTCAGGTCAACAAGACCGAAGGGCCACTACTAATTTAGTGGGGAACTGCCCATATGTGGATGTGTCTGTGGAAATAATTAATTTGGAGGGACTTTTGGTTTCACCCACGTGCTCCATCGAAACTGGTTGGGGTTGGAATCCACATCAAACCAACATGTCTTCTGTTTCTGGACACAGTTTCATGTTTATTAGGTCAAAGGGGTCAGATAGAAACCGTTCAGAGTAAAACATGACACTTCCTGTTCTCACGGGGCGTGGCTTAAGTGATGTCACCATTTGACCATTGGGTATTGTACGACACCTGATGATGATCAATCACCGAAAGTTTGGTGCCTCTGAATTTTTGTGTAGGAAACACAACAGTTTTGTGTATTATGGCGAATAGGCGAACTTTGACACCAGGCAAGCCCCCTTCAGCATGCACAAAAATGCAAAACTTTGATAACTTTTAATCAGCCATTCCTCCGAGAAGGACTTCGATCAAATGCGAAGGCTGTAAACGGCCAAAATAGGGTCAAAATCGGAACTTCAATCCAAAATGGCCGACTTCCTGTTTGACTTGAGCCGTCTCTTCTGCAATTTTTGCGACGACCTTAAAAGATCTTAAATTTCACACAGGCTTGATGCGTCCGCCAAATTTGGTGAGTGTTTGAATATGATAAAGCGGGACAGAATCATAATAATAAGAAACACTATGATTACAATAGACCTTCACAACGTTTTTGCTGCTTGGGCCTAATAATAATAATAATAACAATAATAATAAACAGTATGAAAACAATAGGCCTTCGCAGCGTTGTCTCTGTGCGGCCTAACAAGTTCATGACGTATTTAGCAACTATGCCATGTCACAGGGCAAGTAAACGGATTGCATGTAATTTAAAGAAAACATCAAAAACTAAAATGCATAATTGAAGTACACAGAAAACTATTTTCAAAACAAAAGATATATTAAGCCCTCTGATGGTTTGCAAAAAATTTGGTTTATGACAGAATATCAAGACAGAATATCATTCCTTAGTTGTCTAAGGAATGTCTGTAGTTTGGTTTCAAGCAGTACTATGATCGACATAAAAATAACAGGGATTTTTTCAAAGACAACACAGCAGCTAAATGTGTAACAAGGAGATTTCTTATGCTATGATGTCTGTAAAACAGTTTGAGTTTCAAAACATAAAAGAAGTTACATCTGAGCTGTAAGTGAGCTGGTGAGAATAGAGCCTCCCTTAAAATTGAGAGAAGTTCATCAAAAGTGATAGAAGTTGTCTTCATGGCAGTCTGTTCAGTTAGCTGGAAGAGGAGAGCACCAACATTAAATAACACAGTTATAGATGATTATGTACCTTTTACATGTCACCACATGTCAATGTAAATACAATCAAGTTTGATACATCACCACCATCACAAACAAAAGTTTCTAATATTTTCAGCATCTGTTGAATTTATTCACCTTCATGTGAATTTGTTTTATCTATATATTTGTAGAGTTAAGATCACAGACCTCTCAACTTCTTCAATATAAATACATATAAAACAGCTGATCTTTCCTGCTAAAAAAAAAAAAAAAAAAAAAAACTAGCGACACCAAAGCTTAACCCAAATCAGAGAGAGTGAAGCTAATCACAAAGTTCATTCCAAATATCAATGTGAAAGATTTGCATCAGTCGAGTTGTTGAGAATCAAAGATTTTGGGTACGACATCACTTCACCGATCCACACTCCCTACAGCAGTGTTTCCCAACTCTGGTCTTCTGGGCTCACTGGCCTACATAGTTTAGATGCTTCCTTGCTTCAGCACAGGTGATTACAATTAACAGGTGTTTGCTGAACTGCAATCAACTGAATGAGGCACATTAAGGAGGGAAATATCTAAAACGTGCAGAGCAGTGTGTCTTGAGGACCAGGGTTAGGAAACACTGCCCAATAGTGAGACCAAAACAAAGTGACAAGATCACAACCAGGTACAACTGCTCATGATGCATAGAGGTCATTCATACGGAATATTGTTACTGTTCCTCACCCCTCTCCATTTTTGGATATAAAATGAATTTTAAAAAAAACTCAGAATATACAATGACATTTTGCACTTATGCATGTACAATTCATAAAAATACATCCCATATTCTTCACGTTTTACCACATTTAATATGGATAAAATGTATTTTATTTTTACTACTTAATTTTTGTTTCCTTTTCCCATCCTAGTATAAGATTGAGTTTTGTAGACAGATATTATTTGAGGGAATCACCAAGTGACATAATACAAACAGCCAATAGGACAGTGTGCATGCAGAATGCAACCAGTCATTTCTAAGTTAGAATGTTAGGCATCAATCTTACAGGTATGATGTATGAATGTAAAGGGATGGGCACTATTTTGGATGACGCAGCAGTCAGAGTCTGCACCCAAAACAAAATTTCCTCCGGGACAATAAAGTTCATCTTCTTACGTCCAAATCGGATCATAAATTGGTTTTTAATTCTGATGTTGGTAATCTTTGCATTTTGTGTAGAATCTCTCTAACAAGGCTCTCAAGATGCTCCCAGGGACCTGCTGGTGTTTGTCTATCAAAGACTGGACCGCCTGCTGCACCTGGACAACAAGAACAGCTATAAGACTTGTATCAATATAGACATTAAAAAAGTTTTAAAATTCACAATGTCAGAGACATACAATTTGGGTTGTCAAAATAATCAACACTTTAATACTAAAAAGGTTAATTGTACAAAGATACTTATTTGCGTTACATTTGGACTGGGGTAGAACCGAACCTCATTAACTGGGTAGAGTGAGACTTGCCAGTGTAGAAGTGCCTAACGTGACATTTTTTAAACAATTCTTCATATTTTCTCAACCTACCATGTGATTTATTTCCACTCTTAGCTTTAGATTTACTTAACAATGGAAATGTCATACAGTCTTTGGGGATAGCTGCTTTTGTCTCAACAGTGAGATTCTGCTGAAACAAGTCAACTCATGACACAAACACCTGCCTCAGTTTCATCTCCTTATCTGCAAGATCAATGTTTCAGGATGGCGTCCCAAGAATTTAATTCAATAATATCAGTAGGAATCACTAAATAATGTAATTGTGAGCAACATGGGTTTCCATATATCTACAAATATTTCTGCAAATGCTGCCTTTGATGAGTTGGGACACAACATGTGTTTATGAGGGTCAATACTGCACTACTTCTGTGCTTTAGAGACCATCTTCACTATTTTCTTTTCTGTCGTTGGATCTGTAGCATTTCTGGCAAACCTATGAGTATCTCTTACCACCTTATTCATCATTTGGCTGTTTCTTTTCTTTTCTTTTTTTTTAATTTAACCTTTATTTGTACAGGTTGGTCCATTGAGATCCAAGATCTCATCTACACCTGCCTTCATATTTTTCATTAAATCATATGTATCGATGAAATTCAGACTGACAGGAAAAGATGAAAAAAAAAAAAACTCACTCTTTCTGCTAGCTCAGCAGCACTGATATTTGGGTCATATGGAATAGGATCACCAAGGAAGGTTCGAAATTTCACAGGAAATCCCCCATAAATTGGAGCTACAGGAAGACGAAATCTTTCATACAGCCACCGAAATAATTCTGAAAAGAAAAACACAGGCCAATAATTATAAAGGTATTTCTTGTAATGTCGCAGTTACAAGTACCTCACATCGATGAATGTGTTCACCAGGTAGGTTCATCTCAGGTTTGTGGTAAGTTAGATTTTCTGACTGGCACATTCTACTGACCCAGAGAGCAAAACAGATCTCTGTTTCCACTGTACCTTTCGGTCAGTACCCATGAACTTAAATTAACAATGTTCCATAGTTCAACATCTCATGAATAGGGTAGTGTCAGACCAGTATGATGCCATAGTCTAAGATCAAGATGGCAGGACCGAGAAAGTGTTTAATGTCCTAGATTCCTAGGTGTTCCCTCATGCCATACACCTGGCTTGAATAAGTGGGTGATTAACAGGTTTCTGCAGCACTTGATGCATGAAGAGAGGTGCTGTTATCATGTGAATCAGGTCTTCTGGAACAGAGACACATCTAAAATATCCAGGGTAGTAGTCCATGAGGACTGGAATTGAAAAACATTAGGCTCAAGGTTAGCTCAGGTTGGTGATTGTGGTAAACTCAGAAATGAACTTTAGACATTATGGTGATGACCCCACTGCTAAAGGGTCTGTTTTGTTTTTCTGTTTCAGTTTTACCATTGGTGGCATGAGATGCACCTGGGCCAGGTGTTCTCATGCCTGCTCATCAGGGTGGCTCCTCAGTACAGTAGAGCGTTCACACTGTTTAGTTTTGGTTGTGTCTGGGTTTCTATATTAGATACCTTTCCACACGTCCAGATATTCAGACCATACTGAGAAATTATTTGTTGTTCGTAGTGCTGTCAATCAGGTTTGTGTAGGAGCCACTCACACTCTCGCACTTGCTCTCTACTATGCTATAGCGCCTTCCCACAGTAGAGCTTGCCATGAATGCCATGAATCAGTGGAAACAATAAATTGTTGCTCTGAAATTAGTTCTTTGAGCAGCGCTTACACGAGCCTGCACAATCTTAGTCCTGATTGGAAGGACTAAGACCTTCCTCCTGGCTCTGACTGGTTGGTTTTACAGGAGCAGGGAATTTTTGCAGATCTCCATAATAGCTCAGGGAGGAGATGGAGCCGTTTGACTTTTTTCACAGATTTTATGTCTCATAACATACTGTCACAATAGTGGCAGTTATAACAAATATGTAAAACACAGATTTAACAAATATAAAAGTTACATTAGCTTTAAGACTGATATGCATTAAACTGTGAAAGTATGTCTTTCACATTATTATGCCATTATATGACTTGACAATGGTCTCAAAACAACGTTATTGTTTATCATGAAAATTACAGGGACAATTTACTATCTAGCAAAATTTGTTATTGTGACAAGACTACCGACAACAGCAAGCGGAACATACATGCCATCCATTTCCCTAATAAGCCCAACAAGTGGGAACAACAAACTGCAACAAGAGGCAGAGGTGCAAACATATCCCAGAGGTGCATTAGAGGATAGAAGGATCAACTGATAAACAAAAATGTATCTACTAGTACAAATATAATTAGAACGCTACTGACAGACAGACAGACAGACAGACAGACACAGAAACATGCCATGTTTAACAAGCACAGAATCCTCAACACTTACTTACACACAAAACACACAAGGTCTTCCTCACTTACTTAGTGTCCCAAGAGATCTGAAACCCTCTCGTAGATTCTGAGTAAACATTGGAATTATTGGCTGAAAGAAATACAGAATAAGCTTAGAGATGGAGATGTGGCACCATGATCATGATCAATCATGAATTCATGCATATTGGAGCAGGTTTTGTGAGCGTATTGAACTGGATCAAAAATAAACATGTCAATTGAAATCTGATTCCCCAAAAGAATTTTATCAACCAAGTAACACAAAAACATTCTTGCAGTTTTCTCAAAGGATTAAACAGTAGTTGCATCACTCTTGGAAACTATGGTAACAAATGGGAAGCAGAATCAATTAAGATTTCAATCTCTTTTCATGGCAGCGGTTTTTCTCAACGGGTCACTGCATTTTTATCAGCTGCACAATTTTTTTTTCAAAATAAAGCTTACATGTTCAAGATATAGGACTAGTTCTTCCATGAGTAAGATTATTGAGAGAGAACTTTCAAAACCATTGGTCTACAGCAGGGGTGTCAAACTCCAGTCCTCAAGGGCCGGTGTCCTGCAACTTTTAGATGTGCCTCTGCTGCACATCTAACCTAAGTAGACCTAAATAGAATAATTAGGTCATTAAGGAGAACTTTTCTACACAAGAAGGAGGTAATTAAGTCATTTTATTCCAGTGTTTTGTACCTGTGGCACATCTAAAAACTGCAGGACACAGAGGCCCCTGAGGACACTTGTGGTCTACAGCATCGAAGAAACAAGGTACGTTAGATTTTCAGAACAAAGAGCCTCAAAACGGGACTCTTATTTAGTTACTGATCAGTCTATAGCTGAAAAAGGTTCCATATTCCAAATGACTGAACAACACTGATGTGCAGTTAGGTTCAAATGGATTTTTACCTCTGCTTTTTCTATTCTTGATCGAGAGAGAGAGGAAGAGAGATACAGAGAGAAAACCATTAACAGTTAACAGAAAATGTATATATATATATAAACCTATTCATCATAGATAGATGTGTGGCTACAATCGGTAGTAGCCACACAGGCATACCCGCTAGAAGGAGACAAACGCACCCAGTATAATACTTTCTTATTGAAATTAGGCCTCTGTCGCTTTAAAAACTTCTGCTCTTTCTAAAACTCTACCTTCAGCAAGTCATCACAACATAATTCCTCTATTAACCCTTTAACAATGTTCTTACCAGTGTTTCTCTGAGAAGAAGCGAGTACAATAAGCTCAACAAATGTGTAGTTCCAATAGATGTTTGCTAATTGCTGGTTGCTAGTCTGAAAGAGCTAAGTGGGGGAGTGGCAGAGCAGGGCTGCTCTGTGAGGCAGAAGCTCTTCAGTTTGAAAGCTGCAGCTCTGAGGAGGAGCTGCGTGTCGAAGGAAGCGCTCAGTCCACCCAGGCATTTTGACCAGCTTAATGGTTACCATGGAGATTAAAGATTTCTCAAACATGCCTGAACGAATCAAGCCAACACTCCAGGTATGTTTTTGATGAGAGAATAATATTACAACAGTTAAAAAAAAAAGTGGATTTTACATAAAACTGCCCGTTTAATAATTTATCTGTTGTCATTTTACTATGTCTAACCAAGAAAGATTTTTGAAGTATGAACTTTATGTAATAATCTGAATAAAGAAAATATACTGCCGTAATCAAAGTAGTGTTATAAGGAAGTTTGCCATCACGCACCACTTGACAGTCAATGGCAACTTGTGCAAAGCCTTTGCGTTTTCCCCAAAAAAGTTGGTAGGTCTCATCACTAAACATTGCCTCCCGCACTCCTCCTGGAGAAATACCAAGCAAGTGGCCATTCCTCAGAGCCCGGACACACTCTTCCTGAGGACCGTGGATCACTGAGAAGACCTCTAACAGCAACTTGAAACCTGGAAGAAGAACACAAAATGGAGAATTTAGATACACACAAAGGGATGTCTGTTTAAATATATTGAGAACCTTATGAGGTCAAGAGGAAAGAAGTATTATGTACACTGTAGTAGGGATGGAAGGCTTGAGACCACCAGGTGTTTGCTAATTGCTGCTAGCTAGTCTGGAGGAGCTGAGTGGGGGAGACACTGAGGAGGGCTGAACTGTGAGGTGGAAGCTCTGAAGCCTGGAAACGGTTTGTGCTTGGCCTTGCATGTGAATGTTTACAACAACAAAAAGCATTCTGTCATTTCATTTAGAAGAGATATTATCTGTACACATATAGTGCCATCAAGTTTTTGCTGAGCAAACGCTTCTCACCGCAGAGCATTATTATATTTGCTTTTTAAAAACACGAAGAATTTTAAGAAAGGAGAAAAAAACACAGGACAGCTTGTAAATTTTTTAACCTATTTATGTTATGTTAATGATGAATAGCTGAAAAGTTACCGGGTCTATCAACTGCGGTAGCAATTCCACTCCAATTCCTCTCATTGTCATTTATGTGGATATTCCTTGCACGAAGTGTTGAATAAACAGTCATGTTGTTTTCACATATTATCTCTGATATCCACTTGAGTCTCTGAAGCGCCACGTTCTTTGTTTGGGATTCCCCTTCGTGCTTATGTTACCGCGCTTTCTCATTGGCTACCTGTTGCATTCAAGAAGCTTGGTTCTCACTCCCAGTTGGGTAACACCACACAAGCTACGATAATCAGGCCAAGACAATCCAACATGTTAAAATGCCTGATATTAGATAGGAGTGGTTCTGACATTCTACCTACTGGACCCGATCAGTCGTAGCACACCACATACGCTAGGATGATCGGCTACAATTAAAGCAAGAGACAATCTGAGAACGGCAATAGTTCTAAAATTGTGGTAAGGAGAAAATCGCAACAAAAATCATGTAATGTGAACTGGGCTTTAGCCATAAAAGCAACCTTTTAAATTAATTCAATTCAATTCAAAAATACTTTAATGATCCCAAAAGGAAATTAAATGTTGTTCTGGCTTATTAATTTAGATCCTTCAAAGAGTTGTTGAAGATAGTGATGGCTGTTGGCAGGAAATATCTTCTGCAGCGGTCTATACTGCGCTGAATCTAAAGAAGCCTCTGACTGAAGATGCTCTCCCTTCCCAAGACAGTCTCATAAAAAAGATGGTCAGTGTTGTCCATAATTTCCTTGATCCTATGAAGAATCTTTCTTTGCATCATCATCTCCAGAGTTTCCATAGTCGTCCCCAGAACAGAACCAGCCTTCCTTATCAATTTGTCAAGCTTTTCTCTGTCCCTGGCACTGATGCTGCTGCCCCAACAGATGACAGGAGAAGAGAGAACTTTCTCAACAACAGACTTATAGAAAACCTGCAGCATCTTATTTCAAACCTTGAAGGATCTTAGCTTCCTCAAAAAGTTCAGTCTTTGCTTTGTTCACATTTAAGATTAGATGATTGTTCCTACACCATGCCACAAAGCGGTCCACCAGCTCTCTGTACTCAGCCTCTTGTCCATCTCTTATACACCCAACAACTACAGAGTCATCTGAGTATTTTACTAGCTGAGTTATAAGCTGGAATGTGTCATTGGACAGAGGGAGGTTTAGCTCTTTTTACTGAATTGGTTATCTCTGCGACCAGATCTCAGACAAGTGAAAGACAAAGGATGGATGGACATGTTCAACATAGTAAAGCAGACTGCTGTGGACTAGTAGCTCTTAAAACTGTCCAGCAGATATGCTTTTTCTTTGTATAGAAATGACTTCAAAACACACTCAGCAATATTTCTGAATGATGGTAGTGTGCCTTAATTTCCAGAGCAAATAAAACAGTTGAAGTACCAGGAATCTTGAAGAGGAAGTGGTCAGCTACAGAATGGCAGGTACGTCCTTTCTGAATGATAACACGGGCCAGGAAGTAATAGTAATCTATAGGTATGGCTCCATGATAGTACACTATTAGAGCTGGTCCTCTGTTGGGAATCTTCTCCATTCCATGGATCTCATAACCTATTAGACAGATCATATCACAAGATACAATAATACATTATAGAGATTTTTACATTTGCAGTAAAGTGCTATAAATAAACACATTTTCTATGCTTTGGGGAGCAGGTTACATTTATTTACATTTATTCATACCATGCCATATGGCTCCATGTCCATCCCACAGGGTAGCCAGTGTTTTTCTGGCTCCATCCCACAAGTTGTTGCTATAAGCTTCCTTTAGCTGATTCTTCCTCTGATAAAAGCAAGCATGAGAAGATGAATACATCCAGTGAGCTGAGTGGGGGAGACACTGGAGAGGGCTGCTCTGTGAGGTGGAATCTCTGAAGCCTGGAAACTATTTTTGCCTGCTCTTGGGCTTGCATGTGAATGTTTACTACAACAAAAAAAAGCATTCTGTCCTTTGATTTAAAAGAGAAAGTCTTTGTACACCAATGGTGCGATCAAGATTTTACTGAGCAAACGCTTCTGACTGCATAAAATTATTACATTTGCTTTTTAAAAACACAAAGAATTTGCTAATGAACTGCCACTGGCAGATTTTATTAAAACAGTTACAGACAAAAACTATTATGAATTTGCTCATGAAAATTATCTCAGTGGTTAGGGTTAGAAGATTATACCTCTAATTCAGTCCATTACATTCACAATTGTTTTGTCCTCAATCCTTTTCGAAAAACTAAAACTAAAAATAACTGTATAATCAGTCCCTAAAAAAGACAATAAGCATTGAGAAGCCATAAATTTCAGCATAAGTTTGATTTTCTATAAACATTTAAGTTTAGCAAGAAGAGATCAATAATAAATTAATTTGTCTTAAAGTTTGTAGCAAGTTATATATTTTCGAAAGAGTTTTTTTTTTTTTTTTTGCAAACAGGAGTTGTGACGTGTGTTTCTCCAAACCAACAAAATTTTTCATTCAGAGCTATAATCCCCTAATTTTATTAACATAAAATTAAAAGTTATGTTTCACAATTGACTCTTTATATGTGGACAATATTGAATTTGTACATACCTTATAGACATGAAGGAAGAGTATTGAGAGATAAAGGAGGATAACAATGAGGAATGGCACAAGAAAAACAACAGCAAGAGGGGTGAAGACCCACAAGAGGTATTCCAGAAAGCTCAGGTAGTCCTCGAGCTGCTCCAGGCCGGCCCAGTCTTCCCACACATGAAACACACACACCTGCAGGCAAAGATAAAAGCTAAAAAAACTACGGAGGAAATGCTGGCTTGCTATTTCGATTTAGACACAAAAGCTCTAAAAGGTTACACTGATATCTGCATATATATGTTTTCAAAATAATAATCAGCAACCTCTTACTGCCGGCACACAGCATTTACCAAATCTGACAGATGCAGTTACCTTTAATACAGCTTCTGGATAGATTCATAAATCAACAAAAATACTACATCACAGCTCAAAAAATAGCCAGTGGCAGACTAGTAAGTGGGTCCAAGAACTCTCAAAGAGTTGTTACATGTCACAGTTGAGCACAAAAATTAATCATTAAGATTTAAAATTCTTTTTGTTCAATTTAGAAGTTGTTTTTCTCTGAAAATCAGACAAGCACCACTCAGAAGATAAACACTGTAAACAGAGTTTTTATTTACATTTGGTCCAGAAAGGTCATGTCAGTCATGTTTCTCTAACCTGCTCATGGTAAAAATCTTCAACAGCTTTACAATAACCTATTCATAACAGCTGTTCAGTTTTTTCCTGAAGTTTTAATTTTAATTAATATTTAGGTGATGAGTAAGTACTTGAAGTTGAAAGGCCTCCTTGCCATCACCCTCATTATCAGCTCCCTCTATAGATTCTCTCCCAGTCTCTAAACAGTATTGAGGAGGCACCACTCCAAAACATGACTATTACAAACATGTTGGTAAAATGGATTTCTTCACACCTAAATTAGCCAGAGGTATGAATAATTTTGAACTAGACCATCTAGGGTTAAGCTGAAAAATTACTAAGGTTCATTCAGAATGAAATTTACCTGAATAAACATGTAAATTTAAATAATAAAGTTTAGTGTTTAAGAAAGATTTTAATTATAGTTTGTGTTTTTGATAAAACATCCAGATTTCATGGAAAGACTTCAGTCTAGATCTATGCTAATCACATTGCCTAATACTGTGCATTCCTGCATCACATCAACACATTTGAGAGCCTTGAAATAATATTTTGATTGGCCAAAGCTCACTAATTGTGTGCCTCTTCATGCCATTGTATTGGTGTTGTCACAAGTGTTTTCCATGGCACAGTAGTCAGCCCTGTTCTGCATTGAGACATTGGTTGCACTGATTCTCTCTGGGTACTCTGGCTTCCTTCTACATTTCAGAGACGAGACATGTATGCCAGGTTAATCCAGCACTTTACACTGCCGTGTGTGTGCGTGCGGGCGTTTGCACTTGTGTGTGTGTGTTAAAATATGCCCTTCTACAGAAAACCAAGTGATTACATGGATATACAGTTTGTTTGATTCTCATAGATTCTATAATTCTCATAAAAATATTCAGTTTGCGTTATTTAGAAAAATTCCCAACCAGACAGTTTCCACTCATTTGCAAACTTATTACACAGTACTGTGAGGCACATTTCCACATTAAAATGATAAATTATTACAAAAATAGTACTATTAGGATTTTATTTAAAAAGTTCAATAACATTTATTTTCACTAATTTCATAAAGTGAATTTTATAAATTCATTACATATAGATAGAAACATTTCAAGAATTTATTTCTTGTAATTCTGTTGATTCGTTATCTGATATTCATCATCTGACATGGGTAAGAAATAACAAGCTTTCATAGAATCATATTGTATGTTGAATGTGAGTGTTGCATTACTCATACCAAGAAGGACAGGGTGTCTTGTGATCCTTGTAGGCAAGACTGGTTTCCACTGTCTGCCATCCTGTGGAGCGCGACTTCCACAGACTGATGAAGACCAGATCAGCAAAGCATCCAAGCAAAAAGGCAGAGATCTCACTGTGGCAACATGTGTTACCTAAGGTAGAATAGAATAGCATTAAGATTGTTCCAGCATTCATTCAGGTCATTCAGTCATATTCAATTAATTAGAATATTCATTATTAGGCCCGAGCAGCAAAGTGCTGCGAAGGCCTATTGTAATGGGCTCTTTGCACGTAAGAAGGCGCTGACGTCACATCCGCCTGAGCATGCACCTTTCTTGTTTCTGCTTTGAGTTACCATTTCAGACGCAAATAAAGCATGTTCATAATTGCTTTCAGCTGGGTTCAGACCACAAATACAAAGACCAAGAAAAAGGCAAAGACAAAGAAGAAAGGCAAAGAACTGGTGCTTTCCTTCAGTTCTACATCTCAACGGACCAGAAAGATCGCGAGACAAGACAAGGGGAAGGGAGCTTCAGGAAGCTGAGGAGCGCTACGCACATGAGGAAGTCGCCCTAAAATCCGAGACCTGCTGCTCTAAGTCAATACTCTTCCTGCCAGCACCCAAGTCCTGTGTGACCTCACCATTGATGCAAAGATGAAAGCTCATCAGACGTACAGAGATCCCTGCCTCATCGATCAGTGCTGTGAGTCTCCTCCTGCTGCAAAACCTTCGTCGTCATCAGGCCAGTTCTGGGGTCCAAAATTCCATACTCCATTCATCTCTCTAAAAGGTTCTCTTTTTAGTTCTCACTGTCAGCATTTGGGAAAGATAGGCTAGATGATTGATTTTACTTATTTGATTATTTCTGCTACTGAATTAAGCTGTAGTGATCCTTGCAAAATTGCCTTACTAATAAAATATTTACCATAAAAAAAATCTAAAAGATGTTATGGACATTCAATTAATGAGTCACCTCAAAATTTTTAATGATTGTAAAATAGCTATGATGTTTGATTCTGGAGAGGAAATGGTGGAAAACAATTTTTAGGTTGCTTTTGGTCCAAAACTATATGTAAAACAACATCCTTGGGACTCGCCCAAGTCACTAAAACCAACCTGGCTCAGTAACAAGAGCACATTGTACTAAACAGAAAGAGTGACCGTTAACAGGTGTGCTCAATGTAACTAGTTGGCTGCAGGCTGTTCAGTCTGGCAAATTCACAGGGGGAAGGACGGTGGGCAGATCGCCCAAAATCGAGAAAAAAAGTCTTTCTCAGGTACACCTAAAATGCTTTAACCTAGAATTATGAAACTTGGTACACATGTATGTCTTGTCAGGACATACACAAAAGTCTCTTGGAGCCATGGTCCAAACCCAACAGGTAGTGGGCCAATTTGGATCAAAGCCACCACATCTTCATATCTGATCAAACTTGTGCTACACAGTTTGAGATACAGACTTCAGAATCACTCAGCAGCGTTTTAAGGCATTGAAGGTCAAAAGTTATCATACAAATTTTGTACATCAAAGCATGTGGGCGTGGCTAAGTGTCAAAATCTGACTATTTGCCATGAAACATCAAGGTGCAATAACTTCCACATACAAAGTCAAAGCTGCATCAGACTTTCTATGTCTCATCACAGACAGCCCTCATTACATTTAACATGTTCAGTTGGCAACATCACCTTAGCATGTTAACAGGAAGTTCCCTGTTAAAGTTCCCTGGGTAAAAGTGGAAGTCTCACTTTTACTCTTTGATTCATATAGGTTAAAACCTGTGCCAAGTGACATAAAATGACATGATGATGAGTTCATGTCAACGCTGGCTACTGGCTGAACTATGTGGGCGTGACCAAATGGTCCCTCGCCATATGCATACAGTTGGCACACATGCATCATCTGATTTACATCAAACTTGATATGTATGACTTTTGTTTATCTCTAAAGAGTCCAAAAGCATTAAATTGTAATGCTAATTAACACCTTGGTTAATTCATCAGCTTTATCTCCTCACTACGTCAGCCGATCGGCACTAATGTAATATTCTGTTAAATGTTTTTGTTGTAAACAGAAAATCATCAGAATTAACAGAATGTAGAAATTTATGCTTCACTGAACTACTGAAATAAAAGAACTCTTCTTTGTAGAATATGAAAAAAATACAAGAAAAAATAAATACATGACATCTATCGGAAGCAACACAGACTAGATTATGTTTCTAAAAGCAGTCGACATTGATCATAGAAGCACATCACTATGATATGGCCAGCTTTTCTCTGCACTGATTCGAACGACAACGTTGTTGTTTCAAGGGGGAATTATATAACAAGACAACCTTATTTCATCAAGCAATGTGGTTGTGTCGCTGCTTAGTGTAAAACCTGCGCGTGAAGAACACCGAACATCATACCAGCAGCCCGGATGAAAACCTGTCTGCTGGTATTAGTAGAGCTGGAAGCTGAAAGTTGACTAAGCACACGTCTACATCGACCAGATTTAAACAAAACAGAAATATAAAACAATACCTTTATGATATTGTTACTCTGTGAAAAGACAGGCTAAATGGCCACTTCACCGCATTTGTCCGACCGCAACCCAAATATCGGAAAGTTAACATCCATCCCCGAGCCTGAGGGTTCTGGTTCTGATTCTTCTTCTGGAGAGTAATGGCAGCTGACAAAACAAAGAAGGCGCATTGCTGCCATCGACTGGTAAGGAGTGTGAACCATGATATAAACATGAACTGTATATTGTCGTTATTAAGGCAGTTACTGACATATAACAGCGTCATCATCGGAATTATTTCTTTGATTAAACTGTGTCTTTTATACATTCAATAATTACGTGTTCTATTGTTTCATTGTGATTTAAAATGTACCTCTACTTGTATGATGTCCCATTATCGTATAGTAGCAAAACGTCCAGTGTTCCTAGTTTAAAATCTGGTAATCATCCTCCTAATTCTCTAACCTATCTTTAAATTCTGTAAAACTAATATTCTTTTAAGTCAAGTATATTTTTATATTTTCAGCAACAAGGCAGTTCAAAGTACTTTGGGGGGAAAAAAAAACACTTTATTGTCATTCAACTGTACATTTAGAATGTACATACTGAGCAAAATTTATTTGTAAGGCTCCGATAATAATAAAAGAAATAAGTAATAATAAAAAGTAGCAATATAAATATATAAAATAAAAATACTAATGGGGGCTTGGTAGTCTAATGGCATGAGAGATGAGCTGTTGGGGAATCTGGTTGTTCTGCATTTGAAACTGCTGAACCTTTTCCCAGAGGGCAGCAGGGAAAACAAGCCATGCGGAGGATGGACGGAGTGTTTTGTAAATGAACAAGCCCTGGACAGGCAGCGAGTGCAGGCGGTGTCAAAGATTTACACACAACAAAACAGGTGAATATTCATTCACTGCATGAACATATTACCTTACTTTTAATTCTTTTAATTAAGGGGAGAGTTGGTGGACATGCCAAATCTCAAGTTTTTTGACAGGAGGAGATGAGACAGTAGATCACTGCAGGATTCAGGGAAACAAGTTAGTTAAGAACCTTAGTAGTTAGGCCCGAAAATTAAATTGGACATTGTTGATTTACTGCAAAAAGATTCAGAAAGCAGATGATATAAAGCCATATTTTTTATTTATTTTTTTTGTATTTCTTTATGTCATGTGGTTCACACTCCTTACCGGTTGGTGGCGGTAATGCTTACCTATATCGGTTTTGCCAATCGCCAGTAAAACGCAAGAAGAAGGAGGAAGCGGAAGAAGACTGCTGTTATTTAGACACTGAACTGACTGGCTGTGTGAGCCACTGTACCGCTTCAAAAGCAGCAGCGAAGTATCTCGTTCAACTATGGACAAAAAGTTCAGTCGGATTAAGACACAGAGTCTGAATAGGCTGGACCTGAGTAAGAAAGGCAGCGTGGATGAAGACATTGAACATGTGGTGTCTCTGCTCAATAGCTGTGAGCAGTTCTTCACCACCAGCTCATGTTCCGGCAGGATCATCCTCATCGAAGTGGTCAGACAGGCTTTTAAAGTTCTACTCACTCTTTGTCAGAATCACCCGGGTCTACATTCACTCTACTCTCTACTCTATGTCAGACTGGATGATGTCAGAAAGCCTATTTGTAAATAAAGTTGTTTTAAAAAAAAATACCCCAACGTGGGGGACCCTTCATATGGCTGAAACAAGGAAGATATCTGATTGACATTTGTGGATGGAGCCACATCAGAGGAGTCTCAAAGTTCACACACAAATGCAGCGTAACCCACAGGCCAGAAACAGATTGTAAATCATATATATTTGTGTTTGCATATGGGCCACTCACAATAGCAAATTCTGCTGAGCGATTAATTGTCTCGAAAGTGATTGCGATAA
Source organism: Poeciliopsis retropinna (assembly GCA_010277075.1). Lineage (NCBI taxonomy): Eukaryota > Metazoa > Chordata > Actinopteri > Cyprinodontiformes > Poeciliidae > Poeciliopsis > Poeciliopsis retropinna. Next base: position 9,512,040 of record VMRM01000021.1, read on the forward strand.
ATGATAATATTGTTTGAAGGCCATTTTAAACTGATGTAATGGTAATGACATAATAATGCATGCAACATCCTGCCAAAAATGAATACCCTTTATTTTCAAAAGGACACTTCACACTGGAATTGGTAAACAAACAAAACAACCAAAAACAAAAATAAAATGAGCTTTCAGTCTCCGTTAACAAAAAATGCACTTGAATAAAAACTAAACACAACATCAAACCAAAGTGGAAATAAAAACTACAGCCAACCAAAAGAGTGCAGTTTATAAAATCTGTGTACTATATTGCCCTTCAATAATCATTAGATTTAGATAGAGAAGATGGATATATCCAACTACTTGATGCAATAGTTCACTCCTCTCTTTCACTAAGGAAATGATGAAGGGAGGGTCAGTGCAGAGCACAGGAGTTGAGCCTTTTTCATCCAGTGTCATCAATAGAAAGAGAAATGGGCAGGAAGAAACGATAAAACCGGAAAATTAAAATGAGGTCGATTATTTTTGTTCATCTTGTGATTAATTGATTTATTGTTTATCCGACAGGCCTATTTGCATAAAATATACAAATATGAATCATGTTCTGAGCATGTGTGAATCCTTCTGTGCATATTGCTTTGTACACACGAGCCATCTTGTGCACATGTGAATCGTCCTGTGCACATGTGACTCGTCCTGTGCACATGTGAATACTCCTGGCTTTTGTGAATTGTTTGCACCAATTGTGAATATTGAAACTGTTCTAACTCCATATTCTTGTTCACATTTAGTTAGCAAATTGAAATGAGAGGCTTAAAGTCTTTTACATAACTTAGAAGTTCAGATTAAGCTGAGCATGAAACTACTTGTTCCTCTCTAGGCGGCAGGCAGCAGTGACGCCCACAAACAGAACTGTGTCTGGCTGTTTGTCTCGCACCAGAAGTGCACCTGTGATCAACTGGTGAGATACAGCAGATTTGATCCAGCGCTTCTCAATTCCAGTCCACAGCCCCCCCGGCTCTGCATGTTTTAGATGTGCTTCTATTCCAGAACAGCTGATTCAGATGATTGCATGACCATCAAGTGCTGGAGAAGCCTGTTAATCAACAAAATATTCTATCCAGGTGTGTGACAGAGGAGAAATACCTAAAACGTGCAGGGCAGGGGCTCGGAAGGACCGGAGTCGAGAAACACTGCCCTGATCACACATGAGAGCATTTCATATGTGAAAATATTGTCATGTTTCTTTTCACATGACAATATTTTCACATATGAAATACTGTCATGTGAAAAGACACGACAATATTTTCACATATGAAATGATGTCATGTGAAAAGACACATGACAGCATTTCATATGTGAAAATATTGTCGTGTCTTTTCACATGACAGCATTTCATATGTGAAAATACTGTCATGTGTCTTTTCACATGACAGCATTTCATATGTGAAAATATTGTCATGTGTCTTTTCACATGACAGCATTTCATATGTGAAAATATTGTCATGTGTCTTTTCACATGACAGTATTTCATATGTGAAAATATTGTCATGTGTCTTTTCACATGACAGCATTTCATATGTGAAAATATTGTCATGTGTCTTTTCACATGACAGTATTTGTTACGTGAAAATATGACAAATAATTTAATATTTTCTGCATCACATTCAGTCGGTGATGCAGACTGCTTGTGACTCATCAGTCTGCATCATGCTTTGATGCAGTCTGAAGAGTGTGTATTTGTGTGTTTTCCAGATGTCGGGTCTGAGCAGATCCTGCGGAGATGCCGTGTTGAAGTTTGAACCCTTCGTTCTCCACGTTCAGTGCCGCAGGCTGGAGGATGCACAGCTGCTGGTGAGGATAGCACTCATTGGATCAGCATTTGTCCTGGGGAAGAACCAGGAGCTTCACAGTAGTTCTTATCAAATTCCATCAAAAAATGTTCAAATGAATTACTGAACAGTGACATGCTTTAAAGAGAATTTCTGTGGTTAATCCAAAATTCATACCCAAAGGAAGTAAGAATAAGTAAAATATAAACTGTAGTGGTTTGACAAGGATGATAGAGAAAACAGGAAATTTTAGGAAGGTCCATCATTTTAAGAGTTTTCTGCTATGGGTTTTTAACTTGACTTGCTTATGTAAGAGGGGGATTTCTTTTTCTAGATATTCTGGAAATTCTATCATTTATAACATAAGAATTTTTAATAACTCCAGTCTTGACCAGGGTGTATAATCTAATAGATTATATTATCAAGCAACTATCAATGATTTTATAATTTGGATTCATTTATAAGAGACATTGGGAAGTATCTAATTGGACATAGGGCTGCACAATAAATTGGAAATATGTTGTCACCGCAATATCAGTGTTCAAAACATTCATATGCATATTCAAACATTTCTGTCACTTAACAGAAATGTTTGCTTTCCAAACATCTCTCTTTGGAGATCAATAACTGTTGGTATATAATATCTACATGTTCTGAAGTCTTATATTTTATGCTAATGTAATATTTAGTCAATCTCACTGCAGCAAAACTTAAACTTAAAATCCCTTAAAGATCAAAAGAAAGATTACTTTTATTTGCTTGTAAATAAAGGTAAATAAAAAGTGTTGAAGGTTGGGTCAGAGCTTTTGGCTCATGACTGTATTTAATGTATTTTTGATGTAAAAAACAGCAAAGTGATTTTTTTTTTTTTTTTTTTTTTTCCCCGTTTGTAGAGTTAACATGCAGTTTTTCTTTCAGCATTCAGTGGCTGTCAACTCAGGCTTCAGGAACTCTGGACTCACTGTTGGCAAGACAGGGAAGATTATATCGGTAAGCAGAGAAAGGTGGTGATGCAGATGAGACCTAATTTTTAAGTTAAACCAGCATTAGTAGTGTTTTTTAATGTATTTCACAAGACTTTGAATTTTTAAGTTCTTCTTACAAACATAAGATATGAAGAAACACTGAGATTGAATGTAGTTCTGGTGTGTTAATGTCATTACTATGATTTTCTGTGTTCTATATCTGGACACAAAAAAAATTATTAACCTTTTAGCATTTATTAACATTACACAGAGTGATCTTATCCAACATGCAGAACTATTGGATGAAAAAAAAAAAAGTAATAAATTTACTTGTATGGACACCCTGCATGTTATTGTTAATATTGGGAAATTTCATGTATGCTCACAACGCTGGAAGGTAAAAAGCCTTTTCTTTTACATAGTATCCATGGCTGCGCTGCTACAGTGGAACAATTCAATTATCTAAATGAACCCTGGAGATGTAGGTATTATTAATTTAATGCTATGTGCCACAGCAAAGAAAAAACATAGGCACATAGTCTACACATAGACTTATTGCCATAGCTACTGATAACAACAGCACATCTGTTTCACAGGATTCAACACCAAAAAACACTGCTACTATTAGCTATTTTAGCAGCAGTGGTTGGTTATTTAATTGTGGTTGTTTAATAATTTAAACACCTGCTCTACTGGTGATCTGTCAGAGTTGGTGTTTATGTCGCCTTTTTTATTTTGCAGCTGAACCGAAACACATTGAATTCAGAATCACATTTTCATGTTATGGTTGTCAAAGTCAAGCAAGAACAACTTGCCTTTCCCTCACTGTTGTTTTTTTTCTTAAAACTTTTTTCTGACCTTGTTATCTGGTTGTCATAGTGCAACAAAGCTATACGTCCCATTTTCTTTAATATATATATAGATATATCTATATATATCCAATGGAAGGATGTCCTTTGCAATGCTTGTATTGTATTTGTTATTGGGATGTTGCTTATATGTTTGCAAATGATACGGCCCTGCAGGCGGTTCGCAGCACCCACGGCCTGGAGGTTCCCCTGAGCCGTCATGGAAAACTTTTAGTTGATGAAGACTACATCCAGTTCCTGACACAAATAGCCAATGAGAAGATGGAGGAGAACCTCAGACGGGTACAGAGGTTAGCCTTTTGGTTGCTGCAAGAGAACCAACACCATCGAATGTGAGCTCATGTCAGACTCTTTCAATGTGTCTGCTCCAGGTTCTTCCAGAACCTCCAGTCAGCTGTGTCAGCAGAGAGACAGCATATCCCAGACAGCCCCAGCACACAGGAACACCAAGATTCCCAACACACACACAAGCAAGGAAGGAGGGGAGAACAGGGAACAAATAAACAAATCCAAGTAAATGTGTACAAACGAAGACATCAGCACAAGACTGATGGTCGTCATGGTAATGGGGACAGCAGCCTGCCAGAGCTGGATGACTGTCTGGACCTGTTTACATGAACAGGTGTTCTGTTTAGAACAGTTCAGGACTGAGCAACTGTCCAGCTGTCCAGGAGCAGGTTGAAATTGTTGAGTTGACTCAACTTTCTGGAGGCCTCTGCAAAGTTGTTGATGTTACAAATAAAGCAAAATGTACAGCATGTTTGTGTCCCATTGTGTCCCAAGCTTCAGTTGGACATAACTGAGACACTTACACTGCATGAAAAGAGATTTTCAGCAGCCATTGACACATAATGTTGCTGCTTGCTTGAGATTGTCAGCAGAAGTTTTTTGTCGTAATAGAAATCTGTTGGGAACTGAGGTGTACTTTGTGTGTAGGTGTAACCCCGATAATCTTCTCCCCCTTGGGTCTCGGAGAGGCTTTCATATTTAAAGGAAGTTGCTGGAAACCATAGAAATTCAAATCAGCTACTCAGCACTGGCCTTCCTGACTACCTCTCCTTATGCTCATATCTTAATGATTTGTTTACGCAAAAAATTTCAAAATCAGAATTTGTGTGGTCTTAAAATAGATGAATGACAATGACAACTTTTAAGATTCACATCCACTGAGAGCATAAACACAACAGTCCTTTATTAACCCTATGCATAGACTCTCTTCAGTCTACCGGCATAGTCAACGCCACCAACCAGCACCAGATTGTTGCTCCGCCCCAGCCAATCAACATGCAAGGGCTCCTTCTAAAAGCCAAATAACCATGGATCCCCTTGCTTCAGCCATGCTTCGACCCACCTCCTTCCTATCTCCACCCTCATCCTCCCAGGCATCTTCCAGGCTCCTTTCTCTCCATGGTCTGCTCCATCTCTAGTGTCTGGGCCTGGGGGAAGGCTACCCTGAGCTTCACCCAAGCTCGCGGCGATTCTCAGCACGTCTTCTGCCAGTGTCCAAGCACCAAAGAATTTGGCCAAAAAAACTTTCTATCTGCTGCTTTTTCTCTGTGTGAGTCTCTATAGGCTGAAATAACCTTGGGTGTAAAATAAATCACCTCAAACCACCAACACTGGTGGTGGACCTGAAGTTAGACTTTACACAGTCAATCACAACATTTTCTCTAATTCATGATGATAGGCTTTTTTTCACAACCCGCCCTTTGAGGACGTTCATGATCTTGATTTGGCCCAAACTGAAAATGAGTCTGACACCTGATACAGAGACAGACCGCAACTCTCAGATGTTGCACACTTTATTGAACATGTTATCATCAGACAAACATTTTTTCATTTGACAACAATAAATAACTGACATTCAAGGCAAGTTGTTCTAGTACACTTAATAAATAATATCAGTGAGGAAAAGAGAAATGAATATGGCTCCATGGTATATATACAAACAGTTGCCTTTCACAGTCTGTCAGGTTTCCTCCCCACTGAACATCTGATATCATGATTCCATAACAAATGAAATGTATATTTAAAAGATTCAAATTGGTGTCAGAAATGATAAAATTACAAACAAACTGAAGGAATGTCCACTAGGTCTGAATGTCAATATAATTTACCCATTAGTATGAATTAATATGCCATCAGTCAAAGCAGACTAGTGTGTAATTCATGCTATCAAATAAGATGCTCATGTTTTTGTACTTTATTTCCATTTTTAATTGATAAAGTATTTTTGAATTGGAATTGTTCTGATAAGCAGAAATAATAAAATAAAATGAATAGCATAATCATTGGAGTAGACTTTTTACTTTGGGTCCAAATGAAATCATAGAAAAAAAGCTGTTGGTACTCGTGGAGAACTCCCAATTATCTCTGTGCTGCAGAAACATGTAACAGTTTAGGCCCGTTTCCTGTCTGATCAACAGTCAGTGTTGTGTGGGTCAGACTATGTTGCTACAAGGGCAGTTTGCTCTTCGGAAAATCATGGAGTGAAGTCTGTCACAAATGCAACAGTACCATAAAGATCTACAACAAAGAACTTGGTTTTAGATAGGAACAAATAGTTCCTTATAGTGATGTTCTGAGTTGTTTGCTGTACTTTACATTACATGTCTAAAAAACCTATTTAAAAAATAACTTGAATAAAAAATAAACAGCAAAAAGAAAGAGATACAGGGCATTTTATACACATTGACAGTCATTTTGTCATGTTACAGATGTTACACCCTGAATGTATTTTCTTTAGATTATTACCATTTTCTTAAGTTATGGATAAAACAGAGAGCATTTCATTCATATAATATATTTTATTTATCTAATCAATTTTATTGCTTAAGACATTGTGTCAAGTTATTTTTGTTCAGTAGTAGTTTTACAGAATCTGAGACGCATATTAGAAATAGCAGAAGAAGAAGCAGCTCTACCATACTAGACCAGCGAGAACAATTCCAAAATATAAGTGCAGCGTGGGGTAAATAAAGTTGCCAAAACAGAAGACAGAGTAATGACCATTTCATGCAGACTTCAGTACTTTTAACAATGACTTAATGCAGCAGAAAACAGCCTGGTTATAGAAGAGCCACTGCAAAAAAAAAAACACTCAAGTATCTGACTTAATCCTAGATTTCTCAAAAAAAAGAAAAATCAGACTTCTGAGATTGACATTGGAAATATTTTTAAGTTATACCTACTTAATAAGAGGGAAAAAATTATATAACTTAAATTTTTTATGCAAGCAATGTAAAAATGTTGTGTGCATTTGTATTCACCACTTGTTGCAATTACAGCTCAAAGTTTTTGGGGATATTTTTCTGTTCTGCTTTGCAAACTATCAAGCTCAGTCAAATTGGGAGGAGAGAAGATTTTTTTTCTCATGATTGGCCTTAGCTGAGGAAAAGCCTCGCACAGCTTGATGCTGCTACCATCATTTTCTTAGTGAGGGTGGTAATTCAGATTGATATGCATTGTTAGTTGTCTGCCAGCACTTTGCCTGTAGGCCAAACAGTTCAGTGAGGATGTAATCTGAAAAGAGGACTTTCTTCCACGTTTGCTCTTCTTCATGATGAAAGTGGAATTGCCCAGTTGGTATGAATGTTTTTCAAGGACCGCTATCATACAAGGGGTGTAATATTAAATTGATTATGTTTGGTTTCAGTAGGCCTCAATCTGGTTAATTTTGCACTCATGATTTAGTCAGCGTACAGCCTAATCAGAAGAGCATTTTAAGTTAGATGTAATATTCAAGATTTAATCAAAATTAGCCTAATCAGTAGAGGTCACATATACTCATTTTAAAATGTTTCTAGTTCATTATATCCAAATCAGCAGAAAAATAATCAGAAAATCTTGAGCGTATCAGATAGATGTTTTAATCTGTTCTAATTTACAATGTCTGTTCTGTCTGAGTTTGAAAATATTATATAGGTTGTGTGTTAATCTTTTGTAATTACAACCTGCTATTTAATGTAGTAATGGCAAGAGCATGAATGCTGAACTAAAACAGCTGCACTGATCAACCCATCACTATTTCATTACGTCCTGGTGATCACTATTGATCTCATTACACCTTTAATCTTCACACCAACTTGAGATCATTGCAAAAACTAGCGGATAAGCTTGTGGAGATTTAATGCAGAAACTAAACTAAATTAAGACGGTGACCAGATGGAAACATGTACATACCACACATTAGAGTTTCCTAAAAACAAACAGGACCTCACATTGTTAAACCTCATTGCTAAGGTCAGAGTAAGACTTTTACAACTGAAAAGGTCTTCAGCATTTATAAGTATTGTTCAGTTATTAAATATATGCATCAAAAATACATTATTCTCTTTTACAGGAACACAGTAGGAGATAAAAAAGAATCTGTACAAATCTTCAGCAGACCTTTTTGTTAGGATACTGGTTTCTTTAAATACTTGCTCACGTTGTAGAGCCACAGATGGACACAATTTACACATGCTGCAACATTTTTAACTCAGCTATCATCAGAATTTGTTTTTTAACTTTCTTTTATTTGCTTCTGCTGACGCTAGCATCCTGAACCTGAAGCATCAGTTTTGACAAACATTTAAAGAGCCTTGTTACCTTACAACTGAACACATTGTTATTCTAATTATGCTCATGAGGAAACACTGCTATGAAACAAAAACAGTCCTAAAATCTGGACATGCTTTCGGTCAGATCTCAGGAAAGAGGTATCTGAGTAGCTAGAAATGAAATGAGGAAAAAAAAAACGTTAATCTGTGACTCGAGCATGTGAGCACTTCGTCCAGACAGTGATTTTCAAAGCCTTACACTGAAATGCAAAGTTTTCAAAAATTAAGTTTCTTTCTGCTAACCAAGTTTCTGCAAAGTTTCTACACAGAAAATGTACTGTAAATGAAAAAATGTGGCTACTACAATAACAACTTAAAATTGCATTACAGTAAATCATGTTCAAGAAACTGAATAAATACATGATGGACAGGTTTTATAATCCATAGCACGGGCTACTTAAGGGTTTGTGACAATTAAACAGAAGAAAAACACAAGGTAGCATAATGTAGAATATCTGAAGTTATAAGTTTATAGCTAATACTAGTAGAGAAATACAGAGCCAGCCACAGGCAGAAGCAAATTAAGCGGCTGATTAAGCCCTCCACTCTCGATCGATCCCTCTGAGAACACATTTTTGGAGGTAAGTAATAATTACTTACGTTTTCTGAAAAGAAGTTTTCTTTTACATCATTTCTATTCTCTTCTCAGCGAGTATTTAGCTCTCAGAATTAGAATTCATCTTAAAACCTTCAAAAATCTTAAATCTGTTATCCATGCGCAAGTGCTATCACATTATAAATCGTATGAAGTGACTGATTCACACAACACACACTTTTTGTTTTATTTTTTTCATGCATGTTAATTAAATTTGGGCATATTGTTGAAATATATATGATCAAACTGTTTGCTTTAATAGGAGACGAGTTTTTGTTTTTTTAATCAAGCTAATAGCTTGTTAGTTTATGTTTCCCAACATCTTCTGTCATATTGGACAGAAGATGTCCAACATGACCTGCTGATAAAACTTGTGAAAAATTGGCACAAGCTTTATCAGCATGTAGTTCATATTTGATCAAAACCAGGTTGCAGTTTTTAAGAATTAAATATCCCTGTTGTATCTTTGAGATCTGAACAGGCCAGTGTGACAAAAAGAAAAAGAACTGAACAGTATGTCATTCATCATAAAGCAAAACACAATGTTACAAGAAAATTCTAAACAGTCCTTAGGGAAAGCAAAAACTGGCACATTTCCATATTTTTAGAAACAAATCTTACTGGAAGCCACCATACATTCCTCTGCCTTTGTGCTTTTTTAGCAACAAACAGACATTTTACTCATATTGGGTTTTAACAAATATTGGCCTTTGACAAATACTGAAATCAAAATGTTGCCCTAATGGATACAACAAAGAAAAACAATGTAGGATTCCATCATGGCTTTAAAAAAAAAGCCAACAGTTAAAAACTCTTTCCATTTACTCTTTCTTCTGATTGGCTAAGAGCGAGGCCTCCCACCGTTGTGCCATGATGTTCTGATGACGAGGAACTAAAGACAGGGAAGTGGGGAACTGGAAGGAGGGGGAAATTCAGCTAAACCACTGGAGCAAAGAGCCATGGATTAATGTATTGATGGATGGATGGATGGATGCACACAAACATGGATGGAACAAGTATGAGGAGCATGATTGAATAGAGAATGAAGGTGTAACAGGTAGAAAATGAGAAAAACCATGAACAAACTGATAAACATAATCAGTCCAACTGATTAACACATCAGAAAGTTCACAATACAGTGCAACAAATGAATATATGAATGAGAGAAAAAAAAGTCTGTAACAAATAACAGAAAACAGAAAAATCTTATAGCAAATAATGAGTCAAGTTATATCATAAATAATATTAACTCTTGTTAGTTTGAAGAAGACTGTTAAAAATAATTATTATTTTTGATGTTGGATTATGTGGTTGTGTGTCTCTCCAATGTGTTTGTGAGTGGGAATGGATGAATGTCACCTGAGTACAGGGGTCTTCAACTCCAGTCCTCAAGAGTGAGTGTCCAGCATCTTTTAAATATGTCTACGCTGCAACACACCGAGATCAAATGATGGAGCATTAGAAGGACTCTGCAGAACACTGAGATGCTGAGGAGGTAGGAAATGCAAGCCTCTCCTAGTTACAGTCATATCTCATAAAAAGGCAACAATTCATCGCCATCAATATTTGCATCTCCTCCGCTACTCTTCTATCACAAGGTGTTCTCCAGGGTTTGGTGCTTGGCCCTCTACTCTTGATTCTGTAAAAGACTGCCCTATGTTCTATCATCTGCTGCCATGGCCTCCACATCCACTGCTATGTCAACGATGTCCAGCTCGACATCTCCACCAAACCATCAAACTGCATGTGACAGCTGTCCCTACTGTCACACCAAGATGTGAATGGTAACTTAATTTCTTCTTGTTTTGAGATACCAGTTTCCTTTGGAGCTGCTGCTGGAGTGGCACATAGAAGAACTCCAGCTGACTGCTGACCTTATCTGGCTCACAAACATACTCAGCAGGACATTCCGTTTGTTTGCCAGGGGAAGGGGAAATTTGGTTTTCATTAGTTTAATTTTACTATTTCTTTAATGTGTCTTCTTTTTACCAGTTCTAATAGTACTAATTTAATTTAAAGATTTAGTGTTGTGTTGACCAGCTTTTGTGTAAGTTCATTTATGTTTAATTACCCCATTGTGTGTCAGCAGTGGTCTCATCAGCCTCTATGTAAGTTCCTCTCATGTCTTGTTTGTTTGGTCAGTTTTGTGCTTGAGTTCTTTTTGTTACTACCTGAGTTGTAGTTTGTTATGTTGTCCTCAGTTTTGGGCCCAATTCATAATTTTTGAATAATTTTTGGACTTTTTGTAATAAATTAATAATGATTTTTGGAATCCACTCAGCATTTCTCTGGCTGGTCTGTGTAAAACCCTCACAGTGCATCTCACTCCATCCTGACCAGCTTTTACTGAGATAAAATTATGGTTGCACTCAAAGTTCTTCAAATTCAACTGTGACAAGTCAGACATCAGCATCATTGGTCTCCAATCCCTCACCAAAACCCCCAACACTGGACGTCATCGGCTTTCTCCTCTTACATCAGACCGGATATCGCCGCCATGCTCCACGCTCAACGCTCCATGTCTGCAGGTGAGCTTCGACATCAACCTCTCCCTTGAACACAATGTCAACCACATCCCAAGAACCACCTTTTCTCATTAAAAAATGTTGCTTATCTCTGCCTATCAGTCTCCTTCTGAGCTGCTAAAATTCTCATCCATGCCTGCAACATCTCCAGACTTGATTACTGTAACAATCAAGTGGTTCACCATCAAGTCTTCAATAAACTCCAGCACATAAAAAAATTTTCCGGTCACTCACACACACTTCCATGACCATGTCATCCAGAAGCTCCCTGTCCCTCAGCATATCCAGCCATCTTACTCATAAGCATCACCAACATGCTCCACCGTTATACTTCTTCCTGCAGCCTCCACTCCTCTGATGCCAACCAGTTCAATTCAATTTAAATTGAATTGAAGCGTCAGACCAAGGGTGATAGTTTTCCTTTTCTCTTGCTGTGCCTACCTTTGGGAACTCTCTGCCCAAAAACATTTGTGACTGAACACATCTATCCACATTCAGATCTTTTCTCAAAAAATCCACAGCTTCTGATGTATGAATAATGTCCTGTTTTTACCCTTCTAGGAAAGGGTAAAACAACGCTACGTATTTAAGTGTTACTTTTTAAAACTGATTTTGTTTGTTGTACTTAAGTGCTCTGTTTATAATTTTACTTGATTCCTGTAAAGTGTGTTTGATTATTTGAGAAGAGTTATATAAATAAAATATATTATCATTAAAAAAAAAACACACAACACAAAGTCATGCCACATCCAAGTATGTTGCTATTTCTGACTTTTCTCTAATTTTTATAGTTAAGGTGAAGGTTGTAAATCCACAGAGTTTTTCTGCATCAGAACTGGATATGCTGAATTTGCTGTGACATCACAGTCACATTTTATTTTAATATTGATCATACTCAATCATCAGGGATCTCGTTAATAAACATTTCTACACAGAAATTGGGTCTGACACTGGCATAGGTCATTTTCCACACAAAGCTTGTGATCTATAAATAAACTTTACAATGACACAGACACTGAGGTGGGGAAATAAAGCCACACTGCATCATGATTCCTGTCAGACATTTAAGTTCATTCCACAGTCAAACGTTTATTACAGATCAACTTTATTCTAAGCAGTACAGCAGAATAAAGTTGATCTGTAATATCAACAGATATTACAGATAAACTGTGAGCCATTGCTGTACATAAGGACCATTCAAATAAAAAATGACCATCAAACCTAACTAAATCTTAAATCAAAGTCTGCACAACATCTCAGCAAAGTTTTCTCACCATCACCTTCCTCTCTCTGGAAGTCAACCAACGTGATGTGGGCTCCAGATTAACACATAAAATATGTCAAAGTCTGAGACAATCAAACCTCAGCTGTGGGACAAATGTCCACTTTTCATATAGATCTTACACAATGTTTTCTGAACGAGCCCCTGGAGATTACGATTCATAACGACTATCAGTGCCCCACAGTAGTCCTGGTTAAGACACCAGGCCCATGGTAAGGATGAGGGGGCAGAACCCTCCAACTATCAGATTATAGGCAAGAAAATATCGTTTTTCCAACATACACTAGTTTGTGAATAAAAATGTAGATCTAATGTTGACGTTAGAAAAATTGTATTTATTTTTGTAATTATCCTCACAATAGTGGCACTTTTTTTTGTTTTATCTCTGCTAAATGGATTAAATAAAATTTAACAGCATTGTCATTCATTCTCAATAAATTAATGCTTAGGTTTTAGCTCTATGGTCTGTGTTATGGTTATACATCAACCATTATATAAATGGTTGATATATAATCATCACATATCAACCAGACATTCAGGATACTCGTCCTGAATGTCTGAAGGGACCTACCAGTTTTCTTTGCCTTGATATCACTCAGTCTTACAATTCTAGATCTCCCAGAGGTGGTAACATCCAAACATTCTGTAGAGTTAAACCCTGTGAGTGTTTTTGGTCTTTAAAGCAGTCTGCATCCAGGTTGCTTTGGAGGGTAAACAGCCAGATATTATTAGGATTTATGGAGTAAAATATCAGGAAATTTGCTTATTTCATCACATACTTCATAACCAGTGGTCTTCTCTCCTATGTCAGCAGACTGCTGTCATCAGCAGCTGATTTCTGCTGACAGTCCTCAAGCATTGTCAGCAGCATAAACCCCTCAACAGCAACATATATCTATTGAGGGAAACATAGACTACATTTGTTCCCACATGATGACAACGATGCAGTATGATCCAATTAAATATTAGATTTTTGATTAATATAAGCTGTTGCTATGTTGTTGTATGCTGTTTTAAGATCTTTTTAACTTTGAGTCCCTGCCTCTCCGAAGGTCCCTACATGGCCCTGGACAGTGGTGATCAAATTGTATATCATGCATCCTCAGACTTGTAAACAGATGTACATTAAATATTTTTTTGTTTTACTTTTTACTTCTATGTTGGGTCAGCATAAATACAAGCTCTAACGTTTATGTTTGCATGTGTGTGCATGTCTGCAAACCTTGTGGTCACAAGACAAACTAGAGCGTTCCATTTTCCGTGGTCTGGACGGCGATGATGGGGAGGAAACAGATCTGTCTGGAACCACTGGCACTACAATCAGGAATTAGATTAGAATAAAAATAAGGATGAAGGAAATTAACAAATACATCTGAAAACAATATGTGGATTCTATATTATATGAAGAAACGGTTGCTTTGTGCATATATTTTACATAGACACTACATACCACTAAAAGTGATGTTTTCATTTAGGCCTGGTGACACCAGGACAGTGTCATACCGCTCTCTCCCTGTCCTCCACTCTTCCTCTTGTTTTTTTCGCCACAGTTCCTCCCTTTGTCTCCTCCACTCCTCTTCTCTCTGCCTCACCATCTTGATCTCTTGCTCCACTAGAGACTGACTGCTGATGGAACGCAACTTGAAGAATGGATTAGAAGAGAAAGTACTCTGCTGTGTCTCTACAGGCAGAGGCCCAGAGCTCAGGCAAAACTCAGAAGCACTGCGAATGATCAAATTGGAGGTCTCCACCACAATGACGTTTTCTGACGGTGCCACATCAAGTCTGGGAGACCAATCAGAGAGGCCACTGATGGCAGAGGAGAGCAGGTAGTTCCTGGAGCTGGAGCCAGAGGAGTCGGGTTCAAGAATGATGACGTTTTTGGCTGTCATTTCATGATACATTGATCGGGGGAGAGAGGAGGAGCAGGAAGGGGATGGAGAGATGGACAGAGTAGGGGTACGGAAGACTGGAGGTCTGGGCACAGATCCTTCTGTCCCTAGGGTGTATAGACTGAACACAGAAAAAAGAACACAAATTAGAAATCTGAACAGTCAATGCACAGGCTTGGTGAGCTCATACAATATTAACCTATTTACCTTACCTGGGTACCGTCAGGCCCTGAGCTATCATTCCCCTCTCCCTTCGGTGCTGTTCTTCTCTTTCTAATGTCAGTCGGATCTCCCTCTCCAGAGAATTTTCCGGTTCCTCTGGAGCGCTGCGAAACGAAGAGTCATCCAAGCCTGAGTCCTCAGAACCGGGGGACAGGGTGAAGGACAGAGGAGGTTCTTGGGACATGGGGGGTTGAATTTCCCTTGTACAGGACAGGAGGAAACCCCACTCAGGTTAGGAAGAGGTTAGCCACACTAAAGACGACAAATATTTCATATCTTGATGATAACTCATCCAGTTGTGAAATAAGGAAAGCAGGTTTAATTTCTAACAACACAATGACAAATGATCTGATCCACTCCTGGTTTATAAAGGGAATATAAACAACTGACAGACAACAACTCAATGAGCAGATAAAGCAAAGATACATTCAAGCCTAGGGGAATCACAAAAACAAACATTTCCCACATAAATAGTAGCAAAAACACCCAAATGTGTTTTTGTTGTCAGATTTGATGTATATATTGTGGTTATTAATACATTTTCACCTGATCACAGCGGTGGTTGATTAGCTGATTTAAACACCTGCTCTACTGATGACTTGGTGTGCAGGTTGTCCTATTTTAGTGCTAATGGAACCAAAACACACTGAACTGCACAGCACATGTCAAGGTTATCAAAGCCAGTAATGGGCCAGCAACAGTTAGACTCGCATAACTAACTCGCTGCTCACTTTCTTAATATTTTCTGGTATTACTATTATTAATATTACTAAACTTTCTTCCTCACCTGTTAAACATGAAACCCTTGAACCTTGTTATCTATGGCTGTCATAGCGTTGAATTAACTGTTAAACCTTGTGTCCTTCTTTCAGATTCTTTGTCTGACTGTAGTATTTTCCTGACCACTGATAGGCACAATAATTTACAAAGTGTCTACTCCAGTAATATATATCCACCCATATATATCACTGCTGCTGCCTCGCGCTCTATCCTTCCAGCTTCACTCACACTTCCCGCTACATTGTGTTGCATTCAATGTTGTCGGAACAAAAGATTCATGCGCTTAATGTCCAATTTGCCATAACTATTAACTGAATTCATAGATGGCAGCTGGGGTGGCAACAGGGGTGGCAACTGCCACTAGGGTTGAGGCATTGAAGGTCAAAAGTTATCAAAAGATTTCTCATACATCAAAGCATGTGGGCGTGGCTTAGTGTCAAATTTTGACTATTTGCCATGAAATATCAAAATTCAATAACTTCCACATGCAAGGTCACAGTTGCATCAGACTAACTATGTCTTACTGCAAACCCGTCCTGATCACATTATTATGTTCAATTCATGACATCACCTTAGCCTCGCCCACTTCCGACAGGAAGTCACCTGTTTTTTCTACTGTATGTCTTACTTTTACTCTATGATTCATATGGGTTTAATCCTGTGCCAACTGACATAAAATGACATAATGAGCTCTGTCAATGCTGGTTGCTGGCTGAACAGTGTGGGCGTGGCCTAATGGTGAATTTCAAGCCTTTGCCATAAGCATTTGGTCATCTCTAAATCACACATGCATCATCTGATTTGCAACAAACTGGATATGTAAGACCTTTATTCACCTCTAAAGAGTCCAATAGCATTAAATTGTAATTTGACTACAGTGCGCCCCTTAGGTTAATCCGTCAGCTATATCTCCTCGCTAAATCTGCCAATGTGCACCAGGTATTTTGTGGGTCAGTGCATACACATAGATGCACTGCCAAATGCATCTATGTGTATCGCCTGGCGGTTGGGTGCGGGAACTGCGCGTGAGTGTCTATGGTGGCGACTGGGTGGTGGTGTTGGAACCCACCGGGGTTGTTATGAGACTGGAGCAGCGCTGAGCTGCGAGGGCTGCCCGACGCCGCTTGTGGCTTTAATTTGGACTTATTTTCTTTCCATATTGAAATGCTGGCAAACTACATTTCCTTGTGTGTTGTATTGTTATTTTTATGGTAACATTCTGGCAACAACAGCTACCAGTAATTTACCATAAAGTTAATTTTTTATTTTACAAAATGCCTTGTGGTGTTGTAACGTACCTGAGAGAAACGGGGAGGCTGTGAATAGCGTGTACACAGGGTTTATTAAAAGCGCTAAGACCAGCTTCCAGACTCTGACTGGTTGTTTCTGTTTGTTGTTCACATTACAGCAAGACTATAGGTGGAAGAGCTTGATTTTTTCACACATTATGTGTCTCACATTACACTCTCATGACATAGTGACAGTATGTAAAAAAAAACTATTATGTTAAAAATATATATATTTTATAAACGTTATGTACTGCTGCTTTAAGACTGGTTGAAGTTTGTGCTAATATGGCATTTGCTTTTCTCCAAACAATACCCTGAAACAATGGCTAGGCATTGTACTACCTGTGTTTGAGACGGGGGCTTCGAGTTGGGGGGTATAAAGAAGAATGGGTGCCTTGGAAGCTCCCCTTAGCTCCCAGTCCTGGTTTGGGGATTGGTAGACCTTTGACCTCCTCCTCCATCTTCTTCCACTGCTGGCGAGCAACCAAAAAGTCCACATGCTCTGTAGAGACATTCTCACTGAGAGTCTCCTGTTGCACATAGAAATCTGAAGGAATCTAATAAATAAAAAAAGAAAAACATGTAAATGAAGATTTCAAGACCGCACCACGATCAGCTTGTCTGGAAGCATTTAGTATGGAGCTAACGGCTCTTTTCCACTGAGCATTCAGCATGGATCAGTGCAACCTGAGTGAAGCTGCCTCCTTTCCCCCACATTCTTCAAATTTAACAAATTTGATGTCAAATTTTTGTGCTGTTTGTGCAGCAAATTTTTTTTATTCGCACCATTATCATTTTAAAGAAACTAATGACAAAGTTTCCAGATGTTATCAGAGGCCAACAAACCCCCCACTCACATGCACAAAATCAAACAAATTTGGTGTCAATCAACCAGAAAAAATGTGCAGCAGAAATTTTAGTTTGTGTTTCTTTTGCTTTCATCTTTGCCAATATCTGGTCTCAACTTTAGCTTCCAGCTCTTTAGGATACTGAACAGCAGGGACAAGGCTGGTAGAAATATATGGATGATGTGAAACATACCCTCCTATCAGCGTCGGTAGAGCTCGCTGTGGTCCTCACTGAAGGAGAGTGCAGGAAAAGATCTCTTCTTGACTTCATCTGTTCTTCACTGTTCTCCATGACTTTACTCTTCTCCTCATTTTGCTTATCCACCACTCCTCCTTCCAACTTCACCACTTCAGTTTGTACTTCTTCCACTTCATCATCCTTCATGCTCTGTGCAATGCATGTGTCATCAGCATAATCTCTGTTTTCTTTTGAATGGTCGGTCTCATCAGCTAAGGCTAGCCATTGGTCCTCCCCAACATCACTGTCTGAGTACACAACAGCCAGCTCTGCTTTGAGGCAGTCACTGAGTTGGCTTTCATTGAGATCATCTCTGTTGTCTAAGTCATGTCTCCAGGCCTCCTGTAGTGTGGATTTTGGTGGATCTGAAGCAATAACTGAGGGGTCAGACAATAAACTTTGTGGATTTTCATTAACGAAAATCTGATCTGATGAAGCATCTCGCTTAATTTCTCCCAGAATTCCTGTTATCCATATATTTACTTTATCCGTGCCTTCACTACCTTCATCCGCCCCTTCTATTTCTCTTTTCCCCAGATTACAATTTTCTGATTCTTCTTTTTTTGTATCTTCCCCCTCTACTCTCCCTCTTTGATCAACTATGTTTCTTCCTTGTTGAATATCTACTTCTAGGTCTACTCTTCCTTCATCTTGTCTTTCTACTTCCCCTCTTCTTTCATCTTCTCCTTCAGTTTCTACTCTCCCACCATCTTCCTCCTCTCGTTCACTGTCATCCTGTACTTCCCTTCCTGTCTCCTCTTCAGTCTTAAAATAAAGGTAGTCACATTCATCTCTTTTCTCATTTATGTTTTCTGACACTGCTTCCACCTTTGGAACCTCTGGGTCTGGGAGTTCCTGTGACTCCTGATTGCCACAGTTAAAAAAGTTATCTGTCTCTAGGTCTGTTGCTGTACATGAGGAACTAATCTCCATGGCAACCAGATTCTGTGGGTATTTAAGTTTAGAAAAGTCACCGGCAAGATTGTTGGAGGAGGGGTTGTTGTCGTGGTTTCTGTCCGTCAGTTCAGGTATTGTCCTTTTAAAACCAGCTGTGGCTCTCTGTGGAAATAAACATTCAAAAATCTTTAGTAGACTAAATCATTTCAGGAATTTTTTTGACATGCCAAAAATGATCAGCTTATATTGCACACATCTACACTTGAATAATAATATTCAACACCAGTATTCATTCAGGAATAAATTAAAGATCACAGTACTTCACGCCAACTGGAGGGTCGATGATTAGAGATTGTTTTAAAAATAATAAATTATTGGGTTTTTTTATATAATCCCCAAAGGCATAGGAACGAGTTTATGACTGGGGAATGCGGGGGGCACATATCGGAAACCTGACAGATCCGTAAATAGCTTGAGCAGAAATGTCATAAACAATAATCTGTTCCCTTCAAACGAGTAATCAAACACATTACTTTTAAAATCCAGTAATCAGATTAAAGTTATGTAACTAAGATACTGTGTTACTATATTTGTATTGTATTATAGTCGCCACATGTGCAATCTGACTTCAAATGATAAGATGATTAACTCTGTCAATGCTGCCTGCTGGCTGAACCGTGTAGGCGTGGCGAAATGGCGAACTGCAGTCCCTCGCCATGTGCATACGATCGCCCCTAAATCATACGTGGATCATCTGACTGGCGCCAAACCGGATTTGTATGACCTTTGTTCACCTCTGAAGAGGCCGACAGCATTGAAACGTAATTTGACTCCACCGTGCCCCCTAGGTAAATCCGTCAGCTATATCTCCTCGCTGCCTCGGTCGATCCGCGACAGATTTTTCGTACGTCGTCGGGGGGCGCTGCCGAATGCGTTGATGCGTTTGATGGGCGCAGGAACTGCGCATGGGATTCTGCGATGGCTGTTGGGTTGCTGGAACCTCCGCGGTGGCCAATAGGCCGGAGCGGCGCTTGGCTGAGAGGGCCGCACGACACCGCTAGCGGCTTTAATTTGTAATTGTGATTTCAATTTGCTGCAGTGGTTTGCACTTCAGGGCCACCATAGAAACTAAATGAAAATGCATGCAGAACAAAATGCAAGAATTAACTAAGAAACTAAAGAAAATACAGAGGAGTAAAGTGTATGGCAAGGCCTTTTGAGCAATAATTAATACAGACAACTGTATGGCAAGAACAAACAGACACTGTTTTCAGATAAAAGATAATATTGTTGAAGTACCCTGGGTTTGCTGAGACCACATCTAGTACTAAGAAATATATTTTACAGACTATAATAATGTACTGTTAAGTTCATTATAGGGAACTTATCACTTACATTTTATTATATATATTTATTTTGTCAATATTATTTTTCATGGCAGTTTTAATGTCATGTTGCTGTTAAGGGACTCTGTGACACTTTCAATTTGGGTCATTAGGATTTGATTGAGAGCCAGCTTTGTAATTAGTAATTTCTGTACAGTAAAATTATTAATCTATAAATCAATAGACATGTCTATTGAAAAACTGTTATCCATATTTCTGTCCAATTTGTATGACATTAAAAGGATCTGGAAGGTTTGTTTTTCCATTAAAAGCACTGGTTTGTACAATAAATGTCATGTGGGTAAAATTATTTGGACGATACTCTGATATCCTATTCTCCTGAAGGCAGCACAAAGCTGCACCAGAACCTGACAGAAGCACCATTTTGTGCAAGATTTAGGAACTTACATATGAAAGGCACAGAAAAATAATCCACTCTGAATGGATACTGATAGGCCTACTGATTTTAAGTTGAATGTCCATTGCATTTTTCTTAGACATTTGTAATTTCTTTTCACATGTTTTTTTTTTTATTCTTTGGGAAATTAATAATTTAGTAATGTGTTTTTCTTTTAAGGATTTTTGATGATAAATGCATAAACAGCAATAAAAATCAAGATGGCAAGATGATAGCATTTTAATCATAAAACAACATTCAGTGCAAGTTTCCTACATCTTCTTGGTTAGGGGGGCGTTGGCCCAAAAAAAGGGTTGATAAACACTGCTTTAGTTGATAAAAACCAGTTCCATGATTTATAATTCTATTTCTTCAAGACCAAATAGACCTCAACAAATAAAGTTATTAAAAAAAAAAAAGTTTTAGCAGAATGTGAGCAAGTGGTGGATCTTTAAGGTGAATCTCAAGTTCTTCTGGAGATACTGGCCAGCTGCCGCCATTTCCAAACAGCATCAATTAGGAACTCTGAAACAGAGAGACTAGGAAAGGCCTTGAGCCGCAACAGTATACATTTTTTTTACAAATCTATCTGGATACACTGTGCTTTCTTAATGATGCTGCATTATGGGCCATGTTCACACAGAAACATTCACTTACAGATAACAGCACATAAACATGTCAGTACAAAGAGCAGATTAAAACAGCCTTCGTGACCTATAAACTAAAGCCTTTCAATTGTTACCATGGCAGCGCAGTGAGTGGGTATCCAGATTATTATGGTCTGTGTTTTCAGCCATGTGCTGATGAGAGATGGAACAAGTTGCTATGGTAACACTAAGTAGAAATGCAGAAGAGGACAAGCTGCTAAAGTCATTTTCCTCTTAGTGAGGTCACAACTATGAGAAAAATCTAACTACTCACATGTAACATTATTCTGAACTGAATTCTGCCCATTCACTTCTAAAGTAAATGAGCTGACAGCCTGAGTGATGTTCTTTACCTGCATGAAGGTGTTTTTCATCTTAAAATAGAAACACGGATCCATGAAAGTGCCCCAAAAGTTGCCAGAAAAATACATCAGAGGTGCAACACAGAATCTATGATTAAGCAAATTTTCTTTAAGCCTGAGGCTTTGTTATGCATTATTTAAACTAAACTGGCAAAGGAATACAGCCATTTCTTAGAATGTAATTTCTAGCAGCCGTTTGAACAACGTTTGCTCTGCTGATCTGATTAGATGAAGAAATTGTCTCAATTTAAAGTTGGAATTTAGGGCAAAGTAAAATTCACAAATACATATTCTCTCCTTCTATTCGTCTCCTTCATGACTTGGTAGAGATCTTCTTGGTTGCTGAAATTAACTGTTTGTTTTTCAGATTTATTTTGGGTATTTAACCAACACCTGGGTACTTATTTACTGACTCCAAATTATATATTTTATAATTTGATTACATATATTTAGGTTTCAGAGGTGCTCCTTGTTTTCCATGAAGGAGGTATTCTTATCACTTTCCTACAATATTTACAAAAACTTACAAAAAAGAAAAAAATAATTTTTAAAAACCCCCTTCTAAGAAATGCAGCAAATGTATTTGTGAGTGAACATGAAAAGGTTTCAGTTTCACACAAATACAAAGACGGTAGGTTGCATAAATGTTTGGCTGTTTAAGTGAATTTTTCAATCTCGCTATCAAGCTAATTTTCCATTAGCAGCTTCACAAATCTTTTCGATAAAGATTAAATTACCAATGACCGTGCGAATATACATTTATCCTGGCTTTTTTCTTGTCTCTTTATTTTATCTGTCCCTGAAGGATAATAAGTCTTTTTTGCGACATTGTTTTGCTAATTTATCTTCCACCGGCGCTTTGGAGGTTTGAACGAGCACATTGCATGGCAGCTCATATTACCGATGAAGCGTGACCTACTGCGACCACCAGGGGTCCACCAAGGGACTATTACATAAGAGCGTGTCGGAGATTCGGAACCAGCTCATGGCACATGAGTACACGAGCCCAGAAAACTATGCTTATGATGATGCCGCAAGGTAAGAACCTTCCTCGCGCATCATTCTCAAAATACCACCAAGCGTCTCTAATTCTGTCCCCGCGCACAGAAAAGGCACAGAAGTCATTACCACGGTTTGTCCTCATCAACTTCATGTGCTTCGTGGGTTTCTGTATCTACCTACCAGCAGCTTCCAGCAAAGCAGCCAAAACGAAATCATTTCCAGACGGCCACGGCGCGCGCATTCGTCTCTCCCTCTTCCCGACGGCAGCGCGAGAAGCCAGGCGGCCACTCGCTGGCGCGAGATGGAACGCATATGAAACTCACGGCCACGGCGCGTGTTTGTGTGAGACAGAGATAGGTCGAGAGAGAACAGAGAGAGAGAGGATGTATCGACGTATTCTATTCCACTGCAAGTGAATTAGAGCAGAAAAGATAAATCTCTATTGACAGGCTATTGTATCTCTCTCTGTCCTTGTTTTTTTTTCTCACCGACGCACTACATCCCGCATTACCACCCTCCAATTAATCTTATTCGACAAGTAGGATGTAGAAAAATATCCAAGCACCTCTAGCCCTTAGCCCTCCCTCATCTATGATTTATGTTACATAGGAACCACCAAAGTCAAGGAAAACAGAACTATAACCTTGGCTTAGAAAAATGGTATTATCAAAGCAACAGACCAACAAATACAAAAGTACATTTGTTGGCATAAAGAACTTATGAGATCAAAGTTTATCAATTATATTTGCTACAAATTTTTGTTGTATTCTTGCAACTTCCTTTTGTCAGCTTCACTTTTTCCAATACTTTAATTGCTGCCTTATGTAATTGGGTCTATATTAATAGTTGTATGTTTACATAAAATGTGTTCTTTAATGTATTTGTCCACTTATACTTGACTGTTCTTCTATATCAACATTCAACATTATGCTAAATTACTGGTAGCCGTTAACGTTGACATGATACATATATGTGTGAGAGAAAATTAAAAAAAAAAAAAAAACAGCTGAGGTGCCCTACCCTCAAACAAGTTCCGCAAAAAGACCAGAATATAGCCATCTGCATATTCTGGGTGAAAAATATTTACTGAACTAAAAAGCACTTGCATCTCATAATGCTAGCTGAGATTTAACCGAAATTAGCTTTAGCAAATTGATAGAAGCGAGAGTAGCTCTATATAACAACATAAAACATATTTTTGTCCACAAACAAACACAAAACTGCAATTGTTGGGTTTCAGACATGTGATCAGGATGACGCGCGGAATTCAGATGGAGAGCAAAATGGATCACAACCAGTAGCTAATGCCCTAAATAGGCTGGAACTGATGAGATATCTCAAAAAGTATGTGTGTATTTAAGATATGATCTGTATTATCTCAGTAAAAAAGACTTGTCATATAATCTTGAGGACCTACCCGGTGTCAAGGTGATCCACATAACTATCTGGTGCTGCAGAGTTCATATTATACAACGAGCCAGATGAAAGTTTTCAAAAGCCCAGAGCATGACAATTAAATAGTTTCTGGTTATATTTAATTTATTTGGCTTGTTTGTTTTTTTTTGTTCGTTTGTTTGTTTGTTTGTTTTTTCTTAACATGAAAGTCCCACTGGATAAACATTATCATTTTCTGTCCGGGACTCAGCACTGAGCTAGCTGCTAACAACATTAGCCCTGAGGACTACCAAGCCAGGGTGTAAAAAACAATATATCTTACCTTACCTATGAGTGGTTGTCCTGCTGAGTAACTGTTTAATAAAATATCTGAAAATGCAATTTCAACAAAGCTATCATTTCTGTTAGGAAGTGGTCACTGCAAACTCTGGCACCTCCTATTTTTAGCTGTAGATTGTTGATCCACTTTTCTCCACTTTTTTCGGTAATTTAAAAAAAAATGTATTCCCTTGTGACCAACTACCTTTATAACATGAAAATAACATTTAGTTTTTTCTTTATTGAAACAGTTGGAACAACCGTATATGACACAGACTTTAACTCTCACATCAGTGCTGCCCTACTTCTATGCTATGGGGCTTGTGCTTCCTCATGCTTCGGAAGCAAAAGCCCGAACCGCAACCCCGTTACTTGGTCTCTGTTTGACATTAACAACAATAAAACACACATAATATACTTGAAAATAAATACAAAATAAGGTAAAACATTGTCTGTTAGAATGGATTAACATGTTTAGATACTTAAAAAGCACATATTTTTATTGAAAATGTCCAAGAATATTTCCTACTAGCATAAGCTATAGTTAATGTTAGCCACAAAATTTAAAGAAAGTAAAACTCAACTTCATATCTGTGAATGTATAACGAGGAGTACATCTTAAAACCTTTCTCCAGCTTACTTGTTGGGGCTTCGGATCTATATACATCATTGTTACCTTGGTCACGCCCTAATGTGAAATGATATTTCACATTAGGGTGTGACCTAATGTGATATACATGATATTTCACATTAGGAGCACCTAATGTGAAATGATATTTCACATTAGGTGTGAAATGATATTTTCAATAGACCCTGAGCGACCGAGCTGTTTATCCCCAGATGCGGAAGCTAACGTGCAAAGAGCCCGTTAGAAACCATGCACTATCCCACAGTGACCCCACACTGTCTCTTTCATAACATAAAAACAAAAGCACAGATTGATTCACCCTGTTGGCAAAATCCATTGAATGCACAGCATTCAATGGATTCATGTATCAAAAGAACACTTTTGATACATCTCATGAACGTGTTATTAGACCCATGTAGGTTAAAATGGAAACAAGTGATAGATATCTGTAACTTTAAGTCTAACCATCCATCTGTCCATCTAGTGAGCCAGCTTAATGCTGTGTGATTTCATGGAGGGTGGCTGGTAGCTGTCTTCAGTAGTCGATGGAGGTTGAGGGCAGGGGGTCTTACACTCTATTCCATCCCTGGACACATCAATTTATGAGCTGATTTTTTTTATCCATAAGCTATCTTTTTTATTTTTATGTTCTTAATGATTGTTCATATTTCAATTTCAATCTGTAGGCTAATCTTTTTCTTGGTTTTACTCAACGTATATTTAATTGGGCAGGTGATATTTTGGTTTTCCTGATTTGCAGTACTGAATTGAAATTGATTTGAACCATGTACAGGTTGTCAGTCTATCACAGAGGAACGCAACACAAACAACATATACTGTGCACCACCATGAAACTGCTGATTTGTCTCATTTATATTTAAAATATCAAAATAAAATTCCCAACATATGAAAATGATTCTTTGAGTTTAAAAAAAAGAAGCATTTTTTTAATGTTTAGTTTTAGGTTTATTTCAGACCTTTGTAAGAACAAAACAATCAGATGGAAAGATAACAAAACAGAATCAGTTAAATAAACAATATGAACTAATAAATCTTCAAGACATCTTCTCTGCCCATTATTCAATAGTTTCTTGTCTGAAAAGTAGTGGATTTAAGTAAACACTTCCACCCCTTATACCTGTTAACATCTGTCCTCTACTCAAACAAAATGCCAGTTAAGAAATGACCTATGAATTATATTGCAAATTAAATAAATATCCATCTATCCAATTTTCTTTCACCTTTGTCCCTAATGGGGTCAGGAGTTGCTGGTGTCTATCTCCAGCTGCGTTCCAGGCGAGAGGTGGGGTACACCCTGGACAGGTCACCGGTCTGTCGCAGGGCAACACAGAGACAAACAGGGCAAACAACCATGCACACACACACACACACACACACCTAGGGAGAATTTGGAAAGACCAATTAACCTGACAGTCATGTTTTTGGACTGTGGGAGGAAGCCGGAAAACTCGGAGAGAACCCAAGATGCACAAGGAGAACATGCAAACTCCGTGCAGAAAGACCCCGGGCCAGGAATTGAACCCAGGACCTTCTTGCTGCAAGGCAACAGTGCTACCAACTGCACCACTGTGCAGCCCTTAAATAAATATATAGAATATTTTAAATGTAATCTTCAATTTGTGTTATCATTCCTATGTTGATCAAAAATCATCCCTTTATATATTATTTTAAACTGCTTTAGGCTTACAGACCATTCCAGAGTCCACATATGGACACACAAAAGGTTCTTGTTGCATGTGCTGGTAATACTTTCAAATTTAAATTACCCGTCAAATCATATCCTCCTTCTCAAACCTTGAACCTGGAGCATTGTGTCCTGTTGTGAGAAGCCAAACCACAGAAGATACACAGATTATACCCCAAGATACATAACAACTGGAAATGTATTAAATAATAAAAAACAAAATAATAAAATGAAATAAAAAAACACAAGTAAGAATGACAGGTTTTGGTCATCTTAGTGGTGAATGACTGACAGATGTAAAATAAAACACTTTTTTCCTGCATCATTCTCACCAATATTTTTGTCTTAAATGTGTAAATGAAACTAAATATATAAATCTCTGTCACAGAAAACGTTCAGTGATCAAGCTCGCATGCTTAAAGAGAGAAGAACAACTTTAAAGTCAAAAAACAAATGGAACACTTATAGACTCTTACCTGCGCTTCCAGCTGTAGAATGTATGATCTCACCTGGCTCAGAATAGATTTGCTCTTTGTTTGTGCATTGCATCGTCCAACGTCATTCTCTCCCCTTCTTTTATATCTCCCACTATCCCTCTCTCTTTCCCCGTCATACACAAATCTCTGAGCCAGCGGGTGCAAACTGAATATGTGTAGGCAGCATCCAATCAGGAAACGGCAGCTTTGGTAACATTCACCCCACACACGTTTAGCCTGACTTGATCACATGGAAACTATTATGGGATGGATACAGACCACATAATATTGTCTCCACCCAGCTACTCTCTCTCTCATTAATACACACAGCCACAGATGCTGTCACACAAGTCAAGTACAGCTGTCATTTGTGACCATTTTATCTAACCAAAGGATTAGTTTTTCCTTTCCTTTTTTGCACCAAGGTTCTCACTAAAATATTGCCAGTTTTCCCCTTTGTAACTTGTGCTCCATATATCCTGCAAGCTTCTACTGCACATGTCATAATTTACATACGAGGGTGTCTGAATTAAGAATGTTGTGTAAGGTTTGGATGAACGCATTTATCTGGCACAAATGAAATCAGAGGCTGATATTTCCCCTTACAAAACTGCCACATTCATATTTTTCCATGTTTTGTTGGAAGTCCCCATTTACAATAATGAAGCGGACCCTTGCAACCCTCTTCCTCATTCATCATCCTCAGTGTGATCAGGATTTGTGGATGAGGGACGGATTAAGAACAAAACAGCCTTTGGCCACACATCATTTTACCAAAGCCATAGCGAACATATGGCTCTGGTGCAAAACTACGTAAGTATAAAGTAAGATATAACAGATATAACAATCTAGGCCTTTTATAAAACGAGATTTTTTATATAACATTTTTCTGCTTTTCTTCAAATATAATTTAGCTGACCTGTAGAGCACTAATGTCACTCACAGTGCAACCATACACATTCCAACATATCCTGACATTGTAAGGTTAATTGTGCAAACATGTGTTCAGGTGTCTGAAGTGTAAGGTCTTCTGGTTGGCTCCCAAAAGACCGTGGAGATGTCTGATTGGTGGACTGCTGGAGGTAATTGATTAAAAAAAAAAAAGACTTCCTGCTATGCATCCTCAGCTCATCTTAACTGTGCACACCGTTTCTTTGTCAAACACCTTTGTAAAAGTTCTTAGAGTTTGTAGGAGTGAGCTGCCGTTTGCTTAGTTTTCTCATGGTTTTCATAATCAGGGAGTTTTTGTCATTTGGTTATTCACTTTAAAATAAGCAAGTTTTAGTTAATGTGGCAACACAAGAGTGTGAAATAGCTTGATACTCCTGCCCTTAAAATGCAGCTCTCAGGGCAACAAGGTGCCATTGCCACCTTGGGAATTGCACCCGAGGAAATGAGGACTAGTAAGGCACTCAAGGTTTGAAAACCAATGAGAACAAGAGTTTATTCCACAAAATGTTACATTTTATTGTCCAGTGTTTTGTTTAAAAGACATTTAAAATTTAAATAAGCTACAATAGGAGGGGAAAGGGAATGAGCCGCACTGAGACCTACCAGCAGGGGGAGTGCAGTCCAAGTGAGGGAAACTGGTTCCTGAAAATAAACAAAAAAACACACACACAAAAAAATTACCCCAACCACATGTGAACATGCACTCGACCATGAAGAAACCCCAACACCGGTCAATTGCAAAGCACAAAGGGCCAGTCCCCCTGGAGAACCGCCTCCACCTTCAGCTCTCAGCCTGGACACAAAAAATGAGGGTGGGATTAAGCAAATAAGTACTGCTACAATATAGACATGGACAAGTACTAAAATTAAGTAATCTCAACTTCAGAAATGTATCCATTTAAAAAAATAAAATAAAATGTTAAAAAAAAAAAACAACCAAAAAACAAGGCTTTAATGGAGTGATCTAAAAACCCAAGGCTGCTAGCAGCAGCAAGGCCAGAGGCCACACAGAGCAATGCCCAAACAATAGAATACATCCCAAAGTAAAAAAGCATAAAAAAAAAGCACAAATCTGAGGAAACAAAGCAGCAGGGTCTCCACCAAGCTGCAGCAGATTTTCGTCTGAAAAGAAATGACGAGTAAGCGGTTTCGGAAAACGGTAGAATGTAGAGGAGGAAGTCATTTTCACTTTATATGACTTAATATTTGTGTGTTTTTATTATGTAAAGCATTTCGAAACTGCATTGTTGCTTAAATGTACCACACAAATAACCTTGATTGAAATGAAGCCAGCAAGAAGAAAAATCTGACATCTGGGTATACTTTGAGATGATCACTCACATTCTTAAATAAAAATAATTAACCCCTTCACCTCCAGAATTCTCACCTTTTTGTAATTTCCACTATTTCTTTCTTCTGCAAAGATACATTGGTCTTGGACAGCAGAAACAGACTTAAAGTTGTTGTGTAACCTTCTCTGTTTGCTTGCTTGTCACCTAGTACAATAAAGAATGACAATTCTTCACAATGTGACTGACTGCCTGTGAGTGGCCCCTCAGCTCCACCAGCACTCCTCAGAATTCTTTATTTTTTATACATATATACATACATATATGTGATCGTATAGTTTAAACAGAACAGTTAACAATTTCTCAAAATAATAATAAAAAAAACATTCTCATTCCAAAAATAACATTCCACGACACACAAGAGTAAAATAAAAGACTAGAAAATTCCTGAAGAAATTTAACCGGGGCCTGCCAAAGTGTGCCCGTCGGTTTGGACCCAGCGTTCTGATGCTAAACATTAGCATCAATGCTAAAGAAAGCTGCAATGTAATCTGCTGTGTTCCGTTGCTATGGTAATGGATCCTCTGCCAGCTGTGAGTCAGACAGGGGGAGACAGGATTCTATCAGTTTGAGGCAGCCATTTTGACTAAAAAAAGCAGTAGCCAGGGAGGGATCTTAAGGCTTTTATTTTGAAATTTTCAGTAAGCCTGATAACAGTAATTGGGTTACATCAGTTATGAAATGCCCCAAACAAGCAATAATCTGATGTAACAATTGTCAAGGCTTTTACTTTTGAAATTTTCATTAAGTTTAATTTTAAATTACCAAACTAATCTGAAGTGTAACACTGTTTTTTGTTGTTGTTTTTTTTTTTAAAAAAAAGTCACATAATGCCCAAGAGAGCAATGATGTAAAAAATGTTTTTTACATTTTTACATGATGTAAAAAATGTCAAGGCTTTTATTTTGAAATTTTTATTAAGCTTAATTTAAAACTGCCACACTAATCATGTGTGTAACAATGCTTGGTTAAAATCAGTTATAAGATGCCCAAAGAACAAGTAATTCTAAAGGCCAGCTCAGTCCTCCTCTGTTGTAACTGACAGTTCCGCCATGTTGTAGTTTTTACTATCAGCTCTGACCTCTTCTGTAGGCACTGAGTGTTCCGCCATGTTGTAGTCCTAACCTTTAGTCATTGTAGTTTAAAGAGCAGCTCAACTGTCATGTGTGTGAGATAGAGGTGGAGAAAGATTTCTATCTTTGTGAGACACCCAGTCAGTTATAAATAAAAAAGCAATCCGAACAACTCCTTCCCGTTCAGGAACCGTGATAGCTATTCGAAAACCGTTTGAAGCATATTAGAGAGCCATTTGTCGTCTCCGATAGTACCGCAATTTATATCTGTAGTTCACTCACAGTAATTGCAACGATGAGAGAAAAATGGTGTGCGCTGAGGTCTGAAATTTTACATAAAAGTATGAAAATGAATAGCTGAGAGCGTCAGTTACCCTGGCGCATGATTTCGCTCTGAAGCACCTTGACAGAAAAGGTGCTAGCAAAATTTCGAAAACATTTTCACGGAGCAGGCACTCGTATCGATGTCATGACCGAGTTTGATACCGATAGGGCGATATTTGTGGGCGTGACGGCAATTTCAAAATTGTTTTGGGGTCAAAAGTCCACTTCATTCTTCACTGAGCGGCAGTTGGAGTCAGTTATGCTCTGCGTTTCGGCAGTTGGAAATTTTGCTCGTTTTTCACTTTTACATCGCCATCGTAAGTCCGATTCCCTATAAAAGTATTAACTCCAATGCCGGGATCAAGCCGCTCATTTTGATACCACTTTTGTGGGTGAGCACGCAGAGGTACGAGCCGCATTCCGGTCTACGGAAGAATAATAAATAATCTATCATAAAGAGACTTTCTATTAGGTGAAGAATAATAGGTACGAGCCGCATTCCGGTCTACGGAAGAATAATAAAT
Source organism: Poeciliopsis retropinna (assembly GCA_010277075.1). Lineage (NCBI taxonomy): Eukaryota > Metazoa > Chordata > Actinopteri > Cyprinodontiformes > Poeciliidae > Poeciliopsis > Poeciliopsis retropinna. The sequence continues at coordinate 9,543,384 of VMRM01000021.1, forward strand.
AATCTATAATAATAATGAAGAGACATTCTATTAGGTGAAGAACAATAAGTGCCTGCCATGCAATGCATGGAGGCAGCTCTCCTTATGCATTGCTACGGGCAGGCCCCAACTAGACACATTTTAACACGTAACTCTTCTTGTGTTCCTTTCTGTCCTTAAGCTGCCATTCTACAACATGTATAGAGCGGACGATGTCTCATCAAAATAAAAACATCAAATCAAAAACTGGAAGTCAACCATATGTTATACAAAATAAAAAGCGCTAAAGATGTGATACAACAAATAGGGAGCTTCATTTGGATTTATTTAAAAGTGTTTGGCAGACTTTCAACCATACTTATATTTTATAATGAATTATTATATTTAGCAGGAAATGACAATATAAAAATACTGCATTTTTTAGGAACTTTCTCCCTTTTTTGCACCATCCAGGTCCATTTACCAGTTTCGCGACCTGAACAAAAACCCCTCAGTGTCGGCCTGTTTGAGGAGATTCCTACCAGAGAAACTCCAGAGTAGAGAATTAAACTTATCTTTTCCCAAAATGTCCAGTTTACTTTTTTTTTTTTCATGGGAGCAAAAGGAGCAGAAACTGACTTGCACTTTGCAGAGAATACTACAGTATACAGTGAAATGATGAAAATTGCATAGCTGCAGTCTGGATAAATGAATGTCTAAATGAGAAACAGCCATAGTTTAACCTGAGTTCATCAAACACTTTTCCTCGTCAAAAACGTCTTTTGATGAGGAAAACACTGTTGAGCAGATTTTATGGGACACCGGGTGATTGTGTTTTGCACATTGTTAAGCCAATATCAATTACAACCACATTGGCTGAAGCACGTCGAAATTGTTGGAAAAAGTTACATTTGTCTTAATATGAATGAATTTATTTGGAAATGCTTTGATGGTTTGAAATCTCTCCTTCACCAGAAAGTGTGAATCACTTCAGAGCTTCTCCTGGTTACCATAGCAATAGCAACTAATGTTACACTTCTGCCTAACTGATGATGTCACAAGGATCCCATGCTTTGTGACATAGCTTCTATGACATCAGCTCTGAAACCTCTTAAATAGAGTTATGTGTGTTCTAGAGTCATATGTGCAGAACCCAAAACATATATAGCGAGTTTCACTGTTTTCACCCTGAGACAGAAACAAAAATGTATCATTGTCAACTGCCAAGGAGGCTTTTTCCTGTCAGAATGACATTAATGAAAAAGACAGATTTGGACGGCCCTTTTCCACCATCAAAATTGATGCGTTGCGCACCTCAGCAGGAGAAAACTGCAACGCAAAAGCTGACTGACGAGTTGGCAGCCCGTTTTCAGGACAAACAGGAAGAGAAGAGGGAAGTGGACAGGACTGAAAGACAAGAGGTGCTTCCTGGATATCGAGCAGTGGAAACTGGAGCCAGGAGACAGAAGAAGGAGCCCCAGCAGAAACTAAAACAGGACGAGAGTAGAAAACATATGGACAACCATATATTTCCAGACATAATGCAGAGGGAAGTGAATCACAGTGTTCCTGAGCAAGGAAGACGTGTTCAGCATAAATCGGGCTTTCAAGACCATGAGACTCACTGCAATATTTCTGATCAGGACAGAAGTCGTGAAATACGTAAAAAAAATAGTGTATGACCAACTGTCACACATAAAGATGGAAGAAGCAAACAAAAGGTATTTTATGGAGGATAAGATATTGAAAGAAAGGAGACATCGGGAAGCTGCAGAGCAAAAGCACGAAAAAGTGGAGAAAGAGAAAAAAGCTGCAGCTATCAAGACTCTGACTGATATGTGGGATTCCCAGATAGTACATAAACAGCAGAAGAAAAAGGAACTTCACGAAATCGAAAAGAAAGACATGACTTTCTTACTTGAATTGGAAACTATGTGTGTGGAGGTGTAACTGGTAAAATAAGCCAGCATGCTAAACACAAACAACCTGTTCAGAAGACTCTGCCAGCAGTACAACCAGAGAAACTTTGCTCCAGGTCCTGTGCAAGAAAAATAGTGGCTTCTGCTGACAAACACGAAGAACCAAAAATGAGCAAAGGTTCCAGACGTATACTGAGTCATCAGAAAGTCAACAATACCAAGCCCGTCAAACTTCCCCTTCTGAATTCCAAAGCTGTGCAGGTCCCTGAGGATTGCCACCAGAATGCTGAAACTGTAAAACTCCCACCCATTTTTCTTACAGATGACAACTATTTTTCTCAGATGGAATGGGATGACTTTTCGCCCTGGAAGACCAAGGAGCCAAGTGGCTTAGGAGAGTTAAGTCTGGGAAGCCTGGGAAGCCTGGGAAGTCTGGGAATCCCTACACAGGCTGCCGCCCGCACGACCTGAGATAGATGGATGGATAGATGGATAGATATTCTTTAAATAGAAGTTTTCTCTGGGTGCTCCAGTTTCTCTGAAAACACAAATGACAGATACTGTAATTTGCTCTCTTCGTAAAATCAACTAATCTTGCTTTAAACAAAGGTTTTCGCCGGGTGCTCCGGTTTCCCTACAAAAAGGGTAGGAGGGTAGGTAGGTTTCTTTATCAGTAAAATTAGGTAATCCTACTTTAAATAGACATTTTTTTCTGGCTGCTCCAGTTTCTCTGAAAACACAAATGACAGACATACATACAGACAGACAGATATTGTATGTAATTTTGTCTATTAATTCTACTTTGAACATAAGTTCTCTGTGGAGTTTGTGGAGGCTAGGGTGCCTGATGGATGGATGGATGGATGGATGAATGGATCGATATTTTCTGTAATATTCTCTATTATTAAAATTAAATAAACCTATGTTTGACATAAGTTCTCTCCGGGGGCTCCGGATTATACTACATAGGTTAGCTAGCTATAAATAGATAGGTCTACCTGTTGTTAGGTTGACCTATTGATCTACCTATCAATAGGTCTACCTATTGATAGGTAGACATATTACATCCTAATGTAATATGAGGATGTAATATCCTAATATTACGTTAAGATAATAATGTAATATTCTTATCCTAATGTAATATTAGGATAATAATATTATATATTATCCTATGTAATATTATATAGGATAATATAATATTATATATTATATATAATAATATAATATTATAATAATATATAATATTATATAATTATTATTAATAATATATAATATTATAATTATTATAATAGGATATATTATAGGATATAATATATCCTATTATAATAATTATATATATATTATAGGATAATATTATATTATAATATTATAATAATATTGTAATACTAGAAAATTCCTGAAGAAATGTATTAGCTTGCATTAATGGCTAGTGATCCCTCTCTGGCCAGAGAGGGATCTTAAGGCTTTTATTTTGAAATTTTCAGTAAGCCTCATTTTAAATGTCCAATCTAATCCCATTAGTAACAGTGATTGGGTTACATCAGTTATAAAATGCCCCAAACAAGCAATAATCTGATGTAACAATTGTCAAGGCTTTTATTTTTGAAATTTTCATTAAGTTTAATTTTAAATTACCAAACTAATCTGAAGTGTAACACTGTTTTTTTGTTGTTGTTTTTTTAAAAAGTCACATAATGCCCAAGAGAGCAATTGCATGATGTAAAAAATGTCAAGGCTTTTATTTTGAAATTTTTATTAAGCTTAATTTAAAACTGCCACACTAATCATGTGTGTAACAATGATTGGTTAAAATCAGTTATAAGATGCCCAAAGAACAAGTAATTCTAAAGGCCAGCTCAGTCCTCCTCTGTTGTAACTGACAGTTCCGCCATGTTGTAGTTTTTACATTCAGCTCTGATCTCTTCTGTAGGCACTGAGTGTTCTGCCTTCAGTCATTGTAGTTTAAAGAGCAGCTCAACTGTCATGTGTGTGAGATAGAAGTGGAGAAAGATTTCTATCTTTGTGAGACACCCCGTCAGTTATAAATAAAAAAGCAGTCCGAACAACTCCTTCCCGTTCGGGAACCGTGATAGCTATTCAAAAACCGTTTGAAGCATATTAGAGGGCCATTTGTCGTCTCCGATAGTACCGCAATTCATATCTGTAATTCTCTCACAGTAATTGCAGCGATGAGAGAAAAATGGTGTGCGCTGAGGTCTGAAATTTTCCATAAAAGTATTAAAATTAATAGCTGAGAGCGTCAGTTACCCTGGCGCATGATTTCGCTCTGAAGCACCTTGACAGAAAACCGTAAGCCCTAGCAAAATTTCAAAAACATTTTACCGGAGCAGGCACTCGTATCGATGTCATGACCGAGTTTGATACCGATAGGGCGATATTTGTGGGCGTGACGTTGAATTGACCCCAAAACAATTTCAAAATTGTTTTGGGGTCAAAAGTCCACTTCATTCTTCACTCTAGCGGAGCGGCAGTTGGAGTCAGTTATGCTCTGCGTTTCGGCAGTTGGAAATTTTGCTCGTTTTTCGCTTTTTACGTCGCCATCGTAACTCCGATTCCCAATAAAAGTAATAGCTCCAATGCCGGGATCAAGCCGCACGTTTTGATACCACTTTTGTGGGTGAGCACGCAGCGGTACGAGCCGCATTCCGGTCTTCGGAAGAATAATAAATAATACGTTCTATTAGTCAGTCACTGCTCTTCTTATGCAATGCTATGGGCAGGCCCCAATAACTGTCATTCCAGTTAACAGTTAACATTTACATCAGTTGACTGATGTCTTTACAGTCAATCTGTAAAAATCTCATTAGAAATAGATACAATTATTATTATTTTGGGTAAAATTTATATATACATACACTTTGCTCTCTGTTACACCTGGAAGAGTAAAATTCTGGCCCGATGAGTAAAAATGTAAAGGATTAGATCAGAGAGCCAACTAGAAATCCAAAATCGAGAGAATTTTTGAATAATTTTAGTTTTTCAGGAGGCAAATCAAATCTCAAAGAATACTAACCGCCCCAACAAGCACCGAACTCTGAATTTACTAAAACAAATTTGTCAAATCAGTCGATGACAAAAGAAAACAGCCACTGACAGTCAACACATACCAGGATTGACTACAAATAATTTTAATAACTAAAAAAAAAAAAAAATTGTTAAATATGATCTAATTGGCTCTCCCTGTTACTAAACATGAGTTTGACAAAAACATTGTGATAATATTGCATTTACTAATTTTTTTAAGTATGTCTAAATATGATATTATAATGTCATAGAAATTATTACAAAAAAACAAAACAAAACTAAATCAAATAAATAAACAAATAAATGAGGGGGCTGTTAGTGGCCTTGGAGCCCTAAGCGGCTGCTTGGTTTGCTTATGCCTTGGGCCGGCCCTGACTCCACGTTTATAAACCGTTTTCTCCTGTCCTTCAGTTATAATTCCTTTCGTGAAAAAGGGAAATGAATGGGTTTTCTGCGTGAAAACCTGTAGGAAAAGTAATTTTAAACACGCGCACGCAGCGACTGCGTGTTTCACAGGGTATTACAGTAATGGTGCAACCCACCATTCTGGACCCCTCCCCCTCAATAACAGCAGCTGTTCATCCAAGGTGGGACGGTTACTCTGCAGACTGTTCTCCCGAGGCTGTGACGAACCATCGACACATCTGACAGGTATACACAGATGGACATGAGAACACGCTTTTGCACTGCGTTGCAGGATTCAGCTGTTATAGCTCACTGTTAGAAGTTACTACCCATGCTAATAGCTGTTAGCTCGGCAGTGGTATCAGCAGCTACATTAGCCACCGGACACAGGTTGAGCTTCCTCTTGCAACCTTGACTGAATGTAACATGACGCGTTCCACGTAGAGCTCGATAACACCTTATAAGGGAAACAGATTGAGGTTGGTACTTCGATTCAGCATATCAGAACTATTACCATTTTCGCCCTATGAACTTACTTATCAGTGTTATGTTGCTAGTTTTCGGAAATGCCCAGTGCTACCTGTCAAAAGTCAGCACAGAATTTAGCTGAATCGTTTCTGAACCTTTTGGTGGAATTCTAAACGACCAGCACCGCCCACCGCTGATGATGCATGGCTAACAACAAAACACTAACTCACCAAGCGTCAATTGAACTTCTTTTAAATAAGTAAGGTGCAGTTGAGCCCACTTGTTTCGAATCATTCGGTAGGCGGACCAAATTAATTGAAGAATTGAAAGCATGTTTTAAAAATATTTCTGACTACATTTACACGGAGTCCGGAGTGCAGCCATAAAGGGACATTCATGTTGAAACAGGTGTTGCAGGAAAATCTGTGACCCGTCATTTTCTGTGGAAGCAGGGGGTGATAGAGTGCAAGTACGTCTTGAAGATCAGCGTTTTTAAAGAATATTTACTTAAACTTTGTAAATACCAAATAAATTGATAAACGATTAAGAAATTATTCTAAGAACTCTGGGAGTTTACTGGTAGCTAAAATCACACTGGTCACAAACTGTGATGGGCAGAATAATTTACAGGCCTGTGACCTGGCTGTGATTTTAGCTATTTGAGGGTTAAATATTGTTATAAATACACCCAGCTTGTTGTGAAGAGATATTAGAACTCTAAAAAGCAGTTGTTTTAAACGTTGACATTATTTACAGGATTGCTGTAACACCGGTATGCTGGTCACTTTATATCGGTATGAACCTGGTATGTGCTTAAAGACCTGAACAGTGATGAGAGCTTTATAAATAGGTAAGATCAGAGTTCTTGACCTTCTCCTGAACACAGCAGGCTCCGAGTGGGGGGTTAAGTGGAGGCTCCAGCTGGGTTCAGTGACTCAGGATGCATTAACCTGCTTTGACCGTTTCAGAACTGGACCCAGACTGTGGGGTCTGGGTCCAAAAATTTTTTTGCCAAAATTTGAGAGCACATATTTTCAGTCTGAAAGCAAGATTTTATGTTTTATGCCAGGCGATGGTGCATTTTTGTTCCAGAAGCAAGCAGAAAATGTTTCGTAAGCGACCAGAGAGTCTGAGCACAGCGCGAGGAGAAGTTTTGAGTACAAGTGTTACAGGTTTTGAGAAGAAAAACATGAAGCCCTGCTTTCAAAATAAAAATGAAAACACAAGTATTAAGTTTTGAGAACAAAAGACATGAAAGCCTGCTTTCAGACTGAAAGTATGTGCTCTCGAATTATGACAGAAAATTTCCCCTATACCAGACCTCTCTCATCAGATCCTGGTGAAGTTGTGGGTTAGAGTAGGAATGCCACAGATCTCAGGGACTGGAGTTCAGACCTGGTTTAAAAATGAAAGCATCAAACAGCAGAGCATATTGCTGGAATAATGTTTAATTAGGCTTACACACTGTGATTACACCAATTAAAGGTACCCATCTTCCTTTGTAGTCACTCTATGAACTCCAAATATGTTACACACTGTTCAATTGTGGAAAAGCAACAATTGCTGCTATTGCTTCTAAAATATTATTAATAGAGTTACAATAGTGTTATGTGCATTATTTATTGAGGTACACTCAGGGAAAATTTTTTAAATATTCAGTTTTAAGTGTTCATCATGCAGAACAATACACCTTTTTCTTCCTAAAGGAATTGTGGAGGTATAACAAAATTATAACACCAATATGAAAATTTGGGCCCATATTGATATTAAAATATTAATACTGCTATTATGAATGATAAATGATGATTCCAAGCATTCTAAAAATATTTTCCCTAAACTTTTGATGTTATCTAAAAGCAACCACTCTGCATCTCTCTTTCAGTTAAATACTCCATAATCCTGTGTTGCATCATTATCACTGTCACATAACTTAACAAATGCCAAATCCCCAGCTCCTTCTCCTGAAACACAAACGCTAATCGAAACAAGATGGAAATAAACATCCATTGTTGGTATCCATTCAGTTTTTTTTAAATGACCAATCTTAATATTTTAAAAAAAAATATATATATATTGTTTATAAGTTTATATACAGATGCTGATGCCGTTGTATAGTGCAGCACTACTATATAACATCTGCTTTACTACAATCTGCAGTTGGCTGGTTAACAAACGTGTTGCTCTCCGTCTGCAGTTGTAAAACAGAGTTAGTCGTATAAAAGTAACGAGTGCTGCTTCTTTAGATTCCTCAGCATGAGTGTCCATGTTTTTTACAGCAGAAAATATTTCTGAACAGTCAGACTTTACCTTCTTGAAAGCAAGAGAAAAGGTGTAGTAGCTTTCCTTCAGCCAGCTGAGAGGTAGTAGCAGAAATGGGTGAAACTTTGGCAATGCTTTATAACTTCAGCAGTTAATCTAGCATAAAAAATCTGCAAGAATATACTGCCCTGTACGCATGGGATAAGCAATATCTGGGGATCTCATGTAATAAATAAACTACAATCTGAACATTTGCAGTTCACACTGAGCTGTGTGAGCAGAGCAAATGCAGTGGATTAAATTGGACTCCTACCTTGATAAAATGTAGAAAGCATGGCGGCCGCCAGGCCCATACTACACTGTGGGAAACCCTGAATAGTATGTGGTCCCTGCTGCCTTAGGTAAATCTAATTCTGTATAAATAGGGAATAAGTGGGAATTGTTTTAAAAAAAGGTACATCTTGACCATGCCTTGCTTAGTGGCAACTTAGTAGTTTAGGTTGGAGGTGAGTGAAATGGAGTTTTTCTTTATACTGTTTTAACAGTCTACTGAATTCATGCTAGATGTCTAACAATCAGTTAGATACATTGACGTTCATATTGTCTGCCTGCACCAGACAATCTAGCACTACTCTAGCAGACAATATAACTCTCATTAAACATGCAGACAATATTCGTTCATATTGTCTGCCTGCACCAGACAATATGAACGTCACAGTCAGGACCTTTGACCGAGTGACATGGATTTGACTGGAACATGTCAAATCAGATTGAAGCTTTATGTAGAGTTTTTCAAAGGTTGTGAGGTGTAAGACCTACTTCCTCATATTGTCATAGAAAACTTTGCACAAGCTGCATGTCTCAATCACCATTTAACTGAACTCTTCTTATCTCAATGTCAGTAAACAGCATTTGTTCACATGCTGAATATATATTGAGCCAAAAGTCTGGACCCTGGACCTGGTCTCTGCAGTAGCTCCCAGTGTCATTTCACATTCTGCTGACATGTTCTCACACTTCTCTGGGAGAATAGGTCGTTATCAATAGGCATTTTTCCACGGTGATGTGCAGTTTGATTATTTTGCTATACATATAAATATATTTACATTCTGGCACTTTATTTTAATTAAACATGCAACCTTTTGGATTTAGGTAATGCAGTCAAAAGGTGTAAACCAATAATAAATTTCATTATTTTTTTAATCCAAAGGAAAATTAAAATTGGCACAAAGCTGCAGCTCCATCATTAAGCTGACCACAGCTGCTCTGTTTCTCTCTCCTTTATTGCTGTTTGTTGTTCAGAGCAACAAGCTGCTAGCAGCGCTGTTGAATCACAGTCATTCCAAAACTTTGCACATGTGTTCCTTTCAGTGATTAAACTATTGTTCCTCTGTCCTCAGCAGCTCTCTGATAGCATACAGCATGTCTGTGGTCCACAGTTAAAGTGTTACGTCGTTTGGAATTTTCAGTGACACAAGTCACAAGCCAGTCAAGAAATGTGGTCAGCTGTCAATCGAATTTCAGTGCTGTACCTGGTTCGGTCCTGCTAGCACTACCCCTGAAGTAGGTAGAAAAATCTGAGAACAACCAAGCTGAGCCACGCCAGATGGCTCAATAGAAAATTAATCTGGCCGGGGTGGACTGGAACCGAACCGGTTAGAGACGATCTAGTGGAAAAGCGCTTAATGTGACAAAATAACCGAGCTCAAACAGAGCTAGATTACTACATATTTGTACAGATACATCTTAAGATACAATTCAAATTTATACTTAAAAGCCACTGAAAAATTAGATATCTTTATAGATCATGGATCATCTCACTGGCTGTGGACAGAAAGATGTTAAACTGAAATTTTACCTGTATTAATAGTTAAGCTGAGTTTCCTTCTGAAACACATCTGCATACTAAGATGGAGCTGGCGGGTATTTTCCTCTGAGGAGTTCAAATTCTCTTAGTATTAATAGTTTAGTTTTTCTTTTTGTTTTGTTTCTTTTCTTTTTTTTTTTTTTTACTTCCTGAAGCATTTACTTGCACATTGTTCATTATTATTATTATTATTAATGTCAAGGCCAAATTTATTTATATAGCACTTTTAAATACTGCTTTAATATGGCACCAAAGTATACAAAAATAATAACACAAGCAAATGAGTTGATGAAAAGAGAAAAGAATAATACAAAAAATGAGTTATAACAAAGAAGTAAAATAAAAATAAAACATATTGTTTTAATTTGATTTCTTTTTTTCTTTTTTTTTACTTCCTGAATCATTTTCTTGCACATTGCTTATTGTTATTATCAAGTAATGTAAAACTAGCAATGAATGAACCGGTACTGATAACCAGCCTGATACTTGGCTGAACATAGAAGCTGAAACATTGTGGCCCAATGTCTTACCAGCAGACTATGTGCTTTTAGGTTTCTTCTTCAGTTTGAGACTCCTCATTGTAATCTGCCTAATGCCTGTCTCTTTGGTAAGTTCATTTTGCAACTGGGATGTTTTATGTTGATTTGCTGAGGCTTCCTCTCTTCAACAGTTGCTTGTTGCTCAGTCAAACCTCATTGTTTTGTAACATGTTGCTTCAGTGTATAGGCTGCTCTATTTGTCCTGCTCTGATATCCCGAGCTTTGTTGTTGCAGCTGAGCAGATTTTGTCCTATACATTGTATCAAATGTTAGTTGCCTGTTGATAACTAGCATCAACAGGCAACCTTGTTAATTTAAAATGGTTTTACTGATGTCACATTAAAACTTTTCACATTACTGTTTTCAACAAATGTACAAGTGCATTTCAGGTAGAATGTTATAATAATAATTTCAGAAGGTTGACATATTGTTAAATTATTTCAGTAATTAACTTCTGAAGGTCAAACTCATTCCATTCATTATGTAGAGTGATGCAGAGTGTTTATTTCTGTTTATTTGAAGGATTCAGGTTTACAGCTAAGAAATGAATCCAAATTGATTCATTTAATGAGTTTCCATGACTGCAGAAGGAAGGTCCTGGGTTTAGGATGTCACCTTGGAGTCTTTCTGCATGGAGTTTGCATTTTCTCCCTGTGCATGTGTGGTGTCTGTGTGGGTATGTATTCAGTTTATTCCCTGCATTGTATATCAACAATATGCATGTTTGGTTAGTACATCACAGGAGAATGAGCTCAGATGTGTGTGTGTGTGGGTGTGTGTGTGTGCCGAGCATTTTTGTTTGTCCTGTTATAGATTAATAACCTGTCCTGGGTTTAACCCACCTGTCACACAGTCAGACACACCTGTCGCGATAAACAATAAATCAATTAATCGCACGATAAATTAAAACTATCGACCTCATTTTAATTATCAGCTTTATCGTTTCTTCCGGCCTTTTTCTCTTTCTGTTGATGACACTGAATGAAAAAAGGCTCAACTCCGGTGCTCTCCACTGACCCTCCCTTCCTCATTTTCTTAATGCCCAGCGCACTACATGATCTTAGAGCTGTCTGCAGATTGTCGGCCCATCTTCAAAGCCTGAGAGAACACACATTAGCAGACAGAAATCCTAGGTATAACGGTTCAATCAGGTTCGATCCTGTCTTGTGATGTCCAACAATGGGCACAAAAATAATGGCTACAAGTCCAGTTAACTAATTTTTAAAAAAGGCATTAATTAATACTTTACTACAATCTACCTGCAATGCATGTGGCTAGTGTCAGTCCTGACTGAATGAAAATCATTATAACATATTTATGTCACGTTAACGAAGAACAGCTGAAAAGTTACCAGGTTTATCAACTGCGGTAGTGATTTCACTTCAACTCCTCCCCTTGTCATTTCTATATTCTTTGGACAAAATATTGAATAAACATTAATGTTGTTTCCACACATCATTTCCAGACCTGGCCAAAGGCATAAGCAAACTAAGCCGTCGCTTGGGGCCCCAGGGCCACCAAGGGGCCCCCTCAGTCGAGCTGATTTTTTTATTTATTTATTTTTTTAGTAATGATTTCTATGTCATTATAATAACAAAAATACACAATTTCATCATGAAGTGATTTGTTTTTACAAATCTTCGACCGGTCCAAAGCTCTGGTCGAAGATAAGTTAGCAAAAAAGGACCAGATCCTGGGGAATGATCGTATTAAATGCTGAGCTAAAGTCCAAAAACAGGATCCGTACTTGGGCATTTCTTTTCTCCAGATATACCAGACTCAGATGAAGAGCAGTGGAGATGGCATCTTCAGTCGAGCGGTTAGGTTTGTATACAAACTGGAATGGGTCAAATGATGGAGGGAATATTGAGATTATGTGATCCTTAACCACTCTGTCGAAGCATTTCATGATGATAGATGTTAATGCAACTGGTCGAAAGTCATTAAGACTTGATGCTTGGTTTCTTGGGCACTGGAATAATAATAGCTGATTTAAAACATGAGGGGACAATGGTCTGGTGCAGAGACATATTGAAAATGTCCGTGAGCACATCGGCTAGTTGATCTGCACATCACATTCAGCCTTGCTGGAATGTTGTCAGGACCTGCAGCTTTTCATATGTTGACCTTCCCCAGGGTTTTTCACTCAGCAAATGTTTCAGCCTGAGGGCCTGTTCATCAGGATGAAGGATACCTTTCCTTGCAGGGGTTTTGTTTAAGGCTTCAAATCTTCCAAAGAAGCTGTTGAGTTCATCAAAGAAGCTAATGTCATCTTGGCAGGATGGCAATGTGGTTTTATAGTCAGTCACAGACTGGATACCCTGCCACAGTTGTTTGGTGTTGCTGGCATCATGAAAGAAATCTTTCATGGATCTTTTGACTGTAGGCATGTTTTGCTGCATTGATGGTATGTTTTAGATTGGCTCTGGCTGATCTAAGTGCAGTCATGTCACCAGATTTGAAAGCAGCATTACGCTCCCTCAGTCTAGAAAACACCTCCTTAGTCATCCAAGGTTTCTGGTCGGCCCGTGTGACTATTGATTTATTGCTGTAACCTTCTCCATACACCATCAATGGTGTATGGAGAAGTGTTCTTTTGAAAATAAATGTATCTATTTTTGGCAGGAAATCGCAAATTACATCATTTCCATTAAATCAGTGTAAAATGGTCTTCAAACAATAATATGTTTATTTCAATAATTTTTGAGACAATCGCTCAGCAAAATTAGTTATTGTGACAGGCCTACTTGTGTGGGTGCTATCCCTTTCATTAAATCCGATGCCAGTAAATTTCTCCACTTCAGTGGAAAATGTCTGATGTCAAAGGAAGCATCTCTGTATGGTTTATTCAGACAAATGCTGTGTTGGAGTCCAGTGAGAACATGAATAAAATAACTTGTAGTTTTTCTCCCCTGACAGGAGACCAGGGTTCCCTCCAAGTTCAGGAGAACTCCCATGATGCTGCCTCAGCACCTGAAGCAAATCAGAGTCCTCATGCTTAATGAAAAGGAGAATTTAGAGAGAACTTTGTTCAGACTTGAACAAGGTAATTATTCTCTTGCTTCATATTTCTCTTAAAATTGTGAACATTTTTTACGTAGAAATTTTGGTGACACTTTTGTCAAATAAAGTGTTACTGAGATTTTACATGTTGCATGTTTAATAGTATTTTATGTGGGATGTTATGACTAACCTATGTATCCTATTCTGTACCTACATTCTCTGCCATTAAAACTGATATGCACCTGCTTTTTGTGTTTACACAGAAAGAGAAGCTCTCGCAAAACTCCTCACATCAACACACTTTGACACATACACTATATTGCCAAAAGTATTCGCTCAACTGCCTTGATTCAAATATGAGCTTAATACTTTTGCACACCACACACTTTTAAGTTTATTTATAAAAATAATTGTGAATCATGTATCATTTTTCTTCTACTTTACAATTGTACACCACTTTGTGTTAGTCTTTCACATTCAATTCTAATAACATATATTTGTTTGTGATTGTAGTGTGATAAAATATGGAAAAGTTCAGAGTATGGATACTTTTGTGAGCCAGTGTATCTCATGTAACTTTTTACATCCGTTGCTGACATGATTTTCATTTGACTTCATTACATTTCTTATTTAATGGAAACTCCACAATTGTATTTTCAACATAGCAGAATAATGTCAAAGATTTGCACACATTTGTAATGGAAACACAGTGACTATTTTACCAGCTTCAGTAGCATCTACTTGAGGTCTTTGGCTTTTGCTCTGGGGTCAATCTTTACATTTTGGACCAATCACGTTAATATTTGGGACTCAGAACCATCTCCTTCCTGAGTGGTATGATGATCGGACATTCCCGTCATGTTTATGCTTGCATATAATTGTTTGATCAAATGAGTATGACACCTTCAAGCATCAGTAAATTGTTCCCAACGATGAACCAGACTCGTGCAGTTCCATAATTCTCTTCCTGATATCTGGACTGCTTTTCTTTCCTATCATGTCAGACTAGAGAGCAATGTGTTTAAGGCGCAGCCTTAAAAACATCCACAGTTGTGCCTCCAATTATCTTAAATATGTCAATTAATCTATCAGAAGTTTGTAGAAGGAAACCCAAAAAGTCATACGGTTTTAAAGACAGCTACCGTTGATACTGACCAAATGTATGTAAACTTCTGAATTCAAAGAATGTTGTAAAACAAATTCTGAAAAATTTTATTGCCAAGTTTTCTGGCATTTAGCTAATAACTAATTCAAACTAGATAAAACTAGAAAAGATTGGTCTGGTTTAACTTCAGAGAGTGAGAAAAAATGTCATTTTATTCTGTGATTGTAAATATCTAGTACTAGTTGTGCTGTTTTGCATTCAGCCAGGTTCACTAAGTTTAGATTGTTTGAATTATGTTATAAAGTAACCTGCAGAACCATAGAACAATTGCATCATTGTTTAGTATCCTTATTCATCTTTTTTTACTCTATGAAATTGTCTCAGTGCCAGAGGTCGCTCTATATTTTTTAAAATATCCGTCATCTTGACAGACAACATTTAAAAAAATCCGTCATTTACTAATTTTACCCGTCAATTTATAACCATATTAACATAGGCTACTTAGCCGCATTTTCATGCAGTTTAGTTAATATTCAACTGTGAATCCAGATCCCATCACACATAAGGCAGATGAATGCATCAAAATCTTTCTCCGTAGTGCTGTTTTGTGCAAACTCCCTAAGAACCTGCTCAATAATCAAAGTTGTTGTGATGAGTGAGCTGTCCAGCATTTGGAGTGAACATACTTTGTCTTGCTCATAAATAAAATATTTCTTGGTAGTTTGTATGTATGTTATATGTAGTTTGCAAGAAGTGTTAAAAGCAGTTATCAGCTTTAATAGCTCAACTTTAATATCAGCTTTAAAATTCCTTTTATTAAAATGTAATGATAAATTGATTTTACATAATCACTAAACCAATTTACTTATTTAATGCATAATTATCTCTGAAAGCTGTTCATTTTCACAAGCAAATAATAACAGCTGATTTACAGTTCACGACTATTATATATTTTAAATATGTTGAAAAATTAATATCTACTTTTTCTATTCATTCCAAGTCCTGTTATTAAAACCCTTTCTGATGGAGCAGGGGTTGCAGGTGCACACATACATTCCTTTGGTAATTCCTTTATGTTTTACCATGACAATGGAAGCATAAAGGTGTTGTGTGTAGGGCTGTTGTAAACGAATATTTTAGTAATCAATTATTGATAAAGCTAACATAAAAGCAGTAGTACTATCGCATATCAGCATCAGTCCAATTTTTCAGATTCGAGACTCCCTAACAATAACTTTTCTGTAGTTTAGAAAATTAACCTGTAACAATAATGGCTCGCTTTCTACGAAAAGTTTTACAAACATCTGAAATTATATTCAATTTAATAACAAAAAGGCATGCTCACAAATGCACTTATATAAAAAATGTCAGTACTCCAGCTTTTCACTTATGTATTCATCTTCATTCAATGTAATAGATGAACTCTCACCTTGCCCAGACATTTATAGCTTTTGTGTTCATGTTAGCGGCAGGATTTGATACCTTTGTTCGTCACACACAGAAACATCTACCAGATATGTAATGTCACTGTGAGCTCTGCCACCAATTTGTTGAGGCCGGGATGATATGAAATAAATTTTCTGGTTCGTCCGTAAAGCTACACTTACATTAATCAAATAATGCGCAGCCGCCACGCCGTGTCCAGTCTATCCGCTCCCTTGTATAAATACACCTGCAGTGCTCTTCCTCACCGTTCGCTCTGAACCAGCCACCAAGCAGCAGCTCCGAGAGGAGAAAAACTGACATACTCCAGGCATTGCGCCAGTCATTTTAATGATGCTTATTGGTCCCCCGAAAAACGACAAACACCCGGACATTATCATGAATCAGTAAAATCCTCCCAGTCCGAACTTGAAAATTGGAAGTTATGCTGCTAACACTTAGCTTTCAACAACAACTCAGGAGGAAGTGAGAGCGCTGCGCAATGCAAATAATAACCCGGCCAGGACACGGAGCACTAAATAATAAAATATAACTTAAGGAAGCTTCAAGGCAGATAAATTTTCCTCGAGGAATTTTAATAATCAAGGCACTCGAAGTACTCGAGAAATCGTTTCAGCCTTAGTTGTGTGTTTAGGGTTTCATGCTTTCTGAATATTCAAACGACCTAAAATAGTTTTAATTCCAAATTTAAAAGGTGGAAAAAGACCACTTTCATGAGGCAGTGTGCTGTACCCCAGTTGTACCCTGAATCTATGGAATATATTCACAATATATATTCTATAATATGAATAAAGGCACGTCTGTATTCAGTGAAAAAAGACATGCTGCATACTGGCTGCAGTTAACTGACCAGAAAAGTGTGCCTCTTGACATTTACAGCTATCTAAACCTGGTAGGTATTTGTGAGCTGGCTATAAATCTCAACTATATATAGACTAAACTGTGAAGGGTCAAAATGGCTGCAGACATTTGTGATAATCTCTGCAGCCATTTTGGGATGCAGACATTATCCCAAAATGTCTGCATCTAGACATCATAGTGTGCTTGTTTCAGAGCTGTGAGATTATCCTGTATCTCTTCATACCAGGAGTGAGATTAAACAGGCTTCTATTTTAGGGGGGGAATGCAGTACTTATGTATTGTTTTTTTGTTTTTTCACTTGTAGTTCTAATGTCAGAAGTTAAGCAAAATTTGACAGGAAAAGTTGTGTGTTCTAAGTGTGTGGAATTTTTCATGCAGATTTAAATAGTAATACATTTTGTCCAAACTGCATGCCATGGTTAAAACAAAAAGATAAAGACTAAGACGAGATCTATAAAAAAGCTGTGCTGGTTCTTTCTTAGGTTTAGCTTCCCACAATGCTGCATAATAAATGGAAAGTTGTGTCTCCTCAGGTTTTGAGCTCCAGTTCCGCCTGGGTCCAAGCCTTCAAGGAAGGAGAGTTATAGTTCACACCAACTACCCACTTGATGGACAGAAGTTCATTCGAAACAACTTCCGTGCTTTAGCCTGGAACTACCCAACAGGAAGGGAGGATGACTCTGATAAGTACTGTTCCCTCGAGCTCAAGATTGCTGGATCCTACCAGTACTACTTTGGATATGCGTAAGAGTGACTCATATTACAATTGTTAAAGTTCATAATTGGAAAATTGTGGTACAATTAACATTGCTTTGGTACATGAACTTTCTTTAGTTGTCGGCAGAGAAAAAATTGGGGGGAAAAAAATGACTAAATCAACTTTGAGTTCTAACAAAACCTGAACACAGATACTGTAGCTGTGTCTCCATTGACCATATGATTGTGCAGCTATTTCAAAATTAAATTTACTGAATGAAAACAGTAATGTTGAATAAAAACTCTCGTTTTTTTATTAAACACACCTCATCCTGGGGTCAGGACGAGGTGTGTTTTGGCCATATCAAAATTGGTCCATTTCACAAAACTGCAGTGGAAACACTTTTTTTTTTTTTTTGCATCATAAGAATCACATGATCAACAACCAGATGTTTCCACTGGCACAAACCATAAAGAAAACAGGAAGTAGTAGCATGGTTTTTATTGACACATTGTGTGAACAAACTTATTCACATGTGATTTTTCAATAATATTTAATGGAAACACAACAATTGTGTTTTTTTGATACTAATGGAATATTGACAAAGTTCTGTGCACATTTGTAATGGAAACACAGCTAATGTCTCATAGAGTCTCATGGCTAAAGTACAACACATGCTGTGCTATTTCAAAAGTCTTTGAGGAGTTTAGAGGACCTAAGAGCCATATAGTCTGAGCTCTACGGTGCCTGTAAAAAGTACTCTTTTATTGCTCTTAGAAATTAATCATGATCAACAAAATTTGGATTATTTTGACAAAAAAATATTTTACTGTTATTTTACTGTTGAAGTGAAAACTGATTTCCACAAAATAAGTAAAAAATATTTAACATCAGTGATTGTATAAATACTTACCCCTTTCACCTGAGTATTTAGTGGCTGTTTTTCTGGCTGCCGTCCCAGCAGGGAGTCAGAGTGGATCCCTTTCAGTCAGCTGCTCATTTGCAAATGCAGTTTTCCTGTTAAACTGTTCCAGCCCTGTCAGGTTGGGGGAGATTAGATATGAACAGCCCTGTTCAAGTCCTTCCACAAATTCTTTATGGGATTAAAAAGTCTGGGCTTTGACTGGGCCACTCCAGAACTTTCACCTTGTTGTCATCTTCGTGTAGCTTTAGATGGATGCTTCGGGTCGTTGCCGTGCTGGAAAATAAATGTTCCCTGAAGACATAGGTCCAGTGCCATTGTTATGCCCACATGCATCACACATTACATGTATGGCACCAAGTTGCCAGAGGGACACAAGAAAACCAGGCTTATGAAAAATCATAACACATTTAAATACAAATATTTGAGACATAAGCCATACAAAAGCCTTGGACTAAAGATCAAGGCTTTAGTCCAGCCTTCATCTGAGTTTTTTTTTCAACATTGACTTTCTCATTGCTTCATACCCTTAAGGCTGTGACTGGTTAAGAACCCAGGCAGCAGTTGTTCCATGCAGAGTCTCTCCATCTCAGCTGCTGAAGCTTCAGTGTAGTCAGACGTGTCCTGGGGCCTTGTGTTACACACAAGATGGCATGTTTCAAAATGAACATGATATGAAAAGTTCCAAGAAGAGTGAATGCCGCAAGGAAGTGACTCCATGCAATCTGGAAACATTTCAAATTATTATAATGAAATAACATCACTTTACATAAAATCTCTCATTTTCATTATTGCACACAAGCACAATATAAACTAATAGCATTATGACAATATAATATTATTATTATTAAAACTACTTTTGCTACTGTAAGCAGGGACTGTTGCCATGGATATTCGAACATGTGGTGGCAACCTTCCAGGTATATACTAGCTTATGTATTTATGGGTCAATGTCAATTTTATTTATAAAGCACTTTAAAAACAGATGTTAACTGCACCAAAGTGCTCTCCAGTATTCATAACACACAGATGAAACGCATAAGAATAAAACACAAATTAAAACCGACAAGTCTTTTGGAGAAAGTAAATTACAATGTCAGATAAGCTAAAGAATAAAAATGAGTTTTAAGAAGTGATTTGAAGTGTTCCAGACTGGGCAGATGTAATGTTAACGGTACATTGTTCCACAGATGAGGAGATTTGCTTGGAGTGTTCTCTAGTGTTTATGCCATAATGGTAGCCAGGAACAACAAATAAATGGAGCCTCCAGACACATATATCTTTATACTACAATCGCTTGAGACACTCAGCTTGTCTCCATTCCACTCATTGTGAGATGGCTGTCACCAGTTGGCTGGACTTTAGTTTAATTAGATCAATCCCTTTAAAAGGGTGAATATTTCACTTATTTGATGTCTTTTTTTGTGATTTTCTTCTTGACCATCATTGATTTTAATTTAAGGGGAAAAAAATGTTTGTTTTGAATCCAACAAACTATGGAAGAATTGGTCATTATTTTTGCCTCATTTTATCTTTTTCTGATTTGCTTTTCACCTCGTGCAGTCAACATTATAGAGTGCTCAAAACTAATGAAGGCTGATTCTCTTGACCATGCAAGTTTTAGAAAATGCAAGGTGTCTGCTATGCTTTGGTTGATCTAGATTTTGTAAGAAAAACAACCCTTCAGGTTTTAGTTCTTGATAAATCTACTGCAATTCAAATCAATCAATGTCAAGAAATACTAATGGAAGAATTTAACTTTGTCTGGTGCAGAATCAGTATCTAGATGATTGATGATGAGCCAGACCTGGCAGGAAGAGTGCAGAGTTAGGTTTCCTGACACATTTAGGGTAACATTTGAATCTAGGTTAAATCCCAGCATGGTATCCCTCAAACCATATCTTCAATGGCTGATCTGTTTTTCAGCTGTTATGTATATTCATTTACTGTTTATAGCTTCAACAAAAAAACTTTAAAATATTTTAATTTCTGCCTTTGGGAGGTTGCAGTGGTTTTGTAGGTGTGAACATGATTTCTAGCTTAGAATTCTTGCATGTGAAACGGCCCAGGATCTCTGACAGACTGGAGACCTTTGCTCTAAGATAAGACATGGAAGCTCCATGTTTAGAATGGCACATGTCGGTGTTTGTGCTGAATGTAATGCTGTTCTCACAGAGGTGTGGAGAGATTAGGAGGAGGCTACATCGTCGTTGATCCTATTCTTCGTGTTGGAGCAGACAACCATGTCCTCCTGCTGGACTGTGTCACCATCCAGACGTACTTGTCCAAATGTCTGGGATGCTTTGATGACTGGCCAGACAGACTGCGAGTAGCCAAGGAGTCAGGTGGGTGTGGTCTTCAGACCCAAATGCAAACATATAAACATCCCACAGAGGTTTTACAGCTCATTCATTTTTTACCTCGACATATTTAGAATATAAAGGCTAACATGTTGTAAAAATATAGCTGCAATGATTCAAGTTTAGTCACATCTCTTTGTGGAGTAAAACAGCAGTACCTGCAGCAAAAACTATTATAAAATACATATCTGACTGTCAATGTAGAAGAGTGTTCATTAAAACCATATCAATTTGGCTATTTTAGTTTTTTTACGAAAAATATCCTTCCATCCATCCATCTTCTTCCGCTTATCCGGGGTCGGGTCGCGGGAGTATCAGCTTAAGAAGGGAGTCCCAGACCTCCCTCTCCCCGGCCACTTCTTCCAGCTCCTCCGGGAGAATCCCAAGTCGTTCCCTGGCCAGCCAAGAGACATAGTCCCTCCAGCATGTCCTGGGTCTTCCCCGGGGCCTCCTTCCGGTGGGACGTGCCCGAAACACCTCACCAGGGAGGCGTCCAGGAGGCATCGTGACCAGATGCCCGAGCCACCTCAACTGGCTCCTCTCGATGTGGAGGAGCAGCGGCTCTACTCTGAGTCCCTCCCGGATGACCGAGCTTCTCACCCTATCTCTAAGGGAGAGCCCAGCCACCCTACGGAGGAAACCCATTTCGGCCGCCTGTATCCGAGACCTCGTTCTTTCGGTCATGACCCAAAGCTCATGACCATAGATGAGGGTAGGAACATAGATCAACCGGTAAATCGAGAGCTTCGCTGCTTGGCTCAGCTCCCTCTTCACCACGACGGACTGGTACAGCGCCCGCATCACGGCAGACTCTGCGCCAATCCGCCTGTCGATCTCCCACTCCCTTCTTCCCTCATTCGTGAACAAGATCTCGAGATACTTGAACTCCTCCACTTGAGGCAGGACACCCTCCTCGACCTGGAGAAGGTACTCTACCCTTTTCTGGCTCAAGACCATGGCCTCGGACTTGGAGGCACTGATCCTCATCCCGGCCGCTTCACACTCTGCTGCGAACCGCTCCAGCAAGAGCTGCAGATCACGTCCCGATGAAGCCAACAGGACCACATCATCCACAAAAAGCAGAGATGCAGTCCTAAGGCCACCAAAACGGATTCCCTCAACACCTTGGCTGCGCCTAGAAATTCTGTCCATAAAAGTAATGAACAGAATCGGTGACAAAGGGCAGCCCTGGCGGAGTCCAACTCTCACCGGGAACGAGCCCGACTTATTGCCGGCAATGCGGACCAGACTCCGACACCGGTCATACAGGGACCTGACAGCCCGTATCAAAGGGCCCGGTACCCCATACTCCTGGAGAACCCCTCACAGGGATCCCCGAGGGACATGGTCAAACGCCTTCTCCAAGTCCACAAAACACATGTAGACTGGTTGGGCAAACTCCCATGCACCCTCCAGGACCCTGCTGAGGATATAGAGCTGGTCCAGTGTTCCAAGACCAGGACAAAAACCACACTGCTCTTCCAAAATCCGAGGTTTGACTATCCGACGAACCCTCCTCTCCAGGACCCCCAAATAGACCTTGCCAGGGAGGGTTAAGAGTGTGATCCCTCTATAATTGGAGCACACCCTCCGGTCCCCCTTTTTAAACAGGGGAACCACCACCCCAGTCTGCCAATCCAGGGGAACTGCCCCCGATGTCCATGCGATACTGCAGAGTTGCGTCAGCCAACACAACCCTACAACATCCAGAGCCTTAAGAAACTCCGGACAAATCTCATCCACCCCCGAGGCCCTGCCACCGAGGAGCTTTTTAACCACCTCGGCGACCTCGTCCCCAGAGATTGGAGAGTCCAACCCAGAGTCCCCAGGCTCAGCTTCCTAAATGGAAGACATGTCGGTGGGATTGAGGAGGTCTTCGAAGTACTCCGCCCACCTACCCACAACGTCCCGAGTCGAGGTCAGCAGCACACCATCCCCACTATATACAGTGTTGGTGCTACACTGCTTCCCCCTCCTGAGACGCCGGATGGTGGACCAGAGTCGCCTCGAAGCCGTACGGAAGTCTTTCTCCATGGCCTCTCCGTACTCCTCCCACGCCCGAGTTTTTGCCTCAGCAACCACCCGAGCCGCATGCCACTTCACCTGCCGGTACCCATCAGCTGCTTCCGGAGTCCCACAGGCCAAAAAGGCCCGATAGGACTCCTTCTTCAGCCTGACAGCATCCCTCACCGAAGGTGTCCACCCACGGGTTCGAGGGTTGCTGCCACGACAGGCACCGACAACCTTGCAACCACAGCTCTGATAAGCCGCCTCAACAATGGAGGCACGGAACATGGTCCATTCAGACTCAACGTCCCCCACCTCCCCCAGAACGTGTTCAAAGTTCTGCCGGAGATGGGAGTTAGAACTCCGTCTTACAGGGGATTCCGCCAGATGTTCCCAGCAGACCCTCACCACACCACCTGGCAGTTTGGGCCTGCTAGGTCTGACCGGCATCCTCCCCCACCACCGGAGCCAACTCACCACCAGGTAGTGGTCAGTGGATAACTCCGCACCTCTCTTCACCCAAGTGTCCAAGACATACGGCCGCAGATCCGATGAAACGATTACAAAGTTGATCATCGAACTGCGGCTTAGGGTGTCCTGGTGCCAAGTGCACATATGGACACCCTTATGCCTGAACATGGTGATTGTTATGGACAATCCGTGACAAGCACAGAAGTCCAACAACAGAACACCACTCGAGTTCAGATTGGGGGGAGCATTCCTCCCAACCACACCCCTCCAGGTCTCACTGTCATTGCCCACGTGAGCGTTGAAGTCCAGCAGAACGAGGGAGAGTCCCTAGGTGGGGCACTCTCCAGTACCCCCTCTAAGGACCCCAAGAAGGGTGGGTAATCTGAACTGTCATTCGGCCCGTAAGCACAAACAACAGTCAGGCTTACAAAAAAATAAATAAATAAAAAATTTTTAAATTTACGAAAAATAAATAGTGTCTATTTCTGTTTCTAATCACAGTAAAGTGGATGAAAATCTTAAACATATACAGTATTTTATAGTATTAAGTATAATCTAGAAATGTGGAAATCCTTCTCTGGATTTGTCCTTGATTTTTATGTTAGTATTTTATGTTTTCCTGGTATTTTTGTATGAATTTTTATTTTATTTTCGTGTTTAAATGTATGCCATTCAAGGTTGCTTGCAAGACAAATCTACCTAAAGTCCAGATTACACAGAGATCCAGCCAGTCGTTTGCACACCTCCAGTGATCGGAGGTGTGACACTGGCACTGGCAGAGTGGAACTTTTTGGCAACGACCCGCATGGAGGTGTGAAAATCCCTGGCTGCAGGGTTTGTTCTCTCAATTCAAGGGCACATAACAAAAATAATCAGACTATTTTCTGTACACCCTTGTCCTTACTACGGACAGGAGGGGTCAGGTGCCTATCTCCTGTGAATGTTTCGGGCGAGAGGCGGAGTACATCATGGGCAGTTCGCCAGTCTGTCGCAGTAACAAAATAATGACGGATAGAATCGTATTTGTGTTATCAGAACGTCTGATAAGGAATATCAGATCACTGTAAGAACTTCTCATTTAATTTCCAAAGTAAATGTAAACTTTAGGAGCTTTGTACTGAGAAGCGTTTCAGGTTTTAGCTAATTTCTGCTACCGTGAGTCTGAAAGAGCTGAATTTGGGAGGTGTGGGGGACTGAGTCAGAAGCTCGGCTTGGGAACTGCAGGTCCACCAGGGACAGGGTTTCCTGTATTACAAACATGGTTGGCCACCAGGTGTTACTTGTCCCTCCTTCAGAGTAAGCTTGTTTTATTTTAAATAAAACAAACCTTATCTGTCAAATTTGTTCTTACAGAGCAAGTTTACCTCGACAAGCAATATTGTGAACAAAAAGTTGTGTGGCATACATTTTATATGCTTGCTCAGTACATATTCTGCAGTGAATGTCTTTAAAGTGGCTCGGCATGTTTTCTGGGGGAACCCTTTGTGGAAAGGTGGAACTTGGCAAAAATGAACGTTCATGCACTCTGACTGGTTGTCACGGGAGATTCAAGAATTTCTCAAATATCCATTAAAGAATTAAAGCAAAATTGCATGTACATTTTTGACGAGGAATAACATTAGAACATGATGTAAAGCTCAAAAACGGGATTTTTACATAATATGCCTCCTTTAACTTGAGAGATGCGACAGTGTATCCTGGATACCATGGGACTCTCTGCTTTCAGCTGAAATCCATACCTTGTGAATCTCCGTCAACTCTTAAATAGATTTTTCTTCTGTCACCCCTGTTGATAAACCCTTGAAATCTATAACTCGAGGTGCAACTTATTTTATGTAACTAGTCAAACTCTGGACATATGTGCATGAGCCACATGAGATCTTGTACTTTGTCTTTCCTTCAGGTTACAACATGATCCACTTCACTCCTCTGCAGAGTTTGGGAGAGTCTAGGTCCTGTTACTCCTTAGCTGACCAGCTGACCTTTAACCTGGAGTTCAGTCCAGATGGCAAGTGTTACACCTGGGAAGATGTGGGAAGACTGGTGGAAAAACTGAGGACGGAATGGAATATGGTATCAATCACTGATGTGGTGTATAATCACACTGGTGAGTGGATCTAATCGTTATAGACATTTTTTATTCCTGTCGGTAAACTTTTATTTTGTACCTCTGCCAAACCAAAAGTAAATCATGCTGTAAAACAATTAATAAACTGTCCTGATGAAACTATTTTTATTTTTCTTCATAAGACACTTTTTTTTTTTTTTTTAATTTATTTGCAATAATATGTACAATTAGAGCTGTGAGCAGCCTTGAGTGGCCCTCGCAGCTAAGCGCCGCTCCGGCCTATTGGCCACTGCGGGGGTTCCGGCACCGCCACCCGGCCGCCACCGCAGAATGTCTCGTGCAGTTTCCAGCACCACCGCCCGCTTGACACCACAGAAGCTCTCGCAAAAGTTCCAGCGCCCGTTCGTCCCACAGTACACACCGATGCATTCGGCAGCGCTCCCCGAATGCGCACAAAAACTCTCATGCAGATCGGCCGATGTGGGGAGGAGATATAGCTGATGGATCAACCTAGGGGGCGCAGTGGAGTCAAATTACATTTCAATGCTCTTGGGCTCTTTAGAGGTGAACAAAGGTCATACATATCCAGTTTGGCGCCAGTCGGATGATCCATGTGTGATTTAAAGACAATCGTTTAAATATGGCAAGGGACTTATTAGAACCTTTATTCATAAATGAACGATCAAATCTGGATTAAAAACGAGTTTAATCCAACCTTTAACTTATAACCTTTATTATTGTGGTTTTCAGCTGCCCTGAAGTAGCTGTATGTATACCTAAGGATATACATACATAAAATAATGTAAATCTAAAAGGAAGTTTTGTTTGAACTTTTCCTCTTGTTAAACTGTCCACTGCAAATGATCAGTATTGTTAGTTTCCCTTGTTTTTCTGATGCCTGTTGCAGAATTGTCCCTTGTTCTAAAAGTCCCGGGCTCCTTAGTTTTTTGGGGGGTCCTTTATGTTTCAGCAGTAAGTGCATAGTAACCTCTGCATCTATGTACTTATTGTGCTGTCCCAGATTAGCACTGTACGTGTGCCTACTGCATCACTCTCCAACCTTCTCACCGCTACTTCCCTTTACTCCAAGAATAGATCAACGTGAAATGAGACAGCCTGAAAGGTTAAATATAGAGGTTGATTTACTGTCTTTCAAATTTCCATTGGGGCTTTACAAAGTCTGTAAGAATTACAATTCAGTGAGACACTCAACAATTCTTGTTCTTTGCTATTGATTTTTTATTTATTTTTTTTTTTTCAATCTTAGTTGAATAGTTTCATCGCCATCCCCAAGCACAAAGTTTGAAAAATAAAAATAATTAATATTAATATTAATTATCTTAATATCTGAAAATTTGTTTTATGATCAACCAATTCCTGTAAGTAATAAAGTCTATCTGCTTGTGTTTAGCTGCAAACAGTGTGTGGATAAAGGAACATCCAGAGTGTGGCTACAACCTGATGAACTCTCCTCACCTGCGTCCTGCCTGGGTCTTGGACAGAGCTATCTGGCATTTAACCACTAGAGTAGCAGATGGAAGCTACAAAGAGAAGGGACTTCCTTCTGACATTACCAACGAGAGCCACCTAAATGTGAGTGCAGCATACACCAAATTTACACAATTTGTTTCTCTGTGTATATTTAGACACAGAGAAATTTATTGGGAACTCTGATAAAATTGTGTAAAATCCTTAAATGAAACAGAATTTTCCATTCAAGTGGCATAATTTCACACTAGTACATTTAGAAATTAAATCAAACGTTTATTTAAGTCAGTTTATGCAGTGGAGGAAAAAAATCCCAATTTAAATTAAAGCCGCTCAATCACTGAACATTTGGTGACTGAGTTTTTGTGTAGCAGATATTTTGTGTTTCAAGACGAGTTGGTGAACTTTGACCCCTGGTAATGCCCCTTCAGCATGCTCAAAAACTCACCGTTTTGATAACTATAAAACATCTTGCTCACATTATTAAACTTAGTCATATTTAGAAAATTTAACCAAACAGGAACCTCTTAGGTAGCTTAATAGAGAAGAAAGAAATCTTTGAAACACTTAGTCCCCCCAGGACACAGAGATGTAAAACTGTAATGATTTTCTGTCATCATATCATTGCCTTCATAGCAATGATGTGATTGCAGTAATTTTTGGTGGAGAGATTAACCCACATTCATAACTAGATAGAGCTCATGACCTGATCTAACAGCTGACCTGTTAGATCCTGTTGCTGGAGGTAATGTGAACTGAAGACCAAGCTTCACAGTTTCACAAAAGTCACAGTTCTCTCCTCATTTACAACTGAAACTAATCAACACTTTCTGAGATGTTTGATGAAGGTTTTTAATTAATAGGAAAAGATTAAGTAGTGTTACAATGATAATTATGTTTTGCTGCTTCTGTTAGGCTCTCCGCAGGGTGTTTTGGGAGGACATTTTTCCTCAACTCAAACTTTGGGAGTTCTACCAGATTAACGTGGAAAATGCTGTGGAGCAGTTCAGAATCCTGCTGCAAAATGGTGTGTATATCTATGAAGACTGAAATTATTGCTCTTCAATAATGGAAATCTAACAGCCTTTCTTTTAAGTGAAAGAGTCACATATTGTAGAATTGCATTAATTTTCAACTGTCAACAAGATACTATATATTCTAGTCTAAAAAAAGAAATAAACTTTATATCATTGTTAGGATTTTTTTCCGTTACTCATCATGAACTATTCATCAATTTCACTGTCTAAGACCTTAATTTGGGCAAATTAAGAATATAATTATGTGGTGTAAATTTTAGGCACGAAGCCAGATCACAGCAAGACTGAAGGAAATAAAGGCTTAGAAATCATTCAAGACCTCCAGTGCTGTCGCTATGGCAACAGAGTGAACATGGACTCAGCTTTGGAGACATTTGTACCTCACAGGTGAGAGTCTGATGTCACACCTTGCAAGTCTTTCAGTTGGTGTCTTTGAGGCACTGATATATTTGTGTAGAATCTTGCTATGTTCTGCCAAAGTATTCAAACATTTTGAACGTATTTATATTTTGTCTTGTTATGACCACAAACCTCAATGTGTGTTTATACTAAAAAAAAAAAAATCCAAACCTAAATGAATCTGTCTGATATTGTTGCTTCATTCCTATCCTCTTGTTCCATCTCTCTCCAGTTCCTCTCCACAGCACCTGGAAGAGTGCTGTGGTTGGCTGAAACAGAAGTTGACTGAGATGAATAAAGAACAGTACCACATCATGCACCAGCATCAGGAACAGGTAAGGTTAAAGGCAGGACAGCTTACACACAGAAGAATTTATCTGACTGATTGGATTTCTACATATCTTAATTTGTTTGATTAGTTTAAATATAAAAAGCACATGATAACACTTGTACATTGTGTTGCTTCTCTATCACAAAACCCCCAAAAGTTCTGGGGCCTCATGCACACAAAAGTGTGCAGATTTCACACTAAAACTTGATATACGGAAAAATTTAGAAAAGTGTGGCGTACAAAAAAAATCGGATGCATAAAGCTGTACGCACACACGTGGCCGTGCACCTTTCCTTTATAAATCCTAATTTGCGGGAAATAGACCGCAGCTGCTGGTCCCCCGTCGCCACCCATAAATACATGTAAATTAGTAAAAATACCTGAAAGTCTGCTACCACATGAAGCAATAACCATGGCAATGTCCTTGTTTGAAGAAGTATAAGTATTTTCAGTAATAATAATTAGATATTTTATTTAAAATGTGTTTTGAGGATACATAATATAACCTCACAAAAATAAAAATACATAAAAAAAAAAATTTCACATTAAAAAAATAAAAAATAAAGAGATCCTGCAAATGCCTGTTTGAACAGTAGCGCGTTCAGCTGGGATTTAAAAACAGACAGCATATCAGAGAGTCCTTTGAGTGGGAAATGTGGACATTTATTCTAAAAAAAAAAAATGCTAGATGTCCATAAGGCGCATTCACAAAGCGGGCAGCTCGACTGAAGGATGACTGCAGCTGGACCGGTACCGGTACCGCACGGCTCTTTTGCTCTGAGCTCCATGATCAGTCTGGATTAATCTAAACGCTCATAAACCATCATCAACATTTTCCAGCAGATCAATATGATCTCTGAACAAACGCTCCCTCTGAATCCTTCCATTGGTGATGTTCTCCATCAGAACATGGAGAACATGTTCTCCTGAACAGTCTTGTATACTGTTCAGGAGAACAGTATACAGGAGAACAGTTCAGGAGAACAGTATCCAATGAAGCTATCCAATGAATTGTGATTCATTGGATAGCTTCTGCCCTAACTCATCTTCCCATGCCTTTTTTTTATCCTGGTTGTGTCTACAACGAATACTATTAAAGATCTTATAAAAGTATGACACTGCCCCTGATTGACAGGATCAAACTTATTTATTTCCTCCAGAGTTTCATGTTACGTTAGAGATACAAAATTCAACACATTTTTTCTAACATAGTCCCGAACCTGCAGATAACGGAAAAAACTTGATGGGAAGAGATTATACTCAGAACATAACTGCAAAAGATGCAAAAGTTCTATTAATATGTAGGTCACCTATCACACCAATGCCTTTCATTCTCCACATCCGAAAGACAGCGTCACCGAGACCTGGTGCAAATGAGTGATTTTCACAGATAGGAATATCAAAGTAAACCTCTGGAGCTTTTATAAAATTTGTATCTGTTTCCAGATTCTGATAGTATTGCTAATGACAAAACTATTGGCATAGAGTGTTTTATTGACTTTAATGGGGCTATTAAGGAGCGCAGTTAGAGAGGAATTACAACAGTGTAGATACTCTACAGATAACCAGGAAGGACAGGTCCCATCAGATGAGAGTGGGCCCTTCCTCCACCACGCCAAGATGGTTAAATGGCAAGCCCAGTAACATTGCTTGAAATCTGGTAAGGAGAACCCACCCTCCATTCCTGTTTTACAAAAGTGTTTTTTAGAAATTGACATTTTATGGCCCCAAATAAAGGGAATAATAATAGAATCTAATTGTCTGAAGTAGGATACACCTATAAAAAATGGGACAGATTGAAATAAGTGAAGAAATCATGGTAACACCACCATTTTAATGGCGTTAATCCTACCAGCCATAGATAGTGGGAGAGTTTTTCAGAAATCGATATTCTGTTTGAGTTGTAGAATTTTACTCTGCCAGTTCTGGCCAAAAGATGTTCTGGCTTCTTTGTTACCAACATGCCCAAGTATGTAAAGGAATCATAAGTTATCTTAAATGATGTGGACCTCAACTATACCGAATCAGCCTCTGTAGTAAGCGGCATTAGTTCACTTTTGTCCCAATTAATAGAAAAACCAGAGAAACTGCTGAAATTGTTTATCATTGTCAATAGAGAAGACAGCGATTTCCATGGGTTAGAGACATATAAAAGCATATCGTCAGCATACAGCAAAATATGATGCTTACAATTAAACATCTTAATAGGGGATATTAAGGGGTTTTGCCTAATGCTGAGGCCAGAGGTTCAATAATAACCGAGAAGAGAAATGGGGATTAGGGGGGAGCCTTGATGTGTACTGTACCATGATGAATAGCAAAGGAGATATTCTGATTAGTGATGACCAAAGCAGTTGAATGTCAATAAATTATTTCAATCCAATCAGTAAACAGCGGTCCAAAACCACATTTTTTAAGAACATACATCATATAAGGCCATTCTACTTGATCAAATGCTCGTTGTGTGTCTAGTGAAATAACAATGAACTTGTTTGAATGATTTGAATATACTATATTGAAAAGACGACGCAGATTAGAAAACCTATGCCTACCTGGCATAAAAGCCAGACTGATCCGGGTGGATGATTAAATCTATGTGGTTTTGAGTCTGTTGGCTGGAATTTTCCCAAGGATCTTGGTTTCTAGAGGTAACAACAAAATTGGGCAGTAGGATGAAACAACTTCTGGATCTCGGCCAGGTTTTGGAATGAGCGAAATATTGGCTCCGTATAAAGTGGGAGGCAGTCTTGACACTTGCTCAGAGTGGTTTAACATACGCAAAAGTAGAGGTGATAATTTGGGGCTGAATATTTTGAAGAACTCAACACTGAAGCCATCAGGACCAAGCGCTTTGTTGTTGGGAAGTGTAGAGATAACAGATTCAATTTCCTGTAAAGTTATGTTAGCTTCCAGAGCTTCAACTGAATCTCATGGTAGCTTTGGCAAATTAAAATTTTCAAAAAATCTTTCCATATTTTCTATGTCTAATAGTCCGTGTGATTAATAAGCACTAGCGTAAAAGCAAAGCAGTCATTGATTTTATCTGGATCCGTGAGTAGAGTTCCATCTTCAAGCTTCATACGATGTATGGCTCTAGAGGCCTGTGCTTGTTTAAGCTGACGGGCTAATAACTTACGGAGTTTATCACCCAACCTAACAAAGTACCTTTGTTTGAATATTTACGCAAACTTTGAAGCAAAGTACATTTTTATACATGCCAACTTGTGCGTAAAATATGGCGCATGTTTTTTGTGCGCACGAACACTTTATGCATGGGGGCCCCTGCTGCTGGAAGATGGGTGTTATGGTCATATTTGGATGAAAGAACATGAGAAAAACTGTGGCCTTTATTGGAGTCGATTGTGTGATTGCAATGCACCAGCCTAGCCCACTGTACAGTTTGAAATGGACACTTATGGCTTTTTAAATGGTCAAAATGAAAATGCTGGACATGCTGCTATGTCTTATTATTGGGTATTCACATGACTTTTGTTTCATCTGTTCTTTTTGCTAGGCAGTCAACTGCGTTGTGGGGAACATAGTGTATGATCGTCTAGCTGACCACGGTCCTAAACTGGGTCCTGTTACCAGGAAAGATCCTCTTGTCACCAGGTAATGACTGATTGGGAAGGAATAGAGTATATGGTAAGCAAAACAGGCAGTATTGGAAAAGTAGAATGGACATTTCTGTCTGTTAGAGACGGTTTTGCATTACCCTTTATTTTATATGATGTCTAACGTCCATGTAGTTATCCTTTTCCACAAATATCTCTCATTCTGTTGTAAAAAAAAATATTTGTTTCTAGTTTCCTTTCATTTTCAAAAATCGGTCAGTCAGAGAGTGACCTTGAACAGTTCTGCTCCGTCTGTATGTTTTTCCCCTAAATGTTTTGAGTCTTTTCAATGTGTTGAAGAAGAGCACCTGTTGCTCATTGTGCCTATGGGCCTTAGCAGTGCCCTTTATTAGTGAGGCACAGGTACATTGTCACTGCACAGTGATGAGCAAGACTAAATAGATCACACACATAGATATATCAAACAGACTGTGGGATGTCAAAATAATAGAAAATGTGTAGTAAAACAAGTACATTGGCGACAGAAAGACAGGCAGCAAGTGAATGAATGCCTGATTCATTCACTTGTGTGATACAGCGATATCACAGAGGTGGGGCACTGCACTGCACTGCCTGACCCCTGTTTTCATTTATGTATTTCAATAGGCAATGCTTAAATTCTGCAATTTTGACCATATATATTTTGAAATTACCAATAAAAAAAGCAATTTATAGGAAATTCAAGTGGACAAATTGATTTTCTCTCATTATTGTTAGCATCTATTTTACTTCTCATGTGCTTATTTTTACTTAACGGGATTACAGGTGAGGCACTACCTTACCCTGACCGCATGTCATTGATTGGTAAAAGCTTTATGTAACGAAGATATGTGGGTCATCATACCTCTGTTCCAGGTATTTCACCTTCCCTTTTGAGAAAATGACTTTAGAGCAGGAGATGGAGTTTTTAAACCAACCAGATAAGATGTGCCACTTCTTGGCTCACAACGGCTGGGTGATGGGTGATGATCCACTGCGCAACTTTGCTGAACCAGGTAGCAGTCACAAACAACAAACTAGAAAATAGCAGTTGTTTTTGGTCAAATAGTGAGCTGTATTTTAGGACTGTTGATTTTTGTATTTTCTGTGTAGGATCCAATGTGTACCTGCGTCGGGAGCTGATCTGCTGGGGGGACAGTGTCAAACTGCGCTATGGGAAAGGACCTGAGGATTGCCCCTACCTCTGGGATCACATGCAGAAATACACTGAAATCACTGCCAAATATTTCCACGGAGTCCGATTGGACAACTGCCACTCTACGCCCTTGCATGTTGCTGAGGTACTGTCAACTGTTGATCATATTATTACAGAAATACTTCATCCTAGATAGCTGGATTTGTACTTTAACTTACTTTTCTTCAGTATCTGTGATGTTTACATTCAATTTGATGTTGATGAAGAAACATGCTTCACACTGATACATGGTGGCAGCATTGTCTTGTGAGAATTATTTTTTTAGCAATAGCCAGGGAAGCTGATCAGAGTTTATGGGAAGATACATGGAGCTAAATGAAGAGCTGAAAAAGAAAAGCTGTTAGAGGCTGCAGTAGGCAGAAGACTGTGGTGGAAGTTCACTTTCTACTGGGACAACTACTCTAAAATGTACGACCAGGCCTGGAGTGGAAGGACTTGGATAAAATTATATGTGCTGGAATGAGCTGTTCTATCTTTAATCATGATTTCATGGAAGGATTATGATGACAAATGATGTCCACAGAAACTCTATATTGAGTCTAACTGAAGCCTCAGTAACCCCAAACCTAGTAAAATAGATGAGTTTATTTATAACATGACAAATTTGTTTGTTATAACATGACTTTTTCTAGGCATTTCAGTTTTAAGATTTTTTTTGACAAAACACAGCCAAGGGTGAAAAATAGAAGAAAATCCTGTTTAGTTTGGAAACAATCATGTTGTGTGGATTTTCTGATGTATTTAACCCAACTTGATTTTCATCCAGATGATTCTGTGATAACAGCAGCCTGTTGTTCTGTTTCTCTCTGTGATGCTGTCCTGTTGTCTCATTTAGTTCATGTTAGATGCAGCCAGAGAGGTCAGACCCAACCTGTATGTAATAGCTGAGCTCTTTACAGGCAGTGAACTCTTAGACAATGTGTTTGTTAACCGACTGGGAATCAACAGCCTCATAAGAGGTACATGCATATATAAATTAACATGTCCTTTTGTTTTGTCTTTTTCTCACCCCTGCATCCTTTTGCATGTGACCTCTCCATGCCCTTGGTGTTTTTCCATTGTTTTGTTTCATTAACTATTCTGCTGCATGTATTACCTCTTATGGCGTCTGTTATATCTAATTGGCTGTTTGCCCCCCACAACACTTGCACAACATCCTCGCTCTCTCTTTCCCATTCCTTTCTACTTGGACTTCCTGCACTCTGGCTCTGCATTTGTCCTGCTGCTTTGCTTTGCCTTGCTGTTTCTAGTTCATGTTGGATGTGGCCAGAAGCCAGTGTCCTAGCCTGTATGTGGTGGCTGAACTGTTCACTGGCAGCGAGGAGCTGGATAACATCTTTGTTACCAGACTAGGGATTACATCCCTCATACGAGGTACAGTACTATGCATGCACAGTATATGCAGCTTAATATATAGGCAAACCTTTAATGTGTGCTTGGCTATTTCAGTTTAGCAGATACCTATGCACTCCATCAGACTAAACAAGTCCTAATAATAAAAATAAATAAAACTGGTTTGGGGAAGGAAAATGTGTGTTTTAGCGTTTATAATGATTTTTTACTTTGAAATATATTTGCTAATTGTGAAGTTGTCCGTGTAGCTATAAAGATGTAATTTTTGTGCATGAGTTGTGATAGTGCATCATGTTTTAGCTAACTCTTCTGGTCCTCTCTGGTCCTGCTGCCAGAGGCCATGTCTGCCGGAGACAGCCATGAAGAGGGCCGGCTGGTCTACCGTTATGGTGGAGAGCCAGTTGGAGCCTTTGTTCAGCCCAGCCTGCGTCCTCTCATGCCTTCTATCGCTCACGCCATGTTCTTGGATGTGACCCACGACAACGAGTGTCCCATTCAGGTGGGTCTGAGCTCTTGTCTGTTTTCATATAAGTTTCTACTGTGGGGCCTCAGGACTCTTGGCTTACATTCCCCTGTGCTTTAATTTGACAGTTTTTGACCATAAAGCAGATGTCAGTTTTATTTTGTTGATCTGATTGTGTTTCCAGCTACGGTCAGCTCTCGACTCATTGCCCAGTTCTGCTATCGTCTCCATGGCCTGCTGTGCTACTGGCTCCACCAGAGGATATGATGAGCTGGTCCCACATCAGGTTATTTTAGATCACACGCTCAGATGCACTTTTTACTACCTACGCTTTACTTATTATTATTTTGATTTTAGCCTAAAGTCAGTAGTTGGAAAGCTGGATGCGAGGATG
The DNA here is from genome assembly GCA_010277075.1 of Poeciliopsis retropinna. Taxonomy (NCBI): domain Eukaryota; kingdom Metazoa; phylum Chordata; class Actinopteri; order Cyprinodontiformes; family Poeciliidae; genus Poeciliopsis; species Poeciliopsis retropinna. Next base: position 9,579,055 of record VMRM01000021.1, read on the forward strand.
TCTCAATTAGGGATGCAAACAATTAATCAGCTTATTATTAATTGTCAATTTAATGGTTTAGATTTAGATTAAAATTGGTTCTATTCAAGTAAATAACATCAGGTTAAACATCCTTTTTGTGTTGTAATTTGGCTGCCCCCAGCAGAGGCATACGTAAGCAGAACCAGTTCATTCAGAATAAAAGTGTTTTTTTTTTTTTTTTTAACTTTCATAATCTTTTAACAGTATGAGACAGATAAGTTCAATCAAGATCTAATGGCTGCTCAAGGTGTACCTACTGCCATCTTCAGAAATGCGCCGATCCCAGTCAAAACAACCAATCAGAACCAAGAAAAATGTCTTAGCAGTGTCATTCATTGTGTACGCAGTGCTAACGGAAAAACGATCTAAAGTTACAGAATTGTCAGTTTTTCACGTTCATGGCAGGAACTGAAGGCGGGGGGGTCGTAAGGTGTGAAATGCCCTGCTGAAGCTTTAAAACTAAGACATGCATAAATTAATAACAGAATTTACTATCATATCTGTGTCTGTGTGAGAACAGATATCTGTGGTGAAGGAAGAGCGTTTTTATCCCAAGTGGAATCCTTCTTCAGCTCCCAGCTCTACCGGTGAAGTTGGCTTTCAGAGCGGCATCATTGCAGGGAAACTGGCTCTCAACAAGCTGCACCAGGAGCTGGCTGCCCAGGGCTTTTCACAGGTCTGAGCTTGTAGTGACACCATTCTTCCTGTTCCCAGCATCATGTCTAACGTTCTCCATTTTTCAGGTGTATGTGGACCAGGTTGATGCAGATATTGTTGCAGTTACTCGTCACTGCCCCAGCACTCATCAGTCTGTGGTAACAGTGAGTAGGACAGCCTTCAAGAACCCCAAAACCCATCAGTACAGCAACAATGTCCCACCTATGTTCATACCTGGTAGGACTCTGTCATGTTTGTTAGATATCAGATATGTATGTGCAGGTGTTTTTATGCCAGTTCAAATTATGTGCAAATGTTTGTGAAGCATGTTTTATTTATTCTTCCCTCCTCAGGCAAAATTGAAGAAATTGTACTGGAGGCAAGGACAGTGGAGAGAGAGGCTGGGAGTTACAAGAAGGATGAGAAATACATAAACGGCATGCCAGAATACACAGTGGAAATAAAAGAGCATATACCGGTAAAAACTGTTGTGTACGCTGAAGATGTTTTCTTTTTTTGTTGAGGTTTTTAAGAGTTTTTTTCCCCCCAGCTGTAGTGGCCTTTATTTAAGACTAGTCAGATAGGAAAGTGGATTAAGAGAGGGGGAGAGCATGCGGCAAAGGTCAAAGGACCCGGAGGAGGGCATGTGACAGCCGCATAGAGGACTAAGACCATCGTCGCCCCCTGCTGATGATTTCCTAGATGTTTTCCTTTTCTACCTCTAGCCTGATGCCTTTGCTGAAGATACACAGAGAACAAATGTGGAAGAAAAACAATCTTCGACATGTTTTTATTTTCTTATCTGTGGTATTCAGTTGTTTTACAAATATATTGATTATCTTTATTGCTGTAGACATATCTTAATTGTACATAGCAAGCAACCATCATTATTCTAATAGGCCTGTGAAACAGACAGATGTTTCATAGTAAAAGAATTCTGCTATGTGTACAGATGGAGGAGAGTGCAGTGGTGAAACATGCTGGAGTGACCTCTAAAGGCCGCTCAGAGTTTGTGCAAGAAATTCAGTTCCAGAAATTGACCCCTGGTAGCGTCATTGCCTTCAGGTACATCTCCCACAGTTTCTGAACTCCTTCCATTTCCTGTGCATTATTACTGCTTGTCAATGCAACCTTTATTAGTTATTACTAAAAATGGACTTTTTATACTCTGTACAGAGTCAGTTTGGATCCCAAAGCACAGAAGCTGGTGGGCGTGTTGAGGTTTTATCTGTCCCAGTTCAGTCCAAAGTACAGGAGGGGCAGTGTACCTGATGAGAACCCACCAGAGGTGCTGCAGAAACCCTTTACGCAGTGAGGATTTCCTTTTTCTCATATTCATTATGATATACAAATAAACTGAATTACATAGTATATCTTTATTTCACAGAAAAAAGTAGTCAATATCATATATAAAAAAATATAAATAAAATTAATCAAGTAAAAATATTTAATATATATATAAATATATAAAGTGAGGAGGTGGGCTAGTTTTTAAAAATATGTATTTTAGAAAGACAAGGATTTTGCAGTTGAGATCAACTGCAAAAAACTAGAATCACTATGTGTTGAAGTTGTCGGAGGCGTGACAAGTGCAGAGTTGAATTGATTGATAAAGCCAAGCAGCACTTAAAGTTATACGTGAAATTCCTCAACAAGGCATGAGAAGTTGGTACTTTATTCATGACAAACATTTGACTTGCAGATGTCCAACGTGGAATTCTGAGGAGAATTCTAAAAGCGTCCTGATAGGCTACTTGGAGTTTCTTCATCATAGCCTTACTGTAGTTACACCACTACATCCGCTTTGTTCCACCTTTGTTCCATCCGACTCCGCCATGGTGTGGCAGACTGTACATGTTTCAAATGCAGCAGTCTTTGAATTAGTTTGCTCCTCGGTATCTCCAGCTTGCTGCACTGTTCTCTCCACACTCAAACATGGCCTTAGCTTGTCATCACTGGGTGAGATAACTTTACCCGCTCCGTTCGTACCATGAAGCTCCACCACACACAAGTGCTGGTGCATGTTTTTTATTGATGCCCATAGGTTCTCTGAGGTATCCATCTGAGTAGACATGGCTTGCCTCATGAGTGACATATCATGCAAACTCATCTTGTCTCATAACAGTTTCTTCTCATGACATCACAATGGTTTGTGTCAGCAAGTCTTAATATGTAGAAAAATAATTTCTTTGACTCCGATAGAGTTGCAGTATAGATTTCTTCGTGTCTTTTCATCATTTTGGCATATTTCTATAATTAATAATACAGGATCCGAGACTTCCCAGTCATCTTGTGACATATATGGTGTTTATGTATATTACAATTATGTAAAGCTGCAGATATGGGCTATTTGATGCAAAAGTTGTGTTTCACAGGTTAATGTCTAAGCTGACGCTAGCCGACATGAACATCTTGCTGTTTCGCTGCGAAGCAGAAGAACAAGAGGACGGTGGAGGCTGTTACAGCATCCCAGGCTGGGAAGGCCTGAAGTATTCAGGACTACAGGGTTAAACAGATACCATTCTTTTCTTACTGAGTCAAGTTCAACAGGTGTACACAACGTTCCAAAAACGTTGTACCATGAGTGTTATGTCTCTTGCAGGTCTGATGTCTGTTTTGGCAGATATCCGTTCCGCTAATGACCTTGGCCATCCTCTGTGTGCTAACCTCAGAGAAGGAGACTGGCTCATAGACTTTGTCTCCAACAGGCTGAAGCACAGAGATGGACCTCTGGCACAGGTGAGGTTCACCAGCTTTGAATGAGGAGTTCATCATGCTATAAGCACTATATTAGACCTCTCTATACACAAAAGTTCAATATGTATTGAACAAAAGTTCAATATGTATTGAACTTTTGTGTATAAATAATGGGTTTATTCTTTCAGACATCTACAATTCTGTAGATGTATATTACAGATATACACTCTGCAGATGTCTGATCTGCAGAGTGTATGACTAATTGAAAACTAATAGCTGTCCTGTTAGCAGATTTTCCCATCTGAACAGTGCATAGGGGAATCACTATTTCTGTAACTCTTCCAGATTTTTTTCAGTTCAATCCTATTTATATAGCATCAATTAACAACAAATGTTATCTCAAGGCACTTTACAAAAAATAATTTAAATTCAATCGCACATACATTCCAAATGATTCTGTTTGTCAAATATTACAGTTTTCTCAAAGAATTATTCAAAGTATTTCACCCGTGGGAATTCTTTTAGAAGCTGCTGGGGGACGCCAGAGGGCCCGGTGGCACTGGTGCATGACAGCTTCGCCTCTGTAAGTGTGTCCAAGGCAGCTGTAGCTACTATCCAGTAGCTCACCACCATCAGTGTGTGAATGAGTGAATGTATTGTAAAACACTGGATGAGTTTTCTAGATCTTGCATAGGCATTAGTTCTCTAATTCTGGAAATGTTCTTCAGGTGATAGAAAGCCTACTTTGCAACTGTCTTAATGTGGCTCTGAAGATTCAGGTCAGAGTCTGCAGTCAAATACATTCTACCCACTGGATCCGATCAGTCGTAATACACTACAGGATGTTCGGTAAGCGACAATCTTAGTTGGTGTAGTGTGAACTGGGCTTAAGTTAGGAGTGAACTATTGCATTAGGTAGTCCGATATGCCTGTCTTCTCTATCGAAATCTAATGATTATTGAAGGTCATTCTTTTGGTTGAATGCAGTATGTATTCAACCAAATACAACTTTGATTTTATGTTGTTTAGTTTTTATGCAAGTGCATTTTTTGTTAATGGAGACTGAGAGTCAATTTTATTTTTGTTTTTGGTTGTTTTGTTTATTTTGTTTACCAATTCCAGTGTTAAGTGTCCTTTTGAAAACAAAGTGCATCGATTTTTGGCAGGATATCAGTTGGATTATTATCTCATTATCTTTACAATGGTCTTTAAACAATATTATTGTTTATTGGAATAATTTTTGAGGCAATTAATCGCTCAGCAAAATTTGTTATCATGACATGCCTAAGTACATCCACAAAACCCTGTGCTTATGGAGTTTGAGAATTCTGTTAATCTCCATGGCAAGCTGTGCAAAACGCTTGGTGGGGCCGAGTGCTGCCTTTGAGGTCGAAGCTCCTCCTTGGAGCTGCAGTTTCCAAGCTTCCGAACTTTGCATCACAGATGCAACTCCCCCACTCTGCTCCTTCAGACTAGCCAGCAGCAATTAACAAACCCCCTGTGGAGCTTTGCATCTGCTGGATGCAAAGTGTGCAAAGTATGTTGTGATGAGTCTATTTCTTGTCCAATGACAAAAAAAACTCCCATCATATGTCAGAAATCTGATTGCTCCATATATTGCTATTTTCACCCTGTGGTTTGTATTGAAAAGTATTTATTTTTTATTTAGCTTAACCCATTTTGATCATTTTTTCTTCAAAATAGTTGAATTTTTACGATTTCCCATTCAAATTCTCGGAAGAGCAGCAGGTGAGGCAGCAGCGAGCTGAGCATCACCTAAGACTGTGCAACCTCTCACTAACTGCCATTCTGTGAGAACACGTTGCTCCTGTCTGTACGTTGCCAATACAATGGTTAAAAAACATTTAATATATGAACTGATTTCCCATAATTTAGCTTATGTATATAATATACAGTGTTTTTTTTGCCACCAACTGTGTGTGTAACATGTTCTGTGTCCTGAGAAGCGATCATAAATAGCAGAGAACAGATTCGAGGTGAGGCAGGCACTTCATTTGCCTCATGGCAATGTCATCCCAGACATTGAGACTCCACAACTGCAGAGTAAGAGACAGTAACAGCAAGCTAGCTATGGAGCTAGCCATACAGTAAAGTACAGCGATATATATATATATATATATATATATATATTTTTGTTTTTTTTTGTTTTTTTTCTCCTGTTACCACAGCAATCAGTTATTAATAATCACAAAATAAACATTAAGCCTAAAACCATACTACTGCAACAGACTGAATATTCTGCTCTTTATGTAGGAAATATATTCAGTGTTTTTTAGGGACGTTGACGGTTGCTTTGGGAATGATTCTGTGTGTAGCCTGGCTAATGCAGAGAGCGAGAAAGACGTGGTTTTGAGTTGTACTTCAGCTGTTTTTCCCTTTGCTGTGGAGCACAGCACGAAATTAATATTACCTTCATTTCCAAGTTTGATTGAGTTAACAGAATTATTCTACCGTGGCAGCGAGGCTATGGATTGTATGTAAAGCAATTCTTTTGCCCTCCAGCGTTGTCCACATGCTTGAAATTTCCTTATGTAAACAATAACATGCAGGTGGTCTACATTTGTATAGCTGATAATGATTAAGTTGGTGCCTCACCAGCTTTGCACCTCACCGTTCCTAACGAAGCACTTCGCTCTCAGACTGCAGATCTGCTGGTGGTTCCTTGAATTTCTAAAAGTAGAATGGAAGGAAGACCCTTTAGTTATCAGTCTCCTTTCCTGTGGAACCAGTTCCTAGTTTTAGTCTATGAGGGAGACACTACTTTCTACTTTTAAGATTGTTGTAAGTGACACAATGCAAGTGATTGTCACATGTCACTGTGTGCAGAAGGAGTAAATACTGAAACTAACTCACTCCTAAGGGTGAGTCTAACTGCTCTGAAAAAATAATTGGGCTTACTGTTTGATAACTAGAATTGATTGGAATGTATGTGTGATTGATTGAATTTTTTTTTAAATGCCTTGAGACAACATCTGTTGTGAATTGGCGCTACATAAATAAACTGAATTAAACTGTTGTCGAGAAGTAAATTAGAAACTCCAGACTCAACCAGGCAGATGACCTGAAAGCAGCTATCAAAGCAATCTGAGCTCCCATTGCACCTGCGCAGTGCTACAGCCTGGTTGCCTCTATGCCACAGTGCACTGATGCAGTAATTCTTGTAAGGGGAGGCAAAAACAAGTATTGAGTGCAAAGAAATGTTCAAACTTTTTCTGATGTTTGTGTTTTCTGTTTTTGATTGGTCTAATGTGGTACTCTAATTTTCTCAAACACTACTGAATTATTAAAATCATGAAAACTTAAATATTTGGTTTTATGTGTTATGTATTTTTGTAAAATAACCCTTTTCACTTTCAATAGATACTTTTATTCAATTTTCAAATTTGTTGATAAACGTTATCAATAAAGTATAAGTACCTAAGGGCTTCTAGCAGATTACTCTTTGCATCATTGTTTCTGCAGGTGGGTCAGTGGTTGGGTGCCATGTTTGATTACCTGAGGCACTTTCCTCGATACCTCATCCCTTGTTACTTTGACGCCATCTTGGTGTCAACTTACACCACAGCTCTGGATGCCACGTTCAAACTCATGTCAAGGTAAAATCTATTTGTGTTCTATCTATTTTGCAGAAATCCTTAAATCCAGTCTTTGAGGGCCAGTGTCCTATGTGTTTTAGATGAGTCTCTACTTTAACACACCTGAATAATGAGGTAATTAATGAGGCTCTGAAGAACATGACTGCACCGAGTATGTAATTCAGCCATTTGGTTGAAGTGTGTTGAACCAGGACACATTTAAATGTTGCGGGACCCTCAAGTTCTGATTTTGAGGACCCCTATTATAGTGTTTTAAAGTTTCTATGGATAGATAAATGACAGAATCATAAGCTACAAAGTGATTCTTTAAGTGAACATGTTATATTTAAACAGCTTCATTGAGCGAGGTTCCACGTTTGTCCGACACCTGGCTCTCGGCTCGGTTCAGATGTGTGGAGTTGGACGTTTTCCGGCTCTGCCTCCCATTTCAACAAAAGTGCAGGATGTCCCATACCGCATCAGCCCCATCACTGGGGAAAAGGAGCAGTGCTGTGTCTCACTGGCAGCAGGTATCATAGCACTTTGCATTTAAAGACAGAGACTGGAAACCTTCGATTTCTGCATCATATGAGCTAAAATTTATGTAAATTTGAGTATAACTACTCAACATTTGATACATGTCACTGTTTACATCCTTATTGTTTATTTTGTATTAATAAACATAGTTACTTTATTTGAAAGGTTGCATAAAGGTTTGCTTACACTCACCGGCCACTTTATTAGGTACACTTTGCTAGTACCGGATTGGACTCCCTTTTGCCTACAGAACTGCCTTAATCCTTTGTGGCACAGATTCAACAAGGTACTGGGAACATTGCTCAGAGATTGCACATCTACACAATATCACCTGGCAGCCAATTTATTTGTATTTTAGAGCGAGTTCTCCTGAGTATACAGCCTTTCCCTCTTACTAAATGTGTGATGTCTGCACCTGTTGTCGTTTGCTTTTGTCTGTTTCATTGTTATTCTTATATGTTTAAAACAAATAAAAAGATTTGAATAATAATTTGAGTTATTGTTGCCGTTCTATCAGCTCGAACCAGTCTGGCCATTCTCCTCTGACATCAACAAGGCATTTGCACCCACAGAACTGCCGCTCACTGGATATTTTCTCTTTTTGTGACCATTCACTGTAAACCCTAGAGATGATTGTGTGTGGAAAATCCCAGTAGATTTTCTGAAATACTCAGTTTCTGAAATACTCAGATCAGCCCGTCTGGCACCAACAACCATGCCATGTTCAAAGTCACTTAAATCAGCTTTCTTCCCCATTCTGATGCTCAGTTTGAACTGCAGCAGTTCATCCATGTCTACATACCTAAATAAATTGAGTTGCTGCCAGGTTCAAATTCAACATTTGCAACATTTGCAGCTGGACTGGTGTACCTAATAAAGTTGCTGGTGAGTGTATGTATTTATATTAACATAAAAGCTTGTTTACTCTGCTCCCCCCTGTCCTCCCTGAGATAAGCCAATGCTTAACTCCTCTGGAACCAGGGCTGGATAAAATGCATACTTATAGTCAGAAGGAATTATTTTGTCTTTGTTTTGGCTGTATTCCAATTTTATAGTTGGAGTGTACAATTAAAACAATAAAATAATGTAATGTTTTTTTCAGTTTTACATACCTGGTATGTCTTTAGGTCTTCCTCATTTTTCTGCTGGGATTTTCCGTTGTTGGGGTCGAGATACTTTCATCGCTCTCAGAGGACTCATGCTTATAACGGGGAGACACACTGAGGCACGGTATGTGTGTGATCCGGACCAACACCTAATGTATATAGGAGTCATTCAACTGAACTTTATTGTAAACTACTCTGTCTTGGTATCCATAGCAACATCATCCTGGCTTTTGCTGGAACCCTGCGTCATGGTTTGATCCCCAACTTGCTTGGAGAGGGTCGCAGTGCCAGATACAACTGCAGGGATGCTGTGTGGTGGTGGCTGCAGTGCATTCAGGTACATGAGATGTGATGATCCAACTTACTGAACCGCTCAAACATTTATAATCCGAAATGCTCAAAGGACTGTGCTTCTGTCTTTATAAACCAAGAAACAAAGGTGATTTATTTATTTATTTCAAACATGATAGCAGTATAAAATAACAGACATGAACAAGAAATGCAAAAGACATATTTTTGTACCAAAATAATCAACATGCTCAAAAAGGATAGGAAGAAGTAAAAAGTGATGATGCTGTGAAACAATTGCTTCAGACATCATTTATAACAGAAGGTTTTTGTTATAAGTATTGAAACAAAAAACTCCTAAACACACTTTCATAGGGTTTCTATACTCAGCGAGTAAATGTGGTTAATAACTTTGATATGAGTGTTAATAAAGTGAATGATCAAGAATAGTTTTTTTTTTAAGTTGTCTGTTTTTCTCTGAAGGACTATACCAATCTCGTTCCTGAGGGACATGAAATTCTGTGTTGCCCTGTGACCCGCATGTACCCCACAGACGACTGTGAGCCCTGCAAACCAGGGGAGGTGGTACGTACACACAGCAAAACATTCTTTGTCTTAATTCTGGTCTTCTTGATGGCTGTCACTGCTTTACCTTCACTAGTGGTTTCATACATTATACAACATTGCATGTGATGTTTCGATTCAAGTATGAAGAATCATGTATTTGAGTTTCTGCCTGTGCAGGAGCAGCCATTGTATGATGTCATCCAGGAGGCACTGCAGCGCCATCTGGAGGGTATTTCCTTCAGAGAGAGGAATGCTGGACCCAAGATAGACAGGAACATGAGAGATGAAGGTAACGCAAGAGCAGTAAGACCAAAGAGATCATTTGCTGCATTAAAGCAGTTTTGTATGTTTGTTTGCGTGATGGATTATGTGAAGTATTGCTTTATCAGTAAATGACTGTTGTGGACTGTTCATCTGACATCACTGTTACATAACATGGTTTACTTGAAATGTGACTGCAACTTATTCACAGAATAAATAGGGCTGCATGGTGATGTGTACCTCATTCATTTGTTTGCTGTATACTTGCCTCTTGCTCAATAAAGTTTCTGTAAAAAAAAAAAAAAAAAGAGAATTTACCCTTTCCAACTACTTTGCTTAATCATGATGGACAATGGGGGATAGGAGTATTGAACAGAGCAACTGAAATTGTTTTCCCAAGTTGTTTTTGCCAGTTTAGCCACGGCAAACTGGTGTCTGTTTGTTGGAGTTGAGCTAATTTGTCTGTGGATGTAACACACCTGGTTGGGGCTCACAGATAGTGGGATTTACAAAGGTTTGAAATGGCTAGCTTAGAAACCAAACCATACCTCTGCCTCCTGATGTGTTGATCAAATTGCTGAGTTTACCTGAATTCACACCACATGATTTATTTCACTATATCATAAACAGTGTTTCCCCTTTCACAGGAGAAGCACTAAAACGTACAAAAGACGAAATGCAAACTATTCTTTTTTAATACATGTTCAGCTACATGATAGTGCAGAATTGTGTTCATGGTTAGTAATGGTTAGATGCATACTTTCTCCATAGTGCAATATTGAGATATTTTTCTAATCACATTGACTTATAAAGTATATGAACATTAATCTTGTTATCTTGTAAATCCGTGATTACACTGAGGACTGCCAGTCATAATGATTGACGGCTGCTATTGATCACCATTGTAACCTCCATTATTAAGTTATACAATAAAATGACAAGTTTGGGTAAACAAAATAATTAGCTCCAATATTTGTGCACTAACGCATTAGCAGAAGTTTTCCCACCACTGCAAACTTATTAACTAGCACTATGTATGTGATTTTTACGCATTATACTTACTATCAACTTTCACATGTATTCTTACATAAGTGGATTGGTTAGAAGTTAGATTGCAGTAACCTGCGTATGAATTGGGCTGTTTGAATGTCTTGAAATTTGTTGAAGATCTGTTGTAATTTGACAGAAATGAACTGCAGCTTTCTGACCTTTTAAGGGTTCAATGTGGTTGCTAAAGTGGACCCAGCAACAGGTTTTGTTACCGGAGGAAACCGCTTCAACTGTGGCACTTGGATGGATAAAATGGGAGAGAGTGACAGAGCGAGGAACAAGGGGATGCCTGCAACTCCAAGGTACTTCACCCAGACGCATGTCTTAAGTCACAGAGAGGAGATTGTCTAATTCCTGATAGCTTCCATTTGATGGCAGATTTTGAACCTAAGAGGCTTTGGAGTTGACAACAAAAAGCTGGTGATTCAAATAACAGTGTTCTCCTGTGTTGTCTTTAGTCTCTGTTACCTCATTTACTGATTTTCTGTTCCGACATAACATTTTTCTTCCAGCTTCCTGTTGTGTAGAGTAGACAAGCTATAGTTTGTCTTTTATAACTAACCCTAACGGAAACTTGGCTCACATGTTGATAAATGGTAAATGGACTAAACTTATACAGTGAACCCTCGTTTTTCATGGGTTACGTTCCAAAAAGAACCTGTGATAGGTGAAATCCGTGAAGTAGTAACCTTTATTTTTTTACAATTATTATACAATGAAATACTCCATAGTACATTGATACCAAAGAACAAAACCTTTTTACAGGTCCAAGCATTTGTTTAACAAATAAAAGTACTGTATAAACATTTTGTTTTGTTTTTTACAACTAACTACTTTATTGTAAAATAATAATTTTAATCATTAAAACGAAATGAAGGCTTCAAATTGCGTAGATCAGTACCGTCCCACCGCGACCCGAGACACTGGATTAGAACCAGAGAAAATGAAAAATGATTCTGAAAAAAATACAAAGTACAGCAGGACAAATAGTGACTCACGTGTATTTCACTGCTCTTCTGACTGAGCCGCTGCATCCTGACTCCACTCTGTAGCGTTTTTTTCTTCTAAAGCCTGCGGTGCAGGTGTGTGTTTTCAAGAGAACATAGTTATAGATTGTTGTTGTCGCTCTTTTTTCTTCTAGACTAAAAGATTCTTATAAACCGACATGCCACCATCGATTATGTTTGAGTAGCATGTCCAGAAGTTGAACTTTTTCTGCGATAGTTAGCATCTTCCTCTGTCTTTTGGGCCCGACTGCAAGAGCCTTTGTCTGTGCAGAACGTTTTGTCCACATTATGGGTTAGGGAAATGGGTTTGTTGCTTACGTTGAACTAGCACTGAGGAAAACTACTTTATATTGATCCATCCACAGAGTTCATCTGGTGACCTTAACTTATTTTAGAAAATTTCTGAGGTTCAGTTCATAAACAACTAATTCATAACCAAGACCATTTAGCAATTAATTTTTCATAAAGCAATACAATTTAATATACAATTCTTAAATATGACACTTCTTGACTGTAAAACATTTCTTTTAGAATGCAGTAAATGTATCTTCCTTGGTCGTGTTGAAATATTGGTGGATTTTTTTAATAATCAATTTAACAGCCAGTTATAAACTTATTGAATAGACTGAAACATAAAACGAACAGTTTTGTAATTAATCATAATTGTACTCAAGAATAAAAACCAGGATACTTGCTCCATTATAGACTTTGTGTGTTTTATTGTTTTCACAGAGACGGCGCTGCGGTAGAGATAGTTGGTCTGAGTAAATCAGCAGTTCGTTGGCTTGTGGAGCTGCACTCTAAAGAACTGTTCCCCTATGATGGAGTTAAGGTGCACAGAGATGGTAAGGAAATAATGTCTTCACATATCAAATGCTCTGCTTGTTCCTACTAATCATCTAGGTTAAATTCTTTGTTCTGTCACAGGAACGGACCTGTTCATCTCGTACATTGAGTGGAATAAGCAACTTCAGCAGTCCTTTGAAGTTGAATTCTGGGTGTCTGGGGACCCACATGACCCCAATGAGAAGCACCCTGATTTGGTGCATAAAAAAGGAATTTATAAAGATAGTTATGGAGCTTCCAGTCCCTGGTGTGACTACCAGCTGAGGCCCAACTTCACTATCGCAATGGTGGTGGTACGCCAGAAGCAGTGTTCATCTTCCACGTTTTGGTTTGTAAACGTATCTCATCAGTCAGTGAAGACCCACTGTGTTTGTGTGACAGGCTCCAGAGCTGTTCACGTTAGAAAGAGCATGGAAGGCTTTGGAAATAGCTGAGAAGAAACTCCTGGGGCCACTGGGAATGAAAACTCTTGACCCAGAGTAAGGCTTCTTTTTCTACTCAAAGAACGCAAACATTCATTTTATTGTATAGCTACTGGATTCATGTTAATGTTAAGATTAAGTTATAGAAGCCGGCATAAAAATTACTTCTTTTTTTTTTTTTTTTTGTCTGATTCTGTTGGGTAAGGTCTTTGACAGTGTCTGTGTTTCCATAGTGACATGGTCTATTGTGGTGTTTACGATAATGCACTGGACAACGACAACTACAACCTGGCCAAGGGCTTTAACTACCACCAAGGACCCGTAAGTAATCGAACCCTCTGCTGCAGTGTTATTGCCCACACATTGAAAAGTTCATTACAGGAACTCAATTGAGAAGGTTCAATAAACTCACAGGAAGAAACATAATTACCTTGTTTCTTTCAGTTCATTTTGCAGAATCTAATTTACAAATAATCAACAATGATTAGTTTTCTCACAAATGAAGAATATTACTTGAGAGCAATGGGATGTGAATTTAGAAACGGAACCCTGCCGAAAAATATGCCAATGTGTAAGTACACTCTGTAGTACTTGCATGAATTACTGTAATAATGTAATAATATACCAATCTACATTGTTATGTTCATTAAATGACTAAGGATCCAGTAACATCAATTGAAAATGCAAATATCAATTCATGTCGCCAAATTGAAGAAATCTTTATTTTGAAATTTTAAAATGTTTATCCGTTGGGTTGATGCAGGTAAGAGAGACGAAAGAAAAGGGTCAAATCATTGTCTAGTTAATTTTCTTTGATACCAACAAAAATTCTACTGTTATCCAAGCAAATCAATGTAATATCTAAGACCGGGATTTTAACATGTTCATTTTTATTAATAAATTATATTGATTTTAACAGGTTAAAAAATTTTAACTCAATTAGTTGCATTTACACAAAATAATACAAATGTTCTAGGCAGTGCACCAATTTATTAGCCAGCCAATTTAGCAATTTTGGGAGACCTGTGATCGGTCAATACTTACATGTGGTTTTTATAAAAATAGCTAAATGGGTATAAGCACATTTTGTGCCAGTCTGAGAGTTGAATAACCTACATAACATTAAAAACAGCAAATATATTTGTTGTTTAGCTCATTTGTCAATTTATTCAATAGTTTAGCAGCAGAAAGTGTTTTTGAATTGAAAATATTGCTTATTTTCTCGCTATAGAGTGTTTCTTTTTTTGTTTATTTAACATGAGATAATTAAAGGCAGATGGAGGATATTTAAAAGAGACGACAGGCAAAAGCAGTTCAACAGTAGCAGCACTTAGAACTGGATCTTTGTTAACAGGAGTGGCTGTGGCCTGTTGGCTATTTTCTTCGTGCTAAGCTCTACTTTGCCAAGAAGTTAGGGGAGGAGACCTACTCCAAGACCGTCATCCTAGTGAAAAATGTTCTGTCACGACATTATACCCACTTGGACAGGTAATAGTTTTCAATTTCCATCTTCAGGTTTTTATTCTAGTCCAATATCATTCACCCTTCATCATATTTTATGTGGTTTACATTATTAGTTGTCTCATCTTTTGCTGCCTTAGGTCTCCATGGAAAGGCTTACCAGAGCTGACCAATGAGAATGGTCAGCATTGCCCCTTCAGCTGTGAGACCCAGGCCTGGTCTCTGGCTACTGTGCTGGAGGTGCTCTATGATCTGTAGAGATCCCATGAAGCTGTGAGCCACTCCCCTCCTCTGACTCATTTTCTGTCATCACAAGACATTCTTCTAGTATCCCTAAAGAATCCAATGATCAATGACATTGTCAGCCAAGTTTTCCAGAACAAGTATTGTAAGGTAACCAGGTTATTATATCAAAGCCTTTTAAGGTGAAAGCCCTTTTTCTCTCTCTCTGGCCCCATTTAAGGAATCAACAAAATGCCATTTTGATCCAGTTGATCTCAAAATTTAAAAAGGTTTTCACTGGTTGTCACGTTAATAAAAATTTGGACAGAGATAACACTAGAAATCACCTGGGCTGTGTTGTACACGTACAGTTCAGACCAACACACACTAGACCAGCTGATTATTACTATAGTAAAGGCTTAATTTAATGAGGACTCAGTGCCCAACAACTAGGAACAATTTTGGTTCCTTTTTAGGAACTGTACATGTTCCTCAAAAGGAACAGCGTTCCTAGTGTTCCTCGCTGTATCTAGCTGTACCCAGCTGTATCTAGCTGTACTTAGCTGTACCTAGCTGTACCCAGCTGTATCTAGCTGAACCGAGCTGTTCCGTTTTAGGACCTGGACTTGTTCCTAAAAAGTAAAAGTGTTCCTAGTGTTCCTAACTTCAATGAATGTTGTTTACTCCTGAATTCTCACTTTTGCTATATGTTCAGGATGTTTAATTGGATCATGATGATTCTGACCTGAGACCTCCATCAGATCAGGTCAGGTGTTTGTGACTAAACACTGTGAAACTGCGTACCAACTGCTAATAAAGGATCTAGAATTATCTTAAGTCTTCTAACCTGGTGATGGAAGCTGTACTTCTTGTCTAATTTCTTGTGTATTTTAGGAAAATAATTTTAACAAATTAAGTTAAATTAAAACGTAAATAGCCTGAGCAGTATAAAAAAATCTTTATCTACTATCTGTTGTTTTCTGCCTTCATGTTTTATGAAAACTGTGATTTTATTGTTGAATGTCCCAATTGAGCTAGCTCATGCTCTCTCCCTGTTCTTCCACTCTGAGATGTTTTAAAAGCCTAAACCGTTGTGATGTTAACATGTCAGAACATTTACACACTCTTCTGCTGTTGTGTGGCCACATACAGTGTCTATTTCATGAAGTTGGCCAGTGTGACACATTTAAACCACATGTGATCTTAGACTATATTCAAGGGTTTCTATGGAGAACTGCTTGATGCTATAGATGTATGCTGCTGTTGCATACATCTGGATGCTCAGTGTTGTTAACTGTAAACTAGATAGACACATGCTGAATAAACTGTTACAAGATTAAAATGTGTGTATTGATAATTACAGATGGCTTTTTTAAATATCTGAGCTGCTGAAAGACAAGGCAAAGGTCAATGATAGTGACGGCCAAATGTAGCCTGGTGAAGCAATGAAGCTTCCCAGCCCATCGCTTTGCTCAAAGGTTCATTACTCAGTGGTTCATTCATTCCTCACTAGTGACATCTGCTGCTGAAACTGTGGCAGCCTTGTCACTCAGGTAGACATCCTTCAAAAACTTAGTAAATGTAATTATAGTGAATTAAATCCTATTTAACTGTAATCTTGTTTAGTTATTAGAATGATTTGTAGCCAAACTAATCCTGGTATATGTTGACTGTCGGTGGCTGTTTTCTTTCATGTCACAGACAGATTTGACAATAAAGACGTTTATTTTAGTGTATTGGGAGTGCGGTGCTTGTTGGGGCATTCAGTATTCTTTGAGTTTTGATTTGCCTCCTGAAAAACTGGAATTCTTTACAACTTCTCTTTTTCTTGGATTTCTAGTTGTGCTCTCTGAGCCAACTAGGGGTGCACCAATTTACTCACCAATTTTGTCCTGGTGAGTACAATCCTCACCAGGACAGAATTTTACTTTTCCAACAGCTTTAAGTCTGTTTCTGCTGTGCAAGACTGATATATCTTTGCTGATCGAAATAATGGACATTTCTAGAAGGTGAGAATTTTGGAGGTGAAGGGGTTAATTATTTTTATTTAAGAATCTTGTGAGTGATCATTTCAAAGTATTCCCAGATGTCAGAGATTTTCTTATTGCTGGATCCATTTCAATCAAGCTTATTTGTGTGGAACATTTCAGCAACAGAGTTATACAAACACAAAAATATAGTAATAAAATACCCCATAATCAACAATTGAGAAAACCAGTATCAAACATTACGTTTTGATGAGTGCCATCATCAAAATCATTAATACACATAATATGTTTATTTCAGCCACTGCCAAAGGCAGATACTCTCCTCCGATGCACGACCAAAAACAATAACCCAGAAGCAGGCAATCCAGGTCCTTGCCGGTGTCGTGCAACTCTTCCGGGGCCATCACCCTTCAATCAAATAGCTGAATCACCTCCTAAGTGCAGTCAAGTTCTTCAGAGTCCTGCTAATGACCTCATTATTTGACTCTGTTGTGTTGAAGTAGAGAAACATCTAAAGGTTGCAGGACAGTGGCCCTCGAGGCCTGGAGTTGCCCACCCCTGCAATAACCCATGAAGCAGCAGGGCTCGTTACGCTTTTATTTTGAAACCAACAAGCAAAATTAAGCAGTGATCCATGTAATGTGAGGCAGCATTTGTTGCCAGTTGCGTGGTTTTCAGCAAGACGACACAAGTGTCAAAGCGGGACTTCATCTGACGCCCCTCGAAGCCTGGCTTCAGCTGTGTCATCAGCCACGTCAAGAACTGAGCTCTCCATATGTAATTCACACTATTACTGTGGGGTGCCCACAGGAGAAACTGACCGCTTTCTTTAAAAAATGACAAACATTTAAAGTAGAATAAGTGACATTGGGTTAAAGACCAGGGTTGTGCAGAGACCTTTGGAGGGATAGGGGCTAAAAAGGAGAACAATGAACAAAATCTTAAAAAATCGTACAACATAGCAACAACCCATATTAATCAAAAATCGAATGTTTAATTGGATCATACTGCGTCGTAATGTAGTTCCCCGATAGGTATAATGTTGCTGTTCAAGGGTTTCTGCTGCTGACAGTGCTGCAGGACTGTATTGATCGGAGACTGTAGTTTTTAAACAGAGAAGCTCACTGTGGTTATGAAATATGTAATGAAATAAGCAAATTTAAGTAAATTTGCATACTTACTCAAACACTAATAATATCTGACTGTTTAACCTTCAGAGCAACTTGACTGCAGACTGCTCTAAAGATCAAAAAGCTCACAGGGTTTAACTCTACATCATTTTTTGATGTTAGAACCTCTGAGAGACCTAGGCCTGGTCCCAATACCAATGGGACAGCACGCCCCTGTTCAGGCATTTGTGCTGCTTAAATGTACAACAAAAAATATATATTTTAAATGAATGGTATAGGTATTTTTGCTGTTCAAAGTCATTGCTGGAGATATTTAGCCATTCAAATGTGCTTTGTTATGACTTATTGAACACAGAGCGAAATTTGATGTAATCCCACATACCCAGAAGAGTGAAATAAACATAATTTTAATACTTTACTTTTGAAAACTGATTTTGTTTCCTCTCTTTTTTGCAACAGACACAGCTTGCTCTGTGAACATTGACACATTTTCAACATGGCAAAAAAAATACACATTAACATGTACTAACAGAATTTAACAGTCTGTGATTTGACTAATTTATACACATATTCAGCTGTTACTCAAAAAACATATTTTATGTCGCTAAAAGTTAATTAGGTTTGAAGTGGAGCTAATGTTCTACCAAAGATCAAGTTAAGGACAAACATACTGCATATATAAAAAATATGAAAAAAAGACCCGATGCTGCATTGTGCAAATTAAAAACACAATAGTGCTTCTCAAAAGAAACCAAGTGTTATGACTTCACAGACCAAAAATGTTACTAGAAATTCATAAGGAACACACTGACATAATTTTTTGTCCCCTCTACGTTGAGAAGAAAACATTTGTTTAAAAATGTTTTCTTAAGATGACCTTCAAAAGAAAATAAAAACCAAATAGCTTTCTAGTCCCCTGCCACAAAAAAGATATTTATTTAATTATGTGGAAAATTTTTCATTTACAGTAATGAGTTTCTGCAAAAGAAATAACTATCTATTCCTGCGGGTTTTGTGACTCAGATTTTGAGACAACACACCTAATTTCAGCTGCAACGTCATTAATGTTTTTAGAAAGATTTTTAAAAGTGAATATTGTACAAAAAAAAAAAACGAAACGGACTTGAGGCGAGGCAGGCAGGCCTCACGGCAGGGGGCGCCCATAATCCCAGACATTGAGACTCCACAATATTTAAGTGCAGCGATATATTTACAATTTTCTCCTCTTACCACAGCAATCACATATTAATAATTGCAAAATAAGCATAAAGCCTAAAACCATACTAGTGCGACAGACTGAATGCTCTGCTCTTTATGTGGGAAATATTTAAGCGTTTTTTTTTTTGTGGCGTTGGTGTCAGTTGCTATGGCAACGAGCCTGCGCGTGGCTGTGCTGATACAGAGAGCGAGAAAGAAGTGGTTTTGAGTTGTACTTTAACTGTTTCTGCATTTGTTTTGGAGCACAGCACAAAATTAATATCTACATGTCAAAGTTTGATTGAGTTAACAGAATTATTCTACGGCATCGCAGCAATGCATGACATGACATAGTATATACGACTAATATATATATATATATGTAATCTTTAACTGTGCCATTGGTGGACATTCATGGCCTTCATTTCCCAGACTGCATCGCGTGTAGCCTTTCAGCCATATTGCTTTCGCCTAAACGCGCTTGGCTACATCAGGCCGTGCTTACAACTGAACATGTAAGTACATGAACAATAATATTTTATACAGTTTTGGAGCAATTTTTATTTAGTATTCGAATGCTTAGATAAACCACGCTTCTGGAACGACTTTTTATCTGTATGAAACTCTAAAAATACGTTTGGAACTCGCAGTGCAAACATGCGGGGTAACATCGAGAGCCTCTTTTCTCTGTTGTTTTCTTTCTGTCAGCGACACATTTACACCCACGACTTCTATCTTCCACCAAGGACCGCAGTTCAAGGTGCATCTTCTTGCGCTCTTGAGACCGAGTTAAAACAGAACATTTGGGCCTCGTCTCGTCTCAGGCTTGTTTTGTCCCCATTCAGTTTTAACATTCCGAAGGAAAGCCACAGCATCATCTGGAGCTGGATGCTAGTTAGCTTTAGCCGAACTCTGAAGCCTCTCCTGAAATTTGTGCGCTTGGACGATCTCTTTAAAAATATATATATATATCAGAATGAATGCTCCATATAAACTTGTTTTTGGATTAAGACATCAACAGGCCGACGTCTGCATATCTATCTATAGCAACCAGCGATTAGAGCTCATTGGATTTCAATTGTTGACATCGACGGATAAAATGAGAGAGAAAGCATCATTTATATCTCTCCTTTTGTTTAACTTACAAATCTGTCAGATTCGTGGGATGTTGAAAACTACTACTAAGACTTTGTTCCTCAGTCTGTCACGTGTGTAGCAGCATGGTCACACATCTCCACTGGTCTGCACAGATCTCATTCACCGACATTCAGGTTGGTGTATGGCGTCCGATAAACGATATGAAACAGCTACCCTTTGTGGATTTTAGGTTAGTTATTTTTATAGTTGATAAATTCATAACTAAATGGGAATAAATTGATGGGAAGCATTTAGTCGTAAGCAGGTTTGGCACCTTGTGCAAACAACAACCCTAACCCTCCACTCTCCCATAACTGACAATTTCAACTTTGAAAAACTCCTAAATATTTCAGAAATGTCCCTTAATTTGCACCAATTGAATTAACAGTCTGCATCAGTTGTACCATTATCAAACATTTAATTCTATGTGTCACAATGGGTATTTAATATGTTGTAGACCAGCCAGGTCCATTTTCCAGTTTTGCGACAGACCAAAACCCCTCAGTGTCATTACTCTGAAAAATAATGAGATTTGATTAAGCGTAAAACAGGCTTTAATGCGGAAAATGATCAAATGTTACAAGTTATACAAATGGAACAAATACATTCACTGACCAGTGCTGGGCTCCAATCAGGACAGCTTAAGGATGACGGCAAGCAAAGCAAAAATTGTAGAGGGAGTTCAGCTTTTATCTTCTCTGCATTCTCCGCCCTCTCTGAAGGGAAGTGTTAATCAGTTTCATTTTTTAAGTCTGTCTCCAGTATTATGTGATATGATTATATAAGTATGCAGCAATGTGCATGTAAGCGCATAAAAGAAACAGAGGAAAGACAGAATCATTTTATCCATAACAATTATTAAGGATGCAGAATATATCAGCATTGGCCAGTTCACTCATATTACAGTGATAGTGATGCAGCACAGGATTATGTGGTGTAACTGAAGCAGAGAAGCAATGAAGATATTGCGGCCACATTTACATTCGGAAATAAAATGCATGTGTATGTACTGTATGTATGACATCTGTAAATGTTGGTTATCTCCCTTATAACTGTTATTAAATGGGTATCAACCTGTCTAAGCAGAATGCAATAGAGTAATTACAGCAGGCTAACAAAACTTCCCCAAACATTATGAGGTTATTAAAGCTGCATTGTAACTTTTAGGAAAATATCTGTATATTTTTTACATATTTGTTAAAACTGTCTCTATGTCATAACAGTATGTTATGAGACAGACAATCTGTGAAAAACTTTAGCTCCTCTGCCTTTTCCTAGTGCTTCAAAGTTGACAGGAAATTTGAAAATATCGTGATAATTATGTGTTATTGGAAGATTAATGCTTGAATATCGACTATAACATCTTAAAAAATGCAAACGTTTTAAAAAAGCTCAAATAATTAAGCAATCCTTAGTCTGGTGGGGGCCCAAATAAAGCTTGGTGGCCCGCCAGGCTTAAAATACTCTGGGGGAAACCCTACTGTTGCAAATGCTCATACTACTTATGCCATGTAAGTAGTTAACTGAGGCCTTGAGCAGAATTTGATTTAGGGGCACCTTTTCCTGTTGAGAACATCAGCAGCACTAACAGCATTTCACCATGGATTTGTGAACAAACATCTTGATATTTGAGATAAATCTCAAATATCAAGCTGAGAGCATCAGATTGTAAACAAAACAATCTCTGAAGGCTCTTCATAGGTTGTTCTGAAAAAGGTTGTTCTGAAAAAGAGACAGGCTTATTCAGAGTGTCACTTTTACAAACTAAACTTGCCAGCACCTTAAAATTTAAAATTTAAATTTTAAACAATTTAAAATCTTTTTAATTTATCCATGCTGAAACCATTAAATCAAATTTAACAACATTGATATATTTTCTTCGTTCATTTACGCCTTGGGTCGGTTCTAAATGTGATCAGCTTTACATCGTGTTTTTAGATCTACTAACAGAAGTTCAAATAATTAATGTTTATTTTAATTGTATTTTTTTATTTGCTGTTTGTAAGATTCTATGGTTGTGAGTTTAAATATTATTGGCAATGTCTTCCAGTGACATAATTACCCAGTAATATTGTACATTTCCTGTCAACGTAACATCTTTTAACACAAAAACACGATGGACTGCCTTGGTGCCCCAACCACCGGGCTTAGCAAGTTTTTCGGGGTAAACCCTGATTAGCCTATAACAGCATAACTACTGAAATAGTTCAAGATATCCTAAGCCAGTCTAACTGTCAACTTTATCAGAAAGGAACGTTTTAATCCTCATCTGAAGAGATTCAATCTTTTAAAGATTAAGACTTTATTTATCGATCTATTTATTACTGAGGGTACCACTCCAATTTTGTTATGTTCTAGAAACAAAATGGCAGATAAAAAAGTCTTAAAATCTTTTTCAGAGTTTCTTTTTCTCGTGGACTAGAACTGGGAGCTGGATCCACAGGAGACGACCCTGATTACTAAAGGATTTATCTCGCATTTGTGGCAGATATTCAAACAATCTTTATAAAATTATAATAAAAACAGCCTCTTGTCAGTCCAGATAGTCCTGCCTTAGCTTGCATTTAAATTACAGATATCTGTTGCCACGTCCCTTCTGGCCTATCCCCTCATAAGTGAAATTAAAGCTGCAGTATGTAACTTTTATTAACAAAAAGCACATATTTGTTAAGACTCTCAATATGTTGAGAGATTATCTGAGAATAATTTAATTCCTCTGCCTTCTACCAGTGCTCTCTAGAAACAACCAATCAGAGGCAGGAGGTAGCATTATAAATCACAATCCTTAGCTCTCAGTAGTAGGTCAGAGAAGAAGCTGGAGGAGATTCATTTTTTCACAATTATCTGTCTCATAACAGTCATGACAAGAAAGCAATGCAGTTACATGCCTTAAAAATTGTGCCGTTTTTTATGGGTCAAATAGACTCTAGAAATTGTAACAGCAGGGGCCCCAGTTTAATTTTTTGTTATGGGGTCCATGTTTCCTGACGGCACCCCTGTATGTGACCCAGTCATTAACTGTCTCTATTAATGTGTCTCAGTGCTGAAACTGTTTTTAGGTAGAACCTACAGTTCCTCCTCAACATATTATTGATTTCTACTCTGATGTTTAGAGACATTCATTTGGGTCATCGGCCTTTCTTTATTTCTGAAAACCTCAAAAAACACATAATATTGATGAGGAAGATCTGACATGCTTGTGTTTTGAATCCAGTCTGGGCCATTTTATTCATCTGTTTCTAAGTAAACTAGGATCCATTCTTTGAGAAAGACCAAACCTGGCTAGTCTTGTCCACACCAGCTTCAGATGATCATGCCACTGCCATAAAGATTGTACAAGGTTGCATTACAAGGTTAGCCACTCTGTCATTCATTTGCTCAAAAATTAGGTGGCTGAAAAAGTCAGCTGAGGGAGAACCTGGAGAGCAGTTTTCTCATCGGAAGGTCTAATTTTCCTGGGATGAGGCATCAGAGTAATATGCTTCTGTAAGATAAACAGAAGTTGGTTTAACCTCCTCTATTTTAGTCCGTTTAGTCTGCGTTTGTTTTTGTGTTTCAGTGTTGCAGCTATGACTCAGACAGTGCAGACGAATGGGGTCCAGTCCCTCAGCAAGACTTGGGAACTAAGCCTCTATGAACTACAGAGAACACCACAGGTAAACTCTCACCAAGATCTCTTTGCATATGTCATCAGGTTTTTTTGGAGTTTTTTTTTTTTTTTTTGTTTATTGTTTTTATTGAAACATATCAAATGCAAAAAGGTAATAATCTCCCCAAACAGCACTGCAATCTTATGCCACCCCAGTTAAGTGGGTGGCATATCTAGACTTTGCTTATAAAGGACTATCAATTAAGGAGCAGAGTGACTTCATATGAAGGCACGCTAAAGAAAATACAAAATAACACATTTTAGAGCTGTAATGACAATACTGATACCACAAAACCGTGATATTTTTGTCTAAGGTTATCATACTGTCATAAATTCATACAACCGATTGCCAGGAACCCCACACTACCTGTAATAGTACAGGTTCTGGTGGGTCGATCTCTTCAATACTGGGCCCAGTTCAGCACAGATATCCAAGAGCAAAGCTTTATGGAATCTAAATAGGTTTATTAGCCAGTCATTATGAGCCAAAAGAGCTCGACAAACCCTAACAAGTTCCCTCCTGGTTCTTCCATCAGCACCGATGCTTTACACACAGGTGTCACATTTAGATGTTTTGAAGAATCACTTTGGATGCTTCACATCTTGTCATAATTTATGCTTAATCAGTGATTAAAAAGAAAAAAATAAAACTATGGTACCTCTCATAGCGGTGATCATCAGGGAGAGGATTGTGATAGTAAGATGTTAAATGAAACATGAAACATGTTTTAAATGCTTATGATAAAGTTGGTCTATGGTTCAAGTTCGATATGCAGTTAAAGATCTGAAGGAATCATAATGCAGTTATGCTTCAATTCCCAACCTCACAATCTGTCGTCATTTTTGTTCTATTTCAGAAACAAGCTTGTATGTTCTGCATATGTTAGGTTGGACAACACATGTTCATGTCAAGTTTGTTTTTTATAAATCAGAATCTTTTCATGGAAAGTGGTGTTCACAGGTTTCAGGCCCCTGGTAATTAATATCTAATATCTTCACAACCAGGTTTGAATAAAAACACTGTGATGGTGGTGATGCTCTCAAGACTTGAGAAACTGCTATGTGCCATTTTAAAAGGAGAGAATTATATGTTGCATATCTGCAATATTTGACATGACTTTTATTGCTTGTAGAATGATTTTGGTTTATGCATCATTTAATGTTTCATTTTGTTGTTAGTCCAGGCAGTTATGGACATTGGTGCCCATCTCCAGCAGTTAGTGCAGAGTTCCTCAGCCTTTTTTGGGCCAGTCCCCCCTGTGCATTATCCAGGTCCCTCGCTGTCCCCCATCACAGAAGATGTAGGCTACTTTGCACTGAGTATTATTTTATTATTAATATTACTATCACTATTATTGATGTTTAGATTTTTTTGGTTGTTTCTATATTTATCACCAAAAATAATTTCCCTGGGAAGGAGAAAGCCATGTGAATAGAAATTATTTTTATAGGTGTCCACGAAAAATGCAATGAACATTCAACTTAAAATCGGTAGGCCTGTCAGTAGCCAAAGTGAAAGAAAATATTCTAGTTCTGAGCCATTTTCTTATGTTAGTTGTTAAATATTGCAAGAAATGACCAGATAAAACATGTACAACAATGCCAGTTTTAACCTCGCACTATTTGCAAAAGACAGTGCTCATTAAAACACGGATAGACCTTCGACCAAACGCCCCCCAAAGGAATCTCAGCGCCCCCTTTTGCCTTTCACCTACTAACACTAAGTTAGTGGGTGAAAGGCAGGGCACACCTGGACAGGTTACTCTTATGTCCTAAACCTACCACAAGCAAAAATACTTCTTCTTGGTAGTTTTTTGGCAACATACGATATATGTTAGAAAAATTATTCTAACAATGTATCAAATACAAAACACACAAAACTCTACAGATCACTTGAAAGGGACCAGTTAAAGTAACATTCCTGTTTTTGAACAGTGCAAGGAAGATGTTGTATCCTGAGAGAATGCATGCACTCAGAGAACATTAGTGTGCTCTAACCTACCTCTGGATGTTTGTCTGTCAGGAGGCAATAACAGATGGACTGGAGATAGCTGTGTCACCCAGATCCTTGCACAGTGAACTTATGTGTCCTATCTGTCTGGACATGCTGAAAAACACGATGACAACCAAAGAATGTCTGCACCGCTTCTGCGCTGATTGTATCATCACAGCATTGAGATCTGGGTAAGTTTTTTTTTGTTTTTTTTATGAACTGGTTTATTCTACTGTTGAAATTTAGATACAATAGTACTTATCTGAGCCTCCTGCTTGTTCTTTAATACTGATGTATTAAATATCTTCTTTGTCTTCTAATGGCTTGTCTTGTGTTTATTGTGTCTAATGTTCACAAACATCACCCCCATGTTACTCATAGAGAGAAATGTCTGTCCTTTGGCTACCATTCCCAATAAGTCAGGCCTACTTTCAGTCTTTTTCAGTCCTGTCATACTAACTTTTAATATTTACCATATTAACTGAGGTTCAGGGACTAGAACTTCTGATGAACTGTTTATCTTTTACATTTATTCCTTGTTAATGGCTGTCATGGCCTTACCTCCTTGCAGGAATAAAGAGTGCCCTACCTGCCGTAAGAAGCTTGTTTCTAAGAGGTCACTCCGTCCTGACCCCAATTTTGATGCTCTGATTAGTAAGTAACCACACAGAAAAACAATGTTTTGTCTTTAATTCTGTTTGAATAACACATCTTGACTAGAACTAAAGGTGTTTATAAAATGATTTAACATTTATTTTCTGACGTTCCTTTTAGATATTTTTTCTGTCTAAACAGTCTGTCCTTTTATATTTATTTTGTATTTAATGCATTGGTTTATTATGCCTGCGATATATACCTTTTATTCATTGAAAATGGAGAATTTTGTTTTTCTCAAATTCTGCAAGTTGAATGCACAGGGCAAGTTCTGTAACCTTGCATTGTGCCAGTAAATCTCAGTAAATCAACCCTTCAAAGGTTCATGTACTTTTAAAAAGTTGAAAGTAAACTAACAAAATAGCCCAAGTTGTTTCTGGATGCCCAGGTGCAGCAGCTTGATTAATGACAATTAAAGCTTCCATTTAAAATCCTGACTTTATGAGAAAAAAAAAACATTCTAATACCTTAATATACCTGTTTATATCTAATAAACCGTTATTAGAGTTGTAGTGTATATTTACACCAGGAACACTGGAGAAATTTGTTAGTTCAGCTGAGTAGCTGCACGAAACTCCACAGGTGCTACACCCAAGTGTAGCACATTAAACAGGTTCTTGCTTAATTTTAGGTAAGATTTATCCCAGCCGAGATGAGTATGAAGCTCACCAGGAGAGAGTTTTGGCTCGCATTAGCAAACACAACAATCAGCAGGCTTTGTCCCACAGCATAGAAGAGGGACTGAAGATACAGGCAATGACCAGGTAAACACAATCCCCGAGACAAACAGCACAGTGATGCTACATGGTGGGTACTAGGTGTTTGTCTCATTGTCAGGCTACAGCGTGGCAAGAGACACACAGTGGAAAACGGTAGCGGAGCTGAGGACAACGGAGACTCCTCCCACTGTAGCAATGCATCTGTCCACAGTAATCAGGTATGTCCTGGTGTACAGCAATAAATGCGTATGAATTAAATTGTATGGCATGTGTTGTGGTATAATGGTTGCAGTATGTTCTCCAGTCACATGTTGTGTTTTGTGTATTGGTTCCCCAGGAGGCAGGACCGAGTATTAAGCGCACCAAGACCAGTGATGACAGCGGTTTGGACATGGACAATGCTGCTGAGAACGGGGGAGGAGACTCTGTGATTGATGGAGGAGCCAGTGAAATAGAGCTGGTGTTCAGGCCACACCCCACCCTGATGGAGAAGGATGATGGTCACAACAGGTGTGTTCACCACAAAACAGAAGCTTGAAGATTCTGAAGTTGGCGTTCAGCACACATTTGATTGGTAATTGTGATCTGACTGTAGTGATGCTACATGGTGGCCACACTGTGTCTTTACAGTGTGGAGTTTGTTCCTCGCTACATTAAGACCTCTGGTAACGCCACTGTGGATCACCTGTCTAAATACCTGGCAGTCCGGCTGGCTCTGGAGGAACTGAGAAGAAATGCTGAGGCCAGTCCTGTTAATGTTGAAGCAGCATCAGAGAAACAGTACACTATCTACATACCTACTGCTGGAAACCAGTTTACTGTGAGTACTCTTATGCTCAGGATCATCTCTAACAAAACAGTTTAAAACTTCTTAAGATCAAATTCTAAATATTGCTACATTCTTTGGTTGTCCTGGTCAGGGGAAAGATGCTAACACAGAATTATAGGTTTAGGTTGGGCATACATGGCACACAATAATATTCTGCATAAAGACCAAAACACAGAAATGCATGTTCCCTTTAAAAGAACGTGTCATTTTTGATCAACCACAAAAATGGTCAACCTCAAACTCCCATTCTATGTTAGGATCTTTTAACTGATCTTGCATCAGGTCAGTCCTGGTCTTATTCGTTTGTATCCAGTGAACATGAAGCCTGTGATCTTTACCAAATCCGCCTCTGTAATAAAAGTAATAGGATAGCAAAATTTTCATGAAAAGTGATCTGCCCAAATTTTGCTCATTGTGTTTGGATTGGTTGTTTTGAGTCTAGAAAAAATGCTTTGTTCTCTGCAACAAGGACTAGTTATGGGTTGCTCTTTCTTCAGAAACTGTTGCTGCATGAATGGTATTGTTTGTTACATGTGGTATTGTTTGGGGTCTCGGGTGGTAGAGCTGGTGCATCATATGTCTGTTTAACTGTTCAACTCTGTTCATAGGTTCTGAATGGTTCCTTCTCCCTGGAGCTGGTCAGTGAAAAGTACTGGAAGGTCAACAAACCCATGGAGCTCTACTTTGCCCCCACTAAAGAACACAAGTAAACATACATAAGAATACATAACTCCATCCATTTTTGCATAAACATACACACTTGTTGGAGTTGAACAGATGGACATGGAAACAGCTGTACACAAGCAGAAGAATGTGTGTCTGACAGAGACCAGGGGGTTTGGGGAAAACTTCAAATGGACTCCTATGAATAGAAAAAAAACATTGTTGTTTTATATTTCGTGAATCTTTGTCTCCTGTTAGACAGCAGCAGATCAGTACAGCAGATCACACCTCAAATAGCAAGTGTAGAGCTTTTCCAAAAACAGGCTTCTCGCATTGGTTGAATTGGGAGATTTAAATGTTAAAGGGAAAAAAATGACTGCAAATCTTTCCCCCTTATATTGCGAACTTTTTTTTCAGTGACACACATGGCAATGTTGGTAATCTTTTCATATTTGTCTATATAGAGCATATTTCATTGTGCAACTGCTGTTAAGATTCATCCCTGGGAAATGAAGAAAAAACTGATGAAGACACAAATTCTGCTCAATCGTATTTTGAAAAGAAGCACAGACATTACTTCTGCAGTGTCTGTAATTTTTTTTTCTTTGGAAAAAGAATTCTGAATATATGCTACTTGAATTCCCTTCTTAAAGACCTGCTTGACATTTAGTCTAAATTTCAAAAGATTCTTAGGGAGAATCTGTCTCGGGATTATTCCAAAACCTTTTGTTAATGTTCAGAGTAAAATTTAGTGTCTGAAATGGGATTAGTTAGAACAAGTTGTTCCTCAATTTTAATAATTGAATAATTAAATTTAGGATTTGATTTTTGTGTTGTTTCCAGAAAAACACTTACAGGTTTTTGTGGAAAACATGCAATTTATTTTGTGGAAGTAAATTACATGTTTTCCACAAAAAAACAAAAAATTCAAACAAGGTCTGCTGAAGCAATGATTTGGAGCTCCATTGATTTTGGTTTGCCTCTTTAGTCACATGTTACTGTAAAGTTGAAGAAATTCCAAATGTGTGAGGTCTGACTTGATATTTGTCATCTGGAAAGACTGACTTGTTTTATTTGAGTATCCTCCTTTCTGTTGTCCTGATCTGTTGCCATAGAAACAAACTGTCTTTTAAATTTTGTGGCGTTTCATCCTTTTTATAAATGTTTTGTAACACAGAGAGGAAGCTGTGTGTATTATTCAAGGGGTGGGATGTTTGGGGAGTGTTTTTGTTAGACCACTACAGTATTCATTGTCCACAGAAATTTCCACAACTTTTGTTGTTTGTTCAGTAGTGACACAGAAGGTTCTCTCAGAGCATATTCTGTGTGAAATAAAGGATTTCCTTTTCCGAGGAAGTCCTCGAAAAAGAGAATTTAGAAGAAAACTTGTTTGACAGAAAGCAAAGGACACAGGAACTTATCCACTTGTCTAAGAACGATCTAAAGTTATTTTCTTTATTTGCTCGAAGAAGGAAATCTGGTTATGACTTCAATAAATAAGATCCAGCAGGGGGACGTCTCCTGGTCCAAATGAGAATCTGAACCACAATCAATTGCAACAGGGTGCGCCACAATGTTTTCAAAATGTCTGGCAAGTTGAGAGTTGATCATTTCAATGATTGCACCATAATTCATGGAACTTCTCGGTTACAATAATACACGGGTACAAAGGTCCATGAAATGGAAGTGAAGGAACTTAAATGAAGGAACAAATTAGTGAAATGGCAAATTGACCAATTCCTTCCAGAACCATCAGCTGGGGAGCATTGCAGTTTTAGGAAAACCCTTTTTCAGCACATTGGAAGGTAATTTTGAAGAATCTCAGCGCTGATGCTAAAATGATCTTAACTTCAAACAATGCAGTTTCATAAAAAAAACAAGATGTTGCTAGATTGTAATTTTATTACTAATTTTGACGGGTCAATCTAGAAAAACTTTTTTTTAGGCAACATTTATGACCATAGAACTTTTTATTTTTGAGAAGCCCTTTTTGCTATACCTTTCACATTAAAGGACACCTGAATTTTGTACATAACCCAACAGTTCCCTTCACTGTAGAATTTTAAAACCAACATAGCTTGTTTCTTGCAAAAAATGTATCTGGGTGACTTTTCCTTTTCACAAATGTTGGGAGATATTTATGAATATCTCCCCTGATATTTGTGAGTGCTGGTCGGTTATGGCACATAAAGTGTGATGCAACTGGGAGCTTCTGATATCAGAACAGATATCAGAAATATATTTGCAGAACAGAAAGTATTATTCTGTTTTTGAGCTTTCAGACTGAAGACTAAAAAGGAAGATTTTTTTTTTTTCTCTGCTGGAAAAACTACTTGGAAGTGGATCCTTACTGTGGAGATTTTATTTTCATCCATTATTGTGCCAACTGTGAACCCGTGAGGGTTACCACCCTCATGAAAACTGTCTGTTGTGCTTTATGAAAGAGAAAATGTGCTTCATTCTTGTTAGATTTGGTATTAGTGTGTCTGTGTGTGCATATGTATTGGTTCTTTTCTGGTTGGACAATAAAATCTCATCTGTATGTTTAACATAAAACTTAATGCTTACTGTCTAAGCAGGGACTGGTAGGTGGATACAAATCTGAGATCCTCCACATGTTGACTCATTTACTGATTAAGGCTTAAAGACGTCTTAACTGCATCCCAAGTCATCTTAACTAGTTAGAGAAATGTTTGATTCAATACCAGTTTAAAGTTTTAACAGCCTCATAACATTTCTGCTTATTTCATTCATCAAAAGTTGTTCCAAGTTGCTGCTGTGTAACTTTTAGAGCTTGGCATAATTTCTGCCATCCATTCTTCTGAATGACTGACAGAAGGATGGATGTGGGTCTCCTCTGTGATGGGTCCTCCATGAAGACAGTCCTTGTCTTCCATGGTTCTCTATGGAAGCGTCTATTGCGACCGGGAAATCTTGCTATTTTGAACAATCTACTTTTAAATACTGTTTAATTTAAAACTAGTAATGATCTGACTAGATAGTGGATTAAAAATAATTTGAAATAAACAATTATTTAAATTTGAATTATTTCTGATTAGTCTGAGGATTACAGTGGGACAACACTTGAAAATTATCAGGTTTTGAATAAATTAAACTACAGAAAAAAATTATGTGCTAATGGAAAACAGGAGTGGTCTGATACCTCAAGGGGGAAGTTGTGTTTTGTGTAGAATTAGATGGTTGAAGACATTAAAGCAGCTTCCACATCATTGAGTTATGGAATGGAGGTACATTCACTTTCTGGTGAGATAAATGGTGAGGACTTCCTTTAGTCTCACGTCATGTGTGGTTATTGGATGTGGATATGATGTAAGGCTTAGATCATATACAGGGAGGAGTCACGTAATAATCTTGAGTGGGCGTGGCTTACATTGTCTAATTTTTCATCAAATCAATAAAGTTAAGGTCAACCCTGACCACCTTTTTTATGAGACTGTCTTGAGAAAACAGTATCTTCAGTCAGAGGCTTGACGTATAGTGGGGAGTCAAACTACAATGACATACTACAATGACTCTTGTAGTATGACTCATGCTACAAGAGAGCTTTTATGCCAACAGCCATCATTTTCAGTAACACTTTGAAGAATCTGAATTAATGAGCTACAACATTTAATTCCCTTTAAGATTTGATTAAATATTTTTGAATTGAATTAAATCATATTCACTCTTCAGCGTTCTGGAATCAAATTCCAGTATTGAAATCGTTACAAGTTAAAGATTATGGACAGTATATCCAGTTTGGCTCAATAACAGATGCATCTTCCAAATGAAACCAACCGTATGCAACAGCATTGACTTCAGTCTTCTGCCATGCCCACATGCTGCAGGCACTAGTCTGTGTTGAGAGCAGGATTCAACCATCATATTGTATGTCAGGCAGATTTAAATCTGTATGAATCAGAAACTCCCAGCACCAAAACATGACTTCCTGTTTAAAGGTGATGTCACCAATTGACCTTGTGACTGGACCAGCATCACTGCAGCTACAAATTCTTTGTGCTTTAAAGCACAAATACACCTTTAACTATTTAAATAAAAATAACATTGAGATCAAGAAAAATAAGTGACTTCCTGCTCTGATGGGGCAGCATCAGCATATCAAAGTGTCATCAGGCATCCAACATGGATAACTCACATTTCAGTCTTCCTGTGTTAGTTATGATTGTTTGCTTTGGAGATAATGTTAAGCTCCGGAACTCAGGATTTTAATCTCCACCTCTTAAGTCATTGGCATTAATGACTGATAAATGACCAATCAGTATTCAAATGTAGCTCTTTATTTTGTTTATTCCAAAGCATTCACACAATAGTGCCACATGGATGTGACTTTTGTGAAGACAGAAGTAGAAAAAAAGGACTGAAAGTTCAAAGTTTACCTCAAACATTCTAATTTGAGGGCAAAAGGCAGGGCAAATACGTCAATTGAGAATCCATCCACCTTTTCCATTCCTCTCATCTTAAGGAGTCAGACCCACAGAAGAGTAGAGGGATAGCTGGGGGTGAGTTGGAGTGTTTCAGTGATGTAGCTGAGCAGATGGCAAGTTGCTGTTTTGTGTTTAAGAAGAAAAGTGGAATTCTGTACTGCTGGCAGAGAACAGTTTGAGGTGCCAGCACCTTCTGAATCCCAGAGGAGTGAAAGCAGAAAAAAACAAAGTGATGCATCAGAAAGACACACAGCTCCAGTTTCTTAAAAGGACACCAGCCCTGATGACTTGGACAAACGCCGCAGATTATGGGGATCAGACCGTCTTCCTTGCAGTCAGGACTCGGACGATGGAGCCAACTCCGCCCACTGCCAGAGCCTGAGGAAACATTCAAAAGGAGAATAGAACCAGGTCAGCATTCTGTCATAGGCACAAACAACCAAAAAGTTTTAAACAGTTTTCACTGGAACAACAATACTTAATTCCAAGTTTCCTAAAAACTGGTCCACCCAATGCTGACAGCATTTGAGTCCAAACCTACATTAAGTATTGGTTTGGAGTACAGGTTTTATTCTGTACTCAAACAGTAAATACACAATTGCCTGGAGTTAAATTAGTTTAATTTACAGTACTGGTGAAATACCCAAAGCAAGACAAACATGACAAAGTGCCATGTTAAAGTCTTGATTTATCGGTCAATCTATGTTCCTACCCTCATCTATGGTCATGAGCTTTGTGTCATGACCGAAAGAACAAGATCACGGATACAAGCAGCCGAAATGGGTTTTCTCCCTTAGAGATAGGGTGAGAAGCTCAGTCATCCAGGAGGGACTCAGAGTAGAGCTGCTGCTCCTTCATGTCGAGAGGAGCCAGTTGAGGCTCGGGCATCTGGTCAGGATGCCTCCTGGACGCGTCCCTGGTGAGGTGTTCTGGGCACGTCCCACCGGGAGGAGGCCCCGGGGAAGACCCAGGACATGCTGGAGGGACTATGTCTCTCGGCTGGCCTGGGAACGACTTGGGATTACCCCGGAGGAGCTGGAAGAGGCTGGGAGAGGGAAGTCTGGGCCTCCCTTCTGAAGCTGCTGACCCTGCGACCCAACCCCGGATAAGTGGAAGAAAATGGATGGATGGATGGAATATCAAACATTGAGAAGTTTTAATTATCGTTTCTCAGCAGCTGGACATGTTAGCTGAAGAGAGCACGGCGTCAT
The DNA here is from genome assembly GCA_010277075.1 of Poeciliopsis retropinna. NCBI lineage: Eukaryota > Metazoa > Chordata > Actinopteri > Cyprinodontiformes > Poeciliidae > Poeciliopsis > Poeciliopsis retropinna. The sequence goes on from VMRM01000021.1 coordinate 9,613,408, forward strand.
CATCAGTGCCCTGTGAACGGTTTTCTCAAAAGCAGGAGAAATGGTTTTTAAACGGCGCCCAAAGCTGTTACAGCAGCTGATGTTTCTGAATAAAAACATGTGAATGAACCTTGTTAAGACTGTTGGCAATCTTTATTAAATATGCCTGCAATTAAATCCAGCAGGTGTTGCCGGGAGCACCGACCATAGGGACAACGTTTTTTTTTTTTTCAAATTCTACTTTCTAAATCACAAAGAAATGTCAGTTTCAGAGGTGTGTCAATAAATCGGCCTCAATTTATTTTTGGGAGATTATGACTCAAAATTATGATGCAAAATTCCGATCATAGTCGACATATTAAATCGCATTATATTTTCATTCGGTCTAAGTAGTATTAGGCAATATTGCGATTCCACACCTTATATGTATATATGTAACTTTTTCTCTGCAGTGGAAAAAAACACATACAGAGACTATGGTTCCAATAGTACCACAAAATATTTTGATATTTTAGATCTTTCTAAATCACATGAAAATAGAAGATGTCCTTCTATTTTCATGACGGTTGAAATTTGAAACTAAATGTAAAGATAACTCATACTGGCGAAAACATTAGCTAAAGTCCAAATGAAGTGTAGTGAAGTGTAGGCCTATGCTGCATGTAGGAACAGCTGAGAAACAAAGCAATTCCAAAGTGATTAAAACACCACACCCCTACAATGCAGCAAGCTGAGGGCATCATGGTGCCTTGTGAAAGTATTCACCCCCCTTGAACTTTTCACCCTTTTGCCACTTTTCAGGCTTCAAACATAAAGATCTAAAATTTGTATTATTTTGTGAAGAATCAACAAGTGGGACACAATTGTGAGGTGAAACAAAATTTATTGGATATTTTAAACTTTTTTAACAAATAAAAGGACAGAAAAGTGCAATATTATTCGGCCCCTTTACTTTCAGTGCAGCAAACACACTCTGGAAGTTCAGTGAGGACCTCTGAATGATTCAATGTTGCCATAAATGACTGATGATAATAATTAGAATCCATCTGTGTGTAATCAAGTCCCTGTATAAATGCACCTGCTCTGTGATAGTCTCAGGATTGTGTTCAAAGCACAGAGAGCATCATGAAGACCAAGGAATACAACAGGCAGGTTCCAGATACTGTTTTTGGAAAGTTTAAAGCTGGATTTGGATTCAAAAAGCTTTAAACATCTCAAGGAGCAGTGAGCAAGCGATCATATTGAAATGGACGGAGTTTCAGACCACTGCAAATCTACCAAAACCCAGCCGTCCCTCTAAACTTTCATTTCAAACAAGGAGAAAACTGATCAGAAATGCAGCCAAGAGGCCCATGATCTACAGCTGAGGTGGGAGAGTCTGTCCACAGGACAGCTATCAGTCGTACACTGCACAAATCTGGCCTTTATGGAAGAGTGGCAAGAAGAAAGCCATTTCTCAAAGACATCCATAAAAAGTCTTGTGTAAAGTTTGCCACAAACCACCTGGGAGACACCAAACATGGAAGAAGGTGCTCTGGTCAGATGAAACTAAAATCCAACTTTTTGGCCGGAATGCAAAACGATATGTTTAGCGTAGCAATAGCATGGTTCACAAATAAACAAATCCTGGTGTTAGAATGGCCAAGTCAAAGTCCAGACCTGAATCCAATTGAAAATCTGTGGAATGAGCTGCAAACTGCTGTTCACAAGCGCTCTCCATCCAACCTCACTGAGCTCCAGCTGTTTTACAAGGAAGAATGGGCAAGAATTTCAGTCTCTCAATGTGCAAAACTAGTAGACATTCCCCAAGCGACTTCAGAGTACCCCACTTGTGTTGGACGTGCAATATTAATCGTCCCCCTTGCGTTAATACTTTGTAGCGATTACAGCTTGCTAAAAAAGATTTAAATATTCAATCAATTTAGTTCCACCTCATAATTGTGTCCCACTTGTTGATTTTTCAAAAATAATATTTTTTAGATCTTTATGTTTGAAGCCTGAAAAACAGCAAAAGTTCAAGGAAGCTGAATACTTTTGCAAGGCACTGTTTCTACAAGTTTCCATACTAGTCTGTGTTCAGACACACACACACACACGCACCACACACACACCTTACCTTTTCATGCCACTGCAGCAGGACAGCGCTGCTGTTGTCAGATGGTTTCTCAAAGCCTCTGTAGATGTATTTCATCAGCAGGTCTACTCCTGCTTTGTCCAGTGCGCCCACAGCTTTTTCTATGTCACTACTCTTAAAACTGCTGAGAACTTTGACCACCAGCAACTCCGCTCGGTCCTGCCACACAGCCAGAGAGGGGGGTAGGCAGGCATTACCAGCCAGGCAGAAAAAAGATTACATAACAGAGAAATCATAACAAAAACTGTGTTTTTATGGCCTCTATCAAGTTTGATTTGCACAGCAGCCATGTTGGATTTTGAGCTCACATGTGGTGAAAACTACTTAAGTTTAAATATTTACACTAAAGGTCATTTGGAGTTGAAATTCCAAATTCAACTCCAAATGAGGGAGGGGTTTAATTAAAAATGTAAAAAAAAAATTAATTAATTAATTTAAAATGTCTTGTTTTGATTAAAACTTACATGCATGAGTATCATTCCACACCAGGATATAAGGATAATGTTTTTCTCAAGTTATCAATACCAGTCGCTCATAGATGTCTAGAAACTGACGGCACCTAGAATTATGGTCATGCATAGATGTTCTGTTTGAACAAGAATCAAGCTCAGAGTCTTTTGAAATTTATGAGCTCCACATTTGTCAGACGGATGACTCGTAATATCACTGCTCCGGTAGGCAGCAGAGTGCACAGTGTCACAGATGCCACCTCTGATTTATGAGCAGGTGCTACGTGTGTTCTGTTTGTTAAAATCCTCTCTGATGCGTTTTCATCTTGCAGAGCAAAGACCTAACCAGTGCTGCCATGCATGTGGTCACAGCAGGGGAGCAGGAGGCATGTCAGATGTTCATACCTTAGCATTCTGATTCTTGGTATTGATTGGAGGGTTCTTCAGTACAGCATGGAGAGCTCCAGTCATGTTCCCTTTGCAAGGATTTAGTCAAGAATCACAGAGACAAGAAATACACCAGCAGGAGAGGAACACACAGAACAGGATGATCACCTTATATGGTAAAGATCATCACAGCTTATTCTTGGAAGTCATGAAGCTGCAGGAAACAAAGTTCAATAAGCTCAGAATGAGAACTGTTTATTCACCTGAATAATTTCATCACGTCTTGTTTAAAGTGACTAAAATATCTGAAAGGTTTGTTTTTATATATACATGTATAATTGAAAGCTAATTATATTCCGAGCAGGAACAGGTTAACCTTGTTTAATTATTTTCTGGAACTAAAGTTTATCCATCAACTTTACAGAGAATGTTAAACCAAACGGAAACAACATGCTGAGAAAATAGTAAAAGAATGTGGTGGAAGTGTGCGGGACCACACCCTCTTGTTCCTGCCAGCCGGAAACACTAAAGTCTAACAAACTGAACAAACTGACGGAAACCCGAGCTTCTTCCTACGGGAAACACCTCGTTGCTTCAACCACTCCCAGTTAACCCCACCACCGTCAATAAATCACCTCAAAGGATATTGTCTAAGAAGGGAGTCCACTTCTGCTTCGTCTGGACCTCCTTGGTTCTCACCGCCGTCCTCCTCGTCCACGAACTTGTTTTCGTCGTATTCGTCTACATCTACTTTCCTGAAGCGGTCAGAAACGGTGTTCTTAGACATTCTGGACGAAACGGAGACAGCAGCGCAGATATAATTTTAGGAAGGAAAAAAAAGACCCTTTCTGGCCAAAGAGGATCCACACAGTTTCTGATGTCCAAAACACTACTTCCTCATCACAACACTTCCGCCTTGTTTTTCTTCTTCTATTTTTATGGCGATTGGCAAACATCTTAAGGTGCATTACCGCCACCTTCCAGATTGGAGTATGGATCAGATGCTTCATTTACTGTAAAAATGCCAGTTCCTAAAAATAATAATAATAATAATAATAATAATAATAATAATAATAATAATAATAATAATAATGATAATAATACCAAAACCTACAGATGAGGTCCCCAGATGATCTTTGGGGATCATCTGGGGGTCCCCAAAGATCGCCCCAAACCCCCAGAGATGGGGATTCTTATACAAGTAAACACAAGAATTTACTTGTATTCTTTAAATTTCTAATTAAATTAGTATGTTCTTTCATGAAGGGCAGTAAGTTCCCCGGGAAGGCCACTTCTCCCAGCATGTAGAGGCTGTGTCCAGACATCTAGGGGCTTAGCTATCAACCACTGTGGTACTGAAAATTTCTAAATCTATGACCCTTTTTTTTTCAGCCTCAAACTGGTTGCTGAACCGCACAGGGGTCTCCTAACCTCTCCAGTGCAAACAACTAATTTTGATAATAAAAATCAGCACACATTTCATATAATATCTTCAAACTCATATTAAACAAACATGAGCAATTTTAATACTAAAACATCTATTACAACTAATATTTTGTAATTAGTTAGAAAATATTAGTTTTCTACTTCTTTGGTTATAATCAGCTAAGACATTTTTCAGATGATTTACTATAAAAACTGTACTGATTAGACAAATTTTAATCAAATCATGATTATATCCAAGAAAAATGTTCTACTGATCAAGATTATACTGATTAAACCATGAGACTAAATCTAACCTAAATTGAGACCTACTCAAAACAATCATGATCAATCTAATATTTCAACATGCACTAAAGGTAATCATTAAAACTAGCATAATTAAACATTTTCAAGAATAATCAGTCATTTATTTTCTGTACAGTGTCCATTGTCTTGTCATTTCCATTTAGAATCACATAAATCAAACATAAATCCAAATCAAGCGCATTAGAAAACTGCTTGCCCTTTCTGATTAGCAACACCTGAACAGAATCGCACTTGACCTTGAATAACCCCGTCCCCTTCAAACATATGCAGAACACAAAATTAAATACGCCCCCTAGTTGTGATAAACACAAGAAAAGATCCTGCCTCCTACAGTTCTATTGTCTTTTTATTTTTCACAATGTAGCATCAGTATTTTTGTTTCACTCTACTGAACATGTGATTAAGTTGAAGTTTGCTCTGTGTTCAACAAGTATGAGATGGGACAAGTTTGGAAGTGCAAGTACTGGGCATCCAGTTGTTGTTAAACGATCTCATCTGAAACACCATAAATCATATTTACTTATAGCTAAACTCCCTCTCACATTATACAAAATCATTTCAGGCTTGTAAGAAACCAGCTCCACAATCTTTTCTCTTACAGATGGTGACTCCACATGTCCAATTGGTCAGGATAATTTGCTTTTCCTGCAGTGCTTGCAAGAAAGAAAGTATTTCTTACAGTAGAGATAATTCCTAAAATTCAGAATTTGCCAGGTCCTTGCTTGCAGCAAGTTTAGTTTGACTACTATGCCACACATGAAGTGTCGCCTTAAATCAGAAGTAGGGAGACGTTTTTAAGCCTTTAATATAAAGCTTGTGACATTAGCTTTAAATGTTCAACCTTATAGCAAAATATGTTAACAAAATGACTAAATAGGCACACCAAAAAGGGCTGAAAAGTAAGTAGGTAAAGTTTATTTATAAAGTGCTTTTCATAGACATAAGATAAAAAGTGTACAATAGAAATCAACCTCAAGACAAATACAAAACTTTTTTTATAGTTATGGTTTTAAAAAGCTTGAATACTTAATATACTGTTAAACTCCATGCCATTATAGTGAACATAAACAAACAAACAAACATGAAAACATTAGAAGTGTAATACATATGTGTAAAATAATTTGAATCAAATTATATAAATGCTTTCAAAACCATTATAAAGTGATACATATAGTAAAATGTTGGAAGAGTAATTACGGTTATAGCAACGATTGATTAAGATTTCAGACATTTCTACTGAGAAACTTAGTTTAATGTGTAACAGGAGCTAAAGAGCCGTTTATGAAAAAAATAAGTCAAGCAAAAGACCATTTTATCCTCGATGAAGGCATTGTCATGTGTAAACAAGTGAAGTAGATTGTTTGAAAAAATAGTTTCCTTAGTTAAAGATCCCAAACTTGTGGCCATCAAGTGGGGACACAATTAGTCGAGCTGAACCTGATGAGTGTAGAGGCCGCCACTTGTTCCTCCAGATGACTGAGCAGACTCGGGAAACAAACAGGATGCAGGCTACCACCAGTTGTACCACTAAAAAAAGCAAAACAAAAAAATGTTAAAAATTACATCAACATCAGGGTATCACTTTTATCTAAGATCAGCATTTTATGATCAATATAGATTGGGCATGATTCAGGCTTCGCTATCAAGGTATAATTTAAAAAGTTGTTTTCAAAACCCCCAAGATTTTCCTCAAGGTAACAGCACTACGCCTTCCTCATCTGGGAACTGTACCACAGTTGGGGCTGAGGAAAAAAATCCTACAGATTTCCTTCACTGAGAAAAGCAAATCCATCTCAGAAAAACATATACACAATAATGCAGTCATGGTGTGAAAACTAAATGAACGACAGACTTGTTTCAACATTAATGACAATGGGTGTAGTAAGAGTGTTTCACCAGAAAGTGGCACATGGAGACTGAGTTGCTTGTTGCCCCACTGTTTCTCATAAGCTGAGAGAAACTGGAGTAACAAACTGTGTTCTATGTTCTCATTAGGGTTCTGAGCCCACAGAGCCACCAACTGATGTGTTTAAAGCTGGTCCACTCTCCCAGCTTTAAATACATCAACTATAAACGTAATTTCTATAAACCCATCTTTTAGGAATAAATCTGCTCTGCCATAGAAATGCTCAGAATAGAAACATTTGCAATCTGGCTGAAAAAAAAGGGAAAAAAAGTGATTAATTTTTTTTTGGTTTTATTAGTTTCCTAGAACTAAAAACAATTAATGCTTAGCCTGGCAGGAAACCCTGCAAAGGCACAACTCTAGCCATCCTAATCTTGGAATAGTCTCTAAAACCATTAAACCCAAAAGATTAAGACTAATTATTTCACACTTACTGCTTAGTTTATCTCAATTCCTGAGAGTCATAGGGTTTGGTTTATTACAAAAACATACACAAAACTCACCCATAAAAACAGTGTTTGGAGTGGGGTCAGCCGGGTTAAAATGCCTGTAGATGATTCCAACCAGAGCCACGATCACCACAGGATACACTGTCAGAATGTTGCGCACCCAACGGTCCAGCACCCAGTTTTCCAGAACAAACCTGCACAGAAATAAATGAGCAGAAGATGATAAAAGCTAAAAGCTTAGCAAAGCTTACTGTTCTTTCTTAAATCTAATTTTGTTCTTCTGAGGACTAAAAGAATCTGTTAAGAAACTTATCAAGGTAAACTGAGCTTCTGGGAAAGTTGCATGTAATTAGTAGATGGACTGAACTCAGTTACCACATTCAGCCAGCTGTACTCAAGGGGGCTTAGAATTAAGGGCATATTAACATCAGGGAAGGAAGATGAAACTGAAACCCCACCTTTCTAATTACAAGTAATAGTACTCCTCGATGAGCCACCGTCACCCCAAACTATAAACAGCTGTGGATAGAGAGACTCTTACCATCCCAACAACTCTGCAAAAAGAATGCACAAAGAGATGGTTGCTGATGTGCTTTTGTCTACACCCCACAGTTGGAGAACCACAGAGAAGTTGAGCAGAGAGGCAATAGAACTCCATGTGGTGTACACAGCCAAGCCGTTCTGGACCTGAACAGATTCAAAAAACATTTCAATTCAGATCACACACAGCTAACCTCAAAATCTTTGAATACAGAGGTACGGAGGATTCACTACCTACCAGGATTCTGAGGCAGGCCAGATCCTTACTATGGTATGACTGTAACCACAGTCCATAGTAATCTGTAGCAAAGCAAACGAAGAACAAGGCACTGTAGTTGGTAAAGGCTATCAGGATCAGCACAACCAAAGCTGCAAGCATTAACCTGCAAGACAAGAAGAAAATTAACAGCTTTTTTCATGTGATTAGATTAACAACCTCTAAACTACTGTTTTAGCTAAAACCTTAGATTGCTTTTAGGGTTATGTTATAGTCACAACAATGTTTTTAATCTTGTAACATTAATATATTTTTTAGAAACTATCTTGTGTGTGCTTTGTAATGCACCATTAAAGTGAACAGAAATAAACACCCAAATGTATTGTTCTCTGATGTCAACCACTACCAGGACCCCAGTAAGTAAGTAATGATTTCCACTTCACTTTAGTGGTCACAGTGATACGACGGATAGCTGTTTTCTAAGGATGAATGGTGATTTTTTATTTTAAAGGAGTAATAATATGAAAACATCTACCACACATACAAACTGTAGGTCTGAAGAGTTCTGGACCTCCTCAGACCCGGGTTCTGGGTACAGCTCTGATAGAGACCCAGGCTGCGTTTAGAAACAGACTTTAAAAGCTGCTTTTGACAGATTTATTGAGAGTGGCTAATACAAAATGGAATCAGACTTTCACGTTGACAATGTTTGTTATTCTGGAAAAAATACTTGATAATCTCTAACTAGTGTATTTTAGAGGTATGAATAAAGTTTTAGAATGCTCTATGCATTGCTGCTGTAATAAGCAGAAGACATACTCCCTGTCCCACAGGATGAGCCACGCCATGTTCAGCAGCATATTGGACAGCCAGGAGAAATAAAAGGCATACGGTAGCAGAGTCTGAGCCCAGGACCTATTCAAAGAAAGATAAGGCTGAGTTATGTTATGTTTAAATGTTCAGTTTAAATGTTCTTACAATATTACCTACCCTCTGAAAACATATGAAGTGATGTAAATGACCATCAGGGTGAGCCATGTGTAGATAACTCCCCAGATGGAGAAGGTCCAACCAGCTGGAGTGATGTCTGTATCATAGCGGGCCGACACATTGCCTGTACTGAAGTGAAAGGGACCTGAAGACAAACGACCGTCAATATTAACACCCAAAGTTTAATTTATAAAGTGCCACATCACGAGAAGAAATATCAAATCCAACAGGCCCAATTTAAGCCCTTAACTTCAATCTGGTTCAATCCAGTTAGAACTTTAAAAAATGTCGCCTGTAAGTAGGTATCGTGCAATTATATGTTTGAGGGTAGAAAACATAAGTTTCAAAACTGCTTAAATATTTTAAGTCATTCTGCTTTATAGAGAAGCATCAGGGTGATCAGTTTTCACCCTCTGTGAAGTTAGTGATGCAGTACTGTGTCTTCTTGCTTATGAGAAAGAGAAATATGGCTAATTGAATACATTTGAGAAAGACACAAACGTGTATAAATGTTGGACAAGCACCATCAGTATAACCATGCATATCTGCCAAGCCTTCAGGAGTCTCATAAATACCATCATTCTAAAGAGATAGATGGATGGATAAAACTTTATTCATCCCTTTGGGATTTACCCTCAGAGAAATTGTAGTTCAGTCTCCCACACAGCACCAACATATAAAAACAATACATCAATACTTGAATTTTTTTTCTTCTTTACATTCACAAACCAATCTTATAGTGGATGGATGTTTAACTATAGGTCGTTTCTATGGCACCAGACAACAAAGTCCCTGACCAGGCTCCTGTGTCTCATGCACCCCATGATGACGGTGTCATCAGTGTACTTCTAAATATGACATAACATTCTAACACAGACATATAATTTTTTTTAACATTTGTTTATTTGGAATGACAACGTTGTAAAATGTGATTTGATGATTTCAGCATAGATAAATATTTTTAAAAAAGCAAATATTTTCCCAGAAAGCAAGGAATGAAAGTTTGAAAAATAATAAAATCTTAATGAAAGTAACAGAGCTGTTGCCACCCTGAGTGGCACAATTCTAGAATTCACATTCAAAAATATTTTGTGCCCAAAGGGAAATGTTATCAAAATGCAATTTAAAATTTTTAAAGTGTTATTGTAGATGCTGATGACCATGGGCAGAAAAAAAAATTGTGTAACAGTCTGCAAATTCAAAGAAACCTCTGTCTAAAGACAGTCTTGGTAAGGGTTTTTCATAATTTGCTTGATTTCACGTAAAATTAGCAGGTGACAGTATTGCACCGACAAACATGTACATCTATAAGCTCTGCAGATAATTGCACAGTGTGAATATCATTTGCCCAATACAAAACAACCAAACATCAGTCATCCTGAAGTTAAATAAAATATTCAAGCAATGAAGCACTCTTTACATTTCCACCTGGTTACTGGACAAAGGAAGTGCACCACAAAATGTTTAAGAGGAATTTGTTATAAAAATGGCTTTGTCAGCAAATATGCACATTACCCCCACAAGTGACAACTCTAACATTCAAGTGTTTTTCCATCTTCAGCAAGATCAACACAAGTTTCAAGCCTGAAAGTATCAGTAATTTCATCCAAATGCAATACAATAATTCAACATTTTAAAGAAGAAATTGTCCTTACTTATATAAAATGGCTTCACTGAATGTTGCAAATTTCTACAATTCACATCTCTGAATCAGACAGGCATTTATTCTTTACTTTCAGCTAGCATTTTATGAAGCTCCTTTTTCCAGAAGCAGAACTTGAAAATGCAGCAAACATTACCAGATGAGTTCATACAAAGAGCTTTTAAACTATTAAATAACTCTTTATTCTTAGTTTTGTTTTTATACTTTTCATAAAAAGTCAACTTTTGCAGCAATCTCTTCAGTTATCTTAAGGAAACATCCAACAAATGGCTCCAGATAGGACATGACTCAGCTGTCACAATTAATCAGAAACAAGGGAAGTATGCGTCTCCTTTCCTTTCAGTTTTTTTTTAGATCCCAACTCATCTTTAAAAACTGAGCATAACATCTTTGTATTTTTCCACCTTCTGTCTCCGAACATTTGGCTCCATCTGTCTCAATAGGCTGAGATTGTCTGAAGAGTGATTGGATCCAGGTTCCCACAGATGAGGAGCAGATGTAAGAACATTTACAAAAGATCTTGAGAAAACTGCCTGAGGAACTGAGTCATGCTTTAGGAATGACAGTATCTTCTTTTAGTAGCAGGCTTCACTAAAGTCACTAAACCCCTCAGTATCCCTCATCCTGCTTGTCTTTTTCATACTCGATGAATTCTGTCCACACCACAGTAAAGTGAGAAAGAAAGTCTTACAAATTTTGGGATTTTATGCCACACCTCTGATAATGGATGATGGAACGTTAGCCATTTTGTCACAGTAAAGGGGATAGACAGGGAGAACCAACTCATTTCCATTTCTAAAATCATTTCGCTTAAAGTGCCAAAAATATTTCGAAATAATGGCGCCGGTTATTAAATGCGTTTGTAGAATTAGAAAGTATTAAAAGCCACACAGTTTTAACATGGACTTGTGGTCAGTGACAGAAACGATTGGTGTTTTAGTGGCAACAGGAACCCAGCGGCAGACGCGGCCAGAAACAGAAACAGAAGCAGAATTCCTTCCCTTCCTTCCCCCACTCTGGATATGTTTGGTAACAGTAAGGGTACAGATGGAAAATATAAACCACTCTTTTAAAATGTCGCACACATAGTGAAGCTTAAAAGGTAAACTCTATATATGAACGTAAAGAGAAACTCGAACCGAGATGAGACAGAATGCTGAATTTACCTCTTCCCGCTCCAGCCAAGGCGTTAATGACCAGAACAGCGACGTAAACCACTGTAGACAGGAGAATCACCGCGATTCTGGGAAGGCTGTTGTCGTTCATCTTCGCTGCCCTACTCTATGTAACTGTTTGCTACGAACGTCTGAGGCGGAACAAAAATGAGCTCTATTTATGCTAAGCTGCTTTCACGTGCTGCTCGGGAAACGCCCCTTATCTGAGTGAAGAGTTATAAAACACTGACATAACGATTAATTCTTCCTCTGAAACTTGCCTTGAAGCTTTCAAACAGAATTCAATTCATTATAGCTATATGACTATTTATCATGGATTTGGTTGTAATATATACAACCAAACCTATGTTTGGTTGTATATATTATATGAACCACAACACCACACAGAAACAGAAAGGGGCGGGGACGGACCGCTGTCAGTCTCACACCTTATATGGAAACGGGACTATTGCATTCCGGAAATGAAGGGGGCGCTAGTGACACTATTTCCTGTAACAGCCGTGTTTTAATAATTATAATAATAATGACGCATTTTATTTGACAACGCCTTCAAAACACCCAAGAACACTTTCAACATTTAAAATTACAAATGAAACAGTAAAGAAATGGCTACAAAACGTGTTACGTCACGTGGTATGTCCTTTTTTTATTTTTCTATCTTTATTAAATCTTTATTGTTTTCGGATGTTAAAATTATATTAGTAACAAACAATCTAAAATAAGCAATAATAAGGAATCATTATGGAGATGTATTTATCTATCCTTACACCCTGTATATCCCAAACAAAAGTCATAAAACATAAATCAAATTAATATTTTAGAGATAAATGTACATTACATTAAGAACACATTTATCCATCCTTTAATTATTATACACGCAGGTTTATCCTTGTAGTGGATTTGTGAGGACTGCTGCAGTGGACCCTGGACAGACCGTCAGTTCATCGCAGATTAAGAAAACAGATATAAACAAATACCTGCTGGTACTGAAGTTCAAATAATAGATTTTGATGCTGTGAATGGCACTCTTAGAATACATCAGTTAATCTAAACTATAATCAGCTTTGTCTTATTTAATAAGGACTAGATGGAAAAGAGGTTTGGTCGGTAATCATCAACAATTTTGGCCAACTTAGTACATCCATTCACAGTGCACTTTTGTTCTGTTTATTTGCCAAATATTTTTCTTATTATTCACATAGTGAATATAATTTACAAACAAACCAAAGGACTTTTGAACTTCTAACAAGGGCCATTCCGAAAACTGTAATATAATCATTACCTTGCTGAAATCAAAGGATGCTCCCATCATAAAGTACAGTGCACACTGTTCAGAAAAATTTGATTATTATGTCTATACAAACCATACAACAATATGGTGGGGGAAGCAGATGTTATCATAACTACAAACATCCCACAGTTGTTGGACAGTCCTTGTTTAGGGAATCCCTGTGGTGTTTCAGAGAAAATTCAAAAATGGGGAAAAAAATTAATGCGTCAGTACTATAACAATCAAATTGTTGGAAATAAGCAGTCTTGTAGCTCTGAAGAACCACAAGTGTCCCATCATAACGTCTCACCTTAACATCACTGCCAACAAATTCTGTTATTTTGTTAAAACATGTTATTTTTTTGTAATTGCAAAGACCACTGCATTCAGTTTTTGGACACAAGCATGGAACAAGCAGAAAATGGTGCAAATGGTAGAGAAACTTTGATTAATTGCCAGCTAACCATCACTTCACGAGTATATCAGTAACATAGAAATGTGACCAAACATAGCAACACCGTGCTTATATATATATGCACAATGCTGCCAGGAAAATGTAGTCTTCTCATAACTGCTGCTGGAGAAAAGGTGGACTTGCAGGGGGGCACCCAATGCATGGACTGGATTCTCATTCACAGAGATTGTGTCAACTCTCTACTCAGAAATTCAAACAGTCTTCATAAAAATCTTCCATTAGCCCCTCTAGAAGTAAGTGAATGAGGTTGTTTGAATGAGATCCTCCTGGTTCTGATTGGTTGGTTTTGGTCAGAATGGTGCATTTCTTCAGGGGTGTCCAAAGTGGATCCTGGAGGGCCAGCATCCTGCATGTTTTAGTTCTCTCCCTGTTTTAGCACACCTGCATCAAATGATGGCTCATTAGAAGGCCTAAAGAGAACATTAACTTGCTGAGGAGGTTGCTACTACCACTAGGTAGAGAACTAAAACATGCAGGATGCTGGCCCTTCAGGACCCACTTTGGACACCCCGGCTGTATTTTATGTGGACTGTTTTATGTAAAATTCAATAGCAGTGAATATTGTGCTAGTATCAGAATTGAACCAAAGAAAGCAAGGCAGTTGCAAGCCTTTAAAGTTGTGGTGCTTTTGATGGGTCAGATAGACTTCAGGAACTGTAAGTCTATCTGGGGGCCCAATTAAATTTTTTGTCCTGGGGCCCAAGAGTCCTGGCAACTCACCCGGCCCTTCCTAACAAACCATATGTGTTCATATTGTCCTCATTTTCTAAGAATCCCTCTCATTGTAGAACCAGGTTATTTGAAACTGACAGTATGAGGGGCCAGACTCAAACGAGGACAAAAAAAAGAGTTCAAAGTAGAAAAAGTTGCAATTTAATTCTCACAAAAATAATTAACAAAGCATAAAGATTTAATGGAAGAATAAACCAATGGATAGTTAACAAATTTGGGCCCAAATTAACTGAGGTCAACTGAACTCTAACTGAACACAAACAAAACTGACCAGCCAACAGAACAAAAGACTGGAGTAACCTAAATCTACCACATGAGGGAGGCACAACATAACAAAACAACAAACAAATACAAAATTAACTAAAGCGTCCTATGAAACAAAGACAAATTAACTTTAACTTAGAACAACCGATAATAAGTGAATATTTAAATGAAAAATTAACTAATTAAAATCAACTTGAAACAACAAAGTGTCCCCCCTTCAGTCTGTTATAAAAACAAGTGGTGTGCTGCAGGTTTCCTCCTCCAGGTGGTCTGTAGTTTCAGCACCTCAAACAAAAGAAAAAGTGTGAGGAAACCATTCACAGACATTAGCTAAAGTGTGCATCCATTAGAAAATATATGTCTAAATGAAATATCTAACTTGAGCATACTGTAAGTTGTAGCTAATATAAAGAAAAAATAAATACTAACACGATGTGTTGGTGGTGGGAGCATCCACCACAGACAGCAGATAGTAAACACTGCTGATGCTTACCTTACTGCTATCTGTGGAACAGTTGATTTTCTTTTGCCAATATTTACCCACTTAATCACTTTCATTGTTTTTATTCTACATGACATGTGGATGTGTTTAAGTTGAATAGTTAAAACGGTTTTGTTTTCCATTATGAAGCTACAGATATTTACAAACTGCAAAACAATTGTGAAACACATTACCCTGCAGACAGAAATCACAGGGTGTTTGTGGCTCATGGCAGTGCCGTCGCCTTTCCACTGACTGCTTTCCTCATCTTGCTGTCAAAGTTTCCTTCCCTTTTTAGCTTCATACCCACTTGAAGTTTTAGAACCACCTTCATTTTGTTCTCTCTTTGGACTAATTTGTGTGAATGCTGAATGTGAGAACTTGGTGTTTCCAGAGGGAGCAAAAGGACAGAAGGTTATATAGGCGGCCTGGTACATTAAAACCTGCTTTTTAAGTAAAAGACAACAAAAACAGAAGACCATTTTATTTCTATTCTATTGTGCTAAGTTGAGTTAAAGGAACACTGTGGAGCCTGCTCTGTCTCTGCTGGGCCTTCCCCGCCCAGTTCTCCTCTGGCCAACCTGCGTTTTTTTATGATATGACATCAAACCACAATGCATTGCACTGTTTGTAGTTTACCCAAGGTCTCCATGGCGACAAAAACCGGCTCGGCCCCCTTATTCAAATTGAACCGGAAACCAAGATCATTTTGGGCCAATCTCTGCGCTCTGGAGTGACATAATGGAATTTTTGGGGGTAGAACGCAAGCGAGGTCTGGCGCTGCGCATAGCCGACGTGCCATCGGGAAAAGACAATGTCATAGGCGCGCAGAGGAGACACATCAGAACCCCTGAGGCGCACCACCTGAAGTTCTGGGCTGACACAGAGACTGCGCGCACAGAGGACACGGAGAAAGTGTCCGGATCGACATTTTCCCCTCCAACCTGTATTGAAACGACTCGCAGCCCCTCATGTGAGGGTGTAGAATGGAAGCAACTCTCTGCCCGTTCCCCGTGGTGAACAGCATCTAGAGCACGATGATGAAGAAGGAGATCAGCCTGAACCAGGAGGATCAGAACTCAGAACTGAAGCCGAACCCGCTCCGGGACACGGGTGGAATTATAAACTCGCAGGATTTGGGACTCCTAAAACTAGCCTCTCCGGACCTGGAGCGTCTCATTATCCAGTCTCACCCGAACTCTCAGTTCATGTTTCCGAAGTCGGCCAGTGAGGAGCAGGAATTCGCGGAAGGCTTTGTGAAGGCGCTTGAGGACCTTCACAAGCAGAACCAGCTGAGCGACGCAGGGTGCGTGTCCGTGGACCGACTGGAGCTCCTCGGATCCCCCAGCACCGCCGGATCCACGGGGCTCCAGCCGTCGGACCTCCCCGTATACACCACCCTGAACGGCTACCCCGCGGCTCCGCTGGGCGCCGCCGCCATTAACTACTCCACGGACACCATCTCCTTCCCGCCACCGCCTACCCACGCGGCCAGCGCGCAGCAGCAGGCGGCCGCCGCGGCGGCGCTGTCACGGCTCCAGCAGTCCGTCAGCGCGATGAAGGACGAGCCGCAGACTGTCCCGGACATGCAGTGCTGCGGGGACAGCCCTCCGCTGTCTCCCATCGACATGGACAACCAGGAGCGCATCAAGGCGGAGCGGAAAAAGCTGCGGAACCGGATAGCCGCCTCGAAGTGTCGCAAGAGGAAGCTGGAGAGGATCTCCCGGCTGGAGGAGAAGGTCAAAACCCTGAAGACGCAGAACACCGAGCTGGCCTCAACTGCCAGCGTGCTGAGGGAGCAAGTGGCCCAGCTGAAGCAGAAGGTGATGAGCCATGTCAGCAGCGGATGCCAGCTCTTACCAAACCAGGTGCAGGCATACTGACGCTCTCCTATAATAACCAACATTAATAATTTCCTGTAACTACGGATCTTACCACAGACTTAAGGTGAGGCCGTGATTGCGCATGCCCACAGATCTTGACAAACCAAACTTGCACAGCGACCGACATGAACTATCACCTGGAAACGAAGCAGGTGTGGATCCCAGACTGGCCGGATTCAACAGGAACCGACTGTTTCCCAAGCCGTGTAGCAGT
The DNA here is from genome assembly GCA_010277075.1 of Poeciliopsis retropinna. Classification (NCBI taxonomy): domain Eukaryota; kingdom Metazoa; phylum Chordata; class Actinopteri; order Cyprinodontiformes; family Poeciliidae; genus Poeciliopsis; species Poeciliopsis retropinna. The sequence continues at coordinate 9,630,365 of VMRM01000021.1, forward strand.
CCACCTCTGTCCGCTGCACCGGAGTGGAACAAACAAAGCCCAGGGTCTCACCAAGTGCTCTCATCTACAATGTAATAGAATATCTTACCTGTTTACAAGCACTTAATAATTATAACTATATTTTATTTACTGAAACATTTAGTCTTATTTCCATCTTCTTTGGTAAAAAGAAGCTCTATCATGTGTCTCGTTGAATATGTTTTCAGTAATCATTGTATTGCTCACTGTAGGGTTTGCTGCTCAGCTCTTCAGTCGCCATACTTTTATGAATGTATGAATGTGTATGAACTAAGAACGTCTGTATACATGTGTACTGGACCAGCGTCCTTCTGACATCTATTAAATTCACTACATTATTTAACCTCAAGCGTCGTGTGAGCCAGTAAGGGGAGAGTTGTTTACAGTTACGATGAATCACTTCTTGTTTTTGCTGCATGGCCAAAAATGATCAGTATAAACTACATTTAGGCCACAATATATATATATATATATATATATATATATATATATATATATATATATATATATATATATATATATATATATATGCTGTTTTTAAACGCAGAATAGTGACGTGCAAAGCTAAAACTTAATCATAATCAAATATAGAAACGTAAACCACCTGCATGTTTACGTAAGGACATTTCGCGCAAGCGCACAAAGCTGGAGGCCAAAAAGACAAATCTTCTACATGCATCCATAGCGCTGCTATGAAACTCCAATCAAACTTGGAAATTTAGGTATTAATTTCGTGATCTGTTCCACAGCAAAGGGGAAAACCGTTTAAGTGCAACTCAAAACCACATCTTTCTCGCTCTCTGCATACGCACAAACTCGTTGCCACAGCAACTGACAACGCCCCTAAAAAAATACACTGAAATCTTTCCCACACAAAAGAGCAGAACATTCAGTCTGTTGCAGTAGTATGGTTTTAGACCTCATGTTTATTTTGCGCTTATTAATAGCGGATTGCTGTGATAACAGGAGAAAACTATAAATATGTCGCTGCACTTTACTGTATGGCTAGCTCACTGTTACTGTCTCTTACTCTGCAGTTGTGGAGTCACAATGTCTGCGGGTCATGAGCGCCCCCTGCCATGAGGCAAGAGAACTGCCTGCCTCACCTCCAATCTGTTCTTTGCAGTTTCTGATCGCTCCTCAGCACACGAACACGTCACACAGCTGGTAACAAACAAACAAAAAAAAAAACACACTACATTATATACATCAGCTAAATTATGAAAAATCAGTTCATATATTAATTTTTTTTTTTTTTTTTTTTACCACTTCATTGGTCATTTACAGACAGGAGGAACATCCTCCATAGAATGGCAGCCAATGCAGTTAGCGGTTGCGCAATCCCAGGTGAGGCTCAGGTCGCTGTTGCCTCACCAGCTTCGCTTCCGAGCGTTTGAATGGAAAAATGCCAAAATTCAACGACTTTGAAGAAAAAATAATCAAACTTGGTTAATCTAAATAAAAAAAAAAATACTTTACAGTACAAACCGCAAGGTGAAAATAGCAATATAAATGTTATCATTATACATTTCCATTATGACAGGTGAGGCTTTGCCTCATTTGCTTCCCCTGACCGCACGTCACTGACGCAGAATAATTATGTAAATTTAAAATTCACAATTTTTATTGCAGTAATGTAGTCGGACTTATGTTTAAAGAAATTTACAAACCATCTGCTGATGATAGATCTGTAACATAAAAGGGTCTCGTCTTTTTATGAAAGGTGCTACTGTCCTACTTTCTATAAAAAAAAAACACAAACAGCTGAGAGACAAAAACTGTGTTGCATCAAACAACTTCGATGCTTAGAAGATGATCTAAGTAAGTGACAAATGGTTAACCATTACAAATTACAAAAAGTGTTGTCGATATAAAATGTGTCCGCATTTAACTTTGACCCCAAACCTGGTCAAGTTTAAGTACATTTCAGGCTGCAAAACAACTGCCCTCTACTGGCTAAAATATTAAGTGACAAACATTTTAAATAAGAATTCATTAAGACTTGAACTTTGTGATTTTCTTCTATTTAGTCATAAAAACAAAACAAAAAAAGCATTTTGGCACGTGAGTTTGTTTGGAGGATGTAGTTTAATAAGTTATTCAGTTTTTTCTTCTAATGCAACATTTCCAATTTCAGAATGGGGAAAAAAATAACTGAAGCCTGAATTCCAAGTAAGAAAGTTGGAGACATGGAAACCCAATATAGATGTGATGCATTTAAATCTCTGATAGCAGCAGGAAACAATAATTGGGGAAAATAGGACCATAATAATCAAAACAAGAGTAATTTCTTACAAATACGTTATGTTCTACATGTGACAAGAGTTAGTTGTATTGTGCATGTCTGACCAGATTCTTCCATTATGTCTGAAGAAACTAAGCTGGACAAAACCAACAGAAACAACACTGGAAGTAACCTAAAGAACATGGCAGTGGTATGAGCAGGACTTTTCTTTGACTGAACTTATTTTTTTGTTGTTTTTAAGATGCATAAAATTGCAAATAATTTTAAATATGAATCATTTTGGACACAAATGTGTCCAAAATCTTCAGGTGTTTGCTAAAAAGCTGCAAAAGAAAGCAAAAGATAAAGCAGGATTTTATTTTTCATTATCACTGTAAAAAAAAAAAAAAAATGTTTTAGCTCTACTATTTGAGATTATTGTTTGATTGTGTGATTCAATCCATCTACACTCTCCAATGATAAAAAAAAAGCAGGCAACTGATAAACAGGAACATGCGGCTTTTATTGTATAGACATCAAATAAGCCAGAGTTCATTCTCATGCAGATCTGCAAGGAAATCTGAATGTTACATAATCCATCTTGAAAGGTGGTTTGTTCAAGTGAATCTTGGAACTTGTTTTATCTCTAATCCAAATTTCTCAACTTTTACTGTAATGCACAGAAAATAAAGAAAAAAAGACTGCTGCCTTTCTCAGTAAGAAAAAGAGTGATGGTAGTTACACTGAATGAACTAACATCACATTTTAAGACATAAAGGTTTCTTAAGACTCAACATGCAAAGCCAGAGAATATTTAAAACTCTTTTAGGATTTATTATTTATTAGATTATGATGTGAACTTGCAGAAACCCTAGTTTTGCAATGCCAGTATGTTCAACTCAAATTAACACCTTCTGATAATAATAATTTAAAGTTTTATATGTGTTCCTTTTTCCCCAAATCAGCAAAATCTCCATGAAAAAAAAATTACATCTTGTGAACAACAATAGAACCAACACAGACCTCCTGCTTTTATTACGGTTTATTGGTTCCTTATTTTAGTAAACCTGGTATTACAGAATTACAGCACAGTTCACACAACTATTATCTGACAGGTAGGATATTCCTATTTACAGTTAGGAATTCTGCCATGGAGGACTGAATGAGAACAGGACTGATATGTTTTTTACTCTTCAGCAAAGTTAAAACTGTAGCAAAACACAATAAATAAACATAATAATTTAAAAAAAAATCAGTAAACAAGTCAAATGTGAACAAAAATAGTCAAAATCACTTTTTGATGAAGAAGTCAGAGTATTCACGTAACCTGCAGCAGTGATTTCCCTTTCTGACAGCAGACAGGCTCAACAGAACATTTCTAACCAACAGTCAGGGAACTTGGACCCTAGATTTATTCAGAACACTTAAAAAAAGAAAAGAATCCTGAAAATGCTCTTTATTCAGTTGCTTTTACTCACACGCGCCTTGTGTTACAAATCTAAGTTGTCTTAATAACTGAGTGTGGGAAAAAAAATAGCAATCACAGCAGTTACAAAATGACAAACATACTCCTCAATAAAGCTACTTGAGCATGATAAGTTCTCACCCTGGAATGTTTTAATGCTCTACTATCCCCTCTCAAAAGGAATCATCCTACATGCTGCTCTGCTAACACTCATGCGAGCAGAAGAGCTGGAAAACGTCAAGGCTATTGAATAAGAGCAAACATCTCAAAACGTGCAGAATGTAATGCATAATCTTAAATACTACAAAAAAAAGTTAGATCATAAATAAGAAAATAAATACTTCATGTGAAACACTTGGTGCATGCCTCAGCGATTTTGTGACTGCATGAGTTGGTTAGTAGTAAAAACAAGCGCAGACACGTCCTTCACCGCATCGGCATAAACTAAAGCAGACAGCCTCAAAAACCCCAACATATTCTGCAGAAAACAAACAGACCAATCAGGTCTGATGGCATGCCAGACTACTTGGGGGTTCTGATAGTCCAATTAGTCTCTGGGTCAATGTGTCCCTTCACCTCTTCATCAGAACCTCATCTTCTTCCCACCTACTTCCATTTTGTACCAGCAAACCAACCATTTTTAATTGGTTGGCTTGCTGATTATGCGCATAATCTTATGTCTCTTGATAAATAGGTGTGTAGAAAAATAATGGAAAGTAAAAAAAATATAGCTCTGATCATACATGTAGTCCAATTTAATTCAGTATAATTTTTGTAAGATTTTCAATGGAACCCAATTCTCATAGATTAGAATTTTTCCAACCGTTTGGACCACTGAGTTTTTATGAAATTATTCCTTAAAAAATGATTTATAGAACTCATATCTCAGACACCAATGTCTCTCTTTCTCGGTTTCTAACTATACAGCCAAAAAAGATGTAAAAAAGATGTGGCAAAAGCAAATGAGATGGATTAGCAACAACTGATGGATTAATCCAGGACATGTTACTGGGAAATTTTTGTCTCTGCTGCCTGGATACCGGTTAGGATCTCATGACAACCATGATACTGTCATAGACCAAACAAGATTCAAGTAGAGGCTTCTTCAGGTTTGTTGCAGTACTGACTGCTACTGGAGATCCTTTGTGCCTGCAGCATCACCTTCAACAACAACTCTTTGAAGATACTTGGATGATGAGTTAAGTCTTTTCATTTCCTTTTAGTTGTTTTTTTAAATTGAATTAAATAGAATTATTCCCTACAGCAGGACATAAAAAGTTCCTATTACTGGTTGTTAAAGTGGGTACAAGACGTACCCTTGGCTGAGAACAGATTGATGCATGATTGGTACAAAATGTTCTGATGCAGGGAAGGAAACAACTAAAACTGCAGAAGAGTGGAATGGTGAAGGGAGGAATGACCAACACCCACTATATGCACTGAATAAAAGCTGTGGGGTGTCAAGAGTTAAACATCAGAAACTTTTCACACCCATATGGCATTTTAAAGTAGACGAGGGAGTGGGAGCGATGAGACTAAAACCAGTAAAATGAAGAACTCATACAAATAAACCAGTCAGAAGAAGCGTGAAAATATCAACAACATGCAGCTCTGACACAGCACAGGCAGAAATTCAACCACCACTTCCCAATCAGTTTACATGGATACTGTAAATATCTGCATTTTAAAATGCATATTTGACATTTATATTTATAAAATCTTGAATGGCCAGAGACATTTGATATTCTCCTAATGTGATGTATGACATAGAGCCAATGTTCAATGAGTTTTTTAAAAAGCATCAAACATCCAGGTTATGATGTTCCTTATCCAGGTCCAACCAGAATGTTGACTTTAATTTTTCATAGAGATTTACTATATGCTTTTGCTCTCAAAAGTAAAAACACCTTTGTTAAGATGCTAGGTTTGTGCGAAATAAAGAAAACTATGATCAAACGATCACTTTTCCCAGATCTAGTCCAACAGGCATCCTGTTCAATTCAACTGGAAACAAACATCAGTTAGAGGGGAAGATGGAAAACAAAACATTTTAATTATCTAGTTGCATGAGTGTGCAAACACTGAAACTAATACTTTTGAGTCAGTCTTCCTAACTTCATCACTATATAAATCATAGTAAGTCTGATTAAATGTAAATAACATTCAGCTGTTTTTGAGATCAATGTTTCCCTGATGTTGTTACCAACATCTTTAGCTATAGCTTTGTAGAACAGATCAAAGGTACCAGTCAGAAGATGGTACATGAAAATCCTCAGCATTACATTCAAATCATAGCACCGTGAAAACAGATATCAATAAAATAGGGACAACGGTCATGCTCTGTTAACAGGACATTTCTCCAGAACCAATGAAGCTACGATGCTGAACTGATTAAATGTTATCACTGGGTCAGTGAGGTTGCTAGTAGACTAACAGCAACACGGAAAGAGCTGCTGGAAAAAGTGCTGGGTGTGTTCTATATGTGACAACAAGCAGAAAAAGGAGCTGGGATGTCAAGACTCCTGCACACAGTTTCAGAAAACATTTAATCTACGTGGACCCAAACAGATCTGTCTGTGAGTTTTGGTTTTAAACATGCCAAACCCATAGGGGGCAGTGTAGCGCAATGCTACAACCTTTCTCAGAATCAGGTTGCTTCAAAACAACCACAGCTTCCTACTAGGAAGAAAACGTGGTGCCAGGAGTATCATTTGGTTAGACACCTATATAGGTTGAACTACTTTTAATCAGGTTATTAAAACACAAGATTATGTTGGTTGGGAATCAAGTATGTGGATATATTTGCCGCATTATTTGTGGCAGACTGTAAATGTCTGTTTTCCAACGTACACACACAAACACAAATAAGGATAATCACAAAATTGTCCTTATTATGGTGGGAGTTTTTTTTTTTAAATAATCGTTTTTAGTGATATTAAACAGTTTTTGTGTGGATGAAAAGCATGCATAAACTTTTTTTATTTTTTTCCCTAGATATGTGGCTATGTTTGGACTATGCCTAAACCAAGCTGTGGAGAGCCAAGAAGACTCAATGGTTAAAGTGAATAACAAGAAGTTTCAGCAAAATATTAGCTTAAGGGTGTGAAAATTTATGCATCTGGGTTGTTGCACCTTTCTATTTTTTTTACTAAAACAAATTTGTTTTCAGTTGGATTATACAGGATGTATGTCTCATTAATAAAGAAAAATAATTTATCACAGCCTTTTTTTTAAAGTCACAAAACCCGACATTAAAACATAGGTTTGGACACTTTTCAGATCTATTGTAACTATATGTCTTGAAGATAAATATTTAAATGAATTCAATAATTTCTTAATTTAAGAACAACTCTGCCTGAACATCAAACTTGGGTTCAAAGTCTCCCTAAAAGTCCACCACAACACTAAAAAGAGGATCTCAGATTCTCCAAAACACGCCTACATGAACCGACTTCAGCAAAACACCTTTTCAGAGGGACAATAATTACAACTGTTGCACATCTGGTAACATACAGCATAGTGTGTTTAAGAAGTTTGTTAAAGAGTCAGGGAATGTTGCTGAGCAGAAAGACAGCCCCAGGAAGGCCCATCTCTGGGCAGACTCTGCTGCTGGTGTGGGGCTGTGGATGGATGGCAGTGTTTATGTGCAGGGACGTTTTGCATCTGCATATTAAAAAGAACAAACAGCAAGATCCAGACTAAAAAACCTTGAAAAATCAGGTCAAGCAGTGTGTGTGTGTGTGTGTGTGTGTATATGTGTGTATTCAGCAAGCGCAATCTTGGTGAGACCTCTGGGGCTGCTCAGTGAGCTGTGGCCCCTGTTTGGCTCCGGTGACCGTTGGGTCGTTGTTGTCCAGAGTCTCTGTCATCCTCTCACAGATGATGTCCACCAGTCGCTCGAACGTTTGTTTCACGTTGATGTTGTCTTTAGCACTTGCTTCAAAGAACTCAAAACCTGTCAAATGTACATGGAGGAACCAAGCTGTTAAAAGTAGACAAGCGGTGAGCTCCAGTAGAATGTTCAAAGTGTCACTGTTAAACACAATACATTGACAGCCAGATCTTTTTCACTATTTATCAGAATACAATCACATGCTTTTATGTATTATATTGAAATCTTTTGTGATATACCAACTCAAAGTAACTTATAGTTGTGAAGTTAAAGGAAAATAACAAATGGTTGTCAATTTTTTTTTTTTTTTCAACCACAAAAAAAAGTAACAAGAACATTTTCAAAAACTCAATTGGAATATTGCTGGACTTTGACAAGGCTATTTTGATACATGGCTATATACTGATCTAAACTGTAGCTCTGGTTCCGTGTGTAGGGTTGATGTCCTGCCGAAACAATCGGATCTAATCGATTATTGAAATAATCCTCTAATTCAGTAATTGGGTAAACATTAATTGAGTATAAAGACTCAAAAAATGTCATTTGCTGAAAGAACCACCTCAGAGCAGCAATCAAGCCAAAATTGTACAAGAGATACATACATTCTTCATTTAAGAAAAAAAACCCTTGTCTGTAAATATGTTCTACCTAGAACAAGAGTGTCAAACTCCAATCCACATGGGCCAGTGTCCTGCAACTTTTCGACATGCCTCTGCTGCACCACACCCAAATATTAGGTCCTAAATTAATGACCTGAATTAGGTCATTAAGGCTCTGGAGAACTTTTCTACACAAGGAGGAGGTACTTAAGTACTTAAGCCATTTCATTCCAGTGTTTTGTAACTGTGGCACATCTAAAAACTGCAGGACAGAGAGGCCCTTGAGGACTGGAGTTTGACACCTGTGATCTAGAACGTCGCAAGTAATAGTTTTAGCGTGACCTGGTCCAAATTCTGTAAAAAAACATAAATAAAAATTTATCAAGCAACTTTTGCTTTCCATTTATTGATGAGTTCATTCAAAATGAATCATCAGACTGTATTGATGTTGAGTCCAGCAAAAAGGCCTGATCTGTTCATGTGTTGAAGGATTTTTGGCTGCAGATGATTCCTTTGCTACAGATCATCAAGTGTTCACTAAAAGAATGCTGTTGTTGAAGTTTGGGGAATAAAATGTTTATTTTCTTAGCTAACGGAAGGAATTTAATTATTTATATTTTTCAATGTATTTCTAACATTGCATAAAAAAGCTTAAGTGGTTAAATTAAAAATCTGCAGAGTGTGTCAACTTTTTTATCCAATTAATTGTCAGAATAATCACTAAATAAAATAATGCTTAGTTGCAGCCATACTTTAAAGTGCTGTGTACCGAGAGGTGCTAAAAGGGCCACATTACCAAGTTGCTCTGACAGCTGGCGCCCCCTGTCGGACGCCACCACCCGCTCATCCTCCATATCACACTTGTTTCCAACCAGGAGGACTTGGGCGTTGTCCCATGAGTATGTCTTGATCTGGGTTGACCTGTCAACACAAACACAAGGTTCCTTCATTTTCTTAAAGACTTCAGCGACCTTCCTGGGAAAGGATAAACACAGATTCTTCTATGAGGTACAATCAATAAATTAATTGATGACTCTCTGTGGAACAGACATTGTGATTAGCATTTTATGTATATTTTAATGTATTCTGCTTAACATGTCTGTTTCCAGAAACAGAGACCGGTGGAAGGTCGTCCAAGCAGCAGAGAGCTAATGAAAAACTGAAACACATAGTCACTACTTTCCTACAGATGTACATCTCAGGAAATTAGAAATCATAAAAAAGTTCAATATTTCTCCTCTCTCGTTTCAGAACGTGAAATTTGTCTATGATATAGATCCATTTTACATGGAGTGAAATACTTGAAGCCTTTATGTGTTTGTAACTTTGGTGATTATGACTTAAAAGATCATGAAAACCCAAAGTTAAGTATCTCAGATGGATCCTACAGATGTTGATCTGCTGGACATTCTCTGACTCAGGCCTCTCTTTGTGAAGCTCCCTAAAAATTCTTGAAGGGATTCTGCTGCTGCACCTTTTCCTATCCCACTTTTACCTTCCACTCAACTTTCTATGAATATGCTTGGATTGAACACACTGAACAACCAGCTGCTTCAGCCTTGACCTGCTGTGCTTTCCTCTCCTTGTGGACGGTGTCATGACGGACTTCAGGCCGTCTGTCCAGTCAGTAGATTGTGTAGCGTTTCTGCTGCTTGCAGGTTGTCAGTTTCACTATGAGATTCCAATTTTTGCCCTTTCATGATATTGCTAATTTTTTTTAGCAGCACATGTAGCCGTCTCTTACCAGTCTTGCACAGCATTAAATGACTCTTCGTTGGTGATGTCGTACATGAGGATAAAGCCCATTGCTCCTCTGTAGTAGGCTGTGGTGATCGTTCTATAGCGCTCCTGACCAGCAGTGTCCTGCACACACACGGAACCAAAACACACTCCATAGATTAATTCAAGCATAGATAGCTTGAATTAAGATGAGTGACTATAAAATAAGATAAATAATAATAATTAAAAAAACATCCAGCAGTAAAACCAAAGTGTGACTTTAACATTATTAAAGTTGAAATGTCTGAAAAATTAAACTGGAGACTCGTTATAACTTAGGAATGTTTTGAGACACTTTTGCGTTTATTAAATATGAAACATCTCTGATTTGAACAGTTTAATACATAACCACAAACTGACTGTTTGTATCTGACAAGTTAATGTTACATTTTGATAACTATTTTACAATTAGTGCAACTTATACTGAGGAGTGACTTATGTGTGAAATTATTAACACATTGTTATACCATATCACATGTCATTTTCACACTAAACCGCAAGAGGGCGCTCGAGGCCTGTGTTGATGATGTGTGTGGTAGAAGCCACCCCCGGAGTTAGTCAAGTTGTTTACAAGCAACACTGAAGATGAAGATTTAGCGATTTGTAGTGACATGGATGGATTGGTAAACTTGTTAGCATGTTATCTATGCTATAGTTATCTGAACTCTTAATATTTTATGTTAACATACCAGGCACGTTCTCAATTCATCGTTTGTCATGTAACGTTAGCATACCGTACAATTATTCAGCCTGTTGATGCCTCCATTCTATTTTTATTTTAAATTGCCTTTCAAGATGACATGTCTGCTGTTGATGTTGGATTTTATCAAATAAATTTCCCCCAAAAATGTGACTTATAGTCCAGAAAATACAGTACATATTTTACACCATCTCAAGTTCAATGTCAAAATCACATCCAAAACATTTTCAATTTCTTTGATTTAGCATGCATTAATAATATTATGACAGCCATAACTTATTTTTACTCTTATTATAATCTTAATGCAAGTAATTACAAAGTTTTCTGAAAAGAAACCAAGAATAATAAATAATTCTAATTATTTGATACCAGTTACAGTTACTTGTTTTACTTGTAAGCATTCCTACAAGTAAACCAATGTTAATGTAAGTATTTTACTTTGGGTTTTATTCAATTTCTCAAAATGTTTAGACTTCATTCTTTAAAACTTTTATGGTTTGAAATAAGGAATAGTCTCAAATATTTTTATACATCTTCAGGGTGGAAACTTACTTCCTCTTTTTTCCAGGAAATCTGCTCTTTCTGTTTCATAACTCTGTCTGGCAATGATTTCTTATGATTAAATAGAAAAAAGAAGTAGAATTAAAGCAAAGTTTGCAGGAGATAAAAACAACACACACATTGAAGTTTAAGTCTACTGTTGGGTCGAGATGTCACTTGTGTGATTAATTTTAAAGGTAACTTCATTTATTGTAATTTTTAAACTAAAACCTCCAGCATGAGGAAGTGGGATGATCTCAGGTTTTCTTGATACAATGTATCTATGTTATCAACTAGATTTTTATAATAATCACATCTTTTATCATATTAAAGGTGTTATTTGCACAAGTTATTGCACAAGTCAATATTCAATGTGTTCATGGGAAACCCTAAAGTATCATTATATCTTTCCTCATGTTTAATTATTGTACACAGACATATTTACTTAATGATTTTTTTTCTCAGAAACTACCAGTAAAAGCAGTCTAGTAAAATGCAATGAAATTGTTTTTAATCTGTATTTTAATACTATACTATTTTGAAAGTTCCATTGATGTGCAAAAACAAACTCAAGTATTTATTTAACGCGTGCGAAAATGAGTTGTTGGTACAGATTTTCCAGGAAAGATTGTGTAATCACTTGACAGATTTGGGTGAAAAAAAGAGAAAGAAATCAGTGCAACTTTAATGTCAACAACAGGCAACAGATCTGTATATCCATTAGCAACCTTTCCTCCTGTCTTCAGTTTTTGATTTACAGGCTTAGCTAAATACGAACTGAGAAGTCAGTTCGGATCTAGCTGACTTCTCAGCTAGAATGCCAGTGAAACTATTTAAAGTTTCATTGGTGTTTATCTGTGACCCATCAAACCTAAAAATCCAATCTTTTCCAAATCATTGATTGCACCAAACATCTGTGTTTCAGAGGAGCTGCTGGGGAGAAAGTCAGCCCATGTATTACAACAAGAAGATGACGCCATCTTCTGACAGACTCAAAAGTTTACTGACCAAAGGCAAAGCTGCAGACATTTTGTCTTTGTTTTAAAATAATAGTGGAATTCTGTTTCATATGTGTGCAGCATGATGCTGCCTCTGCTTGTTCGAAATGAAGGACTTCTCACAACTGGAAGGTTAGAAAAAAACAACAAACTTTTATATAAATATACTGCTGGGTTGCAGACACATGACCTAGATGATGTGCAAAATTCAGATGGGGATCTCACTGTGATTCAATGTAAATTGGATCATAGCGAGTAGCTAATGCCGTAAATGGGCTGGTATAGACGAGGCATCTCAAAAAAATATGTGTATATTTAGGATATGATCCATATTGACTCAGTAAAAAAGACTTGTCATATAATCTTGAGGACTTACCCGGCATTGAGGCATAACTAACCTGGTGCTGCTACGATGCGCCAGATGAAAGTTTTCAAAAGCCTGAAGCATACAATTATTCTATTTCAGTTTGGGTCAAGCATTTAGGATCAAAAGAAGCATTAAATGGCTCTCCACTCGTTTCTGCCCGGGTTGGTAGTGAGTTGTGTTACTTTAAGTAATTAGTCTGTGATAACAATGCTATCGCTAATGCTAATAACAAGCTAACCCATGTCATTTTTATGTGCTTATAAATAATTTGTTTAGCTTCTGTAAACCCAAATTCATGCTGAAGTTGTATATTAATGTTGAGTCACATTGCATTATACAATGTAGGTCAACTATTTGCAGCGATCTACAGAAACCACATTAAAAACATGGTTCAACCAAGCTAGCGCAAAAATTATATATCTTATCTTACACATGAATGCTTGTCTGTCTAAGAAAATGTCCAATAAAATATTTGAAAGTATATTTTAAACAATGTGATAGTTGGTGGGCGCTGAAAACTCTGGCATTGTTAGCTTTCACACCTCCTGCTTTTAGCAGAGATTGTTGATCCACTTTTCTTGTCTTTTTGCTGTAAGTCTTTGAAAATTAAGCCCTTTGTGCACCTCTAACACAAAAATAACGTTTATCTTTCCCTCTATTAGAATGGCTGGAACACACAGGACGCAGACTTTAGGCAAATCTGAATGGTGCTCCTCAAACCTAGAGTCCTCACCCAGATCTGTAGTTTTATCCTCTTGTCGTTCCTATAGATGGTCTTGACCTTGAAGTCGATTCCCACCGTGCTGACAAACGCCGGCGTGAATGAGTCATCTGCATAGCGGAAGAGGAAGGAGGTTTTTCCCACGCTGCTGTTCCCAATGATGAGGATTTTAAACATGTAATCAAAATTCTGGTCCGAGGATTCCTTCTGTCCGTATGTCGCATTTGCAGACGCCATCTATACATGAACAAACAGGCAACAATTAGCACCTGAAGTTTACATACTTAGGAAACAATAAGCCATCTTTCAAACAGAGACCACACAAAACAGGAATACAACAAGCACATGCTCCAGTTATGTCACAGAGGATCCACTGACTCCAGCTGTTTTCATTGTTTCTATTTGTTCTCTCCAGACTTTCTCTGGGACTTTACCGTCTGAGTTTGAGGTAGAACATGGAGACATGGCCAGAAGCGTGGGCCAGAACATAACAGTGTTGTGTTCTGCAAACTTTGCAGCTTCAGTTTTTGTGCCGACATATTATAGTTAGATCATTGTGTTTCAGATTAATTCAGAATGAATCCCAGTTTACATTTTAAACTTTGTAGCAAGACTCACTTGTTCATGTCAGTTAATTTTCCATCCGTACAGTTATGATATCACATCATCAAAACAGGTGATGCTGCGAAAAACTGTTATAAAGGAGGAACAAATATGCTTCAAAGAGAAGGCTTTTGGATTTCCATGAGCATCTAAGCTGGCACCAAGCTATCTATTCCCCAGGGTGCACTACAGAATCGGGTTGCAGCAGAAGGGTGTGAGTTCATCTGCACATGTAGGGGTGAGGGGGTGAACAGTTTGGACAACAGCCGTGTGATGAGAAGCAGCAAAGATGGCAATTCTGTCCAAGAAGACAGAAAAAATAAACAATAAAATTCTGCAGAAAGCAGAGGCATCATCTCTGTCCTCAGAGAGAAACTTCTGATCCGCCTCCAGCATGATGGAGCACCATGTCATAAGGCAAAGTGAACGAAGGTCTCAAAGCTCTGATAATCCAACTTCAAGCACCAAGGAGACAAGAATGGACCCCCATCACTCAGGATGCAGTTCAGCAGCTGAAATCCAGCAAAGCACAGAGTCACACAAGTTAGGAAAAGTGGTGACTCTGTAGAGTCAATTTTTTTTAATGTGATTCATTTAAAAAATGCTTGAGACTCAATCTATGGAAAACATGAACAGGCTCGGTATAACCAAGGCAACCTGCACCCATGTTGGTGATAGATGTTTTGAGGGAGAATAAATACTCTCTGTGTGACTGAGAGCAGCCCTCCGCCGTCCTCCCTTTCCCAGCCTGGAGTTCTTTAGCGTCCCAGCAGTCAGACACAAACCGCACACCTTCACCTCATGGAGGATAAGAGGGCGGAAGTAGAAGAGCTTAACAGACTAAGCATCGACTAAACTGTCCTATCGTCCCCCATCCAGGGATGACGCGAGCCTCAGCCGGACAGGCCAAGTCGCTGGTAACATGCTTCACAATGCTGTAAAAACAAACAAAAACATAAACGGAAACATCGTTTCATTCATCTCTGTTATTCCAGTGATTGCTTCTGATCTTCCTCTCCTAAGTAAAACGGCCTGAATCCCATAACCATCCAGTCACAGAGCTTAGCTTGAATTATGTAGCTGTACTCTCAAAGTTAGCCCGAAACAAGCCCACCGCTTTATGACGGTCTGTTCCATGTTACTTACCGCCGTTCAGCGTCGATAATAAACACTACAGCGTTAATTACAACAAAGCAGAAAGCTGGTAAATGGCTAATTGAGTCCAGCTATAGTTAAATGTGACAACAGGAGCTAGCTAAGCATCACCAGCTATGTCAAATGAAGGTTACTCTTGCTTATTAACAACTACCTAAATCACTGACCTCGTAATGGATAAGCTCCGTTCTTTATGTTTCCGCTGTTGTAATGAACACAGCCCCGCTACTCAAGATAAGCGCAGGGTTTACCATGAAACGGGTGATTTTCCCCTTAGCTTTCCTGCAGCGACTAGTTCAGAGCCCAGCGTTGCACCTGCACGAGCAGAATGTAAGAGTTATTGGCAGGACAGCTGACCAATCAGAGCAGAGACTTGGATGACTCACCTTTACAAACCCCGCCCCGTTTATGCAGGAGTCTCCGGTATGGACCTTAACCACAGTGGCCGCGTTTCATTGGCTGAAGCCCAATCTGCGTGGGAGCGGCTCCACGTGCGTGGCCGTCTCACAAACACTAGCATTGTGGACTAGCAGACCGGCAGAAAATTTTCGCATCAACAATCGAAAAAGAATGGTTCTCCATTGCCAGTGGAGTATCTATACTGGTGATGTAAGGTATCCTGATCGTACTAGTGGTAGTAAAATTTCACAGATTTCCAAAATCAGAAGCAGAATGCCTTGCTTGGATCAAAGCTTGTGCACGACCGCATGAGCGCCACAACCTTCATAGGATCAACAAGAACAAAGGAGTGTGTGCTGGTGTAGCCTAAGTATTATTGATTTGCTTTCTTTCTGTCTGAAAAAAAGAAAATCAATAATAAACAGATCAATCATGAACACCTGTTAGCTAAGAACACCATAATGGCTGTACTGATACTAACTCTACACATTGAATCCTGTCTGCTACACAGTCTTACATTAGCTAAACACATCAATATGCAATGTGCATCTGACATACATTAAAGACTTTATTTTCGCAGATAAAGCTTTGGACTGAACTGTTACTCGTGTTAGACACGCTAGCACCAAGTACGGTGTATCAGGCCGATGCACACAAACATTTGCCAACAAACAGGAATCACCCTCTGATTTCAAAGTAACCTACAAAACGATGAATGCCTGATTTAACCAGCCTTACCACAGTTATATTGACGATATGTTTTCCTCATCGACCGAAAGCATTTTGCTGTGACGTGCATAACGTTGGAGGCATCGCGTGGCTCAAACACCTTAATCTCATCCAAAAAAGATGACTTGAACTTGTTAGTTCCTCTGTCCAGTGTTGTAGCTGATATTTGGTGAAAATCCAGCAGAAATGATGCATTAATCGACTCAGAAATACTCTGCAGAGAATCAGTCCAAGTGGAAGAGCCCATGTTTACATAGAAACAAAGCGCCGCGAGGCTTTGTTTGTGAGACTTGCGGCTACGTGAGATTTTCCATCTTGGTAAAGAGACTGAAGAAGACTGGATTACAGATTACAGTATCCTCAAAATCCAATACATTTACACGTCTTAATTACCGAAAACCGATTAAACCAAAAGTAATCATACTAATTTAAATTAAACTATAAACATTCCAATTTAATCCACACAATTCTGAAATGTAGTCATTTTCACTGTTAAATCGGAATTGGTAAAAAAATAAATAAATAAAAAAATCTCTATTTTAGAAAACCAATCAGCAATCCCCTCGTAGCAATCCCTTGGATTTGAAGAAGGTGAAACCTCTGGACTTAGCTGCTTATTCTACCGGTCCCGTCACTCAGACTTGGATTTAGTGGTAGATGATTAAAGGATGGATATTTTTTTCTTTTTCTTAAAAATGTTTTTGCCAGTGAAAACCGGGCATTGCAAATGCAAAGAAACAAACCTCATCCTCTTAGCTAGACTGGTCTGTCTTGTGGTCTGAGGAACAGAGGTGAACTGGTGACTGGGTCATAGGCCAAAGCTCACTGATGCAAATGGAGATTCGTCACAAATGAGAGGTGGTGATGTAGCATCTGACTTCCCCTGATCTCAATCTAATCCTTGCATTCGTTGGATGTGCAAGACCAAACCATTCCAAAAAATGGAGGCCAGGCCTGTTAGCTTACTGGACTGAAATAATCTGCTGCTAAGATTTTGGTACCAGATACCACAGTACACCCTGACTGCCTCCTTAGCTTGCCCTCAGAGTGTAAATGCTGCAGCAAGGCTGCTGACTAAAACTATCAGAAGAGCACACATAACTCTCCCTGATCTAAATACATTCTGGACCTTTTGGATCCTCTAACTTCTTCTAGCTTTGTTCTAGATAAAGTTGGCAACTCGCTATGTTGTCAAATGTTGACAAAATACTGAGTGTTTTCCAGGCACATTTTATAGCACAGTCAAGTAACGTCAGTTGATATATATTTATTTATATAATAAATAAATATATTTATTTATGACCACCTTTGCGAGTGTAAAAAAAAAAGCATGTCTTTAAAGAGGTTTTGTCTTTATTGGGAAGTTGTAGTTGGAAGGAGGAGTAACACACCCAGAGTTAAACAGCAGAGTTTGGATTGTCAAAACTGCAGCTTCTCATCACATCATTTATGATCTGTGCATAAACACAGGCCACAGACGACAGTATGTTTCTATCTTCATGGTGAACTGACGTCTCTAATCAGCACAAATACTGCATGGTCATCATAAACCATATGTTGAGCTCAGGGCAAACAGAAAGACAGAAAACACAGGAGAAAATCTGTCACACACTCACATCTGCAGAAAAAGCAAAAGATTTGGCAAAAAAGAAAGTTGTACTATTAACAGATTCAAAAGAAACGAGAGAAAACAAAATCTGAGTAATAGTCACAGTTTGTCTCATTCAACTTGAATGCACATAAGCCTTTATAAAGGCACTGTCCATTCACTTCACTGTGCTAACAACTAGCACAGAAAAAATACATTGCACATGGATCTCTGTGAGGGAAATACAAAATCACTTAGAAAGAAGACAGGTGTAATCATTGCATATTGGTGTGCTGGTTAAAGTTATGTTAAATAGTCCTTAGTGTTGAAGGCACGCTTAAGAGTTGGAGGGTTTGGTGTTGTTTAGGATTTGTAGACAGAGAATATATTTAACCAGAAAAATAAAGTATCAAATTACAATAAGGCTTCAATAGAAACTTGTAGCTTATTCAAACATTAAAACATAACTTACTCTTTTAAATGGTAATAAAATAAAACAAATGTAACACAATCCTAATTATTAAGTAAGCTATAATGAACTCTTCATGTGGTTTGAATCCTTCAGACAAAGTTGCACATTTCAATTTAACACAATTCTTTTTCTCTACAGTTCTTCAAAGAAGTCCCTGTGACACCATCAACACCATAACACATGTAGTGGTCCAGCCCTTGCAATTAAACCACCAACTATAACAGACAAAAACAGTAACACCATCATGTTATACATGTTTTACGCGAACTGGAAGTGCAGAACTGTAATAGTACCATTCAAAGTGCATCTGATTTAACAACAACAAAAAAAATCAACCCAATCACCTTATCACAAAAAAAAGACTGTTTTAAGGAAACATCAGATTCAGTGATCTGAATAGGAGTTAGAACAAAATGACCACAGACATTACGGTCCGGTTGGCACACGGAGCACTACAATCAACCAGCTTTATCAGCTGCTGATGGAAAGTAGCCGGTGGCAAAATGGAAAGTACAGTACTACTTGTGTCATACTTGCTTGGCACTTGTTTGGTGGCATTGATTGCTTCCCTCCAAAGAGCAAAATATTGACCTGTGAGAGGGAAAAAAAGAGGAAAAATGTGGCATTGGCAACTCTCCCTTGGTTACCCCCTGGGTTTTTACAGCTACATTGATCCTATTTGTTGAGTCATTTAAAAACACAGTCATCGAACTGCTGTCTGACTAAAACGGATGTGAATGTGGTGCTAAAAGTATTCAAAGCTGGTAATTTTTTTTTGTAGTTTCTGCTTGATATCTGCAGATCGCTCTTTGTCATAAAACAATTTATGTCATTTTTGACTTAAACCCTTAAAAAATCACTAACAGGGCTTTACCAGTGTAATAAAATCCACATAAAACTAATTTTGAGCCAAACATCTTGAATGCACAATTTTGTAGGAGCAGAAATAATAAGAACTGTACAAGAAAACTCCTGATACATTTTGAATGGAAAACCCTGCCTCAGTACCGGACAATCATTTCTGTTTTTTCGACAGTAGAAGGCAGCATCTGCCTTCCCTGAAAGTCTTTGGGTGTAATTCCTGAACAGCCCAGCAGTGATGCAGGCTTTGTTTCTTAATTCAGAATGAAAATGTGCTACTTTAGGTTTATAGAAGGGGGTGAAAAAACCAAAAAACATTATACCTGTCTGATGAACACAACAGAAAGCATGCTGCATCTCAAGCAAAAACAAGTGTTGGTGTGCCAGTATAGTAACTGTGAAGTAGTTAATGAAAACATGGTACATTTAGTTCATATTACACACATTTGTCTGCATACTTGTCGTTTTACTGTAATAACTTTATTCCTCTTTGTTCGGTTTTTACTGACTATTCAAATAGAGAATAAATGGAGAAAAGAGAGAAGATTATGCTACAACCTCCTGATAAAAATCAGGCAGAATAGCACTCTCCTTCTAATCTGCATGGAAACATCTATGAAAGGACCTTTTTATAGTTCTTCATCACTTTCTCAGTT
Organism: Poeciliopsis retropinna; assembly: GCA_010277075.1. Taxonomy (NCBI): domain Eukaryota; kingdom Metazoa; phylum Chordata; class Actinopteri; order Cyprinodontiformes; family Poeciliidae; genus Poeciliopsis; species Poeciliopsis retropinna. The sequence goes on from VMRM01000021.1 coordinate 9,650,131, forward strand.
TCATCACAAATTCTCAGAAGACACCTCAGTCTTTAGTTTTAGACTTTTGACTGACTGGTAGAGCTATTTTTTTTTTTTTTTACTTCTTATCCTCATTATATGAAAACAAAGAAGACAACAGACAGGTAGGAAAGTTGCTTTGTGTCTTTCATGGAACAGTGTTCAAACCTGTCAGCGTTTTTTTTTCAGTGCAAAGAACCATCCTCATCCTTCACACAAATATCTGCACTTGAGGAACTTCACACTGTCACCCTGGTGGGGGAGACTTGGAGAAGGATGGCATCCGTTTGAAGTGAAGGAAGAACAGTGACAGAGGACAAGGCACTGATATCAAACTGAGTGAAACAAAGAAGATCTGAGGGGGAGACGCTTGTGGCTGGTGCTATGTGCCGAGTCTGAAACGTGGGACCACAGAAGGGCCTTCTGGGTCTGTTTCTCTGTTTTCTGCCATATCCTTCTCAGAGTCCAGAGAAAATGTTCTGCCCGAGTCACTGGTGAGGATCTTGTTGAGCCGTCGAGTCGGTATGGATCCAGAATCAAACGCACTGCTGTGTTTGGTTAGGCTCCTGCTACCCTTCTCCTCTCTTGGTGAGCCTTCCGTGTCAGACTCACCCTCTTCCTCTAAAGTCAGCACAAACTGGAACTTCTCAGTCGTCGTGGAACCCGGGCCCTCGCCGGGCGCAGAGGCTTCCTCCAGAGAGCCCCTCCCTCCCTGGCCGTGGGGCCTGGGCGAGGGACTGCGAGGGATCATGCTCTGGTACCACTCTCTGTTGTCCTCCAGCGTGTCCAAGATCTCCTGAGCGTCAGGGTGCACTAGGTCAGCCCACGTCTCCCAGAGTGGATGGACGATGTAGTCAATGAAGCCCACCTGGAATACACATGCTGTCAGTATGATCTGCTCGGCCGAGCACCCTGACCGAACTAGAGCTACTCTCCCTACCTGGTTCTTCTCTATGGAGGCGTTGTGTTTGTCACACATGGGGCTGATCTCCATTCCTTTGTCTCTCTCCCTGTCGCCCTGAGTGAAGAACTCCACCATAATGCGGTCAGTCCACTTACGGTACAGTTCAAGGGGTTTGGTGGGATTGCTCAGATCCGCGCAGTGCACCATGTTCTGAAGAACCTGCATGAAGAAATCAGCGGAAGACTCAATAAACACAGCACTTAAGAGAAGTATTCAGATCTCTTCATCTTTTTTTACATTTTCTGACATTACAAGCTCAGACTTTTGTGGATTTTATTGGGATTTTCTTGGGACAGCCCAACACGGATCAGTGCATGATTGTAACATCACAGACTGTTTTGTGTTGATCTATCACATAAAAAACCAGCATGAATACTTTGGAAGGACCTATAGAGTCACACAAGTTTTTCATCCAAATGTCTTTCATCCAAAACTATTAATGTGCTGCAATAAAAGGAAAAAAGAACCACTTGAGTTAGGCATGTTTCTATGAGAGAATCAACCAGGCTTCAAAGTATGATTTTGTCAGATGTTGACGTTGTGCTTGGTTATAAAAAAAACAGGAATTAGACTTTGCAAACTAGAATGGACCACACATCTCAGAAAAATAGAGAGAGATTTTCAGGAACAAATTGTATCATGTCAGTGATGTTTATGTCTGCAGAGATAAAGAAATACAATTCTAATGCACACCTGCATAGAGGGAGTTGAATTTTGCCATTTCCATGAACCTTTTCTAAAGAGATTTTTCACAATGTGCAATTAAAACACAGAAAAATTACTGCATTCTGCTTTTCTTTCTTTCCTTGTTTCTTCCTCACTTCTGTTGTTAGGAAGCATTTCTCACCTGTATGCGGTCTGAATAGTTGTCTAGCAGGAGAACACCCAGATTGGTTACTTTCTTTGTCTCCACCATGGTTTTTAAGTCTGCTAGTAGGTTCATGTGTTTTGACATGTCAGTGGCCAGCACCTGCAAGCACATCAATCTGATTAAATTACACCTGAGAGGCAAAACTCTCTAAAAATAAAAAAAAAACAGCAGCTAAACTGAGCGGGTTGAGAAGTTGTCGTTACCATGTCGATGACCATCTTGCGCAGAGACTGTCTTTGTTTTTTGCTAAGGTTCTGGAAGATGTCACAGTTATCCTCTTGCAGAAGCTTAAAACCCACAGCCAAGTGATGGTTCTCCAGCACTGACAGATCATTGTACATCAGGGCCAGCTCAGAGTCTAATGGACACATCAAAGACAATGGTAAGGATGGAAAAAACACCTTGTCCAAATCAAACTCGCACTATCTTTGTGGCATTATGTAAACTCACTGGTGTTAATGAGAAACTGGTTGGAAACTCCAGGGTGATCCACATCGTGGATGGAGCTGGCAAACAGTGCTGCCAGAATCTCCAGATCAGTAAATACGGCCTTACAAAGCCAAACAGTAGAGTCAACAAATATTAGTGATGGATGAAGCTCGGCTTTGACATATCCTACTGTTCATGTTTCTGTCCAGCTGTACCTCCAGAGCAGGGGTGGACAGCAGCACGTGCGTGGACTGCACCACATCTGCAGCATGGATGTTGTTATGGTAAGCCACGTCAGAGCGGTAATGATCCTCCAGTGTCATCGTGAAGTTAATAAAATGGTCTGCAGGAATCTTGAATGTTTTCAGCAAATCACGCTCCTACAGAAGCAGAACAAAACAGACACTGGCTCAGAGGAGGTAGAGACGCCAGTTATGTGGTGAAATGTAAAAAGACATTTAATTGATTTAGTACACCATGCCATCATCTGAGGAAACAGCATCTGAGGTTTTCCTATAACTTTGGGCACCTGAAAGACTGTGTACATTGTGACTGTCAGTGGGCGTTTTCCAGAGTACTCTGCAACCTTGAAGATGTCGAGTCCCCATCTGTCAATGTCCTCAAGCTCCTGCCAGGGTTAAGATAGGTTTTACTAAATAACATGAAATATCCAAGGTTCAGTGCATTGTCCCCATATCTAGAACAAGTAAGTGATGAACTTGTACCTTTGCGAGGAACTCCTCCTGACTAACATTGACCCCAAAGCGAGGGATGGTGGAGGGAATGAGGCTGTGGGTGGCCTTCTTGACGCCACTGATCTGGGACATGGGACGCTTCTTTTTGTCTTTCTCCTTGGTAGTAGGAGACATAATGTCCATGTCATCTGGCTTCTCTGTTAAAATAGGTTGGACACAATAAGTTCAGGGATTTCTCAGTAATCATATGAGAAAGTATACAGTCATGGTGCCTTATGAGATTCATTTGTATTCATATATTTTCTCATATTTTGTCACATTACTAAAACAAATTTTGTGTTTTTTATCACATAAAATCCCAAAGAAATTCACTAAATGACATACAACTATGAAGAGTGTACAGCTCTGTGTGGTATAAACAGTAAGCCCTTTTTACTCTGAAACCCAATGAGTTTAGTCTCAGTATGCCTGTTCTCTGAAGGCCTCATGCAAAACAAAACAGGTTGTGTAAAACAACGCCGTACATCATCCTGAACACTCCACTCCCTCTTTAACACATGATGATAGCAGCATCATGCCAAGAGGAGTCTTGTCTTAACCTAGAAAAAGAAGTTGCCATCAGAGATGGCCACCTGGAAGAAAACCTCCTAGAGGCTGCAAAATGATTGAAACAGAGTAAAAGGTTCACCTTCAGGCAGAACATACAGCCATCAGAACTGTCCTTGTTCATTTTCTGCAAACAGAAATATTTCCAAATCACCTTAGTTAGAAAGGTGTAAAAAGTGTAGGGTAATGGTTTTTATGGCCAGCTGACTAGCAGTGAGCAGCAAGTGAGAGAGGAGCAGGATTGTGAAACAGTCTGTTTTTAGTAGCAACGAGGATTTTAACACAACTGCAATAGATTAGAATGGTCCAGTCAAAGTCCAAGTCTAAACTGATGTCCACGGATACCTTTCTTCCAGCTTGAGCTATGGCGCCAAAAAGAATGTGCAGAAAATGTCAGTTCATTTCTGGTTCGACAAAGTATTGACTGAAAGAGGCTGAAAACTAATGAACACCACAGTTTTACTAGATGTCCACCGATAAAACAGCCAGCTGATAAATTTGCCCCAATTTCCTGAACTTTGAGAGTTAAGCAATCAAATGATACTTGTGAAACTGATCTTATCTTCCTCTGCAAAGATCTGAAAATCAGCTACTGCCATGAGGAGAGAGGTGACTGCCAGTGACCCCACTGTTGACAACTTAACCAATCTGCTATATTTAGCAAAAATCATGGACAACACTGACCATCCTCTCTATAAGACTGACTTAGAAAAACAGTGTCTTCAGTCACAGACTTCTTCAAACCGCTGTAACACAGACTGCTACAAAAGATCTTTATTGCCAACAGTCGTCAACATCTACTGTAACTCTTTGAAAAACTTTGAATTAACATGAGTCACAACATTTAATTTCCCTTTGGGAAATTCAGTTCAAAAGTGGTTTTGAACTGAACTTAATTTTAATTGAATTAAAACATATGGATGTTTGTAGTTGTAAAGTGACAAAATAAGAAAAGATTAGTATACACATTTACCTGGAGCAGCCTAAAAGGAGAAGCTACTTACCGAGAAAGGTGCTGGAGATGAACTCAGACACCTGGTTCCCAGAGCGGCTGGTCTCTGACAGCTGACTGAGCTCTCGGTTCAGCATTCTCTTGAACTAAGGACAAGCAAAAGAAGCATGCGTGAGGCGCATCAAACAGAACACAACAAGTTGGTTCAGTTGGACTTTTTCAGTAATGAACTAAAACAAAGGCTTTTCTGGAAAATAACATACAAACAAAACCTGTTCAATGTGATCAGCTGAGAAAAATAATGACAGGTTTGCAAAAGGTTGCAAAGATGCTATGCACAATGATTGATGCACTTTGCAGAAAATCAACAGAATATGTTTAAGAAAAATCTGTCTTATGTTTCATCCATGGTGTCTTCTCAGCCTGTAGACAAGTAACACTAAACCCAGGTGCAGTCTCACCTGGTCACCCTCCACCCTCCTCTCACCTGAGCAAACATCAATGGCGTAGAGATAAAAGAGTTCACTTCTGGCATCTCAGCACAAAGTTGCGGATAGGAGCCGATTAAAAAGACAAAAGTTTCTTTCTCCTTCTGATTAGCAGAACATCCTGCTTAAATCCAGCTCAAAAAGAGAGCGCAGCAGTTAGTTTGGCAAAGCTGTGAGCAGCGCCATAGAGGCTGATGTCAGAACAAAAGGATGGAGCTGCAGCCAAGGGAATGCAGAGGGATGTGAAGCAGAGGAACTGCTGCGCTGCACCATGTGTGTAAACAGAGGCAAGAGCTACTCCAGTGTCCGCCTCCTTCAGAAAAAAAAAAGTCTAAGAATAGCAGCCACTGGGGCAGCAGCTACAGCTACAGCTACAGCTACAGTTAGGGAATCAATGGGCCATCATTGGAGAGGAGATGCACGGAGTAGATAGGGCAGATGGAAGCAGGGATTGCGAGGTGCACCATGTGCATTGAGTGTAAAGAAAATATGAGCGGAAAACACTGAATGGATGTTGCAGGGATTGTATCTGGGTTGGCTGTTTATCTTGTTTTTAGACCTGGACTGGGGTGTGTTCCAGGTATGTAGGGTTTTGGAAGAAATCAGCTTGCACTTCTTTTTCTCTCAGTTATCTGTGACTACTGTGTTCTTATTGTCCGATTGATTGATGCATGTCAAGCTGTTAAATTCAATAAAGAAAATTGGAATAAAACAGGCCTATGTGGTTAAATGCAAAAAAAAAACATAAAAGTTCAGTTGCATTTATAGTAAAAGAATTGTTCAGCGTGATTGTGTGTGTGCGTGCGCGTGTGTGTGCGTGTGTGTGTGTGTTTAAAGGTTTGATAAACCATAAAACGCCATTCTTAATATCTGATTTGAAACCAAAATTCCCACAAAAAAACTACATTTTAGCAAAAATCTTAACAAAAGGTGTGCTTACTGTGCAGACCGATGATGCAGCACATTCAGGTCATAGCCTGTTTGAAAGTGTGTTGAAAGTTTCTGTGATTAAATCAGGACCAAGCACTTTGAGACCTTTTCAGATTTTAAAAAAAATTGGTACCATTGATTAAAACTTCAGCAATCCTTGTTTGACAGGCATGCCTTTAACTTGTTGAGGAAGATATCATTCTTTCAGTTGTGTTTTGTTGCCAAGACGAAGAACACCCTGTCCCACGCCATGGTGATGCAGAAATACAGACCAATCCATCTGCCACTTCTGTCACCAAGTCCCATCAAAATGGCTTGTACAGACATACAGAGTTGAATCTATGTCGCTTAATCTGAAGCGAATCTGTTTACTTTTTCTGCACATTATTTTTTTCAAAGAATGATTGCATTGTTTTGATACATCCGATTGTAATGCACAGCTGGAATCTGATTATTTTAAACGGCAACCAGATACACATGTTTCCTGAGCTCCTTTACAGAATATGAGCTCTGTAGCTAGCTGCATAAAGAAAGTAGAGCCAACTCTGTTCAAGCTCTTGACAGGTGTCTGTTTCGCTAGTCACTCTGGCCCTGTCCAGACCTGCAGGCTGTTAGTGAGTTAGAGGCGGGGTTCTGTTAACCTACCTTGTTGGAAGCCATCTCACTGACAGAGTGTCGAGTTTTCAGCGTGTCTAGTTGATCCAGACACCAGTCCAGCTCATCCAAAGTCTCTATGGCCAGCTGCTGGTGAGGCTCCTCTGTTCCAGATCAGAACAAGCAGGCATTAAGGCACCAAGAGCTTCTTTTTATACAATATTAATACATCAAGAGATGCAAATACACAAATTATTTAATTCCCTTTTTAAAAAGGAAAACCAATATTTTTCTTGCCTAAAGTGTAATAACAGCAATCTTTTAGTTAATGTTTGATCACTTGTAGCAGAAGATGCATCTACAGCTAAAAAATCATTCTAACATGAAAAGGTCAAGTTCGGCTAAGCCAGACTTGCTCTGGATGCTTCCACTCATCCCCTCCATGAGACCCTGAGACCATGGAGGTCATGGGTTCATCTGGTTGGCATCTGGCAGGAGATTCTGTAGCATCTGTTGCAGAACAGCCAGAATCAGAAATAACTGTCTCCCACTGGCCATCAGACTGTTCAACAATCCCATCACTAAAACTGTCTGAGACTGCTTGAAAATATTACGTTATATATATTTAGCAACCCATTACTATTTGTTTATTATGTAATTATAGGCACACTGGTGTGCTCCCGTGGCCAAGCGATGATATTTCATTGCCCATTTTACTTACGTTTCTTTGAGGAATGACAATAAAGTAAGTCTAAGTCTAGTCATATCAGCTCTACAATTTATATAAGAGCACCGAAATAGACAAACAAATTTAAAGTACTGACTCAGGGGGTTCAATACAAATGTATGCCACACTTCTCAGAACTGTAGTTGATACAAAAATAAGAAAATCATAAACAATTTTCCATCCGCTTCATAATTATGCAGCAGCTTCATAAAATCTCAATGCAACACATTCAATTCCACATATGACAGAGTGACAAGGTTTTTATCGGCAAGAATTATATTTTTAAACAGCTCATGCTTTCTTACAACAGGACAAAAGTAAGTACTGTTAATGTATTGATTTCTCTGGTTCAGTCACTGATCAGTGGGTTTCCTCCACTGAGGCTCTAATCATGGGTGACATTTATTCATCTATTAAACACTATGATGTTGTACCAGTAACCTGCAGGCTCAGCTCCACAATGAAGGTGCTTCCAGCTCTAAATCATTTAGTCCAATGTGAATTATTGGATATTGATCAGCAAACGGCCCTCTCTGACAGCGGCACAAACCTGCAAGACTGGTCTTACACATTGAGGGTGGGTTGCTTCCTGAGGAGCGCGTCCTACAGAACAAACACAGAGGCTGATGTTAGACTGATCTCAGCGTGATTATGACGTGAAGTCAGTAGAAAACAGAGCCATGGATATCCACCCATGGCCACCTACTTGCTGGCTGCTCTGTCTTGCTGTCCAGTTATGAGGGCAAAATTACTTCGGACTGTCCTCAAGCTGGCAAGAACCTAAGGACAGAAACAGGAAGTTAATCAAACGGGACATGTGTAAGCCTGCTGACAGAACAGATTTCGCCTCGTCCTCTATGTATTTAATTTATTGTTTTACACAATTAAATATGACCCTGTACTGAATCGCTGAGCTCACTTTGATGCCATTGCTTTCATCCTCTCAGCTGACATTTAGCACAGAGGCATTCCTCTTTCCTCGTCTGGTGTTTTCACAGCATCACTAGCTCTCCTCTGCATTGTGACTGTCCTTCTATCAGGAGCTGACAACTGACTCAGCGTGAAGAGAAGGCCTCGCAGAGTATCGCATGTCCAGGAGTGACCCTTTGGAGGGCACACAGCCTGACATGCAAATCTGAAACAGCATCACCCGGCAGTATTCGATTCATCATTCTGTCAGAGTGTAAACTGAGCGCAAGCATGATGCATGTCCCACACAAGAGTCAGGCAACACCAGCAGGAGGTCTGGTTCTGTCGCAGAGCCAGCCGCCTGGCCCGGAGCGGAGGGCTGTTCCACTGCAGTGCTCACACACCAGCTGGCTTTGCCTGCATCACTCACTGCTGGCTGGAGTGTGTGGCTTCAAAAATATGGATTTGTGGGCAAACAGCATCAGCAACAAAACTGCTGCTAATTAAAAGGCTTTGGTGGACTCACCTGTGCAAATGGTGTGACAATCATGTCTTCTGAGTGTCTGCAATCAGAAAAAGAGCACACAAGAGCAGAATGTATGCAACTATACACCATTCCTGCACTTTAAGATTTTATAAAGACTTAAAGGGGCAGTATTATGTGTTTTTTAGTGCCATTTTATAGCCCAACCAATTGACTATGTTAAAAATGCTACAAATGTTCAAAATGACTTACAAGACAAGTTCCTTTGTAATTTAAAGCCTTGAAAGTGGGTGTCTGTCATTTTTCCCAGTGTTGCTTGGAGAAGTAGCTCCTATAAAGAGCTTAGCTGATGCACAGTTCCTTGAGGTGTTTGCTAATTGCTGCTGGCTAGTCTGAAGGACCTGAGAGGAGAGGGCTTCTCAGAGAGGCAGAAGCTTGGAAGCTTTGAAACTGCAGCTCTGAGGAGGAGCTGCTTCTAGAAGGCGGGGCTAGGTCCACCCAGGCGTTTTGCACAACTAAATGGTTGATGAGGGAATAACATTATAACATGATGTAAAGCTCAAAAAAGTCAGCTTCTATATAACACTGCCCCTTTAAAATATTAAAATACATTGAACAACTGTGCCAATTAATTAAAAAACATTAAAAAAACAGTGTAAAATATTACTTCTGCTTTTTTTTTTTTTTTTTAAAGATCTGCAAAGGAACAAAAATAACAAGCATAAGGAGTGGCTGGCAAGGAAATAATTGGGATTTTGAAATAGTAAATAATAACAGGTGGAATTCATATTTTTGTTACATGCGAACATTAAAAGAAACTGAGGAAAACTGGATGTGCAACAGCAGAGTTTGCAGTTTAGTGGTGGTTGTAAAGAACAGAGCTGGGATGTGTCAGGCTAGAGGGAAAGCAGAGGAGGGATTTAGGAGGCAGAGCAGGTTTGATTTTCTGATTTTGCTCGATCTTCTCACCGAGACGACAACCAGTTGACCTCCCAGTGCTTCAAGCTTTCTTCCCTTTAAACAGAGATATGCAAGAGTGCATGAGGGGACCTGAGACCCGCTTATTGGACCAATATGAAGCTGTTTCACAGTGTGAACTTGGGATTGCCTGATTTGAGAGACACTAAGCATAACATGGATGAAAAGTCTTTCTTTAAAACTGTGTACAAACTCAGGTAAAAAGAAAGAGGCTGCTCTAAGTAAAGGACAGAGAGCTGCACAGAAAGCAGCCGAAATCCTAGTCAATTTTCAGCAGTTCAAGAAAAAGTGCTACATCCAAGCAAGGGCGTAAATCCCATTTAACTACCGGGGGGAACCATAAACAGCAAAATTTCTTAAGAGAAATTTTAAGAAATTTAAATTAAATTTCTTAAGAGAAATTTTGCGAGGGATGGCGAGGTACCATTGAAATGTAACGTAAAATGTGGTTTAAAAAGTTTATAAACCACATTCAAGATACAGGACCAAAAATGACTAGTAATGTACCTCATGTGACTGAGTACAGTCACATGAGGTACATTTCTATCAACTTATTCTATCAAATAAGTTGATAGAAATGAATATCTGGGGAGTATCATAATTATCATGATATCATAATCATAGAGTTTATATAAAAAAGTATTCAGTTTTTATTTTGTGGTTTTAAAAGGCTCTACGTTGAAGACAATGAGAAATAAAGGCATAACTTTTTCTATCTGTTCTCGGCTCCCACACACAGAGCTGGGTCCACTTACTCAGTCCTTCCCTAACGTTTCAACCTCTTACAATTGAACTAAAAGTTAAAGAGCAAATATGAATGAGATGTTTTCTACCTTTAACAAAAAACAGATTTTATTAACAATAAAATCTGTCTGATTTTATTGTTAATAAATCAGATTTTTTACTTTCACTGAGCAGTGAAAGTAAATAAAATGTTTACATGTCTTTTGCTATAAGTATTTACTTACTGGAAGGGTTTTTATTTGTGATACTAACAGGTAGCTCCTCACTTTTCCCCTAATAGGGGTGGTGGGGGGCTAAAAATTAATTCTTATTTTTTTCCTGAGATAAATAGCAGATTTCTTTCTTGTTTTATATCTTTTGCTTTTTCATATTGATATTATTTAAATGCAAACATTTCTTTAATGATATAATTCTAGAGTTTTCCAAGATTGGGGGTTCCGGGCCCCCCTCTCTCCCTGGGATTTACGTCTATGCATCCAAGAAGCTGAAGGAATTTTTATGTAAAAATGTGAACCAAACATATCATGAACTAAATTGTAAAAGAGTCACCTGAAGAGCCAGAAAAATTGCTAATATTAAACTAGCCTAGCTTAGCACTAATAAACAGCAGAACCAGACGAGTTAATTGAAAGCTGTAATTGTACAGTGTTTGAGTGTTTGAGTGAGACTGCTTCACAAACATTTGTGAAAGAATGGGTCGCTCTCAGGAGCTCAGTGTTTTGCAGCCAGCTATTGTGATGGAATACTATGTGCAGTAAGTCCAGACTGACTTTTTCCTCATTGTTGAATTTTCCACAGTCGACTGTTTGGGGTATAGTAATAAAGTGGAAACGATTAGGAACTGAGATGACTCCCCACAAAAATATAGGCATAGCAGGGTCATCGGGTACTGATGAGGCCACCAACATTCTGCAGAGTCTAGAACTACAGACCTAGAAATTTCATGTAGCCTTCAGATTAACTCAAGAATAGTACAAAGAGACTTTAATACAATGGTTTCCCCCCTTTTCAAGAGTTTTTTCTTCATTCCCCATTTTGGATGGCCCTGTCCTGCTCCAACAACACCGCATACCACTGCACATAGCAGGTCCACAAGGACATGGATGCATCCGTTTCATGTGGAAGAACATGACTGGCCTGCACAGAGTCCTGACCTCAACCTAACATAGAACCTTTAGGTTTAATTAGAAACCAACAACCAGATCTTCTTGTCCAACATCAGGGTCTGACCTCGTAAATGCACTTTTCGAAGCATGGTCAGAAATTCCCAATGACACAGTCCTCATGCCCAGCAGCAGAAAAATGATCAGTAAAAGGTTATTATCAAATGACCCAGACTGAAATTGGGGACCAATAAATCATGATTTATGATAGAACAAGAAAACATTCATTCAAACAATTCATCTTAATATCCCAGCATCAGGACATTCTGCTGAAGAGCCAACAGCAAATCATGAAGATTTCAGATTGTTAGATACACAAATAATTTAGTTTTTTCTCATTAAGACAATAAAAGGAAAGAAAGGGAAGTTCCTCGGGAAAAAGATATTTAAAAATTTGACACAACGCAATGAGTAATGAAGATTTTACTGTCGAAAAATAACAGATCAAGTGATTCATCCAAAGAAAGAACGAAGGAGAAGAACTTACAGATCACTGGCTGATGACAGGTTCTTGGAGGGACCTTTAGGTGAAAGGTCAAAGTCAGAGTCAGAGCGGTACAGGAAGGATTCCCGCCTCTGACTGTGAGGATAGTTGACCTGGAGGACCAGACCAGAGCTGGAGCTGCTCTGGGCGTCCAGGGGGCTGCGTGGCACTGATAATCCATTCTCCACATCAAAACTATGAAGACAGAAACGAGCAGAGAATCAGAGAGTTGGAAAATTAAATTGCAGCAACAACAGCCTTTGGGAAACAGCATGAGAAGAACAGACAGACATGAACATAAGCACCAGGAGTCAAAATGTTAAGATGGACAGATGGACAGATTCCAGTAATTATAACAACAACAACCCACGTCTAATCATGTCACAGGATTTCATCACATTCATATTCTGAGGAGAATATGGAGAACAGAAAACAACACAGGAGCCAGCAGGAGTTAAAAATGTCTACCGTTACAAAACATCAGAAAACGGGAGCCATCAACTGAAATAGTCTCAAGAAGTCAACTAGAACCACCTCAGCTTTATTTCTAACATCAATGGCTTCTGAAAAAAGCAACAAAAAGCCGTTTTATTAAAGTGAAGTTGATATGAGGAGGTGATGAGAGCCACAAAGAAAAGCCTCCAGCTCTGATGACAGCGTGGCAGCAACATGGCTGGCTTCTCATCACAATCATACAACCAAAAACTGCTTCATGACAAAGAAAAAACAAACAAAGAAAATAACCCAAAACCAACAACTGACGACAGAAAAGCCAACAAAAATAAAAACTGGGCAGAACCAGCTGCAAGTTTGTTTCACCTTGATGCATTTGTTTGTGGTTTTGTTTTTATAACCCAGTCTTTTGACACCGCAAAAGAAAGATCAGATGTTGGTTTTAGATGGATGAAGGTGAGATGTGTGGAAGAGCTGGAACAGCACTGTGTAAAATCAGCACAAAGCTCCTGACATAAAGTCACGTGAAGTCTAAAAATAACCCAGTGATCAGGCAAGGAGGAGTTCCTCCAGACAGATCAGACTGAGGCTAGGTGCATGCAGAGAAAATCACCACAGCTGGGCCCGTCTTTACAGACAGACCATGTCTCTGCCTCCATCCCCGCATCTCCACATCTCCACACCCACAGACACATGCAACTGCAAACATGCACACACACACAACGCCTACTGACATTCAAAGACAGACGAGCACTCTGCTCTGTTTGCCAACACCATCGTCCTGCGAAAACAGTCAGAGGAGCTGATGGCTGTTTTCCACTTATAAGAAGATTGAGTTACACATCTTAATGGATGTGGACTATTTTTTTATGTAGTTTTTGAGCAATCTCTTAAGGTTTGCAGTAATGCAAAACCTGCTGAAAATCCCATCCATCCAGCTAGAATATTTTAATAAAGAATTGCAGATATTTCTAACAGGAATTTCCAAAATATCTTTTTTCACCTGTGCAGTCATCTTTTATGTGACAGACCAACACAGCCAATTGCAACCTAGAGTAATGAAAGAGACCAAGGAAAAGAAGAAATATTTGATCATGTATATCTAAAATGTTTCCTCATCCCTCTATATACCAAAACATTGAAATAAAAACCAGTGCATACAAATGCCTTCAGAAGTCACCTAATTCCAGAGGTGGATAAAGTTCTCAAAAATTGAATTCGAGTACGAGCAGCACTACTTCAACATATTTTTACATATATGTAAAAATAAAGTGGTAATAAATTAAAGTAGTCATCCAAGAAATGACTCCAGTAAGAGTAGAAAAGTCTATCATAAAAAGGTCACTTGAGGAACTGATCATAATATTTGATTTATTACCTACAAATGATGTCTTCAGACAGACAACAATATAAAGATATGTATAAATCAGAAACTAGATTCTACTTTTGTTTTTGCACCAACTTCCTGTTTTCATGCAGCTATTTTTAGCCATCCTATAACAGGGAGCAGGATGAGAGAGGCAGCAGTGAAGCTAAGAATAGAACAGAATCAGGTAGAGCGCTGAGCCGTACTCCCTCCATCCCACTCATCAAGCTTCCCCAAGTACAAGCTTCCCTCCATTCATAAATATCCAGGGAGGAGGATTCTATTCGAAGCTCCTGCTGAGCTAAAAATAGATCCTGGCTGAAAATGTCGCCCATCTTTTGCTTGCAGGGATTTCTCTGGAATGTTTCCTCTTTGCATACTGCATCCTCCATCTGCTATGAGCTCGCTGCAGGAGAGTCACTCACTCACAAATCTGCTCAACACATAGAAATGATAACACAGAACCAAGAATGATATGTAAACTAATGTTGGCATCACTTTGCTCTTTTTTAACAATGGTATTTTATTATTACACTTATAAAGATACAACAGTTTATCAGGAATGCCTTGCTAGTTCCTTTTTTGGACCCGTTTTACCATCAGAAATATTCCTAAGAGATTCTAATCCAGATGGAGCCATTAGTGACGGACATGAGCAATAACTATACTCAGGTAAGCTCCACTGATTCTACAGTGTATAGAACCAATCCTGCCTAAAATTAAAATAACTTAATGCTCAATAAATAAATAAGCATACAATTGAATGCACACGAAAAATAAATAAAATATATTGGCAGTAATTAAATTGTACTGTAAGACATAAGTGTATACATCCTGGCAGCTCCACGGACGCAAGCTCAATCATACAACTATGCACAAAATGTTCTTGCAGCAGGTTAATCATTTCTTGCTCTCCATCCTTTCCACCTTTGACAGTTTATGATAGTTGTAATCTACCAATCTGCTGCTGGAACCTCTTATTATCTGCTGCGCCAATAAATTAAACTGTCCAACAATGACAATATCTCTTTTTTTCCCCTTCTTGCAGAGCAAATCTGGTTCAGGCATTGGAAAGCAGCCAGACCCAATATACTGTTGCCAAAGCTGCTGGGAAAATACTAACAGAAGTATTAAAAATGATTTTGAATATTTGCTCTTGTGAGGATTTGTCGGAACTTGTTAATCATATCTACTCCAGGCTGATCCAGTCAGCAGGCTTTCTGACATGCCCTCCAGAGAGAAAGATAAACGTCTCCTAATAAGATCATGAACTGCCTCAGATGTTTGTGTCCGATTCCAAATAGTTAGCAGAAGGTTCTCAAGGATGAGCAGTGGAAATCAAATATCACATCCGGTTCTGAAAACACACAGTATGTCCCTGTTATGTCAAAATGATTTTATACCCTTCTTACAAATTAGAATAAATGTCACAAACCATGCTCTGGGATTTTGGGCTAATTTATTACATTTCTCTAAGGAGATCTACACTCCAACAAACTCTAGAGTAATCTTGGAAAGTGGAAAAAGTGAGGGAGTCTGAATACTTATTGGCACCGCATTTCATTTTCTAATTGGCCTCAATTTGTACACTGTTCATTCTGAATGAAAGCACATGGCACATGATGATCAGCAAAAAACAACATGAACTACTTCCTTGTTGACCCTGTTGTATCACTGGATGATGTTTAGTGTTCAGTTGTTGAGGGAGAGTTCATGTGTGAAGTAGAATTAGATGCCTGGGTATTCAGTCAGCTCAGCAAACCTTGCATTAGGACAGGATCCCCCTGCTGGCCTTTGATGGAACTGCAGGACATCCTCAAATAAATAAAGTACCATTACACTTTCAAGAAAGTCAACACTAGAGCTCCCTCTAGAGCAAGAATTTGATTTGTCCTTTCTTGGTTTTTAGGTGCAAACATTGTAGCACAGTCAGGGTCAACCTATTAGAGATTATTCTATGGGGGAAATAAAATAAAGTGCATTTCAATGACTAATGGTCCAAAAATAATGAAACTATTGCCTTCTTACAGATCCCACACAATACTTGACCAAAGAGACAGCTACCTGTATGAAATTCAGCAAACATGGTGGAACATTATTATTGCTTCTGGGATCTGGAATCCAGTCAAACTGGCCCAAAGCATCTACAGCCACACATCCCTCCCAGACACGAAACACATGGATCGAATTCATTTCTCACCCAAAAACTAGAGCTGACATTCCAACTGATAACAAAAGACTGAGAAAAGAGTGAGAGGTAACAAAGAAGGAGTCAATATGTGTTTTTTTATGAAAGCATCTGGGCCAGTGAGAAGTGTGATTGATGGCTGCCTGTCGGCCTGATACTTGACACTCTTTCTGTCATGGCAACATCAATCCCATCTGGGGAGCATTAAAATACAGGAGCTACCGGGCAGAGTGAGAAACGGGCCTGCAAAGCAGGACAAGCTGTCATTTGAACCTTCATTCATCATTCCCGTGCTGTGACACAGTCAGAGACGGAATTAGTTGCACCCAAGTCAACTTGCCTTACTGGCTCAGTCATTTATTCAGGAGAGACACAGACAGGATGGATTTACTACAAGTGACACAGATCTGAGCTCAGTAAGGTAAGACAGAATCTAAATCCTTACGCTGACTGAAATATTACCTAGGTTTAGTTATATATACTACGACGCAATCTAAGATCAAAACATCTGTGTGATTTTGAAGAATTAGAATAGAATAGAATTAGAGGTGCACCGATTTATCGATGCCGATTTCTTTCAATATTCTAAGATCTAAACTTAGATCCAATCGGTGATCGGCCAGGGAGAGGTCTGAATAACAGACCGGCCCGATAGGCCATGTCTGCATGTTTGCAGTGAACAATAGTCGCCCCACTGTTACCGACTCAGCTACTTTCTTGAATATTTAGCAACATTTCAGACAAAAAGAAATTGGTGATCAGCCAGAAAACTGCAATCCGTGCATCCCGAAACAGAATATATCTTATTGATCCTCAAGAAGAAATTGCTTATTTGTTGACAAGCTACTCCATTTAAAGAGTTAAATATTAATATAAACATAAACAATATAAAATTAATTAAAAAAAATATTTAAGTATGACATTATAAGCCATTTAAATATAATGTAAATATACAATAAATAAATAAATTTAAAAATATTTATATCGAAATATGTTTATCTAAAATAACTATAAATGATTCCAGAGTAAACGTAGAAGTGATTACACATTTTGTTAGTTAGCTACAGTTGAGAAACTACAGTACAAACAAATCAAGAGGGAATCTGAAATTAATGTATGAGTCTTTCCATGCTTGTGTTGATTGTATCATTATTATTGATTTTTTGGACTGATCAGTCCACCTCTACTGATTAATAATATGCTCAGTTAAGAACAGTTGTTTCCCCCAATCAGTGAACATGCCATACCAAAGAGTAACCAATTAGGGGTGCACTGATAAATTAGCCACAGTTTTGTCAGTTATGGGTGATCAGTCAATATTCATCTCATCTCAATTTTGTCTTTATTTATATAGCTCATTTCCCGGGTTCAAATATCACAAAAGTGCATCACAGTAAAGTCTAAACTGCATAAAGCAGAATTGTACATAAGATGTAAAAAAGAATAAAATAATGAAAAATAATTTTAAAAAATTGGAAATCATCAAAATTAAAGAGAAGCAGGTGTACTGTTGTACCTCTAATAAAAGAAAATGCAATTCTACACTAAAAGTTAGAATAACGGAGCTGTGGAGTAACAGATTAATGCAGAAGGCCGTTATTACCTAAAGGTCCATTAAATAAATGTGTTCTGATGGTACACTTTGCACACTGGACCTCAGTGACCACTGGGGGTATAAAGGATTTAAAAGAACAATGACATGCTGCTTGGCCATGTAAAGCCTTAAAACCACAACTCTAGAATTAATGGGCAGCCAGTAAAGCGTTCTGAAACTTGTCTTTCCTATAAGCTGCAAGATCATTTTAACCATTCTCCCAGAAGAGCATTTATGAGGTCAGAGAGTGATGTTGGATGAGAAGGCCTGGTTTGCTGTCTGCACTCTAATTCATCCTAAACGTGTTCTGTTGGGTCAAGGTCAGGACTCTGTGGAAGTCAGTCATCTTCCCATGTACCATACTGACTCACCTTTGTCTTTATGAATGATCTATTTGGGAATTTAAAAAATGTAAGAATTCCTCTCACCAGAGCTAAGAGCTCATGACCAACTTCTCAAAGCAGCTATGGAAATCCACTCTGGAAAGCTCCCAGTGCACAGTTTCTGAGCTAATATGAAAGTTGGTGACCTCTGAACTCTGCCTTACCATCTGCTGACCCCATTTTGTGATTTTATGGGAGAATTATTGGGAGAATTTCGGTCATTCCCAATTTCTTCCACTTAGTTATAATCTCTCTAACTGCTCATAGTGGATTTAGTAGCAGTCCCATCCCTGGAATCCTCTGAGCTCCTGAGACAAACCCATTCATTCAGTCTGAATGCCTGGAATGGCTTGGAACACCTGATTCAAAACGCTCACAATGCTGAGCTCAGCACTGCTTCTCTGCTTTGGTTAAACTACCCACAATACTGTGCTTCATCACTATCACTGTCACATGACCAAAGAATTACTACCTGACCAACCTTCTTCCCTTTCCATCCAGAAACAAAAAGCAACAAGATGGAAATAAATATTGGTTGTTAATATTGGCCCAGTTTTATTTATTTGACCGACTAATTTTTAAATTAATATCGGCCGATGATGATGTTAGGGTCGATATATCGTGGATTCTTATCTTTTTTGGAAACCATGAAAGTTCCAAAAAAAAATGTCAACACATCTTTTTATTGGGACATATTTAGTTTGTGAGGACAAAAGTTCTGATTCACAGAGAATGAACAGTACTTTCAGTAAATATTGGTGTGTTGTTCCAGAAAACATGCATAACATTTATCTTAGACACAGTTATATTAGACAAATGCAGCATTTGGACGTGCATCAGAGTCCAGGGATGTGCCTGACCAGATTTGGAGGAGTTTACAATGGCAAATATTAAAGTTGTTTTGAACTGGAGGCTGTAAGCACTAAACTAAATTCTTGTAGTGACCCAAACTTGTTAAAACTCAAAGAAGTGGACAATACAACTAAGTAAGTTAAAGCTGTGATGAGTTTGGCTTGAGGCAGCTACTCTTCTTTGCTCCAAGGCTGAAGTTTTAAGTTTCTAATAAATACCCTCTGTAAACTCAACTCTACATCACTCAAATGCAATAAAACAAAGTTTCTCTAAAACTCTTAAACTCCTACTCACACTCTCCAATGACCTGCAAAGCTTATTGCAGGTCATACTCTCTGGTTTGTTTAGAAAACTACATTTTATGATTTTTTTTTTTTTTTCAAACTGTCCATTACTGCCACAGCTGCAAAAATTTCCATTCCTGGGTTTCAGCACAAAAGGTTAATGGATAAACAGACTGTGGATCTATATGCGCTGTTCATTATTGCCTAGAAGGGAATTGTACCAGACTAGAGGGGTAAAGTGTTTGCAGATTGTTCTAAGGAATATATCTGCAAGCTTAATCAGGACTAGACTTATTTATATAAGAGCAGGGCTTTTTTTATGGTATACAGATTCATTAACTCATTGTGGGCACAAACGGCACATTTATTTTTTGGCTTTCTGTGATTCTTTTTAAATGTTTTATACATCATGTAACTTTGACTAGTTTTACAAACCAGAATTGGTGCACAATGAAGTCTAAATTTATTGTTGTCTAATCCACACATTCACACTAATAGTTGGTTTAAAATCTCTTATCAAGATGCACCAGAGCCACACACTTTATCAGTATAGGCTAACTTTGACTGGACATTTCTGTGAACAGCCTTTGTTAAAACTAAATATTTTTCTTTGTTGTTTGAAGAACTTGGATGAAGTTCTCCTTCCTCATTTCATTTCATACATTCTGTGCAATATTATTACAGGGCAATCCCACAGCATGGTGCTACCACCACCATGCAGTGCAGTATTGCACCAGCTGTGTAGTGACAGCTGGTGAAAGCATTAGCAAAATGACATGGAGGATCATGTAACAGTACTGCACTTTGACCGATTTTTTGGCAGCAACATGGTCTTACTTTTACCAAGTTGTTGAACTTCAAGTAAAGTGTGACCAAAATATGCTGAACAAATCTTAATGTAAATGTTTTCTAAAGTAAAGTTTGTACTGGATTCTTGCATGAAGTCCACCCAGGAAGATGAACATTTTACTTCAATCTTATTGCTTTTTCATTTATTGTTGTGAGACATGCTAAACAAAGAAGTTGTTCTCTCTATGATGTTTCGACCTGTCTGAGGCACCATGCTGTTCATAATGACATAGATCTGTTTGATTAAAATGCTGCCTTACAAGGTGCCAATGGACTTTCCTATCCAACAATCTCCACACTTTGATTTGTTCACAATGAAAGATTTTGGAAGGGTTTTTGTCTTAAAGGTATGACTGACCTTTAAATAGCAAACAACATCCTGCATCAAATCTGATAAACAGAAGAAGCTTAAGAAAATGGGCAGAGGAACAGAGTGCAAGTGTATCGCTACATCGCAACTTCCCTGGAGGTAAAAAAAAAACAAAACAAAAAAAACAACATTATTAATCAAGCCTTAAACAACAACTTAATGGCATGAAATGCTCTGGGATAACAAATCACTGTTGCATCAACTTTAACTATACACCAGCAAGTATTTTTATAGCAGCAATATCAGCTGAAAATCCACATAAAATAAGTTGCTACCTTCTTTAGCGAGGTCATGAAATGTATTCTTGTTGCTGCGCAGCTTCAACTTTAATAAGATTTATTAAAGTTTTTTGTGCAGTATTTTGTTTATGGAATATGAAGTTACATGAAGTAACTAAAACACAGGTTTAGCCACACCACAATAGATCAAATTACAGATAACAAGCAATCCTGCACATTTCTATGTAAAATCAAATACAAAATTCTCAACACTATTCAAGCATTTTTCCTAACTCCACTTTGTGCTAATAGCAACAAAAGTAGAATGATATTAAGAAGAACATAAAATGCTATGTTCCTTATAATAGCAATTAAAAAAAAACCAAACAGAGAATAATCTGGAAGTCATCATTCAGGACTTTCAGAGGAAACATGGCAAATAATTATTTTGGGAAATGCTGATGTGAAACATATGATAAGGATTAACGGATGTTTTTGTAAGTTTTGCAGTTGATAAAAGTCAGCAGTTTCTAGATGTTATATAAAAAGTAGAAAAAAGTTTGAATCCCAAAGACGGCAAGAAATGTAAGAAATTCAGTCTTTAAAACATTAAAAACACAAAAATCTTCCTTCCTGTTCATGCATCAAGCACATAGTTAAATACAAAGATTATTGCACACTATCTGTAAAACAATCAAGGGAAACAGTCCTCTAATTTCTTATTTCATTCCCTCTTAAAAAAATATTTTTTACTATGTTCTGAAGAAACGGCGCTTCAAGCGAAGGCTGCAGTGTTATGGTAGATAGCGGAAACTAACTTCAATTGACATTATATGTGCCTACAACTATAAGACTACAACCTCCAAGCACCAACTTAATATTGACTCTTACAAACATATTTAAGTTACATTTTGCTTTCTAATGTCCGTGCTTTATTTAGGAAACATGAAGAAAGGAAACTCAACGACTGCGTCAACAGTCTTCACCTGCTTTAAAACCAGCAGCTAACCAAAACTTCGACACAGATGTTGAACTTTATCCAACAGAAACTTCACACAACAGCCAAGTAAATTAGGACTTCAGAATTTATCTGGAAAAATGTATTATTTAGCTGAAACTAAGGGTGCCAAACATTTGCAAAGTTAGCAAAAGCGCTAGATAAACAATTAGCTCTGCTATTAGCAGTTTATCAGAAGTGTGACCATAACTTCTGAAAGTGTCATAACAAAGAAAATAGAAAGTTTGTGTCCTTGTTAATGAAACTGGCATGTAAAAATAAATGAGTTTCTCAGCCACTTCAAATGGGAATGATATTTTTAAAGAGAATATGACCTTTGACCTCAAGAGGTGCATTTTTTTTTACAAACAGAACCACATGCACCCTCTCATAGCCAGCTGGAGCTTCTATTCATACAGGATCACAAGAAACCACATGAAAAAGAAGGAAGATAAAAAGAAGTTAGTGAGAGGAAGTGAGGTAGCTCTTAATTACCGCCTGAGTTTGTGTATGATGTCTATGGGCCTGTTGACAGCGCACGGCGAGCCCCGAATGTTTCCACTCCGCACAGATATACTCCGCTCCACAGAGTAAAAGAAGCCATAGTTCGCCGGCACACTCATCTTTTCTTTTGACTACTCTGTTTAAGTCTTCCTCACCCTCCTCTTCTCGGCCGTTCTGCTGTTCTCCCTCTCTTGGTGATCCTCAGCTTGTGGCCGCTCTCGTCCCTGTAAAACCCAAAACACTTCCTCGTCTGCTTTGTGCTGTCAGGTCGTCCGCCTCTCCACGGCTTCTTGAGGGCTCTCATCCCCCCTATGTCAGCTTCACAGAGCCAGAGCGACTGGGACGATCCGATCTGCTGATGAAAATCTGTCTCTTCTTAGATTAGACGAAGATTAGGAGTTTCTGCTTTCCTGAGACTAAATTCGTCTGAGTCGTGTTCTCCCAGGAGTTTGTTGGATAGCCATAAAGGCTGAAAGAAAGCTTTTTATCACTCTGCACCAATCTGCCCCACATATATATCTTGTCTTTGCCCAGAGTCTAAATGTGGCTCAGACTCTGCCCTCTCTCACTTTCTGTCTGCTCTCTCTCTCTTCTTATGTTTCCCTCTCATCTCTGTTTGCTACACCTTTAATCACAGAACAACCTGAGACCTTTCTCTGTTAGCATAGGCCTGTCCTCTGCAGGGATATTCTGTCATACCCCTAAGATTGTGCACAGATCTGTGCAACCTGTTTGTGTGTGTGAAAGAGTGTGTGGTTTTTCAAACCAGTATATGTGTGTATAGGCATGTGACTAAGCAAGTGTATATCACACACAAATGGGAACGGGTTTCGAATGAGGCTGGAGTGTAGGATAGGAAGGGGGCGGGATCTGCCTATCTTAGCTGCAGTTCTCTTTCTCCCAAACACTGTGGATCCTGAAACAGAAGCAAGACATATTATCCTCTCCAGATGGAGTGTGTCGTGTGTTAGTGTTAGTGCATGTGGTGTGTGTGTGTGGGGGGGGGGAGGGGTGTGTGTGGGTGTGTGTGTGTCAGTAAGTCTTGTCTGAGTTCTGTAAAGAGATTGAAGACAGGAGTATGACAGGGTATTATAATAAGCGACTCTGAAGACTCGGCTCACTGCGATCACATACACGCACACATTTACTCTCAACATGTCAACATGTACAACTAGACTAGCTCAGGCATGAGCGTACGGCCCCCCACTGCCGGCCACAGACTCCATAAATGTAAAAACTAAATTTGAAACCCCAGCGTTCTGAGCTTTTCACAAAAATACAGGACATATCTGACTAAAGATGCCATAACTCTAAAGATTACTGAGGGTCAGTAATTGATTTTCAAACCCAAAAGAAAGGTTTTTACAAGCTACATTGAACATGTCTTAAAAATACCTGTTCTAATGACAGTTGAAGCTAAACTCAATTTAAACATAATTTCTTTTTCATATCTGGCCTCTTTTCCAGAGTGATAGTGCGCAGTCATACAGCAGCCGAGAATATGTCCACCCAACCTGCCAAGCTGTGACCCACGGGAGAATCCACAACAATCCTAGTTCATGAAGTATAAATATGCCTTAAACCTTTTCTCATTTTGTCACATTACAACCAGAAACAAATGCATTTTTAATGAATTTTATGTAATAGACTGAGGCAACAGGTGGAAAGAAATATCAAATACAATTCTTAGAAATGCACTGAATGTAAAATGACAAAATGTGACAAGGTTCAAGGGGTATGGATACTTTGGAAAGACATGTTATGTTGCCATGTCAACATCAACCACTGGTGTGAAAAGGACAATAAATATAATCCAGATCTGACAGAAACCAAGCACACAAACTCAGCTTTGCAGGCCAGGGACTCATCAGTCACATGGTGCCATACCCAAAGTATCTGTCCTTTCATAAACAGATGTCTGAATAATGGAGCGAACACAGGCCCTTTGATGTGACAACTTGTTGAGTTCAGTTTCAGTTTTAGCTGAAACTGAAAAAAAAATAATGTGCCTGCATTGAAACAGGCAGTACAGTATGCATGTACTGTACAGACAGTACATGCAGTATGACGTAAGGTTTTAGCTACTTTAGATATTTTTTGTAATCCTTTGTTGTGATGCTGAGCTTCTGTGTCTGTGGTGCATGGCCAAGACTTCCATTTAAGGAATTGTAAAGAGGTTCATCAGCAGGGACCATCAGACCTGACAACATGATGTACAACCCCGCAGTAAAAGAGCTTTCTGGAGACTGAATGGCAATATAAATTCAATCAAACTATTCCATCTTCTTATTTAGTCTTGGACTTTGACTTTGCCAAAGTAGGATAAGTTCTTCTCTCTTACTGCATCTTTGTTAACAGCATTCACTGACTGAGTGTAGTTCCTCTCATTTTGCTCTGGATAATGTCCTATGCCTGTGCTTTTCACAGTGTGTAGTATGCCTTCTCTAGGGGGCGCCTGATTTCTTCAGGGGTTGCTCCATGAGAAAAAAAATACCAGAAACCAGAAAAAGCAAATGTGAACATTTAACTGCCTTCAAGGAGCCTATGCCATAGACAAAATGCAGAGAATTTTAGTAGTTAAAGCTATGATGTGTAAAGCTAGGTCATTGATCGCATCAAACCGCCCCTTTATGTGGACCTTGTATCATGGGATCTGCACCTTAGAATTTTGTAATTGGGTGCCATCTTTCACTCAAACGGGGCAGTTTGGAAACGAGCAGCATTATTATAAATAAATGGGCATTGCTTCCACTGTCATTGTCAAATTATAGGCAGACTGCAATTCTAAAACAGTGCAGAAAATCAATACCATTGTTCACAACTTCTTCTGTTCACTGATCAGTGCGGTTAAAATTCTACTGGAGAAATTGAGCTTAGTGAAAGAAATCCCAGATGGAAAACTGAAGGGAGATGAAAATCAAGGGAAATTGGATAGCCATGACGGGTGCAATCAGATGTTGCAATGAGGCCATCATGCAAGGGAGGGAGACAGAGCACAGTGGCATACACAGTCCAATACATCAACCTTAAACCTAGCTTTAAGAAGACAGACTCTGGGCAAAACAAAACAACAAAAAAAAAAAAAAAAAGAGAAGAAAGTATGGTCATGATTATTTAAAGTGTGGATGTTCATACGCTGGATCTAAAGATGATGCAGTGCCACAGTGTTGTCTGTCAAACTCCAGGCAGGATTTTTTATGTGGCGCTACGCATATCAGGTAAACTCAACAAACTCAACAATATCAGTCACAAAATATTAGCAATAATGTCACTGGGAGTGGGGGCAAGGAGGAGGTAGCACTCTCACACTTTGAGAAGTGTGAGAGTGCTTTTTGGTAACTTACAAAAGAAAAGAAAAATGCTTTTTAACCTAAAGCTTTACAAATAGCCTGAATAATTATAAATGAATTATGCAGTTTCTATTTTTGTTTACTATACATATCTAAATCTAGTTAACTTCTGAGAATCTGCCACTGAAGAGTGGAAAAAATGAGTGACTTTGGCCCTGACTGTCCCAGTGGAGATGGGACAAAGAAGAGGTAGAAACTTTGGACCATTTCCACGGAGCAAAATTGGTTTCACACAGAGTTAGACGAACTTAACAACATGTTTTGATCATATTAGTTAAATGAAGCAGACATGCATACACTTTGTAGCACCGCCACACTGAAACACACACTTACTTGGCTGTGCACCAAAGGGTTTCTCAGTGTTCCATGAGTCTGCGTCCGTATGATGGAATACATTGTGATATTTAAGGAAAAACAGGCACTGAATATCTGGTTCTGCTCAGTGTCTTCGCATTACACTTAAGCTAGTCTACGTCTGAAGTCCTGGTCAGTTGGGCCAAAAAAAAATCTTTGACATGAAACATTTAAAACTCATAAAATGACTAGCCATAAATCCTGGATGACCCTTCAGTTGAGGGTTTATAAGCCTGTTGTTAACATAGCGGCCTCACACCATCATCTTCTTCATGGAGGATGGTTTGCATTCCTGACCAGCAAGTGGGATTGTAGTTATTCAGGAGTGCTGCAGTGTATGTCAGAGTTGTTGGCTATACGTCATTTATTTGTGCTTTGTTTGTTAATTAACATGTTATTATTCTTTTATGTTTCGACGGCTAATATGTTTCATCCAGTTTGGATATAGCTATGAGACAGATGACCCAACTCATTATGGTGTAAAGCGAGCCCAAATCATCAGCCGTCCATTGCTGTGTTTGGCAGTTTGAGGAATTTAGCCAGTGTGCTGAGTTGGATTTTTGCCTAAATTTAAATCATGGTGTTTGTTTTTTGCAAATATGTTAAAAACAGAAAACAAATAAATTATATTTACATACTTATTCACAGCCTTTACTTGATACTGATATGATGAAGCTGTTTCCACTGATTGTCCATGAGATTTTTCCACAACTTAAATATAGTCAACCTGTGGTAAATTCATTTGATTGCAGTGTGTGTCTTGATTTGAAAGACACACACCTATCTAGAAGGTCCCCATAGTTGACAGTGCAGGTCAAAGGTCAAATACCAAGCATGAAATCAAAGGAATTATCTGTAGACCTCAGAGAGAGAATTCTCTGAGGTCTACTGGGACCTTCTTGCTCTGAAGGTCCCAGTAAGCTCAATGGCCTCCATAATTGGTCAGTGGAATGAAGTTTGCAACCAGCAATTGGGATTCTAGTGCTGTTGTCTGTTTAGGAGAGAAGGGCCTTTAGTCAGGGAGGTGACCAAGAACCTATTAGTTACTGTATCAGAGCTCCAGCGTTCCTCTCTGCAGAGAGGAGAACCCTCCAGAAAGACAACCATCTCTGCAGCAATCTACCAATAAGGCCTAGAAGGCAGAGCGGCCAGATGAAAGTCACTCCTTAATGAAATGCTCACAACATCTGGAGATTACCTAAAGGCACCTGAAGGATCTCAGACCAGGAGAAACAACATTCTCTGGTCTGACGAGACAAAGACTGAACCCTTTAGTTTGTACAAACTGAAGGGTTCAAACCAGGCATGCTGCTCTTTTCCAGATTGCCCAGTTGAACCAGGCATGGCTCATCACCATAACAATATCATCTTTACAGTAAAGCATGGTGTTGGCAGCATCATGCTGTTTTTCAGAAGCAGGAATCATTAAGAAAATATGACTGCAGCAATGTGCAGAGACCTCCTGGATAAACTTGACATACATTTGTTGTAAAAGTATTACTGATAAACTTTAAAAAATGATGTAGCTTTATGTTATTAAAGCTAAAGTTTAATCAGTAATACTTTTATAACAAATGTATGTCATTTATTGGTTACTGTCAAGATTATCCAGTAGACCTCTGTACATTTCTGTCAACTTTGTATTAAAAGTGTCATCATTACCTTCATGACAACAGTCATAAATATTCGTGAAGACTTACTTTTGTTCATGACAGGTGTTATGTCATGTTTATGACAGTGTCATGACAGTCAAAGTGTTACTGATTATGTTAAGGGCTTGATAATTACATCTGCATCTACTGGGTGCAATACAAACTGTTACAAGCACTCTATTGTAGCCATAACTACCTACAAGAATTTGAATTAATATGAGTTACAACATAAATTTTTCTTTGGGATCAATTAAGTATTTTTGAATTTGAATAACTTGGAATTCAAAGAAGGTAAAAAAAAAAACTGTTTAAATGTCTTCTAGATGTCTTTAAACAAATTGTACAGATATGCTACAGACTGCAGTACACAGATAATTGACGAGACATGATGTAGATGTAAAACAGAGAAAGAATTGCAGTAACACACTGACTTCAATCATTTTAAATGGTTAAAAAAAATAAAATCTTAAGCTGCTAAAAAAGGAAAAAGAATCAGAATATTTTAAGTTTGTTTCTTTACTTTACAACTCCCATGTGCTCTTCAGAGTGTGAATGTAACTGGATTAGTTTCTCCCTCTGGTGGTGGGAAAATGTTCAGCCTGAACATAGAGGCGATCACTGGACTGTACTCTGGACTCTCATCTCTGGACTTCAACTAAATTTAATGACTTATTACAACCCGTCCACAAAGCTGATCTTTGAACCCAGTAATTTCTCACACAGTGAGCATGGAGTACAGTAAACAAGCTGGTTCTGAAGCTGAGCCCGTTGTCCCAGTCCACCGCTACGGATCGATGAGGCTCTGAAGGCAATTGGGGAAATCAGTCATGCTTAAAATAGGGAGTGGGGCTGTGACGCACGCAGCAGCCGACCCGCCGCAGCCCCACGCAGGCCGTATCGACTGAACCGGGACGACGCTGCCAATGGAGGGGGATGGCAGCTGTATTGGGACCTCTGACATTGAGACTGCTGCCCTTTGGTTAAATGGCCTCACTTGACACTTTTGTTTCAATTCTTTACATCACAATCCATTGTTTTGTGTCCAGACTGTACTTCTCTAGTTTCTGTTTCCAAGGTAACAGCCGTGCCGCACCGTCTCTGCAGCTGCTCCTTATCGCTGCCCTGAAAGCTGCACTATCTGAGCTCCAGCCCACTATGACACCGCATCATCACCCTTTCCCCAGTTTGTCTCAATTATCTCATTTTACCACACGCTCATTACCTCTGTTTCTCCCCAACA
Source organism: Poeciliopsis retropinna (assembly GCA_010277075.1). Taxonomy (NCBI): domain Eukaryota; kingdom Metazoa; phylum Chordata; class Actinopteri; order Cyprinodontiformes; family Poeciliidae; genus Poeciliopsis; species Poeciliopsis retropinna. The sequence goes on from VMRM01000021.1 coordinate 9,678,803, forward strand.
CTGTTTTCTCTCTCTATCGTTTGTTACTTCAGATAAATGGAAACGGCCACTGCAGCTCTTACAGTCATCCTTGGATACAGTCTAAAACTGGTATTCAAACCTTTGCACATTGAAACCCACAAGGGCCACAATTATTTTGTATAAATGCAAAATCATTTAATTGTGGATTCTTTTTACCTGCTCAGCAACAAATTAACATGATATTTTTAAATGAAAGGTCATAAAAAGGGTCTCAAAGTTGTACAGTGTACTATCTTGTTGGTCAAGATATCATCTGTAGCTTATTCCCAGCAACGAACATCAGAACTGCCTTTGAAATAAAATAAAATATTTAAATAAAATACAGCAAATTAAAGAAAAACACTTGTTTTGCAACCAAATTGTTCTATTTAAGACATAGATTTGTAAAGGCAAATCTCATTCAAAGAAAAACACAAAAAGTCTCCACCTACATCAGCTCCATTTAAACCAGTGGTGCCCAAAGTGGGTCCTGGAGAGTCGGCATCCTGCGTGTTTTAGTTCTCTCCCTGGTGGTAGAAACAGCCATTTCAGCAGCACCACTTTTTGGACACCAATAGCCCTCAGCTGAGTGCCAGGCTCAGCCTCACCCAGAACAATGCATTTCACCTTAATGGTGAACTTTTTCCCTTTTGTCACATCACGGCATCAAACTTCAATGGATTCTGTTGGGTCCTGCACCAACTCAAAGTGGTGCAGGACTGTAAAAGGAGAATCAAAATGATTCATAGTTTTTAAGCGTTTGATAAAACAATGCACAAACAGCAGCCTCTTCACTCTGAATCCAGTGAATAAAATCAAGTACACTCAAATGCCCTCTGAAATCACCTACTTAGTGGGTGTATTTTTATCTTTATTTATAACAAACTTTAATGTGAAGACCACACCAAACAGATAAGGGAGAATGTTTTGAAGTCGGAAGTACTTTTAGTCATAAAGGAATATTTCAAGCACTGAACATCTCAGAGTTCTATTCCACCCATCCTCTGAGAAAGGAAAGGGCATGGCTCAACTCTAAACCTATCAGGATAGAACTGAAGCCCATCATAACATGGCAGCAACAGAGATCTGCACTTCAGGTAGAAGAAACTGCCAGCATGACAGCTATTCATTTTGTGGTGCACTCTACAAATTTCTTTATACAAAACAAGATGTTAGAGGGAAAACTAACTCTGCACATCACCCTGAACACACCACGGCGGTAGATGGGAAGATGCATGGAGCTTAATACAAAATTATTTTGTAGGAATATCTATTAGAGACGGCAAAGGACCTGAGACTTGGATGGAGGTTCATCTCACATTAGGACAGCAACCCTCAACGTGAAGCCGGAGCTGAAATGGAATGGTTTACATCAGTGCATATATCTATGTGCATTGATGTAGCATAAAGTGTAGACCCCAATTAAATGCAAAATCTGGGGGTGGACTTGAAAATGAACGTTCACAGACACTCTCCATCCAATCATGCTTAGGCTTAAGCTATTTTTCCCAGGAAATGGGAAAACTTTTGAGCTGCTGAAGATAAATTGCAAACATCTGCAGATGAAACTGCAACCTCAAAGGGAGTGAATACAAAAGCAGCTACATCTTGATCATCTTTTTTCCCATCCTCTGCACAGTTTTGCCACATCAGCATTCACTAGAGTCTGTGGTTGTACCTTAAAATGTATAAAAAGGTTAGGGGTGTTTTATCAAGGCCATTTATTGTGGCAGTTGGATGGAATGAATGGTGTCTTGGTACCGTTGGTACAACTGGGGAGAGGAGGTGTCACAGTCTGATCACAAACACAGCTTTGTCTATGTGTGTGTGTGTGTGGGTGTGTGTGTGTGTGTGTGTGGGTGGGTGAGTACTCAGTTTGTAAGAGTTCAGAGAAAACTATTTTTCTAACAGAGTTCAACTTCTTGTAAAAATACTATTGTAACAAAAAATGATCAACTGTTATCGACATCAGGAAGATTCACCAATCCAAGAATAAAGAATAATGACTTGCACGAAAGGCAAAGGACAGATCCAGAAAATCAAGTCTTGATTCCATGTTTCTTTCTAGCTTGGATGCAACATCCACCAATCAGGTAAGAAGAGAACATAGGCTTGCGTTGTTGATCTCTGCACTTTTGTATTTCTAGATGTGGTATAAAATCATCTGCTTTGATCTCCTCATATGATCCAAAAGGCTCACAGCTGGAGGAGTTCTGATGATACTCGTGAGGCACATGCCTCATGCCCAGGGTTCAGAAATGTTTGCTTCACCACACATTGCACTGAAATGTTTCTCTCGCCCTTTCAGAGTCAAAGGAGTTTGACTCTTTACCAGGTTATGCAGCTTTTAGAGGATTTTTCTAAAGAGTCATCACTTCAGTCTGAGTCCTGTTGTGTTGTATGTTTGTGTGATGTGAATCAGAATGGATTCATCCAAACACTGTAATCATCTGTATATGTCTGTAGCAACGGCTGCTGCAGGGATTTTCCCTGATTACTGTCAATTATTCAGATTAGCATGTTACACACTGGGTCAGTCAGTGTAATCAGCATTAACCGCCTGACATTTAGGCCACTTGCCACACCATTTGTGCCTGTCTGTCTTTGTTTCCTAGACCACATCTGGTGAGGAAATTTTGCACATTTGCTTCTCTGTGTAACTGCAACACAACACTAATTCTCCCTTCCTGAACACTTGATTGTTAGCAGGTATCTGCTGTGGCAGATACCTCCACTGGTGTCACACGACAGAACGTCAGTGGATTTATTTACTTAATTGAAAGAAGACATTGCAATTTAACTAAAAACGTGACAATTCATGAATTAAAAAAATAATAATCTAGAATTAGCCAAAAGGCTTGTTTTCCTCTGTAGTTCCATGGCTGTGATGTTAAAAGGCAATAAATTAACATCATCATTTTAACATAAATCTGCATTGATCCAAACCATTCTGTTGTCGCTGCATATTTAGAGTGGTTGTCCTGTTGGAAGGTCTTTTACAGCCTCTGACAGGTTTTCTTCCAGGACGGCTCTTTCTTTAGACACCATCCATTTTTCCCTCAATTCAGCTTCCCTTCCTAAAGAAAAGCATCTCCACACAAAGAAGCTGCCTCACAGGAAGGAATTGAGGATTTTGCGCTCAGGTGCTCTGTGTCAGTTTTGTGCCAAAGATTGTTTCGCATATGTCAAAAGGTTCAATTTGACCTCATCTGACCTTCTTTCACAAATCCATAAAGCTGTCCCCAGCCTGTCTTGTAGAAAACAACCAACAGGACTTTTTATGGCATTCTTTTAACAAAGTCTTTTGTCTCACTTCTCAGTCCATAAAGGCCAAATCTTGGGAAATAGTTTTATACCCTAACTACCCTTTAAATTTCTCTACCACTTCCTCCCTGACATGTATGCTGGTTTCCTCAGTATTCATGATGCTCCAGGTTCACAGATGTTCTCCAACAAATCTCTGAAGCTTCACATAACAGCTTCATTTATACTGACATTAAATTGCTAACTTAATTTAGTCTTAAGTTAAGATTTTACTGTTTCTACAACAACAGATTTCGTGTGTCATGTACTGTCTTAGTGCTCATTGCACTTCTTAATAATTGCTGGTATTGACTTCAATCAAAAGGCTCCTCATATGTAGTAGGATACATACCCAATGCAGGAGTGCCTGCGCGTGGAGAAGCTGCCATGCGTCTTCCGGGAAAAGCGGGCGTCTTTGTTCATCATGCCAGCTGCAGGTTCAAGAGGATTTGGGCTGAGCGTGGAAATTCACCGGAAAAGCATCTCTGGGAGGGGGACAATGAAGCCGAACATCTGTGGCATAACCAGTACCTCCATAGAGTCATGGATCTTCAATCAGTCCCAATTCCCGAGTGTGATCTCAGTCCACACGTTTGGCAACTAGGAGACAAGTTTCACTGAGAGGAAGGTACAGGAAAATGTGAAGCGAGAGCAGCAAATGCAAAGCAACCTGAAGATGCAAAACAGCAACATGCAAGGGCCCCAGTCATAGTCGGTGGGAGTAAAAATAAAGATGACCGCAGTCCTGTTGAGGCTGGGAGGTGCATCAAAGGAAACGTCCGATTTCACTTTTCAGTTCCAGATGTAAGTGTGCATTCACTTGATTTTTTTTGGAGAAGACTAGATCCCCTCAGAACGCATGTGTACGTGTGTGGACGATGAGAAGCCTAAAAAGGCAAAGTCTTTACTGTCTTTACTTAAACCCAAATCACAGAAAGAGCAGGCGGAACGCTTCAGGAATGGGGAAGGTGAAGGGTCTGAAGACAGTGTCAGCTACCATCTCATTCTCATTCTAGCTTACGAGAAGACCCCAGGATCAAGGATATTTTTTCTCTTCTCTCCTCCTGTCCTGTTTAATAGGAAACAAGCTCGAATACTTCTGGATGACGTTGGAAACTTACAAAACGGAATCCTTCAGGAAAGCTCCCTGGGTTTTCTTTCTCTGCCAAAGTCAGGTCCTTGACAAAAAGCAGTCATTCTCATCGTATACTCGCCTCTGTGATGCTAACTTCGTGAGCGGACTGAGTGTAGTTATTCTTAGTGGGGAAAAATGAACTGGAAAGAGTGTTCTAATCCCATCAGATGCTCCCTGGAGTGGGCCGTCCCATGCAGTCCCTGTCAGCGCAGGCCATTACAGGCTTCTGCCCTCCTTCTTGCCTCTCCTGAGAGTGGTGGGACCAAACTCGGGCTTAAAACAACAAACAACTCTGTCTCCCCGGAGAGAGACACACACAGAGCGAGAGCGACAGAGAGAGATTGTGGAAGGGGGAGGTGAGGGGTGGGGCGCCTGCTGGTCAGGAGTGAGACACTAAATGTGAGCTGATGGTATTCAGAGAGATAAAGAGCACAAATTCTAGCTGTGCCTTGCAGCAGGGGTCATAGCCAGTGCCCTGCAGAAGTCTTCACACTCATGGAGCGTCTCCACGTTTCAAGTTATTACAACAACAAACATCAACATGTTTTGTTGGGATTTTATGTGATAGATCGGCACAAGGAGATCATTATTTGAAGTGGAAGAAAGTCAAACAGGATATTTCACATCTCTTACAAAGTTCAGCAAAGTATGGTTCCACGCATTATTGTTTTGTTGCCCTAAGTATTTCATGTCTTGAGCCATCTTTTGCTCTATTCCAACTAAAAGTGAAAATTGGAGGGGAAGCAAATGTGGATAACATTTTAAAGTATTATCAAAGATTTAGAATTGGATTTGGATGTGACTTTGACTAGGTCATTCTTACACAAAAATATGCTTTAATCTAGAACGTTCCATTATAAGCCTCGGCCCCAGTCTCCCCTCTTCTGCTGGTCTTCATCCAGGATTGTCCTGGGTTTTGCTCCATCCATCTTTTCATTAGCATCCACACATTATGCTGCTATTCCCTTGACTGTGCATAGTGGGTCCAGGGTGATGTGCAGTGCGTGTACATTATTATTACCCTGCACTCTAAAACATTACATTTTGGCCTCATCTGACCACCTCAATCCACACCTTTGTGTTGTCCCTTCATGCCACTTAGTGACCTGCAAATAGATCTTTAACAAAAGCAGATTCGTGGGATTGTTCCTTGATCTCCATAATGCCATTTCTTCTCTAATGTTCTCCAATAAACATCTGAGGCCTTCACCGAACAATTGACATTAAAATACATATAAATTCATTCTTTTTAGTAACTTTATTATTGAAACTTCATTTTATTTAGGGGTAGTAGAGTTAAGAAGTTGAATACAAATGTAGACCAAGTTTTGCAGATGTTTACTTGTAAAACACGGGTCATTTTCTTCCACTTCACTTTTACTTTGTGTTAATTTGCAACATAAAACCAAACTAAAATCCACTGAATGGTGGATGTTACACGATAAAAATGGAATAGGTTGTGAATATAATCTTCATGTAAAACCAGACCACATTACTGAGTGAAGCAGCCGAGGTGTTGATGTGAACTCCTGATGGCAGAACTGTGCTTAAAACAAAATTCACTCTCTGAACACATTCTGGGTTTGTTGGCCTGTTTGGCCACACAGGGAAGCAAACAAAGGAACACATATCCATGGCTCCTGCAACTTGCTTTGAATACCAAACTAAAGAACCCTAGAGTAGGAAGACACAATTTTCCATTTTGGTAAAAAGAAATATTCAACTAATACAAAATGAAAGCGCTAACTATGACAGGTAAGAATCAAATATGAAGTAGATTTGTATGTGCTGGTTAGTTGAGTGTATGGAAGGAGTGAGACAAAATACTCAGTTATTTACCAACCTATATATCAGAATCAAATACTATCGTCTGTGCGGCAATATGTCACACAACACAGCAGCCTCTGGTGGTACAAAGCAGCAAATGCATGATGTTCATACAAAGTATTTCTGCTTGTCAGCATTTGCGTAGAAATCCACCAGGATGGCAGATCCTGGAATTTAAATGACTGGCTGCGAATAAAAAAAAAAAAAAAAACTTTAGTAGTATTTATATCAACAATGTCACTTACTATATGTGGCAGAATTTGATTTAATTATCAAAAAAAGTTACAAACTAATACAGAAATTATATTAAAAGGGATGTGTTTTAGTTAAAAGCTCTAAATTTATCAGATACAAAATAGGATCTCAGCGTTTATAAAATGGAGGAACTGTAAATTTTCTTTCAACTCTTTAAGGCAAACAGAAAAATCAGTTTCTTTCTGGGTCCCACAACAGAGAAGAGACTGTTTCATATGAACGACACTGGCAGATCATAATGAACTTAAAGGTGACCTCAAACCGAAGTCCATTTTTACAGCTCACATACAACAGCCTGTTAGTCAGATGTGAACGGCTGTATTAGGCAGGATTTTTGTCTATTAGTGAAAACACGGTACCTAGATGGAGCAAGATCATGTCATTTCAGCAGAGTTAAGGTTTAATTTAAAAAAAAAACTTCAGATCACCTGAAACAATGCCCTTTGGACAGAAAAAGCAGGGATAGCTAACTATCATGCATGTTGTCATGTTTGGCAAAAGCTAAAGATATCATGTCAAGCAGTGATGACTCCTCCACTACTTGTTTTGCCACAGAACATGGGCACTTTGTCACATTAGCACTCATTGAGCTAATCATGAATTTAATAAAGTTCAAGCTTTGAAGTAACTGAATCACTCAGCAGCACAATAATACCAAGCACACAACAAGTCAACAGCAGAAGAGCCGAAAAAATAGGAAAAGGCATTGAAATGGCCCAGTTAAAGACCTAACCTTAGACTGAATAAATATGGTTGTCTGGCAGACCATAATGAACATAAAGCTGACCTATTATGCTCCTTTTTAAACAAGTTTGGATAAGGTCTATGAGCTATTTTAAACATGTTCATTAAATTTTTGCACAAAATTATGTCACTTTTATGCAAATAAACTGTTATTAGCAACACCATCCAACTTAATGTTGCACTTTATGCACATGAAAATTGCTGCATACAGATGTGCAATTGTAGAACTGTACACCTTTGACTCTGAGTCAGACCCAGAAGAAGTGGAGTAACCATCAAGAATGCAGCGAGTGGTTACTGGATGGTAAGTCAACAACAAAACACTTGTCTTTTCCAGCCATTGTACTCGCATACAGCAGAAAATCAGCTGGCCAAACATGCTTCCCCCAGATCCCTTCTTGTGTTGCTAGGTAACAGGGCAGTGCCTGCAGATTGTGACTTAATAATTGAGACGTTTTTGAAATGGCTCATTTTCTCAGCGCCTGGACGGCTTCTGGAAGCAGTAGAGACCCGAACGGAAGGACAAAAGCATGCAAAATGTGAATTTTGCATAGTAGGTCCTCTTTAAACAATATTGTAAAGAAGAAAGGGCTAAAATTCCTCCACAATAATGTGAAAGACTAAGAAGGTCACACAGTGGAACATATTCATGCTCCAATCCTACGGTTATAAAGAAACAAAGGAAATCCCTTCAAACTATTAATGTTGAACACACTATCATGACCTGTGCAACACATAGCACCACAATTGAATGGAGCTGCCTGATTGTACTGTACTGATTGTACAGTAAAAGTACAATCAGAAGCATTGGCCTCGTTGTTCTCACAACATCTGATTATCTGCACTGATGCCATTATTTTTATTATTATTATTATTATTATTATTATTATTATTATTATTATTATTATTATTATTATTATTATTATTATTATTATTATTGTCAGTCGTATTTGTAATATAAAAAATGTGACATAAAAATAACAGTCATCCAATTCTGACTTTCACTTCTATCACTTAGAACTGAAAATAAAACTAAAAACAATCTTCAGTTCCTAACACCGAGGGAAAATAACCTTGAGGGTATGTTTTAAAACTGATCTGACTCCGACATTTATTTTCCACTGGACTCCATGTTTGTTTAATTCCTCCTCCTTGCCAGTCATCCTGTAATAACTCATCTCCTCTCATTTATCTAAGGCCTGACATTATGGGACATCGCTGCACAGAGTGTGCAGAGGGAAACTTCCTAAATGGCCGGACTTTAGAGCTGTGTAATATAAAAACCTGTCATGTTGAATATCTGCACTGCGCTGCCAACATCTGGCTTTCCAGATTCAACCGTGAAATCCCCTTTGCTCCTCAGCTCTGGCGCGCTAATATTTAGATTTTCAACAGACACTCGGAAATTAATGAAATGGTTTTTAAATAGTTCAGTAAACTCTCAAAGAAAAACATGTCTATCAGGCCAAAAACACAGTGCAAGTTTAAAAGGTGAATGAACTTGTTGGCTTGCCTTAGAATGATAAAACGTCTGTTCTTAGGGTCAGACAAGCCTGATTCTCAGGCTTAACTTCTGCTTCTCAACGAATGCAACAAGTGCAGTTCGAACACGTTTGATCATCTGGCCACCTGAATGCGACCATCAAAGGTAAACACAGACAAACAACAGAGATGTCCATAAAACTAGTTTCACTGTGCTCAGAACGTTTCCACGATGGCCTTTAAGGAACCCCAGAGAGAACATCACTGACTGCTTAAAGCTGGAGCATGTAACTTTTACAAATACGTTTTTATTTGTTAGTACCTGGAACACTGGGTGAAGGCAACTTTTCCCGCAGATAATCTGATTTATATCTGTAATAATTTTAACAAATATGTAAAAACCCTTGTTTTTTTTTTTTTAAACAGCCAGGTTTCATCCATGTATGAACCTTGTATGTCCATGCTCATCATACTGTACAAGTCTAGCCTTAACGTTGTTAACCAAGTAAATGTTTAATTTGCTTGGTTTACGGCGGCTCGTAAAACTGAAGCTATCACCCAGAGCGAGGCTGGCCGACCACTGCCCTCTTCACACACAAGAGTTATGACCACTTAACTGGATGAGAAGATCTAAAGGCACGAAGCACTAATTAAGCAGTTCCTTATATAAACCAGCAGGGAATATTGGAATGTTCTGAAGATGCCCGAGATGTTCAACCATTTTTTTAAATTTTTTTTATTGTCTCTAAAACGAGCTTTTAGGATTCTGATCATGTTCTTCAACAATGTTTGATTTAGCAGCTTGGTGCCAAAGAGCAATAAAGAGGTTTTCTCCTGCTTTTCGTCTGTTGTTTAGTGGTTATTTTGGGCTTTTTACCTGTACTTTCTAGTGCTTACAGGCTTCTCACTGATTCATAGCCATGTTGTTCTAGTAATGCTGTAATCTGAGGTTGGTGTTTGTTTCTGTCTCTTAATTCTTGCTAACAGAGATAATCTCATGGGTTTTAAGAGTTCCCTACACAACAGACATACAGATTTCACAGATTTATGGCTAGATTTAGAGCGAGTGTCAAACTGACTCTGAGGGACGTCAGGTAGTGGGAGGGATGCTTCACTAACACCCCCCGCAGTGGGAACACAGAGTGGACAGGATAGAGAGAAGGATGTGGATGAGAAGTCAGCCTTAGATGAAAGTGTGAAAAAAGCAGGTAACCAGCTGTTTGTCTTCATAAACAAGATAAGATTAATTGGGCTGCACCAGCTCTTACTGGTGCAGCCGCAGAAAACTATGGTCAGTTGGGGTAACGGGTCAGTATCCCAGAGACCTGCTTAAGACGAGGGTCAAGACAGAGCTGGAGATCAATGCAGAGGTTGTGGTAGAGTACAGGTCTGTTGTGGTAAAGACAGAGATAAACCAAAGTCCTCCGTTTTCAGATGGATTTATGTAAAAGCCCTTAACTAAGGTCAGGATGATTGTTCCTATTTGCTTTGAGTTCTTCAGAGTTTAGTCTGAGTTCTGTGTTTGCTTAGTAGAGGTTCCAACAATCCTCGTCTCATATGGATTATTATCAACGTTTTCCTAGCTTTATATTTTCCCCCAGTGTCCATGGCTGCTCCACATTTAGTTATTTACTCTCTCCTGTTCTTTTTACAGGTAATAACTCATTCCCTGTGTATATACACTTCATCCTTTATGGAGGTTTTTCCGTCAGTCAGATCCTCCTATTTATGTCAGATGTCTCTCCTGGTCAGTTCCTTTTGTGCCTCCTAATGTATTCTGTAAATTTTCTTCTTTGATAAGCTTCCACTTCACTATGATTCTGCCTTCTTCTGGCCTGCATTTTGGTCCTGCTCAAAAAAGCTATCATAACATTAAACAACCAAATGAATAAAATTGTGTCTACAAGCAGCTGAAAGCTGCTTTCTCAGTGGTGTGTCTGGAATCTGTCATAGGGATAGGTTTAGGAGCTGAGGTCCTCCAAAGTGGGAAAGACCAGGTGAAGTGGTTTGACTATTTGGTATTGAAGCCATCTTGATGCCTTCCCGATTAGTTGTGGAGAAGCTTAAAGTAGAGTTAGGTTCTAAAACAAAGCTGGGAACGTCTCACAGAACTCTGTTCAGTCTGTTAACAGAGTTCTGTCTGTTATCTGAAGATAACAGACTGAGTTGTTATCCTAATGAGGTTAGGATAACCACAGACCTAAAAACACACATATGTTCACCTAAAGCTAACAGGCTGGACAAGGAGGGCTTTAATCAGAGAAGCAATCAGGAGTCCCCTGAATGGAGGAACTGAAGAAATCCATAGCTCAGGTGGGAGAATTTATCAATATGTCAACTATTAGTCACACACAAATCTCAAAATCAAAAGTTGAGCAAGCAAAAGAAAATGTAACCTAAATATTTTTAGGTACATTTTTGAACGGAGAGCACCTGATTATCAATTTTTACCAACCTGACTGTAAGCAAGTGATTTTGTGAATAGGAATGTGTAAAGCTGGTGGAGACATCAAAAGCCCTGCAGCACTGACTGTCACAGATTTTACAGCATTCACTGAAAACAAAACTTTTAGACCAAATTTAAAAACACGCATCATGTTACAATTACATTGACCTGGCCTTTGACTTCCTACATTATTCCACTCAATTCACATCCAGCTAATAACTCAATCTGTGTTTTCTCTCACTCACTTGGATTCATTCGGTAGATTTTCTACTGGGCCAATCAGCAAACAGAATGAGAAGGACCTCTTGGACAAAGTAAAATGTACAAAAAGGGTTTGTTTTCTACCAGGCTACAATTATGTACAATTTAGTTTTAGTCTGTCACATAAAAACCCAATAAACCTACATGAACATTGTGTTCGTAAGGTAATAATTAAACTGCAAAAAGTTTAATTGTTCCACCCATTCTCTTTTATTTAATAGCAATGTCCTAAAAAATCTACTCAATGAATACAGCATTTCTGTTGCTGGTTTAATTTAAAAATGGAGTTCTTCAAAAAAAATTAAATAAAAAAATAAATAAATAAAAATAATTAAAAATACAATTGGAAAGGCCAAGTTATGTGTGGAAAATTAAGATGATCACTGTATAATCCTTGTACAAATACAAGGATTATGATGCTTGTTCTTTAAGATAGAAAAAAAGTAAGTGATGTCTGTGTGTAATTAAGCTATAGAGCTTAAAATATAAGCGTGATCCGTTGATTCAGATTATATTGATAAATATCGATTAGTCTTTTCCCTTTTAAATATCAAAAATACTGTCAAAAGATATTGTGTTTTTTCTTCTTTCACTCCACCCTGATCTCTCTCTTTTCTCCAGCTCACTGTAGCAGAACAGAAAACTGCTCCCAGACTCTTTCATGTTACCAGACACAGTCTGCATTCTGTATTCTGAGGACCGCTCACTGTTCACGGACGGTTTTGATTTTATTATCAAGTGGAACAGGTCGCCTCCATTTCTCGTGACAAATGCCTTCATAACAACCCGAATAGATACTAGCAACTGATAAGATACTGATAAGCTTGTTGGGCTAAGCTAACCCTGGTGTAGAAGAAACATTGGTTTCTTCACCTCCAGACCAGCCACAGAGAGCGGCAGTCACTGGTCCTGGTTTGACGACTCTTAACATTTTCAGCTCGGTGTCGTATAGAAAACGCCGTTCGACGTGAACACTGTTTTCTGCCGAGCGGTTTCCTGTGCGAGTCAGCGCGTCACCTAGTACGCGTCCGCGGGTGTTATTGAAAAAACTTACGTTGCAACGAGCTTGACCGTAGGCATCTCCTGCGAGTCTGCATCGAGTCCGTGGAGTACGTCCGAGTATGTTTGGGAGTTCGGGGGGGGTAGCGGAGGGGGACATGAAACTGTTGTTGCGCAGGTTACACAACAAGTTGTTGCTAGGTGACCAAGGCCAGTGAGTATGGATCTAAGAAGAACTGTATAACCGTAGATGCTACTGCTCACTGAGCTGTGTGAGACATAGCTAAAGCCATCGAGACCTGTCTATATAGTCTCTGTCTATATCCCCCAGCATTCTGTCAGATATATTTTCTGTTCATATTGATCACAGGGGTATCGCGATGGTATCGTTATTGTTTAATTGCCTGGCAATACCTAACAAGTCCTTCAAACATGTGTGCAATTTATCTATATAACGTGTTTCATTTAGTCATCAAGTTCCTCAATTCAATATTGTGATTTGTTGTTCTCTATGTTTCTTTTGGTATCCTGCAAATATTCACAACTTTGTGATATATATATATATATATATCAAGTATTATCATACTTTATATCATTTATATCGGTACACCAGATCCCCCGGCTTTCATCACTTCTAATGGTCTCACATTCACATTATGCTGGATGAAGTAGACCTTGGTGAGGCTAGAAACATCTTTGCATTAAGAAGCAGAGTCGGCAGAATAGCATTTAAACAATCCCAACACAACTGAGGGATAAGAGTTTGGAGTTGATAGATTAAAGATTGTCATATGCACTCAAACTTGCATGTTTAGAGTACTTGTTCTGATCAATAAATTCACATTTCTGGCCATTTTATTTTTTATAATAGAATGGATTTTTCTGACTATGGAGAGTTACATTCCATGTCTAGTGCAAAAAGCAATCACTGCCAACAATACAAGAAACACATCAGACATTTATGGTTCATCCTATCCTAATACAAACATTTCATATTTTCTTTGCTCTGGTCAGTGAGGTCCTGTTTTAGGTTGGCTTAAAAGAGGGTCTCATCATGAATTGATGGTTTGTCTTGCCCCAGTGAGAAAACAAGGCTGAGATATCCCACAAGACTAGTAAGACCTGCAGGTGTACTTTAAGTGTACTTAATCTGCACCAGAGATAAACTGGTCAGAAACAAAATGAGAGGAAAAAAATGAGAGCTGAAGAGAGTCAGGAACCGGTGTGGCAAATCTAAAGTTATTCTTCTCATATTCTACATTTCATAAAATTAACAACACATATCAGTAATGGAAGTAGATAAACAGAAGAACATGACCTGTAGCACCATTGTGGTAGCTGAACTCTGTACCCTTCGCCATGTGGCCCCCCTATGGAAAGCCTGTACCTGGGCGTGTGAGCCAGCGTGAAGCGGCGTCTCTGGAGGTTGATGCTGCGGTTCATGAGCATCTTTCTGAAGAGCAGTGGAGAGTTTCGAGGGGATCCGCGTGGGGAGTCTTTGGGTGACACCTTTGGGGATCCCCCACCTGAGCAGGTTTTGGACCTTGGAAGCAGCTGGATGATGGGGAGCCGGCCTGCCGCCTGTTTCCATGGCATCTCATCGACCTCAGCCAGCTCTTCTTCAGAGCTCTCAGAGCAAAGGTCACTCATGGTGGACGACGGACAGTCAGTTGTCAGGTAGTTTTTACCCTTTTCTTCCTGTGTACAGATAACCTAACAATGTATCTCGTTCTTCTGCCTTACAGCACTTTTTGTGACGCTTTATGTTGCAGCAGGGCTTCGGTTCCCATGGCTGTGACTTTTCATTTTAAAGTCCAGGATATTCTTTACACCTCATGGCTTATACTAACCCAAGCACGCTCTCAACAAATCTAAACATCCTAAAAAGCTGAGTAATCCCCGAAAAAAATAAATAAATGGAAAAAGACAAAGACACAACAGAGGAACTTCCAGATGATCTAGTTCAATCCAAGTTTGGCTCGGTCTTCCTCGCTTCCTCCTGATGACCAGGATCACAGCGGTACTGGGCAATGGACACCATTGTTGGTTTTGATGTAGTCTCTCTGCCTCCCGCCCCCAGGCTGTGTTTACATTACTGATGGGCCTTCCCTCTCTCCAACTAAATATGGACGTCTGATTTACCATGAGGGGAGGCATGAGCGGACAGCTCCTTCTGCTTCTCTTCCCCTCATTCCTACCCTCTGACATCCCTGCTTCCGTCAGCTGTAAGCTTAAGGAACAGATTTTTCATCAACTTCAAACTGTGTTCCATTATTACTTCCTTGTGATTGTATACATAAGTCCGCTGCCTCTAGCTCACCTTTCTCACTCTCACTCAGATTCCAACTTCCACCTTTCTCACTCTCGTCCCATCTTTGCAAGCTCAGGGTTTTCCTCTGTTCCCCTGGGTGCTGTTTGTTGTGAAGCTGGCCATTTCCTCATGCTTTTCACATGCTCTGAGTGCACCGGGAGGAGTCACATGAACAGCCTCTGACTATAAAAAGCAGAGGTAGATAAAAGCTATGGAGAGCATGGGTGCTGTCACGCTGGCGCTCTCTATCTGTGACCGGAGGCAGCTTCGTTTTAATCCAAACCCGATGTCTTTGTTTCTGGAAAGGGGGTAAGAAAAGCTCCTCCTGTGATGAAGGATACACAGCCAAACACCAGCGCTGTCTAGGGAAACGCTGATGACCTAGGGAGCTGGAGCATCTGACACAGCTCTGAACCTATGACCAACAGCTGGTAGCAGGAGAGGAAGAAAAATACTGTTTAGGTGAAAAGCTTTACTTTATCACACAATTTTAATTCTGATTTTAAGTTGAAAGAATCCAGAAGGAAATTGTCAAACATAAAGTAACTTTAACTATTGTAAGCCGATGAGTCTGTGGAGCCCGTTTTCACTTTTCACTTTTCAAAACAAATAAAGGGTTTTGTGTGCGTGCAGGTGTGTGTGTGTGTGCGTGGGTGTGCGTGTGTCTGTATGTGTGAAGGTAGCATGGGAGGGAGAGTTCCTCTGTGTTTTTGTGTGTGCTTGTATAAACTACATGTAGAAGACCATTATAACCATTTTAACCAACAAAGGGTTTCCAATCATGGAACCTGATCTCTACTTCTTTCAGTTGTACTGAGCTCGGATAGTTTGGTTTGAGGTATAGAGTGAATAAAGCTTTGGTAAAGGTTAGGGTTAGGAAAAACTCTGGGTGCAGCATAAATACTAAAAACCAATTGAAGTCTATACAAAGTCTTTGGACTGACAGAGGTGCAGAGAAGTTTATATGTGTGAATTTTGTCTTACTGTAGCATCGTTGCAATGAGCAGGTGCCAAAAGCTTCACAACTGACAAATGCCCATTCCTACATTAACACGATGCTGATTTGCGTTCATCTCGTGTGTTTTTTGGTTGAAATTTCTAATAAAAGTAGAAAAAAGGATAAAAACAGAGTACTATCAAAAATCCTTTTAGGTAAGTTTAAATATAAGGTAAGTATAAATATAAATGTTTACTTAGCTTGAATAGAAATGATGTCCTTTTTAAAATTGCATGTTTTTGTCAGAACAAACATTGTGACGTTTTTTTTTCTTATAATGCTTTCTTTTAAAATTAAAAGGTGAAAATCAGCCATATTTGCGTGAACATGTTTTTTGTATTTAAATGCAACAAATGTTTTGTGTGTTGAATTTGAACGGTAAAATGCGGCAGGTCTACCAGACCTGCGAACAGTGGCAGGGTAACTAAAATATGAACACATTAAATCTACTGAACTGTTATCTTCTCTTAAAATTTGTCCTGAAGACTCTCCCGAAAGAAAATGTGTTTTGTAAATATGATTTTTAAAGTGCTCTGTCCAGGGAGCTTGGAAAACAGAGTGGTGGGCCTGGTTGCCTTGCAACAGATTGACAGATTTGATCTGCAAAATAATAAAAATATTATAATATCCTGTTGCTCAGTTGACAAGTGTAGTAAGAAAAGATGAAATGGTGAACATATAAACAATTTATGGATAAATGAATGGATAATAATAATAAATATCAGAATATAGGGCACAAAGGAGCAGCTTCTTATGAGTAGTCAGTATCTTACATGCAGTGGATATTTCCACTGGAAAAAAAAAAAAAAAATTAATTAAAAAAAAAAAAAAAACATCTCTGATTTACTGTAAAATACCGGTAGCTTTTTTTTTTTTTTTTCATAGTGTATCTTACCTTCACATTAGTGAAACACAGATTAGTTTTCCAACTTTATTGTATGTAGCACCTGAACATTTTTATACAGAACAAAGCAATGGCTTTCTTATTTCAGCAGAGCTGATATGCTGGAAGAGGAGCTGAACAATCAGAACGCAGATCTCTTCATAGGAGCAATAGAGCTCCAAACTCAATGTTTTGTTTTTTTCTGAAACTATATTCAACTACAGACATTTTTATATAATGAGCACCGTAAACATCTGATAAATAAGTACAAACATAAACTAAACCATGATGGAATAAAATAAAACAATAGAATTTTTTTTTTACACATGTAAATTTGTTTCCCCACCCCAACTTTAACTGATCTAAGGTTAATTCTGGACTCAAACTGATTCAGGACCTGAGGCACATTATCATTCCTGTCATGTGGATAACGTAGGCAGAGGTGAGGCCTTTGCCGTTCGACTGAGTTTTGGGAGCAGAGAACAGAGAGTACCTTCGTCTGAAAAGCCTCTGGCTTGGAAAAATAGGGTTGTTCAAGTTCATCAAGACGCAGCTTCAGCATGTCGCATTAAGAGCGAGTGTTGATGCTTTTTATTTGTTCCACAAAAATTACATTGCAGAGACATTTCTAAACTCTGTTTCTGTAGCTGTTGAAACAGTTCTTTCTTATAGAGCTCTAAGAAAAAGCTTGAAATTGCTTTCAAACTTTTAATCCACTAATAGACGGTGAATCTGCGTGTGAATGGGTGAATTACTAAATGTGAATTCCTTTGGGGTCCCCTGGTAAGCTGTCACTATCAGAATCAATAACAATAAATTTGTAACATTGATTATAATTTTTTCAAATGAATTATTATAATTTACTTCCAATAGTTTATTTTCTTTATTTTTTATTTTTTAGAACATTTATCTTGACTGTGCTGCTTCCCTTACATGTCGGTGTGGATCATCAACATTCTGTCCAATCAGATTTCAGTCTCTGTGTGTTGCCAGGGGCAACCTAATCTGCCCAGGGCTTTCAGAATTGGTCAAAAGGCCTCCAAAAAATATTTTGCGTTGTTATTGTAATTTCTTCTTTAATATAGTGCAGAGTCAGATAAAATATACGTTGACTGGTAAAAGTTTCACAAAAACTGGAGGTTGGAAACCGACCATAGAGTTTAAATGGATGTATTTCCAATTCAACAATCCTAAACTCAAAGGATGAAATCCCCGTGTTGCAGGGATTTCCATCTTCCTGCTGAATCCATAATATCTTGTCTATATAATAGTAAAGTTAAAATGTTCCTGGGATTTCTTTGGCCATGTGTGGCAGACTCTGGATGAAACAGTTTTCACAGCTTCCTCTGGATCACTTTCTCTGGCACCCCATCAAACTTCCTCAAGCAGCTTAAACACAAGAGAGCACAAGGCTGCTTTATGCTAGCCGGGGCAACAGTGAAAGAATTTTTAGTTCACAAACAACTCTATAGTTAGATCGAAGGCAGAGCTACTACATGCCTACCTTGACTGTGGCATGACTGTACCTTGACTGTGCCAGACAGTCTGCAGACAAGAAATCCTCCAAGTTTTACTTGATTTAGTAGTACTTGATTGCCTCCAAGTACTACTAAATAAGACTGTAATACACACTTCTCTATGTTCACAGTTTGTAGCAGAGAACAACATATGGCTGATAACCCCATGGAGTCTTTCTGGAATGCTGTGGAACAGGGCTTCACCAAACTTCAAACCAAACAAAATGCTGAGAAGGACAAAGCAAGAATGTCTGTTTTATAAAGAC
Source organism: Poeciliopsis retropinna (assembly GCA_010277075.1). Classification (NCBI taxonomy): domain Eukaryota; kingdom Metazoa; phylum Chordata; class Actinopteri; order Cyprinodontiformes; family Poeciliidae; genus Poeciliopsis; species Poeciliopsis retropinna. The sequence continues at coordinate 9,697,229 of VMRM01000021.1, forward strand.
CTGGAGGCAGAGACTCAGCTGCAACCCAGAGCTGGGCTCGAGACTGTTCCTAAAATAAGATAAAATAAAATAACTTGATTAATTAATGATTAATACTGAATTATAATAATTAAGAGTTCAGATGATGCCGTGAGGAACTGATGACTTGTTGATGACCCCCTGCAGGGATCAGCTCCTGTCAAAGAGGCAGGAACTAAGCAGAGTACAGATGGAGGCGTCTCTGTTGTAGTAAAGACTAAACTTTGTGAATTCACAGTGACCTGAGATCGCCAGAAGAATTGGATTTCTTTATCTGTTAGTTCCGGTGAGAATTTGTATCTGGCTTGGGAAATTTCTGACCGATGAACTCCATGCTTACTCTGCAGTTGTTTTCTTTAGCTTCAGTTTGATTCTCATTAAACAGCAAACCTTGATGAAAGCGTCAAGTGATAAAACATTGCCTTCGTCACAGGACTGAGTCATATCTGATCACCTGCTATCAAACAGGCCAGGTTTCATTCTCGCAACACATAAACACAAGATAACAGTGGACACGTGCCTACCCACACACACACAGTTTAAAGAGGAGGGGCAAAAACCACCGGAGGGTTTGAAGCAGCAGTTTCACTCATGTTTTGACAATAATCAGAATTTTCTTAGGCTATTTTCTTCCACTGATGATTGTTTTGAAGAGTGATTAATGCCTTGAGCATAACTCTGTTCAGGTTCATTATTTTCCTCCAGATCTCAAGAACACCGGCGAATGTTCTTCATAATTATTGTGCTCAGCCCAATAACTTCTTATTTCAAATGCTTGATTATTCAGAAAGACAACAGCCCTGTCTGAAAGAACAATTCTTGTCGCAATATGATGTGTATCACGATATTTGGCAAACAATACAATTCGATATTATTAGATATGATTTGATGCACTTTTATGTTTTTCTGAAAGATTTTAGAAGGACAGAGTGATTTTGTGTTCCATAGACTTGGATTTAATTAACTGAAAACTGATTAAAAGCACCAACTACACAATACCTGGCTCTGATTAGACAGAGTCCAACAGTCTACAGCTGGACAAAATGATTCAAAGATGCAGTGAGAAAATTAGTTTCTGTCATTTAATTCATGTGGATTTGACATAAAAGTCAAAGTTTCAACAGTGATCTGATTATCAGCCTCTGTAGACTCTCAATATGCAAATGATTGCACTTCTGTTTTTCTTTTGGACATTCTGTGGCTGCATTTTGGAGTAAAAAAAGTATTTTGGGCTACAGGGAAAAGGCTTTGCTACCTTGGCTCCCAGAGTTAGCTGTGGCTGTAGGCTGTTTACTGCTAACTGCTGGGGGAGTGGCTCTGCCTCACCCCGCAGTGATCAACTCCTTGCAGCTGCGCTGCCATTCCCCTGCTTGGATCTCTGAGTTGCTGCCTCTCAAACTGCCAGGATCTCATCATACTCTCAGTCTCTAATAGTCTCTGTCAGTTGCTAATAAGAATGATTGATTTGTTTTCCAGCTCAAAACAGAGCGCCGCTGCATGCTGCGTCTTCAACTGTCAAGTGGAATCTAAATTATTCCACTTGATAGTAGCACCACTACTTATTGGCCAATTGCATAAAATCCCAATAAAATACATTGAAAGCTTTGATTCTAGCGGAAGAAAATGTGGATATGTTTAAGGGGTGTACATACTTTAGAAAGGCGCTCCACTGTGAGTAAAGTTTGGATTGAGAAAAACTTCAGTGAGGTCCTTTAATCAGGATTAGATTGTCTCGCTGTTGAAAGTGTAAAATAAGCCTGTGAAATTTTACAGGTTCCTTCTGCTCATATGTCCAAAGAACAGAAAGAAATGAGCAGAATGTTGTTAGAGACATGAGAATCACCAACTCACCAGCTGGTCAGGGTCCCCAGGCTCCTGGAATGTCTGATGCTGCGTGTTGGAGGGGCCGCTGGCTCCAGCAGGGCCCCATCCTGTGCCCTCTCCTGCGCAGAGGGTCTGCAGGAAAGCCGTGGCAGCTGCACATTGCCTGAGAAGACCCTCTTTACAGCATATCTGACGTCAGGATCCTGGAGGAGCTCAACGCATGAGGCCGGCTCCGAGGAGTCCCAGTGTCTCTGGACGGGACGGGACAAGCGTGTGAAAGAGGCGAAGGGGGAATTCTGCAGGGTCGCTTTGGTCAAAACTATAAGTGCTAGCTTTGATCTAAAGAATTAAGGCTGATCACTAAATGCCAAACTGAAACCAGATGCTCCAGGAAAACCGATTTAAAAACTACTTAAGAAAAATGATAGTTTCCATCTTGAAAACTTCTCAGAAAATAAAACTCACCATTCACTGTTCACTTTGATTCTGCTGTTTCAAATTTTTATGACTAAAGACAAAAAATTTAATTTTTAAGTTTAGAAAACAAAACAAACAAACAACAAAAAATCAACATTCCACAATAAACTGTGAGTATGTGAAAAAAGCACCTGCAGGATTATCCTGATTTCATAAAGAATTGAGAAGTGCTTCAATATAAATATTTAGAAAATCCAGGACAAGACTGTATTTTACATATTACAATAGTTTCAAAAGGTAAGCAGCAAACAGAGGCGGTTTTGTGACGAGCCCTTCAGAATACCGGTCCGGCGATATTTTTGGAAGCCTTATCTGATTTCAGGTCCTGAGACCCCCACGGTCCTGGCTCAGACACAATAGGAGCTTCTTACACAAATCCAGAGCTCAGGACTCAGCTTTCAGGGCAACTTTGTTTTAGCGCGTCAGCGCCAAGGGGCTGCAGATAACAGCCTGTGTTTCTGGCCATGTCCCATGACCCTATCACTTCATGTGCCTGGATGTTTCACCTTTCCATAAACAACTGTCAACAGCCTTCTTACTTTCTTCACCATCGCTGAATAAAATGAGAATGACAGGAAGCTAACCAGAAAGAGATTTTAATTATTATTAATTTAAATTGAGACAGTTTGATTCCTCATTACTGTTGCTTTTAGTCAAAGCAGAAAGCCGAGCAGATGGGATATGACTATTTAAATACGTAAATAAAATTCTGTTTTTGTTAAGATTATTTGATCTTTTTAGTTCAGAAAAAAAGACAAAACATCCTAGTATGTCTCCTTACATGCAAATGGATTTAAAAGTTGTCTTTAAATGTTTTCCTACCTCTGTAACGTTGAAAAGTCTGGAGTTATTTCTTCTCATACTTCAGGCCACTCTTGTCATGGGAACAGTTGAGCTTGGAAGGAAATGCCAAAGAGGAGGATACAGGAACCCCATTTAAGATCAGATAGGAGCTCGTCTGTGGCACCAATCCGTCTTCTGGCTGTCACTCAACACGTCATGCTTTCCCCGCCTCCTCAGACGTCAGCTTGTACCGCTGATAAACACCCAACACTCATGGTGCCACTTTTGGCTCAGTGCTCAGCTCTCATGCCGTGACTTTATCAGGCCTGTAACATGCAGACATTCTTTCTTAAAAAAAAAGAAAGAAAAAAAGTGTATTATTTTGTGTAAAAAAAGAAAGCATAGAAAAACCTCATGACCTGTATGACAAGATGTCATTCATTCGTGTCTGTCTGGTGGCAAGATCTCCTGATATCAAGCACCGGTCCTACAGGTTACGCTCCTCACAGGCAAAGGTTTCATAAGGCAAGGTGATAGTTAGAATTGTGCTTTTTTTTCCCCCCCTTTCACTAGTCTTAGTTTTGAGTTTCTGCTCACGTGTTGAACTTTAATGACCCTGCCTGCTTCTGATGCGTACCTACATGAAGCAGTTTGAAAAGCAAATACATAACAAAGGAGAATGTCAGCTCTAACTGATTGTCTTTGGCTTCTTTGCTACTTTGTACTTATATTATTATTAAAATCTGTCACATTATTTAACATTTGATAAAACTTTATACTTAATGAGGATTATTTATATAGCACATTTCAGCAACAAAGCAGTTCAAAGTGCTTTAGCTGATAAAGACAATATAGTCACTAACTGTGAAACCAGTAAAACAAACATTCATTTTATCAATTCCCATGATCAAAATCAATACTCAAATATGTTGAATGTTATCACAAGTCATAAGCAGCTCTGATCAGGTAGCCTTCATTTAATAGTGTAGTAATGCAGCTTTAGAATGAAAGCGACTATTTCACTATTTTCAGAAACAGCAGTGGCTTCTTTACCTTTAACCTTGGCTGTAACTTGGTGTATGTTTCACTCTAGGAAGGCTGGCTAAAGTTGACTTGTACGATATGGCGCCTCCCACTGACCATGGAGGCGCAAAGCAAAAAGTCATTTGCTTTGTGTAAGTGAAAAAGCATCAAACAACAGATCAGATTTCAGATATTTTAGAAAGAAGGTTTTATTTATTTGTGCAAGTTTTAAAAATTAGGTGAACAGAATCTTCATTTTTTTTTAGAGACAAAATGAAGATTCAAAGAAAACCAATATTTCTGAGTGTTCTTCAGTTTTAGAGGGTGCAGCATTGAGCTGCTTCTTCATTCATTGTGGCAGTAACTTCTGTAGTGTAGTTTCTGGCTCCCTCCGCAGGCAGCAGGTTTTGTTCCCTGAAAGTAACCAAGAAACAAAAACTAAACATGTTAATTCACTGTAAGAAAAGAGAAGATGAAGAGTCAGATGAGAGACATTAACTGTACCTTGTACATGGAGCAGACCAGTGTGAACAGGGAGGACATGGCCTTTTCCTGCAGGTCGTCTGTATGCACCTGTAAAAAAAATAAATATAATTTTGAATAAACTATAAAGTCTGGCTTTAAAATAGATGATTGCACTAAGTCAATCAGAACTAAGAAATAGAAGCTTTCCACAATAACTCAGTGGAGAGCAAGAAGTTAACTCTTAAACATCCACAGACCCAGCAGGCCTGGAAGGCCACGGCCTGCAGCTCTTAGATGAACAGACATAATGAAGAGCAACCAGGCACTGGCTGCTGGGGTCAGTGCCTGGTTGTCTTCTGCAAAACAGCAAAAGATGAAAACGAAAATTTGTGTTTGAATGGCCTAGTCAAAGTCCAGACCTAAATCAAATTGAGAATCTGTGGGAAGACTTGAAAATTGCTGTCCAGAGATGATTTCCATCCAATCTGACTGAACTTGAGCTATTTTGCAACAAATAAGCAGCTCTTTCTTTCAGCTGCCTCGAGGCAGAGAAACCATCTGCCTGGTAAAGTTTTGAGTTGCATCAAGCTGCTGGCTTCAGAACTGATGGACTTTCGTTGGTTTCTTTTGAAAGACGTACCCCATTGATGGTGATCCAGGGCACATACTGGTGGGGAGGGTTCAACCCCTTGGTCTTCAAGGCATTCTGGTGCATCAACTGCATTCCCATGTCTCCATTAGCACAGCTCATTACTTTGTCAATGCCCAGATCAGGGGCGTAGAGTTTCAGACACTACAAACAAGAAATTAAATGTATTGACAAAACAAAACAAAAACAACCGAGCTGGAGGAACATTCACTCAGAAAAAGCTGCTTACACTTTCAGCTGAGCCGATGACATCAGCAGAGGATTCCATGCAGAAGATGATTGGGAAGGCCATATCAGTCATGTTCATTACACAGGTCTAGGGAAAGTAGAGGAACTAATTCATTGGTGAAGCACAACTCTGCTGAGTAACAGAAATAGCATTATTAACAATGTTCACCTTTAAGCCTTTATTTGTATTCCTACAAAATTTTCCAATAATGGTTTTAGAAACAACCTGTGAACATAACACTTCCTTGTGATTCCCAAAATGTCTATTCACTGATAAATCTCTGAGCCGTTTGGGATTTTTTCCAACAACACTGGGGAAAAAAACTGACCGATGAATAATCAACATACCAGATGTTTCAAAGTACACGAATACCAAAATTATTCATCCTCCTGGCTGATAATAAAACTGTTTCAGTTTATTAAATAATTTTTTTTTAAAATCCATGTAAAAAAACAGCATCAATTTTTAAAAATATGATGAAATTATGGATGTTACTTATATCTTTAATGTAAAAATGTTAACTGGCAAAGCAGCAGTTATATGGAAAGCTGTTGAAAAATGATAAAAATACTCTTAAATGTCCAGATGAAGAAAAAAAAACCAAAATAAATATGAATAAAATATTTTTATAGGGTGCGTATTTAGTTAACTACAGCTTTATTTATGTAGTTGAAGATGTATTTATTTTAGTTATTTATCTTAAATATTAGAGTTAAAAATAAAGTTGATGAAATAGGCAAAGTAGCTTTACTAAATAAAAGTCTCACAAAATAAAATACCATTATAAAATGTAAAAATAAGTAAATAACGAAATAAATGAATAAATCTTGAAAACATGAATACCCAGCCTAATCGGAGCCTCAGTTAGAGGAAATATATTTTTGATTCAATATTCAACCGTTTAGCTGATCTGGGAGTAAAATGATCTGAGTTGTGCTATTATGTAAGTGAGGAAAAGTTTACATGATTTCTTTCAGCCAGTTGAACAGCAACACGCAGCAACATGTGCAGGAGGGGCAGCACTGCACTACTCTAAGCTCCACACAGGCAGAGGAAACTGGCTTTGTTTGACTTCTCATTGAAAATATCCTGACAGTGCAGGAGCGCGGCGAATCTGATGATACCTGTCGCCCCATTCAGAGCCTCGGCCTTTACATATTAAATAATCAAATTAAAAAAGCACCCAGCGTTCACACCATAACCCAAAAGTCTGTCTGTCTACCTCAGATTCCATGGCTCTGTGATTACCTCTATCATGTTACCCAGACACTCCTGTTTCCCATGCTGGCACTCATAGGTGTACTTCTGAGCGACAGGGGTCTCCTGCCGGGGTGAGACAATTAAAATCCTTCACAAAACATGACAAGTTTTACGTATCTGAAATATTTCTATTAAGCGGCTGCTTACCTGCGCATTTCCATAGGGTACCAGAGTAACAGACATGATGTCGTTGAGCAGCAGGAAGGTGGGGAAGAGCATCCTAGTGAGGAACAACCTGCAGCCAGGACACAGGCTCTCATAGTACAGGGCGACCTGGACTGGCGCTTCGGTCTGACGGCTCTTCCTGAAGTCAGACTCCAGGCACTGCTTCAACACCTGCAGCAGGATGGCCAAGGCAGAGGAGTCTGAATCTGGGTGAGAATGTCTGCAAGCACCTGCTTTGCTGCTCTGGGCTTATAATCATTGAGGTTTAAAGGCTACACATTACAGCTGCTGTTTAATTTGACAATTGTGTCGGCTGTGATTATTCATTCCTAATAATATTTCCCACAGATTTGAACATGTTGTAGAGATTCAGGAATTGTCAATGATTACGCTTTCACTTGCAGCACAGTTAGTCACCTGACACAGGCATGTCAAGTGACATCACCTGACACAGTGGGATCACCTGACACTGTCAAAGGTTAGTGATAACAACCTGAAAGAAACGAGTAGGTGAGTGCATAGATCTTTAGGTTACATTGTTATTGAAAAGTCATTTTAATCCTGACAGTGTCAGGTGATTCCACTGTGTGAGGTGATCAGATCCCACTGTGTCAGATGATCCCACCTGACACAGATGCCAGTGGTCACAGAGAGAATCTGAATTACAGAAGAGAAATTGAAGTTTTGAAGGTAGTTTATTAGACCTGATATCACCATACCAATATTTAACAGTATCAGTGCAGCCCTACAACTGCAGCTAATAATACTAATTTCACTGCGTTATTTTGGTTTGATCGGGGGTCACTATCGCTCAGATTTTGTAAGAGTCGACTGGCTCAAACGGGGCAAAATTAAATTTCACATCCAGTTTAAACATTGTTGTGAGTAATTACCTTCATTATTAATAAAAAATGCTTAATTACCAATAGAAATATATTGGTATTTCTTATAATTATTATAATATTTTATAAATATAAAATATTTATTAATTTATCGTTATTAATAAACTATAAATAAGTACATTAGCGTGAAATAGTTTATTTGGGGCTACTAAATTAGTAAAAAGTTAATGGTAATAAGCTGAAAGAAACAAGTAGTTGAATAGATCTCTAGGTTATGTTATTATTGAAAAGTCCTTTTAATTTAGGAACTTTATCATCAAGTGAAACATGATATACAGATTAATTACACACAAAGGGATGTTTGAAAGCCTAAGAGCAAAGTTATGATGATTTTGCTCTTACAGTTATTGACCGTCATGACATTTAGGATTAAAATATTGCATCAGATCAACAAAAAATATGAGCTGAATTGAACCTTTAGAGAGTTTAAACAGTGTCCTCATCCTCAGCTGCATCGGTTTGGCTCAAAATGACTCACAAGAAATGCTTAGTCGCTTTTAAAGATGTGGTATATATTTTATCCTTTTTCGTAATTGCCAGAAAACACCTGGTTTATTTGCGGTATCATGTCATTATCACAAAACAATGCGTTTGTTTTTCCATAATCCTTAAAGATGTTTTTATCAGTCGGACCTTTGGGCTGGTGTTGGATGTGAGGTGTTCATCAGTTTCTAAAAATGTTTACCAAAATGCAAAAGGCTCATACTGTCATGGTTTATATATGGTATAATTTCCCTTCTTCAACCTGATATTGCCATATTATGTGTAAACATATGTTAACTTAAATATATATTTAAAAAAACAAACAGGAACCAAATATGAATGCTCCTGTTTTTAGTGGCAGAACAGAACCAAGATGTCCTGTTAGAACCGGTTTCACTGTTTGACAACCACATTTCTATTGTTGAGAATTTTAGAGAATTTCTGAACGTTTCAAAACTTGACTGATTGTCTGTAACGCGCGTGCGTGAGGCTGACTAACGCTGCCCTGTTTTACTTCCTCGTTTTTAGATATTTTCCCCCTCAGGTTATTTTACTAAGAACTTCCTCTTTGAATAAAAATAATGAGCACTTCAAATTCTTGAGTTGCATAGATATTAAGCAGAAACCAAAGGGCGAAACACGGATGTTTACAGTCATAAAAAGTTAGCAAGAACCGGGCAGCAAGCTGGACTAGTTGTCATGGTTTCGTGTTGCTACCGACTCTGTCGCTGGTCTCCGACCGAGGATAAATACCGGTAGACTTAGGGACTTAGTTGTCAAAAATTCCACGTGTTTCTTTTTGTTCTTTGCAGCAGAATATAGCCAAAAGCAAAACAAGTTTTAGAGAAGAACTAAAAGCTCACCCCACACTGAACAGCTGAGTCTAAAGATGAGCACCACTTTGCTGGAGGTTGGAGGCATGACGAGGTGGCGAGAGAGCAGCTGAACGGAGCGGCGCAGACTGCCAACAGGAGCGGGAGCAGAAGCCTCATCTTCAGTTGTGGCCAAACTCTTCTGGTAACTCTACTCACGCGGTTTACCACAGCTCAAACCTGGGGCCGAGTGGAACTGTTAACTTCTCCTCTTTAAATGCAGCTCTGGCGCTTCCTCGTGACGGCTTCCGATTATTTGATTGGCTGCAGCGCACAGTCGCTACAGCGTCATCTGTAACTAGCAGAGAATCAACAAGCCTGACCTTCCCTCCGCTGCTTTTCTGAAGAAGTGAGAATTCCCCAAGAAAGAGCAAATTTTCATAATATCTATAAATAGTTTGATCGTTGTTTTGATGTTGTTTTGATGCAGTTTTGATGACTCGGCTGTTTTCCCTGAACGCAAATTAACAATTAGCTAATCTTTTGCATGACATTGTAAAACGTGCCTGAGTCAGCTGAGTTCTCGCCACTTATCACATCTTAAGTTTTAAGTTGCGAGTGCAGCATGCAAGTCACTATCACATGCTTATGTCTCAACTTACATCCTCGTTCAAGAGTAGTCATAAATTGAAAAAAAAAAAATCTCTTTAAAAACAATTTCCCCTGCTGTCTTATACACACACGACTTTACAGATTTCACCCTAAAACACAGAAATCCACTTGGATAATAATAATAATAAAAAAAACACTAACTCATATATTGAGGTAACACAATAGATGAAAGAGTGAAAAACTTAAAATTGTAAAATATGGCAAGCGTTAATTTAATTTGGTGAATCACTAATGTATGGATTAGGCCAGAAGTTCTGAAATTGTTCCATGCACTGCCAATATAGGAGAACTAAAATTGGTAGAATGAACCTTTAATTTCAATAGTATCTAATGAAAAAAATATATATATATGTGCTGCATTCATTAAAGAACCATAAATAATAAGTTGCAAAAAAGAAAATACAGAGAAACCAAGACACCCGGTTTCAGTTTAAAATCTTTTATTGTCTTTTGAAATCATTGCATTGGCCTACAGAAAGATCTGTACAGTTTAAAAAGTACCTGTCTGAGGACACACAAGTCTGTGGCAAGCTGTACACGAGCGAGAAAGAAGGAAATGTTGCGTCTGAGTTCAAACAGACCAACAGGAGGACAAGCAGAGAGGAACAGCTGCCTGCATCACGGCTGCACACTGCAGCCAGCAGGCCTCTGTCAGCCGGAACAACAGCTCTCCCTCTGCATTCAATTGCACTTTGGTGTAGAGTAGCTTCATGTGACTGCTTCACCCATTTCCATTCATCAGTTTTTCAAGCTAATGAGTAGGTGTTATTATTACTATTGTGTTATAAGCCTTCGATCTTGCTGATGATAACCCACATTTGAACAGTTGTTGCCTTAGAACCAAAGCAGAAAACAAGAGTTGAAATGAAGCTGAAAATGTTGCTCCTGACCGCGGGTAAAAACAGAACACTAACAGTGCTGTGAAAAAGCATCAACATTTCAGGACATCAGACTCGTTTCTTTATATCAGACAATCTGAGTAAATTGAAAAAAAAAAAAAAAAAAAAACAGCTTCAAATGAGGAACAGCTTGTGCCACCTTTGATAGCAACACACTCGTTTTCATTCAGACACATTGGGGGGTTTTCCAGCATGAACAGACTGTTAAACACAACCGGAGTCAGGTCCTTATTTTGACTATTTTATATTAGCTATTCAGAAGTGGACTTGATGATGGGCTTTGGATCACCGTCCAGCTGCATAACTTAAGAATGTGTTTCATTGCAAAACACAGTCAGATTATGGTAAATGAATCCCAATTACAGGCGCATCTTTATTAGAACTTTAACGAGTTAAAAATATTAACAAAATTAATTAAAATAATTTTTACACGCAAAAAAGTCCCAATCTGCAACCTTTGTATTCACGTTTCCAGTACACTTGGAAATTTGACACACAAGCAGTATCTGCTAGTAAAGTGATGGCCTGCATGCCAGCAGAAGGACAACCACTGAGGTTCAATTTTGTTTCAAAAATATGATGGAATTATGGAAAAGACTATTGTTGTTTTCAAGTTGTCCTAAAACTCTAAAAGGAGTTAGCCTATCAGTGAAGCTATCCAAGCCCAAAGTGTGCTGCGGTGAAACATGTAGCATTAGCACTAATGTCCCAAATGCTCATGTCAGTGTACATACACAGTCACATTTATAACTTCCTGAGGCACTTAAAAACTGAACGGCAAGAATAACACTTCACTCCAATCTGGACAGATCAAAACAATAAACATCTTTGTTGTTGAGGTCATGTCTATTCTTCAACCATTTAGCAGCAATGGGGTTTTTGAATTGAAAATATTGTTTACTTTGTTGATATATAGTTTTCGAATAAAATTATAGATTTTAGAATTAATAGAATTAATGAAGTCTCACCACTAATCCTTATGTTTTGGGGGGTTAGCACCAATTTTTACATGTACCTTTATCTCCTATAGTTCTGTGGAACACTGACTTTAACTGAGCCAACTTAAGGCTCAGTTAAGTTAAAAACTTAACTTAAAAAACCTCAGTTAAAAACCGCCTGTACTCACACATCAGGGTGTGAGGCCTGAAGTTCTGTTGATGCTGTTCTTTAGATCATGTGTGCTGTTTAAAATCTATTTATTTAGTTTATGTTATGAGACAGATTTTATGCATGTGACTTCTTGAGTCTACAGGTTTGACAGCGCTGAGGGTATGGCTATTAAAATCCACTCACCTGTCCAAACAATGCTTTCTAATCACTGTGAATTTGTGATTTAGGGTTTTACACATGAGCCCGATTTGCTTTGAATCAATTATTTTCTTGACACAAACGAAATGATTTGAAGCATTCTTTTTGTATTGACTCAGATTATCTTTGACAATTAAATCTGTGAAAAAAACAACATCAGGAGAACTGTAAGAGGGCCCACACTGTTTCAGAGCACTGTGCGCCGGCTCAAACCTACAGGCAAGCAACTTTCCTGTCCTAAAAAGTAAAAAAACTGGCAAAAGACAGAAAAACAGGAAGTGAAAGTGCAGTTGTCATCATATTTTTACACACAAAGTGACATTATATGGCTAAATTTTGGTCTTAAGGAGTGAGCTATGGAAACAAAAGATAAACTAATTCAGGTTTTCATCTGAAGATCCTTTGCCCTATAGTGCAAACATAAACAATAGATCGCTGATAGTTATTCCTGAATTTACGATTATTGTACTGGATTTGTCGTCAAGTATGTTCGCCAAGTGGCGCCTTTTATTGTTCACAACATGTCTGTACAAGCTCCGGAAATTCCATGTGGTGACCTTTATCAAAAACCCACCAGGCAGCATCGCAGTAAAGTCTACCTGATCGTGAACAACAGAAACAGCAAGAGATTCAACAGGGTCTCAAGTTGAGTTCAAGCACATAAAGGTTCAGTGTGAGTTGAAGTAGTCAGCAGGCAGAGCGAACGGATTCATGAAGAGCAGAGGAAAACAGATGGCTGAGTTATTATTCTGAAAACAACAGAGGGTTCACAAAGTTCAAGAAGAAAAGAGAAAAACCAGTCATAACATCTTCAAGTTTACAATGGAAAAAGGAAATAAAAGTAATACATAGCAATCTATCAAAGCCACATGGAGGGACAGACAGATCGATTCTCAAGCTCACGTTTACTATTTGGTTAATTACATCTTGTAAACATTTGTATTTGTTTTTTCTGTATAGAGGGAAAAAAATATCAAGCTAGCTTATTTTTTTTCTTTATAGGTTCTGTAAGTTTACTGTTAACAGCTAATATAAAAAAAACAACACATGGATAGACAAATAAATCAGCTTTTTTCTTTCTTTTTTTTTTTTAAAGTCAACTAATAAGAGCACAAATATACTCAAGCACCGTGAAAGATCTCTCTCTAACGCCATAGTCGCTTCCTGCTGAGTTCACCTGACACTACACTGTAAAAATAAAACGTCTCCAATTCATGGTAAAGCATCAGCAGCTGGTTGCCAGAACTGTACGGTATAAAAACTGTAAAATTGACAGTAATTTACTATAAATTAGAGACTTTTCTGTTACAGTGCACGGCCTGCAGCAATCACAAACATCTGCAGAGGTGAGACGCAGCATGGCGCCACTCAAAAGCCGCCTGTACTCACAAAAAACTGAATCGTTTAAAAACAGTAGAAATAAATTTCTTTGCTAAAAGAAATGAAAACGACAAACACTTTTTGTTTGATATTTAAGAAATGCAAAGCAGCCGGGACTGTGCCAAACACACAGGCCTGTTCAGGAAGCATTACTAAGTAAGCATGAGCTCACTTCATTCCCAGAATGCATATGGGCACCTCAATAATCCTACATGAGCTCCGACCACCATGTTGGCAGTTGTTGGGTAGAACTACCAAGGCTGAATCCTTCAGTCCTTTACAGACCTTGGGTCTCCTCACAACACTCCTCACTGACTTATAAACGTTTCAAATGAGTTTTAATCAGAATAAAACGATAGCAAAGATTAATCATTTTTCTTTGTTTTAAAATATCAAATCATCAAAACAACCTGATGCAAGCAATGTATTTAGTTTTAAATAGTTTCAATTACTCTTTAAAAGTAAAAATGAATTCTGGTGTGTAATATCAGTGGAAAATAAATGCATCGAGTGACTAATCAAAAACTAGTCAGCAATTTTAAAACAACAATATGCCGTATAGTAGATATTTTTATAAGTGTTATGGCTTAATTATGCATGAACAATTAAATTATTAATTAAATCAGGGGTGCACAAACTTCCTTCTTTCTGTGAGATCTGCAATGTGAAGCCGATCTTATCCACTGCTCTTAACTAACTCCACTAAAGTTTTAAAATCAGCTTCTGCCCCCTTTTGCTCTGCAATAAGAGGACTGAGTGACAGCGCCCCCACCAGGTCACATCTGCACAGCGCTGTCAACAAGTCACCCTACTGTTGCCAATGTAGCAACATCACCATATTTTGTGATTTTTCAAACAAAAATAAGAAATCGGTATCGGAATCAGTTGGCTGGGCTGTTTAAAGATCGGTGATCGACTACAAAACTGCAGCTGGTGCACCCTAAGTTTAAATACATTAAAGCTGGTTTATTTTTTGATAGGGTTCATTTATTACATTAATTCTTATGTCCTAAAAACCCCAAACAGTAGTATAAGCTAATGTGTTTACACTGACTAATGTGCATATGGTCATGTCTGTTAACATATGAGGAATCAGTGAGACTGATGGGTCATTTCCCACAGGGATACTTCAACCTGACCTGGGGGCCAACAGGAATAAGGTTTGGGGTTTCTGCAGCCTTGAAGGAGTTCTAAACATTAGGTCACATCAGGGTGTGTTTCTGATTTGTTTAAAGCACACACACCAAAGAAGAATGAAGTCCTTTAAAACAGGAGGATTTCTAAGTGATTAACTGTAGCCTCTTTACTAAATCTTATTGAAATTCTACAAGAAAACAAATACTTTTCATAGTTTTTTGATAAAATATGCTTTGAGTGTGAAAGTGAGAAAATGAGCAGTCGATATCTCTCGTTTCTGCCTTTTTCACCCCGTTTGCTGCAAGAGCTCCTCACACTGTTAATAACAGAGCGTTCTATATAACAGCTGAAAGACTGTGAAATGATGTTGAAGCTTTCAGGAACATATTTCATATTTGATTGCACAAAAAGCTGTGTGTGTTACTGGGCTTAATCAGTCAGATGCAATTAAATACACGTCAAGTCACCATTTTTGCCATTTTTAACCATTTTGAATGTGCCAATAAATAACTCTACTGGTATGTATGTTTCCTGAATTACATCCAAATCAAAGGTTTTTTGTTTTTTTCTAACTTGGTGCTTAGCCCTGCGAGTGATTCCCCAGGGCAATACAGAATCTGAACCAAATTCTAACAATGAGAAGAAGCTACAATAAAACTGATGTAAATGACATGAGAAAACCACAACTATCTGTAGGAAATATCCTTCTACCATTTGGTTAAACTAGTCTATAAGGAAATGTAGTTGGGTGAACAGAAACTGCAGAAATGAGCCAGCAGTTCTCCTTTCAGCTTGTTTGAAAACTAAAAACAGCTTTGATACAACTTGCCTGGTAGAACTGAGGAAAAATGATGCAATCGGCCAAAAGCAAAAGATTTATAATACAGCTACTGACTGCAAAATAGCAAAAAGCACATACTGTACACTATATGCTCCAATATAAAAAAAATAAATGTCTGTTACTTGAAATATACTGTATACAACACTGTGAAGTAAAACATGCTATTGAAAAAGCCTATCTGCTGTGTGTTAGTTTCAAAGTGCTGGACTGTGTGAAGCAGAATTAAACATGTGCAGTCACAAAGTGTTGGTCCATCAAACTAAACTAAACAAAAGTTCTGCTCACAAAGCTCAGAAAGTAAAAGGCTGAGGAAGGCTCCATGCATCATGGGGGTTCTGTTCATGCGTAAAGAACTTCTGAGCAGTCAGCAAGTTACCTGTAATACCTTGAGCAGACAACAGTAATCACCATCCCAGTTAGGAGAATCAGAAAAGATTTGTGACCCGTTATCGACCTGGGAGCCACCAGCAGAGTAAGTGAACTGACAACATCTAAAAATTGTCTTACATGTTGATTTCTGCATTTACTCTATCGCTGGAAATGTAAACCATTAGAGCACGAGGGCTTTTTGTTGCCCCCGATCCACACACAGAATGGACTGTATGAAATGTATTTCATCCATGCTTTTTCTTTGAAAGGAGGTGCTACTTTTTTTTTTGTTTGAAGGCATTGTTCCAGCCTTCTGTATGCGCCAGCAGAGGCAGCCTTGGGAAATGTCAGTTGCGAGAGTTCAAAGGAGTTCTTAAGTCATGGTGATGTTTAAGCAGAGAGGCATAGAGAGTGCACCATATCACTAACAGACTGCACTGGGAACACTCTTCAGAGTGGAAGTTGTTGCTGGAGTGAGAAGACCTAGTAAGTAAGGCTGCATGATATTAGGAAAACATGTGATATGCAATTATATTGGTGAACGATTCAATAAGTAAACAAAAAATTTATGTATTCCTGTCTTTCTGCATGTTTTCAAAGGACTTTGAAGATGAAATGATTTGTGGAAATATATGTTCCATTTTTACATTCTGAATATGTGAGAAAAAAAAACAACTAAACTTAGTGGTCTACAATTTGTCTTAGAAATCTTGTTTAGTAGAATTCTTTTCAGTTGGGGTTTGCTCATACTGAAGGATGAGATCATGTATTTCTATATTTCACAAACAAAAGCAAACCTGATTATTGGTAATCCTGGTTTTATTTAAAAATTAACATTTTATTGTGAAGACAGTCAAACTGTCAGTTCATCCAAGTAGAAAAATATATGTAGTCCATTTATAGGGAATCCGGAGAAATCAGAAAATAGCGTTAATTGGCTATAGAAGGTCAGAGCTTAACAAAATGAAAAATCTCCATCTACGTATTTATTTACTTAGGTCAGTAGTATAGCTTTCTAATAACTTTGAAAAGGAGAGATTCATATTTTAAGAAATAAAATTTGAATCAGCATTTTTGGACTAAGAAAAATGAAGAAGACTCCAAAGAATTTTCAGCCAAACAAGAACAAGTCAAAAAACATCTTTTGAAATCATTCCAATTTGTTTTGGATTGTTTCTATCAACAAATGTTGATAGAAAGATAAAATTCAAAGAAATGCATGCAAGGCAGTTTATTCTCATCAATGTTGAGCTTATAAGATGTATATTTGACAGTGGAAAGATTTTTATTTATTCTCCAAACTGGGATGTTGCTGCTGCTTGTCCACGTCCTTTGCTGTCACATGTACTTCACACAACCCACTTCAAGATATTCAAGAAAAAAAAAAACTTGCTGGAACTTGGGAGGCTAGCAAAGAACTGCACCAGGCTAAAAATGGATACTGTTCTCATTTCTAACTCATCTATGTTTCATTACAGATATACCAGATAGATATAGAAAAAACCCAAAACTTTAGTACACAACAATAGAGAAGCTACTGTACAGCTGCAACCAAACAAAGAAGGATGTAACAATTTCAGATGTAACAGCAAAACCAGTCATTCCGTCCACCACACACACACCCATTCACACAACGACAACAACTAGGCTAATTTGCCAGATATTCCTTAACCTTAGATATGGCAAATGTGTGGCACGACAACATGGTGGCGGTGGCACCATCTAACGGTGACAACAAGGAGAACGCAAACTCCTCAGGATGACAGAAGGCACTTGTAGTCGCCTCCCTCACTGTAAATCTCCAACCAGAAGCTTGGCTGCCGCCTCTGCTTTCATTCCCGGGATCGACGGCGTACCAACAACTGTGCAAATGACTCTATAGTACAATGGATCCATCTCTATCTGGGGCTTCCCAGGTTAAATTCAGCTCAGTAAGTGGCGACGCTGTGCTCAAGTACGAAGCAAAGGTCTTCATATACAACTTCTGATGCCACCTCTTCACCTGCCGTTAGGAGCAGAAAACTGGTGAAGATCACATTTTGGAAACATTTCTAACCCCCGACAAAAACACACGAAGCAGAGTATTAAACACTTGATCATAAACGACTTGTCTGCTCCAGGATACAAAAATATATATTCATACATAGTCTCTGTACCATTCTCAGTCATTTGTGTAAGAAATTATGAAAGCTTTGTGTCTGTTTGAGAATCACGTTTAAAAGCAGCCTTGTAACTTGTCTCTCTGCAGTGCCTCCACTGACCATTAAAGGAACTGCATGTCTCTGTATCTGTACAACTGTGATTTAAAAGCGATGGAGGTGACAACAATTAGTCCCTCGAGCCAAACGCACACAGAAACAGTAAGACGAGATCAATGCCACAGTACAGAACAGTAGATATGGACTGATCTGGAGACGGTTCCTCAATCTAAAGTAAATGTGCTTGGAGTACCACACACCATGACTTAATCACTACATGCCAACAGAATTTCAACCGTTTGTCCAATAAAAAATAAAAAAAGAAACAAAAACAAATGAAGACCTCCATACACGCAATAGCGGGTAATCTCTTAGTTGAATGGCAAAAGGACGTGTTCTTTTATTCCTGTTGTGCTACATGAGAACACATCCTTCACTGGGCTCACATTTGACGGATCATCCAAAATCCTCAAACAGAACCTAAGAAAACAACAAATATTCTGAAAACATAAAGGAAACTAGGGAACTCTACAAAGTCACATACATTTAAAGCATGTGGGTCTAAAATATACTGTACACAACATATATTACTGCCTTCTTTTCTCTTTTTTTTTATACATTAATGTTCTCCAGCTCTCTGAATCAAGCATCAGATGAAATGAACAGTCAGGTGCAGCAGAGATGTGCCATCAGAAACTCTGCCTCAAAGAAACAAATTAAAATGTTTATCTGAGAGGGGATCACACCACCGGGAGTCTACTCCAACTTTACAGGAAACTAATTTAGTACCGACGGTAGAAGAATCAAAGAGGTCGATACTCAACAAGCGCTGGTACCGCAGTGAATCTACACACAAAAGAAGAGCACTAACAGTGCAGAGTGTCAATAGCTACGTGTGCTACAGTATTAGAGAAGGAAAAAAAGGAAGAGGCGTCTGATGCAGCAGACCTGCAGGAAAGTTGCTATATATTCTGTCATTGACAAAATAGCAAATATGTACCATGCATTTGCTCCTATTCCTCGTTTAATGGGTATTTTTTTCTCATTAGTTCAAAAAGAGACCTACTGAGAGAGCCACACAGCAAAGCAGATGGATATAAATGAGTCTATAAAAATATACCTGCCTGTATATATTTTAAAGCTGTGGCCACATTGACATTATTCCCAGTCCTCTCCTTTCAACCCTTAAAATGTAAAGTGACAGAAGCTTGTGGTCACTCAGAAATATTCCTGTGTGCTTCTGGAAGGTAAAACCCTTAAAATCCCACAGCCCAGCCCCACCCTGCTGGACCCTCTCAGCCACCTTCAGGTGGGACGTGAGCAGCCATTCCTTTATGGAATTAAAAAGCATACTTTTGTCTGTGTTTCCAGAGAGTCTGGAGTTTACACATAGGACATTTGTTTAAACACAGATACTTTGTGCTCAAGGTATTTAAAAAAAAAAAAAGTTTTAAATATTTCCAATAGTTTCACTACATGCTTTTTCCACCTCATTTGTGCAGCCTTAAAAATACTTGTTTGTGCTTATTTTGTTCTCCTTTAACACATGTTGTCTCTCTGTGCCCAGTTTACCTTCCTGTGGATGTTTGGGGCCTTTTGTAGATTTTACCCAGTAGAGCTGAGACTGGCTAATGTAGAGGTTCACTGTTACCCTCTCAGCCAGTGGCTCTGTGTCAGTAGTGGTGTGGTTTTTGGGAGGAGTGTTTTTAATGGACTGGGTTCTGTTAGGGAACTATAGACGTATCAGATTCCAGACAAAAACACACTTCTTTCTCTGAAACTGTCCTGGGCTTCAGAGGCTGTGTATCCCACTACTGGTAGAGCTATAGATCATTTGGGCTGCTGGTTCTACTTCAGGTTCTGGGAGCGGGCCAAGACTGGATAAGCTAGATTTACATTCAGATGGTCATTGTGTTGGGCCAAGGAGACGTTTTTGTAGTGGAGTACGAGCTCTTGGAGAGACGAGTACAGATTGTAGGGCTCAGCAAATCCATAACCTGTGGCTGTCTTGTAGATGACACAGTGCTTTGTGTCGCCATCAACACTGAAAAGAAGAGCAGAGTTATTACCAGGTTAGAGTAACGGTGCAGTACAGGAGCACTAAACTCAGGCAGTTTCTAGGTTCCCAATATAAAAGATTTCTGTGTTTTTCAGGCACATAGTAGCATTTTATAGCATAATCAACTACAAAGGAGTCATGGGGGAGGGCTGCTCCGTGAGGCAGAAGCTTGGAAACAGCATCTTACAGGAGGAGCTGTGTCTTGAAGGCGGGGCTAGGTCCACCCAGGTGTTTCACATTTTGTCATTATTTTTTGTACTTTAATGTGATAGTACACTGGATCTCAGTGTCAGATCAAGGATGTGAAATCCATTCTTATTTAGAAGAACACAAACTTACACAACTGAACAGGCATAAGAGCCCTTCTGTGATTGGCTTTCCCTGATGAGAAAGGTTCCATCACATTTGTCTCTCAACATTTCCTCTGCCTGGGAGCGCTTGATGTCACCGACATACCAGGTACAATCGTCATGGTGAGGTGAGCTATCATCTTCCTCCAGAGAATAGGAGCTGAACAAAAAAGTCAAGCATTAGTGTTCAAACGCCGCTCCTAATGTCAGACTTTCACTAAGCATCCAGATCTGAGCTTGAACACTTACTCATCAGCATCGATCTTTATGTCCAGCCATTCATTGATCTTCTTCTGCCTTGTTCCCTTCTGTGTCAACCATCTGAAAAACAGAAACCCCCCCAGAGGCTGCTGAGCGTGTCTGCAGTATATGTATCTCCTGCATGCCCTAATTGGCCGGAAGACAGCTGGCGCTTACATTAAGTATTGGTCCCTGATCTTGCGAAGCTGCATGAGATCTGGCTTGAGGCTGTTCATCTTCTTGTCAATCTCTCTGTTGTCAGACACCTGCTCCTTCAGGTCTTGCTCCAGTTTTCGCTTGCTGTCGTGGATTTCCTTCACGCGGGACTTCAAACGCTCAGAGTTGCTCTGAATCCTGATTTGAAAGAATATCACAATTGTTGCCTAAAACCACAAGCTGGATGAGGATGAGTAAGAATTCAAGTCTGAACATACTTTTGAATTTCCTTCTCATTGCCCTCTCTTTGGAATCGCTCCAAAGACTCTCGGCTGTATTTCTCCTGGGTCTCAAACTGTTCTTCAAAGATCTTGATGGTTTCATTGAAGGCTTCAATAGCTGTTCGCTTCATCTGCAGCTCCTGCAGGAAGGATCAAACCAGGATTTCAAAAAGCTACAATTTCAGAATCATTGAAATCCTACACATATACAGCACAAAAGTTTACTATCACTCAAAGATGAGGAGAAAATGATAGTGTTTTGTTGCCTAGTATAAATGTCAGTACAATTATAAATCTACAAATGAAACTAGCCTCTCCTGGTGTTGACAGATGACTGATGTAGCAGAAAACATGCAGAAAACTGCTACGACGTGTGTTGCTATAGTTACCGGATTGTAGCGCATACGTAATCAAATGAACAAATAAATCTTTGCTGTTGTGTTTGAGCGACTGCAAAGAAATTAATTGCTAGTCTAAATGGATTTCTCATAAAGGTTACACTAGTTTGACAGGATGATGTAGCTCGTTGATAAAAGTTGAAACAATTAGCAAAATTATGATTGTAAATTAACTGGTAGCTGACAGTTTTGGGTTGTTTTGCATGGAGAAAACTGAAAAACGATAAAAGCACAAACAGGTGGACAGGTGTGTATATAATCACCCGATAACACTGTTTCACAGAAGGAGTATGCTAAAGTGTTCTGTCAGGAAAACTCTTCAATTTTATCTGCTTTATTTAGTGCTTCCGGTTACCGTTAAGCAACAGATTCTTTAGGCTTGACATAATTAGCCATTTCTTTACTCTAAATTCACTAATACACTATAGTAAATAAGGAAAATATTTTTTTCTTTGTTTCGGGTAAATCTGGAGAATTTTACAACTTGTTGGTCAGAATTTATATATGTTGAACACAATAATATATTTACAACTGGAAGTAAGAGCAAAACACAGAAAGAAATAATGTTGTCTACTCTGTTACTGAGCCACACCAGCTCCCTCTGGTGGTTTCAGCAGGTTTTGGACTATTGAGGGTTTCATGTCTCAGACTCAGATAGAATAATATTTCTCTTTTTTTGTTATATCTGGGGGAATATTTTACATGGTTAGAATGTTCTAAACAGCTCAGTAAGCTCAGTAGTTCCATTATCTGTGGAAGATAATGAAACTCATTG
This sequence comes from Poeciliopsis retropinna, assembly GCA_010277075.1. Classification (NCBI taxonomy): domain Eukaryota; kingdom Metazoa; phylum Chordata; class Actinopteri; order Cyprinodontiformes; family Poeciliidae; genus Poeciliopsis; species Poeciliopsis retropinna. The sequence goes on from VMRM01000021.1 coordinate 9,719,382, forward strand.
GAGTTCACTGAACAAGTGCTACCTGTGAGGTGCGAGTGTACTCCTCATACAGAGAGTCATACTCGCGGCTCTTCTCCTGGTACTGCTCATGGTAGACCTTGAGCTGCTCTCCCACCTCCTCTATGCTGTTCTCCTTAACCACCTGAGCAACAGAAAGCAGAGGAAGAAGATGAAATCAAAGTGGTTCAATGCTGAAAATCTAAATGTTTGCTTTAAACTTCAGTCAGCAAATGGACCAACCTGCTGGAACTTGGAGATGGGGTAGAGCAGCTTGGTGTCCAGTTTGGCATTGTACTGAGCTAGGGACTCGTGGCGGTAGTGATTGATGAGCTCCACCACAGACTGGAAGGTCAAAGGCTCTGAGAAGCCATAGCGACCCTCCTGGTGATAAATCTTGATCAGTTTGTTGTTCCCCCCTTTCCTGCAGGGGCAGACAGAAATCTGATAAACGGGATGGAACGGAGCCTTGGATGTGTGTGTATCTCTGCAGCTCTACCTGAGAGTCAGAGTGTACTCGCCCTCCAGTTTGCTGGAAGCGTCTCGCACCAGAAAGGTTCCATCCGGAGTGTCTCGCAGTTTCTCATTCACCTCCTCTCTGCAGACATGGGAACAGATTGGATATGTGAATATCAGTTTTCAAGTCCTGCCACAAAGTCTCTATAGGATTGGACTTTGACTGGGCCACTCTAAGCCCATGAACATGCTCTAACGCATTCTATTGCAGCTCTGGCTGTTTGTTCAATGTTGTTGCCCAGCTGGACGGTGAGGCTTTGTTTTCCTGGGACATAGAGCCATTTTATAGCACAATCAAGTAACTGTGTTACTTCCAGTTGTTATAAAAATGCTGTAGATATCAAATAGGTCTTAAAAAAATTTGAATTTTACATTGAAATTGGTCTCTGTCTCTTTCAAAACTCCACCTTAGTAAAGTCATCACAATATAGTTGCTCTATTAATCCTTTAACAAAGTATTTACCATATAAATTTTACATAACGCCTCTCTAAGTCGGTTGAATCCTAGAACAGCTCAATCCAAGTTCCAACAACTCTGACCATCAGCTTTCTTATCCCTGATGAGAAGAAGCCTCCATCATATTGCCCCATGGAAATGATAGAAAAGTCTTATAAGAACACCACTAACTTATATATCAAAATATATAATTTCCTTCCTAATGTGTCAGTCTACCAAATAACATCATGAATATCTGTTTGGCTGGCTTACCTGGAAATATCTCCCCAGTACCACTCAGCATCGTTCAGTAGGCTGCTTGTGTCCGTCATATCTGATGGGGCTATTTTTGATTTGGTTGGTTTCGCTGGAAGAACTGGGAAAAAAGCAGAAATTCCCATTGAAAGCTGGTCAGTCTGATGGAATCCCAATTAATCTCAATGAACCTAAAGATAAAGAGTTTACTAGGAGGAGGGAAGTCTTGCTGTGCAGTTCTCTCCACCAGCAGCCTCTCCACCACAAGGACAGGAAAGTCCTCCTCCCATGAATACCTGAAGGTCAACAAATCAGGTCAACTGGCTTTTATCTCAACTCCTTTGCTTTGCTTGCAGTAGCACAGAGGCCCAATCTAATATACTGATTAGAATTGATCAGCTTCAATTCAGGGTAAAATAGCTCACCCTTGGGCTGAGGCGCTTGTCCGAATCAGGAGGGGGCCAAAGATCCTTCCCAGAGTGTGAGTGTCCAGGCCGTTACTGGCCTGGGACTGCAGCACCTTGGTCAGGTGTGTTAGCAGGTACTGCAAGGTGAGACGATGGTGGAGCGGGACCACTGTGGAGTTCTCCAGAACCAGACTCACCTCTCTGTCATGGTTACCAGCAACAGCTCCATCTACCAGATATTCAGGCAATTATCAATAAAACTGAATTACTTTATGTAGAGCTACTTGTTGCGTATGTATATTTGACTGAATGATTTTTAAACTATCAGAAGATTATTTTATTGTTAGCCTTTATTTCACCAGGAAAATCCCATCAAGATTAACCCCTTAACTGGTGGTACCAAAATTACCAAAAACAACTCAAAAAAGCATACCCAAATTAAATCAGCTGCTGTTCTTGAACACTTTGGAGTGCATGCAAAAGCTTGGTTTCTTTATGAAGATGACAAGCTAAATGTTCTATTTTTTCAGTCAAAAATACTTTAACTGTAAGTAGTTCGTAGCTATTACAAACTACTATAAAGTTATAAAATGTGTTATGTATCAAAGGTTATGATAATTTGATGCACAAAATGATGCATCCCATTTGTGCAGAATCAGTGAAGAGTCCTTGTATATTTCAAAAAGATGAAGGTGTTTTCCAAAACAAAACAAATATTTTTTACATTACAAAAAACACTGTAGTGTATTCTCCCTTCAGTAGAACCATATACCGCATGTCTACTCGGTGTCAGACCCACCTGGACACTGCTGGTGAAGCAGCTGCTGCATGACTGCAGTTTGAAGTTGCGGATAGATGCATGCAGGGATGACAGGTGATGGGAGGTCTCTCAGGTACCACAGGATTCTCTCAGACAGGAAACCCATGTCACTCTGAGCAGCATCGCCTTCTGAAGCAGACAAAATGTCAGTGAAACTATCATAGAAAGAAGTTTATGACTGACTACTGGTAAACATGAGACAGAATCTTAGAGACTCAGTGACATCTTCATTGAATCTCAATGACCCGGCCACCAGGTCACGCCTGCTCCTGTGCGGTGAACAATATTCACATTACTGTTGCAACTTAGCATCTTTGTTGCTAAACTCAGAAAAGTTTCAAAATCAGTATTGGCAACTCAAGCTAAACTAAAGATCGGGCAGAAAACTGCGATCAGTGCACCCCAGAATCCAAAAATGAGATTTGCGTAAGTATATATTCATTTATATATTTTTCAACCCAATCACTGTACTCACCAGTGCTCAGGGTGTACACTGATGTGCTTGCTGTTCTGTACAATATTTTGCTGTCCAGGCCTAAGAAGAACAGACAGAGCACATGAGTAAAAGTTCAAAGAAAGAAGTAGAGAAATAAGCTCAAGAAGAAGAGATGGGTTGAATTGGAATAGTTTAACGTATTATCTTCTAAAAAAGATGGAACCAGGACATGTGGTTTTCCCTCCGGTGGTTATGTAGCAGTGTACACAGTAGGGCTTCAAGAGAGAAACAGGTCATTTGACAACGTTAATAGACCAGAAAGTATTTCTGACAGACTAGCATGAAAAGAATTGGTTTAGACAGTTTGCATCTAGCAGGCAATTCCTGGAGACAGGTCTGTCTGGCAGGTAGGAGTGAAAAGCACACAGCATGTGTGGAAGAGGCAGTTCTACAGTGCAGCTCTAGTATTTCTGCTTTCCATTCAGAGACAGCTTTTCTGTCATTCTTTTACTAAATGTCAATCATTCCAGTTTACCACTGCCAGAGTGAGCAACAGGGAATATGGGATAACAAAATTATCTTCACAAGACGCTAGTAAAATGCCTTTGTAACAAGAGTATACTGATTAAACATTAGATAAATGTATAGAAAGAAATCACAGTAAGAAGCTTGTGGCTTTAGTTCTGTTAGAGCTGCAATATTATTTAACACAATATTACTGACTGGGTTAGCATCAGAATACATTAAAGATCTGCCAGACCTCTCAGGTCTGGTTCAGGGAAGGCAGAGCAAGACCAGATATTGAGAAGCATCATTCAGCTTCTATGCACCACAAATCTAGAACAAACTTTCAGAAAACTGCAAAACAGCCAAAACACTGAGTTCTTTCAAATCTAGACTAAATCTAGACTGTTTAAAGCTGCTTTTGATCTATCGATCAGTATGTTTGAGGTGTATTGATGATTTGTGAAGCATAATTTAACTGTAGTGTCTATGTATGTCAGATACCTTTTAAAATATAAATGCCAACATAATATGGATGAAGCAAACAAAGCCTCAACATAATCAAGGAGTTAGCTAACAGGAGAACGTCACTGAATGCATTTGAATCATCTGTTTTCCAAGGTAAAAACAACAAAAACAAAGCCAAATAATTATATCCAAAATATACAGTACAGTTATGTCCTCAAGGAGGAAGCTAAAAGCTAGCACACAACACCAACAGAAGCAGAAGGCTCAATAAAACCACCTCTATAAAACCTCTATAAAACCAATAGCCAGGACATCATTATCAACACACAACATTTATGTGCAAAATAAGCTTCGCTGTCATGTTAGCGTTATTTGGAGTTTCTGCTTTGCTGTTTTTGTGTTTTAGTAGAGAAGGAACTGACCCTCAGTCAGGTAAAAAAAACAAAATGATTTTCCAAAATCAGTATCGCGAGATTTTCCAAAATCTTGCTATACTGAACGAACTTTGCTCCGCGCAAACCAGACACTTCAAAGAGGCTTTGATGCATAACGTAAGAAACGCTGTGCGTTAATAATCATCAATACAATACACCTCAAACATACTAGTCAAACTACAACAGTTTGACTTATTTACTTGCAACTTTGGCATAAATAAACTTGGACTACAACATCACTGCGAGGGGAAAAAAATAGTAGATTCACAAAACTGATTAACCGGAAGTCATGATCTTGTTTAGAAGTTATTGCACCTTTCATATTTGCTTCCATCTAACAGATTTGTTCTCCAATGTTATTGTGCAAGATGAATGCCTCATTGAAGTTGAAAAAGACCTGATTATGAATACACTGTGTGGCCCTTTTCATTTCAAGAAGTGTAAATAAGAGAAAAAGAACTAAAGAGTCTGAAAAGGATGAGGCAGAACTGCAAATGGAGTCCTGCTGGGCTCCACCACCCTGGATGAAAAGTGTCAGCTTGGTCACAGGATAAAGAGACAGCTGGATGACGTGGATGCACCTCTGTGTTCGATGGCTTGGATGAGGCTGATCAGGGCCGGGGGAGCCGTCTCTGGTGGAGTGAACTGCTGGCTGAGGTCTGGCACTGGAACAGCTGAAACAACAACACAAACCTCTGTTATAGTCCGGCCTGCACAAGCCTGCTGCTCACTATCACAACTTCCACAGACCATTTCCCTGGAGAGAAAACCAGGTGAAAGATAAAGAGTTTCGTGTCCCTTCTCTGTCTCCTTAAGGAAGAGGTGGACACCCTGGATTTTATGTCTGCACCTTTCTTGGTAAAAAAAACAAACAATGCATTAAAATGAACTAATGTCCACGAAGCAAACAATTGAATATTCAAATTCAAAATTACTTTATTGATCTCAGAGGGAAATTTAATTTACTTGAGGAACTAATTTGTTTGCTGCACTTAAACTGATGGCAGAAACAAGTTGCTAACTAAAAGGAGCAGGAAAAGAAGAGAAAAAGCTGCAGATGGTGGAAAAAAACTTTATCTACTTCACAACTCCCCATGGACTAAATCAAACCTTTTCAGCAGGGAGAAAAAAAAAGAAAGAGGAAGAAAAAAGAAAGAGAAATCTCATTTCCCTCCCTCTTCTTCCCCCCCTCCTCTTTCTTCTCTTTTATCCACTCTGGCTTTCTCTCTCTCTTCCCCAGCGCTCCATCCTGCTCGGGGTTTCACCTCAGCTCTTTGCCTGAGTGGAGCACAATAAAGGATTAAAACTACTGAACAAGCAGAAGCCCGGTGCCAGGCCCGGCTCGGCCCAGTCAGGACAGCCAGAGCATCCTGCTCCATTCAGGACTTTGGGTTGAAGGGATGAGGGGGGGAGTGGGCTGTTCCACTGGATTTCCAGGACTGGCCGAGGCTTGGCAGTCGACGAATGTTCCTGGCTCAGCTAAACCGCTGCTGATTATTAATTTGGGGAGTTCAGAGGAGTAATGTCGTGTCAGCACATTCCCTCCACATCCTCTCTCTCTTTCTCTCCCTCTCTCTAAAAGCCCCCTCAGCCCCTCCTGAGTGTCTCTCTGTCTTGTTCTCCAGCATCTCTCCGTCATCTTGCTTTCACTCTCCTGCACACTTGTTCTCAGTAGATTTTCTCCTCCACTGTTTCACCCCCTTCAGGCCTCTCTCATTTCATTTTCTTTTTCACTTCTTTTACCTCTTTGTGCTTCTCCCTTTGCCTGGATCCATATCGGAAAGTTAACCCTGAAAACTCTGCTCTGAACTGCCTCTGCCTCACTGCAGACCTCATTTCATTCTCACCTTCATGTCACAGAACGTGCTTCTAGATGTGTAATACCTTCTGCTCAGTGTTAGCAAAACACAGGAAACCAAAGAATCATACACTTTTAACTAGGGATGCATATTGGAAGTGGTATTTTCACTTCCAATACCAACACAGATATCTCAGGTTTAGCATCAATCAATACCGATACCGATCCGATCCAGAAAAACTGCTGGTTGACTTAAAAGGCTTTTCTCACAACACAGACAGAAATGTACAGAATTTCAAATGGTTCAGACAGTCCAACTAGAAATTCTAAATAGAATGTAAAATAAATAATAAAGCATGGTGTTGCACAGAGCACAAAGCATAGAAACTGACTGAATAGATTTGTCTCTATGGATTTAACATATAGTCACTAATACCCAATCTAGAATCGTTTTCAATATCAGGGCCGACACAGATATTAATATTGGATCAGTGCGTCTCTGCTTTTAACTGCAAACCTAAGTAGGGACAGAAGTTTAACACATTTCTTTTGATTAATTAATTACATAGATATTAACATGTTAAAAATCTGAATGCAACTAATTGTGCTTTTCTTTTTACCTATAAAAATCTTGAGCTGGAACTTTTGTATTTGTATGAACACCCTGAGCTTACAGTCTGACTGCTTCAGAGGCCAAAGCATCCCAGGAAAGTCCAAACCTTAATCTAATTCAGAATCTGTGCTGAGACTCAACAATTGCTCTCCATTCAATGAGCTATAACTTGAACTATATTACAGAAGGGCTGTACAAAATGTTCTGCTGTATAGATGTTCAATACTGTAATGGCTTATATTCAAAAGCTAATATATGAGCCTCATTAGAACATTATTCTAATTTATTAAATTTTATTGTTCATGGCATTTAAATAACCATATCTGAGCTTCTCTTCTGATATCAATCTAAACATTCAGGAGTTAAAATTTTGATTCCTCTGTAAGTCATGATATTCAGCTGCTAAACTTAGTTTCTGTAGAAGCTAAGAATGTTTACATTTTCAGCATTTTTTCAGAACTTGGACTTAGAAAATAATGGGTAAAACACAGAAAGGAGGATAAAACCTGCCAAGAATTTTAAAACCGTGTCAGTGACTCCATGAAAGGTGGTGACAAGACCAGTTGGCGTCTGGCTCATGGACAGTTTTTAACACTGTGTATGCTGATGCTCAGGTTTCACTACTACATGTCTTCAGTACATCCCAACTATGTCGACAGGCAATCCATCACAATGACTGGGCACACTGTAAACCCCCATAGAATACATTAAATCCCTTAGACACAGAGAAGAGGGTTACAAAAACATCTCAATGCTCGGCTTAATAATCTTTTAGAGAGAGTTGATAGCTGCATTTCCATACAAAATATGCAAAAAAACTACCATATTCTGCTAATATATATATATATATATATATATATATATATATATATATATATATATACAATATATATATATATATATATATATATATATATATATATATAATATATATATATATATATATATATATATAATATATATATAATATATAATAAATATATATAATAAAACTAATTTCCCAAGATATTGTAATTTACTTTTTTGAGCTTTACATCATGTTCTAATGTTATCCCATCAACAAAAACATACTTGGAGAGTTGCTTTGCTTCTTCCATCAATGTGTGAGAGATCCTTTAATCTCCCATGGCAACTATTCAGCCTCGCAAAACTGCAACTCCTCCAAGATTCTGAGCTATGGCCTCATAGAGAAGCCCTCCCCTTATGATTCTCCCTCTCAGCTCCTTCAGACTAGCCAGCAGCTATTAGCAAAACAGCTGGTGTTACTGTATATCTCCTGAGCTCATTATAGGTACTACGTCTCAGAGCAATGTTGGTAAATACTTTGCTAAAGGGTTAATAGACATGGGTTTTTAGCCTTGATTTAAAACTCAGTTTTGCAGTTTTCTGGAAGTTTGTTCCAGATTTGTGCTGCATCGAAGCTGAATGTTGCTTCCCAATTAATGCACACCAAAAAGCTGCTTGCTCATGTGAGTGAACAGTAAAAACTGAGAGAAATTTCAACAATTCTTAGAAATATTTGAATCCCAAATATACACAATATTCAAGTGTATGTCATTGTTATGAGTTTTATTTACTGCTTCCTTTGCAGCCTCTGACATGCTAAAAATACAGAACTAAGGAAGAATTATATAGCTGTGTGCTGGGAAACTAAATCCATCTGGTTCTGTAGGTGGGTGACACTGTAGCTCTAGTCTTTTCTCCTTTAAGCCTCTCTGTATAATCTTTGTTTTTTTTCTGTCTCTACTGTCTCATGACCCTCTCTCAGCCTCCTACATCAGCTCTTTGAAAATGTTTTCTCTGTAGCGTGGGGAGAGCAGGGAAAGCAGGGAGAACAGGGAGAATGAGACGAGGCCTCTCTTTTCAGAGCACTGCCTTGCTAACACGGTTTATGGGCTGCCCAGAGACAGTACAGGCTGTGTGTATGTGAATCAGGGAGAGAGCTGGGAGGACAGAAGAAAGAGAGGAACATGTTAGGCAGAGGGGGCTTTAGGCAGCGAGAAGGAGGACAAAGGGAGGAGTTTGCAAAAATGCCAAGGCATGGTTCACTTCAGCAGGCATTTAGAGGGAGGCCACGGAGGGTAGAAGGAAACAGCTCTCCCTAGGTTACTAAATCTGTTTCTGTAGAGTCAAACTGTTGGGCTGTTAAATTTACAACATCTGTTGCTACGAGAAGTACTGAAAAATGCCTGTATCACTGAACTATAAGAGAGAGATAAGATGATTGTCACTTATTATAGAGCACACGTCTCATTTGGTAGGTTTCTCCCCAGCAAATTATCTTAATGAAGCCTATTGGCAGTAAGGATGCACAATCCACTTTTTTCTCTTCCGATACCGATACCTTACGCTTAGTGTCAGCCAATACCAATCTGATACAGAAAAACGAATGACTTCAATGTTTCTTTTTTAAAAAACACAGAAATGAATGCACTGAATTACAAATTTATTTGGTAACTCTGCACCAATACCGCACACTTAAATACACTAACTTTGGTCAAACATGTAAAAACAACTTTCATTTGTTCAGTACTCCCAATTAGGAGAAGAACAGTCAATGTAAAATAAATGATAAAGAAAAAGGCAAAAACAATAGGTTCACTATCTTAGTCAAACATGTAAAAAACAAATTGCAACAAATGATTTGTGGTTGTTGTTGGTTCTGACCCAAAAGCAGAGATGTGAGGCAGCAACTGAGTTTGATGATTTAATTAATATTTCAAGTGAGTACAAATGTCCAGGTAACTCACGTGAGCAAAAGGCTAGGAGCTCAGACACTGGTAGCAACTGGTAAATTTTACAAGACAACAACATGACGTACGACAGCAAAGATAAGGATCTGACGGAGAAACACAGACACAAGTGGGATTAAATACACAAGAGGTAATCAGGGAACAAAAGACACGGCTGGGACCAATCAGGGCAGAGAAGACGACAAAAACTAAATTTACACACAGAAAAACCAAATCCTCCCACAAACGTTCTTTGAAATGATTTAGACAGTCCAATTAGGAATTATAAAATCAACAATAAAGCACAATATCACTCAGAGAACAAAGCATAGAAATATTCAAATATATTCTGAATAGATCTGTAAATATAATCTGAGCAGATCTGCTCAGATTATACAGATCTGCACCTATGGATCAGATCTGCTCACCTGATGACACCTGATCTAGATATTAATACCGATATTAATATCTGATCAGTGCATCTCTAATTGACAGTATCACAAGGAATTTTAAACATGGATCACAGGTTGAAAGTGATCCTTAAATTATTTCATGTAAGGATTGATGCTATACTGGGCCTTTGCAGTTGACCCATGATAGTTACACCTCTGACGGCTTAAGCACAGTATTCAGAGCAAATATGGTCTTCCTTCATCAGGGGAATCCAGAACTGACCTATGACCTGGATGTTAAATGCATTTCATCAGCAGTGCAATCAAATCTAATAGCCAGTAAAGGTGAATTCTTATGTAAACTTTCTAAATCTGTAATTCTTGGGTGGAAAACTGTACCAGGTTCAAGGACACTAGAGCCACATGCCAGCCCTTTCCACCTTGGAAAATATAATCTAACTAGTGCAATTTGTAGTTATTTGTTATTTGTGTCTCCCTGAACAGCCATGATAACAAACCTACTTAATTTGAATTTATTTCAAATACATTTCTACCTTTTTTCTTAGTTTATGGCAAGCATATCTATTCTTTGGATCCACTACAACAGGCCAGGGGAGGTGGAATACATTCAGATATAGAAGGGAAGGTGGTGAATTCACCTAAAACTGATGGTGGTGACAAACCATCACATTATTCAATGAGCCACCCACTGATGCAGCTTAAAGTCAAAGTGAGTTTTTGGATTGATATGGTATTAAAATAAGGTTTAAAGTCACGATGCTGGATGCTGCTAGAATAATAAAACTTAGATGAAAGATCAATACATTTAAGACCAATGAAACGTGGACATTCTTATAGATAGAAATACTTAGCCAGGTAAAGAGCATCTGTTGTTCAATTTACAGACAAGGCACTTCATTAACTGCCAGATTTAAACAGAATGTTAACTTCAAAATCTACATGAAAATCTATTGATGGGGCAACACAAATTATGATGCTAGTCAAAACACGACTCTGTTCACTTTAATGAAAAGAAACCCACATAAACACCATCACACCGCCCAATCAGTCTATAGGGTTTCTTTTTCAAGCAATGCCACTTCTGATAGAATAAGTCGGTAACACTTTATTTGATGGGTTGTGAATAAGATTGTCATGACACCGTCATAAACATGACATAACACCTGTCATGAACATGAGTAAGGCTTCATGACTATTTATGACTGTTGTCATAAAGTGTCATTCGGTAAATCATGACACTTTTAATATAAAGTTGACATTAATCAAAATGTCTTCGTTAATCAAGAAATCATGATCTGTCATAAATTTGTTATAAAAGTATTATTGATTAAACTTTAGCTTTAATAACATAAAGCTACATCATTTTTAAGTCTTAATGATCTGTTGTTGTTTTGTAGCATATCAGCACAAAAGCGTGCTGAACAGCACCTCCAGGATTTTGCGATTTGTAATTTTTTGCAACCAAAATCACTGATTTTGTAGCATTACTTCATAAATATTTGAAATATTATATGGAATTCTGAAATATTTCTTTCCTCAGTAAGACCTTTCCAAACACACTTTATTACAAGGTGTGCAAAATAATTTCCTGCTAGATGCTGGACTGAAACAGCAGCTACTAGGAAGCTCCAACAGTACACTCAGTACTGAGGAATCTCTATTAGTGAATGTGCATGAGGTGGAGCAGCTCTGCAAATGTGAGACACCCGATATGTTTCCAACACCAGATCTGTGAAAGCACAAAAAAGCAGTTTCACACAGTTCCATTCAGCCTACTCGTAAGTATATTGTTTATGTCCCCAAAAATGGCAAATTCTGATTCCAGGTCAAAGTAAAGACGGGCTAAATGAAGTAAAAATTATTGGTCATTCTAGTTGTCATTTTACAGGAGTTGCTCTCTCCTGTGTCTTTACCTACTCAGTATCCTCTACTTCACCTCTTCCACTTCAAACACAACAGTTATAGGTAGTTGTAAGCATGTGAGATTTTGTCACATTTTTACTGTAGTCAAATATATTAATTACTGTTCCCAGATGCATCCTTCCAGTGTACGTAAAAAAGCTAAAATAGTGGACATACACTAAGCGATAAAATCTCGGAACAGCTTAGTGTGTCAGCCTAGTGATCTCTGAGTAACACAGGTCATTAGCTTAAAGTAATAGCCTTAGCATTAACATAATAAATAGACAAAGGGTTAAAGCAAAGGTAAATCAGAGTTCACAGCCAACATGCTTAGTGCCACTGGGTACACCTGTCATAGAGCATGTAAAGCAGTTCAAATCAAATCTCACATCCTGGTAAAGGAGAGACAGACATTTTTGTGCTGATAAGCTCACAGTAACTTTGGGTACCAAAGACACATGTTAATGTTTAATGTGACTGGCCCCACGGATGGACAGAATCAATGCCACATCTCTAGAGTCCAGTACTTTTCAGTAAGCAGATGGATTAGCCCTTTATTGTTCAGCAGTTTGGTTGTCTGTGCCTCCAAAGAGATAAGGCTTATGACGTGTTGTAAGAAAAGATTAAAGGGTTAACCCACGGTCACAGCCAAAAGGGAGTACTCTCTAAAACTATTGGAAATTAGAGGTTGACAGTTAAAGATGTAGTTCACCAGGTTCAGCAGCAAGAACACAGACTAAATTAAAAAGTTTCAGAAACTACCTGTCTGACAACATCTGTCAAATTGTATAGCACATTTTCAGCAACAAAGCAGAGAAATTTACATCATAAAATAATCATACAGTCATCGATTATGAAACAAGCAATAAACATTACATTTTGTAAAATGCCTTGATCCAAATTACCAAGCAAAAATACATCAAATATGAGAGAGGTGCTACCAGTTAACATTAGTACTTAATGGCAGCTATTGCTGGTGTCCTGGTTGTGCACAACCAGGTACTAGTTTTTTCAAGGCTATTAATTATTGACCCAGACTAGGTTGATTTGAGGCGATATTTTTTGTCTAATAAAAGAAATCATAAGGTTTTAAATTAGTTTTTGATTTTACTGAAGTCATCTTTGTCTGATAATAGAATGTGTTAAAAAGATCTAAAACATCTATGCGTGACAAAAGGGCAAAACCAGAAGAACTCTTTAAAGAAGAAAATGTGGCACTGTAAAGGAGGCAGTACAATACAGTCTGAGTGGGGATTAAATTTGCCAATTTAATTTGAGCATAAGATATGTAGAAAGTCTAGAAGTGAGTGCTTTCCTTCTGTGGCTACTTTGAACAACAGTCTTATGAAAAAGTTGGAACTTCTCATTAAATATTTATTTCTTTGATAAGAAATGTCATTTTGATTTTGATTTCATTTCCTATCTCTGGACAAGAAACTGATTTAACAGCATCTTGCACAATTAATCTTGCTTTACTCAGTAAACAAAGGAATTAAGCAAAATGTGTATTCTGACCGAGGAGAACATCAGGAAACCTAGCCCCGCAAAGCTAGTCTTAGCTCCTGTTGCTGAAATAATTCAATGAGATGCTTCTTGTAGCCATTTAGAAGTCTCTAACAATGGTTTGAGAAAGGTTTAAGAAACATTTTGAGGAACATTTTGACCCATTCCTCAAACATCCTCTGATACAAGGTGTAATTCCTGGTGAATTCTACAATCCTGGTGCAGCTTCTTTTCCTCAGGCAAAATGGGCCAAAAAAAGAAAAGTAAGTGTCACTGAAAGGTCCAAAATTGTAAAAAGTCTTTCAAAAGATATTGATGGATGAAGGACCTGGTTGATGAAGGACCCTATAGACCACAGGTGGGCAATCCTGGTCCTCGAGGGCCGGTGTCCTACAACTCTTAGATGTCTCTCTGGTCCAACACACTTAAATCCAATAGCTGAATCACCTCCTAAGCGCAGTCAGTTTTCTCCAGAGTCCTGCTAATGACCTCATTATTTGACTCAGGTGTGTTGCAGGAGACCAGCCCTCGAGGCCTGGAGTTGCCCACCCCTGCTATAGACAAAGTACCTGAACTACCGAGCAGATGAAGAACCAGACCTACCTGGTAGACTAAGGACCCGATGAAATACCTGCCCTACCCAGGAGATGAAGAACTTGACCTATCCAAAGATGAAGAAACTAGATTATGTAGTAAACAAAGGAGTCTGCCTACCCAGTATGAAGGACCTGCCCTAACTGCTAGACGAAGGACCAGGTCTGCCCAATCAACAAAGAACCCGGCTTACCCAGTAGACAAAGGCCCCAGTCTACCCGATGATGAACCGGTAGAAGGTAAGCCAGGTCCTTCAAATGACACAGGCCATGAACCTGGAGACGCCCCATGTAGCTAAAACATGCTATGAAGCAGTAATAATATTAGTTTGTTTGATATTGTACAGTTTTTTTGTAACCATCTGTATTGTACTCTATTCTCTTGCAAAAGAGAAAATTTGATCTCAAGGAGTTTTACTGTGGTTAAATAAACCAGGATAAAACTAAATGGTCAATATAAAATGCAGGAACCAGCAGGCAGTTGAAGTAAACATTAACATTAAACAGTATTATAAAACCAAACATTTGTCTAAATGATGATATTTGTGAATTTTCAGTTACACTTGCTTACACTAAGGTTTAACCCAACCTGTCCTTTGACAATAAAACTGCTGGAGCTAAAGCTCTTCTTTCACGGTAGCAATACAGCGATGCATTAGCATTGCAAACACTGCAGAGCTGTGTGTCATCTCTGGATAGGTAGATGCAAAAATACCCTGAAATTTATCTGCTTTTCAGTGTACTGTGTAATTTTACATGGGTCATTTACACATGCACACCAACAACAGATGCATGTACAGATTACTGAACTATGAGATAGTTTCTTTACAACTGATGCCTGAAAAAGGAACAAAACCAAGAATAATTGCTAAGCACTGGACCAATGAGAGACAGAGATAGGGGCGTACTTTTTGACATGCGTCACACAACACCGGTGTTTTACATCTACCTCTCTGCAAGTTAACTTAATGTGTCTTAATCTCGTTTCATTTTTAATGTTTCTACAGTAATTTTTAGATACAGTGCATATGGATTCATAGTGCTCACTTTTCCACATTTTGTTATGTTACGGTCTTATTCGACATATTACATTATTGTCTTTCCACAAATTCTACATACAAATACTCCAATAACATCACTATGACGATGTGGAAAAGGTCTTGAGAGTTTTGCAGCCAGATTTGAACTTGACTGAACATCTCTGGAGAGATGTGGAAATGGCTGACAGATCAAACTAGCCCAACCTAACTGGCCCTGGTAACCAACCATCCTCTAAACAAGAAATTATTACTAATTGTTTCAGTGAGATACGCTGAAATAGTAGCTTATAAACGCGTACACTGGTTCAGTGTAACACCCATCAAAACAACATACCTCTTCACAAACATCGGGACATTGGCTGATAATGAAACCTGGTGGACTCCTAATACGCTGTTCTGACATGACATGGCATGCCAAACCAACATATCACCAGCATCAAGCAGAGCTGGACTAAAATCTAATATCTAAAATAACGTGAAAGATCTTACCGTGAGATGGTTCTGGAATGGGAACAGCCGGGAGAGGTCGCTGGGACCTTGGTTGACTTGATGGATGGGCCATTTTGATGGGACCAACAAATTTGACGAAGGTCCCTGGGAAATCGCCTCTCTGCTTGGTGCGTTCGTTGTATCCTAGGAGCCAGCCTAGGCGCTCCGGGTGCTCCTCGAAGCCCTCCTCGTAGCTCTGCACTGACATCAGAGAGGCCTTGCTGACTGTCAGGAGGTCCCCTGGCTGCAGGTCCAAGTCCTCTTCCTGGTCCTTAGTAAATGTGTAGAGCACACAGTATTGGAAACCATCTGTCGCCATTTTGTTGAGTGGAGGAGTTCCTTTTTGCGTCGATAATGGAATCCTGCTCAGAAACTGAAGCTGCTGCTGAGTCACTAAAGAGAGGTGTTGGTGCTGTGGTTTCTAGCTGGGGGGGCTGAAGGAAGGACGGAAAGTCACCCAAAGCTTAGAAGCATTTTTACTAGTTTATAAGGTAGCTGCTGTAATGGCTGTGGTGGCAGCGGCTTCAGAGCTGACCAGTGTTGCTGGACTGCTGTACTTTCCTCAGCTTGATACCGCGGTTCAGCCAAATGATGGAGCAGAGGGAGAGTGTCGGCAACATACTCCTTTAAGCAGCAAAAACCTTGAGACTGGTCCTACTTTTGTGTTCTGATGAAAGCTTACGCCAAGCCAACAGCCCGGTGTCGGTGGACCTCCACGCTCTAAATAGATGGATTGGAGAAAAAATGTTTGGAGAGCTTTTAAATCCTTTTAAGTTAGCTGAAATTCAGCAGAAGGAAAAGCTGACCTGCATAACAAAAACAAGAAACAAAGAACAGAAGCAAAAATAAGTTAAACAAGTGATACTAATTTGAAAATAATTTTTAAAAAAGATGCTACGAAACAATCATAGTTACGGCTAAAAGGACGACGCTGTTCGATAAATACCCGAAGAAAGGCAGCACAGACCTACGTGAAATGAAGCTAAAGCGATGCATGAAAATGGCGAACTGCGACAGCTCCATGCATCTGTGCAGTCTACACTTAGGAAGGAGAGCTCGGATGATGATGCTGCGTCATAGCCAACAGCAGACTGGGTCCTGGACTGGAGCTTTAGCTAAATTCACTCCCTCCGCAGAACACCTTTCACAGGAACAACAAGTTTCACCATGAAATAACCGTTCTGTCACAACGTACATCAACAAGGCTGATGAACAGAAGGGAAAGGAAGGATTTTGCAGTGTGAGCATGCAATCAAAGACATGAACCACAAATCAGCCAGAATGTTCCTAAAAAGGCAGGACGCTTTACCTCAGTTGTTCCTACATGGGACAGAAAAGCAGTAACTGTGTTGATTCAGACCTATTTTGGTTTGCTTTAGTCAAAACTCTTCAGTCACTCTCTATCACATTTATTCCACACATGATAAAACTAGTTAAAAACAAATAATCATTAATGTGTAAAAAGTTATATATGTAAATGCAGCAAATACATCATCAAGGATTATGTGTAATTGAAAACTACAATATTAATAACTGCAAAGCCTAATAAAATGCACACAGCATATGTAGTTTGTGCTGAACATGTGAAAGAAAACCGCTTAAATATGTTGTTTATCGTCATAAATAAAAGGACTCTTCTTCCTTGTTCTGCCTAATAAATGAAAGGTGATTATTTTTAATCAGTCTAAAAATCACAGACTGAAAACATCATAGAACCGCTGGTGAAATATGGACCAATCATAAGTCTATTTAGCAATCCAAGAATGAGACTAAGTACGAACTGCTGCTGCATTACATTTCAAAATAGAAATTATGAGATAGATGAGAGATTACCATTTCCAGATTAAGCACGACATCTGTAGTTTGTGGACCTGGCAAGGACAGCGGTCCTATTAAAGTCTAAACAGAAAGAAATGATGTCTGAGGAGCAGGAACAAGTAGGAATAAAAAGTGAAAGTGGCAGAATAGTGACTGCGATCATCCGGTTGTTCTGGTTTATTTGCTAAAACAAAATTTGGGGTCTTTTCCAAAATGGCTAAATCTGACAACCCGGAGGCCTGGTCTGCGAGGCCTGGTGTATGCCATCGTTTCAGGAATCTCCATGAATAGACAACATTTGCAGTGATGGTGCACAAAATAATCAGCTAACCGTCCAGTCTGCATGCATGAATCCAGAAGAGCATGCTTCTAAACCTTAGTCTAGTTATTCTCTCTTCCCCATGGCATTCCGAATGCGCGCACACGTTTACTGAAAACGTCTTTTGAATAAGAATGTACATATATAAATAATTCAATATTTGGATTTGAAAGAGAATGTTTAAGGTTAGGGTAATACCCAGATGCGGGATTGTGCAAACTCACCCCACTTTTTGCTCACAGAGAAGCTGGACAGGCTCAGCAAGATTCTCAGCCCCACATCCTCCGGATCGACAAGCAAGAAGTGCCAGGCGAGACACGTGGCACTGGCATACCCAACCACAGCCCGCAATCCTCACACCACCACCCCCCCACCCACCCAGAGCCAAAACTCCTCTGCCTCATCTCTCCACCTGCTCCTCACCCCCCAACCCGAGCCCATAAAACATGCAAAAAGTCCAGCCTCCTACTGTCCCCCCCTCCCTTCGCTGTCATCCTGAGAAAAAGTCCTGTTGTTTTTCCAGTTGCCATGTTTTGTTTAAGGTCAATGAAATGCAGCACGAAGAAGGCAAAAAAAAAAAAAAAAAAAAAAGATTTTTAAGAAGCTGAGCACAAGTTTAATAGTAAGTTCCAGAGTAAAACAAGTCCTGAGCGGTTGAAGAGTCTGTTACGGTCCAGGTGTCTTAGTTTTGCATTACAGGTCAGGACAGCAGCTGGTCAGCTTGGCATCTGCAGATCCATCCCCTTTTAGACACCTTCAGTCTGGGTGGAGAGCAGCAGAAAGCAGGAAAACGGCAGAGTAGGAGACGAACGGAGCACTTTCCTACTAGCACAGTCCAAGCAGCAGAGGGAGACCACAGGAAAATAAATAATGAATAGGCAGCAAGTAACTCACTGTTGCTAGAGAGAGGGAAAGCCAGTCCTGCACTCTGATTGGTCAATGGTCTGGCCATGTGCTCCACAGTCACCAAAGAAGCGGGGCAAATCAAGAAAATGTTCTAATATTAGAAAATGTTTCTAGGCAGTGATCAAACATCCAAGCAAAACAACTCCAGTTTTTTCCCCAAACTGAGCTTCTTCAAGTCTTTCACACCAAGGTGACAGCTCATGACTTTAGGTGAAATGGTAATGTGAAACAAAACATGGAAAGACTCACGCAGGCATGTGATTGGAGAAATCCTCACGAGTCGTGCTGTAGGGGCAAATAGACAACTGCAGTAACAGTAAAGTGAAAAATGCTGCACAAATAATTAGTAAGAGATCAAATTTAAGAATATAAATAAAGCTTTTCAGATAAACATTTGTTTGATTCACTCTTATAATTTTATAAACTCACTGGATGATTTTCTCAGTTTTATGGTATCTTCTAAGCACAAACATCAAGGCGGAAGGCGCCAATTACAAAGGTACAAAAGCTAAACCAACCCGATGAAGGAAATATGTGCAGAATAAAAAATGTTACCAGTCTGAGTGTTAGGTTAACAGGAGCACCCCCCCCCCCCACCCCCCACTGACTGCTGGAGATAGGCACCAGCCCCCCAGCTGGCTCTTCTACCTGCAACAATAAGCAGGTAGACAATGGACGGATATGAAATGAAAAAAAGCATTCTGTAGGAGTGAAGTTGGGTGCTACAGAACTGACTGGAGATTCAGTTTTGATTCTTTTTACTTAAAGGACAAGCTGGTGTATACATTGATTTTTTTTTTTTTCAAATCCAGTACACCATTCAGATTTATATGAATGGACCATACAGTGAAGCTGTTGGGAGAACTCTTCTGATCAAAAGACCTTTACAAGACAGTACCAGTCTACTGTCACATCTCAGATGCTGTGCGGTGTTTAGGACCACCAGAAAGCCCAGGCAGCTGCATGTGAACTTAAGCTGATTTTTTTCAGTACCACTGAAATAGTGCTGAGAACTTGATGTCATTTAATTATTTATTTGTACAAACTACAGGTACCAGACTGGATTATCAAAAGAATTTATAAAATTAATTAAAGTTTTAAGTTATTGCAGCTGTGCTTATTGTTTTAAGTCCTAAAAAAAATTCCAACTTCATTATATTAACTGATTTTGTAACATTTAACCTCTAAGGAGAACATATGTAAATGATTCACTGGGATGTGCATTTCTAGACTAAGCTTAGTAACATTTAAAACTGTGTTAACATTGGTTACTTGTCAGCTTCTTCGTTTTTTTTATTTTCAAAAAAGGTATATAACCTAAAACTTTTTGTGCAAAATTTGCAACAATATTGCTTATATTTTAGATTATCAGAAGATGACAAGTCAATAAATTTTTACATTCAGTGTACCCAAGGCTATGAAAGTTTCTCATATCTCTTGGTCTTTTTCTGACAGCAATTTTTCTGGTGCCTTCACCATTTTTCTTTTCAATGTCACAAACCTCTCTGTTTCCATCCCCATCTGTCAGCTCTGTACACCAGTGTGTCTGTGTAGTCTGCTTCTTTTAAACAGCCAATTCTATTTCATTTTGAGCACTGCTGCCAAATTGTGACTGGAGGCTCGGTCTGGCGTATTGTGCCCTCCCACGGCCACCCAACCAACAACTCAGTGCACCCCACTGAGTGCCAGTATTGCAGGTACAGCTCCAGTAGGCACATATTTTGATCTGTTGTCTGTTCTCCACTGAAACATTCAGATGTTTAAAAATATTTAAAAATGAAGGCAAGCATGGAGGAGTTTCATGATATCCATGGAGGATAGGCAGATGGACATATGCAAATGAAGGTGTGAGTTTACATAAATATCAATTTATAAAAGAGAGCCAAAGAACCTAATACTATGACCTAATATTAAATATTTTGTGTTCTATCGTTTTGTTGAATAGCATGGAAGTGATTAAAGCTTAAGTAAAAGTTATCAAAACAACTAAGCATTTCATTTAAGGTCAAATTTTAATATTTGGGCCTTATATATTTGTATATCCAACTACAGAGAAGTCAGCGCCTTACCAGCCATGATGAACCTCACCAGTCTGCTACATATTACAACATACAAGACATCAGGTAATTAACACCAAATGATCTAACTTAAAAACTGTCACTAGACTTTATGAGCAAAATATTAGGCAGCTACTTTGTTATCCTTATGTTCCCTTGGCGATGGATACATGTTGACCTCAGTCAAAAATGTCCATATGGATCTGAAAAACCTGCTGCACCACAGGCCTGAAGAACAGGCCAACAGCACCAGATGTTACTATTCATTGTTCCTGTCAGAAATGTTGATGTGACCGTACCTGAGATTTCAGTTAATGTTTTTCAAAAAGACAAATTAAAAGTGAAAACTTGAATCTGTAAACAAAGTCACTGGTTTTTGTGGCCAGGACATATACACCCCGTTTAAGTTTATTTAGGTCTAGATGTTATAATCAACTCATATAACTGGGCTCTTTCACTTGAACATGTTCATGGCAATGAAAAGAAATGCCTAACTTAACACCATTTCCAAGAATCAGTTAAAGCAATCAGCTAACATAGGACCCAATGGAATCTGTTTTATTTTCCAAATTACGTTTTTTTCCCAATGCCACTTTTTCCATTCTAATGTTACCCCCCAAAATGTGTAATTATGAATTAAATAAAAAACAATAAATCAATAGCCTGAGTTCCACATTTTTCTGTTGTTTAGATTCTACGGAAATGTTGTGGTCCAATAGAGCAATAAATGGTTCTGCAAAGTGTTTAAAATTGTTTTTGCTCTCATTTTTAAAGGACTAAAACATTATGAGCAAAACAACAAATCTCAGATTTTTTTTAAACATTTTCAGACACATTTCAGTTTTCCAGCAAATGAAAATTACTTTCTTCAAATATAATCAATATCACTGCTTATATTAATGATATTAATATAACTGCAATCACTCGATGTTGCACACACAACTGTGTGCAACATCATCTATGACCAACATCTTCCATCACTCCAGGAGCCATTTTTATTTCCTAACAGGCTTGATTACCATAACATATTAAGAAAACATAAAACAAAACATTGGACTCAAAATATTTATCTTTAACCTATTGGGAACCTTCCCAAATTTTAAAGCAGAGAGAGAGAAACAGAAAGCTCCAAATCATGATAACCTCAAAGCATTAATAAGACAAGAATTCATCAACATTTAAGAGTTAACAGTAAAAATAGACACACAGAGGAATTTGGATACTTTGTCTACTCTGACCAGCAACTGACTGGCGGAAGACTTAAGATATTAAACCTTTTTACACTGTTCAAAATAGTAGTCTTTGCAATATACATACTGTTAGTGAGTCAATAAAATGTATTAAGATGTCATAAAAAATATTTTTTGCAACATGTCCAGGCTGGTAGACAGCGCAAGACGTACAGAGAAAACAAAAAGGGTGGACAGAGAACAGCAAATGTGATTTATTTAATCTTTTTTAAATTTTAAAATGTGGAGGTGTGAAACTTGTGGGTTGGCCTGTCGATAGCAAATTTTGCTGAGTGATTAATTGTCTCAAAAATTATTGTGATAAACGATAATATTGTTTGAAGACCATTTTACGCTGATTTAATGGAAATAACGTAATAATGCATGCGATTTGCTGCCAAAAATAGATACACTTTAGTTTAAAATAAAATTAAACAACATAAAGCCAAAGTGGAAATAAATACTGCATTGAACCAAAAGAGTGCAGATTATGAAGTCTGTATACTATATTGCCCTTCAGTAATCATTAGATTTAAATAGAGAAGATGGGCATATCCGGCTACCTGAGGCAATAGTTCACACTACACCATTTTTTACCCCAATTTCCCCATAGGACAATCTGAAAACATTGGATGTTCTCAGACTGTCGCTTGCAATTCCATAACCGATCATACTGAAATTCTTTCTTTGTTTGTAAAACCCTTTTCAGAGCAAGTCTCTGATATTTTTCACTTATAGATGGCTGCTCTGTGCTCATGCCCAGAAAGAGAGAAAAAAAACCCAGCATATTTTAATGCCACTTGTTTATTGTTTTCTTATAATTCTTTAAGAAAAAAAATTAGAATATGACTAAATCGGTATGGGAAGGTCAAAACTTTATAAAATTCAGATTGGCAGTCTGCCACAAATCCTGATCAGTGCAACTTTTAAATAATCTTCAGAGTCCCATTTATACATAGAAAAACAATGTTGAAGCAAAAAATGTATGTCACTGCCAAAAGAAATAATAAATGTTTATTTTAAATTATTTTAAATTTTAACAAGTTCAATTTTCTGTTTCTGTTAAACATTAAGACAAAACTAAGTTTTGCCCCAGGTCATGTTTTACAGAGAGCAGTAAGAGGGAGCAGTGTGCAGGAGGAGGACGGCCTTTTCTGTTGCATTTGGCTGCCTCGGTAATTAAGCCAAATATAAAGGGGTTTATATACAGCTCAGTTTTTGTTTTTTTTTTTAATGCAAAAAATATTATGATTTAGAGTCACTGATACTGCTCGACGGAAACCATATCCAAAAAAAACCCTAATCATATTCTCTACTACGCAAGGCCTACATCATGTTCTCGCATGAAGTATGCGCGCGCATCTCAGTAGAAAACACACGCACGCGCACGCACGCTACAGGCTGATTTACTGGGATTAAATGTAATTTTACCGTCGCAACAAAGAGCAAAAAACTGAATGGTAGCTTTATGAGGAAAAATATGACTAACAAACACCAAACGGACAACTTTAGCAACTAGTTACAGTTGGTTAATGATTTATTTGGTTATTAGTGCCCTGCTTGTATAAAGGCACAAACTCAACAAGCTAAACATTTCGTTTCCAATGTACTTAAAGCACTTCACTAAGCAATTGACTACAAATCAACATTCTATACACGTCAGTGTCGAGAAGCGCGAGCACGCAGGAAAGTGCGAATAGACCAAGTTCTACTTTTTCCAGCAAAAATGTCAGAGCAACAGACAAAAAAAAAAAAAACACAGGGGGGAAAATGTGAAAAATAAACTTTAGCATTGACAGACAACGCAAGCGTGGCTCTACGTCCACACGACACAGTCACAAAACTGAACTTCCACCATTTTCCAGTATATTGGCAGCTGCCTTCCCTGCTGTACTGGAAATGTGCAATAAGTTGAGGAAAAACTCACCCGCGGATGTTTTTTTTTTTTTCTTTTTTTTTTTTTTTTTGCGGGGGGGGGGGGATCTTCTCGCTTTTTCTGCAGTGGGGCTTTAACAGTCTCGAAGCGACCGAGGAGAAGTCCGCTGTGTCCCAGCTGCAAACGGCTGTGTTCTTGGTGCGTCAGAACCTCCGAGCGACAGCTCTGATTTAACTTTCTAACTGCGCCGTCCTTCTCCGGTTCATAACTCCCTGGTCCTACGCTCAGCCATTTTCCAGCTCAGCACGGCGCAGGGAGGGAGAGTGCGTGGGAACTACTGAGCTGTGAACGAAAACGAACGAAACCACGCGGAAAAGAACGATCGATTTCAGAGAGCTCGTCTTCTCAGCTGGAAACCTGAAGCTACCAATCAGTCTCCAAATTGTACTTGCCTGCACTTTATTTAACTTTACTGTAAACTACCTCGTACTACAAAGAACTATTGTTTGTATATGTTTTTGATAAACTATGGTCAGTTTCTTGCTTTTCTTAAGGCTCCTGTCTAAAAAACGAAAAACATGTTTTTGTGAGTATTCAATTATAACTATTAAAATAATGAAAATTAAATTCAAACATGTTGGTTAATATGTTTGATCATATAGAAGTGCTTTCGTTTTTGGCCCCAAATCACACCTATACATTTTCAGTAAGATTATTTTTTGCCAAAACATAAGCGCCAGATACAACTTCATAAACTCTAATAATAATAAAGCCACCATGGTATTGACAAGGTAATTGTCCCTTATGTTTTCCTGTAACTGGATACAATATTCATTATCTGGGGTCTATGTTTGCAATGAACCTAAAGCAGAAAGATCTTAACAGGTTTTGGTTGGGTTTGCATTACTTGCAAGCACTGCAACACTCTCTAGTATTCTGTTTTTTCTAAAACGTGCGTTTTTCCAAACGCACATGTGACACAATTAACAAGAACACTGGAGCTCCTCAAGGGTGCATTCAAAGCCCCTGCATTTTACCCTGTGAACTACCATGCACAGGGTCACCCATACCTCCACCATGTCTGAATGGAGCTCATGTCTGCAGCACTAAAGCCCCAAATCTCTAACACTGAGGAGTCAAGATACAGGAACCAACTAGAATACCTTTAGAGAGCAGTGACATGATTGCAAATGTTGATTCAGTCAACAGTTGCTCTTATTTGTTATGAAGTGTCCAACAGAGAACAGTAAGCCTGAGATCTTTAATGTTTTAAGAAGGAACATCACACCTGAAACAGCAGCCATAATACTTGTGGTTTTGAAGGTTTCTGTGTTGAAGCAAGGATTTGAGTAGTAGCTAATATGAAAACAAAACCATGCTACAATTCTAAAATAAAACCTGCAAAACTAAAAGGGATTTTGTAAAAGACATAAGCAATTAATAAAAAAAAACCTGAATGAAACAAAAAAGACAAATATCCCTCCAGCAAAGCGTGATGGAGGATAATTTAGCTAGCTTGCACTAAAGAAAAAAAAAAAAAAAAAACTTAATGAAACAAATATGTTTAATTACAACCACTCTGATTATAAAACATTTAGACTTAAATTAAGATATTCTGGCATATATATTTTTTCACCAAAATAAAACTTTGGAACAGGAAAATGTCTAGTTAACACGTATGACCCAAAATTCTTCCCTGGTAAATTTCATTCAATCGAGGGATTTTATAAGGTCAAAGTAGTGCCAATTAAAAAGTAATTTTTAATTACTTAAAATTAAGTCATTAATTTTACTTAAGTAAAATTTTACTTAATTTTAATGGGAAGCCATTAATAATAATAATCACAAAAATCTTAATAATCACAACAAAAATCTTTCTACATTTACCAAATGAATCTTTGATAATCAGCTCAAAGTCTCTTAAGGTTGGAACTCCTCTCTGTCATCACCCTATCATTAGCTGATCCTTACTCTAATTGCAGATTCTATGATGAATTCATGTCTGATCTCTCTCACAGATCCACTCCAAAATTGTAATATTACTGTATGTCTGAATAAACATGTTCTAAGATTGCTTTAATTTTAAATTTGTCAGGTGTATGAGTAATTTTGGGCTTACTGTATGTAACATTTTAAAGATAATTTTGTTGTCTCATATTTCAGGGTCTCTACACTCCTGCTGTGCCACACCGCTCTGATGCAGTAATTCATGCAAAAAGAGCCCCAGGTATTAAGTGCATAGAATTTTACTGACATGTCTTTTTCTTTAGTCTAAGGTAATATTTCAGTATAAAGATGCATTGAATTTGGATGTTTTATCTGTTGGTCGCTATCAGGACACTACGAGAAACAGACTAAGCATATCTCACTGTGTGTAATAAGCTGTATGAGTTTCACTCTCTCAATTAAGTGATGCAAACTATTGATGTTGTATTCAAATTAGACATTTATCTACATGCTCACTAAACCTCAGTGTTCAGCTCCATATTTAAGCCTCTTGAGGTCAAAGAAAAAAAGAAGTTTAGATTCAGATGTTTTTCCAGATTCTTTATGTTGCCTCTAAATACAACTTATAGATGCATATTTGTGTTGCTGTGGTTTCCCTTTTGTTTTTCTTTTTCTTTCCACTGCGGTCTTGACTTGTGTTCTCTTTATGCTTCCTTCTGTCCTCTACTCCTTTCTCATAGAGTTCTGTGTGCCACACTACCAGACAGGACATGTAAATAATAATTTTTAAAAAAAGTTAATTTTCCCCCCCCCTTCTATTGTCACTCCATACTTTACTATTTAGATTGTGTTCTTGTCAGGCAAGGGTCGATTCATTAGGAAAAACAGCATTACATTTTGGAGGCGTTGTAGCAACGAGTTCCTAGTTTTGAACTCAACATGGTTTAAATTTTTAAAACAAAGATGCTTTAGAAAAGAAAACTCCTGCAGAGCTATGTTAACATTCTGGTTATAATATTTTAAGTGTACACAGCCAAAAGCTGATTTATCCACAGCTTCATCCAAGCACAGCAATAATCAAAAGAGGAAGACACGACAAGGCAAAACATTTGTTTTGGCCAGGGTTCGAGTCCTTTGCATTTAATTTATTTCAAGCATTTTAATACGAGAATAATTGATATCACACCAGTCTGAAGCAGACAACCATGTGGTACACTTTTCCCAATTGCTATTAGTTGATTTGGGAGGAACACATTTAATTCACAAACATGTAAGTGGAAAAGTTTTGTGTGAATAAACGGTGTTTCAGAAACAAGGAGCCTCCGCTGATCCTAATTCACAAAGTGATAAAAAAAAAAAAAATAAAACAAACTTTAAATACAAATGGATGAACGTGAATGGATACTGCTGAAGAACTTCTCATCAATTTCTACTCTTAAACTGTGGAAAATTCAAAAGTTTTTTTTAAATCCTGAATCATGTGCAACTTTTCTCCCGAGCTCAGCTTCTTTTACCAATCCAAGTTCAATCTCCCTTGACTGTGGAAAAAGAAGTTTATTCGACAGGACTAATTCAACATTTTCTGAATTTAAAGAAAAAGTGATAAGTGGAGAAAAAAACAACCAAGTCCCTTGTGTTCACGCATACAAAAAATTTAAATCTGAAATCAATGTCTCAGAATGGTGACTAACCTTTTCACACATTTAAACATAAAACTGTAGAAAAACAGATGTGACGAAAATCTGAACTGAATGGCAGAAGGAGATTGATTTTATCCGACTCCATCTACTCTCACAAGGCCACAAAACATCACTAGAACACAGCTGCTATAAGGTCCACCATTGTACAGTACAAGTCAATAGCATAGGTTATTATTAGCACTGAAACAAGACAGTTCCATAGCAAAATGTACAAAAGTTCACCTGTTCCTTCATCCGCCTGTGGAATTCTGAAGACTCATCCATGACTGAACAGAAACCAGGACAACTTGGCAGAAAATGTAAACTTCTTTTTCATAAAAACACCCTAAAAACTCAATAAAAGTCAACTAAGCCAGGTTTGTTGATGGCATCAAGGCATGAGAAGCAGGCTGGAAGAACAGACACACACACACACACACACACACAGTCCCATCTTGTTCCCAGTCAGAGAGCTGCAGCAGGTTCAACTCCAGAGGAAGAGCCTTCATCCAGACTATAGTAAAAACCATGCTAAGGCTACAGCTAGCTTTGGCAACATGGTATGGCGATGCATACACAGTACTCAGGATTACCGGGTCTGGATGTGAGGCAGAAAGCATGTCATGACGTTCTAGTGCAACTTGTGAAGAGAAGCAACTGTTTTCCTGACTGCGCTGCCCAGCAACCTTATCTGGAAGGCCTTAAAAAAACAGAAACAAGTCTAAAAGGCCATAAATAAGTTTCTTCAATGAAAATAAAATATTTACAGTCTAAATCAGTTACAGGTGCCACAGTGATCTAAGAACTAAGAGAGGAAGTAATCAGTTTAGCAGTCAGTGTCTGTCCGTCTTGTCTGGGGCCAGTGATTGATTGATGGGTTGATGGATGGATAGATGGATAGATGGATGGATGGATTTCTTGTCTTCTGATAGAATATTGTTGACTTGGTCACAGTTTCCTGGGTTCATGCAAGGCCATGTGATACGTCGATTGAGGGAGAACTAAAACCCTTTTTTCCCTTTAGACTCCGCCTCCGTCCGCCGGCCTCTGGACTCCGCCGGAGACGGGTTGATCCAGGATGCTGTAAATGCTTCTGGCTTCAGGCTCGGCGTCTCCTCCACCTCCTCCAGGTCAAAGTTAAATTCCTGCACAGCCTCCTGTTTCTTAAACGAATCCCTTCGCTCTGACAGAGCCAGCTTCCTCATCACTTCCTTGGGATGGTGGCTGCCGCCCCGGTGCTGAGGCGAGCTAGCGGCAAGCCGCTGGTGGTTCCCCCCCGCGCCAGCCAGGTCGTGGACCTCCTTCTGCCCCCCGAGGCTCAGCCCCTGCCGGCCGTGTTCACCCACACACACAAAGCTCGTGGTGGTATCCCCGTCTTCGTCCTCCAGGCCTTCCCCTTCCGATAGTGGCATCTCCATGGTGTGGTGGCGGGTACTGTATGCCTTCCTGTCTCCATGGTAACCTCCCTTACCCGTCTTGTCTCCCGTTAGCTTCTCTGCAGATTGTACTCTCTTGAGCAAAGGTGAGCGTGGCGGTTCTACGCTGCGTGGGCGTACCGAGTGGCGAGCAACCATGGGGGGGGACAGTGTCTTCCCGTGGAAGCCCTGCAGGGACTTGGGATGGCTCTGGAGACAAGATGGAGAGCACTGAGGGGAGAGCGGCTGAGGTGGGGGGATGCAGGCCAGAGGGGAGGGAGGGATGCTGCTGGTGGACTTGCAGCGCCCAGCTTTGGTGTAGCGGCCGTGAACATGGAGGGAGCTGGGGCGCGCCTGTGGCACTGGCGAGTTGGGAGAACTGGAACTCGGAGACGAGCTGGAATCTGATGAAAAAGGACAGAAATAAAAACAAGTTCAGATTTAGCAAAAATGTTATGTTATGCGGCGGTCATCTTTACTGCCATAAACACAGTGCTACTGTTAGGTTCTTCATCTACACACACAGGTCGCTTTGGGGTCGGAAACCGTTCACACAGAAGTCTGACTACAGTTGCATTTAACTAGTAGCATGAATTATCAGGCAAAAAAAGTTGGATTTTAGCAAAATAACAATAATAGTAAAAAAAAAAAAGGGAAGTGAAGATCCAGACCTGCCATGTGAAGGCAGTCTAAAGCTCTCACCTCCAGAGTGGTCAGGGGCCGGGGAGCGGCATGGCGTGGAGGGCCCCGGGGACAGGCTTGGTGTGGGCGAGCCGGAGAGACTGTCGCTGGACGACTGGGGGAAGCCAGAGGAGAAGCTGCGGCTGCTCTGCATCGGGGGCGGAGCCGTGTGCTTCGACAGCTTCTTAAAGATGCGACGCCTAGTACTGGACAAAAACAACAAGTTAAGATGTGCCAACAGCCTGACTGTTTAGAGTGTTTCCCAGACAACAGGTGAAGTCGCCCACCTGTCCTGCCCGTCCTTCTTCTTGCTCTTCTTGCTGCGCCTAACCATCTTGGCCTTGTAGCTGGCCTTCCTAGCGGGGCCCACCTTGATGGAGGTGTTCTCCAGCGCAGTTGTTTGCAGAGTCACCTTGTTGCCGCTCTGTCCAAAAAGAGCATAGCAAACAGAAAGCAGTATGAATCGAGGCCAGCTTTACTAGCTGTGTTTGTTATGGGGCTTAAAAGCCTGGGAACGATGGGAACTGGCATCTCTGTGTTTTTTCTTGTTTTTCTCACCTGCAATGTCTCCGACTGCAGAGCCAGAGGCAGGTTTAGACTCATAACCCGTAAACTTGTATTATTACCACAGACTTTAATGCATTTCAGTGGGATTTCATGTGAAAGGAGAAGGAAATATGGTCAACAGAAAAGGGGTAAGAATTGGTATAGGTCAAATTCGGAATAAGCAGGTTAGACTTTTTAGAGTCTAACCAGGTTTTTGGCTAATAGACGATCGGCCAAAAACCTGCAATTGGTACAGTCCTACACAGAAATGTGAAACAGATCAGTAATTTAATGGTGAACAATGGAAGGAAGTTCAAAGCTTTATCTCAGAAGGCAAATAGAGGATATGTCTAAACAATTTCACTACTATTACCTAAATTACCACAGAAGGCTTGAATGTTGGCTTAACATGATAGTAAAGTACAAATTAGAATAAGAGCTGAGATTCTTTTGGTGGATGGGAAATGATTAACCCTTTTACTAGCAGCAAACAATCAGCAGCAAGAAATCAGACTTTCTTCCCTTCTGGACTTAAATGTCCAGAAGGGAAGAAAACATTTTACAAAGTAAGATGCTGCTTCTGTAAAAAATGAAAGTGCTAAAAACCTGTTTCTCACCAAGGACAACATCCTCGTGAAATGTTATGGCTGCTGGATGTTTAACAAGTAAAATTATAAATTATTCATTAGCACAACTGATTGCTCCCAATCCAATGAGATGCACACAGTCCTACATCTATCGTTTAGGGTTTTAATGAATAAAATGGGACTTGAACCAGAACAGGATTAAGCTGGGCATAACAGTATTCCTAGAACAGAGTTCCAGGTATAGGATGCTGCATTATTGCAGGAATAACACCTAAAACACTCTAAAGCTTCATGTTGTTCCCATACCTTGAGCAGAAGCTCCACCACCTCAGTGTGGACCAGACCCTGGACTGATTCTCCATTGACATGGGTGATGAGGTCGCCCGCCCTCAATCCTGCTTCGTGTGCTGGACTGCCATCCTCAACGGACTGAATTCAAACCCAAACACAACAGAAACAATTAGTCACTTTCTGTTAGGATTCTACACTTGAAAATCTCATGATACAAAACAAACATGAACATAGAGCTCACTTTGCTTGCCTGTTATTGCATCACCGGAGTTTAATTTCCAAAAAAGGGGGAACAAACAATGTCGCGTTGATGTGACATAAAATTTTGACCGACTTGCTTCCAGAACCAGTCCTTTGTTTACATACTGTATGGATGTTCCATTGAAGTTGCAGGACATAACTTAAAAATATGTTTTTTCCATATTTGTTGTGGTGACAGTTTGCTACGAGACCGATAAATGAGAAACAACTCACTGATGAAGTTTCTCTGACATCATCGGTGACCATGCTAACTAACGTTAGCATTCATGAAATTATCTGGTGACAGGGACAAGCTGTGATGTAGTGAGGGGAATGAGCAATGTGCTCAAGAGGGTAAGACCCTCCTCCTGACTCTGATTAGGACTGGGGGCACTGGGAGCAAGCACAGGGCTCCATTTTGTCAGACTATTTGTCTCATACTGTCACGATATAGTGACAGTGTCAACAAATGTGCTATATATATATATATATATATATATATATATATATATATATATATATATATATATATATATATATATTGTCGTCCTTTTTGGTTTCCGTTGTGACGGAGGCGTGTGGGTAATTGAAGATACACGACAAGAACGAAGGGTCTCTTGCAGGAACTTTACTCCTTCCAGCACAGATGAATTACAACGAAAACTGAGTTGTTCTCACCGAATAACTGTGTGGCTTCTGACCTCTAGCTCTGGCACAGACAGCATTTAGCGATGTCCGGGCAGTGAGCCGTGAGTGCCATAACCAACAACAGAAACATAACGGATCAGCTGTTAGGTACTGGTTGCTAAGGCAACCACCAGCTGTCAAGAGCAGAATAAACAGAACTTAAAACAATGAATCTCGCGATGCTAGCCTTTCCCCCGAGCTGTGTTGCATCTACTGATCTAGGCCTGGGAAACCAAAACAAAAAACACAAAACCAAGCTTAAGATCTAATAAAGTTTTAACCTTCCTTACAATATATATATATATATAATAAAGGCGTTCACACCCACTGA
Organism: Poeciliopsis retropinna; assembly: GCA_010277075.1. Lineage (NCBI taxonomy): Eukaryota > Metazoa > Chordata > Actinopteri > Cyprinodontiformes > Poeciliidae > Poeciliopsis > Poeciliopsis retropinna. Next base: position 9,751,347 of record VMRM01000021.1, read on the forward strand.
AATAGTTCCACTGTCAAGCATGGTAGTGGTGCCATTATAATAAATAATATATAATATTCTACACCTGATCTCGGGATGTTCCAACTGAACAATTATCCCCCAAAATTCTGACTAGATTTGAAATGGACAAAAAAAACTTTTTTTGGAACCCTGCAGACCTCAGCCCTGCTGAGGTATCATTAGACGTGACAAAAAGGGTGAATGTGAGTGTGACTGGAGGTATAAATACCATTTGGTATTTTATCTCATATAAAACAGTAGGGTTGTAAGCAGCAAACTTCTTGTGGATGCACAGGCAAGAACCCCCCACTCGAAAGAGTTGAAGTGGGAGTTACCACAACAGGTTGTTTTAATTGCTGGCCTACTGAATCAGATCCCCAGTTTTTAGGACTCCCTAGGCGTCAACAAACTGGACCAAATTAAAAAAAATAAAAATAAAAAAATAGGGAAAGGGATAAGTAAAAATAAGCCAATAGACAGTCTAAAATCAAATGACTGGAAGTATGTCAAAGATCAGGATCCGCACAAAGTAAAACATTTAGATAAATGGATAAATTATAACTTTGATGGCCGTCTAAATTAATGTTTTGATTGTTTATTCTGTTACATGACTTTGTGTTTGTTATGATGTAAAGCACTTTGAAATGCCTTGCTGCTGAAATGTGCTATACAAATAAAATTTGATTGATTGACGTCTGGCCTGAGACCAGAGAATTTCAAATGATTCATTGTCTATTTGATAAAGTCCAGAATAAATTCAACTATAATCCCCCATTGTTGTTTTTTTTTCTATTGTCTGTCTATCCTGACATTTTGTGTAACCATACATAAATGGTTCAAATGCATCACTAACAGTGCAAAACTTAACTGGTGTTTAACACTGATGATGAATTCATGTAAACTTCAGAGCAGGACTGTCCTGGCAAAACCACCTACCCAGACCATGTGATGGACGGTGTAGACATCACTGTCCCCCATGTAGACCCTGATGGCTCGCAGCGCGAAGCCAAACCTCCTGCCAGAGCTGTGGATGACCACCGGGGGCCTGAGGCAGCTGATGCTGATGGGCAGGTCCCGGCTGGGGGACGAGTCCCGGGAGGACGGGTTGGACGACAAGGACAGGGACGATTTGGGACTTGGAGGAGGACCAGCTGAGTCATCTGGTCACACAACAACAAAAAACAAGCAAAAAACCCCCCTGAAATTATTATGTCACTCTAACAGGGATTGCACTATTATATTATCATCAGTTGTCTTTCCATTTCAGTGTGTGCTAAACCATGTCTATATTCTTTGTCTATATTAAAAAAAACGGACATTTTTAACTGTATGACTGTTTTATTAAAGCTGCAATTGTGGTGTTTCCATTAATTAAGAAGCACGAATAAGATAGTTCACATGATAAGTCAATAAAAAACACTCTGCACTACCATTCCCCCACTACTTCCTCTGGTTGTCTTCTTCTGTCTGTTTATCATGTGACTTGTGTGATACAAAAAAGTTTCCATTGCAGTTTTGTGAAATACATCTATTTCAATAAGGCTGAAAGACCACCTCACAAAAAAATGTGTTTTTCAAATCTGATGTGTTTCCATTGAGCAAATTTATTGTCATAATTTCAATTTGCGCAACTATTTGGCAATGGAATGCAGCAGTTGTTCCACACAGTGGTATCATGTCCTCCCTACCAGGCAGTAGGTCTCAACCTGACGGTCCTACCTGGAGTAATGATGAGGGACAGACCAGAGATGGAAGCAGACTTGGGGACGTTTCCAGTGGAGGACCTGGGTTTCTCTGGGGTCTCCAGCTGGTGGGCGATGCGCCGCGACGCGCCTCTGCGGAACGACGGCCGCGTCCCCGTGCTGTTGCTCCGCAGACGAATCCGCCTCAGGTTGGAGACAATTCCTTCTGGGAGCCGGTGCAGAGCGTGAGTGCAGACATTCTAATCATGAGCCAGAGGTGAAAACAGAAGGGAGCTTTACCTTCCTCCTCAGTGGGGATGGCGATGCGAGCCGCCGCGTCCAGGCTCTGCGTGCTGTTCATGACCAGCGGGCTGCCGCTGCGTTCTGAATGTGACGAGCCGGAGGAAGCACGAGGACGAAGACTGCGCACACAACGTGAAGCAGAAATGTTACGTTTTCAGTGACATGGGGAGGAATTTGGTAAAAGTTTGTTGTTAAACTCATAATTAATATGAAATGGAAATAGCAGATGAAATCAAATTTTTGAGAGCAATCCTTTATTTCAAACTGCATTGGGAGGCTCATAACAATGTAAAAGCTAAAGAGTAAAACAATGGTAATACTAAATCAAATGAAGCATTTACTAACAAGGGAAAAAAACGGGACAGTGAAAAAGATCCAATAATTTATTTCTTTTTTTTAAATCTAGAGAATTGGCTGATGTGCTCTATCTTCCTGTTTTCAGTCAGGATGATTGATTTTTTTAAGCAGACCTGAGAAGATATTGCTGCAGTAATCAATGCAACTAAAAATGATGAGTTTCTCAAGATCTTGCTGAGACATCGGTCCTCTGATCCTGGAGATGTTCTGATGATAGAAGGTTGACTTTGTAACTGTCTTCATGTGACTCTGAAGGTTCAGGTCAGAGTTCATCATTACACCCAGGTTTCAGCCTGATCTCTGTGTGTTGACTCTAGATCGTTCTTCTTTAGGTCCAAATATAATAACTTCAGTTTTGTTTCTATTCAGCTGGAGAAAGATATCACACATCCACACATTTATCTGTTCTAAGCATCTATTCAGTGATTGGATGGTTCAGAGTCACCTGTAGAGTTGTCTATCATCTGCATAGTTATGGCAACTAATCTTATTCCTGTTATAACCTGAATGGGAGCAGATAGATACTGAAAAAGAAGAGTCCTAGGATTGAGCTTTGGGGTTCCCCACATGCGACTTCAATCGATTTTGATGAGAAGTTTCCTATTGAAACAAAGAAATCCATGTTCTTTATGTAAGATTTGAACCAGCTGAGTACTGTGAGGTCCAACAGAACCAGCACCGTGGTTCTTCCACAGTCTGTATTTATGTGGATGTCAAAGAAACTTTGATGAGGGCATTCTCAGTACTGTGGTAACCACGGAAACCAGACTGAAAGACATCAAAGCTGTTGGTAATCATTAGGAAACTATTTAAATGTTGAAACAACTTGTTCAATAATTTTGCTGATGAATGGGAGGTTGGAGATCGGCCTATAATTCTGCAGCAGTGATTTGTCCAGGTTGCTTATCAGTTGTTTGATAACTGCCACCTACACCTTTTTGTCCTTATCTTGTATTCTTATTGTTGACAGGGTTTTAAATATTGTTCAGTATCCATTTCTGTAATAATTCTGTTAGTTTTTTCTAGGTCATGTGTGTTTTTGACTTGTGAAAAGAAATGTTAAAAAAAATAAAATAAATTATAGTTCTAGAACCTCAGAGAATGATCAACAAGGTTATCCAGATAAATCTGTTTAACATCATTTTCAATCATGCAGTCTTTAGGTTCCCTGTCATGGTTTGGATGACATGGTCAGTTTTTGACTCTGTTACATGTCTGGGCATGTTTGCCAAAACGGGATGATCTTGAACTGAGCTGCACCCAGAGAAAAACGACGACTGAACACAACGTCTGCTGCTTCTCAGCACACCTGGACTGAAACGATACCTGCAGCCGACTGAACAATCTTCTAGTATTCACTTCTCAACTGGAGTGTACTCCAGTTTTTAATGGCTGGAGTACAAAAATATGAAGGGATCTTTTAGTTTTTTCTAAACCAATTCTTTTTAGAAGTTGAGTTATTTTTTAAATTTAAGTTTCCTCTAAAATTTTCTAAATTGATCAGACATGTCATGGGCCACATACAGCTTGTGAGATCATTTTATTGATTTATAATGAATGAGTCATAATATGTTGCAATTTGTTTTTTCTATCTGGCAGTCATAGTTAAGGATAAGTTTGCTTTGGAAAGTGTTTGTTTTAAAAACAATCCCTTCCCCACTAGAATCTAGGTTTGCATATGAGCAAAGAGAAGTGTAGACAAAGTCTGATCCTGCTATCCAGCTTAGATCCATATTTCAAATGCAATTAATCTGAATAGATCAAACTGAACAATTCTATTTAAAAAGCAAAGAATCAGACGCTTGTCCTGAGTAATGGAATATGGCACAAGACTTGGAAAGAAACTGTTGTTTCACTTTCAAGGCCAAACTGAAATTTTTAGCACAAGTAAATCATATTTATAGCAGGACACCAAGAACTGCTCAGCATTCTGATATGTGAAAATATGTATGAGTTCTACTCAGTTTCTATATGCATTATAAAAAATATGCACTTTACTTTTGAATCTTAAGAATAAAACTACAGCTAAGACCAATATGGAGGTTTAACTGGTTCAACATCAGACTGGTTTCACTGACTCACCTCCCTCTCTGTCCATCTGTCCTCCTGTCTCCAGCAGCCAAGTTCTTATGTCCGTCTCCCGGTGAGAGGATTCCCCTGCCGTCCCAGCGGTCTTCCTTCTCCTCACTGTGGCTTCGCTCTGACGATGACAGGCTCTGATTGGATGGGGTGGAAGTGGACAGGTGCTCCGTGCTGCTGTACACCTACACATCAGAAACAAACATGTCATCTGTTACAGCCTATATGTGTATTCCTCCTTACATAAAGAGGAAGTGAAACACAGCCGTTATCTAGCAGGGCGAGGTGTACCTTGCTGAAGCGGTGAGCCACCGAGGAGAACTGTCTGAGCTCCAGAGACGACTCGTCATCGTTGGTTTCATCATCATCTGAGCCCAGGTGACAGTAGCGCTCCGACCGTGCTGCAGGATACAGCATCATCATCATCATCATCATCATCATCAACAACAACTAAAGAGCTATGACCAGGAGCAACTGGGAATCACCAGGAGCAACTGGGAATCACCAGTAGAAATTGGTCAGCAGACCCAAGTGACCCAGAAGGAGTTTTGTTAAAAAATGAACTCTAAAATACACGACCAGCCAGTGGAGAGAATCCAGGACAGAGGTAATGTTCTCTCTCAAACGTTCCTGTTAGCAGACGGGAGCAGCATTTTGCAGCAGCTGACTTTAAAATCAAGGTAATTCTTGATTACAAACGTGATGAAATGAAGGAATGAATTACTGTTTCATTCTGTTGCCTTGAAAGAATAGATTTTACCTTTGCTAGTTTTTGGAAGTGATAAAAACTAGACTTGAGTGTGGCGCTTATTTTATTGTCGAGTTTAAAATGACTGTCCATCTTAAGGCCAAGGTTTGTAGCTGTGAACATAAGGTATTTTTACCAGAAACAGAACTGGATCTATGCCGTGTTACCAGACCTGCTGAATGTTTTGACATCTGCACATTCAAATGTGTTTCTGAAATTATCTACGCACTGTCAAAGTAACTTGTGTCCTCTTCAGACTCCAGTTGAGGTACAAACTCAGCTTTCTGCCTCAGGAGGCCGTTCCAGTCCAGGCCCAGGAAGAACATGTGACTCTTCACCTCCGTGGTCCCAGCTAGAGTAAAAAGAAACCAGTCATTATTCTTTCAAAGGGTTAAATGTGCCCCAAAAACACTTAGAGGGTCAGTATTATATATTTTCCAGGCACACTCTGTCACTTTATGGCAGTACCAACTAACTATGTTACCTTTAGTTGTTCTAAAATCCTATATATGTCAAATTCTACTTCGTCATTTAACAGCTTGACATTAGACTTCTGTCTCTTTAAAAACTCCTGCTCTTTCTGAAACTTCAACTTCAGGAAGTCATCACAATATGGCTCCTCTATGAACCCTTTAACAATATATTACCAGCTCTGCACTGAGAAGATTGCTAACTGCTGCTGGGTAGTCTGAAGGAGCTGAGTGGGAGCTGCTCTGTGAGGAAGAAGCTCTTAACACCAGCTCTGAGGAGAAGCTTCGCTACCACCCAGCCGTTTTGCACACCTGAACAGTTGTCATGGAGATTTAAGGGTTTCTCAAATATACATGAAAGAATATACATGAAAGCAACACTCCACTTATGTTTATGATGAGGGAATAACATAACATGATGTAAAGCTCAAAAAAGTCAATTTTAGATATTAACCTTCACCCCCTTTAACCTTTAACCATGCAACATGGAGCTTACATTCCATGTTAATTGCTACAGCGAGTGTGAGAGTGTTATTTTAGACATAAACACTAGGAGAGAGGGAAAACAGCAGTTTACCATCACATCGGAAACAGAACTGTATCCATGCCATGTTGCCAGACCTGCATAGATCTGGTAACACAGATCTGCATAGATAAAAATATCTATTTGGTCCACAAAGATTGGGCAGCTATTTTTGCTGGGGAATCTATCACATCCAGTTCGACTGTCTAGCACATCAGCAGGGTTAAAGTCTTTACTATGTGGGCCGTCTGGGAGAGTGTCATGTCCTTCCTGCACATAGAGAGAACGAGTCTCAATGTTCCACCAACCTGTTCCCAGGCGCTCCAGAGGATTCTGCCTCAGCAATCGGGTGATCAAATCCTGAGCATCAACTGGCAAAGCGTATTCCCCCTCTGGCCAGATTATGTCATCTTAAACAGGAAGATGACATCAGTGATTGCTCCATGTCCAGGAATCACTGGACATGGTGTTTTTCTCCACTATGAAGAGTGTTCAGGAGTCAAGAATGATGTTCGACTCAAAGTTAATGTTACTACAAAGTAGTAATGTTACTGCATTAAGTGCATCCTAACCTGGGGGGCAACTAGGCTTTACTTGCCCTCCTCCAGGCTAAGTGTTGTTTGCTTATTTTAAAGAAGTTTTTGGTACAGTAACATTAGCTGGGCAATTATGTGATTAATGGAAAAGCAATTTACCATTTTGATTTTGACTGTCTGCTTACCGTTAACAACCTGACCAAAGAGCTGCTCTGGAGTGTCTCCAAAGAAAGGCACACAGCCAACCAGAAACTCGTAAAGGATCACACCCATGGCCCACCAGTCGACAGGTTTGCCGTAACCCTGCCTCAAGATGACCTCAGGAGCGATATACTCAGGGGTGCCACACACCTGAACACAATGATGACAGGAAAGGAGTAAGAAAGAGGACTACTAGTTAGCTCAGTTTCACAACCACCACTAAAAAACTTGAGACAAGACCCACACCTGTTTGTCTATGAATTCTCTGGTGTCTTTTTCAATGTGTCCCTCATACAGGTTGGTCGTCATGTTCATTAGCCCTATCTTTGACAGCCCAAAGTCCGTCAGTTTAATGTGGCCCATTGACGTGATCAGCAAACTACAAGAGAAGAAAGGAAGCAGAGCAAAAGTTAGAGATCTAACAGAAGTTTACATCTAACAATAACCTCAAAGATTTTAGTTTAGACATAAATAAAACCTCAGAGGCCAAAAGCTCTAAAGCAGATGAAAGTAATTGTGTGAAAGCAAGAATAAGTTGGAGAAGGTTTGTTTTGGGGAGCTCACTTGTCAGGTTTGAGATCTCTGTGCACAATGCCATAGTTGTGAAGGTACTCCAAGGCAAGTACGGTCTCTGCAAAATACATCCGGGCCATGTCAACAGGGAGGGGGCCGATGTTCTTCAACAGGTTGGCACAATCTCCACCTAAAGCAGACAGCAGGTCAGCTAAATGGATTTTTTTCACACCTTTCAGCATTTTGAGTGAGATATAATCAATGTATGCTAATTACACCTTCATGCCTCTAGAGACAACTTGTTATATCCACAAGAAAATCTATTAACAGGACTATTAAAGAGCCCAGCTCTGGACTTTATGGAGGAGTTGAGTTTGGTAGAAATAAATCTATAGATGGAATAAAGCCATAGGAATTTCCATTTAAAGTTTTACAAGCCATGTCTTCATCAGTCTTAAAATAAGCAAAACTGGTACAAAACAACACAATAGAACTGTGTTGTTCCACAATCCAATGAATTGTGGAGGCAATGTGACAAAATGTAAGTAGGTTCAGAGGGTAATTCATAATTTTGATAAGTGTTCATGTTAGTATGCATCTTTAGATGCTCTGGGTATTCATTTACCTTCAACATACTCCATGACCATGCATAGGTGCCTCCTGGTCTCAAAAGAACAGAACATGGAGACCACAAATGGATTTTCAGCAAACGTGAGGATGTCACGTTCCACAAACACCTGCTGGATTTGGTTCCTAAGAATCAGGTTTTGTCGGTTAATCTTCTTCATGGCAAAACGTTGGCGGGTTTCTTTGTGGCGCACCAAATATACGGCCCTACACGGCAGGGACAGAGACAGATGAGAGTAGAAATACGACAGGACGCAGAACAAGACAGGAAGAAAAGACATAAGTACTAATAAGCTTCCCAACAACATTCAGATCAAACTGGTGTAAACATAGAATTTCCACTGAGTCAAACAAAACAGAGTTGCTCACCCATAGGCTCCGTTGCTAATGAGCTTAATGGTCTCAAAGTCACTCTCCAGGGGTTTCCTACGAGAAGGGGTGCAGGCAGCTCGGCTCTGCGTCCAAAAAGAAAAGAAAACACACAAGCAACTGTGTCACTCTAAAGCAACAACCAATCATCTGAAGGATTTTATGAATAACCACTGATTAAATTGTAATACATTTCATCATCACAACACATTCACTCCAAGAGTTCTTGGGTAGCTTGCAATGCGACAACAAACCTGTACTGGTGTTGCCTCTCCAGAATCATCAGACTCCCTACTGGCTGACCTTTGACACGGACAGGTCTGCTGCTCCAGATGGACCATCTCTGCAGGACCACAAGAGAAATTCTCAGAAAGAGAAACAAGGATTTGGATGCAGACATTTGGAATTTATGCACACCTGTAAGCAACTCTTTATGTAAAGCCTTTAAGTGAGTGGGCAAAAAAACAATTTATTTCAGCTTTAAACTTAGTATATATATTGTTGTTCAGTGTCTAATACACACACACACATACAAGTTTGTTTCTCCTAGTATTAGGACTTGGCATTGTAATTTGTCTGAGCAACTTTATTAAGCCCTAGCCTTAACACTTACTGTAAGCATTTACATTCCAAACCATTTACATTTGATTGGTCCTCGGACCAATAAAAGTACAAGTATTTACTTTTATTGCACTTATGCTCAACTCAAACATTCCTCCCTAATCCTAACAATTTCAGTCTATTCCTAATCATAATTCACTCCTTACCTCTAAAGCAAGCAAGTAGAGCACAAAAGATCTAAAATAAACAAAAAAAAAAAAAAAAATGCCACTTATATATGTGGAATATATAAGTAAAGACACAAGTTTGTATTTCTACCCATATAAAGATTTGTTTAACATCCATTCATTTTAATATCTGCCCTTATGCCTAATCCAGATATTTTCTTAAATTACGACTGGTATATTCCTAACCCTAACCAAAATCCCATCCTCACCTTACCTATAAACCTAACCTAACTCTAAATAAGGAGATCCACCATATTAGGACGGAGTTTTGGTCCCTATAAGACCCATTGGTGTTCAGAAAGATAAGAAACATATGCCAGAAATGGCACTAAATATGGTAACTAAAAATGTACACAGCAAGTATTCAGGGTTCCTGCAAAAATTTCATTTCAAAACATCATACTTTTAAAAATTTTTCCAGCAGGTTTTCAAACATTCCACACAGTTCAGGACAAAACAATTACCTGGTCGGGTATTATCTGTATGTTCCAAAAGTCATTAGATCGCTTTTGGTGAACCAATGCTGGTTTCCATGCCGGCAGAGTGGCAAAGGGCTACTTTTTGGGCATGTGGACTAGATTCAATCATCTCTATTTCTAGAGCTATACCACTTTATTTGCCAAATCGGGACAGGGTCATTCTTCACTTAAACATTTATAAGTCCAGTTTGTAGACTTGGTTTTGATGAAACATTGTTTTGTTTGCCATATAAAACAGAAATTGTTTAAAACCATGATGTAAAAAGGGTCTGAACTCCAAGCCAACAGTGCATATTTCTGGCTTATCATGAAAATAAAAACAATGAGTTGCAGAAAGACAAAAGACCTAAGCTGCACTGCTGCATTAAAAAAATAGGGAATATTTCAATCTAAATGAATGAAAATGCACAGATGTGTTTTCTCAGAAATTCTGATTTACTTTATTAGAAAACGTAAGAAAAAGTTTTGAAAATTTTCTTTTTTTTTCCTCTTCCAGACAAAACAAATATGTACTTTTCTTGTCTCTAATTACTAAGAATAACAGACACTCACATTAATAATACTAACATTTCACATTAAAATATGAGTGGAAACCATCATGTTTCATATATTAGGCACACATAATTAGTAGGGATTCGGGCAGCACCTTCCAGTGGATCTCTAGTGAGGCCAAGCTGGCTGATGATATATCGGGGAATATCAGTCTTAATGCCCTGGCCTACTTTGGCTTGGCCCTCTGCAGCCTCCAAGCGCTGATAGAACTCCTCTGGATCAAACTCCTGCAGAGAAAAAAACCCCAACATTCAGATATGATGTGTGCAACATCAGTGGCTTTATTTAACTCTTGTAGAGCAGTCTGCAAAAAAAAAAAAAAAAAAAAGGCACACAAGGAGTTAGGAGGGACAAGAAGCAAAGCATTTCTCCACCTCAGTGATCCGAGCTGTACTTTAACATTTAACACTCTCATGAAGAAAGCAGCGCTGTTATCATCACAATTACATCAATGTAAACAGACTGCAGCAATGATGACCTGAAGGAAAAAGCATGTGTTGCACAGTGCAGGCGTGTGTGGCAGGAAAATACTGTATTGGAAAATGATTTGATTTTATTGCAAAGAAGAAAACCAGATTTGGAAGATAAAGCAGCACAGACAATATTTATACAGTAATAACAAAAACAAACTTGGTTTGGTAACAAATAAAAAAAATTATCTAGAAGGAATGGACTGTGCCAAGCAAACGGGTTCAGCAACCATACTTTCTTCAAGATAGGGCAGATAGATTAGATGAGATATGGCAGATATTTCTACAGTGGGTAAGCCTGAAGTTCGGAAAGTGCAAAAACCAAGAAGGGTTGAAGAACAATAGGATGGAGATGGAAAAATTATTTTTATTATTGTATTTTTTCTAACAATTGTCTTTATCTATGGCGATCAAGACCGAGGAAATATTCAAATAATATTCTATGTGTCGGAACCATGTGGGCTGCAGCTGTAGCATCAGGTACATGTTGACAGCACGCTGTGTAAAACACAAAGCTTTCAACTGCTCATTACTACACAAACAGCATGTCATCAGTAAACATGACTCACTGGCATAACATGCTGATGAGGCAAGAAATATTATCTTTAGATCTTCAAGACCGTAAACAACATTTAGTGAGGAGTATATGATTATTAGTCAGTCTGCCAGTGGTTCTTACCAAACACTCCAGCAGCCTGGCAGGTCTGGAGATGACGATAAGAATCTTCTTCACCAACTTGATAATGATGGTCACCTCCTCGCTCTCTGATCGCTCATAAGCCTGACAAGCACAGGACAAAGGATGATGGATTATTACTGGGACTTAATCCAAATGATACAGGCTGTGGGACGGACCGGTTGATCTGAGGACAGGCAGTTCAGTCTGGCTTAGACTTCCACACACGCTGTCTTCACATCTTAAACAAGAACCGTGAAACAGCAGAAGTAGAGAAAGAAAATCATTAAGCCATTAATCAGTAACACATCAGTTATAATTGAAAATATGTACACCCTCTTTCAATTTTTTTTTCTAATACAATAATTCTGGCTTTCTGCACATCTCAAACAGAAAAGAAATCCTATAAAGGGCAGCTCAAATTAGCCAATATACTGTGGTCATTTAACTCAGAAATTAAAGCTGCACTATGTAATGTTTACAAAAATATATTTCTTATATATTTGTTAAAACTGTTCCTGACAGTCACCATGTCCTGACAGAGTATTATGAGACAGATAATCTGAAAAGAGGAGCTCCTTTCCCTCCTCTCTGAGCTGTGATTACCGTCTGAAAAAAATGCACCAACTCTAGTCAAAACCTACCGTGCCCTCCAGGGGACATGGAAAATTATTTTTCTTTTGCGTTCCCTCGCAATAATCTAGTGATCAGTTGTGCAGCATAATTGAATACTGTAAGCCCTTCGTAAGGTGGCTGCCGTACTTTCTGCCTTAATGTAAGGATTTTCCATGTATGTCAATATGTCTTTGTGAAATATCTGACATTTTATATCTTTTTCTTCGGTATAGAAAAGCACCAAAAAAAACTACGATATAAACAAAAACTTTCCGTAAGTACGAAAGAAATAAAAATACATCTAAAAAATGTTGACTATTTCTGAGTTATTATCGCAGGGTAATAAGTAATCTGACAGTTTTAATTATGTTTCTTTTCTGTTCGTAGTCTGAATGGTTTTAAAGGGCTGCTTTCAGTGCCGTTCCATCTTACTGTCAACAAGTATGAATGGGAAGGTTACTGGCCTGCTGGCTTTCTGTGTGTGAGGAAGTGGTGAGCGGGGAGGTCAGTCCTTGCAAAGTTTGGAGCCTGATAGTCAAAATGGAATAAATCGATAATTGACAGAACAAAGAAATGGTTTGGAGCTGATTGATACACAGACAGATGAGATTCCCTGAGTTATCAGTGCGGCCCTTTACCACCATTAGTTTGCCATGTTTTATAATAATAAGACGTGTTTATTATTATTAAGTCTTTGGTGCAAAAAACTGATTGAAAGTCGATTTATTCACTGCATGTTTATGTCTGTTAAGGTGGAGATGGAACTGAACATAAAAGCAGCCCTTTAAACCATTCAGACAACAGACACAACAACACAACAGAGACACTATCAAAACTGTCAGATGACTGATTACCCCGTGACAATAACTCAGACATAGTCCACATTAGGATGTATTTTCATTTCTTTCCTACTTATGGAAAGTTTCTGTTTATATCAAAGGTTTTTGGTGCCTTTCTACCCTAAAGAAAAAGATATAAAACTATAATATAATATGTAATACATGTATGGAGTCAAAGTTGAGAGTTTTGTAGCTTCCAAGCACTGAATGACCCAACATTGTGGTGATTTTTTTAAGACATCTACTCTTCAGATTCAAAGGTCTGAATATTTTTCTCGTGAATGGTCATTCTCGCCCTATAATTTTTTGGAAGTTCTCTTTATGAGTGTTCTGAAATGAATGGAAACCTTCTTTCAGTCACTCATCTTTCATCTTGTCATTTAAACCTTTTCACTTTTTAATTCAAAAAGCTGACAGCAAAAACGGACATAATGATCAAACCTGTTCTACCTAGCTGAGACATTTGGTGGAGTGAAGTAAAAATGCCACCAGCAAAGTATAAAACCTGTTTAGCCAAAGACAACATGTTCTTCTTTAAATTATTACTGAGAAAATGAAGCAACAGTCTCTTACATAACTGAACACTTTGAGGGCAAATCTGTGCTAACTCAGTGACGGATGGACAAGAACCAGAATCAACAAGAACAAATTACAGAGACATTCCCAGTTTAATCTGCTGTGTAGCTGCAGTCCACTAGAGCATCAGTGTCACAGAGGAAGACCTAAGCTACCAAAGGTCTAGCACCACATGTCATCTGAAATAGGAATGTCAGATATATAAGCACCAACATCAATGTCTGATGTTCATCATTTTTTAACGTATCTGTCCGATAACTAAAAGTAGGCAAATATATATTAATTTCTGGAACTGGAATGGAGAATGTTGGTCATGCAGTGTTTGTTTGGTCATGTGACTGATGGTGGTGCAGCACAGGATTGTGAGGAGTTTAGCTAAAGCAGAGAAGCATTGCTGAAGTCAATTTTATTTTTTCAAGGCATCAAAAGGGAAGTGAGAAATATATAAAGGCAATAGATATTGTGATATCTATTGCTGTTATCAGCCATAACAGCAATATTAATACTGCATATAAATATCAGCCCAGATTTTTGTAATCTGTGCATTCATAGTCTTAAACACATTTCAGTATGCAAGTTTCTGAGTGGAAGACCCACCTCATGCAGCAGCTTCTCCAGCTTCTCCTGCAGCTCCACAAAGTACCTGGATGTGACCAGGCCGTCCTGGGACTTATCCAGACAGTCCCGGGCCAGCTCCACCAGCTGGTGCTGAATGAATCCCAGCACACCGTCAGCCAGGGGCAGAGCGGTGTCCGGAGAATACTCCGAAATGATGTCCAGTAGCCGACCCTCCATCTGAGCTGTTGCCTGGGAAACCACAGTGGGAGACATAATTTAAATATGCACTCGTTTTAACAAACACCAAACATGAATGAAGAATACATTGACAATTCTAAATGTCTCAAAGTGATCTGAACGGATGAGCTTCAACAGAAAGCCAGCAGAAAACCAGGGCTGGAGGTAAAACAATGACTTCACCTTGGGAAAGCGCTCTTTGTAGACATGATTCATCATGACAATTTCATTGTCGAATGTTCCACAGGTCCGGCCAGGGCTAGATGAAAACCAGACAACACAAGCAAATATCAAACTTTTAGTGAAAGAATCCCTGATGCTTAATTTTAATTCTACAGAGCAAACCAGGCGCTTATAAGATGAAAGACAAATGTTCATGTTCAAGCTAAAATAGATGTTTAGAAATATTCATCTGTTGTATTGTGGTCTGAAAAAAACTAACAGTGGTTTTGATTTGGGGAGATTGAAGGTCTTGCACTAAATGTAGCGAAACAAGCCGAGCGAAATGATCCAAAATGCCAACATGCAGTGACTGGCTGCTGCCAGGAAGACACAGGAAGATGCAATTTTATATTTTGTAGATTTGTTCTAAAGAAGTATGTTTACTGGATACTGATACATCCAGCGTCAGAAGTGCAGTCATCAGCATCACATTTACAGTGAACCCTCGTTTTTCGCGGGCGTGGCGTTCCGAAAAGAACCTGTGATAGGCAAAGTCTGTGAAGTAGTTACCTTTATTTTTTACAATTATTATACAGCATAATTAAATACTCTACATTGAAACCAAAGAACAAAACATGTTTTCAAGCACAAGCATTTTTTAAAACAAATAACGCTTTTTTACAAATAACTACAGTAAAATTATAATTTTAATCATCAATACGAAGTACAGTAGGACAAATTGTGACTCGCATATTTCACTGTGCCTCTGACTGTGACGCTGCGGCCTGACTCCGCTCTGCACGGTCTTTTTCTTCTGAAGTCTGTGGTGCAGGTGTGTTGTGTTTTTTTTTTGAGAGAAGAACATAGTTATTGGTATTTGTTGTTACTCTTTTTTTCTTCTGGGCAAAAAATATTTGCCAAAATTTGCCAAGCTGTATTACGTATATTTAAATACTGTAACGCTATTGGCACGTTATGGTATTTAGAGAAGAAGTGCGGAGACTGTTTAGCCAATCAGGACGCAGAACACAATGCACTGTGAAACAAAAACTGCACAAAAAAATCCGCGAAGCAGCGAGTCCGTGAAAGGTGAACCGCGTTAGAGCGAGTGTTCACTGCATTCATTTTGGCCTTTTATCAGTGAAACAACACAAGGATCAAAATGATACACTACAGACTCAAATATATACATACACCTTGCTAATGTGTGTAAATGTTACACCTTAAACAAGCTTCTGACATAATTCCTATCACATACTTAAACACATTTTGTGGCAGAATTTGCAGATTTTTACTAAGACAGTTTCCTACTACCAACCCTAAATTTGTAATAGCTCAACCCTGATTTCAGGGTTTTAGGAGACCATTCCAGAAGTTTCACGTTAGCCATCACTGTCACCTCAAATCACCATTCAGCAGGTGATTTGAGGTGACAAAACATCTGGAAGTATGTAAAATTTTAAAAAGTTTGTTAAATTACACATTCCTGGTTGATTCTTATAAATACAACCAAATATACTTATTTTTAATCTGTTCTTCCAGCATCAGATTGGAACAAAGTGTTATTCTATCTATTCATGTTTTCAGTGTTTCAGAAAGCCCTGGTCATTCATGGAACTTGTTTAGAAATGTGGACTGTGGACGCTGACATTAGCATTTGTGCTGCTGCATGTTTAGCATTGAGATGCTACTTTAGGCTTGAACAGTTTCACTGACAGGCTAACTCCTTTGTGGATGCAACTTGTGCATCAGATTTCTGGCAGTACAGAAAAAAAATAAGCAAGCTAAAATTTAACATGATAAAAGCTATGTACGGTAGTTAGTTAATAAAAAGTACCGTGCTGAAGTCTCAGGCATAGTATTGACGCATTTAATGAACAAGGGAAAAAAATGTGCCTTTTTCAGTATTTTCACCTGGAGATCAGAGCAGATCACTGACTCCAATCACTGGTCAATCTGAAATAAATCTGTAGTTACTAAAATTCATGTTTGAACCAAGTTTACATCTGAACAGGGAGACAAAGAGCTCTGAAGAATTGCTTACCTACTTCAGATGATCAGTGTGTGGCATGCCACCGACCATTTCTGTGCGAAAACAGTTGCTAAAGCAGCTTGGTTTCATCTGAGTCTGTTATTAGGAGCTAACCTAAAGGGAACTGAGACCCTTGGGGCTAGGAAGGCTCTGTACAGCCTCTGGGATCATTTAAGAGGGGAGACATTTACCTGTGCTTTGCTGCTGTATGGAACAACTCTAGTGATTCAACTGCAAAAAGCCAGTCTCATTAAAAGCTCAACAAAACTGCAGTAGGTTTTTTCTTCCTCATGTGCAGCTACAGGCATGTGTGGAGAATTTTGGGCATGTGCAGCGAGTGTGTGGCCCAGGGAAGGATGTGTCACAGAAAAAACAACCAGAACAAGATGCTGCCAACACCCTCAGCCGCCCTCCATAAAATCTCATAGCTCCCAACCACTAGATCTATTTAGAAAGATTTTCTCAGCACTGCTCAGTGATATGGTAATGTCATTGTATATAATCCTCACATAGCACAAGTTTTTTCCAGAGCCACTCAAAATGATTATTTCACCAGGCTCTGGTTTCATAAGGGCTGCATTTCTCTCTTTGGGAGGATGAGAACATTTGAGGAGAAGACGCCGGCTGTGCTTCAGGAGGCAGACCGGGTCTCAGCCATCTGACAGCTTTGTGCTGTGCTTACAGCTGTCAACAAGCCTGGAAAACTCCTATAGAAATTCAGTTCATATATTATGTGCATCACTTATTGTCAGTATGTCTCTGTTTGCAGCAGTTCCATGTCTTGGAATCTAGTTCTTAAATAACCATCAGCTGCTGTGGTCCCAACATTCAGTCTGTCAGAATGACTGACCTCAATCCTCCCCACGAAAACTTACTTCTTCAGTCTAAAAAGGAAACATTAAATTACAAAAAGTAATTACGTAACATCAGAAGCCTGTCTAAGTGGACATATACCATCGTAGGAGGACTAACTGTATCACAGGGGTGATATTATGTGGGCAATTATGCTTTTTATGTGTTTTCAAGTGTCTGTAAACTGTTACTTGAATGTATTGTTGTAAAAATGCTGTACATGGCATTTATTTTAAGCTCACAGCTTCAGTTAATACAATTATAACTGGCCTCCTGAATAAGCAGACAAGCACATGTCAGGACCCCCTACAGTTTGCTTATCACCATAGAGTTGGAGTTGATAAGCCATCATACACCAGCTTCAACAAACCCACAGTCATCTGGACAAAGCAGGTAGCACTGTAAGGATTATGTTCTTTGACTTAACACAATTCAGCTTGATCTGTTCTGTGAGAAACTCCAGAAGGAACAGGTGGAGGCCTCAACAATCACCATGATCTATGACTGTCTGGCAGACAGACTGTGTGTCTAATCTGGAGCACCACAGGGCAATGTGCTCTCACCATTCCTTTTCACTCTCTACACTTCAGACTTCAAATTCAAAAATACTTTATTAATCCCATTGGAAAATCAAATGTTGTTGTAACTCATTAACTTAGATTCCAGCACAAGTCTGACTTCTGTCACCTCCAGAAATACTCTGATGACTCTGCAGTTGTCGGGTGCATCAGAAATGGACAAGAAGTCGAGTACAGAGATCTGGTGGACCGCTTTGTGTCATGGAGGAAACAATCATCTTATCTTCAGTGTGAACAAAACAAAGGAGAGGATTGCAGATTTCAGAAAAAAACAGGGTCAAAGGTCAAAATTATTTCCATCACGGGAGAAGTAGTGGAGGTGGTTGAGGAATATAAATACTTCGGGATTCACCTGGACAACAGACTGGACGAGAAATGCAACAGTGAAGCATTTATAAGAAAGACAGAGCAGACTGAACTTTTGAGGAAGATAAGATCCTTCAAGATTTACAGCAAGATGCTGCAGGTTGTGTCTAAGTGTCATTTCTTCTGCCATCATCTGATGGGGCAGTAGCATCAGAATCAAGGACCTTATCATCAACATGACAAAGAAGGCTGGTTCTGTTCTGGTTCTGCTGATGACAAGGAAACCTCTGGAGATGTTGATGGAAAGAAGGATTCTTCATAAAATTAAAAAACTTAAAGTTTCTTCTCTTTGTCGGCCTGTCTTGCACAAGCCGATTGTCTTCATTCAGAGGCTTTTTCTTTACTTTACTTGAGGTTTTATTTTTGGCTAACCTAAGACTTTAAACTCCACGACATTTCTCAGAAACTTGTGTTTGCTCATTAATTTTGGCTCAGCATAGCTTTATAATACGCTGTGCCGTTGCTGGTTTTCTTTTACTGAAATGCAATTGGCCACACATTATGCTCCTCACAAGAAGGGGAACCAATCACAATCACCGCTCACACCTGGGATTATGTCATCCTCTGTAATTGTTGTGAGCTTAGCTTCCGCTTTCATTCATACTCAGCAGTGGAGACAGTCTGGCTCCCATGGCCAATTCTCAGCTCTATGGTTGACGTTTGTAAGCTTTCACGTTTATTATGGCATTACTTATAGTTACCTGTGTTGCTGTTTGTGGGGAGGGGAAAAAAATCTTTCCTGTTTTATTTTTTATTTGTTGGGGACATTATAAATAAGAAAAAATGAAAATAGCTGTTATTTTTTAAACTATTTATGCTGAAGTTTTTACAGGTTTTGTAGCAGGGTGGTTTTCGCGAGTTACAATGATCTATCTGTAAAAGCACTCAGAAAACAATACAGTGATGTACTGATATTATAAAATAAAATGTACACTTTCAAACACTTGACTTTACTTCTGAAATTTATGAGCAGATGAGGAGTGGGTGCCAGGGTTTCTACAGTCAAACTATTACAGCAGTCTTACAAATATCCTGGCAGACGTAAAGCTACCAAACACAGTCACTCTCTTAGTGAAAGTCAGTACCTGAGGCTGCGTGAGCGGACCCTGACATGGTGCACTGGGTGAGCTCCTTCGTCGTCCACCACGCTCTCCGAGCTCCGCAAATGTTTGAAGAGGACGTGAAGATCATCTTGAGTGGGCTGAGAGGGCAGCTGGTGCAGCAGCTCATGGGAGGATGAGGACTAAGTGGGAGGGGAAGAATAAGGAGTCATTATATATATATATATATATATATATATATATATATATATAAAAAGCAGCAGACAGGACAGGACAGAAGTAAATGTAAAGGTCAGTGTTCAGATTATACATGTAAAATATTAAATAAAATCACAAAGGTCTTTGATTTGGTCAATAACAACCAAATATGATCAGGCTGAAGGATTAAGGGAAAACCTGTTGCAATGAACAACAAATCAATTAATCACATAACAAAATGAGGGAACACTTTATACAAAGGCGTGTGAATAAGACTGACATGACACTGTCATAAACATGATAACGCCTGTTATGAATATAAAGGAATCTTCAGAAATGTTTATAACTGTTGTTATAAAGTGTCATTTGGTAAATAAAGACACTTATAATGCAAAGCCAACACTTTTAAAGTTTAAATGGAACTTTGCATTAAAAGTGTTATTTACCAAATAATGCCAATTTGACAATTTTAATGAACTTTTAGTTTAACTCTAATGAACATCTCCATCGTTATTTATTTCCTCAAAATAAACTGCCAGCTAATCTGCTTAGACTACAAATGCATTAACACAACATTGCATTCTCTTTCATTTTCTCTGTTGTGTGTGTGACAGAGACTGGAATTAAAGGCAGCATTTTAACCAAAGGTTTGGAATGCACTTCTGACCCAGACACGCTCCAAAGTGTCCTGTTCATAACTCTTCCACACGCTGTCAGTTTCTGGTCAGAAAGACGCATTTAGTTCAGAGTCCATGAGATGAAAGGATTTTTTTATTGAATGATTTTAGTTGCCTGTGCGATTAATTCTTTGCGTGAGTTAATCGCAGACTCTTTGCATGTCTCCCATGTGCACTAGTCAAGGGTGTTGATTGCAAGTTGTCAAAATGAAAGACGAGCTTCAAAATTTTTCTGTCATTTAAAATACAAAAAACAAAACAAACAAACAAAAGAAAAAAAAAGGTCAAATATGAAAAATATTCCGCAAAGGCGACCCCTCATACATATCCAGACTAGTGGTGCACCAATTGCAATGGCTGATCACCATCACTAAAACCCTGACCATATGATTCTGATCTTGACCAATGCCGATTTTCTTTGTCAGAAAAATTGCTTAATATAGTGACAGATTTGGCAACAGTGGGGTGATTATCATTAACTGTGCATATGTGACCTGGTGGGTGGGTGGGTCGGTCCCCTCTCACAGCGGGGAACCACAGGAGAGGGGTCAATAAAACGTTTACATTAACAATGTCTAAAAGGCAAGACGTCAAGGCAAAAAATAAATAAAATACAAGACCAAAAAAACTCCTGCTCTGCCACACCAGCAACACAGATCCTCTCCTGCTGCAGCAGGCAGAGTCACACATCACCATGTTTCTCCCCCAGAGCTACAACATGTGACATGCAGTGTGGAATACATGAGAAACCTCATCTCATGTTCCAACAGCATTAGAGGAGCTGGAGGAAAGCTGGAAGTTTTGCCACTTAACAGAGAAAACAAACTGGAGCAAGCCACATGAAAAGAGAAGAGACAGGACGTGACAGGAAATGTGCAAAAGAAAGATGAGAGGGAGAAGCCATCGGACCTGGGAGGAAACTAAAGACGTGTCAACAGTGAACCAGAGCTGAGTGACTGGGAGCCTGAATGGGGCTCTGTGTGGGGAAGGACTGACCTCACCATCGCTAAGCTGTGCTCTTGGCCAGGCAAAGTTAAAGCAGTGACACAGGACACGGCCATTGTTTTCTCACAACTTAGTTGTGAGTAGTTTCTGCGAAAACTACCAGTGTACAATCAAGATAATTGCCATAGAAACCATTCGCTCCATGACTAACGGGAGTGTCTGGACAGCACACTGCTCTACTTCCTTCAGGGGAAAAGCTGAGCGAAGAAATGTGAAATCTTCAGCAGTCTTTGCTTTACTGTGAGGTCATCCAGGAAAAACAAGCAGGGAATTTAAACAAGCCAAGTTATTTCACTGATTAACATGGGAATTTCCTCTCTGGTCATTGTGGAAAAGGCATAGGTCACTTCCTAAATTGCTGTCTTAATTATTAAATAAAAAATTCTGGAGAATTGCCGTGTGTTGAGTTTGAATAAAAAAAGAAAAAAAAGAAAGAAAAAAAAACAAATGATGTACGTTTTAGCTTCAAGTGAAACTTTGCTGCATTCATGTTTAGATTATTTCAGTCAGTCCAACATGTGGGGGGTAATTCCTGTTTCCTTCCATTTGGGATGGCTGCTGATAGCAGAACCAGTCATCTCTGAAGGGATGCATTATGTCCTGTGATGAATAACTAAGGACACAAGGAACATTCATCTCCGGTTAGCTTTAGTTGGTTTCACATTCATTGAAACAAATTCTATTACCAGAATCACATCGAGTTGTGTAAAGCTAGACCCAGGGTCAGAATAAACTAAAGAAAGTAGATTCCAGAACTACTTCCTTTAGTAGTTCTGGAACTAACTCATTGTCTCATCGTGTCTTGAGACATCGTGTCAAAAAGACAGTATTTTCAAGACGGCATGCAACGATCTGATTATTTGGACCGATATCCATATCGGATATATCATATACATATGGCTGCTATGACCAATAACCACTATTTATAAAGAGACTTAATTATTTTAGGAATCAATTATTCTGACAATTAATCAGATAAAAAAAATTGGCACACACTGCAGATAAAAAAAACATAAGTTTGTAATTTTCAAACATGTATTATTTCTATTCATAGAAAACCAAAAGTATTAATATAACTCACCAAATTTGGGGAGATGAGTACAATGTTTGCAAACACATTTTAAAAAAACATCTTAAAAAAACTCTGGCCGAGGCACCACGATAGAAATAAACTTTGGTTGTTAATATGGGCCCAGTTTTACTAACTGGACCAATACTGATGTGTAATTTAATAACAAACATTAGTGAACACCAACGTTAATGCTGGGAACAACTCAGTGTTGATCCCAAAGTAATCAACATCAACCATGTCAGGTTTAAGCTCACCTTAATAAAATTAGCATACCTAATAAAGTGGCTGGTGAGTGACTATCCAGCTAAACAGTAGGGGGAGGCAAATGATGGAAAAAAAAAATTGAAATAGGACAAGAAGTCAAATCCCGTTCACACAAAGTCTCACAATGTTGGAAAGAAGTGTGTAGTAGTGGTGCTTGCAAACACGCTCAAATTAAATATTTTCATAAATAAACACTGTTACCAAACAGGAAAAAAAAGATGAATAAATATTTCAATTGTTCCACAAAATAAAAATGTGTGACTTACTATTGCAGCAGCCATCACCCAATGCTGAGGGTGATGTACAGCAGAGCATGTTTGGCAATGTCAATTCCTCACAATGAGGAGAAAAAAAGAATGTTCTGCTTCAACAAGAACCAAACCACAAGAACCACTGGAATGCACAGTTTGACCAATTCTGATGTAATCCCATTTTATGGCACATTATTCTAGGTCAGTATCTGAGTCTATCTGGTTCACTGTTTCCATGACAATCCTGTTGTCCAAACTGTTTAAGTGCAGGACAAGCAATCACCAACTCATCAGCTTCTTAAAGTTGTAGCCCATCAACCAATGGGTGATTAACCAATGACCGTTATAAAAGCTAGGTTTTACCAAGGCTTACAGGCAGCAGTGTGGTTTGAGGATTTGGCTAAACTCTGCTTGGTGTCAAAGAATAGTTAGTCTTCAAAATAAGAGCCTGTTTAAACCATTGTGCTCAAGGTACAGTACAGACTTTTTGACCACATGTAATTAGTGATTCCAGTTTAACAAGGTTGAAGATCAATACTAGACATTGTATTTTTGGATGGTGAAATTATTGAAAGAACAGTGTACCAGTACTCCCAGTGTACATATCGGTTAGAGAATGCATCTACCTACAAAATGCTCAAAAGACTGCAAATACTTGGGACTCCCTCAAAAATGTTTATAACCACCTATTTTCATAGTGGAAACAAATATAATTCAATAAACCCTAATACGCAGAGTGGAAACCGTCTCAGCACCATCACAGAAGCTAACATCTACAGCAGCAAAAGAAATGAAAGGTGCTGCTGCACCAGCTGCTTTGCAGATGCCACCCAATAGCCTCTCAAATAGCGTTCTGCCTGTGTATTTCAACTTCCCAAGCTGCATTGTCTTTGGAATATTTCAGATTTGCTCTACAGAAAAATCTGTAATAGTTGGGTTTTCCGCAAATAATAATAAAAATAAAGAAATCAGTGAACAAGCAAATAATACTTTATACTTTACTATCCAACGACCAGAGATGTCTTGAAGGAATGACAATTAAGTACAACAGCTGTAAGAAGCTTCCAGAAAGAAAACACGTTTGTAGGACATTCAGCTGTAATTTCAGATCATTACAAGAATTTAGACATCAGTACATAAAGAGACATTTAATATGTTGCAACAAAGTTTTGATATGTCAAATTCTATCCATGACCTATATATGGCAAAACATTGTTCATTTTATTGCTCAAAGAGAGACTCTAATCTGTAAATGTACTGTACAGTTAATAAGCCAATATTTCTTAGTAGTTTTTTTTTCCTACTGAGTAATCAGAGCAGATTTACAGCTCAGCCAATAAGCACCAGAGGTTTACAAGACACCATGTCCCAGCTACCTGATTGTTGCAATGAGTGTGACTAACACAGGAGCTAAACGCTCCCTTGGGAGCAGTTTAGCTAAATAGGTTGAATATCTGATGAAGAGTGTCAGACACAGAGTGATGTGTGAAGCTGAGCTTACAGAAACTGATGAACTGGGGGCGTTGGTGCAGTATCCAGAGGAGGGAACAGACGCCACAGACCATCGTCGCCCATCCGCCCTGCTGAAAAGAAACAACACAACAAGCAGCTCAGTGGTCGCACTTGAAACCTTCACATCCTGTTCATGCTCTGCACTTCAAAAGCTAGAAGCATTTCTGAAAAAAAACATCTTTCCATGCAGTTTTAGGCTGCGTGCTGACAGCAATGGGTGCGCCAACCCGTCGCTGCTTTCTTACCTTTCAGTGCGGGCCAGCTGGCTACAGACACAAACAAGGGAGGAAGATGCAAAGAAATGAAATTAAACAGTGTTCATGGTAGTAGCATTCATTGTGTTGTTCATTGTGTCCCAGCTCACAGCCAGTGGCTGGCTGATGTAGCAGCTTCTCAACACCCACCAAGCTGTTGTCACACTGCAGCACCCAGCTAGCTCATGGTTTAACACTGCATCAAACACACGCAGAAAATGGATTCTAAGCATTTCCTGCCCTCAATAAATCTTCCGCACATATCCTCTCACTTTTCCTTACTCTGAACTCTGAGGATGTGACCCAGTTTCACTCACTGATCTAACCCAAGGTGACACAAGCTTGAAGGTTTTGCAGTGGAGACATTTGGCTCAATTCACAAGAAAAGGTTCATGTGCATTCCATTTGCTATCATCCTTCAAGGGTATTTACATAATCCAACTTCTGAAGATATTTGACAAATATAAAATATAAGTCATTTTCATCTACCTGATGTTTACTTACATCGCTGAAAGCTTCATCTATTTGCCCAGCAGCTTTTTGCATGTTTGAACTGGTGACCCAAAGCTAGATGCTAAATAAAAGTTTCCCAGCATTCTCTGTTGAGACATATGCTTGCTGTTTATTAGAAACGTGCAACTACATACAGCTCCTCTCATTCGTTCTTGTTCTTGCACTAAAACATGACTTTCCTCTCTGCTTAGCCAAGCCAGCACATGTACGGCTAATCAGTCCTAGCATAACAATATCACAGCAGAACTTGCGTGTAAAAAAACCAGAACAGCTGGAGTTGAGGCAGGATGTGTCCAGAAGAAATTTAATCTGCCACTCAGCTGGCTGAAACTTCCCCCTCACTACAGGAGCACGAATTTAGAATTCTGAAAATAAATTACAGTACTTTGGAAAAACACAAACTGGCAAAGTGTCAAAAGTTAAAGAGCCCCACCCATCAACGTTAGCAACGCTACAGTTTAGAAGTAAATATCATCCAGCAGATAGCTGCATGTTGGCAACCTGAGCAGGTATAGACTTTTTTTGTGTTTGCTTAACACGAGTTGTTAAGTATTGTCAATAATGTCTTACAATAATAGCAAGCATGTTATCAAGTTTTTCTATGAGGGAACCCTGATTCATATTCCTCATGCCATGACCATCTCATAATGGATCAAGCCTAACAGACTTCATTGCTAATAAGAAACAGGACTGATTCCAAACAAGTCCTGCCGGAACCGTGACGTTCCACTGAAACACTGCCAGGTGCTCATTGGTGCAAAGCTATTACCCGTAAGTTGAGAAGACGAGGAAAAAGAAAAGACCTGTGTAAAAGAGAAATGTAGCACGGCCATGTGATATGAAAGCCAGCTAACTTTCTTTGGAAGATTTGCATGAGACCATCACCAACCAAGAAAGGAAAACCTGTGTATTGGTAATGGTGTCAATGGCTTTATATCTTCTGGTCAATCAGCTAACAATTTTGTCTGGTAAGAAACACAGGGTGATTTTACCAGAGGCTTCTTCTTGAATCAATTGCTTGATTCCCAATTCCCAGTGTGAACTGTGAGAAAACCTGCTGCGGTGGTGTGTATTTGCATAAGTGGAACTGAACAACAAAAGTATCTGATTTACCTGCGGGCAAACTGGAAGTTGGAAGACGTGCTAGTGGAGATATTCCTGGGACTTTCTGAGGGACTGCTTCCAGCTGGAACAGACACATCAAATCTTATTTAAAGGGGCAGTAGTATGTATTTTCCAGGCACAGAGTGCTATTTTATAGCACAATCAAGAAACTATGTTAACTTCAGTTGCCATAAAAATGCCATCTGGTAGCAGTCTAGCTAGTCTGAAGGAGCTGAGTTGCGGGGAAGAGCTCTGTGAGGCAGGATCTCAGCTTGGACACTGCAGCTTTAATATTTGTTGATACTAAGAAAAGCTGCATTCAAACCATATTTACAGAAGTTAACCAGCTAAATTTGTGAGCAAGTGTGATAGAGGAAGTTATGAAAAACAAGATAATGAGAAAGGGGAAGACCCCTCATGTTTTCAGAGGCAACATGAGGAAGGTTCACATGGAATGACACATGGAATCAAAGCAAAGCTGAGGGAGCATGCATGCGACAGCACACACCAATGCCTTAATCCATTCATTCCAGACTGCCAAACATCAACGCACACAGGGTAGAGTAGATAAACGAATACCTGTTGCAAGATGAAGAGGTGAAAGAGGTCGCGACAGCGTGGGTGACGGAGTCCCGACCGCCAAACTCCTTCTCTTGTTGTTACGGGAACTGAGAGAGAGCAGGGAATCAGGGAGGACAGAGGAAGTTAGCTCATGGTCCGCTGATGATCAACAAGTAGCATGCGGTGCTGACCCGTCTTATCAGCGCTGCAAAATAAAACGGCGTCAACCTATGAACTGAAGTGGGTTATGGTGAAAAGGGAAACACCAGCCACTTTTATGAGACCTGCAATTACATTTATGGACATGCATAAATGGAGAACCAATATAATCACATTATCTCTTAGTGGGCTACAATGAAGCCTTTAATGGCCTTTTTCTGAGAAACATAAGCCTATATACGGATAATGACAGAAAAAAAAACCCAATAACCAATATATATGGAAGCAAAACAGTGTTTCTTTTAGCTGAGAAACCCCAGATTTAGTCCCATTAAAATCCTGACCCAGTAACCTTCAGATCAAAAGTAACTGTCCACTTCCTGCATGACTCCGCTGCATGCTCTGCCTGCAGGCTTCGTAACGCTTCAAAGAAATTGTGAATTAGTTCTCTGTACATTAGTCCTCGTCTCACTTCCAATTCGTCTCCATTTCAGTTTGGCTATAATTCATGGAAAGAGGCTGGGTGTAATTCCATGTTGCTTTCTGCTCTGCGCCTTACCCTGGCAATGCTGGCTTTCTTTCACTCTGGCGGCAATCTAAAACTACTGAGCCGACGAGACGATAACAGAGTCCGACGTTTCTGGGTCGGTGCCGAGGGAGAGTCAGCCACTTAGAGTCAGCCGTTTATTTTGTGTGATAAGAATAAAATCGGAATAAATCTTAGGGAAACTCAGGCTCCTGATTGCCTCATTTTTCTCCAACCTTTTTGGGATCAAGGCCTTGGCCTTGGGGTCAAGGCCTTGATCCCAAAAAGGTTGGAGAAAAATGAGGCCTGCACATCAAGGCCTTGGCCTTGGGGTCAAGGCCTTGATCCCAAAAAGGTTGGAGAAAAATGAGGCAATCAGGAGCCTGAGTTTCCCTAAGATTTATTCCGATTTTATTCTTATCACACAAAATAAACGGTCTGTCCTAAGAAAGAATTCTTGTGCACTTCTGCACAAGAATGTGCAGAAGTGCTGAATCACACCCAGACCACATGAGCAGCTAGCACTTCTAGGTCTGTTTACATTTGGACACAACACTGGGCATTAATGTGGAATATACTCTCCGCTGTCCAGATGCCGAGCTATTAGCATATGGCTGTCATACAACAACGGTCTTCAGACAGAGGTCTCTTCTGATAAGTTCCAAGACTGACTGCTACCAGAGATCCTTTCTGCCCACAGCATCTTCGACTCTTTGAAGATACTTGGATGATGTGAGTTATGACATTTAATTTTCTGTTGGGACAAATAAAGTATTCTTGCATTGAATACAGTTAGACATATTCAAGGAACGACAGACTGGCGACCTGTCCAGGGTGTACCCCGCCTGTCGCCGGGAACGCAGCTGGAGATCGGCACCAGCAACACCCGACACTATTAGGGACAAGAGTGAAAGAAAATGGATGGATGGATATTCAAGGAACTCCCAACATTTGCCTAATGTGATGTCATCATCTCCTGTAAGGAGAGCAGACTTTTATCTTTATCCATTATCTTGAATGGATAATGATTTATAACACAACAGCAAAACGAACAGAAAACCATGGCGTGTTGGTGAGCCACTACATCTAAAAGAGAGACTGGAAAGAAAAATAGGGGTAGTTTCTTTAAATTTCACGTTTGTGTCCCCTTTAAGTAGGGAGCTCTATTTATTATCTGCAGTTTCTAGAATCAGTCATTTGCATTGGATGATGGAATGTAATAGCTCTAGCGGTAACTCCAACAGTAAATACAAAGATGAAGAAATGTAGCAGGGATAACGACAAAGAGATCCTCTATAGATCCTCTCTTGTTGACAAAGGCAGGCAAGTCCTTCAGGCATTTACGGGCCAGACAATGAAGGTTGATCGCATTTACCTGACAATTAAAAGCCAAACTACATTCTCTAACCGCATCAGCGACGGATATCGACCAGCTCTCAGTCTTGGTTTCGCTTTATGCGACAGCTGGCAGCAGACAATGCAGTCCGTCTGTGCTAAACACACACACACACACACACACAAGTCCTAACAGGCCACGTTTCTCCGTAGGAAACAAGATATAGGGCGGATGTAACCGACACTGAAGGGCTCCCAATAAACGTCCATTTGATAAATGTAGAAAAACACTTAAGAAATGGTAAAAATGCTGCGGTCGCATGCTGTGAATCAGCTAAGCGTTCAACAATTGGCTTGGAAATACGGCGCAGCGGCGCTTCATAGACCACCGCGTATTTCTGTTCCCAAACAGCATTCGTTCGTTACCTTTTCGACCTTCTCATCATTGCTCCAGTCACAAAACTGGTTTTGTAGCTGGGCAGAACGGTCCAGTAGTAGCTTTGGTCGGACATATTGGTGGTCACAGATAAAGCCAGTGGAAATATGAGAATCAGTGTGCTCTCATTAGAGTGGGAGCGTCATGCTTAACAGTCTCTCCCCGTGACCGTGTTGCTGGCCGTGGTTAGGCCACTACGCAGAGTCCAACAGCGGAAACTCCATTCAGCTCCGGGACAAACTGACCCCAGACCCACGGCAGGGAAGCTCGCTTCTGCTGAGCGACTGGAGCGGCCATGTCGCTCAGTTTTCTTCCCGGGAGCAGAACTTCAGTAGCGCCGTTTCTGTCCTCCGAGAAATGCAGCATCATACAGCACCAGGTCCCGTCAGCTCGGAAAGGGATACAAACTTTCCTTCAGCAGCACCGTTCCCTGAAACTGCGCAGCCGCGAGGACAGGGAGAACGGGGAGGCGGGTCTTGTGGTGCTTTCAGGAGCTACTTGAAAAACTGGATTCACCACTATTCAACAAAAAAATTAATCGCGCAAAAACAGTGTTCTTTGTAATTTTGTATTTTTATGGTACACAAGTTTTACGAGCCCACAGATCATAATAGCTAAAATGATGTCGCGATAACGTGGAAAGCTAGATATAAAAGGTTTCTAGCTTTGAAATTGTCAAATGTCCAAGAACATTGAAAGTTACTTTTTATCTGGATAAAAATGGCATAAGTCTTTGCTTCCTACAAGACTCAAATTTATCATAATTACATTATAAATAGTCTCTTACTAAACTATTCATCCCCAAAGCATTTTTAGATTTTCTGTCATAAACAACTCTGACTAAAGCAATGTAGCATTGTTATTATTAATTATTAGCATTATTAATTACAAATCTGAAAAGTGGGGTATATGTATTGAGCTCCTCTCAGTGCTGTGTAGAACGATGTTTTACAGCAGTTAAAACTGCAAGTCTTTAAGGCTTGATGTATCTAGAAACAGATTTCCTTTTACACAATCCTTACAAAAATACTTGTAAATTTAGTCACATTAGATGGAGGGTGTCTGGGACATCAAAATTAAGTCTTGTCAAAGACGAAAAACTGGATTTATGTCTGAGCTCGAACTCAGTCATTTCAGCAGATGAATATAGAATCTAAACCATTTCAATACCATTCTGGCTGCATGTGGATCTTTGTTTTGCTGAAGGGTGAACCGACTCACAGTACCATGTATCTGTACAGGTAGTTTTTACAATTCCTTAAAATCATTTGAATTGTAATATTTCTCCTGTGTCAGAAGAGCTGTGCAACAAATCTGATGTTATACGCTCTACTCAGATTAGAGGTAGCTCAAACATCAAGGTTTATCTGGCTTGGCAACAAATTCACATGTGACTTCCTTCATGCTGTTTACATACGTCATTGTTCTCAATACGTCATTGTTCTCATCCTGACATGCAAAGTTGAATTCCATCACAAGAACCAGCCTTGTGAAAACCCACAGCTCTGATGACTGTAATTGCATTTCAAGCAAATATTTCTGCATCTATCTGATTTAGACATCCAGCAACTGATTTTCAGTAAAAACAGAACACTGAGCTTATTATCATAAAATGACCTCTGAACTGCAGGAAGCAGAGATGTTCTGCTCTAGATTTTTTTTTTCTCAGTTTGCAGAAACCTGTTAGGGCAGTAAGACAACCCGGTCTTTAATTCAAACCTTCCAGCCTCACCAAAGGGTCAAGTAAACAAATACTTGGTGCGAGTGATCACAAGAAAGCTGACAGTTATAGTGATCTGGCTGATCTGGTTTGAGGGGGGCAGAAAGGGCAATTGAGGCTGACAGGGTGTGTAGGAGAAGCAAAACAACAATACTTACACATTTCCCCTGCGTGGAAGGCTCAGCTCTTTCTGGAATAATGATTGAAAAGAAAAAGGATGAAAAAGTTAGAAGTTAGTATCTTCTAGAGAACAGAATAGCATTTCATGAATACTTGTAATCCAGATATTTTTAATATTCTTCTATTATTTCAATAGTTCAGACAGTGATGTTGACACCCCATGAATACAATATTTAACATTTTTCCATTCTTAGGGTTTTTGGAGACAGACTTTTTAATCACTTTTTTGACATTCAGAAGGCAACATTCACAGATTGCCATGTCTAAACATCATGCGAGAGGACTGTCATCTTGTGGGGGATCTACGAGAGGATCTAGTGTGCTTCGCAAAATAGATGACCATGACGAACGAACACCATGCTGACATATTTATGCAACATTTCAAGACATCGGCAAGGAGGTTCAGGCTTGTGCACATACTGGTTTGTTAATTGAACAACTGCCCTAAACCATTTGCCAAATTAGTTGTCAAGTGGCTTAAGGACAACTAAGTCAACATATCTGACTGAAAATGTTTGTTTAATGTCAGACAAGGAAGAAAAATACAGAGGTCATGAGGTTATGCCTTTTTTTAAACGTTGAAAAATACTGAAGATATGAAATCTGGAGAAATGAAACCTGTTTAGAGCAACTGGTTGCTCAACATTTAGGCTGCATCACATTTAAAGACATCATTATTACACCAATAACTCCTCCCAGAACATCATTCTGTGATAAATAGCCACATATGAATGCCTATTTATATGTGGCACACAGCAGTTCTTCATAAATAAAGCTGTTGTTAGTCAATTGCTATGGGAACGGGTCTCTGTGTAGCATGGCCGACCTACAAATAAGAATACGAGTGGTTCTGAGTTCAATGGTTTTTCCGCATTACCTTAGCTGTGGTGCACTTCACTAAATTAATATTAACTACATCTCCAGGTTTCATTTGGTTAACAGGATTGTTCTACAGCAGTGTGGTTATGGATGAAAAGTAAAAAAAAAAAAAAAAGTCTTTTTCCCCTCCAGTATTGTTCACATGCATGAAATTTCCAGATGAAAACAATAACATGCAACATCACCAACATGCACCTGAGCAATCAGCATACAATACATGTCTGGGATGTGCCCTAAGTTTGGCTAAGAATGCATGCTGTTCAGATGTAATCAGTTCTTTAGATACAGGAACAGCTGTGCCGTATCCTCAACATGATGTTGCCTGCATCTGATTTTTCTGAAAAACATTGGCTCAGATTAGACAAGCCATGATAAGACATCCAGTGGCTTTGATCTATTTGTAGCTGCAGACTTTGTTACAGCTGCTGCTGTTCTTTGCTTTGCACATGGGCACAATATCACTCATTCTGCTGTCTCATTTCAACCTTGCAGCTGTTACAAATTTATGAGTAGCCCCTAAACCAACCAGAAGCTGCATACTCTTGATTTATAGCATATATTGCACAATGAACTGCCTTGATGCAAATTCTGATAGGTTGTTATATTCAACATGTGACGTGTTCATACATTCTTTGCATGGTAATTTCATATCCAGTGGATTGGGTAGACTTCCCTGCTTCATGTGTGTATACATGGTATAAAATTTAGTAGCTCTGATGCTAAATCATGACACAACAATAATATGACATTGCATGTTTTCCTAACATTTTGCAGCCTTAATCAAAACAAAGAAATCAAGTCCACTGTATAATTAAAAAAAAGGCTGCACAATGAGCTTGGTTCAGCTGGAGTTTTTTTCCTGGTTAAAGGAAGTAATTCCCCTCTTTATTTTATTTGGCTGCAAAAACACTTCATTACTATATATTATTGCCATTTTAAGTCCATTTTTATGAAAATGTATTCTTATTTGTTTATATCTTGATTTTGTTTGCTTTTCCTAATTATTTGAACCCATTAAATAAATGAATTTGAGTCAAAGACAGTAAAAGCTAAAGTTGGATTTATTCATCAGATGGCTGCTTTCTGTCATTCCCACTTGTTTTCCTTCTGCTGCAGCGTAAATATCATTTGCTACAGCACGACCCAGTTCCTTTCAGAACAAGTGGGCCTTGTAGCCATTAGTGGCATGAATACAAATCTTTCATACGCCACAGCTACTGCTACACATTAAATAAGACTTTCCTGGTTATGACACTTTAGCAATGGCTGCTTGAGGCCATCTGAACACATTTACTTTGTGACAAAATGTATTTAAATGAAGGCATTTCTGCATAGAGACGATGTTTGGACTCAAACCACCATCCACATTCACCAGGACTAGGCAGGGTTGCACCTAATCTAAATATCATGGATGTATGCAGTTAATGGCTGAGAAAATCCAGTTTTAGAGAGCATTTCCTCACAAAGCCATATTCTCTCTGGAGAACAGACCATCTACTTATGCAGCTGACATGTACATCAATATAGGAAATTCTAAATGGATTCCCATTTAGAATGCACCCAGTGACATGGCACCCAGCAAAAAGATAAAAGGGATTTTTCAATCAATCCCTTTCAGGGATCCTTTGGGGAGGCGTGGAGGAGGGGGAGGAGGAGGAGGGGTGCTCCAATTACCAAGGCAACCACATCATCGAAAGCAACAAGAAAAATTTTAGAATAAAAAAGGAAAACAATGTTGTCAGACCTGACTGATCCATTTCATTGTTTACCCAAATTAAGACTGTGAACCCGTTCATTCAGTTCATTTGATCTGATGACCGGAAGAGAAACAAGATCTGCTGCTATAATT
The DNA here is from genome assembly GCA_010277075.1 of Poeciliopsis retropinna. Lineage (NCBI taxonomy): Eukaryota > Metazoa > Chordata > Actinopteri > Cyprinodontiformes > Poeciliidae > Poeciliopsis > Poeciliopsis retropinna. Next base: position 9,785,091 of record VMRM01000021.1, read on the forward strand.
AACATTTCTGAAAGATCTAATGATAGACTGTCAGCGAGCTGCTGAACTACTGAGTAAAAAAAAAACACAAATAAGTCAATACACCCAGCATAGTAACCAAAACCATTCAGTCTGCCTGGAAACAACCGAACCGAGCCGAGGCTGTGTTTACCTGCAGCCCGCGGCGTCTCAGGATGTTCGGCTCATCCATCAGTGCAGAACAAGAAGACAGACATTCAGTCAGTCAGTCAGTCAGCTCATGCTGCTGCTGTCCTCTGCGCGGAAGCTCGGACTCTGCCGTAGCCGCGTTAATGCCGCTGCTGCTCGGCCGCTACAGTCTCCAGCACCACCAGTAGCTGCTACTATATCCCGCTCTTCCTCCTCCTCCTCCTCCTTCTCCACTACCTTCTTCTCCTCATCCCCCGGCGGAGAGCAGCACCACTACACAGCCAAGACCCAACAAGAGGTTCGCTTCAATTAGTTGATCAGAAGGATGGAACAAAAGCAGGGGAAACGGAAGAGGGGGCGGGGCGGAGCTGACCTCAATTAACAAGAGAGCACAGAGAGACAACAGGTAGGGGAGGGGACTGGAGGCGTGCGAATCCAATGCGGCTCTCACGTTAAACGTGTCATATTACACATGAAAGTATTATCATTTCAGAGACTCTAAACTATGGACCAACTCAGTTCCTCATGTTGTAACAGTGGCTCTGAGGACCCTGATATGTTCATACAAAGGCATACAGAGTCACATTCTTCAATACAAATGCAAAACTCAGTTGATATTATAAATTGGAGTATATACACGCCCCAGGGTGGCATCAGAAAGGGGTGGGGTACGGGCACCCAAGAACTAGAAGATAAAATATACCTCATATATCAGTTGTCTCCTGAACATGTCTGCTACTGTTTGTATGCGTGTAGTGAAGTGAGTTTCCAAGAGTTGATGTTGAGTACTGGCAGACTACATTACCTGCTTTCTGTTACAAAACAAATGTGATCATTGCTTGAAATGTAATCGGTTGGAGTGGTGCAGGAGGGGCTTGGACAATTGCATGTACATGTAAGGCTTTCAAAGTTAGGCAGAGTGATTAATCGTGAGTAATCTATCTATCTATCTATCTATCTATCTATCTATCTATCTATCTATCTATCTATCTATCTATCTATCTATCTATCTATCTATCTATCTATCTATCTATCTATCTATCTATCATATCTATCTATCTATCTATCTATCTATCTATCTATCTATCTATATCTATCTATCTATCTATATCTATCTATATCTATTCATATTATTATATTACTCACAAAATGTTTTTTTTTCCTTTTTATTTACCTATTATTTTTATGACTCTGGTTCAACCTTTAGTCACTGGTAATTGCATAAGTTTAGTATTGAATGGAAAAATCTGTCCACCTGGAAATAATCTAAAAAGTCTCCAGAATGTGGCGTCAGTCTTTGATGTGGCTCAGAAAGCAACGTTCTTAACCTTGGTGAGCGTTTCTCGGAAGGCCGGGGCTGCTATGCATTTAATAGTTAAATTATCAACTGCAAAATTGTAATTCACGTGAGTTCAATATGTTAAGAGCAAAAGCAGTTAAGATAGGGAACCAGTCCAAACAACCAGACTGACTCACACAGTTGGATTGTCTAAGTGGAGGCCATCAGCTCTCACAGACAACATGAAATAGTTTCACTCTGGAATTGCATCACTTCATCATTTTAAAAATAATTCATTACATAACAAGAAATAAAATCATAATCATTATCATTTTATGCCAATAAAATTATAAAATAAATGAAGAGATGTTAATTTCTCTGACTATCTCACTGGGTGTTGCAGCGGAAAACAGGTTTTCAATAATGACACAGCAGAGTCAGGGAGTCATTGGTCTGTGTTTTCAAACACACACAGGAAATTGTCTGCAGTCACTCTAGGACACCAGCATGGACACAAGCTGCAGTAATGATTAACAAGTAATGACCTAGCAATATTACATTTTGACTGTTAAAACAACAATAAGGCTAAATATTTGTCTGTGTGATTCAAGCTGTTACATTTTCCCCCATTTTTTCCAACTAAATAGATTAAAATATTCAAAGAATTTGAAATAATGTTATGATTGCTGCTCAAAAACATTTAAACAGAACTTGAAAGTTCTTGAAAGAATTATTAAACATAATTGCTCATTTATGGGAAGCACAGTCATTTAGCCATTGGACCATGAGCAACAGTTTAGTTCATTTTATACTTGTATTCAGTTCACATATAATCATGTACAGTCCGCTTAAGTCAATATTTATTCAGCCACATTAACAGTGAGAACAAATTGCAGTGCTTGACAGTCGGGTCCTTTGCTGTGGATGTGCTCCATCAAACCACATACTCACCTAAAACTCCAGGATCAACGGCCCACATGGACTGGATTTGGTCCCCATAGTCAGGTTGAAATGCAGTTTCATGCAATCCCAATCCATCCAACTATAATACAATACAGTCAACCTGAGAAGATTTGTAAACAGCATAGAGCACCCCAGCTACTGACAATATTCAACAGCTCAAATATTTCTCTGTTTCCGTGTTAAAACGACCCATTCATGAGATTTGCTGACATTTCTCTGTCTAAAAAGAAATCATAAAATACATTTTTATTGACTTTAAAACATGACGCATCACTGACTTTATCCTAAGTCTGCTCTTGATTGGTGGATTACTCATATCCCAGAACTGCGTTCCGATCCATCAGAGAGAAAGAAAATAAATGAACCATTAACCTCAACAAGCATTCCAGGATAGGGTCAGAATCAGGACAGACATCATGACCAGTCAGGCTTGTTTGATGGATGTTTTGTTTGCATCATGAGCTATATATATATATATCTATAGATATATATATATATAGATATATATATATATCTATAGATATATATATACCTATATATATATATCTATATATATATATAAAGGATATATATATATATATATCTATATATATATAGATATATAGATAGATATCTATATATATATATATATATATATATATATATATAGATATATATATATATATAGATATCTATCTATATATCTATATATTATATATATATATATATATATAGTGTCTATCTCCAGCTGCGTTCCAGGCGAGAGGTGGGGTCACCCTGGACAGGTCGCCAGTCTGTCGCAGGGCAACACAGAGACAGACAGGACTAACAACCATGCGCACACACACTCACACCTGGATTTGGTCCCCATAGTCAGGTTGAAATGCAGTTTCATACAACCACAATCCATCCAACTATAATACAATTCAGTCATTATAGTCAGGTTTAGACAAACCAATTAATTAGAGAAACCAATTAACCTGACAGTCATGTTTTTGGACTGTGGGAGGAAGCCGGAGAACCCGGAGAGAACCCAAGATGCACAGGGAGAACATGCAAACTCCGTGCAGAAAGACCCCGGGCCGGGAATCGAACCCAGGACCTTCTTGCTGCAAGGCAACAGTGCTACCAATTGTGCAGCCCAGTGTGTATTTCAACATTTCTTTTTATCCTTTCATTTCGTCACTGCAGAGTAATTTCTTGTCTGTTGTTTTATGTTTGTCCATGTAAAGGTCTTTTTCTACTCCTGAAAACGAGAAAAAGAAACAGAACCAAGAAACCACAGTGGCTTCTCGCTTCAGGGACGTGTGTTATGTGGCTACCACACTGTATCAGAGTGCATCTATGAACATCTGATTCCAAACACATATGAGATGACATTTCTGGTTACCAGATGTTCTAAAATTTAAACTGAAGTGAACTGAACTGCCAAGACATCCCAATGACATGGGGTACCTGCTAGTCTCTTAGTGGACTAAATTTAGTGTTTTGTTGCATTAATCATTTCCCAGTGATTTTTTTTGAAATAATCTTCATCAGAGAAAAAAAGTTTTCCTCAATTTATTCTTGAAATATGCTAAAATATATCCAGATTTGTCTTGAAATAACAAGGAAGGAAAATAATTTCTTTTTCAAAGACATTTTTGATAGACATTGAGACAAACGAATGTTTGCATATTGACATGGTTTATCATTGCTATGCTGTGCTGCAGATTAAATCAGAAAATAACAGAATCTTAGTATCTAACAATTCTAAGATGGTTAGAATACCAATCAGCAGATGGAACAACTGTGCTTTGAAGGCGCGCTGAATGGTGCTGCCTGATCCGTTCATGTCACCCAGCGGTGCCATAATGTGTTTTCCATAAAAAAACAATAGCAGGTTTCTTCTCCAGCGATGTCACGTGTTAGCGTGAGGGATGTGAGCTTTTCTTTGTTCTTCTCTGAAGCTAAACATAAAAAGTGACAACAATGACAGCATCAAATCAGGTTTAGTGTATAACTCCATGAGGCTCCATGAAGCTGCAAAATGCTGCAACTGCTAGATAAATAGTTTGCTGTCTGTGGAGTGTAACAATAATAATGATGGCATGTTTAAAGAATTCTATGAATCGGCTTAAGAATGCAAAAGTTATTTAGCATTACTAATGTCTGAGCTGTTGTTCTGTTGTTTCCCACTTTGGACACTGAAAGCATTTTTGCCGGGAAGCGCTTTTAGCTCAGGTGTTCAAGGAAATGGACGACTGCGGGTGGATTCCACTGAAGTCAAACTGCAAACGTTCTCGTTAAAGTGAGTCACTGCTACACCAAAACAAGGAAAACAAAATCACAATTTAGTGCTCAGACAGCAAGGTTTTGTTTTTTTTCTGAAACTGGAAGAAAATGTAAGAAAAAAATCATTTATCATCCATGTCCTGCTGGCCCAGAACACTGCCATGAGTAAACATTGGGATGAGGATGCTTCTCAGAGAGCTGCTCATTCCACAAGAAGTTGGATCAGATTCTTCAGTGTCTTCCAACAAGCCAGGTGAAATCTAGTATCTAATTCGAGAATCTTCCAACATGATAGAAAACTGTCAAAAGTATGGAATCCTGCCTCCCTGCAGAGTTTAACCCACTGAGAACATGTGATCAGTTTCCAAAACGCAGCTGGGTAAACAAAGGCTGACAAACTGGGATGAACTCAAAATTGGGTGACTAAAAGTCAGGATTTGGCTCAGAACTCAGTATTCAGCATATTCAGAAGTTGCAATATCCAGAATTACAGAAGTTGTGAAAAAAGATTAAGGTGTAAATACTGACACCTTATATAAAGGTCATGAAAGACTTTGAGATGTTTTAGTCATTATTTAGAAACTTCTCAGAACTTATCAGAAGACACCTCAAGAACTTCAGGCCTCACATAGCCATGTGTATATCAGACAGAAACCCAGAAACTCTGAAAAGTTTTTTCTGTTCAGTTCAGGATCCAGACTGAAAGACTTTTGCTCCCTTGGAAACACAAGGGGGCGCCATTAGACTTTGTTCCACAAATGACTCAGCCATGAAGTAGTCTGCTACTTATAATCAGAGAATAGACGTAGGGGATGCTGGATCACACAGTGCGTAGATAGTGCAAACCTCCGAACCTCATGTGGCCTTCATGTTAGCTCAAGAACACTGTGTAGAAAGCTTCACAGATTGGGTTTCCTTGACTGAAAGGCTGCAACCGTGTGTTGCATCATCCAATGCAATGCAAGCACTGGATCATAATCTGTAAATTAAGTTGCCACTCCACTTCACATGGAGACATTGTTTACTGGAGTGATGAATCATGCCTCTCTGGGAATCCAAAGCAGGAGTTTGGGTTTGGCAGTTGTCTGACTTCATTGTGTCAAGTGTGAAATTTGGTGAAAAGGGGGTTATAGTGTGCAGCTGTGTTCCAGTGAAAGGAGCTCCTATTGCTGCAGTGTACTGAAACATTTGGGAGATATTGTATCTGCAGACCCACCACACATGCCTTGTTTCAGTTTGACTGTACACAAAACAAGGTGTGGAGGAACCTGAAAGGCTTGGAGTCCTGACCTCAACCTGACAGAACATTTTTGGTACAAATTAGAGAAGACAAATCAATATTGGCTTTCTAATCCAAAATCATTGTCTAATCTCACATATTACCTTCAGAATAGTTTAAATTTTCTTATGTAAAGCCTTCTAGGAGGAGTTAAGTCTGTGAGAGCTTCTAAGGATTGGCTGACATATAAAACACCAATGGATTAATAACAGGATGCCATTTGTTTGTAGGTGGATTACGAAATGCCTTTAGCAACACAGCATATCTAAAGAGAGAAAATGGCTGGTCAAGTGCTCCTCTACTAATTCTTATTCTCTTCAGGACTCCTTTAGGGTCACTCCAAGACCTTACCACAGGACAGGACAAACTTATTGGCCAAAAATTACTTAAAGTATTTAAGTATTAAAGTATTTAAGTAATTTCATTACTTACTCTGATTTAAGTAATCAGACCCCTAAATCTGTCAGGGGTCTGAACAACAAAACGTATCAAATCTTTATTTAATAATTCAAGATATCCTAATCTGGCAAGACAGTGCAGTATGTCTGATGAAAATGTCTCAGAGACGATCTGTCAGTCGTTATGAGAGAAGAAGTTCTGTCTGGGTTTTTAATTCCTCCCTAGTCTCTCACGCCACATGACATGAAACACAAAGAGGAACCTGTTAGGAAAGTGAGAGCCTTACATGACATCCTAAACCGTGTTTCATGTGTCAACCTTTCGCACACTGCGAGTTCACCTGATGGAGCACATGACTGTTTCATCATCTCAGTGACTCACCGCTCAGGTATTCCCCCTCTGTGCACCGGTTTTAGGCAGTTACCTACTGGCACCCAGTCCTTGTAAGACAATAAATTACTTCTCAAAAAGTATTTATGAAACAACTACTTGCACACTCTCATCACAGGTCATAGAACAGTGTTATCAGATTGGGCTGCTGCTATTATCGCCATTATTTTTGAACACATCAGACATTAGACAGACAGCAAACATAATAAGGTGACATAAATATGTTCCTATCTCACCTTTTCAAAACTACTTTGCACATGAAACATGAACAGTATGTCGCTGAACTCAGACCGGTGTTGCATTAATGGTTTCTTGACTGTACGCTTTTAAAACTAAGAACATAAGGAAATAAAACACATTTAGTTTAGCATAGATTCTTGTCACATGAAGTCAGTGTTGCTGGTGGAGTATCCCTGTTTAGTGAAACACATATATGTATATTGGGATGGAGAGTGTAAAGAGTACTATTGGGTGAGAATAGAGTACATTACATTCTCTGTAAAGCTTGCAACATTTTTCTTCAGCAGTGGAGTCTTACGCAGAAGTCATTGTGGGTGAGTGTGTTACTCATTTTATTGGAAACATTGTAACTCTCTACAGCTCTCTGTGTGCTTCCTGGCTCTTAGCCACTTATTGATTATCTGTTTTACTCATCTGTGAGGTTCATGGTCAAATGAAGTCCATTCCACTGTTTTATTTAGACTCATAGCCACAACCATTACCCTTTGCATGTTTTGCAATATTTAAACCTTTTTGTGAAAGCTTCTTTGCTTTTGCTAATCGTACCACTGTGTATAGTTTGATGATGAGACACTTTTCAATTAACATCAAACCGGCTGAAAAAGATTTATGTATAGAGATACGTAGATACTGACAGATTTCCGGTGGCTTCTTGGGGTTTCTAAGTTAATCTGCGCATCATTTTATTCATGTGTTCAATACTTGTTCCCTGTCTCATTCCGCTTTTACTTGTAACTTTGTTTATGAAATAACTTGTTTTCATTTCATTTTAGGTTGATGATGTCTTGGTTAAATTTTTGTCAATGAAACTGAGAAGAACATTGGCACATCCACACATTCTACCCACAATTTGCTACAGTATGTGATATAGGTAATAAAGTGATGTAATATTTCAGTGAGTGTCTCCACAAGCCATTCAAACCAGGAAATGTGGCAGAATTATGCTGACAAGATGCTAATAGACAGGAAATTTAACCACCAGGTGTGTGCTTGGGAAAAAAAAAAAGTTAACCAAAATAATATTCCTGTTTTTCTAAACACTGTGAAAAAAACTTCTGCAGTCACCAGCAGATTCTGGGAATTTTCTGAAGTGCCATAAACTATGTCAATGATGATACAAGCCACGCAAAACAGAGGACACATCTCGTTGTATTAAGTTTCACATAGTTATGCAGAGTTACTGAGCGATGCTCCAGTGCACCACTGAAGTCTGCATTTAGCAGATCTGTCTGTCACTGATAACACAAGAATGTTGTGAGCTAAAAGGTCAGAGATGTGCTTTAGTTTGTATGAAAATATTTCTCCATTTCATCTTTGAGGAGCATTATAAGTCAGCTGTGATGATGTAAAAAAAAAAAATGGTGCCACAGTGCCAAGGCTACCCTTTCAGATATTGCTTAATAAAATGGATATGATTGAGGCTCTGCCTTCTTTTTTTTTTTTTTTTTTTTCTGATCTGTTATTTTCTCTTTGGGTTCATTTGAAGTCAGGCTCTTCAAACAACCTGAAACTGGTCCGTCAGGATTGAGGATTAAATCAGCTCGGTCTGTCTGTGGGGCATCAGCAGCTGTGCCCTCTGGCCAGGCTGGCCGGGTTTTTATGCAAACAGAAAAGTTTAACTTCACAGGGCTCTCCACAGGTTCACCTGTGTAACCTTGGGAACAATGGTGCAATTCCCAACTGGCTCTGTCGGTGCCAGTGCCGGTCACATGGGAATCGTTTTGGGTGCTGTGATCAGATGATTCAGCAATATTTTCTCACTCGGTGCCATCTCCAGGGATTCCCACAAAGTTCTGAGAAATTCCAAATTTATCAGTAATTCTACTGTAATTATCAAATGCATCAGAATTTAAATTAAATAAAAAGACTCAAAGAGCTTTTTTTTTTTTTTTTTTAAAAAGAGGTAAATACATGTTACATAAAACCTGCAGAGCGACAGAAAATAAAATGTCTAAATAAAGAATTTATTCTTTAGGTTATGTGATCAAAATGTAATTCAAATGGATTCCACATTTACTGATCTATCCTCATCCCACATAACTCAATCCTTCAAAATGTTGCCTCATTTCTGCATGTGGCCCACACTGAGCCATTCACAGACCGGCTTATTCAACTCGGGGCGTGGCATCACTGGAGCACTATAAATAATGCATGTGAAGAATCTTTTTCTCAGAACATTGACAAACGCATTCCACAGTGGTGGAGCACTCATAAATCAACCCCAGCCAGCAGACTCACCATGCTCATGTCACACACTCCTGTTCTGCTCACCTCTTACACCTTGCTGCTCCTGTTGGTCCCCGCCTCAGGGGTACTCCGGCGTGACGCGCACCAAGGCTTGCTTGAGACCGGCAACGTCGATGACCGGGGGGCTCTGATTCTGGAGGCGGTGAAGAAGGTGATCCTTGGCTCTCTGGGTTTGGAGAGAGAGCCAAAGCCTGCCATGAAGGCCTCACAGAGGGAGCTGAGGAAGATGTTCAAGCTCTACAGGGAAAAAGTCAGCGAGATGAGGAGAAACTCCAGCCAGTCAGCGAGGGAGACCTGGCAGTCCAACACGTCCACTGTGCTCTTTCCAGGTATGCACAAAACATTACAAATAATAACTAATTTAGTCATTGTCATGCTGACAGGACTGATGTCAAAGGTCCTTGAGAGCAGCTTAAGCTAAATAAGAAAAGAAGTAGATGATTAATAGGTTTAGAAAAACTACAATGTCATTCAAGCAAAGCTGATTGTTTAAAGATATGGGTTTTTATCTCTAAGTTCAATGTCGGAGTTGGTCGTTGCAGATTTCTGGATAAATAGACACATTTTGGTACTAACAATCATCTGTGAAAGAAAGCAGACACATTCCTCCAAGCTTTTAAAAATCATGAGCGTGAAAGGTTAACACGTTTCCACTGATGTCTCTGAGTTAAATTTTAGAAATGTTTATGTCTGCTCTGTCAGAAAGCCACGATTTTGTCATCTCATTAAATCCTTCTGCTTTTGCTTTTTAGCCGAGCCGCTGCATGTTCTACGGAAGGGTGATCAGCGACGCATTGTTTGGTATCGAGCTGTTTTCCGAAAGAACCAGAGAATTCACTCTGAACTGACTCTGGCACAAGCACAACTGAAAATATCCGGTTCTGGTTTAGGTAACAACCCCAAAACTAGAAGATACATCAAAGTTAAAATTAATGGGATGAAGCCAAGAAACTCTGGGGCATTGACCAACACTGACAGCAATTCAATGATCCCAGGAGTGACCCTGGACATCAGCCCCGAGGCAAGCAAAGGGATGTGGACAGATGATCAAGTACTGGTTGTAGATGTAGGGATGGCTCCACTTAGCTGGAAAGCCTCCAACTTAAAGCCAACTGTGACTCTGCAACTGGGCCTAAAGGACTCTGTCCCTGCTCGGGGTGGCAGGCAGCGCCGCTCAAACAAGGAAGACAACTGTGATGAGCAAGGGTGGTGCTGCCGGAAGTCTGCGACCGTGTCCTTCAAAGATATCGGCTGGACGGACTGGGTGGTGGCCCCAACCGAGTACACCATGCATTACTGTGACGGCACTTGCCCCCACAACTACAAGCCGGCCAGCATGCACGCACAGGTGAAGTCCCGCCTGCACCAGATCAATAAGGGAGAGACGCCCCGGCCCTGCTGCGTGCCAGCAGCGTATGAGCCCATGGTGCTGATGCACTACGACAGCAGAGGGAAGCTGAAGCTGACTCTGTTCAACGACCTCATCGTCACCAAATGTCATTGTGCCTGAGCAGAACATGCAACAGACTGTTTCAATCCCTTTATACTCCATCTATCCATCCATCCATCCATCCATTCATGGTTGCTCCTCTAGGGATTATGGCCTTAAATTAAACAAGAAGAATATCTTGTGTGAAGTAGGTTAGTTCATAAAAAGATGAATTTCATGAATTAAATACTTGACTTGATTAAAAGTGCATTTATTCACTAAAAATGAAAAAAAAAAAAAAAAACCAGATACTTATTTAATGTTTGTTTATTTATTATTTGTTGTTTCATATCACTGTTGTGCTCAATTACCCCAGATGCATTGAGCTGCATTGTTTTATAGGACTTTGGTATTCTGAGTGTTGTCTTCTGCATTTCTACAATTAAAAAAGAATAAATCTTCAATTTAAAAAAAAAAAAAAACTGAACTGTTTTTCTTGAATTTACTATGCAAATCTGATAGATTAAAACAAAAATCAACGTCCTGACATGTTTTGGGAAGGAAACAATAAACCTTTTCGGGTTAGTAAAGACAGGGAGGGCCTGGGAGCTTCAGACCAGATAAGGTCTTACTCACTCAGATGGCCTTGAAGCGTTGCTAAGCGTCGTCTTGATTCATTAATTTAAAAGGAAGCAGCCGAGCAATTTGGTCCCAACATATACAATATTTTTTGTGGCCTATTATCAAATCTTCCTTTGGTCATTTCCTTTCTGTGCTGCTTTGATAATGTTTGACAATAACTGAAATCCCCACCAGAAATCTCACAGGCACAATTCAAGGCCAGAGATGTGTTACCAGAGAATAAAGATTAATACAATAAAGATAGCATCTTGATATGAGTCAGTCGCAGTAGCAGAAAGAAAAAGAAAAGTTTACAGTGTAATAACCCTGCCTCTTGTAATGAGTAGTCCAGGTGAGGGTCACCGACCTGCGACTGTTTTGATGAAGTCATTGCACTGAAGGATAAGGACACCTGATAACCTTGAACAATTAAGTAAACAAACAGATAATCACAAGCAGGCACTAAATACATCAGACCTCAGTTTATTTTGCTCCTCTACCCAGTAATGTACAGCTTTCTATTCTGTTGCCTTATGTTGTAACAATAACTTCTCCAGCATCCATACATTTTGGAAGAACAAAAAGGTCTGCACTGTCAGATCCTGAACTGCTTGGGTGATTATATCACCTAAAGTATTCAAGTGGATCAGGTCAACAGTCTTTCTTATTTTTGCCATTTTTAGGGTGCATTCCAGTCATAGTCTTAAGTTGGAATTTTCAGCAGAAAATTCCAGCTTAAATCAAACTCATTTTCATGTTAAGCCACATCAAGATCACGAATGTCCTCAAAGGGTCAGCCATGGCCGAATGTATAGATAAAACTAATTATTAATAAAACTCTAGTCCTATTCTCACGGTGATTAAATGTTTTAACATTTATTGTAGTAGTACTACATTCCATTGAATTTAGAAATCAAAAATATGTTAATGTTCCAATTAAACTTAGAAAACCACTAAAATTGCCTAATTTTGTACTCAGCGGTCAGTTTGTTAGCAGGACAGATTCAGTCCCACCATTTTTAGTATAGTCTGATTTAAAGTCTTAAAAACGGTCAGAACAAACGCAAAAAGGTTCGTAATAATTTAGAAACACCAGCTGACCTAAAAGAGGAACGGTACATTTCATCTCATTGAAGTTAGGATAAAATGTTACATGTCACAACATGCATGTAAACGGCAGGCCTCACAAAAAAAAACTGATGCATGCATTTTTACTGCATAGCAAAAAGCAAAGCTAAAGCAAAAACAGAAACTCTCAGAGTCTGTTCTGTTTTTTTTTATGTGCCTTAAAATAAGAAGTTCTTCTTTTATTTATTTATTTTTTCATTATTAAGCATTGTTGCATCTTATTTATTCAGAACTTCTTGTATATGCAGCTTTAAAAGTCATCAGGCTCCTCCTGCTTCCTGGTATGACTGAAACTGAAATAGCATGAAGTAAAATTAAAACAATAAAATGTCTCTTGCCCAGAGTTTCTGAAATTCATTTGAACAAGCACCATCTGAGTAAATGTTAAGGTTTCCAGGTACCATTATGTTGACAGAGAGGAACACAAACAGAGTTTGACTTCATCTATTGCTCCTGCATGTTGTGTATCATTTGCATCAAGCTAAATAAACTCCTTGTTATTGACTTTTAACTTGTCATTAACATTGAAAGCCCGTGTCAGTTGTGGCAGATAGATAGTTGCACCGAGCCAAGTTCTGGTTCTGGTTCTGCTGGAGGTTTCTTTCCTGTTAAAGGGGACTTTTCTCCACTGTCACTACATGCACACTCGGTATGAGGGATTGCTGTAAAGTCAACAACACAATGCAAGCAATTGTCTGCTGTTGGTTCATGTTTGTCCAGGAGGAGTGAATCAATAACTGGATGCAATCTGTTGGGTTTAATTAGACAAAAACTTTCCAAACTACTTTGAATAAAGAACTGAGCTTGATGCACTGATTGATTGGAGTGTACAAGATCTGTCCCTGGTGAAGCTTGTGTCATGATGTCTATGAATGAGGCATTGAACTTAATTGTTTCAAGTAACGTCAACGTTCCTTTAGGTTAAAGACTTGTAATTTTTAAGTTACTTCAACACAAAAGAGTCAGTCAGTTTCCATCACTAAACCAAAAAAGAAATTAAGTGAGATTACTGTAAATAAATCCATAAAATGAACTACAGCCCAAATACACTTTTTAGAATGTAGGAAATAGGCAGAATATAAATCTAAAGTGATTAAGGCATAATAATACAATTATAGTACAATAATAGTAATTTATTGGTTGATGCCACAAATGTGAGAGCATGTAAGCTGCATTATAACTTTGTTTATTCTTTTATTACACTACAGCCAGTAAAGTCAAATCACTCCAACAGATCTATCCTAAATAAATCAACAACTAAGAATAAGCTGATCCTAAGTAAAAGATACAGCTTGGGGTTGAGCACAACAGAACAAGAAAGCAGGTAAGCAAACACAGAAAAACCAAAATGACCTTGAGTTCTGACACAAATACCTCAAAATGATCATTATTGTTGTATTAAAATACGTGAGTTCATTCTAAGCATGTCTGCAAACAACATGAAGAGAAGAAAAATACACAAAAAATGCTGCCATGAAAGTTAGAGCATTCGGAAGACCATAAAATAAATGTCAACACAAATAAACTGATATGAGGGTGAAGTACAGGCATCACTTGTTATCCTACCCTGAGCTCTCCGAGGGTTAAAACAGATGTAACATCAGTTATTATATCCACACACATTATGTTTAAGAGCCGTCAGACCTCAAGACGTCAAGGTCTGCAAACTGCAATCTGGTGATTTTTGCTGCTTGTAGAGTAATGGCAAGCAACCATGCACACACACTCACACCGAGGGACAATTGAGAGAGACCGATTTACCTGACAGTCATGTTTTTGGACTGTGGGAAAAATGCAAACGCCATGTAGAAAGACCCTGTGCTGGGAATCTAAACCATGACCTTGCTGCAAAGCAACAACGCTACCAACTGTACATTTTGCACCAAATTATATTTATGTCTGAGACACAGAACGTATGAAATGATATGATGGCTGGACATTTCTATGCTGTTTGCCTTTGCCTTTAATTGTTTTAATTGAATGAGGCACATTCTAGCATGCACTAAAACAAATGTGTAAATTTGTTACATGAAATCAAATCAACTTGGCCAAACTTACTTTATTTACATTTGCTTCAGATAATCAAGCAATATATTTACTTAAACTGGATTCTATTACCGGTATATGTAACACATTAACACTTTTTTTTTTTTTTAATTTGGAGTTCCATTCTTTTTCTTCAGTTTGGGCATATGGTAAATAAAGGTAACACTTTATTTAAGGGGTGCGCATAAGACTGGCATAATACTGTCAGAAACATCTCGTAACAACAGTCATAAACATGAAGGAGTATTCATGAATATTTACAACTGTTGTTATGAAGGATCATTTGGTAAATAAAAGTTCATTAAAAGTGTAAACGGTTAATAATGACCCTTTTACACAAAGTTATAATAAAATTTGTATTAAAAGTTTATTAAAAGTATCAACTTTGCATTAAAAGTGTCATTATTTACCAAATTACACTTCATGACAACAGTCATAAATATTCATAAAGACTCCTTCATGTTTCCGACAATCAGTTTTATGCACAACCCTTCAAATAAAGTGTTACCACAATGAATCAGACTTATGGAGAGCCACAATTCCCTTCTTGATATCTTGACAGGCCATTCCTTTTATGCAACGTATGTAAATTTCTGGTTCCTACTGCAACTATCAATTACATATGGCAATAAAATGTATGGAAAGACTTCATAGACAAATTGTTGTTCACAAACTTTTCTATTTACAATCAGTCAACAAACGGAGCAGCATAAATACCCCATAATGCTGTATTTATATTGTATTTCTTACACTGTCTTTGAAGCTCTTTCTGACTAGAATCTCAGTGTACATGACTATAGTGAAAATAAATTCATCCATTCATTCATAAACGTCTCCAAATATGCAGTGCTTGACACAGAAGTGTCCCCTTCAGGAATCAGGCATGAGGTAGACATCTTCATCTTGGGACTCAGGCGGTTTGGGGTTAAACTCCGGGTCATTGCTGTATATTCCGTCATCTATCTCTTCACACTGAATGTACACATCCTCTTCACTTTGAGCAGGTAACCTTTGGAGAAACAGAATTGAACTAATCACAAAACGCGCAAGCACCATTACATCACAAACTGAGAGAATTTTCCTGTTTGTCCTTGGAGGGGAAAACAACTCTAGGACTGGCCAATTAGCTGCCACGGCTAAATAACTGAGAAGAGTTGTCTTTGAAATGCATCAAGCTAGGAGCCAATACATGTGGGAAGGTTGGTATTTTTCTGCATGTATTGCATAAAGATTGACACACACACACACCCACACCCACACACCCACACACACACACTCATAGAGCATTACTTTATCTGCTTCCGTTCTGCTGCGACAGTCTGACAGTTTCAAAAGTCACACAACTGGTTCACGCACACACTTCTCAATATCTTTCAGTATAGACAACGTAGTCTACCTGCTCTGTTTTGCATCAGGCTTGTTGAACGGCGCCTTCTTATTTCCCAGGTTTTCATAGATTGGCGACTGGGGCCGGGGCTGGGCATGGAGCTGTTCTCTGGTCATACTGGTGTACTGGTTATCATCAATTTGTGGGTTTTCAGCAGAAACCTCCTTCTCCTGGTCTCTTCTCTGTACGGACTCCAGCAAAGTCCTGATTTTACTCCAGTATATGAACACAAGCGCTCCAATCACAATGGCAAGGAAGATAAAGAAGAGTGAGAGGCCCACAGCTACACCTGTGGAGGAACTGGGCGGCAAACAGGCGTCAGTGCAGTTCGTCTCGAACTGGGTGCTGTTCGCGTCCATAATCTGGAATAATAAAAGTAACCACATTGTGTTACATTGACAATAACTGCCATTTTAAAACAATTTCTTGCAAGAGCTAAAGGATGTTTAAATCTGATGACTTTTTGGATGATGTCCAGAGGCAGAAATTTGAAAGCAAGTTTGATATGGAAAAAATATTTGGTATTTTAAGTCCTTGTTATTAAAAAAAAAAAAAAGAAAAGAAAAAGAAAAAAGTTCCATAATTCTGAGATGATTTTTGTATGATCAGACTTTGCTTTCACTGATATGCAACGTTTTCCTCAATTTACCTTTTCATGCATATTGAGTTATTAGACCATTATTAGACATGTAAACATAACTAAAGTAAGGCTTAGTTTTAGGGTTCAGAAAACTTGTAAGAGTCACAACTTCCATGGAAACATAAAAAACAAATCAGAATTTACGAATTTTATATTAATCACTGACAAAACCTATTTGCCCCTTGAAGAGTTATTCTAATTTCCTTTTGTGTCACACTTAAATGTTTCAGATAAACAAACAAAGTTATACAGCAGATACAGTACTTACAAAAAGCTGGTTCCAGAAAATGATTTTATTTATCAGGGCAAAAATTATTATTATTATTATTATTATTATTATTATTATTATTATTATTATTATTATTATTATTATTATTATTATTATTATTATTATTATTATTAATTAGTTATTCAAACAAAACTGATACCATGTGGAAAATATAATTGCCTCTCATTGCATCTCTATGAAACAACATATTTTTGGTTCAAATCAGGTGTTTTGAACCAAAACTCCTGATTATTGCCTGTTCCTTAACCAAGAAATCCTATAAACAGAACTTGTTTGATAACATTGAAGTGGGTTAAAAAATCTTAAAGCAGCGCATCATACCCTGGTCTAAACAAATTCAAAAATAACCAGGAGACAGAGCCTCTGATGTCTCTGAGTCTGGAAAGGGTTACAAAGCTATTCCTAAGACTTTGGGACTCTAAAGAACCGTGGTGTGAATCATTATCCATACATGGAGGAAACATAGAACAGTGGAGGACCTTCCCAGCCAAAATTACTCCAAGAGTGAATCAACTCATCCATGAAGTCTAAAACATCTAAAGCACTGCAGGCCTCACCTACCTCTGTTAAAGCTATGATTGAATAATAAGAAAGAAACTGGGCCAAAAATGTATCTAACACCCAAAAGCAGTGATGACTGCAAAGAACACAAAGGCCTTCCTCTCATCTACCAACAGACATATCGATGACTACATAAAAAGGCAATTTTTATGAAGCTGTGGGACATGTAATACAAGACTACCCCAGTGTTTTCAAAGAGTATAAAAATGGCTATAGTCAAACATGGTGGTTGTACCACAATGCATTTTACAGACCTAAACAACTTGTCACAATCGATGAGAGACATGAAGTCTGCCCTTTAGCAATAAAAGGGGAAAAAATCATGAAGGAAAGGTATTGTTGTGTGACTTTAAACAAGCTTTACAACCTTCCAGTGTGGCTGAATTATGGAAAGAAATTATTGTACTTTAACAGAGATGGAAAAGACTCATTGCTAGTTATCACAAATACTACCTGATTGCAATTGTCTCTGCAGTTACTTTATCACACAACACCAAGTTGGTTTTGATCAGTTTTAGACTCATTTTATCTTTGCCTGATGTCAACATTTGCTTGACTGAAATATTTAAATGTGATAAAAGGCTGCTAGGGGCAGCAGTTGGTAGCACTGTTGCCTTGCAGCAAGAAGGTCCTGGGTTTGATTCCCGGTCCGGGGTCTTTCTGCATGGAGTTTACATGTTTTCCCTGCATGTGTGGGTTCTCTCCGGGTTCTCCGGCTTCCTCCCACAGTCCAAAAACATGACTGTCAGGTTAATTGGTCTCTAAATTCTCCCTAAGTGTGAGTGTGTGCGTGCCTGGTTGTCTGTCCTCTTTGTCTCTGTGTTGCCCTGAGACTGACTGGCGACCTGTCCAGGGTGTACCCCGCCTCTTGCCCGAAACGTTCGCTGGAGATCGGCACCAGCACCCCTCCCAATCCCACTGGGGACAAGGGTGTACAGAAAATGGATGGATGGATGGATGGAAAAAGGCTGCTAATAAATATGATTCACAACACTGTAAGTGTTTCTAAATCTGGAGGAAGTTACTCTGAATAAATTACTTCTGATAAATGTTAAAAGAGAATTCTAGTCATGTCTCATTTTTTGCAAGTATCCCTATGAAATGAAATAAATGACATCTTTCTTCCAAAAAAAATCTAAAATATACCCACTCGTCTTCTGTTAGGTAAGTTTCAGTCTCTTGTTTGCTAAACAAAAACCCCACAAAGTACAACTTTTCTTTCCAAGCAATGAAAATATGATATAAGTGAAACACATTTCTGGCAAGCTTTAGATCATGAAAAAACTCTGACCTTAAAGGGACAAGTTCCAGCTTCACAGGACGACGTCCGTGTAATAAGTGAAACCAGACTTTGAGCTGTTTTTTTCTAACAGATCTTAAAGTTGCAACATTAAAGTTCCGTTTTACTGAAATCATGGAAGTGGGTGAAACAGCAAAAACCAGATTTCCTGTTAAGGCTCCAGCTGAAAATAAACAGTTGCTGACAGGTGGTAAGCTTTTATTAGCAAACTGTGAATCAGATGATGAGTGAAATATTGGAAATTTTAGCCTTAATTTGCTTATGTGGCATTTCTTTTCTTATTTTGTTCTCATTTTCAAAATAACCCCAAACAAACAGCATTGTCATCTTTAAAGGTTCATTTATTCTGGATACTATTTCTGTGTATCCAGATCCAGTTGCTGGTTTCACCCAGTTTTAGGGTCACCTAAACATAAACACAGATGCCTGAGTTCACAGAAAGTGATTTCCAAAGCAATAAACATAAGCATAACTATGATCAGCGAATGGCTGAACACCACCTTCATTTCTCTTTCTGTCTCCCTCATGCAGCAGATTGAACTGCCCCCACACTTCACTGGCCACAAGTTCCTTTAAGAATAAAAAAGAAAAATGTGACAATTAGCAAATCAGTGAGGTCTTTCCTGTCAGTTATACTATTTTGTATTTTGGTCTTCGCTGACTGAGTGTGGTAATGGAGTGTGGTAACACTTATCAGTTTCTCTTCAGTTGAAAATGCTCTAACTATAACAATTTGCTGTAGATGTTAAAGACAGGGAACAATTTCTAATGACCGGACTGCTTGAGTTTGCATTAGTAACCAAAATAGGTTAAAATTGTCTCCTGTTTTCTCTTAAGAAAAACGGCACAATTCCAAAGTAAAATTATAATTTTCTCTTTCTTTTTTTAGTTGACATGTTAAACTCTGTGATCAAACTACGAGCAAAACAAACCCATTCCAAAAAAGCACAATCATCAATAGTCACAATTAAAGAGTGGAAACACTGGAGGATAAACAGAATAAACAGAATGAACAGAATAAACAGAATGAACAGAATGAACAGAATAAACAGAATAAACAGTGCAACAACAGCTGGTGAGTTCACAAAGATCTTTGTCTCCCCCTGTAGTCAGCCTCAAAGCATTTCATTAATGTGGCAGAGATACAGCAGTTCTCCACATTGACACTTTTCTTGTGGAAAAAGATCTGAGAATGTATTTGGTCTCCAAAGACTCCATGACATAAAATACTGCAAGACAACTTAGTTTGATAATCGATGCCACAACATGTACATATATATTCTTTTTCTGCAAATATAGCTGATGAAGACATGTTTTTGTGGAAGATTTACATTTAGAGGGAATTTCCAGAAAAGGTTCCTCCATGCATGGTGACTTGGAAAGTGACAAGCTGAGCAGTAGAGCAGCAAACATATCCTGGGTTGAAAACGTCAGCCACAGCGTTTTTGCAAAACTATTTTTATATATTATTATTATTGTTATCGTTATTATTAGTTCAAATATTCTCTATTGCTCTGCAGAGGTTCTCTCCATGTTCTTCGGCTTGTTCCTACAGTGCAGAAACACGTACACTAGGGTAATGGCCGGTCTAAGTTATCCTTGTGTGTGTGAGTGTGTCTGTGCGCATGTTGTCCTGTCTTCTTTTGATTATTCCCAGGTGTGTCTTGTTTCCATGACTACCCTTAGTGTATTTAACCCCCACCTGTGTCCTTTGTTTCCTCCTCAGGTCCTAGTCGTTTGTTGCCGTCCTGTTGTTCATATGTGTCTATTCTGTGTCGTTTGTCTATTCGTTGCCTCCAGTTGCTACCAGCGTTGAGTCCTGGCTTTCTGCTCAGCCATGTTGGACTGTTTTTGTTGGACTTTTTTCATCATTAAATCATCATTATTCATCTCATCTGAGTCTGAAGCATCTGCCTCACCACCATCCCACCACAATTCTTGACACCTACGAGTGAGTGTGTGTGCATGGTTGTTTGTCCTGTTTGTCTCTGTGTTGCCCTGAGACAGACTGGTGACCTGTCCAGGGTGTACCCCGCCTCTCGTCTGGAACGTTAGCTGGAGATAGACACCAGCACCTCCCAACCCCATTAGAGACCAGGGCGTAAAGAAAATGGATGGATAGAAATCATTTAAGTGGCTCCCATACTGAGCTCAGCTGACATGCAGCTTTACCTGGTGTTTGCTAATTGCTGCTGGCTAGCCTGAAGATGAGTGGGCTAGTTCTAGGGCAGGGATGCTCTGTGAGGCAGAAGTTTGGAAACTGCAGCACTGAAGATTGTGTACAGCGTTCACTGCTGTCGTTCAATCACACTTCTGTTTTTCAGTCATTCTGTTGCATATTTTTGGAGACCATTGTACTCTTCATAAGCCATTTTGGGTTCTAACAGATGGCTTCTGATTTTATTCTAATACGTTGGTATGCAGAGCAGTTCTGGGACCACTCAAAGACTCCAAGATTCCAAACAATATTGATGCTAAAAGCACCAGATTGATTTCCCGTTTTTGTGCCATAGCATTTTCTTATCTTTCCCTCTTCCCAGGACCTCACAAGCATGCTCAGTGGTGACTATTTACCCCTTGAGACTCGTTCATCGATGTAGCATTAGGAACACATACCCCTTCCTTGTTCCACCTCCTCTGAAGTTGCTGTGTTACCATGGTAACTTTACAATCAAAGTGCACTCTTCTTATTGGCAGGTGTAACAGCTCCACTTTGCTTTTAGTGGCTGAAAAATACAACAATTAATTATAGGTTGTGAGGCAACAAAACACAAGCCAGAGGTGTTTCTGTTTACTAATAGTCCAATAAAGCAGGGATGATTTTTGAACACAACTTTAATGAAAAAAAAGAAATAGAACATCCAAAATAACAATGTCAGGGTTCCTGTCTGAAGTTTTTCCGCAGTCCAGATGTGCAGTGCGCCTCCACAACACCCCCACGCAGCAACGTGAACATGCAGAGCCTCTGAGAGGGGAGATTTGTCAAGTCAGCCAGAACCACAGTGGAAACCGGCCTTGCCTTGCCTACAATGCTATACTACACAACACTGTGCCATTCTTTACTATACTAAACTATACTACACTGTACTAATACTACAGTATCCTGCTAGAGTACAGCGCAGCATACTGTACTGTATACTGTACGTAGTATACAGTACTGCATATTGTACTGCCAATATACACTGGCTGCAGCGTATGTTGACACTGCTTCCAAGTTTATTGGAGCTGCCACAGTTGGAGTTGTTGGACCTGGTGCTGGAATTGGGACAGTGTTTGGTAGTCTCATTATTGGCTATGCAAGGAACCCATCTCTGAAGCAGCAGCTGTTCTGCTTCAGTATAGGAGATTGCTGCGCTGTGCTATAGCATGCTGCACTGTACTACAGTACTGCACTGCACTATCTATTATGTTATGCTATACTATATTATGCTACACTATACAATGCTATACTATATCACGCCATACAACACCACACTATGCTATGCTGTACTGTACTACACTTTGCTACGCTATATGCTATACCACACTATGCCATACTATACTAAGTTATACTAGACTGTAACATATTATACAATGTCAAACTGTACCAGGCTAGACTATGCTATACTACACTACGTTGTGCCATACTATATTACACTATACTGCACTATACTGTACTAAACTATATTATACTCTGCTATAGGATGCAGTGCTGTGCCATACACTGTTCTATGATGTACTATATTTTGCTATACTATACTACAGCATAATATATTATGACAGTATACCATAGTATGCTATGCTAAACTATTAAATACTATACTTTGATATGATGTGCAATGCTATAATATATGTTATGCTTTATACTATATTATGCTACACTGCAATATACTACAGTATGTTAGTATGTTATATGCACTAACTTTTGTTATCTCTTCTTATATAAATTGACACATGGACGTTTTTGTACTTCCACACTATGTACTGTATTATACTATACTATAATACAGTATAGTATTATACTGTATTATAGTATAATACTATACTGTTATATTATAGTATATACTATAACAGTAGTTATAGTAGTTATGTAAAGCGATTGTACTATAGTGTAGAATACTATACTGTACTGTACTATACTATACTATACTATTCTATATATGTTGGTAGCTATGCCGACATGTATTGTGTTGTAGTCTAATTTGTTATACTTTACAATATTCTACTAAATACTACTATATACTTCAATAGTATTGTCATTTATTGTAATTGTATACCTCATCAAACGGCATGTATAGATACTATGCTGTTGTATTATGTACAGAATGTGTTATTATCTGGAAATACATGGTAGTTCAGGATAGTTTAATCGAACTGAATAATGTTATTCTGTATCATTAATCAACGTGTTCAAGAATACTATGTAATACACTCCAGTGTACTTGCATAGTAATTTTCTAGTAAGTTATTTGACAATCTGTGCTACACTGTAATTCTACACTATGGCTCTACGTACGTTCTCACTATATTAAATGACTCCAATGGTATTGGAGCAATGGGAGGAGGAGGGGTGGGTACAATAAAATTAGACTGTTTGATTTTTTTTTTTTTTTTTTGGTTCTCTTAAAATCCCTGACCGGAAGCTGGACGTCAGCACTCTGTGTAACTTGACCACTGTCGGTGGGAAAAACGGAGCAGAAGAGCGAAACATGGCGACTCCGAACAATCCGCGGAAATTCAGCGAGAAAATCGCTTTACATAATCAGAAACAGGCAGAGGAGACGGCGGCATTTGAAGAAGTGATGAAGGACCTGAGCATAACGCGGGCGGCCCGGGTGAGCACAACCGACCGCTTTCTGGCTTTTCTCCTTCCTCTGTCCGCTTTATTTGTCGCGAGCTGTCAGATGTGGGCTGCAGATCGCGGCGGCAGGCAGGCGGCAGGCAGGCGGCAGCACGCAGCCTGGCCAGCAATGGTAAACAATAACAAACGACATTCACTGCCAGCTGGAGTCCTGCGCTCCCTCAGCTCACTGCAGACAGAGCAGGCAGCAGATATCCGTCCTGCAGGGATAATATGGGCTGTACGGTCTCTAATATGAAAACAGTTATTTTAATATTTAGCTTTGCGGGAGTGCAAAGCGGAGGAGGGGGTGGGGAGATGCATGCCTGTTTGACAGCGCGCGCCCAGGCGCTGCCGTGTCCTCCCCTTCTCGTGTCGTGCTTCCTGAGGCTCTGATACATACGAACCAGAACCGACATGCACATGTTTGCTCAAGTCAACGATTTGCATTTATTTCCATCGCCTGCATGGGTGCCAGTGACGCGGGGTGTGCATGTGGACGAACGCGGCTTAGGGAACTAGTCTCAGGCCCGTGTACACTGATGCATGAGTGGCATGCATGTCAGAAATAAAAGCCGTGAGATTACGTGAAATTTAAGCCGCACAGCACAAATCTAAAAGCTGGGCTACAACTGCTGAGTGGAAGCTGGGTCCTGACTGCTGTTACAGTGGGAATGTCATGAGGCTGCAGCCAGCCAGGTCAGGTTCAAGACCAGAGGAGACGCTGCTCATTACTACCTCTGTTAACAGGTGGATATTTTTCTGTTTCGTTGCTGTAGATAGGATGGCCTGTTAACAGAAATTTGATTCGATACTTTTAGCAATTAGGTTTCATCCCAGGGGCAGTCCAAGGTTATGTGCGGCCCTAAGCAGAAATTAATTTGGGGGCCCACTTTCAGCAGATCTACTTAAAAACAGAGCATGGATAAAAATGTGATTGTTGCTCAGTTGATATATGACACACTGTTAGTGTAGCGTTGAATTTGTCAAACTTTATATTAGTGTGTAAACAAACTAAGCATTTGTAGATCACTCTTAATCATAGTTTTTTTCCATAAAAAGAAATTATTTAGATGAGGACTGATTTACTTCTTTCAAATGGAAGACATGTTTTCCATGTAACAGAAAACAAAATGGACAACTGCAAATGTTAAAGTGGGGCAAACATTTTGGTCTGTATTTAATTCAACTCAAACAAATGTTCCCTTTGGTCTGTGCCATATAGATCATATTGAAGGTTTCTCACTTTGACTTTCCCTGTCATGTTGTGGTTTTAGACTATGTTTACATGGACTGCCATCTGGAAGTTGCTGGTCTTTTCAGATGTGGCGTGGGGAAAAGTTTCACGTTCAGATGGCACCTTGAATCCATTGTAGTTGTCATGCCAGACCACTACAAGGCACTGCGATTTTAGCATGTCACCACAACGTACATGCGCTTTTGACCTGCAGCTTCCACCTCCCTAGAAAACAGTAACGTGTCTCTGTCTCTCATGAACCAAATGCTGATGTAACACATGTGTTCCTTACTAGGAGTTGTGTTGAACTGAACAGGCTAAGTAGCACACACAGTAGAATGCTATCCACCTTTGTTTTTGTCGTTTTCTGCCCGTGCATGTGTGCAGGGATGCATTAAGTACATTCTGACACATTACAGCCCCCCCAAAGGGGTCGTAATGCATAAACTGTTGTTTATGCATTACGACTGTTGCAGTCCATCGCCTGCATGGATGCCAGTGACGCGGGGTGTGCATGTGCACGAACGCGGCTTAGGGAACTAGTCTCAGGCCCGTGTACACTGATGCATGAGTGGCATGCATGTCAGAAATAAAAGCCGTGAGATTACGTGAAATTTAAGCATTACTGTCGTAATGCATAAACAACAGTCAGATAGAGAAAATGCCAACTTAAAAGAATTATTCCATTACAGTTTTTGTGCCCAGTCTCGCATGGTGCCCCTAGACGTCGCACATACCCACTTTTTGCGCCACTGCCTTGAGTCCTGTGCAGCATACTTTCACTCCTCTGTGGGGGGTGTTTCCAAAAAAGTGCCACTCTGGCATCAGAAAAGTGTGTGGCACCACAAAAACAGAAAAGGCACAGAGGAGATGTAGAAAAGCTGTAAGAAAAATGATTAAAAGGTCTGCAAGTGGACGCAGCAAAATGCGCGAAAATAACCTGTTGTTTGATGTTGCCACCGCAAGCTGTACTGCAGCTGCAGGGGCACAGCCAGAGAAACAGGCAGAACTAGCAATTCAGGGGGACTTGCCATCAAAGGAGGATGAGGAGAGGATGAAGAGAGGGACCCAGGTCAGATCAGCTGCTGTAGTCAAAATGTTAGTCAGAAAAACATTGGAATAAACATATATTTCATGAAACAGTAAAAAGGCATCTCCAGCAGAGTTTCTTTCTCATCCACTTTCACTTTAAGATGGCAACTGTGATCATCTGGGTCCAGTCCTGACCAGAGTACTGCACATGTCCAAACACAGAGAAACTAACCCTGGGATCAGATGCTTGTGAAAGGGTACGTCTCTACCACCTTAGAACACCCGGAGGCTCAACTTTAAAGCCCTGACACATTTTGTACTGGTATGGTCACAAGCTTAGTCAGAGTTGGGGCCAGGAGTTACTAAGAGCTTCCACCGGTTCTCTGCTCTAGTCTGAGTGTAATGTCTTCATACTAATACATAAATATCTCTGATCTAAACGATTCCATTGTATCATTGTATCTCTGGCTGTACGCTAAGGTTCGCTGTCATGCTTGAAGGTGAACATCCGGCCACGTCTAAAGTCTGCTGCAGCCACTGGCTCCCTCCGTCCAACCTTTAGCTCCATCCAGCTTTGCATCTGAAGAACTACATAACATATATGTTATATAGGGAGAACAGTGAAGTCACTGAACAGCGTTTTGCATGTGGAGCATAAAGTTTAATTTTAATTTCATTTGCCCAAAGTGGCTCCTTCTTTCCACAAGTTTGCTGTGTCCCTTAGATGGATTATGTCTAACTTCTTATGGCTTTCTTTTAAGGATTTAATAACCTTGCCACTTTTCCATGAAGGCCAAATTTGTTGAATACATGCCAACTTAGTATTTTCTGCACTTATTATTGAATACAGAATCACTGCACACCTTATATGACGAACTACCTTAAATGCAATAAATGTTGGATGATTAAGCATGCAGACATTGAGTGTAATAAGAAATACCATGTCTGAGACTTTTAATATTTTGTGACACCAGTTGTTTAATGCAGCATAAAAAGTTTTCGAGGGTAAAGAGGTAAAACAAGGCCTACAGTTGTTGAGGTAAAAACAATAATTCATTTTTGAAAGTAGCTGCATAGACTACTCATTATCTGGAGTCTTTCTTTTCTGTAATCCCCAACCAGAAAGACTTTACCAGTTTTTATTTAATAGTCATAATCAATGTTATTTATAATGCCCTTTTTTTAAACAAGACATTGCTCAAAAATCCTGCAGCTGGAAAAGGAGTTTTCAGAGCCTGGAAACATGTTTTCTCTGTCAGAGACACTTTCTGAGTCTGAGCTGTTTGCTGCAGCTGCAATTACAATGAAAGATGTCTCTAAAGTATGAGGAGATTTATACAAAAGCACTATAAGTCCAAGGGGTTCATTATTTTCTTCTCAACAATAAGTTTTTGATTAAAAATAAGTTGTTTCTAACCACTATTGACTGTTAAAGTGTTTATTCTGGGGTACTTCATGCAAAATCGCATGAATGGATGTGAATGATGACTTTCTTACCGACCTGATGTTCTGTTTGCAGCTCCAGCTGCAGGACACAAAGTATTTGCAGATGGGATCGAGCCGTGTGCAGTACTATGGAGGATCTTTGCCAAATGTGAATCAGGTTGGAAGCTGTACTGCTGATGTGCCTTTTCAGGTGAGACCTTACTGTTATAGTCCTACATTTTACATAGCTCTGGACGAACTGCTAACATAGACTAAAAGATGGAGGTTAGAGGTTGTCAAAATTTCTTCCATCATTTTAGTTCAATGTGCAGAGGTTCTGGTTCTGATTTTCCTGGATGTAATCCTGATTTATCCTGGTCATGTTGCTAAGCCAGGGGTGTCAAACTTACTGAAGATCTAAGATGGACAACTGTAGATTTGATAAAGTTTGGAGAGTCTTTTGAAGCCTTTTCCAAATAGTTGTAGACTATCAGCTCGCAGAGCTGGATGCTGGGATTAGGACATGTGTCACCATTTTAATGCAAAAAATTCTGCTTTTTTTCCCCCTCCTATTGTGGATAATTTTTCTCTCAGGGAAAGATACAAAACCTGGCGGGAAATCCCTTTTGTTCTTACTCTTCAGTTCGTCTCTTCCTCTTCTGTCCTTGAGGGGACATTGGATTGCATTATCGCCCCTAAGGAGTGTAGTGACAACTTTGTGGAACGACTGAGTGGAGCGCGATGGTTCAGCTGGGTTAAAAATAGTTGGAATAGTCAAGTTCAAGTCAAGTTCTTTTCTTGGGATTTGTGTACATGTTTATGATTATAACAAATTAACTTTAAAATCAAACTTTTGCAAACCATAGTAGTCTTTTCATTAAATATATACAGCTGCGTGTTGTATAACAAATTCGAATCAATCATTTAAAGACTCAAATTAACATGATGTTCATGGCCATACTAAATGGACGTACACTTCTCATTAAACCTGTAAGCTTGAAGAAAAAAAGCAGACTAAAAGAATGAAATAAACAAGCTGTCAAAGCTGCTAAGGTGATGGGAAAATTGGTTTGGGGAACTTCTAAGGATTATCAAATGACTCTCTCTATAGGAAAGAAGGAAAAAACATGTCTTCTTTTCTAATTTCTCAGGAAGAAATCGCTCAATCAAGATCAAAAGCTTTTATGTTTTTATTAAAAAAAAATAGATCTTTGAGTACATTTTGCTATTTATTAGTATTATTTTAAAAAAGCTAAAATAATACCTAGTATTCTACTGATGCTCCAAAACCTTTTGGATTACATTTTTTAGGTTTAATTTGAATACTTCACTCTTGTGAAATACTCAAAATTAAACTTCACTTGTGAAGTTTAATTTTGAATTTTTGAAGTTTCATTCCAGTGTTTATTTGTCATTTTGCCATGAGTCTCATTATCTATTCTACAGCCATTTTGTACTTTCCTTTATATTCTGCTGGCAAAGATTATGGAACATGGGCCAAACAAAACCTACCTTGGCTAAAGCTAACTTCAAAGTTTAAGGAAAGATTTCCTTTAATTACACAGTACCTACTTACTTAATACACATAAATCTCTTTGGTGGGGAGGACATTTTTTTCCACAGTGAGTGATTGTGTTGTTTTGTTAATTAATGTCTTTTCATCATCTCTCAGAATTCAGGTCCTGACACGAATAGATCTACGCGACACCACGGATTGGTGGACAGAGTGTACCGAGACCGGAACCGCATTACATCGCCCAATCGGAAACCTCTCTCTATAGACAAACATGGACGCCAGATATCCTTTACAGCTGTGTCAGTGCTGGGAGACTGGACGTTACAGTTCAGTAATTCCTTAACAGATGGAAGTCTTAATAGATGTGGTTGTAAAACATATTGTGGTAATGCATTTTCAGTAATTTCCCTATTCGGGGAACAATCAAGTATAATTATTTTATGTTATTTTCTATTAGTGGGTATAAGAATCTTCTGCTTAGACAGTAAAATCACAGATGAACCAAAAACTAATGTTCTGTTGGTGCTTTAGGTCCATAATCACTGTACTGTAGAAATATTCACCCTGTTTGACCAGTCCAGTTTACATTTTGTCCTTTACCACCTTCAACTGAGAGAAGCTCAGTTTCAGTGGTAGCAACTGCATAGTGGCATTTTTTAACTAGCGTTAAAAAGCACTAAATACTAAAAAAGAATCAGCCCTTATGCTGGTACTTACAAATTTGCAAATAAATAAGCAATGAGAACACTTGCTAAGTGCAATAATAACCGCAGGCTCAGCAGCAAAACCCTAAAAGTCAGAAAAAGTCAATTTCAGGCACGATGGTATTTCCTGTTGTAGTATGCAGAAAGATTAATCTGCCCACATTCATGCGTAGAATAGGAAACAGTAAATAATTGAATGGTTTATGACAGTAAGTTGTGAAGTTAGAACTATGCATCATCATTAGGGTCAGGAGGAGAAATAATTTATGAACTGGTGAATGAGTAGAAAGCCAATATTTCACCTTAAATACTGACACTGGATTAACTGGCAACAAACAAGTGTGACCAAAAGTTTAATCAGTTCTGCCTGGTGGACGGAGATCATTGCTTATAAAGCCAAAGCAACATCAGCTCAGGATAGAAGTACTTCACTCTGCACAGAACAAGCTTTTATTTTTACCTGTTCACAGAGAGTGAGCAGTTTCCGACGGCTTCTCAGCAAGTTGGCTCATGTCACACTAGGCAATAATCAGAGAAACTGCAAAATGAAAACCCTAAGAGCTACATCTAACACGGCAACATCGAGACTCAGTTCAGACAAAATCCAGTAAAAACAATGGACAAAAGCTAGAAAAATCCAGTAAGAACAAGTATTATTGAAGACAAAGTTATCATTCCCGTGGGATTTTTTTGGTTTAAAGTAATCTTTTAAGTTGAACGACATGTTTTTACTGACTAAAAGTAATTTGGTCTAGCCAGGGTTCTGAGTTTAAACTGGTCCAAAAATCAAAAAGCTAGTCAACAAATATAAGAAGAGTTTGATTACTATAATGCTGATTTTCCATTTTCCATTGGTTATTGATAATGGTACAAATGCTTTTCAACAGGCCCTCTTTTGAAAACTGTAATGGGAAAATTTTTATTATTGATTCTCTTTTTACTTTTATCTCATGAAAGAATGTCCAAAACATATTTATGGACATGCGTATGTATGGTTTGCATCAATAATGTGACGTGCGTCAATGGGTTCTGTTTCTTAGTTGTGGGGCTTGTATATAATACATAATGAGGATCAAGGCAGAAGAATGAGAAATAAAACAGGAATACTAAAAATAATAAATCCATGTCTTGAACTGTGATTGGAGGCCAAAGAAAATCATTCAGAGGGCCACAAATGGCCCCGGGCCACACTTTGGACATCTACAGCTGCATCAACTACCTGTGCTGGATCGGCCAATTTTGTATCATCGTTGAACCAAATTTGGGTGCCACACAAAATCAGTCCAAGAGCTACAGATGGCCCCCACACCACACTTTGGTGATTCTTGGTGGTATGTTGTTTTTCTGTGACATGAATGAACTAATAGTAAAAAATGATGAAGATCACATTCTTTCTTTTTCTATTCCGATAGTGGTAGAAAAAAAATTACCTCCAAATGTACCTCCAATTTAAGGTTTATATTTTTTATAAATAGTTGCAGTGTGTTGAGGAAGAAGTCTTGCAATGAAATCGCTTTAGTGAACAAATCAGTAAACTGGTTCTTGCATTTAAAAAAAAAAAAAAAGGTCATAAAACTACATGGGATAATGATTTTCTTGACCTGAAGCGTCACATTGACAGCTGTCCGTATGGCTCAGTGTACCTGTCGCCGCCCCCTGACACCAGCTGGAGAAGGTAAGAGCGTTTGTTCAGTCCAACTCTGTGGCCCGGACACTTCCTCACACAGCCACACATGTAGCCTTCCGCATGCTCTTACTTCTCATGAAACAGTTTAATGTAGAACTGAGAACATATAACAGTTGACTGTGGAAAACAACTGATTAGTGTAATACGCCTGCAATTCAAAACTACTGGATATGCTTAAAAAGTCCATCATAAAATGGGATTGTTGCTACATCTTTCATAAAAAGGTTAAAAGATATGGAGCATATTTAAAAACCGTAACTAATGCATGTGGTGTTGACCTTATCCACCCCCAAGGACAGGAATGCAGTCTAATAATTGGTGGGTGTGGCCTAATTCCTTCAGAGCGCCTCCTAGAATATTTTAAATGATCAACCCCAAGCCATGCTTTAACCTAGGATTATGAAACTTGGTAGACGTGTGTATCTTGACCGGACGTACAAAAACGTCTTTTGGAGCCATGGTCCAAATCCAACAGGAAGTCGGACATTTTTTATCGAAGCCGCCATCATGTCCATTTTATTTATCTGATCGAACTTGTCCTACAGTGTTTCACAGTCAAAACCACTAAACACACTCTCGAGGCATAGTAGGTCAAAAGTTATCCTACAATTTTTTGTAGATCAAATCATGTGGGCATGGCTAAGTGTCGAACTTTGACTATTTGCCATGAAACATCAAGGTGCAATAACTTCCACAGGCAAGGTCAGAACTGCATCAGACTTTTCATGTCTCATTATAGACCAGCCCTGATCACATTCACATGGTCAATTGGTGACATAACTTAAGCCCCGCCCCTTTCCAACATGAAGTCACTTGTTTTTTCTGCTGGATGTTTTACTTCCACTTTATGTTTCATATGGGTTTAATCCTGTGCCAACTGACATAAAATGACATGATGATGAACTCTGTCAATGCTGGCTGCTGGCTGAGCCTAACCTGCTGATTTTGATTTTGGACTACACAGTTGTTGTGTTTTTTCTGAAAAGCTGCTAAAATATAGCAAAAGCATTGCTAAATTGATAAGAGTGGGGTGACTGGAGTTAAGAACACTCGTGCAGATGTGCCGTGGCGTGCGGTCTGTCATGGGGACTAAAAAGGGGACAGTGGTTGATTTTCTGGTGTTTGTGGAGGTAAATAAGCTCAGTGGATGATATCAGTTTCTCATGTAAGTGTTAGTCAATCACTGATCTCCCAGAATGAAGGAAATTGGGACTAATTTATTGGTGCACTCTCATATATGTGTATATAACACCTCTGTCATATGGAGCTATTCTATACCAAATATCTTTGATGATAACTTTCTCACTAGCTGTGTTTCCATTGACTATGATATGTTAATTACGCCATTTGACATATCGAAAATAAATTTGCTTAATGGAGTTTGAAAAACTTGTTTTTAAATTAAAATTTGGCATCATGGGGTCCTGCGGTGGCGCAGGGGCAAAACACGACCCACGTATACTGGCCTTAGTCCTTGAGGCGGTAGTCTCATTATTCTCTTTCCTGTCAAACTACTTTCTAATAAAGGCCACGAGAGCCAACAGGACCTTTAAAAAAATTGGCATCACAAAAGTCACATGATCAACGAGAGAATGTTGACTATGGTGCAAACCACAAAAAAGACGACGGCAGGAAGTCGTTTAAGGATGATGGTGCGGCATGTTTCTTAATGTGTACAATCATATTCACATGTGATTTTACTTATTTAACAGAAATATATCCAGTATGGCCTGGTGTTTTATTATTTTATTTTATTTTTACATCAGCAGAATATTAACAAATGTTTGCACACATTTGTAACGGAAACGCAGCTACTTACTCCAAACTACTACATAAATCAATGTTTTGAGTCTTAATCACGAATATTTCAAACTCTTGCCGTGTTTTTCAGTAGCACACCAAGTTATGCATGAAGCCTGCAGAGGCATGTTTCAGAGAGATCTCAGCTTGCAGACGCGGCAGGCTGGGGCAGAAGGTTCTTACTTCTCTCTTCTTCTCTGACCCACTTTTCCTCATGCAGGACAACTTTTACCTTTGAGAACCAAACTTTGTTCTTTCAAAGAGTAAACATGCGCAACATTATGGATAACGTATTCGCATGCTGACTTGCTTGTTATCTAG
Organism: Poeciliopsis retropinna; assembly: GCA_010277075.1. Taxonomy (NCBI): domain Eukaryota; kingdom Metazoa; phylum Chordata; class Actinopteri; order Cyprinodontiformes; family Poeciliidae; genus Poeciliopsis; species Poeciliopsis retropinna. The sequence continues at coordinate 9,818,230 of VMRM01000021.1, forward strand.
ATTATTTCCCACATTTCACTGTATGCATTGTTTCCTGCAGGACAAATTCAGACTCAGCCCTGCATCAGAGCACTCTGACTCCTGCACAACACGCCTCCTTCACTGGAGGCTCTCAGGAACTTCAGCCAAAACGAGGTACAAGACATGGTGACACTAATCATACTTCTCTTTTTAGTTACCGTGGATAAAGGAACGTTTTGGTGTCCTAAACTGGTTTAAGTTGCTATATGTAGAGCAAGTTGTTTGCTAGCTCTGCCTTTAATCAATTAGTTTGTGCTCCTACTGAGGCGTGATCTGAAGTGGACGGCTGTTTTGTTGTGATCTTGTTTCTCTGTGTGCTGTGTTGCTACTTTCTCTTGATGGTTCAGTCGAGTGCCCTCCAGTGCATGATGAAAGGGTCTGAATGTTGCTTTGAAGGCGTAGAAGGAGAGTTGATTGGTGGGAACATGTGCTGGCTGATGAATGTTCTTGCTAATGGGGATTTTTTTTTTTTTTTTTTCATTTAGAAGCTCGGGATGAAACTGTATTCATCATCTTTTACGGTTGTAGCACACATTCTGCTTCAGCTGTACTTTTGTTTACTTTTATTTTATGTCAGTGTCATGGAAGAAATTACTTTAATGACAATCTGGATGAGAAGAAATAAGAAATTTGTTAAAACCTTGCAAGGTGAGAACAGAAACACAGAGTCTGTCAAGTCTGCTCTGACCAACAGTGGATCTGGCTTCCTTTTATAGGTTCTGGTCAGAGAGGAGAGACTTGATTGGTCAATAGGTGTGAATCCCTGATTGTGGTGTATTATGAATTCTGTGGAGCCCAACACAGATGATCTTGTCATTTGTCTGTTGTTGTCTGTTGTTAGCAGGTTAGGCATGAATTGTTAAGAACAATTCATGCTAACAAGGACAGATAAGTTCTACGTTGGGGAAGTAACACTTAGATAGCCTCCAGGATCAAGGATCATATAATTGTTGTTATATGGGATTGAAGAGGTCTATCTGAGAGCAGCTTGACCAATATCATGATAAGAGGGGTGAGGAGCACCTTATAAAAATTTCCATTGCAGTCAGTGATCTTTTCTTTTTCATCTTAATGTCAGTGCATCACAATTAGCATGAGCTGATGTGCTCTAGTTCATTATGAGATGAAACAGAGTTGATGTCTGTGCAGCAAAGAGACTGACAGGACTGTTTTCTGTCTCCGTCGGTCCAGTTCTCCTCCTCACTGTGCCAGGCTCTGGAGTCCTCAAGCAAGAGGTGGAAGAAGACGGACTGAAGCAGAGCTGGGACTGTAAAAAGGTAGGAACTGGATGTGAGGATTCTTCAGATCTCTGTGGGATCCGCTCACTGCCTTTGCTGTCATTTTCTGTCCCTTCAGAATGTGTCGCAGTCTGAACCCTGTCAAGTTCCTGGCATCCAGTGAGTATTTTACCACTTTTATAAAAAATATATATATATGTATATATGAGGGATTGTTGCACAAGTTCTGTGTGTTGGACCATGTGTATACCAACCAGTCTCAGTGTGTGAACGGTTGGGAGTTGATACATTCAACTCCTGGAAACGATAGAGACTTACAGACCATAACCTTTTAAAATGATAACTTTAGCACCGTCACTGGGACCCAAACGAACAAAAGGTGATATATTTCACAGCAAAAGGAAAAAGGAAGGTTTCAAATGTTAACTCAGATAAACTGCATGTGTTAACGCATTAATGTTAACAGCTCTACTTTACACATGTGGTAAACAAATATATTTAAAATACATTTCTATTTGAATTAAAGCCTTCTCACTTCAATTAAAACACATTTTATCAATCAGCTCAACAGCCAGAAAACCGAGGAGCCAAAAGACGAGTGCGGTCCAAGTTGTTCTTGGAAATGATGTTGCACTGAGTGATTTGCATAAACTGATGAGTGTTTGTGATTCCAGCATTCTTGGATTCACAGCACTGGTCTGTTTCCTGCAGCATATTCCCGACCCCAGAGCAGCAGATGGCCACGTCTCTGAAACCAGCGGCCCACAATAGTGGTGGCTCTCTTCCCGACCTGACCAACATCCAGTTTCCTCCCCCTCTGCCCACCCCGCTGGACTCAGACGACACGGCGGCCGCCTCATTTGGCTCTGCCGGCAACACTCAGACTCCAGGTATTCCTCACATTGAGCCATGTGCTCATTCAAAACTTATTGTTGAGTTCTAATTCCTGATGATCTCAAACACATCTCCACTGGGCTTTTCATCTCAAACTTATGTTAGTGCCAGTTTCATGTGCTTTTAAGAAGACTTCCCTTGTGCTGTTTTTTTTGTACTGGGTAGGAGGGAACACCTCTCAGCCAACAGTAACCATGGAAATGGAGCCTGGCCAGGAGAACATGGTTCCTCTCATCCTGAATGCAGGAGACTCACACCAGCAGCAGAACCTGCAGCTCTCCCAATCATCTCCACCACTCCCTCTATCCCAGGTAGTCTCTGCTCCAACAAGGAAGCGTGATAGAGAAATTCTTATTTTACTTTATTTTACAAACATGTGGAGATCAGCAAAAAAAAAAGAAAAAAAAAAGAAACTAAATCTACAAAAGAATCTGCAGGTTAAACCTGTCAGTGGTGAATGAAGCTTTTTGCAATTCATGTCTTTGGGAGCTTCAATCGGACATGGACGGGAGAATGATTCATCTTAGCTGTTTAAATCAAGTTTAATGATAAGTAAAATACTTTTCAGCTTGGTATTTCATTAGTTTTAAATTCTATTTACGTAGTGATGTCTCCTTGAAGTTGCAGTTTTGGATTAAAAACAACATCCTTCTGTTTACTGAGGCATCATCAACTCACCAAGTGTAAGAAAAAAAAAACATTGTGTTGATTAAGTCCATCTTTTAATTGTTACATAAAAGTAACAGAAACAAAATTGAATCTTGTTTAGGTGGATGTGGTTCAAATGTTGGAGATATTGGAAATGTTGTGCAAAGACATCGCAGATGATGCCTCACGTATTTTGGAGGCAAGCCGACATCTCATGCTCCAAATGACAATTTTGTCACGTGAAGCAGTTTGCAAAGTTTCCTCTCAGTTTTGATATAGCTTGTTGATAAATGGGTCTGTAACATTTCAGTGCGTCTCCAGTTAAAGCTTAACCAAAACTTACAGAAAGTGTCATCTGACGCTTCACGAATTTAGCTCTGTGTTTTCAAAAAGGACAAATGTTCTGACTTTGTTTCAGTTGCTCTCTGGTGAAATATCTGGTGATATCTTAGCCCAGCCCAGCGTAGGTTACACGACTCAGACACACAGCTGAAGCTGCAGCAGTATCTATTTCAGTAACAACATTGTCATGTTAAGGAGTTAAAAATGGCTAATTAGTTAAAACAAATCCAGATTCGTTACCCGGTAGACTCACAATATAGGCCTTTCCAAAGAAGCTGTAGTGCTAGTGGATTTCATTCACAGGATTTTTTCAAGATATGCGCAGAAAGAAAAGGGGCAAATACAAACATCAGACGTCCTGAGGTTGGGGATTCAATCCCGGATGCATTCAATGCATTTCTGTTAGCGTTTTAATATTTCAAGGGTCCATTAATGTCACCTTTCATTGTGTTTTTTTGTGTGTCTCTGTGTTTGTTCTCCCCAGGTGGCCATCAGTGCTATGAATCTTGAACAACAGTTGTCTCAGTATTCTTTCATCAATCAGCAGTCAATGCCCCAGAAACACCAGAACCAGCAAGTGAGTTTCTGTCCAAAGACAGCCGTTCTCCAAAATGTTCAACAGTTAACCTGATCCCACATTACACTCCCCATTAACATTCTGAGAGCAGGAAAAAAAGTATTAACATTTCTTGCTGCTGCATCATAAACAAATGCTTTAAACTGCCAAAAGAAGAAACAAGAGTAAACAACAAAAATGCTGTTGAAAACTCTTTGATCAACGGTTTAAGACCACAGATATTCTGCTCTGAGCCACGTCTGGCTCTGCGCAGATGAAATATGACTTGCCTTTTTCCTCCTGTAGCACACAGGTTCTTAGAAATTACGGTCTTAAAATGTCCAGCTTTACCAGTGATGGAGTGTAGTAAGAGGTTTTGTTTGTGCAGCTTAGCAGTCCTGAAAAAAAAAAAAAAAATCAAAGACAGGAAGGCTTTTTGCTTTTCTCCCCAGAGGAATATGACAGAAAATTACATGAAAGCAAGATTTATGCACAGATTTGGGCTTCTGGAGAAAATCTCCTCAACCTTTGATCATCTGCTGAAGTGCATCCTTGAGCTCAAGTGCATTTCTAATTAGTCTTCCCTGTTTGTTTTGTCTCTTGCTCATGTTTCTTTTTTTCCTCAACATTTTACTCAGTTTGAGGTCTGGACTTTGACTAAGCCTTTGTAATATCTCAGTATTAGAAGAGTATACACAATTGATTGTTGACCCAGTAACAGCAAATAAAATTACAAATCATTGATCTTTCATCATTATCGGAAAAGGAGCATCACAAAATATTTCTGGTGGTGTAAGAGGGCTGTTTTTAAATGTATACGTGTCACTTCTTACTACAGACTGTTTCTCTATAGAATTAATGGAGATGTTTTACTCTAGGTTTAGTTTGCTGGCTTATTTTGGATGGAGTTATGCACAAACAGATATCATCTATGGCTCAGTATTAGTGCCAAAATTAAGACTATTTCACATCTAGCCGTGGCTACTTCCTTATTGCAGGAGGCCATATTTATTCTGAAGATGGCTACTGTCCAGTGCTGGTAACTGAAAGGCCGATGATGAGAAGAAAACTACTTAGTTGCGTTAGCTTTGCAGAGACTAGTGGCTAGCATGCCGAGGAGGGTCACCCACTGGAGTGCCTGCCTCCTCTCTCGTCCATTAGCAGAGATAAGCTAGTTTCTCCTTTGCATGGGCTAGCATTAGCCTTGAACAGGTTAACAGCTAACATGCTTAGGCAGGTCACTCACAACTTGTACTTTTTTTTAAAGAAAAAAATGATCATTTATCAGTTAGTATATAATATCTGTAAGCAGCATATATTTGATTTATTGACATGTTCTTTTGTAACACATTAAGCATAAACATGCTGTATAATACGGAACTGAAGTTGGCTCCCGATTGAGTGTTCAGATTCCAGTAAATGGCTAATGGGTGATTCCCATTTACTACCTTGAACATCTTTAATTTGCTCTTGTAAAACTTCAATACTTGGACTCTTCAAGCATGGACTTTAATATTCTGCGCTGCATATATCTATAAACTAAATATCTATAATTTCGTTTGTAATTTATGAAACCTTTCCTGTTGCCAGCATATCATTAATCATATCAGCAGCTGGCTTCAAGGAAGCAGCCACCTGCAGACTATTGTAAACCACCGGGTTCACAATAGTCCTAATTTTGGAGCTATTAATGCAGTGTAATCACAAACTGTTTAGGTTTAGATTTGTCAAATGGAAGACACAATGTGTCATATAAAAAGAAACAAAACAGGAAACCCAGTTGCCTTGATCTGCATGACACACCAAAGCCTGTTTTCTACTTTTAGAGAGGATTCTTCTCTCTGTAGTTGTCTTATGAGACAATCTTATTTATTGTGATTCCACTGTTTCCTCTCCAGCAGACGAGTCTAGTCCAGCTGCCATCTTCTGTGAACTCCTGCCCTATGTCAGACAACCAGACATCTGCACAAACTAACATGACCATCAACATGAACGCGGTGAGCAGTGCACAGCCCGTGTGGCTGAACAGCATCTGTTTTGTTAGTGGAAACAAGGAATCCGTACTTTGGCTGGTGCCTGTAGTTTCTCAGGAGTTAAGTCGGATGGTATGACTGGGTAGATTTCTGTCCCTGTGTGTCTGTGGTAAACAGTTTTAAGGTTTTAGGGTTTTAAAGTGTGACTTGGTGCAAATCTATTCTCCTTGTTATTTAAAATTCAAATAAAACGGTAATATGCTCATCCACAAAATCATTCAGCTATCTGTTAGCATCTGTAGTTTTGCCGTTGTATGAATGCTGAAGTGGGAAGGTGCATGAGGAAGTGGTTTCCATCCAGTTTGTCCAGGGAATGAACGGAAAAAAAAGGAAAACGTAAAACTTGAGACTCAGAAATGTTGACTTTGAGGATCTACAGAAGTGGTCCTGCCAGACAATCTAAAACATGAAGTAAAATCTTTATCTGTTTATAAAGCTGCTTTTTAACAACTTCAACTACTCTATTACATTTAAAGTAGCAGGTCAATATCTGAGCATGTTTGTGGACAACATTACAGGATAGCATGTTCAGGTTTGCCTTCAGATTTTTCTTTATATTCTTTAACGGGGTTATGTACAGCTTGAATATACGCCGTAAAATTGACGTTTTTGATTTGTTTGTGGAAAAGTACAAATCAACTCAAAAGACAGCAGATGGTCAGCCTGATCCCTCGTTGTGCCTTGGTTTTATTTCTAGCAGTTTTTTTTCTTGTTTTAAATCATTCCCTGCTATTCTTCCTGTTTCTTCCTGCCAGCTTTTTTTATGCAGTGTAGATATGTGCAGTATTTCTTTCTTATTCCATTATCGTGTTTAGCAAAAAGGCAGCAACAAACCAACACAAAGTAATGCGCAAAGGAGAAGTCCCAGCAGCATGGTTTTATATGTTTTCGCACATGAAAGTCTAGATGGTAAATTGACATAGACATTATCGTTCTTTTCTAGTCTCCCTGAACACTGAGGGCTGTGATTCCAGGAGCCACACTCACATTTCTACATCAGAGTATGCTGGTTCATTTACAGCCGTTACGTGTTTTAACAGCTGTGTACATTTTTGTTCATTCTTTGCAAAACAATTAAAGCTCAATCAAACTGAATGAAGAGTGTCTGAACATCAGACACTGATGGAGTCTGTTAGGCCTGGACTTTGACTGGGCCATTCTAACGCTCATGGACACGCTTCAATATAAACCCACTCCATTATAGGTCTGGCTGGAAGTTTAGTCTTAGTCAGATTTTCTTCCAGGATTTTCTGGTATTTATATCAATCTACCTTCCCTGCTGAAGAAATCATCCCTACAGCATAACGCTACCTCCGCCATGCTTTCACTGATACCTTGTTCTCACGGATCCTCCCATGTAGAGCCCCTTCAAAAATGTTCTCTTCTGACCAGACAATCCTCTTCAACGTGTTTGATGTCTCCTGCAAGGCCTGCAGCAAATTGCAAACTAGACTTCTCATGGCCTTCTTTTCAAAATGACTTTTTTTCTGCCATTCTTCAACGAAGACAAGATTTCTGAATTGCCACGTCATCGTTGCCATGTCAACAGATTCTCCGGTCTAAGCTGTGGGTCTCTGTTGTTCCTGCTTCTCTGATTAACTCTGTCTCTGTCCAGCTTGTCAGTTTAGACCAGAGGTCTGCAAGCTTTGGCTCCGGACCCGCAATTGGCTCTTAGAGTCATCCACAACAGCTCTTTATAAAATAATCTCATGGAATAATTTCATTGGATTTTCACAACAGAATAACACTGAAACTGCCAGTAATATTTATCTTGTCTCTAGCTTGGAAATTTTTGCGTAATTAATCATTTTCTACAGATCAGCATCCTATGAAAAATGCATCCGGGATGTGCTTTGGTGGCATAGGGGACAGCGCGACCCACATTTGGAGGCCTTAAGTCCTCGATGCAGCCGTCGCAGGTTCGACTCCCAGACCCGACAATATTTGCCGCATGTCTGCCCCCCTCTCCTTACCACCTTCTTGTCAGCTTACTGTCATATAAGGGACACTGCAGCCTGCAAAAAGCCCCCTGGAGGGGAAAAAGAAAATGCATCTGTTCTTTTTCTTTCTTTTTTTTTAAAGCCTAAAAACACAAATAAAATGTTGGTTCTTTAACAGTGACAGCATATTTTCCATGGTAGATATTTATTAAAAATTATAAGTTGTCTTCTGTCAAACTGTTATGCAACAATAGCATCTCTAAATCCAATGGATCTCACTGGGTTTTTATGGGCATTAAAATAAAAGGAACAAAACAAAAATATGTACATGCCGCACTTTCCAAAGACTGATTTGTAGCGTAAAAACCATCAGGAAATCATAGCTTTGTGTTATTATTTCCTTCCGTTTTATAAGTACAAGGTCATTTGTGTTGATCCAGCGTGTAAAGTCCCAACAAAATACATTACAGTTTGTGGTTGTAACATGAGAAAACTTGGTTTAAGAGTAAATGTTGAAGTATGAGAGGAACGGAGCTGCACATGATTGGAGAAGGCGCTCCTGTCTGAATAACAGATGTATCCTCTCGTGTCAGGCCGCCTCCCTGCAGCAGTTCCGCCACAGGGTCGGGTCCTCGGCCAATCAGTCTCCAACCTCTCCCGTCTCCAATCAAGGCTTCTCACCCGGAGGCTCACCTCAAGTAAGGGCGTGTGAGCCAACAAGCCCAGGGCTCGCTCTGTGTTGACGTCACCGTCCCTTCCATCGTGGTTCTATGGTTGTTTTTAGCGCTTGGGGCTGCTGCCCAGCTCACCCCCCCAACCCACTCCTCCTTCTCCCTCACAACTCGTTTCTGTTGGTTCTGTAGATCTGGGCAACATATTTTCAATTCTGTCCGGTCACACATAGAGTCAAAGAGCTTCTTTCTAACTCAAATCTTGCCACATTTCAATGCATATGCATCCCTGCTCGTCATGAGCAAATATGCAGTTGTCACATCAGATTCCGTATCTTGTGCACATCTCCATCGAAGTTGAAGAGTCTCCTGATGTCATAGAGTCCTTCACAGATGACTTGTTTTTACTGTGTAAATGCAGGAAATTCCTTTACTCTTTTCTCAGTCAGCGCTATAACGTGAATTTTCACCCTTGGACAAGATGAAGAAAAGCAAATGCTTTTCAAACTCTTTAATATATCTTGCCCAGATTTAGCCTGCAGTGTTGTGAAGCCCTCCGTGTCCTTGTTGTGTGTTGTTCTAGCTGTTTTCTGATGTGAGTCCACTCTCTGCAGCTTTTGTGGTGCTTGCATTGCAACTCAAATTCTTGCCGCAGCCTGAAGTTGTTCTTGTTTGTCGGATGCTTGTCTGTCGTGGCTCTGCAACACAGTGAGGTATGAATGAGCTGGAAGATGGTTTTATTTGTCACACACTTCCTCAGTTTCTCTTTCCTTGTTGCTCTTAATGTCACGAGGCAAATTGACACAACATATTGAATCCATACGATAGCCGTATCATAGCTTGTTGAAAGCTTGTGGAAAAAAGTAGTGGTTCACAATATGGTAAATATTGCCCTTTGCAGCGATGCAAATCTTTCAGTCAATTCCGATTTTTAGGGTCACAATTCAGAAACATTTTTTAATAACCAATTTTTCTGTTCAAACAGTCTAGACATTCTGTGTAGATTATGTGAGTGACTAGAGGAAATGCAGTGTGAACAACTAGAACATTTATTTTAAATTATTCTGTAAGGTTCCATGCTGTATCAGATTCCATCAGTTTGTATTCAAACAAAAATAGGTTTGTGTTTAAAATTCTGTAGCTTAAATTACCAGTAACAGACTGAGCTTCACACTGCAAGATTTTAAAATTGTCAGCTGATTTTCAAAACCTGACAGACGACACTTGACGATAAATCTCAGGTAAAATGGTTTTGGTGGTACAGTGTGTGATGTCTGGCCAGACAACAGGAGCAACACACCACACACACTGATTCCACTCACCAGCATTCAGGTTCCACACAGGAACTCCCCCTAAAGCCCTGTGATACCATACAACACTTTAGAGTAAAGAAATATGGCAGACGATTTAGAATTTTAGATTTTGCTGTTTTGATGTCATTATAATTTCTGTCCAACTCCTCCACTTGTTGTTTAGGTTCTGATATAAATTCCCTCGTCTAGGAATTGCGATGTCCATAAAATCCTTTTTTTTTCTACACCTCTACTAAGTGTACTACTTTAAGTGCTGCCTTGTAATCAAGGCCTTTAAATTGGACAGGGGTATGTATAATTTTGGCATCAACTTTTGGGGTTTAAATGCACAAAAATAAAATAAAAAAAACAATTGGTTGGTAAGCACCAATCTGAGATTGGAGCATAACAACAAGGGAAGATGGGGAAAAAAACAGAACCCAAATCTTAATGTGTTGTTTCTGGTGAACTCTGAAGAGGTTTATGAGTCACAGTTGAAAGAAAGGCCAGAGGACCTCAGGACAAAGAGCGCTGCAACTGCAATATAAATAACAATTTGTTTGGACTGCATTAAAGCTGGGCTTTGTATGCTTGAGATGAAAAAAGAGATACAGAAACAACAGTGGCGAGGGACATGGGTAAGGTGAGTCGCTCAGTGTGTGTGTGTGTGTGTGTGTGTTAGTACAGCTGAGTTTGTGCTGCAGGGGCTGAGCTGCAATCCTGAGGTCATCCACTGCGGCCTCACAGTGGGTGCCGCTGTCCTGCTCTGTCCTGTGGGAACATGTGCAGCACTCAGCCATGATGTGCTTCCAGACCAGCATGACTGAGGAGATGATCCAATTACAGAGGAGCTGATGTTTAAAACAGGGAGGCTCTGCTGCTGAGTCTGAGGACATTCAAAAGAGAATTTCAGAATGAACTGTCTTGAGTAGAGTGAGGGAGGGGAAGCATAGAGTCATAAAGGGGACATTTTCAGTCGTTCCCTTTATTTTGTGGGATTTGCGTCACCAGTGGGTTTGCTAATTAAAACATCAAAGCCACAAAACAACAGGAGGAGAAAATGCCAAAGGAATCTCCTCCCCTTTATCACAGTGAACTAATGGCGTTTATTATGGCATTGCCACAGCATAGCCAGTAGCAAACATATCAAACTTAAGCTGGTCAATATAGTTAGGCAAGAATTTCAAACTGCCAAAGTTCAGCCAAAATCTACTGGTACCTCATTCCATGTTGATCATACTTTCTTCATCAAACCGCTGTCATAGAACAAAATGTATTTATCCACATGTTTTGTGAACAATTGGTGTTTTTCTTTATTTTAAAATCTGAAAATGGGAGATAAAATGGCAGTGCTTTAAAAATTAAAACAGGTTTTCTGTAACAAATATTTCTAAAGAAAAAATGTTGTTCTTTTTTTTTTCAGAAGGTCATGGAACATTTAAGTTGTTTAACAGAACTTGTCTGGAAGGTTCCTTTTTGCTTTGAAGATTTGTCAATTTAGCATTTCTTATAAAATGCAAAATCGTTTTTATTTTTACAATCTTTTATGAACTCAAGAGAGGCCGAGATTTCCATCTGGTTTCCAAATGTTTGTTGTTACTCAGTGTATAGTAAGTCTATGCATTGAATAGGCCTACATGTACTTTTAAGTGAACCAGTAAGGAACACACACTGTAATGTTCCCACATTACCGTACGTAGAATGTATCATCCTCTGTTCTACTGACAGGCTTTATGTGATTGTCCAAATGCAGAAACTGTGAAATTCTTATCATAATTTGCTGATTTGAATGAATGTGAATGTAAATCAGAACAATCCTCTTTCATGGTTTAACTATTTCTGGATAGTTTTGTCTTTTCTTACTGCATATACTTTATACTTCAGCAGACTGCCTTAGAAAAAAAAACAAAAAACGGGCGTTTTTAGTCAGAGATTTCTCCAGGTTTGTTGTTCAAATGTTTGCAAATCGCTACAGAAGACCTTTTCTTCCCGCAGCCATCACCATCTACAATAACCAATCAAGAATTTTTAATTAATATGGATTTCAACATTTAGTTTCCCTTTGGGATTAAGAAAGTATTTTTGAAATTTGAAAATGACAGTACACCTCATGCAGTCATCTCCAGGCATGTGAATGGTGATCTGTCTGGAGCACGCTGCTCTGAAAGGTAAACAAAGACTCAAATTAAATTTCTGACGACTATCTAGACTTAGTGAAACACTCCTCTGAGCTCGTAGTTCTGAGTGAGTTTGTGCAAAATGTGAAACGTGAAGAGAAGGTGAGAGAGAGTAAGTGATGGACTCATACCCACTCAGGTTAACCAAAGTCTGGGTCTCCTTGGGTAACATCTGGATTCTTCTTTTCTTTCATTCACGTAATATTATGTTGTTTGGCTGTTCCCTCTATTTGGAATTCAGATATAAAAAATTCCCTTCTCACCCACCGTGGGTGGTTCTTATCCTCTGAGCTCGGGTCCTCTACCAGAGGCCTGGGAGCTTGAGGGTTCTGCACAGTATCTTTGCTGTGCCTAGAACTGCACATTTCTGGACTGAGATGTCTGATGTTGTTCCTGGGATCTGTTGTAGCCACTGCTCCAGTTTGGGGGTGACTGCCCCGAGGGCCCCGATGACCACAGGCACCACTGTGGTCTTCACCTTCCAGGCCCTCTCCAGTTCCTCCCTGAGGCCCTGGTATTTCTCCAGTTTCTCATGCTCCTTTTTCCTGATGTTGCAGTCACTCGGTATTGCTACATCCACCACAATGGCTTTCCTCTGTTGTTTATCCACTACGACAATGTCCGGTTGGTTCGACCTTACCATTTTGTCTGTCTGGATCTGGAAGTCCCACAGGATCTTAGCTCGGCCATTCTCCACCACCTTTGGGGGTGTTCCCCACTTTGATCTCGGGGCTTCCAGTCCATATTCTGCACAGATGTTTCTGTACACTATGCCTGCCACTTGGTTATGTCGTTCCATGTACTCTTTCCCTGCCAGCATCTTGCACCCTGTTGTTATGTGCTGGACTGTCTCAGGGGCCTCCTTGCACAACCTACACCTTGGGTCTTGTCTGGTGTGGTAGATCTGGGCCTCTATTGTTCTGGTGTTTATGGCCTGTTCCTGGGCGGCCAAGATGAGGGCCTCTGTGCTGTCCTTGAGTCCAGCTTTTTCCAGCCATTGGTAGGACTTTCTGATATCAGCCACTTCAGTTATTTGCCGGTGGTACATCCCATGTAGGGGTTTGTCTTCCCATGATGGTACCTCCAGCACCTCAACTTCCCCATTGACTGAGACATTCACTGAGCACATTGTCTGATGAGGCTTTGTCCCTGATGTATCTGGGGATCTTGGATGTTTCGTCCTGGACAGTGGTTCTCACACTCACTAGTCCTCTGCCTCCTTCCTTGCGGCTCGTGTACAGTCTCAGGGTGCTGGATTTGGGGTGGAACCCTCCATGCATTGTTAGTAATTTTTGTGTCTTAACATCTGTGGCCTGTATCTCCTCCTTTGGCCAGCTAATTATTCCTGAAGGGTATCTGATTACTGGCAAGGCGTAATCAGCTGACAGGATAGCACAATGGATAAGTCATCAGTCTTTCACTCGGAAGACCCGGGTCTTGATTGGTAGGACCATGAGAGACATTGAGAAGCAAGGAAACATGTGGCTCAGACGTCGCCCGGCCAAACAAGGTCTGTGTCAGTTCCAAATAGAGGGAACAGCCAAACATCCGTCACCATCTGAGCCTGAGTCCACAGCAGCTCTGAGCCAGAGCCTGGATACGCTAACAGAACCTGGAGCAGAATCCGACTCTGAGAACTGGACGTACTCTCCTCCTGGTCTGTCATTAGCTTCCTGTTTTCTGGCATCAGGACCTGCTGAGGCTTTCACTGAACAGTGAAAGAAAGCCTTTCACTGTTCAGTTCCTCATTCCTCTGCAAACCTTCCCTAAAGTGAAGACAGGAGTTCAGAATCCAAACACTGTGAGGAGAACACAGAGCAGATCTATCGGTGAGGCAGGTCATGATAGTCATAATGATACAATTAAATCAAGATGAACTAAATGCTCCTTGTTAATAGTTAAAATTAAACCAGTTTACCAGTAACTTGACCAATTGCAGCTTAATGTTTTTTTTTCTCTTTCTATGCCATCTTCTTTATGTTCAGATTGTGATGGTTGGATTTATTTTCTTATTCTAGAATATGAGAATGTGATCATATGACATATGGTAAAAAAAATTTGGGGGTTATATGTATTTTTGATAAAGTATTGTTTTTTTGTGTGTTTTTTTTAGTTAATTTGTGTATCTGTCTTGTTTTATTTATGTCTATTGGAGGGAGGGGAAATTTTGCAATATAAAATTGTTAAAAAATAAATAAATAAATAAAAAAAATCATTTTTCTAGTTAAAATGCCAAATAGAGTTACGGAAGACTTCAAACAGATGGATTGAAAAAAAAAGTAACTTCATAAAGGCTGATATTTATTTTAATACACGAATTAAGTGGTTTGTAACGGTGTTTGACAAACATACACAACTTAATGAAGATAAGTATTTTACATTATTGTAAGGCAAGGGTGTCCAAACTTTTTGTCACAAAGGCCAAAACAGTTGAGTCAAAAAGAGTCACCCAAAAAAAAAGTTAAAATAAGTTAAAACAAAACTGTCTTTTTTTTTTACTTATTCTACATCAAACTATTCTGCAATATTAAACGAGTAACAGGATGTGCAGACAGACATACCGGGGGACACTTTGGAGAACCTTGTTGTGAGGTGATTTGAAGCATTCGTATTGCTGTGCTTTTCCCATCCACTGTGTTTCCACTGCTCCCTCCTCATCGTCACTCGGAGCGTTTCAGGAGTTTGGACAGAAATAACAGTCAGATCTTGTTTTTCCTGCTGCAGCACAACTCCATCCTGGGCAGTGTGTTTGCTGACTTCTACGACCAGCAGCTGCCGTCCATCCAGGCCAGCACTCTCTCACAACAGGTCCACGCTGTGTGTCTGTGCGCGTGTGCGCTTGTTTTCACAAAAAGAATACGCACAGTTGGAATGGGAAATGTTTTCTGTGATCTCCAGTTGGAGCAGTTCAACATGATGGAGACCCCCATCAGCTCTGACAGCCTGTACAGCCAGACCTCCACCCTCAACTACTCCCAGGCTCTTATGATGGGTTTGACCGGCCACTGCAACCTTCAGGACTCCCAGCAGCTGGGCTACAGTAGCCATGGCAACATCCCCAACATCATTCTGACAGGTGCCGCTTCAACATTTTGTCGAGACTTGTTCGTGCGGAAATCTTCAATTCCGTCTGAAACTGCAGAGTTCTGTCTGTGAGCCTTGTGTTGTTAAACTGTCTGAGTCCAGTCTGCACACCTGATCGCTTCCTTAAACTGGTTTCAGGCCTTTCTGCTTGACTTAACATCAACACAGTGCTTGTAATTGATTTAGGATTAATTAATTAATAGCTGGACATCAAAAGTCGCCTAATAGCTGTTGTTGTTTGGTTGTTGTTTTTTTTTTACAGTAATTTGAACAAAGTGAAGCTAAAACTCCTCCAACTGTAGCATTGGAGGAGTTCTGGATAGAACAGATTTAAGTTTGGTTAGGTCAGAGGACTTTATTTACCCTTTATTTGATTTCAGTGGTTGATCATACATATTCATACACACACACACTCTGTAAAAAGTAAGAACACATCACATAACTTTTTACAGATAAAATGATCAAGGCTCCTCGAGTCATATTCGAAGCAAAGTAAGACCCAGAAGAGGAGAGTATGCAATTAATATAAGTATTGTGTTGAAATAAGAATAGTAGCGTAAAACTGAGAGCGTCGATGCAGCAGTGGGAACAAAGCTGCTTGTAAAGCTTGTCCAACATTATGGACTAAAAACCTCTGACTGGAGGGAAGAAGCTGAAAGTTCCTGTTAAGGGGATGAAAAACAGAAGAGGCTCTCTGCTGATGTACAGGAATGCTCAGTTTCAGTTTAGACAGCAGCTTAACAAACTGCTGGTTGGAAACTCTAGTTCTCTGCTAAATGTATTTATTTTTTGTGCAGTTTTGGCATCGTTATTCTGACTGGAGGGTTCTTTCGTTGGAAATTTTCCTTAGTGCACTAAAGACCAATATTCACTGTGCTTTTTTTTAATTTTTTTTTTTAACCAATCTAATATCCTGCTTTGCTTCAGTGAGTGGAGAGTCTCCTCCGAGCCTCCGTAAAGACCTGACCAGCTCACTGTCCACAGACATCGGCTTCGACGTGGACTCCCCGTTCCCACTGGATGATTTAAAAATCGACCCTCTGACTCTGGACGGCCTGCACATGCTGAATGACCCGGACATGATCCTCGCCGATCCCGCCACAGAGGACGCATTTCGCCTCGACCGGCTCTAGTTCTGGCTCTCCGTACCCGAACCGGGCCGTCCAGCTTTTCTGCCTGAGCAGGTCAAGCGATTCCACCCAATCGAACCCCTGACTGTGAGTTTTTCAAAAACAAAAGAAACTGCATGGAGACGTTCCTGAAGACTACTTCTAGCTTCTGGCATAGAGTACGGGATGAATCTATCAGATGGCTCGGTCTCTACATTCACCATTCGGATCGCTTTTCAGCACCAGGCTAAACTGTTTGAGGAAGCCGGACGGCGGCAGAGACAGCTTGGTGACTAGCTACAGTTAGAACAAACAGCATATTCCAGTCCAGCTGCCTGAGTATTTTATATTTTGATGATTTAGAGAAAATCCAGAAAAGGTAGACTCCTCTCAGTCGAGCTCGGGTTCTGTGCTTTCATCTTGACGGTTTGTGATATATGCCCCAAGAGGCGCCGAGTCTTCATTTTATTTTTAGGCTATTTCTGGGAATAGATTTTATCAAAGGGAATAGGAGTCATCATTTATGCATGAAATCATAAATCACTGTGGATACTTGTTTTGCCTTAAAAGCTTGACATTTTGGTTTCCATTGCAAAAAGAACAAAAACAACAACAAAAAAAAAGCTAAGAAGTCATTTTTACTGAGTTGCAAGTTGCTTGGCCTGCATAATTTACTGTTGTGTTGTCACTACTGCCTCATAAGTCAGAACCTAACCACGGATCCGCTGAAGAAAACGATGTTTACAGGCTCGTTCTGCTTTACTTGTACAGAATGTGGTTGGATTTTTGCGTAATGATATCTATGCAAAACTACGGTGACTGGGAGGACTGAAATGTGGGAACTGGTTGAAGGCAGAGTCGGGGGTTCCTCTGGAACGCACGTGGATGTCTTTCAACAAACATTTTTCTTTCATTTTAAGGTCAAATATGGAATAAAATAGAGTGAGCATGGCAGTCGCTGGAGATTCCTGGATTCCTCCTAAAGTCGGGACCTCAGTGGGTGAAACCTATTTTTCCAGTCAGCTGAACTGCCAAACAGTACTGTTGATGCAATGAGAATGTACTTAGTTTACATCTGTGTGGTTGTGATGCTGTCATTTCGTTATCCTTATTCCCTCCTTTTCTATTTTTCTTTTTTTTTTTTTTGCTACCTGTAGCGCCTTCCGCCTGTTACTTTAAGCACATGTCTGAGTTTGGTTGTTTTCCTGCCATGTTTATGTCGTTTTTGTCTTTAATTCATCTTTCTGCTGTTGAGGTTTGTCTTGATGTTGTCTTGATGCCCTTTTAGGTGGGTGGTTTCCCTCATCTGTTCACAAATATGTCACATATCTCATTGTTTGCACTTTATGCTTTCATTCGAAAACACAGACTCAAGAGTTTCTACATGGAGCGCCCCATCCTGTGACTGTTAAGTGACCTGGACCTGTTTTATCTGTCTTTGTTAAAACTTGCCTTCTTGTACAGACAAAGGAGAAAAAAAAAAAGAGGAAAACCCTAAAAAACTAAATTAAAATTATTTTTGAAAAACAGAATTATCAGGATAGTTTATACCAACGTGTTTTTACTGAACTAGGATGTGTTTTAGGATTAATATGTTTAAGCATTTGGTCACTGCAGCAGTTTCTTCTGCTACTGTCAGAGGGTCTGGGATATAAAAAAAATAATCACACAGTAGAGATGGAAATAAAAATGTGTCATAAATACAACTAGGGATGCACAATATTTTATTATGTCATCTCTAGGTCTGGTTTAAGCAAGAGATGCACCAATCAGTGTGTTCTGACTGGATACCTATCTCTGGTTTTGTGAAGCTTTGAGCTGCCAAAAGGATTTGAACCATTTCTCATTTCTATTCAGGATCTATGGAGTACAATATAATAAACTGCCATTAAAATATCTGGTCTGGCTGGGTAACGAAGTTGGAGTCACATTACTTAAACTTATTTTCAATCTGCAAAAGTGAAAACTAGCAACGTAAATAAGAGTAATACAGTATTTGGTAGAAAGGCCACTGATGTCCTGAGAGTAACTGATCATCATCTGACTTCATCAGAAAAAATGAAGGAATGTGCAAAATCAGGTATTTTAACTACTAGAGAGAAAAAAATACAAATAAATATCATCACAAAATAACAAATTCAAGCAGTAAAATCAATCTAAGATAAATGTTCTACTTATAGAACTTATGAAATATATCCAGAAACGTTACTCAGGCAAAGGTAGCGATACTTCATGATAGTATTACTCAAGTAAGAGTAAAGATTAAACTCCTAAAATGACTTTTATCTTAAGTTATTCAAGAAAATTTAACTAGTTAGCTTAAAGCAGCTCTCGAGTTCATATTCAGGGTTCTACTTTCAAGATTTGCAATGTTAACATAATGTAACAAAAATCAAAATGTCAGTCTTTCATTTCCTCCTTCTTGTGGTTGGTCTGCTCATGTTTTCAGCTCTCTATGTCATGATAACTCACACATTTGATAAGGAAGCATGTACAAAATTAACCTGCACAACATCCAGATTCAACAAAAAAAATATTAATACTTTTAATCTTCACTTTAGAATCAGGGTTAAGAAGTTTATACAAGCTAAATATTGTCTGTGGTTTTATGCTTTAAAATGTAACATTTTCCAACACTTCTTTGTGCATCTCTAGTTTAAATCTATATTTTGACAGTAGCTGAGGCTGTTTTTGACCATTTCAGAATAATTTGGTATTTTAAAATAGGAAGTCTATCGGTTTGGCCTAAAATGTTGAAGTGCTAAGCTGAAAATGAAGCTGAATGTAGGTATCCAGGATCTGAGCCAGAAAATCATTCCTGGTGAAATTTGTACGAGAATAAAAACAGGCTCTTTTCTTGGTCACTGGGTTAGATCACTTTTAGCCAATGAAAAAAAAAATACTATTTTGCAGCTGCAACAATTCCTACATAAATGTGTTTTAAAGACTAATTTACTTCTCCTGTCACAGTCTGAGACAGAAACGTTGGCATTTTATTTTCCTACTAAATGCATGAAACTTCAAACATGATTTCTCCTTTTGTTGGTGATTGTTTCCTCTGAATGTCGGGAGATATTTAGTTTAAATATTTAAAGGTTGTTGTTTTTTTTTGTTTTTGTTTCTGTTTGCTAAAAATATGTTGTCATGTTAAACTTGTGTCTTGTGTGTGTAAGTGATGCCTAAATATGAACAGTTATGAGCCTTTTATGCACATGTGGAAGCTATTGTTTTGGCACTGTGTTTAATCTGCAATATATAGTATGTGCTTATTTTCTGTGCAACACCCACAGAATTTTATTACGTCAAAGTACTTGTAGGATAGTTGTGTATATTGCTGTACTGTAGGAACAATGTTTTTTGTGCTTACTGTGACATGATGTCAAAACGGGAAAAATGCACTGAGAAATACTGCTGGATCTCTCTGCTGGATCTCTGGACTCTAAAGTGAGCCTGACATTTTGCTGGCTCTTTTTTTTTTTTTTTTTTTCCTTTCACGTTTTCCGTTAACTTCCTTTAGCTAATGTGTCATCTGTGTTTGTCACTTCTCTGTACATCGGTGTTCAGGTATCCGTTGGTGAAGCACCAGTGTTTACAGAGACAATGGTTTACAACAGGGCAAAGTTTGTTTGCCAAAGCCTTCATCATAGTTTCCACCCTATATCTGGACTAATGAGCGACTGCACTGGAGACTAGGAAAATGGTTCAGCTCCTTCGCTTCAGTGCTGGGAAGATAATCTTTGTATTGGTGAAAAAAATGTAGATTTACTTCCATGAGGTTAGTGATTAGACGTTTCCTTTACGCCTCATCCTCATGCGTTTCATGACCACAAGGTACTGTCGTTTGATTGAAATTTCCCATTCCTCTGTTCTTGCTGTTGGCAAGTGCCATAAAAAAAGATTTCTAGCATGTTTGCATTTGGGTAAATTTGAATATCATTGAAAAATGAATTTGTTTCAATAATTCAATTCAAAAAGTGAAACCCGTTCATGCTGCAGCTTTGACTTTGCACAGGGAGATATTTCAAGCATTTATTTCTGTTCCGTTTTATCATTTCAAGAAATGATTGACTTTTACGAGCTTTACTTCATGTTATAATGTTATTCCCTCATCAAAAGCATACCTGGAGTGTTGCCTTCATTCTTTCATGTATGTTTGAGAAATCCTTTAATCTCCACGCCAACCATTCAGCTGTGCAAAACACCTAGGTGGACTTAGCCCCGCCTTTGAGAAAGAGCTTCTCCTCTGAGCTGCAGTTTCTAAGCTTCTGCCTCACAGACCGGAAGCTGAGCAGCTCCCCTACTCAGCTCCTTCAGACTAGCCAGCAGCAGTTAGCAAACACCTGATGGAACTGTGCATCTGCAGAGCTTATTATGAGCTACTCCTCAGAGCAACATTGGGAAAAACTTTGTTAAAGGGTTTAAAGAGGAGCCGTGTTGGAATGACTTCCTGAATGCAGAGATTCAGAAAAAGTAAGATTTTCTTAAAGAGACAGACCCAATTTCAAGGCGTTTAATTATGAAATAAAATTTCTTATAAAATCGCTTTTTTATAACTGAAGGTAAAATAGTTTCTTGATCATGTTATAAAATGGCACTATGTGCCTTGAAAACACATAATACTGTCCCTTTAATTAATTTATTACAAAAACTAAAAGTTTTGTTTAATTTAGAAAAATACATATATTTTACATAAAACCAACAAAAAGAGATTTTAATACAGAAATTCAGTTCTTTATCTTTATCTTCAACTGCAGACCACACTATGTGACTCTACACCAAACTCTTGAATGGACATTGCATCACAATTCTCTCAAGGTTATCTGTGTTCTGATCGCTCACCATGTTTTTCCCCCTAACTTTTTTTTTACTAAAATTCATTCTGTGAATATCCAGCTTCTTTAGCAGAGAAACAGAATTTTAGGTTTTGATTTGCTGTAAGGCAGGATCATCATCATGAACACAAGAAGTAAATGCTTGACATAGATCAGTGGGAGTAAACTGAGTTTTACTTTTTGAATAAAAATATTAAGAGAAATGTATAAATTAAGTACATTTTTGATTATATTCTCATGTATTGAGACGCATCAATAGGTACTTAAAATTATATTGTAGTAAACCTGCATAAATTTTAGTTCTGCTTCTTTTTTTAATTTAGATTTAAATCAACATTTGAACCAAAGTTCAAAACAGCCATAAGCTAGAGAGTATGGTAACATCCTGGCCGTCAAATGGTCGATCATTTTGGGGTTCAAAAAATAGCACATAAACATTTCAGTTTTTGCATGAAGGTAATTTCAGGACATGTTAACATGTTGTATTTTATTTTGAATTCATTTTTCAATGTAAAAAAAAAGTGATAGTGAAACAATATCTCATGAAAAAAAGTTGATCTTATTTAGATAGATTTACATTATACTTAAATATATAATAGGAAATACCAGAAACAGATGCTTTACAGCCAGGTTAAATATATATATATATAAAAATATATGTAGATATATATATACACAAGTGAATCCTGAAAGGTGAAAGGGAGTCATACTGATGTATGGTCACTCAGTGGGTAACCTGCAGTGACTGAATCCTTAATGTGCATTTAGAGGACAGCCCAGTGCTGGTTTAAGCCTCATACAATGGCAGCTATAGATCTATATATCTACATCTATGTATAGATGTAGATATATAGATATAGATATAATGTTTTATTTTGGAGCATTATATAGATATAATGTTTTATTTTTAGTTCCCAAACACTAAAATGCATTTTACTGCCGTCAAGAGATGCTCCAGTGGTGTTCTCACTTCAACAGCAAATGTTAATGTTCATATAATATGCAAATTCTAGCATTCTGCAACACGGCTTGGCAAGTTGTTACTTTTCTCCAGCTGACCCTTTAAGAATGATTCGTTCACACCTTTTCCCTAAAATTGTGTGTTTTCTATCTTAACTGTTATATTGGACAATAATGAAAGTGAGCTGTAAATGTGAGCTGTACTGAAGATGAAAAACACTTCTATACAAACAGTCAGTGATGTACTTTTCTTGTGTGATGGCTTCTGTCTTCGTATCTGTTTTATTTTTTGTAAATTTAATATAAATAAATATATCTCATAATACATCTTGGTTGTCTGTGCAGTGTCGTTTCAGATCAGAGAAAGTACTTTCAGGTGCATCACTTACATTATTAAAACATATTTAAACTAATCAGCTCTTTGGGACAAGCTTGCCTTGATTAAACATGACTTACTTAGTTTGGTTTGCTCGCCACAGTTGTATTGACAATGAACACTATAAATTGTGGCAGGTTGTGATTTTTGATTAGAAGAGGCCTCCAAAGAATTTGAAATCCACAACCTACACTATTCCTTGGACAACTCTGTGTCCAAGCACAACTCACTCTGAAAAGAACTGCTCAATATAAATCAGAAAGAAAATGTGATCCCAGATTTATTTTTCAGGACTGTAAATGGTTTAGGGATTAGTTTTTAAATCAAATTAGTTTCTTTCAAGAAAACAGTGGATGCACCCTGTTTATTGTAATATGTCATCAGGGTTAGAAATGAATTTATGCTCATTTTTAGAAACAACCCCGACTAAGTTGAAAAAGTTTTTTAGTGTTTTTCCCTGCTTTGATTTGATCAAGCTCCTATTAAATAATAGACATTTATCACAGTATTTTTAATGTACATGAAATAAAACCAAAAATATCCTCTAAGTATTCTGCACAGTTATTAATGAAAAGCAGTGCTCTCCTTCAGCAACAGATTGAAGTTTAAAAACTCCAGGTCTCCATCTGCTGGTAGAAAGCTGTCAAGCATCGAGCTTTTATAGATAATTATTCCTTTGATGCCATAAGACGTTTATTTTATTCGTCGCCACAGTATATGAACTGCTCAAATCAAATCAGACTATTTGAAAGACTGATAAGTGGGTCTTTAAGATGGCAAAGCTCTTGATTTGTTCCTCTCTTGTGTATTTTGCTTCCAAGACTTTTCTGGAACCACTAAAGTGAGTTTGAACAATATTTCTTAGAATTTTCTGAAGTTATGAAGGTATGCCAACATTTTGCATTGGGCATCGGTTGCTTTGTCACTCAACTATAGTTCAGTTCTTGACCCTGGCTATCTTGAATAGGTTTAATTTGCGAAATCATACAACTTATATAGGAATTGCTTAATCATTTAACATGCATTGTGCTCATTAAAAGGCAGAATTGAAGATTTTGCTGATCTTGCATCCAAGACATGACTGGTAAGAACTGTTTGTCTTTCCCAACTGGATTTTCTAAATGATATTATTTCAGCTTAAAAGCTGGAAACGTCTGCGTAAAAATCGAAAGCAATATTTCTTTCAACCAATAATGCTGTACAAGTTGACATGACTTTTTAAAAATCTTTTCTTTGGTTTACGGCATAAACCATCAAAATAACAAAACTCAACTATTGTTTTACAGTCTTTTTTTTTTTAATGTGTTGAGTGTGGTGGTACTGGAAAACACAGTAGTAATTAGTATGCAGCCAATACGTGGGTCACATATAAATTTTGCTCAACTTGTCTTGGACTCAAATTGGGTTTCTTATATTGGACATGATTAGGTTGACTAAATAAAAAAACATATTAGTAATGCCATTTGGCTGCAGGTATTAGATAGATTATGTACTATATATATCTATATATAGTACATAATATATATATAAAATCTCTTAATACTACCTAATACATCTAAAACTCATAAATGTTTCAATTCCGCTAAAAGCATTTTGCTTCAGGTCGATACAGCAAACAAATGTAACCTGTTTATAATTCCATCTCTTCCATCACTTACAATGGGCAGTGTTCATATCCCCAACTCCAGTATCTCTAACCATATGGCCAAACTGATTCTAAGAGGAGCAGCAAAGGCAAATGAGTTGGATAAGCAGAGTTTGCCAACGACTGTTGGTGTCATCCATGACGTGTTACGTTAACTTGTGCTATTTAACTTGTGCTACATGAAAAATAGTCCTCATGCAACTAATACTACTTTAGTCAGAGGCTTCTTCAGATTTGCTGTAAGACTGACCACTACAGGGGATCCTTTCTGTCAGTGTGAACAGTGACTATTTGAATGATACTTAGATGAGTTACAACATTTAATTTCCCTCTGGGATAATTCAAATATTTTTTTATTGATTTGAATTTAATTTGAGGCCCATTTTACAACTTACTTCATACCCATGTGGACCCTAAAAATAAAAGCTGAATAGCAGTGGGTCTTCAGTCATAGAAATTGCTACAAAGTATAACACTATTACAGGTTAGTAATGATAATGTCTCAAAACACAGTCACACTTAGTTTTTGAAATCTATTTGTACTGTTAGGAAAAGGTAGACATTTATACTTTCTAATTCAGTTTAGCACCTTTACTTAATTAAGTTCTAAAACTCGTAGCAACTACAATATAATAAACGCTAATGTCATTTATATTGAATATTGTGTATTATTTTTTTAGTTTATTATTAATTTTATAGGGGTTCAATCCTGTTGATGGCTGTGTGAACGTTTACTTGACTACGTAAAGACGTCACTGCGCAGACTTCGTATCCCAGCATGCAGCAGGAGGCCGTTGAGAGATCCAGCAGCTGGTAGTTGGAAGAACGCCGAAGCAGGCAGGAGCCAACGGCCAGCAGAGCCTACACATTTCCTCCTCCATGTGAGATAAACTGAGTCGTTTACCTCGCAGGCTACAGAAAATATGCTGTTCGGGCGCCTGATGTTTTCCATAAGCGAATTTTGAGTCTTCATAGTCAGCCGGCTTTCATTTTGGAGGATTCCTCCCTCCATCCTCCGGATCGCAGCGAACAGGCAATGACAACGGTCTCAGCAACCCCGCAGCAGATGAAGGACCGGCTGCTGCAGGCCATTGACAGTCAGAGCAATGTGAGGAATGCTAAAGCTAACCTTAGCTTGTTTATCTAGACCTTTGCTAATGCGACATAGCAGTTTACGTCGCAGACGAATGATTTGTTTTTAAAAGAAAAGGCTCGGCAGTGTAGCCGATACCGACGTATCGAGTGTTTCAGAGACAGGACGACACAGGGGCGTCTGAGTTGACAGCTAGCTTTCAAGCTAATTTAGCTGCAGCGCTGCCTTGATTAGACATCTCCCGTTACATACCGATAGCATGCTAACTCTTAGCCTAGCCTTAATACTACAGCTTTAGAACATACAGCGATATGAAGCAATACGGTCGACTCATTGTATCAGTATGTGCCAATTTTACCCAAACGTTAGTTAGAAACTATGCTATATATCCGGTACATCGTTTAAGCTGTCAATTCTTCACTAAAGGAGGTCGAAACTAAGAACTAGCTCAAAATGCTAAAGCCTGGTTTTAGAAAATAGTCGGGTCCTTCCTTCTCAACTAAGTTGAATGCTAGCTGTAGCCTGTTCCCCTAATACAGGGATGTCCACCAACACTGTATGACGTTATTGAACACATATTAAATTATTTTAACGGTTATTAGTATGTTCCTCATGTAATGGCTCAAATACTATACGGAGGTTTTGAAAAACGTCAGGATTTGGAGCTGTCACTTAGCCATACTTGCTTTGTAACGTCGTTCTGTCTCTTAAGCATACAGTTTAGCTCATTTTGCTCCTGCACCAGCTCATTTAGCTGAAACCTAAATCTCTGAACCTAAGAGATTTAGGTTTGTCCAAACATTGAGGGCTTTCTACCATTGGCATTCTTACATTACTGGGCCTAGTATTGGGATTACTAATACTGTTCACTCAGTCTTCTCCGAGTGTTACAGCTTTTATTTAGCGACACAACATTTTCTTAGATACGTTAAAATGACTTTTGTAGCCAATTAAGTGTAAAGCTGACTTGATATTAATAAAAAAAGACCATTCATAACTATTTATTAGTTTTCCTGCAGTGAGCTGTCACCTATTTTTACTTGAAGCAGAGGTGGACAAATGATTTTGAAAGTTCACATTTTGATTGTCTTTATCAGCTTAAACTGACATGATTAGCAATGTGTTATTAATAACTGTAAACATCTGAAATTCAGTGAATATGTTCATGTTTTCCCTCAACTCTGAGATTTCTGAAAGGCTGCCAACATTTCCAAATCCGACATGTTCAATAACGGACAAGGCTGAGAAGAAAAAAATAAAACAGAGCAGCCATACATTATAATTCAGAGTTCAAGACGCTTCTTTACTAATTTCTCTAAATTTCCCCCCAGGTGAGTATGAATTGGCGTCTTTGTACATGTAAATCTTGTTGTTCTTTTTAAATGACTTTTTAAAAGCCGTTGCGCTTCCTGTGACTGAATCACTTAAAGCGTGGAAAGTGCTAGCTAGTGCTTAGTTTTGGTATGTTTACTGATCTGAAAAGTATCCGATTTTTGAGTCGAAAGTTAACTTGGGCCTGATCACGCTGAAAGTGGACAGATTCCTGTTACAGCCCATTTCGTGTCCCATCTCAACCTTTTATCTGTTCCTTTTTATTTCCTCCTTCTTCCCTTCGTTTTAGTTAAATGCACTGTTTACATGTTCTCAATACAGATACGCGATATGGCGGTTGTATTGGAAGTAATTGCTTGTCTTGAGAAGTATCCAATTACCAAAGAAGCTCTTGAGGTAAGACTTAATATTTTATCAACAAGCTATTCATGTAGTCACATCGCAGTTTAATGTATGTGGTCTTGTGTTTTGCAGGAAACTCGACTTGGAAAGTTAATCAACGATGTGAGGAAGAAGGCCAGTAATGAAGACCTTGCAAAACGAGCCAAGAAACTATTAAGAAACTGGCAAAAACTGATCGAACCCGGGCCGACCGGGCCTGCCAGCGTCCCCGGATCCACGAACGGCAGCTCTCACCCCTGCCGGACGGAGTCCTCTCCGGCAGACCTTTCTGTCTCTGGGAAAAGCGTCCCTGAGGTGAAAACCAGAAACGATGTCCACAACACGTACTCTCCGAAAGCTGAGAAATCAAGCAGCCGTAAGCGGCGAGCGGAGCAGAGAGACAGTGGGGTGTACTTGCCTGAGAAAATCTCCAAGATGTCATCGTACGACAATTCAGTTTCACCGCCCACCAATGGAATCGCGGGCAGCCCAGAGACCCTACTTGACCAGGAGGTCGTCCCGTCTCCTGATAGATCCAGAATAGACAATCTTGAAAACGACAAAGTTAACAGGATTCCAATAAATGCTGTCAAGCCTCGGCCCAGCTCTCCTGGAGCGGCGAAACCACTTAGCACTTCCTCTCTGATAAAAGTTGCTGTGATGCAGCAACAGGCTAGGTTGGATGAAGGAGGAGGAGGAGGAGGGTACCAAGCCAGAAGTCCCCACAGCGTCACTTCCAGTCCCAGGAGTGCTAAGCAAGACTCTGTATCTAAGCGCTCTTCAGCATTCGCAGCTAAAGGAACGCCAATTCCAAGCCCATCTTCCAGAGACTCTCCCTTGCCTTTTTCTCACTCTGTGTCCTCCCCAGGACCAACGTCTTACGCAGAGAAGGTGACGCATTCTTTTCACAGGTCTTCAGTGCCGCCGGCTGCTTCATCAGATATCCCGTCTCATTGCCCAAGCCAAGACGTTTCTGCAGCGCCGGAATCCCCGTTGGTCTCCCCCTCCCCACTTCTTACTCAGCTGAACTCTGACCCACACAGATCAACGTTCGAGGGAACCACAGCCGTGTCCGACGACGCGGATGGGACAGCGGTACAGAACTCTGAACATAAAAGGAGAAAGTACAGGCCAAGAGACTTTTCTGTGAACTTGGACGGTCAGAAAGTAGAGGACTCAACGAAGCCTGTGAGATTAAAAGAACGCAGGATAACGTTTGACCCTGTCACAGGCCAGATCAAACCCTTGGTGCATAAAGAACCTTCTCAATCAGAAGACGTCCCCACTCCAGACCCCGCAGAGTCCCGGCAGAGAGCCCAGAGCATCGTCCCACAACCCACTGCCACCACTTCAGCACCCGGCCCTAGTCCGGCCCCTGGTGCTGGCCCAAACCCCTTCCACCAGACCAACTGGAAGGAACTGTCTCGGAACGAAATCATCCAGTCCTACTTGAACCTTCAGAGCAATGTGCTCACCTCCTCAGGGGTCCAGGCCCCCAGCGCACACTTTTTCATGTCTGAGTATCTGAAAAGGGAAGAGCAGGAGAGCAAGGAGTCAAGGACGAGCCACGTCTTACAGACGGACCGCCTGACAGGGGACTTACCTGGCGTAAGTCGAGACATCACGGAGGACGACTTGGACAGGATACACACACAGAACTGGCCCGGTGTGAACGGTTGCTACGACACCAAGGGCGCCTGGTATGATTGGACAGAGTGCATATCACTGGACCCTCATGGGGATGAAAGCAAATTGAACATCCTGCCATACGTTTGCCTAGACTGAGAGTGTTTGGGAAGGCTGCTGTTTCTTTTCCACTCCTTTTTTTTTTCTTTTGTCTCGCCACAGATAGTTCGATCATATTTTTTATTTTATTATTATTATTATTTTTAATTTTGGTTTGTTTGTCCACTGTGAGTTTGGTGAGAACCAGACCTACTAAACCCTCCTCCCCAACGCTCATTCTGTGAAAATCTCTCTAGACTTTCGTATTAAAGGCATAATAATTGACAGAAAAGTTAAGTTTGTAATATCAAGGGCTGTTTTGTTTTGTTTTTTTTAAACTGAAAGAGACGGGGGTCTGTGTTGCAGAGTGCTGCTGCTATAGCAACGAAGGGGGGGAAAAGAGTGGGCAGCGTTATTTCTCCCAACCTGAAACGTCACTTCTGTCGGTGCATGTCGGTCGTCGGTAATGCTGTTTCAGGCTGAAATAATGCTCCTGTTTTGATTTTGTCGCGCCTCGTTCCTGATGGAGGGTTTGCAGGATGCAGGGTTTGAACGAAGAGGGGAAGGTTTAGGTTTGGCTGTTCTGTCCAGACCAACATGCTGGTAGAGTTCACTTAGCACAGTCGGCGCTGAACGTGTCCAGAATATAAAAATACTGGAACATATTTAGCAGTTACAAAAGGCTTTATGTGAAATATAGAAAGTAAATTATAAATTTCTTATGTATACATCTATTTATTTTTTACCATTTCATTTATGGGATGTTCTAAACACCTTTTCCAAAAAAAAAAAAAAATCTAGATTTTATTTTTTTTTTAATTTTATTATTATTTTTGGTTTAAATTACAATATTGTCATCATGAATCTCACCAACTTTTTTTTCTTTGTTTCTTTGAGATTGGCTAAATATTTCTGGTTAGTGACATTCCAAATCAACCATCCAGCAACTTTAACTCTTTCCGTCTTGTAAGGGTCTATTCAGTGTCGGGGCACACATTTCAAATGGTTTCAAAAGTGCTAATTACTCATTTAAAACAGGTCAATGGGGGGGGGGGGAAACCAAACTGGAAGGATGTGTTCAAATGCTCAAACCCATTTAGTTACCTCTGAAGATATTTGCCTTCTGAAGTTCTGTCTCATTATTTGAGTGAACCAACGCAGGTGAACGTAGAGGTCCCCATGTGATGTTCCCAAAGGTCACCTAGATATCTGCAGGTAGGATTCCTTTTGTGTCCAAGTCAGTGGAAAAGGCATCCGGATCAAACATTCTTGGAATTTCTCATCCGATGTGCAGCAGTATTTGATTTGAGTCCAGTTTAAAAACGCCACTCGCTCCCACACTCGCATGACTTCAATCAAGATCGGCCTCTGTGTAGCCTCTCTGTTCATTCATTCTTTAGTTTTTTTTGTTGTTTTTTTTCTTTTTCTTTTTTCTCTTCCCTACCAATGTGCCTTGGTAAAATGGTAAATCTGGATTTGCTTCTGCATTAAACATGCCTGTGGGTAAGTTAATGCACCAGAATTCAAAGTCCCGTGATCGAAGCGCCCCCGCCCCATGGTACGTGCAGTGATTTCTGTTACTTTTGTACACAGTGATCTGGGGAAATGTGACGTTTTCACCAAGCTGTAGGCGATGGTATAACAAAAACAAACAAAACTGCACAACAACACAGCTGGCAATAAAGGACAAATGCTACCACAGGTTAAGAATCTGTTTTCTGAAGTTCTGACTGGGGCGGTTTTTTTGTTCAGTGTTTAACATCTCTAAATTGTTTGAAAAATAAATGATCTAAATCCTCAATTTCCTCACCTGGTTTGTGGCTCTTTTCCAGGGCTGGTCTGGCTCCTGGGGCTTCCTGTTTTAGTGAGGTGTTTTCAAGTGGATTGGTGACCAGAGGTTTTGAGAGTGAAAAATTGTTTCTTGAACCTTTTCAGTGCTGTTGTAGCTTTTTTTCCCCCCAGACATTTCTATGGTAACTGAACCTTTAAAAGAAGGACCAGGGTTTTACAGAGAAATCACACAAATGAAAATTGTTTGCAGGTTCTCAATGTGATTAAAGTGTGGGGAGTTATCTTAACAATGGATCCAAAATATCAATCCCTTCAGGCCCCAGCCAGTTAGTATTTGAATATTAAAAAGAGAAGCTTGTATTCATTACACAGTGATCTGTTTCAAGTGTTCATTCTGGTGATCTATTGCAGCTAATAGAATTGAAATACTTCTAAAACTGTACTGGTGAGTTTATGAAGTAAATATTTTATGATTTGTTCCATTTTGGGGACAGTTTCATGTTTTGACATGTTTCAGATTTATATGTGTTTTCCATATATAAACAGACATATATATATAGATATATATCTATATATATATATGTGAGGCCCATCAGGTTTCTTCAGCTAGTGTTTGGCTCCAGCCTCTCTTCTCTGGAGAACTGTGTGTCAGCTCTACTGCAGTCTCCCAAACTTGCCACTATCCCCGTTGCTTTGGGAACTTTTTCCAAGATGTTTTCCTTCCACTCAACCTTCAATTAATGTACACTGCTCAAAAAAATAAAGGGAACACTCAAATAACACAATATAACTCCAAGTAAATCAAACTTCTGTGAAATCAAACTGTCCATCTAGGATGTGTTGTTTGAGTGTTCCCTTTATTTTTTTGAGCAGTACTTGCATGTGGCATTTTATAAGTAGATAGCTTTTTCAGCAATAGCCACAAATATGTTTTTGACTTGGTCTAATATTCAAAATTTTATTTTATTTTATTTTTTAAATCAAGCTATAAGTCATGATAATATTGAAAAGAAATATGAAACATTTCACTGTGTAATAAATATGAGTCTTTGAATAACTGAAGTAATTTCAAGGCTGCTCAGTTGTGTCTTTTAGTAAGAAGGTTCTGGGTTCAAATCCTGAATGTGGCTCTTTATTGCGTCTGCATATTCTTGTGCATGTGTGGGTTTTCTTTTGGTTCTCTCTGGAAACTGTCTTCATTCCAAATTGAGCTCTCTAAATTGTCATGTGTTGCCCTGGTGGCCTGCGATATTCTAATGAACTCAGATGAATCTGTTCTCATCATTTCTTCCTTTTGATAATTTTAGTGTTGAATATCAGTCGTAAACAGAATTAGATCGAGAGCCCAGGTGGACCCAGCAGTGTTTTTTTGTATCTGAACTCTGCATTCAATTAGGGACCAACAAAATTCGCTGAAAAGAATTTTTGATGGTGATGATGATGGTGAAAGTTGTAAAAACATCGGCTCAGTAAACCGGGTTGTTCATTTGTTTGTGCTCACAAGCATGTGGAAGAAGGTTGATTACTTGTTTAAATTTACTTTCAGTTACAGCATGCATGGCATGCAGTTGCGTCCTGTCCGGGGTGATCATTCTCTCACCTGTTGATTGTTGGATAAGGGTGTAAGATGATGGATGGATGGATGAAGTGTGAACCCAGCTGAGACACAAGAACCAACAACTTATAGATCTACTAACGTGTTTATTAAATGCTTTTCAATCATTTACAAAATACTGGTGTAAGCATAAAAATGATCTCATTCGGTTGTCTGCAAACAAGAAATGAGATAAAGCAATTCAGGAAGTGAACTGTATTTGAATTATTATTTGAGGTCAGCCTCCCGCCTGGCTGTGGGACACTGTGCAGCTGCTTAGTTCACTTTGCCTTTGGCCGGCTGTGCTTATCAGCCCAAATACCAGAGCAAATACCTGTGTTTGATTATTAAAATGATGCAATTAGCAACCAAGTCGATTTTCATACATTTTTAAGAACTTTACCACTAATTCTGCAAAGCTACATTTCTGTTAGAACCCGGACTGCTGAGGTTGTTCTTTTGGCATGCATTATTATGGACATATACCCCGTATGTCCAGAAGGGTGTGCAAAAAGTCTAGTTTGTGTCAAAAATGTGTTATGTAAGCGGTTATTGCTCAGTGTGATATGAATTTAGGTCACACAATGTATCAAGACCCCAGATGTAATATTTTTAAAAAAAATCCTAACTAGCCATTAAAAACGAGCTCTGTGTGTCTGACCTTTTTATGCCCTTTGAGACTCAGTTTGGTTGCTTAATCATGTCACACATTTAAACTCTTCACATACTATCTGACGCAGATATCTGGATGTGTAATGATCCTCCCTTCCTGTGACAGTCAGCTCTGAGCACACCTGGATGACATCATCAGGAAACAGCTGTGAAATGATCATGACCACACAGACACAGAGAAGCTCCACCTGCTGTGAGGTCAGAGTCTGTGATAAGCGCAAGTTGCTTATTATTATTATTATTATTATTATATGAGTTTACAAGTGAGTGAAGTCCTCAGAAGTTAAGTTTAGATTACTATCTGATAAAGCTATGTGTTATTATCTTTTGCTGGGGTCAGTCTAAGATCGTCCATCATTTAAACCATTTATCTAGTTTAAATGCACATGTTTTTATTCCTAGATTAAGAAACTGGTAAGTCTGCAAAATGTAAAAACTAACAGCACATTAGCACTTTTGAGGTCAAGAGCGCTGATGTGTTTACGGACATCAGTATCCTGGCATGCCATCTGAAGCCAGACGTGATGAACCCTTCGGCATTACGTCATGCCAGCAGCTTGCTATCTTCACTGCTTTAAAAAAAACTATTTTCCCCTGTGACTCAGAAAAGTGCGACAATCCGTCTCGTCCGCTGCACGTCTGGTATGCAGGGTGGGCCCTATGGATCACTCCCCCATTCAAGGAATTTGGGAAGTTTCCTTCCATATAAGGACTTTTCGATATAAATCGCGACTAGAGGAAGAAAAGGGGGAGGTGGAGCCAAGGATCGATTAACAAAGTTAAACCAAAGAGTACACAAAGCAGCAAGAGAAAGCCTTTCTTAATATTTGTGTGGAAACTTTTCAAACAACCCCTACATAATTCCCACAGAAACATGTGTGAAGCGAGATTCGGGATTTGTCAACGAACTCTGAACTTCGGAGTGGAAATTACGACTTTCTTGGGTATCTTTAAAAATGTATTTTCTCTTTAGGAAGGTGGAAAATCCACGTGCAGTTTGACTAGTAGGGAGTTACGGCTAAGGCTAAAGTCAAATATTGCTAGCAAACTGAACTTCTTAACCCTGAGGCACGTTGCTAATGAACAGGTGTGGAAAAGGTAAGGAAAAGGTTTACGTCATCTTATTCAAATAGATTAAAAACCCTACTTACTATCTCACTCATATTTCTTTCCTTAAATGATATTATTTATCATATAAGTTTCGAAGCATCCTTATTATCCCACAGGTACGTACGTTACGTCCGTACATACATACATACATACATACATACATACATACATACATACATACATACATACATACATACATACATACATACATACATACATACGGTGGTTTGCAAATGTCTTAATAGCCCTTGAACTTCATTCAAACTATTTTTAACAAATGTTTTCTGACCACAAGACAGGAATCTTGCTTCAACAGTCTTATCAAATTATATAATCTAGTGCTCATGACGTATTTAATCTAAATGGTAGCTTTCTATAAAAGGAAGAAATAACCAACTTTGTTCAGGCTCCGCCCAATACAGAATCCACCTCCATGTGGTGGTTCAAATTGCCCCGGTAAACCACACGCAGAAGCAGGCGGACTCAGCGCAGGGAACTATCTCTATCTTTCTCTTTGACTGTTAAACCGTGGGAGCGCTCTAATTGGCGGCCGTAAAACGAGAGGAAGTAGTTTGTTCTCTTCAGGGTCTCATTGGCAGAGACAGTCCAAGATAATTAAGTGCAGTTTCGCGTCCAGACGTCGGCGTGCTCTTTTTAATTTATTTGAGAAAAGAAGTGACAACAGTTTAACAATGGCTTCCTTCAACAAAGGTCCTGCCTATGGGCTATCCGCAGAGGTGAAAAATAAGGTAAGTGCGTTGTGTGTAATAAATGAAAAACTAACTCGTAACAAATTTTTCTTATTTACACGTGTAAGTTTTCGTGGACCGCGAGTCGCGAAGTCACCTGGCCTCCATTTTGCCACCCGCGGTCAGGTTTAAAGGTGGATGTCAAAAGGAGACAAAGGCCTGGCATAAAAGTTAATTTAGTCTTTTTCACTTATTGTTGTCGAGAAACTAAACTTTTTAAACGACTTGGAGAAAAAACTGTAGCATTAAGATTTTAAAGTAAATTTTCCTTGTTTCTCGTGTTTACGAAAGTAAGTATTAAAACCCATGGGCGTTGCCCATCGTGGCAACCAAGTTTTGTCGTTGTGGCAAAAAAAAGTTATACCGCTTCCACCACTTTCTCCAGCAAGCCGCCCTGCATTGTGACCCGCATTAGCAGATAATGTAATTCACCTATTAGTCTCTGTTATGAGTGTCCGTCATAACCCTTTGTAAAAGTATGTCTCTTTTTCTCAGATTGTTTCCCGCTGCTCCCCTCCATTCACTGCGTTTCCGTGCTGTTGGTCGTCATTTAACTTCTTCCCTGCGGTCATATTTCTAACCCCTGACTCCCTCTGTGAAAAATGTCCCCGTGTTTGCGAAACTCTTAACAAAATGAGCCCACTAATGTGTAACCTCAGCGGCCTTCACGAGGGAAGCACCTTGTTTATTCAAGGCAGCCTGCATACCTCTTCATCGGGAAATCTGAATTTGGCTTCACTTCGGTGAAGTTCTGTTTGACTGCTTTTAAGGAATCCGGACCATCAGATTTAGTAAAATCTAAAGTACTCTGGAAGATCAGAAGTGGGCGGGATTACTTTTTTACACTAAAGACAAAAGGCCATTATCAGTGCTTTTTTTTTTTTTTTGGCATGATGGTCCTGCTTTAAAACTGTAGTTGTTTCAAATCTGGGTTGAATTAATCAGGTAAGCTTGGTATCGTCTGAAAACCCATCGCACTATATTTCTTTTGTACAGGTTTGAAGACCTGTACTCTTATGAAATGTTACCTCTCTAATCCAACCAGAGTAATTCTTATTAACAGTATGCCAAGCATAATATAGGCATGTACGTTATATCGCTTTAAATAAAAGTGTGAGTGATGGCCAACATAGATGACACTCACAGAAAATCACCCCCAGCCCCCATGAGGCCAACCCCGTACCAACTTCATGGAGGTTATCTTAGGAATGCATTGTTGTGCACTAAATATACTCTCTAGAGTAGGGGAGGCTGACATGGACATAGAATTTTATTGCAATATTTAGTGCCACTTTTTTGATAATGGTAAAAAATTTAAACAATTTATTTTGTAGCTGTATGGTTGTGACTGCATGTCACAGTATATAGCACCACAAACTACTCTTGAAAAAAAAATCTAATTTAAAGAAAATCTTCAGGACATTTGAATAAGCGTTTTATATCGTTAAACTGCACAAAGTAACTGCTTTAAATTATATATTCAAGTTTACTGGTGTTGAGGCTCTCGTAGAATTTTCAATTTAATTCTTTATTTAACATGATTAATTGAAATTTACAAAGACAAATTAAAATTCTTTTCAAGGTAATTTTGTTTTTCTCCCGAACTGCAAATGATGGCCTGTAACTCTGGTTGTTGGTTCTGAGTTTGATCTGATACAAAGTGATTTAGATTGTGACGACAGTATTGAAATTTAAGATGATTGAAATAATGTAAAGTAATATAGTCTCTACTTGGTGATGTTTTTAGATTTGAACTATAAATTCAAAATGTAATCCTTCTGAATTCCTTAGAAGCAGTCAGTTTGAATTCAGTCAGTTTGAATTCATTCAGTCAGACACAGACTTCAGTGTGGCTGTCAGCTCATGCTGGAGATTTGGGCATGCTTTTCATCATGTAAGACAGCATGCCATCAGGAATTTAACACATGATGTGTAATTATTTCATCCCTGGTTGTCCACATCTTTTATTTTGTTTTAATGACTGAACCAGGCTGCATAAGTTGCACTTCTTGTTGTGAAGACCTTTCAGTTTTTTTCCTGTCTCTTTCCAAAGAATATACCATACCTCCACATCCCTCAGATATTTTTCCATCTGCATTCTTTAGATGTGGCCTTGTTTGGGAGAAGGGGTCAAAGCCCCCCTCACCGTCCCTCCCTCTTGTCTTCAGCAGAAACTGTGAATTTCCATCTGTCTCCTGCTGTCTCTCTCCTTACTCATTGCAGTGGCATTTCCTTTCATAACTCAGAAATGTGAGGCATTTAAAAGATGAATAGCCGTTTTTCACAAGTTCAAGTTCATACATTAAAAGTAATTGGCAATGTGTTTTTCTTGAAGGAGGAGGTTAAAATAAAACATGAAGTGTAAAACTTGAGCATAGTGATGATGTTACCATTGGCTACATTTAAAGGAAGACTACCTGATGGCTTATTTGGGATTAAAGGAATTGCACCAAAGTGGGAATCTAATTTCTCTTTGTTTGGCATTGGAAACAGAATCAGTTTGTGGTTCTTAAAAGACAATTTTCTCCATCCATGGATATGAATGAGAAGTTTGGACCCTTTCCCTTTGGAACTTCCTTAAACATACAGATGATTTGTTCTGTGAGAAGGTTAGTCTGTTAGCTACAATAACCTTTTTTGCTTATTGGTGCGGAACATGTTCTCTCTCTGGATCAGCACACAAAGTCCTGCTCCCTGTTGTCTCATTGAGCTTTTTTTTTTTTTTTTTTTGTTTGTTTTTTTACTCTAGCGCTGTGGGCTAAATTCCTAGTGCTCAACTTGTCACTGTAAATTACATCTTCCAGATTCTTTGTGGGCAGTCCAGCTTGCCACTGTTGTCTTTAATAGGTGGCTATCTGAAGGAAAGGAGTTTAATTAGAAAGTAGCTGTTCCTTAGAGTACAGCCAGCTGTGAGCTCTTCTGTGGTGTTGTTGGGCCTGGAGAGTCTGTGTGTGCGCGCGCACACACACTCACACACACACACACCATTCAACACCTTCACTGGGGGAGCAGAGGTGTTGATCGGTTTCACTCTGGGTCTCCCCTGTTCCACTGCTCTTGTCACTGCAGACCCAACCACTGTTTATGTGACCACAGTTGTCTTCCTGCAGGCCAAACACTGGCTGCTGTTCTCCTGCTTGCAAAATGAAAATCTTAGAAATCAGTAACCACTCACACTCCCGCCCCATTTTTAGCAACTTTGCTCTCTGTGGTTCTCAGGAAAGCGGAGCAGCTTAGCAAACAGGAAATTGGTGTGTGTTGCGTTTTGCTTTTATTTATGTGACAAACCCCTCTATGGTCACTGCTGTGAGAAATGAGACAGACGTCTTAAAGGGACAGTATTATGTAAAGTACACTGATTTTAAATAATACTGATGAGACAATTATATTGTTTGAGACAATTATATTGTTGTCTCATCAAAAATACAATTGGAGTGTTTGAAAAATTATTTAATCTCCATGGCAGCTGGGCAAAAACGCCTGGTTGGACATAGCCCCGCCTTCAAGGTGCAGCTACTCCTCGGAGCAGCCAAAAGCCCAGACCCTCTGGATGAAGCAAAGTGTAGAACAAGGAGCTGGTTTTTACAGCTACTTTCAAAGATACAGTGACCCAACTGCAAGGCTATAAATTACAATATATATTTTTTCATTTTATATATACAGCATTTTATAACTGAAGTTAACATAGTTGATGATGCTGCAATTCCCTCAAATCACATTCAGACACAAGTGGGTTCCTCCAGTTGATGAATTTATTAAAAAATTCAGGAAACATGAAAACTGAATAAAACAAACACAATAGCAATTTACTCTTGACGAAATAATACAAATATTGATCGTAAACCCCTGTAAGGCTTATTAAATACACATTAGCATCTAACGAGTGAATCCATCAAACCAGGAGGAAATCATGGTGGAAATTAAGAGGGCACTCATAAACTTGACCTGATTTTCTTCATTTTGAGAGATCGACCAATATTTACGAGAAAAACTGATCGTATCTAGTCTGAAAATCAGCCACTGTCATCTTTTGCTCCCCAGTGAGAGAGGGCCAATTAAGGTTCCATCTGCACCTGTGCAGTTAACAATCACCTCATTGTTGCCAACTTGGTGATCTTTTTGCCATTTCAGTGACTTTTTAAAGAAAATCGAT
This sequence comes from Poeciliopsis retropinna, assembly GCA_010277075.1. Taxonomy (NCBI): domain Eukaryota; kingdom Metazoa; phylum Chordata; class Actinopteri; order Cyprinodontiformes; family Poeciliidae; genus Poeciliopsis; species Poeciliopsis retropinna. Next base: position 9,856,648 of record VMRM01000021.1, read on the forward strand.
ATGGACAAAATCGTCAGTTTTTTTTTTTTTTTTTATAGAATAGTGATTGGCCAGAAAACTGCAATCGGTGTATCACTAGGGCTGCGTTCACACTGCAGCCTGAAGTGACCCAATTCCGATTATTTTTTGTTTGTTTGTTTGTTTTTTTTAAATTTTGTTTTGTTTTTTACGTAGTGCAACCTCTATTCGATCTTTTCTTGACAGTCTGAACAGCACAGGTCAGATTCTTTTCGACTGCGACCCATATCCGATATGTATCCCATTCAAATGCGACCAAACGTTCAGGTCGCATTCATCCGAATTGAACGTCACTGACACTCAACCAATCTCACTATTCTGTGTCCTGATGCGCGCAAGCAAGAAGAAAAAAAACAACCATGACGGACTATAATGAGGATTAAGTTGTTAATATGCTACTCCGGTCAGACAACTTAAAATGTGTAAAGCCCAGTTCACACTAAAAATTTTAAAATTTTCAAAACGAGAGACCACAAGCTAGCAGACATAAATCGTAGGTATAACAGGTTCGATCGTGCAGTGGTATGTGGTGTCCAGCCACACAGCACACGAGCTGATTTCTCTCTCCGACATTCAGATTCCAGACAAAAACCCACCAATGTCATATGTGATGTTAGAGTAAACAAATATGGCTGACAACGTAAAAGCAATAGCGATAGTTTGTGAGCTTATTTTAAGCATAAAAGATGTAACAAATAGAAAAGGCAACAAAAGAGCCATAGCAAATAGAGCCGTCGCTCTGTTTGCTGCACAATGCTATGGAGTCGTTATGTTGTTTTTTTTTTGTTGTTGTTGTTTTTACCATTTGTGATTTTCTGTTAGATCGTTTAAGCTTCATCGGTTAATTAGTATTTGCTGTTTGGATGTTTACAGTTACATTGAGAACAATGGTCACAAAATAATGGCTACAAGTCCAGTTAACTACTTTTAAAGCCAGGCATTAATTAGTGCTTTATTACTGACAATTACAATCTACTGGTAATGCACGTGGCTAGAGCCAGGTAAAGTCCTGGCTGAATGACTAACCTTATCATTATAACCTGTTTATGTCACGTTAAGGATGAACAGCTAAAAGGTTACTGGGTTTATCAACTGCAGTAGCAACTTCGCTTCAACTCATCTCTCCTTGTTATTTCTGTATCTACAGATTCTTTGCACGAAATGTTAAATGAACAGTCATGTTGTTTCCACATATCATCTCCAATGTCCACTGCTCCGTGTCAGCTGTTTGGGATTCCCCTCCGTGCTTTCTCAGGGGAAAGCACGGAGGGGAATCCGTGCTTTCCGATTGGCTACCTGTCACATTCAACAGGCCGTGTTCTCGCTCCCATAGGAGAACGCAGCCAACACTACTTCCGCAAACACTGAGCACTTCTTTTTATGGTGGTTGGCAGAACGCTGGCGCTACTGCGCCCACTACTGCACATGCGGGACATTTTTAGGTGATTGCCCATTCACAATGCAGAACACATACAGGTCGCATTGGTTTGGCAGTGTGAACAGCCCCAGCAAAAAAATCTGATTTGACAAAAAATCAGAATTGGGTCACTTCAGAGCAGTGTGAACGCAGCCTAGTGGAAATGAATGCTTTTAATCTGCTTAGAAATACAACATTGGAAATTAATGCATTTAATGTGGAACTATGTGAAACACATATTTGACCTCTGACCTTTGCTCGGCCAGATTGCACAGAAGTATGACCCTCAGAAAGAAGAGGAGCTCAGGATCTGGATCGAGGACATCACCGGCTGCCCCATTGGACCAGACTTCCAAAAAGGCCTGAAAAATGGAGTCATCCTGTGCGAGTAAGTGGTGCTCACAAGAGTCCACCATGCTGAGCCTCAGGAGTCTTGATTGTATGTGTGTGGGTTTTTTGGGTTTTTTTTTTTTAAACTTGAAACCATCTTCTTCTTTACTCCAGCCTCATCAACAAATTGCAGCCAGGCTCTGTGAAAAAGATCAACCAATCAGCTCTGAACTGGCATCAGGTGAGTTACCTGGCCATTAATCTGCTTTTCTTTTGAACCACTGCAAGGAGTGGCTCCTTCACAGAACACAAGGCTGTTTGTTACACAGCTACAGACATGACCTTTAACAGCACTCAAAGTCATGCCTCGTCATGATGGCTTCCTGCCGATTAGTTGCAGAACTGGCTTTCTGTCTGAGCTTTTTATTAAAGTAAAGAACTCATGCAAACAGTGTAAATCTTGAATAAATATTGGATTTGGTGTGGTCCTAGCTGGAGAACCTGACCAACTTCATCAAAGCCATCACAAAATACGGCCTGAAGCCTCATGACATCTTTGAAGCCAACGACCTGTTTGAGAACGGGAACATGACACAGGTCCAGACGACGCTGCTCGCCCTTGCCAGCATGGTGAGTCCTCAGCTGACCTTGACAGACCTTCTACACACAATGTCTTGCAGCGAGTCCTGTTTAGTTTCAGTCCATGCTTTAGTTTAGTGCTGGATCTAAAGGTTAACATGTACGCATCTAAATTTCAAGTCTATAAAAAGACTAGTGTCCATATTAAAATCTTTTACTTCTTTTAAATTTTGAGTTTATGTTCCTTTAATTTTTCAGTTCTAGCCAGAGAATTGCCAAAAATAAAAGATGGTGGAGCAAACGCACTTGTTGGAGCTCCTTTATTGCCCAACATTCAGTCTTTTCCACAAACCAGTGAAAGGAAAAAAAGGCTCATAAAACTTTCTTTGGTTTAGGGAATTAAAATGAATACATTGTTACTTGAACCATCTGCTCATTAAGACGAGCCTTTATTTAAACAGATTAAGGACAGTGACATGATTAAGCAAATGGTTGGCTTAATCCTGTTGTTGGTAACCAATTTGATCCTGACTCTACAGACACAATGCAATGTGATGTCACATGGCAAGCTCCCCCCCACCCCCCTCAGTTATGCTATCTTGACTTTGACAACCTTAACATGTAGCTGTGCTTGAATTCAGTGTGTTTTGCTTCAGGGGAAAAAAAGGCAACCCACAGCCTAACTGACGGATCATCAGCAGATCAGGGTGTTTAAATTAGCTAACAAGTTGCCACTGTCTTCAGATGATCACTTATTAATATTCACTAAATAAACATCAAGCCTGAAAACACAATACTACAACAGACTGAATGTTTTGTTCTTTGTGTGGGAAGTGTTTCACAACAATGCAATTAATGTATCGGGATTAATTGCAAAGAAATATGCAGTCAATTGCTATGGCAACAAGTCTGAGTGGCACAGCTGAGACCGAAAGCAAGAAAAGAGTGTAAATGACTTTGAGTTAATCTTCGATGCTTCGTGTTCTTTTCCCATCCCTGTGGTGCTATGGTAAACATGGCAGCACGTAAAGTTGCAGAGGCCCATGGCTCTCTGTTTTGGTGCTATTCTTTTTTTTTTTTTTTTTTTTTTTCTAGTAATTTTTCTTTTAAAAAAATACGGAAGTCTGTTTGTTTTTGGGTTTTTTGCCTGACTTTGTGTGATCACAAAAATGCGAAAAGCTGGACATATTGCATAGGCTAATTTGTAGGGAGGATTAATATTCATTACAAAAGCAATTGACTCTCATGCTAAACCAAATAAAACACCAACATGTATATTTAACATAAGTTACTAAATGAGTATATGTTGTTTTTTGTAATTCATAAGTCTTAAATCTATATCACAATGGTGTAAAATGAAATCTGGAATTCCATTAGTGGTAATCAACTTGGTTAAACATAAGTACAGGATAAACCATTTTACAGTAAAGTAGAATTATTTTCAGATTTAAAGACATTTTTATAATGGCTGTTGGAGTTCAGATGTCAGCATTGTAGTAATCAGAGAATATGGCAATAGTTTTGGGTTTCTTTTTTATGGCTTTAATGTGTCTCATTTGGTTTGTTTGTTTTGTTTTTCCCCTCTGCTTTAGTATGAGTGTAAGAACTCCTTGAACAGTTTTCTTTGTCCTCTGCCAGGCTAAGACGAAGGGCTGCCAGTCCCGGGTGGACATCGGCATCAAGTATGCAGACAAACAGGAGCGGATGTTTGACGAGGAAAAGCTGAAGGCTGGACAGTGTGTCATCGGCTTACAGGTGTGTATTAGTTCATAGCACCTCCCCTTATTTAGAGTTGCTTTTTCCCATGACTGAATGCATTTTGGTATGCAGTGACTGTAACTGTCTTTGGAAAACAACCTACATCTGGGTCTACATTTTCTCTTGAGATTTATGTAGAAAATATTTGAGCTGACATGCCCTCATCTCTTGCTGCACAGTGTGAAACTAGAATAGCTCCTGACTTCATAAACAGCCTGTTTCAGTAGCTGCTTTGCTCATTGTTCTGGTAATGCTTTTGTTTATTGCTTCGTTGCTAAGGAACTTGTCACTTGGACATAAATGCTACCTCAGCACTGCAAAAACATGATCTACAACTTACTGTTTTGAGCATGCTTAGGTGTGGTGTTGCAACAACAGCTGGCTGGAACTTTGAATCATGCATTAGTGGATTAGTGGATAAACAAGCCTCACATTTCTCCACACTTCAAATACTGCCGTAATCCAGCCCATCCTGTCTGCTTTAGCTTCTGTATTTTGCCCTTCCTGTCTGCAGATGGGGACCAACAAGTGTGCCAGCCAGGCTGGGATGAATGCATATGGCACCAGGAGGCATTTATATGACCCCAAGGTTCAGATCCAGCCCCCCATGGACAACACCACCATCAGCCTGCAGATGGGAACCAACAAGGGAGCGAGTCAGGTACTGCATCACTGCCTCATTATGCCACTGTTCTTGGGCTTCAGGGGAAGTGAGCATAGAGAAGAGGGAGCGGTATCACCTAAAAATATGATATATGATCATATTCCAGATTTTCAACTTTTTTTTTTTTCTAATTGGGTTTGGCCAAACAAACATGTAACTTCAAAACAGATTTTTTTTAAATTATTTTCCTTAGACAGTCACCAGAATGAAAAATATTTGTATACAAAATCACACAATACGTTGTCACAGAAAACATACAATTCATAACAATATAAATATAAACTAATTTTACCCATCAAAAAAAGTGTAAATAAAATACTGAAGTACTCAAATGAAACCAACTGCTTGTGTACTGTATTCAACTTCAGTTTTACAAGATGTTCTTGTTGCCTCCTGAAAACTAAGTCTTGTTTTCAGTATTACAGGAAATCTTCCTCTTAAAAATGCTCAGCACCAATATGTTACATAAAACCTGCAAGAAGTAAAAGCTTATGCTCACTTCCTATTCAGGCACTTTAGTCACTTTCATTTCTTCATCTGTTTTACATCTCCTTGAAGCAGCAACTGTCAGTGTTCTGGTTTTTATATTACTGCAGCCTGGATGGAAAATGATTGTCATGTTTTTCCTCCAGGCTGGGATGACCGCTCCTGGGACCAGGCGGGCCATCTATGACCAGAAACTGGGCACAGACAAGTGCGACAACAGCACCATGTCCCTGCAGATGGGGTACAGCCAGGGAGCCAATCAGAGTGGCCAGAACTTTGGTCTGGGACGGCAGATCTACGACTCCAAGTACTGCCCCAAAGCCGGAGAAGTCCCCAATGATCAGAACGGCGCCGGCAGCGGACGTGAATACTTCCCGACTACCATGATGAAGGTTACCAGGGTTACCAGGAAGAGGAGCAGGTGTACCATGACGATGGGACAGATTATTAAAAGGAGGGAGGTGATGTTAGACAGCATGGAGGCAGGCAGACGGTTTTTTTTATATCCACATGATGTTAAGCTGCCTTTTCAGGTCTCATCCTTTTTTAGTATTGTATGAATTTGTCGTTAGCTCTAATTAAGACACATATCATGATGAACTGTATTTTTGTGATTCATCTTTTTTATACTTAAAAATATAGTGATTCCACCTGAAACCAATGGTTTGACTTGGTTTATTTAGCAACAGAACATTTTGTGCCAAAGTTACAAAGTTGGAATTTATTGTCTCAACAGTTGATTTTTGTTTTGCTTTCTTTTTGTTGTTTTTGTTACATGAAGGGAGAACCCCTGGCTTTCTACAAAACTAACTTTGGGTAGTTTTTAAGATTCCTATAATATGTAATTTTTGGGAAAAATCCCTCTCACATCAGCAGTTTCTATAATGACTGCATCATGTTGACATCCATTCCTGTGAATACGACTGTACATTTCTGTGTTATACTGTCAGTATGTTTAGTCCAGTATTGGTCATTGACCTTAGTGAAATCACTTTTTCAGATGAGGGATAAAATACAGATCCTGTTGGAACTGTTTCTTTTTTTGTTGTTGTTTTTTCCTATTCTTACAAATGTCTTCCTTTCTTATCTTTAGTGCAGGAAATTGTTGCTTTGTTTGCATAACCAGTCCAACTGGACAAATGTTTTTTTTTTTTTTTTCTTTGGACCAGAGGCAGCAGGAGTTTCCAACATTCCAAGCAAGAATACTGGATTTATTGTTTTTCAGTGACTGTTAAAGTGAATATTTCATGAACAATGGTTGACATGCAAACAATCCTAACATTGTTTGATCATTTATGATGCTATTTATGCTGAGTCTGAACAATGTTTGCAATATTATTGCCCATAGAGGAGAACTAAACATGTGAAAGTGGTTTAATAAAATGTATACATTAGTTGTGGTCTTTTTTTTTTTTTTTCTTCCTAATTTCTGACCTCAGGTTTTTACTCAATAGTAGGAAAAACTAGAATGTCCTGCTGCAGCACAGCCTCCTAACTCTACACTTGAAGATGCTTCAGTTATTTATTTTGGCATGTCTTGGCCTGAGTATTTCTCTAGAAGCTACTGGAACTTCTTCAGACCAGAGTGATCTGCTATCAGTTCAGTTCCTCTAACACTTATTGCAGAATAGCTGAACAAATGGGTACATGGCTGTGAAAAAGCATCCTCTCCTTAATTTCTTTGTCTTTCTGGGCTGTTCCAGATTGCTACTTTCTAGATAACTGGAGTAAATGCCAGGGATGAAGCAATAGTTGAAATAATTAATTTAGTCATTAACTTGAGTATATGGACTCAAAGTTATCTGAAAGAACACTGAGCTGTAATTAAGCCAAAGCAAATGTTTGTATCTGCATGGGGATGGATTGAATCATTTCCTGATTTAAGAACTTCAACATATAATACGGTAATTAATGTTCTGGGAAATCCATTTCTGAGGCTTTGAGTCTCCATTGATCTAGAGTAAGTCATAAACGAATGGAAAAAAACATGGAGCAGAAGGTGAACCAGATTACAAGTTTTGGCTTAAAGCATAAAAACTCAACCAAGAGATCACCAAACACAACTACAACTCTGCAGGCCTCACTTGACTTGGTCAAGATCTTTGGACTGCAGTATTTTAAGATCCATGAATTATGTAAGACGCCAACATTGAAACATCCTGACAGTTTCTGATCCAAGGGTCTTGAGGTTCCTCACTGTTCTCTCCCAGAGCTCAGCTGCTAACCAAATGCTCCTCAGCAGCAACTTCTCCCAACCGTTCAACCACAACCTGCTGATCATCTGGGCTTTTTCAGCAGGATGGAGTGTGGCGTCACAGATTTATGTTAAGGTTATTTGTGCAGCACATTTGTTCACACCTGTCCAGCAATTTATAAACTACCAACAGTATTTTAAAGTCTATTCTTTCAGTGAAATACTTCAGACCTGGGTGATCTGCTCCATCTTCCTGGCTTTAGTCGGAACACCATCAGCGTTCTTGATCAGCGTTCTGCTGCTGGAGGATTTAGTTTTTTAGGCAGACCTGTAAAGACACTGCTGCAGAAATCAATGCAACTAAAGATAAACCAAAGAGTGATAAAATGGCTCAAAGGTCATAATGCCACATTTTGGACCCATGGACATTATACTTCACACTGACAATCTCTGGTCTTATGAAGTTCTTATGAAGAGGGGCCACCATAAGTCAGAATTTGGCCAAAAACATGTGAAGTGAATTGAAGAAGTTATGAAAAAAAAAAAAAAATCCTCAAAAATCAAAATACAAACTATATATATACTAGCAAAACCTTCATCTTCCTCTGAAACTGCAGAGTCATCTGAGGACTTCTGCAAATTACAGGTCTGTAACTACAGTGGATACCTGAAGTGATACAAGACGCAGACAACTGAAAATACAGTCAGCCTTCAGTTCTGCTCTGCTGTATGCCCCACTCCCCCCTCCTGTGGTGATCTGTGTCTATGTCTCGTTTTTAATGACACTTCATAACCCACTACACTTACATGTCTCTGTTGCATGTCAACAAAGAGAGCAGCATTTCAAGGCCATGCCCTAAACAGTTTAGTTTAATGTTCCGGGTGAGAGCAGGATTCCCCCACGGCCAGGTCTCCACTCTGCCGCAGCTGCTTAGATCAGTGACTATATAGTTGTGGTCAAAAGTGTACATACACTTGTAAAAAACATAATGTCATGGCTGTCTTGAGTTTCCAATAAGTTCTACAACTCTTATCTTTCTGTGATAGAGTGATCGGAACACATACTTGTTTGTCACAAAAACATTCATAAAGTTCGGTTCTGTCATAAATTTATTATGGGTCTGCTGAAAATGTCACCAAATCTGCTGGGTCAAAAATATACATACAGCAACATAAATTGTCAATTTTGGTTATGTAGAGAGTTGTGTCAATCAAATTAGCTTCATGTCATGGCCCCTTCACTTCTTGTAAGTGATTCTGATTGACTACAGCTGTTGACTTCTCATGAGCCCATTTAAATAGGGCTCAGTTGACCCAGTGATTAGACTCAGCCACAAAAGCTACAATGGGAAAGTCAAAGGAACGCAGTGTGGATCTGAAAAAGCGAATTATTGACTTGAACAAGTCAGGGAAGTCACTTGGAGCTATTTCAAAGCAGCTACAGGTCCCAAGAGCAACTGTGCAGACAATTATTCGCAAGTATAAAGTGCATGGAACAGTTGAGTCACTGGCACGATCAGGAAGAAGATGCAAGCTATCATATGCTGCTGAGAGGAGATTGGTCAGGATGGTCAAGAGTCAACCAAGAATCACCAAAAAGCAGGTCTGCAAGGATTTGGAAGCTGATGGAACACAGGTGTCAGTCTCCACAGTCAAGTGTGTTTTACATCGCCATGGACTGAGAGGCTGCCGTGCAAGAAAGAAGCCCTTGCTCCAGAAAAGACACCTTAAGACTCGGCTGAAGTTTGCTGCTGATCACATGGACAAAGATAAAACCTTCTGGAGGAAAGTTCTGTGGTCAGACGAAACAAGAATTGAGCTGTTTGGCCAAAACACCCAGCAATATGTTTGGAGGAAAAAAGGTGAGGCCTTTAATCCCAGGAACACCATGCCTACTGTCAAGCATGGTGGTGGTAGTATTATGCTCTGGGGCTGTTTTGCTGCCAGTGGAACTGGTTCTTTGCAGAAAGTAAATGGGATAATTAAGAAGGAGGATTACCTCCAAATTCTGCAGGAACACTTAAAACCATCAGCCCGAAGGTTGGGTCTTGGGCACAGTTGGGTGTTCCAACAGGACAATGACTCAAAACACACATCAAAAGTGGTAAAGGAATGGCTAAACCAGGCTAGAATTAAGGTTTTAGAATGGCCTTCCCAAAGTCCTGACTTAAACCCCATTGAGAACATGTGGACAGTGCTAAAGAAACAGGTTCATGCAAGAAAACCATCACATTTAACTGAACTGCACCAATTCTGTCAAGAAGAGTGGCCAAACATTCAATCTGAAGCTTGCCAGGAGCTTGTGGATGGCTACCAAAAGCGCCTATTTGCCATGAAAATGGCCAAGGGACATGTAAACAAATATTAGTGTTGCTGTATGTATATTTTTGACCCAGCAGATTTGGTGACATTTTCAGCAGACCCATAATAAATTTATGACAGAACCGAACTTTATGAATGTTTTTTGTGACAAACAAGTATGTGTTCCGATCACTCTATCACAGAAAGATAAGAGTTGTAGAACTTATTGGAAACTCAAGACAGCCATGATATTATGTTTTTTACAAGTGTATGTACACTTTTGACCACAACTGTATTTAAACAAACCTGTATGATGTCAGAAAAAATAATGTGATCACTCTTTGAGGACAATGAGCTGCAGGGAAATCTTACACAGGAATAAGGAAGTTGAATTTAAATGAAACCGAGAAAACCATCCAAGTCCATCCTCTTCTTTCTGTTTTCATTTAAGCAGATTCCTGAAATGTCAACATAGTTTCCTTATTGCACTGCAATGAACATCATAATCGATTAATTAGTATTTATTTATTCAATTCAGTTCATTTCAACAGTGTCTGTCTAATGGCTCAGTTTTTTTTTTTCTTTTCAGATTAGTAGAAGTGAATTTTGCATTTCATTAGGAATTCCAGGGACTGGGAGAAGAAGACAAGCACAGAATTCAACTTGCTTGTTGTGTTTCCACAGTCACTGATTTGTGGAGCGTCAGCACCACTGTTTGCTGACAAGCTTTACAGATGCTGATATTCATTTTCCTGTCACCTGTGCACATCTTGATATTATTTTTGTGTGCAACCACCACTGATAATATGTCTGCAGTTTAATTCGGGGTAGGACTCTACCGGATTTCAACATCTACAGACTAAATTTGTTGTTCAGTCTTCTTTGCAAAAACAACTCGGGCTCAAGCTTCAGATGGAAAACATCTTTTTAGCACCAATTTTCAAGTTTTGCCACTAATTCTCAAATGGATTTATTTCTGGACTTTGACGTTCCATTGCATCTCTGGCTGAATGTTTGAGCTCTTTGTCCATAGTGAACATCAAGTCCCAGCCTCGTACTTGAAGAGAAACAGTGTCTGTATTCAGAACGCTGTCAACTGGTACCAGTTTATGTCAGATAAAATAGGGGCAAAAACTGCTAAAACCTTTATAGTGGAATTTTTTTTTTTTTTTAATGGTCAAAATGCTCCACCTGCTGGAAACAGAGGACAAAATCGCCGGAAAACACTTCTTGCATTAAATCCCGCGATATTACACCAAACGAGACTTGTCGACGTTCTTTTCCCTTGGATCACCGGCAAGATGGTAGGTATCCGTTCTAGAGCAGTGCTTGTTAAACTAAAATCCTTTCCCATCTGAGCGTTTACTTTGATGGTTAGGGAACCTGGTTGCACCGTGTAACCTGGGAAGAGTTTTGTTCACGTTGGAGCTGAAAATTGTTACTTAAAATGCGAGATAAAGTTGCATATAAGGGCTTTGGTTTAGCCTTACCCTAGCTCGACTTTTCTGGCCTACGCCGATAGACAGGCGCACTTTGTGGATGTAATTTAAAGTAAACCGTGTTGTAAATTGTCTAAGCGAATTTTGAAGTTGACGATTTAGTGTTTCATGATGAAAAATGATGTATTTGTAAGATATTGATGCCCATCCTTTGGTAAATGCTAATCTGTTTAGCCACACTCACTGGGGTGATGCTCGTCTGTTTCAGGCGGACACAGAGATCAAGAAGAAGCGTACCTTCAGGAAGTTCACCTACAGAGGTGTGGACCTTGACCAGCTGCTGGACATGTCCTAGTAGGTGACACTTTGTTGGCGGGCCTGCCATAGTCTTCCCTGTTTTAACAAACACCACATGTCAAAAGTGTTCCGTGAAGAGTTGATGTTTAAAGTGTCTTTTTGCTGTAATCACTGTAATAATCAAGTGTAATTTGATTATAATTTAATTAATCAATGTAATCACGGTGTAATCAAAGTCAAGCTCCTTGTTTGTGTGCAATCTAAACTAAAGATCAGGGATTTGGTCCAACATATATCAAGCTCAAATGGAGAGCTGGTCATTTGGTTTGATGGACAACTAGGAAATATCAAATTTTATCTTTTCTCCAGCAAAATGTTTTGCACATAATCCCACAGCGGTTTAATTTTCAGTCTGTATGTTCTTGGTTCCTGTCATGTCTTGTTATTGTCTGATGTGTTCCTGGACCTATGGAACTGACCTGCAGTCAGGCTTGTTCATGTGAATTTAAGCAGAAAGGTGTGTAGATGTTGCAGAACACTGATCCCCTGAGGTTAGGAGGTTGTGACCCCCAGCTCTACAAAATCTAGATCCTTACCTTAACTGTAAGACTTTAAAAAAAAAAAAAAAAACTACCAGCATTCCCAAGTCCAGCATGTTCCGTAACAGGTCGAAAGATCATAAGAAAATATCCTATTTTTGCAGCGGCGACCTGAGCCTTACTGTTATCTCTCCATCTTCCAGGTTGAATGAAGCAGACATGTAGAATCTAGCCTCCGTCTTATGGCTCTGTGCTTCATTTGATTCACTTTAAACACCAAACCGCACCGATATGTTGTCAGCATGACCTTCAATGTGTCATCAGTACTTTGAGTTTCTAACAAACTGGTCTCTACTTTGGACCGATTAATCGGTCGACGTCAGATTTTGTTGGGACGGGAAAATAATGGGTCTTATCACACCGATCGCTTTGAGCTGTGATGTTTCAACTGGGGAAATTGGACCTTTCTTTTGTAAGAACTATTTTCTTGACTATCCTATTGAAATATTTGAAAAAAAGTGCAGCTACGGTCCAGAATCAGGAATTGACCAAGGGTGTACGATCCACTGTTTTCACTTGTGATACCAATATCTGAGGTTTAGTATCGACTGATACGATTTGATACAGAAAATAAGTCACTCAGAGCCCAAAGCATAGAATTGGACTAAATAGATATTCCCTTCTGGATCAGGCACATTGTCACTGATGCAGATATTAATATTGTGTGGGTGCATCTCTGCATATGAACGCCCTGCATAACCATGTACTTGCGTTTCCGTGTGTACTTGCTGAAGCGTCTCATTGTGTGTGTGTTTGTACAGTGAGCAGCTGATGCAGCTGTACTGCGCCCGCCAGCGGAGGAGGCTGAACCGTGGCCTGCGCCGCAAGCACCAGTCCCTCCTCAAGCGCCTGCGCAAGGCCAAGAAGGAGGCTCCTCCGATGGAGAAACCGGAGGTGGTAAAGACCCACCTGAGGGACATGGTGATTCTGCCTGAGATGGTGGGCTCCATGGTGGGGGTGTATAATGGCAAGACCTTCAACCAGGTGGAGATCAAGGTGAGGGAGACGGGCTCCATGAGTTAGACACTCTCTGTTCTATTGATTATTTATTGACAGTCAGATGAAAAAAAGGGCAGATTTTTTTCCACCACTTAATATTGTTTTGTATGATATTAGAAATATGTCTGAAAATGCAAATAATTGTTTAAAAAAAATAAACATACATCTTACAACCCTTAAATGCAATAACAGCATTCCTTTAGTATCTGCAACTAATAAAATGTGTTTAACTTCAATAATATGGATAAGCTTGGCTTATTACTACATAGGGCTGATGTGTTGACTATTTTTAATTAATACTTGGAAAGCAAAGGAGCTTAATAGATTTCATTTTCACAGAATTTGAATGAGGTGATGTTCTGCATATTGTCAGATATATATGTAAAATGCATGTTCCTGTGCAGATCTGGCCAAATTACTGCTGCTGTTCATTCAGCAAATGACTTTTTGAGTCTGTATACTCCAGTTAATTGATCAATTACTATATTAGTTGATTATTAATTGTTTCAGCCCTAACTCAGTTAAGCACTGAGGGTTTCAGTAGGTGTGATGGCTGATGGTTGAACATATCATAATTATCTTCGACTGAATGTTCACTGAAGAGTGAAACTGTTCCTCTTTCCTGTGTTTGAATCTGTTGTGTGCTTTAATGTGAAAGCCTCCATTGTGACTGGACTTCCTGTCTCTCCACAGCCTGAGATGTGTGGTCATTACCTGGGAGAATTCTCCATCACCTACAAGCCGGTCAAGCATGGTCGCCCTGGTATTGGAGCCACACATTCTTCTCGTTTCATCCCTCTGAAGTAGAATGGCTGTATTGTTTGTATAAATAAAACCAAAAATGAGCTGGGCTTCTCCACACAACTACAGTGTCTGGCTGTATTTTTTCATTCTTTCTGTGTTTTTGTAGGCTCTTACCAACTATCAGGACTTAAATATTCACAGGTTCAGATTTACCCCCAAATAAGGCCACATTTTCCTTCTGAGTTTTTGAATGGCCTCTTGTGTCTTATTTAATTAATTGCTCCTTTCATTGACTATATTTAGGACAATTGTGGTGCCATTGACTGTATACATTAGAGATATGGCTGATAAAACTGCTAAGCTCTGTTTAAAGGAATTTAAAGACCAAAATCAAACAGCCATTATGAAATCAATGGCTTCAAAACCCCGGCATGGATATTGGAATAAGTTTACTTCATTTTGCTTTAACCAGGGGAAATGTGTATGCTGCCAGCTAAGTGGAGTTCTAGTACAGGATTGACATGGGTATGAAATGAATCTCAGAATGGTGTTTGAAAGGGTTTCCTGCTGGATTGGGCAGAGATGGAGCAGCCGAAGGAAACGGGCTGATACAGTAATGGATTCAATGCTGAATCCTGTGAATGCAATACATTTAGAATCATAGACATGACGAAGCCTATTCTAAGAAAAGCCAATGTATCTCAACACATTGGGAAGTTATAGTTATTTAAAAGTATTGATTAATGTTTATGAATACATTCAATTGGTAATCTTGGTTGATTTGAACATGTAAATACTTTAATGCCGGAAGAGAGATAAGAATCGTTTCTACAGAAAAGGCCAGTTTCACTGTAACTCAGTTATCAACATTCTTTAGTGTTTATGGGTAATCTCTGTGTAAAACAGGCTTGATGAAGATTAACGCTCAAATTTATTTCAGGTGTCAGCATTCCTCCGATTAGAAAGTTGAAAAGAGTTTCATCTAACTGCAACACTCACAACGGGTTTCAACTTGAGCGGTGCGCCTGGGAAAAAGTACCGATGTGCACTCTACCGGGAGCAACGTTCCTCCTTCCCGATCTGTGAGCCAGCTGCGTCTTGTGTGGCTGTTTTCGGCCATGGATTCAACCTTTAGCAGTCGCGAAACCTCTTTGACACTGAGCTAATAGCGTGCAATAACCGCTTTAAGGAGCTGTAGCCAAATTGGTAAGTGCTGGGGGTGAATGTGAGCCTGTACCCAAATGAAGCTTGACTGGAGTGGGTTTTCTCCGAAAGCGCTGCCGCTACTTTAGCGGCTACCAGCTCTGGTAGCTAGCTAGTTAGCTTGAGAACGAAAGTGACAGAGGGGGAGAGTCCTGTCAAAACGGAGCGAAGAAGGAACACTGATTAATTCCTGTTTCTCACAATTGTGGTTGTCAGCGGTTACTGTGAAATGTAATATCGGTTCTGTTAAAAAAAAAAATCCCGAACGACCAACTATGTGTTGCCGGTGTTATTCAAGATTTGCAATCTGAGAACAAAGCTCCATTGTAAGCTAGCTAACCAACAGACCCCGGTGTGGTTCTGTTCCAGCCGGGGTTTGCTGTACATTGATCCCAGATGTTAGCGCATGTAAGACGGACTGATCTCTGATATGTACAAATGTTTCGGTTTAAAATTGCATTTTTTTTAAAATTATTTTTTGAAAAATCAACGTTAGAGACGCACTGCCTCCCATAAGGCTACATAATTAAGAGTTCTTAAAAACTATTTATGTTCTTTCTGTCACATCTGGAATCAAACGTTTGAAGTCAAATGAGTCGTTATGGACCATACTGACTTTGGTGACACCGGTGCAGATTGTCTCCACTGTGAATCAGTGTTTCTTGAGGAAGGGAACACTTCATAGCAGTCAACTGTAATTACCAACAGCAAGGAAAGACAGGAGCATTAGTGGGTCGGAGCCTCAGTTTTCCCCCACAGTTTGTGCGTCATGCTGGTCTGACTCACATCTGAGTGAACGAGCTGATTTCAGCTTCCAAACGCAGTGATTTTTGTCCGTACAACAGCTGGATTTGTCATGCATTATAATCTGTCAATAGGTTGCATATTTGGGACCTGAGGTGCTGATTGGTGAATGCATAGAGGAAAGAAGGTGAAGCGTTGTGACTAGAAAGAGGGCATCTGGAAAAGGTAGAATATTTCTGAATCTCCTCAGGAATCAGTGAACATTGAGTTTGATGACCCAATGCTCACTGGTTCCTGGTGTTGTTGCTGCAGTTGTTGGACTGTGAGCATGATGGCTGTGGACGGCCTGTGGGACAGCACAGAGGTGGTGGAGATGGGCGACGTGCCGTCTCAGTTCTTTGTGGAGAAACACTCTTGGGAGGGCCTGCGTGACATCATCCACTGTAGCAGGAAATACTCGGGAATGATCGCCAACAAGGCCCCCCATGACTTCCAGTTTGTGCAGAAGACGAATGAGAACGGGCCCCACTCCCACCGGCTGTACTACCTTGGTAAGTCTAACAACCCGAGATCAGCGTTGAGTTTGTTTTTTAAAATTTCTCTTTGTTGAATTTTTTTTTCTGGTCTCAATGTAATGTGGAAAAACAGTCACTGTGTTGTGTTTTATATTTTGACTTTAGTAGAGGAATTGCATTGAGGCTTTTCTTCTACTTGTTTCCAGGAATGCCTTACGGAAGCAGAGAGAACTCATTACTCTACTCAGAAATCCCCAAGAAGGTCCGGAAGGAGGCGCTCTTAGTGTTGTCATGGAAACAAATGCTGGATCACTTCCAGGTGACTTTTTCATAAGGCTGAACAGTCTGCTCGTAAAGTCTTAATTTTGCATTATATTTGATTTTCAGAGGAATTGTGCTAATAGAGTCAATAGAACAATTACAGTAAGAATACATGTATATCACATTACTGCCTACATATTCATGTCATCAACCTTGCAACCTCCAAATTCATATAATAAAAACTATATTAAAATATAAATAATTTCTAAATCAAAATGCAGTAGAAATACAAACCTTTTCTTCCCTACATATTCATAAACAGCCAAATTCACATAAATGTCCTTGCTTATCCTCAGTACCTTTACATCCACATTCAGCAGATATAATACTAATTCACTAACACATACATTCCCACACAAACGTTCTCATCTTTTAAATCTGAGCGTTAAGAATGATCACATCTTTCATTTTCCTTTAGCCAAGATTTAGTCATGTGAACAAACTTTTTAAGTTCAGGTGTAGCGTTGTATGAAAAAGTGTTCTGACCAGATGAGGTCCTACAGTTCTGTTCTGACCTTCCTCTAGTGACTCTGTAACTGTTTTGCCTTTGTATGAATGAACGTAACGGATCAGGAGCTAACTTTATTGATACAAGTAAAAAACAATTTAAGAAAACATAAATTAGAGAAGCTTTCAAAAGTTTTGAAAGACTTCAGTGAAAACCGGAAATGTTGGAATATACCAGTAAAACCTGGTCTGCTCCTCTCTACTAATGCGAAAGAAATTAAAACTGACAAGCTGCCCAAAGAGGGAAAAGTTACAAGCAAGTAAGGTGTCAACTAAGAATGGATTCCAAAATGTGCTGTTACTCCTAAGCTGAATATTATGGGGTGTGATGCTGCAGGTGTCAGCTGTTTGCTGAACTACATCAAGCTTCTTGGTAAGAAGCAGCGAGCAGTATGACAGAAGGATGGGTTGGTTTCTGTTTCTCCTAATTATTGAAGATGACTCTGTTTGTGGAGCTATGTGGGACTTCATCTGGTGGTGTCATTTTGTTTATGACTCAGTGGTTGTGTGTGTCAGCGGCTGCGTAGCGTTTTAGGGCTCAGATGATAACAGTTATTTCTGTCGGCCTCGTCTTCATGGGAGACAGTAGTCACACCAGCTAGAAGTGACAGCTATAAAATAATTGGCTGGCTATATTTTCCATACGTATGAAGCAAACTTTCAAAGAAACAATTCAGTAGTGAACTGAAAAGGAGCTTACTTTTAGCTTCCTCCTCCGTCTCCTAGGCGACTCCGCACCAGGGGGCTTACTCTCGAGAGGAGGAGCTGTTGAGAGAGCGGAAGCGTTTGGGAGCTTTTGGGATCACGTCGTACGACTACCACGATAAGACGGGGTTGTTCCTGTTCCAGGCCAGCAACAGTCTCTTCTACTGTCAAGATGGAGGCAACAACGGCTTCATCGTGAGTACCTCGCTTCCATTCAACTGACAGAACAATTGTTACATCTGCACCATTTAGCCTCAAGCTTTCATGTCTTTCTTTTTGTTTTTTTGTTTTTTAAGTTTTAAGCGATGGGCCAACACAAAGCAGCACACAGCTCAGGGAAATAATACGTGGTTTTCAAAATCCAGTAGAAATGAAAATCCAAAAACCTTCTAAATAAAATGCAGATTAACTTCAAGACTTACTGGTATTAATAAACACAAATAACAAGAGAAAACAAAGAATGCAGTTGTCAAATGATTACTTAGTTTATTAAAAAGCAATCCAGACCAGCCTGCACATGTGCAATGAAGATATTTCCCTCTGAGCCCAACAACTGGTTGTTCCACCCTGTGCAGTGACAGAAAAGGGTTTCCAACAGCTGCGTCTATTAAATCAGTGTTTTTCAAGGTGGAGGCCACCAGAGGGCGCTGTGGGGGCTCAGAAAGTTGGAAGGTAGATGAGGAAAAGAAATGGAATCCAATACATTTGTAATATGTTGTGACATCAACACCAGATTAATAAAGTCATAATACATTACCTGATAAAAAAATGTTCCACCACAGAAAGCCTCAATGATAAGATGACTTCCTGATGGTGGAGTTCCAGAAAGATAAGACATTGTTAAAGAGACAGAGGCCCAATTTCAAGGCGTTAACTGAGGAAGTCAAAATTCTCTTAAGTCATGTTTGACATATATAGCATTTTTTTTATAACAACTGAAGTTAACATAGCTAGTAGCTTGTGCTATAACATGACATTATGTGTCTGGTAAACACACAGGACTGTCCCTTTTTTGGCTCATCCATATATTGCGGCATCCATTATTACTTTTCCAGTGTCCCTCTGAGTGATACATGCGTTCTTCTGCAGATCACTTTGGGTTGGGTTTTGACACAATTCAGTAGTTTAAATGACCTCGCAAAAAAAAAAAAAAGTCAATAAAACCTTGGACTTGAGCATCAGGACCTGCTGTGTGAACGCAGCGCAGTATGGGTTCTCTGTGTCTGCAGCATGGCTCTGATCAGTGAGTCATCAGTACTATAGAAGGAATTACCAGCAGTTTGTAAATACAGTGAACCCTCGCTATAACACGGTTCACCTTTCACAGTCTCGCTGTTGCGCGGATTTTTTGTGCAGTTTTTTTCCCACAGTGCATTCTGCATTCTGATTGGCTAGACAGTCTCTCCGCTTCCTCTCTACCTGTGTGTCAATAACGTTGTGGTTTAATACGTACACGTACGTAAAACAGCTTGCCAAATTTAAGTTTGCAAATTCTCTTGCAATTCAAGTTTCTCTAAAACCCATAATGTGGACAAAACGTTCTGCACAGACAAAGGCTCTTGCAGTCGGGCCCAAAAGACAGAGGAAGTTGCTAACTATCGCAGAAAAAGTTCAACTTCTGGACATGCTACTCAAACATAATCAATGGTGGCATGTCGGTTTATAAGAATCTTTTAGTCTAGAAGAAAAAAGAGCGACAACAACAACCTATAACTATGTTCTCTTGAAAACACACACCTGCACCGCAGGCTTTAGAAGAAAAAAACGCTACAGAGTGGAGTCAGGATGCAGCGGCTCAGTCAGAAGAGCAGTGAAATACAAGTGAGTCACTATTTGTCCTGCTGTACTTTGTATTTTTTTCAGAATCATTTTTCATTTTCTCTGGTTCTAATCCAGTGTCTCAGGTCGCGGTGGGACGGTACTGATCTATGCAATTTGAAGCCTTCATTTCGTTTTAATGATTAAAATTATTACTTTACAATAAAGTAGTTAGTTGTTAAAAAACAAAACAAAATGTTTATACAGTACTTTTATTTGTTAAACAAATGCTTGGACCTGTAAAAAGGTTTTGTTCTTTGGTTTCAATGTACTATGGAGTATTTCATTGTATAATAATTGTAAAAAAAATAAAGGTTACTACTTCACCGATTTCACCTATTACAATTTTTTTTTGGAACGTCACCTCATGAAAAACGAGGGTTCACTGTACTAATAAGTAAGCAATATTGCTAAGTCATCCACTGTGAAAGGGCCTGTTGGCTCAAAGTGCTTATCTGTTTCAGCAGTCTGCCCCAGTAAAACCAGTGGAGATAAAGAGCCAGTGCTCAGGCACCCGCATGGACCCCAATATCTGCCCCG
The DNA here is from genome assembly GCA_010277075.1 of Poeciliopsis retropinna. NCBI lineage: Eukaryota > Metazoa > Chordata > Actinopteri > Cyprinodontiformes > Poeciliidae > Poeciliopsis > Poeciliopsis retropinna. Next base: position 9,876,826 of record VMRM01000021.1, read on the forward strand.
GACACCCAGATTTTATAGCCTTCATTAACAACAACGACCTGTGGATAGCCAACATCAAGACGGGAGAGGAGCGCAGGCTGACATACTGCCACAAAGGTTTGAGACTTTTCTGTCTGATCGTTGGGTTCATGTGCTTCAAGTGACAATCACAAAGATTGACACAACATGCACTTGCTGTTCTCTGTTTGTTTGTTCGTAAGGAAGAAAGATGGACAGTTTTTAACTCAAATTGTGGCAAAGAAAGAAACAATAGCATGATGAAATAGAGATTATCTTAGCTTTATTTACTTTAGAATTAAAAGTTACTTTCAACAAAACAGTTTCCACTGAACTGGATGCGCTCCCGTTTGTAATTCCTGCCTCGTCTCCCAGGGCTGGACAACGTCAAAGAGGACCCCAGGTCTGCAGGTGTAGCAACGTTCGTCATCCAGGAGGAGTTTGACCGTTTCACTGGTTACTGGTGGAGTCCATCTGCAGCAGCAGGTCAGCGCTGAGCCCTCAGCCAGTCTGCGAAGCTGTGTCAGGTTCTCTTCACAATGGTTTCTGCTTTGTTTGTTCCTGTAGATCCTGATGGAGGGAAAATGTTGTACCTTCTGTATGAGGAGGTGGATGAGACCGAAGTAGAAATTATTCACGTTCCGTCTCCGGCCCTGGAGGAGAGGAAAGCAGATGCGTACCGATATCCTCGCACAGGTCAATCCCGGCCTTTGTGTGTGTGTGTTTCTTTTTCTTTTTTTTTTTTTTTTATTTGAAATCATTTAATGTTCAAATATTAAACGTGTGTCTATCCATGTGCACAGGTAGTAAAAATCCCCAGGCTACTCTAAAACTGGCAGAGATCAGGATGGACCATCAAGGAAAAGTAGGTTACTTTTCATCTGTTCATGTTGGAATTCATCTGATTGAATATTTAATTTTACAAATATGTGTCTGTGTGTGGGTGGATGGGTGTGCTTCAGATTATTAGCACACAAGATAAAGAACTGGTCGTCCCATTTAGCACCTTGTTTCCTGGAACAGAATACATTGCCAGAGCAGGATGGACAATAGACGGAAAATAGTAAGTGGAACTGAAAAGGTTTTGGTGTGTCTTTTCTTCTGTCTCTTCTCTATATGATGCCGAGAAAGGAAGTAAAGTGTTTGTGTCTGAGTCCTATACCAATGTACCGTGCTTTGCAAAACTATTTACAGTTAACACTCTCTACAGCAGAGCTAACAGAAACTGTGGCTGATTTTCAGATCTTTGTGTGGGTAGATCAGATCGGTGGGTAATATCAGTTTCACATGTATCGGTCGATCACCAGTCATCCAAAATTATGGAACTCATTGTCGATTTATTGGGGCACCGATAATGAAGAATTTACTTTATACTGACTTTAGTTGTGTTTTAAGATGTTTTCTTTAAAGCTGCAATATGTAACTATTATTATTTTTTTTAAATCAATCCCTCCATCCATCCATTTTCTTACACCCGTATCCCATTGGGGGTGCTGGTGCCTATATCCAGCTGTCAACTATCACTATGATAATACAGATTATTTACAATTTTGTACTATACCATGACAACATAGTGACAGTTTCAACAAATGTATACAAAAAAAATGCTAAAAGTTTCATCTTGCAGCCTTAAGAGTTTCTCCCAGTATAAAAATTGAGCTATGTTTGGTGCCAGTGGGTGGGCGGTGCTGCTGGACCGCAGCCAGAGGAAGCTGCAGCTTGTTCTGCTGCCTCCAGCGCTCTTCATCCCCGTCACAGAAGACTCCACCCTGAGGCAGGACAGTCTGGAGGCTGTGCCCAGCTGCACTCAGCCGTACATCATCTATGAGGAGGCCACCGACGTCTGGATAAATGTGAAAACATTTTTCTATGCTGCTCGATTGACATAATTGGAGTCATTTCATAGTTTTAAACAGTTTTGTCTTTATTTTTGCAGGTTCATGATATATTCTATCCTTTTATTCAAACAACAGAAGATGAGTTTACTTTCATTTGGGTAAATGAGTCTAAAACAGGCTTCAGCCACCTCTATAAAATCACCTCACTGTTACAGCCAGGCTACCACCACTGGACAGAGGAATACCAGCATGTGGAGGGTGAGAAAAAAATGTTTCTGCATTACTCAAAAATAGATCAGCACAAAAACATAGTCGGTGTTTGCTCTGCAGTTGTGTCAACAGATTCTTTTTATTTTTTACAGGAAATTTTAAATGTGCAATCAAGGAGGAGGTTACGTTGACCAGCGGAGAATGGGAAGTGCTGTCCAGACATGGTTCAAAGGTAAACGCTTCAGGAAAAGCTGTGTAGATGCTTCTGGGAGTCTGACGTCTTGATTTGAACATATAATCAGAAACGCAACACTCTATTTGAAGGGGTATTCATAAGACTGACATGACACTGTCATAAACATGACATAACAGTCATGAACATGAAGGAGTGTGAATGTTTATGACTGAAGGTGAATTTTAATGCAAAGTTGCATTAAAAGTCCATTAAAAGCGTAAACTTTCCATTAAAAGTGTCATTATTTACCAAATGACCTTCATGACAACAGACATGAAGGTCCAGCAGCATGCGGTCCTGAAGAACTCATGCTGCTGCTCACTCTGGCCCAGCTGGACCTCATTAACGACGACATCAGCACTCTTCCAGCCTCTCTGAGTGCAAAGAAGTCTTCATAAAGACTTCTTGGTGTTCATAACAGGTGTTATGTATGACAGTGTCATATCTGTCTTGTATGTTAAAATCACCAAGTCCAGTCAAGTTCATTTGTCTTGTACATTTCAGCAACAAGGCAGTTCAAAGTGCTTTACATCAGAAAAACACAAAAATCAACAATTGAAACGTAAGTTTCAAAGTGCCGTCATTACATGTCATCATGTTGGTTAGTGTTTCTTTTATTATGGTATAAAAGTAACTCCTAAACAAGTAGTTTAGAGATAAGAACCTAATATTTGTGGGGTTCTTCTGGATGATTATATGTTTTGTGAGTGCCTCACATTGGGTGTCTCTTCATTCTCTTTACCTTTTCTAGCTTCCTGCTTTTTCCTGCTGCTGTAAACTTTCTCTCCTTGTTCTCTTATTAGATTTGGGTGAATGAAGGAACCAAGCTGGTATATTTCCAGGCCACCAGGGACACGCCGTTGGAGCACCACCTGTATGTGGTCAGCTATGAGTCTCCGGGCGATGTGGTCAGACTAACCAAGCCTGGATTCTCTCACTGCTGCTCTGTTAGTCAGGTACTCTATATTTTTGCTCCGTCTTCCACTCCATATCGACCAGCCTTCTCATTACTAAAGTTGCTGCCTCTCTGACATTTCCCTCTCCCCTTTCAGAACTTTGACTTTTTCGTGAGCCACTACAGTAATGTGAGCACACCTCCATGTGTTCACTTGTACAAGCTGACCAGTTTAGAAGATGACCCCCTGCAAGTGGTTCCAGAGTTCTGGGCCAGCTTAATGGAGCCACCAGGTACAGAACAGCAGCATAGCTAAAGCAAACCAGATCCGTTCACCAGCTTCCAAGCATTCATTGTTGTAGAAGAAATGAGCCAATGAGCTTCAGAATTATGTCACTAGGTTAGATTTTGACATCAGCATGGGTTGCTAGTGTTACCCAAACTTCAGTGAGATTTTCATGTTAAAAGAAATGCCGCTGTTATTAGGATTGTCCTAATTGGGATGCTCCTTCCCTGCTTTGCGTTGCTTTCCAGGTTGCCCCGGAGATTACAACCCACCTGAGATTTTTGACTTTCCTGGGAAGTCGGGCTTCCAGCTGTATGGGATGGTGTACAAACCTCACAACCTGCAGCCCGGCAGGAAACACCCAACTGTTCTGTTTGTGTACGGTGGCCCTCAGGTTTGTTGGTGCGATCACTTTAAGAGGACTAAGAAAATGGGGAATTCATTTCCAAAATGTCTGTGATTGGGTGTGTTCAGGTGCAGCTGGTCAACAACTCTTTCAAGGGGATGAAGTACCTCCGTCTCAACACACTGGCTTCTCTCGGCTACGCTGTGGTAGTCATTGATGGGAGGGGTTCCTGTCAGAGGGGCCTGGAATTTGAGGGAGCTCTGAAAAACAAAATGGTAGACCAATATGCTGACATCAAGCTTGAATATAAATGCAACTGTTTGAACTGAAAACAAAACTGCAATAAACGACTCAACCTGAACTGTCCAGGGTCAGGTGGAGATAGAGGACCAGGTGGAGGGTCTGCAGTACGTGGCCGAGAAGTTTAACTTTGTGGACCTGAGTCGTGTTGCCATTCATGGCTGGTCGTATGGCGGCTTCCTCTCTCTGATGGGCCTCATCCAGCGACCCAACATCTTCAAGGTTAGCAGGTCTTGTTCCTGAAAGAGTTTCTGTTTTGATGATAGCACTGTTACTTCTGTCTCTTAGTGCTAATTGTTGAAACCATATTTTAGTTTTCATAACCACTGCAATTTGTAACATTTTGTCATGTTACAACCACAAACTTTAAAGTATTTATTGTGATTTTATATTGTATTCTATATACATTGTGGCTGCAACAAATAATTATTTTAGTAATCAAGTATTTTACCAATTATTATTACATTGTATAAAATCTTGGCTCCATTCTGCTGATTTTTTTGTTTATTTCTTTTTAATTTAGCCATTTCAACCTATTTCATACAATGTTAGAAATGGACAATCAAGTAATTATGTCATGTCAAGCATGACTTAAAAGAAATTAGACTTTGTACTTTGGGCTCTGTGGTGGCGGTCAACCCACGTACAGAGGTCTCAGTCCCAACGCGGGTTCGAATCCCAGCTCCATGACCTTTGCCGCATGTCTCCATTAACCAGGTTCCTGTCTGTCCACTATCAAATAAAAATAAAGACTATTTCAGCTGATAGAATCTTTAAAAAGTAATAATCAGACTTTGCAATTTAGCGTCTTGAATTGGACCTCTTTCTCTTTACGAAGCTCCTGCTCTGTCCGATACCTGCCTTTAGGAAGTCATCACATCAACATTCCTCTATTAAGCATTTTCAAATGTTAAGTGGAGCAAAACACTGAGAAATAGTTCATATAATAAAATCAACAGATCCACAGTTCCACCTGGTGTTTACTAATTGTTGATTCAAAGAAGAAGAAAAAAAATATCTTTAATGTAAATGTATTTTTTGTACGTTTTTGACTTTCAGTTCTGTGTATGTTCTTCTGGCCTTTTTTGAGTCAGTATCCTCCAGGTAATGTGGACTTGATTACTAAATTAGCTGATGGTTAACTCCCACGTTTGTATTGAAGCTGCTCTCTCCAACCACATGGTGTCAGTGTTGAGCAGTAAATAATCATCAGCTTGAATTAGAGAATTGCCAATAGTTCTTTTCTAAGCTCATTTTCAGATCTGAAGATGAGTTTGTAAATGTGGACTTAAAGCTATGAGCCCAGTTTCTCTTCCCAAAGATGTTCTGTTAACCCACACAGCTGATTTCAAGACATTTTCCGAACTAAACAAGCGATTGATGTTAGATTCCTTTGCGTTTTGCTGCAGTTGGCTATTGCTGGCGCCCCGGTGACCGTGTGGATGGCCTACGACACAGGCTACACAGAGCGCTACATGGATGTGCCTGAGAACAACCAGCAGGGTTATGAGGAGGGCTCAGTGGCTCTGCATGTGGACAAGCTGCCTAGCGAGTCAGTACACAGCACACACCCTCTGCCTGCCCCGACTTAACTCAGAGATGTTCGACATAATTGTTCCTGACTGCAGGTTGCTTATTTTGAGATGTGATTTATGCTTTTAAAATACATTTTAAACTGTAGAACATTTACCTTCTCCTAGATCTCTGTCTGCACTCCAGATTATTTTAGAGTCAAAAGAGCTGAAAATATCAAACGAAGCCATTAGCAGCTTGAAGTGCAGGATTTTGAAATTATTTTTATTGAATTATTTCACCAGTTAGCTACAGTAGAAATCTGTCATATTAGAGACAAACCAGAATAGAACAGAATGTTTTTTTACTTGGAGCTTGAAGGAGTGTGATCTGACAGGCAACATGTTGGAGCGCTGCTCTCTAATTTTAAAGTCAGAGTGAAGTATCTGAGCTGTTTTGAGACATCTCTATGAGTCCCTTAGGACCCAACAACCAGCGTGCCCTGTGGAACCTGTTCATCTTAACCTGCTCTTCCTCACAGGCCCAACCGTTTGCTGATCCTCCACGGCTTTTTAGATGAGAATGTGCACTTTTTCCACACCAACTTCCTGGTGTCCCAGATAATCCGAGCTGGGAAGCCCTACCAGCTTCAGGTAGGTGTCATGTGTTGGTTTATGTCACTGTAGCTTACAGCAAATGAAAATCCAGAATATTGTTTGTCAATATTTACCTCAGTTGACCAAATTCTTCACGACATCACACGTAGATAAATGCTAAAGCAAAAACTAAAATTAAGTTTGGTAAAAATAATAATAAAACTATAAAATTGGCAGAAAATCCCAAAAAACCAATGCAGTGAACCCTCGTTTTTCATGGGGTGACATTCCAAAAAGAACCTGTGATAGGTGAAATTCATGAAGTAGTAATCTTTTTTTTTTTTTTTTTTTTTCTTTTTTTACAATTATTATACAATGAAATACTCCATAGTACATTGATACCAAAGAACAAAACTGTTTTACAGGCCCAAGCATTTGTTTAACAAATAAAAGTACTGTATAAACATTTTGTTTTGTTTTTTACAACTAACTACTTTATTGTAAAGTAATAATTTTAATCATTAAAACGAAATGAAGGCTTCAAATTGCGTAGATCAGTACCGTCCCACCGCGACCCGAGACACTGGATTAGAACCAGAGAAAATGAAAAATGATTCTGAAAAAAATACAAAGTACAGCAGGACAAATAGTGACTCACGTGTATTTCATTGCTCTTCTGACTGAGCCGCTGCATCCTGACTCCACTCTGTAGCGTTCTTTTCTTCTAAAGCCTGCAGTGCAGGTGTGTGTTTTCAAGAGAACATAGTTATAGATTGTTGTTGTTGCTCTTTTTTCTTCTAGACTAAAAGATTCTTATAAACCGACATGCCACCATCGATTATGTTTGAGTAGCATGTCCAGAAGTTGAACTTTTTCTGCGATAGTTAGCAACTTCCTCTGTCTTTTGGGCCCGACTGCAAGAGCCTTTGTCTGTGCAGAACGTTTTGTCCACATTATGGGTTTTAGAGAAACTTGAATTGCAAGAGAATTTGCAAACTTAAATTTGGCAAGCTGTTTTATTAAACCACAACGTTATTGACACACAGGTAGAGAGGAAGCGGAGAGACTGTCTAGCCAATCAGAATGCAGAATGCACTGTGGAAAAAAAACTGCACAAAAAATCCGTGAAGCAGCGAGACTGTGAAAGGTGAACCGTGTTATAGCGAGGGTTCACTGTATTGCAACAACTTGGTTTTTGTTCTCATTACAGAGATTTTTGTTATTTAAAACAACTTTAAATCACATCTCATTGGCTGATTTCTAAACTCATCCTGCTTTTCCACATGATTGGTGTCAGAGGTCATCTCTCTGCATTGTTTTGTCTTGTCTTCATTCCTTAACAAAGTGAACACTACATGAGACAGATGAGAGGGGATTTCAAAGGTCCACTGTTATGCTTCCTTAAAGAAGCAAGGATACATCAGTGGCCTACACAAAACATGTTCATTACATTTAATACATAAAATCATTGTCAGATATTGAGATTTCACCCAATCAGTTCTGTCTGTGTTGAACCCATTAAGGAATGTGATGTCTTAGTGCTACATCACCATTATGTGAATGAGCTGCTGCTGGCCAGACCACTGAACTGTAATACTTGTGCGTCAGAAATCATTTTTTTCTGTCATATTTAGGGCTCTAAATGCAAACACACGTGATTTATCTGAATATTTTAACATGTTAATATTGCATAACATAGATTAATCAAACTACCTATTATGACCTAAAAGCCTCTCTCCCACTGAGGGTTACCCCGTTCACAGCAATGCATTATGGGACAAATGCACTGTGAGTGACAAACGACAGCAAACATTTTTCAACTTTCTTGTGTTGCGTCACCAGCCTGCATGTTCACATCTACATGTAGTAGCTCTCCATTTCTCATGCAGGAGTTATGGTGGTCACTCAGCTGCATGAGAACCAGAGACTGTCGCTTTGTCACACAAGTTCCATAGAGAACGATTAGAGAGGAATGTTTCTAAATGAACATTTAAAACATGACTTCCTTTAAACATTCATGATATAAAAACCTGGAAAACTGAGAATCTTCAGACATGTTTTTGTTTGAGATGATAAAACATTTTTTTAAAAATGTGCATACAGCAGCAGTTTGATGAGGGCTTTATGGGCAGTTGCCCAGGGTGCCATCAGGAAGGGGTGAAGGACCCAGGAAATAAATCTTATCTGTCAGTCTTAACATGTTTTCTACTGCTTGTATCTATGTGTGATGAAGTAAGTTTCCATTAGTTGCTGTTGAAAACTCACAGACTACATTATCTGCTTTCTGCTACAAAAAAAGAAATCAGACAATTTCTTGCATTTTAATTGGTTGGCGAGCAGCAGGAGGAGGGGCTTAGCCAGTGCACCATTCCTGTAAGAAGCACAACTGTTTGCATATTTATATTTCAGGGTTATAAAGTTAAATATAGTTGTGATTAATCACAGTGCCAGAGTGCAATTAATCTGATTACATTTTTAAAATACTAGTAATATTCAAACTTTCTGATGAACTGAACTTGTATTTATGTCTTGTATTTGTTTAATAAATGCAGCTGTGCTTTGCTGCATCTGTGTCGCCGAGATGAAATTCTCTCTGATGTGTTTCTCGTCGCTCTGCTTCATTATTGCAGGTCTACCCCAACGAGCGGCACAGCATCCGCTGCCCTGAGTCTGGGGAGCACTACGAGATTATGCTGCTGCACTTTCTACAACAATACCTCTAAAGCCAGACTGTGGGCCTCCAGATCACCCTGTCTTTATTCTCTGTGTCCTCCTGTTGCCAGTTTGTCACCCAGGAGCAGCAGCCATGTTTCTCATGTCGTTTCACTCTGCAGCTCTACTGTTTTTCGCCCCCGTCCTCCTGTGCCAGTAGGACTGAGCGTCTAGTCCAGCCTAGAAGCAGAACAACAATCAGCAGTTTGCGTCACACTAAGTCACGTTTTCCCAGCCCAATGTGGTTTTCTTTCCCCTCCCTCCAACCTGCTCAGCAGTAGGAAGTGGGACGCAAACGGAATCTCTACACGTATATACTGGCATGAACTGTCACACTGCACATACACACATCCCACTTCCTTTTCCACACACACACACACACACACACATTTTGACTAAGGAACATGCAGTCTGAATGACACCAGAGAAAGGAAGATCAATGCTCTTCCTGTGTCCACCTGTTTTAACTATTTGTTGTTTAGAATAAAATATTTTTATGAATTTTTATTCCTTTTTTTTTTTTCTAACTGCCGACTGATGGAAGCTACCTTGTCGATACTTTGTGTCTCCTCTCACATTATGTTGCTAAAGATGTTTGCTTGCCTTCTCTATATATAATTTATATTTGCCAAAAGTACCTCTTGACTCTTGATCATGCTGGTATTTTTATTTTTTCTTTTCTTTTTTTTTTTTTACTGCAATAAAGACAACTGGAGGGGGAGCAGCGGAGTCTTACAGCAGCTTTGTACCACCTGAAATCCAGTTTGTACATGACGATGAATAAATGAATGAATGGGTCACATGCTCTCTGGTTGTGTGCTCTGGTTCAGATGGTGGCTGGGCAGGAAGAGACCTGCAAGTTCTTTGGAAACCAGTTGCTGGGTTTTTCTGTGTATCAGCACACAGAAAAAATCATCTAAACTACCAGATTCTACAGTGATTTAAAATCGAATGGTGAGATCGTACAGCTTCATGATTTAGCTTGGCTTAAAAGAAACGGGACAAATAAGTTCACCCATGTTTTAGTGGTTCTTAGAATGACCTTTAGGAGCGACACTTGTCTCTGAGATTAATGAGGAGAAATGCTTACACATTTGTTTTTGCAACAAAGTGAGCTTTGCGGTCTCCCCGCAGAATTGATCTGAGATCTGGAGTTTGGATCATTTAGGGACTCTGTTTGTTTTTTTTGCCATTTTGTTTTAGTTTTCTTAGTGTGATTGGGATCATTGTCCTGCCCAGGATGATGATTAACAAATGTTATTGAAAGGACGATTTATTTCAGAAACTTTCACCAAGTCAAATACATTATATAAATTTACTACACAGCCGGCTCTTTCAAATACAGTTTTACGTTTTTATATAATTTTGTATAAAATTTTGTATTTCCAATACAAATCTTTGCAGTTACAATTTTACAACAAATCGTATAATTTCTGTACAAAGTACAAAAAATAAAATATCACCACCCTTATTAAATTGTGAATTCCCAGCATTTGAACCAAATATTTGAAATGAGTGAACTTTCCCAATCTGCTCTGGCAGCAGGAAGTAGGCTAAAGAAACATTGTGTCCCTCCATGAAGAAATGCAACAACAGATGAGAAACAAAGTCACAGACATTTATCAGACAGGAAAAGGTTACACAGGCTTTTGGACTCTTCACCACTGAATGTCATCACAGAGAAAACATGGACCTGTAACCAACCCAACCAGAAGTAGCCTTCCTATTCCTAGAGAAAACAGACAACTCATCCAGAGAAACAAAGCTGAAGTTTCTGAGTGCAGATTCGGGAAATGGCTAAAGGGCAATTCCAGCTAATTCTTTTACTACTACAAATTGTTTTTCACAATAAAGATATGGTGTGTCAGGGAGAAAAAGTCCAAACAAATCCAGGGAAAAAGTCCAAACAAAACTGGCAGTTAACTGCTAAGCTAACTGCCAGTTATCAGGATTCAGGACAGAACTGAATCCTGATAACTCTGGATTCATAATCTCTTTGGAGATTTCGATCATGACACTGAAATCTCCAAAGAGATGCTAACTGCCATTGTGTTGTTGCAAAGCTGCTATACATGGATTTTGAAGTGATCCGTTGGGCCCTCCAACCTTAAGATGGAGCCCTGATCCGCATCCAGGCTGGGTGCTGGCTTCTTTGGATGAGCGGTGACACAGGTTGATCCTGTGACCTGGAGGATCACAGCGGATGAAGCAAATGAACTAAGCCGGGCAAAGAAGTGCAAAGTGTAGCGCAGAAAATTAAAGCTGACACCTTAAAGCTTTAGTTTGCTTCCAGGTAAAAAAAAACAAAACATGCAGCCGTGATCCTTAACACGCAAGACACCTGCCAGGTGAGGCTGAGTGACATGCAAGCATATTTTAAAGAAAAAAAAGATGATACAGCATAAAATGTGAGAAAATCTAATCCTGTCGGTACTCTGACAAAATTGTTAATTATTTTGATGTCAAATAAAAACAATCCAAAACAAGAGAATGAAACAGCCAATCATTCATATTTGTGGTCTTGATAATATGTTAACAGCCTCCTATTGATTATAGAATAAATCAGTTGGCTGTTTGATGCTTCTGGCCATTTATTGTATTGATGTTACATAAATTGATAAGGGCAGGTTTAGCTGAACCACAGGTACAGAGTTAGGCACATGGAAGTGTTTGTTTCCTTTATGTCTGGTCTTCCAGTGGTTAGCAGGACTGTGGTCATTTTTTTCCTGGGATGTGTGTGTGTGTGTGTGTGGCCTATTTGTATTTGATACAGTGTAAGGCCCATGTGAGGACCCACTAGTTCTTATGGGTTTGGTGGTTTAGGACTGAGATGTTTGGTTTACGGTAAGTGTCAGAGTTAGAAATGAATAAAAAATGAATAGAAGTCAATGGAACACTCCTGTGAAGATAGACAAACCTACTGTGTGCGTGCGTTTGTAGGTGTATATATGTATAATGTGCGCGCGTGTGTTGGTGTGTGTTTGTGTGTGTTTGGATCAACAATGAGCAGGTTAACAGCCTCCATGTTGTTTCTGAAAAAATTGACAACTTTATAATTTTTACAATTCTTGAATTTTTTACATATGTATTCTTAAAAATCACGAATATATTTATAGAATTTACCTAACTTAATTTGGGCCTACAAGTTTTATGTGAAGTACAACTTTTGCAAAACACGCATTCATTGAAAACAAAATGAATTCAAATCAAGGCCCTGGATGATTTCTCCAGAAAGCTCTTTCTAAAATCTGGCCCAGCAGTTCAATAAAATTCACAAATCTGGAGATTTGTTTAACTTGAACTTTTAAACAATGACTTATGCAAAACTTTTTGTGGTTCCCAATGACTTTCAACATGATGATTTTGGCCCATGTGCCAAAACATTTGGACACCGCTGGGTTAGATAGATGAATAACAACCCAAACCCACCACAGCTCATGTCTGTCACACATTGTGAGATGTTGGAACGGCCCTATGACTGGGCATCGTGAATATCATCATGGTGTTGACAGAGATGAATATTGAATGAATACCCAAAACAAAATTTGTTTCAATCAGTTTTATTGGCTCAATGTGGCCAAAATAGTCATTTTTCTTCTACTCGCCCTTCTCACCCCACCCCCCAAAAAATACCTCAATATAAATTACAGACAGAAAGCAGCACATAACAGACATGTGGTTTTTAAATAAGAAAAATATATTTAAACATCAGAAACTTTGAAGTCAACTGGCAAAGATCAGAAACAGATACTTTACTAAAAAACAGACATTTTTCAAATATGTACAAAACAATGCCATTTGCTGAAGAACTAGTCAATATGACTAAACATCAAACCCTCCAGAGGAAAAAAAAAATCAGTGAAGAAGACTTTCAGTCGATTCTGACTATAGAACATGTAGTATGTGTTAAGAAAGGCAGGAAAGGTGAGTAATATCGATGCTGATGTAGCGTAAAGCTAGTTGACAACAGTTCACCCCGTTACCAAACTCCAGCCTCATCATGCTGAAATCTGCTGTTTATGTTTTAGATGGTTATTTGGTCCACAGCTTGTGGTTTTAAGAGCTTGCTGACTCACCCTGTCACTAGTGTAAATGCCCTGCACAAAAACAGCAGATCTACACCTGATGCTAATTACCAAACCTCAGCACGAAGCCTCATCATCCCCAGTGAGGCGTCCGAGCTTGTTGGAAAAATGCGTGATGACTCCCAGCCCAGTCCACAGGCGGAGACTTGCTCACGTTTACAGAATGAAACCTCATCGGGAAAACATATTAGAGAATTTTTCCACTGCACATTTGGCTTTGGACTCAGTTATTGGCTGTGGCTTCACATAGCAATAAGGAATCTGTCTTTTCACACAACAAACCACAGAAAACTCTTTTCTTCTGACTTTGTCCTTCTACTTTCAGGACTGTGGCTCTGGTGTCAGGTTCCCCCCTCACAAAGAAAAAAAAACCCAAGAGTTGGGCGTGTCTACCACAAAAACCAGCGACGAATAAAGAATGGACAGTCAAGACTCTGCTTCTTTCTCCCGCTTTGTCTCTCTCTGCTCTTTAAGACTTGTTGATGGCAGAGGGGGCAATCATCATTATGCTTGCCTTCAGGGGGTAGTAGCGCCCCCTCCACGTCTTCCAGAAGATGCCTTGCTTCCTTTGGTGTCTCTGTTTGGGAGGAGGGCTCTGGAAATATCTCCCGTTTAGGTTGGAGCGACCGCAGTTGCTGAACCACCAACCACCTTCAAAAACAGAGTCAGCTTAATTAGCATGCTTCAGGCTTGCCAAAGTCGATGTGACAGGATAGTGTGCCAGTACTTACCAGAGAGGTGTTTGGCACAGTTAATGTCACCCTTAAGGTCATTGTCTTGGTCCTGGGTTGAGAACGGCAGAGCGAGAGCTGAGTCGGTGGTCAGGGAACTCTCCAGCGTATCGGTGGTACCAGGTTCCTGAATCAGGAGTGAGTAGTTGGTCTCTTTTCCACCAAGTACGAACGAGAAGCTGACAGATGCCGAGTCATCCCCCCAGTCTGAGAATTTGATGTTGAGGGTATAGCTGCCGTCTTTGGCGATGGCATGGATGTTTTCCAAGCCCAACCAGAACTCTCCTGAACAAGAACAGAAAACAAAACTTAATCCAAAACAACCCAAAGCTCAAGATCCTGGCATCTGTTATTGTCTTATCTTCCCACATCTTTCAATGACTTCATTCTTATTGCCAGGAGCAACTGAAGGCCTACAGAGGAACTGAAAGGCAACCGTCCTGACCCCCCACTGACCAGCTAACACCGGATATAGTGAAAGTGGATAAAACCCCAGAGAGTATTTACCATTCAGGCTGCCAAAGCCTCTTTCGTAAGCCTGCCACAGCTGGTCAAAGTCCACGGAGCCATCTTGGCGTCTTTGGATGACTGTCCATCCACCATCTGGGCAGAGAACCGTAGAGAAGTTGATCAAACAAATGCTACATCAGCCAGGAGACAGACTTAGCACTCAGAGGAAGTTCTGCTGCGCTCACCAGCTGTCATCTCACAGAAGACGTCGAAGGGCTCAGAGTCAGTTGGTTGGATGGGGTAGACCCCGCTGGTGGTCTGTCCTCTTAGGAACAGTTCATGACAGTCTGTGGCCATTTCTGGAACAGCAGAGAGGGAGAAATCCAACAAAGAGCATGGTTAAACGTGGAGGGATGTTGGTGAAACCTATCTTGTTAGAGCCTGGGCTGTCTGGTATGCCATTAGATTTGTCTCTGGTTATGTGAAAGATTCCAACAAAATGCAAAACTGGACTGTTTGACAAGTTTGATATTGCCTTGTTGTTTAGTCTCAGGCTTCTTCCAGGTTATCACCTCAGAGGGTGACCTGTGCAGGATATCTTGACCTAACACATGAGCTTGCTGTTACAGTTTCTCCGGGAATGCTGACAAAGCTCAACACGTTTAGCTGTTGCAAGCTCTACTCCCGCTGAGAAACCACAGAAAATCGGCATAAACTGAAAGTTTTTTTAAGTCATCTGAGTTCCAGAACTTGAACAAGTCACAAAATTAGCCCTACTCCCTGTTCGAATGAATTTGATTAGTTTCCTCTGCTGATCTTTTAGAAATAGGTCAGTCTGTAAAGAAACCCTCAGCTGTTTGCAAATAAAACTAATCGTTCCAAGTCAGCAAAGCACAGCTTATCGCACTAAGTCTGGAGATACAAACTTGCGCCAGATAAAGCCATTAAAAACAAGAGTGTGTCTCTGTTGTAAACATGCCCTTTCGCCCAGTTCCCAAGCAGAATTCCCCTCTTTTACAGCTGCCTGGCCTTGCAAGCTATAGGGTTACACACCATTCATCCTTTACATTCCTCATCCTCCCCCCGTCCCCTTGTCTGCGACCTGTCACACCTCCCTCACGTGCGCAGCGGCTAGGTGGTGACGTAGATGCGCATGGCTGCTGCATGCCTGGGGAGTGATCAGATGGTAGGTTTTGAGGGGGGTGGGGATGTTTCCTTACGGGAGAAAGGCATCTAGAAACGAGGGTCGGGGGAGAGTCTGGAGCTGCAAGCTCTCATTTGCCTCAGGAGGCAACAGCTTGCCAATCCTCAAATGGCACCGGGTAGGAAAATGTGGTATATATTAATAAATTCTAGGAAAGGTGAAAAATCATGCATGTGATCGGTGGAATGTTGCCTAGCCGATAATAGACCTCTGACCTCTACTCTAAAGGAACAAACTCTGGGGGGCTGCTGCCTGGCTGTGGGTCGGGGGATCTCCTGAACTTTGGCACATTTCCAAAGGAAACGGCAGAGTTTTCCCTCTGTTCAGGGTGCGTAGGGGTTTAGGGGGTGCGGATGTAGGGGAAAGGTTGCTCACTCATGAGGAACATCCAAAACATTTGTTTTTGAGCCTGATGCCATAAAAAGTGGGAGGAGTCAAGTGTCTTCCAAACAATGTGGAGGTTCACAGATAAATGTAGACAACCTTCCCCCAGTTTTCATCCTTGTTCCTTGGCTCAGAGGGAGGGGTTATCAGTAAAACCAGAGCGTTGGAGATAGAGGCGGTCTCCCAGGCTCTGAGAAATCCACTAAAGCTGTTTGACCCTGACAGAATACTCTTTGAGACGCTGAACTTTCTCCCAGCTGGAACTCTGCCAGGAAAACTTGTCCATTTTTTTCCCCCCTCATTCGCAAAGCACTGCTGATGTCAGAGTGTTGTGGTATTAATGGGATCTGTGGCAGACCTCCTATCACCTTTCACCTAATTCACATCTAGAAGCAGTTCAAAGTTCAGTTTTGACTTTAAGTCAAGTTTTGCAGCTCCCTAATCTAATCTCATCCTACAAACAAAAAAATTATAAAAATAATGCATGTATATCAAATCTGTTTGCTTTAGAGAGGAATGTGTGTCATTAAACTGAGCACACAGAATGATTCACCAACAGATCCCCTAATATCACCATTATTTGATCTATGATGATCTATTTTAACCCTCATGTGATCCTAATATTCTGTTTACTGCTCTCACCCTCCCTAACAAAATCCCTCAAATAAAGCAAATTAATTTAATTTTAAATCCAAAATCTATTTTGCATGATGAAACAATCTGATATTTATCGATTCAACTCAATTTAATACATTTTTTTTCATGTATTTTTGTTTTGTTATACAAAAATACATTATTTACACAAAAAGACGATTACACACTTGTTTTCTTTTGACCATAAATCAAGTGTTGTAGCCGTTATCTTTTACACAGTAAATGTTTATTATTGTAATTATATAAATGTAAAGTTATTACTTCTGAATTAATTATACTGAACGGGAAACAAGTCGACATGCTGAGCATCCTCGAAAACATGATGAAGAACATCTTCTGCTCAACATCAGGTGTTGAACTTATAAGATGTTCTTATGTTGAACATCTTTAACATAAGCTGAAGGTCATCCTATCCTTCCTATCCATCCTACCTTGAAGTTATGATGAAGAACATCCCGAGAAAATCTTGAATATCTTGAAGATGTTCTTCACCATATGAAGACGCTCCTACTCTGAACATCTTCAGAACAAGAATTTGTTCAACATAAGATGTTTGACTTCTTATGCTGAAGATCCCATGTAGGACAGTATAAGTGAATGTACAACATAGCACCTGTTGGGCAGTGAAACGTCTACTCATGGCGTCACCAAGGAACCATCTAGGGATACTCAGATTTAGCATATCTTCAGATCCTCTACACCTTATTTTTATTATGTCTGAGATTGTTTTCTGTTGTGTTTGGGAGCTTGATGTGATGTGAGGGGTGAGCTGCAGATGGAGAGTGCAGGTCAAATGCAAGTTCAGTTTGTATATCAATCCAGTTTCTTTGATATGTGTGTAGGCGTGTAGGCGTGTGTGTGAGGGTTGCACACACACATATATGTGTGTATATATGAGTGTATAATCACACAATAGTCTTTTCAGCGTTTCATTGACAAGGTTTACTACTCACTTCCAAGACTATTGTCCTCAAAGGAGATTTCTAATGTGTGAGTTGGTGTGTGCGTGTGTGTGTGTGTGTGTGTGTGTGTGTGTTGGTGAGAGTTTGTGTGTGGCTTTGAACTCTTTTTCTGGTGTTTAATTGGTTTTACAATTCAAGCTGACCCATAAGACAATCGTTGTACCCTGGTGTTGTTCAGCCCACATGGAAATAGAAACAAAAACAAAGAATCACTTTTTCTAATGACGGGTCAATTTAGGAAAAGTCATAAAATCCAAGCTGGAAAAAGATAGTTTAGGGTATTTTTCTACAGCTAAACATAGTAATGGGTCACTTTTGACCAACACAAGGGTTAAGCAATTATTTATTTTACACCTAAAAATTATCATGGATGGCAAATCTCAGCTTCTCCCTAGTGGATATTTAGAAACCAGTTGGCCATTTCCAGCAGCCCAGTAGAGTCTGGATGAAGGCAGATATTCTCACAGATTAGAGAGTTAAATGAGCTCCTCTGACTAAACCCAACATCTATTCCTTCTGGAAGACAGTTTTCACATCTGTTCAAGTTGTCTACAAAATAAAGTGAACCTGTGCAAAGTTCTGTTGGAGGTTTCCTGGTGTTGAAAGGGAAGTGTTGTTCTCCCCTGTCACCTCATGCTTGATCCAAATGGTTGAGCTTTTTAAGACAGCTAACTTTCAACAAATGGCATTAGGAACTACATCTGATTGATTTAGATCTATATCAGACTGGAGTTTGAAGCTGCCTGGATAAATTGCATAGATTTGATAATAAATTTCTCTTACATGAGGTGAAATGTGGTGAGATAACTCCAGTAATCAATACAGAAAAACATGCCAAAAATATTTTTAAAAAGTCAGATGACCTTGTGTGACAGAATTCAAGATGAAAATGTTCAGACTGGTGCATAATGTTAAAGGAAGCCAAACTCGCAGGCTGAGTTGATTGTGAGTCAGAAAGTCCACCTGTTGCCATTTCCTGGCTGACGATTAGACTGACTTTAATTGTTAGTGATTTAAGCTTCTTTCTGTCCTCACACAGCAGATGGTTTGTCACGTTTTGGTGTCAGATTTTCCTTCAGCCCACTTAAGTCTGTGTGAAGAGAGGGGGATTTGTGGCGCTGCAGGGTTTTACTCACCGAGCGGCGAGTCGCGCTGCTCCTCTGCGTCACTGTGCGCGGGGCCCTCAGTGCTGCCGCTGCTCCGGGGTGAGGGCCTCAAGCCGGGTTGCTGGATCTGAACACAGCAGGAAGCACCAAAAAGCGTGAACGAACTGTCCCCGGCTTTCAGAGAATGACACCGGCCGGGCTGGGAACGCGGCTCACCTGGCTCTGCAGCGTCCTGATGCGGACATTCTGCTTGTCGAGTTTCTCCTGCTGGAGCCTGATGCGCTCCACCAGATCATCGATGCGTTTGTTCTGAGAGTCCAGCGTGAGCTGAAGAAAGAAGCAGCATTAATAAAACCCAGGTGGACGGTTCTGGTTTCACACGGAGCCCTGGTTACTACGCAACTGCTGGTTCTGGGTCAGCCTGTTTCCCCGTCAGGCTCTCCAGGTTCCCAGCAACCAGCAGCCCCTCACTCTACCGTCTGATGCTACAAGCCTCTTTGTCTAGCAGCCCTGAAGTGTGCTGCACGCAGCTCCCCACCCACTGCTCCCTCTGGGCCTTTTCATTCTAAAAGTGCACACTTTACTGCACACTTGAGTACACAAGCAGGAAGCATCAACACAAAGGAAGCCTCACGTGTCCACCTTCCCATGACCCTTCCTCACCAGACGGCCTGCAGTCTTACCTGGATGCTGCGTGCATCGCTGCTGTTCCTGCTGCCGGGCCCCTGCAGCATGCCGTCCACCCTCTCCTCCAGCCGGTTCATCCTCTCGCTCATGGTCCTTCTCTCCTGCTGCATCTCCTCCACCTTCTCCCTCAGCTCGGCCGTGACGTTGAGGAGCTGGCCCTCTCTGTCCTCCAGGTCCCGAGCTCGGGCCCTGAGGCTCTCCCTCTCCACCTGCTGCCTCTGGCTCTCTTTGCCCAGCTCGGCAGTGGTACGGTTGAAGGCTTTCAGCTTGGTGAAGATGTCCCTCATCTGGCCTTTGGTTTTGTCTACGTGCTCCTTCAGGTTCTGGCCCAGCTGCAGCAGGCCGTGGGCCAGGATGTTAACGTCGTCCCGCGCCGCGTACTGCACATGCTTCTCCTTGGCAGCAGCAGCAGCGCTTGGCAAGGCCCCCTTCCTCTCAAAGGGGAAAGCGGAGGCCATGAGCACCGCCAGGCAAAGTATCAGGGCTGCAAGTGTTGTCTTCATCGCTGCTGGAGCTTCCACCCCTCAAACCGAGTCCTGCCAAGTCTTGTGGAGTTGAACTGGAGAGCTGAGGCTCCTGGATGAACAGACACAGCTCTGCTGTTTTATACTTTCCCAGCCCTGCGGTGTAAGCCGTGCTGCTGCCTGCCATTGGCCAGCTGGGCAGAGGGAGGAGTGCAGCTGCTCTCAGGTTTCTGTTCCTCCTCCATCTCCATATTAACCATCGATGTCAAGGCTGGGTAAGGAAGGAGATGACCTAGCAAAAGATCACTTCTTTCAGCTGATGTCAAACCGTTGTCCTTCCTCCTGCGAGAAGAGCCACCTCATCACAGCTGGGGATGAAATCTGGAGTTGATCAAAAGCTTTACAAATGTCAGAACAAAGAGCAGATGAGCTGGAGGAGAAACACACGTCACAAACTGATCAGGAAGATTTAAGACGCAAAGTAGGAACCTTGGTCTCTTAAACACAAACGTTTAGAACAGTTAATCTTATCAGCGTTTTCTGCCGTCTTCTCTTTATTTCGGATATCAGCAGCTTGTTGGCAGCAGGATGAAGTTGGTGTGAAACAGTGAAGGACGACCACAGCGCATTTCTACTCAAGTACAAGTAAAAAGAAGCCATGCAAAGAATTACTCTAATATTTCCAGTAGGTAATGTATGTATAGCTACACATTAGAAGTACTTCCAGTGACAATTTCTAGTATTTACTGGATCTTCACCATCTCCAAACATCAAGAAGACATAAAACAACATGAGAACCACAAAACTTTACCGGGACGGCTTCTTGTCTGTTTCTGATGCATTTCTGGTTAAAACCTGCTTGTTCTTGATTCGGTGGAGTTACTCACCAGAAATTTCACTTGAGAGTAGCAACGTGTTTGAAAATTTAAACACACTCTTTAAATCCGTTCATCTCTGACTAAACGACACAGAGACAGTCAACGTTTCATCATATGACCTGGAGATGTGAGGAGAAAACAGCTGCTGCTATCTAACAGGTGACATTCTTCGGTGCAGATGCTGAGAGAGAGAGAGAGGAAGACTCAATTTGAAGTATTTTTAAGTAGCAGTTCACTGTTCATAAAGGAAGAAAAATAAGCTGTTTTAAAGAAAACAAGACTGTCAGGAGATAATAGGAAGGGGGGATGTATTTCATCAAAGCTGTTCTGCTTTATTCTTTTGAGAACATGCTGGGTTAGGTTTAGGAAAACTCAATGCTGCCGTCGCAAAACTATTGACAATCTCAAGTCTTTTCTTACTGCTAATAAAAGAAGCTGCACTCAGTTTAAACCAAACAGTTTAATAGTTTTCCTAATACACGGTCATTTTCAGAAACAAAACTTTTTGATGAAGCTCATTTTTTCAGATTAAAAGAACCTTTTGAAACTGGACAACCAGCCATGTAATAACCAGATATTAAATATTAAATGGTCTGATTGTGATATTCTAATTTTAAATGTTATCATTAACCGTACTTGGAAAATCATCATAGATAAAGGCTTTCAAACACCATCTTTGTGTATTTAAATCACATGATGTGTTTCACTGTGTGATGAAGTTCCTGAAATAAATGAGTCTTTTCAGTTCCAGCATGGCTTTTAACAACAAGGCCAGAGAAAGGATTTTCAGTGCTGTTCTTCTACATCAACTGAAATCTGTATTTTAGGTCAAAGCTTTACAACCCCCTCCCCCCTCTAAAAATCTGAAATAAGCCACAAAATTCTGATTGAAAAATGCAGCTTGTTTTTGCAGCTGAAACCAGCAAACGATGGAAAGTCTGACTGATTTTGGGCTGTAAATACTAAAACAATAACACAGTCCTCTATATTCATACCGCCCGGCGTTAATGTGAGGGTTTCCTTATCACCCCCCTCTGATGACGTGAGACATGAACGTGGAGGGGGGGTGCAGGGGGCCTACGCTCAGGCAGACTGTGAGAATTAGGGGAAAGTTCACAGCAGACAGAGCGGCCATGCTGCAGCACAGCCAGGGGGTGTCTGGCAGTCTCCGCCTGGCAGCCAGCGGTCCAGTCTGTGTGATCAGACCACAAAGAGAGCTGTTAACCCTCTGCTACCTGCAGACCAGACTAAGTGGGTGAAAGGTGAGCACTGTGGCTTCGACTCCAGCTGCTCCCAGGAGAAGGACGTTCTCTTTAAAGAAATTGGTGATTCGACTTCAGTTAGTTGATTGTCGTTATTATAAAACACAGGACAGATTATTTTGACAAATACAAGTGCTTTCTATTCTAGTCTTTATTACCTTCTAATAACTGTAGCTGCAATCTCCACATAACCTAAATAAAAACACTATCTTCCTTCAGTGGTTTATGTTCATGTGTATTCATGACTGTGTATTCACATATGAATACGCCTTAATATTTTCAGGTATAACTTTACCTAAGCGCGTAGTTTGGAGTTGATTAGATAGTA
Organism: Poeciliopsis retropinna; assembly: GCA_010277075.1. Classification (NCBI taxonomy): domain Eukaryota; kingdom Metazoa; phylum Chordata; class Actinopteri; order Cyprinodontiformes; family Poeciliidae; genus Poeciliopsis; species Poeciliopsis retropinna. The sequence goes on from VMRM01000021.1 coordinate 9,898,948, forward strand.
ATAAAACTTCTGGAGGAATTAACCAGACTGTATTTGAAAGGAAGCAGACTATCTGAGTGCAAACATTAAAAAGGTTTGAATTTCTGCTCTCACATTAAAAATAAAAGCTCTTCATATTGGGCATCTTAATTCTTGCATATGAACTGGCATGATCTCTGTGAGGAAGCTCAGTAACATGCTCCACATGTAGAAGAGAAACTGTTAACAGTGTATTGATCTCATCACACTCGTCATGGATCCAATATCAGTACTCTCCTTTGGCATCAGTGCCACGGATATTTAGATTGTTTGCATCAGTGATTTAGATATCTCAGGTTGAGCCTTGAACCAAAATGTATAAAAGAGGAAAATGATCTCAGTTTGCTCATCAGGTACATATACTAACAGTGGTTGGGCTTTTCAAAAGACTGGACCACCGTGTGTGTGTGTGTGTGTGTGTGAGATCTTCCTGGTAGTTGACACACAGAGCGCACAGCCACACCTCACCACAGATCCTGATCCAATTTCCCAAGATGTCTTCTCCCAGCTCTGCAGGCGACCTTTCACCCAGATCCAGACACAGAACATCTGCAGCAGCAGCAGCCTCACACTCAGTGCTGCTGCAGCGCTCCGATTATCTGGTTCCCATGGAAGCAGCACTGATCTGATCCCCTCCTTTTTTTTTTTTTTGACTGTTTCACCTGGTTCTAGGGGAAGTCACACTTCTTACTGGTTCCACAGTACTGATTGAATAAGGATGATCATTCTTTCTGATCCTATTTTTACAGCGTCGCATCATCATTTTGAGAAGAATTTTTAAATAATGACCTGAATTAGTGTTTTAAAACACTGAAAGAGTCAGATTTCATGCTCTGTGTTTCCAATGAAATAATTAGAAAGAATCAGGGAGCTGCAACCTTTTTCTTCTATTTAACTGAAAGTGAAGGCAGCTCACTTCTCCAACTGGATGAAGACAAACCAGAGTCAGAGTTTACTGGACACACCAAACTAAACAGTTCACCAAAAACTATTTGTGCCTTCTGAACCTTGTCACTTTGTGTCATTTTGTCAAATGGTTAGTCTGGTCTTAAAGGGGATATATTTTATAAGTTATAATAATATCACCTCATCAAAAACATACTTACCGACTTGCTTTGATTGTTTCATGCACGTTAGAGGAATCCTTGAATCTCCCATGGCAACCTTTCCTGGTGCCTAAATGCTTACACTCACAAAGCTCCGCCTATTTCCACAAAGCTCCGCCTATTTCCACAAAGTACCGCCTATCTCCACAAAGCTCCTCCTCCGAGCTGCAGTCTCCAGCAGAGCTTCTGCCTCACAGAGCAGCCCTGCCCCACTCTGCTCCTTCAGACTAGTGGCAGCAGCAATTAGCAAACACTTGGTGGAACTGCATATCTGTGAGTGTTGGACTCGTTCTCAGTCCGACGCTCTAAGGACCGTTGAAAACGGCATCATGGAGGAGAGTTGTTGTGATGACGCTGAAGAGCGTGTCAGAAAGAGATAAGGGCTTCTTAAAGAGACAGAAGCCCAATTTCAAGGCATCAGATGTTGGCTATAATGTTGCCATTTTCATAACAACTGAAGGTAGCGCCAAAGGATTTTAATGTTTCAGAATCTCCTGGTCAAATTCCTCAACTAAATCCAATTGAGAATCAGTGGAGAGACTCAGTAACTGAAATGAAGTTGGCTGTTTTTCACAACAAATGTAAAAATAAAAAATAAAAAGTGTTCTGAGCCACTCAGACTCTGACACACTCCACTTCAATCTCTATAGCAGGCAGCAGCATCCACCAGAGGTACACAGCTCGGCCTGCCACCTAGTGGTCAGTTAGGATAGGCTTAGCACTGACTGAGCTCATGTATTGATGAGATGTATTGTTGTCATCAGCTGAAGCCTGCATAGTTCTTGAGGTAAAGTGAATGTGTGATGGTGTTAGCCTCCAGGTAACCATGGAGATGGGCTGTGACTCGTCTGGCTGCTGGTTCAGTTGGTCGTGTGCCGAGCAAGCCGAGGCACGAGCTTCCATCTCTTCTTCCTTTTTAACACTTTGCTAAAACTGATCAGGTTACAAAAAAACACAACTAATTATGACATAAGCCTGGTTATGTAACAAAGTTATTACTGCCTGTGTGTTACAAAGCCTTCTGCATGCAGCTGACAATAGAAAGGATTCCAGATCGTGGATAGTTTTTTATTGTTCCCCCAGACCTTTCATCAGCACTTGCACATGCTCAGTCATGTGCTGCAAAACACAAATAAATGTAACCACATCCCATTCTATAGCTGTCTGTGTCTCTGGGATTATTCAGCTATCAGCAGCATGCAGAGCAGCAGCACTGCAGGCCTGTTAGATTGCAGCAGGCCTGCATGTCTGATGACTGTACAGAGAACCAACCACTGCTGCTTTGTGCCCAGAAATCCAGAGTTACACAACTGCTGTAAAATAACACAGCGCTGGCTTCTTGAGTTAGTTGGTTATGCAAGCTGCAGGGTTAACAGCGGCGCTATGGAAAAGCATCCAGCAGCCTTTCTTGGCTCTGCCCATTTAAATGGATGTTTTCTGTGGTTTTCGTGGCAGACGGAAACATCCTGGTTTATTTAAAAAGTTGAAACTTGTTTATAAGTACTTTCTTCTTCCTGCAATATCGGACTGCGTTGAGTTTTGCTACATTTCTAACTTCAAGGACTTTCTATAAGCCGGCTACTTCTAAGGTTTCAAACTGAAGTTCATTCCTCGTTTATTGCCTTTGGGGTAAACTCGTGTCTGCCTGTTATTTCCCTAGTCTTTAATTTTTTTCTCTGCAACCAGTAAAAATATTGTGTAGTAAATTTAGAAGCATAATTTGTCTAACCTCGAAAACATTTGTCCCAGTCCTTTCAGGGAGAACAAAACAGTGGATCTTTGCAGAACCCTGAGCGGTGCATTAGGTCAGCTTTCACAGCTTTCATGGTGACGTCAACAACCGTCTGTGCACTTTTGTGTGAGAATGCCATTTAATTGTTGAATAATTTGTGACGTTTTTGTAAATCTCTCTGATGTGTTTGGATGCCAGTCCAGCCTTATTTGGTTGTTTGTTCCTCTGTGTGTGTGTGTGACATTTAATGTGTGTGTGACTCTTCATTCATCACATGCTTTTCGTTTGCGATGAGTGTGTTAGGTCTGGTCATGTGACACTTGAGGTTAGCTGAATTAAAACAATCAAATTATGAGACTTTTGAAGACGACATTGAATTGACCAGTTTTGGTTTTATAAACAGAGAGGAGCGGCAAAAGCAAATTATGTGGATTAGCATAGCTGCTAACAACTATGATAGTTGTTAGCAAGCAAGGGAGTCATTCAGTACATGTTACTGGCACACGCTGACAGATACTGAGCTGTTAGCATGTTAGCATGTCATGATAGCCATGAGGCTGTCATACAGTCTTCAGTCAGAGGCCTCTTCTGACACATTGCAGGACTGACTGCTATTAGAGATCCTTCCTGCTCAGAACATCTTCATCAACATCAACTATTTGAAGGGACTCGGATGATGAGTTATGACAATATTTAATTTATTCCTTTATGAATAAATTACTTTTCTATGTAATTGAACTGAACTGTTAAACTGCGGTACAGTGCAGAATGTGTGATGCTGTGGGCCTGAGTCTGTTTCAAAGGCTTTGGTCCTTGTTAGAGTAGAAAGAAGGAAAGAAAAAAGAAACGTATCTAGTGTATGTAAGAAATGTAATTTCAGAGAACGTTTTTAGCAACTTGTTGCTATAACTCAGAATGATTTAATAAAAGATTTCTTTAAGCAAAGATTTTAGTGAAGATCTTATCAAAATGGGAAACTTCCTTTAACACTGTTCCCTTGACAGCAGGGGAACAAAACCCCTGCTGTGACATACATTATAGAGAGAAAAACCAGATAAAAAAAATCTGGAAAAGATTAACGAAGACTCCCACGCCAAACTCAGGAGCTCTAAATAAATCAAATACATATTTCTATTATCTGGGGGTGAAAACAAACGAGGCAGCTGGGGGTTCCAGATGAGTTCTCCAGATGAGCCGGAGGAGCCGTCGCTTTAAGATCCCCCAGAGTGGCAGAACTGTGAAGTTCCCACATATTTAACCTGACTTACATCAACTAATCTGCATCGTGTAAAACTCCCAAGAATCCATTTCAGATTTAGATTAAGGTCAGGACTTCAGCTCAGTGGGCTGAAGTTTCTCAGCACGATGCGGCTGATTCATCACTCAGTTATTTTTAATGAACAGAAGGGAAACAGCAGGTGGAGGACACCCGGACTGAGGATGGGTCCTGCTCAGGGAGGGATTTAGATGTTGGCAAACAGCGACGGCGCCGAGCAGCTGCAAGTGGAGAATGTGAGAGGAAAGCCGGTCTTCCAGAACCCTCGGCTAAGATGAGTGAACAGAAGAGTTTTGGAAGAACATTTTGTTACAGAACGCTTTCATTACAGCGGGGGTCTTGACCTAAAACGGTTCCTCAGAGCAGCTGCTGGCTGAGAAATGCTGATGCCTCAGCAAAAAGGATGCTTTTATGTCTAACTGCTGGGTGAGAGAGACAATATGCCGTCGACGTGTTTGGAAAGTCCTAAGCAGTCAGAAAGCGCTGCCTCATGTACTGACCGCACCCAGTTCTGATGAAATGTAAAACAGCTTGTAGATATTGAACTGCACACGCCTACCCAGAGCTCTGCAGCCAGAACTCCTTCACAGCAGTGAGTAGAGTCGGTTCTAACGTTTCACAAATCAGAACAGAACGGATCAACTGCAAGCTCAGCAAGGCCCGAAAGCCACAGTAAGACAGAAGCTCAAGTAAATCCAAAGACAGTGACTAGTTGATTCCATGTCGTGTGAACAGGATGTACATGCTGCTGGTCAAATGCACAGATTGAGGTCTGAGTCCGTTATTCTACAGTGAAAGATATTTGATATGAATGGAAAACACATGTGAAAGTTTGCAACCTTCCCAGGAGCCGATGTCACGACGTGTTCGCCACAAAGTCTGCACTGCTCTGAGACCTGACCCCCAAACCCCAGAGCTCCGTCAGGCTGTACAGGCCTCACTGGGCATGTTAAAGTGAACACTGAGGAGAGAGGAATAGCAACAACAATAATAATAATAATGGTTTGTTTTAAAGGTCTGAAAACGGCAGCATAGCTCCCAGAACACAGATGAGACACAAAGCAGAGAGGGTCAATCTTAATTAGTCGCGCGCACAGAGAAAACTAAAGCAAGTCTTATAACACAAACAAATGTAAGGAGTCCTCCTTAACCCTCCAGCAACTTTTTTCACACAAGTGACCTGCAACAGATCTAGCAACCTTTTTCTGTGTCGTCGCAGAGTTTTATGGCGATAACACGTGAAAGTTCGCTCTGCAGCAGCTGGGTGAGCGGCCATTGCTACTCTTAGCTCCTCCCATTTTCTGAGCTCTACAGTCCGAGCAGAGGAGACTGGTTCCACTCGGTCCACAAAACAAAGGATTTAAACATGTGCAAAGCTGAAGAATCGCTATTGATCAATCATTGCCATCAGGGAGCGTATCTGAGTGAGGCGGTTTTATACCTGAACTGGGACCGAGACACAGATATTGACCAAACTCTACCGCTTGGTCAGAATTTTGCTGAATTAAATAAATGTATACACAATGTCAAAATTTCCATAGAAATGTAAAGACAGCACCTTGAAAGAACTACTCTAAAAAAGTTTACTTGAGTTGTATATTATTTAAGACCTGAATCAGTTTGATCTGTGTAGCTGTCATACGTAATAAACAACAGCCTAAGGTAACACTGTTTCTGCACTTCATGTATTACCAAACGTCACACTGTATTCTTGATCCCAGCCCATCTGCTTGGCTCTCTCATTAACACCCTGTGACCTCTAATGCCCTCTCTGAGCCTCTGTAATCTCAAATCCGGACACCTAATTGAATTTAGGCCTTGGACAGCAGCAGAACAGAACTGCATGGCGGCGTCAGACTGTTTGGACCTCTGACTGAGAGAACAGCTCTATAATTAATCTGGCATTAACAGTCATGTTAGCTTAAATCTTCTGATTGTGTTTTAATTCAATTTGTTCTATCTCACTTTTTTTTCTTTCTGTCTGAGTTGATTTCAGAGCAACACACTTAGACTGTAAAAAATAAATCACTGAAAGCGATTCATTTGATTAGTCAAGGGACGCAAACCGAGACATAAACCGTCTGTCAGTGCAATGACAATGGTTGATGAGATGTTTTGCAATTATTTAAACACTTTTTACTTTTGCATATTCAATTTAACTGTGTGAAAAGCAATCACTGAACAGAAACAGAAAGATGTTTCCACCTGTAACCAGTCGGCTGCAGGGAGCGCCGGGATCTTCCTCTGACGAAAGAAAAAGTGTGTTTGAATTAATAGAACTTTTTCTCAAGAGTTTCAAATTATTCTGGGTAATTATTAGGAGCCTCTAAGCCTCCTAATAGGCTTAAATACTGTATTTAAGCCAATATTAGTGTACTTCATGTTTATCCAAGTTGGATAAACATGAAGTGTTGTGTTTATCCAAGTTGGATAAACACAAAGGTTTAATGGATTTCAATATGGATAATATTAATATGGATATGCAGCTGTGTAACGAGGGAGGGTCTACGTTCTACACTAAGGTGTGCATAATAATTAGGCAGCTTTTTTCTTTTCGGATAAACGGACCGAACGGAGATTTAAGTGACTCTGAAAAGTCAGAAATGACCAAACATCTCACAGCGAAGCAGAATTCTTCCACTGCTGAGAGATGGGAGCATGATGCAGAACCGTCAAACTTTATGCTGCAGATGGTCAACAGAGCCGCAAGAAACATTTTGAGAAGAAAAAAAACGGACAAAAAATTTCACATCCTGCTTTTGGATAAAGTGGAAGACAATCTAGCTAGATGGAAATCTACTATTTTACAAAATATTCTTCTTCTGTACTATTTTGAATTCTAATCTAATTAATTGTTTATTGATGTTGCTTTTTGTTACAGTAAGACTTAAATGTTCCAAGAATTTTTCTAGTTTCAATAAAATGTTACAGAAATTAGATTCATATTTCATTGGGTCAGAGGTCAGCGTCACCCTGGGAGGATCACCTGTCTGTCACAGGACAACACACCGACACACAACCGTACACGCACTCACACACTCCTATAGGAAATCTAGAGGGACCAGTTAACCTAGTGGTCAGCTAACTGTGCAGCCAATTCACCATGACCGTGTCTGTCTCAGTGAAAGCCAGGTGTGTGTTTTAGTTTCTACGTGTGACTTCTAATTCCTCCCTCGACAACCTGCCAAGAATCTAGCCCCGGGTTTCACCAGCCGGTCACATTTTCAGACTGTGCACCTGTTGTTGTGAGAGGACAAACAAGTCCCCACTCTTGGCAGGGGATGGGCGCTGGAAAAATAAATCCATGGCTTGTTTTTCTGACCTTCGCACAATGCAGCCTCCCTCCTGTGCACTTTAGCTTACATTAAACCAAACGAAGACCACTGCGCCTGATCTTTATTTGTTCCAGAAATTAACTAACTCCAGAATGTGCTGCACATCAGGAGGGTTTCTTTTTTCATTCACTTTTACCGGCTGTTGTTGCTCTAAAATGTGAAAATAGGACCAATGCCATCTTGTGTAGTTGATGACAGATCATAACGGCAGTCTGCCGAGAGACAGAGTTTACTAGAGTTCAGTAACCAGATGTGTTGAGCAGAAGGATGTGGTGGAGGAATGATTTACTGACCATGAGAAAAAAAGATAGAATCAGGGCAGAAAAAGACGGACAGGAAATGACTCCTAGTTACCTCTGGGCTGACTGTCTTTTTTTAATGTCCCCGGGGACCGTTTTGTAAAATCAGAGGGCCATCATCCAAATCTTTGGCCTCAGAGTTCATAAATCAGAGCCTCTCTGCTATGCGACATGCTACAATCCAGCTCCGCTCACTTTACATGTATTATATCACAAATCCATCTTACATTAACAGAAAATCTCATAAACTGAGAGTTTTAGTCATCGGTTTGTCGAATGGTGGAATTTGAAATGCAGTCTAAATTAGATTTTGTAGTTATTGATTGATTCTGCTTCCTTCATGTTAGCAAAATCAAGTAGAAAGAAATGAAAAGAGTTTATCTGAAAATATAAACACTTTTATAGCTATTCTGAAATAAAAAATACAAAATACACCATCTCTTCCTCTTCCTGTTGGACACTGAAGCCACATATGAAAGAACATAATAATATGCAAAATGAAAAAAAAACAACTGACTTTTGCTCTCACTTTGTTTTCTTTTCATTTAAGTCAGTAGTTTATATGATTTAAACTACTGACCACTAAACTAACTACTGATATATGACGACACGTGTGTGTTGTTCAAACACGTGTGTGTTTGAACAACACACACGTGTTTAAACAACGTCTGTGTTGTTTAAACACACACGTTAGTTTATGTTTAAACAACAGAAGAAAATTAAAAATGAAGCTAACGTTGTAAAGTGAACCATGTAATCATGACAAATCATGGTTTTTTTTTATTTTTAGAAAGTTTCATAGAGCTTGTTAGAGTCAGAACATCTTCCATCTGCTGAACTTTTTCACATGAAGTCAAACGATTATTTGAAATTGACAGATTGTAAGTAAATCATGTCTGAAGCAGGAGAGGCATAACAGGCTGAGCGTAACTCTCTACTCGTGTGCTTCTGGCTTTTGTATTTATCATTTTTCATATTTCTCATTTGTTCAAAGCAGCAGTATATTGCTGCTTCAGTAGTGAATGACCGCATGCAAAATTATACTTTACTACATTTTTTTTTTTGTCTACAACAGTAAAATAATTTCAATGATTCAACCTATGTGACTCAGGAAGAAGACAGCCAAGATTAACATTTCCATTCATTTCATAGTGATGTCATAAATCCCTGACCTGAAGTAGAAAACCTTTGGAAGATGTTGGCTGAAGCAGCAGCATCATTGTCCACACCTACAGAATCTCTGTACTAAAAGGGACTGAAACAACACAGAGTGCTCTGAAGTCCGATCAAACTGAAACTGACATATTTGATTATAATGACACACACACATTAAAATCAACACGGGGAATATTGTGAGCCAGGGAACATCACTCAACTCTGAAACATAGGCTGGCAGCATCATGCTGTGGGGTGTTTGTTGCAGCAGGGAGTGGTCCACTTCACAAAACAAACGAAGTCATGAAGAAAGAGCATCCTGTAACTGTAACAAGAATGTCCAAGCTTTAACTCCAACAGATTCATCACAGAGAGTGAAACATTTGAAACTTTTAATTCTTGTGATTATCTATGATCATGGCTTACAGACAATAAAAACCCAAAACTCAGACTCTCAGAAAATGATTAGGATACGACACCAATTTTAAAAAAGTATTTTTAAAGTATACGTTTTATGCTGTGGGTGTGTTATGGTATATACACAGTCAGAGGGAAAACTGCTGAGTGGACAGCTATGCAGAAGACAGTCAGAAGACACAAGAGGTGATTGCTGAAGAAGCTGGCTGCTCACAAAGTGATGCATGAGGAACATTTCCATAGAAACGTCAGTGGAAGGTCGAAATGTGGTGGGAAAAGGTACAGCATTAACAGAGAAAACCGCAGTGTTGAGAAAAAAATCCATTCAGGAATTTGCTGGCGCCTCACCAGGAATAAACTGAGGCCGAAATCAGAACATCAAGAGTCTCTACACGGACCAATCCCAGGCATGAGGTACAAATAGGAGATGAAGAAATGTGGCCCAAAGTCCTCTTTTCAGAGAGAAAGTGAAGTTTGTGTTTGTTCTGGAGATTAAAGTCCCAGAGTTTTGCGGAAGAATGAAAAAGATCAGGATCTATGATGCTGGAAGTTCAGTGTGACGTTTCCACAGTCAGTTTTGGTTTTGGTTCTGGTCCTCTGGGTTTTCTGAAGTCCAACACAGCCATCCAGCAGGAGACTCTAGAGCACTCTGATGACTCCTCTAGCTGACAGGCTGCTTCAATCACCGTGGTGTTATTGTGCCTGGTTTGCCTAACCTTTAAATCCACAGATAAGATATTATCAAGAAGAAGATGAGAGAACCAGACCCAATGATGCAAATGGCCTGGAGGCAGCTGTCAAAGCCACCTGGGCTTTGCTCAAGACTGAGAGGCAGATGGAAACATCTAAAGATCATAAACTCTGACATTGAAGATGATCTGTTCATCAAAGCTTCTGCTCAAATTTAGAAAGTGGGACATTCACCAAGATCGCCACTTCTCTGGACATGTTTCAGACTGTCTGTGCTGTCATCCCTTCAGACTCCAAGGTTTTTACTTGCTGCACCTCTATTTCAATGATTTCTCTCTTCTTTTCTTCCACGGTGCTGCAGAATGTCTGAGCAAAGCCACAGACAGACAGACGGATAGTGGCCTTGGCTGGGTCTGTCTCTGTGTGTTACAGAGTGGGAACCTGTTCTGAGCTGGTAAACACAAACCGCCAGCTGCTCTGAATGGATGTGTGTGTGAGCCGTTTGTGGCTCAGACAAGATGATGACCAGGTTTTTGAACCTGGAGGAGACCTTGGAGACACCGATCTGTTTTTCATGTGCACCAGCTGTTAAGTCCTCTGAATAACATTTTTTTAACCTCACTTTTGTTTTTTGTAGTTTTTAAGTGAACCAGTAGAGGAATAAAACGAATCCAGACGATGGAGAGGCTTCAGATGAGCCGTCTCATTGTACATGCCTTCATCTTAAAGCTAAACACCATTTATTCTGGTCTGTTGTGTTTTTCTGACTTTATAAAACGATGAAAGGAATGTTGGTTGTCCATCTCCTGTGCTCCCAATTCACATTTCTGAGTGCAGCCAGCTTGTGCCAGCATGCTTGTACTCTTGAACCTGAATGCTGAAAAGTCTCCAGGAGTTAACTTGCAGTCTGGTGTCAGTTTTCCTCTCTGGCTGCTCAGGCTGGTTACAGCCACAGGAATCCTGGAAAGCTGCACCGGCCTGAAACGGCTGCTTGTAAAACTGTGCAGCAGCGACTGAATGGTTTATATATAGACGTTGTGTAAAGACAAACGTGTTGTTTGTGCTAGACGTAGTAGAGGAATAGAAAACCAACAGCCAGCAGCACCTCTAGATTGTTTTCTATGTGGGGGTGAAGGGTGGCACACTAAAATTGCAATTTTAACCAACTACACTGTAAAACAAAAATATTAATAATAATAAATTATTGAAATAAATAGACATTTTGAGCATTGCATTCTCAAAATGAACAGTAGGTCAAAACTTTAACAACAAAACTGTTAAATATGTCTTGTTCCATCTTTAAGAAGACAACAGACGCTGTGTATTGCTTTCTGAAAATCCAAATGAAATATTTAACCTGAAATGATTTAAACTGGAAATCAAAACCAGAAAGATGTAAAAGACAATGGTAAAAGTACCATGTGAATGCTGAAATAACATTTTACTATCCAGATGCTATTCTCTCTTTTGAGTGTCTAAATGTTACTTTAGGTCATTTCCCAAACTTTGGAAGCCGTAATGTAAATGGTCTAAACTGAAAGAGAGCAGGTTAGGCTTGTTTTCGAAAGACGATGAAGACTCCGGCCATCTGCAGAATCGCTCAGATGACTCAGCAGTCATCAGGTGGATCAGAGATAGTCGAGAATCTGAGTGGAGCTGGTGGACCACTTTGTGTCGTGGTGTAGAAACAATCACCTCATCCTAATGTGAACAAAACAAAGGAGATGATTGAAATTTTGAGGGAGTTGGGTTAAATACTGCTTTTATCATGGTAGATAAAGTAGTGGTGGTAGACGCTGCAGATCTACTGAGTGTGTTTTTGGGTGTCAGCACTTCTGCTGTCATCTGTTGGAGCAGCAGCAGCAGAACCAGGGACATAAAAAGGCTCAGCAACCTGATAAAGAAGGATCATTCTGTTCTGGGGACGACTGTGGAAGCTCTGGAAATGATTGCGCAATGAGATTCCTCAAAAGCAAGAAATTAGATAACCCTGAACATATTCTTCATGAGGCTGTCATACAAATGTCTTCAGTCAGAGGCCTCAGACTGCTACAGGAGATCCTGAAGCCGTCAGCATCTGCAGCTATGAAGAAACTTGAACAAGTTAGATTAGTTGTTCTACTTGGATTAAGAAAGTGTTTTTGAACAGACAAATGGTTAAAATGTAAATTCCTGATCAGTAGTTTGCATTCGCCTCTTAAATTCACTTTAGCACCATAAAGCATCAGCATGGGAAACTAAGGTGGTCAAAAATCAGAGCTCAGTATTTAATACCCAATTCTAATCATAAAATTGTGATTACAATTTATTAAATACTTTAAAGCTGCAGTAAGTAACTTTTATAGAAAATGCCTGTTGAGGCCGTCAACATGTCATGACAGTATGGAATGAGACAAATGAGAAAATGAATCTGTCCAATCAGAGCCCAGGGGCGGGTCTTAGCTCTGTTAGATCCTGTTGTGATTGCTCAGGCTGGTCAGCAAAGCGGCTGATGAGGGTGAATAAAAGGTTTGTCCACCATTAGCACATTGAGCAGAAAATAATGAGGCGCTATGACCCTCCTCCTCTTCCTCCTCGCTATGATTGATTTTGGTGACAAGAGGTTTGTTTCATCAGATGACAATAATAGAGGTGGGGATAAAAATGATCTTTATACCAACTTGCCTCACAATATGGTGAGTTTTAATAAATGTACAAAACATATACTTATGAAAGTTACAAACTGCACCTTTAATACAAGTCAAGTCACCAAATCGAGGAACTGTCATGTTTGACTTAAATATAATTTTACATTGGATTCACCTGAATAAAAAACAAAAAACAAAGGCTTTAACAAGACATTTTCCTTCAGCCTGAACTTTAAGGGGCACTGCTTTCTGAACATTAGAATAAAACTATCTGCAATTAAATAGTTGTGCTGCCCCCTGCTGGACAAACACTGCATGTTACAATATTGCAGAGCAGGAGCAGCAGATCTGAATGACTGGCTGCTTTCCACTTCTGACAAACTGCTGAGGGAATTAAAAGCAAAGCTGTGCTGCCAACAAGGACGCGGACGGTAGAGCCAAGTATTTTCCTGAAGGTAATTTGAACTAAAATGTTTGTGTTTTGAGACAATCAGTCCGTTCACCATCTTTATAAAGTTACTACAGCTGCAGAGTTTCTAGAACACATGTAAAAATCCTCCTGTACTCCCAGTCATGTTTAATGTGGGAATATTCTCCATCATATGTGCTTAAGTTATTGTTTATTTACAATGTCACTAGAACAAAACATAATCGTCACTTACCATTATAATTTATTAGATGGATATATTACCAAAAAGTAAAAAAAAAAAAAAACAAGAGTCAAACATTTGTGAATACCCAAATTTATTTCAAAACATTCGAACGTGTTTTGAAATTGTGAACATGAGCTGTAGTCCCAGTGAGGGGAGCTGGAGCCACCGGATGTTCCACAGCTTCATCTTCCACTGTGAAAACAACAACAACAACAACTCAGAAAAGAACACACACAAAAAGAAAAAGTCATGCAAGCCATTCTTTATTTATGAAGACATCTGAATTGAAACTAAACCCAAGCTCAGATGATTCTAAAATGTTGCCAGGTGTTTTAGGATGAACAAAAAAAAAAGCTGGATTCATATGAGCAGTTTAAATGTCCAGATGTGGTTCCAGCTGTTTGGTCTCACCTATCGCAGCCTCCTGGCTTCTCTCTCAGACTCCAGAAGTGTCAGCACGTCTCCTTCTCTGACGGGGCCCTTCACATTCCTGATGATGGAGCGGTTGCTGTCGTCCATGAACTCGACTCGGACCTGGAGGAAAAAAAAAAAAAACAACCCGCATGAGAAACCGGAACTTCTCATCTTCATTTTCTTTCAACGTTTTTGGTCTCTGGGGGAAGTTAAAGATCCCACTGGACTTCTGACAAAACTAAATCAGCACTAAATCACCATGACCATGAGCCAGACTATATTGGAAAAGTGTCGTCTTGAAAGTAGAACTGACATAAAGCAAAGGTACATTATGATGTTAGCATTGTTTTAGCAGCAGATGCATCTTTGCTATGAATTATCACATGTTCACTACTGCTTGTACTGCAGGAATTAAAATCTTAATTTGCATTTTTTTAATCAACTAATATTGTATGAAAAAAGGCGCAAGTGGTTAATAAAAATTATTTTGTCCGATTACTTGTCAGAATAATCAATATAATACTTGATTACTAAAATAATAATTAGCTGCAGCCCTGCTGAATATGGTTCTTTTTCATTTTGGACCAAACAACTGGGTAAATATTGGGGCTGCTTGACATTAAGTACTGAAGCTTAATAATGGTGAATATGATTACCATAATTTTCTTCACCATACCTTTTTCCATCATCACAATGAACACAACACAAAAAAATCTCATAATTTTGGATCTATAAGTTTTGGTTATAAAGTCCATCCAAGTGGCCACATTTGTCTTGAAATATAAATTTAAGGCAAGGGACCTAATGTATAAGAACCTTTGTGCAAGCTGTCTGTAGTGTTATGATATTACACTTTCAATACGATATCATCTACAATGTGGTGCAATCTAGACACATTAAATTGAGAAGTAATCAAAATACATTTAAGTTACATTTTGCTTGAAATGTCTGAAATAACATTCATTAGAGAAGACTACAATTAGGAAATATGAAGCTACAAGTCGGTCTTCTGAGAGCAAACATATCAATAATTCTTACATGAATTAAAAATACGGTCAATATCAAACATTCAAAGTCAGATGATTTTCAAACAGAAACGTAAGCACTACATATCAAAGACTGTAAATATTAAAATTGCAGATGAATGGAAATGACAAGCCCCTACATCAAAATGACCTTTATTAATGCTATATTGAACGCTGCCCTACTTCTGCCATCTTTTTCAGTCTAGTTACAGATAGAAAATAAAGCCTACGGGGGTTAAAACATGTGGGTATGAACTTAAGAGTGAAAGACAAAAACTCTTTAACAAAATTAACGTCATTTCCATTTCTAAAATACATGATGAGATGTGGGAAAAGCTAACAAAATAAAGAGGGCATGACTCGGTATAAATACACTGCTGAAGCCTTCTTTAGAGTCAGGATAATGCCAAGATGCTAACAATGCTAACATACCTGTGTACACTGGCCCTGAGAACCGGTTCTTCCGAGGACTTTTGTGACCTAGAAAATAAAACATAGGGGAAATGAATAAAACAGTTTCTTATTTATGACCGAGAACAGGAGCATAATGTGGAAACATCAGCTCTCAGACAAGAAACTGTAGCACGGACAGGCCTCCATGATGGACGCGCGACATCAGGACAGTTGATTTCCATTTAACTCAAAAAAAACTTTACTTCGCATTAAAATACTGTTACCAACTGAGTTAGCATGTATTTATAAAAACGTAAGTCCACACAAACGACATCTCTACAATAGTCTGATGGCTTTTCTTACTCTAGCAAGCTTGATCGGCTGCACGCGGCTGGCGTCCATGTTGTCAGGTTTTACCAGAAAGGAAGTGACGTGTTACGCGGAGCGCATATATCCACACTGGGACTTCGAAGTTAAACTCTTCTTGATTATTGTTTTTAGATTAAATAAGGGCAATATGTATAGCATTAAAAATAAATATGAATGCATGCAAATTTCTATCGAACAGACAAATTCTAAATCTTAACATGTATATTTTAAAATTAGTATTTGACTTTTCAACTTCCGTTTCCGGTACCGGAAAGACTTTGTGTTACCGTATAAAAAGTAAAATAAGTCTTAACACTACAAGGGTTTTCTCTACAAATATTTTTACGCGTTGTTCCTCGTTTTATTCAATAAAATTAAGATATCAGTTATGGGAAATATTGTTAAAAATGTTTTTGGGCTTTGGAAATATTCATACTTTTTAAGGAATACACATGTAAATAGAATTAATTTGCAAAGTGTACAAAATCAGGTAGACATTTTTTATAACAATAATATGGAGTTTCTCTTTTCTGTGTTTTTAAGAATAGACCAATGGTTATGTGATTTCTACAAAGAAAAATTGGTGACTATTTTACTGACCAATCATGTCTAATCTCTAAATGCTTTTAAAAGTTGCACAACAGGTGATTGGTTGTTTCAATAAAATTTTAACAAAATGTGCAGGTATTGTTACCTTTATTAAACCAGTTGCACAAGTATTTTATTTATTTATTTTGCTGGATAGACCTAGTCATTAATAATTTTACAATACAATTTTATTTATAAAAGGCTTTAAAGCAACAGCGTTGTTGCAATTAAACAAGAAATAAAAACAAAAGAACCATTAAGAGATTTAAGAAAACACCTCAGGGTGACCCAAAGAAGGTTAAGACCCAAGAAACAAACAAAAAAAAAAGATATAAGAAAAGATTTGAAATGAAGATGTGAATTGGTCTCTGATTTTCAAAGGCAACTCAGTCCAAAGTTTAGGGTCAGCAACTGAAAACTCTCAATCATCTCTCAACCTCCTGCTTGACTACAACCAGCAACAACTGATCTGCTGATGTGAGGGAATGTGCAACTGCAGCAAATCATACAGGTACTCAGGGGCGAGACCATGAAAACATTTAAAAACAAATAAAACAAGTTAAAATTAATCTGTAAACAAACTGGAAGCCAATGAAGCGATTTTAATACAGGAGCGATGTGCTCTTGCTTTCTTGTATCAGTAGAGTGATGTGACAGAAAAGGCTTGACTCCGGCCAGTCAAGCTGGGTTTGACTGGCCTTGATAAAAGCTGGGCTTGATTACTAAATTGGTCTGTGTAGTGAGTTTAAAATGATCGTCATTAATGTTGGTTGCAGTCTGAGTAAGATGCTCCATTTAACGGATACAGATATGGATGGGCATTAGAACTGCTGCTAGAAGTAAACCTCGGTTTTTTGGTCATCGAAATATAAAAAGTTCAAAGACATCCATGCTTTGGCTTCTGCAATGCACTGAAGGAATTTGTTCGGAGAATGTTTTAGTGGAACATAGATTTGGCTATCATCAGCGTAAAAGCGAAAGTTCACACTGGGTTCCCGAAGAATAGATTTTAAAGGAAGTAAATACAGTGAAAAAAAGGGGTCCAAGTATGGAGTCTTGAGGGACTCCACATTAAAGGGGGACAGGAGAAGATTCAGCAACTCCCAATCATACATGAAAGCTTCATTCTATCAAAGAAGATCTTAACCACAACAGAGCAGAACCCTGAATACCTACCCAATTCTCCGAGACTCGACTGCAATGGCCTTTATACTTACTCACTACGCAACACTGTACTGTTGTAGAAAAGGAAAGGTTCCAAACATCACCACAGAAAAACAATATTAAAAGAATGTTTGCTTGTGGGAACATATTGTGGAATATCTTACAGTTTATGGATAACAGGGTTGACAGGATGAATGAAAAGGGTACCAGGGCATTCTTATACAGAATGCCTTGGTACATTGGTATCATATCCAGAATGTACCAGGGCATGTTGGAAATGAGAATGAATTTACATCATGAGTCTCAAACACCCAGCCAATGAAACTGCTAATTGATTTTAGAAAAACAAAGTAAAATAGCTAGAATAGGCATGTCAAAGACTTCACATGTATCCAATTGAAAACAGAAAGAGCTGAAGAGCAGTGTAACTCCATTTTATTTATATATAGATGAATAGAAGTGAGTCATTCAAAGTTATTTTCTTCATATTAACTTTAAAGCATACATTCAATATGATATCAGTTTAGCAAATTGTACGACTATAGTTTCATGTCTGTGGCATTAGCATGTACAGTACGTAGCCTTCTCAGCAATACTGTCATCACATCACTCTTTCCGCCTTCTTGCTCTCTGAGAACTCAAAGCCCTAAATCACAGTACTAATCCCAGTGAACAGTATTTTTAACTTGCTCTGGGACAGAGAGAACATCAATAGGATTACAGAATAAGAGAAGGCACTGAATCCTTAACATATGCGGCTGATCTTCATGCTCTCTGACTCGAAAGACTGGTATCACTTTCTTCAGCTGTATTTCACACACAGGCAGGATGATTTTGAGGCATAATCTTTTGCTTATGTAATTCTCATGGAATTTTCTTGCTGTTTTTTATCAATTTGATCCTAACTTGGTACAAAACCTTCAGCTGGTTGTACTGCTAAGGAGTGGGCACAATGGCGGCCATAAAGCCCAAGCTGAAGGCACTGAAAAAGCGTCGCTCCAGCCTTTTTGCCAGTGTGAAGAGGGATCTGAGCTTTTCACAGAGCGCAGAAGAAGAAGAATATGTATTTCCCTTTTCACAGGACAGCTCGGTAAAACCGTGGACTTCGATGGACAACCTCGACAGTCCGGATGGGAAAAAAATTAAAGCGGAAGATTTGCCCAACCCAAGAAGATCAAACATTGTCAACCTAAACATAGGTGGAAAAATATTCCACATCCCAAAGCACTTGGCTCTCCGATATCCAAGGACCAGGATTGGAACCCTTGCTCTGTGTGACGATCCAGTGAAGAGGCTGACTCTCTGTGACGATTATAATGTTGTGAGCAATGAGTTCTTCTTTGATAGAGACCCTATGTTTTTCCATTACATATTCCACTTCTACTGCAGCAATGTCCTCTGGGTGATGGACAGCCTCTGTCCTGTCAACTTTGAGGAAGAGATGTCTTTCTGGGGGTTGAAACTGAAAGACACTCCAAGGTATTCGTCATGTGCTTTGTATTCAAAACCTTTATTGTCAGTTGTTGTGTGTGTATTTTAAGGAATGTACTCTTGTGAAAATGTTTTTTCTCAGGTGCTGTCGGATATTGTTTGAGGAGAAGGTGGATGACATCAGAGACCAACTGAAGGTTAACCAGGAGCTGATTGATGAGATTAAACCTCACCAGGATGATGAATGCTACAAGACCATGTTTTTGGGAGGTTTGCGAAAGATTCTCTGGGATTTGATGGAGAATCCGTACTCCTCCCTACCAGCCAAAGCCTTTGCTGTGTTCTCCAGTCTTTTTGTTCTCATCTCCATTGTTGCCATGACAATGAACACCGTACAGGAACTTAGGGAATACAAAGTTGCAGGCAAAACCTTCATGGAATGGGTGGAGATTGCTTCCATCCTCTTCTTCACTCTAGAATACTTTTTACGTTTAGTCACCACATCCAACATCAAACATTTTTTGAGGAGTGCCCTCAATTTTGTTGACGTGGTCGCTGTCATGCCCTACTTTCTCCAGATAATCTTTGAGACATTTGTTATAGATGCAGAAGACGCTAGTGCACAAGAAGATCTGAAAGCCATGTCACGAGTCAGTAAGGTAAGCAAGGTGCTCAAAGTGGTCAAGCTGATGCGAATCTTTCGTATCCTGAAACTCGCTCGCCACTCCACCGGCATGAGGGCCTTCGGCTTCACCATCCGCCAATGCTCTGAGCAGGTATGGATACAAGGTTAAGAAGCACAAACATACATAGAAGTTTTTATTTGTGTAGAATTCAACAAAAATGAAAAACTAGAATGGTACTCAATGCAAAGAAGGGAAAAAAACAGATTGTAAAAATATACCTTAGAAACAGGCCTGCAGTAGGAGCAGGCAGCCGGTAACGTGTTTCTCATAAAATTGCAGGTATGCTGTCTGTTTCTCTTCATCACCATGGGCATCTTCACCTTCTCTGCTCTCATGCATTCTGTTGAGGTGGATCAGCCTGGGACGCCATTCAGCAGCATACCAGATGCCTGGTGGTGGGCCGCAGTGAGTCAAGCCCAAACATTTACCTTTTTACAGCAACCCCTCGGTTATCAATTGATCAATCAAATTTTATTTGTACAGCACATTTCAGCAACAGGGCATTTCAAAGTGCACAAAAACACAAAGTCATGCAACACGGAACCAACAATTGAATCATAAAAACATATTTAGTTTTTCTAAACAATTTAATATTTTGATGTTTGCCTGTTGAAAAATGGTTTCACTTTAAATTAATGACAGATCCATAAGAAAATATTGCTTTATTCATTTAATTATTAAATAATATGCAATGTGTTAGGTCTTGGTTCAACAGGCTATGTGCAATCATTTCAATATGTTTTAATAAACGTAGAACCAGTCCGGCCCACAGCTTGTAGCAAATTTGTTTTTTTGGTGTATTTGACTTTGACATCCCTGATTTAGATGCTCTGAGCCATCAGTTAACTTACAGCCTGAGAGCGAAGTGCTCTGATGGGAACACACAGGACTATGAGTTTGTCAAGATCAGTATATAGTAAAACGATATCATTTCACTGTTAGGTTCTGAAGGAGTAATTACATCCCAAAGTGGAGGGAGCTAACAACCTTGTGAGACCTCACTGTCTGAACTGATTTTAGCCATTTAAAAAGAACTCAAACTGAAAATGTTCCCATCAGTAGGATACATCACTGTGTTAGCAGATATTAAGAGTCTACAACTCCACAAGAGGTTGTGGTAAAGTTTGGTGCTTTTTGTTTTACATTGGATTTGTAGGACTAGTCATAGATGACACTGAGGTTCTTTACATTATCACTAAACGTCACACTGATGCCCTTCAGAATAAATGACTTGCAAGACCGGGGGATTTATTGATGTTATTCATGTGTCTGAAGCCTGAAGTATGGGTTTAATACTTTCATTAGTAGCATGAAGCTGCAGGTATGTAGTCCCTACATCAGATTAATTTAGTCTTACTCAGTCTAACTATCCTAACAAAGGACTGAAACTAAAATCCAAATAGATCTCATGGAACGATGGAAAGAGTTTTTGGAGGTAAAAGTTAGGTGGGGACAAAAGGTAAAAAGTGCATGTGGTTATCTGACACTGCTTTCTCCTTCCTGTAGGTGAGCATCTCTACTGTTGGTTATGGAGACGTCATCCCAGTCTCCTACCTTGGCCGCTGCGTGGCGTTTGCATGCATCTCTTTTGGCATCATTCTTAATGGAATGCCCATTTCCATTCTGTTCAACAAGTTCTCTGACTACTACGCCAAACTGAAGGAGCAGGAATATTCATTTTCCAACACGGAGCGCACATTCCAGCTCCAGAGGCGGCTGCGGCGTAAGTTCGACCGCTGCTTCGAACCGCCACCTGAAGATTCTGACGATGACATTCACTATCGACCCAGTGGAAGACATACTGACTTTGACTACGACTTTGATGATTGAGACTTTGCCGCCTAATTGTATCCTCTCTAACCCAAAATGGCCTTATTACCCATGGGTATGGACAGTATAAAGACCCCATCTGCCTGGATTGCTGAGCCTATGGAGCTGATCTGATTAATCTAAGGGGAGGACACGGAAGCAGCAGCACACAGAGATAAGCTGTAAGCTGTGGCTTTGCAATTGGTCCCACTAAACGCTTTGGGTGACAGATCATTCCTCTGTCAGGTGGACTGGGTTCCTCCTCTAGACAGCCTGTTATCTGCTTCCAAGGATAGCCCTGTCTGCAACTAATGCTGACTAAACTCAAATAGATGTCAAGGATTTCAAGTTCCAATATTACACAACGAATAAAGCAGCGTTAAATCATACTGTTGATTTTTTTATTGAAAGTATTTTTCATGAACTTTGCTTTTCTATCCTTTAGTATAGTATGGAGTTCTCTAGAAGACATGGGGAAAATTTTTTCTTTTGCTTTCCCTCACAATACTGTACCGATCAGTGATGTGGCATAACTGAACACTGTAAGCCTTTCTTACGGTGGCTGCTGTACTTTCTGCTTTAATATGAGGTTATGTGAGGTTTTTCCATGAATGTTAATATCTCGTGAAATATCTGAAGTTTTATATCTTTTTCTTTAGGATAAAAAGGCACCAAAAACTTCTGATATAAACAGAAGTGTTCCGTAAGTAGGAAAGAAATAAAAATTTATCCTAATTTGGATTATTTCTGAGTTATTATTGTGGGGTAATCAGTCATCTGACAGTTTTCATTGTGCCTCTGTTGTGCTAGTTGTCTGAATGGTTTAAAGGGCTGCTTTTATGTATAGTTCAATCTGTACGAAATGTTTCAGATCGCCAAACAAATTTTTGCATGTAAATTAACTTCAGTGAATGCAAAAAAAAGGAAAAAAAAGCTGTTTTAAATAAGTTTTTTTCTCATTAGCAGAAAAACCCCCATGAAATTGGCCTTGGACACCTTGAAAGGCAACACATCATACCATGATCTAAAGAAACAGAGCAGAAACAAACATACTGACATGTATCAGTCTGGAAAGAGTTACAAAGCACATTTTTAGGATGTGGGACACCAGAACACCACAGTAAGAAACATTATTTCAAATGGAGGAACAACAGTGAACTTTCAGAAATAACAGGCCTACCAAAAGAACTCAAAGACTCCAATAACTCAGCAAGGACATCACAGTAGAACCCAGAACCACTAACTTAAGGTCAATGTTCACAATTCCACAGTAAGAGGAAACCTGAGTAGTAAGAGCATCCACAGTGGAGTGCCAAGGCCAGTCCACTGCTGACCAAAGCAACTCACAGGCCAATCTCTCACTCACCAGAAAAAAATACAACCCAAGACTTTTGGGAAGATATTTGTGTGGATTGACGATACAAAAGTGGAACTTTCTGGAAGGCATGCATCGAATCACACGGAAAACTAATACTGCAGCCCTGAAAAATAGCATGCCGTCTACAGCTAAGCACAGAGGTGGTAGTGTGATGGTCTGAGGCTGAGTCACTGCTTCAGGACCTGGATGACCTCTGTATTTAAAGGAACCATAAATTCTGCTTTCCAGAGGAAATTCCAGCAGGACAAGGATCCAAAGTACAGCTGCAGGTTCACCTTTGAATAGAAACAAACAACATTCAGGTTAAAGTCTAGATGTAAGTCCAACTAAGACCCGCAGCAGAACTTTAAACAGGCCGTTCGTACTCCATGTGGAGGTTGATGCTGCCAGTGTTGGCACCACCAGCTATTAGGTTTAAAAAGTGATCAGTTGGCAGGCTTATCTCTATCACCATGCCCTGCCCCATGCCTCACATTATTGGTAAAAATGGAGGTCCTGTCAGATGACCTCCTCAGCACGTTGCTTAGAGTTACTTAAATTGAAGGGAGAGATGGAGCGAAGGGGTGTGTCAGTGGAGAGAAGAGGCCAAAGATTTAATTTTGCTGTCAAGGATTAGCAGGATTAGCTCCTGCATCGCCTGGCTGACTAAAAGTCAGTCATGTTCAGTTCTATTTCTGTAACGGAATAATCTGATCAGGTGCATACAGTCAGGTCCTGTTTAAGCATTTACAGGACACTTTAGAGGATAATGCTTTCCTTCTGCCATAGACTAGACTCCTGAAATGCTAACATATGGCCACTGCTATTTATTACTGTAATTACACAGCAGTCTTTGTTTAGTGCTTCCAGCTTTCTGGATGCTTTACTTATTAGGAGTAGAGAAGCAGATGAATGAACCGGTGTCCATCTCCAAACGGCTTTTTGTGAGTTGACACCATTTTCCAGAGATTCATTAGACTTGAAAAATGCATAACAATGGAATCGTGTTTCATTTCAGAAGTTAATAAATGCTGAAGGAGAAGAGGGAGTGGGGGGTGTCCAACTTTAAGAACTACTTAAAAAAAAAAATTAAAAATACCTTAAAAAAATAAATGAATCATTTTTATAAATTATTACATAACTGTTTTAGGGTTGATCGGATTTTCTAGGAACTTCTTATTAGCAATTTATGAGTTTCCCCAGGGGGGAAATGTAATGTGACACAGAAGTCTTTGACCACAGCTCGATGCCATGTTTGTCTTGGCATCACACACAGGGAGCAGGACGACTGGGGAGGATTGTCCCGGTTGCTAATCTTCTCCCTAGCAACCATTAGGCAACATCTACAAGCAGATGAGTTGTTTGGGAGAGAGGTTAAAAGGATCGACCACTTTTCTGTCCGATAGATTATCTGTGACACTGTGGGCCTCATTACACTGTGAACTCAGACCCTAAATAAAACTGTGATGAAATCTTAAAGTTAATTAGATCTTGATTATAATTCAGCTGGATATGGTCCAAAAACATGTGGGAAAAAAAACAACCTAAAATGATTCACTGGACAAAAAAAACAAAAAAACAAAACTCTTCTTTCTTGACAAGTTCAGTGTCCAAATCTCTCAAAGTTTTTGATTTGTTTTTAATATGTATAATCTACCTGGAGATGACAAGTGTTGTGGACTGGCGCTACAAAAATAAATGGACTTGAACTGAAACAGAATCCAAGCACTACAGAAAACCTGAGGACTTGAGCAGAGGAGAAGAGAGCCGCAGAGAGGATGCCAGACTCTGGGTGACCCGGATCAGAGTTTCCTCTCTCCCTGTTTTCAAAGCGCCTGAAATATCAGTGCTGTCTGACTGGAAAAAGGGTTTGTGTAAATGATTAGTAGGTTAGTAGGGTTACAAATAACTGGTTTTATAATCCCCCTCCAACCAACGACAAAAAAAAACAACAACAAAAAACCCCCCCAAAAAACAATAAAACAAAACAAATGAATAACTTAGTATTTATTAAAATAATGTACTTCAAGTAAAACATTTTCAATAATAAGAAAAAGTGACCAAAGTTGGCTCTGAACATATATACTAACTTCTTTTATTTCATTTTCTTAATGATTCATTGTTTGCTCATTTCTATTGCTGTATATCAATGACTGTAGTTCACAGGAGAGAATCTTGCATCTATTTAACAGATGCAAGATTGAAAATATTTCTGTTGGACAACATTTCTTCATGAGCAAACTTGTCCTGCTGGTCTTAAAGAAAAAAAAAATGTGTAGCAGCGTCACAAGATCAGCTGAGGGGAGAAACACCAGGAGTTTTATAATGCTGCCACCACCGATTAAAACTCAGAAATCCTGACAAACTTTGGCTGGTTTTCATGACCCAGACAGCCCCAAAGGGATGGGAACAGACAGAGTCAGTGGAAATCTCACAGACCTAAGTCTGTGACCTTGGAAGTGTGTTATATGAATGAACAACAGCTGAGTCATCTGACAGTCCCGTTGGTAACTGTGCTGGTTCAGAGTCATGCTTGTGGCAGCATGAACTCATCTTGCAGCTCTGCAGTCTTCAGACTGGCTGAATCATCTCGTGTGGCCATTTTTAAATCACACCATCATACGCTACAAGAAAAAGCTAATTATCTGCATGAAGCTGTTCAGTCTGCTCCGTTCAGAACTGTTTTTTGCCTCAAAATGTAACTGAGGTTAAAAAAAAGCTTCTTATTTATCAGCATGAAACAAGTTTTGAGGGACATGATGCAACCATTCTAACTCCATTTGTTTCAGCAGACAGAAAAGTTCAGTTGTCATTACTAGGACCCGAAGTGAAGAAGATTAAATATCAGATGAAGAACACTGCATATTCTTTTAGTTGATGATTAAAAAAAAACAGTTCTTTCTTTTTTTTCTGTCTTTTTGTTTATTATATTTATTTTCATATAAACTTTCATATAATGTAGATTGAGAGTAATCAAGGCTCATCTTGATTACAAAATTCTAAGAGATAACTTTTAACATTTACAGCAGATCACACTGAACACGTTTTGGTATGTGGGCACATTCAGCCAATGCGTTGGTAGCGGAGGAGTTTTTTTTTGTTTCGAGAGCTAACTTTGAAAATGTTTCGCTTCCTCAAATTAAGATTCATAAATAAACTCTATACCACTAATTCGCTTCACCGTTTTGTACATTTTCAGCTTAATAAAATTCAAAATTTGCGTTGAAGTTTTGGTTATTAACTGTTAAGATCCTTCAAGCAGTTAGAAGCAGTTGAACGCAGTTTGGGATTTGTTGTTCTTACACTTTCAGTTCTGTGAAAACCAAAACTCTTCTCAAATATATTATTTATCATTATTTATATTATTATGCAATGGACTGGCAACCTGGAGGTAGACACCAGCCCCCCTACTGACTCTGTAAGGATAAGCGTATTAAATAATAGACGGACTTTGTAAAGAGTTGATGTGTTTTTGCAGAATGCCCCTCGTCCTGGAATGTGTATTTTGTTTTGGAACAGGAAGCTGACGCAGAAGCACCACCAGAAACACATCAGGGTTTGTTGTTGGACATCGTCTTTACTTCAGCTTCAAAATGTACGCATAACTGCAAGTACGTTTCACACGTTACCGTGCCACCATTTGCTTTTCCCCCTGTGCTGTCACATGAAGCAGTCATCACTGTTATGATTTTCCAAGTGGAGCACGGCCCGAGGTGACCGAGCTGCGTCAGTATCCTTGACATCATCTTTCCTAGTTCCTCTCTCCTCCAATTAGCTGCCATCCTTCGGGATGTCTTAAGATACTGGGTAAACACATCTCTCATTAAGCCAATATAAATCACTTTTATGATATTTACACTTAGCTTTTGTAGCATTTGTGGTGGAGCATTATGAAATCAGGCTTTTATCTTTATGTCAGTTTCAGCCTTGAGTTTTGGACTTATTTGTGGCTCAGAACATCCATTTCCCTCAGCAAGGCCGAACACATCTTTTGGAGAAAACCTGCCAGACTAAGCATTTTTTTTTTGTTTGTTTTAAAGTGGAGCCATGAGTGACACACACTAACTATATAAGCCCCTTCAGGTTCCTTGAACAGGTCACAAAATCTGCCAGCCTCACTCATCGTAACTTCAACAAGTCTTTTCCCTCTGCCGACCAACCATCTGCACGTTGCACCATGGCTGCTGCTCGGTGGCTGCTGGGTCTGCTGGTGGTGCTGCTGGCTGCGGCGCGGCTGGCTCAGGCGCAGGACAGGATTAAGATGTGCGGGCGAGAGCTGATCCGTCTGGCCGTCTCGTCCTGTGGGAACTCTCGGCTGAGGAGGAGCATCCTGGACTCAGAACTGAGCCAACAGCGGCTCGCCGTTGGCTGTAAGTTCTCTCTGTCTAAGAGTTTGATCTCATGGTGGGATCACAATTTCTTCCGGTTTTCTTTTTTGTAAATATTTGATCTCTTACGTTTGCATAGGGGACCAGGATGCCTCCACTGAGGAGGACCAGGCTTCAGAGACACTCCAAATCCCCTCCTCCTCTTTGGCACCTCATTGGCATCCCCTGACCTTTCGAATCAGACGATCCGCTGGAAAAATATCTGACATTTGCTGTGAGAAAGGATGCAGCATGAAAGAGCTGATTCAGTTCTGCTAAGCACAGCTCTCCCACTTGTCTGACAGTTGAAGAGATTTTATTTTGGTCTGTGAAATCCTGTGAAACCTCTACCAAGTAACCCAATTTCTGAGAAATCTAATCTAATAATTCTACATGTTTCATATGAAGCAAGAAAAGTGTCAAATCAGTTACTGTAGGATGAATTGTTCTGTGTGCAAGAGGAAGTAAAAAAAAAAAACCAAAGTAAACACTGGCTTTATGGAGTCAAATCAGATGCTATTTATTTGTATTAGAATAATTTATTTCAATGCAATCAGTGCAGCTGATGTGCACTGCAATAAACCTCTGATGATTACAAAGTCATGCCTGGGATGTTTTTCTGCACCCAATCAATCAGAACAAGGTCAAAAAGATAAAGAAAATGATTCACGATAAAGAAGGTGTCATCCAATCATAATCAGTGTTGGATCTGTTTTCTCCTGCTGTTGTGGAGAAAACGACATCA
Source organism: Poeciliopsis retropinna (assembly GCA_010277075.1). NCBI lineage: Eukaryota > Metazoa > Chordata > Actinopteri > Cyprinodontiformes > Poeciliidae > Poeciliopsis > Poeciliopsis retropinna. Next base: position 9,926,604 of record VMRM01000021.1, read on the forward strand.
GAAGTTGCTTCAGACACAAACAGTCTCAATTAAAACCTTCCCATTTCTGAATGAGAAGGTTTGTTTTTGTGTATTACATTAACATGGCAGTCCTTAATGTCTCAGAGGGGCAGCTGATGTGGGTCTGCACCATGGTCTTATTCAGTAAGTTAGAATATGAATTCTGATAAGGGGAGTTTGTTAGATAAAAAAACAAACAACTTTTGAAAATAAGGTTTTTATTATCATATTACAGATTCTTTTCATTTGCCAATTTTTCTGCCTTAAAATGTTTCTTTTTTGTCTGGTGTAATAAGAGTCTTAAATATTACACCAGGCATTTCTGCTTCAATTTATTACAGCAGAAAAATCATGATAATAAACAGAAATAAGGGTTTATGTCAGAACATGTCGGAGTCAGCCAGGCTGCTGCAAAATGCTGCTCCCGTCTGCTAACAGGAACGTTTGAGAGAGAACATTACCTCTGTCCTGGATTCTCTCCACCGGCTGGTCGTGTATTTTAGAGTTCATTTTAAAGTTGTTTTGTTTGTCTTGAAGGTTTTAAACAGACTTGCCTCGCCTTATTTAACAGAACTCCTTCTGGGTCACTCAGGTCTGTTGACAAGTTGCTCCTGGTCATTCCCAGTTGCTCCTGGTCATTCTCAGTTGTAAGTGGAAGCTTCTGTTTGTTACCCTGAGCTATGGAAGTCTCTGCCTGTGCACATCGGACAGACCCTTCACTCTCCATGTTTAAAACTTGTCTGAAAACTTTTGACTCACCGACCTTCAACCAACTGAGACTTGATGTTATTTCATCTGTATTGGTATTGATTTTATCTGTCTAACTGTGATGTTTTATTGTGTTTAATTTATTATTGTGCGCTTAGCTCTGTCAGTTTATTTTTTAAGCTTTTTAAAATCTTATTTATGATGATGATGAAACTACTTTGCTTTGTATGAGAATTATTCTTTTCCTTTTAGCTGTTGCCTTCAGAGGGCGCCAAAGATAGCATTCTGCCTCCATATCACCCTGTTCCCACCGTGGAAGTAACCCTGCATGTATAGTTAAATGTCTGTATTTGCATACAGAGTCGAACAAAAACAACTTTTTTTATCTCACCGACTGACATCAAGTGTTTAAAACACTAAACCTTTTCTTTTTTAGGTCAGAAAGGATTATTTAATCTCTTTGTATTTGGAAAATGCCACAATAACAGAATGAACAAATCTAATTCAAAAGTTTAAATATGCAGCATTTGGCAGAACTGTACAACTTGGGTCAAACGTTTTGGCTGTTCTTCGGATAATAGCAGAACCTTCACATATCTGAAAACTGTACCCAAGGATGAGCCAAAGTTGTGGACAGATGCTCAGGATAAGAACCTGCAGAGTAAGAACTTCTTGGTGCAGTGCCACCGCAGGGGGGGAGGGAAACATGTCGCTCAAAGAGCTTGGGAGGTTTGACATGGTGCAGTGTGAAAGAGAACCTTAGCAGCTGGAAATGGACCAAATTGTTGCAACTTTGGTCCTCAGTTGAACCGAATCTGCTGGACTATGAAGAGTGAAAAAATCCTGAAAGACACCAGAGGACTGGAGTTAGTCTAGAGGAGCTTCCCCAGTCTATGGATTTGGTTTATTGTATGAAACCCTCTTTTCTCAGGCTGAGACATCAGCCTGGGGTTTGATTCCTGCCTTTGGGATCTTTGCTGCACGTCTCTAATAATTTCCTGTCTGCTTATTTTAAATAGGAACAAATAGCAGCACAGAATTTTATAAAAATAAAGCGTAAAACCATAATATGCAGAATTCATAAAGAAATTGACCTTGCGTATGTAGATGGATTCCCTAAACCAACATTTTTATGTTGAGTTTGCACATAGACATGCTACAAAACCCAAACGACACACAGTGCGGGTCCAAATTGCAGCACTCTGTTCTCCCTGATTCAGCAACATCAAAACGATGTGACTGGCCACTCAGGCCATTCAGCTCAGTAATGACAGAAATAATCTGTGTAACCCAGCCAGCTCCACACACCCAGCAGTGTGTAATTCTCTCAGTGGATAATCAAATGTGGTGCTGATTATCTGCAGCACTAAATGGCTCTTAATAGCTAATAAGATCAGCCGACAGCCACTGATTGGTTTATTTGTTTTTAATTGGGGAAGGGTGTGTTGCATTTTACATGGAATTAGTCTTCATTTAATTGGTTTTATTTTCTGTGCTGTCTCACAGAGGACAAATCCATATTTCTGATTTCATTTTTGCTGGGTCATTTACAGCATGGAGGTTTGTTGGCTCTCCCACAACCAGAAATGTTGATATTAACAATATTTTGTAAGACAAACACAAACAAATGAACTGAGTATAACTAATAACCTCCAACATTTTTTCTCCAAAAAGAGAAATACAGGGAAGAAAGTTTGAGAACCTGAAAGCAGAAATCTGGCTTCAAGCACAAATATTCATCGTTGAGTGTGACAAAGACTAGGCGGAAGGTTTTTGTCTTGATGCCAGTCTGAGCTGAAATGATCCTGTGTCCTGCAGATGATGATGAAAAGATGCTTTAACCTCATCAAATGCAGTTTTTGTGAAGATGTTGTGCGTAACTGTTTACTGAGATAGATGGCAGTCCAGCTAAAAGTATTTATCCTATTCTGTAAACTTTTCATCACTTATATTTCATTTTAAATTGAGTTTTTTTGTTTTGTTTTTATCCTTGTTTGTAACTTTGAGTGTGATTTCTGTCTCCTTCCAGAAACATTACTATCTCTGGATTGTTATGGAACAGACTCTTCTCTGAAATGTAAAATAAAAGGTAGGAAAAAAACTATTTACTGTTCTTAATATCTATCAAATACAATGAGCAGCTGTCCAAATTTATGTACAGTGTCAATGTTGAGTCAGAAGAAAATCGATAGACAAAGAGGAAAACAGAACCATCAGACAAGCTGTGCTTCAGTTGAACTCTAATTCTGGGGCCCGATCAGCTTTGGATGTGCTGTTTTTACTTTTAACTTAATATTTGTTCACTATCTCTGTTCTTTAAAGGTTGAGCAAGTTCCAGCCAACACCAACAATCCCTGCGGCCCAGAGAAGGAGCAGAGACCTGAAGGAAGCAGCTGCAGAAACTGAAACCTTAGAGTGTATTCTGGCATTGAGACCTGCTGGATTTTCTCCTCTTCAATTCTTCTGTTTCTCTTTTGATTTTGAACAGATGGCAACAACTTCAAATTATGCTCAAGAAACTTCAGCTTTCCGCTCAGCGAAGGGCATTTACAGTCACGTTCAGTAAACTAGAGTAAGTGTTCCGATGAGTTTTGTTTTGGTAGATTAAAATTTGGTAGATTAAAATTACCTTTTGAACATAACTGTGAAGCAAATGTAGAATTCATTAAGCCCATGTTTATGTATGAAAAATGTCATTTAGGTCTGATTTAATATCCTCATCATAGCTTAAAGAAGTAAAGGCTTGAAAACTTCAGTATGTGTGGAATTCATCTTAATTAATAATATTTCCACTAAGTTGAGTAACTGAAGTAAATTAACTTTAATATATAATAAATTATAATAATATAATTTACTGAATCAGGCTGTACGGACAGAGGCTTTAAAAATCCATCCATCCTCTTTCACCCTTGTAACTAATGGGGTCAGGAGTTGCTGGTGCCAATCTCCAGCTGTGTTCCAGGTGAGAGGTGGAGTACACCCTGGGCAGGTCACCAGTCTGTCGCAGGGCAACACAGAGACAAACAGGACAAACAACCAATTCGGAAAGACCAATTAGCCTGACAGTCATGTTTTTAGACTGTGGGAGGAAGCCGGAGAACCCGGAGAGAACCCAACATGCACAGGGAGAACATGCAAACTCCATGCAGAAAGACCCTGGGCCAAGAATTGAACCCAGGACCTTCTTGCTGCAAGGCAACAGTGCTACCAACTGCGCCACCCCCTTGGATGCTTTAGTCGTTTACAAATCAATAATGATCAGCAATACTTGGATTTTGCTTTTTTTAAAAAGCTAACAAACAAACAAACAAAAAAACAACAACAAACCTTTGCACAAATGTTCTTCATAGGTATTTTAGGGGTAATTGTCTTAGCATCGCATGCTAAGAAACCATTTTATGATTAACTGTTTGCACTGGAGTAGCAGACGTTTGTATTATCCTGGACACTATTTGAAAGCAGAGGTAACCTCTGCCAGAAAGGTTACATTCACCTAACCAGAAACAAACATGCAGTTTATGCAATCACTTATTTTATGTTAGATGTTTTTGTTTCATTTTCATTATTTTATAGACATTAGTTTTCACTTTGACATTAAAGTTGTTTTTGTAAATCTGTTGGACAGAAAGCCAGATTTTGCGTCTCATGATTGATTTGCAAAGGCAGTGAAAATGGTGAAACATCCTAGAGGTGAATCATTTTTAGAAGCACCGTGGCTTTATACTCAACTGTTACTAATAGTGTTTATTCTCAGTTTTTTTGTAGAATTTTATTTTGTGTTTTTTATGTTTTAAGAATAATTACGTTTATCCACGCGCCAAAATCAAATTAAAAATGTTTTAGAAGAGAGACAAACTATCAGCGCAAGCAAACTACTGATGATGCCTTGAATGCAAGGCAGCCATGTTGGATTTCTGGGAGCATTTCACTCTTTTTTTCCACAATTACAAACCTGTAAATGAAAGTTTCTAAGTTAGAATCTGACACATTTATACTGCATCTTTCAACCAGTCTAGCAGTACCAATGGAAGATACTTTTTTTCATTTTTAGATTACGTGACAAATGACAGTTGCATGTTATTAGGAGTAGATAGAAACACATAATCCACATGTCCTATATGACGATGAAAAGCAAAGGTTTCACCTAAATAATAATCTTTTTACAATTTACTGCAAGCCTGGTTATGCTCAGAATGCATGCAGGATGAAGAGTAGCATCAAATGGCATAGATGTGTGTCACATGTTGACCAGCAGAGAGCAACAGATAATTGATAATGAGAAACACTGTACTGTTCTTCTTACTATCTGGCATTGTGGCTCACATGCTACAGCTGAAACAATATGGCAACTCAGGCGTGCGATACTGGCAATGTTTATTTCCACTTTGTGTTCCAGTTACATTTTCAGAAAACTCCTCAGTGTGAAAATGCTCAGTGAGCTCACCAGATTACAAAAGCAGAAACATAATCAACAGGCTCCTGCGGGCGTGCGCTCACATCAGGGCTGCTATGAGATGACACATCTACTGCTCAGAATGAAACACATGGAAAGGAACTCCATCTTTTTCTGCCTCCCCTTGCCTGGTTACAGCACGCAGGAAAAAGCGGCGCTGTGGGATGGCACCTTCGCTGAATGTCAGCGCTGCTCTTAAACATACATTTTGACACTGTCGTGCAGGCGCACCGGATCACGCATACGCGTGTGCATGCAAGGAGCAGGGAGTGTGTGCAGGGACTCATGGGTGTCAATTTGCATGGAAAGGAAGCAGCTTTCAGAGCTCCTGTTACCCTCAGTTAAAGTGCTAAGGCTAAAAATGTCATTTTTAGCCTGAGTACAGTGTGTGACACTTATTCCTATGTTTGAACACTTGGATGTGCTGTGCATGATAATTGTGCATGTGTGGAACACAGGGAAACCCATAGAAAGTCCTTGGAAGCATATGTGTCCCGCAGCTGTGTGTGTGTGTGCGTGTGCGTGTGCGGGGGTGGGTGTGTGTGTGTGTGTGTATGTGTGGGTGCGTGTAGGCATGCGTGTGTGCTTTCCGAGTTTCATGCTGCAGGGAGTAAATGCACGTGGGTGTGCAGAGGGGAGCAGAAGTCAAGCTGATGACTGACATGTCCATTTTGGTTCGTCCATTATTGTAAGTGCTTCAGGCCTGTTTCTGCAGAGGAACAACTGTCACATTTGACTTCCAGATATCTTCAGTTACAGCTGCGTGTCTCATATTATATTTTTATAATAAAGGGCCAATTGGCTTATTTTCATGTTTTGTTCAATGCAGTAACAGAGTAAGTAAAATAACTTATTTTATGAGTGTGAGATAAAAATAAAACATTTCTAGAAATGATTAAGGATATACAGTATAGTTTTATTCATGTTCCAGATGGAAATCCTTTTTTCTCCATAAAGATTTTTAGCGAGAAACCAGTATGTATAAATACCCATCCAATAAATTAGAATATCACTAAAAAACCCCTTTGTTTCAGGAACATTATCACTAAGTGAAACACATTGTATGGGTTAATAACACTTACAAACGCTGGTGTTTTTTTTTTTTTTTTTTTAGCTAATTATGATGATTTTCTCCACACAGTTAATGAAAGTATTAAAATATTACAACAGGCCAATAATACAATACTAAAATTTAGATTTAGAGAAAAGTATGCTTACCAACCTAAAGATTTGTCAGAATAAAAGATAATTTTATTCTGACAAGTGGGCCTCATCAGAATGCATATTCTAATTTATTGAATATACAATCAGCTATGAATAGATGCATACCTGTCAAATCTCCCGTTTTGGCTAGTATGGTGCACACGGCTCCTCCCCCAAAATGATTTAAGGAGAACGAAGCCAAGATTTTGGAGGGATCACCACAAAGCTCAGATAGATCTGAAATGGTGTGAGTGAGTGAGGCCACCAATTCTACCAGGAGGAATGGGCCAGAACTAAAGCTATTGTGAAAGCTTGTAGAAGAACCAAAACATTTTATTCAGTTTTACAAAAAAAATAGTAAAATACGTGGAAACGGATTTTCTGTCTTCTTACTCCGGCATTTTGCAAAAACAGAGACGGTTTAGTTTGACGTAATGGCGGAAATGAAAAAAAAGGTTATGTGTCCTTCTGTACAGTGGATGTAAACTTATGGTATGTGCTGCATCAGCCAGGTGTGAACATGTTGTCTGAAACATGTAATCAGCAACAGAGGTCAGTCCACATGAACATGTGTACTTTTTGAACATACAGCTCCAGATGATCAACATGCCTGCTGCTAACAGTGAGGCAGTTACTGAAATTACTTGTTTGCTCATAAATTAAATATGCAGAACAAAATTGCACGTCTCTGTTACTTTGAGAATGTTTTGTTCTATTACTTTATGGTGACAAAAATGATGCTCTTAAAGACAACATCTTTTTTCTAATTTTTTGAAGCTACTGACCACAATGCTGCATCAGAGCTCCCTACGTTCTGCGCCTGCAGGAACGACTGCAAGGTGTGGCCAGAAGAGCTTCTATTTCTGTTCCTTTCTTTTCCTTTTATTTTGTCAGAAATGTCACCAGATTTTTTTTTTCTTGCCAGTGACCTCCGAACCAATTACTCAACCAATTAGCTCAACTTTCTAAATTACTTTCATGCTATTTGATCCACCTAATCTGTCCAGTGGAAGATGCAAAATACCAAACACACACGCACGCACGCACGCACACCCACACACGCACACACACTCAGAGAGACATTAACTGCCACTTTGTCACAACTTTGGGGCCACTGGGAGGTGGTGAAGCTGAACTAATAGAGCTGAGCTGGTAGAGGGCAGTGTGGCAGCAGCAGCCACTGGTCCAGCGCAGACAAGTTTTCTGCAGCTGTAGGGAGCTGAGTGTCTTGGTGCAACGCAGATACAGTGATGCGCCGCGCCACTGCTTCCACCTAAATCTGATGGCATCACTGAATAATTTAAAATCCATTGTTTGTGTTGCAGGTGTGCCAATCTGGAACCACCTTCCTTCTGCACAATGACCTTTCATGTTTAATGATGGGGGTTGATCTTGTGTCAAGTCATATGTACACTATTCTTTTTTTGGTTTTTTTCAACCAACCAACATACAGATATTTTGTAAGGCACATTTATGCTACCAAATATGGCTTGGCTCCACATATCTTTTTAAATTTTTGTGAAATAAGTGCTGATCATCTCGAGATGAGGAGGAAAGTATTTTTAGAAAAGTGAAGGATTGGGATCACTCCACAGCACTCCTGTTTTATATTTTGGATATAAACAATGTTTGTTTCATAAATGAATTGATGCAGAATTGACAGATAAAAATAGGGCAAACTACAACAGCCCTGCTATTATAGTCTAGACAGAGGAAAGGCCCAAACCGGACTAGACCCGGAGAAGGCACTCTACCCTTTTCCGGCTCAAGACCATGGCCTCGGACTTGGAGGCACTGATCCTCATCCCGGCCGCTTCACACTCGGCTGCGAACCGCTCCAGCGAGAGCTGCAGATCATGTCCTGATGAAGCCAATAGCACCACATCATACGCAAAAAGCAGAGATGCGATCTTAAGGCCATCAAAACGGATCCCCTCAACACCTTGGCTGCGCCTAGAAATTCTGTCCATGAAAGTAATGAACATAATTGGTGACAAAGTTCAGCCCTGGCGGAGTCCAACTCTACCCGGAAATGAGCCCGACTTATTGCTAGTAATGTGGACCAGACTCTGACACAGGGACCTGACAGCCCGTATCAAAGGGCCCGGTACCCCATACTCCAGGAGAACCCCCCACAGGGCTCCCTGAGGCACACGGTCAAACACCTTCTCCAAGTCCACAAAACACATGTAGACCGGTTGGGCGAACTCCCATGCACCCTCCAGGACCCTGCTGAGGGTGTAGAGCTGGTCCAGTGTTCCACGACCAGGATGAAAACCACACTGCTCTTCCTGAAATCAGGGGTGAGGATATTTCTATTCTATTCTATTCTATTCTATTCTATTCTAACAGACTTCCTCTGCAGTGGAACTGGGCTCTGCTGTGGAGATAATGGGGGAAACACAGAGTTCCTGTCCTGCTACCCTAAACTGAAATAAGTCAACCTAAATCAGGTTCATCCAATCAGAAGACCTTTTTGCACTTGCTACATCTTCAAATTGACCACAATTAAGCAGAGAAAAATGAAAGGACAAACATCTTGTTCAAAAAACACTGAACATACCTACTTACCTTTTGGCAGTAGCGATTTTTGTGGTCGACAGCAAAAAACAAACAAACAAAAAACAAACACTTTCTCATAAACACATAATTCAACCAACTTATCAACCTTCCTAACCCTTTCTGATGTAAAGTCAGCTTGCTACTGTCTTAAGTGAGGCAGCCACAGAAACACTGCCCCATGAATCTCACTACTACTGTGAATCAGGAAGACAGTGTCTTGAGAAGTTGAGGATAACTGGACCAAGCGTAAGACTCGGTGATTCTGTCACTTGTGCATGCGATGTGTGCCTCCCACCAGGTTTGTTTGTGCAGTGATGTGTGTGGGCGCGGCACAAACAGGAATAACCCTCTTCAGTTTCAGGGAAGAGCCGTCACAAGAGCAAACCAGAAAATTAGACTGCAGTGGAGGGAGGTGCTACAGAGCGAACTGGGGCTCAAGATGTATGTGACTGCGTGTGTGCGTGTGTGTACTGTATGTGTGTTAATGAGTCATTCGGTGTGTAAGAAGAGTACAAGGAGAAAAATTAGATGGGTTGAGACACAGACAGCAGTGGGCTGGCCCAGAAAAAACAATTACTCTGGTTGCTTTTTCACAGCTGCTCCCAATTGTTCCAACGTCTCCTTCTATCTTTGCCCATCATTCCTTCCACTCCTTTGTCTCCTGATGTGTGACTGGGCTTCACTAGCATGGAACTGTTTCAGAGGTGAACAAATTATAAGACAACAATGCTTCCTACATATTAACACTGGGCTGTTTCACATGTTGATCACCAGACCGGCCAGGCTGCCTCTGATTGAACATTTCCAACTCACCATTTTCTTGGCCTTTTATGTGCCACAATACCCCACATGTGCAACACTGTTTCTGGATTGATGTAACTGCAGCTGCGTTTCCATTGACCATGACATTGCGCAAATTGGAATTATGAAAATAAATTTGCTTAATGGAAACAAGCCCATTTTTGAAAAAAAAAAAAACAACAACCAAAAAACAAAAAACCAACAACAAACAACAACAAAAAAAAAAGCTCATGTTTTCTGGTAAAAAGTGTTTGCAACAGGACCAGGTGGTTTTTCAGCTGTAACAAAATTAGTGTATTTTGCAAAACTTCAATGGAAACGCTTCCCCCACGGCAGTTTGAGTTATTTTAAACTGTAACTTGTTTACTTTCTGTCACACTCAAAAATATTATGACATATTTCTATCACAAGTAAGAGAATTATCACCAGTAATAACTGCATAGAAACTCTTTAACAAATACAAATACAGTCTTTTATTTGTAAGAGCTGTTTTATCTTCTGCACTCCACCTGCCACACCATCCCTTTAGTTAGGTTGGTACTAACTTCTATTCCTCTTCACCTCTTTCTCTCCAGCTGCCCCTCCATGCATAATTAAGTTTTGAGTGGAAATGCAACCCCTACTTCCTTTTTCTCTCAGTTCTCCCTCTCCTCTCCCATGTGGCATGGGATCTCTTGGCATCGTTTCCTTCTTTTCTCTCTGCATTCTTCGTTACCTTACCAGTGACTCCATTTGGACTCCGGGGCCAGGCTTGTCTTTTTAAGTGATAATGTTGAAATGTTAAATCACACCACAGCCACCAACTGCCACTGCCTCCCCATCCACCTTATCCTGTGAACAGTTTCTCGTTTCACATTGTCCTGTCATCCTATCCACTCAAACTCATCAATAAGCAATGCAAAGGCTCTGTCAGCCGCTGTATTTCTCTTTCATCATGAGACAAGGTGATGTTTGGGGCCTGACCGGTCCCTTGTTAATGTGCATGTTAATGAAGCTGAAGTATCGGACTTCCTTCTTTCTTTCTGTTTCATGCCTTTTTAATTCAATGCGGAACTTAAAATGTGGTAAAATGTAACCTCTGTCACGAGCAGCAGAGCTGGATTTCAGCTTAGTACAATTCAGTTCTATTAAATTCAATTCTGTTCAATTCAGATCAATTCAGTTCTACTCAGTTAATTTAAATTCAGTTCAGTTAATTCAGTCAAATATTTCTTTTAATATGGATCTACTTGTGTCTTTAATAAATGATGATTTCAGTTCAAATTAACACGATTCGGTTCAATGCAATTCGATATGTATATCGCACCAATTCACAACACGTCATCTCAAAGCATATGTTGCTCTAAATTTAAAAGTCTCTTAGAGTGTTGATAATGTTGAAGTACTTGATCAAAACAAAAAAAAAAAATTCAGGCTAAAAAATCTTAATTGTTATTTCCTAAAATGAATACTGAGCTGCTGATTGGCCTCAGCAGTTTCGGCCTCTATCTTATTGTGTTGTAAAGCAATCCTCCAGAAGAAGTGAAATACAACCCAAGACGTTCCAGAGATGCTTTAATTAGTCTGTATGTTTTCACCTGGCTGCAGTGTTAAGCAAGGCTTACACCAATAGATCTGGTTAATTTATGAACAGTGTATAAAATACAAGCTCAAGATGGAGCCCCATTAACCAGCAGCCCAGGTTACCAGCAACATTCTAACCACTGATAGGTGAAATGAACCATTGATTGTCTGTCACAGTGTCACCAAGCAGTGGGCTGGATTTGTTTAGTGGCAAGTGACCAATATGCTGCTCACTGCAACATTACTGTCTTAAAAATGAACATCCAAACTGAAAATAATCTGTTTATTTGATTCACTGGTTTTTTTTTTTTTTTTAATCATTTTTCAGCAACAGTACAAAACATCATCAGCTTTCTGAACCAACATGTTGCAGCCCTGAAATATAAGAATTCATGGATTACATCTGAAATTAATTTGTACAGCTCAACGTTTGTTTTAGTCTTTTTTTTGTTGTGTGAAAGATTCACCAGCATGTAGATTTCATGGTGTCTTAATGTTCATGCTGTAGAGGTTCTTTGCATTTCCAGCTACGTTTCCGTTGACCATGAGATTGCGCAAATTGGGCTTCCTGTTTCACATTAAACCCTGGGAAAAGATAACTGGTTATTAGAGTCATTTACCTTCTACACCACAGACTGTGACAAAATGAATCTAAAAGTCAGATCAGGAGTTTCTGAACCATCAATGAATAAACATAAGCTAAGTAATTCCATAATGAATTCTGCTATTCATCCCGGTTTACTCTGTTACATGTGTGCCTACTGGCTTAAACATGCCTGGATCATATTTCTGATTCATGCAATGCCAGTTTTTTTCTCCCTTCCATGACATGCCATGCTCACACGCAGAAGGTGTAAGCCCTGAAATCCCCATCTTTCAGCAGCGGCTTTAAAACACAATCCGGTTCTGTTCACGATGAAGAGGCAACTGCTGTAAAACCCAGCTAGAGGTTTGCAGATATGGACAGAGGAAAAAAAACAAAAAAACAAACCCTTCCTCTGCTGTTCTCTCTTTCTTTCTGACACACAGATACAAAATTGTAGACAAACACACACTTGGTTTTTTTGTTTCGTTTTTATGCTCAGAGTTGCATGAAATCCACCCACAATTATGCTGCATTGTACGCACAGTTGCGAGAAAACCTTTCAGCAGCCTGGACGTAGCTAAAAACACCAGTAAAAACAGAAAAAAAAGGCCTTATATAATTTCCTAAAAAAACAAAAAAACAAAAAATAGAATCTCTGAAAAAACTTGAGATTTGTTGTGAATATTTTCTATTCTGCTTTTAAGTGTTTACATGAGTTGTCGCTGAAAATGTTAATGGAATGTTTGTGATCTTTTTGTAACATCATTCTTATTTTTATGTGTTGCCCAGCATCGCACTGCGTGTTCCTGCTCATTCATTACTGAGCATTGGGCAGGTTGCCCAATGCAACCTGTATTGGGCAATGCTTCACTGCTGAGTGCACAACCCTCCTGCCTTGGTAGGGGGAATCCTCCTCAGTCAACTTATTGTCTGTTCCTATCTCATATTCATCAGCTACTGGAAGATTCACCATGACAAGTCAATATAGTCGTCTAACAATACACCAAAGTGGATTTTATTATGTGTGTCATCAGGTATGTTATATTCAGAAGACGCAGAGGAAGCATGCATGGAAGGACAGAGTGAGCAGCTTGTTCCAGGTTATGATCATTTGACAATTCAATACATTTATGCAAGCATAACACTTTTCCAAAAGAATCACTTTGCACTTTTAATGTCTCTAAAGGGCCAGTAAAATCAACTTTTTTGAGCTTTACATCATGTTATAATATTGTTCCCTCATCAAAACCGTACCTGGAGTGTTTTCTTTGATTATTTTATGCATGTTTGAGAAATTCTTTAATCTCCATGGCGACCACTCAGCTGTACAAAACACTTGGGAGCCACAGTTTCCAAGCTTTGGCCTCACAGAGTCCCCCTCCATTGCATCTCCCCACTCTCAGTTCCTTCAGACTAGCCAGAAGTAATTAGCAAATTCCTGGTGGAAAAGCTCATCTGCTGAGCTCATTATAGGAGCTACGTCTCAGAGCAACACTGGTAAAAAAAAAAAACGTTGTTAAAGGATTAGCAGAGGAGCTTGCAGGATTTCAGAGAGAGCAGAGATAGTGACCCAATGTCAAGGCGTTGAATATGTTTGGTATATATCAAATTATAGTTGTTATTTTTATAACAACTGAAGATAACGTAGTTATTTGATTGTGCAATAAGTTGTGTCTGGAAAACACATGTCATACTACTGGCCCTTTAAATGAAGATCTCCACAAAGCCGCATCAACAATAATTCCTTGTATATTGAGCCAGATAAGCCCGCAGAACTTTAGTCGTGTGGGTTTGGGAGAGCATGTCAATGTGTGACATGTGAGGGGAGGTCACACAAGAGCTCACTTGCTGTGTGTCATACATGCTCATATACAGCAGGGTACTCACATGGCGGTGAACATAGAGGACGACCACGTGAGGCATCTGATTGAGCAACAACAGCAACCTGCAAATGTCTGACTGAGACACCTGCAAAAGTTCAACAGTGAATAATGTTGCTGTAGTTAATAGAGCTGCAGCCGTTCTGAGCTGATTTCAGGGGTTTGTAAAGCTCTGAGTTGCTGATATTGATTGTTGTCCATTATTATGTGTCTTTAGGAACTATGACACTTGAAGATACAACATCATGTGTGATCGTTTCCACATTATTAGCCTAAAAGAAGATTTCAAAACTCATGATAGTCTTTAGCATATCATGTTATCAGCTAGTGTTGTAAGTGCTGCTAACATTTGTTAAACAACATTCTCCATGTGCATGCTTTAGAGAATATACAGCCTTACCTTTTGTCATTGATTTCCAAGTCCAGGCAGACAGACAAAAACTCAAAAGAGTAAAGGAGAAATGCTGATGCTATATGTCCAGTAGTCCAGAGGACAAAACACTGATGGTAAGCTATATAGTAGCCACAGCTGCCCTGCGGCAGGCTGCCATGCAAACAGAGCCACTGGATCCTCTCACTCCTATAGACAAGGCAGGTGTTGTGTCCATCTTGCTCAAGGACACAACATCTATAGAGAGAATGGGGGTTTAAACTGGCATTAATTCAGCATTTATTGCATTAATTTAGCATTTATTGTGAAATAATTTTTTTTTTTTTTTTGCATTGTTCACATTTCCAAAACTATACAACTTTCATGTGATCCCCTGTGAGTCATGCTCAGTGAGAACTGAAAATGACCTAAAAGTCCCACATGGGCAGTAGGGGACGCAGTGACATCACACTCTTCTGAATCTTGATTTTTAAAACATCCTACACAGATCATTCTTTCAGGCATTTTTATACAATGTGTCATCCAGAGTTTGTTATTAATAATTGTGTTGATATTACCTTCTATTTTGGTTGGCTTACAATTAATACTATACAAACTAGTCAACAGATTGACAAATGCATCATAGTTGATATTAACATCATCATTATATATAATCTGCATTCATTTATAGAGCACTCCTTATCCCTTCTTCTCAATTCTGTTTGAATAATAATAGAATTGATAACCATCAACTTCTTTTATATCAGTTTCCTTTCACCAAATCTCTATGACCACAATTACATTAAAACCTTTACTGAGTTGATTTAATCAGTTACTTTTACTATACTAGGACAGGATCGGTCCTGTGATGGACCTAAATCGTTCTCTGTATAATATTTAAACTCTTTAATTCTGAGAAATCAATGATCAACATCTATCTTTAAGATCATCATGTGTTCATATGTTTGTCATGAGGAAACATATTAGCACTGATGGCATAGTAACTTTGAAAAAATAACTTTAATCAGCTTACTGATTACTCATCGAAAAAGTGACTTACTTTACTGATTACTTGATTTGGAAAGTAACTCAGTCACATTAAAAGTAACTTTTTTAGTAACTTTCAACAGCTGCTAACAATGCTCTGCCACCTGTGAAAGTTACATAGATAGACAAAACACGACCCAGTCGGTTGCTCCAGCAGTTTTTTCGCCTGAGCATACCAAATGTATGCTTGAACTGTCGCTCAGGTGACTCCTTTACAACTTTGACGAAACGCTCCTGCTGCAGCGTTATCAGTTCCCCTGACTAAAGCTTAGTGATCGTTTAAACTCTTCCATGTCCTCAGCTTTCATATCTTTGTTTGTTATTTTTGCTGCTCAGTCTTCACTTGGATAGTTGGCATTGGCTGCTAACGTTAGCTGCTAACATTAGCAGCTCAGTTCCTCCACCTAGAATTGGTTGTATGTTTGTCTACAGGGAAATGTTCAGGTGCCCAACAAATGTAAAATGCATGCACACAGTCTCTCTCCTCTCCTCTTTTCCCTGTGTTTCCTTTTTGGCATCCATCACTGTCTGTGGCAGTGGACTGTGAAACAAATTTCAATCACTATACATTACAGGTTAAAATAGAAAGCTGGGAATGCGCTATATGTGCCAGCTTCGATTTCTGGGTAGCATCTACAGGTTCGTCCATCATTGCTCTGTGAGGCACCCTTGTGTGTTGGGCCCCAGACAAGATGTTGCCTTGGCACCCACCATCAATCACCCAATGTGCAGAAGGGAGGAATGCACCACGGCTTGCAGGCCTCCCTCCTCTCGGCCACATGCTCCCCCCCTGCAGCTCTCTCAGACCTCTATCATGTGAATTATGAGTTTGAGCATATGTTGGGAATTTGATTTTGTCTCGTCTCTGCGTGACGTCCGCAGGTCTTCATTTTTGGCTTGGTCCCAGCCAGAAGCTTGTGATTTTAATGGCGGAATATGATTAGGTATTAATTATGCCAGCTACGGGGAAAACGAGGTTAGTTTAGATCCACCTGGCGCCACGCAGTCAAACTTGGGTCAGAGCTATTAAGAAAATATGAGGTCATGCTTTAACTTTATTAGAGCTTTGCAAAGAAGCATAATCATAAGGGGGATGAGATCATTTCAGAACGCTCAACGTTAAGGTGAAAGTGGTTGATGCCATGCACCATTTTTATTTATGACTCCAGTTTTAGATGGATATTCCTCCCACCTGTTTGTTCCTCTGATTGGCGACCGCATTAACTGCTGTTTTTTTTCCCTGTACATTTTCATTGAGAGCATACAGCAGGTAATGTCTCCCAATGCTGCTCAAACAAAAGCTACTCTGATCATTTTTCTGTCAAAGTCGGGCAAATTATGATTCAGGAAGTCATCCGGTGTCCTTCACTCATCACAGCCAACCTATTAGTGATGTTGGTTGGTGGGTTGGTTTAATTAGGCCAGGTCAGATATGCCCCCCACCCCCATTATGTTCTCTACAATCCTCCCCAGGTCAACCATTATTCCTTGGGATCCCATCCACTTAACGTTCTGCGGCAGCACTTCAGGGGAAAACTGTCGCTGCTATTTCTGCTTTTCTATTGTGCTGATTGTTATATTTCTACCGGCATCAGGTTGACCCGTTAAAGCTTGTTTGAATATTTAAAAAAGAAGCTGAATATAAGCTGTTAAATGTTGTACTAGTGGCAGATATTTTTGTGAATTTATGTAACACAGCTGTGGCATCATCACTTGATTGACAGGAAGGCAATGATAATGGATTGTACAAAAAAAAAAACAATGTCTGTGCAACAGTCCAACAAGCAGCCACTGCGCTGGACACAGAGCAGATGCAGTCATGTCACTAAACCCAATGGCCAAGAAGGAGAGACAGTGAAGCAACACTAAACACTAACACTATGAACAGATAATAAACATGAACAATGATAAATACAAAATCATTAGACCAGAGAAATGATCCCATGTTTGGTTACATCCTATTTTAATCAATTGGCAGCCATAATAAAAATATTAACTTAGTTCATTTATTTGGAATGAATCCATTGTGATTAATTCAAAGCAACTCAGACTTTGTGTTTGTCTATCGCAAAAAAATACATTTATGGTTGAAGTGCTTAAAAGTTTTGTAATATAAATTCTTCTGTAAGTTGCTGTATGTGAGGTCAGCTCTCATCTTATAGGAAATAAATATGAGTTTAACAATAAATACATTTACTTTGAGTTAAAGTTATATTTTCTTTCTACCCCTCTAAGATTCAATTTGTGTTATTTTACTTGAACCTGAACTCTAAGTGCAATATTGGAGCATTTTGGTATTATAATTGTGATGTTGTAACATTGTAATATTTTGCATGTTTCAGGTTTGCTAAGCAACGGCTGATTTTGTGAGCACACAGTTTATTTTAACTATCATTATACTGTATTTATTTAGGTCAGTGTTTAGCTTATATACTCTAATTTATGTTAACAATTGTTCCTCTTCATATTTAGGAAACTGTAGTGCGATAATTTTGTGTGGATTTTGATGAGAGTGTTTTATTAAGTGTACATGTTTAAAATTTACCTACATACGCCCTATTGCAAATAGCCTGCTGCTATTGTTTTCTCTGAAGCAATTCGAATAAGACGTTCTATCATTCAGTTACTAGAAGTAATAAACAGAATTAACAAAATGGCAATTAAAAAAATGGATATTGTTCAATAATGGGGAAGGGAAGTCAATACATTAATTCAATTTTATCTTGTGTAAATGAAAGCAGTGACTAATTGCCTGTAAAGCAGTTATTTGTTGAAAAACCCTCTGTGGCATAAAAGAATTTGGAGAATAAATGAATAAAATATTTTGCAATAAAAATTTTTTTAAATGGTTAAAACGGAAATGTTAACAGCTAATATCGTCAGGGTGGGCCAGGATCCCGGGTGGACAAATTAAGGGAGGGTCATTTAAGAATTTAACAGACAACTTTCCAAAGCTGCTTTACTTTCTCATGAAAAGTCTGTCTTGTATTGCTCTGTCCTTCTCTCACCTCGACCACTAGGAATATACGTGGTGCGCTGAGCCCAACAACATCGTGTTGCTGATGAGTTGAAAGGAGGAGTTTCTCTGAAGCACAGCAGAAACAAAAAGACAGTGATGCATTCAGGCAGCAGGCAGGGAAGGTGTCCAGTAAAATGGACGTATAAACAAAGACACGTCACGCAACAAGTAGGGTAGGGAGATTCTCAAAGAGAAACTGAGAAAAGTTGCTTGAGGGTAGCAGACAGACACACATATGATACGCAGACAATCAGACAGCATTGAATCCGTTTAGCACGCTGCATTCAGTGACAGAAAATAGAAACATGGAATAAAATGACGTGGTTATTTAATGGCACTAAACCACTTGGTTATTTTGTAACTTCTGCTGTTATAGCAGGTTATTGCTTAGATAATCGACAATGCACTAAAAATGCTTCAAGCAGCTCAGTGTGCCTTAATGTTTGATCTTTGGGTCAATCTAATATCCTGAGGAGAATAAATTCACAATTTAAAAATCTTCACATACACAGTGTAATGATAAAATGAGGCGAGAGTCAGCTCATAGACAGAGAGCTCTTATTTTTGACTCAGTAATTACAGTAGTGCAAACGAAACCCAAGCTTTGTTTGGCTTCTAGCTTTTCTGATTGAGAATCACAACCTCAGTCTCACAGGAGCTAAGTGTTGTTTAGCTCGTTCTTACTCAGGCCAAACTAAACATCGTGGCCTTGATGAGTTCCCAAAACTCCCAAACCAGACAACCTCCTCTCAACAACTCCGTCTTGAGATTCTGTCCATGAACAACATGAAGAGGAGCAGTAAAAAGGGAAAGCCCTGCTATTTACAATCAAAGCAGGTCATATAAGAACTACTTAGGCCTAAAAAGCATCATGCACTCTTAAAGTGACGCCCTAAAGTTCTTCAATGAATGTGGTCATAAACTTTCAGCAGATCTGCAAAACACATGTACACCAAAAACCAAAGCGCCATGAGCCCCCATAGCAGTCTGGAAAGGTTGCTATGTGGCAACTGTGGCCCCCATAGCAACCTGGGCATGGCTGCTATGGGGGCCTGGTTTTGGCCAAGACCAAAACCATGCAGCTGCTACAGGGTCTGAGCTTCATTAATCAGTCAGAGCTTCCTTTCCAACAACCTGAGCACGTTTTTCCACAGGGAATAGAAGTTAGATCCCTCAATAGTTGTAAGACACTCTCAGGTCCCCGTTGCTCCAGACTGGGCCCACCATCCTGGACGGCCTCTCTGCCAGTGTTGTCACGCTTCTGAGACTTGTCAGCCATGACAGACCCCACAAAGTCCAGAGTGTTCAGAATCTCACGGCTGATCTCGTCTGCTCCTGGTGCCCTTTCAACTGTGGAGATTTGTAAGTACCTAAGCAGCGCCATGGCGATGACCTTGCCTTTCTCCAATCCCTCAGACACTGACTCCTGCGCACCGAGGGTGCCCTAATACCCTCTGTGCTGGGACTGCATGTGGAAATTAGCATTTTCCCCATAACCTGGAACAATTCATCTCTCCTTTTAAAAGATTAATGAAATGTTCTACATTGACTCTATATAAATAAACAGAACTTAGTGGCTGGAGATCCTCAGAGTGATTCTTCTATCACCTGACAATAACCTCAACATAACCAGGCCATTACCTTCGTACACATTTCCGCTCGATTCTCATTTCCTTTCACTGCTTTGTCTGGGCTTTCTCCCACAGATAAAGATGAACTTATACATGACATTTTTATTTCTGTTAGACATTTTCGTTTCATAACTTATTCTAAGAGTTTTAACCAAAGATGCACTACGGAAAAGTGTATGTGATTATTTTTTTAGCATTATAAAATCAAACTTGATAAAATCAGCGTCTTATTCAGTTTGACATTATGAGGTTGCCTTTTCTTATCTGACAGTTTTTAATGCAAAACTTAGGTGAAAATAAAAGTGTGAATAGGCTACTCTTACATAACTGCAGCATTGCTGCATCACAGCATAATATTGTCACTTATCATTCTGAATTGCTAGCTGAGGCAGTACCAACAACTGCCTACAGTGAAAGTCCTTCATGGATATCACTTATAAACGAGGCAAGGCAAGAACGGAGGATGGGTGAACAGGAAAAGCAGTAATGATTTGGGGATTACTGTAATAAATAACAAATCACTAAAATGCACTGGGTTCCCTTGAGGAAATGTTTTTATTTCTGCTGCACACAGCAGACATGACCACACTGACTGTTATGATTTTCATCTTGATCTGCTGTGATCAGTGTCCAGTTAATGAGAAATCTAAAAAACACAAATCGACCTTCTACCCTCTCCGTGTCAAGACTTTTACTAAGGGAAGACGAGTCAAGGTGAATATTTTCAGTATTTTTAAGAAGAAAAATCACAAAGGAACCACAGAGAGGAAGCTTAATAAAAGTGAAGGTGTCAAAGATTTCTGCAGTTCACTGATGCTGCAAGAGACAAGAGGGAAAAAACAGAAAGGCTGAAATTTGCTGCTCTGTTTTATTCTTCGGAATATTTAGCTTCCCAGTCATGATAAATAAATAAATGTTTAGCTTGTTCATTAAAGATTTAGTTTGAAACTGTGACATTCATAAATCAATCTGAATAACATAATAAAAACATGGCTATAGAAATTTAAGATCTTTTTTTCCCTCTAACAACTGGCTAAAAAAACTGAAATTATTGGTAATTTTAGACAAACGGAACCCCATAGATGAAGGTAAAAGACTCTTTAAAAACCCTTTGTTATGTTATTAAGCAAAGAAATCAGCCTGATAATCCCACCTGAGTTAAAAATAAAGGAGTTTGTTATAAATTAATTAAATTAATAATTTACATTTTTCTTATTTTTTAGAGCACATTGCTTACTCTTCTAAATTTCAGGTAAATTATGACTAACAATGTTTGTTCTTGTGAAGAGACCATCTATAGGCTCCGTCCCCAATGCAGTCATTTTCCTCGCTCCCGTTTGTGTCTGTAATTACACACCTCTGATTAAGTGCCTGAGTGAATAATGCAGCCAGCCAGAGGAGTCCTCTGATGCCTGTGGTTTTTCTTCTACCCCTCCCCTTCCCTGCGGAACGCCGTCCATGGGGCTCTCTCCCCCCCCCCCACCCGCTATGTGACCTGCGGGGTGACGGGGAAACCTGCCATCCATGCGCCCGGACGCCCTCAATGCCAGCTCCTCTAAAAATAGTGCGGAGGTGATGAATAATAAAACCTGCTCCCCATATGCCGCACATCCCTCCACCACCTTCCTTCTGACTTCTCCCCGTGGGCTGAATCGAATGACTTCATCTGCCAGGGACACGTCGTGAAGAAATGCACAGGATAACAATTAGCGGCTGTCACGTAAAAGACAAAAGCCGCGCGCAAGTGGAGATGTGGCCGTCGCGCATTCAAACTCGCTTCGTCGTGACTTTGATATCATTTAGCAGTTTGGGATGTAAAATCAATGCTTTTAATAGCACTGCTGAGACAGGCCTGCATTAGAGGCTGCAGATATATACGTCTGTCTTTATAAAAAGCCATTCTATGTTTATGACTCGAGGTTTACTGCTGAACAGCCTCCCTGATCAACACATTAGACTCATTAATAAAAGCCCCCCCTCACCCAGCACGAGTTCTGCTCCAGCATCATTTTAAAGCACCTGTATAATTTAATACTCCATGCTAAAATGAAAGCAGGCAGTACCGTCCGGTGCAGAGAGGATGACACGACGCTCCCTTCTGTTTTTTTCCTGGCTGTCTGGTCACGATTCAAAACCCCCGTAGCGGGGAGCTTTGTGTTGATGTTGCTGCAGCTGAAGTCCGCATGGGAACCCCCAACCACTCCCCACCTCCTTCCAATCTCTTTCTCCTTCCTCATGCAAATCCCAACCACCACCCTTCACCTCCATCTCCTTCTCTTCTCCATCTTTTTCCATCTCTACCTCCTGTTCCCCCCCCCCCCCACCACCCAGCTTCTCTCTGTTCCTCTCCTCTCCTCTCCTCTCTCTCTCCTCCACCCACGCTCAGCTCTCCACGACTAAAAGGCTAAAAATAGCACTAGGAATCCCCGCATCAATTCACAAGCAGAAGGAGGGAAACGTCAGCTCGCACAAGGTCATAAACCTCCCGATTTTTTTTTTTTTTTGTCACGGCTCCTGGCAGCGGTTTTCCCCACACGTGCCAGATTCCATTTTATCACCCAGAATTTCTAAAAAAAGGTCCAAATGTATTGATCCTCCTGCAAAATGACAGCAAAAAGCCGCCTTGAAATGAGTTCTAGCACTCCAAGGGGGGAAGAATTTGTCGAGGAATAGTGGAAAACACTCTCCATGTATGAGTCTGAGGAGAAAGGAAGGCGCAGCCAGTAGCTGGAAGAATAAACTATGCATCTGCCTCCAAAATCTCAGAGCGGGTTTTCTTTTCCGTATTCCACGCTGCAAGCATCAGGAGACTACAACGACTGGGAGAGTCCCTTTAAGTAGTCAAAGAATATTGATTATTTTGCTGTCATTTGTAATCGCCTTGATGTGTCTTTTGCAAGCAGAGAGCCTGTGGAGAATCCGTCACGTGAAAGGTACGTCCATTTATCATCCTTTCATATTGACCTTCGTGTCATTATTTTATTTTAAGTAACATCTCAGCTTTTGAGCAGGAAATGTTCCCAGCTGTAAATTCTTGTGTGTTTCGGTCTTACGGAGAGATTTCTGTGGCATTTGGCTACCAGTTGGAATTGTTGAGAAAAGATTCCTGCTGGCGATGCCCAGTCCCTGGCATATGAACGATGCCAGCTGATCAATTGAAAGGTGGAGCGGATTCAAGCTAAATTTTTGTGTAAAGTGGACAAAAGATTTCATAGACTCTCCTTTTACAGGGCAAAAATGTGTGTGTGGGTGTGTGTGTGTGTGTGTGTGGAGAACGGAGGAGGGTCACTCGGTCACCTCCTTTGTGTTTGTTGCAGCTCTGATGATGAGACAGGCACCAAGTCTTTGAACCTTTGCATCACTGATGAGCTTTCTCCTCTCCAGCGCTCATCACCATATTGTATGGCTGGACAAACTGAGCCCCTCTCGTCAGAAGCCGGTCCCCCCATCCGCCCACGCAGAGCTCACACGTGTTCACCAGTGAGCGCTGACGCACAAACACACGCCCCGTGGCACACATTTTGCACACACACACACACACAGTGCATCTACGAACAGAGTCAAACATTTTTGCACCAGTGTGCACCAGAACACGCACTCTGCCTCTCACCCACACGAGCACACTCGACCGCATCATAATTGGACTTTGTCTTTCTCTGTTCCCCCTCCGCTCTGTTTTTGTTCTCCTCACCTCCCTCCATGATCCGCTCCTCAGTTAACAGGAGGAGAACTGGGAGGTTGGTGGTACACTTCTTCTTCAAGTCTGTGATGGAACAAAAAATAAAACATGGCAGGTGTTTGTTGTTTGGGACCAAATCAAAACCCGTCTAGTTTGATAACCACCAATCCTTCTGTCATTACATCAGCAGACCTGGTAAGATAAAAGACAATCGTGACAACAATGTCTTTATTATTATGTTATTATTATTATGTTCTAATTTTAACTTTACTGTGACATTCTACAGAAAAACATAGAATCGCTGTTAGAGAGAGCTTTAGGGACGGGCTGGATCCCCACTAACAGTGATGTGCCCTAAAGGGTGGCTGGGTTTAATCATATATGTATTAGAGCTACACAATATGTTGCAAATATCTCGTCATCGCAACATTAGCGTGTGCAATATTCATATGGCAAAGGACTGTCTGGAGGACAATAATAACTTTTGACTGATAAATTCGTAATGATAAATTCTGAATTTGCCTTTTACTTGTCAATGTAACATTAAGCCTGGTGGACAGAGTCCTAAGGCAGCAGATGTTCACACTAGACACAAATGACACTGTCCAAAATGTTAGAGGTCAAAGGGCGATGGAGGCACAGATGGGAAATGAAGAAAAGAATCATATATAGCAATTGTTATTGTCTCAAAATTTACCAATATTATTGCAATCTATTCTACAGCCCTGATATATATTATAAATCAGCTGAGCCTCAAAAAGGTGTGACAGTGACTCTGACAAGCTGAGATTGCTCAGGTAAAGTTTGGGGGGTTTCTTGATAGTCAGTAGTCAATGTTCTTTCTGTTTAATTCAGAGGCGGGCCCTGGTTGTGACAGAATGTATTGATAAAAGGACACAATAACAAACTGTAAAAATATTCATAAATAGATGTCTCTGCATTTGATGCATACGTCATGAAATTAAATAATATTGAACAATTCATTTAGGTGGAATACAGATAAAAAAAAAAATACTTGTATAAGAAACTTTTAGCAACCAACTATTCATTCTAACTATGTGGCTTTCTGCAGAAACTTACAGGGGACCAGATTTGACATTTGAGAGCTGTGTCTTGCAGTCTTAACTTAATCATCAGGTTCTGTTGGTGCTGTAGGCCTGGGCTGCTGCAGATATAGACCATACCCTGTGGAAGTGCTTAATTATGACAAGAGTACAAAAGATATTTTTCTTGGGAAGAGCTAAGACATTGGTGAAAGTGATGTGCTTTGCTGATTACATTTTGAGTGTCCAGTGATGAATATTACCAAAACTGTTGCTAAATGTCTATCTACCACTGTATGGAAGACCAAAACTGGCATAATAAAAAAAAGAATAAATATGTATATAGTTTTTTTCTTGTCCTTACACATGTGTTTCAGTCAAGAAATGTATATATTTTGTTTTTCCTTTTCTTTATACATGCACTGTCATCAAAAAATGTTTTTCCTAAACATGCATTTTTGTCAAGAAAAGTCTATATTTTATTGTGTCGTTTGCTGATACAAGCGTCTCCTTTTCTCACTTTTCCTTGTGCATTTGGATGTGTTATCAAGAAAAGTTAAGTGCAAATGAGTGGCGGTGTCATCAGGCTTCAGCTTCTGCTGATTAGATGGTTAGCATCACTTGTCTGGAACTGAGGTAGCTATCAGGTTATCAGTGAGCTGGAGCTCTCAACTCAGCAACTTTATTAGAAAAGTGTTATAACTCCAGATTTGATTATTTTTCTTGTGGACCCCCTTGCAGAACACATGTTTCAGTTAGCTCTTCTCAAACTCAGCGGTTCACTGTCGGGGTTTTCATAGTTTGGACGAAGCGGCCGCAACCAAAGCAGAAAATATGCAACTTCATGATAGATTAAGTAACGTGGTGAATGACTTCTGTGGAAAGCATCGTAATACGAACATTATTATTGGTGGGGACTTCAATTTGACTCTCAATAATGCATTAGATAGATTTCCTCCAAAGGCTAATACAAATCCAAACACAGTTCTAGAAAGCTTGATATCAACCTGAATGTTTTATGGAGACAAAAAAAAAAAAAAAAAAAAAAAAAAAAAGCTCCAAATTTGAATTTACAGGCTCCTTTAAACCAAGAATTTGTTTCTTGCTAGTGTCTGATTTGTTAGTTGATGAAAATAATTTGAATATTCTTCCAGCTCCTTTGTAAGCTTTTTTTTTTTTTTTTTAAATAATAATAATAATAATAATTAAATCTAAATTAATAATTACCGAAAAAAATAAAAAATAATGTTTTATCCTTGTATGAGGATAAAACAAAACATATATGTTTCTTGATGAAAACGTGTGCAAGGAAAAGAAAAATGAATTAATAAAAACGTTTTGATGACAGCGCATGTATAAAGGAAAGGGAAAACAAATCATGTACATTTCTGTATATGATGACAACACATGTGTAACAAGGACAAACAGAATATATACATTTCTTGAGGAAAAGTGTTTTGGTCCTCCATAGCATTAACATTAATGCTAGTGTGTATACATTCTGCGTCTCTCTCCAGGTCAGTGCTGGGGACGTCAAAGTGACTGTAGGACAGAGAGAAACTCAATCAAATCTACTTTTTTTTTTTTTTTTTGCTGATAAGCGGTGTACATGTTATTAAGGGTTCTATCTTTATGTTTTTTTTGCAGGTTTTAACATTTTTGCATAATTCTTTTAACAAACGTGTGATTTATTTGCAATGTGGCTTGGAATGGGTCTGCTCTGCTCTGACTATTTTGTCAAGGTTTGGTGTTGAACATACAACTGTGTGAGACTGGCTACAGCACTGAGGAAGCTGGAGAAGCTAATAGCGGCTAATGGCAGCTCTCACTGCTCGCACATGGCAGAGGCTGCAACCGAGCTGCAGAGTGCCGTTGCCACGAAAGTCTCCAACAACACAAATACAAAAATATATATCAATAGTTGCCATTTTGAAAGAGAAAAAGTTAGTAAAGGAGTTTCATTTAGAAAAAAAGCCAAAGATGTCAACACTGAGCGTATATGTATGAATGGATTTTATGTTTGTTTTGTGCATTTCTTATTCAGTAACATAAGAAATGTTACTGAATAACATTTCAGTAAAATAAGATTTTACTGAAGTTAAATAATATAAGTATTATTAAATAAGTAAAATACATAGTAAAATAATTTTACTATGTTTTAGCATCAATCTGTCAATGGGACTGCGGATGGAAATGGCTGTAATCTCATGTGTTTACATGTATATGTTCATTAGTTTAGTGTTAAAAAAATGTTTTAACTTAAACCTTATAGAAATCCACAGCCTCATAATTACTATAAAGGCTGCTATAATTTTGCCTCTTGGCCCACTGACACCTTCACTTCCTCTGTTTCAGTTTAAGTCGAGCTTTTCTTGAAGTTCAGATTATCTTTGCAGATTTCTTCATTTTTCCTCTTCTTTCAAAGGATATTGTTTTTAACATTTCTGCCATCTATCGTAGTAAAAGCGCTTAGTGTCAGAAAATTTTATTCAACATCTTCTAAGAGAGGCAATTTCATCCACAAAGTCTAATTGTTGTAATTTATGACTCCTCTGAGATGCTGGTGCACCCAGGATGCTCTTTGGACATCACATTTTCCAGGTCTTTAAATAGGACCTCATCCCATCTCATTTCATCTTGGATGTAACCTGGCATACTTTTGCATTATAGCAATTTGCCAGCCAACTATATCATTCCCTGTTCTTTGTCATTGTCCGTCACGGTAGCAGAAGTTAATTTATCAGTGTTGTCCGCCTTGCAGGACTCTCTACCTATTTATGGGACTTTATGATGCAAACATGTCAGCCGATGTCTAACAGTCATTCTCCCAGGATGTTCCTCGCCTTGAATGATGGCGAGGTTACATAGTCATTTGAGTACATAAGCAAATCTAAGCAGTGATCTTCGCTGCCTGAGATAAATTTCATCAGTGGGCACAGTGCCCTGGCTCTGCCACTTCTGTGGCTGACAGCCTAGATCTCTCAAGCATGCTACCTCATACATCATTCTTTACCGCCTGCCCTAGAAATGCAAGCAGTGTAGCCAAAGCTGCGATGGATCACAACAAGAATCAGAAGAACTGCAGGTAGCTGATCATGGATATGAGCGTTCACGCAGACTGACCTGGGAACAGTTTTCTCTGGTCAGAGCTCTCCATCATTTCTGCTCCAACAGACACTCGGTGCCAGGGGCGTTGCTCCGGTAGGTAATTTCTGTGCAAGATGACAGCCATTGCAATGACATGAAGTAAACTGACAGACTAATTTAAGATGGCTGCGTTACACTCGGCCGTCTTGCATGACAAAGAGAGCTTCTCATGGGTAAATACTAAACTACTACGTTGGAACAAAAGCTTTTTTGTACTCCTGTTTTTCAAAGACTGATTGGCCAGGCTTCCATAGCTTTTTAATATATTAAGTGACGTACTCTGATGCAGTAAGGTATGTGTGCGCGCGCGCGTGTCACTGTTTGTGTACTTGTTTAGTTATTCTTCTTAGGACAATTTCTGGCATATTTACTGCCCTTCTGAAGACCGATGGGCCTCATGGCAACCAAAGTCTGGTCCCGATGCAGTGGGCTCCATTATTTAGGTTTATTGGTTCGAATAAGAGGTAAGGTGTAAATGAGATTTTGGTTATGGTTAGGAATACAGTCGAATGGTTAGGGTTAGGTAAAATGTGTAGGTTAAACTTGAATGCAGTTACTAAAGTGAACAGAAGTCAGTAAAAAGTCCTTGTGTTAGTGTGAGTGTGTGTATGTTTGGGACTTTAATCTTTCAAAAATGTAAGTTCTGATTTAAAAAGTATGACATATCAAACCAAGCAAAATTATTTTCTCCAAAATAAGGCTGTTGTTGCACAGCAAAATTTGCCTGATTAGTCTTTCACACATTTAAGTTATCTCTTTACTGAATTCATGTCTGGACTTTGACTAAGCCATTCTTATATGCGATTATGTCCTATTTAGAATAAAAGTATCCCCAACAGGATGATGCCCCCGTTACCTTGGGTTCTCATCTGATCAGAGCAAATTTTTATGTTTTTTTAAAACAGGACCTCTTGAAGCTTTCTATTAACAATTTGTTTCTTTCTTTTGCCTCTTTTCCAAAAAGATCATATACTAAGTTGATCTTCCAGAGCTACTTGTTGTTAAGATTAATCTTCTCCCCCTCAGTTTTAGGTTGACATCCATGTCTTGGCATGCTAGCACTAGCAGTTGCTCCATCTTCTTTCCATTTTCAATCAATGGACTGAACAGAGTTGTGTGAGATGTTGCTGTAAAGGTCTTACTGACTGTGGGTTGTGTTCCTGCTGTATGTTTTGGAAAATTCATTTTCAAAAATAAATTTGCTCAAATTTGAAAAAGCTATACATTTTTGGTGCTAGGATAAAGTGTTTTTTATTAGTATTTGTTTAGTTTGCAAAATTGCAATGGAAACACTTTTTTTATGAGTCACATGATCAACAACAAGACGTTACTACTGCAGAAAACCACAAAGACGATGACAGGAAGTAGTTGGAGGATGATGGAGCAACATGTTTTGTCGTATAAACAAACTTATTTTCATTATATTTCTTATTCAACGGAAACACTGCAATTGTGAAATTGTGCTTTTTCAACATTAGTGGAAAACTGATAAAGTTTTGCGTACATTTGTAAACGCATCTTAAGCACTCTGGTGCGATAATACCAAAGGTAAGTTATGTTTCAACACAGGGAAAATAATGGCCCTTTTTTTTCACACAGGGGCATTTAAGTTTAGATTTTTATTTTTCATAATAATAAACATCTTCATTAAAAAACTCCATTTTGGTTAAATTTGGTTTGATGTTGCAAAAACACTGAATTGTGACAAACATGCAAAAAAATAAAATAAAATAGGAATCAGGAAGGGAGCAAACATTTTTCACGCCATACTGAGATAATCATTTGTAAACCGCTGTTTGCTCTGGTATTTATTTAGCACTACCAGAGTGAAGAGGTGGAGTACAAACAGTTATTTTTCTGATTATATTTGTAAAATATGAAAAACCCCCCCCCAAAAAACATGCATCATTTATTCACTGCTCTGTGTTTGTGGTGACAAAATGTGAAAACGTTGAATACCTCGGAATATGTCTGCAAAGCAGCATCTTGAAGTGAAATTAAATTTATTTTAGATTGGAGGCTAATTTCTGAAACGGTGTAATTATTTTTGTGTCCCATATGACAAAGCATGTTGTTTTTTTTCTTCCTTTTTCCAGTGGAACTCTTTTGACGTGTTCTGTGATGGTGCGCACGCCTGCTTTAGATGCATCTCTCTGTCCACTTCCTGTCTTTTTCCTGGTCACACACAGATCCTCACACACGTATCCATTTCCTTGGTTCTGTAAACAACCTGCAACCCTGTTTCTCAGGAAGAAGAGAGAAAATAGGGTTCGCAAGCTCGCTCAGTCTCTTGAGTATTTAAAAGTTCAAGACATGATTGAGTTCAGTTGAATAATTCACATGGAAAATGCAACTTTGCTTTTTAAACTAGAAAATGAAACTCAATCTTGCCAAGAAACTCACACAGGTCACAATGTGCAATTGCTTAATGAAAATGATCAGGTTTCTTATGCATCGCTGGCTGGGTCCTGCAGTACTTCACGAAGCCGTAAAACGGGCTGGACCAGAACCCCCCTACGTTGCAAAGTGTGCCATCGCTTCAGTCTTCAGACTCATCAAAACTCCAATGAGCTGAGGCAGCTTTAGGGAAGGGATTATTACTTATTCAGAATAGCTAATGTATGATGTATAAGTTGGCTCTTTTTTTCATCTCTCTGCTCTCCGGTCTCTTTGGCTCAGCCTCATCTCCTCCTTTCTGTGCACTTTAATGTGGTTTGAGTTATTTATGCCTGTATGTTTTGATTCCAGCCAATTCTTATGAAATTAACTCACAAACAGAGAAAAAAACCTGCTTCTGACACCTTTTTTGGTTTTAATGCTTCAGAGTATGAGCAGTAATACTCATACTCTGGGCATCATTAACTGCCGTTAACATTTCCACTAATTCACACCGCTCTCTGTCCTTTTAACAGGACAACCAGCAATCACCCAGTTCACATGTAAGTCATAGTAAGACATGGTGGTGGAGGCATGGTGATGTGGGGGTACTTATCTACAGCATGTTTATGTCATCGCAAGGCATAAAGTACAGCTATATAAAGTGGACCCACTGCCTTTAGCTTTCAAAGGTAAGACTTAAATAATAATGTAAATTTACAAGCAGAATTTCTTGACTTTGTGGCCAGTACTGTGCATTTCCAAGCAACCAAGAAATATTTCTATTGTAACTTATTTGGCCCAGTCAACTACTCTGATTATTTTCTTAACTTAGCTAACTTTTTTTTTTATGCTGTGTTGCTCTTCTAAAGAGGGAGAGGCAATGAGAAACCTGTACTGGGCGCTTTTGCCGTTTGTTTATTGATGCCATGGTTATCTAGAAGTTTGTAAGACAAGTCGCTGTTTGTTTGTGGTCAAACATGGTTACTTTAAGGTACGCCAGTTGCTGTAAGATGTTTCTTCTAATTTACGTAGATTAAAATAATTTGTTTGATATAACAGCGAACCTGAAGTGGACTGAAGGTCCATTAATCCAGAGAGCAACGCAGAGACCATCAGGGGGGTTTCATCAGGACGGGTCCATACAGATCAGAGCTGGAGCTGTTTTTCTTCAGACTTCTGTTTCGCAGCTCATCTCCACTATGTCTTAATATAACTTGCAGAACGGCACTTTACTAAGTTCGGTCCATTTATTTGTGTTAGCTTGCTGGCAGATAAGCTACAACCCGCTCAAGTGATAACTTACGGTTCAAAAGCACTGTCATCCAATCAGCAATCTCTCAGGTCTGCAACTGGGACATACCATTTCCATGTTGTTAATGTTGTAGTGCTTCATTTATGTTGCTGTGTTTTTGTAATTTGTAATTGTGAGATGTTAATGTTGAAGTGGTTTGCACCTCAGGGCCACCGTAATACACACACACACACACTATATATATATATATATATATATATATATATATATATATATATATATATATATATATATATATATAAACTGATCTTGAGGTTAGCTGCCACTCTCTTGAACATTTTCTGGAGGTGCATAGAACTGCTTAGAACAGTGTGTTAGAATGGCCCAGTCAAAGTCTAGGTCTGAATTTAATTAAGAACCAAGAGCAAAGTTTGAAAAGTGCACTTGTCAGCCACTCTGAATTCAATCTGACTCGGCTTTAGCTCTCTTTGCTAAGAAGAATGGTGATATTCCAATCTCTAAATTTGCTCATTTTAACTGATGTCTGGCATTGAGGTAACAGGTGGTGTACACATTCACGGAGGAGTGGAGGGCTGAGTACAAATGCCACACTTTTCAGATTCCACGCATCATTTTCCACCTCATAAATTATATGCTCCCTTTGTGTTGGTCTGTCACATAAAATCCAACAATCCAGTCTGTGGTCTGCAGATGTTTGCAGGGTCCTCTGTCACAATGCCTGCATGGATTCTTCAAGTAATCCATGCATTATGAGCATGTTTTAAATTATGAGCATAACTCTCCTTCATTATTTTGTGACCTACTCTTTTAATTATTTATCCTTGCTTTACCTTATGGAATATGTTAATACCTAAAGTTTCTAAACACTTTGATTTATGATCATTTCTACTCATTTGGTGAAGATGTGACGTTTATACAGCTGAAAAAAACAAAAAAACAAAAAGCAGATATCTACTCAGCTTCTCTTCCTGACTGACTGGTCATCGCCTGGTCAGACTAAAGCAGCTGTTTAATGGTGAACTCTTACAGGATTGTGCCAGGATCAGACCCTGGCTTACCCCGGTGATTTGATTCACTCAACAATAAATTGAAACTGGATTTGCACGAGGACGTTCACTACTGTCTCAACAGCTCACACACTTTTGGTGACATATGATGTCATCGCAAATAGAAATGAAATCGCCTCCACATTGGAGCGAAGTGTCGTGTTAAGATTCAGACAGGTGACACGGCGGCGGAAAGGATTTCTGACACTGCGTGGAAAAAAAAGAAGAAAAAAAAGTGGAGATCCGCAGTAGACTGACCGTGAAAGCAGGAGTGAACCACTTTTTAGCACCTCGCATTGCCTATTGTGGGAGCACCCCACCGGAGCGATCGATCCCCTGCAACCTGTGCGCATGGCACGCATTGGACCGATATTGAACCGAAGGCGGTGTTGTGGCTGTACGGTGACGTCTTAAGGCAGGTCCTGGTTAAACCTACCAATGGTACTAGTCGGTCCTACTCTGCTGGGACTGATCGCAATGAATGGGGTTCGGAGCTCTGCACGGCAAAGGAGCACCCACAGCGCGACGAGGCGGATAAGGGGATGCGGCATCGGAACGCGGGAGCGGTCCATCAGCACCACACAGCAGACGAAGAGCGAGGGAGCAACGAGCAGAGCCGAGAGCAAGTCGCGCCCGTTTTCAGTCTGCCGCCCCCGCCCTCTTCTCACCACAGAGTCCGCACTCCAACCACCGCCGCTCAGCGCCAGAGCCTCCAGGAGCTCCCGTGTGTGAGCCAGCCCCCTCGGAGACCGGTGCACAGCGGCGACCCGCTGCCGCTGGCGAGCTGCGACAGCAGCCGGCGACCTTCACAGCGAGGCGGCGAACCCAGCGCCGGTCAGCCGGCGCACCTGCGGCAGGATCCCATTCCCTGGGCCCCGGACGGCTCGCAGCAACCGCCGCCGCCGCAGTCAGAGAGGGAGGCTGTTTTTCCAAGCTGCCACTGCAGTTTCTCGGAACAAGAAGCGAACCTTCCTCCGAATCAATCCCATCCTGTAGACTCTCTCCCCTCGCAGCCCTCCCCGCCTTTCCCACCACTTCTGCCGCCGCCACCAACGTCTTCCTCCTCTCTGCTCTTTTCCCGGAGATCTGGAAGAGGGGATCGTCTCCGAAGGAGCGCCAATAATTACCAACAGGCGAACACCGTGGAACGCTGCAGGGGAGGAGGAGCAGGAGGACACCAAGACCACAGGCAGTTGTTGCAGCAGCAGCATCAGCAGCAGCACTGTCATTTAGGACTCCAACAGAGGGACCCCTCCCCTAAAGGAAACCATGCAAACTCACAAAAAGGGCACTCTTTAGATGCACGCGAGTCAAACGAGACTAAGAAAGCGCTCGAGTGTCAGATTCAGGTTCTGCAGCAGCAACAGATCCCACAATTGCGAGCGCAGCAACAGCTACTGGTGGGAAGCAGCTTGCCCGTCAACTACTGCGCAAGCGGCTCCGGAGAGCTATGTAGAACTCACCGGGCTCCTCTGCTGCAACAGCAGGAGCGGCAGCAGCTGCTGCAGCATCGGCAGCAACAACGGCTGCAGCAGCAGCAGCAGCAGCAAGGCGCGCCGGAGCTCCGTCCCCAGCCTTCGCAGCAGCAGCAGCAGCACTGTGACAGAGAACGCAATAAGTGTGAACGGATCGCCGCGGAGGGCGGTCAGGCGCAGTCACACAGCCGCGTAACCCCCCCTGCAACACCGCACGCATACGCGGGGAACTCGTCTGCTTCTGGCAGCCACAGCAGCAAAGACAGCCCCAACTACGGCTCCAGTTATCACCTGTGGCCCGAGAGCCCGCATAAAGGAGAGGAGAGGATCCGCATCGACCTCCATAAGGTACAGACCCTCCGCTCCCATCGGCTAATTAACCGATCCTGGCAACAAACAAACTGCAATTAGCTTTTCTTTTAATGACCACGCCTGTCATCTGATTTTGATGGAGCACAATATATTTTAGGTAAAGTGAGCGGCGTGTGTGTGTGATGAGCTTCACATTATTTTCAGCGTCGACAGAAACACACTGATGTAAGTACTTCACATGTGACCCAGCATGTTGTGTGGTATTTTGTTTCGTTTGGTTACGCGCGCACGCGCGCGCACACAAAAGAGCAATGGCGCTGTGTCGCGCGCACACACCTGTTCCGTGTTGCAGACTTGTTTTGGGGGCCCGCTGACAGGAGCCTAATGAAGCTCCCTGGCAGCCGAATTACAGCGCGTTTGTTGCTCCCGCTGAACAGAGGGGGACCAGAGCGGAGGATGCTCCCGTTCTGCCTCCCCGACACAACACACTGAGGCTCGGTAAACCGACACAGGCCTGTACCTGCAGCAGAGCACGGCCAACTTATTCCACTGACGTTAGATATACAGAATGTTCTGCGTACTGAATATTCTGGTCTTGATCCACTTTCATCTCTGGGAAAAAGTGCCCTGTGCATATTTTATATTTCTGTTGTAATGAACTTGCATGTGTCTAATCACTAAATTATTTAATGTCAGATGAGGATGACCTGAGTAAAGATGCTGAATTTTGGGGTTTTTATTTTCTGTAACATAATATACAGCTCTGAGGGGAAAAAATAAAAAATAAATAAGAGACCAATGTAAAATGATCAGTTTCTCTGATTTTACATTTCATAGGCATATGTTTGAATAAAATGAACAATGTTCCTTTTATTCTATGAACTACTGACAACATGTCTCTGAACTTCCAAGCAAAAGATTCATATTTATTAGCAGAAAATGAGAAATGGTTAAAATAACGAAAAAGATGCAACACTTTCAGACCTCAAATAATGCAAAGAAAACAAGTTCATATTCACACACGCATGCCTGCCCACACACACACACACACACATATATATATATATATCATATAAATAAAATGTACTTTATTGATCCCAAGGAGAAATTGCTTATTCAATGACAAGGTACTCCATCTAAGGTATTAAATAATAATACAAATATAACCATAATAATAATAATGTGTGTGTGTGTGTAAAGAAACAAAGGCTCTATCTGTGATGATAAACGTTTCATTTTCTGAGATGACTTGGAAGAAATATCAAACTTTTATCAAATTACATAAAAAGTCAATTCATATTAATTAAAAAGTCAATCATGCTTTTGTTTATTAATGGTAAAGAGAGCTATCCAAATCAACCTTGCCCCATGTGAAAGTCATTGCCTTCATTGTTAATTAATTAGTCTTATTTGAGAAATTATTTTAACCCACATCTGATTTACCAGACCTGCAGAATCAAGAAATCACTTAAAAAGAACCTTTATTACTGCATGGAAAACAACAAAAACTAAAATAAAACAACATATTGTGCCTATTTAAATGTTCAGAATAGAATAGAATAGAATTATTACAACAAGAGCAAAGCGACAGGCAATCAAAGCAAATAGATTGGAACAAAGATAGAATATAAAATGCATAAAAACAGAATAAAGAATAAAAATACTGAACATTAAGAGCAACATTTCAGTGTACACACAATGTAGTTATATAAAAAAAAGTATTATCCAATCTAAGTGAATGTGCGAAGAGATGGTTCATTTAAAAATGTACAAAATGTCAATTTTCAGAACAGATTTCCAGGACCAGTTCTAAGGCTTTGGGGCTCCTGCAAACCACAGCAGAGCAAAGTGACCATTATGCAGAAATGAAACATACAGGCTGGAACCTGGTACACTGGTAGGACTCCCCAGGAGTGGTCAGCCCACCAAGAGCACTCCTAGAGTGACTACTGATCCAGGAGATCACTGAAGAACCCAGAACTCCAACTGAAGCTACCAATACTGACTAAAAAGAATGCAGAATGCAAAGGCCCGTCTAATATTTACCGAAACACGTCTTTAGAGTTTTGGGTGAATATTCTGTGAACTGGTGACGCAACAGCCTAATGTTTGGAAATTGTAAAACCTCTGCGATCTAACGCAGCATTTTAAAAAAGAACATCATCTCGGTAGTTCAACATGGTGGCTCGTCTGGGGTTGCCTTGGTGCTTCAGAGGAGAATTTCTGACCAGCAAACTTCGGAGTGACCTTGTGATGATATAATCTGAATCTGAAGATGTGGATTAATCTTAATGCTCAGAAACCCTTCAGGGTGGCTGATCTAAAACAATTCTGTAAAGAGGAGTGAGTTAAATTGAAAGTCTAGCAAGGATTGCAAATCCTTGATAGCAGCTGTAGCACCTAGGGTGGCACAAGCAGGTATTAGGCTTAGGAAGAAAGTAGTATTTTATACAGGGCCAGGTTGGTTTGGATAAGCCTCTCTACTCAGTTAGATCAGAAACTGAAACTCTTCTTACTCAAGCTCTCATCTGACATTCAAATATGTACAAATCTGGAACATTCAGGTGAAATATATAAGGGGACAAATGCATTTTCAAACGTTACCTGAAGAAAAAGTTTCAAGGTTTATTATTAATAATAAGTCTTTGTCCTTTAAGCAACTGCACTTATCAGAAGAGTAGTTTATTTAGATTTAAATCTATTCATTTTCACTACTTAGCTTTTGTTAAAGTCCATTTTACTGGTCTGATCAAAGTTTTTCTAGAAACTGAATTTTTAGATCGTTTAAACTTGATTAAAATGACCACAAAAATATATATCACTTAGTGATATATAGAATATATCACTAAGTGTGTAGCAAATCTATATTATGTGAGCTACGTTACTTTGGCTTGAATTCCTAAGACATATTCACTTTTTAGTAACAATTGAATTTATTGAATTGAACCCATTAGTACCCTAATTGGCTCAGAGCAAAATGGCAAGCATCGCATAGAGAAGCCAAAAATTGTAATCAAGAACGAGCAACATTAAAAAGTCTTAGAAGTTCTTCAAGTTAAAAAATATTTAATAAAAAAATCGAACCGTTTAATATTTAAAAATGATATCTTCAGAGAAAAATATAAAGTTATGTGCAAAATTTGCTACTTTAAATACTAGAGTGGAAACATAACAAATTTAGGCAAGAAAAACACTTTCCTAAATAATTTTTTTCTATGTAAACATATAAAACACTCATATGTAATGAATCCAATAACAATAGATACTGATCTCCAATTTGCACAAAAGGCTCAGTAGATAGAAAATAACATTAGAACAAAACGAGGTTTCACTCGTACAAAACGAGAGGTTTCACTTTAACTGAAACTGTCGGTGTGTGTTTGTGTCTCATGCAATTTTGATTAAAACAGGCTTGTTCTTCAATTAGTGAAGTTACTCACAGTATAGGGTCATTTTGATCAAGGAATAGTGGTATTTTCACAGTAATATTACTCAAGTAAAAGTAAAAAGTGGAGTACAGTAAAACTAAACCTACAAGTAAGTTGTTTTTTTTCTTTTCACAAGCAGTTACTCCAGAAAATGTAACTGACTTATTGTGACAAGTTATAATCCACATATGAAGGTGAGACAGCATGTCTTCATTAGAACAGATTGATGTTAAAGGGCCAGTCTTATATATTTTCCAGGCCAATAGTGCCCTTTTATAGCACAATCCAGTAAATATGTCACTTTCAGTTGTTATAAAAATTCTGTAAATATCAAATATGACTTTAAAGAAATTTGACTTTGCATATTAATGCATTGAAATTGGGCTTCTGTCTCTTTAAAAACTCCTGATCTTTCTGAAGCTCCACCTTAATTAAGTAATCACAACATGGCTCCTCTATTAATCCTTTACCAAAGTGAACGCCGTAGCTGTGCTGTTCCACCAGGCGCTTGCTAGTAGCCGCTGACTAATCTGAAGGAACTGAATAGGGGAGTCGCACCAGTTGAAACATCAGTTCTTGCTAAAATAATCTAAAAATATTAGCTTTGTTTTATGCAAGAAAACCTCTGTTGCGAAAAGTATGTGCTCTCTGTGCAGTGCTATTCAAAAATGGCAGCTACTCTCATTGAGAGAAATACTTTGAACATTACAGGTGCATGTCAGGAGACAAAAGGATTTCTCAAAGATGCATCAAAGAATCAAGGCAACAGTGTGGATATGTTTTTAATGAGGAAATAACATTACAATATGATGTGAAGCTCAAAAAAGTCAATTTTACATAATACTGCCGCTTTAATTGAAAACTTAATTGAAAAATTGAATTGTTAAGTGTCTGATCTATACAGCAGTGCAGCATTTGAGCTGTTTAGCAGCCTTGTGGTTCTAGTTTGGAAGATATCTCTAGACATGTTAGGACTACAACAACCCTGGGAAATAAAAAACACCAATCTCAGTTATGTAGCTGCTGCCTTTAAATTAGTTAACAATGACAAGCATTACAGTGAGTCTCCTGAAACCTGATTCTCAAGAGCTAATAGGGGAATAACATTCATGTCCTTAAACAATTTGAGGACACTCACAGTTAGAGGGCGTAGGAAACGTTTGAGCCAAATGAACTGCTGTGTCCTTCAGAAACAGGAAAATAAAATGTAGCAAAAGACCTGCATCATCCTTCAGGTGCTCCGTCCAGGGTGGTAAGATTCCAGGGACTGGACCTTTTGATGCTCAACCATTGAAGGTGCAGACGTGATATTTTGGGACTGGAAATAGCAAATTCATACAGCCAAACATTTGGGAATTACATTTTCACCTTCCAAAGCCTTTTTTGTAAAACGGCCTTTAGTTTGGGGTTGTTTAGAATTTAAAACCGGCATTTTTGCTAGGTCTTCTTACGAGCACAAAAAACCGAAAAACATTGGCATAAACAGCAAATCTCCTGATATCCTTTTTCATTATGATTGCTGTCAAATTTGACATTAACTGTTTCCATAAGTCTTTGGAATTAGCTTGTATAGAAATGGGGTTTGTTCCAAACACAGCAAGAACATTTCAGGCAAATGACTGAGTGACAGCAGGGCTCCAACTAGAGGTGGGGGCCAGTCACAATAAGCGTTTACCCCCCAAATATCAGGTCAGGTCCTAAATAAAGAAAGTACCAAGTCAAACTTTGATTATGAAGTCTTGGACAAGGTCGACCTCAGGCTGTTGTTAATTAGATGGACGTTAAACAGCCAGTTAATTAAAACAAATAATGGGCAAATTGATCCATAATCAAAATAACTAGATTTCATTATAAAACTATACATACAATTGTCAAAATTATTTTTACTATTTACTCCACTGTAAATGTTAATACATTTAAAGGTATGATTAGATGCAGTTGTGAGCAGCTTAGCGACACAAATCCTACGTCTTTATGCAGCTGCTGTCCGGAAGAAGCTG
The DNA here is from genome assembly GCA_010277075.1 of Poeciliopsis retropinna. NCBI lineage: Eukaryota > Metazoa > Chordata > Actinopteri > Cyprinodontiformes > Poeciliidae > Poeciliopsis > Poeciliopsis retropinna. The sequence continues at coordinate 9,966,209 of VMRM01000021.1, forward strand.
AATATGTTTTACAAGATTGTGCTTGTGGGGCGATGACTGCAGTCACTGTCAGTCACAGCCGTACAGTTACCTGAAGAAGACTGAAAAGAAGTTATGAATACTGTCTTGTCATCACTTTTATTGTTATTAGTGTGAACACGGCGTTCAAAACCAGAAAAGGAAAAACAAAAGGAAAAGCTTTTCATTGATCTCTATTTTTCCTTTTCTTATCAATTGTTGTGCATGTTAAAATGTGGAAAGTTAGTCATTTAGCCTGCAGGCCTTACTTCCCCAGATTTGTTTGTTTTTGATCAATTTGTAATTTGTGCCAGAAAGAGGGAAAAAAAAAATTGTCAATTTTTTCTCTGTTGTGTTAAATCTGGATTTAAGATGTAAAACTATAAGAAGGCTGGGAGTTAATACGTTTAACCTCAACTAATTTAAGAGACTTAAGTGACACTTTGTGAAATATGAATATTTATCGATTGAAACGGGAAATCTCTCTCATGGAAATAATTTGTCCTGTTAAAAAGGTGTTGTCTGCTGGTAACCCACTTGTGACATGATGGAGAGAAGAGGGGATTTTATTGAATTTTTATAGGAGCATGTCCATTCTGACTTCAGGGTGCTCTCTATCGTAAAGCATTTTGCTCTGAGCCTATCACCCGGCACGCCTGTTTACTTGTAGCAGCTCTGGCAATATGTTAATATAACCACTGACAGTAAAAACATCGGCCCTTCATCAGTTGCTTCTGTTTGCATTTGAGAAGCTACTCAACATTATTCTGCATAATATGCTCTGATTTGGGTGTTTTGGGTAACGTTCCAAGTCCTTCCCAGTGTCGTGTGGCCCTCTATGCTAGCAATGACAGGGATGACCTCTACACCACCATGGGCTGCTTTGCTGTTATTATAGAAAAAAGATGGAAAAAAATGTTGCAGCAACAAGTGGGTACAAAGCTCAATACAACAAAGCTCTGTTGTATTGTGCCGGGTTACAGCTCCACCGTGACATTCTTTTTGTTTCATGTAAAACATCACAAATTTTCAAGTCAAACAGCTCAGTGAGGTCATGAGATATTAGTGTGAAAGTCCAAGTCAAGTGCCAAGTTAAGTTCAAAATCTTTACATGTGGGGCACAGACGGACGGACGGATGGTGGGGGGATTGATAATTGAAACTCTACGGGTGTCATAAAATGGTGGTGGAAGTGGTGAGGCAGATGCAGTGACCCACGTTGAAGTAAAATGAAGATGATTTTAATCATGAAATAGTCCAAAATAGTCCAAAACACAGGCAGCACTGCTGAGCAGAAACCAGGGTTCAACGCAGGGAGCATCTGGGTATACGAATGGACGGCAATGACGACGGACTGAGAACACATACAACAAGGACCCGACAAGGAACAGAGAACACAGATGACATTAAGTACACAAGAGGTAATCAGGGAACGAGACACACCTGGGAGCAATCAAGGGGAGACAACACTGAGACTCAGAGACACAGAAACTCAAAATAAACACAGAGAAAAACACAGAACATGACAACGGGGACAACCTTTGGGAATCATTCTGGAAATGAACCTTTTCTTCATTTATCCAAACCAGGAAAATAGTCTAATTCCATACTTTTTCCAAATTTATCTATGCCGTGTGGGAATTCTGTATGATAAATTCAAATAAATGAAAGAGACATTAAAAGGACGAAAAACCACGGACCAAAATGGATTGAGATATTTAGAAGACAATCATTTGAATTACAATTAACATCACTATATCAGTGTGTGGCAAAGCACCGCTTTGATGATGAGTTGGGAAAGGTCTTATATTCCAAGTGCTGTGGATTGTTTGATTTCATGTAAATGAACTATTGGGTCATTCAGATGGACTTTCCCAGTCCTTGATGACCAACATGATGTAGATGATGTAGACACCGAGGGTCCTGAGGAAATCCTGATGATCAGACATAGAGGAAAATGAGGAAAACTTGGGTTAATTATGACTGATCTCAAAACTTCAGTCTTTGATAATGACATTGAAAAGTTTTCCCACAACCTTAAAGGCCTCATCTTTTCAATTGTAACTGGAAATAATGAGCAAAGTGGGTTAATGTTAGATTGAAAAAATAAACCAAATAAAAGCTGCATTTGAGATAGATTTGACACAATGAAGGTACTACATGTTTATTACATGTTTGTTTGCTCAGTCGATTATTGATGAATCATCAGAGCCCAGTGAGATTATTTTCAGAGAGCCACTGTTTATCTTTTAGTGAGCTGGTTGGTGAAACATGGCTAATTACCGATGGACGCAGACGTAAGAATGCTCATTTTTTATCAACAAGCTTTCTTTATGATTTTCCACTGACTGGGTTTTACTTCCCCCCCTCTTGACATTTCCTCCTGGTCCAGTCAAAGTGAAGATTTTACATTATAGGACAAGAGGGAAGGAAACAACCGGGTGGCCCTGATGAGAGTGCATCATCTAAATTAGACCACTGGACAGCTTGTAAACTTCAGCTGTTTACAAGCTGAAGTTTACAAGGGGCCCAAGCTGTTAGCATGGGCCCCTGCTGTTTGCAGGGGCCCATGCTAACACCATGATGCTGCTCCTGGATTTGGGGCAGGAAAAGCTGTATTCTGAAGCTGTTGCAGTTTAAAACATAGAGTGTAAACAAATAGAGGGTGAATGAAAAACACAGCTTAAATGATCTCTTTTCTGTTATTTTAAAGTTGTAGATTTAAAGCAAAATAACAGTACATTGAGATACTCATAGTGGAAATGTGACAATGTCTTAAAATAACATTTTAATTAGAGTTTCATTGATCAGTCGATCCCCAGTTGGCATAATTGTCCTGTTTTGTTTTTTTTTTTTTAGGTCTGACCTGCTGATTAAAATGTTCCTCTGGTTCTGTTTTTTAGGGAGTATTTGGATATAACAGAAGAAAACAGAGCTGTAGTTTATTCAGTAGAGGTTCCAGTTTTAAATCATAAAATAACATAATAAAGAAATAACTTTTAGACGATTTGCCTCTAAGCATCAAATTATGTTCCGCAAACTTTATCTGGTTTTTAATAAGCTTAGAAAATTTGCATCACAGTACACAGTCTGTCGATTTAATACACTGGAAATAGTGACTGTTCCTGTCAGTTTTCAGTATTGGACATGATCACTGATGATCTCTTGCAGACTGATTGGTGAACCTCTAATTTTAACATTACACATGTAATAAGAATCTGTTTTCAAAACCCCATTTTTCTCTCAATCTGCTGAATGTATGGGATTTCAGAGGAAGACTTCATTCCGATCTCTAGTTTTTGTGAAGTTTTGACATGCTGATGCATTGTCTTTAAGAGGAATAATAATTATTATTCAAAATATTATTTCAAATGTGCTGGCTTCATAAGCAGCCATTAAATACATTACATTAGGAGCAGAGGAGATGTCACACTGGGTGTGTGTGAGAGCAGTTGTAACACTGGAGTTAATCTTGTAACTTTTGATTCGCAATAAGCTGAGTCATTCATTTGAATGGGTTAGAGGTTCTGTCGATCAGAACCTCTAGGTTGAGGTTAGCTTGACTGTCCGATACTGGCTTCCACGAACACTGAAGCTATAGCATTAATCATTTTAAACATTAGTTTTCCTGTGTTTGTTCCTTACTTTAACTCAGACTTATAAAACGTTGTCATCATACCTAAGTCCAGGATGTTCTATGACAGCGACTGAAAGCTTAAAGTGATCAAAAAGAACCATTTAGCAGTTTTACTTTGAACCTTTTTTGTCATCTGCTAAAGTGTGACCAGGGCCACCAACGTGATGGAACAAACTGGCATCCTGTAGTAAATGATTTTCTCCGACTTCCTTTTTAACACTTCACTGACACTAAAAATAGATAACGTTGATTTTTTTTTTCTTTACCTGTAGTAAGAATTTCCACAATAAAGATTGATTTAGCTTTGGTGTGTTTACTGATCAGGGAAAAATTGGATCATTGATTTTCCAACACCTTTCAGAGTGTAAATGTGAACAAGGTATCTTTGGTGAGATGAAATGATCATACATAATAAAACAGAAAGAAAAACAAACTTGTTTGTAAAGATAAAGGATGGTTAAATTATGACCTCATTTGAAACATTCATAGTAGTTTTAAGGATTCAAATATAATTCAAACTGTTCAAATTTATACATATTTGTGAAATCTCTTTACTGTTGAACAGCTGTGACGCTGTTTCTGAACTTCTTAAAGAAAAATTTCTTAAATTTTCAAACTAACCAACTTAAATGAAAAGCAGTCCGCACCCAGAGACCTGCACAGCAGTGCCAATCAAAACTGCAACATTCTCAGAATCAGCAGAAAGACAAACAGAAACTTTCTACACTGCTGATGAGAGTCACACTGGCACACTGATGATTGTGTTATAATTATTGCCTTTGCTTTACGGCTCTTCGGCGTAGAATTGGGACAGTAAATAGGACTTTTGATTGTCAAACAGACATTACATAACCCCATTTTAATTTTAAAAGCAGAATCAGAAAGTGGAAACATGTTTCAGAAACACATTCCGCCTTTTCCCCTGTTGTGTTGTGTTAAGCATACTGATAGGGTAATACATACTATCTATTGATGAATATTTTCCAGCATCATGATAACATCTCATTGACTAGCCTTTAATCAGGCAGCCTCTGCTCACCCCTCCCTTTTGAAATCTCTTAAACAAAGCACCTGTGACCGAACAAGTCTGACCTAGTGTATAACATTACATTATCCCCACTGCACACCTTGAAACTCAATAGCAATAGTCCCTGAATAGATGGCAGTTAGTCAGATATTGTACCTACCTTAGGAACATTACTGCTGCCTTTGTGGTACGCTGTGTAAGTACTCCAATACTTGGCACTTACTGCCATGGCTGAAGTCCCTCACAGAGGGGCACTCTAGGTTATAAGGACTGCTGGATTCATTCTCATCCCACTTATTTTGGGGGCATGTAGTCGAAGTAGAAAATCACAAATAATAATATAGCTTAGTCCAGTTTGCAGATACCCTTGACCCTTAATCATGTGGTCTGATTCTGAGAACTGGGGATAATTTAAAGGGGCGATATTATGAAGGATGGATGTTTTGAGCTTCATATGATATTGTGCATCTGCTGAGCTCATTAAAGGAGCTGCTTCTCAGTAAAACGCTGGTAAAAACATTGTAAAAGGATAAATAGAGGATATAAAGCTTTATACCATGAGCTTTATGTTACATAGTAACCATTCAACGTGCCTAATCTTGCTTCTAAACAACGCTCAGTCTACTTCCACGGAACTCCTCCTTGGAGCTGCAGACTCCAGCTGAGCTTCCACCTCACAGAGCACCACTCCTCCTCCTGACTCTCTGCTCCTCCAGACTAGCAGCAGTAGCAATTAGCAAACACCTCCACTACAAAAACAAAACCTGACCAAGTAGTTTTGGTCTAGTTTCTAGTGCAAATATCTTATTACACTTGAGATAAGACAAAACTAATATAAAAGTAACTTTGAAGATCGATTTAGAGGCTTGTTTTAAATAAATAATTTCTTAATATTAATGAAGGAATACTTGTTCCATTGGCAGATTATTTCACTTATAGCAAGTGAAATAATTTTTCCCATAAGTTAAATGATCTGTCAATGGAACAAGTGTACATATCGTGCTGAAAAGTTACTTTTAAGTCAGTCTATCTTTTTCCAAGTGTAATAAGATATTTGCACCAGAAACTAGACCAAAATTACTTGGTAAGATTTTGTGTTTTTGCAGTGTGGTGGAACTGCAAAATTAGTTTGTTGTGTCTGCTTCATAGACATCACAGCAACATTCACATGAAAAAGAGCAGACAACAGTCGAGCCCAAAATAATTCATACCTCTGATAGACTTAGGTTCAAAATAAAGGGTGAAAATAATTTCCAACACAACATTTTTAATAAAATACAAAATACAACAATGACAACAAAAAAACACAATTGATCATTAAAAACATATCACACTCCTTTCACTTTGATCTTTTGATAGATGCCATTCCCGTATAATACAAACCTCATTGTTGAATGAAAATAAGTTTTCGTCTAAATTTGCCAGGAATAGGAATCATTTTGGGCTGCCTGTCGTTCCCTCACCCCTATCTTACCTTCTTGGTTGCTTCCAGTGTTGCATTCTGATTGCATGTGGTCCACCTGCTCAGCCTGCCAGCCATATGGTGTTAAAGTAAACTTGATCCATCATCCCACATCAGCTTCTTTTTTTTGCTCTTTGATCCAGATCAGGAACCTGCAGGTGAATTCTGTCTGCTTTATCAGCAGCCATTGGTCCCAGTGGACACCCTGACCGCTCCGTGGACACGCGACCCCATGGAGCACAATATATAATTCACTAAGTGTTCTGACACCATGTTATCTTTTAGATTGTGTAATAAGCTGTTATTTGTTTTTTTTTACTCACTCTGTGCAGCAGTGAGCTTTAGTCATCCATGATACTTTTACAGGTCCACTGATCTGCCGTTCATGAGCCTCTGAAGATCCTGAGCACACTGGAAACACCTCACTAGTTCTTGGTTCCTGCGGTCACTGGTTGTTCTCCCTGGCCGTCTGCTGGGTTCCTTAGTCTCCATGAGGCTGATTGTTCTCTACTGTAACCTCTGAGGCCTTCACAGAACAGCTGCATTTATACTGAAGTTAAATAAGTTTTAGACCTTATTACTTTCAAATTGGTACACTGGATTTTATTTAGGTGCGTTGGAATTAAAGGAGCTGGATTCAAATGTGTGACATAGCGTTCAGATTTTTGTTTGAAGTATTGAAAAATCATTATCCTTCCAGGTCATAATTGTGTGGACCCTTGGTATCTGTAGGGGCCAGGGGCCACAGCCAGCCGCAAATAGTTCACATCCACGAATACTTGAGATCCCATTTAAAAATGCATATAGCTGCCTCTTTTACAATTAGGATTATAATTTGTTTGTCACTGTACACATTTATAATGTGATTAAAACCAACTCCAAAACAGTGCAAACAATGTAGGAAATATAGATTATATAAACCTCAGATCTACCACACCGGACAAGACCCAAGGTGTAGGTTGTGCAAGGAGGCCCCTGAGACAGTCCAGCACATAACAACAGGGTGCAAGATGCTGGCAGGGAAAGAGTACATGGAACGACATAACCAAGTGGCAGGCATAGTGTACAGAAACATCTGTGCAGAATATGGACTGGAAGCCCCGAGATCAAAGTGGGGAACACCCCCAAAGGTGGTGGAGAATGGCCGAGCTAAGATCCTGTGGGACTTCCAGATCCAGACAGACAAAATGGTAAGGTCGAACCAACTGGACATTGTCGTAGTGGATAAACAACAGAGGAAAGCCGTCATGGTGGATGTAGCAATACCAAGTGACTGCAACATCAGGAAAAAAGTGCACGAGAAACTGGAGAAATACCAGGGCCTCAGGGAGGAACTGGAGAGGGCCTGGAAGGTGAAGACCACAGTGGTGCCTGTGGTCATCGGGGCCCTCGGGGCAGTCACCCCCAAACTGGAGCAGTGGCTACAACAGATCCCAGGAACAACATCAGACATCTCAGTCCAGAAATGTGCAGTTCTAGGCACAGCAAAGATACTGCGCAGAACCCTCAAGCTCCCAGGCCTCTGGTAGAGGACCCGAGCTCAGAGGATAAGAACCACCCGCGGTGGGTGAGAAGGGAATTTTTTTTTTTTTATGAGGTTCTACTTTTAATATTACTTTTTTGTAAGTTCAAACTCCAAATATACCACTAACAACAGAAACCACAGAAGCTAACATTCTTCCTTATGTCTGCCTGTCAGCTTCCTGGAAAATAAATGTGACTTCTGGAATTTGCTGCTTTGTAAGTGCCAACCAATAGTGTGTCAAGTAGCATTGTGCCCAGGTATGTCAGCTGCCCAAGAAAAAATTGGCAAATAGCTGGATGTTCCACAAATAATTTGGACTTACGTTCCTCAGAAAAATCCACAAATATTGAACTGCGAGTAGTTGAGGGTCCATTGTGATTAGTTTTCATCTCTCACAAAAAAAATCACAGTAAAATTCATGAAGTGTGGGATTGTAATGTATGTGAAAAAGTTCAATGGGCAACTAATGGAAACATACTTCATCACACATAGATACAAGCAGTAGAAAACATGATAAGACTGACAGATAAGATTTATTTCCTGGGTCCTTCACCCCTGATGGCACCCTGGGCAACTGCCCATAAAGCCCTCATCAAACTGCTGCTGTATGCACGTTTTTAAAAAAAAAGTTTTATCATCTCAAACAAAAACATGTCTGAAGATTCTCAGTTTTCCAGGTTTTTATATCATGAATGTTTAAAGGAAGTCATGTTTTAAATGTTCATTTAGAAACATTCCTCTCTAATCGTTCTCTATGGAACTTTTGTGACAAAGCGACAGTCTCTGGTTCTCATGCAGCTGAGTGACCACCATAACTCCTGCATGAGAAATGGAGAGCTACTACATGTAGATGTGAACATGCAGGCTGGTGACGCAACACAAGAAAGTTGAAAAATGTTTGCTGTCGTTTGTCACTCACAGTGCATTTGTCCCATAATGCATTGCTGTGAACGGGGAAACCCTCAGTGGGAGAGAGGCTTTTAGGTCATAATAGGTAGTTTGATTAATCTATGCTTTGTGATATCCATCCATCCATCCATCCATTTTCTGGGTCTATCTCCAGCTTCGTTCTGTTCGAGAGGTGGGGTGCTTTGTAATATTAATGTGTTAAAATTTTCAAACTAATCTTACGTGTTAACACATTAACATTGTCAGCTCTCATTTAAACAGAACTTTGTGTCTTTAGTTCTGTTTCCAGGCTGTAGTAGTAGAGTGTGGTAAAGCTTTAAAAGTGAGGGATTTGGTTTCCCTGAAACATGGGAGGGTTTTTAAGATATTACTTTACTTTACTTTAGGGTAAAATAAAAAAAACAAAACATCTTGTGTTTCTTAATTTGTCAGTTTGCTGCTTTATTGTTCTTGATCCACCCAAATCTTCTCTGATTGCATGCGCAATTTTCCTATCACTGAGACAATGTATTTTCTCAGGATCTGTGTTTTTTCAGCTGGGTCATTTAAGGAAAATACCGAGATAATTTGCCTTGTTGCCTTGCTGTAAAAAGAAAAACGGACTTCATCCAATCAGTAGCGTGTTTGTGTTGGCTGAGGTAATGTTGAATGCTGTAGCTTGGAACAATTGATGCAGACGGATCTGCGTATGGCCTAATTGACTTGTGGTTCTGTGCCAGAAGGAACATTATGCTGATTTAAACTTTCTATCGGTCATCTCTGTGTTGTTGTTACACGGGCCTCCGTTTGTTTTTCTCTCATTAGGCGTCCCCGTTTCCATTGACTTCTGCACTGGAGTCTGTGAGCGCAGCCAGCACCTTCAAAGTAAACACATCTCACTGAACAATTAAATGTCAGAGCCAGGGTAGATCCCCAGCTCACATCCTCTGTATGTGACGAAGGAGTGGCCTTGCTGCAGATACCTGATAAAGGCTAAGGACTTTCCAGCCTGGAACGTGCAGGAGTGTTTTGTTTTGCTGCAGCTGACAGCACACATGGATAGTAAGTATATGAACCTGAAGCTCTTTTGGTAATCACTCGCTGTTCTGCATGTTTTATTGTGTGCTGTTTGAAGAGCTACTCTGCACTCTTCTGAAATAGACTTGTGTTACCATGTGTATGTTGCCATAGAGAGATCAGGTTGGTGTTGTGCAGCGGGGTGTCTCCAGGGTGTTGAGCTCGGTCCGAAAATCACGTGCAGAAGATTATCTTTAGGATTTACACTTTTGTACGTGTTTGTGGTGGTGGGTGTTTTAACTCGCACACTCCTGATCAACATTAGGATTCAAGTTTGAGCTTCAATCTTTTGCAAAGAGGAGCAAAAATAGCAGAAAACCAAACAGAGTGAGTCATTCAGTTTGGTTAAGTTGATTTAAATAGACCTCATGCACAACACGTCATTTCAAGATACAAGACAAACTAGATGTGTTCTCCTTGTCACTGGAAAGTGTCAAACCAACCAAACCCTTTGACTAGCCTGTTCTGCCCCTCGCCTGTGGTGGCGCTGCAACAAGAACCACAGAGGGAAATGACACAAACGCTGAACAAGACACTAAGGGAAACTTCCTTCTTCACGAAACGTAAACAAAAATGGATTGACATCAGAATTTAGTGGTTAAAGAATTTCTCTTTTGTCTTTAGCAAAAGTGCCAGAAAAACCCTCTTCAACAACAGGGTCAACATGAGCCATTTCCCTTGCTGGAGCTAGACCCACATGTTTTGTTTTAGTATTTACCCAGAATGCCGAGCACTGTAGTGCGCTTCCTGCTTTCGGAGTGGTCTCTGATCCGCTTGGCGTTCATGTATGCATTAATTTGAACTGCATCAGAGTTCATTTCAATTTAACTGAGACTTGGGTTTAGAGGTGGACTGGAGTTCATGTTCTGGATCTGCATCAGAGTTTGATTGTGTGTCCACACGTCGCCAAACAAACTGGAATTTCCAAGCAAATGAACTAGAGTTCTACTAAAGCAGACTAAACCTCGAGTTTGATCATAGTTATATTCAGTCAGATTTCTACTGTGATGCCAGTTGGAAAGAAATCTTGTAGCTAAGGAAGCTCAGTCAACCAGTAGGTTTAAACTCAACCCAAATGTTCATCAGTGGACCAGAAGTTTATGACTATTTGCTAAAGAAATCACTGTAGAAAACAAAACTACTGGCTGGTGGAAATGTTGCTTCAATAGGATTTATGTCAGGACATCGAGTTGGTCACTCCAAAGCCTTCATTCTGATTTTCTTCAGCTATCCACAGCTGGACTTGCTGGTCTGTTGTGGATTATTGTCCTGCTGCAGAAGCCAGGTTGGGTTCAGCTTGAGGTAATGAACAGATGGACTGCTTCAGGATGAGTCCCTGGTTCCGTTTATCACAGCAAGTCTCCCAGGTCCTCCAGCAGCAGGACAGTCCCAGCTCATCATACTGCCACCACCATGCTTTACTGTTGGTATGATGTTCTTTCTATGAAATGCGGTGTGACTTTTATACCAGATGTAACAGGACACACACCTTCTAGAGTTCAGCTTTGTCTCATCAATCCACAGAATGTTCTAGAAGTGTTGGAGATCATCAAGATGCTCTGGAAAAAACTGAGACGAGCCTTAAAGTTCTTTGTTGCTCAGAAGTGCTTTTGGAACTCTGCCATGCAATCTCATGACCTCTGACCTTAACTGAGGCAAGTGAGGTGAGCAATTATTTGGGGTCTTTTGTGATCTCTCGGATGAGTCGTCACTGCGGGTTTTGGCTGTCGGCCGAGGTGATATTTTGGGTGCATCAAAATTGAGTTTAAAGGTAGTTTGTAATAATTTGCAGGCTCTTTCATCTTGTTTTCTGTTTTTAAATGCTGGAGCTCATCCTACAACCTGGTTACAAACTACCAAGATGAAATGTGAACACCTGTAGTTTCATCTGATGAGTGTTTCACTCACAGGTGTAGGGCGGTGCCGTTACACACACTAATATTACCTTCTGGACTCACACAGTGCTCCACCTGTTAGTTCATCTGGCTGATGTGCTTGCATAAGTTGAGGTGTATTCAATTACTTGCTTTCTGTCTGAACACAAAGAGTGGAAGGCGACCATGATGGCGGTTTCCTCAGCTGCCCGACCTGCTGATTTGCAGTCACAGCATATGTTCCCACTCCAGTAGCTCGTGGAATTTTTAGCTCCATTCGCTGACCTTTCACAATGTTTCACTTTTCTAATTTGCATTGCAGCTAACATCGTAATCTTTCCTAACCTCTGTAATACGCCAAGTTTCCCACCACGGCTCTTAGCTTAATAAACGACCGCCTTATTTATATGGTAATTCCTGCGAGATGGTGCCAGTAGATGTCGGGCATAAAATGTATGACCACAATGTATATGCTTTATGGCTAATTAGGTTATTGATCTGAGGTTGCTTCTGCGTTAGGGCACAATCACAACACAAAGAGCATGAGAGAATGAATAATGGCGGCTGCACGCAGATCTTTGTCGTTCATTGCTGAGCTGTGTGCAGGTGTGCACACATGCCACTTAAAACATTGTCGTCTTGCAGCTGAGTGGCTGACTCTATTCAGCACCGTCTGCTCAATGGCTTAACATGCTTGTAAAAAAAAAAAAAAAAAAAAATGGCAGATGTGGAATTACAGTTTAGGCACACAATGCTTTGCTCGCTGCCTGAACATTCAGGTTTGGAAAGCTTGACTCGTTTTAGAGAGTTATTGCACATTGCATCTGCTTTGTGTTCGAGAGAGAACAGAGTTTCTGCGTGTATGAATGAGACATTTAGTCTTAGAGATCAGGGATGCACCAATCAGGATCTTTTCTTCCTGATACTGCTCGGCGTCAATGAAGACTAGACTTAGAGTAACAGTCCTATATTGTATTAGAGTCAATGAAGGCAATGTCACATATAGGATAATTCACTTCAATTCAGTGTATTTATATAACAGCATTTCACAACAAATGTCACATGTGACAGATGCAATTCAAATGAGCTCATAAAACTTGCTAGTAAACAATTGAATTGTGGGAAATGATATGAATTTACCATTAGAAATGTAGGTAAATTATGGGATCTTAACCGAACACACAGTACGCCCGGGTTCGTGGCGGCCTTAAGGAAACCCAGGATATTAATTGAGTAATTGACTCCATACAAAATCTGTAGCTTTATAGTGTATAAAATAAATTATTAAAGCTCCCTCTTTAATGTATAAAACACTCCAATCCCAATCTACTAGATATGTCATCTTCATATTGTCACCTTCCTAAAATAATGACATTAGGCAAAATTTAAATTTAAATTTATAAATTTAAAAAAATGTTTGCCAAAAAAAGTCTTTGTCCATTATTTTAGGAAAATGACAATATGACTCTTGGAAAAAAGATACATTCGTCATGTCTTCTAAACTTCGCTTTATCATCAGTGAAGGTCCATTTAAATGTGTGCAGAGAAAATTTATGGAGAAAATAGTTCTTCTGCTTCACATATTTAGGTTTTTGCTATGGATCTCATAAAATGTATAGACTAGTGTTTCAGCTGCTCTCTGTGCTACACATAAGACAGCTTTCTGGAGATATCTGAGCAGTGAGGATATTCTCACTGTTAAAATCATTGTCAAAGGTCAAACAAACACAGTTAAAACCAGACATTTACATACACTGTACAAGAACCTACAGTATGCATAACATCATCATCAAACTGGGTTTTCAGAATTGTTCAGTGGCGTACTTTTACTATATGTAAACTTAAGATTTTTTTTTTAAAAGTTTAAAAATATATTATAGGTCTTTTTTCACTGTCGGGTGTCAGTTGAAAATTTTTGTTTTTTATTTATTTTGAACAACAAAAATTTGATAAATCAGCAAATGAAGAGCATGATATAAAACAAAATTTATGAAAGCTAGGATGTGAAATTAGGCTGTGAGTGTTGAATAAAAACTGTGTTCAAAAATTTAAAATTCCAAATCTATCTGAAACCAATTTGAGCATTTCAGAAATTGAAATAAAACACTTCCCCCAGAAATCCAGTTTTTGTTTCCATTCTTCTGTGGCCACGGAGAATCACCCAGTCAGAAAAAAGTCAAACCTCGTCTGCATCTCATTCTTTGTTTGTGATTATCTCTTATGCTTACATACAGGAAACCTTTATACAAAAATAAGATCAGAATAAAGTCAGAACTGTGTATTTTTCTGGGTAAGAGTTTGATGTGTGAAATGTCCGAGTCTGTTTTTATGCTGTAGTTGAACCAAGCTCATTTCCTTCAGCTCTATTCGCTGCATATTTACACTAGCTTTAAAATACATTTGCATGTGTCTCTGCACATGTGTGCTTGTAGTTTCGTGTCGTGTTTAAGGTGAAGAGCGCGAGTGAAAAGAGTAGGATGATTGCTGTGTGGGTGTCTTTCCACAGTGAATCTCTCCACCTTTCTCCTGCAGCCCTTCCTCTTCTGACAACACAATGCAACTGAAACTAAAGTCTTTCTTGTGTGATTATTATGACATTTATTTCATTGCTGGTCTTGCATCAGTCTGTCAAATAGTTTACAAAAGACCATGTTTTCCATGCCAGTCCTGGATAACATTTTAAAAAGTTGTGACTTCTCACGCTTCCTCATTTTCCTGTTGGTTCCTTTTAAGACTCTGTGCAAAGCTGCTTCCTCAATGTCCTCTACCTACACATGTATTATGAAGAGCTAAACATGAAGCATTCTTTGTGGAACATGAAGTCCTTTCACATTTTTGAAATATGTATTGAATTGTCATCTGTGCAGAAAGAATGTTTGCATACTGTGAAAAGTATTTCTCTTGACAGAATTTCTTCTATTATTTTGGAACTTTTGTAACACCTGACTGATTATAATTTTAGGACTGTACAAAAATACGCTGAGTAAATGTTGGTGGGTTTTGAGGATGAACAGACTGTTTAAGGTCATGCCACAGGACCCTCAAGTCCCTGAAATCTATCATTTGTGTTTGTATTTTTTTTATCCAATTTGGCCGCATCTTAACTGTTTCAGAAAAACACTGCCATAAAGAGTGCTAAGCTACCAGGTTTCCCTCTAGCTGTGACAATAATAGAAAAAAACAACAAGGGTGTGTGTCTTAGCTGGCTTTTGCAATGTAGAAGGCAACCTTCTCGCGAGAAGCAAGGATTCTGAGGGACCAAGCACTCTGGCGGTCATCAGGGATTCATAGAACTGCAGTTACAGTTGTAACTTTCATTCTATTTCATCCCTACTGACCGCCAGAGGCGGTGTTTCAAGCACTGGATGACTTATGTCAACAAGGTCACGAGGAATTGGCAACATTCAAGGGACAACCACTGCACCACCCACCCTAATGTGTAATGTGTGTAGAGGTATGCCCGGTTCCACCGCTGGCACCTGCCTTAAGCCAACCCTGGGTGCCTCCTGCATGGCCGCCAGGACCTTCTCATCCGTTCCTATTAGATGTGAAAGCGCCTTGGTGTCTGACCAGCAAGCATGTAGTTCCCATATATACTCCTCCAAGGGAGGAACCACAAAGATAGTCTCTGATCTACTGTGCCTAAAGAAGGTGCTGGAAGCTGCAGACCAGGCCTAAGGAGCACCAATCTCTAAATGGGCAAGAGCTGTTCGAATGGCGGCTGTCACAGACTCTCCCGTATCCTCCTGGGAGACAATGGATTATACTGCTGAAAGGCATGATTCGCCCGCCACCAACAAGAAGTCAACACGAGCAGAAAACGCCACCTGCGACTCCGTTGTAGGAAAAACCCCATAAAGGCTACAAACTCGGTGTGAGCAGAAACGCCACCAGCGAGTCTGATAATTAATCAAAGATGAACTCAGCACGAGCAGAGGCGCCACTGGTGAGTCGGATAATTAACAGCAAAGTAAGATGGACTCTGCGCGAGCAGAAACGCCATCGGTGAGTCAAAAGACCCACAACAATTAATATGGCAAATTAAAGCGAACAGTAAAAGCGAACGACTGTAGAAAAGAACAAAATGGCAACCGCAGATCTGGTAAAGGTGAAAACGGCTTGTGCAGCCTCTGGAGGGTGAAACTTACCCACAGCTCCGACCAAACTCAGTCACAGGGCTACTAGCAACAAGCAGCGAAGACAACAGTGGTACACAGAAGCAACCAGCTTCATCAGGTGTGTTGAATACCACACACCTGTATTCAACACACCTGCGTGCAAGAAGAACAAAAGGGATTGAACGCCGGGTGCCATGTGACTATTTAGAGTCACGTGGGTACCCGGCAGGTCACAGGTGACTTTGTTATCATTAGTACTCGACCTGTGTATGCGCAAGAATGATCCTCCAGTGCTTGAAGCACCGCCTCTGGCAGTGCCACGTCTTTCTCACTCTTTGGATTGACCGGGCTACACACAGACTTGTTGCCATAGCATCTGATAACAACACCCCTAAAAAAAGCACTCAAATATTTCTGAATGTTCCACAAAGAGCAGAACATTCAGTTTGTTGCAGTAGTATGATTTTAGGCTTAATGTTTATTTTGCGATTGCTAATAAGTGAATGCTGTGGTATGAGGAGAAAACTATAAATAAATCGCAGCCCTTTACTGTACTGTATGGCTAGCTCACTGTTACTGTCTCTTACTCTGCAGTTGTGGAGTCACAATGTCTGCGGGTCATGAGCGCCCCCTGCCATGAGGCAAGAGAACTGCCTGCCTCACCTCCAATCTGTTCTTTGCAGTTTCTGATCGCTCCTCAGCACACGAAACACGTCACACATCTGGTAACAAAAAAACAAAAAAAAAACAGACTACATTATATACATCAGCTAAATTATGGAAACTCAGTTCATATATTAAATGTTTTTTTTTTTTACCACTTCATTGGTCATGTACAGACAGGAGGAGCATCCTCCATAGAATGGCAGCCAGTGCAGTTAGCGGCAGGTTGCGCAATCCCAGGTGAGGCTCAGGTCGCTGTTGCCTCACCAGCTTCGCTTCCGAGCGTTTGAATGGAAAAATGCCAAAATTCAATGACTGAAGAAAAAATAATCATAATTGGTTAAGCTAAATGAAAAACAAATACCTTACAGTACAAACCACATAGTGAAAATAGCAGTATAAATTATTTTCATATTTTTCCATTATGACAGGTGAGGCTCTGCCTCACTTGCCTCCCCTGACCTCATGTCATTGTATATTAGAGGTCACAAGGCTTTGGTCAATGTGGATCTAATCTTACATCAAAAGACACCCGTAGATATGACGGGTGCACAAGACAATGTTCACCTGGAATATCAACATTGGTTACTGCTGTTTAGCAGCATCACCAGACACCACATGTGTCTGCTAAATTCTAGTTAGAAATTACAACAGAGAGTGGTCAAAGCTTCAGAATGAAGACGTGCTGGAATGCTCCACCTTTCCTCCTACCCCAGTGCATTCCTCCGGTTTGTGATTCTGGTCTCTGTAATGTTTGAAACTGCATTTGTCTCAATTCCTGTACAGCGTTTCCAGCCTACATCATCAGGCTGAAGGTTTGCTCCTTAATGGATGAGCGAGGCTCTGTTTCAGATCCCCGTTTGTCATTACAATTTCCTCTTTAACCCCTTCACAAGCCGGGCTCGCTTCACCAGCCGTCTTGTTTCTTTTTCTTTGAGAGTCCATTTTCAATCACTTTTCTTCTCCCCATCCACTTCTTCTTCTCTGACAGGCTGGAAAAAAGCTTTTTAAATAGAATCAATTTATGCCAAAGGGCCCCAAGGGTATTAGACACTTAATTTCATAACTAAAAAAAAAAAAAAAAAAGTAACAGGAAAGAAAAGGCACAGAGGGAAGGTGGTGTAGCTCAAGGGTATTAGCATTATACCTGCAACTTCTATCCTGGCTGTTTTACGATGTGTTGTGAGTTCTGATTATGGGTTTACCCACCTGGAAACAAGACAATGTGCAGTGCAGTAAGGTACAGAAACAAATATGAGTGTGTTATGTTTTACCTTGTGTCTGCAAGGTGCAAATGGGCTTTGACTCATGTCTGCTTGTTTCTCTTCACTGGATAAAAGAGAGGTCATCTCTTTGCCAGATAAGGACTCAATTAGTTTGAGATTAGGGAACCGAACTCAGTGGAACCCGCCGTGTTGTGAGGTCTCCTGTTAGCGTCCAGAGCTCATGACATTCTGCATATTTCCACACTGCCTCTTGAAGATTTTCAGTGTTTTTCTCAGTAGACAGGCTGGTACTATCCTCTCTGCAACAGGTCTGTTGAAACTCACAAGGGAAGCATTTGGGACAGGCAGTGGAAATTTACTTTAGTGAAGAATGAATTATTTAAAAAAAAAAAAAAAACGAAAAACACATCGATGAGAATATGCTGTGACCTTGAAATCTTTCTCTTGTTCTCTTGTCCTCCTTCTTCTGCTCCTGCTGGCTCGCGTCCTCCTTCCTCCATAAATTCCAAGCCGGACGTTTCCAGGCAACTCTCCAGTCAATCTTTACTGACTTTGTTGTGCTATCGATCCGTCCGGTGCTATAGGTTGTCCTGGCTTCTCTCGCTGCAATTGATATTTTTCCCCTTAGGGTGGAAAGAAAGCGCTTAGGCCAGAATTTATGGGGGGTTTGTTTTCAAATGACTCACAATCACAGTTCAATGAAAATAGAAGTTGTCAGGTCGCTGGCATTTATATGCCTGATGCAGTCGTTGCTTTTCACAGCACTGAACACAAATCCATAGAAGGTGGATTTTAAGGATGCTTATGGGCCATTTATCAGCTGTCACTCTGTGAGTGATGTTTGGATGTTTAAATAGAGCCGAGGAGTGCAACCTGTAACATAAATCATCATATCTTTGAATTTTATTACAATTCAACGGCCACTGTATTCGGTACACCCTGTTAGTACACAGTTGGTCGGCTTTAGAAGTGACTTAATTCCTGTCCGTGCTGATTTGACACAGCGTCTCAAAAGTTCCTCAGAGGTTCATATTGACCCAATCACATCACAGATGCTGCAGATTTGTTGGCCGTACATCCATGACGGAAATCTCCAGTTTCCATATTTGATTGTGAGGTGGTGACCGTGGAGACCAGTGGAGCACCATCAGGAAAGTAATTGTAGATTATTTATGACACTATGCATTAAGATGGACACACTGGTCTCTGCTCAGAAACTCCTGATTTGGACGTTGGAGTTGCTGATTTTGAAATGTTTCCAAGTTGTATGCCTCTGCTAAGGCATAGACACACACACACCATCTTCCTCAGATTTATTTCCATCTCCCCTGTAGTTCATTAACTCTTTTTCCAAAAAAAACAACAAAAAAACAAAAGAAAGGAAAAGCATCTCAAGCGAGCATAAAAACATTTTTGTGAAACCGAGGAAGTTATTTTGAATTTCGTCATTTCCATTAAACTTTTCTAATGCGATAATTCAAAACGGGCGAAATGTATGGAAAGATGGCTTATGTCATTGCAGTGCTGTTGCCAAATTAGCCAATTTAAGGTCATTTTCATGCTAATGTTTATCTGTGAGTAAATATTTGTATTGATTATATTGAAACATTGGTTATTTTGTCCACTTCAATCAAAACCACTTATCTCTTCATTTTAACTTTGTATTTCTATCCCAATCCATGGTTGACCCTTGGTATAAGAGTAAGCAATATTTAACAAATAAAATGATAAAATCATTCATGTGAAGCCCTTTACCATATTGCTAAAGAAAACTATTGCTAAGGTTGTACTCACGTAGCATTTGCCTTTGTGTAGGAAAACTTGAACACGCTTATAGTTTTGAATCCAGGTGTTTATCAGAATAAAGTAATTCTACATACATAAGATAATTCCTGTATGTGTGGAGTGACACACTGATTCTGAATGAAACTTTCCCTCATTCATCTCAGTTAATGTGTGAACGTGTCCAAGACAAGTTCTTCTTTGTGATCAAGTCATCAGCCCAAATCTGGCATCAATCAAGCAATCAGGCGTAATGAGATTCTACAGAGGCAAATGGGCCAATACTGTTGATTAGAGGATGCTTTCAAGAGCTGATTAGCCAAACACTGAATGAGCTCTTGGTTCTATTTTCGGTTCTAAGTAAATCTTAAGCAGGTTTATTGAAAGAACTTTCTCATAAACATCAACTCTGAAAAAACAGGAGAGGAGAGTTTTAACTCACAATGTCTGGATGTTTAGCAATAGAAATTATAATTAGCACTTCTAGCGGTGGGTCCAAGTTATCGCACTGAAAGTCACAGGTGAGTCTCAAGTCGTTAAACCAAGTCTTGAGTCCCAGTTAAAGGCAGGAACGTCTCGTGTCATGTCTACAATTAAGGCATGCAAGCCTCACTTCGTCTTAAAGTCCTAAACTTTTAACATAGATTCTTAAACAAGTCATTTAATAAACATCCGATTTAACCACAATAATGATATATTGATGTTTAAAAAGTTGTTTTGAAAATGTGTTTTTTGTAAAGCAGAAGAGCTGTCAAGATGAAGCAAACTTCCAAAAATGTCTTAAAATCTGTGCTGCAGATTTGAAGACATAAAACATAATTATTAACTAAAGCAAAATGATGGTGGCCATGGTGTTAGGAGTTTGTCCTGCAGTGATTATGGTGCTGTTATCGACCATTTTGGATGCGTTGACTTGCCATCTTCATGTTGGAATCTGTGACTTTCCAGGCTGCCTGGCTGAATTCATGAAAACAAGGAAAACCTTGCTGTTAATGTGACATTATGCAGTTAGTAATCCCTTTATGATCTTTGATTCACCAATTTTTTGTGTAAACTTAAATATAAAAAATTAGACATAGTTGCCAGTCTGCTTTCATTTTCAGCCCATGTTTTCCTGACTACTTTCACAAAATCTAACAGTCTAGCTGTTTGTTGAAAATCACGTTTTGTTTCCAACTACATACTAACAGCTGTTTCCAAGCTGAAAAATAGTTTTATGTCATTTGAAAACACAACTGAGCTTGGTGAAAATGTCTATGAAGGACATGAGCCTGTTACCGAAGAGTATCTCTTTTAAAAGTTATTTGGATCATGAGCGTGATGTTTTTGTTTTCTCGTAATCTCCGCCACCTGGGGTTGATTACGCAGCTGTTTTTGTTTTGCTATTGCGCTTGTCCCCAGCCTATTTAAGTTTACCTGTTATCCTTAGTGGTTGTGGGTTTCTCTGCGTTCTCTCGTAAAACCGAAAGCGGTTCGCTGTCTGAGTTTTGTACCAGTTTTACAAATAAAGAGTCTGATTTTCTACGGATCTGAACTTGCCTACCTTCTCTGAAATGACGAACCGTGACACTTGATTACCGATTGAACAGAAACATTGGTAGAGCTGCATGTGTCAGTAGACTTCATGCTTGTTAAACTTACGCACAGAACAGAAACATCAGATCCAGGAGACGTTGCTCCAGATTCATTCTGAGACAGTTGGGAAAACAGGTGTTTGTTGAGCAGGCATCTTTGGTAGATCAGTTAATGATCAACTATTTATTGAACTTCCGATCTGGATTTGTATCATACTGTTTGCTCTTGCTGTGTAATTTTCCAACATGTGCTGGTAAGGCTCAACAAAGGATTCTCTGTATGGTGACCTTTAACCATTGTCTTTTGCTCCAGTAACTACCTATATAAAACTGTTGCTCCTCCATCTTTATCTGTGGATCCAAATCATTTCCTAAGTGGTTGTGGTCTGCATTTCCTCCAAATGCTAGTTTACTACTTCACTGTATTTATCAGTCAGTGGCTTAATTGTAATCGTTTTGCATTAACCTCCTAGATTGCTGCTAATTCACATTTAACATCCAATGAGCTGCTGTATTGAGTAAACATGGTGTCAATATTTCCCGTATTATCAGTTTGATCTCACAAGATTTAATGTCTAATGTTGGTTATAAAATGTGACCAAATTACAGGATTAGTTTTCTTGTTGCTGTGGTTAACAGTTTGCCACTAAGCTTTTGGTTACTTTGTCAATAGAAGTCAAACGGGATATTTTTCCTCTTTTTTTTGCGTCTTATCCAAAAGGATTAAACAGGTTTGAGAACCGAGATGAACAGGACCCCTCTGCATCCCGCTCAGCCTCCAGACATCAAGCTCAAAAATAACAAGGTTCAGACCACACTGCTGCATCCGACTTCTCACTCCTCACATTTTGACCTGACATACAGGCTCAAACTCAACGCTCTGTCAATGTACCGCCGGGCTCTAGAGAGTAGGTACCAGAAGACCTGCCATTGTAAGCACAGGCCTGTCAAGGAGTAAACAGAAAGCTGTAGCTACTGTTTGAACAAGATTGCCTCTTCCCTTTGATTTTGGAGGACTTAAGTACACTACTATTTTGCAAGTAAAAGAGTTTAGTTTATATTTTCCCCCAAAGTGGATGTGTTTTACTTTACCCTATAGCTTACTACCTGTCTCATTCATGACATTCCTGTCAAACTGCTGCATAGCTCAAAACAAAATAGACCCCAGGTCTGTCTTGGTTGCATAGATGGAGTCACAAGGAATCACAAGGCCACCTGATCCAATTTCTGCATACTACAAGGCTTGTTGTGTCGCAACACTGGTCCTTAAGACCCACTGTGATGGATGTTTTAGATGTTTCCCTTCTGTCACACACCTGGTTTAAATGAAGCCAGGTGTGTGGCTGTGATGAACAGCTTCTGCAGCTCACAAGGAATGCAGAAGATAATACAGTCACTGGAACCAAGACACATCCATTTGCTTAACTATAGTGACTATGGAGTCCTTTAAAGTAGGGGTGTAGTGATACAATAATATCATGATACAATACGATATTCTGATCACAATACGATATGTATCACACTATTTGGCAAATTACACAACTCAATACGATTCGATGCACTTTTATGTTTTTCTGAAAGATTTTAGAAGGACAGAGTGATTTTAGTGACATTTTGTGTTCCATAGACTTGGATTTAATTAACTGAAACTGATTAAAAGCAGAAACTACACAATACCTGACTCTGATTATACACAGTCTAACAGTCTACACCTGGACAAAATGAATCAAAGATGCAGTGAGAAAATTAGTTTCTGTCATTTAATTCATGTGGATTTGACATAAAAGTCAAAGTTTCAACAGTGATCTGATTATCAGCCTCTGTAGACTCTCAATATGCAAATGATTGCACTTCTGTTTTTCTTTTGGACATTCTGTGGCTGCATTTTGGAGGGAAAAGGCTTTTCTACCTTGGCTGCTGTAAGCTGTTTACTACTAGCTGCTGGGGTAGTGGCTCTGCCTCACCAGGGGTATGTATGAGGTGTATGTGAACATGTCATCGTCTGGAATGGGTGTCTTCCCACTCACGTCTGTATTTTTGCCAGAGGTTTTGTTTCTAAGGACAGTATAGTATCAGGTGGACATTTTAAAAAGATGCGGGTGCGTAGAGTCCGCTTCTAAGCAACTGTGACAACAGAGTCGGTTCACAGGTGTTAGGAGGCGGGTCCTATTTAGTTCCTGCAACGACAATTTAGCTGACCTTAATATTTTCCCTGTTTTGTTTTGGTCATTATTATTAAATTATAAGTGTCATTATTATTACACTTGTTATTGAGATGTGTGTGATAGTTTGTCTATCAGACATTAATAGCAATATGGAATAAATTGAGTCCCGTATTGGTTCAATACGGGGGAGACAACAACTACCTGTCATTTTAGGCTAACTAACCTCCATATTTACAACTCACACTGACATTACTTATCTGGTGTCTTTCAACCATTTTGAAAAGCTTCTCTTTGTCTCTCCAACATCTTTATCCCTTCCCCTCTTCCGTTTTCTGTTTTTATGCCGCCCCATCTTTAACTCCCATGTCCTGTTGGAAGGTGGACATGAGCAACAGTGCAGCAAAAATAGTATGGCGCTTTTAAACAGAGATCATTTGGTACTAAGAGACCCGACACTAGCCTTTAGCATCGGTGCACGGCATTATGAATCCAGACTTTCATATAATCTGGATGTTGCAGGTGACAGTGGCAGGGAATGTGGGCTGAAAACTCAGTATTCTATGCATTTAACACACCAAGAGAACGCACACCTCCAAATTGCAGCCAGACTTGTCCCTGCTGGTTGCTCAGAGCCTGATGGAAGCTACCAGTCTGGCTGCAGTTGAGAAGCATGGTGTTTATACAGTTCAAATGTAAACTTTACTCTCACTTAAGAGATGAGTCAGTCTTGGCCCATGTAGACTTGGACTCCAACTCTGAGGATCGACCTGTGTGACTTTGTTTTGTCATGTAATGAAGAATGAAAGGAAGCCACAAATTGTCCAAATAATAAAGCCTAAGAAAGCAGCAGGACCTCTGCAGAGATTATTCTGCAGAGTTTTGTGGTTGGATGGGGTTCTGTTAACATTCAGGTAAAACATTCGGCACTTTAACTGGATGAATGACTTTAAAAAAGTAACATTAGATTTATTTGAGACGTCACTGGCTCCCTGTAGAACAGCTGGAAAGGTTTTATAGCAATGAAGACATGAAAGAGCTGTGATGCTGGCCCCTGTTGCATTTCATGTAAAAAATCCGACCGTTTCTGACTATTTGAAGGTGCTGTGTTTGTGTGCTTGCTTAGTGTTTGCATTATGATTGTCTCGCTTCAGCTTTTAGAAAGAGATGTCCACCTCCACACTGTGTAAGACTTGATCGGTTTACTTCTTGTAAGAAAGCCCTGTTGTTGGTGTTGTTGCCCGGCAACAACACCAACAACAAATGGAGCTTCTGAATGAGCACAGGAGTGGAGTCACTAAATTTCCAGAAAAAGGTTCTGCACCTCTAACTAAATTATTATTAGATCTGATCAGAACTCCATGTGGACTATTGTTGCGAAACGCTAAAAGGCTCTTAGTTCACTGTTGGTATAACAGTAAAAATACTGTCTTAAACAAAAGTTGTGTTGATTTATTTAACTTGAGAGATTATGTCAACACTATGGACATTTCATCTACGTTCCATCTGCTGGTAGGAGGGATACCAGGAGTGGATGGGCTGTTTTTCATACATGACTCAGCCAAAAACATCTGACATTTTACAGTTCTTTAGTGTTAATACGGAACATGGATATGGATTTCAACAGGTCTGATATGCTTTCCCATAAAGTCTGGAAAGTTCCAGGAAAAAAAGAAAGCAGTGTATGGAAAAATGTTCAGTTCTCCTCCATGAGTCTTATGCTCGATGAATGCTGCGGTTGACTCATTGAGTTTTGACATGCTTAATCTTTATTTTATTGTTTTATTTGAATCAGCAAAGGTGTAATATTTCATAAAAAAGAATCGTGCAGAAATCCAGTTTGTAGAAAATATGGACTGTGGCATGTTTGACCCCTGGGTGTTTGTGTTTTCTTTCCTTTGTGTTTGTTTTTCTGATCATTTTCGGTTTGGCTATTATTGTTAGAAATTACTTGCCATACTCAGTTCTTTTCTCTGTGGTGTTTGTTGTTTTTGTTAGGATCTTGCTTTGGGGTTTAGATTCTCACTTAATTCTGTTCCTGTTTCCTGTTTGTTTTAGTTTTGACTCCCATGTTAATGTTAGTCGTTTTCTCTTTGATTTGTAGATCCTAGTTTAGTTCGACTTCATCTGTGTTGCTTGTGCTAATGCTTCCTCAGTTTTCCTGCTTTGCCCTCTCGTACAGTAGTTCTAAATCCCTCTGATTGAGCTCATCTGGATCGGTGGAGACAGTGATGTCACAGGAAAGTATCCTGTCAGCATCCTGTCCTAACGCAGCAGAACAATGAGAACAACGTCATTTGAACATTGATCTGAAACACACTCTATTGAGAAAACGGGGGCATCAAAAGCAGCACACATTCTTCAAGGACACAGCAGAATTTAATGTTCCGCAAATTGTGCTTATGTCCTCAGGCTTGGACACATCCATCCATCCATCCATCCATCCATCCATCCATCCATCCATCCATCCATCCATCCATCCATCCATCCATCCATCCATCCATCCATCCATCCATCCATCCATCCATCCATCGTCTGCCGCTTATCCGGGGTCGGGTCGCGGGGGTCGCAGCCTAAGAAGGGAAGGGCTTGGACACATATTTTGCAGAAAGCCAGCATACAAGGCAGGATAGGAAGCAGTGTGAGAGCAGCTCAAGACCCTCCCCACAAAAGAAACTGAACTCTAAGCTGTTCTGCAGGATGTGCTGCTTTAAGGGACTTATTCTTGTAATTCTGGTATTTTTTTTTTTGTATCTGCCATGGTTTGTAACCATGCCAGTGGGAAAGTCCTTTGTGTGGGAGAAGCTGACTGACCTTTCCAGAATCTGAGCAAGGTCTGGAATAAAGACTCCAGATTGAAAATGAGTCGATGTTTAGAATGTAGGACACGAACGAAAAGGGAGAACGATTGCTTGGCAATACACTGATCAGCTCAGATCCAGCAAAAAGGATACAGCAGAAATATAGTAAGGTCATTTTTATGTTTTACCACAATATGCCAGTTAGAATACACATCTTGAGGTCTCTGCCCACTGTCCACTGTATAGCTTATTTCTTATATATGTACCAAATGCCACTAATGAATACACTAGAAGAAGTTGGGAAAGTGTTTCAGTAAATAATATTTACTGTGATATTTGCTCCTCTTGTCAGATGTAACTTGTCTTCCAGTGCAGTGAGAAGTCAGGCTGGTATCACTTCAAGCTTTAATTTGTTACCCATATTATCAGGATCAGTCAACCCTTTATGGCCCCAATTTACAAATCCGTTTTCTAACTATTTTAATTTGCTGGAAATTAAAATGAGGCAGTGTGCATTCCACAGGGAAAGCATCCTCCCGCCCCCCACATCTCCCGCCATCCGTTCTAACCCCAATCTCCCCAGGACCTAATTTATAAGACACACACTCATGCACGCATACATGAAATAACCTTGTTGGGTCCTAATTATAATAGCACAGAGTCTCTGTTGAACACTGTATTATTTGTCCGAACTAAACTGGGTCCCACAGGCGTGTACCTGTGTTCTTTTTTTTCCTCCGTGGAGGATTATCCTGGTTTTTAGCAACTTTTTCTTCATTATCTAAAGCTGACGTTAAAGTAAAAGGGTAAGTGGAGGGAAAAGGGATGTAGAAGAGAGTTCCTGTGTTTATTATGTGTTGAGTAAAAAAAAACATAAATAAAAAATTGGATGTTTCATTGCTGGCCATGTTCACCTCTTTATGACCACAGTGTGCTCATCTTATGGTGGCAGCAAGGTTTAGCTAATACACCACGAGAGGCAGTTCTGAAAATGAAACAAGATTTTCCTCATATTTATATGGATTGAATGCAAGCAGAAATTTTAATCTGAAACAGGCGCAGAAAGGGATTTGGAAAGTTTCTCCTGGATTTTTCTGTCTGATGGTTGTCGGAAGTGAAAAGAGTGGATTGGTGCATCTCTATTCCAAAGTTGTTAGGAAGCATTGCAATACTAAATATAGGCAAAAAAAAAAATGAAATCATGTATCCTTGTTTTCAGAGGCTGATGTGATCAAATATTTTCCTATACTTGTGGAGCTTGTAGCCGTGTTTTCCTGCCATCTTTACCAGCGCTGAGTAATGATCCACATGCTGGTCAGTGATGGACGGAGGAGCCCTGTAGCCTGCTGGCCTGTCACAGAAATCTGACAGCGTCTAGGGTGCAGGGACAAACTGGAAAGGATAGCCTGGAGCTCTCAATCACTCCTGCCCTGGCAGAGACGCCCGCAGGGAGCTGTCTCCCCTCTTTCATTAATTCTCTCTTTCTCTTCTTTCACTCCATCGTTCACATTTCCTCCATTTCCAGAACTGCCTCATTTTGTCGCGTTTCCTTCCTTTCTCTTTTGTGATCTTTCTTTTGTCGTTAACCCTGCTGAATCTGTCTCCGTACACACACACACACACACACACTTACGTGGCTTTTTCCTGTTTATTTTTTTAAATCGCTGCACGCAGTCTGTATCACGATCCAACTCGGTCTCGATCCTGGCTCCAGCTAACCCACATCTGGGCTTATTTGCACACAGAAATTTGACTGTCACCTGGCGCACACACTCACACACACACATGCATGCACAGAAACGCACTCACTGTGCTATAATGCACAATTCAATTTCACAAATATATATAAGGCTTCAAAAGTACCGCACTGTGGCGCGTTCCAAAATGAAAGACAGGTTTTCTGTGAGCTGCCTGCAGAGAGAGACAGACAGAGAAAGCCAGGCAGAGGGTTGCCTTCATTTAAGCTGTTCTGCACTGAGGCTTTTCAATTTGATTATGAGTTTCCATTTCATAGAGCCTGGATGCTGTGTGCTATTTAGAATAAAATTGAGCCATTTCTTATCTGGACGAGCTGCCCTCGCGTCTCCTCTCTGGGGGCATCGCGGGCAGTCAAGGGCATGTTGGGCCCCCATGCCCGCTCTGCCACACTCTTTAGTAGTGTTGTAGCGAACGTGCCAAACAAATAAACAAAATTATTGAGAAGCTTTGGTGGTTGGCCGAGTGGGCATGAGAATGGAAAGGACTGAGTGTTGGTGAGTTTGGAAGGTGATGTGAGGATTCTTGCTTCAAGCCTGTGAACGTCTAAGGGACTGAACAAGGATCCAAATGGATTTCAGTGATTTTTTTTTATTTAATTCAATTCAAATATAATTTAAAAAAATTATCACAAAGGGAAATGAAATATTCTCATAACTCAATCTGTCCAAGTTTCTTCAGCGTTGTTGTTGATGCTGATGTCTGTGAGCAGGAAGAATCTCCTGTAGCGGTCTGTAGTACAGCTGATCCGTTGACGCCTCTGACTGAAGACACTGTAGTTCTATGACAGTTCAGTGAAGGGATATCACTGTTTTGCAAACTGCACCTGGATCTCAGTTAAACTGGATGTGATGTGATTCCTACTGAGTTCTGGCTTCAAGGGCTTTGGCTTTGTCTTGCACATGGAACAGCCTGACTGTAGCAGTAATGTATAACGCTAGCTGACAAAAATCTGATGTATCATGAAAGTAGAAAAAAGAAACTTAAGAGCATCATTACTTTGCATTTATGCTCACTCTTGAATGTAAACCTATTTTCTTAAAATAGGTTTTTGTGCCCAGAATTTCTCTATAATATTACAATCAAGGAATTATTTAGTGTAGAAGACTTGGCTGAGTCTTACCTCTTCTTTCATACAGTCCAGAATCCATATTTCCACTTCAAACATCCAGGATACTAAAAATATTCTGAGCTGGGAGCAGGACTTCAGAGCTATTTAAATCACCATCAAGGATCACAGATTATTTTTTGAACATGACTGACATATTGTGACGAATCAAAGGAAGAAGCAATGCTTTAGTTTCTCACAAATGGACGTAATCTGGATCCAAAACATAAAAACTGTTAAATCGTAGGTCTTAGTTCCACAAAAAGGAAATCTATTTTCAGTTTTCTACAAAAAACAAAACTAATCCTTTTTTTTTTTTTTTTTTTGAGAGTGTCAGTACACATCAACGATTTATGCTCAGAGACATTTCTGATGTTGAGTCTGAAAACAATTTCTGAAGCTACACTTTCTCCTTAAATCTGTTAATGGCATTGAAATGATTAAACACGTAAGGAATTCTAATATTTGTTGCTAAATGCTAAGTTGGTCGAATGAATTATGAAATCAGTCAGAAGACGGTAAAGTTCAGATTCCCTCTGCAGGGAACTCGGCTGTTATCTTAATTTGTTGAACTGGTATCAAATTAGCTCTGATTAGCATACTCACTGATCTAATTTAGTCCAGGCACAAAGAACAGCACCCTAATCTCCACTGCCATATCAGCATCTATCTGCACTGTTTCCTGTCATTCAAACTCAAAGTTCACTTACTCCACTGACTTCTGAAGTATAGAGGGCTTCTAATGGCACAGATTAAAAAGCAATTTAATACAGAAAAGGGGATTAGAAACACTATGGGCTGCACTAATCCTTAACCTTTAGTCCTGTTCTTATTCGCCACAATATGCGGAAGATGATAGCATCACAGGACGAGAGTTAGTGAATTTCCATTAGGGCTGCCCTTCTGTATTCCCACCAGCACTTTTAAAGGCATTAGGCACGCTTTGTCAAAGCTAATAAAAAGGTCCGGAAGTGGCATTGCATCCCCTCAACTTGTATTTTTTTTTTGTTTTTTTTAAGCCACTGTTCCGTGTGACGTCTTCATAACCCATTATGATAATCTGCCCGGATCTCCGAAGGACCCGGGGCGACAGCCACATAGATGCTGCTGGAGTGTTTTATGTCCGCGCTACAAGACGATGCAGAAATGATACTGAGCTTAGAGACAAAATGTCTGGTTCTTGCTCAGCTTAAGGAAATCACTCTCTTAAAGGGGCAGTATTATGTAAAATCGACTTTTTTAAGCTTTATATGAAGTTGTAATGTCATTCCCTCACCAAAAAACATACCTGGAGTGTTGCTTTAACGTTTTCACGCACGTCTGAGAGCTCCTTTTGTCTCCCGTGGCAACCATTCAGCTGTGTAAAACCTCTCAGTGGACCTTAGTCCTGCTTTCAAGCTGCAACTCCTTCTCCAAGCTGCAGGTTCAAAGCTTCTGCCTCCCACTCGACTCCTCCCTCAGCTCCTCCAGACTAGCAGCAGCCAGCACTTATAAAACACCTGGTGGAACTGCAGCTCATTACATTAACGGTGTACGTAACCTCCAACACACTATCCCCATCTAGATGCTGGTAGTGGCAGTATCACGGTGGCAGCAGCGTCATTAAACAGATAACTCCCCCCCCATAGTAATGCTTTTCTTCAGCAGTGACAGAGAAGATGGTAAGATTTGATTAGAAGACAGAAGACATCAGACACACACAAAAAAACAAATAAAACTAGTTGAGGCTGGAAAAGATGAGATTAGGTCAGAGGTTCAGGTTTAACAGGACAGCAGACCTGATCATACAGGCCGAGCTATGAATGTTTTGGATTAGCAGAAATGTTATTGGGCTCAGTAAATGACTTCTAGCGGGTTAAAAGGAAGTTTTTCCGAAATTATTTCAACACTCGCTTCAGTGAACTTTTATATCAAATTAGAAATGTATCTGCATATCAAATTTTTTTGTCAATAATCATAACACAAGATGTATAAATAGTCAATGTTTTCTTCTGCCCTTTGTTATTGGTGGTTGCTACAGCTCTCCACAGTAAAGAGTGCTTGTGTGACAAGAAAATGGGGTCATGCCAAGCATTAATCATTCATATCTACATTTCTGCAAAGCACAGATTCAATTTTCTGCACTTTGTATGGTCCACTGTTGGTTATGTGGTTTTATTTTTACATCTAGAGCTATTCATAATTAATTTGTTTTTAAAAGTTCCTATTTTGATTTCATTCTGTAGAGGGAAGAGCTCGTCGAGACGTCACGTGATGCCATCCTTAAAGACAAAAAAAAAATCTCGAGAAACAGGCGCCTGCAAATATTTTCTATTTCACAATTTTGGACACTTCATAGTTTTGCAATAAAACCTTAACTTATCCTTTGAAAGGTATTCATATCTATTGAATTTTACACATCCTGTGGAACTGAAACCCGAAATGTGAGTGCATTTTTGGAGTTTCAAAAATGCACTCCAAAAATGTCAACGTGTTATAAAATATATGTGAAGCAGCCAGGAAGAGACCAAAATGGAATTTTTGTGACAAACCTGCAAAATACTGTATGAGGTAGAAAACTAACTGTGCACATGACTGTGAACACATTGTCCCCATGGTTACTCATGGCAGCAGCAGATAACTGTCCCGCCCTCCACTACATTATCACAGCGTTTACCTACTTTAGCTCTGTCTAGTACCACGTGATCAGACTCGGCTGCCTTGCCATATGTAGTGCTAAAATAATAAACTCCATTTAGCTTCCTGCCTAAAACTCCATGACACAACCTAGCACGTCTTGGCAGACAACAGCCAGTATGGCGTCTTCAGGTCCAACTCATTGAAATCCAAAGGTTCACTATTCATGGTGATACTTCCCTCTTTTTTTAATTTGGTTTACCCAGACCATATTTTATCACTCACCATAGCTTAGCCTGTCCATCTGGTCTCTGGCACAGGCTTGGCAAAGTTGGCTAAATGTCTGCAGTTACTTTGTCTGGTTACTTTTTTTTTTCCCTCACTTTGAAAAGCCCTGGTTTAGATCAAAACATACCCATGCTAGAATGGGCTAGTCCAATCCAGACATAAATGTTGCTGCTCGCAGCTGCTGTATATCGAGACTGAACTAGGGCTTTTTTGCAAAGAAGTCTGGGCAAAAATTGTAGTCTAAAGTTGTTCAAAGCTGGTGCAGACAAACCCTGGAAGACTTGAAGATGAAACAGAACTGAAAGCAAGTTCAGTTCTAGAAGGTATTGACTCGGGGAGCGAGAAAACAAATGGATGTAAAAATTATTTGGCATAATTTTCTTTTGCTTCACAGCTATACACAATGTTTTGATGATATGGAGTACATTGTTTGTGGTCGTTGTGTAACAACATGTCAAAAAATGAAAGGGGATTGGATTTTTGCAAGGCATTGTAGTGCTGGTTGTTTTCAAATAGTTTTTTTTGTTGTTGTTGTTGTTGTTTTAATTTGTGATTCTTCTCAACAATGAACCAAGTATTTATCTGTCTCTGTCAGTTGCTGCTCAAACTCCCGCATCAGTGTCCTATTTAAAGAGCGAACCTGTGTGGGTTTCTTCAACCCACCGGTAGATTTTACACCTTGTTTGTTGTGAGAGTGCCTTATTTATTCTTGCTCTTTCTGTTTCCAGACCTCAACTGAGCAGAAGAAGCTGAGCCATGCTGGATCCAAGCCCTCCCTCTCTGAGAGCAGTGGCCGACTCCCTCAGATAGCCATGAACACCTGCAAGTACAATGGCGGAGTGGTAAGACCATTAGTAGGCAGCCTGGCGTCCTCGTCGCGCCGAAACCTTGCGGAGCTCGACTCGGAAACGCAACCCTTGCAGACGCTGCACAGCTCTGGCTTGGAGGTGGTGGTGTCCAAGGGCAACGGCGGAGAGGACCCCAGTAAGGCATCCAACGAGAGCCTGGTAAGGGAGGGTAGTGGGCGAGGCGGCGGCAGGGCTCCACAGAAGAAGAACAAGGACATTGGCTACAAGCTCGGTCACCGGAGGGCGCTGTTCGAGAAGCGAAAGCGACTCAGTGACTACGCACTCATCTTCGGGATGTTTGGGATTGTTGTCATGGTGACGGAGACAGAACTTTCATGGGGGGTTTACACTAAGGTGGGTTTTGTGTGTGTGTGTTTGTGAGATTGAACAAAGTGTGTCTGATTTCCACCTTTTGTGTAGATACTGCCATTTTCAGCTCTGTGGAAAAAGATTGCGTCACTGAACATCTTTACATGGTGTTCAGTTGTCTCTGTATTTTGATGAAAATGTCAAAGTGGGACATAAACTGACTTTATACATCATAGTCATTTGAACAAAACAAAATATTTACTCTATTAAATATTCAGTTCTTTAAAATGAAATTGCCATACATGTACCTCTGTTATTTTTATTAATTTGTGAAAAATAGAATTGTATAATTACTGGCAAACACCAACAGTTAACCTTGTTTTAGTCACTGAACAAAATATAGCAGGAAAAAAAATATTTTTCTAGCTGAGGAAAAAGTTAGAACACCCTACACTTTTTTAAAAAATGTATCCAGTGTGGAATGATGAGGTAACAACAATGAAAAATCCAGGAGCTTAAATTGATACAGATTGAGACGTTTTCCAGCTGAACGTCTCGCTGTGTCTTGTTCTTATTCTTGTACATCTTGAACAAGCAAAACAAACACTTTGTATTTGTGTTAATGGTCACAAATTATAGTTTCTCAAATCACCATGCAACATTGTGTATTTTAGGAATTAGAAAGTTCATGTTTCCAGCACTTTTTGTCTTTAGCTGAGAGGGACCAGTGGCTCAGCAAACCAAGGAAAGGAAAACAAATAATGAAAGGACGATCTCAGACATATACATGGTCTTCAATATGAGCTGATAAATTATTCATGTTTATT
Organism: Poeciliopsis retropinna; assembly: GCA_010277075.1. NCBI lineage: Eukaryota > Metazoa > Chordata > Actinopteri > Cyprinodontiformes > Poeciliidae > Poeciliopsis > Poeciliopsis retropinna. The sequence continues at coordinate 9,999,772 of VMRM01000021.1, forward strand.
TACAGCAAATTGAAGAACGGTAAATTAAAAAAGCTGCAGCTGTATGTGAAAGTTAGGGGGACTAACCTAGTCTGACAGCAATAGATTTGTCTTGATTGTTACTGAGTGGAGTTCAGTTCATTCATCAAGCTGACCTCAGCTGAAATGGAAATGACCCAAGTGGTCTTAGTAGAACTGTAAGCTCCCACACCAGACTGGTAGCAGGTTCTGTGGATGGTCCACTTCACCATCTCCCATTGCAAAGTGGAAACCTGAGGTTCAGCTAAGGTTTTCTGAGCCCTGAAGCAGGGAAACTGGTAGGGAGAGTGTAAGCAGTGGGACTAAAAAAATCCTTGAACCACTGGCAGGTGGATTAATTGGTTTACCCGATGTTATTTCACCGGGGATTTCTCTAAACAATTTCCAAATGTCTTGAGAACATGCCACTGAACTGAGGGGCAAAGCAATCTAGTTGATGGCTAAAAATACATTTGGTTATATGGACCACTGAAGGACGGAGTGATGTAGAGCTGCTCTGACTTGTCATCACATTGCTGATTATGCGCAATATTTTCTCTCGTTTTTATCATTTGTCGCTTGCGCTGTTATTATAAAAGCAATCTTAGCATCATTAGCCTGCAGTAGAGGGGCCCTTTTACACCAGGGCTGTTAAACTGATTTATCATCTGGCATTTTACCAAGTAAGAGGTGTGAGGACTACCGGTTCTCATTTCCAATGTACACAAATAAACAGCAGCGGCGCTCTCGCAACCAGCCAGTCTATTTATCACAAGACCAGCTCACGCTGGTGGCCCTGTGCTAATGTTAGCAATAGCACATAGTGGTTGGCTCCAACCACTATGTGAAAAGTCCCCCTATTTATGTGACATTTTGATTAATCTGTACTTTCATTTATGATGAACGGTGTCCAGATAACATCAGGCTGCTCTTACACCTGTACCTGCATGGCTGAGCATCATCTTAAGTGTACTTTTTGTGTAGAACTACATTATCCACTTATACTAATAGGAATCCTCTGGGCTTGTGTCACTATGTGTGTGTGTGTGTGTGTGTACTGTGTGTTCCCTTTATGATGAGTGCTTTTGTTTCATTTTTGCTTCTCATTTTATATTTTTATCCTAAACAAGAAAAACAATAAATTTGAATATTATTGAAAAGTTTATGCATTTTAGTATCCCAGTTCAATAAGTCAAACACATTATATAGATTAAGTTTGCACACATTGATGTTTAAAAGCCTTTTTTTCAGTTATGATGATCTTCAGCTTCCATAAGACCAATAAAAAACCTCCCAAAACTCTCAATACTGAAATGTGGGCTTACTGAAAAGCATGTTTAATATCCAGTTAAAGCAGTTATGTTCAAAAGTTAATTTCAGTCTGACAAAAGAGCCAAATATCCAAATATATAGAGTATGATTGTTAATGCTGTTGAAAGCAGACATTGAAACATGCCCTCAAAAAGGCATATTTTATTTTTCCCTGATATTAAATCAGACTAAAATCTTAGTGCTCTGGGTCATTTAGGATTACCAAAATTATCTATATTGCCAAGCAGTATAACTGTTTGAAATGCATGTTTTTAGAGAATATCTTATAACTTTATATAAAAATCATTATAATTACAAAAACTAGTTCTGCGTTGTCAGGAATTGAACTTCTGAACTATGTGTATATAAAACATCTTTTTTTTCTGAGTATTCTGGGATTTAGCTGACAGAAACAATCTTGTAACACCAACTGAGCTAAAACCCAGAAATATTTTTGTCTAATTTAAAGTCACATGAACAAAAAGTTTGTGTGTCCTTGTAAGCAGCTCATGTGGATTTCTGGTTTTAACTTGGTCGTAACAGAACCACGCCGACCTTTCATTACAAATAAGTGTTGCCCACTACAAGCTGAGGCGGTGGAAGCAACACTTAAGATGATGCTTGGGTAACTTTTGAAAACATACCACTTGCCGTTCCTCACACTTTACATATTTAAGGTTGTTTGTGACCTCCTTTTGTCTGAGGTCTATCCATCCTGGTCTATTACCTTTATTAGAGACATGCTATTCAGAAATCACTGGTATTGTTATTATATATAACAATGCACACTACGTGATTTGTATTTTTATATGGTTTATGTCGATGATATTGGAGTAAATTATTCTTTTCTGTGTTTTTATTGCAGGAATCCTCATACTCATTTGCACTGAAATGCCTTATCAGCCTTTCCACTGTTATTTTGCTTGGTCTTATAATAATGTACCACGCCCGAGAAATCCAGGTGAGTCTATTCAGAAAATATTAATTTCAGAGGTGGTTCTAGATGAAGCCCATTAGGGGCCAGGGCCCCTACAGAACCGATCCCGGTCCCTGGTATTCCTCCTGTACTGAATAAATCAGCTTCTGATGCTGATATGCTCAGGCATGTAAACCGTACCTAATTGTCCTCTGGAGCAAATTTATTTTTACCTTGAGAGTTTTACTTTAACAATGAATTAAAATTTAAGTGTTGCATTTTTAGCATCTCTTGTGTTGAGACAGGATCAAAGATTTCATCTGCAGCCTGCAGCTCTGGAGTTTGCAAGTGGCTCTTTGGTTCTGTGGCTCACTTAATATTTTAAAGGATGCAATATTGCCCTGTTTTTATTGCCTCACTCTTTTGTTTTGTGCCCCCATGAAAGGACACACTGGTCCTTCTGATAAATTTGGTCTAGAACCGCCGCTGATGAACTTCAGTATGAGTCTGAACTTAGTTTTGAGATAATAAGTATATAACTGTAAAAAATAAATTGAATTTTGCAGAGTAACTGAAGGAGAAATAGTAAAACATTTTGTTTTCACGACTAGCCGTTGCCTGGTTTGAATCTCGGCTGTAACGCTGAGCATGCATGAATAATCCAGTTTCCTCCAGAGCAGGGATCTTCAAATCCAGGCCTCTGGACCTGCAGCTTTTAGATGTGTCCCTGGTCCAACACACCTGAATCAAATGGCTCAATGACCTCCTCGCTATGCTGTCAGGTTTTTTAGAGTCCTGCTAATTACCTCATTATTTCACTCTGAGTTGAAGCTGAGACACATCTAAAAGTCAGAGGACACTGGTCTGAAGACTGCTCCTCTACTCCAAACCAAAACATATGTGTGTGAGGTTCATTCATTGATATTGACAATGTGCGGCTTTGTCATTGTGTATTTGTTTATTTGATGGACAACTGGACCAAAATGTATCTTGCCTCTTGCCCAACAACTGGTGCACAGACTTTTTGTGGTGAAGAGAGAGCTTGGCCAAAAAGCAAGTCTACGTTCCTGGCCTCATTTATTGGGTTATGATAGAAAGAATGAAATTGCTGACACAAGCAGCCAAAACGAGCTTCGTCCGCAGCGTGGCTGGACTCTCCCTTAGAGAAGGCTCAGGAAGGGACTCAGTTTGGAGTCTCCACATCTAACTGAGTCAATTAAGGTATTTCTGTCATCTCTTCTGGATGCTTCGAAACATGTTTCGGGTATGTTCCTCTGCTGGGATGCTCAGCTGGCGTGGGGACACATGGGGCTTCCCCCTGAGGATCTGGAGGAAACCGCTGCCCCAACGACACTGTTCTACATAAGCTGATGACGACTAGAATGAGGAAATTGAATTGCAGTTCAATTTGATTGGTTGCAGACAACTAAGTCACAGTTTATCAAATGAAACAATTGAAAGATGCTGTACAGTTTTTCTTTAAAAATAAAAGAAAATACATTCAGCTAAGATGCATTTTGCTTCTTTTCAGCTGTTCATGGTCGACAATGGAGCAGATGATTGGAGGATAGCCATGACATATGAGCGGATCTTCTTCATTGTCCTGGAGCTTCTGGTGTGTGCCATTCACCCCATCCCGGGCCAGTACGTCTTCACTTGGACGGCGCGGCTGGCCTTTACCTACACACCGTCTGTGGCTGACGCCGACGTGGACATCATCCTCTCTATACCCATGTTCCTGAGACTCTACCTGATTGGCAGGGTCATGTTACTCCACAGCAAGCTGTTCACTGACGCCTCGTCCCGCAGCATCGGCGCTCTCAACAAGATCAACTTCAACACGCGCTTTGTCATGAAGACCCTCATGACCATCTGTCCGGGAACAGTGTTGCTGGTGTTCAGTATATCCTCCTGGATCATTGCTGCGTGGACTGTGCGTGTCTGTGAGAGGTAAACACAGGGCTGTGAATAATGGATGTTGCTGGGCGCAAACCAAGACACAAAATGGCTGACGCACAGTTGTGTTGATTTGTGGATTACTCGACGCCTTCCTTCTTTCCTTCTGTTCACGTTCGTACCTGTCGTGTCTCATTCTCGTCAGTCTTCTCTTGCTTTTTATCACTCACCCGCAGTGGTCCACATGGATGAAATCATTAGCATAGGTCACATAGAAACAAAGCTTACATGCTTGCAGGAAGGCATTCACTGATTCGCCCACATCCGACAGCCCTGCTGAAATGTTTAAAAACACCCTGACATCTGTCTCATTAGCTCAGCACTCGCACCACAACTTCCCACTCCTTGTTTTAGAGGAATATCGCTATTTTAGATGGCTTGTCCATAATTCATGAGAGCCTAATTGTTTGTTTGCTGAAAGGTTTGTTTTGGTAATGCAGAGCAGCCCCCAAAATCCCTTAACCCGCTTTCCTCCCCCCACCCCCCAAAGCTGAGCATCTTGGTCCGTCTCGGGAGGGGTGGCAGGGTGGGTATTGGTGGGAGGGGCATCAGGGAATCTCAGTGAAAATGAAGGAAAGGCAGAAAAAAAAAAAAAAAAAAAAAAAACGGAAAGATTTCCATTCCTCGCTTTACATTTGCATAGGGAAATGAGACGCTAATGTCAGCTTTGATGTTTAAAGTCTTTTTTTGCGTGGTTGCTTCAGTGATGTTGTCAAAGAGATCTAATACAGCAAATTACCCCTTTCTGGTGGTGTAGCTGCAGTAGTTCATATTGCATCACAGGGGAGGGTTTGAATTTGTCAAGGTCCTGACCACAGATGCTTAGTTTCTTCCTCAAGCTCTACCTCCCACTCTTCCCTCCGTTTCCTCTCTTTAACCTGACACTAACCATTCCTCTTTGCTAGCCTTAGCCTCAGCACTGCAGCTGTTAGCGGGTGGATTTTAACCCTGACGCAGCATTTTACATTACAAACCAGCACAGAGGCAGGCAGACATTGTTCTAAGCTTAAATACACAGTTGTGAATAACATGTGCAACCTTTACAGATTTCTTCTGTTTTTGTTTTTTCGTCCAAATAAATGATATGGACCATTTATTTGAAATGGTCCATATCAAATAAATTTTAAAATCAGTACAAATACCCTGAGTAAACTACAGAATGCAGTTTTCAGGTTTTATGCTTAATGTAGTGAGCATAAAACCTGCACATATCCAAACCAACATGACTCTGTGAGCACATACAGTTGTCCCTGTTGCCAAATCATGAATTAAATTTGATGTTTTTGTTCAGTTTCCGTCTCCCTCCCAGGCCAGATTACTGCCAGAACTGTAGAATCTAGAAATTACTTTAATGCAATTCATCTGACAGCAAATCAGTGGTCTATAATACATTTAGAAAATGTGACATGTCATGTTCTAATCAAAACAAATTCAAGAACCGATCTGACATCTGTCTGGAAAACGGTAACAAAGCCATTTCTACTCCAGCAAACAGCAGGAACAGCATGAACCTTCCCAGGAGTGTCTGGCTGACCATAAGAGTCCCTGATGCCTGATCCAGGGAACCCTGGACAACAGCTGAACCACCCTAGGCCTCCCTCAGACAGGTTTTATGATACAGCAACATGAGAGAGACTCAGAATGTTAGCAAAGCAAAAGAGAGGGCTTAGTCAAAGTTTAGACTTAAATTCAGTCTAGACCCTTCAGTGTTAAAAAAAAAAAGAAAAATCGGCAAAGAGGAGGGGCAAAAAAATGTCTTTACTGCAATTTGATGGACATATTGTCTTTACATGTTTGAAGACAGTTGTTGCCACCAAGGATGAAACAACTTGTCGTACGATTTATGGTCAATTGCTTTTTCTCACTGGGCCAGGTTGGTTTGGATTGCTTGTTTACTTAATAAATACAATTGTGATTTCATAGCTGCATTTTATTATTTACTCCAGTTCCCCTTACCTAACATTAGTTTCACAATGTTTCATATTAGTACAGGATTCCATGTGCAGTTCTTGGCATGAAAGAAACTAAAAAAAAAAAAAACTAAATTCCTGACCAAAGGGCTGGGCAATATAGCAACCTGTATATATACATTCATATTAATATATTGACACAATACATCATGTAAACTACCATTTCCTGGTTTCTTGCATTGTTCCTTTTAGACATGCACTAATATCATGGCAGCTTATGTTATAATATATTTTCAGATCACCACTGGACCACATCTGAGCTGATGACAAATAGACACGTCTGTTTTAGTTTTAACTGCTGCAGTGACATCAGTAAAAACAGTCATATAAATAGTTTTAGTTAATCAGAGCTATCATAATTGTCTTAAAATATATTTTATTTTATTGCCAAACACACAATAATTGTGTAATGGAAGGAAAATGTGTATTTTGGGGCATGTTTGTAACAGTTCAGGATGTCTATTTTTTTATTTTTAGCAAAACGGCTCAAGCTCTGATTGGATGAACATCAGTGTTTGGCTCTTGCCAACTTAGTTGCATTTAGTTTTGGGCTAACTGAGTTATTCTGACACATGAACATGCTTCATGTGCATTGCTTCAGTGTAGCTCTCGCTGTATGTTCAAGGTCATTCTCCTGCTGGAAGGTGAACCTCTTCCAGGTTCACCTGCATTCTCCCATTATCCTGGGAGAATGCAGGGTTTCTCCCAGGATATCCCTGCATTTAGATCCATCCATCCTCCCATCATGACTAGCTGTTTGTCAGTGGATGAGGTGGGGTTAGGGTGATATGCAGTATTTGTTTTCTGCCACACATAATTGTAGATTAACAGGATTCATTTGGTGTCATTTGAACAGAACACCTTCTTCCACATGTTGGCTGTGTGGTTGGAATGGTTTGTGTGAACCCGCAAACAGAGCTTCTTTTAGCTTCCATTTTGTAATGATTTTCTTCTTGTCCCTCTTTTATAACGTTTCCCACAGATTTGTGAAATTTGAAAAACCATTTGTTCCTCTGTTGGGGTATTTTCTTGTCTGAGCTGTGGATCTTTGCATCTCCTCCAGAGATGGGATTGTTGGCTGCTTCTCTGGTTATTGCTGTCAATTTAGATGTGCAGCCATGTTTTTGGTAGGTTTGCAGCTCTGTCATAGTCTGTCATTTATGGAATTGATTTGATAAATTACAGCCTGCTCAGTTCTTCCTTTCATACAGTTTCACTCCCTGTATTTCCACTAACAATAAAATTGCGCAAATTGAAATTGTGGAAATAAATTTGCTTTATGGAAACATGTCAATTTCAGAAAATCATGTTTTTTGACAAAAAGGTTTTGCACTGCGAAAAGGTGGTTTTTAGCTGTATCAAGATAGAGGTACTTTAAAAAACTGCAGTAGAAACACTTTTTTCACGTCATATGTTACATACTTTCTGGTAACGCCTCAGCTTTTTCCAGTCAACAGATCCTGTTGTGAATGCTCAGGCTAATTAGCATAGTCATCGATGACACAGAAAAACATTTTTTTTTCTGTAATGGTAAGCTGTTTCTCCACCATTAGCACATTTAGCAGTGAGTTAGCGAGAGGATGATTGACAGCGCTGAGCCCCGCCTACTGGCTCTGATTGGTTGGAACTGTTTGTTTCTTCAGGCAACAATAATAGCTCAAGGAGGAGGCGGGTGGGACTGAACTTTTCACAGATTATCTCTCAAAATATACTGTCACGACATGGTGACAGTTTTAACAAATATATACAACATAGTCTTTATAAAAAATATATCCTGCACCTTTAATGAAAACACCACAATTGCAAAATTGTGTTTTTTCGACATTAGCAGATAAAGATTTGCATACATTTGTAATGGAAGTGCAGCTACTGTTGCTTCTCCAGTCCATCCTGCTGTGCAGATGGACACCAACCTTGACTTCTCGTCCTCTGATGGAAATAGTGTTTGACATGATGAGGCTTTTCCTAAAACTCTCAGTTATCCTCTTTGTCTTTTTAACTTTAAAGATGGCCGTACTGTCTGTCCGGTCCCTCTGCTCGGCCTCTTGTCCATTTCTGATAGACCCAGCAACTCAAAGTCATCTGAGTGTTTCTGCAGATGACAGGACTCTGACTTGTACTGGAAGTCTGGAGCACACAGTGTAAAAATACATTTTGACAGGACAGTCCCCTGCTGACCTCCAGGTCAAACACACAGTCTGTCGTCTCACAAACTGTGGTCTGTTTGTCAGGAAGTTATTAATTCAGGTGATTATGGCTGAATATTGATGTTTGTACTGATCTTGCTTGTATTTTAATAGTCCAGCTCAGTAAGGTGACCGAGCTTGTAGCCCTTTAACACTACAGGGCTTGAAGTTGCAAAGCACTGATGAATGAGATCTCCTCAATACTGGAGTGAGGTAGCATGTCTTCTAAAGCACCGCAACCCGTTCCTGGGTTGTGCTGAACTTGAAGAGGTGATGCAGGATCCCTAATAGCCTGTTCCCACATAGCTTCAAGTCCTGGGGGTCTGAAACTGTCTGGCTGCAGGCTTGCTCTGGTTCCATTTCTTCTTTCTCCTTCCTTTCATGACTACCAGACATGGATGTGATGTGGGGTGAGGCGAAGGAAGCTCCTGTTTTCCCTAATATCATTGAAGAAAACAACTGAGCAGTTACCCCAAGATCAATGTCCGAATCAGATGAAAAATGTGGTGTGAAAGGGAAGTTGTGGGTAAATTGAAGGAAAGGAGGCGTGTCTGGCTGAGAGCAGGTGAGGATGATGCTGGGCTTGTTTCTAAACCTATTAAGGAAGGTCTTTTGCTCATCGGCACTGTCCACCTCACACCATCTGACCCTCTTATTATGTCTGGAGTTGATTTTGTGCACACCTCAGTAATTTCCCTGGCTTCTTTTCTCAGGTCTCTGTGCAGAGCTTTACATTTTAGAAAGTACTGCAGAATAATGTTGTCCACATAAACTTTAAATAGGCGACTGCACACTAAGTTATGACATTGCTGTCATGTCCATGTGACATACAGGGTGCACCAGTCTGTAGCATTCCTGATGTTTGCATAAAACAAATCCAAAATTTTCTTTTTGTTTTTATTTTTCAGTCTGGTGGAGTAGTTGAGGAGCTGTTGAAATCACTGAAGGGAGAAAGGAATAGATAACATTTTTCAGACATTGCTGCATATGCATCCGATGAGGCGTCTGACCTTAACAACAATTGAGTGGAGGATTTAATACGCACAGTTGACATATCAAATCATCCACTACAGGATCCATACATCTACGGAGATAATACTGGTGAATTCCTTTGGTACATAAAATGTACATAATTTGCAGCTGTGTTAAAGTTCAGTACCTGGACTGCAGGAACAACAGCAGCATTTTCTGGATTACACAAGCTGTTGACGACAATCCCTGCAACTCTTATTTTTGCTCTGGCTCTTCAAATCTCTGTCTGCTTGTCCAGGCTTAACTTGTGAAAGTCAGGAAGAGATACTAGAGTTGGTTATTATGTGGTTGGTTATTTCTGCTACATCTCTTTGGAACACACCACACTGCGTTTCAGAGAGCCTGGCTGGGTGTTGGTCAGCTCATCCTCCAATGTGTGAGAAGAAGGTTTTAACTTCCTGTTTTTCTTGATCCACTCTTCTCTTGCTCTTCATCCAGAACTCCTCCTCTATAACCCATCATTGATTTAGGGTCCAGTTTGGTGCTATTAGACCTTTTGACATATTTATATTTTATTTCACATTATCACAAGGTGACAAAACATGCTAAATTGGAAAAAAAAAAATTCAGTAAAGGTAAAGCTTTTAATCTCAAAAAGATTTAAATCGCTTGTTTTATAACAGAGATACAGGAACAAGCTGCCATATTGTGCAACAAAATTCTACTCCATTATAAATAAAACAATAGATAACCAAAATGGTTTAGTATCATTATAACTAAAATAATTTATTTCTGGTATAATCACAGGAAAAAGGTAGCGTGTTGAAGGTAAATACCTAGTCTTGATAATCTTGGCCTTGACCTTGAACATAAATAAAAATTTGGTTTTGGTCTATATCGTCCAGCCCTGTCTTCTACTGCACATCTAACTGTATGTCCTCCAGCCAGAGTGAGCTCAGAAACCCAGACATTAATAAATTTGTGCTTGAGACGCACAGAGGTTCCAATAAAGCTAAAAAAAAAAAAACATTGACTGGCTCGACCATGCAGTCATTCACACTGCTAGACCACACTCCCAAACACCAGGGCATGTCACCACTTTGTTTCGTTTCCCAGAATAAGATGGGCGGGGCTGTGGATGTATGTATTTTTGTGTTACTGTGAATGGTTATGAGCATGCATGTGCAGTGTTGTGAGTGTGTGCGTGCGCGTGTATGTGTGTTTGTATAATGTTTTGTTGTACTTTCTATTTCCCCACTATGCTGCTCCATAGGGATACCATGTGAGTCCTTTTTCTCTGGCTGTAAAAAAAAAGAGAAAAAAATATATATCTATATATCATTTTCTTCACTGAGCTGGCGCCACTGCTGCCCTGACTGGGAGGGAGGGTGGGGGTATTAGCGGGGGGATAGGGGCAGCCCTTCTAAAACACATGAACTGTCAAACCTAGCAGGCCAACGCAGAATCAGGTAAGGCCTCTCATTGGCAGGATTGTGTCACTGCTCCTCTGCTAAGAGGACAGATTCTACTGACTCTAGAAGCACAGCAGAGGTGAAGTAACTGTGTGAGCAGCACTTTGAAGCAAGCGTCTCTTTGCTAACTGTTGTGCATGAGGCCAAAGAGAACCTGAGGGGGAAGGGGTTGGATTTAAAGCAAAGTACTCTATGTCACCTTCAGAAGTCGACCAGAGGGCGATACATCTTTGTCCAATTTGTCTCCCTTTCTTGTTTTATGAAATTGGTATAGATCCATGTGACACAAAAATACTTTCTCGGAGCAACTGCAAAGATTTTTTGAGGAGAAAAACCCTTTTTATTCTTTTTCCTCACACATTACCATCTCATTATGTGTCTCCCTCTCACAAAATTGATTGAATGGTTTTTCAAAGACATTTGTTACTCTTACCCAAATATATTTTGCCTAGAAATCCAGAAACAAAAATCCTATCCAGACTAACTTTGTCTTGGAATCAGAACAATGAGCAGAGTGTCAGTCTTGTTGTTGAGGCTATTTAAGAAGTTTTTTTTTTGTGGCCCCGGTTTGAACATTGCAATATTGATGTACACATAGAGGCGTTACTGGTTGAAGTATTACAGGGCGGGCTTTAAGTCAGGGCTTTGTGTTCCCTTGCAACTTAACGTATGTAGATACAACTGTAAGGCAGGAGACTCTTCAGAATGTGACGACTACTGTCTTTTGTTTGTTTCATTGTTCCAAATGTCACTTCCCCTTCCTCATCTCCTTCGGTAAACATAAAAAAAAAAACAACAGCATGATGGTTTTCATGTTTACTGCCCAGTTCCATTCTTTTAAACAAATCAAAAGCGAAAAGAAGAGGCGCTTGTTTCCTAAAAGTGCTTTGTGTGACTTGTATCCTCTGTTAAATGCATTGAGGCGCTGTCACATTGATCATGCTCCTGTGTTTCTGAAAGGGCAGTATGCTGTGAGAGTGGACGAACACGGAGTCTAACTGGAAAATGCCTAGATGGGGGGAATGAAAGTCACACATCCAGAGGAATTGAAAGGGATGGAGAAGTGGAGGGAGTGTGGAGTTGGGGAAATTTTTTAAAAATTTACTGTGAATGGATTTAAAACTGTTCTTAGTCTGTTCTTACTCCTTTACTAATGCATAACATATTATAAACCTCATCTAAGTTAGTTTGGCTTTAACTCCCAAGTCCCTCTCTTCCTACTCCTCACTGACTGATTTATACATCCCCTATTCTACCCATCTAATGTGGCCTCATCTGCCGTTTCCTCTCATCATCTCTTCCCTTTTCCGATCTTGTCCCCTTACAGTCCAAACCCACTTTAAACGGCTGCATGCGTGCTTGTTCTGCCTCCCTTTCTTAGCCATTCCCTAATTCTCTTTCCCTTCTTGTTTCGACTCTTTCACCTGAAACAAAACCTCCCATTCCGAGGCAGTTTGAGTTCTGCTTCTCACCTCACTGTCTGCAGCAGCATCAAAGTCTCAGAAAGTTTAACTGACTGTCGCTGACAGGAACCAGATTAATCAAGCTCGAGTTACTCATTGGATACTAGCACATGCATCATTGCCCAATTGAAACATAGAACAAGCCAAATAGTCTGACCAGGGAAAACATCCACCATGATGCCCCTAGAACAGATTCAAGGTTTACATACATCTTGGTTGATTGTGTTTAGATATTTATTTTTATTTTTATGGTGGTTCTCAGGCAGCCACATACTAGCATTATAGGTACCATCTGAAACCTACTCTCTCCAATAATAATAATAATAATAAAAATCTGATTTTTGTTGATAGAGAGGTTGGAGAGAAAGTGAGCGACACTAAGCAAGCACTCCATGATCTAACCAGTGATGTGGGTGGAAATGCAACACATTTCATGAATTGATGCTTGGGATGACTTTAGAGAGCTTTGGTAGAGGCGATGGAGTGGCGGAGTTTCACCTGAAGAACAGAAGCCCAGAATCTGCACCAAATAGTGACAGTTTTATTAAAGGTTGAGCAGCAGCAGCTGGGCTTGAGGTCGGTCACATGGTGGTGATTTTGCTGTGTTTTTTTTTTTTTTGGGTGCTACCTACAGGTAATTCAATGAGACCTCTGTGACAGAAAAACCACAGGTTTGTTAACACTGGAGTTGTATGTATGCACTCCAGGGCTGAAGCGTTGACAATAAGGAGCTCATGAACTGCTTCCTGTTAGTTGCCTTGCAGACTGAGGAGGACAGTCACAGAATGACACAGGGAGGCCTGCTCTAGGGGAAAATTAACTAGTCACATTTTTAAGGTGAATATGATTGTCTCATTTAACTGACTTTGCGAAAAAATGACTTTTATAAATCTCAGGAAAAAGCGGAACTCAATTTTTCATTGAATTATTTTCCATGCGTTACCAACAGATAAGCTAAAGATTATCAACATAAATGTAGCATCTTTATTTGAACCGACTACTATAGGTCTGTGATTCTTCATATTTTGATACTGATTCAATACCAAGTAAATATTGGGCCAGTATCGCTGAGACCAATAATTACATCGATACTAATACAGACACTTTTTTCTAAATTTGACATATTATCAAACTTCTGACCTTCAGATGGATTCTGATGCTAAAGTATCAATCTTTAGAATCAATCCGATACCGACACCAACTCCACATTGATATTTTTGATCAATTCACTACTGATTCATCAGTAATTATACATAAGGTAAGTTGTATCAAAGTAAAATAGTGGCTTCCTATTTCAATCAAACAAAGCAAAGAATATATGGTAATGAGACTACTTAGTGGTTTTTATTTTCAGAAGGTGTACTATCGGCTTGTGTCAAGGTTTTCTTTTTGAGTGTGTGTGTGCGTGTGTGTGCGTGTTTCATGATTTTCCAACATGCTGCCAATGTTCCCACACAGTTGATTAGATTACATTTGAGTTAGAAACATTTTTTAAAGTTTTTCTTTTTTTTTTTTTTTTTTTTTTTTTTTACATTTTTTTAATAATTTTTTTTACTTTGAACTTCCACAGTAAAATCAAAATGACGGTCATGAACGCAGGACCATGAAGTCTGAATCGCAGGATACAATCAGTAACCTGAAATGTACATCTGATCCTAGAATGAGATTACTATTGGTTGATATTGATCGGTTTTCTACACTGGAACTATCTGAAAGTTCCTGAATTGCAGTAAGTTTACAAAACATACTGTAATACATAAAACATAAAACATAATACTCTTTGTAACCAACAAAACTAAAGATGACATCTTATATCAGATCTAATGTGGGTTAAAGTAAGAGAGTATTTTGACTGCAACATTACTTATAAAATCAATTTTCTATGTGAAAAGACACAAAAAAATGCTAACTTAAAAATGTTTTTTGCATCAGCATCACTTACAAATAAACAATATAAATAACAATGGACAAGTTAAGGTGGATCATTTGACACGGACCACAGATTCTTCAAAACACAACTTGTGTTTTCCGAAATCTTTGCTTCATTTAAAAATCTGTTGTGCAAAGAAAAAAATCATGGATCTGAGTTTTCCCAAAAAGACTCAGCCCGGCTCCTTGCTTTGAGCCACCAGATGAGAATTGCCACAATATTGTGGTGAGTTGGATGCTTTGTACACTTAAGGATGTCTGACTCCCTGTCACAGAGTAGTTAAGGACGATTTGGACCACATCAAACACTCCAACCAAGCCAGAATTTCATTTTTCTCATTCTGGGCAAATTTGGGCCAGAATTTGGGCAAGTTTTTTGTTCGCCACTTTTGAGTTGGATCGTCATTACCGTCATTCTGAGTTAATCTGCTTATATTTACCGCAACTAAGCAGGCTTCCAGAGAGCATTGTGGCACATTTTTGTCCAAGTAATTCGTATAGTATTTATTAACTGGCACTTGAAAGACCAACAAAACCAACATTGTTTTTTTTTACTAGTGAGAAATCTAAAGCTACCAGGTTTTTCCACTGCTTTTTCTGAAGGTCTGCACAACATCAGCAAAATATAGAGCATAATGATAATAGCGTTGCTGAAGATAGTGATGACAATATTCTGACCCGTTTCTTTTACTGTTCCACAATGTCACCGCCGGTTTGTGAGATTTATTTTATCAACTACTAAAATATGAATTGTTTGTGGGCATGAGGGCAAATAGAATCCACTCAACTGAGCAACTACATAATCTATATGAATAGTGTGAATGTATGACATTCAGAGCATAGCATCCTGCAAAATATCACATCTAAATATTAATTTGGGATATCTCATGCAATGGCATTAGATGACAACCAGTAAATCAGCTCTGATTAACAGACTAGTAATATTTACAGGTTCAGTCATGGTAAACATTAAGTACAGTGTGCTGCGGCCTGGTCACGGATCAGTCATCACGTATTGTTTTGTGCCACGTGACTCCAAATTATTTGTGGAAAACCCATTTACTGAATTTCTCAATTCAGTAAATATTGAGAAATACTCAATACTTAATATATACAGAAAAAATATATATACAGAAAAAAAAAAACAGCTTGGGAAGCTGAATTACTCAGACGCAATGGTGCTTGAAACTGATAGGTTGGCGTTTGCAAAGGAGCCAATTCAGGAGTGCCATTGATATTCCTTAGTGTTGATTAGAAAATCAACACTAAGGAACAACAGATGTTACCTCCTGTTGTAGAACTAAGATTGTTTCCACTCTGCGTTTTGATGCGTAGTGAGCTATTTTAGGTGTTTGGACTATTAAAATAAACAGTTATAATTAAGTATTCACAGATTCACTAACCTAATACCACTGTGCAGCTCTTACAGTCAGCTGTATGACAGCATTTTGTGATCATTAGAAATTGACATAAATTAATTTCAACCTTAGATGAGCCATGTTAAGGAAAAAAACAAAAGTAAAAAAAAGAAGTTGCCACTGTTTGGCCCCTGTCCTCCCTGTTTCTCCTGTCTTCCCTGTTCTCCTGTCCTCCCTGTTTCTCCTGTCCTGCCCTTTCTTATTCTCTGGCTCATAGAATAGTGCATCATCTTCACTGTCTCATTGCAAAGTTGCAAGCTGCTCATTTTCTTCAACACTAAATCATAATGCTTCCTCACTACCATAAAAAGGACCTGCTGGTTTGGTTTTCTTCCTAAGAAACTATCAAACATTGTTGCATTAATGATGTAAATGGAAGAAAGAGTATCAAATATAGTCATAAGCAATATGGAAAGGATTCGCAAAATGCATGATTATAGCAGACACTAGAAGATCAATATGCCGGGCTAGCAATACAATAGCATTGTATTAATGGTACAGTGTTGCCTATGGCAACATCAACATTTTAACAGTTTATCATTATTAAATTCTCAAATACAGCACAATGAATGACAGAATAGTGAACTTACCTCATTTATTGTTTAGTATGTATATTTTCCCAGTCAAAAAATGTCATAAAAATCTTTTTTTTCAAGATTTCTGAGGAGTGAAAAGATGAGGTCCCTCCCTGTGAAGAGGTCTGTAGAAAAGGGAGTCAGACCTCCCTCCAGAAAATTATGTGACAAATTTAAACATTGCTATTGCTTTTCTTAGGGTCTCATCTCTTTTTCAATGCACTACATTGTAAAATTGGAGCTACTGTATGTGTGTGGAAGGGCTTCAAGGGATTTGTTGCCAAATAGCAACCCTGAAAGTGTTAATTTTTCTTGCTGTAAATGTGATTTTTTTTTTTTTTTCTGGTTATAATCCCAGAGCATACAACAGTCAGGTCTTAGAGTTTGGCAATGTACAATTATGAAGATCAGACTATTCAATTCTCTGGATTCATAAATGTCAAACACATTTCTTGTGTATTGCAGGGCCCTTTTAGTCAGATAGCACTTGAAAATATCCATACTCCTTGGTGTCCAGACGCAGTGGCCCAGTTAGCTGTAATTTAGCATACATACAAACCAGTGATGGGCATTTAAGTGATTTAGCGAACAAGACACTGGCTCAGCGAGAATGATCATGAGAGGGTGTGGTGACGACATCCTGAGTGGAGCAGGATTATGTCTGCATGTCCCAACAGTGAGTCCAAAAAATGAGCAAAGGTCATCCAGCACATCGGATGGACAGGTTGCACCGGCAGAAATTTGAAAGGGATTGTATCTTAGGCAGGTATGAGGCTGCATGTGAGGTGGACTCTATGACACAGGAAATGTGTGGATGTCCAGAATGACCACACAGAGTCATGCATAGGTGCAGTGTGACCCCTTTCAAACTTCGTTAAGTTCTGGCGATATTGTCTAAGAGGCGTCCTGAGTGGACATCCAAACCATCCATTCTGGGGACTTAGCAGTTCACCTTTTATGGAAACCGAATGCATTCTTATAATCAAGCAAAACCTTGTAAATTAAAAAGTTACAAGTTATTAAATATTGCATACACACAAATTTTATTTTTAGCATTTAATCTAAAGCTCTTTTGGTCTTTATTTTGATAGTTTGTGTTTGAGTGTGCATTTTGTGAGAGAGATCTTTGTGACTCACCCTTTTGTGACTTGCTGTGATAGTCATTCAGCATTATTGTGTTAGCTGGAATTATTGTACTCTGAGGACTTCTAGGACCCTCCACCTTTTGGTAAGTCTGGTAAAGATGTGTGAAACGGCTTCCTTTACTGCATTAGCAGAATCTCAAGATGAACATGATAGAACATTTGTTCAGTGGGAGAAAAACTGAAGAGATATAACTGACAGTTTTAGTATTATAAGGTATGTTTAGTTCTTTTTGCAAGCTACTTCTACTAACAAGACAGCATGTTAGTCTCCTCTAACAACATTTCACCAGGTGGAAGCATGCACAGAGGCACAGAAACGGAAACTTAGGTCGGGGGACTGAGACGGTCAGGAAGTTGTTAGTGTTTGTTTCTGATGTACTCTTTGTCTTTTGGTCTGTCCCCACGTCTTTAATCATTTACCTGTTGAGAGACCCAGTAGCCATGTTTCCATCACACTGGAAAAGGCTGATGGAATGATACTGAATCTGAAATTTCTTCCTCAATTTTGTGAAAAGGTTTTTATGTTTCCTTGATTTGGTCTTCAGCTTTTCTGAAGAAGAGCTTATGGTCTAAAGAGGAGATGGAAACACATTTGCAGAATAAGTTTTGACATGGCGAATGCTGCTTCTACTCGTGGGTCTGTGTCCAACCAGAGGCACGAGACTCTGAAAGATTTCTATGTCCAGACCTCCATCATGGATGGAAGGACACGCTTCATTTTTCTGAGATGTGTGGTCCATGCTGGCTTCCAACTTCTACTTCCTGTTTATCACATACGAAACATTAATATCAGAGAAAATCACACTTTGCATAGCCTGGCTGATCTGCTCCTAATCAGTAAATGGAAACACGACTAACTCGCTTTTTTTTTTGTTTGTTTGTTTTTTGTGACAAGTTTGATGGACACATGGCTCCTGACTTCCTTTTTTTCTGTTTTACTGGTGGAATTCACTATTTGTTCATTTTAAATGGTATTTCAAAGATTCATGATGTCACACATCGTAACCAAGTCCCTGATCCCCTTTGAAGAGAACCATGGCCATAGCATCACGGGACCACCACCGTACTTACCAGTGGACATGGATCCGTTTTCTGGCAGTTCTGAAGTGTCTCTTGCTGAAAAGTTAAACCTTAGTCTCATCTGACCAAAGCACAAAGCTGCCATTAAAGTTTCAGCATAATTTAGAAAACTCTACATACATGTTTGTGATGGTGGGACAAAAACAAAAAACATAACATCGTGCTCATTATGTGAGGTGGTAAGATAAACTTTGCTCCTTCTTGAATGATTGAACAGCATGTTTTCTTTTCTGTCCCATTGTGAAGAAAGAGCACTAGACATATACCTTTTTGTTATTGTACTTAGAGTGCATCCAGAAAGTATTCACAGCACTTCACTTTTCATTTTCCCACATTTTGCTATGTGGCAGCCTTGTTCCTAATTGCATCAAATTAATTTATTCAGAATTCTACCCCATTATGACAATACAGAAAAACATTTGAGATTTTTGCAAATTTATTAATAAATTCCTAAACAGGAAGTCATGGATTATAAATATTAAGTTCCCTAAAACTCTGATCAACTTAAAAAAAGGAAAGTATGAAATATAAAAATGCTTCAGTAAATTTTAATTTAGAAAAGCTGTTCAGGGTTCTATAATCATTCCACGATCATTGTTTTGTAAAAAAAAAAAAAAAAGTATTTTTGTGGTAGATTTTTTTTTTCATCCTGACCAACCAAGGTTGTTTTTTTTTTTTTTTTTTTTTTTTGCAATAAAAGACTCATTTATTTTAGGGCCTTTTCACATGAACAGAGGCTGCTGGACTGTTAATTTTGGTCACTTAGGTGTCATATCTTCAGTCATCAACTGTTGGGAATTATTTATTAGTACCAGGCTTGACCATAGATAATTTGAACAAGCAGTTCATTTTTTTTTTTTTTTTGCAGGTCATATTTTTCCTTTCCCTCTTACCATTCAGGTCCCACCAGGTATCATGTGTTTTATGCAGATATGGATAACTTATTGCCTTCTTTGAAACACTTCATACATGTCCTGAGAACAATGTAGTCAAAGTGGGGAACAAACTGTAGGTTCCTGACATATCTGTTGCCCTGGAATAGGTTGAAAGTGGTGCCAGCTCTTCTCCATGCTAACCTGAAAACCTGTCACGGTATATTGAGAGCTTGAAAATATTGCTTTCATCACGTCCCTTCTATTTCCATGCTGCTGTCTCTCATTTACAAAGAAGAGAGCAGAGACATTCCCAGTTAACGCTAATAATAGAGGGAGAAATGACACCTTTAGCGTTTTTCCCAGCATACTTCTGGGTTATGTTTACTGCAGAAAGAAGCCCACTGTACTGCACCGTGTTCTCCAAGTCGAAAATGCAGCACATTTCAGCCTGCACTGAAGACATGACTCATTCTCTGTACGCCTTCATGCCAAGATGAATGAAGTTTGTATACTAGTCATTTGTAATTACAATATTTAGCCATCTGATCAAGTTTAGCCCCCTGGCAGCTATCAAAGGCCAGCTGGTGAAGTGTTGGAACGCAGGTAAAAGAGACAGGGGTGTCAAATGCAATGAGCATCTACCGTCCATGTTTCACAAATGAGAGCCTGCCCTCAAAGACGCTTCATTCCCCCGTCCCAGTGCTACATTACAGACCCTGAATTTTCCCCTTGCACTCCTGCTCTCAATATACTGGCTTTGAAGCATGCAGGATGCAGACAACTTTTTATTCCTGCATGATACAAAACGGACTGCTTCTGTGCATGTCATCACACACCAGAATCCTACGAGCCACACACTGCTGTGGGACAGAACAGCTACCAGGAATTCGTTCCCCCTGACTTTTGAGCATGAACACGAGGAGTGGGAGTTTTATGCACTGCAGAAGGCATGAGTAGATGATTAAGAATATTTGGTGACAATGAACTGTCTTGGAGGAGAAAATTGACCCAAGAATTCCTAAAACAATGGTTATTCTTTTTCTAAAAGAAAAAAAAAACCTGAGCCCTTAGTTTTTCTTTTGTGTTTGGAGGAGAACTGTTGGACATTTTTAATATATTCACTTTGGAAAACGCAGTTAAATGATTGAACTAAAATCTTCCTGAGAAAAGACGCACTTATTACGACTTTAATTTTTGTTATTCAGTTTTTGGACATATTTGACCGGCTGTTGAATATGTTTATGCTAATTCTAGCTTCACTTTAACAGTTATATTATTTGTTGATATGAGAGTTGTGTTTAAAGTATTCTTTAACTTTCAGTCAGAGACCAAAGGCGAGTCATGCAGCATGTGAGAGAGACAAATTTGCCACATACTTTACATCCTAAACTACATTTAGCAAATGATACTATCATGGTTAGCTTGTGCTTATTTTGTTGAGATTAAATGTTTACCATAAAGCAGCAGTATGTATTTAAAAAAAACAAAAAAACATGTTTTTTTTACTTATTTGTTTAAACTATTACCATGTGGTGACAAAATATGAGACAGACAGTCTGTGAAAAAAATGACCTGTGGCCTTCTTTCTGTGGTCCTGCTGTCATCTGAACAAATACACAGCTCTGTCAGAAACAACCAATCAGAGGCAAGAGGAAGGTGTTAGCGCTGTTAATCACTCACTCAAATGCTCAGGTTAGTTAGCATAGCCACGATGATAGCAGATGAATCCTGGAATGCTAAGTTGTTTCTCCACCAGTAGCACATTTAGGAGTGCATACACGATGCTGATTGACAGCGCTAATACCCTCATCGTTTCTGCAGATGGCACCGTGAGCAGTCAGAGGAGCTTGGTTTTCATATTAAACTGTTACAACACATTGACAGTTTTAACAAATTTGTAAAAAAAACACAGTTTTGTAAAAGTTACATAATGCAGCTTTAACTCAGAGTTCTGCAAAGGTACAAATTTTTCCAAATCTTGCAACTGGTGTAACATAAATAAGTGAAAGGATAAAATGAACAAAACAGAGCAGGTTTTATTTTCTGTTATTTCCTTAAAGTATCTCTCTCTCTCACTTCCTGTGGGTCTGTGAGCATCTTCGTGCCTCCTCTGACCTCGTGCTTAACGCCTCATTTAGAATCAACTTGCCAACCTTTAGTTTTTTTCACCCAGTAACAGTGTACCCTGAAGTCTTTAGTTGATCGTATGATCTCAGCCAATCTGTCACGAGTCTGGGCTGATTAAATTGAGAATCACATTATGATGGGTTCACTGATTAGAAAAAGTTGGTATTTTTAAGTTTCCAATCAATTGCTCACGTATCTGGGCTGATCAAATTCAAAATGACAGTATTTGTGTCGCCAGAACTTTTATTGGTGCGTCTTTGATACCATTAGAAAGTCTCAGTAGTTGGAATTTATGCAGTTTGCTTCCCATTGGGACTGTTAAAATAAAAATAAAATAAAAGAGTACTCTCTCAACTTCTCCAAGACAGTCCATTGGTTATATTCTAGCAAGTTGAACAAAGGTGCACAAGGCATATTTGCCTCTGTAACAGACTTTTGCATTGCTGCAAAAGCTATCGGAATGCCATCCTCAATCTTGGGCTTCTTCAGTTTTTTGTTTTTTTTTTATTTATTTATTTGTAAAGTTATTTTTCATACACTTTGTTGGCCTTTGATTTGACATTTCAAACATTGCTGAAAGCTACTTTAATGTTTGCTGTGATCATTTGTATGTTCAAGGTTTTTTCTTTTTTCCTTTCAGCACATTTAATCTCTGATGGAGCATTTGTCACACACTGTGACCAATCAGTCAACTGTTTGATTTATTGCAGCATTATTACCATTTTGAATGCACTGACATGTATTTGTTTAGTTGCATTTGTCAACTTGAGTTTGAATTGATGTGTGGTACTATGTCTGGTAAAAGATGTTCTTTCTTAGACATTTGAAAAATGTTCTTTGAAATGGTATTTTGTAAAGGATTTGAATCGGCAGCCATTTTATGGATGTTCCTGGTCAAAAATGTTATTTTTTATCTTTCAAGACTCTGAGAATGTCTTTTGTTGATATTGTTTTCAAATACTTCAAGCATATTGTGTATAAAAATATATATATATATTTTTTAAATTTATTTTTAATATGTCACACTAGTTTCTCTGCAGAAGTTCATTTTTTATACCTGAAAATAAGTAAGTTCTTGTGCCAAACCAGTGCTTGAAACCAGAACCATTTCTGGTATATACAAAAAAAGTTCTATGTCGCCCGACCTACTGGGCTGAGGAAAAAGCATCAGAGTTGGAAACAAGTGCATTTCTTCTAATTTACGCCGAAAACATCCTAAATCAGATAGTTTTAGACCTAATTTAGGTCAAAACACAACATTTTTTACGCACAAAATGTAGGTAAAATGTTTTTGCGCAAAAAATCAGGTCAAATTTTTTGGGTGTTTTTAGGAATACGCCCAGGTGTTTTCTTCTGTTTACACACCGTGGCCTGGTTTCTTACTCGAAATCAGAAATGACAGCAGATCAATCAAGCAAGACTTTTCTTGTTCTGTTCCAACCGGGAAACGAGCCACTTATCTGGTGAAAACGACACGGTCCTTATCAGTGTTTTCATAGAACATGCTGTTAATGTGGACTATTTGAAGCAATGTTTGTTAATTGGATTGCTGTTAGCAACATAAGCCAATATCAATGAAGTTCTCAGAATATTCTGGCTCCAAAAACTAAAAGAACATCTTAAAAAAAACTGATGATATACATTTGCATGGTATATTAAGGCTATCAGAAGTGGAAATTTATCACAGCAGCTATCAGATAACATCTTTGGGCGCTATGCTAGCCGTAGTTGGTGTAGAACTATGACAGATCCAGGCCTCAACATTATATAAACGATATGGATTGTGTGCGTTGAGGTTAAAATCCCAGTACTTACTAGAGGATATTGTTAGTGACATGAAAGAAACAGAAAGTTGCTCATTTTCAAAGTTTTCTGGAGAGCTTCCCACCAGCAACAAGCAGACATTACGACCTTAGCAGGACCCATCAGTGTAGTAGCTCAGCATCATCATGAGGGAACTGTATTCCACCATCAGGTATTCTTACAGAGGACTGAGCTTTGTCCTGCTGAGTCTCATGTCCTGCTGAGTCTCATGTCCTGCTGAGTCTCATGTCCTGGAGTTGTTCCAATATAGATAAGAAGTCATTCATCGATTAACTAAAATGTCTCATGTCATCTGTAACTAAAGATGAAGGTTATACAGACGGCAATACATTTTTGCATTTGATATATTTTTTGATGTTCATATGAATTTGTGGACAAGGGCAAAGTTTTCAACAAACTGGAGGAGCATTACAGCTTTTTCCGGCATCACTCCTTGTCCAGATGTTCATATGGATCAAACTCATTTAAAAGCCTTTCAGACCAAAAGGTTTGTTGGATGTTCTGCTCAACGGTCCACAGCCTCTATAGGTTTACAACTAACCTTTGAGGGTTTTTTCCTCCAGATTCTGTTTCCTTTTTTTTTCTTTCTGTCACTGTGTCTCGCTTTCTTGTCAGTTGGCACCTACAGAATCATGTTTAGCGAATTTGACCTCAAGTCTCCAGTTCAGTGTGCCGACACGTATGGCATATTGAATTCTGAGGTTGAGGGTTGGTGGGAACCTAGAAGTTTTTGAGTCAGAACTCAAACTTCACGAGGCCTTCGGCGCAGACATAGACCACAAAGGACCAGAACCTGGTTTAGCACAAGAACTTTGCTCTAAAATCCCTACAAAACTACTGCTACCTGTTAAACTGTGTCAGTTTGAAGCTAACGCACCAGACTGTTTTAGAGCAGAGGTCTCCCACTGCATCATGCTCTTCCTCCATATTTCCCTCGTTTCCTGTTCTTTAGCATGTTTGCATCCAATGAAACTGCGGCTGCCTTTTCCTGAACATGTCTCTCCTTGTCTTTATTGTTTCAGGTATCATGACAAACAGGAAGTGACCAGTAACTTCCTGGGAGCCATGTGGCTCATCTCGATCACCTTCCTTTCTATTGGCTACGGTGACATGGTACCACACACGTACTGTGGGAAAGGCGTGTGTCTTCTTACAGGGATCATGGTAGGTTCCTTTTGTTTTCATTGAAATCTATCAGTAAATATGTGGAAGGAAAATTTTACTTTTACATTTTTTACTCAATCAAAATAAAATCTTGGATTAAGACCCTTAATACCCATTTTACCTCATCTTACGCATCTGAATGCACTTTTACTATCTTGGAGTCTATTTTTACCTGTAGCTGTGGTTAATGGCGCCCTGCAGAGCTCACTCATCTGTTCTGTCATTCAGCTCTCTTTACAAGGACTGAGGATGGCCTGATAGTTTGCTGTGCTGAAAGGTTTAACCAAGTTTAAAATGTACCAGTTACTATTGTTTCTGATTTCTTCTATAATCTATTTATTTACTGAAACCACTCTGCTGTTAGGCCTGCACAAAGTAGTGGATAATTATGAAGTGGAAATGCTATGATAACAGGGTTTTCAAAATCTGAAAAGTGAGATCAATCAATCAATCAATCAATCAAATTTTATTTGTATAGCACATTTCAGCAGCAAGGCATTTCAAAGTGCTTTACATCATAACAAACACAAAAACACAAAGTCATGCAACATAGAATAAACAATCAAAACATGACATTAAGTCAAATACCATCATTAAATTTTTAATTGATTACGTTTCAAATCCAACTCTAAACAGGTGGGTTTTTAGTTGTGATTTAAAGGATTCAAATTTTTGGTGCATAGATGCTGAATGCTGCTTCTCCTCATTTGGTTCTGGTTCTGGGGATGCAGAGCAGACCAGTACCAGAAGACCTGAGAGGTCTGGAAGGTTGATACAACAACAGCAGATCTTTAATGTATTGTGGTGCAAAACCGTTCACTGATTTGTAAACTAACAGTATTTTAAAGTCTATTCTTGAGCTACAGGGAGCCAGTGGAGGGAGTTTAGAACTGGGGTGATGTGATGTGCTCTATCTTCCTGGTTTTAGTGAGAACGTCAGTCGCAGTGTTCTGGATCAGCTGCAGTTGTTTGATTCGTAGGACAGACCTGTGAAGATGCTGTTGCAGTAATCAATGCGACTAAAGATAAATGCATTAATGAGTTTCTCTAGATCTTGTTTAGACATTAGTCCTTTAATACTGGAGATGTTCCTAAGGTGATAGAGGGTCAACTTTGTAACTGTATTTATGTGATTCTGAAGGTTCAGGTCAGAGTTCATCACTACTCCCAGGTTTCAGGCCTGATTGCTAGTTTGTAGTTGTAATAACTGAAGCTGTGCATTGATTCTAGATCGTTTCTCTTTAGGTCCAAAAATAATAACTTCAGTTTTGTTTCTATTCAGCTGGAGAAAGTTTTGGCACATCCACGCATTTATCTGTTCTAAGCATTTATTCAGTGATTGGATGGGTTCTTAGTCACCTGGTGGCATCATAATGTAGAGCTGAGTATCATCTGCATTGTTATGGTAGCTAATATTATTTCCTGTTATAACCTGAGCTAGTGGGAGCATATAAATATTGAATAAGAGGGGTCCTAATATTGAACTTTGGGGTACACCACATGTGACCTTTGACCTCTTTGATGAGAAGTTTCCAAGTGTTCCTGTTTTTTATGTAAGATTCAAACCAGTTGGGCACTGAAACTGAGAGTCCGACCCAAATCTCCAGTCGGTTCAATAATATGTTGTGGTCGACAGTGTCAAAAGCTGCACTGAGGTCCAACAGAACCACCACTGTGGTTCTCCCACAGTCCGTATTTATAAACGGACTGTGGGAGAACCACATGTGTATTTGTTCTTTCAACCCCCATAAATAGTAGGTTGATGTGCATTTTGTTCCCTCAGTTTGTAGCAGTGTGGCTCCAGTAGCTTCTTCTGCTGGAAAGGTTCAGTCCACTCTTCTTTTGCAGAAGTTTCTCAAATTTCAAGACTTGTCTCAGATCCCACGTTTGACTCAAGTCTGGACTTTGACTAGGCTATTCTTAACTATGAATACAATTTGATATAACCCATCCTATTGTAGCTCTGGCTGTGTGTTTAGGGTTGTCCTCACTCTGTAAGGTGAACCTTTGCCCCAATTTCAGGTCTTTTGCAGCAGCTAATAAATCTTCCATCAGTTCTGACCAGCTTCTAAGTGCTGAAGGGTCATGTGTTGTGCTGGTTTTCCAAACAAACAACATTCTATATGGAGGCAAAACTGACAAGTTAGCTGACCATAGCACTTTCTGTCTCCCCAATGTTGCTTGTAGAAAACTACAAAGGGGCTTCATTGAACAGTCTTATTTATTGTGGGATTAATGAAACACCAGTGATTTCTGTTGGCAACTGGTTGCTAATGATTTAGTCAGAAGTATTGTAGCGGAAAGAGAGCTGCATGCATTTCCGACTTTTCAGATTTTTACGGGCTGCCAGTGTTTTCATAATGTTAAAGCAGACAGATGTGTTACATTTTCAAATGTCACCATCCAAGCGCTTTTGTGTTTGTCATTACATTTAAACAACAGGGGGCAGGTTGCACTGCGCTGGTGGTAGCAGTGGTTGCCAGGAAGCTGGAGCTGACCAAGGCTGAGAAGCATGTTCATAACTTCATGATGGACACACAACTCTGCAAACGAGTGAGTTACATTTTCTACCTGCACTTGGTTGATTTACAAAGCCTATAAACAAAAGTCCGTCTGTAAACGTTTAGCCCGTGACATTTCCTGTTTATTTTGGATCTTTTTATTTCTATATTACCTTTCTAAAATAATGGCCTAAATCACTTTTTGTAAAAGTTTTTTTTATTTTGGCTGAAATAGCTTTTGGCAAAAATGACTTGGCCATTATTTTTAGGAAGGAGATAATATAGAAACTTGTGATAATGTTTTAGAGATCAGAAGATTTAACCAGTTATAATCTGGAAACACAAGATGACAGTCCATCAATCAAGTTCAGTCAAGTTTCTTTGTACATCACATTTCAGGAGCAAAAGCCAGTTCAAAGTGCTTTAAATGATAAAAACACAAAAATAAAAAGTAATAAAAAGAACATACAGTCACCAAGTGAGAAACCAGTAACAAACTGGTGACATCACCAAAATCCATCACTTGTCTTGAAAACCAGAGTACAAGCATTCAGCTAAACTCTATATAACCTCACCCTCAGATGTTAATGTCCAAAGGTTATATATTTTAATATTACTCATATTCATTTCTTCCATGTTGATATTTGGTGACGATATAATGTTTTCTGTGGCTTCCCCTTCCTCGTGCCGGTTTGCCTTTGGGCAAGGCAGTTCCCTATTCATCTGCATCTTAGTGTGTGCGTGTGTGAACACTGTTTTAGTGGTCATGACAAGAAAAGCACCATAAGTTCAGTACAATTACTATTCATAGAATACCAAACTGTATTGATTATAGCAGATACAGTTTATTTTTATTATTTATTGTATTTATCTAATTTCTTTTCATTTTATCAAAGTGACTTAAAAAAACAAATTTCTTATTGTATTTAGGGAACAGAAACAAATTAATTTTTGATTTTAATGAGAGGTTCAGAAGCCTCCTTTCAGGCAGCTGACCAGCAGTGCCCAGCGGCAGCTCAATACCATCTAAAGCAAGAGATTTCTCTTGTATTTAAAAAAAAAATATTTCAAACTAGCGATGCGGTATGACGGAAAATCTCAACAGATCTGAGAAACACAACGGTAGACAAGCCTCCTAACGACAGTGTGAGTTTCCATCCATCCATCCATCCATCCATCCATCCATCCATCCATCCATCCATCCATCCATCCATCCATCCATCCATCTTCTTCCACTTTACCCATGCAGACTCCGTGTCAGATAGCTTCCACCAGTTTACCTTTATCTTGTATCTCCCATCTCCCACATGGTCCTGTTTAATCATTCAATCAGAAACCGATACACTGAAGCAGAGCCAGATCTGTGATATCAAATGTCTTTTTCACTCTCGTGTCTCAGGTAAAGAACACAGCTGCCAATGTACTCAGGGAAACATGGCTCATTTACAAACACACCAAGCTGGTGAAGAAGATCGATCACGCCAAGGTGCGGAAACACCAGCGCAAGTTTCTCCAAGCCATTCACCAGTAAGTCCTGCACTTGCGTTCGCTCATGGACGTTTTAAACTTCCAATTAAAATCTCTCTGCAGAAAGTAGAAATAAGTTTCAATCTCACTTAAGGTTCAAATATTTAGGCCTCATATTTGGTTATGTTGCTAACATGGTGAAGAAATGTAGCCATAGTTACGTATCATCATCCTGTAGAGCTGCTCCTTTTATTGTCATACTCACTTACTTTGACAGATACACACACACACACACACACACGCACATACCCCCTCATACACCCACACACAGTCAAAGTATTGTGATGGTCCTTCGTATTTCCCTGCCCCCCCCTCTTCCCTCCAGCCCTCTTTTACCCTGCGCTTACAGCGACAAGTGTAATGGTTTCACTCGTTTCGTGAATGTTGTGAGGTTAAAACTCTGTACTGTGTTCTGTCCTTGTTTTGCTCTATCACCGCAGAGCTCAGAAGTAAGTTAAGTCTTCTATGTATCCTTCTCCTACTGTTTCCTCAACATCCTCCTCCTCCTCCTCCACTCTCAATGTCTGCGTTTGACATGCATGAGAAAAAGAATAATTATCTTGGATGCTGATTTTTTTTTATTTATTTTTTGATGATTATTATTTATTTATTTATTTCAGTGTTCCATTTCCTCCCCTCTCCTTCCCATTCTTTCTTGAATGGAATGAGACAAAAAAAAAAAAAGCATCAACATTTTTGCCACCAACACTTTGTGTCAGTAATTAAGGGTTGTCTGGAGAGAATGTGTGAAAGAAAAAGCTTCTCGCAGAGAGTGAGTTTGGACCTTTTATTGGCCAAGATCATCCTCATCCACCGCACAAGTATGACTAATATAGCTGCTCCCGGGGCTATATTAATCGTCATCAGCAGAACTCATCCTACACTCTTGATGGTTTTGTGATGACATTTATCCAAACTGTGCAACATACTGTAGTTACATAAAGAAGCTGAACTGTTTGCTGTTGGTTTTTTGTCTTTTTCCTCTCTAAAATAATCTCAAAGCAAAAAAATCTACATCACAAGAATCAAACTGTGTGTAAAAGTCTTCATGTTACGTGTTTTTACACTCTAGTCCGTGTTAGGCTTGGTTATGATGGTATTAGACTGATAGTGTTATAACCACAATAAAAAATATTATGGTTTCAAAGCTGCTAAACTATCATGCTTGCAGGTGTCTGCTAGTGTTGGTTGTTTAAATTTAAGAACTTTCTTGAATTTTATACAAAGAAACATTCAATATAATAGAACATTAATAAAAAGTTACACTACTTCATACTAACCTGAAATTAATTTAAGATTGGAATATTATATCAGAGCAATAAAAATACACTTTCAATTCAGAAATGTGTAATTTAAAGTATATTTAACAGCTGCTTAACGGTTGCTATTTTAGGCCAGGCAAGTTTATTTGTATAGCACCGTTCAAGTCAAAGTGCTTTACATGCTGAGGACACAAAATAATACATTGCAGTGACATAACAGAAAGCAAAATTGAACTAAAATGAATTATGTTTCAGTTAATAGTATAGATACATCAGACAAGCACAACTTGTTTTTGAAGGAGTTTAGTTTCAGCTGTTTATTCCAGATTAATAGAGCATAAAAGCTGAATGCTGCTCCTCACTGTTTGGCTCTGATTCTGGGGACGCAGAGTCGTGTTGTGTTTGAACTGGACCCAAATGTAGAGCAGAGCTGCACTGAAACAGAATATTTTCATCAAATAAAATAACTTACAGAACATTTTCAGATCTTGGAAAGTGGGAAGAAAACAGACTGGGTACCAGCAGAGTAACAAAAGGATCTAATAACAAACAACGAAGATCCAGGAGCTTACATAGGAGCTGCTTTTCCATAGCAAATGCGCACAAATCTTTTTTGGGGGCAACGAGGAGGGGGTTGTTTGCTTTTTGTAGTTTCGTCACATCATAAAAGACCACATGGATCTCTTGGATAAAACAAGAACAAACAATGAAACAATTTAATCCATTATCATTCTCAATGAATAAATGATCTTCAATCTGAACAAATTTAAAATGTTTTAAGGCCTAAGCTTGTATCGTCGCAAATACAGATCCAAAGGGAAACGGGATCGTTCCTCTGATCAGAGATTTGCATTCAGAGTGACCCCAGAAAACCCTTCATGTTAGCTACTTTCACTTTGCCAACAACAAACACACAGAGAAAAATTCAGTTCAGTTCCATTCAAAATACTGTATTGACCCCAAAGGGAAATTACGTGTTGTTGTAGCTCACATTAGTTAAAGAATTGTTGTAGAAGGTAATGATTGTTGGCAGGAAAGATCTCCTGTAGAAAATCTGAAGAAGCCTCTGACTGAAGATGAAGCCTTCCCACGTGTTGTTTTTCCACATTTTCTCAGCAAAGAAAACATTTACTTACATGAACACATGCCTCTTGAGAACACATTTAACATAAAGCATTATGGGTTACTGGAAAATGCTGGATATTTTTTTTATTTATAAAAAGTGACAGAACACACGTCAGTCACCATGGAGACCACTGGCCATTAGAACGAGATGTTTGTTGCTCTAAAAGTGAGTTTGCGATCCGCTCACAAAAAGAAAAAAATGTGCTAGCTTGTAGAATTTTGGCAGACTGTCACATCCAGTAATCATTTATTCAACAGGCATGCTAACTTGCATAGTTTGTTGCTAGCATGTGTTTTAAAGCATCGCTCTCTTACAAAGAAATTGGTAAAGCTTGTCATTTACGAAACCCAAGAATGTTCTCGTTTTTCAGAGACAGAAATGTTCCTGGAGATGTTTAACAAGAGAAGCTCTGAGGAGAATGTCTTTATGTTCAGACAGCTAATGCTGGGTTCACACACGAGAGTTTCAAATCGTCGGCCGCTTTTCAAGCCCTGACTGGCCACACATGGTAACAAAATGTCTTAGCTGCAGCAGGTTTGGCGACACAGTGTGTGATTGCCAGCCACACGACATGAGCAACACACAAGAGCTGATTTCACTCAGTATCACTGAGATGTCAAACGGGAAATCTCGCAAAGACCGAATAAGAGTTCTGAGTAAACAAATTTGGCCGACTGTGAAGAAGCAACGGCGATAGTTTGTGAAATATATTTAACAGAGAAAAAAACAATAAAACCGTCGGAGACGTCCAGCTGACTTCCTGGTTACTTTGTCTTCTGTGTGTCTTGGATTCCCCTCCATGTTTCTGTCACCTCGTTTCTGATTGGCTACACATCGCACTCAACAGACTGTGTATTGATTTGCTGTCAGGGAACACCGCACACACTGCCATGTTGTTTCAAGACAATCCAACAGATTGATAATTCCTGATTTTAGATCACATCGGTCCCGACGAACTTCTGAGAGGACCTGATTACTCTTAACACACACGACATCTAAGGAGTCTTGCTTTAGAGCCATCCTGATAAGAAGGGCATCTTTAAGATTGTCAGAAGGAGAAAATTGGGACAAAAATTGGCATAAAAATCTTGCCGTATTAACTAGATATTATTGACAATGCAGAACTGTTCCTTGAGTCTGTAAAGGAATTTAAAACTCAAAGATCTTGGCAGTTTTGAAACCATGACTACTGTACTGTCTTTTTGCTTTCGAAAGCCAGGAGAAATTATGACATATCACAATAATGAGGATGTGTCCTATTGAGATAGAGTCTCTCTCTCTCTCTCTCGCTGTGTCTCTCTGCTCTGATATACTGAATGAATAAATGACCTTGATAGGCCGTCTGTCTCATAATTTGCCAAACAGGGAAATTTGTCCTCTCATACGTACAGATCATGGCTGCGTGATGTCACAACAAACAGACTAGCACATTTTTTTAAATCCAACTTTCCCAGACTCCACGGTGTCATAATGCATCTGATTAGTGGCGTAAAGCCACAGAATGGAAGGCATCACAAAACACGTCAGGTGTCTCATTGCAGCGGATTCAGAACGTCTGTGTTGCTGCATTTTCAGCAGCGTCAACAGGCCGTTTGTTTCTGGTTAACTCCATCTTTTATCTGTGGCATCGCCTTCATACACATCGGCTTGTGAACATACACAAAAAACACAGAACAAACTACTGCCGTTCATGCTCATCGTGCACAAAGATCAGTCATGGCTCCGGCACGCTTTCTGAGTGACAGAGTGAATACATGAGAGCCTAACACTGAGCTGCCTGCAGCACTGACCAAGGGCATGCCATCTTTTTCCTTTTGTTCATGTCTTACTTTTGGATGGAAACGGATAAGAATGCTTTTGCTTTTTATTTCAAACTGGATTTAAAGGTTTCTCTATGGAAGCATATTGCATTCTTCTGGGAAAACATTTGACCAGTTCGGTGCTCAGATTCCTTTCTGACTTAAAACTAGGGGTGGGTGATTTGGCTAAAAATCATCACATCTATTGTATTTCGCTAAAATCAAAATCTAAATACACTTTCAGTCTAACTGTGTGATTCTTTGGACTCTAAGCCTAACACTAACTCTGCGTTAATGTGGAAAAAGGTGTATATGAGTCACAAAATTGTAATGCCTGATTCCTAAGTTCTAAGTGGAAGTCGTGGTTCATATCTCTGCCACTTTAACAGAATCTTATACAACTTTACTGCCTCGTGTTAAAATAACAATGTTCTGCCGAATTCAACCAAATTGCTTTTAGGAAAAACTTGAAAAATATCCGAATCATTTTAGAAGGATTGGGCTTCTGATCAGGATGTGATCAAAACCCGCTGAAGGGAGTTTGTTTCCCTTCCCAATCTCCAGCAATAGCCGAGGACAGTTATTGATGGATTTATTTTTTATTTTTTAAATCCTTTTTGATATTCCAAATTAGTTATTGGTCACTTTATGAGAGAAAGAGATAATTCAGTTAGTACCCCTTATTTAACAAATATTGGTTTTGGCATATGTTATCATGTTTAGGTTGCTGATAGAAGAACAAAAAGCAAGTTGCTTAGGTGAGAAAGTTGCTCACAGACAACAGCCTCTGTCATCGCCGTGTTCTTATGCCTCAGCTTTAGTTTGCTCCTTCCCTTGAAGTCGAGATTCCACCTGTTCATATTTATAGGGCAAAAAGTGTTTTGAACTGAGTGAGGCTATCCTCTTTTGTTCTGTTATTAAGCATCTACACATTTAATAATTTGTGAACTATTAACAACAGAAGTAGTTCTGTGGTTCGGGGGGCTTATCAGCATCCAGAGATAATATTGTATTACATTTTTGAGAGGCGTGTCTAAAAGAGCTTTTTTGTGTTATTCAATTGAACAGCATTGGAAAAGTCTCTTGTAATTTATTGATATTTTAAATTTCTCAATTTCTGCCTTTCTGACTCTAAAATATGAAAACATTTTTCCTTTAGCAGAATATTTGATTTTTCTGTTAAGTTAGGTGCTCAAAAATCTTCTTGTCGTTCACAGATACACATTCTTTCCTGCTACACTTGTGTTGTAATTCTATATTTACCACCTCAACCAATGACAATGTTCAGGGCTCTGCAGTTCTTCATACTGTAACTTTGTTGATTTATAGAGTTTTTTGTTTTTTTTCCCTGGAACTTCTGTGGTATAGTCTCCTGTCTGGTGTTTTAAAGTGGACAAATCTAGCTTTTAAATCTTTCCTTTTCACATGTAAATCATTCACTTATGGTGTATATGAAGAACAACTGCAATGCTCTGGTCTGAACTCCACAGACCCTCTCTCACCTTTGCTCTGACGCATTGTAGAGCAACATATTTTGCTGCATTTTTTAAATGTAGATAAGACATTTTATGCCCCTCCAGGTTGCACAACATTCCACTCCACCCTGTTAGGCCATTTTGTAGTTTGAGAAACTTTTTATTAAAGATGACAACAACGGTAGACTTTCTATTCAACATGTTGGAGCCAGAATCTGACCCAGAGCAGGAGAAAGAACCCAACAAACCTGCAGAACCACCATGGTGTTACTATGCACACCCTCAACATCCAGACCAACTACCTATAATATGAAGCATAGTTTAGCTGCAGTGTCCAAGAATGTCAGATACCTTTTAAAATATTGATGCTACCACAATATGAATGAAGTAAACAAAGCAGGACATAATTAAGGAGTTAGTTGGCGGGAGCATCAAGAACGTCACTGAATGCATTTGGATAATTTTTGTTCCCCAAGACCAAACCAAATCTGACAACTATCAAGACTTTACCAACGTAATTTTTGGCCTTTGGTTGTAAACAGGTTAGCTGAAGTTATAGGCTAACTCCAGCTTTCTTGTCGACAGTGGTTGTTCAGGGCGTCACGGTTTCCAGCTTTTCTAGTCGATGTGTGTGTAGAAAACTTGGGATGGGCGACATAGACTTTTAAAATGACCACAGGTTGTCATGAATTGTGTGGTGTTGGTGGTGGGGATGGATGTGGCTGTACCTAGGTTATGGTGAGAATAGTGGTTTTAATCAAGAACACAGAAATCCAGGCAGCACAGGTGAGCAATGAGACAAGGAAACACAGACACTGGTAACACTGGTAGTTACTAGACAGCAAAAGCAGGATGTTAGAAAGGTTATTAGTGTTAGTCTAACCTGGTCTATACAATCGCAATTTGAAACAATTTGCATGAAAATTGATTAAAGATGCAATAATTGCCAATCCTTTGGCAAGTCTTTAAGTTGTTCTCCATATTGCTAATGCCTGGCTCACACTGGAAGAGTTTAAAACAGTCGACCGATTTCCAAAACCTGAGACCCTCACAAACAACGAAGATTTTTTAGGCATAACAGTTTCGGTCATGCAGTGTTTTATGTTCAGTCACATAACAGAAGCAACACGTCACATGCGAATCAATTTCACTCACCAACATTCAGATGTCACGTGAAATCTCGCAAAACCAAGCAAGAGTTCAGAGTAAACAAACATGGCTGACTGGACGGAAGCAGCAGCAATAGTTTGTGGAAGAAATTTAATAGAGAAAAATATATATAAAGTTGCCTCAAGCATCCACAGGACATTCTGGTGCTTCATGGCAAGTTGTTTTGTTTTCTATGTATCTTGGATTCCCCTCCATGCTTACATCACCTCACTTTCTGATTGGCTGCATGTCACATTTGACGGTCTGCGTTCTCGTTCGTTGTCAGTGAACACCACACATGCTACGATATTGGGCCAGGACAATCCAACATGTCCTTCTGAGATTACCAGATCACTAGTAACACATCAGGAATAAGAGCCATCCTGATTATCGGGGGGGTCCTTAAGATTTGATGGACAAAATCAATCTTAAGGACAAAAATCAGCACAAAAACCTTGAACTAGACATAAATGTTGAGTTACTTTGTTTAATTGGCTATTTGAGCTGTTTGGACTGTAGGACAATTCTTATATTCTTATATATATAGTTAACTTTGCCATCATTATTTTGTAGATTTCAGAGTCACAGGATTCTCTGTGACATAACGGTTGGTACACAGATCTCTGTCTCTGCAGTATAATGGTAGAGAGATGATAAGATAAACAATAAGTTGCTATGCAACCCTTCTGGAACATTTTGTCATTTTATTGCTGTAAGTTTCTACCATCCGGAGTTATCCTGCAAATAAAGTTTTTTCTTTTTTTGGCTGGTACCTCCCTGTCAGGTTTCAATCAGTCGCATACTCAGTGCAGCTGTAAGAGAAGTAATGGAGCAGTCCAAGCAGTGAAGCCTGTTCAGGGTGATTTTACTTATCATTTTAACTGATGTAAGCTGCAGGATCATGCTGCCAAAAAGAGGGCCGGTACTGTTTTGCATTTTCATTCAGATTCTTACAGAAATCCACCAGGGAATGTAATGAAAACGCAGTGGAATTTTAACACCAACTTACTGATTACCAAAGAAACCCTGTGTGTTCTGTGAGGTTTTAACGTTGCTGTACTGAAAACACCTCTCCTAAAAAGTAGCAAGAAGCCTGCCCCATCGCCCACCCCTACGTGCAACAAGTCAGTAACTTGGAATAACCTTCCTTCCCGTCAGCTATACCTGCTGCTTCAAAATGTTTAAAAAAAAAAACACAGGTCGTTAAAAATCACTGAAAATGAGTGTAGTATGCTTCTGTACTTCTGCATGTTTTGGTTTGCAATGTATTTACCAAGACCAAGTATGCTTGCTTTTATGCACATCTCCTTGTATTCTATATATACATATACAGTTTTGCAAAGTATATGTATGTACTGATTTGAAATATATTTTTTACAATGCATGTGTTTTAGTTGAGCTTGACTGATATGAGAACATGGCTAATAAAATGTATTTTCCTCCTCTTTCTTTCTTCTTTGCTGGCCTTTCTTTCCCCTTTTTTATTCCTTAAAACCACATATCCTCTCCTTCTTACTCTCTTTTCTCCACATTTATCATTGCATCTGTCTTTCTCTACTTTGCCTTCTATCTTTCTCCTGCTAACATCCCCCCTTGCCCCCACCCAGACTGCGCAGCGTGAAGATGGAGCAGAGAAAACTCAATGATCAGGCCAACACCTTGGTGGACCTTGCAAAGGTAACAAAACTTTCTATAGTAAGCTGCTAAAATCTTATTGCAAAGCTGATTTGGATAAAACTATATATACCAAAAAAGGCTTATTGCAACCTTTCTGAACCATAATTATAATAATAAAAAAAAACCTTTCATATTATAAAGATGCAAAGTTACAGAAAAGTGTTTTTGAACTCTTTTTTTAAAGCAATTTTGCAGTGGAAGGTGAAGTTAAGATGAGATAAAGACTGTAAGTCATCAGAAACCGTAAAGAGCGTAAAAAGGTGCATAGGTATCAAAGAGAATTGTAAAGAAGATAAATGAAGAAATGTACACATGTGAGTAAAAGTAGGATCAAAGACTAATGCCTTGCTTTGTTCAGAACGTGTGAACTCTTGGCTGCTGATAAACGATTGCTTTAAAGTGCCAAACTTTCTTTCTTTTTTTTTTCTACAACTTTAGTTTGGGAAAAGAAGTAACTTTGAATATGTGAGTGAAATAATTGTGTCTGTAAATTCTAATTTTCTACCTTTTTTAGTTTTCCCTGTAAAAGAATAAATCCAAATTTTTACACCTATGTGAATCAAGTTTACAACAGCTACATCATTATTTAAGATTGATCCACTAGAAATGCTCTGGAGGCATATTGACTCTGGCAATAAATGTCATTTGGAAGTTAATTAAAATTAAATTTCCAACCAGGGTATTAGCAACGTTCCGGACCCACATGCAGAGATGCACTCAGGAAACTAAATGATTTCAAGAATTTATTTACAGGAGTAAATGTTAAATGTGTGGTGCAGGGTCCGCTGATGGCCACGCTGGGAAGGACCATCACGATCGGCGTTGGGTGCCGGGGAATTTCCGCCAGGTGATGTGATGGGGACTGAGGAGTCCTGGAAGTGATCTGACTTGACAGGAACTACTCACAACTTGACTGGAAGCTCTGATGACTTGGGTGCAGATGAGGACGGGGCGGACTCAAACCCCGAGGAGGAGAGGAGATGATTTTGGGCAGCAGCCAGGTCTGAATTGTCCAGGATGTAGATATGCAGATCTCCATCTGCTGGTTTGCATGATCCTAGGCTGGGTCCAAAGTGTGATCTTGGCTATCACAATGTCAACACTCTGCTTTGAAGTGCAAACTGCTGGCTCCTCTTATGCTCCTAGGATTAAGCTGATAACTCACAGGTGTGTTTTCACACACCTCTGGGGTGGAGAATGAGGGGTGAGCTGTGGGCGCCCTCTGGTGGAAAACTGGGAGCAGTACGGTGACAGAAGCTCCCTACATCACCCCCCCTTAACGGCCACCTCCTGGTGGTCCAGACGAAGTCGAAGGCAAGGATGAGTGATAATCGGAGATGAAGGATGGGTCACAAATGAAAGAACGGGGCATCCACTGGCGGTGTTCTGGACCGTAGCCCCCCCAGTCCTCTAAATATTGCCAACCCCTGCCCAGGCGACGGGAGTCCACGATCCTGTTGACAGTGTAGATTAGACGTACCTGGTGATCTGGGGAGGTGGAGGGATCTCGGCTGGAGGGCATGACGTACTGATGATGACGGGCTTAACCTGGGAGAAGTGGAACATGGGATGGACTCTGAGGTTTGGAGGAAGTCGGACATGGACAGCTGTTGAACTGATGACTGACTATCACGTTTGGACCGATGAAGCGTGGAGCCAGCTTTCTAGGAATAGATATAAATGGAATGTCACCTGATGAGCCATACCTTCTGCAATGGCGAACACTGGGTGTGGGTGTGCATCTGTAATCAGCAAAGCAGTGGTTTTGATCAGCAGTGCTCTGGAGGGAGGCGACAGTGGTGGACCAGATGTGGTTGCAACGTCTAATGTGATGCTGCAGCAAGGTGACCGAGATGTCCCTCTCATCTTCTGGAAAAAGAGGGGGTTGGTAGCCCAGCGAGATCTCGAAGTGGGAACGTCCGGTAGCCGAAGAGACCTGAGAATTATGGGCATATTCGACCCAGGGTGAACCTGACAAGAGCGACACTTTAGCGCAGCGGGTGAGACAAAACTACTTCCATACTTGTGAGGTGAACTGAGGTCCCCAGTCAGTCTGGATCTCCATCGGGATACTGTGAAGGCGGAAGATGTGCTTAACAAGAAGATGCGCTGTTTGGAATGCTGAAGGAAGCTTTCTGAGTGGAACAAGGTGACAAGCCTTAGAAAAGCGGCCGATTATGGTAAGTATAGGGGTCATACCTTGGGATTGGGGAAGCCCTGTTACAAAATCGATTGCAATATGCGACCAGGGACGCTTCGGCTACCCAATAGCTGGAGGAGACCGGCAGGTGGTCGATGAGAAGGCTTGTTCCGGACAGGTAAGAACACATTCTTTAACATCCTTATGCATGGCGGGCTACCAGAAGCGGTGTGAGATGAGTGAAATTATTCTGCTGACACCAGAGTGGGCAGAATATTTGGGGGAGTGGAACCAATGGATCAGACCCGAACGTTCCTTAGACAGAACAGAGGTTCATTCCCTGGGTCGAGTTCATCCAGAAGCACCTGATTCACCACATCCATCACACCCCAGGTAAGTACAGTACAACTAGGCGGTAGGATGGGAGATCTCAGTGTCGTCCAGCGAGTGCCGGTGGGACAGCGCATCTGGTTTCACATTCTTGGACCTGGGCGGTAAGAGATGGCAAGGTTAAAACGGGAGAAGAAAAGAGACTATGGGACTGGCGCGTGTTTAGACGCTTAGCGGTCTATAGGTAGGAGAGGTTTCTATGGTCGGTCCAAACCAGCAGTGGTTCCTCTGTGCCCTCCAGCCAGTGGTGCCACTACTCAAGGGCTTGTTTAATAGCCAGGAGTTCACGATCTCCCACATCGTAATTCCTCTGCAGGAGTAAGCTTGCGGGAGAAAATGCACAGAGGTGCAGTTTCTCATCAGGTGCAGAGTACTGAGAGAGAACTGCCCCCCCTTAGTATCGTAGATGCCTAGCTCGAGAATAAACTGCTTGTGAGAGTCTGGTTGTACCAGAATGGGAGCCTGGGGGAACTTCCTCTTAAGCTCGTTAAAGTCCTGGTCTGCTCCATCAGTCCAGGTGAAGGTTACTTTAGTGGAAGTGAGTGTGGATAGCAGAGCGGCAGTCTGGCTGCAGTTCCTGATAAAGTGTCTATAGAAGTTTGCAAATCCAAGAAACCTCTGAAGCTGCTTTGGGGAGTTAGGTGTGGGCCAGTCTATTACAGCTCTGATCCTTTCTGGGTCTGATCGAACCTGCCCACCTAGAAAGCTGATTGATGATTTATGAAACTTGTAGTTCTCGGCCTTGACAAAAAGGTGGTTCTCAA
The DNA here is from genome assembly GCA_010277075.1 of Poeciliopsis retropinna. NCBI lineage: Eukaryota > Metazoa > Chordata > Actinopteri > Cyprinodontiformes > Poeciliidae > Poeciliopsis > Poeciliopsis retropinna. Next base: position 10,039,962 of record VMRM01000021.1, read on the forward strand.
GGAGGCGTTGGAGAACAAGGCGGACATGTCTGCGATGGTCTGAGAGATTATGGGAGAAGATGAGAATGTCGTTGAGGTAGACGAAGATACAAATGTTTAAGAAGTCATGCAGGATTTAATTTATCAGAACTTGGAAAATTGCAGTGGAGTTTGAAAGACCAAAAGGCCTGACTAAATACTCAAAATGCCCAACAGGGGTCTTAAACGCTGTTTTCCACTAATCATATTGGCGGATACGGACAAGGCGATACACGTTGTGGAGATCAAGTTTAGAAAAAATGGTGGCTTCTCCTACTGGTTCAAACGCTGATGAAATGAGGGGAAGCGGGTACTTGTTTTTATTGGTGATTTGGTTAAGCCCTCTGTAATCTATGCACGGTTGGAGGGACCAGTCTTTCTTACTAACAAAGAAGAAGCCCGCCCCCAGAGGAGAAGAAGAATGTCTGATGATACCAGCTGCTGAAGATTCATTTGTGTATTTCTCCATGGCTCGGCGTTCAGGACGAGAGATGCTAAAGAGATGGCTGGAAGGAAGCGGAGCCCAAGGGAGAAATCAATGGCGCAATCGATGAGGGGGACAAGAAAGAGCCTTATCTTTGCTAAATACTTGTTTCAAATCATGATATTCCTCTAGAACAGGGTGGGCAACTCCAGGCCTCAAGGGCCAGTCTCCTGCAACTTTTAGATGTGTTTCTACTTCAACACACCTGAGTCAAATAATGAGGTCATTAGCAGAACTCTGGAGAACTTGACTGCACTTAGGAGGTGATTCAGCTATTTGATTCAGCTGTGTTGGACCAGGGAGACATCCAAGAGTTGCAGTACACCGGCCCTCGAGGACCAGGATTGCCCACCCCTGCTCTAGAACCTGCGAGATGTCGATGGGATCCACTTCTTCAGGGCTCACTAGGGACAGACTTGGAGGAACTGCGGATTGAAGACAGGAGGAGAGACTGTTAGCAGACCACAACGCAAGGTGATTGCTGGGCCAGTTTATATGGGGATAGTGTTGCTGCAGCCAGGTGAGGCCTAGAACAACGGGTGACTGAGAAATGGGAAAAACAAAAACAGAGATAGTTTCGTGATGATTACCAGAAACGATGAACTGAACCGGTTTGGTTTTGCGGGTGATCATAAGGAGGGATTTTCCATTTAAAGGAACTGGAAGTTCTATAGTTTCAATATTAGCCTGTTCAACTACAGACAGATCGATGAGGTTTTGTCCACTTCGACAATCGATAAGCGCAGAACAAGAGGTGTTATTGAATTGTAAGATGGCAGGAAGCAAAAAACGGGGAGAAACAGCAGAGTAGCTTTGGTCCATCAGTTTTCCCCCTCCAACTGAGGGACCTTTGCATTTGGGCGAATTGGGCGTGAAGCGATATAATGACCTGGCTTTCCCCAGTAAATGCACTGATTAAGCTCCCCACATCGCTGCCGTTCCTCCGGGGTTAAGCGGGTCCGCCCGATCTGCATAGGCTCTGGCTGGTTTTAGAGACCATAAATGACGAGAAATGCCCGTTTGGTCTGTTGTGTCCCCGAACACCAATTTAAATTCATCAACGAATTCTAGAAAAGAGCAGCCAAATTTGGTAGGGTCCATGAACCTCGCTTCAGCCCTAGAATAAAAGATATCTTTGCTTCGTCATGTGGGTATGAATGTGGGGAACGGTGGGAAATGGTGAACACTGAAGTAAAAATCCTAACAACACCCGGCTTCACCGGAAAAATTATCAGGAGTAGGGGATCTGAGTTTGAGGTTCTGACTAGGCTGAGGGATCAGCGGAGTTGGAGCATCTTCTGCTGGATGGGGAGGTTGTTCAGATTGTGACGTTTGGAGCAGAGTGGTTAAATAATCCAGGCGTTGGTTTGTAATGCTCTGCTGTTTGCTCAGGGATTGGAGAACTGCCTCTTGAGATTGGATAAGGGAGTGCTGTTCTGCAAGGGTCTTTCTGGGAGCATCTGCTAGGTCCGCACGGCCAGAGTGTTCTGTCAAGGTTACAGCAACGTTCCAGACCCACATGCAGAGATGCACTCAGGAAACTAAATGATTTAAAGAATTTATTTACAGGAATAAATGTTAAATGTGTGATGCAGGGTCCGCTGATGGCCAGGCTGGTAAGGACCATCACGATCGACGCTGGGTGCCGGGGAATTTCTGCCAGGGAGAGGTGATGGGGACTGAGGAGTCCTGGAAGTGATCTGACTTGACAGGAACTACTCACAACTTGACTGGAAGCTCTGATGACTGGGGAGCAGATGAGGACGGGGCGGACTCGAACCCTGTTGGAGTCCGCCCCGTCTTGAGGAGGAGAGGGGATGGTTTTGGGCAGCCAGCCAGGTCCGAATTGTCCAGAATGTAGATATGCAGATCTCCATCTGCTGGTTTGCATGATCCTAAACTGGGTCCAAACGCTGATCTTGATAACCACAAGGTTCTACACTCTAGTATTGAAGTGCAGACTGCTGGCTCCTCTTATGCTCCTAGGATTAAGCTGATAACTCGCAGGTGTGTTGCCACACACCTCTGGGGTGGAGAATGAGGGGTGAGCTGTGGGCGCCCTCTGGTGGAAAACTGGGAGCAGTACGGTGACAGAAGACCCCAACAGTTTAAGACTAAATTTAAAGAACAATTTGCAGATGATTTTGCTGAAACAGCTCACCTTGTTCTATAACACGTACAACTAAAATGTTATTTTGCTAAGTATTTAGTTTCAAGCGAAATATTTGGATTTATGCTAAATTTTAGTTAACATATTTAGATTGAGGCTAAATTAAATATTTAATTTGTAAAATAATGAATGATTTAAACAACATGGTAGAAAATATGATTCTATTTTTTTCTCTTATGAGAAACTAATAAACATAAATTATTGCTGTTACTTTTTAAATGTATAACTTTACAAACTTTCACCACAAGAAAAACAAACAAGCAGCATCTCAGCAGCTTCAGGTTTGTCGTTTGAAGTATTTGAAAGTTGAAATATTTGGCTACTAGATTAAAGGGATATGTTGTTGTTCTATTATCTTTTGAGAGATGTGTGTCTGATTTCCTGTCAGAAACAATCTTCCTGGTTGAATATCTGAATCTGCCAGAGATTGGAGTCATTTTAGCTTTGACCATATTTATCCCTTGAAGTTTAAAAGTGTAATTAAGCTCAAAAACACATAACATTACATTGATGCACATAACATTACAACTGTAACAGAAAATTCCTTTGACATTTCAAGTGTTGCGTATGCACATTCTGTAACATTGGCTGCTGGCTCTGCAGAAAAATAAGTGCCTTTATAATGGAAACCCTTTTAATTACATAAATGGATCTTCTAAATCAAATGAATAAGGTATTAAAAACCTTGTCTGTCTATAAATGTACTGGAGAGGCTGGTTGTTAAATGTCTGAGATAATATAATCTATGCTGACATGCTGAAACCGTGGCTCCACTTCTTTTAGCTTCCTGATAGTTTACTGAGTAATAAACTTAGCTGAGTGTTGGATTTTATGACGAACATGAAGCTTTTTTTTTCATGCTTCGGTTTTTAATATCAGTTCATGTCCATTGGTTTTCTGTATTTCGAATTATGAAACAATTCTTCCTCCTTCTTCTTGTTCGCCCTGAAACACATTTCCTCTGTCTCCCTGGTCAGACCCAGAATGTGATGTATGACCTGGTGTCGGAACTGCAGGAGCGCAGCGAGGAGCTGGACAAGCGGATCGGGACTTTGGAGGACAAGCTGGACTCGGTGGCGGGCAGCTTGCAGGCACTGCCCTGCCTTATCTCCCAAGCCATAACCCAGCAGCAGCAGGACTTCCTGGACGGCTTCGTTCACCGCTTCCGGCCTGCCTCGCTAGCGTCGGAGCGCTCTGAACGCTCAGACAGATCTTGGACTTCCACCAACCGTAGGCGGCGCTCTCCTTCCACAGCACCACACACGTCTTCTGACAGTGGATAACCTTGAGGAACCCTGAGTTAGTCCGCCCTCTCAGACAGCACCTTTTTTCCAAGCCGTCCTTGCATCCACTGCGAGCCCATGTCTGGACTAATAATTAACCATATCTTGACCCCGTGACCTGATTCTCACCTCTATTCTCTCTCTCCCTCTCCCTTTCTGTCTCTTTCTCTCTCTCTCTTGCCCAGTCTCTGCCTTTTTTTTTTCCATTCGCCCATGTCCACACCAAAAAAAAAAAAAAAAAAAGAAAAAGAAAAAGAATCCAAATCCAAAATCCAGTTTCTCTGTGACTGAGCCTCTCAGCACACATAATTCTGGATTAGAGCTACTCAAAAAGAACAAGAAAAGGCAAACAAATAACGGGGAAAACACAAAATGCATCCAAAAATGTCAAAGAAAAAAAAAAAAAAAAAAGATCAAAAAATGACAGAGATAAAGTAGAGGTATGGTTTATGTTTTAGCCATTGTATGGCTGTTCCTGTTAGCTTTTTTGTAAAAGCCCTTGTATAGTTAAAAAAAAATGACTGAGTTCAGGGTCGCTGGAGTGAGAGCTGGCTGTCACACCGGAGAATCCTTAACCACACGGGATGGGGGGGGATGTTGGTCTGTGGAGCAGAGGTTCCTCGGGTCACCTGCTTGGCCCTCTGGGGCCACGGAGGACATCTGTCCACCCATCTGTCCGTTTCTCTGTTTGTCCAAGGAGAGGATCCAGACAAACCATTTGATTTCCTTCACAAAAAGACAAGCGTCATGGATTCTTTCTCACAGCTTAGGGTGAAAGCTTTAGGAGAAACCACGAAAGCTCTGACTCCAGGTCAGTGTCTGAAAATGCACTTCAAGAGGAGGAGAAACGGTCGCATGAAAAGAGGATGGACATGGCATTACTCCAAGGTAGAGGACATGTACTCGTTTGCCAACTTCAAGGTATCAGCTTCCTTGTTCTTACCAAGGAAGAAGAAAAAAAAAGAGAGCAACTATCTTTTTTAGTTACATATTGACATGTGATTTTTCAGTGCCTGAATGTATAAATAGTAGAGGGTTATTTAATTACTAATTTCAAAGCTTTTTTACAATGTTAACAGTCTGAATACAGCATTGCATTCCTTTTTCAGATACATTCCTCTCCAAAAATGTAAAGAAACTGTCTTAATGTAATGCATATCATTGCCTCCATTACACTGCGACTCCAAACATCTGTTTTTGATTCCTGTTTCTACTAACAGTATCAAATGAAAAGTTCAGAGATGAACGTAGAGAATATTTGTTAGTCTGACTTCCGGCTCAGTGCTGCACACCACAACGAAACATGATGTAGTCTACCTTTCTCACCAGTTAATTAGAGCTTCCTGTGGTCTTGGGAAACCGGCATGGCTTGAATGGCGCTGTTATACAGCCACACATCAGCGGAGGAACTGAGAAACCGACCTGGCTCCTTTGCATGGTTCTGTTGCAAAAACAAAGAGATCACAATCCTTCCTGGCTTGATTATTTTACGATTTTTCTTTTTTTGGCTTTAATACCGTACTTCTGTTTGTTTGTTTGTCGCTTTCTATCCTTTTTTAAATACATTTTTACTTTTTTAAGTAGGATATTTAGCATTTTAGATTTGCCGATCTTAGAGAGTTGTGGTAATGTTAATTCTGTAATGCATTCCCTGTTTAAAATATGAGGTGAGGGTTAAAAAGTCACTATTACAAAAAAAAAAATATTGAAAGGACCCAAATAAAAGTGTTGAAGAAACTTAGAACAGTGAGCCGATCCGTCTTTAAATGGGAAAGAAACTCTTCCGTTCCACCCGTCTTTCTTGCTGACTGACTGTTATTTGGCCTAATTTGCTTGGATTATAAAAACTAGGCCACTAAATGCCATTTTTGAAACATGGCATTACAAAAAAGTTTACTTTTTTTCACAGAATTTGAAAAAGAAAAAGGTGAATTTATGTGTTATTGTTCCCTACTGTGAAACTATACCTACATGACGGTTAATCTTCTAGATCTAGATAGGAAGAAGGCCCAATAAAATGATAAAACTGAGAGCTTGAGTGAACCTGTGGTGTATATTATGCATAATTGAACATATAAACTGTGGCCTCTGGAAAACAGGGACATCCCACTGGGCAAAAGCTGTGGCTTCAGTGTCCAGATGAGGCAAAGCTCCACCAAACGTTAAAGAGTTCATTTGGATTTTTTTGAAGAGCGGTTCTGTAAATGTATTGTTATTAATAAAAGTTAGTTTTCCTGCAGTAGAAAGATGTTAATCACTGAGAGGTTACTGTAAAAGTAAAGATATCCTTGGAGTATTGATCAGCCCCCATCATGTTTTAGTGGACTTTAGCAGGTTTTAGCAACTAAAACTCATGCTTGTCTATAAAGTCTGGAGTTGATCGCCATGGAGGAGAGGCTACGGCAGGCCGTTTTAACATAAAATCTGTTTCATCTATCTATGATTATCTTCCTGGGATCTAAAAAAATCAGCTTTGACTAGAGACCGATACGTTTTGACTCTCCTGAATGATAATTTAAGATATTTGTATTTATGTTATGACTAAAAAGAAGAATTCAAGATGTCTACAGTTACATTTCGACGGATCATTATACCAAATGACGTTACCAGTTTCATCATCATCCGTAACACACACCATCGGTGATTACGATTCAAGAAGGTCGTAATTAATGTTACTAGACAACATAGCCATTTTGCCTAGTAGAAATATAACTAGAGAAATTTGAATTTACTAATATGCCTAGCTATAAACCTTCCTCAAATATCTCTTGTGAAGTTGAGTTTACAAAACAGCCTGCCAAAGTGAACAATTCTCAGTCTTTTCAGTGAAGTTGACTGTTGGCCATTGTGTAAATTAGACTCAACACTGCCCCCTATTAATGTAGTACCGTCAGCATGGTACCTTCTCCCTCATCAATGCACGTTTATGGCTTATTGGTTTCCTCTTATTGTTGGGATCTGCCTCTCCTGATAGTAAGTCGCTGACTCTTACTGATGAGAACTTTGCAGAACTTCTCTTCAAATAAACCTAAGCTGACTCTGGCTCTATCCTGAAGTTTTAGTGGAACCTTTGGAAACACATTTTTTTTGTCCAAGACAAAAGCATGTCTTGGACATGGCCCCAAAATAATTGATTTGGGGGCCATAATTAATTATTTTCTTTCATTAACAGAACCTCACTTTCCATCCTACCTTTATGTGCTTCTTTGTGTTAATCTATTGCATATTCTTCCAAAGGAACGTTGCCACGCTAATGTCTTAAATTGTGGAAAAACTTCACGCAGCATGAGTGCCTTTGAAAGGCACCGTCACTAATATAAAATGAAAATTTCCAACAAACCCAATACCTGCAAAACATAATGCATAATGTATTTCCTTTTCAAACTGAACACCTTCTTTTTATTTTGAATTTGGAAAACGTTTGTAGTTCAAAGTTGAAACGGAGAAATAATGATAATATGACATGCTTGCATTTTCACACTATCCTGGCAGATAAGAACCACAGCATTTTGTCTTTAGTGTCAGGGAAATAATGACTTGAACAACAACATGTCTTATTGATATCATGTGGAGAAAAGTTTGCTTATTTAAAAAAAAAAACATATCTGACTCTGCCTTGATAACAAAATGGCTCATTTTCAAACAATTACTAAATTGTTTCAAAAAGGAGAGAGAAAGTAATAGTTACTGATGAAGAATCGTGGCTTCAGAAGGTTTTGTGATGCCAACTTATTCTCACCATTCTCCAAAAAATGTATTCTTCTCTTAGATGTCTACAATTCACTTTAGATGTCTATTAAAGTTTTAGTCCAATTATAGCCAAAACTTCTGTCAAGAATTTAGGAGCAGTTTAGATATGATTTCACCATCATATTCCAGATTGCTAAGACAAAAGAGCCAGGAGGGAAACCCAGAAATCCCCATAATCATTAGTTGACGTATGTCAGAAGGTACGTAAATATTCCCTCTGGTTCTCCTTCCATTGGAAACGCTCAGCACACATTCAAAGCAAGGCTGCCAGGAGGTATTTCTTCCAAACCACTTCAGTCTCTTCAACTTCTTTCAGTGCAGAGGAGCAGCAGCTCCATTTACATCGGTCTCCAAATGATGACGCGTCTCTCAGTGCCTCTGAGCTTAAGAAGCTTCAGTTTTGTCTCTTTCTATTGGCTCCTTCAGATCAACACCTTCAGCTTGCTTCAGAGTCTGAGGCCAAGGAAAAAGTTGGACTTCTCCCTCTGATTTGGGGTGTAAGTCTTTGCCTGTTCAGATAGTCTGGTAGACTGTTTGATTGGAGACTAAAGGTGCAACATTTGTTACATTTCCAGCTGCTGAGCTTCTCTTTCAGACTTTGTCAAGCCAAACAAATCCTTTGAGCAACCTGACTGAGAGCAACTTCCTTCTTTGCAGAATGTAAACAAAAAGTGGGAGTGGGATCATCGTTTAGCGGTTGTAAGATTTCTCTTTTGTCTTTAGCTAAACATTACAAACCATTTCTCCCTCAAATCTAGACTCACACTCTTGTTTTGGTCGTATTTACCCAGAATGCCCTGCCCTATAGCCTGCTTCCTGCTTTTGGAGAGGTCACATGTGCATTTGAACCACACCAGAGTTCACTTCAACTGAACTGAGACCCAGGTCTGTAGACGGACCAGAGATCACTTTTTTGATCCACATCAGAGTTTGATTGCACATTTATATCTTGCCAAACAAACCCCACTTTCTAGGCAAATTAACTACAGTTCCTCCTGGTCGCTTCCCTATTAAGCTTTTCCACTGGAAGAAGACCTTAAGGAAAACTGGAAACTTGCTGGTGGGACTAAATATTCCATCTGGCCAAGGAACACCTTGGAATCTCCATAAGTTGTCATTGAGTAGACGTCTGGTTATCCCTCCTGCCATCTGATCTCGTAGCATTTCTTATGGCTATTTCTGTTTGACCAGTCGTCCTTATTGAGTTCAAACATTTTGACATTACACTATTTTAGTTCACCCCTCCTATTCATGTTTAGCTCAAACAGGAATCTTAAAAGTCCTTTGAACGTCCAACTACTGTACTGACACTCCGGCCGATTTACACGTCAAAAGGCATCTTCAAGTAGATTTTTTGTCACTTTTTATTATCGATTATGTTCATATATTTACAATAATAAAAAAAAAAACCCATTGTTTTGAGTTTAGTTTTTTTTTTTTTACTTCTCTTCTTGATGGGGAGTTCTGTCTTTACCACAGTAGACTAAAGAAACAGCCCTATTACTGCAAGCTAAGCCCTGAGTGTGTGGGGGTGAGGAGGGCATCAGACATATTTTTACCCATAAAAAGCTCAGCGGAGTGTCATTTGTAATTTGTACATTTGGCGATCAACATGTGATTTTCTAAAACTTAATCTAAAACAATTATTAACATAATGCACATTGTTTAACCCATCCTTGAATGTAAAAATGACTTACTGTGGCCACATGCAATGTTACAACAACTCTCTAATTAGGCTGCTGAGCTGACTAGCAGAAGCTGGGGATATATTTACTGTACAGACCTGTCACTTGGTAACTCTCAGTGGGAAAGCAAATATATGTTCTTAAGCATTAATGGCTACAGATTTTGTCCTTTTCTATTACAAAATAACGGCTAATGCTAGCTTACCAGCATCTTGTTTAAACAAAAATGGGTGGTAACATTTAAAACTAATTTGTTGATCAATAAATCTGCCAGCATTTGTGAAATGATTCCGAGTCAAATCAAGTGAAACGGCGAAAACCGTCAAAATCTCCTTCAGCCCGGATTGACCAGAGAGCACTTCATTTTGAGTTAAACTTGAGTTTTTCTTGAGTGGATCTTAATCAAGCAAGACTGTCTGGGTTTTCATCCCTTTCAGCTTGAGTTAATCAACAATGACACTTTACTGTTGCCTCTTCCTGAACATCACTTACCTCTATCCCAATACTGAACATATTGAGGAGAAGCGCTGATTGAAGGTGAATAATGGAAGGATATCCTTCATGAAGGCGGAACTCAAAATCTCCACAATCTTATAGAATCATGACTTGTGTTTTACAGATACATAAGTACTGTAAGACGGATGGACCCTGGAGAGAAGGAAAAGTTGAATGGACCCATTGAACATTTACTGACAGACATTATTTTTGGCTCAAATTAATAGTTTAGAGTGAAAATGGCTGTTCTGCAAATTTGACATCATTGTAGATGTTAAAAGCTGAACAGAAAAAAGAGGAAGTGTATGAGAGCAGGTGGTTGGGTCCAATAAGATAAACCATGTAAATACAGTTACTGACAAATACGGATCAGGAACGAGGTAAAGCCGGAAGGAATGTTCTGAATTGACACAACGATAACGTCTCATTTGAAGGGGTGTGCATAAGACTGACATAGCGTCTGTCATGAACATGAAGGAGTCATGAATATGACTTGTCATGAATTGTCATTTGGTAAATAATAAAACTTTTAATGCAAAGTTTACACTTTTAATGCAACTTTTAGTTCAGCTTTGCATTAAAAGTGTCATTATTTACCAAATGATGATTTATGACAACATTCATTAAGACTCCTCCATGTTCATGACTGTTCTTATAACATATATATAAGAACAGTCTTATGCACGAATCTTAAAATAAAATGTTATCGACAAAACTTGAAGCGACCAGTGATGGGTATGGATATGGACTGCTTTGCAAAAAAATGGAGGGTCTAGAGCTAGTATCAGAACTCAAGATGTCTTATAGACAGCAGTCAGTCAGAACTGTGGGTAACGATCAGCAGCCTCTGTTTCGTGTTGAGTGATTTTTGGATAGTTTCAGACTAAAATAAGCGAAACATCCAACATCTTATTCTCTCTGTGTTAAGCTAGTTGTGTCATTTCAAAGATACTTCCTGCTATATAGTTTCCAAACCATTTTAATAATCCTTTGCTAGAAAAAAAAAAAAAGATTGCACTATGCGAACACAAGGATTAACAGATGATACAGACATCATCACAAAGTGAAACTGAAAAGTACTTTTCTTAATTGGTTCAGAAATTCCACAGGGAGATTTGTTTTATTTTATTTTCCTTTGAATTCTACATATTATTTATTTATAGGGAAAATGTTTCACCTTTCCTTTTTTTAAAACAATTCAAATTGGCCCATAACCTTTTTGTTGAATTGTGTGTTAAATATTAAAATGTTTTTTGTTTTTTTTTGGTTCATTTTGGCCCAAAGATCAGTAATGCATGACATGAACTCCTAACCTACAGCTGTGCAATGTTACACTCTGCTTTTATTAATAAAATGTTTATTTCAGTTATTAGAGACTTGAGGTCTGACTTTGACTTGACCCCCAAAATTAAGATTCATTCAGCTTTGGGTGAAAAACCTCAGTGTTGACTTGAACCTCAGACAAAAGACTTTAGACTCAACTTGAATTTCAGAAAAAAAATGACTTGAACATCTCTGCACCTGACACAGAGGATGCCTTGTCACTGCCTTGGGCACAATTGAATAATGCTGATATATGTTTGAACTAGACCAGGTGGTTTTAACAGCCACTCAATATACATCCAGTCTTTCCAAGTGGTTTTGTAAAGAGTGAGGACTGATTTGGGTCCCGTCTGTCCAAAACAGAATATTCCTTCTGGATACTAATTATGGTTGCTAACTCTACCAGTAAATGTATTTGAATGATTTAAAGTGAAGACCAACGAGATGATAATTGTTTCATTTTAAGTTTGGAAGCTGGGAGATAACACCCTCTGTTGAAATAGTTCATTTTGTTCTTACATAAATGAATACCTGCGGAAACACCAGTCACAGTTTGTCACTTCTCAAGAAGAAAATCATAACTTTTTTCAAATGAAAGGAATTTATGATGTTATTCTTACAACTGTAGATGAGTGAAGGTGAAAGCATGGCAGACTCTTTTGTTATCCTGACCAGTCGCAGAAGGGGCATCAGTTGCATACCTCAGCTGAATAATAACACATCCCAGCAGCAGTGAAACTGTAACCCAGTCATTGTTCTGTGTACACTGCCACATGATGCATAATGTACATTGTAGCACTGGAATAAATCAACTCTTTCCTGGATGGCAAACGGAATAGCCGTGTTTCCAGTATATTCTTCACTGTTTTTTTTTTTTTTATGTTTGTTTGTTTGTTTGTTTTATTTTGCAGGTGAACTTTTGTCTCAGTAAGAAGAAATTCTACCCATTAAAACCATTTTCAGCAATGACTACCACCCTGTTTTCTTTGGTGTTAAGCATGAACCTTTTCTTCAAAACGGTAATTTCTGCATTGTTTCACATTCCCTTTCCCGTGAGGACGGGAAGTTCAGCAGCCTAACACCAACTGTCACACTCGAAAGGATGGTTGGCAAAATGTGTTGACAGATACAGACATCACAGTTTTTTTTTTTGTTTTTTTTCCCCCTCCTGTGAAACTGTGAAGCAATCCTAAAACATGATTACAGGAAAACGTATTGATAAAGATGTAAACAGTGCTCAGAAGGGCGCGCAGCTGTCGGGGCGCCGTTCCAGGGTGAACTGTGAACTGCAGACAACACCCACATTCATACACGGTGCCATTAATGCTCCGATAACAAGCTACTATTCGTGTCCACATGCACAAACAAGGCTCAGCCTAGTTAATTACAGTCAATTCAGCAGGGATTTGGCACGGACCGATATCCCACTAGAGTGGCAGAGTCATTCACCCTATAGTTGTTGCTTCACAACCCCATGCAGACACACACAGAAACGGCTCCACTGCATACTTCATGATGTTCTTGCTGCTCCGGCATGGCAAAGATCATCTAAGACTTTGAATGTGAACCAAATTCAAATCTTGCTTCCCAGTGCAAATAAAAATTGGGGGCGGGGGATAAAAAAAACACATCAGTCTGGTGACAGCAGATGCCCAGTGTCGATAGTATCCTAAGGAGGTAAACCTTCAGCTGTTTTCATTTGTAACAACAACAAAAATGATGTTAATTTGAGAAGCAAAACGAAGGTTTTATGTTTTTACTTTTTACCAAGAAATATGCTAATAGTTTAAAACACATCTGGGTAATGAACTGTATATTTCCAGTGCAGGATTTCACAAATTATAAAAAAAAAATTTAAATGCACTGAAGAATAAAAAGCTAATTCTTCTTTGTGTGCATTTGAGTCAATGACATCACCTGAGGAAGAAGAGCTGAGCATTAATAAACTACATGAGAGAAAGAATTGGTGGATTTAGTCATAAATTCAGGATCATTCAGGCTGCAGGAGGTTCAGTCTCGTGTGTTTGGTTCAGAGTCTGATCCCAGTGACAATGAGCTGCTACAAATCTGTTGATATTCCTGCTTAAAATCTCCTATCAGATTGGTTTCTGTCCATATTTACGACTTGCACAACAAGTAAATGCTTGATTTTGCTTTTATAATTTGAAAAAGTTACACGATGTCTAATACAGTTGGACTGTATGTCGTCTGAACTCCTGACATCTCTGCTTGATGCTCTGCAATAGTGAAATCTCACTGTTGCATTCTGCCTTCACAAAGACTTTTCATGTGGTTTGTTTTTGCCAGTTTCCCTGGCGACAACGAGACACACGTTTGTGCAGCTGCAACTCATGATTATTCTGACAATTAATCAATTAATTGGATTTTATTTATTTTTTTTTTTACATCTGCAGATGCTTCATTTAATCACTTCAGCTTCTATTGCACAATGTTAAAAATAGACTGAAAAATGCAAAGAATTCAGTTCATTTAAACATTTTATTGCCTGAAATGCAACAACAGCATTCCTTTAGTGAACGCGTAATTATTTGTAGCAAACGATGCGTCTGCAGCTAAGAAATATTTGTTTCATCAAATATTTCAAAGATCCTTTGTTAATCAATGCTTGACTTAACGTCAATAGAGTGTAGGGCTGAAATGTTGACCAATTTTAGAATTAACCAATTCATAACTGGATAGCAAAAAAAAGCTTCACAGAAGACTTTTACACTGGATTTGAACCGGGTTGAAGCCAAAACTATGACACTCTGGGAGTTTTGGGTGGAACAGATTGAAAGGCAAAGGAGTTTTTTTTATTTTTAAATGCAACATTTAATATTTGCACAGTTTTGGCTTAATTACTGCTTTGATAATGCTTTTCTGTCAGCAAATATCCGTTATTGAGTCTGCATAGCGATTAAATGCCTGTAACAATTAATACATTACTAAATTACAATCATTTTACAAATCAGTTTGTCCAATTAATCATTTTAGCTCCACATGGTTGTAATTTTCTGCTGCGTCGGCTCACAATGCAACAAGTAAATAAATTTGAACCATATAAGCAATTAAGAAAGAAGTAGAAAAACACAAACAGACATCTGATCAGCTGCCTGATGCCATGTCACCACAGACAAATCCTATGTGGAAGCCCATTTTGGGAGGACAGATTTAATCTTGAATAAGTTAACTATTTACAGCAAACCAGGACAGAAACAACATGTTCGCTCAGTGCCACACTATGTCTAAAATGAACTGCATTTATTTGATAGAAAATAAAGAAAAGTGTGGATGGCAGCTTCAAACGTCTAAACGCTCAGTGACAAAACACAAAGGAAAGCGGCAGCCTGAACGCTGCCGTTCAGAGGGAAGGAGCCAGTGTGTGAGGAAGCTGAGGTTGATCTCACTGCGAAAAGATCCTTTGGGAACAGCTTGTGGCAGGCAGGAGGGAAGTTTTTATTAATTTATTAAATTCATCACAGGCCACACTTCTCTGTCTGCATGACCAAAGAGGGAGCAGCGGATGGTTGCATACACTTAATACCCTCGTATCGTCTTCAGCTAACGTGGTTAGGCATACGCTTGGGAAAGTCAGAGCAAATGGGTGTATTGATTTTGCTTTTCGGCCACTTTAATGCTCACTGTCTGCTGTCGGGGAGTGACTGTGGAAGACCTTTTCATTCCACCAAAGGTCTTTTCATTATAATTACTTTTCAGCACCCAACACTTTTTAACTCTTTCTGCGTTTGTGTGTTCAAATGTTCACATTTTGGTCTCTTACCCCTCCCTCTGAGAGATCTGAGGCAGAATAAACAGATACCAATGTTCCTGTTTGTTTGAAAGCTGCCACAGTTCCCTTGCTTCATTTACCTGTACAGGAAGCAGAGCGTTTATCCATCTAAACATCCAGGATGCAGATTCTTCACTTTGATCACATTCCACAGGAACACACACACACACACATTACGTCTTTTTTCTTCACAAGGACTTTGCATTGACTTCTATTTATATTACATCAATTTTTATTGCCTAACCCTGAGCTTTACTCTAAATTTATTTTTTTCACAGTAATTTAGAAACAGCAATACTAATGTTTTAACTCAGGAAGAGTTCAGAAATCAATATTTTATTGGAATAACCAGGAGGTTTTGAGTGGGGTTCAGTGCAGTGGACTCTTCATTTTTTCCAAAGCTGTATGTAAACTATGAATCTTACGCTATAATACAGAGTTCCTCGTATTTGCAGGACAGATGCCTCTGCTGGCAGAAGAGCACATGCAGGGGAGCAGCAGACGAGCAAGCCCTGGGCCAAGGGCTTCTGGTGGGACTCACTTGAGAGAGCTTGAGTTTTATTATATGTCTTGGTTGCATTGTATCGACAAAGCGTACTGTAGTCTTCCTGAATGTGTGTTTTCCAGAAGGGCAGTGGGGAGTGGACTGCAGATGTCCTTGCCTCGAGCTTGATGAAAACCCATGCTGTTTTTGGAAGGATCGCTGGCACAGAACAGATACACAGGCAGTACAAGTCTCTGGGCCAGTGACGTGTTCAAGGGTGAGACTCAATGTTGAAGTGTCGACATGTAATGTGACCAAGGGGGACTTACACATGAGAAATTTCTTTACCGTCACCTGCTGCTGTTTGCTCTTTGGAAACACTAAACCAAATTAAACCCCCCCCAAAATAGTCAACAAACTCTCTTTGCTGCATTTATTTGTAATCTTATGTAACCATGCACGGCCAAAGGGCGACAGATTAAAAACTATAAAACCGTAAACATGGGAAAGAAGCACTGCAAACTGGAGAGAGACAATTCAGCGTGAGATGGGGGAAGAGAAGCTGTAACACGAAGACGTTTGCTGCCCTCTAGTGGCACACAGCCAGCTCTCTGTGCAGCACAATGTGACAGCTGAGATGGGGATGAATTATTCATCAATAAAAGAATGATAAAGCAGTATTTTAGATGGGATGTGACTGATAATATGCAGACTGTATAAACTATTGTCTCCCAGAAAACGCCTAATCTTCTGCAGAAGCTGATAATTCAAAGTGATATTTTTAACACTAATAAACCTCCTGGGCTGTCATATGTACCCAGTAGGCTATGAAGCAGGCAGACAATTAGTTTTCTCCTCTTTTTCTAATCAAGAAATCAGCGTCAATGTGATTTCCAGGAAAGTATGGAAGGTATTAATGCCTTCTACCTGCAGGGAACACCAGTTTGATTCCCTGCTGCTACCTGTCTTTCTCTCCCACAGATTAACCACACAGTGCCAGTCGGCAGCTGCACAGCCGCAGTCAGGGCTTAATGATTAAGAGTTTACTCCCCTCACAGCTCCCCACGCACTCTGGCTTGTTGCCTTGTTTGAAACCTGTAGTGAGTCAACTGAGAGACTGGGCCTGGTGGACACCGCAGCCATATTACTGCTTTTATCAACCACCCAGTTCCTCTGAAAGCAGCTACTTAACCCTCTGCATGGTCACAGAGCTGCTGCCAAACAGAGAAGGTGAGGATTTCTGTTTTAAATGTTTTCGCTGTGTTGCTGGGAGTCACGGCTAGTTTAGGCTACACTGGAGGCCCGCTGGGCTCCTTCTCCGATTTGTCACAGAGTAGCAGGGAAGAGGACGTATTTGAAATGTTTGTTTTTTTGTCTGTAGGAGTGATTAGTGGGTTTAAAGTAATTCTGAACGGTTTTGAACCAAGCAATACAGACTAATGGCGTCGACGTTTTTTCCAAAGTACACTGTGGTACTTGCTCCTGCTGATAAAACAGCTTCACAGTCGTCTCTCAGCTCTTGTTGTACTTGCTGTGAGAAAGCAGTCCTATTGTGAACTTCACCAACTTTTCATTGTTACACTGTAACATGATGAAAAGTTAGAAAAGTTCAAGACAAAAGACACAAAAGTCTATAACTGTAGCAGTAACTACGTTTTAACCACAAGATTGTGCAATTTGAAATGATGAACATAAATTTGCTCAATAAAAACACAACAACCTTGTTTCTTGATTAAAACATTTTTTGAGCTATGAGGAGACGGTTTCCTGGCTACATCCAAACATTTTTTTGCCTCTTGAATCATGTGATCAACAGCCAGTGGCGAAGAAGACGACAGGAAGTAGCAGGAGGAGGAGGATGATTTGTTTTTGTTTTTTTCCAACAATGTGCAGGTGTCTTCACAGGAGCGCTCACAGCTTCACACAGTTCATAAACAGTCGTGTCCAACATGTCGAAACTGTAGCTTTTCTGTAAAATCACCAGTTATAATTTCCCCAAAACGCCTCATATGTAGCCGCTCCCAAGTAGGTGGCTTGTTGCTCCGACACTTGAATAAGACGCAAACGTGTGACTTCAGACTTTGTACACAAAATGGAAAACAATTCAAACAGTTCAATGATTACTGGAACATTTTTCAGAGCCTCAAGTTCAGTTAAAGGGGCAGTATGATGTAAAGATAAAAATGTTTGACCTTTACATCATGTTATAATGTTATTCCATAATATACCTGCAGTGTTTCCTTGATTCTTTCATGCATGTTTGAGAAATCCTTTAGTCTCCATGGCAACTATTCAGCTATGCAAAACGCCTGGACGGACATAGCAACGCCTTCAGAGGTTCTGCCTCACAGAGCAGCTGCCCCAATGATTCCCTCACTCAGCTCCTTCAGACTAGCCAGCAGCAATTAGCAACTATGGAACTGCTGAGCAGACAGAGTGTCAGAAGAACAAGAGTTTCTTAAAGCGACAGAGGCAGAATTCCAAGGCTTTAAATTACAATGTCAAGTTTCTTCTAAGTCTTATTTGATATTTACAGCATTTTTATAACTAACGTATCCATAGTTACCTGATAGTGCTATAAAATGGCACAATACTGCCCCTTTAATAAGTGAAAAAAAAAAAAATCAAACCAGCTGACAATGGAAGTGGTGCTAATTTTAGAAGCACATATTAATAACCCTCATATGTTTTCTATTCTTGCCTCATAAAGCTTTTAAATGTTCCCACAGCATGAGAAACTGGAGCGCAAAATTCAAGGGGCAGGGAGATGGAGGTGAAGACGGGTCTTCTTCTCACAACAAGACCCCCACCAGTCCAGCAGTGCCTGTGTGGGTCACTCACACACCTCTGCCTAACAGTGTGACGGACACCAGCGATGAAGACAGCATGTCCATGAGCCGCACATCCAGCTCTCCATGCGATGCTGAAAACAGCAAAAGGAGCATGAAGTCCAAACTTAGATCCCTCATTCCTAAATCATTGGGTGGGATCACAAATAAGCGTGCAGGAGAGAGCGATTCTGAAACCACCAGAACTGGAATCCAGATTCTTCCCAATGGAACCAGGGTGAGCCCCCCGGTGAGCCCCTTCCTGGAGCGCAGGAACTGGGACGAGTCGTCAGGGAACTCCACCAAAGACTCAAAGAAGTCTTTGCTCAGACAAACCACCCCAGAGTGTTTCTGTCAGAGCCTACAGGAAGAGTCTCTGCTGACCAGCATCCACCCTGCAGAGTACTACGCTGCCAAGGTGGAGGTCTATCAGCGGAAGTACTCCTATTTGAAATCGTGGCCGGGTTTGCTCAGGCTGTTGGCTGGGCTCCAGCTCCTGTTTGGCGGCATGGTGTCTGCATGTGTCATTGCCTACATACAAAAGGACAGTGAGTGGTACAACACCTATGGGCTCTACAGTGGAATAAACAACAATGGGCTTGGACTGTCTGGGTACAGCTACACAGGGCCTATGACTGCCTTCGTTTTATCTGTAGCTGGAATCTCCTGGTTGATTACTCTGAGTTTGCTCGTGTCAGGAATGACTATGTATTATCGAACCATCCTCCTGGACTCCTCCTGGTGGCCCCTGACAGAGGCCTTCATCAACTTGGCCCTGTTCCTGCTTTACCTGGCCGCAGGGATTGTATACCTCAATGACTTGAATCGAGGGGGGCTGTGCCACATGACGATCGGGGTTAACCCCATCATGGCCAATCTGTGTCGAGTTGACGGAGGCCAGATGGCGGGAACGGCGTTCATCTTCATCAATATGATCATGTACCTGGGAAGCTTCCTGGTTTGTCTGAAGATGTGGAGGCATGAGGCTGTTCGGAAGTTCAGGCACAACGCTGACAAAAAGGTAAACCTGCAGAGGCTGATTCTTGGCAGCCTTCCTTGGATGTAGGTATGGCATGGATGGAGGACTAATTGCATCACTTTCCCAGTTTTTTCCATTGAATTGTAGCAAAAAAATCATCATCTGTTCGTAATTACTAGAAATAGTTTTTTTTTTTATGACAAATAATATGTAGTTCATGAACATGAATGATTAGGTAGGTAGGTAGGTAGGTAGGTAGGTAGGTAGGTAGGTAGGTAGGTAGGTAGGTAGGTAGGTAGGTCTTTATTTATGTACCAATAGGCAATTAATTTACAGCAAGTTACAGTAAAATAAAATAAAAAAATCAACAACACAACAATAAATATTTTGCTAGAAGGTGTGGCACTAAATTCCCCTGCTTTGACAAATGGAGGTCAAAGCATTAAACTTGTCAATCAAAAACATATAGGTTCCAATATGACTAAAAAATGTGAATAAATATACCAGTAAATACATAGAACTTAAAAAAAATGTAATTCCTCTGTAAGGGACACACCTAGCTAAGTTAAAGCTCCTTTTAACTTAGTGGCTAAAAATACAAACTGTTTCCATCAACTGTAGCACTATGAGACTAACAACATCTCCTTCTGAATAAATTAGGGAGGGAAATAACACTGAAAATAAATGAATATTTACATGTCATATCAATTTTGTGTTTTAACGGAATTTTGCTTTTTTATCACGGAGAACGCATCAATCCTCTAAAATAGTTTTTTTTTAGAAGAATTTGATGTTTGAGTTCATATCTATCTTTAACCAACAACGAACATGGTGTTAAAATTACTCATAATGAACAATATTTTCCAACAATATTCGCCCGTTAAAATAATTGAATTCACGAGTTCCATTATGTGTGAAAAAAATCGAGCAGGTATGCTTTGCTAAACATTTGTGACAGGTTGGGTCATCTCCAGTCATGTGGTACCATGACGATGATACCGGCACCATACCAACTGTGAAAATGTATATTTAAAGAAGAGAGATTGGCAACAAAGGCAGTACTACTGATATGCTGTCTAATATAACATATGTAGCTACATTTAATGAAAAACATTTATTTGAATATTAATTACAATTAAACCAGATTACTTTGTTTTATATCGCATCACAACCAAACAGCCACAACCTGACCAGCTGATGTCAAGGAAACCACTAAATGTGTCAAATAAGAGCAAATCATGAAATTTGCATCTGTCTCCTTAGCTATTTCTATCTTCCAAGGGGTTTCATTTGTTAATTTTGTGCTATTGTGGAAATTATGTAAATTGCAATTTATGTTACATCATTTAATTTGCTGGTTCGTGTTTCAGGATAGTGAACATTTTTTTCCTCTTTTTCTTTTTGCTGCAGGGTGAGTTTAACCAGACCATTTCCCTAAACACACAAAGAACAAAACAGATATCGTTTAGGGATGAGCCTGATAAACCTTTGACTAAAGACGGTGACTTCCAACCTGAACTGCCCCCTAATGTCTGTAAATCAAGTGTCAGCGCAAGCAGAGCTACTGTGTCCACTCATACACCCAAAGTACATGTGGTTGCAGATTACATAATGTAAGTTCAGACCTGAACAATCGACAGCAATCACATGTACAGCATAAAGGCAGAATGAATTTGTACTCAACATGTTCCGTCTTGCTTCTTTGCAGTAAGTATCCAGAGATCAGATCTGAAGAGGAACGGGAAAAGTACAAGGCTGTTTTCAATGACCAGTACCTGGAGTACAAGGACCTTCACGGAGACATCCTTACAACCCTCAATAAGTTCAGAGAGCTGGATACTATGGTGAATCAACTTCCCAGAAAAGGGAAGAGCTTGAAGGTAAGACTGATGGTGTCCAACCTGTGCTTAATGATTTTCAGGGTAAATCACTTTTAGACCTATTTAAACCAGGTGTCCGATTTGGATTGTCAAGCTAATCTATTTATATATTTTTAACAGGATCAACGGAGGATTCAAAATATTTTAAAAACATATCAAGACAAAAAAAACGTAAGTTGAAGAGCTTGCGTCACAAAGTATGAGCTTGCTTATCTTTATAGATTCCCCTGAAAAACAGATTTAACTCTTGTGATGTTCAGCCTGTATGGATGAGAATGTATGATTGCACAAAATGAGCAGTCCCACAAAAAAAAAAAAAAAAGAACTTCACAGATGTCAAATTATATGATGTTTTATTTGAAATCATTGACAGAATTAATCAGACAATTTCGGTGGAGAGGAAGTGCGAAATGAAAGAGCAGGTACATTTACGCAAAAAAACCCAGCAAAATGTGATACGTGTGTTTTTACAGGATCCTGCTTTTCTGGAGAAGAAGGAACGCTGTGACTACCTGAAAGCTAAATTACGGCACATTAAAAACAGAATCCTAGTTTATGACCAGGAGACCGCAGTCAATCATCGGACATGACTGGGACTACCAAATGTTGTCATTTAATATGTTGTTTGGCATCTTATTGTTGTGTACACTAGATATGTGATGCAAAAGGTTTATCACTCCAAAGAACATGATATTTCCCCTTATGAACACCTTCAGATCTCCAGTTCATGTGGCCTAGGAAATACTAAGAGCTGAAGTACATCAGTGTAAGCAGTTTTTATTTTTTATTTTTTTACATTATTTCTCTTTCAACAGATTTGGATGTTTCCAATGTTGTCTTTATTGTATGTGCTTTTTTTTTATTTGCAGCCTGGGTCAGCTTGTTTCCATTCTTGAAGATTTCTATATTTTCCTAAGCAAAGTATCAGTCTTTAAACCTGCCATCAGATCGAATGAACTAACATAAAGTACCACAGTTAAGCTGAACACCAGATACTTCTTGGTATTGAATCTGCTGAAATGTAATGAAGAAATGCTCATGACATTTCCTCAGATGAGATCTGTTTACCATCGACTTCTCATTAAGCCCATATTTCTGTATTAAATCTGCTTTTTTATTGGTCTGATGTAATATTCAACTTTTAAATGTTTTTTTTTTTTTATTACTTGTAAGTAGCAGTCATCATAATGGACAGAAATAAGGACCTGAAAACATCAATGTTTTGTAGAATGAATCCATATAATGTGTTTCATTTAGACTATCACTGAAAGCCTCATTTATTTCAGAAACTTTATCGCTATTTTATTGATTGGGTCTGTATCCATCGAAAATAATATGCCTAATAAATGATTTATTTGATATGTTTCAAGCTTAAGAACTGAAAGTGAAGCAACATGATCTGTAGTGAAGCTTGTTGCTGACAGCGGCTGGCAGTAGGTGGGATTATTCTCAGTCTGCAGTGTTTGGATCCAGACAAAAGAGGTTGATGGTAACTGAACAGGATCTTGGGTCACTAAGACTCACTGATGCACTTATGAAAACAAACTTAGGTCCATGTTGTCTAATCCAGTAATAAACAGTAACAATTGATCCCAGCTCTTTGTAGCACATAGCCATTTTTTCCAGTCACTGATGGTGGTGAGCTACTGGGAGCCGTGGCTACTGACTGACAGAGGCGAGGTTGCTATGCTCCTGTACCACCAGCAACAGACGAGGCGGGTGAAGCGTCTTGCTCAAGGACACTACAACTGAGACAGATGGAGAGGGGTTTTGAATCAGCAAACCACTGGATATAGGATGAACTCCTGCCACTTGAGGCACTGTAACTGCACTTTTACTCTTCGTTTATGGTTTCTTGTTACTTTAGATTAGTGTTTGCAGTTTATGTTATCTTTAGGATTTTTGCTTCATCTGTGGTTCCCTGTGTGTCAGCTTTGTTTTTTTCTCCTTTCCTCAGTTTACTTCCCTTCCCAGCTGTTTCACATTTACTAATTTGGTTCCGCCTGCTCTCTTCCCCTTGCTGCTTCTTCTTACCTCTGATTAGTCCCTCTGTTTCCTGCGCCTCTCTCTCCTCTCCCTGAGTGCATGTAAGCTTTCTGGTTAACATTCTTACGCACTGGCTTCTCTATTCTCTGTGACTTTCAGTTCCTCTGTATTCTGTGTTGTAAATTTCCATTTGTCATCTCTTCATTAAAAGCCATGTTTTCATCTGCTACCATCTCCTCTCCAACCTGACTCACAATTTCAAGCTTACCCCTTTTTCCTCCAGATGATTACATCTAGAGGAAACTCCAACGATTAAGATTTAGTTTCCGGAGACCCCAAGACATGCCTCTGAAATGAAATTTTTTCTCCCTCCCTGCGTTGGTGTAACCTGATCTTTTTTATTATTATTATTATTATTTTTTGAGTTGTACTTGTTTTAAGTGAAGAATTTGCCTGTTATAGTTTGTCTTTGGAAATGGACGGTTTCTCTGTTTATTCTAACAAGAACAATAAACAAAAAAAAAAACAACCACATTATGGACTGCCTGCTCCAAGTCTTATCCAAAGCAAAAGCATATAACAAAACTAAAGCCGATTCTTGTTGCAGTAGCTATAAAGTCACATTACGGTTACGTAAGTAAAACAACTTATGAAGTCATTTATCTGAGGACTGAGCTGACGAGGTCTACGCAGGGACAGCCCAAGGCATGAGTGAGTAAAGCAGCTGCATGGGGACCTCCACACCACCAGGGGGTGCCCAAGAATACTAAGTTAGTGTGATAAAACATGTATATGTATTTTTTCAAAATAACATTGAATGATGCAAACTAAATGCTTTTAGTTTTAGTTGTAAGAACTATTTCTCTATTGTTTTTATGGTTGTTAGACTAACGATGGTTAATCTTTTCATGTTGATGACTGCTATTAACTTGTCAACTTGTTTACTGCAAATTGTTAAAATAATATGGTACACCGAAATAAAACTCTGCATTTCAAAATTCTAATATCTGTTTTAGTTTGTTCTTCCTGTCAGGTTAAAATCATTTACCCATAAGAACTCAGGTATGATATAAGCTAAGTACAAATGATGCTAATGACACCAGGTAGAGTAACTTTAGAAATAATAAAGCGTCTGGTGTTAAATCTGCTTCGAGCCCCAAAAAAGGCTTGGGCCGGCAACTGGTCATCCTGACAGTGTATAAGTGAGTACGTTCTGGAACCTCTGCTCAGACACACGGAGGCTCCGGGGAGGAGACCTGTGTGAGTCCGGCCCCACAGGTGTCTGTTTACTGGGACCGATGCGAGTTGAAGGCGTGTTTCCAGTTTAGCGCCATCAGAGAGGACACTGGTCAGACCCGGAGCGCTGTGACCCGGCTGGGTGAGTGCCGTGTTTCACTCTCTATCGAACACTTTTAAAAGTTTTTGCAATTGTTAACGTAAGAGTACCACAAAATTCATTAAAAAAAAAAGTCAATATTTCTTCCGAGGTTAAGTTCTTTCTCTTTAAGTATAAAATAAATAAAGTTCCAGGAAGGAGAAGTGAAACATTAGACTGTCAAACTAACATGTTTTCATGTCAAGTCCAATTGAGACGCGCAGTTTCCAATCTTATATCGGAGCTTCGCCTCTCGTGGTTGGCTGGCTCCCAGCAGGGCCCGACAGGTGTCATACAGTGAAGAAGCAGCACAGGGGGGCCACACGCGGCCGCGGGTCTGCCCCCGCCTGCGGTAAACAACACGACTGGTTGCCCCGGCTCTGCCTCCTCTCTGCTGCCTGTCTTGAATAATTGAAGCCTGCAGGGTTGAGTTCTTCTGTGGAGGCAAGGTGCGGGTCATCGATACTGGAGAGAGTGTGGAGGTGGTTCAGGAGCAGGGAGGTGCATTATGAAGCATAAACATGCTACGTAAATCACTTTGATGATGCTTCTGTGCAGCTCTGGAGAAAATGAAGAACCCCATTCATGGCTGTTCCACCAAATATTAATGTCTGAACTCTTCCTGAGTTGAAAAGCGTTAGTATTGTTTCTAAATAAATATGAACTTGTTTTCTTTGCATTGCTTGAGGTCTGAAGACGCTGAATCTGTTTCGTTATTTGGACCATTTCTCATTTTCTGCAACTAAATACTAATCCAATTCCAATTTTTGCTTGGAATTTCAGAGACATGTTGTCAGTAGAAGAACAATATATACAATATAATATATACCTATATTTTTATAGGTATATAGCATATACCTATAAAAACATAACACCAGAGAAACTGGTCATTTTGAGTGGTTTATGTTATATTTCCACAGTCATGCATTTAGAGTTCATTCGAATGATCTCTAATTGGCCGTAATTAGCCCTGTTGTAGTGAATAAAGTTCATAGCATATGAATACAATTCCAATAAACCAAATGTTTTGATTTGCTGACTAGTTTTGACCATAATTTCCTTTCTGTTCCAGGAATATTCCCAGAAACATGTATGAGCCCCGGTACTATGACAGCCCTCCTGTGTACAGTCCTCCGTACAGCACCACCTCCCACAGTCTCTACCCCCCAAGAAGCGTCCATTCCCCTCAGAACCAGTATGTCTCCTACACCCACCAGCCTCCTCCTGATTCCTACTACATGGAGGGGCAGCCGCAGCACTTCTACAGGTGGTTCTCTCCTCCGGGTTTTGTTAAAACCTTCCAAGGAACCACAGCCCTCATGTGCTTTATTATCTTTGCCTGCGTGGCTTCAACTCTGGTGTGGGACATGAATGGGTTTGGGTACGGGGGATACGGTGTTGGGGACGCAGCCTCTGTGGGCGGAGCTGGCTCGGGTTATTATGGAGGCAGCTACGGCTACGGTGGCTCCTATATGACGCCGCAGTCGGCCAAGGCAGCGATGATTTCCATGGCGGCCGTCAACTTCCTGGTTTCACTGAGTTTCCTGGTGGGAAGCTTCTCCAGGTCCCAGAAAATGCGAGGGTGCAGATTCTACCTCACCATTTTTATCTGTGATATCATCCTGGCTGTTCTTCAGGTGGGTTCTCAAACACAACACATGATATCACAACGAGATACTGGGCACTTTCTAGGATTACGTGTGGATTATGTTCGAATAAGAAGACTCACTCAGGCCACTATTTTGAAAGTTTGGCTCTCGCATCTCGGTTTAATTGGGGTACGGGATTCTCTTCACACAGAACTCATACATTTTTGGAGCTTTGAAGGAAAAAACAGTCAGATCCATCTCTTTCAAAATTAATCAGGTTCATAACTATTGATTAATGTAGCTTCAAGCTTGATCAATACATTTTCCAACATTGCCCCCAGAAAGTAGTGACAGACTGAAACTTTTGGGTTCAGATAACATGATTAGAAGTAACACAGGGCGTCTCTGGTTTTGTGATTTCCGGCTCTGCCTGTGTTATGAAGTTGAGGGAATGGTTCAAACTGCTGTGACTAAATGGGAGTCTTTTGGCTTTCAGGGCATCATCGATATCATCTTTGTGATTGGGGTGAACCCCATGTCTCAGAGCTCACAGAGCATGCTGTATAACCCCATGCTGAGGATGTGTCAGAACATCCAGGGGACCCCGAGTCTGAGCGGCAGCGTGGGGGCCGGTTTCCCTGGAGGTTTTCCCCTGTACAATCAATACCTTTACCACTACTGTTTCATGGACCCTGAGGAGGTCGGACCAGTAATTTTACTCCATTTTGTTCTTTAGTAGTTTTGTTTTTTCAAACCAGTTTGATTTGATTGGATAAATCCTAACATCTGACTTCTCCTTTGTTCAGGCAGTGGGGTTTGTTCTAGGCCTGCTGGTGGTTGTCGCTCTGTCTATTTCTGCTTACTACGCCTACAAGACCCGCAGCAAGATTTGGCGTCATGGAAAATCAAACATCTTGTGGGATGAGCCGATGGTCAGGCTGTCAGACGGGCATGACGTTCTGGACTGGGTGAGTGTGTCTCTCTCTCCTTACTGATTTTTATAGACACATTGTGTTGGGTTTATTTCGTTTCCCAACCTGCAAGAATCAACCAGAGACACAAACTACTCTTCTGCAGAAGAGGGAAGAGAGCCAGACACGGAGAACCGCCGTTAAACACTGGGATCAACTCCGCCGGCTCTCAGTCCCCAACTGCCTTTTATTATGTTAACAACAAAGAGATTGGCTTTTTCACACAGCCACACAAACAATTGATCAATAGCCTTTCACACAAGAGGTTCTGTGATCAAATCAACTAATGATCAAGTCAACTAATGATCAAATCACCACAAAGGAAAAGAGTCAAGAAAACAACACACAGAATAATATGAAAACAAAACCTTTCAAATAAACTCAAAAGTAAATGAACTTAGTTAATTTTTCTAACACATTGCAATGTGACGTCTCGTGTGGAACAACCCCCCACATAAATATCAATTTTTTCCCTGCTGCAGGGAAAGAAATTGTTCAATGAAGATGACTACCATTGGTTTTAGCTGTCAAGTTGTCAGCTGAACCTTGTATGTATTTATAAAAGGAAAAGGGATGCAGTGCTTTGCTACTTATTGTCAACACAATGACATATAACAAGGTCCAAGAGTATCACTTTTCACAGGTCAGTAACAAGTTTTAATAAACAAGAACAGCGAGGGAGACGGAGGATGGTCAGTTATGCTAGCTTGACTTTGACAACCTTAACATCTAGATGTGCTGCAGAATTCAGTGTTTCGATTCAGATAACAAAATAAATAAGGTGACCCAACACCAACCAAATCTTTAACAGACCATCAACAGAGCAAGTGTTTAAACTGCCTAACAATCCACTGCTCTGTTCAGATGATCACTTATTAATAATCACAAAATAAACATCAAGCCTAAAAACGTAATACTGAAATGGACTGAACGTTTGTGTGGAAAATATCTGCATTTGTTTTGGTAGAGCTGTTGTCAGCCAGTCGCTATGGCAATAGGTACGGGTGTAGCGGAAAGCTGACACAGTGTAAATCTGACACAGACAGATGGGAAAAAGAAGAGTATGAGTGGTTTTGAGTTACTCTTCAACAAATTTTCTTTATTACTATTCTTTTTCTGTGGCACATTGCACTAAATTCATACGACCAACATATCCAGGTTTCATTTTCTTACCACGGCAGTGCGGCTATGGATCACAGGTAAAACAATAGTCTTATTAACCTTCAGCGCATGCAAAAAATTTCCAATAAACGATAACATTCAACATGTCTTTAAAGGATATTCTTGTTTTTCTTTCTCAGCTGAACAAATAAATAATGGCAAGGCAATGTTACCCTCAATCGAAGATTAATCTTATACATCTAAAGACAGCTCTCGTGTTAAATGTTTTGTGGTTGAGCCCCTAATTCATCACCCTAAAATATCGTGCTTCTTAATGTCATGTCTTGTGTTTTTTTTTTTTTTCAAAAAAAGAAAAATATTCAGTAGTGAGAGACATAGATTTGACTATGGTGCCTTCTAGAGGACATGGGGAATTTTTTTTTTTTTTTTTTTGCATTACCTTGCAAACGTATTGCGTTCCCTCACGATACTTTTGCGTTCTCCCGCAATAATGTACTATTCAGTTTATGCAAAATAATGAAATACTGTAAGCCTTTGTTACAGTGGCCATCATACTTTCTGCTATTATATAAGGTTTTCATAAGGTTTTTCCATGTATTTTAATATCTCATTGTGAAATATTTGAAGTTTTATAGCTTTTTCTTTAGGGTAGAAATGCACCACAAACCAATGATAGAAACAGAGACTTTAGATAAGCAGGAAAGAAAGAAAAAATACATTCAAACTATCTGGACTATTTCAGAGTTACTATTATCAGATAATCAGCAGTCTGACAGTTTTGATTGTGTTTCTGTTGTGTTGGTTGTCTGGGTGGTTTAAAGGACTGTTTTCAGTGCTGTTCGATCTCAACCTTACACAAACAGACATAAAGATGAAGTGAATAAATCGACTTTCAATCAATGTTTTGCACCGAAGAGTTAAGAATAAACAAAGTCATCAAGCCACACAGTCCATACTGTGTGGCTTGATGACTTGATGACAGGACAACTGTCATTATGTCCTGCTGTAAAAGTGAATACTAATGCTGATCATGTTTTTATATGTAGTGGTCACTGAGTTTCAGCAACTATCATGCCTTGTTGAGTCAGCGAATACAACTGGCACTCCTTAGTTTCACTCTGACTGATCATTAACCAGGACTGAGATAACAGCTGCACTGCACACATTTTAGAATAATGTTTATGATAGGAAACAGGTCAGAAAACCTTTATAAAGGAACTGACTGCATGGTTCCTGTAGCAAGTTCAAGATTCATCTTTCTGGAATTCATCATCTGTCACACAAACATTTCCTGCAGAAGGTTGGACTCTGTGAGATCAGGACTGGGAGGCTTGCTTAGTGTGCTGGTGCAGCCAACGCACAAAGGCACCGACAGTGTGATTGGCGTGTGCCCGACTTTACACCCTGTTCTCAATGCTTCAACTATAAACTCCTCTTTCAGGAACAACTGCGCCCCACCTGTACAGTGCGCAGAGCAGCGCATCAGAGCGCAGCAAAGACGCACACTATACAAAAACAATTTCAAATAAAAACAGACAATGCTTAGCACAGTGTGGGGCAAATAAACCTTCCAATGCACTGGGTGAAACCCTGTAACTACATATGGGGCTAACAACATAAATTTCATTAACGGTTGAGATTTTGGTTTTGGGTTTTTTTTTGTTTTGTTTTTTTTTTCTTTTTTTGGAGTTGGGCAGGTTTTGTGTTGTTTTGGGGACGGAAACTGTCAGTCAGATCTGGCAACCCTGATCAGGAGGAGTTTTGCAGCTAAAACCTACAGGAATACATCTTATATGAATCTCATCAGGGTCTATACCTGATATTAATCTTCATGTGTGATTTTGAAAAACATCTATAGACCTGCTAACTGTGTTGCTGACAGCCAGCTAAGTGAAGCGACTATGTGTTTACATGTACATCTGTGATGTAATGTGTGAGTTGTTGGGCTTCAGGATCATCCATCCATCCATTGTCTAACACCCTCGTCCCTATTGGGGTGCTGGTGCCTATCTCCAGTGAACGTTTTGGGCGAGAGGTGGAGTCACCCCGGACAGGTCACCAGTCTGTCGCAGACACACACACACACACACACACACGCACACACCCAGGGAGAATTTAGAGAGAGCATCAGGATACTGTTGAGAATAAATTATTCTGTGTTTTTTTAGCTAGTTACAAAGGTAAAGCCAAAGGAAATGACATTGTAGGAAATGCCCTCAAAGCCAGGGTTAAAGGATATGACACATTAAGGAACGCCCTCATTAGAGCATAGCTTAGATAGAAGCTAACAAAGGAAATTATCAACTGTTTTTTTGGTGCCATTTTGTCTGCTAGCTCCTAAAGGTAGCATGTCAGATGGACCAGTGGTATTTTGGTATTAATAAATGGAATTCATGAATTCAACTCACTGACTCTTCAAACTCATTCATCAAGAACTTAGCATGGAGAAGGATCATTCTCCACAGTACCTTTGGGTTTGTTGCTCAGAATGTAGAGAGCACACATCTGTCTTATGACTGGAAACCTGCAGGCCTGAGCAAAGGGATCTCAACAAAGTAGCATCTGTTTGTGAGCTACACTTTATTCTTTCTGATGGTGGTACTTCAGACCGCAATCCTATGATAGCAGGGAAGAATTCATCATAGTACCGTTGTGCTGTGACTCTCTAACATCTCTGCACCGACTGGTACAAAGCGAAGGAGCTTTCGTGTCGAGGGTCTCTCCATTGAGATGCAGGCCCTGTTCTGGGACTTTCTTGTATCGCAGTGAAGACGTTTGCCTTGCAGGGAAGCATATATAATGTATGGCTCATGTATAATGTAAAGAAAGGGTTGTGTTGCTGTGTGAATTCCCACAGAGTGAGGTGGCACTAAATGTTTCAACCTGTGAAGGTTCCTCATCAGATCAGTTCCTAAGTAAAATCAGATTTTTTTTGTTGTTGTTGTTGTTTCACATGCTACATTTTTGTTTCAAATAAGCAGAAAAAGGTTTAGACACACAGGACGGAGAAAAATTAGGAAAATAATGTTGAAAACCCATATGTTACTATTTGAATCTAAGACACAGTTTACTGAAAAACAGTTCATTTTCTCATTTTCTTATACAGTAGTAGGCAGTCTGAGAAGCAGAAAGTGAACTAAATTTGTCCCTCCAGTGGATAAGCTTCCTTGGATTATTTTCCCCACACTGAGCATGAGCCTGTGACACCACATTCATCAGATCAGTTTCAACAAGCGCCTTCCCTCCCACATCAGCCCTAACCCTGTTTGACTACACAGCCACGCAGAAATGGGTCAAACACAAGAAGTCTTTAATATTGCATTCCGCAGTAAGGCTGGAGATCGCATCAGGCTGACAGTTCTTCTGGCCTTTGAAGTTGACATTTTTCTCTCTGTGTTAAATTACATTGTAGCCAAAACCTTTTCTTTTTTTTTTTAATTACTTCCTGCAGTTTCAGTTTTACTGCACCACACTGTCATTTTTGGTTTTTTGTTTTTTTTTCTGGTGAATGCAAAGTTTTTCTTTGTACATTTCTGATGATATGGAGATGCGCCCACATTCCCTCTAATGACACACATCTCTTGTCAGACGCAGTGGGGAGATTTGTTTTTGTGTTTTCTTCCAGAGAATTAGCTCGGCTGCTTGTTGAAAGGATTTAAGGTGAGACTCAGGGGAGGCTGGAGGGAAGGAAGATGCATGTTAGAGCTGTCATACTGGCTGGGTGTGTGTGTGTCATTGTATTTGGTACATTGTAAGGACAATTTATCTTAACACACTATGTGTTATGGGACCGAGCACATGCTTCAACTGCATCAGATGACTAATATTAATGCAAAGGATACATATTATTTCTATTAAACAAGATCATAAATGACTTTGGGAGCAGAAGACCAGTCGCCAACAGCTTTGCCTTCTTATAAATATTAGAATATATTAAACCATTTAGTGGAAACACAAAAAACACAATTGCAAAATTGTGGTTTTTTTTTTTTTTACAGTTTTGCAGGGAACGCAGCTAGTTATCTCAACAGCTGGCGTCTTATTCACTGTTTCCACCAGTAGTAATATCTGGCTGTTGATCATGCGACTCATGTGACACAAAAATTGCCGTTTTGTGAAATACATGTATTCTGATACATCTGAAAAAAATTACCTCATCCTGGCATAAAACGTTTCATAGAAAAACGGTTTCCATGAAGCCAATTTATTTTTGTAGTTTCTCTGGTTAACGGAAACGCAGCTACAGGCTGTGTGAGAGTTTACCACTGGGGTCAGGAAGAGAAGGTTTATGTCCTAAATGTATCTTTTCCAAAAAGATGCAAGGATATGGTTTTGGTTGACGCCACTCTGTACCGTGAAGCCTCTCAGGAAGTTTCTGCAGAGCCACAGAGCAGGAAACATGAGATGAAGAACAATGTGTTTTCAAGAAACAATCAAGTAACTGTTAGCTTCAGTTCAAAGGCTATAAGTATCACATATGACTAAAATGAAGAGTGTTTTAAGAAAGGTTATTATCACCAAATAATCCACTCTGTTAAACAACTCTGTGCACTGCAGGCTTTCTGTGTGCATTCATGCAGAAGTGAGGAGCAGAACAGCCTCTGCTCTGTGTTTGAATTAATAAAGGGAGCAGAGAAGGCTCAGAGCAATCTGTGTGCTGCTTTAGTGAACAGTTTCATCAGCTTCTCGCGTCACTTAAAGGCATTCTTGCAGGTTTTTGAATATTCGTATCGGTCAAAGTGGCCCTTCGTTAAAATAAACAGAGATGGGCCTCGCTTCATTAAAGTAGGAGCAGCTTTGGTGGCGTGGATGACAGAATCCAACAGGAAGAATAGTTGTTGAAGTGTGTGACCGGTGCAGCAGCACAGTGTGTGCGAATGAATGTGTTATGTATGTTCTGGTCCTACTGTAAGCATGAAATATTCTCTAACCGGTTTTTGTGGTGTATCTATGAGATAATGATGAATCATTTTTCACTTTTAATGTGACATTCTGCACGTCCACTTCAAGTCATGAAAGAAATCTAGAGAACGGAAAAAATAAAACAGCTGCAATAAATTGATTGCATTCATCAGATGGATTTCACTTTTCAGTCTTGTTTTGTGTGTGGCAGCCATATTGGAACAGAGGAAATTTTGACAGATTTTTTTTTTTTTCTGAATCGACGTCAAACTTTCAACTTGTAACACAACATATTTATTTGCCCTTTGAGCGTAAATCAGGATTTTTTACCAGGTGACTGACATTATAATCACATTCTAAACATTATGATTCTTTAGTGATTTCCTTATTTTTCCATTTGCTCCCTCCCCCCAGCTGCATCCCTCCACCTGTGATTAGCTCCTCTGTCATTTCCGCTCCTTCCTTTCACTCAGTGCTGGATCATCCGTCCCTACACTCCTCCGTTATTCTGCCCAAGTGCTTTCTGTTGCTTTATGTGTTTCTCACTGTGTCCCTGAGCTTCATGTAAGTTTTCCTTTCAATTTTTATTCACTAAAGACTCCAAATATGATCCGACACTCTGCTTCGTCGCCTCCGCCTCCTCGATCTCGATAAAATGTGCCGTCTGTGGATGTTGTTGCCAGGTGAATGACGTCGGGGAGGCACGCAGCACCCAGCAGGCGCCCACCATTGTGGTGTCAGAGCGCGCGGCGCCCAACCTGAGGGCAGAGAACAGCTTCGGCCGCAGTGAAGCTGATGCTTGTCAAATCTCCAGGTCAGGCCCCCCAAAGACCTCTGACCTCTGGGTGGGAACGCCCTCCGCACACCTACGAAAAATATGTACAAAAAACATCAACGTCTAGAATGTTTTATTATTCCCTACTCAATGATTACTATATTTATCTAGCATGAATGTTGCCTCACAGCTTCGGATTTTACTGGTCATGAGTTTTATTATCAGAGAATATGTAATCACTTTAAAAACAATTAAATACAATTCTTCATCACAATCCCCTCTTTTGATTGATCATAAGAAAATGTGTAATATTTTATATTAATCATTTCATCCCTACAGTTCTTATGGTTCTTTGCAGCAGGCTGCTGAACAGTTCCTCTGGTCTTTTACTTATCAGAAACTTTTTGATTTCTTGCTTTGCCACACCAGGTGTAGAAGCACAACAGCTTGACGAATCAGAAATAATGTTTAGTAACATTTTATCTGAAGGGATGTACATAAGACTGATATGACACTGTCATAAAATAATAATAATAATAATAATGAACGTGAAGGATTCTGTATGAATATTTGCGACTCGTCTTTAAGTGTAATTCAGTAGTTAGTGACACTTTTAATGCAAGTTTTAAAGCCACTTTGCCTTTAAAGTGTCGAATGACGTTCATGACAATAATTACCATTCATGAAGAATCCTCCATGTTCACGACACACCCCTTTAAATAAAGTCTCACCTAATGTGTAAATCAATTATTTTAACTTATATCTTTTTAAAAGACTAAAAACATAAAACAAAATGTTTAGAATTAACAAATTAATAGGATTACTGTTATTTTTATTTTTGCATTTTTTTCCCCCTCATCAGTGTACCCCATGGCCCCCACTTTGAAGAAACCCCCAGTGATCTAGGTTCTAAAATGTTCTTAAAGTCTATGTGAAATTGTTTCTCTTATTGCTGAGTTTGTGTTTCTTGTTCAGTTCCTGCACAGAGAACAGCGCCAAGCGCGACGCTCAGCCTGTGTACCAAAACACCAAAGCGACAGCTAGTTCCAGCAGCTCCTGCGAGACCGACAGCGTGAGGAAGCCTCCTCTTCATCACACCAACAAGAGGGAGCCTCCTCTTCATCACACCAACAAGAGGGAGCCTCCTCTTCATCACACCAACAAGCGGCCACAGAAGCAGCTCACAGGACCCACGCCTGCTGCTCAGCAGGCGGCTGAGTCCCAGTACGAAACTGGTTACACCTCCGGGGACACTGGTAATGAGCTGGACTGGGACCAGAGAGATTACCTATACAGGTGGGTCAGGTCTCTGCTGCCGTCTCCACGCCAACAAAATCTTGCCTTCGTCTGATACGTCAGATAGAGAAGGACAGAAACATGCATCGTTCAAAAATACAGCAATGCAGATTGTGCTGACTATAATCTTTATGTCACGCTAACTCACCGTTGAAGTGATTTCTGTTCCACACCTGAGACGCTGATGAACATGCGGTTCAGTGACAGTAAAGCAGCAGTTAATCAGCTGCTGTGTGCCTCCAGGCTGTACCCAGCCATAACCACAGACGAGCAGCGC
This sequence comes from Poeciliopsis retropinna, assembly GCA_010277075.1. Classification (NCBI taxonomy): domain Eukaryota; kingdom Metazoa; phylum Chordata; class Actinopteri; order Cyprinodontiformes; family Poeciliidae; genus Poeciliopsis; species Poeciliopsis retropinna. The sequence goes on from VMRM01000021.1 coordinate 10,075,424, forward strand.
CGGCAGTACAAGAGAGAGTTCGACTCGCATCTGGCCCACTACAAGACGCTCTGCTCTGAGATGGACCACGTCAGTGACCAGGTGCACAAACTGAGCCGAGAGCTGGACACGCTGGACGAAGGCTCCGTGAGGTACCAGGTAACCAGAGAGAGGACCGCCGGCCAGGAGAAAAACTTCAGCTACTTCAATATGCTTTGTTTTTGCTCTTCCAGTCATATTTACAGTGCCTTGCAAAAGCATCCCCCGCCCCCCCCCCCCCCCCCCACTTTGATCTTTTTAACATCTTTTCACCATCCTAACAGAAACTTTTAGTAAGGTTTTTTTTTTTTTTTTTTTTCTACACCAGGAGAGTCCAAACGTTTTAGTTACAAGGGCCAAAATTGTCAAGTTAAAGCTGCAGAATATAACTTCTATAAAAAAACATTTTTATTATTATTATTTCAGCTGCCACTGTGTCGTGACATGATGGTAGGAGACAGACACTCTGTGAATCAAACTTCTTCCAGCGCTAGCTAGAAACAGCCAATCGGAGCCCGGAGGCGGGTCTGACGTTAGCGAAAGCTTCTGCAGTCATAACAAAGGCCCTCGTGTCTTTGCTGAACATTTGGTGTTCAGTTTCTACTGAACAAGCTCAGGGTGACTTCTGAAGTCAAACTCTACTGAACACTGGGATGCGTTCAGGAGAATCAGACTGAAGGAGAATGAGGCTAAATACATCCTGCCATCCTTTTCCAAATGTTACACATTAAATCATTTCAGCTGTGTGCTAATTTGGGTTTATTACATAAAATCTCAACAGATAGAAAAATGCATGAGAAAAAAAAGTACAAAAAGGGGTTAGGAATGCTTTTGCAGGTGCTTCATTTGTTTGTTTTGTTCTGTTTAGCACTAGATAAGTCAAGACTGCAATATTTGTTTAACTTTGTGAACATCATTTGTGACCTGCAGGGTATAGCAGATGAATACAACCGGCTGAAAGACCTGAAAAAGGTACGGTGACCTCTGACCTCTGTGTCCATCAGAGCCTTTAGGCAGTCAGCCATGTTTGCTATCACTCTGTTACGCACAGCCGGAGCCAGATATTTATATATGTTGTTGAATAAAAAGACACTTTTTTTTTCACCGTCTGAAGTCAAATAGAAAAAAATCCTGGTGAGAACATTTTAGTTTTTGTTTGGTTTTGTAACTTTCCTCAAATTCAAAAGTTTACATACCATATCCAGGAAACTGCCTTGTCAACTGTATGACATAAGTTAGGTCATTGTAGCAAAGCTAAAACAAGAAAGGTTAGGTTTGATTTAACTTTAGACAATGAGAAAAAATGGTTGTGTCTTTTTAGTCAGTGTATGTAAAGGTCTCGCTTTAACTCCTTAACATCTTGTTGAAGAATCTTTTGGTTGATTTTCAGGGGTTTTTTTTATTAGTAGGAGTTTGTCAGCATCCCAAATCTGGATGCTCAGTCTATGTGACAGAAAAGAGATTTTCTGTCACTTTTATTTCTGGACTTTGGCTAGGCCATTCTAAAACTTTGGCTTTCCTCACAGAAAGCCATCCTGTGTTGATTTAGATGAGAGCTTAACGTGATACTAACAAATAGTATCACTTTTTATTGTCACCTTCCTAGCAAACAGCTGACAGTCCTGTTTTAAAACTGACAGCTACTTTAACCGTTTTCATCTGACAAAAACCTGAGGTCCAGCTGTGTTTCAGTCAGGAAACACAGCTTTAATTTATTTAAAGGAAAATCCTTCTGCCTTTCAGCTCTTCTTCTTAACCCAGACATGTGGAGAATATAGATGTCGTAAAAGACTAAACATAATTTATGGTTCCTCAAATTCGCAAAAATTCATATTAGCTGAAAATCCTGAAAATGAATCCAGAAGTGCATTAACAACGCATTAGGGTTTAAGGGTGTTCATATTTATGGAACCAACTGCTTATTTTTTACTATTTTCCTTCTAACAGATTCAGGGTTTTTTTTGCTAAACATCATGTCCTCAGTTTTACATCAAAACCCAGGAAATGTTAACTTTGCTATGCAGACACTGTCAGGAAACAAGAGCCGCGCTCCGGGTCCCTCCAGACTCTGTTGCTGTTACCGGGGTTTTCTTTTGCACAGTAAGAACACGAGCAAACAGAGGCGATAACATCAGCAGCAGCAGGTTGCATAGGAACCAGCTGAACAGCCGAGGGAGAGCCTGAGCAGCAAACAGACTGACAGACACAGATGGAGCTGAATGAGACTCAAAGGGATCCACAAGTCAGACGGGGAAACCCCAACACTGCAATGTGTAGTGATTTAGCATTATTAGCTGTTTGTTAGAGTGATGAGACACACAATGCAAAATAAGACCAGAACGCAGAAGAACATTAGGCAAAAAGGATGTTGATCAACTGAGTCAACAGTTTTCAAAAATGTTCAAAGCATTGACTTATCAAATCAGCAGACATTTTCAGAGCACTTTTTGTGCAGTCCATAGTTTTATTCTTGAAGTCTGTTTATGACTTTTTTGTTTTAGAGTTCCGTTTTGAAAGTTTGAGTTTTGCATTTGATTACAATCCAAACACACAAAAAACAGTAAAAATCAAAGGGAAGCAAAGAAAATTTCGCACCAGCCAAACACGCCCCCAAAAATATTCTTGAGGCGGGCAGATAGAAAACAACTAGCAGGACATCTGTAGATACTACTGATAATACTGCCTGTTTTTATATCTGATTGCATTTTTTTTTCCAGACGGAAGACTATCGAGCCAAGAAGAGACAAAGCAAAGAACTTCGAAGAAAACTTTTCCACATCAAACATCTGGTGAAAATCTACGATCAAGGCTTCTGTTAAAGATCCTCCTGAGAACACATCAGCCCTTTGGAGTCAGTATTAAGTTGTTGCCTAGAAATACATATATGCTGAAGTCGACACGTTCTCTAGCTCATCTGTAAAAAGTGCCAGGATGTTTTCTGAGACTGATCTGTTGTTCGGTTATTTTAGGTTTCTTTCAGCCGAGAGAACCAAAACATGTCAACAATGAACATAGGGGGACTTACCCCTTGTCCCTAGTGGGGTCAGGAGGTGCTGGTGTCTTATCCCCAGCTACATTTGGGGCGAGAGGCGGGGTACAGGTCGCCAGTCTGCAGGGCAACACAGAAACAAACAGGACACACTCTCACAGGGAGAATTTAGAGAGAACCCACCATGCACAGGGAGAACATGCAAACTCTGTGCAGAAAGACCCTGGGCTGGGAATCAAACCCAGGACCTTCTTGCTGTAAGGCAACAGTGCTACCAACTGCACCACTGTGCAGCCCTATGACTCACCATACAGTTTGCATGAATACACTGGAGTTGTCACATGTTGCTGTGTTTATTTGGCATTTCCCATACAGATAAAAGTACCACATTCTCTAAAGAAGGTTTGACGCGTCATGTTTGATTCTTTTAATAACAGCCCTAGACAGGAGAGCTGGAGTTTTAGGAAACCCAGAAACAGATTTCTAAAAAAAAAAAAAAAAAAAAAAGTGTTCATCTTCAGTCCTTTAAAATGTGGCTGAGCATTTAAACAGGCCCAGTGGCAGACCAGGGAGGCTTACAAATGTTAAATGTTTCACCAACAAATGAAGGTTTCAAAAAACACAAGGAAAAGAAAAACGAGAGAATGTGCAGTTTACTACAACAGCGTGTTAGGGCAATTATAGGTAGAAAAATAAGCAGTACATTTCTGGCAAAAAAAAACCTGAAATTTTGATATTAAGCCCAGAAATTTTCTGGGGGAAAAAAAAACTTTGTCAGATCTAAAAATTTCAGTTTTTTGCCAGAAATGTACTAATTCTTTTCTATTCTAATGGCCATTATACACCATCATAGTTTAGTCCTCCTTCACATCATCTGTAACCTGCTTCCTGAACTCATCACATGAGGTAAATCCAATAGGACCAGGCTCTCGGTTTCAACTCAACTCAAACAGTGAGGTGTTTTTTTTGTTTTTTTTGGCATCGACTCTCCTCTGATCAGTCAGATCCGCTCCCTGAAACCGCAGCTCCAGTTCTGTTCTCGTTCTGGTTTCAGTAGAGGTATTTTCATCTCAGAGAGGGAAAAAAAGCGTTTAGGAGCTACGAGTTAAAGGAAAACTTTAATGTTGAAATCAAACTTGATTAATAGTGTAAATGAGGCAAAAAAAAAAAAAACATCTTGACATCAGAAAACCAAAAACAACATCTTAACATGCAAAGACAAAGTTGGCATCAATATATATAGATATATACATATTTTAGTACATTTTCAAGAGATTGCTGCCCCTGGTGTAGTACAGCGCCTTGCAAAAGTATTCACACCCCTTCTTTGTTTCCACAAAGCAAACTACTGGTGATGATCAACAGAAAGTTGGTGCACAATTGTAAAGTTCAACAAAAGGCAAAATTGTTTTTAAAATAAAAATCTGAAAAGTGTGTCAAATAATTTTTCAGCCCCTTTACTTTGATACTCCTGAATAAAAATCCATTGCAACCAATGACCTTCAGAAGTGGCCAGATGAGTAAACAGAATTTAATCTGGCCAGCATCACCATGGTGACCGGAGGACCCCAGCAGTAGATCAGGGAGGAAAGTGTGGAGAAGTTTAAAGCAGCGATGTAGAAGGCCTCACACATTTATACAAAAAATATGGACATATAGCATATCAGATAAAAACAACTGTCTAGAGAACTCCTCGAGTGGCAGAGTTTTAACTTCACCTGCTTCAAATTCTCTTTAAAAAAAAAAATAAAAAAAAAGAAAAAAAAATCTTGTCCAATTGGTTAACGAAAACAAATAATCAGCAGATCAGACGTTGATCAGAAAGGCCTGATCTGTTCAAGTGTTGAAGGATTTTTAGCTGCAGATCATTTCTTTGCTACAAACTATCAAGTGTTCACTAAAAGAATGCTGTTATTGCATTTTAGGGAATTAAAATGTTTATTTTCTTATCTAAGAAAATGAATTATCTGTTTATTTGCCCCTTCTCATGTATTTCTAATATCGTATAAAACAAGCTTTAAGTGGTTAAATTAAAACTCTGGAAAATGTGCCAAATTTTTAAGTAATAACTAATCAGAATAATTCATTACTAAAATAATGGTTAGTTGCAGCTCTGGTAAATATAACTTGTAGACTCCACAAGACAGAAAAGTAGGAGGAAAGATACCGTTAGAGGGAAGCACAAGAAGTCCTGGGTTCGATTCCCACTCTCTGACCATTTACTGCAGGTCTTCCCCTTCCATCCTCCGCCTCCTTCTTGTCAAATTTCTGTTAAATAAAGGCCACTAGATCCAAAAGTGATCCGGGTCGGTCAGGCGGGCCGAGCCAGATGAAACACAAACTGCCATAAACCAAGACCTCCCTCATTCCCCAGGAGAGCAGCAGCTGCAGTTTTTATTTGATCTGCTTCGTTTTGTCTGTACATCAAAGAAACTTCTATCAAAAACACATGGCCGTGTGGGGCTGCAACATCGCAAATGTGTGTGAATACTGTAGCAAGGCGCTTTGTAATGGGACATAAAGTGATTCTTCACTGCTAAAAATCCATCTTCTAATTTTCCTTTGTCAATTTAAAATTCCATGTTGGCCTTATGCATCTCATTCATAAAATGTATCCAAACGAAGCAGAGTAAACTGTACTGAGACATTTAAAAACTAATCTTTTCAAAGGACAACAGAAAATGACAGGATTTTTTTTTTTTAAAGATACAAGACAGAGAGCTCCAGAGCCAGAAGGAGCTCCAGGTTCATTGTCCTCTATAGCAAGGCAGTTGTCAAAAAGAAGGCGGTTTCTGGTGAACAAATCCTACAGGAAATATCCGACTAAAGCATTCTGATGTCTAATGAGGTATCGGTCTGTTCCCAATGGAGCCGTTTGTAGTTTAGTATTCTTTATCCGCCCCTCTGATGCATTTACCATGACAATCTGAGGATGATGTTAGAAACTTTGGTGATTTTCCTTCATCTTATTCAGCCTGGCAGACAAAACTCAGGGAATTCATGAGACAAACCCGTTCCAGTCATGATGCGCAGCATGGAGGAAAGAACTGTTTTGTCCTCTATGAGGATCTGTAGCAGGGTGCTGCTGCTCCCTGCATGAGGCTGAGTTTAGTCGACATGACATGTGGGCTGCGGCGGCCATATTGGATCCCAGCGGGCAGAGCTGTGTTCTGGCACCGGAGAGACCGGGTTGGCAACGAGACGGGAAAGGGGGGATGGACGGCCAGCTGGCACCACGCCTCACAAGCGCACAGAAGGACGGTGATGAGTCAGGAGGTGGGGGCTGGGTGGGCTCAGGGGCGGAGCTACTGCCCTGGGACGTACGGCCAGCTGATGGAGCTCCCAGAGAGCTGCATGTCTCGGATCAGCGTCTCGATGGGGGTCTTCCCCACCAGGCGCATGAAGAAGAGCTGGGAGATGAGGCTGGCGGGGACGGCGCGCAGCGCCGGCAGGCGCAGCAGCAGCCGACCGAAGCGCTGCGGCTGCGACGGGTACTGCATGCGCTCGTACTCCGTCAGCGCCACCTGAGCCTTCTCCTGCAGTGACTCCACATGGACCGGGTCGGTCAGACCGCAGGCGTCTGCAGGGGGCAAAGGGGAGGAGGGTTATTTAACAGTGTGGGAAGATTACATAAAGGAGTCGTGATGAGCTGAGAAAATAAAACACTCCACAACTGATCTCAACTTTATCTAAAAAACCTAAACGCTTCATGTTGATCTGCTTCTTTAACATTTCCTGTCACAGTAAGCAATACATCAATTAAGCACATAATAAATTCAGACAAGTTCAATAATTTCCACTGGCATGATTTATCGTTTTTCTCTACCAAAAACTGGATGATAAATGCTTCTTTTTTTTTTTCTTTTTTTTTCTTCTTCATGATTAAATTTATTTGTTGTTTATTTTGGATATTTAAAATGTCTTCCAGTGGTATATGTTTATTAGAATTTCAAGTTTATTGATCTTTCATTATTATGGCATCCTAAACAACAATATTATCATTTTCTTACAATAAATTCTGGGACAATTTATTGTGGAACAGAATTTGTATTTGTGACTGGGACTTTTCCCAGTCACAACTGCTGCAGTGCCGAGGCTCGTCACCATAGATTTCCCCAGTAACTGTTCAAGTATGTGATAATATTGATGTTTTGTGACCATTTTCAAGAAATACACAGAGAACGACATAATTCAAGTTCGCCCTCTCATTGCCAAATAAATATAAGTTTTATAACAGAACACTTAACACTCCAACTGGAAGATATTCAAGTATCAAAAATTAAACAACCAAAAAGAATAAATAAAATAGGCATACAAACACAACCAGAAATAAAATGCATTATGATGTCGATCAACAACAGTCCCCTTCAAAAGATATCAGAATGGAAATTAGGCTAATTAGAATTTATCGAGTGATTAAAAGTAAAATCATCTGTTTTGACTGATTGAGTTGCTGTTTTTCTGAAGCTTTCACTCGTTTTCTGTTTGCTATTTAATGTCTTCATTTTATTTTTATTGCTTTGTTTTATGTCATGATGGTTGGTGTAAACTGTGAAGCACTTTGAAGCTGTTTTATTGTGCTATACAAATAAATTTGACATCAATTAACTTATTATTGTAACAGGCTGATAATGAAAAGCACAAAGCTGCACAATTATCACTGCTGTTTCTCAACTGCAGGAAACAAGACAGAACTACCGCAGTTTCATCAACAGGCCAAAAGATGGCGCTACAACAGGTCAGATCAATAATTAATATCAGCAACCATTTCTTTTGTAGCACACCAGTCATCCGTTTTCACACATGTTCTTCCAGCAGCCAGACATTTACATACAGCGAATAAAAAACACACAAACACATTCTGAAGTTAAAGACCAAACTTCTTCTTTTAGAAGAGTTCCTGTTTGCTAAATGTCACAATACTGAGAGAAAGAATATGTTGAAAATTAAAGTATGTGTGCATTAATTTATTGTGGCTCTAAAAATAAAAAACACTTGGAAAGGTTAAATAATTAAAGTAAAGACATCCAGTTTGCTTGACTGAAAAAACATGAGTCTTGCAAAAAGTAATTAATTACATAATAACCTATAATGAGCTTGATAAATTCTATTCTGATTAATATTTTTGACAAAAAAATTGCTTACAGTGACATCATAATCAAATTTATGGTTTTGGTTGAAAGTGGTTTTTATTTACATTTTGTTTATTGTTTTTGTCGGGTAAATTATTGGCACAATTTATCATCCAGCAACATTTGTTATTGTGACAAACGGCTATACGCTCAAGAATTAGATATGAAAAGACTGGAGATCTTAGTCTCTGCTGTAGTGCTCAGAGGGTTTCCACTGTGCTTATTCATTCATATTTAGGTATGTTTGTTATTTTGGTCTATGCAGTTTTAGAGCGGGTCACAAGTATTTACAGAAAATGCCCACAAATACCGGGGTCCACTGTACTCTGAAATTAAGGAGATGGCAAAAGTGTGTTTATTAAAAGTTGAATACTTTGTGTTGGATCCCACATTATAATAAAAAGACTGCAGCCACATCACATGGTGACCCTTCAACTTTGTTTCAACCAGCGACGCACTGAGATGAGGAGTATAATGAGTTCAGCAGAGGCACAGTTCCCTCAGGAAGTCTGAAGGAGGTGAGGGAGCTTAGAGGAGGAGCTGTGTCCAAGCAGCCATTTTGCACAGCTTGCCACAGAGATTAAAGGATTTCTCAAATGTGCATGAAAAAAAATCCAAGCAACACTCCCGGTATGTTTTTGATGAGTGAATAACATTATAACATGATGTAAACCTCAAAAGTATATGTTGTTTGGCACTGCCCCTTTAATTTATGTAAACTCAAGACTGCAATGAGGGAGAACAGTGACCCCGAGGACAGGTGTGAACAACAACAATCACCTGGTGAGAAGAGAGCGATGGCCTTGAGGCAGCTGTACTCGGCCGAATCCACCTGCAGCCTCATCAGCTTCTCCACCTGATCCTGGAACATCCTCACCTGGTCCATGAAGGACACCACGCGCTCAGCTGACATGGGTGACGAGTGGAAGCCGGCCGCCGCCAGCAGGGGCGCCATGTGCAGCGGCAGGGCCGACTGAGCCGCGTTGAGAATGAAGAGCTCGCTCCAGCTCAGCCTCAGCAGCGCCACCTGTGGGTTGGAGGAACGATCACAGATGCAGCCTGGTTTTGTTCTTTGGTTTAATCTGACTGCAGTTTGTTTCTAAGAGGATTTTCGACAGGCAGGAGTAAAAAAAAAAAAAAAAAAAAAACACAGACATGAAGTGCTGACCTGATCCGACACAGGCAGCTCAGGGAAGTAGGGAATGTTCCTGGCCCACTCCACGGTGCTGAAGAGCAGCCGAGCGGCCAGCTCACAGATGTTATCTATGCCCATGGCGTTGTCTGGACCCGCCTGCTGGTTGTACTGGTGTCCGTATCGGCTGTTGGGGTACGGCTCTGCCCGGAGCAGCTGGGATATGAGCTCCGACACCGGCTGGCCCCCTCCGCCGCCCCCATTGTTGTTGTTGTAGAACTCACTCCCGCCGATGCCGCTGGCGCCACCTATGGGTGTGATGGAGGGACTGAGGCTCGGCTGAGGTGGGATCCGCCCGCGTTGAACTGCTGTAGTTTGGTTGGGGGACCAGGGGGGAGAAGGGAGGGAGAGGAGGCAAACCAGAAGCAGGATTTTGGGAAGGTTGGAGAACAAACAAAATGTTTGAGAAGTTAAAGTATGTCACTTATCAGCAAAGATGATGTTAAACTATGAGGCGGATCTGGAGGCAGACAGAAACTTTAATAAGAGTTTGCAGAATATTACTTTTAATACCGTCACAATAACCAGTTAATAAATCATATAATAAATTAAAATCAAGTCAATAAGTTCCATTGTGATGATTCACATTTTTTGAAGGGCAATTTTGACATCATTAGCCCTTTCATTTGTGATTTTTATTTCCATTTTATTTATCATTGGGGCCTGCCCATAGCAATGCATAAGGAGATGCATTGCATGGCAGGCACCTATTGTTCTTCACCTAATAGAACGCCTCTTTATTGGGGCCTGCCCATAGCAATGCATAAGGAGAGCAGTGACTCACTTGCAAAGCAAGTGAGTTACTGTGAGTGATCTACAGATATGAATTGCGGTACTATCGGAGATGAAAGATAGCCCTCTCATACGCTTCAAACCGTTTTCCGATACGTGTCACGGTTCCCAAACGGGAAGGAGTTGTTCGGACTGCTTTTTTCATTCAAACTGACTGGGTGTCTCACAAAGATAGAATTCTTTCTCCACCTTTATGTCTCACACACATGGCAGTTGGCAGAGAATCCATTCCCATAGCAACGGAACACAGCAGGGCCGAGCAGCTGATTAGGACTACAAATACTCCATATTTGTAGTTTTAAATAAAAATCAGTTAAAACAGAGGGTAGAACTGACATGTAGAACTACTTGCTGTTTTGGCCAATATATAACTGATTTATCCCAAACACTGTTACTCATAGGATTAGTGTAGCCCTTTAAAATAAAGCTGACTGAAAATTTCAAAATAAAAGCCTGAATATTCCTCTCAGGCCTTTCACAAAAACTAACTGCTTCAAACAGTTGGAATTATGTCTCTCCTTGTGTGTCTCACTCACATGACAGTTGAGCTGCTCTTTAGAACTACGATGACTGAATTAAAGAACTACAACATGGCGGAACTGTCACTTTCTACTGTGGAGGACGAAGCTGTCCTTTACAACTACTTGTGTTTTGGGAGTTTTATAACTGATTTTAACCAACCGTTGTTACACATGGGATTACTGAAGCAATTTAAAATTAAGCTTAATGAAAATTTCAAAATAAAAGCCTTTACATTTTTACATCAAATAATTGTTATTTTAGCAATTACAAAACTGATTTAACCGAATCACTGTTACACATGGGATTAGTTGGGCCCTTTGAAATGATGATTACTGAACATTTCAAAATAAAAGCCCTGAAACTTTTACATCAGTTCATTTTTGTTTTGGGCATTTTATAACTCATTTAACCCAATGAATGTTAATCATGGGATTAGTTTGGACATTTATCTTACATTAAGTTTTATAACTGATTTTAACCAACCGTTGTTACACATGGGATTACTGAAGCAATTTAAAATTAAGCTTAATGAAAATTTCAAAATAAAATACCAGACAATTTTTAAATCAGATAATTGCTCTTTGGAGCAAAATATAACTGATTTTACCCAATCACTGTTATACATGGGATTAGTTGGGCCCTTTGACATGAAGCTTCCTGAAAATTTCAAAATAAAAGCCCTGAAACTTTTACATCAGTTCATTTTTGTTTTGGGCATTTTTTAACTCATTTCACCCAAAAAATCCTTAAGATTCGTCTGTGGCTAGGGCAGCGCCGCAGGCGCTGCAATGATATTATCTTACATTATCTTTTTCTCTCAGGTCTTACGCAGCAAGACGGTGCATTAACTTTAGCACAAACATTAGCATTTCACTGTCCCCCACTAGTGCACTGCCGTACGAAGTGCAATAACATTATCCTGCAGTATCATTTTCTCTCAGGTTAACAGTGAATGGAGTAAGTCAAATACAGACAACATGCTAGTGATCCCCCACATGCTACTGACATTAGCATTTGCTAATGCTAACATCAGTATTTTCGCTAATTTTAGCATATACACTTATTTTAACAGACTGAATGGTGCAAGTCCATGTTAGAAAACATTCTTGTGATTTTTTTGGCCAAGCTTAGCATTGATGCTAATGCATCAGCACGCTGGGTCCAATCCGACAGGCACACTTTGGCAGGCCCCGGTTAAATTTCTTCAGGAATTTTCTAGTTGGGGCCTGCCCATAGCAATGCATAAGGAGAGCAGTGACTCAGCAAGTGAGTCACTGCCTCCATGCATTGCATGGCAGGCACCTATTGTTCTTCACCTAATAGAATGTTTCTTTATTATTATAACTTCTTCCGTGACCGTTAATGCGGCTCGTACCGCTGCGAGCCTACCCACAAAAGTGGTATCAAAACGTGCGGCTCGGCGCCGGCATTGGAGCTATTACTTTTGGTGGGATTCGGAGTTACGATGACGACGTAAAAAGCAAAAAACGATCAAAAATTTTTGTCAGTTTGAAACGGCTGAAACTAGAGTGTAACTGACGTCTCGTTAGAGTGTGTGAAGCAGAGCGATTTTGACCCCCAAATAAATTTTGAAATCGCCATCACGCCCACAAATATCGCCCTATCGGTATCAAACTCGATCATGACATCGATACGAGTGCCTGCTCCGGTAAAATGTTTTCGAAATTTTCCTAGGGCTTACAGTTTTCTGTCAAGGTGCTTCAGAGCGAAGTCATGCGACAGGATTTCCACACGCTCAGCCACATTGACTTCCATGTATTTCTCAAAAATGTCAAACCTCAGCGCACACCATTTTTATCTTGTCGCTGTTATTACTGTGAGTGATGTACAGATATGAATCGCGATACTATCGGAGACGAAAGATAACCCTCTCATACGCTTCAAACGGTTTTCCGATACGTGTCACGGTTCCCAAACGGGAAGGAGTTGTTCGGACTGCTTTTTTCATTCAAGCTGACTGGGTGTCTCTCAAAGATAGAATTCTTTCTCCACCTTTCTGTCTCACACACATGGCAGTTGGCAGAGGATCCATTCCCATAGCAACGGAACACAGCAGGGCCGAGCAGCTGATTAGGACTACAAATACTCCATATTTGTAGTTTTAAATAAAAATCAGTTAAAACAGAGGGCAGAACTGATATGTAGAACTACTTGCTGTTTTGACCAATAGATAACTGATTTATCCCAAACACTGTTACTCATAGGATTAGTGTAGCCCTTTAAAATAAAGCTGACTGAAAATTTCAAAATAAAAGCCTGAATATTCCTCTCAGGCCTTTCACAAAAACTAACTGCTTCAAACAGTTGGAATTATCTCTCCTTGTGTGTCTCACTCACATGACAGTTGAACTGCTCTTTAGAACTACATTGACTGAATTTAAGAACTACAACATAGCGGAAATGTCACTTTCTACTGAGGAGGACGAAGCTGTCCTTTACAACTACTTGTGTTTTGGGAGTTTTATAACTGATTTTAACCAACCGTTGTTACACATGGGATTACTGAAGCAATTTAAAATTAAGCTTAATGAAAATTTCAAAATAAAACACCTGACAATTTTTAAATCAGATAATTGCTCTTTGGAGCAAAATATAACTGATTTCACCCAATCACTGTTACACATGGGATTAGTTGGGCCCTTTGAAATGATGATTACTGAAAATTTAAAAATAAAAGCGCTGAAACTTTTACATCAGTTCATTTTTGTTTTGGGCATTTTATAACTCATTTAACCCAATGAATGTTAATCATGGTATTAGTTTGGACATTTAAAATTAAGCTTACTGAAAATTTCAAAATAAAAGCCTTAAGATTCGTTTGTGGCTAGGGCAGCGCCGCAGGCGCTGCAATGATATTATCTTACATTATCTTTATCTCTCAGGTCTTGCGCAGCAAGACAGTGCATTAACTTTAGCACAAACATTAGCATTTCACTGTCCCCCACTAGTGCACTGCCGTAGGCAGCGCAATAAAATTATCCTGCAGTATCATTTTCTCTCAGGTTTACAGTGAATGGAGTAAGTCAAATACAGACAACATGCTAGTGATGCCCCACATGCTACTGACATTAGCATTTGCTAATGCTAACATTAGCATTTTGGCTAATTTTAACATATACACTTATTTTAACAGACCGTATGGTGCAAGTCCATGTTAGAAAACATTCTTGTGATTTTTTAGCTAAGCTTAGCTTTGATGCTAAGCATCAGCACGCTGGGTCCAATCCGACGGGCACACTTTGGCAGGCCCCGGTTAAATTTCTTCAGGAATTTTCTAGTTTTTGGTTATTTATAATATCCTCCAGTTCTTGTGTTAAATGTTCTTTACAAAATTAACGTTTACTGATCTTTGAGAACGAATTTCCATTATTGCACCATTATTACTTGAAAATGGTCTCATAATATTATCACTTATCGTAATAACTTCTGGGATAATTTATCATCCAGCAAAATGTCTCATTGTGACAGGCGGAATCACTTTATTCAGAAATGTGAACCAAAATGTTAAATTCTTGACAGGGCAGTATTATGCATTTCCAGGTCACTCTACAGCACAATCAAGTAATCATGTTACCTTCAGTTGTATTTAACTTAGCAATTTAAAGCGTTGAAATTTGGCCTCCTGCTCTTTCTGAAATTGCCTTTAGGAAGTCATCAAACATGGCTCCTCTATTAACCCTTTAGCTAAATTTTTTCCAGCGCTGCACAGAGACGTAGCTCCAAAAATGAGCTCAACAGATCCACAGTCCTTCAAGGTGATTGCTAATTGCTGCTAGCTAGTCTGAAGGAGCTGAGTGGGGGAGTCCTGGGTAGAAGGCTGCTCTGTAATATGGAAGCTCAGGAGATACATTTATGTCTGGGTCCACACAGGCATTTTGCACAGCTGAATGGTTGCCATGGAGATTAAAGGACATCTCAAACATCCATAAAAGAATCAAGCCAACACTTTTGATGAGTGAACAACATTATAAGATGATGTAAACCTAAAAAAAGTGGGCTTTGCATAACACTGCCCCTTTAACAGACAGATTTTCCCTCCGAGCTCCAAAGCCATCAGTGTCAGAAAAAGAAGGTTCACTATAACTCGCAGCATTACTGACTGCTACATTCAGGGAACGGAGTTCATGTGACGAGCTTATGCAAGAACCAGCTCATCCCAGAGTGAGCTGCAGAATCCTAAACAGGAACGCAGCAGAGAAGCTGACCTCTGACCTCTCTGTGCAGGCGGTGCAGCAGAGAGACGTTTTCCACAGGGAGCCGTAATGTGTCTCATTTGACTGCTTTATGATCTGTGATTATGAGGAAAGAAACAACTAATCACTCAAGAGAGGGTGTGTGTGTGTGTGTGTGTGTACACCAAACCACAACAGGAAAACCAGCACATGGTCAGCAGGATGGTTTAGGAAAGACAACTCCTGAAGGGAATGTGCAGATCTAAGTTGGTCAAATTTAAGGCATTTTAAAACTGTTTTAATGCTACCTTGAATTACAGGCTAAAAAAAGAAAAACATCAGGGATGTTTGGGGAATCATGTAGTTCAAATAGAAAAATGGATGTCTGAATTAAAAATTGTTTCTGAATCAAATCACAACTTTAAAAATCTCACTAACTGCGAATGTGTTGCATTGTTAGTGCATAGAATATAAAAGTGTTTTTGCACAGCATCGACCCTAATACTCTGTTGTATTTGTTTGATTTAAAAAAATTTTATGAAGAAAATAACCTTTTTGCTTAAATGATAGGCCTTAATAACTTGGAGATTTGACAGGTTATTTTTAATTGTAGAATATGAGCTCAGTTCCCCAACACTGACTGTTCCTGATCAGTTCTCTGTTTTATATCGTTTCTGTAGCTCCACACAGCAATGCAGTCACTAGTGCTAAGCTATCTCGATCTGAGCCAAATCATCCTGTCCTGTTATTAACAGGCTGTTCAGTCACATGTAGTTTTTTCCCCACATGTACAGGAGAAGGAGCTGGATGAGGAACATTTTTCCTCCCCCATTTCATTTGCTAAAAGTAGCTTATACACATGAGGAGGGAATTCTCAGGCTTTATTCCCGTATTAACGCATAATCAATGTTTCCAGTAATCCCAACTTGCCCCACCCTGAATCATCTTTTCCTGCTGATCAGACAGAACAGGAGCTGGCCAGTGGTAGCAGGTAGTTACCTTCTTTTCTCATGCCAACACGGAAACATTTCTTCAGACGGCAGTACTGGCACTGGTTTCTGTGGTGCTGGTCGATCTGACACTCCCTGTTGGACCTGAAAATGTAAAAATAAGTCGACATGAAGACATGCACATCTGGATGTATTAACGATGCACAAAGGCATCGACGTTTTACGACTTCCTGCAATGATAATGTTTGCGTTCAGAAACAGCTCCATTTTAACACACCTCAATCAGATAAAGAGTACCGGCGCGCTGGTTGCAGTTTTCCGGCCAATCGCAATCTCTGAAAAGCCTGACCTGTCGATTCAAAGTTGGGTTTGGTATCTGTAGGCAGATATCGATTGTAGTCTAAAGAGTTGATTAATATAGCGACAAAGTTGCTCAGTTGGCAACACTGAGGGTGACTGTTGCTAACCGTGCATGTGCAGATGTAACCTGGTGAACAATCAATGCTCTCTGAGGCCGTGGATGATTTTCAGGCTTTTGTGGCTGCAGATAAGATCAGGTCAGTTTCACATGCAAATACTGGCCCATCACCAAACTCCAAAAAAGGAAGAAAATCAGGGCCAATTTATCAGTTCTACCTTCAGTTGTAGATGACATCATCACCACAGCTGTCATGATCAAAACATTACATTAGCAGAAGGAGGAATAGCATCAAGTAAAATCTGATCATGTCATACATTTTATATTAATGTTTTATCTAATTTCAGGGTTTGTGGTTTTTCTCTGTATAGCAGCCATGCAAGGCACCAGATCAACTCAGCAGATACATTTATGTCTGGGTCCACCCAGACACCCAGGATAAATCTGCTTTCTGTATGTAAAAATCTCTGGCAGAGGCCGAACATGATTATCCAGCAATGCATTCAGAAATCAACCTGAGCCTTATGTACGCCATGCTGTGCATAAAGTACCACTTGATGACACACTCAATACAATAATGTTGTCCATCAGTTTGACTAGCGCTCAGTCTGGTATAAATTATTCAACATGATACAAAAGTTATCTAAAGACCTGCAGAACTATGTTCATCTTCCTCCCCTGTACCTGTGAGGACAAAAAAGAAGCTGAAGTCATCTTGCTCTACTGTAAACCTACTGACATGAATAAAAGCTGTATCTACAGCCTGAATCCAATACTTCCTGTTATAGTTGCATGAATTATTAATGGGTTCTGAAAGTAATTTTTTTTCCACGTTGGTCTTTATTAGTAGATTGTTGAGTCATTCACGCATCGAAATCGTTCCATAATCTTCAAGTTCTCAGAGCTGAAACTCTGAGTTAAAAAAGAAAAAAGAAAAAAAAATCTAACTACCTCGGTCCTCTTTCATACACATTACCTGAGATGGATTCAGCTTTGGGGTGTCGGGTGATGAAGTTAATCATTAGATGTGTCCTTAAGGTCAAGACTGCAATGATAGAAGTTCTGCTCTGAACTGGAACATGGTGAGCATTCGCTGTCAAGTTTATATTTCCAGTTGAAAAATAATGAATAGTTAAAGGGCAGCGTGGTAAAACTCCCTGCGGCTGAAGGTGACCTTTTCTTTCCCTTTCTATGGACGTCAAAAAAACAGCATAGCTAAACGCAAATGTCCTTCTATGTCCCATACATTTCTAAGCAACTCCATATATTCTTTATTCAAAATTACTCATCTACTTTCCAAACAATGAGGATAGATAATTGCCTATCCCTGGCAAAACTGCTTGGAGGATGTTGGGTCAGTTGCTATGGAGACAGTATCCATTGTAACAGCTGGACATTCTGACATTGAGAAACTTGCCTGAAAAATGGAAACACTGTTTTAACTGTGCAACAACTGACACATTATTTTCAAACGGGGCCTCCAAACGTTTTGCATCGAGGGCCAAAATCTGAAACTTGATTTCAAAATGTTTTATTTTCTCAGTTAAAAACACAAAAACCTTATTGTAAATTATCTTTTTCCTGCACAAAAATAAATTAAACATGTAATATGTATCCCTTATGTTTACTATAATTTAACTATTTGGGCTAATTACTAAGGATGCACAGATCCACTTTTTTCACTCCCGATACTGATACAGATATCTGAGGGTTAGTATCGGCTGATATCGATTTGATACAGAAAAACAGCTGAATGACATTTTTTTTAACAGACTGAATTACATGATGTACTGCAGCAGTACATGTTTGACCACTAGCTCAGTCAAACATGTAAAGATAACTTTAATTTGTTCAGTCGGAATAATTAGGAGTAGAACTGTCAATGTAAAACACATGAGAAAGAAACTCAAAACAGCAGGTTGACTATCTTGGTCAAACATGTAAAAAATAAACTGCACCAAACCTTCTTTCAAATGGTTCAGAAAGTACAACTAGGACTTCTAAATATACTATAAAATAAATAATACAGCATGGTGTTGCCCAGAGCACAAAGTATAGAATTATAGACCTGCATCTATGGATCAGGCACTTTGTCACCAAAACTCAACCTACAAGTTTCTTCAGTATCAGGACCAAGACAGATATTAACATTGGATCAATGCATCTCTACTATTTATTTTCTACTTTGTTGGTCTTTATCCACAGTGGATGGGTGTGGTTAAGCCTATTTTTGTTTGTGGCACGACTTAAATAAAAGCAAAAAAATAAAATAAAAAAAAGCCTAATAAAAGAAAAGTTCTTTATGTATAGTTAACATATTTTGTTTAGGAAAATGCAAACTTGTCATAGGAAAATCTAATTTAAAAAAAAAAGACAAAAAAAAAAACATCTACATGCATCATTATCAAATGCTGGGTGTCCAAATTTATACCGTTCTTGAACTGCAAATCATTGTTCTTAAGGAGAGCTTCAAAGTGTTTAAGTAAAGGGAAAAACTTTGTTCTTCATCAATCAGGCTCCAGGTTCCCTCGCGGCTTTCGCCAAACCTTGCTTTTGGTTGTTGCCGTGAGAGACGTGTGTGTCTGTGTGCACTTCCAGCAGTGTTGAGGACTGTGCTCTGCCCTGGTCCTTTACCTTTAAAAGCCTCTCTGGACTGGAGTCAAATTGGCGCTTCAACACCTTACATGTCCCATTCAGAACTTCTCATCAAATTCTGTTTTTATCCAAACATCCATTTTTTTGTGTGTAAATCCATTTACTCCTGCCGATTACCCACAGTTCACTCAAACGCTGACATCTATCAGCACTATGTATTGATCTCTTCGTAGTGTTCATGTTTCTTTCCAAACAGCCAGCTGTACCCGCTCATCAGTCCACAAGTGTTCCCCCTAACTCTAGTCATGTGCAGGTATTTGTTTTAGAGCAATAGTTCACTAGCATTAGCACCAGGCAGATAACAATTTTTAGTTTTCTTTAAGGCAGAGCTGTCCAAACTGTCACGCGGAGGTCAAAAGTACTGTGGACTAAGGTCACAGAAAAAACTAGTCAAGTAAATATGGTAGACCTTTTTTTGTAGGAAAGGGATGTTATTCATTGTAGCAAATTCAGCTTTTCGGTAAAAGTTTTTGGATAGACAAGGTTCTACTCATAAAAGCTTGGTTATTAAAAGATGAATACTTTGTGTTGTACTTAACATTTTCCATTGTAAAAAAAAAAAAAAAATGTCAGAAATAATTTTACCCTGATGACACACAAAAAGTCTTCATGTGCATCAACCATCTGTGCTGGATGGGTCAAATTTGGATCATTCTTTAACTGCAGTTGAGGTCACAAATGGCCCTCAGCCCACATGTTATCTTTGGTCTGACATGTCAGTTCAAACATTTTAAAGGACTTTACATTAACCGATAGGTTTCACTAACACATTTCTGATTGAATTAGAACTTAAAAGGGGATCTGAGGAAAAAGTTGGAAATCCTGATTGGTGACTGACAGAGTGCATTTAAACTCTGTGGAATTTTTTTTAAAAAAAGATTGTCATTTTAATGACAATGGAGTCATTGTTTTAAATCAACATTAAGCGATTAAAATTTCTGTACTTGAGCAGAAGAAAAAGACTAATACCAAAAATGACATGTCTTAAAGTCAGCTTTTCAAAGCTTCTATGTGGGTGTCATAATTTCTTCCACTGCCTCTATATCAGTAACAATACAATTCCCATGATGCCTCATGTCACCTGCATGTGTAGCTGAGGTTACGTCTGACGCTCCTCTTGAAGAAGCTCTTGCAGCCCTCGCAGGTGAATACGCCGTAGTGTTTTCCGCTGGACTTGTCCCCGCACACCACGCAGTCCACCACGCAGGCCTTGTCCTCGTCCCCGGCCTCCATGTCGCTCCCCCCCGCTTGCGGAGACCCGTCCTCCTCCTCCCCCCGCAGGTAGCCCTTGTCCCCCAGCCCGTTGGTGCCCCCGTTGGGATCTCCCCAGCCCCCACTCACCATGGCCATCGCTTGGTTACGGAGTCAGCGCGGAAGAAAATGGGGCCAGGCAGCCGAGGTTTCTGGAAGCGGTCATAAAAACCCAGAGTCCGGACGGTGGCGTGTGTTCTCTCCCTTTCTACCCGGACTGGTTTAACCTATCCAGCTACCCTCAGTCTTCATTTAGTAGCCAATTCAAGTTAAATATGAGCAGAACTGGGGGAGGAGGGGAAGTCTGCAGGCTAAATAAGCAGGGCTGCCAATGTTTTAGTGGTAAAAATGAAGCCGTTTAGTTGTAGAAAAGAGAGTAGCTCAGTCCCCGCCCACTCCACTATGACCTGGAAACAGTGTGGAGTCACTGGGGCAACTTTTAGTTTGGCATTCCTTTGGATTTTAACGCCTCTGTTGTCCTCCTCCGGTTGGTTCGGTGTCTTTGTGTCCTTCCGTCCGACGGGGGACACACTGCAGTCCAACAACCTTTAATGGGAGACACAGAGTTTAAATAACAGTTCACAGAGACAGACAGCTTTCAGAACAGGCTGGGGACACGCGGGAGGTACGGCCGGCAGTCACAGTGTTGTCCTGTGTCTCTCCGTCTCATCAGTAGTAATGGCTGAAAAAGGACCTCAGCGCGGCTCGCCTTAGCACATGCCTGGAGAGCATTTGACCGCCCGTCTTTAAAGCAGCCCACCCCGCACACACAAACATCATTATTATAAATAGAAAATATGCGAGCTTACCTCAGTACAAACGGTTGTCTTTTGGCTTGTCTAGCTGAAGACGAAGAAAGTCGTTTAAAAAAAAAAAAAAATTAGTTAATCGGGTTAGACCCTCCTTCCGACCAGTGAGACCGAGAGCTCGGCTCTAATGTTCCGCAGCCATCCACTCTGAAGCACAAGCGGCATCGTGAGGACGTTAAACCACACGCAAAACGCCACTTTTCGTCTGATCGCGGGCTCCTGTCGTCTTCTTCTTCTCCCTTCTTGTTGAGGCGACGCCGGCTTGTGGATGCTGCTTGCTGCGGCGGATGAAGGCGACGCGGACCGCCCGCGGCTCGTACTCGCATCCAAAACACTCAAATCAGATCATGCACACAAGGAAGTGCAGCCTTTCCACTGGTATTGGCTGCTGTCTGAGTCGGCTCGGCTCTGACAGGATCCTCGGGCCACTTCCTCCCTCACACAGAAAAAAATAAAACCAAAACAAACGAGAAAAAAAAAAAAATCAGGTTGAAGGAGAGCTTCTTGCTCAGTTCTAATTCCAGTGGATTCTCTCCAGGCTTCTTCCTCAGTCCTTTGTCAGTGCTTGGCCACCAAGAACTAATGACTTGCGGCCTGGCCTTGAATGCTGTTTTACCTCTGTGTGTATCTGTGTGTGAAGCCTCCCCCCCCCTGGCTCAGGGGGAGGAGATGTGTGTTAAGAAATGGGTGCTCCTCTTCCCTCCCTTCCTCCCCTGTCTCTTTCTGGTTCCCAAATCAGATTATAATTTGAAATGCTGAAGAATCAAAACACTATTTGCATTTCACTGCATTTTACCTCACTGCTTCCCCCCTTCCAACCTATTTGTGTTTTAGAGAGATACAACAAATAGAAGCACAGGGAGGGTTGCAGGAGTGTATGCAGAGGGGGAGGGGGTAGTCTGCGTGTGTGCGTGCGTGCGTGGTGTGTGTGTGTGTGTGTGCTCCCAGGGATTTGACACTGCTATTCAAGCCCTGTGGTTACCATGGTGCTGGCTGCCTTATATGGCCATCAGAGTCAAAGAGCAAAAGAGAGTGGGCTGTGTGGGTCAGCATGCATGCACAAACACACACACACAGAGAGACAGAAGAAGAATATGGAGGGTATCTCTCCTCAGAGATGCAGAAAGCCTGACCCCAAAGGCCTCACAAACTGCCCCGGCAACATCAGATTACTGCAAAACCCTACAACGGGAACACACAACCTCCTGGCTGGTGTTTGTGTTCTGTTGGACGTGAATGCTTCGCTCTAATCACAAATCACATAGAACTTTGCTT
This sequence comes from Poeciliopsis retropinna, assembly GCA_010277075.1. NCBI lineage: Eukaryota > Metazoa > Chordata > Actinopteri > Cyprinodontiformes > Poeciliidae > Poeciliopsis > Poeciliopsis retropinna. Next base: position 10,097,620 of record VMRM01000021.1, read on the forward strand.
CCCAACCCCCCCACCCCCGCCAAGCAGAGTGGCTCATCTTCTGCCTGCAGACCGCTTCCCTTCTGCTGTGAGAGAAACTAAAGGTTATCGCGCCGTGGCCGGCTGCGCATCTCTCAAAAGGCCCCTCTGTCTCAGCACTTTGTAAAGCGCGTGGTGATTTGTGTTTGAGGTTAACCCGAGAGGTCAAGCTGACTTTCACACACTCTTCGCCACGCTAAAAACCCAGGGTCAAATGCAGATAAAGGGGAGGGGAAGACGCACTGCAGCCCGGGATAAGAGCTTTAAGAGATAAGAGATGAATCTACTTGTAAATGTGCAGCTTACGAGGCTGGAGGAGGAGGAGGACTCATGATGGAGTCAGTACCATGAGCCTTATGCATCTGGTCGTTTCAGCTGGTGGTCAGTCGGGGATTTATTTTTTTTAAAGGCAGCCCCAACTATCGCCACTTTTATGGCATTCCTAAATCCAAATCCAGCTTCATCCCCTGCAGAGCTCATGGCGAAGAGAAGCTTTGTCCAATCTATTGGGCTGCTAATGGGTCATCAGGGGGTTGTCTGTGTGTGTGTTAATTGGAGAAAGTCAGTTTAATTAGGCCTCGGTGCCTAATTAAACTGACTTTTGTCACTTCTTGTGTTGAAAACGATTAGGGTTGTCAAATAGACAGTAGTGGCGAAAGACAAACTGTTTGTGTGTGTAAAAAGAACAAATATTTAGCGAGGCTGTAAGTTAGGCTGTAAGTCTGAAAAAGAAAAACATGTTATCTGATGACTTGTGTATTTTCTAGTAGTCACAAATAACCGTCTACTGTAATCGTGACACTGGCTTTAAAACATGTTGTAGATGACAGAAAATGTTAAAAAAGACTCAACAGTTATGGAGTTATTAGAAGGGTTGCCAGAAGAAAGTCTGTTTTCTCCACAAGGATGATAGCAGCATAGCATCCCATATAAATATATGTATTTTAAAATATATGTATTTTTTAAAAATATATGTATTTTAATGTATGTATTTTAAAATATATGTATTTTAACGTATGTATTTTAAAATATATGTATTTTAATGTATACACAAAAATCTCATTTACAAGAGAGACCAACTATATACATCAGCAACAAAAAACATAAGTACTTTACACTTCTAAAAATCCATATATACAGATGTTGTCAACAGAAGTGTTTTCACTGATAACAAATACAAGTTCCTAATATTTATCAAATCCCTTTAGTAGAGTGCCAAACCTTTGCATTTTTAAACTTTCTCTGATTTTATTTTTTTTCTATACTCAGTTCATCAGGTACAACAAAGCACTGCTTGTCAGCTTAGTGTTGATCATTTTTGTACAGACAGTGCAGCTCCTAGGATCATTGGGACACTCAAACCTCTCCACCACGATGAGGTGGCAGCCTGAGGAGGAGCTTCTCCTTGATTCACTCATCATGTTTTGTTTCTGGGAAAGTGCTGGTGTGAAACCAATAAATAAAGCTACCAACACAGAAGGAGCATCAGGGTTATTTTTATTTTAAAATTCGGACAAGTACCACAATCCCTGGCAACATGGCGCATGTAAAATTTCAGAAAATACACTCTTGAAGTTTCACAAATCCCACACAGGTTGAGCTTGAGAGTCACCCTGTGTCAACCAGGTGTTTCCTCTCTGTTGGAAAACAGAAACAAAGCAAAAGCTGGAATGATACACTACATGAAGATCATATAAACTCAGCATTCGCTTAAATGTTTAATGTAGTTTTATGGCTAAAGTAAATTAAAGATGCTGAGGGTAGTGAAAAATTAGGTGGAATCGCCTTTTAGCCATTTTCCGAATCGGAAGCCGCAATTGGAAAACAACTTCAGCTTTATCCAAGCAGCAGGGGCTAACATGCAGTTCTCTTAATGTGTGACAAATCTATGGTTGGCATAAAATTAAATAATCCCAAATATATCATTTAATAAAGGTCTCTCTTACAGTTTTACAGTTTTTCTCAGTTTGGGTGCATTCCTCAAAACAGAATTAAAATTCTTAAAACTTGTTCAGTCTTCAAATTATTGTGTCACTTCTGCACATCATAAAAGGAGTTTCTCAATCCTTTGAGCAAGTTGCAAATGCTTTTGCAGATTATGCAACTGATTATGTGCACTTCTCTAATGTTCCCCCCATTTCAATTTGCTTTAATCACATTGATCAAAATGTGCTAAACGTGTCTCTGTTGAATTATCTCAACTTCCGAAACAGCATAAGTTCATCGTGTAAGTCTTAACATGCATAAGTCTTGAAGTTTTCATAATGTCAATCATATTTTAATTTATTTATATTACTTTTTTTTTTTTTCTAAATTTGTCCTGAATTAGTAAATTGCTCCCAAGTGAGTCCTGAGTTTCTCTAACACACATATGTCAAAGTCAACACACCATATAAGGGCTGTTCTTATTTGAAATGATCAACCTTTTGTTTTTGAATTTTTGGAGTTTTTTTCTGTTTGGCTTTCTGCATTGAGTTTTGGTTGCCAGAATTTTATTTATTTTTTTGCCGTATTTTCAAAATACAGTAAAATACTGGCAGTTTCGGTTGCCAGAACCTTACCGTATAAACACAGTAAAGTTCTGGCTGCCGGTATTTTACAGTAAATTAGAGCCGTTTTTTGACAGTGTAATGTTAGGCTGTTTTGTTTTCTAGTTTATAATAAGATTGCAAAGAATTTAGATGACAGTATAGTTTTTTCAGTCAGCTGTACTGATGATGAACATCCCATCTCAATCCAATGGAAGTCAAAATACCAAATACCTTGACCTAATCTGTGCCTTTTTCTTCACAGTATCAGTACAGTATTAACACACATGTTATATTTCTTTTATTTCAGATCTGTATAGAGGTTGGAGACTTGAGTGTGCTCACCAGTCAGTGGGACTGGCTGTGTGTGGTCAGTATGAACTCAGACCAGTAAACCCCAGTTGTGCCAAGAAGAGAGATCAGACAAACAGAACCACTCCATAAAATAGAATATTATTGAAAAGTCAATTTATTTCAGGAACTTTATAATTAAGTGAAACACATCGAGTAGATTAATTACACACAGATGGGTGTTTGAAAGTATTTATTTCTGTTAGATATGATGATTTTTCCACTTACAGTCATTGAAAACATGAAATTTAAAATTAGAACATTACATCAGACCAGTAAAAGATATATATGTGTGAAGTCAGAAAAGTAGGCTTAATGAAGAGTTTGTTTAAGACCTTTTAAAAGGTTATTTTATATAGTATTTTTAATTTGATATAAAATTCATACTGTATATTCTAATATGTTGAATATGTCTGTAGATGGTTATGGTAGAGGTGCAAGTTGCTAAAGAATTGAGCGTTCATGTGTCTGAGCAGGCATGCTTTAAGGCACGATAAAGTGTCTGTGTGTAGCCAAATCTTGTTTTTAAAATTCAACATCATTTGAGATATTTCTTGAGTCATCAGAAATATGTGTGTTCATCTGACTCATCAGTTCATCTGAACTGATGACTCATGTAAATCAGGTAAAACTAATTAAGTTAAAAAAAAAGAATAAAAAAAAAAAAAAAAAAAAAGAAAAAAGCCCTGTCAAGCTGCAGCATGTAACAGCATCTACAGAAATGTTGGCCAAAATGAACAGTCACACACCAGCAAGACATTAAGCAGTGGTGCCCCATGTGTGCATGCCATCAGTTATTTAACATGTTTTACACTCACTGCTGCTGCTGGGAAACTATATATAGAAATAGATGCAACAAAGAAAATGTGTAATAAATAATAAATGAAGAAAAGGAATAAAGCAAGCTATTGGGCATAGATATGGAATTACGTTGGGCTTTTAGATGTGGATGAAAAGAAAATCACTGCTGCAAAGAACAAAAAAAATAAAAAACTGTTTCATTCACACTTCCCTCTTGGCTTTAGAAACAGTTGATGTGATGTGCCCAGTAAATGTCCACTAGAGTTGGACATTTACTGGGCATTTAGAACTAAAGGCCAAGTTCGGCTTTGCAGCTAAAACTAGTTCCAGAGAACATTTGGTCTCTTTAGAAAAATCTCCTGCTGATAAACTGACGTAATTAATGTTCCATTTCAGAGCTTTGGTGTTTCAGCCTTTTAATCTGCTGCCTGTCTATGAACTGGAAGCTGCCGTCAGATCTTTCTTTTTTTTTCTTTTTTTTTTTTCTTTTTCCATGTTTTCATGTGTGGGCGTAATGCTGGATACTGAGGCTGCTCCAAGGACGTTTCTTCATTCCTTCCTTCTTTTCTGGGAGCAACATAATTTCCAGCTGTTGGTTCAAAGGTCACGGCTTCAGAAGCATGTGACGTGATAGAAAATTGTCTGATCTTTTCCTGGATGTAAATAATTAAAGGTCATTGTAAATTTACATGATCCTGTGTCCCAATTCAGCATCTCAAGAGTGTCACTCTGTCCACCACGGCCCACTGTACAGGCAGTCAGTCTGCAGGGTGGAGGGAACATTAGCCTGATTTAAGCACTCAAAAACCAGTTTTGCAGAGTATCTATATGTTTCCTTGATTTTAACATTGTTTACCTGTATTTCTCCAGCTCAGAAACATTTTTGGTGGTTTGGACATGATCTTACACAGGAGAACCTTCGAATTCTCATAACTCCTCGTCCGTGTGGCCTGTCGTTTTCTCTCCTTCTTCAGGAGCCTGGTTTGGTAAGCAATCTCTGCATTCTTCTTTGTGAGGCTTTCATTCACCTGTGCCCTCAAGTTTTTTGTTTTAGGTTGTTTTTTTTTGTTTGTTTTTTTTCGGTTTTGTGTTTTGTACTCACAAATCAAACAATAATGTTTGGTCTTTTGTTCTGTTTGTCTGAGTTTGTATTTTGCTTTTTCCAGCAATGTGTTACAAGCAGCAATATTTTTTACTGTCCAGCAAAATGCCTTTACTGCTGAAGAACTACATTGCTCCTCAAGAGAAAGTAGTTCCTCTGGTGGTGTGTCTTCCCCTTTCTACTCTTATGTAGTGTGTGTGTGTGTGTGTGTGTGTGTGTGCGTGGGTGGGGGTGTGTGTGTGTGGGTGTGTGTGGTGTGTGTATTTCTGAGCTGTTTTTCAGCTCTTCTATCTTCTCCTTTTCTTTGATAATCACTTTCAGTTGTTGAATTTCTCCAATAAAATGCGTCAGACTTGTTTGTTGCTTCACCACCTTGCTCAGTTATTCTGACAAGGAATTCGACGTTAGCTTGAGTTCATACCTTTTGTCCAACTTGGTGCCTTCTTTGCTTGTTGCTTGCTACTGAGAATCCTGGTAGTTCACCAGCCCTTTGCTGTTGTTCCTTTTTTACATGAAGGTAAAAAGGGATTAAATGTAGAAAAATAGCAGAAATGACTAAAACCTTGTCAGCATTTGCTTGGCTGTTTAGTCACAGTTTATATATTCAGTAGATTTTCCCTAAATTGTGGGTCAGATCTGAGCAGCCCCTCTTAGCCAGTGGCTGCCTTAGCTCCCCTGTTATTAGAAAATGTTATTATATTTACTTTGTAAGTCTTGAAACACATTTCAAAGGAATTTGATGGCGCACTTTAAACGAAATTTCATCTTATGCAGTGAACTAGCCTCTTTTTCTGCCAATTAAATTTATAGTAGTGTCAAATGTTCAGCAGCTTTAGGTTGCCAGGTTTTAAGCTTGCAGGACGGGTCATTAGACCTCACCTGCTGGTGGGTCTAGGAAAGAATTAAGTTAACTTTTCAGCCGTTGACGTTAACCCTTTCCGTGTACAATGTTCTGCCAGCCTCAGAGCCAGGTCTCCCCCAGCTCCCAGTGAAACCTGAGCTCAGCTGCATCAGCATGCTGGAGGGGTCGGGTGGGGGGGAGACTTCTTCACTCACAGTGGTCAAGGAGAGCCTGTGGAGTCCTCTCACAGGCGTGGCATTGTCGTCACGCTCTGATGGATGTCAGATGTTTAGACTTGCAGTGACAGCTTCACCCTGAGACCAGGGTGACCTTTGACCCCAGAGGAATGGACAAGCCTGGTAACAAAAACAGAGGCCTTTTGTGCAGGTCAGAGGGAAACATCTGCTGCGCTCAAGACACAGAGACCCGAGAGGGACTGACCCTCCAGGTTTCTCTTCAGCGTTCGGTGGGAACACTCGGAAAGCCACTGTACCTGACGATGTACGGAGTAAAAATCCCTTTTCCCAAACACTGCAGCAGCCCAGCTGTTTCTGGGCTCAGCAGGAACATGGATTTAGATGAAAATATACATAAACACAATGTGAAGGAGAAGAAATGACGCTGAAATACAGCCACTGTATTTACAAAAAAAAAGGAGTACATTTAGCAAATGTCCACGTTTTTTTTTTCTCTAAAAGGCATCTGAGGTTAATCTAAAAATGTACAAGTTTTTTTTCTAGTAAATTTTGTTTTCTAATTACAATGGCCCTAATAGGCTGTGGTGGGATGAGTGGTGTGACATGCAGGTTATCTTATCAAACAACCAAATGGAAAATCTGCAAATAAATACATAGTCCAAGCAAACTGAGCATCACTGGCCTCAGCAATCTGTCACAAAGCATGGAGGAAATTTCACTTTGTGTTCTGAGTTGTGATTTTGCTGATGGACAAGTGGATGTTTATTCGCAGAGGGATAAAATAAGTGTTGAACATGTCGAAGTTTTTCTCTGTAAATATTTTTTTACTGTGGCTTTTGTCTTGAAATTCACACCTGATGTCGGTGAAGAGTCTGAGCATCGATACACAAAGAAATCAATGCAAATGACTAAATTAATGAATTATGTGAGATGCTTACACAGGGAATAATACTGAACAATATCCAATTAATCGGGTTTCATACGTAGTAGAAAAAGCCATGTTCGGACCGTTTCCTGTGTGTAGAAACTCATCTTTCCAGTATTTCAGGATTAAATTTCCATCATGCTCCACTGAAACATTTTACATTTTAGAGCTTATTTTTGTTACCTTAGCTAAGTTTGGCAAGACTTTGCTAAAGTTATGGTTGGTTTTAGAAATCACAGGCTTTTTATGTGTTACTTTGCTGATGACAAACTACAGTAAACCGTAAAATTCGAACTAGAGCAGCTGATATTGTTTGAAGCGGATATGGAGCCAGAATGCTGTCTGAGGTATTTTCTTGTCTTTTATTTTAGGGTGTCATTTGTAAAGTTACACAGTCAAAAATTAACAGCAATAATTTGTGGGGTTTTTTTTGTTTTTGTTTGTTTTTGTTTAGTCCATCATAAGAGAAGAAAAACAGGAGTTCCATTCATTTCTAAATGCACCATTTTCAAACAAAAGAGTGAATTACCACGCTAAATATTTAGGTACAATCTGAATATTTACTTAACAAACAAAATGCTTAACTTACTAATTAAATATTTAGTTTGGAACTGTGACATTTATAAATCAAACAACGGATAACATGGTGAAAAAAATATGGCTTTGGAAAATACTCGCCCAACTTTTTTCTCTTATGAATAACCCAAATTATTGTTGCTGCTATTTCACCGTGTAACTTTACAAACAGCTCTCTATAATTTTATGCTTCCCCTCCCCCCCAGCTTCTTTTGTTAACATTACAGTTTTTATTTGTTTGTATAGATTGCCTGTACCATTTCAACTGTCCCATTAAAATAAATATATATACTGAGAAAAACCATGAAATGTTCAAAGCTTATTTTCCCCCGGAGAAACTGAAAGAGAGACAACAGAAAGCAGACTTTTTCTACATAGAGCATGAAGTGTCCACATCATTTGGCACCAGATTGTTTATTTGTCCTTGTTCCATCTGGCTGAGGACTTCAGCCTGTCTCCTGCCTGTGTGTCCCTCAGTACAGAGTCGGCTTTCTTCATGCCCGGACGCCCAGGTGTGATTTGGGAAACCAGATACTGTGAAGCAAAGCAACAATAAGTCAAACATCACTGGAGGGAAGCCATGTGGGCTTATCCCATTAATATTATTGGTAAATTAGTTTAATTATATATGTTAAAACTATTTGAGGATTGAGAAATTATATCATATAATGGCCAAAACTTTCAATTCTGAATATTTCAATAGATTCATTTTGACAAGGAAAAGCAACATGTTTCACCAAGAAGCTGCTCTTTCACATGCTAAGAAAATAAAATCTGAAGCTGCTGAAGCAAAACTATCGCTGGACACTAAACATGCAGGGGAAACATTGGCTACAGGAATCATAAATGAAAACATGAACAATGCTCCGGCTTTATTTGCAATAGCAGACAGGCTCGCAAACCCTCCTGTGAACCTGAACTCCACTCTAACACGGCCTGCGGGGATTTTACCAGCTTCAATGAAGAGAAAATAAAAAATAGAGGTAAAAAATAATAGAGGGCTAATCTGCACATCTATACCTAATCCATTATCGATGCTGTGCCCAAACATAACAAATGCAGAAAAGACATTTTGCTCAGAAGAAATTGTAAATCAATTAAGCTGAAGTTCTTGCTGTCATACCCACAACTTTCCTTCAGAAAGTCCTGCCTGTCATTGATCTGATATGATGGTGTATCCCTCTCATCTTATCGCTGGTTTTGAACTAGAATAAATGAAACGTTGACCAGCTTATTGGTGATGATTTTAATGACGGCACTAAACAAAATGTGATATTTCTTACTGGTTTCTCAACTGATGATATTTTTTGACTTTGTATTTTGGTGTTTTTATGATGCTGAAATGTGACTTACAAATAAACACGATTGATTTATTGATTGATTGAAGCAAGTGCATCAGTGAAGATGTTTCTTGCTTTTAAAAGGAGAGCCTGGGGTTGTGGGATGTGCACATACACAGCTGAAGCTGCCAGTTGAAGCTGCAGTTGCCATAGCAACCACCGGAGACTCCAGGAAGCGTGGTTCCCAGTCCTCACATTACCAAACTAATGATCATGAATCCTCGTAGTCGCTGTTAAGGTACATCGTGAATTCATAGATGAATGTTATAAACGGACTCATTTTAGGAGAGACAAAAAAAAACAACAAGAAAAGAAATCCAGGGGCATTCCAGAGTTTAAAAGGATTTAATGTCAGTGGCAAAAACAAAGAAAGTCAAGCTTTTGCTACTCATAATTCAAAGACACAGAGCAGTTGAAACCTCTAAATTTGAAATGAATTCAGGAGATGAACAAATTCAACTGCAGGACTTCTGATGGCATATGGGGTTATTTATTTAATTGAAATGGCTTATTGTAGCCCATCAATGCTACGTTGCTTTGCAAATTAAAATAGAAAATTAAGAATGCTGTTCTTTACCTTGTCACTTGCTCTAAGATAGGTTGTTGTGAGACTGCTGCAGCCCTGAAACCCAGAAGCTGATCAACAAATGAACAAAAGCTGAAGACAAAGCATCAGAACATCATGTATCTGGATTCACCTCAATCTAGAAGGCTACATAAATCATTTAATGTTTAAAAAAAAAAAAAAAAAAAAAAAAAAAAAAAAAATTCATGCATTTCTTGATTTAGTTCTGCTCAAGTCATCCATGATAAATGTGCAGCCAGCTTCAACAGCTCTACTTTAATAATTCACAGTTGCAGACTGTTTGTGGGATTTGGTCATCAAATATTGACGGCAAGAGAAACAGATTCAATTAAACGACAAAAATGATTCAAAAGTAAAAATTCTGCATACAGCTGTTTATCTTGTCAGCCATGTGCTGGAACGTTCTCACCGGCTCAGTCATTCACTAAGACTGTGTTGTCACTTGTGGTTGTAGGAGTTTTCATTTCCACCAGGGGGCACTGTGCTCCATGTCAAAACTTGTCTGATTTTTTTGGCCAATCTTGGGATCTCCTTCCGCTCAGCACACATCCTCACTAAACCCAAATGAAACGCCAGGCTGCTCTAAACTTTTCTACAGTTTTACTCTAGGAACAAAAAAAATTACTAAGAAGTCCAAATAACACAGAACATTCAACAAGAAATGTTGTCATAGAAAACCCATAGATATTTCTCAACGATTCAAGACAAGAAAATATGCTAATCCATAGCAATCTGTAGTCACTGATTTTTATGACCCAATATTAGTTATGTTTATTCCTCCCCACAGACTGTATACTAATAAAAACCTTTGGAAGACGTGAGAAGTGAGAGAAGTAGTCCAGATCTACTTACTGATATACCTCTGGCTCGTCCATCCATTCATCGGGTGAGAGACAGGGTCACCAAGGACAGGTCGCCAGGGCAACACAAAGACTTGATCAGTGCAGAGTTTGCTGAGCAGTGCAAACTCTGCACTGGTTGAAAGATGATTCTTACTGGACTTACTGGACACACATACTCATCCAGGAACCTTTACACCACTGAACCTCCATGAACTTCTTTTTGAATGATGATGGCTGCAGGCCTTCTTTTATTTTTTACCCTTAACCATTGCTGACAGAAAACGGCAATGAAACCAAGTCTGTCCAATCAGTGGACCCTTTAATATGTACAGTACAGTTCAGCTTCTGCCTTTTGTTCTTTTAAGTTTAGAGTGAGGATCGGAACGGGAAAGAAAAGGAAGTTCAGTGACTTTGAAGTTGGCCTGGTTGTTAACCAGTCTGCTACTGAGCACAGCTTCATCTCTCATCATCACCATTCTGATGTGAAGTTTGCTGACTTTCTCTCAGATTGTAAATAGAGTCAAAATGTATCTTTGGAAACTTTTAAAAGCTCATAGTGCTCACAGCTCTTAACTCTGACCTTTCAGGCATTTGGCTTTGTGTTGCCATTAAAAGTTATGACTGTGACTGAATGTCTGACAACTACAAAAAGATCAAACTCTTTGAAAAACTGTGCATTTACTGGATCTTGTACTTCTCAATGATGGCTACGGTTACTAGCTTGTTTTCTCTCTTTGCGCAGGTGAGGAAACAGACTTCTAGAGCGTTATCTTGTATATCCCTAGCTTTACCTACTTCTTTTCACCTCCGTGTCCATTACATTTGAAAGGAGAAGGAGAAGACATGTAAAAAATAAAATAAAATAGAAATTTCAAACCGAGCGAAGCTCTTCAAGTCTTCATGTTTTCTGGCTCTGTGGCGCGTCACGCAGCAGACACACAGAGCAATCTGGTGCCTGGGAATCTAGTCACCAACAAACACAGAAACAGTCGAGTTCTTATTAATAGGCTCGTCTGGCTCCATGACAAAATAAACTAAGCATCACAGCGATGGCGGGGACATGTACTTCAGGGTTGGTAAACAGCCTTACGTTGACAGGAAACCCTCCAGGTAAACACACTTCACTTTTCTTTGTGCTCTCATGTCCTCCACTGACAACACAATAGAGCTCGGGTTCCTAATCACCTCCATGCTGTGATTTCCAAACTGTAAACTGTACATTGTGTAAAAAAAAGCAGGAGCTGAGTGGGAGCAGATGCTCCACACCTCACCGTGTGGGAGTGTTGCAGATTTGGTTTGTTGATGTTGTCTCAAGTGTTTCTATTCCCACAAACGGCTGGATCAAAGTTCAGCTCTTGTTTCCATCAGAGGGATCTTCGTCAGAGATCGTTAAAGGAGCGATAAAAATCTGACCGCTCAGAAGACGCTTCATAGGAAACATGACTGACATTCCTTTGTTTTCACCCTTTGTCCTGCCTAGTTCCTCAGGAAATATTATTTTTTTACTTGGCCTTCCAAGTAAAAACCCTTTTATTGCACTTGTTTGATTTTACTGTAAGTCTTTGTGTAAAAATATTTTTGTATTCATGTTTTTTTGTTTGTTTTTTTAACGAGACTTTATGGACTCATACTATTCTTAAATTTGTCCTTCCTTTTCCAGAAACCTTCAGTAAAAACTGCTTCCATTCTCCCAAAGTCGCTGCTGGTGGTGATTTATTCTGACCTCCTCACGTTACGATAACGTGTCGTTCGGTTTGTCTAAGTGGAATTGTTCTGTTAGCATAACAGACCATCCATCCACTATTTTACTATGATCCATACTGGGCAGCAGGTTGGTGCCTGCACTTCAGGTCAGTTGGGGAAGTTTGGGGTGCTGCTGATACGTTTACAGCCCTAAAATCTGACACTTGAAAGTAATTTCAGTGATAAATCATGGTTCCATACATCTTTGGACTGCAGGAGGAGGCTGCAGAACCTCCAGAGACTCCTTGACAAAATTGTCCAGCACCAGGCATTTGGCAACTGGAGATCTGAGGTTTGAATCCCAGCCTGGGTTTTTTTTCTGCATGGAGTTTGTAGTTTCATACATAAATGAATGAATAAGTGAATAAATGAATGTTTGATACCAATATAAGTTACACTGTCTGCACATAAAAATATTAGTGCAGTATGCAAAGAAATGGCTTTGCCTTCCTCCATCCATTTTCTTTCACCTTTGTCCCTCATGGGGTCAGGAGTTGCTGGTGTCTATCTCCAGCTGCGTTCCGGGCGAGAGGCGGGGTTCACCCTGGACAGGTCGTCAGTCTGTCGCAGGGCAACACAGAGACAAACAACCATACACACACACCTAGGGAGAATTTAGAGAGATCAATTAACCTGACAGTCATGTTTTTGAGCTGTGGGAGGAAGCCGGAGTACGCCATGTTGTTACAGGCCTCTGCTTTTTCTAGATGAAAACAACATCAGCATCATTATACAGAGGACCTTTCTTCCTGTCCCCAACATACATTACATACATTATATAAAGATATATCAAAAATATCACGTTTCTTCAGCTTATTTATTCCCCTCTCTCATTGGCCAAATGTTTTTGTTTTTTTTTGTTTTTTTTAACCTTAGGCAGCTTTGGCACCAGCGGTTCCTCCATGATTAGTTTCTTCCGCTCCAGATCATATCTGCCATGTGAAGAACGCATGGCAGGAAAGGTGGCGACCGCTACAGTGAAACAATTGCTCTGCACTCTGGATGGCGGCGGTGCATGTTTGCCACAGAGGAAAGTGGATTGACGTCAAAATGTTGACAAGACACTCAGATCATCAAAGACGTTCCGGGGGGAGAATTCCTGTAGAACAACACACGGCTTTGCCCTTTTCTCGTGCTGCGCGCCGGAAAATGCTCTTCATGATCCCATAAATATGTTTTTGACAGCTTTATGGAGAGACTCCACATATCCAGCGTGGTGCAACTGTGGAACACTCGCAATTGAAACCAGACATTTACACATACATCCCCCACCCCTTTTCTTCTTTTTTTTTCTGTCTTGAAGTTAAGTAAGACCAAACTTGTCTTGTTTCAGGTCAGTTAGAATTACCATTTGCCAATCGCCACAAAAATGAGAGAAAGAATATGAGATTTATTTGTTAATGTGTTCAAAATTGACCTTACTATCCCTTAAAAATGTAGGGGACATTTTGGTACCACTTTGTGACTGTTGTTATGAAGTTTCCTTTGATAAATAATGACACTTTAACTGCAACGTTACTTTAAAACTTGCTTTAAAAGTCAAACAAAAGTGCCATCTTCTGATTTACTAAATAATTTAGCTACATTTGCAAACGCTGCATAATGCTGAATTTGAGAAAATTCATATGAATCTTGTGAGATTGCAGTTATTTTGGGATGGTAGAAATAATGTTTCTCCACTCCAAACATCTGCAAAAAAAACCACTTCTCCATATTTAATCACCATGGCGATGCAGTAAGCTACAGCAGGTAAGCTGTGCCTGACCTTTACACTTAAACTCACTTAAAAAAAAACCCAGACGTGTCATTTTACACTGAGAAAACATAAAGTCTTACTTACCAGTATCGTTGGTTTAGCTTCTAGTATAAATATCTAAATACAAAGCTCACTTAGAAGTAACATTTCAGGAAGAAATATGAGTTTGTTTTGATTCAATAATTATTTAATATTGATGAAAAAGCACTGGTTCCACTGGCAGATTATTTCATTTGTAACAAGTACCTTTTTTTCTTAAATATTATGAAATTATTGACTTAAAACAATCTTCTGTATCTTAGCTGAAAAGTTACTTGTAAGTTAGTTTTATCTTATTTGAAGAGCAGTAAGATGTTAGCACTAGAAGAATTTTGTGTTTCTGCAGTGTACCGTTATGTTCATATTTTATATACATTGGTTTTTTTTCACATTACCTTTAAAACAACAAAGAGCAGTGTTCATTTGTCACACAGCATTACTTTAATATGGAATCATGTGTGTGACTGCGTGAATATTTGTGTGTATAAAGCAGCCAATAGGAGGAGGAAGGCTGTGCAGCCATCCCCTGAAGGGAGATGGCTGCACAGAGGGGTTTATAAACTCCTGCGCAGGTTTGAATCGGATCCACAACTGATCCTTGTCTTTCCAGAGGTCCAGTGAGGAAACAGCTGACCTGCGTGTGCCAGGAAACTGGCTTGTTGTGAAATGTGTCTGCTGTGTTAAACCTGCACGTTGCTGGAGGTTAAATTCCTACTTAGAGAAAGACTTTAACAGAACCTGACTGACAGCTCATTGTAACCTCAACTCTTGGACAGCCTGGTCGCTTATCAACAGTGATGTACAGCAGCGGCTATTCCCAGGTCAACAAGTTCAGTCCAGAGGCTCAGAAGAAGATGCAGTACCGCTCCAAGGGCAAGAGCTGTGGCTACTACATGCGCATCATCTTCTTCTTCTCGTCGCTCATCCAGTCTCTCATCATCGTCAGCCTTGTGCTGTTTCTGATCTACGGGAACGTGCAGGTCTCTGCCTCTTCAAACCCCGACCAGGACCTGGAGAAGAGGTTCAGCCAAATCTCCATTGAAAACGTCGCCCTGCAGAACCAGAGGAAGAACCTCACCAACCTCCTGAACGCCACCCTCACTGAGAAGGCGAAGAACGACTACGACCTGGCTCAACTGAAGATCTTAGTCAACAGGTCCATCGAGATTTTCAAGTTCCAGAGCATGGAGCTGGTAAGAAAGATAGAGAACACATTATTAACTCAAACATTTTGGTGTAAAAATGCCTTAAAAAATCTATTTATTAATAATAATAATAAGAAGAAGAAGAAGAAGAACTATCTAAGAACACTGAGTCTATGTAGTGTTTCTACAAAAACCTGAACATACAGCAGAATGATATGCATTCTGGGTAATATTCAAAGTAAGGCATTCTGCACAAACAGTTTGCAGCAGTATTTCTCAAAAGCTTGTGGAGGAAAATTGCTGAGGAATCGACATTTTCATCTTATTAAAGTGTCTTACGATAAATATCCAATACTACTCATGCCTTTTATAATTCAGCAGTGTTCTGAGGGCTTTGGGAGATTTTGGCAAAAATAAAATTTTTCTTTCCTGCATCAGGGTCTTTGACTAATCTATAGTATTTTATAAAATCAAAACATCCATTTTTTGGACTTTAGATTTGTTTTACTGTCTGTGTTTCATCTTTGGTTTTATTTCTACCAGGGCTCTCTTGCAAGATTTCTGATCTCAGTGGGACTTGGTTAAACAGTAATAATAATCATATTTCATGTATACTTTTAATGCATTTGGCACACATAGGAATTTTGGGCTGAGGTAGGAAGGCGGTGGAGTTTGTCAGTCTGACTACTGTAGTTTATTGGTTGATGTATTTAATTCCTGTCAGTTCCACTGAAAGCTATTTCTCCAGCGTGTTTCAATATACACACTGAGGAAACAGAAAGAACGAGGCGTATCCACACATCTACACGAGAACAACAACATAAAAGTGGAAATGCGTTTATTTTCCATGTTTCTGCAGGTGTTTATGTGTGTTACTCAGTATTGTGGTTAGGAGAACTGAACTTTTCATCCAGCTGAATATTTTTTGTTGTGTTGTTTGTAGAAGAAAATATTTTTTAAAAAATGTAATTCCCAAGATTAGATCCAATGTGCAAAAAAAAAAAAAACAATGATGTGAATGCCTTTATTTATAGCCAGTTCTTTGAAATGGCTATAAATATGTCCCAATTTTCTTGACTCAAATCGACCATCTTGAGCTTGACGATTTCCTTCCTGCTGATTTTTACAAATCAGTGGCTTCTTTCAATCTAAAGTTTAAAAAAAGCTATTCATTTTTAAGAGTTTATGGTATAAATGGCTTTTATAACTTTTGTTCCTCTCTTTTTTCAAACAATGTTCGTCTTTAATTTTATGCAAAATTAATTCCTATTATTGTATTAAGTTTAAATTAACTTTAAATGCATTGCAATGTATTGTACATGTGTTACATGTATGTATAGACTATAAATACATGTAGTATTTGTAGTGTTGAACAGTTGGTCACACTTTATTTGAAAGGGTGTGCATAAGACACAACTGACATGAAAATGAAGAAGTCTTTATGAATGTTTATGACTGTTATCATGAAGGTCATTCGGTAAACAATGACACTTTTAATGCAAAGTTGCTTTAAAAGTTGCATTAAAAGTCAATTAAAAGTGTAAACTTTGCATTAAAGTGTCATTATTTACCAAACAATTCAAAGATGGCATTTTTAATGCAACATTTAAAGCACATTTGCATTAAAAGTCTCATTATGTACTGAATTAGCTTCATGCCAACAGTCATCAACATTCATAGACTTCTTCATGTTCATAATAGGTATTATGTCATATTTATGACAGTGTCGTGTCAGTCTTATGCACAACCGTTCAAATAAAGTGTTACTGAACACTTTTGCACTTTGACATCTCCTCGGGACCTGATTTTATTTGTATTAAGGTGAAATTTCAAGAAGATACTTGAAAACATTCTTTGCACTTTAGTTAATTATGTCAAAGCCTGTCTGTTTTGTGGACGTTTAAGTTCAGCAAAATCACCTTTGTGACATTAAAATTTTTAAAGAAAAACGTTCAACTTCAACTGCAACTTTTTGAAAAAAGTGCTGCAAAATATTTTGGACCACAATAATCTAAAAAATAAAAAATCCCCATCCATCTCAACATCCTGGAGTGACTGATTGTGTTTCATTGACAATCCTTCGCAGACTGAGAGACTAATGGCTTTTTTCTTACTGTGTAAACAGAAACATTACGAAGTAGAGCTGATGAAATGCAGGATGACATGCATGATAGCCTGCACTCAGAGTAAGTATAACACTTATTCCAACTCAAAATGTTACACTCAAACCCAAAACATAAAAACAACATTCAATGTCACTCTAATCTCTGTAATATTTGTTTGCATGTGAAACAGTAGCTGCCTTTATTCACTGATGTTTTGTGTTTAACGCAGCCCAGCCTCCTGGGAACTGTAACTGTGGGCTGCAGACTGAGCAACTGAAAATGAGACTGCAAGTTTTGGAATCCAACTTAACTACAACATCCAGGTCAATGACTCTACAAAAGGACCAGATTGCTAAAGAGAGGGACAACCAGCTCCTGGAAGCTATCCATCTCAGGCAAGAAAAATCCATTCTGGAAAAAGAGCTGAGCATCTACAAGCAAAACTCTAAGAACGAGTTTTCCCAGTTGGTGTCGCAAGTCTCCGCCGTGTCCAAGGGTTTCCTGGAGAAGATCGACTCTCTGTTTCCTAAGCACATCGCCTTCCAGCTCACCTGCGCAAAACAGAAGGAGCACCTGGAGCAGATCCACAGCAACTGCACCAGCCTGTCCCGCGACGTGGAGAACAAGCTGCAGCACTACCTGAACGTAGTCGGAGAGCAGGTGTCAGACATGCAGATCGAGAACACCCGCCTGAAGGCAGAGAACTGGCGGCTGTCTGAGGACTATCGCGAGGTCGTCCAAAACCGCACAGGCATTGTGGAGCAGAACAAACGCAGCAGAGAAGCGCTTCAGCAGAAACACGATCAGGAGAAGGAGAGACTCCTGATGGACAAGATGAAGCTAACTAACGACAACAATCGCCAGCTTCAGCAACTGAAGTACAAAGACTTAGTTATGGATGACCTGAACGACAAATTAAAGCAACTCAACATGTCATGCATGGCGAGGGTAAGAATCACCACTGAGGAGTGGCTTAGATTCCTTCTGACTTTACACAATTTACTGTTAAGAACATCAATCATTTCAGAATATAATCTCTACGACGGATTATTTTATTGACTACATTCAAACACCCAGAACAGAGATTGATGGAAGTAATTACAAGCAACATTTCCACAATGTCCCTTTAGCTATATTCTATCCAATTGTCATGCAAATTCTGAGCAAACCTTTGAAATGTAAAAGAAAGAAAAAAAGATGCAAATTAAGCTTGTTTCCATCAGCTTGTTTGGAGTGAATCTATCAGGCTACGCAAAGTTATTTCATCCAATGTCGTTGCGGCTGAACAGGAAGTGAAGGTCGGAAACTATTCTAAACAAGCACGAAAAAGATCAACGTCATTGTTCACAACTTCTCTTTCTGTTCGCCGATTGGCTTGTTAGAAATTATGCTGGAGGAATCCAAGACATTGTTGGAAGACAGTGAGCAGGCTAGCAGAGTTTTTTCCCTGTAGAATTGTCTTTTGAGATTTACTAAAACAATGTCAAAAACACGGTCAGATTCTGGACCTGTTACCAAACTCAGATCCCGAGCTTAGGTTATATGATGACGAGGAAGAGGAGCGAGATCTATGATGAACCTCAGATGAAAAAGTCCATGATAAAATGTGGCAAGACCAACAGGCCCAATTCTGGTCAGCGACCATGAGTGGACGGGTTCGTTCACTGAGCCAGAACTTATTCTGTAAATGTGTTTCCATCTCTACGTTAGCGCACAAACTCCTTTTTTCAGAAAAGCCTAAAGCCGCCTCAAATGAGCATGAAAATGTTTTAGCAAAATAGAGGAAGTTATTTCAAATTTTACAATCTTTTCTATTGCAATATTTAAAAAAAATAATGTCTCTAGAGTCATGGCTTCTGTAGGATTTTCAGACCAGTGAATGATCAAAGATATGAAGCAGCTGAAAATGATCCAGCATCAGGTTCAGGTTTCATAGGGGGGGAGCAGCAGGAGCACAGAGAGCAGCTGAAGACTCCATGTCTGATGAAACAGAGAGCTGAACCTGGGTGCCATTATTGTTGTCCCTGCATTGTTTTGCTGGGAACTCACATGTTCATTTGCTGCTGTCTTTTTATTTCAGAATGCATTTGGTGGATACCAAGCAGGGGGTCTGGCCTCAACGTCCAGCATACAAAACCCATTCGGTTCCAGCTATTCCCCTTTCGGTTCTTCCAGTATAGGTCAAAGTAGAACAGGACCAGCTGGGTCAAGTCAAAGCCAGAGTAATGTTGGGTCAGTCGTCAATAGGGTTGCATCCATAGGACCAGGCTCAGCAAGTTCATTCCCTTCTTCTTCCTATGGGTCAAGGTCAAGCCCCGGTAACACTGGGTCAACATTTAATCAGCCAGGATCAGCTGGAGCAAGCTCAATAAGTTCAATTCTCCAGCAACCCAAGTCAAACCCAACCCTGAGTGCTGGTTCAGGAATTAATAGACAACCAGGCCCGGGATTGTTTGGGTCAACTCTTGGCTCAAGCGGGACACAACCAGACAAACTAGCAGAGAGTGGGAAAAGCCTGTCATCATTTGGGTCATCGGTTGGGTCTTTGGGATCCAGACTAAACCAAGGTTCGGCTGGGACGGGTTTAAACAATCCACCTTCTGGGGGGAAAAGCTCACCAGGCTACGGGTTGCCGCCGTCATCTGTGTCCAGTCTGGGCAGCTCAGCCAGTAAAACCAGTTCATCACCGTCTTTAGCTTGGCTTGATTTTGGTCTTGGGAGCAGCAACTCGGGGCAAAGTAAGATAGGAAGTATGCCAGGGAAACCATCGATTGGAAGTGGGAATGTTGGAACGGGGCCTGTGCTCGGTGGAGGAAGAACAAACGGACAGGCGGGTGGCTCAGGTAAGACCCCCACAAAACGTTATGTTTTAGTTATATCGTTTTATTTTGTGATCCATTTTCAGGAGCATTTTAAATGTAAACATTTTAGATGTTCAGAGGAACAGTTCCTCTGATCGTCTCCATGGCAACAGTATTCAGGGTCACATTCTGGTTTTTCCATACCTCATATTTTTTAAGTCCAAATTACAAATAACACCATTGGTCCCTTCAAACGCGTTACTATTTGGAATACACAGATGATTTACAACATGTCCTATTCAAGCTTTAACATCACAACACTCATAACAACCTGGAGCGTTTATGTTTTATGATAATCACATCATTTTTCCTTCTTTTCATTAGCCATCACCAAGCACATCCAGGACCTGCAGCGCTTCATCGACCCTCCGGCCCCACAGTGAGTATCAGCATTCTGTCACTAAAGGGGCAAATTAAACTGAGTTTTTCATTATTTATTTAAGGGCTTTTGGAGGATATTGTGAGTGAAAAAAAAAGAAAGGAAAAAAAAAATCACAAATAAATTATACAGTGTATTGTTTAAATAAACATGAGATGGTGCAGTGTAGCCTATTTTGTGAAGATGGATCAGGCATGTTGACATGAGAGCCTGACCCTCTTCCTCCTCACATCAACAACAACAACAACCACTAATTGACTTTTTCTCTTTGTGTTTTTCCTTTCAGGGAGAAGCAAGATCTATCCAGAATGTTGGGTTAAAGCAACAGAAATACAAGCGGAGATGAGGCAAATATTTAGATGAGAAAGGAAGGAATTTACAACAGCATCTAATGAGCTCATGTACAATGACTAGCAAAGTTTCTTTAGTATTTCCCCACACTTTTACTCATGTAATAATCACAAGCCTCCATGAATTTTATCACCGTCAGTTTCTTCACATCTTGTCACTGAAATTACTGGCAGTTCCTCTGCCAGTAACAGATTCTGTATGGTGGAACATCTGTAGACGCGTCGGTTTAAATGAGAGAAAATGAGCGAAGAATGCCTCATTTTTCTTTTATTTGATTTTGGAGTTTAGGTGCTTGGGTGCAGTGGCTGGCAAGTTAAACAAAAATATGTAGTTGCTTTTTTTTCCTTTTTCTTTTTTTTTTTTTTTTTTGCTGACTTTAAACATTATAATGAGAAACCTTTAAGTAAAGGGATAAAACCCTGTCATTTCAACTAGCATCCAGTCAAAGTCCCGATTCGCTGTATAAGAAAACAGCAACAAGCAGCTACTTCATATCACTGTTTGTCTGATATGATACGATATGTAAGCCTTCATCCCATTCTGCTGTGCATTTACTAGTTAAGGCGCTTTTGAAAGCAATTGATTTCAGTTTATTGCACACCACATTTCTCAGATTTCTATTTGTAGACGATTTCATTTTGAAAGCCATGTAACATTCCCCTTAATTTCATAGCTATCGCCTAATTTTTGTCGCATAGAACTGTGTTGAAAACCTCAAGACATGTGAGCACTTTTGCGAGGCACTGTGTTGCATATAAAGAAACAGAATGTACAACACATATTTCTCCAGTTATGTCTTCAATATGCATCTACTGAAAGTTATTTGAAAGCTGCTGAGCTCTTTTACTGTGAAAATTGTGTCACACATTATATTCTTATTTTGTTTTGTAAATATATGAAAATAAATAAAATAAACTTTTAAAAATTTTTGGCACCCAGAGCACCTGCGGATTAAAACAGAAATAAAGTCTTTTTTTTCAGAGCATGTTCTGAATAAAGAAGCATTTCTGGATTTGAAAGCTTCCCTCACCACCGGCCCACATTTTTGTACTTTTACGTGACAAAATGTCAGCTCTTTTTCTGTTGTTTCCAATTATACTGTTAGAGAATCAAAACCAACCAAGTGCTGAACATTATTAAACTTCTGCTTCAGACCTCAGATGTGGCTATTAATTTGAAGGACTTATACATACATCCTGTTCAGGTCGTGTCTTTAGCAGCAAACCGGTGGCTGCCCTTTCCCCACCTGAGCACCTGAGCCTCCAGATGTCTGCCTGTCTGTCAGAACAAAAGCATGCCTTTGTAAACAAAGCTATTTAAACTATTACCCCACTCAGACCTGGAAATCACTGTTTGTCCCTTTTTGCGTCACCTATTGTGTAGCTAATTGTCTGCAAAGTGACTCCGTGGCCCCTGCTGCCAAGGTTACTGGCAGAGAGGTTTAATCCTTCCATGGTGTTTATGTTTACCTGCCAACCTGTCAGAAGGCAGAGGCAGACGGATGAGGGGAACCTTTGCTCTCAGTGTCACGTATGCGCAGGTTCCAAAATCAGCTCCCCAGTTCTTCTCTGCCTAAAGGTCTGGTTCCTGTCGCCCAGATGGAGGCACTAAACATCTCTCAGGTTATTCAGAAACGAAAGGCAGCTGCCGTTTGTCGTATTTTATTCACTAGATGTTTGATTGTCATGTTTTGTGTGGTCTGGACATCAAATATGAAGGGGGGGGGGGGGGGGATTTGTTATTTTTTATTATGAGGACATTATTCTATCAACACTAATTAACATCATGACACAAGCCCAAAACATTTATATATATTTTTTTTTAGACAAACATCCTGTTGGTTGCACCAAAGCCCATTTCTATTGTTGTCTGTTCGTATGAGGACAGCTCTTCTGTCCAAAGGATATCCTTTGTTTAACAGAAACAGTTTTTTCCACTTTTGGGATGTGCAGCTCGTTGGAGGAGTAGCTGTGAGGATAATAAAGGTCAACTGGGTGGATGCTTCGGGGAGTCATCCTACTGAAGACTCGCCGATAAAAGATGCATTCAGATAATTTCCACTGTCACCACGATGCTCACCTGAGTAAGCATGCTTCCTGTCGGCTTATCTCAGGATCCCAGACAGCTCCTCACGTGTCAGCATTCCTGCGGATGAACAGCATGGATTATGAGTAATTGTTGTTTTAATCCAGCAGGGAACAATAATAAGCGAAAGAAGTACATAAATTTGCTCATCAGTTTGAGTCAAATTTTCTGTTGTGTTTACAAACTGGTAACGGTGCAACCTATGAATCGAGAAAAAATGAGGAAAACATGAGGACTGAAATGATTCATCGGATTAATCATGATTAATCGAGTATTGAAATAATCATCAAGGAATTCAGTAATTTAGTCATTGTTAGCTGGAGTAAAAAGACAACAAAAAGGCCATTTTCTGAAAGAACAACACACTGAGAGAGCAGCAAGCAAACCTAAACTTGCAAAAATTTGAACATTTTGCTTTTAAAATAAAAAAAAAACATTTATCAATAAGTTCTGCTTATTCATAAATAAGTTCTTACTGATACATATTTATCAATAATAGTTCTACTTATTATTGATAAATAAGTAGAACTTGTTGAACTTAGAACTTAATGAGGCGAAGTTAAATTACGCCTCATTAAGAGGCGTAATTGAACTAAATTCTGTCAACAAAAAAAATAAATAAATCTCCTTTTCAGCAGCTCCTGCTGTCCGATTATGAACAGGCAAAACCAAAACTGATGACCAGATCAGATGCTGGAAGAATTTATTGATTAAAATGAAAACAAAAAGGAGGATTTGTAGCTGCAGATGCATTCTTTGGTACAAATGACCACTAAAGGCAAGCATTCACTCAAGATACTTTGAGACAATAAAATGTTTATTTAAAAAAGGAATTGTATTTGCACATTTTAATGCATTTCTGATATTGCAAAGTTGTTAAATGAAGAATCTGCAGAATGTGCCGATTTTCTTGATTCAATTCAATTGATTAATCATCAGTAAAAAAAAAAAAAAAACGTTAGTTGCAGTCCCTAGAAAACAGTTTCTGAATATGATTGTTTTTTTATAGGTATTTATAGGGTTTTTATGGTATAGATAATGGCACCAAATGGCTTGAATCACAGTTATTCAGTATTAGAATTAATTTTTCTTTGTTTTAGCATCAGGGCAGTCTCTTCATGGGGGTAACCAGTGTGGGTTTCTGGAAGAGTAAATGGTCTTGTGAAGGATCTGGGGATGTGGAGCCCGAGGCACTGATGAAGAGTCAGGTCCATTGTGCAGCCGTCTGCCCGGCCGCCACCCTCCTCTTCCTTCGGCAGGATATTGAACGGATGGTTATGATTACGACCTCCTTCCTAATCTGGGGTTGAAGTACTGCTGCCTCTTTTTCAAATGCTCCGAATGTTCACATGTTATTTGGACTTCTAATTGCATTTCCTCTCTGCTGGGACTCTCACAATCCAGTCCAGTAGATGAGGGTGGAAGATAGTGCTGGAGGCTACTTCTTTAACTGATTTATCACAATCCGGAGACACAAATGTTCATCAATAAACCAACAGAAAGTGAAGTTCAAAGAAAATAATGCAGCTTTTCAAAATTTGAAAAATAAATGGTGGATATTTGCATCCAGCCCTCCTGAGTTTATACTGTCAGTCAGAGTGGATATAGAAAATATATGGACGTAATTTTAAAGTTTTGTACAGATTGCAACATAAATCTCTGCTTTAAGTTTCTGTTTTATTTTAAATGCATCATATCAGCTGCAACCACCTTCCTTGTCTAGTTGTTTCATACAAACATTAAAACGTTTTTTCAGCCTCAGGTTGATAATTTACGCCTAAAAATAAAATTGCTCAGCGTTCTAACGAAACCTTTGTCACAAGATGACAAATTACACCCAAATGAACAGAAACTGGTGATAAATGTGATATGCAAACAAGCACCCAGAAAAAATAACAGCTATTTGAAAAATCTCTGTTTACCTCAGAATTTGCACAATAAGGGCAAATAAATGAACATTTTATCCAGGGATTTCATACGCACAATATTCTGAATGTTTTCGGTTTTTCTGCTTTATTTTCTGTTGTCATGAGAATCACTAAAAATATTATTTTCTGTCTTTTCCTCCAATACGGTTTCCTCTGAAGCCTCATAGTATAAAAATATAAATGTTTGCATTTGCATATAAAATATGTATCTCTTTTTTACCTGCATTTTACCAGATAAGTTGACAGAGAACAAATTATTATTGTCAACAGAAAACATCAAAACATCATAAAACTAAATAAATAAATAAATAATGATTACGACCAAAACACCCAAACACTGTACTCGAGTAAAAGTATCAAAACTTCAACATATTTTTACTCAAATAAAAAGTAGCAGCCCGAGAAATTTTGTGGTAGTTCCTTATAATAAAACGAGGTTTTATTTTATTAGTTACTGCTTTACAAATTTTCATTTTTTATGAAGCTACGTTTATTTTAGCTGTTTCTGCACAACGTGTCGCCCACAACATTTTACTCTGCAGCAGATCGGAAAGGAAATCTGTGAGCGAACACCACTGGTACCGAGGGGTTTTCTGGCGAGTTGTTCCAATCTACAGTGCAAAAACAGAAAATTTAACAAATAGTTTTAGTTTAGATTCTTGTGCAAATATCTCAGTACATTGAAAATAAGACAAAACTGAATCACAAGTACCTTTTCAACAAGATAAATACACATGTTTTAGGTCAATAAGTCCTAAATATTGATTAAAAATTTCCACTGGCCGATTATTTCATGTTGTTGCTCAGCAACCCCAGCCACGCCCAGTTCGTTGCCTGGTAACCCAGTTCTGTTCCACTGGCAAATTATTTCACTTGTTTTATAAGAAATGAAATAATCTAGAACTTTTCATCAATATTTAAGGACTATTTACTTAAAACAAACTCATATTTATTGCTGAAAAATGACTTGTAAGTTTGTTTTGCCTTATTTCAAGTGTTGTAAGATATTTGCACTAGAAACTAAACCAAAATTACTTGTTAAGATATTGTTGGGGGTTTTTTGCAATGTATGAAACAGTGGTCCCTGCAAATGGGACCATTGCACTCTGGAATTGAAGGGGGCGCTATTTCCTATATTATCCGCGGTCTCCCATTTTCTTTTCTTTTGAAATCTGATATATTTTCACCTTTAGGAAGGACAGTGGCGCAGTTGGTAGCACTGTTGCCTTGCAGCAAGAAGGTCCTGGGTTCGATTCCTGGCCCAGGGTCTTTCTGCACGTTTGCATGTTCTCCCTGTGCATCTTGGGTTCTCTATGGGTTCTCCGGCTTCCTCCCACAGTCTAAAAACATGACTGTTAGGTTAGTTGGTATTTTCAAATTCTCCCTAGGTGTGTGTGTATAGTTGTTTGTCCTGTTTGTCTCTGTGTTGCCCTGCGACAGACTGGTGACCTGTCCAGGGTGACCCCGCCTCTCGCCCGGAACGCAGTTGGAGATAGACACCAGCAACTCCTGACCCCATTAGGGACAAGGGTGAAAGAAAATGGATGGATGGATGAAGGATTTTCACTCTCAGCATGCATTTGAACTTCTCTCTTTTATTTATTTCAGCTCACAGTTTTTAAATGTGTATTTCTAAATCTGCTCCTTAGTCGCATTTTTTCGGCCTGATACTGCCTCTAGTGGCGTAGGGGTGGTAACACAATTAATATAATTACATTACTAAATCAGAATAGCACACAGTCTTTATTATTTATTATTAATTCTGGCATTACTGGAACCGTAAAATATAAATTTCCTCACAAAAGAACACACCTTTTCATTTTCTTAAGGATGAGCAGCCAATTAAATGACAGCGAGGTTTTTCTCACTCTTTCTGCAGTTAGGTTGCGCGCGCATCCGTCGTGTTAATAAGAAATCCGTAAGACAAGCCCGCTCTGAATATCAAACAAAACTGTGACATCACAATGTCACATTGTGATGTCAATATGACTCCAAAGGCAGAATTCTGACATCACCAGCGAGTATATAAGCTCCTCACATTGATCTACTTTCATCACAACCTGTTAGCAGCCGGTGTTGATACGTGTCTCTTGAGAAGTTATTTAGCAGTTCACAGTAAGATTTTCAACTTTGTTTGGTTCACATTTCTTGTGGAGATTGACATCAAACTTAACGTGAAATATTTACCGAGTTACTAGAGAAGTGATTTATCTTAGAACCTGAAACAAGCAAAGGTTATCTATATATAGATATCTCTCATTTGTATATATATATAGATATATATAGCTAGCTATATATATATGAGCTATATATATCTATATATATATAGATAATATATAATATCTAGCTATATATATATATATATATATTATATATTTACACATGATAATGAGCTCATGTCTACATATCTACAAATATATTGATATAGATGTAGATATGTAGACATGTATATAGATATTCATATGTAGATATATCTCTCATATATAGTTCTATACATAGATCTCTCTCTCTTTTTCTCTCTCTCTCTCTATATATATTTTTATATATGCATATATTTATATATATATACGTATATATATATGATAGATATCTATATAGATAGATACCTGTTGTTACGACTGTCTCGAGGTCATAACAAAAACGGTACACAATGCAGTGGTTAAAGTGCATAAAAAGGTATATTTATGAACAAAACAACAATGTATTGTGGATGTCAGCATCAGGGCTGTTATGCAAATGCTTGGATGTGGTGCATGCACCGGCCTTGACCTTTCCTTTCTTCTTGACCTTTTCTTTGTTCTCTCTGACTCTAACATACATCACAAAATAACGTTCATCTGCTTCAACATGCTTTACTTTTGTTTATATAGAGAAATACATTCCAGCTCAAGAAGCAATAAATACCCACTTCAGTTAATCACACATCAAGCAATTAAGGCGTTTGACAGCCAGCGCACCCTGTGCTGTTCCAGGTCTAAAGACTAAAGTCTTTAAAGTCTTGTCTTTAGAGGGAAGTGAACTGATACCTCTGGTATTTTCCTCATCATTACTCCCACAAAATGATAATATCCTGTTGGAAAATCATATCTACAGCCGTTTCCTGTACAGACAATAAAATATTATTTGTCAGAGGTTGAAACTTACTCACCAGTTTTTTGATATGGAATTATTTTGCTTTTACTTCTGATAAGCTCTCACAATTAGTCTATTGTATGAGGTGAAACTTCCTTCTTTGACTTTTATTGTTTTCTTTGTACTTGTTTGTCTTTTTAGGAAGAATTGAAACTTGTCATGCACTTTGACCTCAGACGCATAGTGTTCTTTGTGCTCTGATGTATGTATTTTTCTGAATCGGGGATCAGGGTTTCCAGTTCAATCAGGTTTCTCCAGCACCATAGTTCTGTGTTGGCTCTCTGGGCTGCTTTGACAGGTTGCAGTCGCCTCATCTATGGTCATTTTATGAAGGTAATTTTACTGGTGTGACGAGCTGCTTGACTTCAGCAGGAATGAAAGCAGTGAGCCTTAATAATGTGCTTGAAACACATCAAGCTTTTCTGAAAGAATTAAGAAATAAACCACTCAACCCTGCCATCTAGTGGCCATAGCTGTATATTGCTATAACAGGGGCTTTTCTACAACATCATGGAAATAATGTGGAGAAATGTTTACTTTCAGGTTTTAGATGCATGTGACATGTATGGGTATGTAGGCCATCTTTAATATGTACATGTGCCTTAACATGACCAGTTCACAGGACGCAGTGTATGATTAAAGTGCATTAATAGTGTGAATATGATTTATAACTACAGATATTCTGTGCTGTCTTTAAAGGACCAGATGTTGAAGAGGCTTATGGCACAGTCATCTATGCCTAAAATGTTTAGATACACTGTAAAAGGAAAAAAAGGTCTCTAACTTACAGTATTTATTTTATTTTTTGACCATATTTATTTATAGTATACGGTCAAATTCTGGCAACCACAGCTGCAGGTATTTTACTCAAAACCAGAGATTTTTTGTTTGTTTTTTTTGTTGTTGTTGTTGTTTTTTACAGTGTAACTAAAACATTATTTCATTATCATTTACATTTCTGTTGAGGTGTGCTAATGTAATTTAAATGTTTGTGAGTGTTTACTTTTGCTTTATTGGTTAGATGCGTGTCTATTGGTGTTTTATGTAGATCTTAGAATTTTTTAAGTCCAACCTGCAGCTGGGTCTAGAAATTGTCAGTTGATAAGAGGAACAATAGATAGAACAAATGTTTCTCTGTTTAATGTGTTACACTGTGTAATGCTCTGTCCCTGCTTGCATCAACAAAAGCCAAAGGCAGTCATTTACCTCTGAGTGTCCCCTGCTAGATACAGCCTGAGAAGGTCCTCGTGTTTCTCAATAAATGTATGAATCACTGAGTCCAGTTGTGAGCAGCACTACTGGAGGGATTACAGGTGAAACACGAACCCTCTTGTTCAGCACTTCTGTGTGAAGAAGTTCCTGCATAAAAATACACATTTAAAATAAATTGAAACAACAAACAACAAATCAATCATATTGTGTTTTCTAAAATTGTTTTATCAGTAAAAATTAAATGTTACCACTCCCAGACCAAAAAGCACACATCCATATTTGCACTGAAATCTCCTGGATCTGCATGAAGTGGTTCGTACCTGCTTCAGGGGCTTGACGGTGACGGTGTTCATCAGTCAGTTGAAGTTTTTCTCCAAGACGTGGGTAGACTGTGTGAGATTATCAACCATTCAGCATAGTTAGCTTAGCTACAGACTACTGTTTGCCTCCATTTCACTAGCATTTAATGAATTAAGGAACAAAATTACCAAGATATTCAAATATTTAAATTGTACCTGTACCTCTTAACGGATAAGTCAGTCAGCAGCAGTTCTAACCCTCATCCCTCCTTACCTGCCCTCTCCTAAGTGAAATTAAAGCTGCAGTGTGTAACTTTTTAAAAATACATACATGTATTTTTAATATATTTGTGAAAACTGTCATTATATTGTGACAGTACGACATGACAGAAAAATCTATTTCCTCCACCTTCTTCCAATGCTATGTAGGAACAACCAATCAGTGGCAGGAGAGCTTTAGCGCTGTCAATCACAATCTTATGTGGCTGCTCATCCTCCCTCCCCTTGCTCTGTGCCATGCTGTAACTAGCGCAGCCTGTTGCGAATGCTCAGTCTGGTTAGCCTGACTGAGCTAACCAATGATGGCACATAAACTGTTTTCCTGAAATAAGTTGTTTCTTCCCAATTAGAATATTTAACAGTGAGTGAATGAGCTTGATGGACAGCGCTAAGACCCTCCTACTGGTTCTGATTGGTTGTTTTGGCGTTGCATTACTTTAGCTAGTTCAGGGAGGAGGTGGAGGAGATTGATTGTTTTCACAGATTATCTGATGACGGCTTTAACAAATATTGAGAAAACTTTTTTTTTTTTTTTTTTTAGATTAAAGTTATATACTGCAGATTGAATAAAATGCAACTACATAGCATTTTTTTAGAAGTCTGGATTGCTTTATGTATATTTTTGCACGTTGCCTATGTCTATTGCTTGTGGGGAGAGCCATTTAAGTAATAGAAAAAATGCAGGCAACCTACTTGCATACTGTCTGTAACTGTTGTATGTAAAATTCATGAGCAGTAAACATTGTCCCAGGGTTAGGGCCCAATCTAATTTTTTATCACAGGGCCCAAGATTCCTGGCGGCGCCCCTGTCTTAAAACGTCCAAATCAGGCTCTGATTAGTCTGGATGATACAGAAGACGACTAAGAGTCACTGAAGAGAAAGAATTCTGACTTTCATCTCAGAGTTATCAGGAAGGAGGAGGAAGAACCATTGAGAGAAGCTTGTAGAAGCAATCCCAAAACCTTTGACCCACATCACACATATCAAAGGTAATGTGCTACCAAATGCAGAGAAAATGCAAAATTCTGATTTGGAAGACAAATAAATAAATGTCTGAGATTCTTTCTGCCATTGTTGGGGTATTTAACAAACAAAAATAATTTTGGTAACTCTAACTGACCTGAAACAAGACAAGTTGGGAAGATTTAACGTAAGAGGTGGGGGGAGGGGGGGGCATTTTTATTTGGTTTATGTAATCTTTTGTTTTCGGCTGTATATTTAACGGTTTGTTGGATTATCACATATAGCAAAGCTTTGTTCAGATTAGATTGATTTGAGCAATAAATACTCCTACCTAGAAGATACATGTTCCCATGTTCTGTATGAACCTGTAGCGCGCGCGCGTCGTCCCCCGGTCTGTGTCGTCACGCAGTCACGACTGGTGCGCAGAACGTGCGGCTACATGACATGTTTATGTTCCTCGTGCTCCTCCCTCTCCTCCTTGACTGTTACACGCACTCGGCTGTCGTTCCTACAGCCAGCAGCCATGTATTAAACAGCAGCCTCGTCCGGCCGTCTTCCTTCACGCAATGGAGCTTTTGGGCACCCACACGCAGGCGGCGGCTGATGCCGACCCTGCGGCAGACGGTTGCAGCTGCGCGGCAGACGTCGACGGCAGAGACGGGGCAGGGGAGAGGATGGAGAGGACGGAGAGGACGGTGCCCAGCGAGCACCAGGACAGGACCAGCAACCAACAGCAGCAGCAAACCGCCGGGGTGCTCGGTGAGTTCCTCGCCCACTTCCCCCCGCTGACAGCAAGCAGGAGCGACGTTATTTGTGTTTCGTGTGATTGAGAATGAAGGTTTACGAGCCACCGTGCCCGGGCTTCGTGAGGCATCACTGACGACTTGACTGAAGGGTTTTTGGTTTTCCCTGTGACGGGCCTGCTGGAACCACAGGTGCATTCAGGAAACATGAGGGATGTCCTGCTGCTGCTGCATTACTGGTTCAACAGTAAAAAAAAAAAAAAAAGAAGAAGAAGAATATGTAGCAGCTCTTTTTGTCTGGATGCATTATGAAATCCTGCTCTGTCATTATCTGATTAGTTAGATTCACTGAAAATGCTGCTGGCTTTATAACCTTTATGTGATTTGTGAGCTGTTTTGTTTCAGGGTTCTGTTTGTTTGGCCTGTTTCTTTTCAAACTCAGATGCTGACATAATGCATATTGATAGTAAAGTGTGTTGACATACATTTTTAGAATGTATTTCATGTTAATAATTCAACTGAACTCAATTCGGTCTGTTTATACCACTCAAGTTTACCAAACATCATCTTAAAGTGTGTTAGAAACAGATCAATTTTATATTCAGCCATATGTGGATGGAATATGATTTTTGTTTTCTGTATTTATCAAATTCATTTCAATTTATTCCAAATTAATGGTCATGTTTAGATCAAATATACAGGCTAGGTGTATCGATAAACCAGCCACAGTTTCCTTTATTGGGAGAACGATGATTAGCTGATATTTACAAGTGAAACTGATCTTACCGGTTTTATCTTCTTCTGCAATTGGTAACTTTCTTTCTATACTTAGTGACTTTTCAGAATTGGTAAGGTGCAAACCACGACTCATGTATGAATCTATCTGGCCTTGGTCACAAGTTCGAGTCCCGGCATGATGTCCTTTGTTGCATATCTTTCCCATCTCTCACAGCTGTTAAATAAAAGCTACTTCACCCAACAAAATCTTAAAACAAAATTAGTGCTGACCAAAATCAGAAGGCAGCAGTCTAATTTACAGCATTTATACAGATCAGACATAAGATTATCAGCATTGTTGGAAACATTATGCTTAGTAGCATGCTGGTTTTCCTTTTCCTGTCAAACCAGTGCTGACCTCCTGCGGCATGGTCTCCTCTAGAACCCTGAAGCCATGCAGCTGGAGCTGTGCTTAGGGGCAGATCTTTTACATTCTGGGAATTGTCAGATGGGGCCTCCATGAATTGAACTTGTTTATGCGTCACACCCAAAATTTTTTGTTGGATTAAGATCTGGGGAATTTGGAGTCAATCTTCAAACCATCCTGGAGCATTACCACTTAGTGCCAGGGAGTGTGATCCTGTCGAAAAAGGCCAGAGCCATCAGGAAATACCAGATCCAAGAACAAGTGTATCTGAGAATGTGTGAGAATAGCATCCACATTGATCCAAGGTTTCACAGCAAAACACTGACCACAGCATCACACTGTTTAGGCCAGTTTTCCTTCTTCTCATTGTACTTGCTGGTGTCAGGTCAGCAACATGCACATCCAAACGTTCAGGTGATGCAAAAGAAAACGTCAATCATGAGATCAGGTCACCTTCTTCCATTGCTACAAGATTCACAGCTCCATTGTTGATTCTTCCGGGGGTGAGATGGTCTGCAGACCCTCACGCAACAACGCAGCAAGCCTCATGTTCTTCTGATACCTTTCTGTCAGAAGCAACATTAACTTCTTTAGCAGTAGTATGTCTGTTGGATGGGAGCTCACAATTCCTTCCTGTTTCCTTCCCGTCACCTCCTGGATGCTGCTGCCCATTTTTCCAGCTTCCAACACATAAGAGTTTGAGAATGAAATGTTCTAGCTGCCTAACACATCCCGCCCACTACCAGTGCCATGATGAGATAAGAAGGCATAAGGTTCTGATGGATCCATTTTAACAAAGAGGGTTCTGTGTCTAATGTATTCATATTTCAGTAGACAACAGTTCGTATTTCATAACATTTATGAGCACTGATGCCATTTAAACCCAAATATTACTCTGATTTGATTTGAACTTCATAAGCAGTATTTGTCACAGGTCCTAGACCTTTTCATATAGCTGTAAGATTTTTTAAATGATAACTAAAGAGTTGTTTAGTAGGGGTGCACTGATTGCTGTTTTCTGACCGATCGCCGATATTTAAAAAAACCTGACTTGCTAATTCACCTGTTGGCAGATACCAATTATTTTGTCAAAAAAGTTGCTTAATATTGCAAAAAAAAAAGTTGATAAGATGGCAACGAGGCAGGGAAGCAATTTTCAAGGCAGGACTTCCTTGATTTTATTTATGTAAAAGCAGGTTTACCTAACCGTTTTAGTTTAAATCTCACAAAGCCAAAATATTAGGTTTTTTTTAATGAATATAGACATGACAAACACACGTATTGCCCACCCTGGGAGGGACAGTACAGACTATGAGTAGATTGGTGTGATCATAAAAAGTCCAAGTTCTCGCAGACACTGAGAGAATCACCTTATAATTCAGTGAACAATTAGGAGAGTGGTCAGTCCCTGCAGCTACTGACCCAGCAGGAAGCAGAATGTGAGCCACTGAGCGCCACTACGCTGCAAGAAAGGCTGCAGACTGTGTTCACATACACATGTTGTATTTTGGGATTTCAGCTTTTTTTAATATATTTTAATTTTTACACATATTTCTGTGAGACACTTTCAAAACTAGTTAACTGTATCACATGGTTCTAAGGTTTCTGTTTGCAAGTATATCAAATACGTGTGAATAGCTGATATTTAGTGACGGGTCTAATGTTGATCATTCTTTTTCACAACTTCTGTAATTCTCTCTGACCTACATGTGATCGATACATGCCTTGTCATCCATGACAAACAACCTGCAGTTAACTGCACATGCATAGAAGCATTGGGAAACCTGTGCAATGTTCAGCTGACAGATAAACGACAGATTATGTATTGGTTTTCTTGCAACATTCACCACCATGTCACAATAAAATCCACATGAGCAGTACGAGTGCGAAACAAACCAAAAATAACACCACTGATGTTTTTTTTTGGAGTCAAACTTGAAAAGAGAGTTTGCTTGGGACTGTTTGCACACCACTCAGTTTGCAAATTAGTTGTCGGTACACTATATTTGCTCAGTCATTCAGCCACAGCAGCAGAGTTATGCTTAACTGGCATATTTCTGCTATTTTGTCTTGGAGAAAATTGAAAGAAGGAAGGAGTAAAAAAACAATATTCAGAAGAAATAACGTCAGCAGCTGCATTTCCATTACAAATATACACAAACTTTTGTCTGCAAATGCCATAAAAACACGCAATTGTGGGGTTTACATTAAATATGAAATGCAGTTAAAATGACGTGTGAATAAGTTTGTTCAAGCGATAAGGCATTAAAAAGCATGCAGTGCTGTCATCCTCCAGCGACTTCCTGCCGTTGTCTTCTTCGTGGTTTGTGCCAGCAGTAAAATCTGGTTACTCGTGTGATGCGAAAAAAAGTGCTTCATTGCAGTTTTGCAAAATAAACCAATAAATCTCTCATCCCAGCAGAAAAAAAAACAAACTTTTAAGCAAAAAAACACACATCTTCAATGAAACACATGAAATGTCAGCTTGGTCAATGGAAATGCAGCTAGTGGTGAGTGGCAGAACCAGCCCGTCATCTGTGTTCATGATCGTCACAATGATAAATATAAATACCACCATTTGTCTGGTGCATGTTGACTTTCATCAGCACACTCTCATGGTTTTAATGTGCTTTATCCTTCCCTG
This sequence comes from Poeciliopsis retropinna, assembly GCA_010277075.1. Classification (NCBI taxonomy): domain Eukaryota; kingdom Metazoa; phylum Chordata; class Actinopteri; order Cyprinodontiformes; family Poeciliidae; genus Poeciliopsis; species Poeciliopsis retropinna. The sequence continues at coordinate 10,132,536 of VMRM01000021.1, forward strand.
TCAGACTCATCTTTTTCTTTCTTTAGATAAGCTGTTCGGGAAACGACTTCTGCTGGCCAGACATTACATCAACTCTCGCAAGTCTTGGTTAAAGATGGTTCCCACACAAAACTGTGACATCCTGATGACTTTTCCAGGTAGACGTTCCGCTCTGACATGTCCTCCATGTTTGTCCTGCGGTGAGGAGAGAAGGCGCTGGCAGCCAGTCCCAAGGTTTACAGCGAAGTGCTTTGGGAGATATTAAAAACTGTCCATTAATAGCACCTGTTCTTTCTGCTGTTCCCTTTTAATGGAAGGCCCAGCAATGTGAACTTGAAGCATTTCATTAAGCAACCATACACACATGCAGTGCGAAGGAGCACATCCTGTTATATGGGTGGTGTTTAAACAGAGCACACTGTTTACTTATGGACAGATAAGCGGCTTAAGTCAACATTTATTACTTCTGTTTGAATAAGTTTTTTTTTGTTTGTTTGTTTTGCACCTGCCAGAGGTATATATATATATATATATATATATATATATATATATATATATATATATATATATATATATATATATATATATATATATATATATATATATATATATATATATATATATATATATTATATATCATGCCGTCCACCGCAAGATGGCGCACTGGGCGGTTGCCCAGGTCGCTCATATCAGAAACCAGCACTGGCCACATTGGCTACTTGAGTAATGACATACACGACAGACCCATGCCCAGCAATAGAAAGCTGTGCTAGGTGGTTGGCCTAGGCTACGCTAAGCTCCAATGCGGCAAGTTTTAGCCAAAAATGGAATGCCCATTATTGTAACGCAAATGTGACTGAACGAGTTTCCACAAGCAAAGAGAAAGCTGACAAAATATTGATAAGAGAGGAAAGATTAATTTGGTGGTGTAGACGTAGTTCAGATCTCTTAGATCAGATACACTTCGGGTTTCAGCGTGCTGCACAATGTGCCGGAGACTCATGCCAACTAGCAGCAGGAACACATCAATCTGTTCCACCATGTGAAGCATTTCCTGTTGATAGAATATTCTGAGAGTCAGAAGATGAAGCACAATGAACGTATAAGCCAACATGTCCCTGAAGCATTAGACATGTCAAAAGAGAAGCCCATGCTAAAGACATGATGTTGTTTGCTACGGTGGAAATAAGGGGCTTCAGGAAAATGATGTCGGTCATTGACCACAGATACAAAATCCCTGGGAAGATTTTTCACACACAGTCATATCTGCACTTTATGGTGAAGTTAGAGAAAGGCTGGAGGAGCAACTGAAGTCAGTGTCAAAGTTTGCAACCACAACTCAACAATCCAGGATCCTAACATAACCGACATTTGGCCAAATTGTCCGGTCCATGTGTTACATCACAGTGTATTACCATGAGCAGTGATGCTTCAGGAAGTTATTCTTTGAAAGAGAACTTTTACTCATCAAATGATTTCAAGAGTAAGAGGTTTTTGAGTATTGCAAACACTGTTGCCGAGTTTGTTTTGTTGACCACAGTGGGGATTCGATCAGAAATCATGCAGTGCATAAGTAGTATTTAATCTGTCTACAGCTATGCATTCTGGGTACAGAATAAATGTAATTTGAGACTAAATAAACGTCTGCATATGTAGTCTTTACCCCCTTCCAGCCTCACAAGAGCATGTATAAAAGTCTGACTACTTGAAGAATTTTTAACAGTCAAAGCTTCAACACAGATTTTAAACTTTATTCAGCTAAATGTTTACAAAACCACAAATTAAATGAACACTTTTTGTATTTATCTGGAAAAATTCATTTACGGGAATCTAACTGCTCTAAACATTTGACAAATTCGCAAAAATGCTAAAGGCAATAAATAACAAATTAGCTCTGCTATTAGTGCTTTAGCAGATTAGTGGACGTGAATCCACCACTGAGATTCCACGCAGGAAAGATTGGGGTAAAAACACAACTAGAGCTGAAATGATTAATTGGAATAATTGTGATGAATTAATTATTGAAATAATCGCCAAGTAATTCGTTAAATGATTAGTCTTTATCTTGAGTAAACAGACTTTAAAAAAGCCATTTCTGAAAGAAGAACTCTCTCAGAGCAGTAAGTCAAATCTGTGTAAAAAGATGCATACATTTTCCAATTAAGATGAAAAATCTTCTTTGTTTTTAAATGTTTTTACCCAGAACTCCTCAAGTGGCATAGTTTTAGCTTCACTTGTATTCAAATTCTGTAAAAAAAAACAACAACAACAAAAAAAAACCAAAATCCTATTAAGCACCATATACAAACCAATTACTAATTGGTTTATTCAAAAGATAATGTACAGCTTACCAATACACTGCAATAACTGATCACTCAAAGAATGTGATGTTTAGTTTTAGATCAGCTGATCAACAACTGGTCCAGTCAAGCATTTCTAGAATAGACACCAAAACTTCTGCTTTACCACATCTGCTTCTGTTTTTGGACAGTAGATGGTTGAAAACATGCTGAGGAACTTCAAATGGATGTATTTCTAATTTCCCCAGATACAATAGATGACCACTCTCTGCTGTGGCTCCTGAATCAAATTCGTGTTGGAATCCCACAGGTCAGCATCCAGGTCCGGCAACATAAACACACCCAGACCCACGCCTTCTTCATCACAACAACATTTGAAAAGTAAGAATCAACCTCTTTCACAGGTACAAGAAACCATAGTCTTTTATTTCAGACAGAAATTAAATCTTGCTGTCTCTCCCCCCCCTAACAGCCTGCTGCGAGGAGCTGAGCAGATGGGCATGTACAAAACTGTGAAGCCACAGTTTGGTGGTGGCATGCGCCGCTTCTCCTGTGAGGAGGACAACATATACGAGAACATAGAGAGCGAGCTGTGCTTTTTCACTTCGCAGGTTAGAAGTCTGACATTCACGTTTTCTGTGTCATCTGGAAGTGTAGGAATGTCACTCAGGTGTTTGTTTAAAAAAAAAAAAGGATTTACAAATGTACGTTATTTTATTAAATTCAAGAAAACCATGTGTGCCTGTTTGCTTAGGAACGTCAGAGCATCATTAAGTATTGGCTGGATAACCTGCGTGCCAAACAGGGGGAGATGCTCCACAACATCCACTTCTTGGAGGGGCAGCCAATAAGTGAGATGCTTTTTATCATCTACATTTCCCAGGCTGTTCTGCATCTTCTCACTTCTTTATTCTGGTTTTATCTCTTAATGCAGGGGTTAATGTTCAAAGTCATGCTTGCAGCAACTAAGCTACTTTTGCGTGGTTCGTGGCTGCAAGCAATGTATATGTTTTTATGATGTAAAGCACTTTGAACTGCCTTGTTGCTGAAATGTGCTGTGCAAATGAAATTTGATCAATATACAATTGGGGATACAGGACAGGGAAATAATCCAAATGAAAACTTTTCTCTTTTTTTCCAATTAAAAAAGTCATTTTTTTACAACTTAAATTGTCTAAAAATGAAAAACATTAGATACATTACAAAGAATTCATCTTTTAATACTCTTTTTTTTCTTTTTTTTTTTTTTCTTAAATGTTATATTAATATCCAGTAACCTTTACTATAAAGCAGACATGATTTCACCAAAATCTCCATTTAATTGATTTACTAAAGCTTAGCAATATCAAGCAGTTTTCAAAGAAAATCCAAAATCAAATTCTTGTTGTTGAAAATAGACAATAAATTGAGTTTTTATATGACAACTGTACAACTTTAATAAGCACAAAACATTTTTATCAATGATTTATATATCCCTTCCTTTCAAAAATGACTACTTTTTGTTTCACTAAAATATCCCATTTATCTCAGTTTATTGCTGAGCATGCACAAATGTTATATATTCAGATCTGTGTTTTTTTCCTATAATATTTATGTGGCTCTTTTAACTTGGTGATTTTGGACCAGAAGCTAATAAAGGTCAGCAAAAAGATGCAGCATTGTTAGTCTGCTATAATTTCAATACCTTTCAAAAGTTGACATACCCCAAAGCTTTTCACATCTTGTCACATTGTAACCCAGAAACTTTGATTCAATTCGTTATGATTTTATGTGACGGAGGAACAGAAGTTTCGAACTGGGAACTCTGGTTTTAGCCGTTGTCTGTACTTTCAGTTCCAGAGCTAATTGCTCGGGGAGTGATCCATCAGATGTTTCCTCTTCATGAACAGAGAATACTCAACCAGCTGATGACTTCGTGGGTCCAGGCTGTGTGTGAAAGGCAGCCCCTCGGTAAGAAATACTAGAGGATGACATGCCATGACAATGGAATGCATCATACTGAATAGATTCCTTGAAGTCATGGTCCACTTCTGCTAACTCAAGGATGGAGTTGTTTAAAGCAGGCTGAAGATCCTCAGTCATGTCTAATAAATCATTTCCAGATGACATTTGTGACTACTTTGGAGTAAAGATCGGCTTGTACTTTGCTTGGCTGGGTTTCTACACCAACTCCATGCTCTATCCTGCTGTCATCGGCTTTCTGCTCTGGATACTCGCAGAAGATGACCAGGTATCACAAACCTTAAAGAAAAAGCTTTTGTATTTCAATTCATGGTGTACAGTTATGGAACAAGTTAAATGAGGAATTAAAACAAAGTCAAAATGTAATAGATTAAAAAAGAAAAAAGAGGAGGTCATTTTAACTAGCAGTAGAAATATGGGTGAGATGTAGCACAAATCTATATATGTAAACTGAGACATATGAGTGTGTGGATATAGATGTACGCATGTATATATGTGCGTGTGTGTGTGTGCGTGTGGGGAAAAACAGATAAAATGGAAAATGAATTAAACTATGTCAAGATTTATCTTTTTTTAAATGAATAATAATGGTCCACCTGAAAACATGGTATGAGTTTATGGGGCAGGAGTTCATAAGTTTTTTACTTCTTCCGCTTGTTAAGGTTATTGTGGTACAAAAAAGTATGCCTTTTGCATTCCTTGTTCATTTCTGTTATTTTATAGTGCTATTATGTTCAAAATAAATAAATAAATAGTTCACCATTTTATTTAAGTGAAGTTCTGTTAAAAGCACTTCACTTAAGTGAATAAATACTTAAATTTAAGGTCAGATTAACTGTTATCTGCAGTTAGTCTGACCTTACTGATCAATTTGTGGTGGGAAAATAATAAAAATCACAGCACTATTATTTTTGTATAGTGCTCAATAAAAGCTATGAGCACATAGCTTTTATTCCTATGTGCTCATATATTTATTGTACTCATTGTATTCATCATATTACATTAAATGCATTAAATTTAAATACATTAAATCATTTTGCATTAATTGATTATATTGTTTTTGATTTATAGTTATATTCTTGTCGTTTATTCCACCTTATGTCCCCCTTTGACCTTATGCTTCCACATATAGTTTGGTGACATGTTGATGGTTGAAGTGAAACATGGACATTGCAGCATTTATAGTATGTAGAAAAATGAAGTTATGATACAGGAAATAAGTTAATTTTCTGTAAGAGATGAAGAGCGTCTGCAAAAATAAGGAACCAACGGTTCTAGGTGTTTCCTCAGGGTTGCAAAACATCCACCTTACATCTGTGCAAAGAGCGAAGACAGGTGAATAATAACAAGGTCATTTACTTTATTAACTAGAAGTCTGAGGACCTTCATTCTGTATCTTGCATGACTGGACACGCAAAGAACATTTTAGCTAGTTTTACTGTAATACATATACTCTTAAAAATATATTCTTAAAAAAAGCAGCACATTTTCAGTTTATGAAAAGAAATCCATGTTTTTAGTATTTTTCTCCTGTGTGCTCTAGAGTCCATCCATCCATTTTCTGTTCACCCTTGTCCCTTGTGGGGTCAGGAGTTGCTGGTGTCTTATCTCCAGCTGCGTTCCGGGCGAGAGGCGGGGTCACCCTGGACAGGTCACCAGTCTGTCTCAGGGCAACACAGAGACAAACAACCATACACACACACCTAGGGAGAATTTAACCTGACAGTCATGTTTTTGGACTGCTGGAGAACCTGGAGAACCCACGCATGCACAGGGAGAACACGCAAACTCCGTGCAGAAAGACTCTGGGCCAGGAATCAAACTCAGGACCTTCTTGCTGCAAGGCAACGGTGCTACCAACTGCACTGCACTGAGCAGCCCCGCATACTGTAGAGTCATCCTCAGATTTTATATTTTCACAGAGAAAAGTTTCATGAAGTATATATTGAACAAAGAAGGGGACTATCTTGGGTTGGAATATAACTAAAAAGCAAAAGTACTAAAGAAAACTGATGGATCCACCTTACAGCTTTACAATTAAAGTGGCGCAAAGTGACTGACTCAACCTTTTTTCCCCATACAGACCAGCCAGGATATCTGCTGTGTCGTTTTTGCTCTCTTCAACGTCATCTGGGCAACTTTGTTTCTGGAGCGCTGGAAACGGCGAGAAGCGGAGCTGGCCTACAGGTGGGGCACCCTGGACACCCCCGCCGAGTCCTTGGAGGAGCCCAGGCCCCAGTTCAGGGTGAGAACTCTTCACAATAAAAGCACAGGCTTCCTGTATTAATGACCCTGAAAGCTTCTTGTGTCTTGGTGATGTTTCCTCTGATGCTTCCTCCCAACACAGGGTTAGCTAACAATAGCAGGAAATGGGGTTGATGGGTCCATGTGCTCTGAGAGCAGCAGAAGGGGTGGGGTCAGTGTGTGTGTGGGTGTGCATGTGTGTGTGTGTGTGTGTGTGTGTGTGTGGGCAGGGTGGGGGGGTATTAGGTTGCATGCGCCCATGGAAAGAAACTGATGGGAGGGGCTGTGATGGGTAAAGAAGCTGGTCACCAGCGGGCAGAGCCCGGCTACCTCAGTCAGTAGACTATGAGACTCAGGGTTGTGGGTTCGAGCCCCACGTTGGGTGCTTACTTTTGTCAACTTTCAATGTGTTGCCCACATTAACAGATTATGTTTATGTGGGTATAAATATGATCTGTCGATCATGTTTATGATCATGTTAATGATCAACAGATCGTAACCTAGGTGAGCATTACACTGATCTAAGTTGTTTTTCATACTTTCATGGAAGTAAATTTTTTGGGGGGAAGCTCATATTAATTCAATTCAAAATTAATTTATTGATCCCAAAGGGACATTAAATGTTGGTGTAGATAGTGATGGCTGTTGGCAGGAAAGAGCTTCTGTAGTGGTCTATATCACAGGAAATTTGAACAAGCATCTGACTAAAGACACTGTTTTTCTAAGACAGTCTCATGGTCAGGGTTGTTCATAATGTTTTTTTTTGTAAAATCCTTCTTTGTCTCATCACGTCCAGAGGTTCCACAGTCTTTCCCAACAATCTCATTTTTAATGTGTGCCTGCAGGGTGTGAAGCGGTGCAGTCCCATAACGGGCTGTGAGGAGTTCTACTACCCGGCCTGGAAGAGAGCCATGTTCAGATGGCTGGTCAGCCTGCCGGTCTGCCTGCTCTGCCTCTGCTTCGTCTTCCTCGCCATGCTCCTCTGTCTTCAGCTGCAGGTGTCTGCTGGACAACGCTGTCCACCATGCTAAACAAAAACAGATAATAATGACACAGCTCCACAGCCAAACATAAAGAATCCAATATTACAATAGTATTACATTTTCAAACAGGTAAAATATACATGTTCTATATATAGTGTCTAGTGCTAGTTTTATGACACACATAGCGTCATCTGGCCCTTTGAGATCTCAAGATGTGATAACACTATAAATAAAATGTATCTGTCACATTTACATTTGCATTTCATCAAGAAATTTATGTGTATTTTGTCTATCCTTCTCCTTTGTTCTTTTTACATTTCTTCGCCTCCTCGTTTTAATTTTCCTAAATCATTTCTGCCTCGTTATGCAAATGAGGAGGGCAGTGTCTTAACACTTCAACTCCTGTCTATTGGTTGGTCGTGCATCTCTTGATGAAATGCATGTGTAAGGAAAAGGAAAAACAAAATCTGTTACTCACTGCTTTTATTTTTAATTATGTCAGTTTTGGTCCTCCATAGTTTTCATGTCATGACTGATAAATAGCAGTTGTGAGACTGTCACTAGTTCTGATTCCATAATAATATTCTTCCTGCACTTCTGCAGGAAGTGGTGATGGAGATTCAGGAGCTGCCTGGTATCACAAGATTCATCCCTAAGATACTTCTGGCCGTCACTGTAACTGTATGTGACGAGGTGTATAAGAAGATTGCCTACTGGCTTAATGACATGGGTAGGAATCATTTTGGCAAATGACAGAAATCCGTTTGTGTGAATAATAGCCAAGTTCTTTGATAAGAAAGGGAAAAGATGGTGACTGACACTCCATTTCTCCAGCAGAAACAGAAGTAGGAGACAGAATCTCTCTAATGCTTCATGTTTGTTTGTTCTTCCAGAGAACTACAGACTTCAGAGTGCCTACGAGAATAACTTGATCATCAAGATGGTTTTTGTAAGTTATCCTGCTTTGTTTTGCAGTTTGTTTTTCAGGATAGTTTGTTTTTTTTTTTCTTCTTATGTCTTCTTGTTCTTCACAGTTTGAATTCATCAATTCTTACCTCAGTCTTTTCTACATTGGATTCTACCTCAAGGACATGGACCGACTGAAGGAGGTAAGAACTTTGCAGAAAATTTGAAATTTGAAATCAGTAGTACAAGAAAAAAAAAAAAGAATCAGTAGTTGCCATTTGTTTTAAAATATCAGCCATGTTTTGAGCTATGGCAAAAAAAAAATTGCCAGCCCTGTACACTCATTCAATTCAATTCAGTTCATTTGTATAGCGCCAGTTCACAACACATGTCCTCTCCAGGCGCTTTACAAAATGAAAATTACAATTAAAATCAAACTCTGCAACTTCCGTCAGTGTCAACAGAACTGCTGCTGGTGTTTCTTTTCAGCTTTTTCAATGCTTTTGTTTTGGGAATCTGATGACAATTCTGGAATTTTGACATTACAAATGTGTATGAACTCTGGTGGTAATATTAAATCACATATTAACAAAAACATAATCATTATAACATTGATTGTTATGTCGTTCTCTTATTTGAGATTACACTCCAGCCATACATTAGCAACACAAAGACACACAAGATAAACAACCATAAACACACACACACTCAGACCTAATGAGAATTTAAAGAGACTAATTAACCAGTCATGTTTTTGCACTTCGGGAGGAACCCGGAGAACGAGAGATCCATGCATGCACAGGGAGAACATACAGAAAGACCACTGGTTGGGATTTGTTGGGATTTTGCTGCAAGTTAATAGTGCTGCCAACTGTGCAGCCCTGAGATTAATTTGATTCTTGAAAAATCAATATTGCCCTAAAATAATGATCTGAGTCTTTTTTTTTTTTTTTTTTTTTGGCCAAAAGTGATTTCAGGGGGAAAAAACCAAAAAACAGAAACCACCTCTTTATTGCCAAAAGATTTCTTTAAAAAAACACTTTGGGCAAAACAAATGACTGAAGTCATTATTTTAGGAAGGTGATGATATTCAGACTGACAGACTGATTCATCTGTTACAGGCTGTATATTGAAATAATAAAAATAATAACCTAATTTGGGATTATTTTGGCCAACAGTCTTTGCAGCTTTAGAGCTTTGTGAACAGTCATCATTTGGATAATAACGTCTTTCAAATGTCTGAGCACAAACACATGAACAGATATGAACATTCTGCTAAATATAATAAAATCAGGAAGCTGATGGTAAAACCAGGTTGTAACATCTCTACATTTTGAATCTTTTACTTTCAATTTGTAAATAGCACTGACCAAGTGTAAGAATAAAACATGTGACTCTATCTAATGCAGCTGTTTCAAGGAAACCACGCAGCTTCCTGTGTGTCTGACTGCACAACCACACAACATAGAGATATTTCTGCACTGATAGCTCATGACACAAAAACACAGAAAAGCCTAGTTAAAGTTTCTACTGTTGGTAGTCATGCAAATAAACAGTACAAAGACAAATGGACTGAACTTATACCACTTAAAGCACTTTACACTTCAGACACATCCACCATGTCATTTTATGTCATTTCATTTTCATAATGATTCATTCCATGTGTTTATGTTCATCCGCATTATCACGAGTATAAATTTGCGTATCTATACATACCCATATACTCATATATACATATACACACATACACACGGATACACACACAATTCAAACATATAAAAAAAACCTTTTAAAATAAGTTTATGTCAATTGAGACATCTACTTTAACTGAATACACACAAAATAAATCTGAAGAGTAAGTACGGTATATACTCAATGTGCGCACATCTATCCAGATATTCATAACCTGTATCACACATAATACAAATAAAGCATAAATCCCATTTAATGTCTGAGAAGGTGTAGGAAGACATAACAATGTATTTAATCGTACCCCTTCTCCAATACTCCATAATAACAAACATACACATGCACATATAAAACAATATATGTTGTATGTAAAGTCTCTGTTTTCCTTTCAGATGCTTGCCACTCTGTTGATTTTCCGCCAGTTCCTGCAAAACATCAGAGAAGTCCTTCAGCCATATCTCTACGAGCAAAGCAAGCTCGGCGTCTTCACTCCGAAGGTCTTATGGGAGCTCTTACAAGTCATCATTCTCAAGTATGGGCGCCTGGCTCTTGGGAAGGCACAAGCCTCAATGACGGCCTACTCCTTCTTGAGTCCCAGAGGAACCTCAAACAGTCAGGCTGCGAACTGTATCCAGGAAACGAGGAGAAGAGGAGATCTGAAAGCTGGCTTCAGGCTCTCAGAAGAAGAGTGGGACATGAACGACAGCATTATGAAGCATCGGAAAGTCAGCTTCACCGAGAAGGTGGACTTCAAGAATGTCAAGACGGAGACCCAGACTGTGGAGGACAGTTTCCTGGAGGACAGTCCGACGCTGGTGGAAGACGGGATGGATCCATCCAGTATTTTTGACAGTTGTGATGAGGACAGTGACTGCGAATTACTGTCTCAGGTAATGTGGTTAGCATTGTTTTTGTCTACTGGTCAGGATTTCTCAACATCTTAAGGGTCCAGCATTGTTGGGCCAAAGTCAACAATGCCCAACCAAGGCGTTTGCTTTCACAAACACCCTTCAAGGTACACTAGACACACTGATCTGAGCTCGTGTGAGGCCCCTCCTACTGCAGTATACGTCATGGTGTGTCATCATATGTGTGGTTTACAACAGTGTAGCAAACACAGCAATCATGGCAGAGAGGAACCACTGTACTCCACGTTCGATGGAATAATGGAGTACGAAATAATGATTGATGAGCTGCAACACCTCATTTTATTTCCCATGTTATTGAAAGCCCCCCCCAAAAAAAAAACAGAACGTATGGTGGGATATTTACACGCTGCCTCAGATCAGAACCAGACAGGAGTTCAGTGTTTTGGTCCCACTGAACGTACTACCTCATGGGCTTAGTCAACCGCTCCTCAAACTTGCTGCCGCTGGCTGAAAAAACTGCTTTTGGATGTTGTATTTGGGGCAAATACACCCACAAATTCTGACCAATCTTCATAGGCTTACATGAAGCAGGGTTCATAAGTTCTTTGGGGGGATTGTGACAGGAAGGGATGGACGACATGAGGCTGAGAACTAAATGAAGTGATTTTCATCACCCAATCGCCACAATAAGAACCAATTTCGGCACTTTGGCTCAACCATGCTGGACCCTTAAGAAATGTGTGAATAAATACATATTAAAGATATCTCAGTTATTAGCACAGAAGTATCATTTTTCATTTTTTTCTTCAGCAGGAGACCAAGGAGAACATTAGTGTGTCCTCTTCAAAAGAGTCCGACTCCATCTGCCAGAGAAGGGGTGCAGGCGAGCGGAAAGATGACAAGAAATCTTGGATGGATCCACCAGAGGAACCCAAAACCACTGCTTTGACTCAGGCTGAGATAGAGTGTTGTATGCAGACATATGAGGTAGCATTCCTGATTCATGTTTCTCCAAAATTATGCTTACTCGGTTATGTTAACACATAAAAAAAATGTGACTAATCTTTTTGTGCTGGGACATTTGATGTGAAAAGGGAACACTTCAAGACTACCAGGAGATGTTCATTCAGTTTGGCTATGTGGTGCTCTTCTCCTCGGCCTTTCCCCTGGCAGCTATGTGTGCTCTTATCAACAACATCATTGAGATACGAAGTGATGCCCTGAAGCTGTGCACCGGCCTCCAGAGACCGTTCGGACAGAGAGTGGACAACATCGGGCAGTGGCAGGTTGGTGGCTTCCAGCTTGGAAATGTCAATAATGCCTTCCGGGCTCCCACCTCAACAACCTGTAAATTTGTCTGCTTGTTCTCAACAACAGACTGCAATGGAGGCCATGGGCTTGATAGCCATTATAGTTAACTGTTACCTGATTGGTCAGTGTGGCCAGCTTCAGCGTCTGTTCCCCTGGTTGAGTCCTGAGATGACCATCGTCTCCATTGTCCTGCTTGAGGTATTTCCTGCATACTCATTAAACCTGAAGATGTTCTGACTAGTGTAGGCTTTATGGTTTATTTATCCATCAAAACACAGAATGTGGAAACAAATGTCTTGTACTCTGATGTGTTGTGTTGAGTTTGTCCCTCTGTGGTCTTGTGGGTTTTCAGCACTTTGCAATCCTCCTAAAGTACGTCATCCATGTCGCCATCCCTGATATCCCTGGCTGGGTAGCAGACGAGATGGCCAAGCTAGAGTACCGACGAAGGGAAGCTTTCAAGGTATACCGCTACGTCATAGCTTGAAAGACCTTCTGCCAACATCAGACCTGCTGTTGGCTGCCGATTGGCCAGTTTGTGTTGCATTGTTGTATATCTGTGTGTACACATCCCTTGGTTTCTTGTTGTGTGTCAACCTGAAATGCTCTGTGGTCCAGTCTGTTTTTGGATAGTGGCAGTGTGTGATGTACTCTCTGTACGGTGCTTTTGGTTTTTTACTTGTCACACTTCAAAGGACAACAGTGTTAACGTCAGAGCAAAATAATCAGAGTAACAATTAAAAAAAGGTTTTAAGTGATGATGTCACTTAGGGCTGCACAATATATCGCAAATATATTGTCATCGCAATATTATTGTGCCCATTATTCAGATACCAAGTGATTGTTTGGAGTGCAATCATTTTTGATTAGTATATTCAGTGGACATGATTATGATAAGCAGTGTTATTGTCATCATAACATTTATCAACATTATTGTCATCACAGTATTTTCTAATATTGTGGAGCCCTAATTTCATTTATTAAGAAAAACAAATCCTTGCGTGATAGAACCTGTACGACAGTGTACAAGTTTAACTTCTTTGGACTTCTTCTGATCCAAAGAAAATCAGAAGAAGTTAAACACAAAAGAAACAGTCATTCTGGAAAGGGTTACAAATCCATCCAAGCTTTTCCACTACAAAGAACCACAGTTAGAACCGTTATCCACACATAGCGCAAATATGGAACAGTCGTGAACTTTCCCAAAACGGCTGCAAGAGTGCATCAATCACTCATTCAGGAGGTCACAAAAAACCCAGAACAATGTCAAAAGGTCTGCAGGCCTCACTTGTCCTCCTAAATGTTCTGTCTCATATAAAATATAAGACAAGATAATGTATGAAAAAATAAAGCTTCTGTGGCTCCTATTGTGATGTGCAGAAATGCACCGCTCCCTGTGAGAGGAGGAAAGTGAGAGTTTGATTACACATTCACATCTCACCAAACGAACCAGACTTGCTACACAAAGGAAATAGTTTGGTTACTGACCGGAGGATGTTATCAAACTGTGATGCAGAGTGAACTCTGGCCTGCCTACAAACCAGGTGACGATTTGATTGAGGTTAATTACAGTGCGGTTTGAATACATATGTGAACGTCAAGTGGTCGAAATGCCATTCCAAAAGCAGGAAGTGGACTACAACACAAGGCATTCTGGGTAAATGCAACCAACACAAACATGTTTGTCTAGCAGAAATGTAGAAATGACTCGGGGTCTTTTATCAAGGACAAAAGAGAAATCCTCCAACCACTAGAATCTGACACTACTCCACTTTTGTTCACATTTTGTGAAGAAGCAAGATGCCCTCAGTGTCTTCTTCAGAGGTGGTTCCTTCAATGTTTCTTAGGTGAGGGTTTGAACAGGTTTTCCAAGGGGTTTGGTTGGTTTGACACAATGCTCTGAAAGAGAACACAACAGATGAAAATGGACCAAACGCTGCTTTTTTGGTGCCCGGATGAACTGAGTCTAACAGACTATCAAGTGTGAAAACACCCTTACTTTATGGTGGGAATGTAGAACACATTGTGGTTCTGTAGAATGTTTCTTTTCCATCACTTTGTCCAAAATGTTTCTTCTTTCAGAAACATGAGCTGCAGGCGCAGCAGCACTTCCAGCAGCAGCTCCGGCGCCGCCGGGAGGAGGAGGAGCTTCACCGTCAGGCCGAGCTGCAGGCAGAAGCTCGTCATGAGAGCGACTACCACAAGGCGGACATGCAGCACCAGCACCACCACGACAAATCACAGGGCAGCAAGCCTGGTGACAAGCCCAAGAGGCCCAGCTCCCTGCTGGGGAATAATAACGTGATGAAGCTCAAACAGATAATTCCTCTCCAAGGGAAGTTCTCCTCTGGGACATCCCGGTCACCAGCTCAGTCCCCGACGGGAGGCGAAGCAAAGCTACCTGGATTTCTGAAGTTCCTAAAGTCAACTGAAGTGAAAAAAGAGCCAGCGGCAGCATCTGGAGGAACACCAGGCTCAGCAGTGACTTCTTCCGCTCCCCCTGGTGGACAGGAGAGACCACAATCCCCAAACAGAACATTTAGTCCAGGGAAGCTGTTCAATTTTAGCAAATCAGAGGGTATCGTGGTGTGTGCTAATGGCACACAGCAGCTAAACCAGACTTCTAACTCTCAACCTAACACAACCACAGAGGAATTACCCTCAAATGAGTCAGATAAAGGAGAATCAAGACTACAAACTGATTTAGAAAACCCAAAGACCTAACAAATGATCACCCACAGCAACGTCATATTAGGAAGGGGGAAAAAAATGTACAAATTATCATGCAAAATGTAGAGGCACTGATGCACCCCAATGTTAAACCACAAGGACCACATGCAGCAAGTGTTCAGCTTTCACTCTTGATGCAACTCCATAAAGCGTGCCACTGTCTGTATGTACACTTAATTACCTAACTTCCATGTATAAACTGTACAGTAAGTGTCACTGACTCTGTGGGGGTTCAGGAACAGTGCAGCCTGATCTGAAACAGTACCAGAGACAGAAAGGGTCCAGAACCAAGACAGTAGAAAGCCAGTTTGTTGGTCAAACTTCCAGCTCCAAGTTTGTGCTGGTACTGGGTGCATGTTTCCATGTGCATGCGTGACATGTTCACTGTCTTTTCAGTTGCAATGCACGTTCAAAGCCATTGGGATTCTTCTGCACTAGGTCGGCTATAGTCACTGTGACCATGAAAAAAATCTATTTTTCCAAACTTTGATTTTCTATGAATTTATTTTACTACATAATTTAGTGAGTGTAACTATATGAGGCAAATAAATGTCATTCAGTTCAATGTCCATGTGAGAGAAACAGGATAGGAGGAGCTGGTGTTGCTTTATGAGAGAGACCATGCTGCTGCTGGGTTCTGATGCCTCCAGGCAGTGGCAACCACAGAGGGGTGGAGGAGGAGCTCTGACGACCACTGTTTAAACTTACAGTACACCCTGTTTGGTCTTGGGTTTAATATATATTAGGACACAATAAAATTTCACACACTGTTTGTTCATTAACTGATTATTATCAACATCAGCACCACCATGCAATTGTTAGTCATGACAGCTCAGTATTTGTTTTTATTCATTTTAAAAAGTTAAACACACAGAGTGAGATATCTCAAGTCTTAATTTCTTCTAGTTTTGATGATCATGCCTCACAGATCCTGGAAACCCACCATTCAGTGTCTCAGAAGATCAGATTACTGCTTAACACACATCAGGCTTCTGAAAACAATGTTTATTTCTATTTGCTTAATATTTGCATGAATTACTGCATGAATGCAGCGTGACATGGAGGAGGTCAGCCTGTGACCCAGGTCGCTTTGACAGCGGCCTTCGGGTCATCGGCTTGATTGGGTCTGGAGTCTCTCATCTTCCACTTAACAGCAGCCCAGATATACTTTGCAGGGTTAAAGGTCAAATTCACACATTTTTGAATAGATTCTTCTTGACAATCATCTCAAAGCTTCAATTCTGTTGCTGGTTCACATTTTGCTTCCATTCAACTTTCTGTGAATATGCCCCAGATACAGAAGCAGCAACTTCTTCAGCAATCACCTCTTGCAGCCTCGCCTGCTAGTGGACAGTGTCCCTCACTGTCTTATGCTCCAGTCAGAATGTTGTGTCTTACTGGCCCAGGCTGAGAGGCTCAGGAAACCTCTGCATGTGTTTTCAGTCAATTAGCTGATTAAGGTGTGAACTGTTAAGTTTTCAGTGTTTCATATCGCCAGGATTTTCTTATATTGTGAGACACTAAGTTGATGATTATTATCATCTTCAGGACATAACCATCAAAAATAGTAGAAATAGAGGCTTGAAAAATGCCAGTGTGTGATGCATCTATACACGAGTCACTTTTTGAAACAAGTGACAAAAACTATTAAAACGTTTTAACAAAATGTTTTAAGTGTAACTGTAATCATGAGTGGAAAACAATTAGAAAAGAAAAGTTATCTTCACATTAATCATCTTCACAGCATTACGAAAACACAACAGTTACACCATAACGCACAATGCAGTGTTTCTCAGCATTGTTTTACTACCAGGCCTGCTGAATCGTGGCAGTGTGTGGATGAAGATACAGTTTTGCACATTCAAATAAAATTCAAATTGAAATGATTTTTTTTAAAGAACAAATTATTTTTATTGTACCCTGACACATAAAATCCAAGAGCTGAAACAGGGCGTACTTTCTTTCTGTCATGACAGTAGAGGTAAGTAGGAAGAAGGTTTTTTTTTTTTTTCCTTGAACATTTCTCCAAAGCTTCCTGGTTTTTGTCAGTTGCTGTGTATCACCATGTACCTTTATACAAACGCTGACAGTGCATATATGCAATAAACTCAAGACACATTCCAAACTCGTCATGTGAGAGCTGCAACTGTTCTACTGAGAGGTTGAAAGAACCGTTCAAGTCAAACATGCTAAATGTTAGAATCGGTACTCATCATGTAAACATTCAGTTCAAACCTCTGAGCAGCTCTCAACGAATAAACAAGGACCACAAATAATTCTGAAAGAAAGAAAGATGCATTTTACTGTTCAGAACATGTTCTGCTTACATTGTGACAAAAATCTGCCTTTAAATGCAACAGCATAAACAAAAAAAACCCAAAACTAAACTAAGAAGATATTACTTCAAGAAACAAGATACAAAACAAAACCATTTGTCATATTAAAAGGACAAACCTAATTTATTGGGATTCTGAAGAGAACCAAAGCATTTCTGTTGACAGGAATCCACATCACTCTGAAACACAGTGGTGTGTGCATCATGCTGTGGGAACAGGGAGGAAGGATGGAGTTAAATATATGAGAATCAGGGGGAAAAAAACCTGCAGAAGACTTGAGACTGGGGAGGCCCCAAAAAATGGAACATGAAATGGATCATGAAAACATGATCGTGTGTTAAAATGGCCCAGTCGAAGTCCAGACCTGGATGTTGAGACTTTATGGTAAGACTTGAAAACTGATGTTCACAGATCTGTTCGCCATTTAGTGTTACTGAGCTGGAGCTATTATACAACACAGGCAAAGCGAGCAGACATAATGCTTTCTGCTGTCATTACAGTGAAGGCTGCAATTACAAATGCACGCCACACTTTTCAGATTTATTTCAAAAATACTTATCTATTTCCATAGATGTCACATTACATTGTGTGCTCTATAATGTTTTTCTTTTTAATCAAAAATCCCAATTAAAAAAGTGTAATTTGTGGTGACAGCGTGCCAAATTTAAAGGAGTACCAATATTTTTGCACATTGAAAGTATCCAAATGCTCGTCAGGAAGTAAGCATTCCAGTCTGAACTTGTTTCTCAATGCATTGAACTCTTTAAAGAAGATTCTTTCCCACCAGTACCTGCTCGGCCCAACTCAGCCCGGTTTTCAGGGTTCTTCTTTAGTGTGTCTGGCACATTTCTAGCACGGACTCACAGGAAGCCTCGCTATTAATATAGATACAAGTTAACTTAAACACAGCTGTAGGTTATTAACCAGTGATGACATAGTTACTTTGAAAAAGTAACTTTAGTCAGATTACTGATTACTCCTTGAGAAAGTAACTCAGATTACTCACTACTTGATTTGGAAAGTAACTAATTTACATTAACAGTAACTTTTTTAGTTACTTTCAGCAGCTGCTACCAACAACAGCGCTCCACCACCAGTGAAAATGACATTGATTTTTGCCAATAGTAAGTTATTTTATAACAGTGACATCAACAATAAGGTTGAACTAAAGAGGAGATTTTTTTAATGGTTACAACAGCACAAAAAAAAAAACGTTAGTAATGTGTGTGTGTGTTTGTTTTTGTGTGTTTCTATTGTCTGGAAAACTCTAAGAGGGATTTTAAAGCCCCCATCCTGCCCCCAACCTCCAGGTTGTGCGTTACGGCCCTGTGTTTGGTGTCACAGCGCAGCACACAAATCTCCTCCTGCTGCTCCATAACTCAGTCCCGCTGCACAGATTAGTGACAATTACCTTTTAGTTGTACAACTTTACGGACTCGTTCATTTGCTGTTTTCACGTTTATTGCGGTGTTCAGATTAGTCTTGATGTTTCCAATTTTCTGGATAGTTCGACGTAATTCACAGGTAATATATTAACTTGACATTAACTAAGACACAGCGGGACGGATAATCCGGGAAATGATGGACAGGGACAGCCTGACTAAAACTACCTTAATGACGGACAAATTCTGGGATTTATTATGAGTCTCTGCTTATTTCCAAGCCCAAATGAGCCCAAAAAGGCGCAACCCGCCTTAAATATGCAAGTGACTTTAAAAAAAAAAAAAAGCCCAAAGCCGCTTATGATAATCGGACGTGGCGACAGAAATTCAAAAATAGTTCCTGTTTTTTTACCAACAAAATAATGCGTATCTCCCTCCATTGTTTACATTTCTGTCGCTGATATTGTCGCATAGAGACGTCGGTCACTCGACAAGACGCGTAGAGAAAATACAGACTACTGGAGTTGAAATAGCAACACATTTCAAATCCGGTTACTGAAAAAAGTAACGCGTTACTGACAACACTGGTATTAACAACATATTGAAGTATTATTTTAATCTTGTTACAAAATATACACCATTGGTTGCGAAGACTCACACCACAGAGAGCTCCAGAGACATGGAGACTCTGCAGGTAAAGGAGCTGCTGGAGTAAACCTGGAGTCACACTGCGGGGGGCTGCCGGGACAGCTGCGGTTCGAAACCATCAGCACACTGCGTTCTGCAAACGCGCCGCATTGTCTGCGTGGATTCTGATGAAGCAGTCGAGTCTCTGGGAGAACGGAGGAAGCGGCGTGGCTCTTTACGAGTCCTCGGTGGGCTCCTCGCTGTCTGTTCGCGCCATCTTTCGCGGAGGCGCCGCACTGTCCTCTTCCGTCGGCTCCTGGTCTCGCTTCTTCCCCGAATTCTGGCAAAGAAAATCCGAATCGTTGGCTCACGACAGTCAGCATGGGCAGTCAAAGATGAAACGATGATGGCTCAGACGTCTACATGCAAATTTGAATGTAGTGCTTCACATAGTCTCTTTCCCTGAATGGAAAATTAATAGAATCCACAGCAAAAGAGTTTGAAATGTGGATAGGTCAGGTTGGCATTTATTGTGGTTTTCTTTTACCCAGACAATATCAGATCTTTCAAATATATATATGTATTCATAAGCTTGTTACAATAAGCAATTAATCAATTAATCCCATGATATATTTCCATTCTGACGATTATTTTTTGTAGTTCATTTTATTCATGGTTTCGAGTGTGTGTGGTTTTTACTTGTGTTTTATTTAATTGTTTTTGTTTGAAGTGTTTTATTTTGGATATATAAACAACTTCCAGTTCTAGCATTAAAATAAATGAAAAGTTATTGGTTTTTGAGAGGGCAAAATTTAATTAATACGCCATTATCAATATATTGCTTGAAAATTGTCTCAAAACAAGAATGTTATTGTTTATTGTAATAGTTACTGGGACAATTTACCAGCAAAAATCTTTTATCATGACATCATGACTTTGCTTTAATTGCTAAGTTGAAGGTTCTGGAACGTTCTTTAGCTTAAAAACTCTGGAGTCTATTCATATCTGACCAGCTGGTCTTTTTTTTTTTGCAGCATACAGTGAGTTTGACTTCACATACCCTGAGACTTTCTAGCTGTTCCTGAAACCCTGCAGTTTTCCAGATCGTCACATCATTTCCACTCTTGTTACAACATTTACCTTTTTATCCCACTGCTGATGCAGGTACCGCAGGAGGATGTTTGTCTTCTCTGTCACAATGACTGAGTGAAATAGCACAGACGAGAACAGGAAAGATTAAAAGATGCACAGGATGTTCTGTTTAGAATAAGTCTCGGAACTTACTCTGATCTGATGGATATTCTCGTGTAGGGAGATACACAGACGGCCGACGGTTCTGAAGCACAGGATTGACAATGAAGTTAAGTCAGAAATTAGCAGCAATCATGTCGACAAAACAGGAACATTTGTTTGTCCAAACAGTGAGAATGGAGAACTTACTGATGCTTTACATACAGAGTCTGCATGGAACCTGGTGAAACTGTTTTTGTTGTAGACAGGCAGCCCCTTCAGGAAGTTTCTCTGTCAAAAGTTCAGGACAGATAAAGCACAAGCAGTAACTCCCAGGTGGTAAAAAAAATAATTCCTGAGATTCGTGGTACAAACTACGAATTATTTCACAAGTTCACACTGTTGTTAATGAGCCAGAAGCCAGACCCCCAATAGAACAAAGGATTTATTCTTCTATAATTTATCTAAACGCCGACATAAAGCAACAGTAAACAAACCTTCTCCATTTTCGTCTTCGCGTGTCCACTAGCTTAGCACGCTGAGTGAAAACGAGCTAGCAACAAAGCTTTGTTGTTGAGTCGTTTCCTAGAAACCGACTTGTTCACCTGTTAAACAGCTTCTCAGGATGACTGAGAATCATAAACTACGTCTAATATTACTGTACTAAGTCAGCTTTATTATTTAGACACTTAAAAGTCTATAAGAAAAAAAACACAAACATTTACTAGAGGTATCTGCGTAGCTCTCAGTTCACAACTCCATCTTTGTTGTTTATCCATTTTGAGGGCGGTGACTCTTTAACCTCTCATTGGTTCTACTGTGAACGAGTTCTGAAGACCGATACGATGATTGGCCAAAACGGTGATTACGTAATTTTGCCTTTGAGCCTGTGGGAGTTTCCAGCACTGCGTTATATTATGGCAATGCAAACTATAGACATATTAAAGAACGCATTACTTTTATTTGCATTTCTTTATTTTGTCAATAATGAATATAGTTAAAAGTTACTACTGCTCTGAAAATACTGTATTTTTCCCATTTTAATTTTTCCGATTTTGATTAAACAAAGTATCTTGAAATAATACAATTAATAGCAAGATTCCATAATTGAAATGTAAAACAAATTAAAATGTCGATTTATGAATTTGATGTATATTTATGTTTATTAAATTAAGACATTCCAAAACACGCTCTTAGTGAATGCATATAATTTTTGACATTTATTCTTAAGTCAATAATATTGTAATATTGTCACAATAGGAATAAGTAGAATAACATATTTTAAGTGTTTATTTTTGCTCATTTTGAGTCTAATAGCTCACGACTGAGAAAAACAATAAAGTCTCTGAATATTACATCACTGAAAGATGATTTTTTCTTTTTTTTCCAATGCAGAAATGTCACACTAACAGAGAGAAGAATCATGTTCCATATGTCCCTGTAGTTGGGGTTCCATTTGCACAAATTACTGCATCAATGCTATTTGAGCAAAAGCTGAGCCGTGTTGCTTTGACACCAGTTCTTCCTTCCGGTAAACTTTCCATTATGATTGGATAACACTGTATACAACCAGATTTATTTTACTGTGACCTTCAAGCAGCACTATGCAACTTTATATATATATAAAAAAGAAGTCAATGTACTAATGGCGGAGAAACAACTTACCTTTACAGAAAAACGGTTTATCCGCCAACATTGGAGGTCATGCTAACTAGCCTTCGCACTGAGAGCCAGGGTAACTACAAGGAAGAAGATCTCCTTCGACAGATTGCCAAACAAATTCAACTAAAACTTTACAGAGCAAAGCGTTCCTCCTGGTGTCTTCTGGCAAATAAACAGAGTTCTAACAGCTGGAGAGTAGAGCACTGAGAAGGTGTTACACATAACTCCAAACATCACTGGGTTTCACAATTAAAAAAAACAACTTATTTTGCAAAATCATTTTATTGTTACATTTCATCATTGAAACACATTTTACATGTGATTTAGAACAGGGTGTTTTGACCAGTTGGTGAAACTATAAGATAGCAGTTCTTGGTTCTTACCAGAGGTCAGAACAGTCATTTTGAAAGTATAACCCCAAAAACACACCAGTAACACCATTTTATCCAACTACAGACTTTTCCAGTAGCATCCTGAGCACCTCCCAAGATTCCAAGTCCTTCAGATCCTTCATCAAGACCTTCAGTGAGAGAGGGATTTCCGTCTCTTCAACATACGCCGCAGGATCACCTCTATGCCGCCCCGCGAGCTCATCCTCTTGAGCCAACCGTGCGTATTTATCCGTTTTATGTTGTTTGGCTGGTACTCCGTGCCTCTTTTGCGGGTTCGCACCTGCTGGTGCAGCCAGGGGAGCCGCTGGACCGCGTCGCCGCTCTCCGCTTGCGTAGGGAGAGGCCCCAGAAGTCGGAAAACTCGAGGCCTCGCAGCTGCACCAGACGCAAACCAGCTGCTGAAGAACCTGAGGCGAGTCGTGGCGTTTGCTGAAAGATCCGACGCAGGGATGCCGCTGCAGAAGAAGCACAAGTTAAAGTTTAATGAGCCTGAATATGAAAACACAGTTCAATGTAATGAATTCATCACATCTCATAGGCAGGCTGAGGCCTGTCACTATAACAAATTTAGCTCTAAGCCAAAAATTATTGCGATAAACGATAATATTGTCATTTTGAGACAACTAATATGTTGGATTCCCTGTCAATCTCTTCCTTCAGTTGATCCAAAATGCTAAAGAGAGAATTTTGATGAAAATGAAAAACAGAAATCAGATTTCTGTTTTTCTGGATTTAACCGGCTCCCTGTTAAATCCAGAATAGAATTAAATATTGTCCCTCTCACATCGAAATCCTTTAATAGTTCAGCTTCATCGCGCATAAGAGACCTGACTGCTCCATATGCTCAGTGTATAAATAAACTGAACTGAATCATTAGTTCACTTCTACATCAAATAAAGCCACATTAGCAGAGAAGATGGAGCAGGGAAAGCAAACTACAAAACCAAAAGGAGGCACTGAAAAGTTGACATGTTCCTGCCAGCTAGTAGTAACAATGACTCCATTCAGTGTCACTTTGGTTGTAGTCTGTGACCATGAGTCAGTGTGAAGCTCGCAGAAGCAGCTTCCCGCTCCATGTTAGCATAAATATGGATTTTAGCTAACAGGACCCCTCTGGCCGTTAGCATATGCGCTTAGCATGGCGTACAAACACAACGGCCCTTCCTCCTCTCTCTGTCACGGCGAACAGACTTACCCTCGCAGGTGGGTTAATCCGCGCAGTCGGGAAATAGACGACAAGACGGTGTTCATTCTGAGATTCTTTTCAAACAAACAGGTTAACTACATGCGAACGCTGAAAGTCATAGATAGAATGGCACCTGGTAAGAAGAAGCAAGCTGATTGGCTGAGGCTTTGACCAAAGGAAATGCTTCTTGCTGCACGAGGCAGTGTGGTAGAGACCTCCCTGCAGCAAACAGAAAGGGGCGGGGACGGACGGTGTGTATATATATATTTTTAAAAAGTCGGAGGGTGCGCATGCGCAGCATTTGTCTGTCTGTCCAGTTTGCAGTTGCTATTCATTCATGGTGCAGATCAGTTCTTCTCATTAAAATTAGACTCCAGAAAAGTATTTGACACATACATAACTACAGAACCTACAGGTTTAAGTCACCCAGGTAAATCAAACTGGTTTTAGGTTTGGTGCCAGTGTGAAAAAATCGTCTGTCTGTTTTTGGACACATTCTGGCATAAATTAGACAGATGGCAGCAGAAACTAAAGTCCAAGATCATTTAACCTTTTCACAATTGTCATGTTAAAACTTTCACTTTCGCCTAACTGTGTCTTGTTGAGCAAAATTACAAAAATGTAGGGCACAATCTGAAGGGGCAAAACGGTAGCCTGGTAAAAACCAGCCCCTTGTTCCATGCTATTTGCTTCGTGCAGAGGGTCTAAAATGATTCTAAAATAGCACAGAACATCAACATTGTCGTTCACAGGTTCTCATTTTGTTCGCTGTTTGACCCAGTAGAAATTCTAACTCAAAGAAATGGGAGAAAGCCTAGACTGTCTGTGAGGCAAGATAATAATTGCGCAGAATTGTGCAGGAAGGCAATGACCAGGCTGGCTGTGAGTGCAGGGTGGTGTTCGGTGTTGGTTTTCTTCTTGCACACAGTCACATGTCACCTATAAACCAAAAGGTTCAGCTTTGGTTTTATCTGACAAGAGCACCTTCTTTGATGATTGCTGCCCGTCCACTCAATGGCTTCGGTCACAGACCAGATAAGTTTAAAACTAATATTGCCCCATCATGTGAGCTCTTGAGAACGCCTGTTCGCTGCCTCTCTTAATAATGTTGCCATTTTAGGTGGACATCCATAGAATTGGTAGAATTGCAGGTGTGCCACAGTAGACTGAGCGGTGTTCTTTCAGATCTTATTGTTCTGTAACCTAACTCTGCTTTGAACTTCTCTTCAGCTTTCTCCCTGACCTGCTTGCTGGGTACTCATTCTCTAATAAGCCCCTCAGGCCCTAGCAGAAAAGCTGTGTAAAATGGATGCACACATGCATCTATTTCTATTTACGAACTCAATCCTGGAGGCATTTGGTTGCCCTGGAGTTTACTTCACGGTGTCAGGATAAAGGAGGCTGCAGGCTAATATACATCACACCTCTGTGATGCAGCAGCTGCATTTCTTATGTCATTATGTTATGTACAACTTAATGACACGTTTATAGCAGCTGTAGATTTTAACAGACGCATGTCATGTTATGTATGATCATGCATCCCTCTGCTCAGATGATAAAATGGGACCATCTCAGCAGGTTCTGTCTCTGACTACAAGCGTTCTGTTATCATTAAACCAGCCTTAGCAACAAGGAAAGCAGCCTTCTCCCATTGGCTTCTTCCCAGCGTTCAGCTGTCCTCTATTAGCCCTCCCCGCTGCCACTCAGCAACGAAAATGCGCGCAGGTTGCCCGTGGTGCTGCGGATCCAAGGGCAGCAGGGCTGGGTAGGGTTTGGCCCTCATAACGCAGTGGATGCTGAGGGGAGGAGGGGGCGCTGAAAAACACCTGCCGTTCCTTCTCGCTATGGGTATCTTCTTTGAATGCAACTGGCACAATTTGATGGAGGCGTGCTTTACTTCCACTTCGAGTCCATTTGTGTCGAGTGACGGCCGCCTGATGAGGCTGAAAAGCGCGCACAGTTCTGCAGCATCTCCTGTGTAGACGGACGGCCCTTCGGAGCCGGTTACGCACCAGATCGTCAGTAATTCTGCAGGTAAGAAATCTTGGTTTTTTTTGTTGTTGTTTTTTTGCGAGGCAGGTTTTCACTTTGCATGTACATCTTTTCATCTTTGGTCGGCCGACTGCATTTGTCAATATGGATGCGCAAAATTTCCCACATCTCAATCATATAAACGCACATTCCGCACAGGACAGCCACATATTGTTGATGCGCAAAAAAACCCCCAACAACATCAAAAAACCGATAAATAAATAAAATGTAAAAATTAATTAATTAATTAATTAATAATAATAATAATAATAATAATAAATTGTTGTCGCTGTTATTTCATGTATGTCTAGCCACATTGTTTTCCTGCAGAACAGCCTGTGATGCTGTGGTATGACTCAATGTTTTGAATTCATTGTGATTCCGCTGCGCCACTTCGGATCGCCCAGTAAACAGAAAGTAGGTTAAAATGGTCTCCTCTTGCAAAATAGGCCATGCACGTGCAGCTCTCAGCCCACGCACAGCCGCAGCGATGGCTGAACGCGCACAATGCACCAAATGTGTGTGAGTGTTGCGAAAATGGCGGTAAGGTTCGAGGGGAAAGCCTGCACTGTTCAGAGGTCCGTTAAAAACTGCAGAGACATGCAGATCTGGGTCTGGTTATCGATGAGTAGGTCAGTAGGAGAATCCCTGATTTGCATTTCAGCTTAGCTGCTGTGGTTTTCTGCAACATGAGGGAAAATGCAGCCAAGATAGATAGATAGATAGATAGATAGATAGATAGATAGATAGATAGATAGATAGATAGATAGATAGATAGATAGATAGATAGATAGATAGATAGATAGATAGATAGATAGATAGATAGATAGATAGATAGATAGATAGATAGATAGATAGATAGATAGATAGATAGATAGATAGATAGATAGATAGATAGATAGATAGATAGATAGATAGATAGATAGATAGATAGATAGAACACTGTTCTTACTGGAAATAGATAGAACTTGTTCGAACTGTTTGGTTTCTTATCTCTGATCCAGCTTTCAGGCACCATCCATAACATCTCACAAGGTTTGATTTTGGACCAATTCCATTAACTTTATTATAAACCTGCTTCCAAAACCAGACTGGATGTGTTTGTGTTTTGGAACTTTACATTATGTCCAATTTACTGCAACCTGATCAAAACTGTCACCATGAAATTTCATTGGTTTGAGAACTGAGGAACATTCAAAGGTCAAACAAATACCACTCTATTCACAGTGAAGCAAGTTTAGTATAGGCATGAGGGTCGTGACCAAGGTTCAAAGAGCCTAAAGTTCTATTCAGCCTGTCTCCCACAGAGTAATACTATTTTTATTTATTTATTTTTTTAAATTACACATTTTTACAATGGTCAAGGCCATCTCAGAATTTTAATGTCAGCAAGCTTATCCATTATAACTTTTTCACTTCTGTTACGATACCGATATTGCAGCTATGAGTATCATAGCTCATATGATACTATGAGCTAATTTTTGCAGCTATGATACTATGAGTATTGCAGCTATGAGTATCATAGCTGCGATATCATAGCCGATGATATTGACCCAATACGATATCAGCACAAATCATAGATATTTTCATAACTTGCATTGCACTGTGGAATGTTAGAAAAGGCTTGGCCAAGGGGTATTACTCAAGCAGAGAACAACAGTCAACAAACAATAAGTGTCAGAACAACTGACTCATTTATCATTAACCAGTGGGTCTGCCTGAGAGATAGAAATTCTGGGGCAGACTTAATGCTGTCAGAGTGTTTATATTTGTGATTTTAGATGTAAGCTGATAAAATCTAATGCAATTTTTTTTGGCTGATATCAAACCACTTTTTGATATAAATATCGGATCAGGACACCTCAAATTCTAAAACCTGTTTTTATGAGTGTTTGGGATCCCTGTCCTGGTGGAGCACCCCACTGTCTACGTTTTAACCATCAAATAGCCACACTTTGATTAAAAACAGTTAGTTTAGACCAAGGTTCAAGCCTATCATACACGGGGCGATTGTACACCAGTGTGATTGTCAACACTCTGAGTCAAACATCATCGCCTGGGTGCTGACCAAGAAACTGGCACCTGGTCAAAATAAAGTATGTCAGTAGGAATTAGCATGTGGCTGAGCTACATGTCTTCTGGAGAAAGCTGTTATTGTCCAGTTAGTCATTTTAGCATAAATACTGTGCAGTTATTAAAAATAACTATCCAAAAGTAAAGAAACGCACAGGTGAATTAAACCCATAGTATTAACAGACTATTTCAAATAAGGAACAATAAAAATGCCAGATATCAGCAGAAATATGATTTAAAATGAATGCATTGTGCAAATACCATCCAGTATATGAACACTTGTTGAGTTTGCACAGGGAAGTGGATCCTGTCAGATTCTTTACCAGCCTCATCCTGTTTTTATTTCCAGATTGTTTTGGTTCAAATGTTAGCAACAAAGATGATTAATTTAAACTCCCTTGAAATTCTTTAAATGCATCAAAGAGTTGAATACTGCTAATTTTCTAGTCTGGACCGGAAACAGAAATAGCTGGAAAACCGTTCTCGTTCTCTTATGAGACATTTTGCTCACAGACAAATACACCGTCATGACCCATGACTCGTGTTTGCTATTTATATTTAGATTCTGGCTGTTAAAGAAGGACTTATAAATAGAAACCATCCTGGTACAATTGTCAACGGTCAGTCTTGACTGACACTGAAACTCCAAGACAGCAGAAGTATTTTTTATGGTTTCTGAGGAATGTGGACGTTAGAATGCTGCTTTATCATAGAGGTGAGTGCAGTACAACACTTGGTCTGATCGCCATCGGTTCAGCGTTTGTCTCTTTTGGGATTACCACAGATTCAATTTCACCATGGGTTAGAAGTTGACATTTGGAGCCTCCAGTGACAGCTTGTTGTACAGGCAAAGTTGAAATCAAAAATAATATGAAAGCTGGTGT
The DNA here is from genome assembly GCA_010277075.1 of Poeciliopsis retropinna. NCBI lineage: Eukaryota > Metazoa > Chordata > Actinopteri > Cyprinodontiformes > Poeciliidae > Poeciliopsis > Poeciliopsis retropinna. The sequence goes on from VMRM01000021.1 coordinate 10,161,312, forward strand.
TTTTGTTTATATTAATGATGAGATTTGATTAAAGATTTTAATCGAGTTAATTAAATAATTGCAATTAATCAAAAACCATTTATTGGCAAAATTAGCAACATTTTCAATTCAAAAATCCCTTTTCCTGCTACATTATTGAATAAATAGACATATGAGCTCAACAACAAAGATATTTACTGTTTTAATCTGTTATTTAGGTTCTTCAACCATCAGATTGGAGCAAAGTGCTGTTCTATACATTCAGTTTTCCAGTATCAGAAAGTCCTGGCTGAATGCCTGACAGCAGAAGGAGAAACAGTTGATCCTGCTATTGATAACTTTGCATGTTGACATTTGGCATAGATCGGCAGTGTATAGTGGAGTACAAAAAGCTTTAAAAAGAGCTATCTTCACAGAGGATGAACACATGCTAAACTTTCTGATAAGAATATTAGCTTGTGCATACATCATATGATACTGCCTATGGATTACTTTATTTTATCTACAACACGACTGTGCACTAGTGCTAAACTGAACTAGAGCTTAATTAGATTTCAATTTCAAAGTGTTAAATTACAAAGTAAAAAAAAAAAAACATTAAGTCATATTTGATATATACTGCAGTTTTACAATAAATGAAGGTAACATATTTGCTTGAAAAAATGCCACTATATGCCTGGAAAATACATACAAGTTTTACAATTCAGTCACTTATCAATAAAAGTAAATTTACCCGACTTTACCTTTCACCTGAATTTTTAACTCCTTAAAAACAGGCTCCCATGTAAACAGGTAAAATTTCATCCTTTGAGTCCCATTCCTGACACTGAGCTGTAGCCTTAGTAGAAAGGCACCATGCTGACCAGCATCACTGACGGGATCCTGTGCTGCCTGTGTATGTGTTGTCTTGTCAAAGCAGAAAGGCACCATGCTGACCAGCATCACTGACGGGATCCTGTGCTGCCTGACGGGGAAGACCACCAGCCTGGTCCTGCCCCTGGAGTCTTCAGAGCCCTCCGATGGGTTCGAGTTTGTCGAGGTGAAACCAGGGAGGGTTCTGCGAGTGCGGCACATCAAACCAGAACGCCAGCGCGTGGACACGGAAAAACGGGATGCTGGGAAGAACAAGACCGCTGCCGACTGTGACGGCAATAGGGACGCCTCTGTTCGGGACTCTATCGATGACGATGCTGGCACCAGCGTCCTCTGCAAGAGGAAGATCACGGTCTATCGCAATGGCCAGCTGGTGATTGAGAACCTCGGTGATGTTTTGCATTCTGAGATCCTGCAGTGTCAGGATGGAGATCTGGAGCCCTGCAGCACCGTGGAGGTGGAGCTCGCTGACTACAAAGAGATGCCCTCATCTCCTGACCCCAACCCCGTCCCCCCGGTTCCATTGCCTTCTGGAGAGCAGAAGCCTGCTCCGCCTCCCCGCCGCCGCCGTCGCAAACCGAAACGCACTGTGCTGATTGACTCGACACGGGTCATCTCGAGCTGCAAAGGAACGCATTCGGACGTGGCGCTGTTTTTTGTGCACGGCGTGGGAGGCTCTCTGGACATTTGGAGCAGCCAGCTGGAGTTCTTCTCCCGCCTGGGCTATGAGGTGATCGCGCCTGACCTGGCTGGGCACGGGGCCAGCACTGCTCCACAGATCGCAGCGGCTTACACTTTTTACGCTCTGGCAGAGGATCTTCGGGCCATTTTCAAGAGATATGCTCGGAAACGGAACATTCTCATAGGCCACTCATATGGGTGAGTCTGATTCATAAATCATTGGGTCCGGAGGACTCTGTACTGGCAAAAATAATTCCTCAGAAAACTTGCTAAGCCCAGTGGGAGGGCCGCTCAACAGTCATTCATCCAGTGGCCCGGCGTGTTTTTGAGTTAAAATCTGTTTGCAGGAAATTTGATAATATCACTTAATAATTATGTGCTATTGGAAGATTTATATCTGGGCACCAACTATAAAGTTTTAAAAATTCAAACATTAAAAAAAAACTTAAATAAATGCCTGGTGGCAATGGGTGAATAACACACTGGGGAAAACCATGAAAATTATGATTGCGTATAAGGACCGTTGTCGATAAAAAAAAAAAGGGTTAATTTTCGCCAACAGACTTTTTTATTTTGAGAATAACCTCAAATCTTTAATAGAAAAAGCAAGAACATTTCTGAGTCCCAAGAGCTGTGAATTGTTGAAAAAGAAATTGAGGAATTCTGTGATTTTCTAGAAGAAAGTCAATTTTTTTCCAGCAAATTTTAAGCTTGAAACTCAGAAATTTTAATGTTTTCTATAGAAAAATATGAAATTGTTTTCAAGATTTCAGAGGTTTTTTCAAGCAAATATGTGGCTTTTCAAACTGAGCAATTGAATCTGTAAATGTTTGGGGTTTTTCTAGCAAATGTTCAACTTTTCAGGCTCAGAAATTTCTTCTTTTTTTTTCTAGAAAATTTCTGAGATTAATCTCAAAATTTCTGGGTTGAAATGTACACTTTTTTTCTATCTACAATGACCTTTTTACCCAGTTCTGCAAAACTGCTTTTCCAACTGCAATGTGCATTTTACTTCCATTCTTCAACTAGCCTTTATGTCTCTTCCAGAGTATCATTTTGCACATTCCTTGCCCATGAATATCCTGACCTGGTCCATAAGGTCGTGATGATAAATGGAGGGGGCCCTACAGCTCTGGAGCCCAGTCTCTGCTCCATCTTCCAGCTGCCATCATGTGTCCTTCACTGCCTTTCACCTTGCCTGGCCTGGAGCTTTTTGAAGTAAGATCTATGGTTTTGTGTTGCACAACAAAAAAATAAATAAATCAAGAAAATCTAACAATATCAAGAAATGGTACAAAAAAAGCAGCTTTTGTCTACTTTTTAATCTTTCTAAGATCTTCAAATGTGCATTTTTTTGATAACATTTCTCCAACTTTCAGAGCTGGATTTGCTCGCCAAGGTGCAAAAGAGAAGCAGTTGTTGAAGCAGGGCAACGCATTCAATGTGTCTCCGTTTGTCCTGCGGGCGATGATGAGCGGTCAGTACTGGCCCGAGGGCGATGAGGTCTATCATGCCGAGCTCACTGTGCCCATTCTGCTGGTTCACGGCATGTGTGACAAGTTTGTGCCCATGGAGGAGGACCAGCGCATGGCAGAGGTACGGTAAAACTACAGGAAACATATGGCCTGTGCAGATATGGGGCTTCCACATTATGACACATTATGAGTGGACGTATTGCAGTCTCGTGGCATCAGACTAGTCACAACATCAATTATAACAAAAATGCAATTTAAAATAATTTTAAAAAATTTTCTGCCCGTCTCATAAAAAAATTTCTGTGGACACTCCCGTGTGTCTGTAAATTTTTTTTTTTTTGCCTAGATATATAAAACAAATTCCCAAAGTGAGAGTGACATAAATGTCTAGGAGCCATGTTTAAGCCAGCTGGCAGACAGTGCACAACAACAGGTGGGGGAGAAGCAGCACTGAATTACTGTACACCTCGGTAATAGACTGTTAGAACTTCACTGCAAATTTAAAAAAAATAAGTTTTGTAAATAAAATAATTAATAGTTAAATTCCAAACCTATTTTGAACAAATGTATTTGTACACTACTTAAATTCATCAGTAAATTAAATGAATTAGGCTCTTACTGTAGTGCTATTCATGGGAATATATCTATGTATTTTACTGATCAAATAAAAGTATGTAAAATTTCCACAATCTTGAGTGTAAAATCAACAGGATCTATTTGAAATTTCTCAGTCCAGATTAATCTTTATTAATATAAGCAGTGATAAATGTTCATAAAACAGAGTTATGGATGTGAAAGGAGCAGTGTCAGGAGCAGACACCTCTGCTGGGTCGTCTTTGGCACCTGTCTCTTCTTGAGGAAATTGCCAGGTTTGTTCTCCATGTCAAAATAAAACAAAATGATGAATGGCAACAAAATACAACTGAGAGTAGAAATAGAATGCAGCATAATGGTGGTTATGAAGTAAGCGTGAGCAACAGATGGTGGCAGGATTGGTGCACATGATTTTAATAATGAATAGCAGAAATTACTTATAAAACTTCTGGTTAAGGTGAAAGGTAACAAAGAAACATGGAGAAAAGACTGACACAGAGCAACATTTTCTCTCTTAACATTCACATTAAACTCAATGTGGACCAGAAAGCTTAAATGTACTCAGGAGGGAGTGGAAATGGTAGAGGAAGTGGAAAAGCTAATTACAGGCAAGTGGATGCAGCTGGGAAAAATAGCAGGTATTAGCAAATGAGGAAATGATTAACAGCTGGGACGGGAAGCAGAATGGTAGACTGAGGTGAACTAAATCCAAAACACAAACAATAAGAGTAACTGAACTAACACAATGAACTAATGACATAAGAAAAACAAGCAATGACAAATGGTCTAAATACAAAATAAATGAAACTAAAATTCCAAACACTTTTGCATCATAACAGTAAAGCTAAGAATTTGTACTTAAAAAAATAATAATATTAATAATAATAACAATAGTTTGGACACACTGTAAATCAGAATAATTACTAACTGAACCAATGTATTCAATTAAATTCTGATCAAAATGTCAGAATTTGCCCACTATTCATCGTTCAATAAATGCAAACAGACTTACTAGCTAATATTTAATACCTTCAACAAAAACCTTCTTATGGAGAACAGAACTGACAGCTGGATTTGTGTGTCTGATCCATTCCAGTTTTAGATACTGACAGGTTTGCATTCCTTTCAACTCTGCTTCCAGATCCTCCTGTTTGCCTTCCTGAAGGTCATTGAGGAGGGAAGTCACATGGTCATGATGGAGTGTCCTGACACCGTCAACACCCTCCTCCACGAGTTCTTCCTCTGGGAGCCCGACATGTCCAGAAAGGGAGACGCCAATCACACCGTTTCTGTCTGTGACACGATTAACACGCTGAAGGTCAAAAAACCTGTGGACAAATAACGCTCACAGAAGACTCCCTCTGTCACATCACCAAGCGGAAGGCCGTTTTCTTTGCATCTATGTGTTAATAAGGCCCCGGGGGCTGAGAGCGATTCCAAGGAGTTTGCCATGTCTTCAGGATGTGTGTGAGCGCTTGTGCTCCAAGATAGAGCAGCGAGGAACACTGGATGAGAGGAAGGGACGCAAACGCACAGTTTCTTTTCCACTTCTGCACCGGTTTTGTGCTCCGCTTGCAAAATGACTCCCTCGGTGCTCAAAAGAACTGCCATTCGTGATCTGTGTGTGAAATGTTTGTGAGGAAAAGCGGTAAGCTACTCAACACAAAAGATTAAACATCTCTGTAATGATGTCTGGAAATTCTCATATGGACTCTGTTTTACCTCTGAGAAGGATTACATAATGGTTGAATCCATTTCAGGTCGGCTGTAAAAGGGAAACTGACTTTAATAGAGCTGTTGGAGGGACAGCCTATGGCAAGAATTTGTCGTTATGATGTGTCATCACACCCAATAAGTACTATAATACTAATAACATACTAAAAGAAATCATAATGGATATCTGTATAAACTAACCGGAAATATAAAATGACGAAGACACTAAAATATTCCTCAGTTCTATAAAATGTGCTGTTTTCACCATCTCAGACATAATGAATAGATACACACTTTATGGCCAACAGAAGTATTTCTGTTTTACTTTGAGGTCTGACCCACTGTTCTTATTTTCTCTTTCATTTTCTATAAGGACGACAAAAACAATGTATTGCAGGTTCCAAATGATCCCCATTTATGTATCGGATCACATGTCCCCAAACTTTATCTGACTTTTAATAAACTCATAACGTCGAATCAGTTAAATCAGCTAAATCAGCATGCATTTAGAGACTGAAAATTGGAGGACTGATTCGAAAACATATTCATTCGACCATCAGATCACTGATCAGAGTCAATCAAGGGAGAAATCGACCAATTCTGACCTCTGGTCAGTTCTAGATGTGACCTAATGAATAAAACAACTCAAATGCTACTGCGTCATTCTTAAATATAAACAACAGGAGACAATTAATAATCAGCACACTACATTTTGATGAAATGAGTATTGTTTTTCCTCTTCTGAAACAATGCCAATCTCCAGTACAAGCTGTGGTTGCTTTTTGACCTGCAATGTTTAAACAGTGATGAGTGCAAAAATGAGAGTACTTTGCTCTTCTTGCTCTCTGTGCCCTAATCTATTTTTCTTTCTTTTACTGTATGTCAGACTAAACAAAAATGTTCCTAAGTGGAAGTTATTCATTCATGGATGTTGTTTGTCTCATAGTGGGACAGGACAGTGTGGGCTAAGCGTTCTCTAACGTACTCCCTGACGGTACTTATCTGTTGGTTGGATAGTTTACTGTTTTGTGTTGCGGAGGGTGTAAATAGATGAGAAGAAGACATGGGCCGCCGTGATTACATTTATATAAATCCCCCAAAGGAGGCCACGCTAGAGGTTAAATATGCATTTTGAGAGAATGCGGATGCAACTTACCTTGTGTTTTATGCAATTTAAGGAACCAGAAAGGACATAGACTGGGGACTGATGTCTCTATAACATTCTATACTATATTCTTTATGGACTTTCCCAAAAAAAAAACCACAAATGCTGCTTGTGTCTCCTTTGGTGTAAAAGGTGAGTAAAAGTGTGTGGACTACAGGGTGCACATGTACTTCCTATTATGCTAAAACTGTGCATATACAAATTGTTATACGTGCTGAATTTTTTTATTTTTTTTGTGTGTGGTTAACAAGTTTAATGTTATTGTTGCCTTTATTAATGGGAATGATAACGCTGTATATGCACTGCCTAAATGTAGATGCATATAACATAATATAACCAATCAAAAACAGTGGGATTCAATGTATGAATGTGCCTTTTATGGCATGAAATAAAACAGATGTTCAGCATCAAGATGGGTTTCTGCACGTTTGACTTTTGTTTTGTTTTTTGTAAAAGAGTTTGAAATATCTGACATCCATGTAATGGAGGTCCAAAATGTGGCCCAGAGGCCATTTTAGGGCCCCTTCACTGATTCTGTGTGGCCCGCCGGAACAGGGGATTGATGCAAATTTTTTTTTTTTTTTTAACTAGAGCAAAATTATTGGTGACAAAAAAAGATTTTCTACAATAAAAAATATGAAACACAAAGTATTTGTTTTTTAACAACCAGCAAGCTTTTATGAAAAGAGAGAGGAAGAGAGAGAATGGGTGAAACTCGACCGAATATTTTTTAATCTGAGCCACAGTGAATTTATAAACAGGATATCTTTCTTTTAATTAAGTCGAAAAACTCAACGTTTTGGATCTACATTGATTTAAACTTCCCTTTCAGACAAAAAAACAACACAACAAAACAAAACCTGACTTGATTAATTAAATAATAATTAATTATTTATTAATTAATAATTAATAAATAATTAAACCAGTTACCAGGTGCAGATTTTGGTAACTGGAGAACTATTTTTGTGTTGATTTGGTGCCCCAAACTTGTCAGGCAGGGACTGGTAATCTACAGTTCCCAGGGATTGGAAGAAGCAAGGAGGAGCACAACTCAGTACCACAGCTGGCCCAAAAATATCCCCATAAACAATATGCTACCTCGGACCAGAACATACACTGCTGAGGCACGGCCCGAGTCCCCAACACAAACACAAACACACCATCTTGTTTCATTTTTTTAACATTTTGAAGTTCACCTGAAAATGAAATTTTTTCCACTGTCTTGAGATTTTATGAGGAGTGTATTAATAGTGACGATGCTTGTAAGTTATGAAGAAGTGGGGAGAGATGGAGCCGAGAGGTGATCTTAGCAACCACACTCTAAAATGACTTTATTAACTGACCAATGTAAAAACACCAGGGCCCATCTTCATGATGGACAGTCTATCTGTAATTCTCAGCAAACTCTCATTAGGCAGTTAAACATTTTAATATGTAATATGCAGAAGTTATTTGACTTATTGTAAGTAATAGTAAAAATTTTATCTTTCGCACTTATCTGTCTAGTAATCTGTCTATTACCAATACTTTTATCAATACAATTAAAAATAATCCACAGGCTGATTTTTCTATTGCAAAATTTATTCATGTTTTTTATGAGTCTTTATTGGAACACACAATCTCACTTAAACACAGAATCCAGTCAAAGAAATGAGTATTTAAAGTGTAACTAACCCCTAACTCAACTTTTTTTCCCCTGCTAAACTGTCTCAGTAGGTTATTACGTCTTTATCTTTCTGTGCATTTTTTTTACATTTTTGTGTCCAATTTTTGGGGGGTTCTGGGGGGCATTATTTTTGCATTTGGTTGAACAGCTGGATTATCATATTTGTTTAAATAAGAGTACCCTGCTATTACTACACAACAATGTTGATGTTGTTAGTAGCGCTGGCGGAGATTTAATAGGTCACTCAAAGTGTTTGGAATATAGTGATGAACAAAAAGAAAGGAATGTCAGTTTAATGGGGATTAATTGCACTAGTCATTGCAATATATAGTGATTACACTATAGTTACACAATTTTGATATATTTTGCAACCTTATTTTAAACAAAATTCACCAAAATACAATTATATTCAAAACTGTGATTTAATTTACACATTAGAATCATGACATAAAATTTTCACATTACAATACATTCCATATCCAGATTTTTATTAAAAAGTAAAAATCTAAATTCTAGTTCAAGAGTTTAAAGTAAAACTTGCTAGTGGGCTCGTTCTTTTCCTAAACGATGACTAATACACGTTTTAAAAGTATATAATTTGGCTTCTGTTATGACTATGTTCGTGTAATACCTCCTTTAACTAGCAAAAAAAAGCTCCTCTTTTTGTTTAAAGTGCATCAAATGAATTTATCATTGCATTTGTGAGTACATTTCTAAATAAAGCTGCCGTAAAGCTAAGCCAAGAAACACGCCATCTGATTGGCTGAGCGTGCCCCAGTGCGTCTTGTGGTAAACAACTTACGAGATGCGTGTTCATGCGTAGAGGTGGTAATGGAGGACTGTGATGTTCTGTTAGTTAGTTAGCAGGCTATCTTCTCTGTGGTATGCTATTCGTCCTTTTGGTTACCTACAATTTATTTGCTCCGTAAAGGACAGATTTCGGTCATATCTCGAGCAGGAGGTATGTATCTACACGTCGACGTCGCTTGGACGCAGTACATGAACTACTAAACTCAAAATGCTAATCCGGTGGATATAGTCTGTTAGCCAATGGAGCTGCTGTGAAGCTAATGGAGTTGCTATTGGTCGGGGTGCAGGCCATGCCCTGGTATATATACAGAATTTGCATGCCAGCTGCAATATTTCGGCTCAGACATTCGTTCAAAGGGAGGGTTAATATAAGTTCATTTTTAAACTACCACGAGAATGCTAAAGCTAAGTCTGCCCAGGGTGCATATAAATGTTTCTATGGGAAGGAACATCTGATACCGAGCTTAGCCACATCCCATTTCGTGCTTAATGGGGTTACAGTTTTTAATTCACCCTGCCATTGTTTCTGTTTATTGTTGTTTACAAAGTTAACGTTTTGGTTGTCATTTCCAGTGTCCGCTGAATAATACTTGCTATCATTTCCAACTTTATATTCTGTTTTGCCACAGAGTCGTTGACTGATTTAGCTTGTTTCATTAGCACGGTAGCTAGCCACATTTCGGGGAGATTTAAAGAGACCAGTTCTTAACCAATCAGGAGCGATGATTTCTGTGCGCGGCAGCATCCAGGCTGAATTCATACTAGCTTCAGAGTAACGTGGAACATGAAATGCTGGTGTATCAATATTAGATCCTAAAAAATAGTTTATGTCAGAGAATAATTGGTTAAGGAGAGATGGGTCTATCGACATTTGAACCCCTGTTCAGAACATGTATCTTTTTTTTTAAATGCTATTAATGGGTTATAGTTAGGGTTGTTTGAAAATGTAAATATTAAAAATCTGATCATTTTTGTGCATAGATGTTACTAGAAACTTGTCAGTTGTTTTCAAATAGATTACTCAGTGGGGAAAATGTAACAATTGTCTGACAATTTTAAATAGTACTTTTTTTCTTAAATAAAAAGAGAATGTCTTGCTTGTCTTTTCATGGCAACAGAATTATATATCACTCAGGTTCTTTATATCCGATTTCTAGTCCATTGTTTTCTCAGACAAACAATATTATTAATTAGTAAATCAGATTCCTGTACTAGCGTGGTGCCTTGTCATGGTCATCTCCCTTTTACAGGACACTTTAAATTGCTACTTGTGCTAAAAAAAGAAAAAAACGTCTCCCTTTTCAATGTGCAGGAGGTAAAAGATGGCATCAGAGGCACTCTCTCAAAATCATGGTTCCAAAGGTATCATGACGTTTTATCCCACTGCTGAAGAATTCAAGAATTTCAGCCGCTATGTTGCATATATAGAGTCCAAGGGAGCACACAGAGCAGGATTAGCAAAGGTAATTACTGTCTGATGTTGGGATGTAGAAAAATAAGATTCCGATTCTGCCACGGATCAGTTGATAGGTGAGATAACACCATCTCCTGACCCTTCTTTCAGATTGTTCCACCAAAGGAGTGGAGGCCTCGGGGTTCTTATGAGGACATAGACGATTTGGTGATTCCTGCACCCATTCAGCAGGTGGTGACTGGACAGTCAGGCCTTTTCACTCAGTACAACATTCAGAAGAGAGCCATGACTGTCAAAGAGTTTCGCAAGATTGCCAACAGTGACAAGTAGGATTCATGTGCTTGTAATTCTGGTTGTTTAAAGCTAAAAAAGAAAAAGGAAAAAAAAGTTTGGTCTTAACTGCCCTGAATGCCTTTTTCAGGTTCTGCAGCCCACATTATGATGATTTTGAGGAGCTGGAAAGGAAATACTGGAAGAATTTAACATTTAACCCTCCTCTATATGGAGCAGATGTTAACGGAAGCCTGTATGACCCTGTGAGTCGATACTCATTAGATGTTGTAGATGTGGTGATCAACAGTACACATTTCTGGTTGTGATGTAGTGTTTATGTGATTGGTCAAGCTGATACTGGTACATTGTTATTCATATTTGCCCATGTGACTACTGTAACCTAACCTGGGACTGTATTCTGGCAGGATATTGAGGAATGGAATATTTGCCACTTGGGAACCATTTTGGACACTGTGGAGCGTGATAGTGGAATAACTATTGAGGGTGTTAACACCCCCTACTTGTATTTTGGAATGTGGAAGACCACCTTTGCATGGCACACTGAGGACATGGACCTTTACAGCATCAACTACTTGCATTTTGGAGAGCCAAAGTCGTGGTAAGGCCTTCCCCAATTTGTTATACAAGAGGAGACGTCCTTGCCTTTGTGCATTTTACTTCAAGATTTTTTTTTTCTTCCAAGAGGCTTAACAACAGTTAATAACGCTTGTAGAATCTAAGCGTCTTTCTCTTTTGGTTGTTTCTAGGTATTGTGTTTCCCCAGAGCATGGGAAGAGACTGGAACGTCTGGCCAAAGGTAAGCCAGCACAGAGCAGAGTTCTATAGAGATGAATGGTTTCCTAGAAAACTGTCGATCACATAAGTTATGGGAGGATGAAGTTCAGTTTTGGGGATTTTTCTCACTGAATGACTACAATGATGTTCAGAGTCAAATAATACCAAGATTCAGTTCTGATTAAAATGCTGAAGCCAAACCAAACACTAAAACACCTTATTGGATCTTCATCACAAGTCAAGTCAGCAAGTCCACTTTCGTACTAAAAGATCTGTTAAAAAGAACCTCATCTGATTAACCAGGCTACTTTAGAGGTTGTTCTTTAATCTGTTTATTCTTCTCCTTTAGGATTCTTTCCTGGTAGTTCTCAAAATTGTGAAGCCTTCTTAAGGCATAAAATGACTCTTATCTCTCCTTCAATACTGAAGAAATACAGCATTCCATTTGAAAAGGTAAGTGTTCGTTTAACATTTTCAATAGTGATTTATACCTGTGAAACAAGCTAAAGGCTTAATGTGTAGTTTCTAATTAGTGTATTCCTGTTTCTGTAGATCACTCAGGAAGCTGGTGAGTTTATGATTACTTTCCCCTACGCCTATCACGCTGGTTTCAACCACGGTTTCAATTGTGCTGAGTCCACCAACTTTGCTACGGAGAGATGGATCGAGTATGGCAAACAAGCAGTTTTGGTGAGGACCAGATAAAGCCCGCATGCTTTTAAATGTTTATTTAATTTAGTTGTTTTAACCCCTGTCTCACTTTCTCTTCCTCCCTCAGTGCTCATGCCGTAAAGACATGGTGAAGATTTCAATGGATGTTTTTGTCAGGAAGTACCAGCCAGACCGCTATGAGCAGTGGCTGGCAGGGCGAGATACAGTGCCCATCGACCACTCAAAGCCTACCCCAGAGGCTAGGGAATTTTTGGGCAACTCTTTCAGCAGTAGCAGCGACAGCAGCGTCAACGAGAGTGGCTGTGAGGATGGAGAAAGGAAAAGGTATTGTAGTGACAGCTAAAATAATGAGGTGGCAGGGAGGGAAATGTTCTAAATATATGCAAGAGGCAACAATATAAACAATATTGATCTGTTAAGACATTTGATTCAAGCTACACACCAGTGTACACTTTAGCTTCATCACTACTGCCAGCAGTCAAACCCAGCAGTTCACTAGAGGGCACTTTTATAATAATGTTTCATTAAATTTTTAAGAAAGAATTGTTTAAATTGGCCCACTTAAACATGCAAAACTTTACAAGCAAACTAAAATAGTCTCAAAATTATTCAGCAAACAATAGAAATTTGAACGTATGTTGGTAGCCTTTGTCCTGTCTGTTTCTGGTGATTCTTCAGCACGCAACGAATAGAGGCCAAAAGACACCGTGTTTGTTTGGAGGTGCCTGATGAGGTTGTCCCCAAAGATGAGGACGGAGACGAGGAGTATGGAAAGAGGCCCAGGCTGAGCCTCATCCCTCACCGAGCAGTGGCTCATGATGGCAGAAGAAATAAAGGTGATACATTCATCGCCAGGACTTCCTGTTTGGTCTTAGTTACTCTGTGGGGAAAGAAAATATATGGCCTTTTCTCATTTTATTTCCAGGGCCGCCAAAATTGGTTGTCACGCCAACAAAGCTTATGCTGATGGACCCATTTCATAGGAGCATGTCGCAGAGCAACGGTGACGGAGGCCGTCCTCCTCATTACACCAAGACTCGAGCACCTGCAATCTCTTCTCAGACGAGGCCCAGAAATGGGCATCTGTCGGTTTCAGCAGCGCCTCTGTGGACAGAAGCCCCCGCTCAACATGTGCGTAAAATGGGTGTGGCCAGTCTGCTCTTCCACAGGACTCTGAGTTCAAAAGACACTCTCCTGGTGCAAAGCTACACGTCGGAAAAGCAGCAGGATCATCACAAGCAGCTCCAAATCCACAGCTACGCTAAGGAGCAGCAGCCTCGTCGCCTTCAGAGCAAAGCCTGCACGCTGACACAGGTCCAGGCTTTACCGATGGCGCTGGGCCAGGAACTAGCACAGCTTCAGCCTGGAGCCTCAGTTCTTCAGATACAAGAGAAACCTAATCAATCACAAGCACACCAGAACCAAAACAATGACAAGCCTGAAAAAATACAGTTCATTCAAGACCCAGCCAGAATGGAGAAACCCAAAGCTGAGGCCAGGTCGGCCCCCCCACAAAGCCAGACACAGCTCCATGACCTCAGCAAAGTCAAGATGGAGTCTTCTAAAGCCAACAAGCGAAAGGTCTGTGTCACTGGACTTAAAACAATACTTATTTACAAATGTGAGGGGGAACTATACTGCTTTCTAAAAGTCCTTCCAAATATCTAAACATATGTTCACCTATAACATATCAGGACAAGCAGAGCAAAGTTATCAGATGCAGATACATAATAATTGATGTAAAGCTCAATTATCATTTGAGCTTTACATCATGTTATATTATTCCCTAATCAAAAACACACCTGGAGTGTTGTCTTGACTTTTTCATGCATTTTTGAGAAATCCTTTAATCTTCATGTCAACCATTCAGCTGTACAAAATGCCTTGGGTGGATCTAGCTCTGGCTTCAAGTCTCCAAGCTTCCAGCTCACAGAGCAGCCCTCCCCCTAAGACTCCTCTCTCAGCTCCTTCAGACTAGCAAACACCTGGTGGATCTGTGAGTCGTCTGAGCTCATTATAGGAGCTACTTCTCAGCACTGATAAATGTTGTTAAAGGGTTAATGCAGGACCCATGTAGTGATGACTTCCTGAAAGCAGAGTTTCAGAAAGAGCAGGAGTTTTTAAAGAGACAGAGGCCCAATTTCAAGGCATTTATATACAATGTCAAATTTCTTTTAAGTCACGTTTGACATCTGTAGCATTTTAAAAACTGAAGTTAAAATAGTTACTTGTTTGTGCTATAACATGATTCAGTGTTGCTGGAGAATCATAATACTGCCCCTTTAAGATTGTGACTTGAGCCTTGTTACATGGCTAGTGTTTGGGCCCTTTTTGTTTTCTGTGCTCTTCCTAACTTTACTAACTTTACTCTCCACAACTCGCCTAGCTTGCTTAATGTGATGCAGTAACAATGCCAATTCTACCCTTTCTCTTGGCATTAAATTGACAGTGATTAATACTACAGTCCTGGTCACAAGTTTATACACACAAGGATAACATTGATTTCTGGCATTTAATGTTAAATTTGACGATTTTTATTTTCTTTCTTTTTTTTTTCTTTTTTCTTTTTATAAGACAAGCCATTTCATTTTATTTAAAAGATAAAAACTTGGTCCAAAAGATACATTTTGGGTTTTTTTTTGATTTAACTAGATTTTCTCTAGTCTACAGAGGTTCAAAAATGTTTGTTTGGAATATTATATGCATGCATCCTCACAAATGTCCAATATCAAATTCCAAGGAAGTCCCATGTAGCAAAGCCATTGCTTGGTTTCTTGGCAGAAACAGCTTTGAGCCAGTCAGTAGTTTGGGATAATTGTCCTGTTGAACTGTGTCAAGCACATTTGAAGAAAGTGAAAGACATCATCTTTTTTCATTCCCTCCATCTTGTGCAACGTCTCATTAAAACTAGGCCTTGACCAGGAAGCCAGCTATACAGGATTAAGTCTTTGTATTCAGATGGCTACAGAAGCACTCTTTTCCTTAGCAACCTGCTGAAGATTAACATGGGTTTATGTAAATAGTTGGTCTTGGACATATTAGATTAGAAAGAAATCTGTAGGGAATTCAAATTTGAGCTGAGATAGTCGAGATAGAGATAGAGATAGACGAGCTGTTAGCAGCTGGCATTGTGCAGTGTAATGCTGCCAAGGCGAAGCTGTAGAAGAAGATCACAATAGATCCTTGATGATCAAGGATCATCCTGGATGATCACAATAGATTGATTGATCAAGGATCAATCAATCTATCAATTGATCAATTGATAGATTGATCTATTGATCACAATAGATTGATTGATCAAGGATCACAATAGATCCTTGATGATCAAGGATCATCCTGGATGATCCTTGATCATCAAGGATCTATTGTGATCAAGGATCACAATAGATCCTTGATCCTTGTCATCAAGGATCAAATCCTTGATCCTTGATGATCCTTGTTGTTGTTTTTAAGATTTGCTGAGGTTATTGTCATCATTCCTCCCTGAGTAAAGAACAGTTCAAAAGCTACTTTAGTGACAATTTATTTCCAATGATGGTAAACGTAATCATTGGGGATCAAAGTGTGATTTTAATCTATTGCTGAACTGAAACATCCTTTGTACTGGTGTGTTTTCAGTGCATGACTTTATTATGACACGCTTCCTCTCATACTAACTATACTAAAAAAAAAAAAAAGTCTTAACTAAGTCGTCCTCATGGCAGAAACCGCTTTTATCAACCGTTTTACTCTGAATTTGCTCTCTGCCTTTATTGATCTTCTGGATCCACTGAATCTACTGTTTAAACTACAGAGTAACGAGTGTCCACTACTGGACAGTGGCATTATCGTCCTGAAAGACACCATTCCTGCAGAGCAACACAAGCAGGATGAGGTCCAGGTGATTCCTCACACTTATGTAAGTAGTTCAAGGAAGTGGAGTTTGATGACATGGTTAGGCTGAATTTGATTAGGATTTGACGCACATGAGTACAGAGGCCCCAGTGGGCCCCAATGTTTCAAGAAGATTAAAATCCCCACATTTTAAGTTGTCCACAGCGACGATGTGATGCTTATTTTAAAGATATGCTGTCCTGCTTATTCTCCAGCAGGTATTAGAAGAGCAGTCTTACTGCAAGCTTGAGTCAAAAAACCAGGAGCAGGAAGAAGAGCTTTGTCGACTGCCTCGCCATCACCCTCTTCTGATCAGAGAGACGTGCGGCGATGAAGGTATGAAACTGTGTAGTTCTCACTGGCACTTTGACTCTATTTTTTATTTTTTTTAATCACAGTTTGGTTTAAAAATCATTGCTTTTCATTATTAAAACATTTCTCCCTCTTGTTTCCAGATCAGGATGTCAACATAGAGGTTGAACAAGAAGAGAAGGAGGAGTGGGCAAAGCCTCTGACCCAACTGTGGCAGAGTCAGCCTTACAATCCCCAGGCAGAGTGGGACTACAACAAGATGATGGGCCAGCAGCCTCCTTACTGCTCCATCTGTCTGCTCTTCTACACTTACCACCAGGTACCAGCTTATAGGACT
The DNA here is from genome assembly GCA_010277075.1 of Poeciliopsis retropinna. NCBI lineage: Eukaryota > Metazoa > Chordata > Actinopteri > Cyprinodontiformes > Poeciliidae > Poeciliopsis > Poeciliopsis retropinna. Next base: position 10,177,944 of record VMRM01000021.1, read on the forward strand.
GCTGCACTGTAAACAACTACTATATATGTCTTTTCAGGCATGTTCCCAGCAATGTTATCCATACTTTAATCAATTAGATCTTTAATCACAGATCCTGTGCTTTGTGCTCTCAGTGATTTTATGCTTTATCATTTATTTTTCATTATGTTTAGAAATCCTAATTGCAGTTCTGGGGTTTCCTCCAGAAAACGTGCTAACCCTGGTGGTCGGGATTCCAGGCGGTCAACTGTGTTTTTGTATGAAATGTTACTCTGACAGGGAATGTAGAAATATTACAGGGTTATTGTGTTACTGGATGACATTGTTGACAGTACTTGCAGCACACAGCTATAGAGTCTTGATAACCACAAACAAAAAATACAATTAAAATAAATACACATTATTTGCACTTTTGTTATATACCAGTTAACTAATCAGTCAGTGGATCTAAAGACATGATGTAATGCTGCCCATGCTAAGAGCCAATGTAAGCCATAAATGAACTAAGCTGCTGCTTATGGCCCCATAAATCCTAACATTTAAACAGCTGGCGATACCAACAAAAATCTTAATATCTCCCAAATCAAGCTGTTTAAAAATCAGTAATCATCCAGAAAACAGTCAGATACTGATAAATGAAGTCTGATAGGTCAGTTAATGTAACGTTGTAAGGTTTAAGCAGCTGCGCATCAGTTCACTGAGTTTGAAATGACAAAGGGTTGGGGTGAAATAAACTCTTTGTGTTCTGCTCCCCTTAAAGTCTGAGTCTGGCGATGAGAGCTCCAGCTTGATGCTGATGAACCGCCCAGGAGGCCATCAGTGGTCCAGGCCGCTCATCCCTGAAATGTGCTTCAACACGCATTCGGCCAGAACAAACGATGGCGTACAGGGTCAGCTGTCCAATCCTCACGTCGCTGAGGACGGGATGAGCCGCCTCATCAGCTGTGCTCAGTGCTGCGTTCGAGTGCATACAAGTAAGCCCACCTTTCTGGATCGATAGACTGAAATACAATCCAGTCTCTGCAGAGGCAGGCATATTACCTGTAAATTTACAGTAAACTTAAAACAGCTGAGACACAATAAGCCTTTGCTAAAGCATTGTCAGATTTTTTAAGATTTAAGTTTTATTATTGAATAAAGTGTTGATCTTAATATATATACTTTTACATCAAAGTGTTTTTAATGAAGAATGAAAAATACTTGACATTTTATTTCAGTACACCTCAGGAATGTATGACTTGTTTTTTTCTGCTCATGCTCAGGCTGCTACGGCGTTTCTGGAGAAGAGGCGGAGTTAGACAGCTGGCTATGTGCTCGCTGTGAGGCGAGTGCCATCACTGAGGTTAGTTTCTTGGCTTCCCTCATGTTTCCATTAGCAGTGAGCTGGTTGGAGCATTTTTTGCTCCTTGAGATATTATCATGGGGGACAGTTCTCCGCACTTTAGTCTTCAAAGTGGTTTCCTGACTCTCAGCAGTCCTGTATGCTTCATATGGTTGACCGTTGTCTTCCACTAGTGGGCAGTGCTGAGTTGGTAAAGACATCTGAGATACCATTTATTTATAGTAGTCTCACTTGTAAATATCTTTTTTTATTATTTATATTGTTGTGCAGTTTGCTAAATTATTTAATATTTCTTAACTTAGATTAGTTTTTGTAACCTCTGACTCCCACGTCCACCCAAGTAATTGTTTTACATAGTAATTGTTTTTATGTTGAATCTAAAATTGTTATTGCTGGTCACTGATCCCAGTTTCCTTGTTACTTTCATCACTCTAGATTAAAATGAGTCAAGATTAATTATCTAACCCAGTCGGACGTTCCTCGAGGTGTAAGGACTGTTATGACAGACTAATTTCTTGTTCCCTCCTTCAGGACTGCTGCCTGTGTTCACTGAGAGGTGGAGCCCTGCACAGAGCCAACAATGACAAGTAAGTAGCAGAGGCAGGGAAAATATGACTTAATGTTTTTCCTTTCTTAAAAAAAGCACCAAAGATGATTGAGTTTTTCTGGAGGTTTAGAAATGAACTCTGGTGGTTTTAGTGTCTGATGCAAAATGTAACGCCTGATCAGGTTAGTGACAGTTTGTTCAACTCGTTGCTAGTTAATGCCACACAACAAAAACAGAGCTTATCCTGCATGTGTTGAGTTATTATAGAACTGTCACTGCTTAGTTATTCAGCATGGGGTAAGTGACTGAAAGCAACAGGAAATGTATAGGAAATTAAAACAAAACAACAGTGTGTCTGACTGTTGTGGGGGAAAAAATCATTGATTTTTCCTTTACTCTAAAGTATGCTTGGGCAATAAAATGATTTTATCAGTTTAATAGAATTTTCTGTTTGTGAAGATTTCATTTTTCCACCAACACAAACGGTGTGTTTGTATAATTCAGTGATGTCAGCCTGCAGGGCTTCCCATCTTGGTTTACAAGCAGAAGTTTTACAGCTTGTATTTATTCAAATTCAGGTCAACTCCCAGAAGAGACGATTGAAATAAAAGCAAGTTTCAGAAAATATTTTCTATCATTTGTAATCTCTTCTTTAGAAAAGAAAAAGTAAGGAAAAGAATTGATTAAAATCGCATTTTGTATGAAAAAAATCAAAGCTTTAATTTTTAAGCCACATTACCCAGCCCTACTCTAAAGTCCCACTGATTTACCATTCAGCCTGCATGTAAATAAATGTAAAGATTAGAATGCTGCAGTTGTGCAGATCCATTAATTGCATTAAAATCCATCTATCAGCAGTTAATGTACTTTTGAGTATTAAAAGAAAATCTGATAAAGATTGGGATCATGATTATTGATGTACTAATTGGAATTTTCTTGGAATTAAATTCAAAACAGTCATAAAATGTACTACGCATATTTTTTATTTTTTTTCCTGATTTTTGTGTTGTAGTATTTAAAGTAACAAGTCAGATCTGGAACAAAAATCTGAAATTTGCATTGAAAAGGACCTGCACTTGATCAGTGCATCTCTATTTCAGTGCATCTCTATAGCAAGGGTAGGAAATCAATAGGTGAAAGGGCACATTGAGCCGCAGTCTGATACTAATTTTGATACTGACACTAGGGTCAAACTAGAAATTCCTTTCAATAGGGATTTGTATTCTATCTATAATATCATCATCATGTTTATCTGCTTTTACCTTGAAGTTATTTGTTTGATGAATCCAGACTTTCTGGTTTATGTTTACCTTTCCCTCAGATGGGTCCATGTTCTGTGTGCCATCACCGTCCTGGAAGCGCGTTTTGTCAACATCACCAGGCGCAGCCCCATCGACCTCTCTGCCATCCCTCTGCCTCGCTTCAGACTGGTAGGAGCCCAGCGGTGCTGTCTTCCTTTGTGTTTGCTCTTGTTTTAAAACGGATACAGGGAATTCCTGCTGATTTGAAGTTACATCCTGTAACTACTCTCAGGGCTTCTACACAATCCTGAAAATGTGGAGTTTCATTCAATTAATTTGGAAAATCTGAAGATTAGGCAGAAATTGACATGGGGGGAAAAATAGTTTCCAGACTTAATCAGATACTTAGATTTTCATCAATTAGATATTAGAATAAGAAATAAAAAGACTTTTACATTTATTTATACTTAGATAACTTGTGTCTTGAGTTTTTAATTCAGCTAATTAAGATTTAGATTTCCAAGTTCCTCATTTAATACTTAAAAATGGCACTTTCACAACTTTTTTTACCCTCTAATTAAAGCAGGGTAATGTGATTTAAAAATACAATTTCCAATTCATAAAAATAATTGGAAATTTAATTTCCAATATAAATCCATTTCTTTCCTTCATAAAAAATAATTAATGACAGAAGATACCTTAAAAATAGCTTTAAAAGTGGCTGTTATTTCAATCATTCCTTCTGTGAGTTGACAAAGCTGGTAAAGTCAAAATAAGTAAAATACACTGGTCAAACAAGATGGCAGTTTGTTGAGGATTTTGACCTCTGTTATTGGATTTTGTTAACTGGCCACTACAGGACTTCGGTCAGAAAGCACGCTGGTCATCAGGCGTTTAAAACGTTTTACTGAAGAATTATGTCAACGGTGCAAATAAATTGAAGCAGTTAATGAAAACACAGAAATAATAAGTAAAGGTTCAAAATTTCTATTGCAAAAAAATGTAAATATAACAATTCACAAGAAAGTAAAAAACATTACTTTAATTAATTCCCTCTGTGATAAGGGCTGTTTAAATTGAATTTATGCAAAACTTGGAATCAATCTAGCTCTAACTGGTCAAAGCTCAAAAACTAAAGGTTAAATGCAAGATAGTTTTAATAAAAATCAACCACATTAAGAATAAAACACACATTAACAAACTATAGAAATATATAAGCAGCTAAACAATTTGGTCGGCAGTTATAATTAGCATCCACCTATTCATGTCACACGACTAATTCCACTACCCACATCATCAATGACTGATGATGATGTCATCAGTCATTGATGACATCAATGACAATAAACAGTATTTTCAATAAACAGTAATGAAAACAACAATAATAATGATAATACAGACCATTGGGCACTTAAATAACTTAAACAGTACTGTTTAAGAAAACACAAAATGAAAACAACAATAATAATGATAATACAGACCATTGGGCACTTAAATAACTTAAACAGTACTGTTTAAGAAAACACAATAAACAGTGTTTTCTGTTTACTTAACAGTAAACAGAAAACAGATCAGCCGACAAACGTCAAGAAGAAAAAAATAAACATAGATTTCAAATAAATAGTTCAACTGTCCCTTATTTCACTGCCAGCTCAGAAGCTAGTTTCAGTGTTAGTGTTACAATATTTGTGGTTGGAACCATTTCTGATAAAACCCACATAGGTGAAAGTTTGGTACTTAACATGATGTTACAATTTTCACTTTGTGCAGAGTTGACCAGCAGGGCTTCCCCTTTCAGGCGTGGTGACGTTCTGTCTGCATTATGTCATGTTGTGAGAGTGTTGGTTATGCCACAAGTTGTTAAACACAATGGCTGACCATGGCTGACCTTCTGTTCATTGATGTAGGTCACATGAATGAAATGAAATGAGAAAAGCCCCATGATGTCATGATGGCACTAAAGTATCAAAGGGAAACTGATGTCATTTCCCTTTCTGCATATCTTGGCTCCAGCTTGTGTTCCAGTCTCTCTGCTGCCCTTGATAGTGGACATCCTCCCCTTGTCCTTTTTCATTATGTTTTTCCCTTTTTCTGACTGCTCTCTGTGCTCCTCCTGGGTTGTGTGAGCAGAAGTGTGCGTGCTGCAGGAAGCGGATGAAGAGGGAGGTGAAGGGCTGCTGCATCCAGTGCTCCCATGGCCGCTGCTCCACAGCGTTTCATCCCTCCTGCGCTCAGGCAGCTGGCATCCTCATGCACCCAGACGACTGGCCGTTCGTCGTCTTCATCACCTGCCACCGGCACAGAGCGCCCGTCATACCTGAGGTAACCTAGGAGAGCCACAGCTGGGCTGATGCTTAAAGGTCAACTTTAGGTGACAATTATATTGCATAATATTACATAAGTATGTTTATTTTTGGTGTCTTTTTTTTGTTTTTTTTTACTTTTTCATACACGTGTCAGAGAAAAGAAAAGAAAAAAAACACACCACATTGAAAAACACAACAAAAAACAAGATTACACCAGTACAGAAATAAGCAATATTTAAATTCACAGTGTTATGTTTTTGTGCATAAAGGCTCTTTTACGTCTGAGCGATAAGTTCAGCTGGTCTGGTGTATTTATTTTGACTTGAGACTTGACTCAGACTTGAGGACAAAGACTTGAGACTTGCAAAACAGTGACTTGGTCCCACCTCTGGTCCCAATCCATTCGTGGCGCGTCGCCTTCATACTTCTGGCTCATTGTTTGATTCACTGCCGCTCCAGTTGATGTAACACTCAGTTTCTGTTCCGTAGCGCAACAAGGCCTCTCTGAGAGATCTGTCAGTGGGCCAGAAGGTGATCTGTAAGCACAAGAACTGCCGCTACTACTACAGCGAGGTGGTGGAGCTGACCACCGCCACCTTCTACGAGGTGGTGTTTGATGACGGCTCATACAGCGACAACCTCTTCCCAGAGGACATCGAGGTCAGTACTGGTACAGTCCAATCAACAAACAAACCATGATGGTTATCCATTCCCATGATTCCATTAAAAAGGAAGGGCTGTGATGGGTTTGTTTTTTTTTTGTTCTTTATCTTTTCACTGAGCAATATAGAGTCACAACATAAAGAGCAGAAATATCTGATTATTTGCTATTCTTTTTTTCTTCTTATTGATATGAATAAAGTAAATAGCAACTAAGAACAGAGGAAGAGAGAGAAGAAAAACGACACAAAAACCCATCAATATATGCACGTTTTATTTATTTGTTTAGAAAAAAACAAAACAGGACACACAGCACAAATAGGCTGATTAATACAACACCTTTAGAAATCCTACAGCTGAGTGATGCATTTTATTCACAGTTGAAAAAAAAAAAACCACACTCTCTGATAATTGCATAATAACAACAAAAAGGCAGGTTTTCAATCCAGACCAGGAGACAGTTCTTAGTTAAGGCTCCATTTGTTTTACTGATCAGCCTGTGTTTTTGCTGAGGTGTTCAGGAAACCTTCAACTCTTCTACATTCTTCGTTCTCATCATCTTCTCTCATCATCTTCTTGATGAGATTCCATTGGTTCTGTATGACATTTCCATGTCACATCACACTGGGATCATGCATGTCCTGAAAGGTGTCGTGGCAGAGCAGACAGATAAAACTACCTATTTCTAAACTGTTAAACACTACACCTTACTCTGCATTTGATTTGCATTTAAGATTAAATCACATTTCACATCTTTTCATGTTGATGTAATTTGGCCTTATATAAAATAAAAACTAAATTGATTCGACTGAAAATAATAAGTACACAACTGGAGGGCCACAGAAACTGCTAGTGCGGGCCAGATTTGGCCTGCAGGCCCTGATTTTGACACATGTGCTCTCTGGGGTCATGGGAGGTCAGCCTGTCAGTAACTCTTCAGCTTTACACAATCTACTCTGCACTTCCTTTGAGCATGTTGGATACAGCCAACTTCCTTAGCAACGGCCTTCTGTAGCTCAGCTTCCCTGTGCCTGAAGTCTCAACACGACTGGAGGACATAACATGAATATTTCTGAATGGAACATAACTGTTGTTGGTATTTTTAGTATTGGGTTTTCATTAGCTGGCACTTCTCATCATGCAAATTAGAGACAGTGAGACAAAGTTCACACAGCAGGTGAATGCAACCCAAATTATAAATATTTTTTCATCCAAATGCAACCTATATTCACTGTTTCACTGCAGTCTGAACAGCCCGCTTCCAATCTTTTCACCCCAAAGGATCGGGTTTGAGCCGTGTCCATCAGTGGATCTGAATCATGTCTGTTTTCTGAATGTGCTCTGCAGTCTGTTTTTCTTTGTGTGAAACTTTAAACAAGCAGCTCATCTACCTGAGAGCTGGTTGTTTAGATGAGCAACCACGAAGGGACAGAACTCGCTCACATTCTGATCTGGTATTACAGAAAGACTGATAAAATCAATAACATTAACTGTGAACATGTACAATTACTATATTTTGCAATCTTCTGTGGAATTGAAACGCTGTGGCTCTGTGTAGAGTGTTTATCATGTCTGTATTGCTTCTGCACATACAGAAATGTGTGTAACAGTTTCTGCAGCTTCAAAAGTCCCACACATGGTTAAAGTTGACACTTTGCTCTGCATGTTTCCAGAACCGGGATTGTGTCCGGCTCGGCCCGCCCTCCGCAGGTCAGGTTGTCCAAGTGCGATGGACAGACGGCCTTCTGTACGGAGCTAAGTTTGTAGCATCCCACTCCGTCCCCATGTACATGGTAAACCTGCTGCTGCTGGTCCCTCACACTATCCTGCACATCATATCTGTGTCAAGTTTTGAATATATATATATGTGTGTGTGTGTGTGTGCACCCCCCTACAGGTGGAGTTTGAAGATGGATCACAACTCACGGTGAAAAGAGAAGACATTTACACGCCTGAAGAGGATTTGCCCAAACGAGTCAAGTCTCGAATGGTAGGCTGAGTTTCTTTTTTCTGTTCTGGCCCGAATGAGCACGATGGTGACCGGTGGTGATCCGTGGCAACTTACGGTGACCCGCGGCGGCCTCTCTTCCTCCTCCCCCCCTCACCCTCTTTGTTCTGTCTCCAGTCGGTGGCGTCGGACATGCGCTTTGAGCTATTCACACAGAGCAACGTCAAACAGAACTCCAAACGACAGCGAGTCATCAACTCCCGATACAGAGAGGACTACATAGAGCCCGTTATCTACCGAGCCATCATGGAGTGACTGCTGCCATGTTTTACTGAAATAAATCACTATGGAAACGTGAAAGTCTTCATGTCTTCAGTTTTCTAGCTAATAGGTTGCCGTTCCCCTCCTTTTTGTTGTTGTTTTTCTTTCTTTGTTTTCTGTCCTTTTCTTTTGCTTTCTTCCCCTTCCTCCAGATTTCTAAACTACGGCTGGGACTTAAAACGACTCGTGCTTTAAAACATCCTGTTAGACTTCTGTTCTCCGTTCTTGAGGAAGAAGCCATTAATCAATGAAATGTAGGCATTAGGACTGAACGGGACAGTAAGTTCAGATTTTCTCTACTCTCACTGCTTCATCAAGCTTTCCTGATCAGGTTGCAGCTATTTATTTCCGACTTTCCAATTTATTTTAACAATATGTCATGAATGAGCGTAAAAGTTCTAAAGAAATTTTTTTGATTATTTAACTAATGCAGTTAAAATGTACGCTTTCTTCTTTTTGTCATGAGCTGTTGTAGATCCCAAAGATGTTTTTTTTTTTTTTTTTAATCAAGTTTTTTAGACTGTAATTTTCCATCATAGAATCGTAGAATCATTTTAATGAACTGAATCGGATCTGATCAAGTAAGTGTAGTTAAATAACAGCTCGTTACTGTGCATCTACTGTGAAGATGGAAGGAAGTCTAGACATGTTCTCTAAGCCTTACATTTTAAAGGGCCAAGCTGACTTTTTTTTTTTTTTGCTTTGTTTTTTGTCCCGTGGATTATTATAAATAATGTAAATAATAGTGTTACTTTATTTATGTAAAATGCATCCAGATTGAGAAGAAAGCTATTTTTATCACATGCTTTTCACCAATCTAAAGACAACTTGAGATGTATTTATATTTATTATGCTGACGGGTTTAAAATTTTCAAGTGTTTCTTTTTTTTTGTTTGTTTGTTTACTGTTTTTCTTACTGTGCAGGAAATGAAAGGCGACAACTTCCTGTTGCTCCAGAGTTTCTCTTAAAGCTAAAGCACTTATTGTTTATTTCAGGAATTTTTAACCTTTGATACATCTGTGTATCCTTGACAACCACCCTGAAAATTGGATTTTATTTCCCCCTGTGTTTGTGTTTTTATTTCAACTAGCTGTAGAGTATTACATTTCCGATACTTTGAAGCCCTGTAGTTATGTGCTCTGAAGTTTTTACTCCCACTTTCAACCCCTTATTCCTCCTTTAAGCTAGAATTGTGATAAGGAAAGTAAAAGTAGCTGGCCTTTCTGTAGGATAATGTGGCCAGATGCTTGTTTTATCTTCGTCCTGCTGTCGTCTTTAGATCTCTGTTCATAAGGCTGCTTTAAAACTTTGTAAGCATAAACTATTTGAGTAAAGTTTGGGGTAAATAAAAGTGCTTTGTATCATTTATTTCTCCTTGACATCCTACACGATTCAACAGCCAATCGGAGCAGAGCGTGAGGCATTTTGTTTTTAAATCTGCAGCTTTAAGCCCCTTACATTTTCCATTCTCTCGTTTGAATCATATTTTGTTCCTTCCGTTTTGCCTCAGCTGCTTCCGATATGCTTAGCATATTCTCAGAATTGATGGCAAATCTGATAACGTACAGGAAACCCGTTTAAAGAAGTGTTGCACGTACACAAAACCTCAAACGTCTTTTAATAGACCTTGCAAATACTTGAGAACATCGCAGTTTCGAGTCGCAGACTGAACTTTTCAGGAGAGCTCAATCTACAGGTTGAACCTTTTCACCTTTTGTCGCATTCGAATCGCAAACCTCAGGGGATTTTTGACTAGTAGATCAAATCATTTGTGAAGTAGTAAAGATGAGCGGCTCTCAAAAATACATCAAAAACGGGTGAAGTGGAGAAGAATTCAGCTCTAATAATTCGTAGGGCGAGTATAGCTGCAAGGTGCAGGGTTTGTCTCCCTGATGCAGATGGATGTTTTTGTCCATATTCCTACCAGGATTACATAGAATTTGGCTCCTTTTATTTTCCAGGCAGTTCTGACCTTTGTCATTGCATGGATGTTTCATGTTGGAATACTGTGTTCACTAGTTTTTGCTTAGTTTTGATTTCATTCAACCAGAGCTCCTTCGTCCACATGTTTCTCCTACAGGACCTCTTCTGGTCTTCTTTCAACAATGGTTTTATTTTTGCAGCTATAGAGACCAGGGATGTGCAAGGCTCCATGTGCAGCACAGTGGCGGCCTTAATATTGTGAGATTTATTGAAAGCACATCTTAAACATCATGTCTATGTAGTTGTATTCTGGCTGATGCTGATGCTTCATAATGATCAACGCTCTACAGGCTGGTTTTTCTAACAGTCAAATTGGCAACAACAGAGTAAAGTACAGCAATGACACATTTGTGTCTATAAAGAAGTAACCAATTCAAATCCACAAATTTATAAACCAGTTTGAAAAAAAAAAAAAAAAACACATTTCAAAGATAAAATTGTAAAATGTGAGGCTCAAGTAATATAGGTTTTAAGTCCTGGATGCTACACTTAAAAAAAAAAAACATCAAAATAAAATTGGCAGCTTTATGCAAAATTCACTGTTTGAGCTTTATGTTTATGTTCTGATGTGATTCTCTCATCAAAGATATAACTGGAGCGTTGCTTTGATTATTTCATGCGTGTCTGAGAAATCCTTTAATCACCATGGCAACCCTTCAGATGTGCGATACGAATGGGTGGACGTAGCGCCGCCTTCGAGACGCAGCTCCTCCATTGAGCTTCAACGTTACAGAGCAGCCGTCCCCAGGACTCCCCCGCTCAGCTCCTTCAGACTAGCCAGCAGCTATTGGCAAACACCTGGTGGAACTGTGCATCTGCTGAACTCACTGCAGGAGCTACATCTCGGTGCAGTGCTGGTTTAAAAAAAAAAAAAAAAAAAACGTTAAAGGGTTAATAGAGGAGCCATGTTGGTATGACTTCCTGGAGGAGGAGTTTTTAAAGGGACAGACCCAATTTCTAGGTGTTCAGTCTTGATATGTGCAGCATTTATATGATAAGTGAATGTAACATAGTTACTTGATTGTGCTATAAAATGGCACTATGTGCCTGGGAAACACATAATACCGGGCCTTTCAAAAAAAATAAAAAGGTTTCAGAGGAAGAAGGACAGATTCTCTAGCGCCTCCTCTCATCTATCCGTCCACAGCACTGTTCACAACTAACAGCTGTCCCGTCCACAGATTCTTCCACCTGAGCTGTGGAGGTCTGCAGCTCCTCCTGAATTCCCCTGGAACTTTCCATCTTCAGATGACTGGCCAGGATGCTGTAGATCTGTTTTCTATCCTTCTCCCTGCTGTTCCTCAGTCTTTATTCCTCACGTCTCCACAAGAGGGGGACGTTCTTACTGAGGAGAGAAGCTCGTTTGTCTTTTGATAGTGTGTCAACAGCACTTGGTGTTCTAAAGGGTCAGATATCCAATTTCTAGGTGTTCAAGTCAGTACAGATATTTGAAACCAATCTGCTTGTTTCCTCAAATTAAAAGGCGTCGGCAGCAATCCTAGAAAAAAAAAAAAAAATCTACTCCTTAATCTAGAAAATATTCTGAAGCCATTTCCTAACAGTCTGGCATTCTGGACATAGAGAAACATGGTTACCAAGAAGAAAACATGTAGAGCAGCTGCCAGGTGTGGACATCCCACCAGATTCACCTCGGGGTCAGACCATACAGTGCTCAAAACAAACTTATAAAGCTGCAGAATTTGCAGTGGCTTCAGGGATTACATTGACAGTTGTAATACGCTCACAGAGGATTCGGCATCATGTTGTTCTGCTATAAACTTTTAGAATCTGTTTGAATCCAAGATATATATTATATATATATATATATATATATATATATATATATATAGTGACGGAGACCAGGGGCTCCATCCCTAATTAGTGATTATTAATATATTTATTTATAGAATTATTTTTGTTTCAATTCGTTATTTTAATTATGTCCAGGTGCTGTTAAAAAGCTGCTGGATCATTCCATTTCAACTGAGAGGAGTAATGGTTTGAAGGTTATATTTAAGTTAAAGTTAATTGTTGATTGACCTTATATATTAGTGTTAATTATGTGTATGTATAAATATTATTTGGTACCGTTTGTTTGTGTTAATTATTTTTGTTTTATTTTATTATCCCTTTTTCTGAGTGTTGGGATACCCCAAGGGTATGAAGGCTAGCTTTTGTCTTTCCACTGTGTAATGGGTGTCGGTGGGCATGTGACCTGTGGTGTAAATAAAACCTTCTCAGCTATATGTTGTTGCCTCGCCTCCTTCCCTGACGCAGAGCCTCCGGGCAAAAGTGACAAGTGGTGTCAGAAGTGGGATTTTGGAGGAAAAATTAGGCAATGATGACAAGAGGTGGGAAAAGAACTAATGAAACTGAGAGTCCAGAGAATACTGCAGCTATGAGTGGAGCTGAGGCTGCTACTGGTGCTGGCTCTGATGACAAATTGGATCAGCTGGCAAGCCTCGTTAAATCACTCATGCAGTCTCAAGCTGCCAGAGTCCAGCAGAATGAGAAGGAATCAGCACGGCAAGAAGTTAGATGGAAGAATTTACAACAACAATTTCGACAACTCCAGGCTCATGTGGAGGAATTGAAAGAGAAACGACAACATGAAGGTGATCCTCCTCCATCATAATATGGAGGAGGATCCTCACACTTATGATGATGATGAAAGAGACAGCCATGATGATGGACTAAGTCAGATGTCCTACCAGCTACCCGCAATTCAGAGGGAGCCGAAGCTGCTTCCACTGACGTCCGAGGATGATGTTGAGCACTTCTTGACAACTTTTGAAAGGATGGCTAATGTCTGTCATTGGCCTAAAGAAGAGTGGGCGTTCCGACTGGTTCCACTACTTACTGGGAAAGCACGCAGTGCTTACGTGCTGATGGACATTGCACATTCTCACATTTATGACAAGGTGAAGGATGCCATATTGACCAAATATGAGATAACTGCCGACACCTATTGAAGGAGGTTTCGATCCCTGGACGTTCATCAGGGTGAGACATCGAAAGAACTATATGTTCGACTCAAGGATATGTTCTATAAGTGGGTCAAGCCAGAGAAGTCAACAGTGAAGGACATTTCTGAGCTGATGATCATGGAGCAGTTTCTAAGGATGGTGAATCCAGACTTGGAGGAGTGGATCCGAGAACGAGCCCCTAAGTCCGCAGAAGAGGCCGCAAGTTTGGCAGAAGTCTTCTTGTCAGCAAGGACGGGAACCAGAAGAACAAACTTTGGGCGGGACCACTTCCCTATAGGAAAAAGTAAGTCTGATGGGGGTGAAAGGGGTGGTGCGATAGGTCAGTATAGAAGTTATTCAGCTACTAAGTCATTTTCTGTGGCTAAACTCAAACCTGCTAAGAACTACTCCTCCTTAAAACAAGATGTAAGGTGTTTTCAGTGCAACAGGATAGGTCATACACAATATACATGTCCGGCCACTACACAGGGTAAGACCTCTCTTCTGTGTTCAGTGCCCAGACCACCTTCCCCAACCCCTGCCCATGAATTTGCTCACACAGTCCCTGTGCTAGTAAATGGTCAACGTGAAACAGCTCTATTAGACACAGGCAGTTTCAAATCTGTAGTTCTTTCTAGCTTGGTGCCAAGAGAGCTTTGGAGTGATGCGAAGACAAAAATAAGTTGCATCCATGGTGATGAAATGGAGTATCCTGTAGCTGAGATTTATTTAACTATAGGAGGTCAAACATTTTTATTACCTGTAGCATTAGCACCAAGGCTACCCTATGCTGTCATTTTGGGCTCGGATGTTCCCACCTTGACTGATTTAGTGTCAAACACAGCAGCTGAACATTTGACTCTCTCTAATGGTCATGAGAAAACACAGTTCAGAAGCCAAAGCACTGCACTCTTGCAGAAAAATCTCCCCATCATGACAGAAACAGAACTTCCTTATCCACTCTTTAGTTTGGTCACTACTAGAGCCCAGAAAGCACAGAACCCACTTCAAGAATTACCATTCTATGATGTGGAACTGGAGGTGGGCCCAGTAAAACCATCTAAATCCAGAGCTGAAAGGAGAAAGGATAAGTTTTTAGGTACAGTCAGAAGGGAGGGGAATGGGAAGATGACACCCTGTCCTCTGCTTGACTTTGAAATTCCATCAGATATTTCTGCTTATCAGAGATCAGACCCCACATTAAAACCATAGTTTGATAAGGTTACTGATGTTGAGGGAAAGAAGCAGGGTAAAATAAATGTTTTGGAAGACGTTACTTATGTTGTGAGGAATGGTGTCCTTTATCAGGTTAAAGGTGAATCCGACGCCATTGTTTTACCCCAGCAGTTGAGGGAAAAAGTGATGGAACTCGGTCATACAGTTCCTTGGGCTGGGCACCTTGGGTTTCAAAAATCCCTTCATAGAATAGCAAGTCGGTTTGTGTGGCCAGGCATGTATACACAAGTGCAACAGTTCTGCTCTTCTTGTCACACCTGACAGCTGACAGCGAACAGAGGTGTTTCTAGAGCTCATTTACAGCCATTACCGATCATAGAAACACCCTTTGAAAGGATAGGAATGGATGTTGTAGGTCCCCTGGAGAAAAGCTCCTCTGGTAACCGCTACATTCTGGTTATCTGTGATTATATGCGACTAGATTCCCTGAGGCTTTTCCTCTAAGATCGGTGAAAGCAAAACAAGTAGAAAACTGTTTGCTGCATTTGTTTTCACGTGTAGGCATTCCTAAAGAGATCCTTACAGACTGTGGGACTAATTTTCTGTCAAAACTTTTAAAGCAGGTTTATCAGTTGTTAGGTATAAAAAGGTATAAACACCACCCCATACCACCCCCAGTCAGATGGACTGGTTGAACGTTTTAACCAAACACTGAAGAACATGCTGCGGAAGTTTGTTTCAGAGACTGGCACAGACTGGGACAAATGGCTGCCCTATATGCTTTTTGCATATCAAGAGGTTCCACAAGCATCTACTGGATTCTCTCCATTCGAGTTGCTGTATGGACGACAGGTGAGGGGGCCGTTGGATCTTCTTAAAGAACAATGGGAGAGCCTGAGTCCATCGGGGGAGCTCGTGGTGTCCTATGTGATAAAAATGAGAGAGAAACTTGAACAAATGGCTGTATTGGCACAGCAACACATGAAGACAGCTCAAACTAAACAAAAAAGCTGGTACGATAAAAATGCCAGGGAGAGGAGCTTTCATTCTGGACAGCAAATGTTGTTGTTGCTTCCCACTAGTGACAATAAGCTTCTCGCTAAATGGCAAGGCCCGTATGAGGTCACACGACGTGTTAGGAAGCTTAATTATGAACTGTATATGCCTGAAAGGAAGAAGAAACATCAAACCTTCCATGTTAATCTTCTGAAACCATACCACAGCTTGCCACAACAGTTTGTCATCTGCTTCACCGTCATCTCAACAGGATCCATTGCAGAGGGAGGAGCCTATAGAGACTATTTTGCCCCAGCTCTTTGTGCGTGTGGTGGATGATGAAGAGGAAGATGAGCTATTTTTTCCAACCGGTAGCTCTGTACCAGTTTCAATTTCTCTCTCTCATCTCCAGCCATCACAACTGCAGGATGTAAAGCCCCTTTTGGATCCAGAGCTGTTTCAGGAAAAACCGGGGTTCACAAGCCTGATACAACACTAGGTACACCTCAGAGACGATGCTGTGCCTTGTAGGAAGTTCTACAGGGTTCCAGAACGTCTTGTCCCACAGCTCAAGAATGAGATGCAGTTCATGTTGGAGCTGGGGATCATTGAGCCCTCCGTGAGTGAATGGTGCAGTCCAGTAGTGCTAGTACCAAAAAAGGATGGCACTTTAAGATTTAGTATTGATTTTAGATATCTCAATAGTGTTTCTAAATTTGACCCCTATCCAATGCCTCGCATTGATGAACTTTTGGAGAGAGTTGGGAGGAGCAACTTTATTACCACACTTGATCTCAGCAAGGGCTACTGGCAACTGGCCCTGGCATCAGAGCAAAAGAGTTGACTGCTTTTAAAACACCTTTTGGGGTTTTCCAGTTCAAGGTGATGCCCTTTGGCCTACAGGGGGCACCAGCGACGTTTCAGCGCCTCATGGACCAGGTGTTGATGGAGGTATCTGACTTTGCTGCAGTGTACCTGGATTATGTGGTGATTTTCAGCCAGATGTGGGAGGAGCATGTTCATCATCTGCAGCATGTTTTACAGCTCATCAGATCTGCATGCCTCACCATTAATTCTCACAAATGTAAGTTGGCTCAGAGGCAGGTAGAGTACCTGGGCTATGTGGTGGGACATGAACAAGTTAGACCTCAAGTGGGGGAAGTAGAAGCTATTCATGCTTACCCAGTTCCTACAACAAAACGGAAGGTCTGTGGTTTTGTTGGGTTAGTGGGGTGGTATAGTAAGTTCATTCCCCATTTTGCAGAGAGGGCTGCTGTTCTTACAGATTTAACAAAAGTCTCTGCACCAAATAAGGTCAAGTGGACTGAGGAGTGTGATACAGCTTTCAAATACTTGAAGTCTGCAATCTCCAGTGACTCTGTTCTCTACAGTCCAGACTTTGATGGCCCGTTTTTACTGCAAACTGATGCCTCCGGAGTAGGCCTTGGTGCAGTGTTGATGCAGGACATTGATGGTGAGAGACATCCCATTGTTTTTCTCAGCAGAAAGCTTCGAGATAGAGAGACCAGGTATTCCACAGTTGAAAAGGAATGCCTTGCAGTTGCTGTGGAATCACTGCGGTATTATCTGTTGGGGCGCCATTTTACCCTTGAAACAGATCATAGGGCTTTGAAATGGTTGCACCAAATGAAAGACTCTAATATGCGTATTGCTAGATGGTATCTGTCGTTGCAGCCTTTTAACTTTACAGTGCAATATCGGTCAGGGAAGTCTAACCTTGTCGCTGACTCTCTGTCTAGGATGTATGAGGATTGAGCAACTGTTGTCCTGGGTGAAGGGGGGAGGAAATGTGACGGAGACCAGGGGCTCCATCCCTAATTAGTGATTATTGATATATTTATTTATAGAATTATTTTTGTTTCAGTTCGTTATTTTAATTATGTCCAGGTGCTGTTAAAAAGCTGCTGGATCATTCCATTTCAACTGAGAGGAGTAATGGTTTGAAGGTTATATTTAAGTTAAAGTTAATTGTTGATTGACCTTATATATTAGTGTTAATTATGTGTATGTATAAATATTATTTGGTTCCGTTTGTTTGTGTTAATTATTTTTGTTTTATTTTGTTATCCCTTTTTCTGAGTGTTGGGATAGCCCAAGGGTATGAAGGCTAGCTTTTGTCTTTCCACTGTGTAATGGGTGTCGGTGGGCATGTGACCTGTGGTGTAAATAAAACCTTCTCAGCTATATGTTGTTGCCTCGCCTCCTTCCCTAACGCAGAGCCTCCGGGCAAAAGTGACACACACACACACACACATATATATATATATATATATATATATATATATATATATATATATATGTGTGTGTGTGTGTGTGTGTGTCTGATGTTTTTTCACCATGTTATCTAACTTCCTGGAAAAGTATTTTAATCAGCTTGAGTGGCTTTAAATTTGTTCTATGAATAGAGTTGGTTTCTTGACCATTCCACATTCGATAAGAAGTTTTTCTTAACTAGTTAACAGCACGACAGCTAGAAGACATGTCAGACATTTGCAGGACTTTCATTTCCTTTCCCTAAAGGTCAGTCTAAATGTGTAGAGGAAATTCAGCAGTTTCGCATACATCAGTGTTTGGAGACAAGTGCAACTCTGTCAGCTGAGCCAGATGTAGGAAACCATGTTGTTGATATCTCACAAGCACTTCCTGTCGTCGGTGTTTTAACACATACAGAGCCTGGGGAGAAGAAGGCCGAGGAAACACACAGTATGCACTTCTTTATTTAGGTGACATTTCACATATTGGTGCCAATGGGAAGATCACGCTCTGTATATCAAACTGCTTCCTCACGGCAGAATCTGGTCTTGTGCCTACACGGTTCTGTTTACAGTACAAATAGTACAATACAGTGCAGTACAGTGCAGTACAGTCTGACTGGAGTTTCTGAGGTGTGACGGAGGAGCTGCTTTGTTAAACTGCAGGTTTGAGTTTCTGAATGTTTCAGTGCATTGTGAAGGTGGTCAAAGGTGTCCCACAATGATGCTATTATATAATATAATGTATTATAATATATTATATTATATTATAATATAATGTAATATATTATGGGAGTTTGGTTTAACAAAGAACTGAGGATTACAAAATTCCCCCGGAAAGTTTTTGGATCTTCTCATAAAGTTTCTTGTCATGATTCCCAGTAGTTATTATTGAAAACAATGTATGCTGATGTGTTATATACCACTTTAAGTCATTCCAAAGGTGGAAATTAGCAACAACATAAACAAAAACACACGTGGAGCAGAGCATCTTTGCCAATATTTTACAAGGTTGATGTTTTCTCTGTGCGTTGTTGTTGATCAAATAGGATTTGATCAACAACTACAAATAGGATTTCCTCAAAAGTACTTTTGAGGCTCCATCTGTAGCAGTTTCTACAGATGGAGCCCGAATGAGAGAAAAAAAATACCCACATCTCTCCAGTTTTCGCTTTCTTGCGTACTTTTGGACTGTGACTTCCTCTGAGTGGCCCGGGAAGAGAGAAACACGTCAGAGGTTTTCCCCTCCTCTGACAGCTGGCATGTTGTGGTTTCATGATACTGGAAACCACTGTTACGCTTCAGTCACAGACATGAGTCTAGGTGTGTTAGTAATAATACTGAGCTCTCCGTTTCTAGACTTGTAGAATTTCTAAGCGTCTACCACTTCATTTTCTGGGTTTGTTTTGCCCTCAGATGTTATTTCTAACCTTCACCAGACAGACAACATTTTTTATTTCATAAAACTTATCAGTTAAAGATTAGATCGACTTTAAACAGCAGATAAGAGAATAAGCTTCATTTGTTTTCATGAGGTCATCTCTCAACCTGAGTAAAACATGTGGCTCACTGCTGACATGGTTAATTCGCCGCCTTTCCTTTGCTGTTATCCTCCTGAGCCGAGGCTCGTTACAGTGCATCTGTGAACAAAGTGACTGTGTTAAAGGGACGTTGTGAAGAATGTGCTGTGGTCATGTGAATTCAGCGGAGAGGTGTTCCAGTTTCCTCAGAAATGCTGCTGGATTCGACCCAAATCAGACGACATTACTCTGATTTAACCTTCTGGAATGAACGCCACCGACACTGGAGGACAGGATCGAACGGAGTCTGCTTCAGCAGTAAACGTCTCAAGTTAAAGGTTTATCACTTAAATATCCAGCATGTCCCATTCAGTAGGATCTCAGTGATGTTCTTTTTTTTTTTTAGATAAATAAATCCAAATCAAATCATCCTGAGAGATGATTCAGATGTCATTATTTTTTATGGTATTGTATTGACATGTTTCGAACAGTCAATATCTTCCCTGCTGTAGTGTCCTCACTTTACTCACATGTTTATCATCTAACGCCTGGTCTGTGTAAGGCTGGAAGCAAAAATGATGTCTTCTGCATCATTCCACTGGCATTTATAACAACTATTCAAGTAAATGAAGTTTTATTAGCTTTAGAAGCAGTGTAATGTTTAATTATTTAAAGAGAAAGACTATGTTACATTATTCACAATGAAGACTTTGGTATATTATGGTTTCGCAGACAATGACCTTCCCATGTGTAACTATTTATTGTAAATATAAGAAGACATGCAAAACCAAAACATATTCAGATTGTTCCACTCATCTTCACCCTGGACGCCCTCCTCTTAGACGCTTACTTTGACTTCAGACCTTTAAACTTGTTCTGTTTTCACAGAACAAGTTTGACAGAGGCAGATTTCAGGAAGCGTTCAGTAACAGAGAGCGCTGCAAAAACACAAAGTCGTTCAAAGTATTTTAGTCTAGTTTCTCGTGCAGATATCTGAGTTCATTTGAAATAAAACTATAAAGTAACTTTTAGCAATAGGAGGTTTATAATAATACTTCTTGTAGAAGAAGTATTAGTTCCACTGGCAAATTGTTTTACTGTCAGTTCATCTAGTATTTTTTCATCAATGAATTATTAATTTAAAACAAGCTCCCATATTTTCCTGTAAAAAATAACTTATGGGTCATTGTTTGTCTTATTTCAAGTCTATGAAGATATTTGCACCAAAAACTGGACCAAAACTACTTAGTAGGATGTTGTGTTTTTGCAGTGCAGTTCAGTTTTCATGAGGCAAGACAAACCTTTCAGCCTCCAAGACTCTCTACCTCATTCTGCAGTGGTTCAATAGTCCTGCCGTCTGTGGACGAAAACAGATCTAAGACATTTTTAGGACCTCAGAAAATTCCAGTTACAGCTTTGGTCAGAGCAGATTTATCATAACCTAAAACATTAATAAAAAGTTATGATCAATAATGGTCTGCCTGCTACTAATTGTGTGTTCGTGTCTCATAAAGTCGCTCCCTCACATTCTCCCCAATCCGTCCTGGTAGTAAAGACACGGTTAATCACTGTCACTGTCTCACTGTGCTATTCTGGTTTATGAGAAAATCGATTTGCAGATGAAAACTGATCCACCGGGATCCGATCTCTGAGTTCTGGCTCCTCAACGGAGCAAAGGATGAAAGCAAACAGAACGAACTCAATCCGGCAGGAGCACATCCAACAAACACACACTGAAGCAGAAACACACACTGATGATTATTTAACCAGAAACACGTTGGACCAAGATTATTCTAGATTTAACATCATTTTTCATTCAACCAGGACAGGGAGACAGGCACATCTGAAAAGATGTGTGTCTGTTTAAATTTGATCAAAAAACATGTCTTGTCAAACATTGTGTTACTTATTTATTCTCAGTAATCTATTGAAAAATCTTTACTGGAATAACGGCGATCAAACACAAGTGGTTTGATTGCTTTATGCATTTAAGGTTAATACTCCTGATAAAAACCAGACCCTCATATGTATCCTTTGGTTTTTACTGCTCTTTTTTCCTCGTTTTATCTTTAAGCCTTTTTTCATAAAATAAACTAATAAAACACTAACTGTGTTTCACCTATGTGAGGTGCATAGGGCGGCGGCGGCAGGAGAGTCCTTCTCTGTCCTTTTGACCGCCAGCCTGCTTGCTACTGGTCAGACGGCGCCAGTGCATGGCAGTCACTGTCTGTCTGTCTGTCTGTCTGTCTGTCTGTCTGTCTGTCCGGTCCGGGGTCCAGTCCGGTCCAGCTGTGGCTAAAGTGCTGTACAAGTTCAGGCCATTTGCCACCAGTACCCACTGCAGGCCAGCTGACACTCTAAGCTCGATGCGATTGTGTTGCAGAAACGTTACATGCTGGTCAATGATTGAGCTCATGTTACTTTGAGCTCTGGTGTTTGATTTACAAAACTTACACAACAGAAAGGAGGCAGCAGCTTTGGTTCCTGTGTAAACAAAGACTCTCCCACACTGTGATAGTATGACAAGAAAATGCGAAAAATACATATGGAAGATTACGTATAAGGCAATTTATAAATACATGGGGATTTTATAAAAGTATTTAATCAATAACTGGACTAGATGTAAGGTCAGACACATGGGGCTCATATGACATTAATCCCAAGCAGGCAACATGTCCCACCTGCAGAAACAGTTGCTGTTTGTTCTGTTTCACATATTTACACAAATCATAACATGAGCTAAAGAAGTAGGATTATTGTTTCTGACTGAAGGATGAATTAGGGTTCGGTTTAGATTTACATTGTACAGTTTGTAGCTTCAGAAACTATAACACATAAAGAATGCGGAAAGCTCTAATAATAATTACAATTTTGAATAAAATCACACTGGACTAGAACAGTACCTTGAAAAATAATCCAGACCCCTTAAATGTTTCACATTGTCATTTTTACAGCCTAAAGAGCATTTTCAGGGTTTCTCCCCAGAAAACCTGCTCAGCCTGCTGGTAGGGGCTATGGCATGGCAGTCCTCCACTGCCCAGCATGTTTTGGTATTAAAAATGACAAGAATGCCTAAATAAAATGCACAAATGATGTTTATCTGTCCCGCTGTGTCTTTGTTAATGTCAAGTTAATATTTAGCCTCTGAATGACGTCAAGCTTTGGGTTGCGCTCCGGAAACTGCAAACATTAAGACTGATATGAACAGAGCAATAAATTTGAAAACAGCCACGAATGAACGAGTCCATAAAGTTGTGCAACTAAACCCAATTATAATCATTAATGTTAAGATAATTGTCACTAATCTGTGCAGCCATCTGGAGGTTGGGGGCAGGATGGGGGCTTTAAAATCACTCTTAGAGTTTTCCAGACAATAGAAACACACAAATTACTTACGTTTTTTTTTTTTTGTTTTTTTTTTGTACTGTTGTAATCATTAAACAATCTCCCCTTCAGTTCAAAATGGAAACACATTGTTGATGTTACTATCATAAAATAGTTTGCAATTAAGTTTTGGCAAAGCTCAATGTGATTTCACTGGTGGCGGAGTGTTGTTGTTAGCAGCTGGTGAAAGTAACTAAAAAAGTTACTTTTAATGTAACTTAGTTACTTTCCAAATCAAGTAGTCAGTAATCTAAGTTACTTTTTTCAAGGAGTAATCAGTAATCTAATTAGTTACTTTTTCAAACTAACTATGCCATCACTGTACTCATGTTATTTTATGTTCTTATGCTTATGAGCTCTCACCAACTCAACCTCTCAGAAACACACCCAAGGTTAGATATTGTTTTCTGCAGCTGCTCAGGAGACAGACTGTCTCTGGTGCTTGGCAACTGTTTTTTTTTTTTTTTTTCCCACAACAAGGTTAAACCAACACACCAGTGTAGCGCTGCAAACTGAAAATAATTTGTGCTTGTTTTTCCAAATCGCATGTCATGGATTTGAATCCAACCCTTTTAACTCCGAGACGTCCACATAAAACCCAGCGAAGACGGAGAGAGGAAACTGCAGCAAACCCACCAGGACACATTTCTCCACATATACCCACCGGCCAGGCAAGGAGGGTATTCAATCAGAGAAGTAGTTACAAAGACTGTGGTAACTCTGGAGGATCTACGGAGACCTGCAGCTCAGATGCAGTCATTTGTTGACAGATCATCTATTAGTCACGCAATCCACAAATTTGGCATTCAGAAACCTACGAATGAAAGCAGTTACAAGTTACAGATTGTGTGACAAACTGCAAACATCTGAACAACAGGACCAAGTTTTTTTTTTTTTTTAAGTCTCAAGTTTGTCCACCCAAATCCCAAGCAAAGGCATTAGGGTCTCAAGCTGAGCCAAAACTGTTTATTTTGAGTCTTAAACCAATAAATTGACTGATTATGTCATCTCATCTGAGCAATTCGGAGGTTCTGAACATGAATTTGCAGAAATGATTTTGAAAATCACTTCAGAACCACATACAACTTTGTGTTGATCTATGGCACAAAATCACAATTACATTGAGGTTTCTGGGTATAATGTAACAAAACGTGAATAAATCCTTTTATCCACGGATATAAGAAGTTGTGAAAAACATCCATCTGAAACTCCTTCAATTAACCACTCAGAGAACAGAGACTGAGATGAAGGAAAGGACTTCACTTTCATTCCTAGATGCCTCCAAAGTTCTTTCAGTTTAACTCCATAACTCAGTTTATGCCTCTGCTCTTTTTCCAAGGGTCTATAAAAAGTCGGGCATGGAATATGTGAAAAAAGTACTTCCTAAATGCAAGCACTGATGCTATCTCTGATTGTAATCCTTCTGGGAAAACAACATCCTAACTGAGGTCAGGGTAGCAGTAAGTGCAATGACACAGCAATGTCTGTTACATATGGACTCATATTGACTCTGATGCAGTTTGACTGATGCACTATTAGAGGGATTATTACTGTGCTTTATGCAACTCGTCCACTTCCACTATCCGGTTTTTGTTTCTGCAGGAGACGTGGATACTTTTGAGAAACATTTACCTGAGGCAATGAGGAATTACAGATAATTATTCATTAAATGCCTCCTATTATAAAATTAAGATTGGCGAATGGATATTAACTCCTGGATTGAAATTGTAGGAGGAGCCTGTCTGCAGCAGAGTGTGGCACCAGCTCCATGCCAGTTTCCAGAGGATAGTGGTAAACCAAAGTGGAAGGTTTCCCCCAGAGATTTGCTTCTCAGCTGGTCTGTTTAGTTCATTGTTATAAAAATACCACTACGCCCTGCATGTTTGTCTCTCATTGTTGAAGTTACATAACAAAGATCCTGTCATTATGTCCTCACCCGCATGTCATTCACCCCTTAGTGGTGCAAACTTTTCAACTCCCCCCAACCCCCCGTCTCCATGCATAACTATTGCGTGACTGGTCAGAAGTTCGTGGGTGTGTTTGCCCCAGCTACTCAACTTCCAGAAGCAGGTTCTTGAACCAGAGGGTGGATGGGTTTAGAGAGCAGTCGGCTGTGAGAAAGCACGTACTTATGGGCAAAAACCTCTGTTAATGTGGGAAATAAAATTAGCTATCTCAGCTCTCCAGTCAATATTTACTTTATATTTACTTTACTTAGTTAAGCTCTTAGTTTGTAGCAGATGTGTGATATGATAAGATATTTTTAGCAAATGTGTAGAAACATATTTTTGTAAAGGTTATGTGCAATTATATACTAATTCCACACTAGTTGGTGTGAGGCTGTAGGTATTCAGACAAGGAAGCAGAAAACCTCCAAATAGGCAAACTTTGCCTGTCGACTGCAAATTAGGGGTTTTGAATGGCTTATTTTTTCTAGTTCAAAACTCATGTGTTCAGAGTTTGCAAGTGCGCAAACTTACAAAATCAGAAGTCAGGCAAGCGCTTGGTGTTTCCCAAGCTAATCTTTACACACCACATGATCGAGAGGAAAACACTCGGTTTCAGAAGAGTTCTTAGGCAAGTACTTACATGTTCGAGGACAGCGTCGGTTGCCACAATACTGTGCAAACTTGCATGTCTTTCTCAAGCTTTTTTTTTTTTTCCAGCTTTAATTAACCGGTTAAGTTGATTGAGAATAAGTTCTGATTGTCGTCAACAAAAACATCAAATAACAGAATATCATGCTGCAAAAGACAGAAGAGTATCATAAAATAGGAAAAAAAACATCAATAATTTCATGAAAATACAACTGATATAGTGCATCACTGACTAAATGCATTATAATACAGGTGATAAATCTGTAATTATGGACTTTGTTGAGTTGATAAATGTTGATATCTCAATCAACAGGTGCAGCAAAATGAGGATTAATGATGACAGACTAAGCATGATGCAACCATGGAAGTATGCAGCTGCACATCTTGAATCAGACTGAAGGTCAGAAGCTGTGCAAAGAAAAACAGCAAGAACATGTGCCTTTCATGGCATTCTAATTCAAATTCAGTCCAAAAATACTTTATATTTTAACATAAGTACTTTTTTGTTTGGAGGATTACTTTGGAAAGCAGCACATCTGTCAGCCTGTACGATTCATCTCTCATGGTGAGATAATCAATTCGCCATCTGTGGGTTTTGATGCATTGCTCACACTGCCACCTGCAGCACCACAGCTGACCTCTGACAAATAGGTCAGCTGTGGTCAGGTAGTATGACCGCTACCTGCCATACTCTCGCACAGTCAAGACTCACAGCCTCGCTCACGCTGACATGAGATCAGATCTTAGTCACACAAACAAAGAGGAACTCAGCAGAGGTGCTGCCATTGTTTTTGGGTCTGCTGCTTTCCAGAACTGGAAGCATTGCGGGTCCTTTGTGAAACGAAAGATGAGCTGGGAATTACTTTTCACAGGTTGGCTCGCCTAAAATAAGTTTTTTTGGCCTCCGTGTGATTGACAACTAACTTTCTTCTAAGAGCTGAGCCCTAAAGGTTCACTATGGTTTTTCCCAGTTCCATTGGGCATGATTTTGTTTGAACTTTCTACAGTGAATATTCTAGGATTCATTTTCTACCTGCCACTAATTTGTGTTCTGGGTGTGTTATAGCCAAGAACGTTACCACTGTTTTCTCCACGGTTCCTGTGAAGACAAAGGTAGAACGACTGTGAGAGCTGGACTCAGAGCTGTGTGACTCATAGTTGTCATAGAGTAAATGGGCTCACATGCATTTATATAAAAAACCCAGTCAGAAAACAGAGTCTGGCTGGACAGATAGCAGCTGCTCCGTGGATGAAGTTACAATCAATTTATATTACTGAGGATTTGATGAAGCTCTCTGGAACTTCCATTTTAAAGAGGACCATAAATAAGCCTCACCTCCTTATGAAATGAACACTTTTCAACCTGGGAGTATTTATTTTATTCAGCGGAATCACAAACTTAGTTTCTTTCTGTAAAAGAGAGTATGCTAATCTGGGCTGAGCTACTGAGTTTTGGCTAACTCCACATTTTCCACCATGCCAAAGAAAACACTAAAGTCCCCATTCATAAAATAGGCTCAACATCATCTGTTAGCAGCTAGCGCTCGCCACTTTCTAGCTAGTTTTTGCGCTACAATTTATGTATCCGAATTTTATTCCTGCAAACACAATAGCGACATGTTAGCTGGCAGATGTTGAACAGTTTTGGAGTTTGATAGATTTACTAGGATCTAAACCATTAGGAGGGCAGACTTCAAGCGCCGAAGGCAACTGAATTGTTACAAAGGAGAACATTTTAATTACTGTAGTGATGTCTAGCTGCCCCCTCAATAGCTACAGCCAATCACCTTCAAGGAGAAGGAATGGCATATTACAGCCAATAGTCTGGCAAGCAGCACCAGGCCTTACTGCTTCCCAACATGCCTTTCTTTCAAATATTTTAGAAAAAACTAAACCTGCAAATGCAACTCTGGAAAAAATGAAGAGCCCTCTGCACTGAACCCCACTGAAAACCTCATGCTTATTCCACCAAACACTGATATCTGAACTCTTCCCGAGTTCAAACATTAGCATTGATGTTTCCAGATGAATGTGAATTTGTTGTCTTTGCATTATTTGAGGTCTGAAAGCTCTGCATCTTTTTTTGTCACTTTGACCTTTTCTCATTTTCTTCACATAAATCAAAAAAATATATATTGGAATTTCGGAGACATGTTGTCAGTAGTTCACAAAATGAAAGAACAATGCTCATATTGTTCAAACACATACCTACAAAAAGGAAAATCAGAGAAACTGATCATTTAAAGTGGTCTCTTAATATTTTCCAGAATAGGCTGCACCTTTTTGAAACAGCAAATAGTTCTCCACAAATTCAACACAGAAATCTTATATCTGTGCATCAGACAGCATTTCTGGTACATTTTGCTCATAATTTGACATAATGAGACTTCAGGAAGTGCTACTCTGAACCTCTTTTATGCAGATCAAACATCAAGCATTGCAAGGGAAATAATAAATGTAAGCACACACTCACGAGTCACGACGCTGCGGAAGTGCATGTGTGTTTCCATCAGGACTTGAGACAAAGAGTCTAGAGGTCTAAGGATGTGAAAGTTCAGGCTGATTAGCGATGAAGGCTTTTGAGTGACTGAAAGTTAAACGCGGACAACTTTTAACTTATGTTTCACTGTATTTTAACTTCACTGGCCCACATCTTCCTTCTCTCTATATTTAACTCCGCTTAACTACCAAGAGGCACTCTGTAATCATTTGCCTGCATTGTTTGACTATTCTGAAAGCGTTTGCTGCTGCTGGGAAGACTAAGTTTAGCGTTCATTCCAACGAGTTTCAGGCTGTTCCCACTTCATCAGGCAGCCGGCAGCTCCACTCAAGTCCTCACATGATGGGCCGAGCCCATAGCCGATAGAATAATCTCAGGGCGTTTTCCTGGTCCGTAACCACCAGCTCTCGCCTGGTTCCGTCTGCAGACAGGACAGAAACATTTCAAAAATGATGACAGTTTGGAAGTGAGACAAATCATTTTTCATAAAATGACCTTACATATTTAAATCTAAGTAGATGCACGTTAATGTGCAGTGCGTTGCAGAAGTGCTCGTGAGTCTAAGTTTACAATTTTACGCTTTTCACAAACTTTGATATGTTTTGTTTGAATGTTACTGGTGGGTAAATCAGTCCAGGGAGGCTAGATGCAGGTGCACATCACTGTACATCTGAGCGAACACCGAATCATCTTCCTTCCACTCCACACACACCCTGGAAGCGGTGTTGGTCTGTCCCCTAATATCACAGTAAACACTGAGGCTTGTCAGGGAGTAAAGACACTTGTAAATGTTTTGTATTTAGAAATGTCACATGATTATGAGAACATTTGAAGAAACCTTCGTATATTTTGGACAGTTTTCAGCAGACTTACAGAAAGTGAGACAAAGTGTTGTTTTGTAGTTTATTTGTGTATTTTGCCCATGTTAATGAAACAATATGTAGTCAAAGTTCATCATCAAAAACAGCATAAAAAGCTATTCTTGTGAATCTCATTTTTTGCAGTGGTGGGGGATGATCTCCTGACGGGGCACAATGTTTTCGAGGTCAAGGGTGACAAAGATCAGAAGTTTTATATACTGACGAGAAATTAAATAAAGGACTGAAGTGAAAGAATGAGGTGAGCGCGCGTAACGGATACCAGAGCTCAGAAGGAGCAGAACAAAAAGTTTTTTTTACAGGAACCGCTAGCGACAATCTGGCGACTGTTCCTGTTGGTCCACTTTACAGATTAGCAGCAGGTGTGAGGAGCAGCTCCACCCTTTAAGAACCGGAGAGAGGAGAGACAGACACGACTTATCCCCAAGCTGCAGTCTGATCCGTTCAATCCATTAAATCCATTATTGACATCCTCTGCCAGGTGAGTCAGAGATTTGTTTTAAAACATTATAAAACTATCTGTAGTATAAATTAATATCCAATGCAAATATTTATAGAGTTGCTTCTAAGAAAATATGTCTTGGTTCAGTTTGATATTGGAGGTAATAAAGCTGTAAAAAAACAAAAAAAAACAAAGTGTTGCTCGAAAACATATAACTGGGAAAGAAGCAAACATTGAAGGAATCTGGCAACATGGTGCTACAACTAGTTGAACGATGAGTAGTTTAGACAGTAATAAGTTCAGAGCGGAAGAGAGTTTATGAACAAATACTCCTACATCCCAGGGAATTTTCTGTGGTAAAGTCTCAGTTTCTTTTTTCTCATTATAGAAAAATGTGCACATTTTCGGGCTTGAGTTTAGTTTCTAGAATTTGTTGTATCACTATAAAAACATAAAGAAACTGAAAATCCATCTTACCTACATCTCAGGTATGGATGACATACCAGAGGTGTCATCCATACCTGAGATGTAGGTTCAACTATTACATGTATGAACATGTAACATCTGATAGTAACAGAAGCACTGTTACTATCCACCTACACTAAAGGCAGATAGTGTAGAGCCACAGGACTCGCCTGTTTGCTGATTTTTCTGTGGATCATAACTCCAAAGTCTCTGAGAAAAAAAAAACGAGTCTTCGCAGATTTATTTCGTAGAGCATATGAAAAATATTCAAAAGAAAATACAATGTTGAAAGCTGAAATACCCAGCACAATGTTGCTTGACTCTCTATTGGTTGGAGCTTGGAATCAGCCAATCCAAGAACTACCTTTATTGGAATTCAGACTCTGAATATAGGCCATTTCCCTAAAGACATTAATGGGAGATGTGGAATCGAATCAGTGAATACTTTTGCAAAGCTCTGCATGCTGTTGAAAGTTGTGAAAAATGCTCACTAAATGGTGCATGAACTAACACAAAGTCCATCAGTGTTGTAACACACTGCTCCCCTTTATCCCTCTCCGCTCCATTGTCCACATATTCATATTCTTGTATGGTGAATATGGGACATGTGCAGGATCCTTTTATTTACTTCCTACAGTCTTTTCAGTGGAGGAAAATGCCCACCTGGCTGCTCATCTATCATTTACAGCAGTTTACAATTTATTTAGCCACCGTCAAGCTGTGGTTGTGCAGAAACATTAATTAGATGTGATGAAAGTTGGAACAATGAGGACAGAGAGGGAAATGGTGTCAAGGAATTAGAACCTTTAAAACTTGGGGCAACTGCAAAGCGTCAGATTCCAGAGAGATTTTCAGGGGACTTGTTCCTCAGTCTCTGTGTTTATTAAAGGGCTGCTGGTCAGGAGGAGATTTTACTGAGTTGCTTCCAACCTCCGGTGAGCCTCCTTCCTGTATGCTGAGCTTTTGAATAGCTGTTATTTACTATCTCAGACTGAAATAAAGCTGTGCAAAGTTATATAAACCTGTAGGCCAGAAGTCACTATCAGCCTGGATTCCAATTGACTTAAGCATGACTATGAATGGGTCTATAATCATATGAGCTGCAATAAAAACTTCTGAAGCATTTATTTACTGTTTCCATCATCCTCTGACCTCTAGTGAGCTTCTGGAGCAGACTTTACGGGAAAGCCTTGCTCCATTCAAACTGTAAGCGCTGCCACTGAAGGAAATCATCAGTTTTATTTATTCAAGTTAGTCAACTGTTTGTTTTTATTCAGCGGATGGGGATGATTATCTGGGCGTGTTTAGTAACTACTGCACCTTGAGTCAACACAGCAGCAGATCTGCAACAGATGAGAGAAAGAAAAAATAAATCTGTGAAAAACTTTCTCAGCAGGCCTCTGCAGAAACTTAAACTAGCTGATAGTGTAGTTGGACCATTTGAATCTGTATTAGAGCAGAGACACATGTACAAAAACACATTCTGTGGTACCGCAGTACATTTCATCCAGTGCAACACATTATTGTGATGGTTTATTTGGTATGATATTGCATATACTATGCTACTGTACTTATGTCTTGTCTGGTCTTGACAGTATGCACATTGCAAATCGCAGGTTTCAGCATAGCACACGGTGTGCTTTAACTATTCCAATCCAGTCACTATATGAACTTCCTGATGTAGTCAGACACTTTATTTGTCACAGGAATATTCCTGAGGCTCTGCGGTGCAACCCACGCTCCATGGTAGTGTAGGTTCAGCTTTTACATGTATGAACATGTAACATCTGATAGTAACAGAAGCGCTGCTACTATCTACCTCATGTGGTAATATGAGTGATAATTGTCTCTGCTGATAGAATGACCCAACATGGAGCAAACTTTTCAGCATGATGGATTGTCAGGCATTTACATGCTTATCTTGGTTATGTAATGTTATCTTAATAGGGAAACCATCCCATACTTTTTTTTAATCTATTTTCCCAAATCTAAACGCGATGCTATATTTGACAGAAAAGTGCAAAAACACAAAATCTTACCAATGTAGTTTTTGTCTAGTTTCTAGTGCAAAAATCTTAGCTTGTTTTAAGTTAATAATTCCTGAAAATTGATGAGGTCAGCAGGGATTTTGGATGTTTGCCATTATGGTCTCTTTGTGAAGTAAGTAAGTTATGTGGTGCTTCAGATGTTTTGGAGGTCTCTTTGTGACTTCCTGGTGTGTTATTGGAGAGGAGTTGGTGTTCCCCTGTTGGTGTTCTCTTGTTTTCTTCATTTAAGAATAATGACTCTCACTTTGGTTCATTGTGGTTCACATGTATCAACCACATGTTAGTATATGTGGTACAAAGAAATTCTTCACCAGACTGGTAGATGTATCTGGGATCTGTTCTCAAAAGTCCTGACATTGGAACATGATGTCATGTTTCTTGACCTACCACATATTATTCAGGGCATGCTTCAAATTTTCTGATTGTACAGGTCAGGCAGCAATCAGGTCTTGGTGAAACTCTGTCTCATACTGTCACGACATGGTGACTGTTTTAGCAAACAGAAGAAAGGAACTGGGAACAAGACGGTGAGGTGTGATACACCTCACCCATTGCCATGGCAGGAAACCTCAAGCTGAGCAAATTACATAACTTTGCAAGTAAAACAAGCTTTTAATTTATGGTGCTGAGCTCGTATTTCCTTTTCAGAGTTGCGCCTTTTTCCCACCATAAGCTATTCACAACAGAGGCAGTGAATGGGTAAAACTTGGATAAGATTTGACAGGGAACAGCAAGAGCAAATGAATGTGGCTCCTCACTTCGAAGGTACATTTTTACCCCTTTGGACAACATACCCTGAAGGTGGATGAGCTGTATAACTGACCATGCTGATCGACTAACACCCATTTAGAGCAAATGCTGCTATTTTTTATTTTTTTACCCTGTGACAATTCAGTCAAAGAAGTCTATTTGTGTGTGAGTGTATCTCAGGTTTTGCGTCCCGTGCCATTCTCAATTCCTGCCCCTAATCTCCTGAGCTCATCTGGAGAACAGCAGGTGTGCAGATTCTGTTTCCTGCTTGATTCAATATTAACAGATCAGGGTGCTACTCTGAGACGCTCTTTGCAGGGTAAAAAAGGGAAAACTGACGCCTCGCTGTTTCGTCACCTCTTCGAATGACAGCTGCTGTGTGCAGAATACAAAGGCTTTGTGAATGTCAGGAAATGACCAAGATACAAGACATGTGAAGGAAACCTCAAAAATAAAAGTAGCAGGAGCAAGAGAGTGCTGTTACCTGGGTTTGTGATGTGCTGAAAAGCCAACTGGAATGAAGGTTGTCAGAACAGTGGACTGTTGCAATATGATACCTGACTGTGGCTTTTTTTCCAGTGTGCAAAAATAATAATAATTTAAAAAAACACAATTTTGCAATTGCTGTGTTTAAATTACATATGAAACACAATTGACATTACATGTGAATAAGTATGCTCACGCGATAAGTCATTAAATTACATGCTGCGCCATCGTGCACCTGCCACGTATTGTTGTCTTCTTCGTCTTTTCCACCAACAGTAACATCCAGCTGTTTATCACGTGATTTTGTGTGAGGCAAAAAAAGTGTTTTCATTGCAGTTTTGTGCAATACACTAATTTTGACAAGCCCATCTCATCCTACTGTGAAATCTCTTTTTTTTTGTTAATAAAAACTGGCATGTCTCCACAAAGCAAATTTATTTTTGTGATTCCAATTTGCACTGCAAACATAGTGATTTGAGTAGACCTCTAGACTGAGTCTGTAACTGTATATGACGCTCACTATACATGGACAAATCAGTCCCCCACACTACGCTGATATCATTTTTGCAAGTATGTTTTGCTACTCCATAATTCATTTTTGATTGTGTGCAGTTGCCCACAAAATAATTTAGTCAGGACAGTTTAAACCACATGTGTCAAACTCAAGGCCCGCGGGCCACATGTGGCCCGCCACGTCATTTTATGTGGCCCTCTCCCCACCATCACCGTTTTATAGGCCCATGATTGAATTAAAATAGGTTTTGAGCACGAATTGACTACAAACTACATCTCCCATAATGCATTCCGATTGTTACCAGCCAACATTACGGCTTCTCTCCACTAGAGTGCAGCAGACTCACCTCAAGCTAATTAATTTCCCCAGCGAATAAAACTGAGACATCGACAAGCTAACATCAAAATGTCTAAGAAAAGAAAAATCGATTTACAAGGAAGACTGTTTCATGAACGATGGGAAAACGAATACCTGTTTGTACTTCAAGGTGAAAAACCAGTATGTCTTTTGTGTTCTGGGACCGTGTCCGTCGTGAAAGAATACAATATACGTCGGCATTTTGGAACCAAACACGGAGCTAAGTTCGCCAAATGTAGCCTTCAAGAAGAACAAAGGAAACCCTTGTCTGAACTGTCCGATCCGAAATGGCTGTGACTTTGCAATGTTATGTGACGTCACTGAGCATCTTGCTCAGCTAAATCAGAAACTACAAGGACGTAAACAAATCATCACCCAGATGTCCGACATGATCACAGCTTTCCAGCGCAAACTCGACCTATGGAAGCGCCAGGTGGTACAAAACAATCTCGTTCACTTCCCTGCTTGTCAGATCATCTCGGCCTCCTGGTGCTTTTTCATGTGCTCGGTTAACTACCAAACTAACTCTGTTAATAAACGAGTTTGATCGGCGCTTTTCTGACTTTAAATCGCAGCACTCTGATTTTGACCTGATCTTTCCCAATCCTTTCGCCACAGATATCTGCAGTGCGCCCCACCGCCTTCAGATGGAGCTATTGAGCTTCAAAGCCACAGAGGCCTGAGAGCGAAGTTCCGTGATGTTTCAATCAAGGACTTTTACCATCTACTGCCCCCTGATTTGATGCCACAGCTCCGACTCCATGCAGTTCGTGTTTTGTCCATGTTTGGAAGCACCTATCTGTGCGAACAGATGTTTTCAATAATGAATTTAAACAAGACCAAACACAGATCGCGCATTACTGACGAAAACCTGCACGTTGTTTTGCGGATTGCCACAGCACAAGAACTAAAACCAGACATGGACGAACTGACCAAGGGAAAACGGTGCCAGACATCCGGCCATAAAACATCGGTAAGCACGAACTGAATTAAAATAGAATGAATGTAAAACCAAGACTAAGTATTCTAGAATATGCATATAGTTTATTGATTTTGCTTGTGTTTTGTGTTTATTTACAGAACAGGACCGATGAATGAGGATGTGTGTGAGTTGGTGTCAGGGTGAAGAGGACAGGCAACATCACCTAATTGTTTTGTTCTTATGTGAAAATACATGTTGGTTGTGTAATAACAAAAACGTTTTGTGAATGAAGTTGAGAGTTAATATCAAAACTTGTTTTTATTATTTGCTTGCTTACCTTTAAACACTGATTTAAGTATTGTAATTTTTAAACTGAGCAGTAACTTTACACCCATGTAAACTCAAATGTAATATTTAAAACTTGAATACATAAAATGAGTTATTTGACAATATGAGGTGTTGTTTAATTTATTTTTAACATTGTATTTTCATACATTTATGCTAGGGGTGCCCAAGTCTAGTTTTCCAGACCTACCACTCTGCAACTTTAGATGCGTTCCTGAATCATTGACTCATCACTAGGCCTCTACAGAACTGAGTTGCTGCTAATGAGGGAAGTCAACCTTTAGTCTGGGATGTGTTTTAGCAGGGATGCACCTAAAAGTTGCAGTCTGGAGGCCTGCACTTGGGCATTCCTGATTTATACCGTCAATGTGGCCCGTTGAGGGTGGCCAATATGCTGAAGTGGCCCTTGGTGAAATTGAGTTTGACACCCCTGGTTTAAACAATGAAATAATCTAGTATTAAACCTTCCCCCCCGCCCCCCAAATTCAACAATGAATCCTATTTTTAATGACTAATGTCATCTGGAAATGTTGTCCCCTGGTTCCAACCACCTTTCTGCTTCCCCCATCGTCCTCCATGAAGTTGTTGGGTACTGGTGATATTCAGAGCCTCAGGTTGTAAGAAGGTGGGAAGGGGGGATTTGGGAAGTGATGAGCCATTTCACCCCCCACAAGATGCCACCCTGGATGGTTGCCCATATTGCCTATATCAAGAACCACCACTGACTATCAAGTTTGCAG
This sequence comes from Poeciliopsis retropinna, assembly GCA_010277075.1. NCBI lineage: Eukaryota > Metazoa > Chordata > Actinopteri > Cyprinodontiformes > Poeciliidae > Poeciliopsis > Poeciliopsis retropinna. The sequence goes on from VMRM01000021.1 coordinate 10,213,631, forward strand.
AACTCCTTGTTTTCTAATTTGACAGTATGCTTAGGGTCATTGTGCTAATCGGAATACCGATTTGTGGTTTGATGTCTTCAGGATTTTCATCTTGTCTTCGTTCTTTATCACGTCATTTATTTTTCTGTCCCTTCGGCAGCAAAAGAATCATATGCGTCTTCTCCACAACATAGTTGTCATGTTGTCAGGCTCGCAAACGTCCTCATTTTTCTCTAACAGAAGTCATTATTGAAAAACACCTCATTTTTACTTTCATTTTTTGGGAGGACACATCTCCCAAAAAAACAACAACAACAAAAAAACATTTTATGCTGCCTTCAGCTAACAAGCTTCACAGAGATCCTGATTTTGTTTTACACCTCACCAGAACCACAGGCAGCTCTCCTCCATGCCACACTGCATTGATGCAGTTATTAATGCATTGTGACAATGACAACTGCCACAATGCAGTTATCGTTGTGGCAGTTATCATAACAATAACTGCCACAAAACGAACCCAAAAACCAAGTACTGGCTGAATATTCAATAGAGTTTTGTTTTACTGTGAAGTTTGTCAGAATCTGTTTGTTTATTCTTCAAGTTTGTTTTGTTCAAGCAGGTACTTTCCCTGCCACTTTATTGGTTTATCCTTGACAGTTTGGGGTTACCACAGCTACAGACAGCAAACGACTTCTGCAACTGTGGTATGTATGTGACACCATGTGGTATGTGGTCTGTCAGAATCAGCACTGTTTTCTTTACAGGAATTATATTTTAACATATTTTAGATCAATTTAATCATAAAGGGTTTTGTGTGTAACTTGTCCTTGTATAACATTTTAACTGTTATTGTGATAAATGTCTGGCTGTGTTTAATTTTACAACTGTTAACTTTTCATTAGGAACCAGTTTGCTTAGGGTTACTTATTGTCTTTTATTTAATGTATAGCTGCAGAAACAGTTGGACTACTGTTGACCACCAACTCTGTTTCATTTCTTGTTAAGTATGTTTTAAGTTTTTATACAATGTCATGTTTCAGTTATCAATTGCGGGTCTTTGAATTTTGTGATTTTATTTTCTGTACTATACTGTAATATATTATGTTAAACATGAGCTGAGTTATGTGGATTAATTATGTAAATTTATGTTAAATATTACAATACAATCACAGTGACTGTGGGGCAGAAGAACTACCAACTTGATTTTCTCTGTTAGAATAAATATAGTGACAAACAAATCAACCTGCCGGACCTGAGACGGACAAAGAAGGGCTGCTTATGTAAGTGAACACACTTTTCAGAAATCCAACATCTCTGTTTAAAACATCTTTTTAAGTGATCTTATGAAATATTCTAATTTCCCGAATAAATGAATTTTGTGGTTATGTCCTCTAAGCCTTAATAAGCATCAAAATTACAAGGAATAAATGTTTTAGATAGTTTATGTATGGTTTAGTTCCCACAATGAAGAGCCTCTAACTCAATGAAAAAAAAGAAAAAAAAAAAAAAAAAGAAACAATAACAAAACTTTGCTGGCCAGCACATATTACCGTAGCGTGGGAGAAGTAGACCAACAAGCGCTGTTAGTCTGAGGATCTGTTTCACTGCTGCTGAGCCTGGACTGTTATAGCTGAAAGGGGGCTGAGCCTTGGTCTGGATATAAATGCTTTCAAACTGAGCGAACAACAGTGCAACGTTGATGTGAGTGATACCTTTCGTGAAGAAACGGATGGTCTGGTGCGATGACCTAAACCCCTCTAAAACAGGGAGCGGATGGGGCGCATCTTAACCCGGTCAGTCACAGACGGGCATCCTCGTGTGACTCCGGTGGCTTTTTATGGACTTCAGTAAAGCTGCTGCGCCTGGGAATCTCTCAAGACTCTTCTCGCAGAGCTGTTGAGACTGGCTGAAACGGCGCAGTCATGCTGGCCCTGTTCTGCTCAATGGACTAAGGACCTCCACAGATGTTACCAAAATGTGTCGGAGAGGAAGGGACGCGCGGTTGCTTCAACCCGTGCATAATTTTATTTGAGGAATCATCCGTTTCGCACCCTCGGACTCACATAAAAAGAAAGGTAACGTCCGTGGACTGTCACTAATTTACAGCGAATTGTGGCGTTGAGGACAAGACGTCGTTACGTTCAGTTCGCAGCTGAGGTTGTAGTTGAATTTAAGGGACTCTTGGTTAGCTGTTGTCCGATGCGCTACATGTTTTATGTTGCGTCGGTACGGGCCATACGTGTGGACTTTTTTTTCAAGGAAATTCTGAAACATTTTTTATGTCAGCTGAGAAAATATCCCCACCAACATTGTTTTACGAAGGAGGCCTGCCCGGTGGTCCAGGCTTATGCTGTGCCAACGTAGCGTTGTTAGCATAGCGGTTAGCTAACGCACAACGGTCGCCTCGTATTTTCCTCCTTTTTATTATTCCAAACTAATATTCGTCTATCACACAGACATAGTAACAATGAACAGGCGAGACACGACACTTAAAATAAGTGTCTTTGTTGTGACTTAAAAATAACTACTTCGTTTTGTTAGACCATAAAGTAAGTTCCCGTTATGTTTGCTTTTGCTAACGGACTGGGAATGGTTTTCAGGTAAATGGTTGAGACTTCGTTATGACCTGAACTGTAAAGTTTCAGAAGACCCAAACATTGTGGTGGGGGGGAGAGGACTGTCACTGAGGTTAAACTGAACACAATGTGGCTGTTTTTCGATAAATTCTTTTATTTTTTTTCCCTTCGGACATCCCCTCATAAACGGGACATTTAAGTGTTCTTTGCAAGAAAAGGGTACGTTCAAAGAAAAATACGCAAGTAAAATAATGTGATTAGAATTTTGATATTGCCTATAAAAAAAGCAGCAAAATGCTTTTTTTCTTTTATTACTGATCCAAGAGTTTATAACTAACTATATTTTCAGTTTCTCATTTTTGTATTAGTGTTGTTTGAACAGCTGATGAGCACAGAACCTAAACTTTACCTCCCCTGAACATTGAGTACAAAGGTCTCTGACCCCAATGTTTTAGACCTGAGGTTCCCAAACTTTTCAGATTTTCTGTATTTACAAAAGATTTGAAACAAAAATGTTTTAACACTTAGCTAAACGTGAGCTATCACGTTTAAATAAGTCATAAAGTTTCCTGTTAATGCTAAAATAATATAAAATGAGGGTTGCAATTATGTTTAGTTTTTTAATTTTTTTATTTTATTGAATCAGAAAATTTACTCTTATGAGGAATAATATTTCATTCATTTGGTAACTATGCAAACTGGTTGGTAGAGCTTCATTCAGCTCCCTAACAGACACGTTTTTTTGCTACTTGGTGAATATTTTTGCCTTTTAGTGTGTAGAGTAAGTTACTTTCCCTTGTAATATTCATTTTAAGTCATGTTTGCAATTTTAGAATACATCCTTACCCCTATGACAACATCAAAGGATATTGCGCTTGCATTATTTTCAGATAAAACAAGTGAAATCCTGAATAATTTATTAAACAAATTATGTGAACTTGACTGTCAGATTAAGCGTGCTTGCAAAGCAGATCAATTGTTTCTTGTTCTAGAGGTCAAGAAACATTAATATACCATTTGGGTAATGCAAAAAATTCTACTTCTCTTTAGGTAAATTAAGCAGGACATTGTCGGATTAAAACATTTTCAATAGATACTAAATATAGGGAAAAACTAGCAAAGGCCTGAAATTCAGGGTATGTATTTGACGGTAACCTGGGAAAATCTTGAAAGTTTTACCACAGGGAGAGAGCAGGTTGTTGCATAATCACTAATCATCAAACTGGAGCCAAAGACTCACAGATCATTTAAAGCTATGTAATTGTAAAAGGGGTCAGGGTTATTGTTTTTCACTTAGAACTGTCATTTTTTCTGATGGCTCATCCTGAAAAAGCAATTATGTATTCTTTCTCATAGTGGATGTTCTTCGATTTGATCTTCATGTGAGAGAATGCAGGCTCACAGATGAGTGCATCCAAAAAAGAAAAAAGTTGCAATGTTTAAAGCCCAATTTCTGAGTGTAATTTTCCAATGGCTTCCAGAGGTGTCGGCTCAGACGAGATGTGGTACTGGATTTGATTTGGTCATTTGTGAGTGTCGGCATCTTATTTTCAACAGCAGACGTGTCCAGGTTGAGAAGCGTCGTTATTTTGGAGCTGAACTTATCAACATCAGGATTGTTGCTCTGCTGTGCAATGACAATAAATCGTTAATTTTTTTAAGTTTCTTTGTCAGCCTGCTGCTTGTATTTTTTTATTTAATAAAATTTCAGATTTTTGTGTAATTTTTGTGCAGGTTGAAACAACAAAAAAAAAGAAGCTTTTTTTGTTATAGGTTAATTTTCTAAGCTACATATAAGTAATTATTAAGAATGCACAGATTTGAAAATTTGGGTCAATATTGATACTGCTGCTATGGCAGAATTTACCAATATTTTATATATTTTTTAATTTACTTGATTTAATCGTATGAATAGATTTTTTTGATTACTAAAATAATTCTTTACTGGAATATGTCTAACTCCAAATCTAAACCTACATGTCTGCCATGGACTACAGCTGCTGGTGTCATTGAGTGAATTGTTGATCTCTGTGTTCTTTCTTCCGTCTTTTCTGCATGAAGCTGCACTAAACGACTAAGGACCTGTGGTCATATGGTGGGACGGGTCCGCAGGTGATGTCAGTGGTGATCACTATCTGAGTTCTGTTCACGTTTAATTCAATTCAGTGTAGAACTCCATTTGAAGCAAAGTCTGACAGAGGGAAAAATATATTTATGGTATTTCAGAATGCTGTGTAGGATATCGAAGTTTTTGCATATCTTTCATTTTCATTATTTTTGGTTACACTTGGATAATAAATGTTGCGTGTAGTTAATGCTGTTTTAATTCTCCACACATGCGAGGGCTGGCTTTGAAGTCTGATAGTCAAGTGACCTTTAGCCACTTCAACAGTTTGTCACCATTTAATTTACCTGAGTAAATACCTGGATGTCCTACATTCTATCAAGAGGCTTAACAATTCCATGACCTAAATTTTTATATAACTTATGAAATTTAGTCTTTTAGCAGACCTTTTTAAGTTTGATAAATTAGTTGTGCTTGGTGTGAACTCTATTCAACAGTTTTTGTATTTGTTTTTAAATATTAAATCAGAGTTTTTGATCAGTTACTCAGTAATTGAGTAGTTTTTACATCCAATAGTTTTTTACTTTTGAGTGAAAAATAGCTTTCCAAGAAATTATCTAAGGAAAAATATTTTGAAGGAGAGCTACTCTTGAGTACAGGTTTTGGTTATTTTGTGCTCCTCTGCCTATGATGCATCCCTTACTGGTTATTTAAAACCCAATCCTCTGTTCTTGCTCTATAGAAGTTGTGCTCACTGTTGTGTTTCACATATTTTAAAATAATTCTTTGTCACAATAGAAAGAGGGAAGTCAGGGAGCAGACATGAGGCCAGAGGCCAGCAGCTGGGATGATGATACAAGCTTTTCTCTGTTAGGGAGAAATTCTAACTTGCTGAGACAAAAACTGTATATGTTGCAGGGAGAAATCGGGCAGGAATCAGGACAGGGTTTTAAGAGATTTCAGACTGTTTTGTTGTCCGTCATTGTGACTGACGGCCTCAAAGATTTAGCATCGTATTTTATTTTTACCGGGCAGGTTTTAAATAAAATTGGCATTTGCTATTCAGTTGCACTTACTTTTTATGTGGTTGACTTAATATTTAATAAGTTGAGCAGAGAACCCAGATCCCATCACACAGAGGAACGTATCGAACTTTTTCTCTGCAGTGATTAAAAACCACTGAAAGAACAATGACAGGGTCTCTCCCAGAAAACCTGCTGAGCCCTGCGGTTGGTGTGTGAGGTTAGTCTAGCAGCGGTCCACATGGAACATTTTGGTGTTTAAAAGTTACAGAAATTCAGATATAAAAAAAATCCAACCGGATCGAGCCCATAGACATGGTGTCCGAGCCTGACCCGGCCCGACTAATTCGTTTTAGTTAGAGGTCCCAGGCCGAATTAATCGCGGCATATTATTTTAAGATTTTACTGCTTTCGTTTCTAGATCACAATTTGAGTACGCAGTGCAGCGTGCCCCAGTTCCTGCTCCATTTTTTCACTTGTTACGGCAGGGTGTCACAAATCTTCTATAATATGTGGTTGAAAAGATCCTAGCTCACTTATTACTTTCTGTTACAAGATAGACGGTCTGCTCCTCCATTTAAACAATAAGAGGATTAGCACAACACATCTTTCTCTTTAGTTTTCTCTCCTCTGTATCTACTGCTTGGCTTGTTAAAGGCGCCACTTCAGCCAAAGTTTTGAATCCGCTTTTGAACCAGGCGTCCTATCCATAACTCAACCCGCTGTCAGCTCCTAGTCACCAAGATGCATTTAGTTCAGTGTCCATATCAGAGTTGATATTTTATATTGATTGATTTAGTTACCTCTGTGATGTATTTTCAGATTACCATTCACATATGTATGCAAGTAATCCTCTCCCACCATTTCCATTGTTTGAGGAAGCAGTGATATTGTAGGTATTCTTAAATAGTAAACTAATAATAATATTTTCACCTTCCTAATATATATACATATGTATATATATACTATATATATATATATATATATATATATATATATGTATGTATAGTATTATATATATATATATATATATTATATATATATATATATATATATATATATATATATTATATACATACGTATAATTTTATTTATTTTTTTTTTTTACAAGAAAAGGACTTTGGCCATAATTTTAGGATTAAAATGACCTTAATAGGTAAGGAACTACTCCTTAGCTTAATAGTATCTGAAATAACTGCATCAGCAGTTTGTTGTTTTAACTTTTTCTCCACATCTGCCCTGCATTGTGTGTTTTTGCCTTCCCTTTACTAATGTCTGCCATTAAAACTCGCCTCTTCTCTGCTTGTCAGTACAGGTGATGACCTTGATGGTGCCATGTGAATGACCTTAGACCATGAAGCCCACACACAAGCTGCTGTTTGTCCTGTGTGCCTTGCTGGTGCTGGGCTTTATTTACTACTCTTCTTGGAAGCTACATCTATACGTATGGGGACAGAAGCCTCGTAAGTCGCTCCTTCAGTCTAACATTGAGCGTTATTACTCACAAGTTCACCCATCTTTCTGTGTAATTTCTTTGTCAAACCTTGCATTGTCTCTGTTTGAGTGTGAATGTCTGTCTTGATCTGATTCACAAAAGCTCGGGGCGTCTGTTAATGTCTCAAACACAGTGTAGGTTTTCTTTCAGCTGGTCAGAGCTGTGGATGTTCCTGGGAGAGGAATGTAATCAGATTTACCCAGAAGGCCTGTGTGAAAGCTATGTGCATGTCGCTCACTTCCTGCAGTGGCAGATACTGACATCCACTCCTTCTGAAAGAAGGTGGAGATGACATTCGCAGATTTTCACTCTGACATAGTCACCGTTATTAATGTAACTGTTGTTAAACTGTAAGGAACGGCTTCCTCCTCCACTATGTGGTGTTTCAGCAAGACTCTTGAAGTCCGACTCAAAAAAAAAGTTTTGTGACACGTCAACACTGCAATAAAGAGAAACTCAGTTTAGCTAAAATCACACTATGGACATTTTTATTCCCTCTTGCCATCTAACTTCTCCCTTCTTCTAATGTTTTTTTTTTTTTTTTTTCCTTTGGAGGATTGGCTAATAACTTATTGTGGTAACCTATAACCTATTGTAATAACCGGGTGGTATTACCACAGCCACCTGTTAAGAAATGTGGTTTGCAGCTCAGGAGGAAAATCAACAGATAGTAGTATCACTCTGGAGTATGTCTCACCTTTACAAGTAACTAATGCTGGTATCCGGCCCGTTGCCAATATTGGTATTGAGAGAACTCTCTCAAGAGAGTATTGGAGAGTTTTGTGGGGGGAAAAGGAACAAGTCAACTATTTGTATTTTGTTTCACATTTAGAGCAGTAAAAATTATGCTAGCTATAAAAAACTGTTTTATAGAGGTGTTACAAGGAGCTTCAGTAGCAACAAGAAGTCTGTTTAGATTACACCATATTTTATAATTTTATACTTTTGTTTAAACAACTGATGTTGGTCATGAGAACTCTGCTAACTGCTCGTAAAGCAGTTTAAAAATGTTCTTGATGTTTCACTACTAAACTCCTGTTTTATGAAGCTGGCTCACACATCAGGTTCTCTCAGTGGAACACTAACCTGTTAGTGAATAATCGACAGTAGACAAGCTTGTTCTGTTGCCATATTACAAAATAAATTAGTAATTGAACGTAACACATTTTCAGATTGATTTGCATATGTTTTACAGCTCAGCACAGTAGCAGCTTTAGGATTGTGAAGCTTTCACAAATTCTAATTAAATGATGTGCTCAACTTCAGTATTGTGAAATATTCACCATCGACAAAAGAGTAGTTTCTAAATATTTAATCAGATGAGGTTTGGTCAGTTTGCATTTAGAATCTTTAGGTGCATCATATTCAGACTAAATATGTACTGCCACTGTTGGCTTTATTGAAGAGGAAAAGCAGGTTGAAATATGAAGCACAACTTTAGAAAACAACATTCTTCCTACAAAAAAAAAAAAAAAAAGAAATAGCCAGACAACATATTGTCAACAATGAGATGGTTGCTGCATTTTTATTTATTTATTTATTTATTTTGACTCTGTTTAAGTTTGGGTTTGACAAATGGGAAACATTAGTGAAGTTTTGTTTTTATCCTAAATTGAAGTCGATAGACCAGGCTTGCTGTAGGCAACAGCAAACCTATGTACTGTTTTCTGACCTTCTCATTGAATTGTTATGAATTCCTTAGAATTCATAACAAAGTTGTTATGAAATTGTTGAGGTTTCTTCGTTCTTTGGTCCCAAAAACTCCCCAAGCTAACCACCGTAGATGTTTCGGTCAAATGTACCTGTAGGTTCTCTGTGCTCTAATTATTCCCAGACATGCAGCCTCATGTTCTATTCCAGTGGAAACGTTTGTAGTCAGGCAGCTTCCAGAAGCCTTTGGTGTCTTGTAATTTGATTAGTTTTGAAAGGTTTTATTTATTTACTTTTTTTTTTTTTTTTTTTTTTTTTTACAAACCTTGGTGGTGTTCTTTCTTGAGTCCACCAGAGGGAGCTAGAAGATTGCTCTTTAACTTTATTGGCTTTGCCTGCTGCAGACATCATTACGCGGAGAAACATTGTAGTCAGAAACAAAGCAGAACATATTTTGATACATCCTTCCCTGTAGAAGGCCATCCTGTATGTGTTTATGAGAGAATTTTGAATTTAACAATTGAGTTATTCTAAAAAACTAAAGTCAGCCACCATAAAGTTTTTAATGTTGTTTTGGTGGGATGGCTTTTTTTCCTACCCATCTTAAATAACATATGACTTCTTTTCTATTTTCTATTATTTATTTTTCCACCCATCTATTATCTTACAACAATAGTGTGGGGTTGCCAAGGATGCTGGTGCCAATCCCAGCAGTCAACAGGTGAGAGGCGAAGTCACCTGGACGGATCGCCTGTCCATCCAAATCATGTAAACAATAATGCACGCACACATCCACACCAAATTTAGAGAGATCAATCAACCTGACAGTCATGTCCAGAGAAAACCCACACATGCAGAGGGAGAACATACACATGAAAAAAAAAAAACAGGTCAGGATTCAAACCCAGCACCTTCTTATTGCCAGGCAACAGTGCTACCAACTGCATCACTGTGCAGCCCTTATTTATTTTTATTTGTGTTTTTTATGTAATTTTTTCTATAGATTATGTCCCATGTTTGTTTTTAGTATTTCAGCTCATTTTGCAAAGAAAATACTTGAAACCTGTTCAGATTGCTTTTTCATTTTTGTATATATGTGCTAGATAGCTGCAAAAGGCAAAACTAAAAAGTTCAACTACATGCAAAGTAAGTTGAGAACTTATAATGGAGTAAACAACAACGAAAAAGCTGGAACTTATGTGTTGAGGTTGCAGCAGCTTATTAGCTGGTAACAGTAAAAATGGTAAAATGGGCATCTGTACCCACTTTTTTTGTTTTTCTTTTGTAATAGTTCCACGGAGACCACCTTTGTCGCAGATTAAACACTGGATCAACACAAGACTTTAATTTGGACCTCATACCAGCTCTTTGTCGAAATAAACTTTATGTGGAATTCAGTCGTAGAATTTTAATATTTGTCAAAAATATTTGGCTATTTATTATCTCCTTTTATAGAGGGATTATTTGTAAACATAACAGATACGTGCGTGAGTTCAGCAAGATCCAGGCTGGCCTTTAAATATAAAAAAATAAAAATACTTGTTACCATGGCTACCCATATTTATGTCGCTGTTTTAACATGATCTAGCTTGTTGTCAGTGTTGTACAACTGTTTATCACAGCACGATAAAATAAGTTATGCTACTAAATTGACATCAGTGAATGAGATTCATTTTAATTACCCATAAGCATTAAATGTGCTTAACGAGAGAAAATGGCCCAAACTTTGAATATTACTTCCTTGGGATATTAAAGACATTTAACGGTAAACTCATCAACTCTCAATGAGATTTGTCAAGTCCCGCTAAATAAGATAAACATGGTGAACAATAAGGGCACCGGAATATGATTGTCACTGGCAGTTTGTACAAGCAATGAGACTATGAAGGCCTTTCACAATAACAAATTTTGCTGGATGATAAATTGTCCTAGAAGTCATTGCAATAAATGATATGTTGATTTGAGACCATTTCCAAGGAATCTAATGGCAATGTAGAAATAAGGCAAGAACACATTCTCAAAGATCAATAAACTTTAAATTCTAATAAACATTTAACACTGGAACTGGAAGACATTTTTAATATCCAAAATGAACAAACAGAAACAAACAAATAAAATGATTTAGGAAGTTTCTAGAAACAAACTTGACCTTCAAGAAAAGGGACTAGGTGAAACCAAAGCACCAAACTGGAGACTTTTGTCATTCAGTCTTCGGTAGAAAGAGAGAGAGAAACGATAAATCATGCAAATGGAAATTACTGAGCTCATTTTAATTCATCATGCGATTAATTGATTTACTGCTTATTGCGGCAGACCCAATGAACATTAACATACAGACACATGCAGTAGTGTCAGAATATCTCATAAAAAATTAGATATACTGAAAAAGGCATTTCCATAAAAAGAAAATGCAATTAACTTTAGTCTCCAGTCTTTTAAGTTACATTTAAGAACAAACGTTAGAGAAAAAGGTGGGAGGGTAGAGAATTCAATTTTTTTTTTTTTTTTACATCTTTTTTATGTTAGTGTAAACCTTACTGACACTTAAAACACTGGAAAATCCCACATTTGTTCATGTAAACCCACAAATTACCCAAATCTTTTCATATTTGTGTCCAATGATATCTCTTGATTTAAGTCAGCTTTCTCCTTGTTCTGATGAATTTCCTGCTCTACTCTGCAGTCTGGCAATGGCTGCACTCTACCTTTTCACCTTTTCATATTAATGTTCATAGTTTGCATGGACATTCGTCTAAAGTTCTAGACTTAAACAGTGGACATATTTTTCATCTGTAACCTATTTCTTAAACATGAATTAATTACTTACGTTTATGTATTACCTTATTTTATGGTTAAATACGAGAGTGCATATTTTACAAGGAGCGAAAGCTTTTCACAAAGAGTTCTCTTACCACTCATCAGGGAGCCATTATAATTTACTTCTCCACTTCAAAATATTTAGTTTTCATAAAATGTCAGAGCACAGGCTGTCCATGTCTGTTCAAATTCACTCCTGAAGGGATTTATATGTATATTTAAAATGATGGGTAATATATCTCAATAGAAGTTTTGTTTAGAAGTCAGAGATGGAAAATATCTTAAGGCAATTCTGGGACAGAGAGGAATTTAAAGAATATTACATTTCATCTTTGTTCTGTTGAATGAGCGCATGCTTTTCTCATCAGTCATTTGGTTAAAGGGGCGGTATTATGCATTTTCTAGGCACATAGCACAGTCAAATATTAAATAAATGCTATCTATATCAAATATGACTGAAGATAAAATTTGACTTTATAATTTAGCACTTTGAAATTGGACCTTCAGGAAGTCAACATGGCTCCTCTACTAACTCTTTAACAGATTTTTACCAGCATTACACTGAGAAGTGAAAGCAGGTGTTTGCTAATTGCTGCTTGCTAGTCTGAAGGAGCTGTGTGGAGGAGGAATGCTTTGTGAGAAGCTCAGAAACTTAGAATCTGTATCTCTGAGGAGGAACTGTGTCTTGTAGGCGGTGCTAGGTCCACCCAGGCGTTTTACACAGTCAAATATGCATGAAAGAATCCAGGCAGAGCGCCAGGTATGTTTTTGATGAGGAAATAACATTATAACATGATGTAAACCTCAAGGTTTTATGTACTACAGCCACTTTAATAGTAAATGCGTATTTGTGCATTTTGTTGGTAAAGCTGTGTTAAAACAGCTTACCATCTTTATTGTCCTAATGTATTGTTGAAATGCAGATAAAAAACTGAGGTCAGAGAGCTGAAAACAAAGGAGATGACTAAACTTTTCCTGTTTGTCTCGAAATCTGCAAACATTGTTTCCATCATGGGAGAAGATGTGGAAGTGGTGGAGTATTAATACCGCCATAAACACCTGGACAGCACGACGGACTTTCATAACAGCGAAGTTGTCAGAGCGGACTTTACATCTTGAGGAGCCTTCGTGTTTTCAGCAAGATGCTGCAGATCTTCTCCAAGTCTGTTGTGGACAGTGTAATGTCTTCTGCCATCAACTGCAGCCTCATAGCCAGGAACGTAAGAAAACTCATCAATCTAGAAGGCTGGTTCTGTTCTGTGGACTGTTCTGGTGATGAATGATGATCGTCTTCACAACACAGCAACAACACCAGTGTCGCTGTAGGACAGGACTCTACTACAACAACTCCAACAACTCATTGAAGAAACTTTGATAGTTTGAACTACATCGTCTTTTAATGTCCCTTTCGGAAGTGATGAAGTACTTTAGATTTTTTGTTGAATTTTGTGTGCCTTGAAGGCTTGATGCAGAATCGGCATCTCATGTGGCGATGGAGGCGTCTGACTGATGGCTGCATCTTCCCACTTATGTCCTTTCTGTGACAGAAGCTAAAGTACCTTCTCTAGATTAGCACAGTGATGGTTATACATGTATGAACTACTCAAGACCCCCTATAGGTTTTTATGTGGCCCTCTAGCCTCCAGAGGCACACAGAAATAGAACCTCCATTTTTTGTGAAATTTCCACAAAACCAACAATGCAAAAAATAAAAATAAAAATACCCAGAAATTTTCACGCTAATGTATAATTGTGAGTTAATTTCACATTTTTCACCAGAATGGGTCAAAAGTATTGAGTTTAAGTGACTAACTCCCACCTGCAGGTGGCAGTATTTCATACTCAGCCTTACTTTGTGTCAATATGTAGGCCACGATTGATACAGCAAGTAACAAAAAGTCACATTTACTATAATACATGATGTAAGATAAATATAGCAAAATTTCTTGCAAATATTTAAAATAAAAAAATTTCTATTTAATTATTAATATTTGAAATTTTTTTTATTGGGTTTTATATTTGTGGCATAACCTGCCTTTTGAGAACATTCATTATGTTGATTTGGCCCAAAGTTAAAATGAGCTTGACATTTCAGCCTTAAACAATCTGTTTATTGATATGGATGTTTACAGCTGTTTTTACCACAACAAATTATTTAAAAGTTTATTTTTATTGTTGTTGTTAAAAAACATTTAGGAATTTTTCTGATTAAATGTAAACAAGTAAAAAAAAAAAAAAAAAAAAACCCCCCCAAAAAACAGAAAGCTAGTCTTTTCACAGCAGTGTCCTATTGAGGCAACCTTTCTTGTTTGATTTATTGTATTTAAACTTGAAACACAGTACAGTGGGGAAAAATAGAAATGCCTGTTCCCATTAATCAGAGAAACATAACCTTTTGAAAAAGCTTATTTCAAGTCTAGACCAGTTGCTGAGGCAATCTGTCGTAGGTCACGCTAATATTGCTCTAACTTTAGTACGTGCGCTTTTCCAGGTCTTTGCTCTGAATCTCATTAGCATTGAGCTCAGCAGCTGCACAAGGAGCCAGCCATAAATGTTCTTGACCCCAGCTCGGTTTTCAACATCAGGGATCGCCTTTTCTCGTCTCCGAGGTGTAGTGATCCACCTATACGGTTTCAGCCGGACCCGTTGAAGTTTACTAATTGGAGGAATTGGATCTTCCTGGGCTCTCATGGGGAGGAGGTCACGTGGTGGCCATCATTTGTTATAAAAGAATACATGTTTATATTTTACAAAAATCTGTGCTGATTTTTTTTTTTTTTTTCCCCTCAGATTTTATGTTGCCAGACTAATCATTGACATGTGGATGGAATGACATTCCAGCTGTTCTCTGGTTATTTTGACTGAAGTGGGATATTTATATTTGCCTTTTTTTGTGGGGATGCTAGCTCATTAGCAGTTTAGCTTTTCCCCTTTCATGTGAAGCTAATGAAGTTATATGAACTGAAACTAAATTGAAGTTTGGACTCCTTGCCAAATTCCAAATTCTTAAAGGCATAAATGGTCCTTTCACACATGATGATCATGTTGCCAACATAAAAATTAGCCTGGTGAGGCCTTCTGGAGTGCATTAAGAATGCAGTGGGCTATCCCTGAAGCATGATGCTCCACCAGAGTCTGATGGATTTCAGCATTCCCAAAGCTTCCAAAGTACAATCATTGTGGTTTGTTATCGTTGTGTTAGATTATTGGAGAAGTTGGGTGGAGTGTTGGGTAATATTGGTGGTTCATTGGCCATGTATGCATTGGCTCATTCCTGTCCTCACCACCTCGATTGGACCATGAATGTTCTGCTCACATCAGCAGCAGTGTAATAAACACTGCAGTATGCATACGCCCCTTTGCACAAGGAGAACGGCGTGCGATTGCTGCTGAGGTTGGATTCAGATGAGAAGCTAACACAATTTGATATGGCGGTGAGGCTAGGCTGTGCTGGTGCTGAAGCTGCACCTGTTACCTGCAGGTTTACCACCAATGGGGCGAATATAGGCACAGGGACTTAGTGTTGGATTTCTCTTGTATGTTCCTAAACAAGGCTTTCCAAGTTTAATATAGCACGAATTAGCACAAAAATAGCAAATTCGTATTCATTATTCATTCAAAAATGGACAAGTGCATTGTGGACAGCACTGATTCTATCACCAGTGTGTTGGTCAACCCGGGCCCTGTCCACATGATGCATTTTTGTTGATGATTAAGAAATGATGTACATATGCAGGACAGGATGCAGCACAATTGAAAAGGCTGTAATAGGTATGCCAGGCCAAGCGGACGCACTGCAAATTTACTACATGACTACGCAACACACACCGGAACGACATTTGATGACGCCAGGCTTATTTGTGAGAGTGAGGCGCATGCAGGATAGAGACATGGAGGCACGCCGTCATCGGTTTCTAAAAAGACCTGGCCTGTATTACCACAGGGAAACATTATTTTGAAAGCTGAACTTGCAAAATAAAAGCTAAACAGTAACGTCTTTTTTCTTATTTTTTTTTCATAAACCACTTTGTGCTGTAGAATTTGACTAATTTGTGTAAAGTCATGAGTGTAACTAATATAAGGTATACTTGGGGCAGGTCCCCTGCTTTTCCTTTAGCTGTTCCTTTATCTGTGGTATGCAGATAATGCTAGCTAAATGATTGGTTCATCTATACCAGTATATCATATTAAGTTTAAGAATATGAAGGAGGTTGTTGTTTCCTGTTTTATACCCCTTCCTAGTTTGTTAATGCCGGGAATAAACCCACTCTATGCTCTTTTAATTTCTTTACAGAAGTTCTGCTCAGTGTTGCTTCCAAATATTCAAAAGAAATCTTTATTGGCACAGTAACAAAGAGTCAGGGACGATTCAAACCAGAGGCCAGGATCAGAACAACGGTCAAACCAGGTAAGGAGGGATTAGAACTTGATGAGGAAAAGAGAAGGAAAGGGAAGGTTATGTGTAGCGGTTTCAGCGGTTTTGTAAGACCATGTTACGGCAAAAGTAAACCTCAAGAAAATGTGCGAGTTTGACAGCAGCTTCTTGAAAAGCTTTTAGGCCGCAACAACCACAAAAAATTGCAACGTCCTAGAGGGTCTGTTTGCTTTATTATCTACTAATTAAGAGAAATTAATGTGGTACAAGCTTTACCAGTATGGTCCTCTTAATAATAACCAGTTGTAGTTGGTCTGCCTCCAGGTCAAAACAGGTTTGTTGTTTTCTGGAAAGAAAAGTTAGATGCTCTTCCCAGAGATCATCTGTTTGCGGTTTAAAGAAAGTTTGTCCCAGCTTTGTTAACATTTGGAAGAAAATGTCTTAAGTTCCTGCGAGCTTTGACCACACACCCCTTCAGATGACCTGACTTTAAAAACCCAGCCACATTTGAAAACAACAACATTAAAGGTTTACAAGCTTACCACATGAAAATGGGCTGTGGTGACATTGCTATGACTGGCTGTGTCATCTATGGTGTTAGCAATGTTGTAGTGCAACATGATCTTCTCGTGCAGCGGTGTCTTAACTTCATTGTGAAGGCTTCACATTGACTTGTTTGGTGAGCAACATAGTGTTGCTTTTGCACTGATGGGTTTGTTCTAACTCCCAGGGTGTCAGGCTCATTCTTATTTGTGGTGTAGGGGAGCTATTGGTTTCTACTTCTGTCTGAAGAGGTCTTAAGACTGCACCAAAACCGAGAAAACTCCTATTATTTCTGTTTGTTACCGTCTCTTCTTTTCTTGTCTGCATTTGTTGTTATGAAGCTACTGTCTTGTGTTTTTGCTTAAGTTGTTCATTTGAAGTCCTTTGCGTTACTGTGGTGTTGGTTAATGGTTGTTAAGATGATGGTTGCTGTCCAGTCCCAATGGTCTTACTCTAGTGTTAACCCCTTTTGTTTACAGAGAAAGATGCAGAGGAGACGTCTGTAGCGCTGACTAAAGGTGCTGAAGTGAAAAGAATTGCAGGTAGAGGAACTGGGAGCATTTATTCTGCGTGACTGTTTTCAATCAAGTGACTTGACTAATAAGATCCCCTAATATTTGTTTTTATGTTGTCTGAACCTTAAATGCAACAGGTTGCTGTCTAAAATGTCTCATTCTCTCATTTGTTCATTTATGGTGCATCTTAATTTGCTGTTGTCATAGCAATCACGTAGGCACTAATAGGGTTTCTTGCAGTTAATTTTCCACCTCAGTGGAGCTTTTAAGACTTTGCATAAGTTTGACACTCTGAAATCTAATTCACTCTTCTGGGACTGAAGCCACTAACCTTTTATCCTCCCCCACCTTTTGGTTCTGTAATATGGAATAATTGCAGTTTTGCCTCATTTTTACAAGTCCAATTTTGCCTCTTCTTACTGAACTCAAATGCTGCTCAATGACCCTTTTCTGTTTCAGAGCTGGAAAATGACATCAACGTTGGACGAATAGTAAGCTCAGGTACATGTGCTGCCACGCAAGCCAAAGCCTCCACCTCCTCGCTCTCTGTGCTCTGCTAGAAAGGAAATGACAAACTCCTACAAAACTCTGGAATAGTAAAGCAGCCCCATTTATGGTCAGAAACTAGTTCGCTTTCTATGAGAAATTAGGAAGCTTTGTCAGTGTAAGTTTTGTATTGAAATAATTCCACGGTTGGTGATGAATCAGCCAGACAAAACTGCTCTCTGTTTTTGTTTGATAACAAGTGCCAGCAGGAGTTTTTCCTCCAAAACATTTTTTTTCTTATCTGATTTAATATCTTCCACGTTGCCTCGTCTTTTACCACGCCTGTGTGATGCTTCTCAGTGTAAATTTCCAACACAAATGCCCTCACCTTGCTTGTTGTCAGCGACCACGCTCCCTCGGCAGTGCTTTGATTCTTCCTCAAATACTTGTCAAGCATTCCCATTGTCCTTTTCTTCATGTCTGTTTGCCAGCTTCTCTTTGAAGGCAAGACTCACACACACACCCTCAGGAGTAATTCTGCGCTATGTTTAACTTCGACTAATGTCACATCTGTTACATGCGAAGGACATCACATTATTTCACCTGTAGAAATAATGTGACATGTCTTCATTTTCAATGGAAGGCTGCAGTGAACACTGAAATTTCCCAAATCGAACTAAACTTTTCATTTCACCTCAAATATGTTTTTCTCCTGGTTTTCTGTGCTCTTCTGTCTACCTCAGTTCTTCAAAACACCTACTGGATACCCATAGGTGATCTCAAACTGTTTTTCTAATGTTTATTTATTTATTGTTTTATCTCAACAGATGGTTTTTGGCTGGCCTCTGCCTAACCTTGCTTGTTTGTGTTGATTCCTTAATCCAGATGCTTTTACTTTTCCATATGCTGCATTGTTCTCCCTGTGGAAGCCACACATGTCGTTTACAACTACAGTTACTGAGCTGATAGTTGAAATAAAGTAGAATGGATGTCCACAAAACGTCCCCAGCAAACACATGTGCTTCACTTACTCATAGGCCTTTTTGTTTGTCTTCACTTTGCAGGGTACGATAAGCAGGGCTTTCTGCTGCAGCTGGAAACGAAACTGTGAGTATATTTCTTTCTCATAAATGGTTATTAATGCGACAGGTTCATGGATTCTCCATGCGCTGCATCGGAGATGAGTTATTCAACATCTGGCTTTAAAAAAATGCAATCACAACTCTTGGAGGGACCAAAAGAAATCATGTACTGTTTTCCAGCCTTCTGGGTTTGTAGAACATCCATCTATTCAGCTTTTTCATGTAACATTCTTATCTGATGGACTTTAATAACAACGGGAGGAGGGACAAAAAGCAAAACAACATAGAAGGAAAAAAAATCTTTCATTTCTTTGCGACCTGAAAATGACAATAGAATAATTGAGAGAATAATAAAATGTGAAAATCTTGATGATGAAGAATAAAGTCCAACATGCTGATTTACTCTCCTGCACTCCCAGCCCATTTGAGTCCAAATAAACAGTCTCTGCTGCAGTGATCAGTACAATGCAACGCCAGAAGGAGTAAAAAGGGAACAATAAATAAATATGTTCTATTCATCTACTTCTATAGCCACTTAATGTGGGCTTTCTGTTAATAAATGAGCTGCTATTACTTCATGTGTGCAAATTAAATAACAAACTCTGACAAACTCAGAATTTGTTTGTCAGAGTTCTTGGCAAGATTGTGGTGCCGTACAGAGTTTCTCTTGCGTTACCTTGACAGAGGCTGCCAGCTGTATCTTTCTGTTATGGAATCTGTGTTCCTGTGCGTTCCAGGTCTCATAGTCTGAAAATGATCTTGGCACACCCACAACAGGCCAAATGCTGCAGCAAAAATAACGGCTAGCTTGTTGGCTTTCCTCCTCTGTGAGGATGTATTTACTTTCCCATTAAGGTAATGGGAGTGTAATTTCATAAAGCTGCAGAGAACCTCACTTTAAAAAAACCTTTAGGCTCTGCACACTCACCGCCCCCAGATACGTGCAAATAATTGGGAGTGTATCTTTGTTTCTATGGCAAACCAATGCAGCTGACTCAACACCAAAGGTAGTGATTTCATATTTGTTGGCAGGCATTGTACATTCATTTCTTAAAATATATATTTTTTTGTTGTTGTCTTAATGAGAAAATATGATCCATTGTCATAATATGGCAAATGCAAACTCACAGTAAAAGAGTTGAGTAATCATTTTAGTATTTTGTGTGAAGTGACATATTGCTTGTCAGTGAGGATGTGTTTTAATAGATCATTATTCTGCTGTCACTTTGTCAGCACGTCAGTGGTAATGCGTGTGCAGTACTCTGAATTTGTTTGACTTAATCACTCCAAACTGCAACGGTGAGATCTCCATTACGCTGCCTTTCACTTACTGACCTTCAAGGCGTCTGTCCTCGCACACACACCATCTAAGCAGTCTGTCAACACACAGTTTAAGGTGGATTTTATGAGTTCAGTTTGTATAAAACAGTAACTATATGTCTATACTCATTAATTATGTAATGAGACACAAGAATCTTTTATTATTTATTGAAAAGCTGTTAATTAGTTTGTAACATTTATTTAATGTTAGTAGCATGAGTGATGCTTAGAAGATTTGATGCCCACAAATTTATGTATTTCCCAATGAAATTCCAACTGTAAATAACCTTAAGCAGAATAGAAGTCCTGTCAAGGAGAAAATAAGAGCTATAAATGATGTGCAAATGAGGCCTAGGTGAACCTTTTCTGCTGACATTTCTGACTTTGGACCTCACAAAGAGCTCAGACCTTGTCTCTTCCACCCCCCCCCCTCCCTGTTTATTTGAACTAAAATCACGGCGCACATCAGATTATTAATGATGGTGGTAGTAATCGGGAGGTTCTAGACTTGGCACTGCTGGTTTGATTATTTAAACAAGGGTCTCGCTGTTTTGTCTCGCCACACACAGATGAGACGAAAAGTTGTCACTGACTTATTCAAGTTCCTAAGCAATCGACAGCTCTGACTCTCCTTGACAGTGTTTGACAAGCTCAGTTTTGAGGGTTTAAATGTGTTTCTATTACTGCTAATGAGTTATCATGGTGTGTCTGAATGTTTCCCTGTGTTCTGTTAATGTATAGGCCACCGGAGTTGGCATACAAGTATGGCAACCTCAGCGAAGGGGTGTGTAAACCAGGATATGCAGCAGCCAAAATGACATCCATCTACCCTAAGTGAGTATTCTGCTTTATCGCTGTTCTTTTTATCTTTTTGTAATATATGAATCAGATTGCACAAAGGACAGATCCTAACGGTTCTTTATGGATTTGTATCTAGATGTTAATAGGAGATGAGCTCCTTCTTGGGCATAACAAGATACATGATGTCACCACCGAAGCCAGTCGGGCCTAAAGGCCTTTTCGTCTGACATAGAAAAGCCTCCACATTCCTGTCCAATCTGATCCTACTATCAATCGTGTTTTTATCGTCTACTTCCCCACAACAAAAACTCAACTGTGTTCTTGTATTCCCCTGGTACACAATAGAACATTTGTCACCCAAACACAAAGTCTCCCATCTTTCCTCTGTCATATTGCAGAGCCTTTAAAGACTTCTCTATGGTGCGACACAAACTTCCTGTCCTGATTCATCACAAGCTTTCCCCTAACCAACCCACATGCTCCACACTGTCCTCCAGAGCCTGATGTCATTTATTCTTTTGATTTTCTCTTTTCTTTATCCCCTCTGGGCATCTATTTTCTGTACAGCATCAGCTTGATCTGTAGGTCATTGTTCTATTAGCATTCTATGAGCCAAGCACGGGCAATTTTCCACACTGATGAATAAGAGCCAGTGGCATCACAAAGGAGTACTTGACCTAATTAGGGGACAAATTCACCATCCTATTTTGTGTGTTTTTGTTTATTTATTTATTTTTTTTACAGAACATTTAAACATTGTCCCCTGACGGTAGAAACTTGTTAAGATAAGACTCGAAGAAGTGTCTGATCTGTCATTACAACCCTCCAGTGTGGCAATAAAAATGTGTTCCTGTCATGCAGAAAAAAAAATGACTTGCTCAGAAATTCAAGCTGTTCTTTTCAGGTGAAAGTAAAGTGTGGCTTTATTTAGAAATGAATATCCGGGAGTTTGGAGGAAGAGTGGAGAGGCACTGAAAGTCCAATGTGAAGCTGTGATGATCCTGAAAGCTTGCAGCTTTTCATGCTTTCATTTGCTGACTCAGCTTTGTGGAGACACAAATTCCATGTCTAAACCCCACTTGGCACTTGGTCACTGTGCCAAAAGGTATTAATATTGATATTGTCAACCCTGGTGTCACTGTGCTTGATTAGCCAGCAAACTGGCCTTACCTGAATATAACAGAATCTGCACTTTTAGAATCGGTAAATAACTCAAAACATCCCCAAGCAGACATGTTCCTACTTTTGCTGTGGCTACTCACATATGCCATAGATTTTCAAATTTTTTCAATGATGTCAAATGCATGGAAATCAAAAATGAAATAGACGTGGCTACTTGAATGTTGGATCTCTGGGTTCTAAAATTCAGCTTTCAAAATTTTCCCTAAAACTGCTTTGCAACCTGGGACTGTTCAGAAAGTTCATTTACAGTACCTTACATTAACTGGTGATTTATTGGAATCCAGCAGCTCTTCCAGGATTGATGAAGTTGTGAGAAGTTCGATTCCATCGTTGAGGTCTTCCCTCCTTGTAGCACACAACTGTATGCTTCACAGTAGCAAACTACCAAAGAACGCTTTCTTTTGCAGAGGTTTATAGATTCACTTTTGTAGATGATCAAGTTTATTTTATTTAATGATCCAAACAACATTCATTTCTTCCACACCAAGTTAGTATTTGTTAAACAGGTTGTGTTATCCATCTCTGTTTCTTGGTAAAGTCAAGATGATTCTTGTCGATTAAAGTATGTTGAAAAGGAAAAGATACTTGTTTTTCACCATGATTTAGTTTGAAATATTGCCATAAAAATGGGCCCACAGAATGCTCTTTGCTTTCGTTTTGGCTGGAAAAGAACTGAAGGTGTTTCTGGATAACTTTGACAAAGCTTCTAAGAGCAAACCCCTCCACCCCCACCGAACCCCCAAAACCCGACTGTACGCGAGCAGCTATGCGTTAATGACTGCATCTAATCAGATACACATGTCTGATCAAAGTTCTGTACAGCTTGGAGCCCACTGATTATTACTACCTTCACACAGGTCACACAGGTCAATCAGCAGAATTAATGCTCTGGCTAGTGGAGGCTTGGAAGATGAAGAGTTAGGTGTGGGCTATTTTTGTGTAATTTTTTTTTTTTTTTAATGGACTAAACCAATTAAATGTTTTCTCAATAGGTTTTGTTCCAATTTAAGAGGAAAATCATTCTTGAACGTTGATCTGTTCTCAATCGTGCTGTCCAAACGGGTGTGACCATCAGTGCAGCGCTTAGAGAAAGCTGCTTAACCTCTGGCACTGAGGTCTTGTGGTTCCCCTTCTAATCATCTCCTGCTTCCTCCTTGTTTGTCTTCTCTGAAGCCCCTTGCCCTGCAGAGTCCAATTTATTTTAAAACGCCTCCCTCTCCCCTCAGCTTCACCCAAAACTGTTTGTGTTGGAGCCCTAAATCAAGTGTTGGCTGTGAACTTCAAGTGGCACGGTTATGAAAATATTGCATGTGAGAGATGGACCCTGCAGAGGAAATGAGCACAATGCATCCCTGCCTTCTGGCTGAGTTGGGAACCCTTACATTTTATTTAACATCAAGCAGCACCGTGTCTGTCTGCATTGTCAGGATGTCAGTGACTGACTATTGGTCAAGGCTCAGTGACTCATAATAAGTCTTTGTTATTTATTGCCCCATCTGGCCTCACAAGTCTTAAGGTTAACAAATATCCTTTTGCTTTGGCAGGACAAAAGTGTCTGCGTGTGTGTGTGTGTATGTGGGGGGGGGAGGGGGGGTTCTTGTCAGGTGATGTGAGGACACGTAAAAGCCAATCTGGGTGCTTTGTCCTTTTCTGGATCTGCTCTCCTCTTTTTTAAAGTTTGGGATTAATCTCAGAAGTCGCCTGTGATGCTGGGAAGAAGTTAAACCTAATCGGAAGGTCTCCCTATAATGTCGGCCTTTATTTAGTCATTGCGTTTCAGAGATTCACGTTTATCACACCGGTCTGTCGCAGTGTTGTAACACAAGGATTCTGGTTGAGACATAGGAGTGTGGGCTTTGCCGTCTCTACTTTTGATCTCCCAGTTCCAAAAGTCTGTGAGTTAGTGTTGTCTGGAAGCTAAAGGTTGCCGAGAACGTGTGTGTTTATGGCTCCAAGTGCCAGACATCAGGCCTTCATTGGGATTCGAGAAATGCATTGTTGGTGGTCTGGTTCTGAGAAGAGAACTACACTTCAGTCCTATTAGTCAATCTCTGCATACCTTCGGTTATATGCAAACCAATGGATCATCCTTTTAGAGCTCTGTGAAGCATCGTCAAACTACCGCATGTAGATATGCACCAATTATAAAATGTCATTATGGAGTTCTTGTGAAGCCATTTTCCCCAGACAGGTCAGAACCTTCTGAAATAAATAATGGAATCAGAAGGTCAATTACAGGACCTTCTACAGTCCTGTATTTCTGTTATGAATGACTAATATTTTATATTAGAAGCAGAGGAGACATCACACCAGTGTGTGTGTTTAAAACTACAAGGTAAATACTATTTAGCTAATATTTCTAAGCAGTTAAAATAATTACAGCGATATTTTAAAAAGTTCTTAACACACATATATTCATATTGACATTCAGCACCACTATTTCCTACTGGAAACATCTGTCTGTCAATTTAGCTGACTTAAACTGGACGATTTACAAAACATTGCAAACATTTCCTAGTCTGTCTCAGACTTGGATGTTTATAAACCTTCAGAGGAATGAAACAGAGTAACTTTACTGTAATAAGTTAATCTTTCTGCTGAAAGTGTCACCATCTGAATAAATACCTGATGAGCCTTCATAGAAAATAAGTTGGATTTAGATTTTAGAATATAAAAATGGCTCATTTGGTAACAACTTCCGCACCAATGAGTGGTGAAGTTAAAACTACTGTTAGCGCTCAGATATTGGGTGTTCACAGATTTAAAAGGAAAAAAAAAATTACTCTGCCAGTAGCTGTGAGGGGAGATAGAAACACATTTACAGAATACGTAATATGCAACGCTCCTTTGCCCTGGTGGGTCTGTGCCCAACTGTACGCACAAAAGTCTGACAAACTTTTGAGGTTAAAACATCCAGCTCAGAAAGAAGGAAACACTTTACTTTTCTATACTCTACTGGTCTAATATGTGACTCATGTCATATTGCAACTTTTACATCTTGTTTATTACAGGCGTACAGTGTCAATATTTGACAAAATTATACTTTGCACAGCCTGGTTGATTTGCTCCAACCAGTAGATGTAAACACACCTATTAGGCTTTTCTCTTTTTCTTTTTCTCTCTCTTTTGCAACAATTAAAGGTTTCACTTTACAATTAGATGGAGGCATAACTAATGAAACATAAAATCAGCTGATTGCGGTCCCCAGCCAATTTCTCAATGCATCCCTACTATAAATTTTGTTTGTAAATCTAAGAATAAAAAAAGAAAAAGAAAATAAAATTTGAGCATATTCCTGTCCTGTTCACTCTTCTGACAAACTTCCAGTCCTCATAGCAGGTCATAAACACACATCCATCCTACAGTCACACTTGTAGAAGTGACACACAGTCCACCATTTGGGTCACAGGCGAAACTGGGAGGAAATGGATTCTTGTGATTTGGAAGCGAATGTTTAATCAGACTGCCATAAAGGCAAGGTGTAAGTAAGAAGTTAGTCCTGGAACATCAAATCAGCTCAGTAACTGGACTTTTAAAAATGCACTGAGCTTATTTTTAATTGATTTGATTTCTATATGGAGTAAAAAACATTTTACCTCCTTGTCTAATTTAAGAACAAGAAGGTTGTGGACTGGTGGCTGGGTCCAAGGTACTTTGTGGATTTGTTGCCACGCTATCGCAGGACAGCAAAGGACCTGCTGTACTTTTCTGTTTATAAGCACTCTGTTTTACAATGGGAATGAATCAGAATGACATGATCTCAACATAATTTTGAATATAATGGTATTAACACCAAAACTAAAAACTAATCTAATTGCTTATTAAATCTGTTTCCATATATTTATAACAGAAAGGCAACAATTGATTCTATTTCTTTTAAAATAATAGGATACATAATGTTTCCTAGTTTAAATTCAGTACAAGACAATTGTTAGATGTATTTTGCTTGTCTTTGTGTTAGAAAATGCCCACTTTCTTTGCATCATTTTCCATAGAAGAAAATGTATCTATGCTCTTTTCTGCCAGATGCTTTTTTTTGTTTGTTTTGGGTTTTTTAAATAAAATGAGTTTTATTTAACTGGACAGAGGGTACAAATTGCTCTTTGGATTCTAAAAGTTGCAGACCTTTTCAAGGGTAGTGATTAGTGCTACTTTTATTCCTTCACAAAATAAAAATTAAAGAAAAACATCTGCACATAGCTTCACAGAAAAACATTCTGCATTGGTGCAGGAATGCTGTATTCCTTGACTATATGTATGTTGAACTGAAATTTTATCTGGTACTTTATGAATCCCACCGTTTGTGTTTTAACACCACTCTGTGGGTGTTGTACAGATAAAAACAACAAAAAAAAACTTAGTGAGAGTGCACAGCAGACTTATTATTCTTTTTTGAGTTTGTACTTTAAAATGTCATTTTTTGTAGTTTATGTCTGAAGTAATGGGGTTTTCCTTCTTTTTTCCTTGCAGGTTTGTGAAACTAGCACCCATGTTCCTCGACCGGAACTTCAAGCAACACACAAAAATCAAAAACTTTCTGCCTCCATTTGGCATCAAAACTCAAGGTAAAGTATTTTCTGTCTTCCATTCGTGTTGATATGCACCGTACTGAGAGCTTCTTGCGCGTGTTTCACTTCTGTTATAGAATGTTCTGTGCTCCTCAGACTCAAAAACAGTATTGTTTTTTCAGTTTAAATAAGTTTAGTTCTGCCTTTTTTTGTTGACTTGCACATTTGGGAGGAAATGTTCTGCTGCCATGGTTTCAAGCCTTGTCCTAAGATGTGTCAGGAATGAAATGCATTCCTGGTAATCCACCTGTACATTTTGTGATCATCAGACCATAATGACAGCAGAGTGCTTATACATTTCCTTGATTGGTTTATTGATGGACTGTTAGAAATGCCGTTTTTTTTTAAACACAAGAAGTTATTGTTTGACTTCTGGGTCTGTTCCAGTGACTGGCTTCTTATAGATCTGAACAGAAGTCATAATAAAAAGCACATTTTTGTCTAGTCAGGAAGTCAGAAAATGTCTTATCAGAGCTTGTATCAACAGAGAGCGATTGAAAACATAAAGGCTCTTAATTTGAGCAAGTTTCCACATTCATCACGGCACGGTGAACTGAGGGGATGACCCTGAATGCACAGTGGTTTTGAGGAGATGTTTGACTTGTCTGGTCAGTGTGGTCTGTAAAAAAAAGCCTCATCACAATGTTGATGACTATGGAGACTTTGAAAAGACCTTCTTACAGCTTTTTTCACTCATGCCTTTTTATGGCCACACTGCCAGATTTATGGTGCACGTAACGTTCCTGTTGACACATTCCCCCACCTGAACTGTGGCTCTGTGCAACTCCTCCAGAATTACCATCGACTTAATGCTTGCAGTTGTTCCTAACAGAGCTGTGTGAAATCTCAGGATATTGTTTAATAATCTAACCCTGTTTGGTCTATCGTACAAAATCCCAATCAAATACCCCAGTGGTCGTCGTTAAAGCAAGAGGAATGGATACTACAAGACATAACGTATCAAAAGGATAAAAGAATAAAAATACTTCAGCTGAAGTAGTTATTTTTGACACATATAGGAAGTGAGAGAAAGGAATATTGAACATAGCTGTGATTGTGTTCCTGTGTTGTTTTTGCCAGGATAACCACGGCTGCTACTTGATCTAGTCAAGCTAATCTGTCTGTGGAAGCAGCACACCTAGCTGGGGCTCATAGGCAGCTCTATTTACAAAAGTTGAAAATAGCTAGCTTAGAACTCGACCCATACCGCCTCCCCGCTGGCATGTTTGTTGATTTGGTCAAATCATAGACTTTGCCTGAATTCATGTCACATGATTTTAAACCCCCTAAACCAGAACAGACCTAAAACACAGTTTTAACTAGTTTTTGTGTGTGTGTGTGTGTGTGTGTGTGTGTACATGGCAGGTTACTTGATGGTGGGGAATCTTTACCATTGTTGCCAATGATTGGATGTTTACCTTTTACATAATGCAATATTTAATAGCATGATGCTAATCTTACTCATGGAGTATATGAATGTTACTCTTCTTGCCTTGTAAACGGAATTCATTGCAAATCCGGAGTGAGGTGCTTTCTGAAGAGCATGTCGTTACATTGCAAACACTCAGTTGGCGTTGCTATCTATTTTAAATAAACTGTGGGAGCCTGTTATCTACTTGACCTGTAAGATTTAAGCTAGTTACTGACAAACCATGCTGCTTATATAGCAATTTATCATACCAGGAGAATTTCATAACGTCTACCACTGCTATCATTATCAAGCTTCATTGAGCATAGTTGTTAAGTAGCTGACAGTACTGGCGTCATCTTGTCTTGTTAGCTACTGCCACATCAATTTTGGCTTTTTCCGGAACATACAGGACCCGGTTCTTACAGCAATCAGTGTCTAATCTTTTTCCCTCAGCAGAGTGCACAGCAGGCTTCTGTTTGTCAGAACTTTTTTAGGCAGTATTTTCAGGATAATTACTTTAGCTGGCAACTTGCTGTTCTCCAACATCCTTAGCTGTAATGCTTTAGCCTGAAGAGATTGTTCTTGAACACTGATCTTAATACACTGCACCACTTCAGATATCTTGCCAGTAGACACCACCATGGGAACTGAGAAGATAACATTAATCTCTTTCACATGTTTCCAATACTTCCTTGCAAAAGGCACCATGAATGTTACCTTTGTGCTCAGGGGAGTTCTTTGCTGTCAGTTGAACACTGAAATACACACATTCTTCCTCACAGCTATTATGAAAAGAGCGCTCCCTGTGTGAGTGTTACACCTGGTTTCTGTTTTCTCCACGGACTGTGATGGCAGTGGCTTTTCCCTTTGAGTTGTACTCATGTGGAGAGATGATACGTGTGGATCTTGAATAGAACGCCACAAAGGATTCCAAATTGAGAACATGGAGTGGTGATGGTGGGCGGGAATTTATTTTACTACTTATTGTGCCAAGAGGTATCTTTGTCATATATCCAACACAGCCTGAGAACAGATTTTCTGTTAGTGATTTAGCTTCATTTTAAAATGTATCCAATTTTTTAAATTTGCCCTCCTTTGGGAAAGGTTTGCTTATCAA
This sequence comes from Poeciliopsis retropinna, assembly GCA_010277075.1. NCBI lineage: Eukaryota > Metazoa > Chordata > Actinopteri > Cyprinodontiformes > Poeciliidae > Poeciliopsis > Poeciliopsis retropinna. The sequence goes on from VMRM01000021.1 coordinate 10,242,635, forward strand.
ATATCCAGCATTGTGAGTTTTTTATGTTGATAAACTGTGCTGCAAGGCTTAATTTTGTTTAGTTGATGTCCTATAAAAATCTTACTCTAAAAGTGTAACAGTTCCATTTTGTAAACAAAATGCTGCATCAGTATCACTGTCACATGACCAAACAGAGGTCACATGACCATCCTGCTCCAGAAACATGAACAACAAGATGGAGATGAACATCGGTTTTGCAGTTTTGCTTATCAGAACCATACCCATATGTGGAAAAATGACAAACATTGACCAATGCCATGTTAGTGCTGCTACGCTGTGCAACCCTAATTGACAGTTCTGTTTAAAAATATAGAAAAATGTATTGCAGACTAAAAAATATTCACTGAGGGTTAAGTCAGCAACAAATATATTGCTGGTGTTAGCATGTTTAATCTATCACATTTGACCAGTAATAGTCAAATGATGTTCTAGAGAAATGTGTTCAGACACAAAGGAAGTTCTACCTCTATTCATCTTGAATATTGACGCTTTTAAAGTTCAACCAAGATTGAATTCAGAACATTCCTGATTGTTTTGGGAGTACATAGAGCATAAGAAATCACTTGCCTTCAGTGCTGTTAAAAAGGAATTCTTAAAAGCTAGCAACTAGTTGACAAATATCATTAACCACAAAACGTTTTACCATTGTTATCACAAGTATAGTATGGTGGCATAAAAATCACTTCAAAAGACCTTAAAGGGTTAGTTCAGATTTTGTGATGTGAGGTTTTGTGAAGTTATTATTGGTAATAGTCAGACAAACAGCATCTATTTAGTTGGTTTCAGAAATTTCAAAAAGTCAAGCTACAAAATTTCAGTATTAGTGTGATATAATGTTGGTGGATATTTACCAGTTTACCAACAGAAAAAATGTTATGTTTTTTTTTTCAGCCAAGAAACATTCTTGTTTCTATGGGAAGTTACCTCGGTCGAGTCTATCATTTGTGTCAGTGCAATTATTATCCACCATTCAATCATCAACCAATGGAACCTTCTTTATATTGTTTAGGACACTTTTTCTAACCCTGTCTGTTATTTAAAGCTTCTAGAGTCCTTCTGTTTTACTGTTGAAGAGGTTTTTTTTGTTCTTCCCCCCCCCAATCTGGGACCAATGTCTGGACCAGCAGCCATTCATCTTTGTCTCCATCGTGAAACACGCTTGCCTGAAATGTTTAGCTCATACATAAAACAATTAGCCTCTATGTTGTTGTCTGGAGCAGAGTGTGGCCCACTGTGATTTTTCACTCTTAGGCCCGCCTGGATCCAGGTGTGGTCCTCTTCCTTGTGTTTATCCTGCTTGCGGTGATGCTTGACGGCAGACATCGACACCACATCCAAACAGCAAGCGGTGGCTCGGCAGGTTAATCACGAGGTTGGGGTGGAGGCGCTGTAATGTCCTACAAACAGCCTTCAGCCTTCTCCCTCTGCCCCTTACTGTCACCTCTATTGTTTGTTTTGGCTCTTTTCTTTAGACTGTGTCGTTCGGGGTCATCGAAAAACGCGGTGCAAAAAAAAAAATTTTTAAATCCAATGTAAACTTTTTATTATTTTTTTTAGATTTTTGTCTTTTGGGTGGAATCAAGTATGATTATGATCATGATTATGAGCAGCAGTTGGATCAGTCGGCCTTCTATAGTAACTGGAAGTTAATTATGAGTAGTCAGCCTTTACTAATTATTTTTTTATGCTATATTATTTTATATTATCGATTCAATTTTAATACCAGACAGATTATTAGAGTGGGCTTAAAATGTAGCTTTCATATATGGGCTGTATTTCATTAAGGGAAAAATGCTGTTCAAACCAACCTCTACTCTTCTTTATAGAATTATTTTCATTTGGCCACAATGTAAGGTTTTTGAGCTAAATTTAAGTCTGGTTTTTGACATTTTAAATCTTTTCTTTTTATTATTTTTATTTTGAGTCCTTCAGAGCTGGACTTGCTGGTTTACTTTGAATCAGTAGTTATGTTTCCATTTAAATGTCATGTCTCAAAAACGTAAAACTAGAATTAAGCACATTTCCATGTTCTGGTTTGGAGCGAACCAACCAGGCTGTGCAAAGCAGGGTTTTGTTAGATGCCAATGTTTAGGGTTGCTGTAAAGAAACAGGAAGTAGTAGAAGTGGTTGCAAAACAGCATGGACCACACATCTCAGAAAAACGAAGAGGTTTTCAGGAATGCGTTATTCTGTAATGTCAACCAGCACTGGCAATGTTACATTATGTCCGGAGACACCAGAAACAGCTGATCAGGTGGTTAAATGTTTGCTACATCACAACTTATTCAGCAAATGTATTTCTATAGCCACTTTAGCAAATTAACGCTTTTCCGGAAAAGCCAAAAAAAAATAAAAACAATAATAATTTTAAAAAACTCCTCTAGTGAACTTGAAAACTGTTTTCTGTAAGAAGGTATTTTGAATTTTGGTGTTTCCATCAATCTTTTTTAGTGCGATTCACACAGAGCCAGGCTGGTTTGGATTGCTTTTTACCTTATTTAATATAATCATCATGCAAAAACAATTTGTTTTGTATTTGCTTGGTGGGATTTTTAGTCTGGTTGAATTTAAATAGTTTTGAGCTAAAACATCAAAGTGTGCCAGATGACAAACATCTGCATCTTTTCACAGCATCTGTTGAGTTTGTCTGTAATGGAATCTGCACTCTGAATTGTTGTGGAAGATGAATTGTAGATCAGATGACCCTAAAAATACAGGCACAGAAGAATTAAATAACTATCTAATATTGGAAGCATGACTCCAGCAGAATGTCTTGTTGAACACGACAGCTATGTGTGCTATGGCCAAACATCCTCCTTCCTCAGAGCCACGAATGGAGACGAGCTCACCATCGCAGGCTGAACCTGGAGAATGTTCTTGTTTAAAAGCAGCATTCCTCCCTTTTATAGGGAGGTCTTACACATACACACATTTCGGCCTAAAGCATTTATGTCTGCTTTGTTCAGGTTTAGAATTTCTGTACCTTACTGATCGTTGATTGGACTAGTATTGGAATGAATGGAGTGAAGTCTCCTCTCCTCTAGTCTTTAGGACCATGTGGTTGGAGATATCGCCGTGATTTTGATCCTCTTTGGCATGTTCTCATCTGTTAAAGGAGTCACTTTTTAAACATTTCATCATCTTGATTTTAGAACATCTGCTTATCTTTTATGTTAAACTAAGATGCTCCATGTACCACACTGAGCAAAAGATTTATTTCTTGTCTCTAAATGTGCAATGCATGAGTTGAGGAGTTTAACACTAATGTAGTTGGTTCATTTATCTCTCACAGATATGTATTTATATACAAACTGAACTGGATAAAAACATACCTAACGTATTTTTAGCTCGTATGTTCTTGTTTGGATTCCTAAAATGTTTCTTTTGCGGCGTAGGAAAGTTCTCCGTGTCTCCATGTCATTGACTTTTTCTGCCCTTGTTTTGCAGAGAGAATAATCGACAACATTTTAACCGAAACGAAGAGTTTTGGACTCGGGGAGGACCTCGACAGGTACTCACTCACTCCGCATTACCGTCATGTGTGGACTTTTCTCTGAGTTACTGACTTCTGCTTCTTTCCTCCCAGTCTCAGCTGTAAAAGATGCATCATAGTGGGAAACGGGGGGATCCTGTACAATAAGTCTTTGGGCTCCCGTATAGATGAATATGATGTTGTTGTGAGGTAAGACGAAGCAAGTATTAACAAGGGTAGAAAAAAAAAAATAAGCATAGTTTTGTGTTTCCAGCTGCAGTAATCGTCATCTGCCCTCAACAGCTCTTAAAATTGGGTTGATGTAACATAAGAGCACTGGGGTTAGTATTTGAAGGATTAAACAAAAATACAGAAAATACTGGGAAAGCTAGCTCCGATCCTTTGACTTATTGGAACAACTGCAAAATAAAAAAGTATTTAAATTAAACACCACTTTTATGAAAGCAGGGGTCTTGCAGACTGGTAATCTGGCGTTAGCTGTGTGTAAGAGAAACAAAGTGTAAAGAGAAACAACTAGGGGCAGTTACTCCAGATTTCTGGCCGATAACCGATCTTTAAAAAGCATAAACTGCCAATCCACTTGTGTTATTTTTTTTTGTGTGTGTGTGTTTTTTGTTTTTTTGCATTTTCAAGCGCTGAAGAATATTCACAAGTTGGACAGTTAAGACTGTTGATGATCAGCTGTATGTTGCTCAGAAATTACAAAAACCCAAGAGCCTCATATCATTGTGCAGACCTCAGCTAGCATAGTACATATTAAAGTTCATTGATATCATTAGAAAACTGAACAAATGTGACTTAGTTCAGGGTTCCCAAAATTAAGCCTTTTTTTTTTTTTTTTTTTTTTATCAACATAGCGTAACATGATGGTTTAGGTTAATTGTTCTTCAGCCAACCATCGCATAAGTGTAGATGTTTGGATGCAATAAAACATGTTTTTTTGGAGAGATCTTAATTAAAAATAAAAGAGTCCAATCATGCATTACCAATAGTTAAGCACAGTGGTAGATGGGCGATAATTTATGGTTGTTTTATGGTCACCGAGTGAAGCACAGACTCCTGTATTCCAAAGCCTAGTCATCAGCAGAGCAATGATCCCAAGCAGCAGCAAACCACCAATCAAATGGCTTCATTAGCTGCACTTTCAAGCTTAACGAACTGCATTATTGAACTTTAAAAGAGAGAAACAAATGTACAAATGTCTGTAAACATCAACATAAAGAAACATTTTCAAGAAAAGTAAGCTGATAATCCTTGACAACATAAGACTGCCAAAACACTTTATATTCTTTTACTTCCTTGGCTTTTTGTACACAGCTCGTTTTTTATTTTTTATGTTAGTTGCTATTCAGTAGATATACAAATAAAGTTATTATTATTATTAACATGTTGAGTTTGCATTTTGCATAGCCAGTGATTTTGGTTTGAAACATGTGAAGAAAGTATGGGTATATTTGTTAATATTGTGCATAAAATATGGAGTTAAGGAGTATAAACTATTGATTCATGAAAAAAACAGTCCTATGAATCATTGACCTATGTGCTGATAAGGTCACATGTTTAAAAAAAGTTATTTTTCCTCAGTTTTGAGAATTTTGAATTAACTCAAAATATTTCAGTTTAGCTATGCTTTCTGGCTTCACACTTTTTACTTGAATGAAGCTTCCACAGCAGACACACATTTTTAATCAGGTTTTCTTCTAAATTTGTTATATCCTGTTCAACTTAATGAACTGTCATTATAAATTTAGCACATGCACAAATGAATAGGCTCCTATTTCCTTAGTTCTGGGTGATCGGCCAATACTTAACAATCTTATCCACTGATCTCATCTCCCTCCACAAATGTCTGATAATCAGAGCCACTGTTCCCTTTTGCTCAGACATGCCCACCAGGTCACTTCTGCAGTATATAAAATAAAATTGGTATTTGCCAAAATTGGAATTGGCAGGTCAGACTTTTTAGAAAATTGTGATCAGTCAAACTGCAATCGGTGTACCCCTAATTTCTACTGTGGGTATTTGTGATAATGTGAGTTTTTCTGACACCGTCCAGCTCACACTTAGCGTTCTCCTCACATAACGCTCAGAATTTGAGTTTATTAATTCTTGGACGTCTTGAGAGTAACATTTAGCAGTGTCCAGATTCCCTTACTAGTATATAGTTGAGCCGTAAATGAAGAGTTAATGCCTATTGGACTCACTCATGCTCTGCTTTTATTGACAGGTTAAACGGAGCCCCAATAGCTGGTTATAAAAGAGATGTAGGGACCAAAACCACATTGAGGATTACCTACCCAGAGGGAGCAATCCAGAAATCTGAACACTATGAAGGCGACTCACTCTTCGTCTTTTCTGCTTTCAAACCAATTGATTTTAAGTGGCTGAAAAACATGGTCTTCAAGGAAAAACTGGTAAGCAGAACGGCATGTTCTTCTTTTACTAAAATTCCAAATGCTGTGCTGCTTTGAATCTTTTTTGAGCTTAGGAAAAAACAGATACATAGACATATATAAAGCAAGGGTGTACGCACATCCTTAAAAAGTCTAAAATAAATCTTAAATTAAAAAGTAAGTTGGCCTTTAATATGTTAATCACATGTCTTAAAGAACTATTTAGTCTTTTCTACATATTGTTTTTCATTCTCTGGACTTTCTTGTCATGCAAAGGTTTGAGTCGCACTCAGACATATTCATTGCGTTTTGTGACCTGAGCTACTTGAGGTTACCAGTAACTCACTGCTAACATATCCTAGCTGGCTAGCTAGCTTTTTTGCATCTGTTATGGGTAAGTGCAAAACCTTTTGCACTTACCCATTGGCCAGATGAAGTTTGTACATTTCTGTGGAGATATGGATCTTGGATTCCATTCATAATGGTCTTACGCTTTGATTGGTTATGGATATATAAACAGAAAACATGATGTCGATGTTCATGAAGCTGTATAGATCCTCAGTTTTCTGGTCCATTTCACCAACTAAGTTCTTTGCTTGAAGAGTGTTGAGTGAAGATGAGAATTGATGACGCGGTACTGAAGTGAAATGCTTGTGTGCTTCTCTTTATGACCGTGGGGAGCTGGAACGCTTTCTAAGTATTAACCCCCCAGTTTAATTCAAAGACTTTCACATCACTTAAGTGAGAGCAAACTGGCTGGATTTTATCACTGTAAATTGTGTTGAGCACAGATATTCTTAGGAGACATTGGGTTCTTTATGTTCATTGTGATAAATGATTCTATTTTTTCTTTTCCCTCGTGGATTGCTGATGCTCCCGCTTTATTGAGTCAAATTCCATTAAGTCCACTCAGCACCCGAGAAAAAATACTTTACTAAGGAAAAACCTACAACAGCTCCTATACTGAAGGTTATCACCAAAAATAAAGCTGTTGTGCATTTTATCCTGTTATCTAGTCATTACAAGTCAAATACGTGCAAGTTTGCATGTACATTATTGCATACTTTTCAATTAATTTAATTTTTATTTGTGATGGTGCAACAAAAAACACAAAAGAGACAAAAACCTTCATTCAGAAATGTCTACTTCAGTCAGTTGCTAGTAAAGATTCCCGCTGCAGACTTATTGCTCAATTAACCACTTTTGCACCTTTGGTAGCTTTGAGTAAGAGTTGAAATTTAACTACAAGAGGAGTTAAATTTCTCAGGCCTCAATTTGAGTGACGGGAATTTTTTTTGAAGCAGGATTGTTCTTTCTAATCAGAAAGCAAAAAGTTTGAAAATAACTCCACACAGCTGGGACTTTCACAGACCAGCTGATTTCTCAGACTAAAACAAAATGAGAATGAATAAGAAAATGGAGATTAAAACCAGAAATAAATAACATTCTTACTGGATGGACATCAAAGTAAAAGCCAGTCTGCATAATAGTGTGACTTTGGATTAAAGGGCAGGAGAAGGGCACAGATAGAGAGGATAATTGCAGGGAAAAAGAAAATAAGTTGAAGGTAAGTGAATTGGTGGGAAATGGCTTACTTGGCTGGCTGATGGCCTCTCCAGCCTTTGATAGGGCCCAGATTTTCTGGCTTGTCAGTGGGAGAGGACAGTGGAAATGGCTGCTTCGGATAATTGATCTGGCCTCTGGCGTCAGCCTCAATCTCCTTTGAACTGCAGAGGAAGGAAGAATGTCTCTGGTGGGTTAATAATCAGGGGCAGTCTGCAAAAAAAAAAAAAAAAAAAGGAAAAAGAAAATCCTTAAGCAAATGTTTTCTCTTTAAGTCAAGATGAAGGTGTCGTTCTTGTACAGTCTTGTACAGTTTTTGATTTGATTAGAAGAAGGTCTGTTTTGTTTGTCCTGAGACAGACTCAACTGTTGCACCACAGTTTATACTTCAAGGTCTATCATCAGCGTGTGGATGATTCATTATGGAAGAAATTATAATCACCATTAGTCTGATCAGTATTGTAATCAGCATTATTAAAACAATTACTCATTGGGTTATAAAAACAAAGAAAAAAAAATGTCTGGCTGTGACCATAAAATTTTTCCCGATTCCTTTTTGTTGACTCGTGTCTTAAAATGGCTCCAGTCCCTTAAAATAAATATATCTGTATTTATTTACAGAAATGCAGCTCTTTTTATAGTAAATAAAGTATTGCATTTCAACATCTATGAAAACTAAAACACAACTTGACCAGATATGACAAATATCAAAACATATTCAATTACAAAGAAATGAAAAGTTTACAATTTTGAACTAAGTTAACTGCAGGGGGTGTAATTAATGAAATTTTAATCAAAAACCGTATATTGACAAAATGAGCAAAATTTTCAACTGAAAAACTCTTTGCTTTAGAATTATTTCAGAAGTATAAATGCTCATATGAGCTCCACAACCAGCTTTCCAGTGTTTCAGAAAGCCCAGATCATTGATGGAACTTCTTTAGAAATGTGAACTGTGGATGCTGACATTAGCATTGGGGACCTCTGTGCTGCTGCTTCATAATTAGATGCTGTTTTAGGTTTGAATAGTTTCGCTGATATGCTAACTCCTTTTAGCACAACTTGAACACAACAGTAGTCTTTTCCATCGTCCCATCAGATATTGAAGCAAAAATTAACACCGATTGGGCCAAGAGAAGTGGCTTTATTAATCAAAAAAGTCCGTTGTTGCTCACGTGAGTCAGATTTACCGAAAACTAGTGAATTCAACACACCGAGCCAGAACCTTTTTGTTTGTGAAAAAAAAAAAAACAACTAATTGTGTTTGAAAAATTTTAATTGTTACATTTCATCTAATTTATTAATCAAAATGAAGGCATTAAAGTCCTGACCCTTAAAAAAATGCATTATGGAAAAAATAAATTGTCACAAGGGCCAGTTTTTTAGCCAGTTCTAGTTTTATTTGTTCAATTTTCTGTCAGCCAAAGTACCACATCTCTTGAGAAGAAAAAACTTTTTTTTTTCTGTTATTGCAGAAGCGCTAATCATTTTTCAACTCAAATAAGAACAGATCATACCTTCTGTTTCCATTACACGTTTTGCAGAAGCATGAACATATCAATCCAGGAATCCGTAAAAATGCTGCGGCTAAGGCGGAAATGATTGTGTTTCCATGGTGACGCAGTGTTTATCTATGGATTTTCAGTCTTGGCAATAACATGAAAGGTGCTGCTGGTATCCTGTCTTCATTGTAGCTGACTTAGAACCATCAAATCAAAGTGCTGTGGAAATATAAAGAGGTAGTTGTCTGTCTAAAGGTTTCTTCTGGGAAATGTTCCAATAATAATGACTCATAAATATTTACTTTATTTTGTGCTTCTTTCTTTCATTAAATATTAAACAGGAGGCTGAAGTTTAGGATACAGAGCGGGAAATCCTCATCATGTCACAGCAAGCTTCTCTCCTTGTTTTTCCGTTTTGTAGATCTGATGGGAAACGCAGTGTCCTTGTGGAGAGTTGTCCATCTCTAATTGGTGTAGTTGGGAGTTTCTTTTTGTAACCTGGACATTTACAGTTGGAAGGGATGCTAAAACCCCTTCACTTGTTTTACAATGGAGAAGATTTCCTATTTTATTGGTTCGATTCGATATTAATTTTTCCACGTGTGGAAGCTTTGGGCTGCACAGCCGTGCTGTCTGAAAGTGACTCAGGCAGCCGCTGGTACTTGACTCTTCTGAATTGTTATGGCTTTTTACATGCCTGGAGTGCAGGGTTGGAAGTCTGCAGAGTCCAGTTAAGAGGGGCAATTTCCCAATCTGCCATTTAGTGTTCTGTATACTCTGCCAAACAAACACATGTAAGCTCCCGCCAGCTCTTCATTCACAAACCTGCATACTCGGGGGTGGGGGGTATTTTCAGGACGACTCCTGATTTGGATCCGATCAGTGTCCAGGTCTGTTGTGGACTGCGTACATAATCTGTGGTGCGGCATCAAAAGGCTTCCTGGATCCCTCATTACAGCGGTGCTCAGTAATCGTTCTACGACTCAGCTTCGTCACTCCTCCAAAGTCTGACCCGACGTTTGCAACAGCCTTCCTGATTGCGCCGTTGGATGCTGCTTACACATGTGCTCAAACACCATCTCTACACTCGTTGATACCGAAACTTTTTTTTTTTTTCCTCAGTATCTTAATTTCATTTTTTTTTTTTTTTACCTTGAATTCTCACAGGCAGTTAATGCACTTGCAACCACAGCTGTTTGTATATGCGGGGTTATTCTTAAACAGAGCCAGCTAAGGATATACAGCTGGTTGTAAACACAGGGTTTGAAGGTGGAGGGTCGGTGTTCTCTCCCTGCTGTTTGTTTACAGGAGCTTTCCCTGCTCACTCCGGGGCCAAAAGATGAATGATGGATGCAGACAATTTGAGGAAGAGAGCCCTTCTCCTTTAATAGAAATAGAGGCAGGGGTTCTCCTCAGAGGTAGCTAAATGTTATAAAAGGACTAGGATTGTAAAAACATTTCCTTGGCAGTGTTGGAAAGAGAGTGTCCAAGGAATTACTGAAAAGTCGAACCAGACATCACAAACTTCTTGATGAACTTTTGTTTTCTTAAATATAACAATCATAACCCTCCGGTTATCTCCGTGTACCATCCAGATTTTTAAAATGAATAAGCCTGACATTTCTGATCCAAAACGTTTACTATAACTCTTGTCACCGAGGCGCAGTGTAGGTGACTCGGCAGATCTTTTGAAGAATAAACATCTGGTAAGCTTCTCCAAAAAACATGGATACATGCAATCGTAAATATTTACATACTCGTAAACAAAAAATTTTAGCACAAAACGGCTGACTAACGTGGATGTTGTCAATTAAAACGGCTTTTAAAAATAAAACTCTTGGCGTTTGTGCTGAGCTTAAATTTCACTAGGTACACCAGGTACAATATGTGCTGATGGTTTTAGGATCAACATTTTGCACATCATGATGGAGCTTCATACCAGATGGTCTAACTGGATTGTGTGCTTTGTAGAAATAATAAAACCATTGGGCTACTCCCACAATTTATCATTTTGACTTTTACATCATTGACGTGCATCATAATTCTGCACCAGAATAGGCAGATAAATCTGGTCGTAAACAATTGCTTGAAATTATAGTTATAAAGTATTTTGCTGTGTGTGCAACTTATTAGAGAACAATTATCACCATTTTCACCAATAAAGGGAGGTAATTTGTAGATCCAGTAGTCAGTTTTTTCAGTTGTACTGAGCTCTTCTAGTTGGGTTCATAGGTCTGGTGTGAATTAAGTTTTTCTTAAGGTTTGAGTTGAGGATATTCTTGTAATGGTCCATGTTATGGAACATGTCTGGGTTAAGGCAGCAGCTAAAAAGAATGGAAGTTGATACAAAATCCTTGAACCAATAAAAAATATAAGAATTTTTGCACGTGTGAATCTCGTCTTACTGCAGCTGGCTTTCTGGATCAAGCTGAAACATTCATGCAAACACACACACTCCATTTGTGCTCTTCTTGGTTAAAAGTTCTTATAAAATAAGAAAAGGAGATAAAATGTTATAGTCATAAAACCTTACAAGGAAATTTAAAGGTAAATGTTTTTAAATTTGGATATTTTTGTCATGTGCCAAGCAACTTTTTTTCTCTCTCTTAATTTTTTTTTTTTTTTTTTTAATTTAAAATGGAAAATCTGTTTTGTGATATAGTTGAAGTGAAGTTAACATCTTTTTTGTATTGTAATATAAAAAGTTTTTTTTGTTTATTTACAACAGTGGCTATATATAATATGCGTTATACACAATGGTTAAACGACCATGCAACAAAAAGGAGTTGAACCAAAAATGGGAATTGATTTTTACCCATTTCCCAGAAAGCCGTGCTGCACACAGAGGTCCTCAGGGTAACAATGTTGTGAAGTGTTTGCTGTGTTTTTACGTTTGCTGTCATGGGAGTGGGTTTCACACACCGGATAACCCAGAGCGAGGCAGGAACTGGAGACGCACTGTGACCTCTTTGGAGGCAGAGGTCATGGTATATGTCAAAAGACACCAGAGACAAATTGGTGAGTGTTTCAGATTCCGGACGAACAAAAGAGCGAAGATGCTTGGAATTTCATCGCTCTTGATTTCACCAACTGTAATCCCTCCTGCTGTGCACCTGACCTTTTAACACCTTTCTGTTTGCCCTTTCAAACAATCTCTCTTTAATGATTTCTCTTCAGTGGAAATCGTATGTGGTGAGAAACTTCACCTTGTAAATCCAAATGCTCTCTGCGTACTCACCCCTAAAGGCCTCCAGACAACCTTAATTAGGATTGTTCTAAGTTCTTTGCTGCTGTTTTGGTTTTTAAATTGCTTCAAGTCGGCCTTCCGGAATTCAGTCCTCCTCATTTAAGTTATCCACTTCATAAAAAGGCAACACAACCACATCCTCACCCAGTTGTTTACAGGATTGAAGAACCCAGCTTCAGCCAAACAGTTCGATCGTTGTCTAGAATGCAAGCACATCTAGCTCTCCAGATGTATTATCTAATTATTGTCGACAATTTTTAAATTTAGGTCATAACTTTAAAAGCGAACACTTACCGTGCCTGGTGTGAAGACGGTTAAGCTCCCCTCCTCGAAGTCTGTTTACAGAATAAGGCTTTAAAACCACCTGTAGGAACCAGCATATGTGATGAAAAGCCTCCCTTATCTACAGTATTTCAGCCCCGTTCATGGCTGCTGTAGTTTTCTCTCAGCCCCAGAGGAGCCATATATTGAGCTATCTGTTTCATTTGACACGAAGGAACATTTTTGTTAAAATGGGAGTCGGGTTTCATTGGCTTGCGCCACAAAGAAATTTAAGCCGCAGTGCAACCTAAGTACACTTTAAGCTGTAAAAGCAAGGCTAGAAATTGTACAGTTTACTTATTTAGACATTTTACATCTGTTTTGGAAAGCATGTATTTAATTTTATGTGACAGGAAAAGGATGCAAGGGATAATGGGTATGCCCAGCCTAATTTAGGAACTTCACCAACGTTGTAACTTTTGAGATTTTCTTTTTACATTTTTTCTTCCTCGTCACTCTTCCATTCAGGCTGGATCACTGTTTCCTTTGGGTTAGTCGCCGGTTTCGCTTCTCCTTGTAGGATTTTTACCTCACCCAAACTATTATCTGCACTAATCCTTTGCTTTAATGTCTTTATTTGATGGTTTCTGAAGCTTTGATTGTCCTCCAGCTTTGAGATTGCATGACAGGTACGCTTAGCCTTTACAAAGCTCCAGCTCTTGATGACAACACTTCTATAGAGGAACTCGTGTGTTATTAGATACAGTTTGGCAAACTCAGTAATGGCATGCTCACAGGTTTCTGGCTTATACAAACTATCTTTATTTGTGAAACTTTTCCTCTTTGAAGACTCCACCAATGTTAATGGATCCCGTGACTGTCTCCGTTAAATGAAAATGAATAAGGATAATTAAAAGGACCCATCTGTAGATATCGCAAAACTTGTAAACAGCTTTATCCTTATAATTCTCTGGTAATCTCTTTATTTTCATCTGGTAATCTCTTTATTTCCAATAATTTAACACAGATAACAGTGAGCCTTTTGAAACCTGTCCTGAGAGCTTCAGTGCTCCTAAACACAACATAAATTCCACTTGGTGAACATTTGATGGTATAGTTAATTCATTTTAATGTAGCAAGTGGTTTATTTATGTTTGTTACGGTAGACTGTGCCGTCACTGGTATCATTTGATAACTGCATTTGACCAAAGCTCACATTTTCTCACCTTCCTCAAAAAGTGGCCTATGATTTGTCAAAATGGATTTTCAGCAAAACAATCACCACCTCTTTGTTGCCAAAAGACAATTTTAGGCAAAAAAAAAAAAAAAGGGACTTATTAGGAAAGTGATTATTTGAAGTTCCATTATGCGGCACTCATGTGCAGCATGCTTTAATTACAGCAATACAACTCATCAAGCTAGCGATGCTAAAGAATCACCTTACTTCAGATTGTTTGTTGCCTCTTTTGGTAGATGCTTTCACATAGACAGGAGTGTTAGTAGGGAGTCCAGCCTTTCCTTTCTAGATGAGTCAATCTCCTTGAATTCATTTGCTGAACTGAAATTGTAAACCTTAGGATTCACTGTTCGTTCATGCCAAGATGTTTTTTGTTTTTGTTCTAAGGTCTTGACATGTTGTTGTCAAGCTGGAGAGGGAAATGTTGTTGTTGTTCTTGCAATCTTACTACAGATGACACTCATTAATCTAAGCAGAAAACTATGTTGGTGTCACATTCTTGTGGGTAAAAAAACCTCAATGTGGGTTTATCCCCATGACTTTCTTAAATTTAGAGAGGGATAAAAGCATCACACTACACACCTTGTTGATACACAGATATGAAAAAAAACATTCGGACAGTCTATAACCTGTTATTTTTCTAACGTATTTTAACAATTCATTAACTAGAACAAAGCTATAAAAGATGGCAGGTATATGTGAAATTCAAAGGAAATCTGCAATAGAAGAAATGTGGACTCTGTTATACATTTTGACCCAGAGATGGAAGTACAGTGATAGCTCATCAAGCTAGCGATGCTGAAGTATCACCTTCATTCAGAAAAGGTTAAAGTTGATTGCTCCTTGGCCTGGCAAATTGTAATAAAATCCTTTTACCAAGTGCCTAAGATTACCTCATCAGCACTTAGCATTTTAACGAAATCCCTCATCTTGAACACAGATGTTCGAGATGAGGTGTCATCAGGACACTAGCCCTGATGACACCAGTGGAGAGGCTAGGACACTAGTCAGATACCTCTCCTCCCTGCTCACATTGTCTCCACTCTTTTATCCAACATTTTTTTATCACGAGAATTCACCAAACTCTCCATTCTAAATCGTCTGCCATATTTCTTTACTCTAAAGTGTCATATTACCACAGCCCTATTATCACAGGGCTTTAGGGGGAGTTTCTGTCTGGAATCTGAATGCTGGTGGTACAGTGTCTGGTCAGACACCACACACTGTACCACCAAAACCATTTTACCTGAGATTTATCGTCAAGTGTCTATCAGATTATGAAAATGAACTAGGCATTAGAAATGACATGGGCATTTACTACCTGAAACAGTTTTTAGAAGTTTTTTCATATACAATGGAGGCATTTTATATCAGATTAATAGAAACATTGAGCATAATGTGATTCTAATTTAACTTTAATTGTCACATTTAGCTTAATTTTCTGAGCTGAATTTTCACTATGTAGAGCAATATTTTGATTTTTCTGTGTTTGTTTCTTAGCCAGTAGAACGAAGTGGAAGACAGAAGTCTAGAAGTAACAGGGGAAAAAAATGGATGCAGGTGAGAAAGTTGCCAGGTGATCTGAGATGAGGCCACAAAATGACTGCCATGTCAAGAGAGTTCACATGTTTCCACTTCGCTGCGTAATCCAATAGTAAAATGTTCTTAAATATAATTATTCACTCACTGGCAGTGTACCGTTATGTTCTGGTTATTAGCTTGTTTTCTACTTTATATGAAATTCAATAATTACATTTTCTTATGTTCAGAATGCAAGGGTAGTGGTGAAGATGAAAAACGGGATAAAGTACAAGATTATCAAGAACAAGGTGAGGAATAGAAGCGTGATGAGATAAAAACGCACTGTTGCCTGTGTGTGTGAAGTTATTATAGAGATCATAGGAGATTGTCAGTGTCTATTCAAAGAGTGTCAGATCAACTGAGTACAAAAAAGATCCTTTCAGAGTACGACATGTTTACCTGGCTGAAATGATCAGTGGTAAGTCATACATACGTCACTGTGGAGATTCTGTCGCATCAATTCGAGAACACAGCTGCTCATTTATCAACAGAAGCTTCAATATGGTCAATATGTATTGCAAAAGTGCTAAAATTATCCTGTCATTTAAAATTTTGTTGGGGGAGAGCTTCCATTGTAACTTAGGCTACCTTCACACTGCAGACTTTACTGCTGAATTCTAATTCTTTTGTGAATTCTGAGTTTGAAAAATAAAGAAACTTGTCTAAAAAGCAACTTTTTTTCTAAAAAAAAAAAAAATGCTGTGTGTTTGTGGAAGTAAACGCGGATGCTAACGGAGGGAAGGAGCTTATCTTACGTTTTTAACGTTGTCCAACACATTAACAACTTAATCCTCATTATGGTTTGTCATGTTTGTTTTTCTTTGCGTTTGCACATATCAGAATGCAGAATAGTAAACATTTGTCGCATATGATTGAATGCGACCTGGCCATACAGACTCGGGTCACATTTGAAACGATTGGATATGTATCAGATTTAAAACACATGTCCAAGTGGTTTGGGTCACATTTGTAAAAATTTGATCCGTGTTTTTCAGGCTGTCATGAAAAGAGCAAAAAATAATCATATTTGAGTCACTTCAGGCTGCAGTGGAAACGTAGCCTTGGAATGCATTTGAGTGTAAGGTGCATTTCATTTTAAGGGGAGTTTGTGATGAATAGTTGCTATTTTTGGACCGGAAAACTGGCATTAATAGAAGGCAGTGTAATTAAAATATTTATAATTTTTTTTCTAATGCAGCTTGCCACCATCAGAATGTGAATGATTGATTCACTGAATGTAGTGTGAAGCTCTTTAGGTTCCTCAGGACTTGATGAAGCGCTATACAAGTACAAACAATTTACAATTTTATGCTCAGCTGAGTCTGTTTTCCCCACCCAAAAGTGTTGCAGCTCTCAGCTTCTGAGAGGGCATTGAACTCTGGCACCAATTGAGCTCAAATGGTGTTCTGACTGCAATCAGCCTTCCATCTGGTGTTTTTACTTCCCTCGGTGGGGCAGATGTGTCTTTATCTGAATACAGCAGTTCCATTAGCACAGTTCAGAGTCAGTAGCAAAAACAGAGGGGCCTTAGTCACAATTTAAAATCGTCTCTTGTAGGGCTGCGCTGACTGTAATTTTCTGGTTGATCACTGATCACTGATCTTTAAAAATCCTGACCTGCCAATACTGGACGATATTGGTCCAAAAAAAATAAAAAATTTTTATCCTTTTTTTGTCTGAAATGTCACACTAAAAATAGCAAGAAAATTGCTGTGTTGGTAACAGTGAGGTGACTGTTGTTAACTGCAAACATGCATGGACGGTTCAGTCAGTCAAAACCTCTCTCACAGCAGAGCAGAAGAGGACAATAAACCTCAAATTGCTGAAGTAGATGAAAACGGTGGATAAGATCGGCTTCTCGTGTAAGTATCAGCCAATCACGAATCTCCCCAAAATTAAAGAAATTGGCACCAATAAATCAGCTGGCCAATAAATCTGTGCACCCCTAATCTCTTATGTAAATTGAGCAAGTACTCTGAGAGCATCTTTTGCTGACTTTAAAAAATTAATATAGCAGCAGTCATTTTTATTTATATATATATATATATATATATATATATATATATATATATATATATATATATATATATATATATATTGCTGACAGAAATTTGCTGTGACTGAGCATGTCATTTTTTACATAACCCATATGTAATTAAATTTTATATAGCATAGCTAATAAAATGATCACACAAACAAAATATAACAATGGTAGTTTGAAATATAGATAGACAGACTTGAAAGAGCATTTTTTTAAAAGAGGGAAAAGGAAGAAAAAGGGATCTGGGCCCTAATGTTTTGAATCCCTAAAAACACCCCTAGGGGGGAACATTTCCTCTCCCAAAATTATGTTTACTTCACCGTCAGCCTGTTTGTGTCTCTATTTGAGAATTAACAATCGTCCTGCAGCTTTTTCCCCAAAACATTTCTCATAACACTACTTTTATTTTAGTTGTTTTTTTTTTTATCAACCTCCCTCCCTTCTAACAACATTGCATCACTCCATTCTGAATTCTAAATAATTCTGAAAACCACCTGTACCCTTGCTTTTAAATCTTCAAAAAGTTTTCCGCCCTGTGATATTTGTCTGTGTACGTCGGGTCATTACTCTGTAGAGCTTACGGGTGTGTGTTGCCATGAGTTTCTCTCCTTCCTAGAATAAAGGAGAAAAAAAAAAGCATCATCACTCTCTTTAGTCAGTGCACACAGACATTTAAGTTGTGCGGCTAAAGAGATTCCTGGCAAACACAAGCTGTGTTGACAGGAGAGATGAGCTGCTGTTCCTGTTGCAGCTCGCAAAAGGCTCAGAGCTGGGCGCACATTCAAAGTGAAGCCACAAAGTCAGCAGACTTGTTGCTACTGCCAGTGTTAACCACCATACACACACACACACGCCCCCCCACACACACACACACGCACACTTTCTCTCTTTTTAGGAGAAGTACAGTGTTGTATCAAAGGTGGCACGGTGGGTGCTCGGTTGTTTGAACAGGTGATTCCCATTTACATGTACTCACTTTATTAGCTTTTTGCCTTTAGGAATCCACATAATCAGGAATGACGATCACACAGTACCAGATTGTTCCCAACTCCTTTCCCTTGAGTGCAACAGATTTGACAACTAGACTTATGTTTAATTTAAAAAGAATAAAAAAAATCATTAAAAAGATGTTAAAATGAAGAGCCAGTGAAATTATCACCAAAGCACCTGCTAGTGGTTATGTGTTGGCCAGTTACGAGTACAAAAATAAAAAAAGGTTTTAAAAAGTTACGATTTTAAAATGGCTGAAGTGTTTCATTCCTCTGGTTTAAAGTCACTTAAGGAGGTTCCAGAGAACATGTCGGTCTGGAATTTCCTCCAGCTCTGTGGAGTGTGGAGGAGCACACTGCTGCAGTCACCCACCTGTTGCTGTGCACTGCCACACAGCTGACTGAAAAGAAGGCTACAAAAGCTATTTCAGTTTTTCAGAATCATTGCCGTTAGTCGTCCTTCCTTCCTGTAGCATAGCATTGTTTTAAAGCTGGACGTTTTCATACTGATTGCAGGCACTACTGTGGTAAATTACAAGTCTGTATGTGTGTGTGTGTGTGTGTTGTAATATATATATATGTATGATATATATATATATATATATATATATATATATATGTATATATATTGTTCTGTTTTATGCTATTCTTTTTGGACATGTGTAACAGATTTGGGTGAATATTGTTTTCAAGTTTCTGCTCAATGACAAAATCTGCAAAATCTTATGTGAAAAAGTCTGAATTTGATTGATTGGTTGTATTAGATTTCACTGAACTGATAGTGTTATAAAAAATTAATTATATTGAGGTTGATAGCCAAATTGTGGGGCTGTATATCATCAATCTGAAGTGCTTGATATACATGGTATATCCAATGACTGTTACCTTCCTAAAATAATAGGCAAAGTAATTTTTAGCCATAAATGTCTCTGGCTACAAAAATTTTGCCCACAAAAAAGAAAATAAAATCACTTTTGTCAAAAATACTACTTTGACCATTATTTTGGGAAAGTGATACTATTTAAGAAGCAAAACATTTTTTTTTCCTCTTAGAAATCAGTGCCAAGCCAAATTCAGAAGAATAAAATACTGTGAAGTGATAGAGATCAGTTCATGTTTAGCAGTCAGTTTAGACATGAGAAATACCAGGTGATATTTAAATTTGTGAGCAACATCAAAAGGTATAGTTTTAGAAGAATGGGAATGCATTAAATACTTGTTATTCCTGAGCATTTTCCGAAGTCTACTAAACTTTTAAAGGATGTTTCTGTATTTTGGTCTCTGCTAAAGCCTCCAGGACGTTGGCAGCTCTCGCAGACTGTTAGAAACATTTTCTGACAGCTCATAATTACCGATGCCCTGCGTGTCCTCTGTCCTTACAACATCCATTAAAGGCCAGAAAGCCATTTCCTTAATGAGTAGTCGAAAGGCCTCGGCTCCTGCTTAGCTTCTGTGTTTCATGTCAGTTCTACATAGGTAAGTGTGCTGTCATGTTTTCTCAGTGAGCCTCATCGCCTGTCTCCAGTTGAGTCATGTTTCCATTAATTTATCTGGCTGGGACAAAAAGTAGTCTACCACTGATGTTCTAAATGACTAATGTACAATGTTCTCTTTTTCTCCCGTTTCCTTTTCAACAATCAAGAGTCGTATGGAGGGGTTCTGGAAGTCTGTAGCCCAGCATGTGCCTCGGAAGCCAGCTGAAATGAGGATCCTCAACCCATACTTCATCCAGGAGGCTGCATTCCAGTTCATAGGCTTGCCATTTAACAATGGTTTAATGGGCAAAGGGGTAAGATGCTCAAAGTGCTCAGATTCACATCTTTTTCACAGTTGTAACACTTCTTTTAATTGGATACTTGAAGTATTTGTCTCCCTTTCAAGGGCTGAACCCATACACTCAGAGCGGTCATAATTTGAAAAGTCATCAAACTCGTGAAAGAAGAAGTGGGTAGGGGCGAAGGGGAGCATTAGCAGCGTCAGTCAACTCATTCCAGGTAGTTGGGAAAAAGTTGGGAATGAAACTGCACCAACAACCACTAAAGGAAACGACACAAGCGCAACTTCCTCCTTCATAAAATGTCAACAAAAATGGTGTCGCGTCAGATTTTAGTTGTAAGATTTATTTGTACGTGGGCCTTTACCTCCTCATCACTCCATGTCTGACCACGAGCCATTTCTCCTGCTAACACTAGACAGACATGCGTTTGTTTTGGTTGTATTTACCCAGAATGCCCTGTGCTATAGTCGGCTTCCTGCTGTTGGGGCGGTGTCCGGTCCGCTTGGCGTTCACATATGCATTGGAAGTGCACCAGAGTTCACTTAAACCAAATGGAGACCTGGTTTTTAGGTAGGCCACACTTTGTTTTTTTTAGTCCCTGACAGAGTTTAATTCTGCATTCACGCCTTCCAAAACAAACCGGACTTCATAGGTAAATGAGCTAGAGTTTGATTAAAATGGACTAAACAGGGCCGGTGTGAATGAACCCTTAAGCGTTAGATACACACACTGATGGAAAAACCCATGATGGGAGTTTTGTTACTTGGTGACATCTGCTTTACCTTGTAACTCAACAAATCTGGGCAGCCACCTGAAATTAAACACAGTAACCTTTGACTGGTCCATAGTAAATATGAAAATACCTATAAATACTTATTTTCATAGAATACCAATATAAGAATTTGGGCCAATATCCAATATGAGTTTTGCTGTTATGGCCCACAGCAATATTCACCAATAAACATTTATTTTTAGATGCACATCAGTAACCTTTCGTCATCTTTAAAGAAACAACCACACTGCTGACTTCACCTCTGTTTCAGTTAAATGCCCCACAGTCCTGCTCTGCACCCTAACCCGTGTTTGTTTGGTGTTTATTATGATCAATCTCCTCCCCTCCAGAATAAAACGACAACCAGATTTAAATAAAATCCAGTTTTATTTATCATACTAATAGGTGTTAAAAAAAAATCTCACCAGTATTAGTGCCATCCTTACTAATAAAAGAAGTGATTTTAACCAACATTTTCATACACAAAAATAAATTTAGCTTGGTGGATAAAAAATATGAAGAAATTAGATTTGTCAAATAAGTTGATGTTTAGTTAGTTATGTTTTTTTTTCTTCTGCAGTTTAGTTCGTCAGTATTTTTAATTGATTTCCAGTTTGTTTTTTTTCCCAGAAAATGTTAGACACTTACTAGTTTGATTTTTTTTTTTTTTTTTTTTTTTTTTATAATGTCTTACATTTGAGTAACACTTTCAGCTACCGTATTTTCCGGACTATAAAGTGCACCACACTATAAGCAGCACCAACAAAGTTAAAAAAACAAACAAAAACAAAAAAACAAAACTGGAAACGTACATATATAAGCCGCTGGTATCTCCACTGCTCTCGGTTTTTCACAATCAGAGGGCTGCATCCTTCATAAATCTATTAAAGACGCATCCCTGCGTCTCCAACGCCAAACCATGGATTTGTTCACGCCAAGCTTACATGCAGCAGTTATCAATCTGTACTGCCAGATCGATAACCTTCAACTGAAAAGCGGCATCATATGAACTTCTTTGTGTTGTTTCCATGATGAGACGGTTTGAGTTTGAGAACATTTCTCCGTCATGCCTGCTGCTAGCATGTGCTTGTTTTAAAGGAAAATCAGCACTTTCTTTGATTTCCAATTTTGACTTCCAATGACCCATTTCCTTGCGGTTGAAGAAAAATCTGCAGAATAGCTGCACGGGCTATAAGCTGCACGGTTCAAAGAGTGGGAAAAAAAGTAGCGGCTTATAGTCCGTGAAATACGGTACTTCGAGGAAAGGTTGTACAAGAAGCTTCAGGGAAAAATGTTGTATTAAACGTGCTGTTCTCTTCTAAATGCAGCAAGTGTATTTTGCTTCCAAACTCAGTGAATAAAAGTCTAAATAATTGTGGCTTCAGTGCCACAAAATTATCACGAAATAATTTTCATGATATTTCTTTTCCTAATAGAATCATAGCATATGTTTCATTTGCAGACACTTTGTGTGTGCTCTGCAGGGGGATATTGTTAGAGAATTAGAGCCAGCATGAGGACTGTATCACCCTAACTCTGCCCTGTGGGTCTACCACAAGACCCCTACATGAACATCACCCTTAAACATGTGTTAAACATGTGGCTTTATGCTTGTGTGTGTGTATGTGCGTGCGTGGGGGTGTGTGTGCGTGCGTGTGTGTGAAAGGAGGAGATAATGAGTTTGTGTTTTCATGTTTGTGTGTTTGCCTTGCTGTGTTGTACACTTCAGGCTGTAGACTTATGTGATCTGGCACGTTTTGTTTTCCCCAATAACACTTCACAATTTCTCCTCTAAACCCTGCAGTAAGTGTTTATGGACATGGAAATTAATGAGGAGATCTATTTGTTCTGCATGTGTTTGATGTTGAGTGTGCGTGTGTGGGTGCGTCCGTGCGTGCGTGTGTGTGTGTGTGTGTAAAATAATCGCGATTAGAACACGCAGTAGGAGGTTAGCCAGCTGTTGGTCCAGCTCCACCAACCCTGAGGGCTGCAAATCAGGGTAATGATTTAAATAGGACCTCCTTGCACTCTCTCTGCTCCACCTGCATGTTTTAGTCCAAGGCTGATGTTTTTTTGTTGGGTTTTTTTTTTCCCCCTCCTTCATCGAATGTCCACTCCCTCAATCATGCACAGAAAACATGTGTAGAGCCAGAATCTCTGACAGCCCAGGGCGATTAGGAAGCACACTTCAACCTTGTGCATCACTGTGTTGGTGGGGGGTGGAGGTGAGGGAAGGTGTGGGTGTGGGGGCTTCAGGGGTCACATCTTTAAGGTAATAGTTAATCACCAAGTGCTCACATTCAGTTAGCAGCAGCGGAGCAGAACAAAGCCAGGAGTGCACAGCAGGCACAGAAGCATATCTGGCTGCTTGATTAAGGCAGAAATCATTGTCATAATAATTTTTAGTCTAAATGAAAGCAGAAAGTTTTTATTAATCTTTCACTTTGTTTTGAATGGAACTAAACCTGCCACAGCCTGACTGCAGTTTCTTTCAGCAGAGCAACAAAGGCATACCGCTCCAAAACACTGGGACTTTGTGGGCTCAATGCACAAGTCTGAACTAAAGTTGTAATTTTGAGAAAAAACCCAAAAAGAAAAAAAAAAAAAAAAGCTTTATCTCAGTTATCTAGATGTCATAATTAGAATTGAACATAAAAATTCTTAATAGCTCTGGCTTACAGCCAGATATGCTTATGTGGTGGCTTGTCCGCCTGTTTGTTTGCAGGATTTGCATGAAAATATTCCTCAGGGGGCAGAGTGGAGCAGGGTGTGTGTGATTAACTTTTGATGACAGTCCAGATCTTGATCTGGATCTTGATTTTTTTTTTGTACTTATCCAGCCTTAGTGAAGGCATGCAGTTTTCATGTTAACGTGTGTGTGTGTGTGTGTGTGTGTGTCTCTTCTCTATGCCCGTGCTGTAACCACTTCTCTGTTTTACTGCAGAACATTCCAACTTTGGGAACAGTTGCTATAACCATGGCACTGCATAACTGTGACGAGGTGGCGGTGGCTGGCTTTGGCTATGACATGACCTCTCCTCAAGCACCTCTGCACTATTATGAGAGCGTCAAGATGTCTGCCATTAAAGAGGTGAGTTTCATCTTCACTACCGTTTTTATTCTGGACATGACAGTATTCTTTGATTTAAATCGTGAAAAACGGGAAGGCAAATTACTTCTCAACAGAGTCAGAGTTTTATTTTAAGTGAGATGGCGTATTGTAAATATGCGATATACTAATAAACTGAATTGAATTTTAAAGGATCTGTGAGATACAAGATATTTCAGCTTAACTTGTTCATGTGTTGTAGTATTTGTCTAAATTTATGGCGATCTTGAGGGCAAAAAGCTGTTAAGGTAAACTACTGGTTAATGTTTCATAAACTTGAGGCTTTTGCATTGGATCATTTCTGTTCAATTTCATAGTAAATCAGTTTAAGGTTGAGCTAAGATTTTTCATAATACAGGTCCTTCTAAAAAAATTAGCATATTGGGATAAAGTTCATTATTTTCCATCATGTAATGATAAAAATTTAACATTCATATATTTTAGGTTCATTGTACACTAACTGAAATATTTCAGGTCTTTTATTGTCTTAATATTGTTGACATTGGCAAAAAAGTAAAGAAATAACAAAATCCCTATCTCAAAAAATTAGCATATCATGAAAAGGGTCTCTAAACGAACTATGAACCTAATCATCTGAATCAACTAATTAACTCTAAACACCTGTAAAAGATTCCTGAGGCCTTTAAAACGCCCAGCCTGGTTCATCACTCAAAACACCAATCATGGGTAAGACTGCCGACCTGACTGCTGTCCAGAAGGCCATCATTGACACCCTCAAGCAAGAGGGTAAGACACAGAAATAAATTTCTGAACGATTAGGCTGTTCCCAGAGTGATGTATCAAGGCACCTCTGTGGGAAGGAAAAAGTGTGGCAGAAAATGCTGCACAACGAGAAGAGGTGACCGGACCCTGAGGAAGATTGTGGAGAAGGGCCGATTCCAGACATTGGAGGACCTGCAGAAGCAGAGGACTGAGTCTGGAGTAGAAACATCCAGAGCCACCGTGCACAGGCCTGTGTAGGAAATGGGCTACAGGTGCCGCATTCCCCAGGTCAAGCCACTTTTGAACCAGAAACAGCGGCAGAAGCGCCTGACCTGGGCTACAGAGAAGCAGCACTGGACTGTTGCTCAGTGGTCCAAAGTACTTCTTTCGGATGAAAGCAAATTTTGCATGTCATTCGGAAATCAAGGTGCCAGAGTCTGGAGGAAGACTGGGGAGAAGGAAATGCCAGAAGTCCAGTGTCAAGTACCCACACTCAGTGATGGTCTGGGGTGCCATGTCAGCTGCTGATGCTGGTCCACTGTGTTTTATCAAGGGCAGGGTCAATGCAGCTAGCTATCAGGAGATTGTGGAGCACTTCATGCTTCCATCTGCTGAAAAGCTTTATGGAGATGTAGATTTTATTTTTCAGCATGACCTGGCACCTGCTCACAGTGCCAAAGCCACTGGTAAATGGTTTACTGACCATGGTATCACAGTGCTCAATTGGCCTGCCAACTCTCCTGACCTGAACCCCAAAGAGAATTTGTGGGATATTGTGAAGAGAAAGTTGAGAGACGCAAGACCCAACACTCTGGAAGAGCTAACGGCCGCTATTGAAGCATCCTGGGCCTCCATAACACCCCAGCAGTGCCACACGCTGATTGCCTCCATGCCACGCCGCATCGAACAGTCATTTCTGCAAAAGGCTTCCCGACCAAGTATTGAGTGCATAACTGTACATAATTATTTGAAGGTCGACTTTTTTTTGTGTTAAAAACACTTTTCTTTTATTGGTCGGATGAAATATGCTAATTTTTTGAGATAGGGATTTTGTTATTTCTTTACTTTTTTGCCAATGTCAACAATATTAAGACAATAAAAGACCTGAAATATTTCAGTTAGTGTACAATGAATCGAAAATATATGAACATTAAATTTTTATCATTACATGATGGAAAATAATGAACTTTATCCCAATATGCTAATTTTTTGAGAAGGACCTGTATAATTTGGAGATGATCAAATTCACTGGAAATCATGAACTAGTCCTGCAGTGCTGATGGGAAACTTTTAGCTTTATTCTCCCAGTGCTTAAAAGTCATTCAGAAGTCGTTTAACTAGGTGCCCAGTTTTGTTTTGTCTTTCTTTACAAGTTCCCAAAATGTTCCAAACAAGTTGGTGTTAGAGAAACCTGTATGCGACCAATCCATTTTTTTAAAGACAGTGACCGGACAGAAAATTGCATTCGGTGCCGCAATTGCCACTGTGCATGTGACGTACGTTCCACTCATCTGAATTTCTTCGTTCAGGCCATAAGTTTGGAACTTTGAAGCTTTATATCAACCACACTGCAGCTGTCCAGGTTTGGTCCTGGTGATCGGTGCTTTTACAGAGGAGAAATCCTAAAAAAGCCGTCATCAGATTTTTTTTTTTTTTTTCCTCACTAATGTCTTTATTTCTTTGTATTCCTACCTACTCGGCATTAAGACAAAGCTAATGGGTTAATAAAATAATGAGTTAATAAATTCCACAATGGCAATTCTGATACCACTTTTCTAATGAAATGAAAAAGAGCAACAGATGGAATGATTTCCCAGGGATCTTTCATCAGCCCTTATAACACTGTGTGTCGTTTGATCACTCTGAACACAATCAGTCAGTGTTTCTCTGCGTGTTTACACTGGGATGCAGGGGAATCGGAGATGTCACCCGTGTGCTGATGAGTGTAAACCATGAGCTCAGTATGATGATAACCTTTGTCTAAACTCCCCGTGAACTTTTGGCATTTATTATCGTCGTCTTCATCAACACTGTCATCATCTGCCACAGGAGGCTAAATAATGGGAGCGCCTTTGTTTGGAAGCTGAAAAGCCAAACTTGCAGCCACTCAGTGGGGTTATTATTTGCTCCTAAGGAACCATGCAGCTGTGAAACCATCTGCTTAGAATGGAGCCGTTTGTCATAGAGGCCGATATTCCTGACCCAAATATCGGGATCCCACTTAACTTCATCAAACGCCGATATGAAAATGTTAGATACTTCAGCTTTGACTCAGCAGTGCCACATGGACGCCATGTGGAGTACGTGACACTGCGTCTGACCCACAAGCTTCTATAATCGGTTCATAGTTGATACAAAGTCACTTTCCAGTTCATCCAGCTGTTTCAAAACAGATGATGTGTATCAGTGTAAAAGGTGGTTAGATCAGTGTTCTGTCATCAAGCTGCACCGCCCTTCACTGTTCCTTCATTCCTCTTTGCTTTCTAAGCATTTAGCCTCAAAACAATGCTCTTTTACCTCATTAGAATATCATATTTTATAAAAGATTAAACCCAGATCAATAATTCTAGAATAAAAGCTAAAATATCTCACCAGTGAAATGACATTTACTTCTATTAGGTTTCTCTCTGAGCCTGATCATTGATGTGATAACTGCAGATTTTCTTGGACTGTATTCCAGCATACAGCTGAGGAACCATGTGAAGGAGAGAGTGCAGCAGCTTGTATTGCCTTTTCAACAAATTAAAATAAACAAGCTCCACCTTTGGATTGCTCATAAGTAATTCACATGGAAGAAAAATTGTTTATACAGGGTTTTAGTAATGGTGGGACTTTATTAAAATTCTTAATAATTGATCACATTTTAATTGCAAACTAAATATTGACGAAATAAGCAACATTTTCAATTCAACATCCCTTTTTGTTGCTAAACTATTCCACAAAAGGATGTACGAGCTCAACAGCAAAGATGCTTATTGTTATTTATTTGTTATTCGGATCATTTAACCATCAGATTGATGCAAAGTGTGATCATACCCATTCAGCTTTCAAGTGTTTCAGGAACCCCAGATTATTCATGGGACTGATTTGGGAAAGTACTACTTTAGAAATGTGGACTGTGGATGCTGACATTAGTGCTGGGGACGTCCGTGCTGCTGCTACGTGTTTGGTATTGAGATGCTACTTTGTGCTTTTAGCACAACTTGAACACATTAGTCTGGTTTGTGTGTCAGATTTACAGACATACCAGAAACGAATCTTAAAAAATTATAATAGTAATAATAATGAAATGTGAATAATGAAATGCTAAGCTAACCCAGAGAACTGTGGTCTAAGGGATGTCCAGATCTTGGTCATCTTCCTTCTGGACTTGTGATGCTGTATCCACCTAAAATCTTTTTCCTGACTTTTTTCCCCCCTTGCAGTCTTGGACACACAACATAGCCAAGGAGAAGGAGTTCCTCCGCAAGCTGGTAAAGGCCAACGTTATCACAGATCTCACCAAAGGTATCTGAGTTTACACCCAACTCCAGCCGCCTTCCGCCGTTTCTGTCGGAGCAACGAACTGAAAGCTGGATTGACTCATGGAGCAGAGAACCGACTCCCCCTGCCCCCTTAAGCCAGGCCTGCTCACTGCCAGGGGCCGAAGGGGGGAACTATCAAAGAAGTTTCTAAGAGTTTTGTTGAAAGATGCACTCATGTGCCTTCAGAACCAAAGACCCCTGCTCATCAAAGCAGGGGCAGAACAGGCTGCAGGAGGAATGGATCTGCCTGGCACCTGTTGAAGTATTGCTGTGCTGGGCCCATCACTATAAAGAATCACACACCTGAAGAGGAATGATAACAGTGAGAGGACAGTTGAAGGAAAGGAGCGAAACTGAACAACGTGTGGGGGATGGGTCGAGTATTAGCAGTGCCAAATGTACCTCGCAAAGGGGAGAAGACCCCCCCTCTCCTGCTTTGCCTGAATGTATTCTCTCTGTAAATATTAAAGATTTGTACTGTGCTTTTTACCAAGCTGCAAACCTGCTGCCACCTACCAGAAATATGATGATGAAGTGAGTCTTCATCATCATATCATGATGATGAAGACTCGTTCATCATAGATGATTCATTCTCTCATCTATTCATCTTTTTCTGTGTTCAAGTGTAACTCCTTCCAAGCCCGTCACACCACCTGCTGCATAAAGCAGCAAAATCATGAGAGTGAAGCTCCACGAAAGACGTAGTGAGAGGTCTGGACTGGGGGTTGCACGGCTTCATTCCTTTGCAGGAATATTTGTCAATATTCACAGCAGATATTGACAAAAGACCACATAGACAGAAGCTGCACATGAAGGATGTTCCAACATGCACAGACATCATAAGCTAAATCTGTTATAAACAAATCACAGTTTCTAATGAATTTACAGTTGAAGTCATTGCGCCCACCTGCTGCTCCTCCACCCCAATGTTCAGTCTTCCAGTGACTCAGGGCAGCAGTTACTCTGACTCTGCAGGAGTTACCGGCATGTAGACAACAGCAGGTCAGATCCTCAAAATGCAGCTTGAACCACATCTACAGATGTTGTCACAGCATTTTTCTAATCATAAAGCCATTTTTTTTTTTTTTTTTTTTTAAACAAAAGGTGGAGAAGGCACGGGGCAAGGAACACAGGCTGCCGTGTGCGGCCTCTGTAATGTCCGCTCTAATCACATCACCATGCGACGGCCCGGTAACCCTGTGGTAAATTAGTTTGGATTGTATTTTTATACAATTCAAACTATGACAAATTCACCTAGTTCCTCATTTTATTCTTCTTGGAAGTGTCAATTTTGTTACATGATTGCGAACAGTCAACTAGCGACACAAAGGAACACGGTGGAGTAAAGGAATCAACTAGTTGGTGCAACCCCTAGTTTTGACCTCATCGTGCTGATGCACCATGACGGATATAGGAAGTAACAGACGGAAGCATTGAACAGAGTTATGATCGTTTTCCCAAGTTTTTTTTGCCAGCATAACAAAACAAAATTGTGATTCTTCTTTTTCTAGTCAGGCTAATCACAATAAGTTTGGATTTCCTTCTAGTCAGTTTGTTATTCTTGTGCGCAGCACTCTGACCATAGTGAAACCAACAACATGAACGTGATATTAGGATGCCAACTATGTTTTTTCACAAATTTTAAAGAAGTTACCATATGGGTAGGTTATTTTGACGTCCGTCATGGCAGAGTGTTACTGAAGAGCGTGTCGTCACATGCAAAGGGTCAAAACTGAAATAAATTCATATCCATGTTTTTTTATCTCTGAATTGAACTAGAAACCTGAACATTTCTCACAGTTCTCTATCACTCCTCCAGAGCATTTAGCCTGTATATCAATATCTTCTTCTAGCCACATATCTGAAAGGTTAGACACCATCACCATCTAATATTGAAGAGTTATGACTAAGCATTAAGGTAGGGCTTTGTTTAATGAAGAAACTGTAACGATATCTATTATGATTTGATTCATATCATCATCACTACATCAGCTGTAAGCGTTCCCAACCAACCTGCTCACCGATGAAGGCGCATGTTTCAGCTCCCCTACTGCTGCAGGTTTTGTGTTCTTTCTTACATGGTAAAATCTTGGACTGTAGGAAATAAATATATATCTATTTTTTTGTTGTTGTTGTTGGAGTTGATTTTGATTATTTATCTTGTTACCAAATCCCCTTTCCGTGGTCACAGGTTGACCTGCTTCCTGTTACAAGCGAGTACGAGCAGCTTTTGACTTTGGGAAATCTCGATTCCCGTCTGCGCTTCCTGAAGACTCTTGGTGTTGATCTGTCGGAGACGCAGCCCATATAGTTCTGATGGAACCCGTGTCCGTTCCAGGCGTTCCGCTGCAGTAAAGAGAAAAATTGATGGAGCTCAAGTTGACTCAGTACTCATCTGATCTGTGCATTCTGACAGGTTCTGCGACACCTCAGTATTTTAAAAGAAACTCACGTTGCAATCAAAAATGTATGTTTTTTTGTTTCCGCTGAACGTCTGCAATTGTTGTTTGTTTGAATGCTTTAATCAGCTTTCACAGCATGTCAGGACTGCTTTTATAAAGCGATCTGTCTGTTTTCAGGTTTCAGCTGGTGTTTGGTACATCGTTTACATCACTTCAGATTGTCTCCTCTCAGTCACTAAGCTCTTGCTGCGTCTGTTGTCTGTATATTTTGTTCAGTTTCATGCGGCAGTGTGTAACCCTGTGGCGTTCGGCGGATGTCCTGGATTGGACTGTGTTTAGAACAAAGGTATCAACAGATGACCTTTGAACCGTCACAGTGCCATCAGGGACTGCAGTAGACTCAGTATGTGAGGCTTGAACAGGGCGGAGCGCTTAGCATATCTGCAGCAGGTCTGTTGTCAAACTGGTGGCGTCCTTAGCTCGTATGTTACGAATTGAAGCTCTGCAAACAGGGTTTCTGTTTTGTGCCTTTTTATAGACGGAAACAGGAGCAGGAGGAATGAGAACAGAGGTCAGAGCGCAGTCTCCTCAGGCTCCTGGGCGTTGTTTCTAATTGGACTAGGATCAGTCTGACATGTTCCCTAAAATCAAACAAACGTCCATCAGCGTCTGCAAAGCTCTGACCTCTTAAGAGTTAGCTTTTCCCGATATCAAGTTTATATAGATTGAACCTAAATCACCCCTCCACTGTACCCCAACCACTCATGGATTGTCTGTAATGAGGTGGAATGTATTTGCTTGATTTTTTTTTTTTTTTTTTTTTTTCTTTTTTGTTCTGATCATTATATTTATAAATCTTTATTTTTCAACATTGCAGCATAAGTGGAAAGTGACGAATCAAGTATTTCTCTTTTTGTACAGTTATACAGTTCTGTATAACAGCTTTAAACAATTCAATAAAAAAAAAGTTCAAACACATGTCGGGCATGTTTGTCTCTCTTTATGCTTTGCGAAATGATCCGGAAATCGTGAAGTACTCACATTTTGTCAGAAACCTTTAGGTATTAGAGTGGAGTTTTAGGACATTCTTTTCATATTTTGTCTTGTTTCAATCACAAACATCCATATGTTCTGATGTGATTGGATGTGACAGATCAGCACAGTAGAGTATAGTTCTAAAGTGGATATCAAAATCTAAAGGGTGATGTTCATTTGTTTTCAGTCCCACCGGGTCAGAAGCATCTTTCACTGTAATTCCAGCTGTAAGACTTTTGAAATGTGTTTCTACTCACTTTGCACCACCAGAGACTGTATTTGAAAGGAAGAATTTACCACTGCTGACGTTCAAGCTTCAGCTGAGTCTTCTTCCAGATCGTCAGTTTGGATTTCGGTCCGAACTTTTTCTGGACTGTTTGGAGGGTCAGACAACTCAAAACAGTTCTAGTGCCTAAAGACAAACAAAACATCCAGTCGTTTTCTGGCAATAAGTTAGATTTTTTTTTTTTTTTTTGGTACCTGGAAAACGATCCTTGTCAAAAAAGTTTCCAAAAACAACAAATCGGTGAGCACTGCCCCTCACCTGGCAATGCAAGGGGAGTTCGTTATTACACTTCATTACTTGTGCAATGGCTGCTGGAAAAGGTTCAGTGTTTAGTTGACTTGCCATCCAGAACTCCGACAGAACTCAACAAATATGAAGTAGAGGTCATACATCAAAACAAATTAATTATGATAAAAATCTCCTACAAAAGAACATTCACTTCGATATGTTAAGTAACATTTATTCACGTTTTCTGGTGCCCCTAATTAGGAAGTGCACGACAATTATAACAACCTTTATATTTTTGGAGTGAAGTCAAAAGTTTGAGGCTTGGCCTTGTCCCTTCAACATGCACAAAAGTCTGAATTTTCATAAATTTAGATCTCCAGTGCCGTTTGGGCAATCTGATCAATTTTTGAGTCAAAAAAAAAAAAAATCCAAACCTCTGTTAAGAGTTCAGCCAAATAGAGGCTGTGAATGACCAAAATGTGTCAAAATTCCAAGTTCATCCATGGTGGATGACTACCTGTTTGTTGTTGATGGTGGGTGTGAGACTTTTTATGTAAGTCTCGGGAAGTTCTACAAGTGTATCAAGTTTCATATCTTTTTGATAAAGGGTGTTTTGAATGTTGCTGTAGGACTCTCTGGAGGTATTTCTCTTTAAATACTTACATTTTCTCCAGGTCTGATGTGTTTTGCAACATCCGGTGAGTTTTTGTTGAGGCCTCCAAAGAACCAACTAATTTGTAAAAGGAATGAAAAAAACACTGCAGTTGCAACAGATCTTCACAATGCACCTAAAAACCTCAGCTGCTTACCTTCCACTTTGCTCACTGCTTTGTGAATGTCTACCACAAAGACAATAATGCCAAAAGCATGCATTAGTGCTTGTGGTTATGACACAAAGTGGAAATGTTCAAAAATATTGGTTTGAACCTCTCCTGTGCTCTGGCTCCTTTCTGACTGCTTGAGGCTGTAACATCTTTTGCAAAGAGTGTGGCCTGTAGCTGGACAGCCTCACGGATCGAGTATAAATCGTCTGTCGGTCTGTTTCAGAAGTGACAGACTGCAGGAAGCTCTGTCACGATGGAGCGATGGGTTGAGCAGCTCAGAGAAATCCAACCTGCACTGCTGGGAGGAATCGTTTTGAAGTTCTTCACAGACTCGGCTTCCATCTTCAGGTCTTCTTCCACACTCGTCGCTCTGTTCCTCACTAACATTCCTCCTTTCCTCATAATCTCCCTTTGTGTTGCTGTCGATCTCTGTTTTTCTCAAGGCCGAGTAGCCATCTTGTTTTACTGAAAGCCACAAGGAACCCATCTGAGATTGTTTTACTCAATAAGCAGAAGGGAACATCATTCTACAGCCTTGAAACTTTCACCGGCCGCTGCTTCATTAGAAACCAACTGAACTCTACGGAGAGAGAGGCCTGTCCAGCTGCAGACCACTGTTTTTGAAGTGAGCGGATGGGATGCAGAGGACTCCTAAAGCGCCTCTGGACCGTCCCATCCTGCCGTTAATGGGGTGCCAGAAATGTTCAGCCCCAAAAAAGTCACGCCTCACCGCTTTCTGCAGCCACCACTGACCTGACAGATTTCCTGAGCTCCACAGGGTGGGATCGAATGCTCGCTCCCTGCAGCAGCACAATATTTGCCACCTGGGATCTCCTCGAGGCAGCTGGCCAGGCCGGCTGGCTGGAGGCGCTCAGTCCTGTTAGTCTGGTAGACGGGGGCAGGAGCATGCCTGCACCTCCTCAGCTGGTGAGCCTGTGATTCTCTGTGACAGGTTTCCCCCTCCTGCCCCGCCTCTTCTCAGAAGGGCTGGAGCTGAGAGGCACGACCTCCGCGCCTGAAATTGAAACTGCTCGTAAAAAGAGTCAGGAAGGGAAAAGAAAACACCCACCGAAAAAATCCGACAGACCTTATTATATATCTTTGACTCCGTTTACCTGTTTCTGGATTAGCTGAGATGATCAGTTTACCTCCTTTACATGCAGCACACCTGCAGGCCCATCTTGTTTCTGCAGCAACTCAACCAAATGAATATTTATTACTTCAAACAATGTCGATGTCTGCCAAGGACAATCCCAAGTTTCAAAGCTGGCAGAATAATTTAATGAACATATTTTAAAGGGGCATTATTGTGTATTTTCCAGACATAGTTCACATCCTCTAACATGACCGCTACCCTGCGTACAAAACCAGGCTAATTAAAAACATGGAGGAGAGACTTTGGTGTGGAGGATTTGCACACAATCCTGTCCTCTACTTGAAGAAATACTTAATTGGATTAATTGGAGGAAGCTGTTAGGTTCAACATCAGTGTCTGACCTCACAAATGTGCTTCTGGAAGAAACACCTATAATTTGAACAGTCTTTCCAGACAAGTTGAAGCTGTCCAAAACACTTCAGTGGACTGAGCTCCTCCTCCGAGCTGCAGTTTCCAAGCTTCTGACTCACAGAGCAGCCGTCCGCCATTACTCCCCCACTCAGCTCCTTCAGACTAGCCAGTAGCAATTAGCAAACACCCGGAGGAACTGCTCATCTGCTGAGCTCATTTGAGCTACTTCTCAGAGTGAAGCTGGTAAAAAAAACATTGTTAAAGCCTTACTAAAGGAGCCATATGAAGGCGGAGTTTCAGAAAGAGTAGGAGTATTTAAAGAGACAGAAGCCCAATTTCAAGATGTTAAATTATAAGTATAATTACTATGGTTTGCCATAATGAGAATTAAGTTGTTAATGTGCTACCTCCGGTTGGACAACAAGCTACACTTCACCATTATCATCCATGTTTACTTCTGCAAACACTGACAATTCTTCTATTTACTGGAGGTCACCAAAACACCGAGCACACTCACGATGTGTGACGTCACTGCGCCCTCTACTGCGCATGCGGGACACTTTTAGATTGTTTGCGGTTCACACAGGAGATTGCATACAAGTCACAAAAATTTTGAAATGTGAACAACCACGCAAAAAAAGTGAATTTCGGTGTGAACATAGCCACAGTTACTTATTGTGCTATAAAAAAGCACTGTGTGTAAAATACAAAATATTGCCCCTTTAAGGATTTCACATCACATCTGGAGGAGCAAAGTTTTTCTTTCTCCTTTCTATCCTTCCTCCAGCATCACCAGCACCGCCTTGTCCTTCCCACGTGTCCACCCTAACCTCTGCTCGGACGGATCGGGCTGCCCAAGAGGCCCGAACCTGCTCCCTGTATCCATGGAAACTGGCGTGCACGTCCCAAGAGGTAAAGAGAACATTTCGGAATGCAGAGTAAAGTTTCACCAGATGCACAGAGAAAACACACAACAAGTCCAACAATCACGGTTTCGAGTCCAATTCTTTATTCTTAAAAGGAAATGAAACATTCCTCCCCGGTTGTTATGTTGCCGTCGCCTGCCAGAGAGACGGCCTGTTGTGGCTCCGCGTGTGTGGCTGTGTGCACGCGTGTGTGTTTCTCGCATGGGGTTAACTGTGGGTGTCGGAATAGTGTCACGGTGCAAATCCCTTTCAGAGAGCCGAACAAGTTCCTCAGCGTGGCTCAGAGTGTCGCATGACGGCGGCTCCCTTCACACCAGCTCACACACTTCATCCATTTGTGCTTCCCTGAAATTCTGCCATCTGCTCTTTGAGGCAGCTTAATAGGAGAACTTTCGATGATTTGAAATCCTTTATAAAAGAGAACTTTAAAGCAGGACTGTGTGTAACTTTTATAGAAAATATGTTTTCATTTCATTAAAACTGCCGCAGCGTCATGGGACAAATAATCGGTGAAAAGATCAATCTCCTCCACCTCCTCCTTGAGCTACGATTGCCGCCTGAATGATTGCACCACTCTCGAACAAAAGAGGAGGGTCTTAGTGCTGTCAATCAACCTTGTGTACTCACTGCTGAAAGCGCTCATGGCAGAGAAACAACTTGCAGTTACAGAAAAACTGTTTATCCACAGGCCATGGTAGCTAGCCTTAGCATTTACACCACGCACCGCCAGCTGCAGCGTAGCAAAGAACAATGGAGGGGAGGGAGAGACGGGAATGAGCAGCCACCAAGACCCGCCTCCTGACCCACCTCCTGACTCCGATTGGTTGTTTCTAGTTGGCAGTCAGAGAAGACGGAGGAACACCGCCATGGTGACAGTTTTAACAAACATGCAAAAGTTACGTAATGCACCTTTAAACCTCCGTAAGTGTTTTTGGTTTGAAATTTCTACAAATGAACCTCGAAGTGTTGATAAAGTGGCAGAAGTGTCCGATCTTTGTAGGCTGTTTTTTTGCACTCATCCTCATTATCGAAGCGAACATTCCTGTGTGTCGGCCACCTCAGCTGTGTGCATAGCTGCATTGTTGCTTTCTACTATTATTAGTGGCGTGGAAGAGAGCCGGGAACCTCCCTGCATTTGTCTGTGCCTCAGCACAGAGAGTGGGCTTGGAGAAGGCAGCTGAGGAGCTGTTTACCCAGCCTTTTGTGCCTCCATGTTTGCCCAGCAGGGAGTGCCGGGGCTCAAAGGCCCTTAGCATGTGGTCCGTCTGTGGGTGGGTGCTCAGAGAAGAGAGAGCAGAGACACACGGGGACAAGCCGTACGGGTGGCCGGTGTGTGACACTTTCCTGCTCCGTTCATCCATCCTTCAGGTTCCATGGCGGGTGTTGGGGTCAGAGGTCAAAATATCTGCTCTCAGTTCTTCGCATAGAGGAAAAAGTGTCATTTATATACCAAGGCGCAGGAGCGATTTCTTCGTTTGTGAATCTGAATCTTTAAGTTTTGAAAGAAATGAAGTATTCTCCAACAAGCAAGGCAAGCTGGTACTTTCACTGATCTTCAGCTTCCCAATAAATTAAAATAACACATTACACAGATTCATTAAACACAGATGGATGTTTGAAAGCCTTTATTTCTGTTGATTCTGATGATTTTCAGCTGTTAAAAATGATATCTAAAATCAGAATATTATTACACCAATAAAACAAAAACATTTTAAGTACATAAATGTGGGCTTATTGAAAAGTATGTTTTATACCTTATTAAAGGTTGTCAACTTTTAAAGGAGCTTTTTATAAGAAAAAAAATACAAATCTGAGAAGTGTGGCATGCATGTGTAATAAATCCCACTGAGTCAATAATCTTTTGAACCGCTTCGTTTAGAATAAATCAGATTGAATAAAGAGCATCTGTAGAAATAAGATTCTCAACTGGGCTTTGATTAGACCATGCTAACACGTGAATGTCATCACCATTGTTTTGATTAAAACAGTGGTGTTTTATGGTGTTTTGATTAAAACAGTGTTATCCAAAGTTTATCTCCAAAGGTTTTTTTTCCTGACAGTTTTTGATGTTTGTCAGCGCGTGTTACAGCACTGGGCCTTAAGGGCTGTTATACCTCGCATCCAATCATTTGCACTACACCACTGATTCTGACATTCAAAATTAACCACTGCATGGTCTCCTGTTTTGTTATGACCTTGGGCCAGTCGTAACAACTGGGGGATCTCTCACAGCGGCTGCGGCGATAAGCTGAGCCGAAGCGATTCGGTGTCACCTGCGAGGTTTGGATCAAGTTTACGCTGCGAGGTCCCGGGTGCAAATCCTGGACGAGCCCCCAATTGTTATGACTGGCTCAAGGTCATAACAAAACGGGAGACCATGCAGTGGTTAAAGTGCAATAAAAGAAATATTTATTAACAAAAACAACAATGGATTTTGAATGTCAGAATCAGTGGTGTAGTGCAAATGATTGGATGCGAGGTATAAGTGCATATGGAAGTGTTGAGGTGCAAAAACAAAGACAAACTCAAATGTGCAAAGGAGGGGAGCCGAGGCCTGGCAGCAGATCACCACAAACATCAAGCGGCAGAGTGGACGCCAAAGGCGACCCAGAAGGTGAAGACTGCTAGGTTTAAATACTCCGTGTTCCAAATGAACAAATCAGCAGCACCTGTAAAGGGGAGGAGCACAAAAACAGACAAGACACCTGCAACCCAGCCCTTAAGGCCCAGTGCCGTAACAGCGCGTCAGAATCAAGCAGTTGGTTAACTAAGCCATTTGGAACTGTGGTGTTGAAACAGGATCACATTTAAAATATTCACCAGCCCGACCCCGGAGGAGGTGAGCTGGGAAGCCTCACGCGTGAACCATCCCACAACCCTGGCTTCATCGGGGCCTGCCCATAGCTTCATTTTCAGGCTTGCCCTGCTGGATGTTGAAACTCTGCTCCTGTCTTAAGCCTTTTGTAGCTTCTAACAACTTTTCTTCCAGGACTGCCCTGCATTAAGTTCCATCCATCAACTCCCACCAGCTTCCCGTCTCGCTTTAGCCCAAAGGCCGGAAAGTTAGAATTCGATCTCACCTGTTCAGATCACCTTCTTCCACATATCTGCAACAACCAGGACTTTTTTTAATGCTTTTTGGCCAAATTTGCAGAGCACATGACCAACAGTTTTGCTTTGTTCTGGCGTTCTGAGTTGTGGATTTCTGCATGTCCTCTGCTGTTACCATGGGCCTCTTCTCTGATTCTCACTCAGTGAAGGTGAACAGCCTTGTCTCGGTCTGAAGTGGTCCCATCCTATGCATGTCCAGATGATGGGTTGACCAAAGCTCTGTGAGGCTTTAAACTTCTCCAGAGCTTCACTGACCTGTCTGTTGTGTTTTTGGCTTGCATGATGTTGTTTGTCCTCAAATGTTCAAAGCTGAACACAGTGAAGTTAAATGTATTCGTACGGCACATTTCAGCACCAAGGCAGTTCGAAGTGCTTTGCATGGTAAAAACACCACAACACAAA
This sequence comes from Poeciliopsis retropinna, assembly GCA_010277075.1. Classification (NCBI taxonomy): domain Eukaryota; kingdom Metazoa; phylum Chordata; class Actinopteri; order Cyprinodontiformes; family Poeciliidae; genus Poeciliopsis; species Poeciliopsis retropinna. The sequence goes on from VMRM01000021.1 coordinate 10,281,589, forward strand.
GTCATAATAAACATAATGCAGTCATCAATTATGAAACTGATGACCAACAAACCAATAAATGTCGCATTAGACAAATTTCATCAAGCAAATATACATCAAATATAATTGAGTGTCCGGTTATTCTTCATGACAGGAAACTCTAAGCAAAAGCTCAGTGTTTCGACTGTTCTGCAGTTTTCTGGAAGTTTGTTCCAGATTTGTGGTGCATAGAAGCTGAATGCTGGTTCTTGTTTAATGATTTATAAACTACCAACAGTGTTTTAAAGTCTATTCTCTTAGTGAAAGTCTTCAGAACTGGGTGATCTGCTCTGTCTTCCTGGTTTTAGTCAGAACACCAGCAGCAGCGTTCTGGATCAGCTGCAGCTGGAGGATTGATTGATTTATTTTTTTATGCAGACCTGAGAAGACACTGCTGCAGTAATCGATGCAACTAAAGATAACTGATGAGTTTCTCTAATCCTCTAATCCTGGAGATGTTCTTCATTTGATAGAAGGCCGACTTTGCAACTGTCTTTATGTGGCTCTGAAGGTTCAGGTCAGAGTTCATCACTACTCCCAGGGCTGAAATAACACAGGGGAGACTTTATTTGTTACTCATTGGGTAATTTCTGACGGCACAGAGTTTCATTTGGGAGTATCAGAATAAAAAGTATGCAACCGTTTCCTGGAGCTATTGTAGAGAAGTTTAGCGTGCTGCTCCTTCTCGGAACTCCTCCTGAAGTGTGTTCCAAGTATCCAGAGACTGCCATCCGTTCTGGGGCCTTGAGTCTGTCAGGAGTCTAAACGAGCATCTGAGAAAACAGTCAACAACAGATCCAGAGTGTTTAAAACTGATGCAGCAACGACCCACCGTTCAGTCCGGAGGTTTCGGCTCAGCCCTGCACAACACACACAAACACGAGCGCGCGCACGCCAGACCCTTGGAATGTGCCCACGGTCCATCCCGTACCCGCGCTCGTGCGCGCTGAAGCCAACGCGCTCTACATTTATCCGGATCGAAAGTATAAACAGTGAAGGACAGATGTCTGTTGGTAGATTCTTGAACAGAAACGCTTCCTTACTGGTCCGTGTGACAGCTGACCCCCAAACCCCCCTCCCAGCAGCAGGAACAAAAAGACATCTGAGACATGTGGATGGGGAGGAAAATTGAGAGCACTTTGTGAGGCCGCCACCACGCTCCGGTTTCATAAGGTCTCTGTCTGTCAGGCGAGGCGCGCCGTTTTTACGCATCGCATCCATTCCTCTCTGTACCCGCGCAGAGCTCCGCTGGGAGAAGACAGAGCGGCGGAGCGGTCTGTGGATTCACACCAGTTCAGAACTTTTTTTTTTTTTTTTTTTTGGGGGGGGGTTAATTTATTCATGTGTTTAATTATAGATGCGTGTCTTTCTACGCGCGTTCTTGGAGATGCGAGAAAAGATCTGCGTAAAAGGCGCGACACGGGCAGGACTAGGAGAATATATTTTGCAATCCCTTCAACTTTCCCAGCTCAGATCGTCACCTGATGCGTGAACAGGAGAAGCGGCGGACCGCAGAGTGATCCTGGCACGGCGGCACTCCCGTACTCGGACACCCAGAAACCGATCCGAACCCTTCTCCAGACAGACAGACAGACAGACAGATAGACACGAGGGGGGCCTTTATTAGCGCCGTGTTGTTATTTACTCATCAAGCTCTGTTAGAGGCAAGACCGAACAGGTTGCTGGAGGTAAAGAAAGAGGGAGCCTCGCCTGAAAAACTGGCTTCAGTTCATCAAGCGATGGTGAGACGTGAGTCACCGGAGCGGCACAAGTAGATTGGGGGTAAACATTTTTTTTTTTTTTTTTCCCTCTTCCGGCTGTTTGTCTGTCTGTCCTCCTACCTCCATGTCCACCTCGCGCTCTGCTGGATTGTTTACTCCGCCGCAAACAAACTCTGGAAAACTGAAGTTTATTGGATATAAACTTGGATAATCGTCCAAAATACCCATCTTTGTGATTCTGTTTCCTCCAGAAAACGCAACTAGTGTTTGAAATCATTTACATTAAAAAAAAAAAAAAGAGAGAGAGAGAGAGAGACAGTGAAAGTTTCAGTAATGACATACAATTAGTTTCTCCGTGTTCACTGTCTGCTCTCCCTTTCTCTCCTTCTCTCTCTCAAGGTGCTGAAACTCAACAGAGGGGAAGCCGCGTTCTGGCCGCGCGCACCAAGGCGCGAGGAGGAGGCGCCTCTTCGGCTTCCTCGATGGATTCTTCCAGCCCGCTTTCTGCCTCAGATGAGAAACGCTCCGCCGCGGACAGTAGCGAGCCGTGACGCCACGCTGTGAAAACATGACGCACCGCAGCTCGCGGAGGGCCGCGGCAGGCGCGAGCGGCTCGGTTCCTGCGCACCGGGAGCGGATTTCCCACGGGACAGCTGGTAAGGCTTTTTAAGGTCCGGGGTGTGGGGGGGGTGAACCACATATTGGAGCTGGTTGAGCTGCGCGTTTTTTTGTGTGTGCGCGCCGCAATTGTTGCGCGTAGATCTGAGAAAACACTGAGCCGACTGTTTGATGTTTGACTTCCTTTCACTTCGGCGGCTTCTCTTGGCTGAAGCCGGGAAGCTTCCTGCACGCACCTGCCAGCTGCGTGGGACCCAGGAACACACTGACCTCCAGTCAGTCTGTTAATGGAATGCGGGTTTTTGTGCTCGGTTTGCAGGAGTTCTAGAAAGAAGTGTTTACAAGGTGCGAGTGTGAGGGCTGTGAATTGTGGGAAAGTACAAATCAAAGTGTGTGCGTGTGTATGTGTGTGTAAGAGAAAGTGAGGCTTGGAGAGTTTGTGTTCTGTGGTAGGCTGCAAATCCACGAATCAAAGTGTTGCTAATACACACACAGGTGGGATCAGAGACAGATTATGTGTTTTTAATGCTCTGGCTTTAGCTAACCAGGGGCAGGGATGCTGCCTGGGGGATGTTTAGGATCATGTTGTCATTATCACAGCCACCGGGCTCCGCTCCGGGTTCTGTCTGTCCAGATCACACCAGATTTACCGTTTGGTAAAGGATTTAGATGATGCCTCACTGAGTCACATACTTACAGATGAACTTTCATGCTTGCTCCCTGACTCAGTGACCTGCTGACTCATTCGGTCACGTTCATACAAACTGTCACTCAGACAGACACACACACACACAGAACGTGGTCGACCTCTCTCTTCTTTGTGTCTTAAAGCCGTGGCGCTTTTCAAAAGCATGCCTCTGTCATTTAAGCTGCTTCACATTTTGTCTTGTTACAAACACAAAGTGTAGGCGACTGAGCGACAGAGCATAAATTCATCACTGTGAATCCAAAAAAGAGGCGTTGTCAAAGTGGGGTTTTTTTTAATAGAAATCTGAATCGTGTGGCGGGCATTTTTCCAGCCCCCTTTACTTCTCATTACGTATTGCGTAATGAGATCCAGTGCAACTGACTGATTCCAGAAGTCATATTATCATTGTTATACAGAATCCTCCTGTGTGTGATTTAGGTTCAGAACACACCGGATTCCGTTTCGGTGTCCGATCTGACAGAAAATCAGGTGGCGATGATGTGCAGCAAACAGAAAACGTTAAGGTCGGCGGAGCCCGGCAGGCTGCTCACGATTCCCTGCGACCGCGCCGAGATACACCTCAGCTCCGCTCTGTTCAGAGAGACGCAGCAGTTTGACGGGAATGTGACGAGTGAGTCAGGAAGTGAGCTGAAGTAAAGCAAAAACACATCCGCTTCGGGGGAAAAATACAAACTGAAATATTCTACTTTCACAAAAAGGAAGTACACTTTTCCAAAAGTACAGAAAAAAAAAATGAAAAGGTGAAACAGTGTTGTTGTTTGAGCTTAACAAGACGTAGCTGTAGATGTGAACTCAGGCCGAGGATCAAGAGAATTAGTCCGATTCTTAGGTGGTCAAAAGAGACCAAAAATTATTTTAAATTGACTTTTATTCTAGCTGAGCTGGAAAAGTGACACTGAACATTGCAGAGGAGAGTAATGGTGATGGCAGCATCATGCTTGTCTTCAGCAGGAGCAGAGAACCTGGTGGGAATCTGCTCCATCCGTCCCGCTTCGCTTTGTCTCTCCCGGTTTCTCACTCAGCAAGTTGGAAGAAAACCAGTCGGCAAATGAATGTTCCGCCTCCAATCTGACTGAGCCTGGGCAAAGAAAAAAACCCCACCAAAGTATTCAGTCTGTAGGTGTTCAGGGTTTCCCCTCAGAAAAGCTGCTGTTCAAAAAGTAAGAGACAAAAAGTTACACTGACAGAAAACACATCTCAGTTCTCAAACTGTATTCACAACAGTTTTGGAAAATTATGCATCCTTTCTGTCCACTTCACAGTGATACTTTACTTTGAGGAGATCCAATCCAATCACATTAGAAAATACCCATGTTCTTAATTACGAGGCAGAAAACAATCCAGGGGTGTGAATACTTTAGCAGCAGCTGAGGCATGTCACACATTCTCCACTGAACGTCTGTGAAATGCAGGCCGGCCTGAAGACAAAAAGCTGTTGTTTTTCTTGTTCCCGTGCTAAACAGGAGGACATCTCACACCACCCCGTCACGCCACCGCAGCCTTTACTTCCTCCAATCAGAGGTCACGGGGTCGGCGGCCCCGCTGAGGGTCAGGTACAGCAGGCTGGGCGTGTTCTCTTTACCACCCGCCTGCTGATGTGTGGTCTGGTTTGTTTTAACTGGCATGTGGCTTTAGTAGAGTTAGCGGTGCTGTTATTTGCCGTTATGGGTTTAACTCTTTGTTGCTCGGTTGCTGCTCAGAGTCACAGTGGCTCCAGCTGCAGAGATTAGCTCTTCTTAAGAAGCAGCTGGCAGCTCTGTGGTTGTGATGAGGCTGTTTCTGGCATCCAGCTTGATCATTTTAAATCCAAACTCTACAGGATTCACCTGAATTCAACACAAAAAGGCAATAAGAGATACTTTTGTGTTAAACATGTATTAACTACCAAAGTTTTAAAAGTCGGATGCACCGGTTGCAATCTTCTGGTTGTTAATAAGAAGTCAGATGTGCAAGAACTGATTTGTTTTGTATAAAAAGTCACTAAACATGGAATGAAAGTCTTCTCCAATCTTCTGAAATTGAACAAATCGCCACTAGTTTATTGACTGGCGGATTTATCGGTGCACAGCTATTTAGAAGGTTCTGGTTCTCAGTGAAAGAAATGTTTCGCCAGAGTATTCTTCAGTCGTATGATAAGAGTGCTGCCCCTTCCCTACCTGTTGCTACACACTACCAGTCAGCGAACCGATAACGTGCTCCTAAACTTTGTGACACAGTTGCAATTAATTCAGCCATTTCAGTCACAAAGAACAGAGAATCTTGAACTAAAAGAGCACAACTCATCAGTGTTACAACAGTGACTGCACGCTGACTTCCTGAACAGACCGCCTGACTGTTGACATAATATTTAGCAGGTGATTATTTCATCGCTTTTGCTTAAGTCTATTTTTAAATTCAGAATAAACAGATTTTTTTTTTTACATACATATAGAATTTTGCAGGTAGTAATAATAACACATTATATTTGATCTGCAGCTGACATTCAGATTTAACGCAACAAACAGAAAATTACATTTTATTTAAGAAACATAGAAAAAAAAATTGTCTTTAATTATGTTTTTTGACGCTCTATTTTTGTAATATTCCCTCTTCTCTACCTCTACAAAGGAAATAATCTTTAGTTCGAAACAAAATCTGAAATTTCCGTCATACAAATGTTTCCATCAAAGATAACCAATGATCATTTGGATGTTTTTATATCAGAATACAAGGGATGGCAGGTCAAAGCAAAAACATTTATAAATTGCACAATATGACTAACGTAGGAAAAAGAATAATTATACAGATAAAAATTTATGATGCAAAATCTACTGTGTGAAGTTTTGGGCTTTTCCGGATCAACGTTTCTTCAAGTTTCAGAACATAGTTATTTTTACAAATATTTGTGTGATTTCAAGCTTTTTAAAGGCACGGCTTATTAACCAACACTATCATGTGTAGCTGAAAGCTGCTGATAGGCATTAGCTTAGCTTCATTATGAACTGATTCCTCCATGTTTTGCGTCTCCTGCTGCTGACAGGATCACAGAGATTCCAAGGTTCTGCATGAGGGAACATGAACACTTTCTTGTTCACAGTCATCAGTTGTGTAAATATTTTCCCCGTTTGATGGTTTCCATTCAGAACCAAGATCCTATTGTGCTTCCAGCTTTGTGGCTATTTTTGTTAATTAGCTTCCTACTGAGTGACAGACATGGTTTCAATTTGGACATGATGCATTGACCTCGTTAACATGCAACTTCACATAAAGTCTTTTGCTCTGCATCCCTGGTTGAAACATACTTTATGTGCAAATTTAGACAGTTTTTCTCTCATGATAATATCTCTCATATAATTCACTCACAACTGAAAATCTGTAAGTGGCACAAGTAATCAGTCGTGCAAAAGCAACAAAGTCAAAATCAAAACTAGTTCGAGAGTTAAAAGGAAACACATTATGCAAGGTATTATTCACTTAAAGTACTGGTAGAAAAACTGAAAGTACAAGTTGTACAGTTTGATTTGACAGTACAAATCCTCATGGACATGATGAGGATCAGTCAGGAATTCATATTTATTTTTAAAAAGGCAGTTTTTTTCAACAGAAATTATATTTTCCTAACATGTACTGTGGCGGTTTCTGTGTAAATTTGCACTTTTACGCCAAATATATCCAGATTTTAGCCCAGCTGTCAGCAAAAAAAAAATGATGCATGTGGTTTAAAAAATAATTTCAACAGGTTTACACCACAGTTCACCTCACAATGCTCAATTATTTGGATATTAAACTTGTTAGTCATGAAGAACCTTTATAGGGGCCACAAATCACAGCAGCGCTACATGGAAGCCAGTTTGAAAAGTCGATAATTAGCAACACGGTTCTTGGTGTCCAAATTTATCCAGATTCATGATGTGTATGTTGAGTTCAACTGCAGCAGTGGGAAGTAGGGGTGAAAATGGGATCCTTCCCAGAATAAAGCAAATAGTTGTGATCTGGATTATGATCTATTATGAAAACAATAAATTACAAACCTCAAAAACTAACAGTGTGGTTAAACTTTTTGCTGCTTCTGTTGATTCAAGGTATGGATATTTATCATGTAATTTATCTTTTAAAAAAATTCTTATCTTGTTAGGAATTTTACTTATTGTAATAGCAATCAGTTCCCTCTACTGATGTCTGAAACCCCCCAAAACTTTAGTACTGACAGGATTATTACTTTACTTTTATTTCTACTGCTGGTTCAGTCAGCAAAAAAATCTATAAATTCAAAAATAGGATTAAATGCAGTTATGGTGTGATAACAGCCAATTTCAAATTGGGATTTTTTTGTGTTTGTTGGGTTTTGACTGCAGTGACATTTAGTCCAATTTCCTGAAAAAAACAACAACAAAAAAAACAGCAAAACATTTCCCCTTTCATCTTTATTGCAATAAATATCAAAAATAATCATGAGTCCAAGACAGAATTGGTCAGTTGTTCAATAGGCTTAAATAGATGATTGAATACAATTACTGTGTTCTGTTTAGTAGTAAAATTACTCTGTTTAATATGTGGTTGTACTGAAGTTAACTCTGAATCTGGATAAATTTGTTTTGAGCAGTTTGACTCTCTTACACACTCTTAACGATTCTACTTTTATCATCCCTCATTTGCTGAGGTTGACTGTATCCATAAAAAACACGTCGATATCATTCTAATACTGAAGAGCTACTCTGAAGCTGATGATAAGGGAGAGGAGGTTAACAGCTAAACACATTGCCAGGACTGGGTGTGTCTAAATTCAGGGCCTGCAACATTGGAAGGTCGCCTCCAAAGGCCGATTACATCACTGCCATGTTGTGAAAGCTGTTCAAATTCAAAAACAACTCCAAATGCATCCTTCCTTTTCCCCACGTTTGAATGAACAGGTCTTTGCAGCCCACTCTACCTCAACATTCAAGTTTGGTCAGACTGGATATTTTTGTTATAAATTTGGCAGACAAAGGGAAAGAGGACATAATATAGGCTGCTGGTAGCCTATGTTAATATCTGCTGGTACAACAATTCAAATTTTAAAGCGGTTGTGTTGTTAGGCGTTTGTCATTTGCATAGACATGTCCTTAATGTCTTTTCTGAAAAAGGAAATTTAGGATTAAATAAGTAATTAAAAAAAAAACAAAAAAAAACTAGAGAATTTCATTCTCCATATTGACCAGTGTTGTGTTTAGAGCCGCCATTGTTGCCAGGCAACAGGACACGCACCGAGATAAAGGAAAGCTGCACCGCCCAGTTTCACAGCCGCTCACTTTCTTCAGTATCCGGGGATGAAGGACCCGGCCTGGGTTGACTGAGTAGGCTGGGCCCTTTGGTCGCATGTGTCCCCTGAATCTCGACACGTTCAGTGGTTAGCCTGCTAGCATCAGCTGAATGGTACGCTGTTAGTGCAATTATCTGTTTCTACTTCAAACTGTACATGAGTATGTGAATGGTTATCAAGATTATAAAGCGCAATTATTCATACAATGTTCATTTATTAAACTTCCAGAGGTTGTTTCTTCTTTACTAAGTGAAATCTTTTAGCTGGGTATAATCTGTTGCTATAAATCCGTTTGAGCCCAGAAAAGTGCCAGGTCTTTGGCACACAAACATCCAAACAGAAGGAACTTAAAACCAAAACACTAAACGCATGCTGATTGCTTAGAGGCATAAAACTATAAAACACCATTTAAAAAACAAAAAAAAACCTCCAATCAACAGATTAATGTGTTTGGTTCATTCCGCAGCCAAACTGATGCCATAGAACGTTCAACAAATTAAAGTTGGGCAACGTCTCTGCAGATTAATGGAAATGTGTCAGTAAAAGATGGATGCGTGTGTCGTGTTGGGAGCCTTGTCTTTGGCTGTGTCTCAACTTCGGTGTGTAACGTTAGTCTGGCTGTTTTGCCCCACCATTAATGGAGAGCATTCAGTGAGAGAGATTGATTATGCAACCTGAAGTGCCACAGGGCAACTTCAATCTGGAAGTGCTTAGAGTACACAGCCAACCACAGTGATTCCTGCAGGGCAAATTGTAGGAGGCATGATCTGACAAAAAGGAATTTCAATTTGTTAGCTGTATTCCTTCAGACAAATGCTTCCCATGGTACTTCTGTTTTCTGCCCCTTGCTTTGTAGCAGTGGACAGTCGTTTTGCAAAATCATGAGAGAAAAACTTTCGGCCTGTAATCTTGAGTTGTTGTGTTGATGTTGGGCTTTTTTTTCTTAAAGTTCAAACAGCTTAAATTGTTAAGAACAAAGCAGCAGTTAATTCTTTCAAGGTTGCCGATGAAACATGTCGCTTAGTTCTGACCTTATCATGAAATCGGCCTCTTTAAAACAATTTTTTTTTCTTTAAAATACAGAAGAATGTTAACTGGCCGGGTACCGCTCGTGTTTTCAGGGGGCTTTTCGATACAACGAGCTGTATTCTTCTGAAATTAGCAGGTCACGTTCATTAATCATAGTGTTCGAGGGCCGCTTTGAACTATCGGGCTCAGGTCATTAAACTGAGCCTGTCTGGGGCACGAGCGGGCGACACGGAAACTCTCTGGGTTCGGCCAGACGCGAGACACACTCGTAACGATCTGGATGTGTGAGTGTCTGACTTATGCCCACTTCTCAGAGCACAGTCTCAGGTTCAGTGTGGGATTAATTTGGAGAAATAATAACACAAGTTGGGAGCAAGAAAAGGTTGAAAAGGGGAGCGAGGGAGGGGGGCTTTGTGTGAGAGGGGATTTCAGTGCATGTGCGGTTTTCCTGAGACAGTTTTACTGGATATATGACTTTTACTCTGTGCATTTGGCAAGAAAATCCTGTGACAACAGTATGGTTGTTTTTTTGTTTTTTTTTCTGTTCATTCCCTCTTTATCCTTATCCGTTCTCCCCTGGTGCTCCTCTCTTCCAACCACCGGAAAGTGAAATCCTACCCTGTGATCATTGGTCCAACATAGCTAAAATGTGTTCCCATTTAAGGTGAGGCTCACCCAAGCGCTCTCTGTGTGGCTTCCTCTTAAACCAACTTAATCAGGCAGGAATTTGGGTTATTAGGGTCATGGACACTGGGAAACAGCCTGAGCGGGAAGCAAAGTGCAGAGAAGTGAGACGGTGAGGACACAGATGTGTCGCATCAGAAGGTTTTCTGAACCACAGTGTTCATGGGAAAATGGACTCTGCCAGGTGGACGACGACGTCTCGTTTAATTTACCTGAGTGGGTCACAAGGCCCTTGTGAGTGTGCCGGACTGTGGCTTTCTGGGTTGTTCATTAGCGCTAACAGTACTGGAACTAAACTTTCCAGTGACCCTCCGCCGTAAAACTGAAGTGGAAAATCCAAACACTCCTAAGCCTGAATTCTGGCTCCCTCTCTTTGTTTGGGGAGTTTGCAGGTTTTCAGAAAGTACAAAAACAGAAAGGTTCAAAACCTCTGCCAGAGTCTTGACAGAGAATTGTTCAGGACAAACTGCAAACCGTGAGGGCAAGGTTGTTTTTTTGTTTTTCTTTATTTTTCCCACCCTTATCTCTTCAGTCTTCCAAATATTGGAACAATATATTTTTATATCCATGAAGTTGTTTCAATGTAGTTTGGAATAAGTCTGGATAAGCACAGAAACATTAAACATTGGTATGGAAAAATACTCTAGTTTCTAGACTCTAATTCATATTGTATTACTTGCTTTACATAATCTAAATTGGATACATTTAAATGATATAGATTCTGAATTAGAGTTGTGTTTTCTTGATTAGTGAAATCTGAGGTAAGGTGAATGAATTTAAAATTTCACAATATTGTAGAAAAAAATAAATAAATAAATAAAAACTGCTGGAAAATGTTGGAAATCCGAGTCTGAAAAAAGAACAAAATAGAGCAGTTACAGGAACCATGAGTTTGCTGAACCATGTTATCTTTGTTTTTACTTCACTATGTTGATCATAGAGTGGGAATTATACAGCATTATGCAATGAGATACTTTTTATCAGAGCTTCATAATTAGTTAATTAGGACCTCCATTGAATTGTGTCCCTTCTGTTTTTGTCGTTTAGATCTTTGTCAAACGGTTTAAATAAAAACATATAAAAAAGCTCAAAAGCTGGAAAGCAGAGAATCTTGAAAGTTCAGATTTGGCTTTCAAAGGGAACTGAGAAGGCATAGTAATCAAAAAATATATTACCTGTAGTATACTACCCTCTTAACATTTTCACTTTGAAAAAACATGGATTTGTTTTTAAGCCAACATATGTTTTATGAAATATTACTTTTTAATCTTACAGTGCAGCAGTGCTTGATCTATATGTTGTCTTGTAATGACACTGATGTTTAAAAATATGCTGCATGGCCTGTGTGCATATAGTTTTGAATTTAGTCACAGTGTTTGTGACGTATGCTTTGATGCATAAATGGGAATCATTTTTGTTACACTGAATTATTGAATTAAACAGTTTCGCAGTTTTTAGGTTAAAGATCAGCTTTGGATGCTCAAACGAAGCCAAGGTTCATCTATTTAGATTATGTCTCTACAACCTACTTCTGGGTTGTTTTTAATAAAACACATCCTCTTTTGTCTTGACCATTTTCTTACTATCATTAACATGATGTAGGCAACATGTTGACTGGTCATAATCTCTTAACAGAATCCTTTTACCAAAAAAAACAACTTTTTTGCTCTCCACTTTCTCCCACAAGCAGTTTTCGGTTAACAAGCAGGGAAGATTTTCTATTTGTCAAATAGGCCATTTTGTTTGTGGTCAAAAAATAAAATAAAATAAAATAAAAAGCAGCTGGAATGATCTTAAAATGAGATTTGTGAAGGCATGTACTGAACCAGAACTGTAAATATGTGGCCCCTTTGATCCAAAAAGGTAAAGAAAGCTTCAGCTAAGTAAATATTAATGTGGAACAGAAGGAAACTAAGGAGTCTGATGGCATGTCACGACAAACTGGATTTAGATTGGGAATGGATTTTTTTCTCATCGTTCATCACGTTAAACACACTAAATGAAGATTTCCTGCAAAAGTCAAATGTCATATGCATTATTTTGGTAATTTAGTTCTTTTTAAGCTTAGGCAATTATAGATTTACCTCTAAATAAATTACAGTTCCACCCCTTGGTTTACTTTGTTCCTACTCATTTCTAATAAACCCCTCTGATATTTTTTAAATTGACCCTAGGGAGGGTTGCTTTGAATGATATTACATCTGCAAAACAAAATTTGGGTATTGTTTTCCTTTCAGATCAGTTGGTGAATAACCCTGAACTAGTTCAGCCAAGCAATGCTGACAGATTGAAGACAGTGGCTTACGATCAGAGTGGAGCCTCGGGGAAGGGTTGCTTGTGTGTCGACCAATAACAGTAACAGCAATGAGAAAAATTTACCAAACAAGTAGTGATTACGAAGGTATGTGGGAGAACAAAAACATGTGAAAGCAAAGGGAAGAACCTGATTTGACTATCTGGGACATAACATAATGTCTGAAGCATGCCAACAACTAAAATAACATCACGCTTTTTGAAAGAGGTCTGAAATGTAAACTTGTAACCAAAAGCTTCCATAAATCCATTCATTTTCTTCTCCTCCTAACAATAAGCAGTCTTGCTGAGGTTTTGGAGGCCGTCCAGCTCAGAAATGTCTGCAGGTTTCTCTCCTACATGCATGCAGTGGTGAACCATCAGCTCTCTGCTTCACTTTTCCAACATGTGGGGTTACGAGTGGCGTTCGGTGGTTCGGGTGGTTGGCATGGTGACAGCTTTTCCTTGCTCTTTCTTCTTTAATAAAGCCATCAGAGGTGCAGCTCACAGCTGCTCAGGGCCCACAAAAACATATTTTATCGCATTCTCACCGTGACCCACTGATCTCAGGACCTTGTCAACTTGCAGTAACTTTCTTTGGCAGCCCTAACCTAAACATATAAGGGCAGCAGTCCAGGCCTGTTACACTTCAAACACATTGTTCTCCACTGAAAGTGCTTCATTTATCCCACCGAAGAACCATTAGACACGTTTCGTTAGAGCTCCGCTCCTTTGTTCAGAAAGAAAGCTGCAGGGTCAGCGAAGGAAATAACGTTTCTCTAAGATTTACTCCTGGGCATCCAAAAGGTTTTCTTATATTTCTAATGAGAAACAGATTAGTGTGAAAAAAAAATTGTTCACAAAAAAAGTCTAAAGACATTACTTGTTTTCCCAGAAAATGAGCCTTGTTAGCTCACTTAATACAGGTTATCAACAAAATGATGCTGCTGTAATTTTTGCTTTATGTCCATGTTTTATTTTTATGCTTTTTATTGGTATCAGAAATAGTAACTGTAGGTTCCAGTACATGGCCAGGGCTGTTAACATAACCTGCATGTAAAGTGCTTCACTCAGAAAGTGAGAATGTTTATTCTTGTTCTTCTCTATTGGTTTTGCTTTTGTTAGCTGAAGTTTTGACCCATTAGCTTTAACATTAAGTATGTTTTAATATCACAGCTGGGCATTGATTTGCTCATTATGTTGATTTTAAATCTGTGAGAGCTGCAGATATTTTGAAGCTCAAACCTGAAATGTTGATATATTTACAAGCTCTGTTTTGGGCAATATGGCTCTTCACCCAGGATGTCATGGACTGAAGAGTTACACAAGTACTCAAAACATAAGTGATATGTAATCCATATTGCTGATATGGATGTCCAGTCAACAGGAAGTGGGTGTCAGGCTTTTTCTATTCTTTTTTTTTGCAGGAATCCCTATTTACTCCTGATATTAACAGAGTTTCCACATATAGCACTTTGAGTGGCACTGTACATCATTTAAGCTTTGGAACTGGGAAATTTATATATATAAATTTTGTGTACGGTGGTCCAGAAGGTTCAACGAAATACAAAAGCCACAACGGAAGTTATGCTAGCAAGTTTGTCATAAATTCAGATTTAGCTTAACTTCCATTAAGGCTTTTGACCTAATCTTTCTTTTAATAAAAGAAAAGGTTCAGGAGAATCAACTGTCTGTCAACTGGGTGACTGACAGTTGAAGCAACAGGTGGGGGAAGGGCAGCATCAGTCTATGCTAAAGCCAGACAAAAGTGCAGTCACACTGCTTTTTCAGTGGAATTGGCCAACACTTTTTGAAACCAGCAGAATATTTTATGGACATTTTTGGGCTGTTGAACCATGACTTTTGTGTGTGTGTGTGCCTGTGTGTGTGTGTGTTTGTATCTGGTATGGGTAGAGTAAAAATTTTTGACTTACTTTTTGTGTTCACCAGATGAAGGGCAAGGTGTGTCCCCATAAACACTCCAAAAGGCATAATCGTGTCATAAACCACAAACGTATGCATGCGTGTTTGCGTGTGTGTGTGTGTGTGTGTGTGTGTGTGTGTGTGTGTGTGTGGGATATGCTCCTCCAGAGGCGTGTGAATTATTCGGTGGATGTGAAGGTTGTGTCATTAGGCCTGTGGTGGGAGATGGGAAGGTGATGAATGCCTAAGTAACCCACGGCAACTGTTCATATACTTTATCCTGTCATTAAGTTTATAGAGTTGTTTTATTTTTTGTATTGTTATTATTTTATTTGACAGTGATATTCAAAGTGCTGCTGCGTGAGTGAACAGTAGCTTTACCATTTTAAAGTGTCTGTAGCTTCTAATTTTAGCAGACAGGCCAGGCTATCATAGGAACTACAGTTTTGTAAGTGCTGGATTTGCAATGGTGGATTCACTGGTTGAAAAAAAAAAAAAAGTATTTTTGAGCCTCCCAATCAGCTGGTGACAAGTCAGGAGGGGCCAATCAGGGTAAAAGATCATCTAATTCCATCATACAGCTTATTTTTCCTGTTTCAATATAAAATATGAATGATTACACCATTTCTGTAAAATTAGTTTTTCATCATTGGTCATTTGGGGGAATTACAGCTTTCTTTAAACCCACGCCAGCACAGCTCGAGTTATTCACAGCCACCCTGCTCCTGACAGATTATTCAAACTCGCAGCCTCTCGCCAGGCCTGATCCTGGCCTGAAACACTCTCCGACACCTCCGCACTTACAGTCAGTCAGTCAGTTAATAAAACCACCTGGACGGGTGAGATCATTCGGATTCCCCTCTTCTCTTTACCATCCTCCTCCAGGCTCTGTAACGTCCACATCTCTGATTAGACACAAGAGGGCCTCCCTCTTGTGTGTGGCCTTGATATTTAGCAATGAAGAGAAATGAACAGAAAGTGGAGACGTATCTCTTGTTTTATATCCAGAGAATTGAGGTTGTTGTGGGGAGTTTAAGAGGCCGGGGCCCTGTCCAACCTATCTAAACTGAGGCATGGACCTACTATCTGTTTCTCATTTAGCCTGCGCTCTGTGGTTTTCCTGCAGTGACAGGCCTCTGAGTGGAAACTGGCACTAACGAGCAATTATATCCTGCCTGCATGGCAGGGATTATGGGATTACAGAGTGATCGGCTTCAGTCTGCGCTCTCTTTCTGCACTCTCATTTTCCCCAATCACCCTCTTCTATGTTTTGGCCCTTATCTCTCCTTTTGGACTCCTCCCGTTCTGTGGCTCAATTATCCTTCCCTCACTTCTCTTTCCCATGGACATAACTCGTGTTTTGAGCTCTACTTTCGCTTGTCATATTTTTTTAATTATCTCATTCTCTTTATCACTTCCCCTGTTTTGCTTTTTCACCCTTGACTTTGTGGCTGCCTTACATTATTAAAACGGGAGAGATTCACGTGGTCCAAAGTTGGAGGGAAGCACTCGAAACGATTCAAAAACATAATAAAAGTTTAATGGGCTTTACATCTGATTCGGGAAAATAGGAGAGTTCTAATTTCTCTATCTCAGTTTATCTCAGTTTTTATTGTCCTGAGCAGCCCTTTTTGCTGGAGGCCAGTTCTTAGACTCTTTCACTACATCAGAGTACAAATTTAACAGGTGATGTAATAGCCTAAAGCTTCTTTCATACCATGTTTATGGAAAGTACTTCAAACCCTGTCAGCAGAGTGTCATGCGCTAGATTAAAGTGAAGCTACAGAACCAGTTTGTACGACGGTGTGTGCAGACGGCGCTGTTGGAGCACCAACAGATCTCCTCCAGCTTCACTTTCTGGGACCTCCCCAGGTTTCCCGGTGTCTGTTAGTGATCAGGCGGCTCTCCGGGTGTTCGGCCTCCCTCTCCTCCGTCTCCTCTTACACCGCAGGTGTCTTTTATTGAGGCGGCTGTGATTTACTGCTCTGTGCTTTTTTTTTTGTTTTTTTTTGTTTTTTTTCCCTCCTTTCTCCTGGATCCTGCAATCAGGCACCACAGTAGTGACAGGTTGAAGCTGGAGGTCAGAGCATTTTACATACATACATACATCCACAGCAAAACACGGCACGGCCCTAATGGGAGGTCATTACCACATATTAGACAAGAGAGCGCTCTTTCTCTGGAACAAGGTGAGAGGTTTATGGAAACTCTGCGGGCACAGATCAGCTCTGAGGGGGTAACCGCACACAGATCAGAAACACTCTGAATTTATTTTCCCTTTTAGATACAGCTTACAGACAAAAAAAAAAACATGTTGTTTTATCACCTTTAAAGTGATGTTCAGGAAATAACATCACATTAAACGCAAATGTTTTAATTCAACTAAATGCTTGAATTCAAATAAATTTTATTTTATGTCATTTAAATGAGTAAACTCTGAAACACATTTTACCTATTTACTAATGCAATAAAAGTTTCCAAAATGTTCCAAATATCTCATGAAGCATCTTTGCTTTGTGCTCATTAGTTCAGTTTTGTGCCAACTATTGATATTGAATTAAGGGAGTTTTAACAATAAAGCAAACAATAAATCAGCATTGGCTTTATAATGTATTTAGTTTTTGTATTTATAGCTAATCTTTTAAAAACAATGCACTACATGTTGGAACATTTCTGATCACCTTTTATAGTGAATTCTGACTCTGATAATACTGAATTATCCAGTTTTCTTCAAGAAATACAAAAAAAAATAAAAATACAATCTTTGTTTTCTGCTTATGTAAAAAGTGTTTATGGTGAAATAAAACTATAATTTCTCAATAACAGGCCACACTAATTTTCTTCAAGAATGTTCCTAAATAAAAAAAAAACAAAAAAAAAAAACAGCTGTTCTATCCAACCTAATACTGCAGAGGAAGCGGGTTGATTTTCAGTTCCTTGTCATTAAATCATGCATTTTTATTGTAACTACGTTTCTGAAGAATCATTTGTGGTTCTGGTTATTAACCATGAATTATTTATATTAGGACCAGAAGCAGCATCATATCATGTGATTGAGTTGGAGTTATTGAAATAATCATCAACTAATTTAGTAATCAAGGCAAATGGCCTTTTTTTCAACTCAAAAAAGTCCATTTGCTGAATAAAAAAAACATATTTATATCAGTAATTAAGCCAAAACTGTACAAGAATATATGGATGTTGTGTATTTCAGATAAAAATGTTTCAGCCAAAACTCCTCAAGTGTCCAGTTTTAGCTTCACCCGGTTCAGATTCACTACAGGAATGCTCTTATTGTATTTTAGGCAATAACATTTTTCTTTTCTTTTTTTTTTTTTTAGAAAAAGGAATTCAATTGTTTATTTGCAAATTTTAATGTATTTTGAATTTTGCATTTAAAAAAGACTTAAACTGTTAAATTAAAAATCTGCAGAATCTGAATTGGTTTTTATCTGATTGTCAGAATCATCAATAAAATAATTGATTACTAAATGATCACATTAGATCAGAAACATTGGGGAGTTTAATATCACCCCAAAAAATAAACCAGAGTTAGCTTTACAATGTATTTGGTTTTTGAATTCATATATAATTGTTTAAAAACAATACACTATATATCAGAACAATTCTGATCACCGGTTTTGTCGTGTGTAATGTAAAGTTAAATAATCTCACAGACGTTGCTTACTGTTGGTTTCACCAGAACTGATTAAAGTCTTTAAGACGACTAACAGTCCCTGTGTTGTGTTTTCAATAATATAGTCATAAACAGTTTTTTTTTTTTTAGAAATACCTGGTATATGGTAAGTCATAATTTAGATTTTAATTAGACTTAATCAAATGAATCCTAAAGTCTTTAATAAGCAATAAAATATCCATTTGGTTCAGCTTTAAATTGGAAGCAGCTGATCAGATCCCAACCTGAGCATCAACATTCAGCCTCACTGCTTTACTTTCATTCACTCTTCATGAATATTTCATCTCTGATGTCTGTTTACTTTTGTAACCAGGTACCAATAATGCTGCGGCACTAATTTTTTTTTTTTTAGACCTGTTGCATCATGTTATTTGTTTGCATGACCTCATACGTATCATTTCTGTTTCACCATCGATTTATCTCAGGTTGTCCTCAGTTATATCCAACATCAGGCAATCCACACCAGGAAAAGAGGCAGTGTTATGTGTTTTCCAGGCGCGTAATGCCAATTCATAGCACAATCAAGAAACTATATTACTTCTTGTTGTTATAAAATTCTGTATGTACGAATGTGATGTAAAAGAAATCTGACTTTGTAATTTAACGCCTTGGGATTCTGTCTCTTTAAAACTCCATGCTCATTCTGAAATGCCTTCATCACAACACAGGTCCTTCATTAACTCTATAACATGTTTTTTTTCCAGCACTGAGAAGTAGTTGGTATAATGAGTTCAGCACATACACAGTTTCAGCAGGTGCTAATTGCTGCCGGCTAGTCTGAAGGAGTTGCCAGCAGAGTTTCTGAGCTTTACATAACACGATGTAAAGCTCAGAAAAGTTTATTTTTACATAATACGGCCCCTTTTACGCAGCTCTTGTAACTGCAGCGACTTCTGCTTTCGGAGAGTTTATCCTCTAAACAAACTGTGAAGAGCAACTGGACAGCAGGGGACCAACAGTGTAAATGGGAGTTGACAGGAAGTCTTTCTCACTGCAGCGGACATGCAGCCTGATGGATAAACCAAAGGCTTTAATCAGCTAAACAGGGCAAAAAAACACATGCTTGGCTTCTCTAATCACACGTAGAGACACGCATAAACACCATCAGCTCCTTAGCCGCTAAAGAACTGACACACTCCATGTCAGCCCCCTCGCCCCTCCACCCGCAACACCTCACCCGCAACCCCACCCTGAAAAGGCTGCAGGCGTGGGGCTGTAAACAGCTCTGGAGTGCTGGGCTGAAATGAACCAGCAGACAGGCCGGGGTAGACTCCCAGCTCATTGATCTAAAAGCAGCTAAACGCTCCCAGCTGTGGCGTTAGGGACTCGGACCTGCAGCATCAGCCCCAGCTCACTTTGCTGCTCGGTTTTAAATCAGCTCAGGGACAGAGCGGGACGGGAGCCACTGAGTCAGCAGTCTGCTTAAAGTTCGCCTTGATGGCATGCAGGTTGCAGGTCATAATTTTGCTCAGTTTTGCCTTTTCTTCTAGTTACTTCCAGTCAGTTCCCGCGCAGCCCCCTCTGTGTGTGCAACTGTACTTCGTCTGGACTGGATCACCACAGCTGGGACATGTAGGATTGCATGAATGCATCAGCGGCTCTTATCGTGGGCCGTGATCCATAACCTGTTGCCATTCTCCCGTCCCGCTACAAACACACAACTCCTGGGATTAATTTTGACTGTTAAATAAACAAGCTGCGGAGATATCGCCGGGGATCTAGAGATCCGCGGACGGTTCGTGCCGCCATGCGCTACGTCTAGCGCGCAGCGGTGCCGCAGTTCATTGCCAAGGTTAAACAAAGCCTCACACAGATGATAGATGTGGTTTCAAAGATGGTGGCGGGAGTTTTGTTTACTAAAACGTTCATGCCAGATTTAAACAAGTGAGATGTTTAATGCTGAATGGATGTGATTATTGGCGAGCGAGCAGGTTAACTTAAAAATAGCAGAGAGAGAAAAAGCTTTTTTTCTCTTTTAGTTTATAAAATCTTGCTCTGTTTTGGCTGGCGCATTAGCACCTTAATCTGTTTGTAGCCTGAAATCAGCTCTCTCTCTCTCACCGCTCCACAGTTCTCCTGAGGGCCACTCTGGAACGGTTTTTAAGAGTGGCCAGCTGGGGGCCACCAAAACCAAAGTCGAACCAATATTTCAGGAATGTCATGCTGTTAGAGGAGCTGAGAGACACAGGTTTCTCAGCTCAGGTGCGATTTCTTGCTGAAATTCATGTGTGTGTGTGTGCGCGCATGTGCGTGTGTGTGTGTGTGGGAACCAAATGCGTTCGCAATCAGACTTCTCCGTGAACGGCTTATGTCCCCAAAGCGACCTGAATGTGTAGAAGAAGAATGTGGACTGATTTATCCACAGACAGCGGCGCCATCCATGGATGGATTTAAAAGTTTTATCAGCTTTGGGTTGCATTTGGTTTTGTAGTGTAAACACACTGCAAAAGACAATTTAATATTGACATGTAAAGAAGACAAAATCTTATGAATAAACGTTGCAAACTACTGAATTTGTGTGTGAGAGAAATTTAGAAAGGTGAACAATTTCCATAGATGCAATTGGAATGCATCAGGAACTTTGCACCTTCTACCCCAAACCAAAACATGATCAATGTTTTCATTTTGTGTCAAACTAAAAGTAAGTTTGGATAAATGAATATTAAGCAGTTGTAAAAAAAAATAGCATTGTCAGCATTTTTTCTTCAGAAACTCAGTCATTTAGGGCAGGGCTGGCCGAGGCCTGGCCCACCCTCGGCTACAGTTCAAGAATGGAACAAATTTGGCGCTCTGGCAAATGCAGACGGAAGTTTTTTGGTGTTTTTTGGTTTGAGATTTTCCATCTTCTTAAATGGAAAAAGGTTAGGTTAAAAAACACAGTATTTTACTTCCATTAGTCATGGTTTTTTTATGTTGTTTTGTTTTGTTTTTTGCTTCAATTTTCTTATCATAGTAAGTCGGACCATAAACATCCATTGACTTGAACAGTCTGGTTCAATAGAGCACTGGTTTTAGTTGCTGGATATGGACTAAAACTAAACTCGGTTCATTTATCCTTTATGTCATTGGAATGTTATAGTTAATGTATTGCTAAAGGTAAAAAGGAAATAACTGTCAGTAAAATTAATTTGAGGTCCGGCTATTGGGCTGACCGCTTAATACTGTTGACCATGTTGGTCTCAAACCAACCAGAAATGGCAACTTAATTTGCATTTAAGTCACAAAAATAAAAGACTTCAGACTTTGGAAAATGTGCCCTAAAAACTCGAGACTTGACTTGTACTTGTGGTCTGAGACTTGTGTCTTATTAACAGTTTGTATCTCATGTAAGGAAAAGTGAAAGGAAGCCGGAATGTGAGCTACAGACTGCAGCTGCTGCGGACTGTTTACTGTGAAGGCGTGTGTTTGTTTTTTGTCCAGTGACGTTGGTGGATTATGGGATGTTAATGGCTCATAACAATCTGTTCATCTTATTTGTAACTTCATAACGATGACCACATGGATGTCTCTCCAAATAAACACTGCATCAAATGACTTTGGATCATGTCAGAGCAACATAAATGTTAAGCTAGCTGCAACGTTGCAAGGACACTTCTGGCTTATAATATGAAAATAAAAAGCATTTTTTGCAGGTGACTTCTGTGATCAGTGGCTGAGTCTTGGACATGTCAGCTTTTCTTTGCTCCGTTTAGACCAGCGGCCTCAAACAGCATTCCTCGAGGACCAGAGTCCTGCAACTTTTATATGTGTCCCTTGTCCCACTTGAGTTCAATGGCTGAACTGCCTCATTAGCGTGCAGTCAAGCTCTGCTAATGAGCTGATAGTGGAGCCAGGTGTGCAGAGGCCCAGAGAGCACACCGGCCCTTAAAGAATGCAGTTTGAGCCCGCTGAGTTAGAAGTTCCTTTCTTTCTTGGTCCATGCCTCTTCGGTCTTGGTTGGTGTTTTAAAGCATTTGAGATTGTTTTATCTTTGCTGTGGATCATTTTCTTCGCTCTGGTTTTATTTAAAGTACGCTGCTCCTCTCAATACTATGAATTAGCTTTATTCGGGTTTTCAGAGGAGATATTCTACAGCCAGCATAAAACACATGCACCAGTATTGTATTTTACAGGCTGAACTTCCTCACCAACTGAAAACGCTCCTTTCAATTAAGGACGGACCGATCCATGTTCTTCACTTTGGGTACTGACATCAATATTTGAGGTTTAGTATCAGCAGTTGCCAAGCTGATACAGTATTGACTTAAACAGACATAAATATATTGAATTACAAATGTATTTTATAACTCTGCACCAATACAGCTCACTTAAACAAGCTCCACAAGCTGAGTCAAACATGTGAAAACAACTTTCATTTGTTTTTTTAATTTGTTTGGAGTATAAAAACCAACGTGAAATAAATTTAAAAGAAACTGACAAAAGGTGGCTACAAATGGGTCGGAAAGAGCAATAAGGAAGTCTAAATTTAAAAGAAATTAACAATAAAGCTTGCCGACGCTCGGAGCACAAAGCATAGAATAAGACTGAATAGATCTGCCTTCTAGATCAGGTGCATAATCACTGATAACCAATCTAGATTTGGTTTTTTTTAGCATAGGTACCGATACAGGTATTAGCATCAGTGCATCGGTGAGTCTGTACTTTCATTTAACGATGCAGTTACACAGTAACAGGATGTCAGTGTAATGGTGGTTGGCTCTGTTGGTTTTCTTTTACTCTACCACATCTAGTAAATTGGTCTGCAGCATAGAAATATATCTATTAGAAACAGTGTGGACGGTGATTTTGATTGGTGCTGTTTCTTTATTAATTAGAAACAGCTTCTACCAGATTATCTATAGATTAGAGAACTGCTTTTTTAAGTCACATCAGAACTCAGATCGACATCTGTGTTCTAGTTCTCTACCTGTTCATCACATTGTCACTGTTTAACGTTCGCAGGCCAGAAGGAGCAGCCAGCTACTGATTCATTCTGATCACTGTTTGCATGTAGAAATGCTTCATTAACAAACACTGAACAAAGTTTGCTGACGTTGGCTGAGAATGAATTCAAACTTACAACTCTCCCAATAGTGCTGGAATAATATGCAGTGATATCAATCCGTGTGTGACCCAAAGTTTTTGTTGTTTTTCCATATCTACTGTAAACTGTTTGGCTGCATGCAACACCAAACAGAGCAATGGGCATTTCCCTGAAACTACAAGGGAAGGGATCAAAGAGAAACAGCTGCTTGCAAGCCTCTCTGGTAAAAGATATAATGGACTGTATTAGGGCCGAAACAATTAATTGTATGAATAGTGATTAGTTGATTTTTGAAGTAAACAACCAATATAGTAATCAATTAATTGTTAACTGAAGTATACAGAGTCAAAAAATAATAATAATGTGCTCTAAGAACAACACAGTCAGGGCAGTAATTAAGCCAAAACTGTAAAAAAAAAAAAAAAAAAAAAATATATATATATATATATATATATTAAAAAGTCCAGCAGAAAGGACTGAGCTGTTCAGGCTGTTACCTGTGATGATCATGCAAAGCTCCATTAGAGAGAAATGTTTTTAGCTGCAGGTGAATCCTGTGCTACAAATGATCAAGTGCTCACTAAAGGAATGCTGTTGTCGTTTATTGGGCGATAAAATGTTTATTTTGCTGTTTTAAAAAGGGGCTGAATTGTTTATTTTCTATTTGCATTTTCTTGTGCATTTCTAATAGTGTTTAAATGAAAAAATCTCCAAATTGTGCCCATTTTTAAAAATCAAACTAATCAACAGAATGATTGATTTCTAAAACAACTTTTAGTCGTAGCCCTCGACTGTACGCTGCATTCCTACTGAAAAACACTTTTAGAGCGTTTCTACATTGCATCAAAAATCCAACCTATTCATAAATAATAAATAAATGAAAAGTTTAAAGTTGTTTCTGGTACTTATTCTACTCGACATACACCGATCAGATATTTCTGGCCCATTACCAACCTATGTTGTTTGCAAATATCAGATCCCAATTATTAATAGAATGCCGAATATTTTTTCATATGCTCTAGTATATATAATCTGTGATGATCAGAAACTTTCCTCCCTTTCAAATGAAGAGTGAAATCATCACTGTTTACTTAAGCCTTCCTTTAAGCGCCAAAGATTTCCTTATTTCTGTCACAGTTTAGCTTCTGTTTGCTCAAATATTTATTTTATTTCTTTTTCTTATATGCTGCCATGTCCCATGTAAATTTTTTAATTTTTTTTTCTTGTATGGATATATTATTTTTTGAGAATTCACAATGCATTAAAAAGTTATGAGTAGTGTGCAACAGTACATACTATTTCTGGTTGAGAAACAAGCCACAAAAGTAAACCTCACCCACCCCACATTCTCTCTACTCAGCAATACATGCAGTAAAAATTTAATGTGGCTTTATACATCTGACAAATATCTAGAAGGCTGGAAAAATGAGAAAAAAAAATTACATTAAGATTGAAACAATTCAGCAAAGACTAATACAAATCAGTCCCTCTGGTCCAATTTCACTAGAATGGAGTCCATGTCCAGTCGAACTCTGTTAATGCCCCCCGGACTGAACCCAGCATTTTCTTTCAGACTTGCATCACAACAACAGTTCGTTCAGCTAACATTTCTGCTTTGGAGATTCTGTAGATTTCCAATTTTTGCAAGGAAATCATTTCAGGGACTCAAAATCTCCAACTAACCCAGATCTCAAGATCAAGATCCAAAGAAAGTGCACAACCTCTGATGTCACCTGTCTGTCCTGTTTTGAGAGACAGGTGGTTGTCTCTCAAAATAAATCATGAGTTTCAATTACTTACACTGACTAAGTTCAAAACATTTAGAAGATAATGCTCTTTTTTTTTTTTTAACAGGTTATCATTTTGATGATGTTTGTTTTTTTTTACAAAAGCCGAAGCGGATGACCTCATGTCACGGTTGCTCGGCGGACAACAGTATCTTCAGTGGCGCATGTACTATATATAAACACCTGCCTCAGTGGGATTCCTTATCAGCCGCAGTGCCTCTCTGCGGTTTTTGTCCGGGACCTCCACGGAGGGTCCCGGCCATGCCTAGTTTCCCCTGCTTATACCTCTGTCACAGAAATAGCCCCAAGAATGTCTTTGACAAGACTATCGCAGACGCTGCCTTTTGTTGCTCAACCGGGGCCATTTCCATGGATGTATGAGCCGACAAGCCGACACTGGCTGCAGCTGTTGGCAGAAAACACTTCTCTTTTTCTAAAAGCAGCAACAAAAACACTGTCCTCGTTGCTCTGAGGACGTGATTTATGTGGCACGCCGGCTTGTTCGGGGGCCCGCAGGGCATTTCTTTTCTTGGTTACAGTATCTGGACAAGTGTGAATATATTCGCTTCACACTACCTGCATGTTGCGCCTTGGCTTCATTTTTGTCTTTTTGGTATAAAGAAAGCTGACGAGGTGAAGCCTTGTTCTTGTTCTGAAATTCCTCTCTGCCTTTCTTCCTCTGTTTCTCCAGGTGGGACCAGATGGAGGGTTTGGAGGAAGGATAGACACATTTCTTCTGTCATGTCAGCAAAGGCCAAGGTTTGTCAGGAACATCCTCTCCTTTTGTCTTCATTTTGCGCTCAGTCCAGTTTCCTCACTGTTCCACTGATGCAAGAATAACAAAGTCAGCGGGAAAAAAAGTTCAGTTCAGTTGATTTGTACAGCGCCGATTCACAACACGTTATCACAAGGCACTTTACAAAAAAATCTATTCGGACCAATGGCACTTGCATGCTGTCGTCATCAAACAATACGAGTTCAGTTTATGATTAAATTAGTTTAAAAGTTTTCTATCTGAGGAAACCCAGCAGATTCCGGATGGAAAACTGCTACAACCCATCATACCGAGCATGCATGAACCGTCAGGAAGAAACCTCGAGCAGAACCGGAACCAGAACCGGAACCAGAACCGGAACCAGAACCAGAACCTAGCTCAGTGTGAACGGCCGTCTGCCTCGACCGTCTGGAGGTTTAAGGAGACAGAGCAGAAACACGAGAACTGATCCAGGAATACTTTCTGTTAAAGGAAAAGAAGATGTAGTCTCTACAAGAAATGAAAAAAAGAAAAACACAGTTAAAAGGTTAAAAACAGTAAATAATGCGGAACTGTAGAGATCAGTAGGAGAAAGTGACAGAAGGAGGGAAAGTGGTCATTCTGTCCTACAGCAGCATAACTACAGTTCTAGACTTAAAAGTAGAACTGATAACTAAAGGCTCTGTCTCCCATTCTAGTTTTCGAAGCTCTAGGATCCAGCATAAACCTGCAGATTGAGAATGAAGTGCTCTGGTAGGAACATCTGGACCAGTCAGATCTCTGCTGTATGATGGAGTTGGATTCATTTTACTTGTTCAGTGTTTTATTTTTTATTAGCACGGCCCTAATACTCGTCATCAAAGGTTTACCTGCTGTGGCTTGCAAAAGTTTTCACACCCCTTGTTCTTATCCATATTTTGTGATGTTGCAACCACAAACATTTTTTACAAAAATAAAATGTGAAAAGTGCAGCGTACAAAAGTATTCAGGCCCCTTTTCTCTGAGTGCAACCAGTTTTCTTCAGAAGTTCCCCTAATGCCTGCGATTGACTAAACAGAGTCCAGCTGTGTGAAATCTAATCTCAGTGGAAATCCAGCTGCTCTGTGACGCCGCAGAGGTTCAGAGAATATTGGAGAGCAAACAGCATCATGGAGTCCAGGGAGCACAGCAGACAGATGTGTCTTTCTGGAAGAAGAAGAAAAACTTATGGTTTTCCTGTTGTAAACCATAAGTTTCTCGATGGGATGATGGTCAGAGTTGATATGAAGATGAATGGAACCAAATTCAGGACAATGTTGGCAGGAAACCTGTAGGAGGGTAAAGACTGGAGACTGGGCCAGCAGAACAACCATCCTGAACATAAAGCCAGGGCTGCAACAAAATGGTTTAAAGAAAATTCATGTGTTAGGATAGCCTAGTCAAAGTCCAGATCTTAACCCAATCCAGAATCTGTTGCAAGATCTGAAAACTGCGTCTAATCTGACTGAACTTGAGCTGTTTGGAAAAGAAAAATGGGCAACAATTTCAGTCAATGGATGATCAAAGCTGGTAGAGACAAACCCTACAGACTAGCAGCTGTAACTGCAGCACAAGGTGGTTCAATAAAGCATTCACTCAGGGGGCTGAATACTTTTTACACACAACACTTTTAAGCGCTTTATTTGTAAAACAAATGTTGAATTATGTATGATTTTCTTTCTATTTCACAATTGTACAGCACTGTGTGCTGGTCTTTTACACTGAATTCCAATAAAATATATTTAGGTTTGTGATTGTAACATGACAAAGTATGGGAATGTGTAAGGGGTTTATTAATAGCATGGCTATAAATCAATGGGCCACGACACAGAGCTCATTTTAACCACACTGTCATGACTGCAGCAGTAAGCAGCTCCTGTGGTGTTGATGGCAAAGCGTTAATTATGAGTCTTCCTGAAAGGAGACATGACCAACATCACAGGACCAGCTCTGACTGCCCTGCTCTGAAGTCAGACTGTCACACTTTCAAAATCCTGCAATATGAGAGAGCCAGAATGTCTGGACATTTTTCTCGACAAACTGATAATGCCCTCTGACCCCCCACCTTCTCTCTTCTTGTCTGTCTGCTGGCCGAAGTGAAGGGAACTCAACTAAACATTTCAGAGAGAGTAACAGACACAGCTGTTTACTGTTTCTTTTTTTTTAAAGCCAGTTTGAAGTCAGTGAAATGTCAGAGGCAAAATGAACTGAAAAATACATTTTAACAAAGAGGATTTATATATAATAGTAGTATAACTCTACAGCAGCTATATATATATATATACTATATATATATATATATATATATATATATAATATATATATATATATATATATATATATATATATATATATATATATATATATATATTTATATATTATATATTTATATATATATATATTTATATAATATATAAAAATTTGTAAATATGTAAAATTTACATAAAATTTTATGTAAATTTTATTATATATATATATATATATATATATATATATATATATATATATATATATATATATACCTCTATCTAGTGATTGATTGATAGAGGCTTAACATACACACACACACACACACACATATATATATGTAAATTTTTCCCAATTTGTATAGGTTTAGACTTCTAAAAGTCTCTTTTTGACCCACGTTTACATTTTGTTTTGTCTTATTTCCTGGTTAGAATTAGAAATAAAAATTTGACAATGGATGAACATGAGTACTGATAGCTTGGCTTTTTAATATTATCTATAATGTCCAATTAACAACAACAGTGGCTCTTTTCGCAATTCATGCCAATCACTCAACCCACTGGTGGCTCCACCCTGTTGACTTCCTGCCTTGTTCTTGCTCAGAGAGAACTTTCTTCAACAGATCTTTCTGGTATTTGAGTTGAGCATTTTAATTTACAATTTACATCGAACATCTCATCAAGCTGTCTCATTAGGTGTTTCTGTAGTTCAATACTTCCCAGTTCAGGTTCCTTAGATGTGGTCTGACACACACACTTTGCTTGACCTGTTGTGGAAATCACATTGTCCTTGGAATAACACTGCTTTTCCAAGGAAGTTAATTGTCCACCATCTTTTGCCGGAACTGAAATTACATTGGAATTACATTGTGATGTCACATTGTGATGTCACAGTTTCGTTTGATATTCAGAGCGGCAGATTGCATGCGCACCCGGAATGCAGAAAAACATCAGTGGGCTTCTAAACTGTCGCTGGTTGCCATAGTTACCATAGTCACCCACCATTAACTTGTTGTTTTGATGTTGTTTAGCATGTTGTCAGCATAGCCAGCCTATAACTATGAAACTACTGATGTATTTTTCCAACTTGGTATTTTCAAAAATTACAACTGATCACCTAGAAAATGTTTTACTACATTTTTTTCCCACCTTTTTTATGCGTTAAGAAAATCCAAAACATTTTGGAAGAAGTCCTGACATAAAGGATCATTATTCATGCATGAAAGGATTAAAGGTTGGCCTGCTGGTTTTCTTCTGCATGTATTATTCGATGTTTTTCACTACTTGTGCAGAATAGAATTTCAAACTTGATCTAAAAATAAGTCTGACACTTTTTAAAAAAAATAAAAGGAGCACAATCACAATGTCCATGCAAATATAAGCATCACCATGCAGCCTTTCTCTGTGAATGCTTGGATCAAAATCAAAACATTTAGAAATAAATATTACAGATTATAAATGATAGCTACAAGATTAACGATAATAGTGCAAGAGTGATAAGTATAGCTGCATTTTTGGTTTTAAATAAAAATAATTAGGATATGTTTTCAGTTTTCATTTAAGATTTTACGCTGTAAACCCACAAAAGTTCGGTGATTCCTCCGACACGTTTACATTTCCAGAAGGTGAACGTTGGGAGCTGATGCTGATATCAGCTCCGTTTATTTTTCTCCCTGTGGATCTGCTGCGGCTGCTGGTACATTTCTGTTCAGACTGGTTCAAAATGAACAGAAAAAAAAAAAAATGAAAACGGTGCCGAATAAGTCTGCTCCGCGGTGTGACACGGAGTTTGTGTGAAACTCTGTGTCACATCACACTGCTTGGATCAAAGCTAAAGCAGAAAGCTGACTGTCGTCATTGTATACAAACTCATACTTTTATTTCTCTCTGCTGGTAGATAATTGATTTGTCATGCAACATAATAAATAAAACACAGCAACATTAAAAGCTAACTGTTCTAGTTCGTAGTCCTTTTATTACCCACAATGCAAATCAGTAGAGACTGGCAGGATGTAATTACACTGCAAAAACACAAAATCTTACCATGTTTTTTTTTTTTTTTGGTCAGGTTTCTGGTCCAAATATCTCATTAAACTTGAAATAAGACAAATTAACTTAAAGGTAACTTTTTAGCAAGGCATAGAGGCTTATTTCAAGTAAATCATTTCTTACTATTGATGAAGAAGTACTTGTTCCACTAGCAGATCATTTCACTTATAATGTGAAAAACATCTTGTTATAAGTGAAATAACCTGCCACTGGCATAAATACATTTTTGTTAATATTAAGAAATTATTTACTTAAAACAAGCCTTTATATCTTGATAAAAATTACCTAAAAGTTAGTTTGTCTTATTTCAATGTTACTAAAATATTTGCACCAGAAACTAGACCAAAAATACTGATTTTTATTTTATTTTTTTTTATATAGAGAGATTTTGTGTTTTTGCAGTGTAGCGTTTTGGTGTGCTGTGAGGAGCTAGAGGTGAAGTCTAGTTTGTTTTTTCTGTGCTCAGGTTCTGCTGTGGGTGCTCATCTCCTTGTTGCCTCTGGTGGAAGGAGCTCACATGAGAGCTGCTGCTGCTGCTGCTGCTGCTGCTGGTGGTGGACTGGGATCAGACCTGAACCATGCTGCGGGCCTTCTGGAGGCTCAGGAGGGGAGAGACTTTCCTGTCACGCTGCCAGAGGTGGTGGAAGACAAGGAGCAGGAGGAGGACAGCGAGCCTTACCCCACATGGCACGCTCTATATGGTACTGCTGCACAAAGCCCACTGCGCTGATTGGAGTCTGGGCTTTAATGGAAACATGCTAATATAATGCCACACAAATGTGTTTATACTCTTTAAAAAAAAAAAAAAAAAAGAAAGCTTTTTCAACTTTTTGTTGAAACTGTCATGGTGTCGTGACAGGATGAGACAGAAAAAATGGAATTTCTCTTCCTTCTCCCAGTGCTAACTAGAAACAAACAATCCAATGCAGTAGGCGGGTCTTAGTGCTGCCAATCAGTCCCGTGTGTGCGCCGCTGACCCCCGTATCTTTTTGCTCTCTGCTACAGAACAGATTTTGTCATGATTGCTAAGGCTAGATAGCATGGATAAACAGTTTTCCACTAACAGTGAGTTGTTTCTCCACCATTACCACATTTAGCAGCATGTTCATGAGGATGATTGACAGTGCTAAATCAAAGAAGCTAAATCAAAGAAGCAAGGTTTTCATACTTTAGCAGTTTTTGAGTAGTTTTATTTTCAGTTAGTTTTGATTTCAGATTTCCAATTCTATTTTAGTTTTCATTAGGTTGGACTGTTTGCTAGTTCAGTTTAGGTTTTATTCATTTCAGGTATAGTTTCAGACTTTCTTTCTAATATGAGTCTTTCTTGGAGCAAGACTAAAAAAAAAAAATAAGAAAAAAAACTGAAATAGTTGTTGGTTGCCAACACCCAAGAAAGTAATCAGTTTTTAGAAATCGTGGCCAAATGAATGACCAGACCTACAGCTATGAAAGGTATGTGGCAGAGAAACTTAAAAAACAAATCCAGTAAACACAATAGCAGCACCTGAAAGCAAGTCTCATGGACACAATGAAGTTGTCTTTAAGACTTGTGGAATTTTCCCAACTTAATATTGTCCTACATATTATATCTGGTTTCTCTGCAGGACACTTTTAACTAAAACACAGTTATATTCAAAATGATCCCAAACTGCACTCTGGTGCTTTCTCTCTGCTTTTCCTGACATGATGCTCTGTAAACGCTCATTGCAATTTCACTTGTTTTTTCTTTGCACACTGTTGTTTTTATTTTTACATCAGTTAGCAAAAACGTTTCTTTTGCATCTAGTTTTTGTTATTTCCTTAGTTTTGGTTAATGATAAAAACCTAGCAGAGAAGCAGCCAAGACGCTCATGCCGACAGTTTGCAGTTTGCCACATGCTAAGCAGAGAACACAACAAACATGGAGGAAGGTGATCTGGTCAGACGAGAGGAGAACTGAACAGAGTGGCAGAAAGCTGCTTTGAAGAGATCACTCATAGTGACACATGGTGGTGGCAGCATCATACTGTGGAGAGGATTTCTATGCCCAGGATCCAAAGGGCATAGAAAATTAAATCCATAAAGCACATGCATGTGCAATGTGGCCTAGCCAAAGTCTGGCTCTACATACAACGACAAGAGTTTGTGGTAAGACCAGAAAATTGAACTTGACAGATTCTGTCCATCCTGTCTGGCTTGAGCTCCGGTCATGTTGTAATGTTGGGCTGTCAAAACAGAAACAGAAGCAACAAAATGCTGACTCAGGGGAGTTAAATGCAAATGTACGCCACGCTTCTCAAATCTCTATCTGTAAAACTATTTGAGAACTATAATTTTCCTTCGACTATGCAATTATGCCCTCTTTGTGATGTTGTGTCACATAAAACTGTTGGAAAAAGAGACAGAGGAGAACTTGGAATGTGTCAAAGTGTTAAAAATATTCCTGACTCAAATTCAGATGTTTTCTCAGACATACTCCATGTTGGGGCGCGGTTGCCACCAAATACATCACGCGTTAACTTGTACCGTGTATTTCCACGTCCATTATACTTGAAATAAACCCAAAGCTATTTCTAATAAAGTTTCATATAAATATCAAGCGTAGCATTACGGCCAAAGCCGTAACACTCCACTTGTGAAAGTAAATCTATAGAGCCTCACATTGACACTCGGACACCAGCTCTGAGTGCCGCTCTGCCGGACAAGATATGATCAAAACGTTTTACAAATTCACCAGTATGAACAGTTTAGTAAGGGGTTTGTAGTTTAGATCTGAAGCAGCTCCACTCCAACACACCTGAACTCTCTCTCCAGCAGTGGTTCAGCTCTGCAGAGCGCCGGGTCCTCACCGTAACTAAGAATTTGTTCTTAATAAATCACCTGATTCAATAAAAGAATCCTGGTAAAGAACCATTCGTTTGATTCAGGTGTGTGGGAGGAGTGAATCTATAAGCGTCAGGATGGTAGATCTGAAGAACTGATTATGTCAATGACTTCACAGATCCAGCCTCTGTATCTTCTGTCATTCTGTCTGCTACATCCTTTTGTTTTTTTGTTTTTTTCAGAGCCCTTTGTGACGGACGAGCTGGATGACCATCCTGGCGTCCGCTGGGCAGGGCGCACCCCACGCTCCTCCGACCCCACAGCACCTCAGCCCAAGGGGTCGCAAAAGAAGAAGAAGAGACGAAGGAAGAAAGGAGAGGATGAAGGAGAGGAGGCGGGAAACGCGGACAGAAGGGGGAAAGGTAAAAGCCGACCCCCAAAACAGAGCAGCAGGGACTGCCGGGTGGAGAAGAAAGAGATGAAGGTTCGGGACCTTGGACTGGGCTTCGATTCGGACGAGATCGTCCTCTTTAAGTTCTGTGTGGGCTCCTGCCAGAGCTCCAGGATAAACTACGATCTGGCGCTGAACGCGCTGCTGGAAAACGGCTCCCTTCCGCGCCGCGTCGCCCGGAAGGTGAGCAGGAACCCCTGCTGCCGGCCAGACCGCTACGAGCCGGTTTCCTTCATGGACACCTCCACCACCTGGAGGACCATAGAGTCGCTTTCAGCTGCCAGCTGCATGTGCATCGGCTGAACGGACCCTCAGCGCACAAAAATGAAGACCAGAGGGAGGCGCTGTCGCACACGGGAAGTTACAGAGCCCGTGTGTTGGGTGCAGCTGGACGAAAACGGGCTTCAATCAGAGACTAATGTGGAGCAGCAGCAGGGAATGGACAGGCTGTTTTCACATCCATGTCGGACACGGGATTCAGGAACCTGCGGGCCCCAGAACTCCTCCGAAAAGAAAACCTGAACAAAAACAAAAACTCCTATCTAAACGTGTTTTGACTTTTTGTTGGAAGAGAACACACAAAAAAAAGCCTAGTTAAAGGACTGACACTGTGTTTATACTGTAACTTTAACTAAACGCTTACTGCAAACAGTGAAACCAGCACTTCCCAAAAAACCCCAACAGTCTTCCCCCCTCCACCCACCCTCCCACCCCTCACCCCACCCCTCACACACAAACAGAGACCTCACATTGTATCTTTTTCTATACGTTCAGGTGAACTCAGCCTAATGGATGCCATGCATCTTCATGTATTACTGTGTAAGAGTAAAATATATTTATTACAGATAAATTATTTATTTATTATGGCTTCATATGAGAGCTGTTTTATATGGACTCTATAATGTAGATACAAATATATCTATTTATTGCCAAGATTCACATTTCACCCTCGCAGCTGCTTTTTATTGACTCCGTCTCAGTGATTCATTTCCACATTTTCCCAAACATAGGAACAAAAACCAGGCAGTTCCCGTAACTATAGTTACGGTGTCTCTCTCTCTTTAACCCTGTTCAACCGGCAGAACATAAATTCTCCTCCATACTTTCGTAATGATCCTGATTTATTTTGTTTTACCTCAGAGACGCCTCTCAGTTTTGATCCTAACATGTAGGCATGGGCCAGTAGAAAACTCTCATAACATGAAGTAACAACAACACAACTTTCAACATGGCATGATCTGTTCCCCTTTAACAGAAGAGCTACAGTTATTTCTGCGGCTGCTGAAATGACAACCCCCTAATTATTTGTGCCAAATATTTATTGTTAAAAATCCAGAATGAACAACTGGTAAAGTTAGTGCGAGAATATTGGACATTTTTCTGGTCTCCTCTTGACAGAGTAAAGAAAAGTCAAGAAGCTGATTTCAGTTGGTTAGTTAGTCAGGCTTCCTGCAGGTGGAGTGTCCAGCGGCTGTTTAACATATTTGCCACTTGTAGCTTGTCAGCCATTCCTTAAAAACAGCATTACTTTGAAAGGAGTGCTGGGTGGTTCTTCTTCTAGTTTCTACACCTTGACTGCAGATGGGTTTGTCTTTTGTCTGAGCCAGAAAGCTTGGAGAATGTAGAAGCCTTCTTTTAGCCAGCTGACCAGCAGTCACCGCTGGATCTGGAAAGCCGTGGGACCCTGGGCGAGAGCCGGGTTATGTGCAAACCACCGTGTTTTTAAAAAAATATATATATTATGCAAATTACTGTAGATGGATAGTGTGGTAAATTTTATTATTGTTGGATCATTTTTCGTTTTCTAAAACAAACTTAGCATTTGTTTGTTCTCACAAATCTGGGCTTGTTGCAGCGAAGAGGTGCGGATATGAGACGATCACGTCCTTCACGCTATTGAGTTTACTTTTCTTTTCACTTCTACTTTTAGATGCCCTGACAAATGAAAACACCTGACAGTGACAGGATGAGATGTCATTTGACATCTAATCTTCCAGGCCACAAAAAGCAGAGACGGTGCAGCAGTCTGGTTTTATATACATAACTTTTTCCTTAGTTGTGCCACCCCTTTGAAATTTTCTGAGGGGTGCCAGAAAATTTCTGTTAGAACCTTTGTGTACTAAAGGTACCATGAAACTGACCCATGCCTACTGCCGGTGACAAAGGAAGTTAGCTTACCTCGACTAAAATTGTCCGATTGCAAACAGATTAGATGTTTTTCAATGTAACAAAACCTCCAACTGTCTTTCATGTATTGTAGTGGTTCCATAATTCATATGACACTCGCTGTTACCCATCATCATCATCATCATCATCATCATTCATTATTTTATTATTATTATTATTATTATGAAATGTTCTATATTTTTTATGGCATTATCCTCCTTGGGAATAAAGTTTTCAAAATCGAAATAGTTTCATCATTGTACTGCTCAGACACATGTGGTCAGTTTGCTCGACTGAATCGTTTTTTTGGGAACCTGCCGCCTTGTGGATTGAGGTTGCATCACCACCTGGTGGCCGAAGCCGGAAGCACCGATTCTGCACACAACCAAACCCGAACGACAAACAATCAGCTCTTAATGTTTTGTTCATTTATTTAATTTTCGTCACGACCAAACACATCCAACATAAATACTCTGAAAGTGTCTGACAAGAAAGACATTTATCTCTGTGTGAATGCATGAATCTTAAAAATGAAAATATGCGACATGAACACCGAGCAAATGCACAATGTTTACATTAAATTCTCCACACATTGCAAATAAAGCAGTGCTTGAAACGAGAGCACACAGATCATCAGCAGCACGTGATGGATAAACAGCAACGGTGGATGACACTAACATTTAGGGCATCAATCTCTGAGGATCATACACAACTTGTACCCATGGGGTAGATTAATATAATATTTCTGGTCCAGTGCTTAGAATAAAAAAATAAATAAAAAACATTCCTAATCACAGATCCATTCTGCAGGAAATGTTTTTTTTCATCAGAAAGATGGAAAAGATTTCCATCCCTGGCCGAGGTGGAAAACATGTTCTGCTCTTCACCCCTCAGTGATTCAGCTGCTGGCTTTAAAACCCTCCAGTTCCACTATGCACAGCTTCAGACCTTTTGTCTTGTGCTTTAATTTTGGGAGCTATGAAGACATCTTGGCAGATGCTGGTAGAACGTTTTTCCCAAATCCAGTTTCAGGCTAAAGAGCAGCATGTGAGCCAGCACCACCAGAGTGCATGGTTAGTGGCAAAATGCTGCCAGTGTTTCATTAGGACAGGATTTCCCATCATCCTGACCAGGCCTTGCTGATTGCATGACGTGGTATTTATTGTGTTTTATAAGATCTTCAACAAAAAGTCCCACATTTTGGTTGGATGCTTTGCTGTGATTTTGGTTGAAAACACAGAAAACTCAACACTGCTGGAAGAAGAAATACAACCAGAGCCATAAAAAATTTAACATTGGGTTATAAAAATAAAATACAACAGGAAACTGACAATTATTTGGGAATTGATTGATTTGCTCCACAGTTAGCTAGCAGAGGTCTGCAACTTTCATTCACTGGCTTCCCGTGTCTCCAAACAAACATACGACTCTCACTGTGTTTTGGTTTCAAATAAAAGTTACAAATTGAACATTTTCTCTCCAGTTTAATGCAGTGTGTGAAAAAGCTAACATTTCATTAGCTTGTTAGATAATAAATCCTGCTGGCAGAAACCAGTTTTTTGGGTTTTTTTAACATCACTGAGGCAATCTGCTGAGAGAAAACCTTTGAAAAATGTAATTTTTTTTCCACATCTAAAGAGATTTTTCTAGATTCTAAAGCATGAAACAAGTTGAAGTAAGACTTATAACGACCAGGAAGAAGAAATAAAGGTATGGTCTATTAAAATCCTTAAAATCAGGCACATAGTGTAATTCTTTAGCACAAGCAACTGTTTTAACTACCATTGTTATGAAAATGCTTTATGTATAAAAAATAACACAAAAGTAATATGACTTTGATGTCTTGAAATCGGTCTCTGTCTCTTTAAGAAACAGAACATAAGGTAAAGCTTAAAAACATCGATTTTCCTGATATCTAAGTTAATCCCAAACGTGTTTAAGTCTGCCTTACTCCCTGGTTGTTATGGTGACTACATCTGCACAATATGAAAAAATACACACATTTTAAACAGATGACTTGAATAACACCTTAAACTATGCTATCTTCCTGGCATCTTGTTAAAAATGAACCTAATCCTTTGTCTGTATTTGAGAGTTAGTCATAACGTTAAGGCTGCAAAATATTAGAAACCTTGAAATGGAGATTATATCAGTAATAATGTAATGAAGACATTATGAAATGAAATGACATCAAACTTAAATAATGCTACCCAGGTGGCTAAATCTGACATTAGCAGAAAAAATAAAAGTTCGTAAAACTTGAATTATTTCAGAGTTAGAATGATTTCACTCCTTTGCGATATGAATATTGCACACATTGATACTGCGATGATGTGATATCTATGATACATTTCCCTTCCTGCAAAAATGTCCACCTTAAATTTCTTTGACATCCCATTGTTTAGTCACTTACGAGCTTTATTTTACTCCTATATGCAGTTAATGATGGAGTTGGTTTTCCATTAATCCAGACTTTCCGAAACATTTCTTCCTCTAATTATCCACAGGGGAATTTTCCTCTCAGTCTGCTTTCTGCAGCAGCTTCGTTTTGTCCTGGACCTGGACAAGCATGACTGCGAGGAGAGCCACAGGTCTACGGGGCTAACTCTTCACAAAAACACAAACGAAATCAACTCACTGAGCTGCGAGTCAGCAGCCAACAGCAGAGAGAACATTCACCTGTGTGATCCAGAAGGTTTCCAGATCACCGCCACAACGTGTGTGTGTGTGTGTTGTGTCACTCCCCTGACACAACACACACATCCACTCCTCCACAGAGGTCCACTGTCCAAAAGAACCTTTTAGAAACAGTCCAACCATAATCACTGTACACTATTTCAATCCAGGCTTGACCAGTGAAAATATTGTGCTTTTTTTCTGTTTTCCTACATCAGGTCGTTCTGAGGCACCAAAATGTTCTGTTTGGTTGTTTCACAAATAAAATAAAGATTTCAGAATAATGTTCAGTGCAGATCAGTCCAGCTGAGGTCTGACTGATCGGTCTAAATATGTGAGGTTTTATTTCCCAGATGTCCTGACTACTTTAAAACAACCCTTTAACTTTGCTCTGAATCATTAAAAGTTAAATGACACTATAGCTCTTCTTTTTTTTTTTTTTTTTTTTTTTTTTTTTAACAATGCTTTCTGTTTGCTCACCACAAGGGGCGCCCATGTTCATGGACTGGTTATGCAAATAAGCAATAGAAAAGCTAGAAAACCTCTTCAGAACCTGATTTTCTTTCATGATGTTGTGCCAACCTGGGCAGAAAGCCGCTAAAAATGCTCAGCATCCAAATGATTTATGAGTATTTTATAAAATATTTATAAAATTCAGATGCCTTCTCTGTCACAGACAGACAACCCGTAAACATGCTGACAAAGCTTTGTCCTGTTCATGAGTACAACTGTAGCATTAATGACATAAAATGCATGAGTTTGACACATTTGGAAGGAAGGAAAAAAAATACACAGCCATCTGGAAAACAGAGACAGGGTGAGTGGAACTGAGCAATAACCTCAAGAAAACCTTCAAGAGGAACTTATTGTCTTCTTTAAATCATGTGTGTGCGCCCCTGGCTCATTAAATGTCTCTGGGCGGCCCTGGAGCCCAGCCCGGGGGGCATCAGAAGCATTTGGCAGACTGAGTGGAGCTCGGGGTGCTGAACGTGCAGGTGACGATGTCCACTCTGTGGACGTGCCCCACGCCGCCCCGCCCTGGAGAAGTCGTCTCCGCCCCGTCCTGTCCCGGGTGAGTCGCTGCTTCTGCGTCCTCTTCGCCGCCGATGATCGCCGCGGACCCCACGCTGAACGGGTGGAAGTTGACCCGCGCCGTGTCGTACTCCCACGCCTGTCGGAGCGCGAAGTCTGTGAACGTGGTGTTCTTGATGGGCAGCGGGAGCCCCGGCTCGTTCCTGTAGCTGGCCGTGCGCAACGACGCGTAACTGGTGTAGCTGCTGTGTATAGATGGGGGGGAGTTTCGACCCTCCACCCAGCTCCTTTCGTCCCCGCGGCCGTCCTCTGCTCGAGTGATCACACCCTTGAGCCTTCCGCAGCCTTTCAGCAACAGGTTCTTTCTGCACAAAATGTAGACCCAGGGGTCCAGGATGGGGTTGAAGGAGGCGAAGCGGATCGCCAGCATGTCGCCCCGGTAGTCAGGTCTCCCCCCAGCAGAGATGTAGGAGGGGTCGTAGAGCTGGTTCACAAAGATTCGCACCTGGCAAGTAAAAAACAAGCAAATAAAACATAAACAGAAATATTGAATTGTATCCCCCCCTCCACAATAGAACCATACTGAAGATAATTCAAACTCACCACTAACGGAATGGAGCAGACCAGAAACACGATGGTCATGAAGACCAGCAGCCAGAACATCTGGATCTCTGCGGCAGAGGTGACAGAAGGCAGCCGGGGGAAGCGACGCCGCAACCCGCTGTGCTCGCACAGCTCCGTCCTGACGATCCCCGTCCTCTGGTTCATCCCCACCAGAGACCTGCACACCGCCAGGTTGCACATGACAGTCACCGCGATCAGCAGCAGCATGACGCCGCCGTACAGGAAGGAGTAGCACGCGCCAACCGGATCCCCCGACCTCCAGTCCAGAAAGCACCAAGTGCCGGGGAAGTGCCTGACGTGCCGGCCGAAGCCAAAGCTGGGCATGATGCACAGCACGATGTTGGCCAGGTAGGTGGCCAGGAGCGCAAAGCGCGCCATGGTCCGGTCTATGTGCTTGGAGTAGAAATACGCGTGGTTGATGGCCAGGTATCGCTCCACCGCCATTGCGCAGAGGATGGACATCCCAGCCGAGCCGAAGAACAACATGGAGAAGGAGAAGAAGTGGCAGAGCAGCTCGCCTCCCGGCCAGCGGCTGGCCACGTACGTGGCGATGACCACCGGGCTGGTGAAGCACGTGCCCAGCAGGTCGGTGATGGCCATCCCGCACACCAGCGTGTAGAAGGTGGTTTCCTTCTGCTCCTTCTTGGAGACGCACAGCACGACAATGGCGATGAGGTTCCCCAGAACTCCCACGGCAAACATCGTGGCTGAAGTGACCAGCGACCTGGACTCGAGTCGGAGCGCGGGGAAGGTGGTGAGGTTGTGGCTGAGGAGATGAGAGTGCATCGGCTCAGAAACATCGGTGTCCAGGTCCCCAACAAACGCAGCGGTTTCGTTAATCATTCTTTAAATAAAATAAATAAATAAATAAATAAATAACACAGAAACAAAACAACTAAGTTGTTTCTGAACTTTGAGGAAAGTGCAGAAAAAAAGTTTGTGGGGGGGAAAACTAGTCCATGCCCGCAAAGTTTGTGAATCATAAGAAACTGTTCACTGCAGTTCCCAGGATGCCCACATGAAGAAACAGCAGCTCTGTTTACTGTTCCAAGCGCGCGAGGTTGCAGGTATATAAGCCGCGTGCTGATGTCAGCTGAGTGACGTGCGGGTGGTGCGCGCGGCGAGACGGGTTTCCAAGAAGCCCACTGCTGCAGCCAGAGTGGGATTAATTAATGTTCACCTTTTTTTTCTTTTTTTTTTTTTTTTTTTTGAGCCTACAAAAAAAAAACAACACGTCAGCTAATGACACGCGTGAAAGCAGCTGTTGGAAGGAAATCGCCATGACCCTTGGAGGCGAAACATCTCAATCAACTTCATGTATATAAAACACTCCATATCAATAATAACGCAGAGACCAACATGTTTTGATGGACAGATAGTAACGCAGATAGTAAAAACGAAATGCATTATTGAAATGCTTCCAGAGTGAAGACTGAGGCAGAGAAAGCCTTTCAGCACCAAGGTCAGCGCCCCCTCCTGGAAACACGGCCTGCAACTTCACCTTTTCACCTTTTCAAAGGATGATTTCATTTCTTAAATAAATAAATAAATAAATAAATGTTATCCAAACAAACTTGGCCCCATATAAAAAAGTAATCATCTGTCTTTGTTAAATCATTAGTTAAAACCTGCCATGGCTATTAACGATCTAATGTAACTAAAACAGTACATTACATTTTTTTACACACATTTTTATAAAACGCATTTTATAAAAATGTTTTTTTTGTTGTTGTTGTTTTTTTTCTATACATGTTT
Organism: Poeciliopsis retropinna; assembly: GCA_010277075.1. NCBI lineage: Eukaryota > Metazoa > Chordata > Actinopteri > Cyprinodontiformes > Poeciliidae > Poeciliopsis > Poeciliopsis retropinna. The sequence goes on from VMRM01000021.1 coordinate 10,322,941, forward strand.
GTTGAAACTGTCATGACAGTGAGACAGATAATCTGTGAAAAAAATTGAGCTCCTCTGTCTTCACCCTGTGCTAAGCAGGAACGACCTTTTTCCTTCTTCTTGAGTTTTTTTTATTGGTGGTTGGCAAGAAACTTTTAAGGTTGCATTGCTGCCACCTACTGATATGGGGTGTGGCTCAACTAGAAACAACCAATCAGCAAGGAGGATCTAGCTGACTCTCTCTCTCTCCTCTGTCTTCTGCTCGCTCATCTCACACATATCCTCTTTGAATCATCATATGTAGGCATAGTTTCCAACTCCGAGTTGGATAAACTTAAAAATCTAATGAATTTTAACTGTATAATGAACGGAGGATGTGGCCTAAGGAGATCTATACATGATATCAAGGTGTGCATATTCATAATCAGTCTGCTTTTAATTTATTTTTATTTTTTTTAGGCAAAATTGACCAAAAAATATATTTAACTCCCTCTGAAAAGTCAGAAATGACCAAAAGAAGGACTAGGATTCTAGAAACTGAAAAGATTTTGGAAACCAGAATCATCAAACATTTAATTGCAAATAGTGTGTTGAGAACAAAACATGGAAGGATTTGAGAAGAATCAAGTGTAAAGCTGGTAAACATGTGTAAATAAATTATCTAAAATCTGCAGTTTTGATGGAAAAAAAAATACTATTTTAATGTCTTTAGAACATTTTATTCTCCTACTTTTTTTAAGGAGATGTAAGTCACCTGTTAGGCATCAGAATGAGACAATCTGCCTGGCAGCATTTGATAAAGGGGAGCAGAATAATTCTTTGATGTCATTGTGAAGTGTATGGGAAGAAAATTACGTTATTTAAAAAAAAATAGTTTACAAAAAAATTGGGGGGAAATGGTGTAAATGTGTATTCAGCCTCATTGCTCCAAATCTGTGTAGAACCCAATTTTGTAGCATTCTAGCTGCGTTTTCTGAGGTGTCTTTACACCAAAATCTTTGCCCATCATTCTTCACGCTGCGACAGCAGAAAACCGCCCAACATTGTGTCGTTAATTTTACATCAATCCCTCATATTGGCTATGTATGTGGTGACAGTGGCAGGAAAAATTCCTCTTTTAACAGGAAGAAACCTCCTGCAGAACCAGAGCCTAAGTCGTGTTCTTCAGCCCTCTGATGAACCTCTCATAGTGAGATTACATTCCACATGTTGGGTGACTTGTTTAAACGTGTCAGAGTGGAGGGGCCTAGTCAAAAATCCATCTCCAGTCTCTGAAGTTTGACTTGATGCAGAGATGCGTTCATGTAGAACTACAACTCTACCTTTAAATGAAACAAAACATTATATGTCATATTAAGATTGCAGAGTAAAAGTAATCTGCATTCTGATATTCTGATATTTTCATATATTTTCCCTTTATTATGGAGTTATTTCAGTTACAGCTGAGTAAAAGTACAATATAGAAGCAGAAGCAATAAAGGTGAGTCTTTACCTCCAAACTGAGGCACACACACAGCTGTAATCTGATCAGTGGAAATGAAAGAATTCATCATACGCAGCAGGGAAAAAGTCTGCTTCACGGCAGGCTGCGGCGCTCTGTCTCTGTCTGTGTAAGTGGATTCCTCTCCTCCTCGGTCGGACTCATGCCTCCTGGGTGTGTGTGGTTGTGGCTCTGAGTCTGGAATAAGGCAAAGCTTTCAGACGTCAGAGCCCCGGTGCCCACTTATAGAGAAAGGAAACCGTTTCTGTCAAGCACCACATCATCGCTGCTGCAGCTTCATTAACGGTCTCTCTTTGTGTGGGATCCCGAGTGCGTGTGCGTGTCTGTGCATGTGCGTGTGTGTGTGTGTGTGTGGTGCTGTTCCAGCCATATGTAATCTTTAAGGTTTCCACAATTTTTTTAAATTTTTTATTTTATTTTGTAATCAATACATTTGGATATTTTAAAAAAGTTCATTTCATTAACTTTACTTTTCATTTCTTTACTTGCAGCTCATAAAAACAGAATTTAAAACTAGAATTACATCAGAGCAGTAAAAAGCACTTAATGCAGAAACCTGGGCTCAGTGAAAAGAATGTTTAATGCCTCATTAATGGTTATTTTTATTTTAGCAACAAGGTTTATCAGAATTCATACTAATTTACTGAACATGACTCTCCCTCTCACTAAAATAAAAATACATAAAGAAAAAAAAAACATGTTTACAATAAACATAGTCAATTCCAAACACACACACATCAAACAGAAGTAAAGCATAAAGAGAGTAATATCATTTATAAATGTGTTTATTCTTTAATAATAACACAGTTGAAAGCGGAAACAATACTTACACTAAGCTGCAGTCCATCTCCCCCAGGAAAAAATGATTAATATTACTGTGTAACTACACATTTATAAAGCTGGAACTTAAACATTCACACTGATTGGGGACATCAACTCTCTGTCAGGTCTTTATGACACTTAATTAACACTTTTTATGAGAGTCAGTTAGGATTTTCTCCATTTGCTAAAAGAGTAATAGAAGATTTCTTATCACATTTCTTTTTCTTGACATAATCCCCTTGACTTGGGTCAAATATGTTGTGTAACAGCTGGAACTTGAGCTTTGGCCCGTTCCTTCTGACTGTCAACAGAGTCGGGTTTGTATACCTATCTTTTCAGATCTGCCCAAAAAGTTTAGAGTTTAGAGTCACTCTCCATTAAGAGGACACGGTTTTAACTTCCTGGTTGAGGTCCTCCACATAAAGTTCCATCTGTGATGAGCAGCAGTCCCTCCTGCAGTAAAATACCCCCTCAGCATGATGCTGCCACCTTCTCCACAGTTGGGATGACGCTCTCAAACTCGCAAGTATCTCCTTTTCCCTCTGCTAATTACAGATAAACATAATAGCAAGTAACAACTTCTTCCACTCTAGTGTTCGTACTTATGAGTAATTGGTTGAATCAAACATCCGTTTCGGTCGCAAAACAGAAGTGGCATGTTTGTAGTGCCGCCTTATCATGGTGAGCCTTTATTTAACTGGACTGTTTTTGCATCCTAATCTGGGTTTTTACCAAACTCTGTAAAGGCAAAGTCATTTTAGTGTATGTAAACTTCTGAGTTTGAGGCAAGTCTGTTATTATCGAACAAACAGGAAAAAGTCTGATTTAATATCAGGGAGGCAAGGCAGGTAACTTTAGTGTATTGTTATAATTCAACAAATGTGCACTCTCACTCAATAATGTCAATAATTTCTTCTCAGACGAGATGTACTGGACTGCACTTTCAACATAACTTATGAGAACACCTATGTTTTGTAAAAATGTTTAGTGACTGTTTACTATGAAAGAGTGGAAGGTCTGGTTTATTTACTTCTATATTATGTTTATGATCAACACTATTAATCTGGGGAAAAAAGTTTTACAGCATGCAAGAGATACTACCAATAAATATATATATATATATTGTAGATTTAAACAAAATACATTTTAGATCATTTATTTAAGTTAAACATGATCAGGATGTAGCCTGAGATGAGATGAGGTGGTCTTGATGGTCTTTGGAGAGATTGCGGAGCCTTGAGGGAACGCTGCTAAACGTTTAGGAGGAAGAGCCGACATATGAGGGAGCTGATGGTCTGTTTAAGTGGCTCTCTGCTTCTCACCAGGCAATAATGCATAACAACTCCGGAAACGTATTCCTGCTTATTGCACAGGACCGTCTCCGTTCGATCACCTCCATCGATCTTCTGTCTGCAGAGGATTCAGCAGACCGGCTGGGTATTGATCCGAGCATGATTATTTTACAAACTTTGAACCCTGTTGTTTATGCAGATGTTCACACCTGTGGCTCTTCCACCAGACGGCTGAAGCTAACAGGATCTGCACGTTTGTTTCTTTGCTTTTCTTTTGGTTTTTCAAAGAGTTTATCTGGAAGTCTTTTGGGGAAACTGTGTTTTGTCAAATAATGGCTTCATCTGGATGCCACTGCATCCGCCACAGTTTGTCAAAGGTGTTCAATCGATTCAACCTGCAATACATTTTCATGTCTTTCTTTATGGCTGCAATAGTCCAAACAAACCCACGAACATGGTGCCCACGCTTTACATCACTGCTGTTTTTGCAGCCTACCCTGAGCTAGTCATTCTCAGACTTAACTTGTCTTTTGAAAAAGAAAAGGAACACAAATAGCTGTCAGGCAGACTTTGGCAAAAGGGTGTTGATTTTCCTCCAACGTGTGGGAACCTTGGTCGGTTCTACGGCTCCCGAGGAGACCTGTTTGTTTCCTCAGAGGGGGGATTTGCCTCCAATTAACAAGTCAGATGGAATCTGTGAATACCAAGAAAAGAAGCAAATTTGAAGAGAAATGGGGAAAAAAAATAAATAAATAAAATTATCAAGGTTTTTTTTTTTTTCATCATGCTTGTCTCTGGGTGGCTGAAATTCCCTCTTCCTGGAGTAAAACCTTGGGTTGATGTCACAGTTTTGTGACGTCAGAGCTGCTGCGCTGACGTTCTGCCTCATTTCCCTGAGATGTTACCAGCTTCATCTGATTTTTGTGTCTCTCCACAGATACTCATTTCTGCCGCCCGCCAGGCTCATCAGAGGTTCTATGGGTCCCTGTCGTCTCTCCATCCTCTCCGTTCGCTGCTTCGCTTCGTCTTTTCTGCCTCACAATTAAATTCCCGATGACTAATTGTATTTTAATGCCTCGACCATTTGAGCAGAATTGTACTCCTTTAGCTGATTTATTTATTTATTTAATTTTTCACGAAGATGAATGTTTGAGCGTTATTTTCTTGTACAAGAACGTTCCGTAGAGCTGTAGCGCTGCCAGTATTTACACTCATGTGGTGGAAAATGTTATTGCAGAGTAAGCAATATCTTACCATTCCATGAATATGATGCTCTCATACAATATATTGTTTTCTATAATGAAGCAGGGAATAAATGCTTCTAGTGAAGTACAGTAAATACATTTTTCAATATTTATCTGTATTCTAATGACTGCACGCTAACAACCAATAACATTTACAGTATTTATCTGTTTTTGACATACTGTAATGATCATAAAGCAATGGTTGTTCAAAAACATTTTTTTTTTTTACTCAATTTGTTTGAGTATTAGCAGCATTAGTTAAATAATCAACATGCTAGGACTGAACAGTCTGTTCCTTTACTTGAATGCCTAGTGGGTCTAAGTAGCATCATATCTAAATTTATATGCAATGTTCAAATAGATAAGTATTTTAATATCTGACTAACAGCAAAAACACAATAAACATTTTTGTCGTACAATTTATAAATGCATTTAGGGATTAAGAGTGCCTGGATACAGTTTTCATGACACTCCTCAGAAGTTTCTTCTGGTTTGATTTTTCATTACACTTATGTTTAATTCAGATTTTTAGGTCAGATAGATCATGTGCAGGTGATGGATTATTTTAAGTATCAAAATAAAGAGTGTAAAAACAAATCAACACCTCATTTTTTTTCTTAACTATATATCCTTAAACTGAAGGGGGGGGGAGGAGGGGAATGCTACTTTGTGTTTGTCTATTGCATAAAAACCCTTTCAAATGATTTAGAGTTTGTGGCTGGGATGTGACCAAAGGTGAAAAAGGCTCAGCTTTAGCATGGCACGTGGTATCTGCAGGTTAATTGGTCCTTCTGAGTATGTGTCTGCATAATTTTTAGTGGATGATTGAAGCACAATCATCCACTAAATCACTCGGACTAGGAGATTGCAGGAAAGTGCTTAATTGTAAAAATGGCACTAATGGCTCCCATGCTGAGCAGAGAACAATAAACTGTGGGTAATTTGTTTGCCACTCTGGCTGAAATTATATTTAGAGATGAAATATTGTATTTGAAATAAAGAGTTGCTGGCGCTCGGGACTGGCTTTTAGTGTGCATCGATTGTGGAGAAAGTCCAGGGCTCAGCGTGTCGCTGGGTTCACTTTCCAGCAACTATCAATTTGTGACAAGACTTAAGGAACCTCAGTCAAAAGAACCATTTAGGTAAAAAATAAACCATTTGAACCTGAATCTGCCAGGCTTTGATTCATTTGGGCCTTACAAGAGCTAAATATGCCCATATTTGACTGGGTCAGCCCAAGCAGGCCTGTTTTTAACCCAGCAGTTTTGAGTTTAAGTTTGATACGACATTTGGGAGAAGTTTTGTTTCCTTAGAGGGGGGGATTTGCCTCCAATTAACAAGTCAGATGGATTGTGTGAATACCAAGAAAAGAAGCAAACCTGAAGACAAATGGGAAACAAACAACAATTACTTTCTCCTTCCTTTGAGCGGGGAGCGGGGCTTGACTTCATGCTTGTCTCTCGGTGACTCATATTCCCTTTTCCTTCGATAGAACATTTGGGAGAAGTTTTTCTTTATAGAGGCTGCACCTCCCATGAACACAAACCTATGACAGAAACATATCCATCAAAATGAATGAACCGGTGGTGTGAAAAATGTATTTTGAATAGGCGGTTGGGAATGGGATTTTATATGATACAAACTAGTTGAGATGAGTTGGCTACAAGTATTTTAGACGGAATGCAACATTTTTTCCCTCCTTTCCCTCTTTTCCACACCAAAAGTGCCATAAAAAAAAATAATACATTGAGTGGCTTTAGCCAGTATTCACAAAATTAACTAAATTCATTGGAAAGAGAAAGTTTGTTCGCTCATTCCCCCCCGCACCGTCTCACCCCTTCTTTATATTCTTCTCATAAGAGGTTCCGCCTGCTCAGACAGAGTGCAGCCATCGGCATTAATGGTCGTCCATACTGCGTTTTCACATAATGTGTCAGGTGGTGCTCGGATATTGCACATTTTCATCCTGCAAGCCGCTGCTGTCCCAGCAGCACAGATGAGCCAGCTGATGTTCAACGGAGGTGTGCCAAGTTTCTGAATAACACATGCAATGTTTCTAATATGTGTGTACTGGCAAGTCTAATTAGTGAGTAAAGCCCTGGTTTGGGAGCAGAAACGGCGCATGCAGGGTGTCAGAAACCAGCATGTATATTCAGAACAGAGGAGTGTGTGGAAATGTAGGTACAGTGTGATGAAACAGCGAGAGCAAACAGCAGCCTTTCAAACTCAAACGAAAAAGCAGACATGATTGTCTTGGGTGATGCAGTTTGTCTTGGTGGAATAGATTTCAGTTGACTTATCATGGTTTCCATTTGTTTGGGGTTTTTTTCTCTCTTTTTTGTAAAAACGGTGAGTAATAGTATGTATCAGTGAAGTCTCTTCTCGTTCCACTTAAAGACTGCATCTGTGGAATCTAATAAGGTCTTGATGTACAGCAGTGAGACACGGTGGAATTGGCTGCTGGTTGTTTGCTGGACTTCTGGCCCACTATGAAGCACCAGGGCTAAATTCAATGAAAGCAAACAGAAAATCCTTCAAAATCAAAAGAGCATTGAGAACCAACATATGTTGTGCATGTTTGTTACATTACAAATATACACAAGTCCATTTCGATACTCTGCTACGTGCTATGTGATGGTGTTTCCATCAAATAAGGAATTCAATCACGTTTACACATGAATAATTATGTTCACAAGATTATAAACTTTATGGTGCTGTGAGGGAACTGGTGGAGACAGCTGCGCACTATCTGGGGGAAAAAAAAAAATCTTCCTACCACTTCCTGTCGTCTTCTTCATCGCTTCTGCCAGAAGTAACATCCGGATGTTGATCATGTGACTGGTGTGATGCGAACAGTGTTTGCATTGCAGTTTTTAAAACACACATCTACTTCGATACAGCTGAAAAAGTATCTCATCCTACCGCTAAGACTTTGTATGAAGAATGAGTTTTTTCAAAATTGCCTGGTTTCCATCCATCCATTTATTTTCTGTTCACCCTTCTCCCTAGTGGGGTCGGGAGTTGCTGGTGCCTATCTCCAGCTGCGTCCCAGACGAGAGGCGGGATACACCCCGGACAGTCTGTCGCACTGCCTGGTTTCCATTAATCCAATTTATTTTTGTGTTTTCAATTTGCAGAATTCCATGATTAATGGAAACACAGCGACTCTTGTGTTTTTATTTCAGTGTGTCCTTGCTGAGCTTGGATATGTTAAATAGCCACTTTGTTTTTTATTAGAGCACCAAATAACTTCTACTAGAGGAGTTTAATCCTCTAATAGAAGGAGTTTAATAGAGGAGTTTAATCCTAATGGTTGACCTCAGTAAAAGTACTAAGACTTTTATGATCTATATGCATTTATCCATTTTCCAGCGCAGGTCAGCAGAGGCACACAGGACAAACAACTATGCATGCACATGCACACCTACGCACAAACACTCATACAGACCTACGGACAATTTAGAGGGTCCAGTCAGGCAACCACGTATGAGTTTGGGCTGTGGGAGGAAGTCAACCCACACATGCACTGACAGAACAAGCACTCCATGTGCAACTCAAACAGATGACCTTCAAACTGCTGAGCAGCAGTACTAACAACCACAGTCATATTCAATATTTTGGAAAATTATTGGAAATGAACTAATTTCAGTAACTCAATTCACCGAGCAGCAAACATTACGCAGCTAATTTAAAACAAACTTATCTCCATCCAGGCCTGTTTGAACCTTTATTTCTGTTCATTTGATGATTTTCTGCTTACAGCTAATGAAAACACTGTTTAAATTAAATATTACTCCAGATCAATACAAGCATTCTCTGTTGGATGGAGAGCTAGTTAAGTACTAAACTCTGAGGGGAGAGTTAGTAGGGAAGGAGTTTCGTAATTCAGACATTGAAAGCAGGATTTAGACTCGAGGACTTTCTCTTTGTTTGGACCAAATAAAACTGTTTGGTCTTAAAAGGAGTTCTAAGTTTTGATTTTCAATAAAAACTTTGCAAGGTCCATTAAAATGTCTGTAAGCAATGCAAAATAGTCAGAAAGCATAAACTCAGTCTATAAACAGCTTCATTTGATTTAGTACTAGAAACAGATTTCCTGATTTTTACAGTTGTTGTATTGCAGTAATGATGTTAAAGCTATAGTACACAACACTTTCACCTATGTAAAAATGGACCTCTCCTGCTCAAAAGCAGCCAGTCAGAGCCAAGAATTTCTTAGCGCTGTCAATTATCCTCCTGTACGCTGCTCAGTGAGTTTGTGGGGGAATTGGAAAAACCATTTAGCCACCTCTCGCTTAGGTAAGAGCGGCTCTGATTGGTTGTTTTTCACGGAAAGGTATATTTCTAGTTACTACTGGGAGCACTGGGTGAAGGCAGAGGAGCTAGATGTTTTCACAGATTATCTCTTATACTGTCATGACATAATCATAATTTTAACAAATATGTAAAATATATACATATATTTCAAGAGAAGTTACATAATGCAGCTTTGATGTGGGGAAATGTGTTGTTTTTGTTCTATTTGTTTGGTGAAAAGTAGAGAAATTCAATTGTTTCTGTGGGCAGTTTGTTGGACAAATGAATGTTATTATTAACACATTACTGTAGGAATTTAATGGGAGAACTTTGCAATGTTTTTGCCCATGATAAGGACATAAACGTCAGGCATTATAAGACACAAAGGAACTCTGATGTCATGCTCAGTTGTCTTCAACTGAACCAAAGATGAGATCTGGACTCACAGTTTGACTGATGATGGTGTAGGAAGAAGGGAGGCACCAGAACTGAAAGAGGGGTTATCTCTGGAAATTTCAGCTTGATATCCCCACCAGCTGAGTCTCTTCGTTGCTTGGCAACGTGATCATTTCTGTGTTTATCCCATGAGGATTGTGTATCCAGCAGTCTTCCTTTTTATTTCTCAGGAAAATTTGTTATGTTGCGCATCGTAGTGTTCTTTTACTATGCTCAAATGGCATATTTAAACAAACATTGCACGTCTTCTTCTGTGTCATGAGAGCAAGATGTCAACTCATATGTCATACTAATATTATTGCAACCTCCTTTAAGAAGTGCAAAGAAATGAGACTGTTGGTTTTTCAATTGCCCATTTTGCCCTGAAAAAGATCCCAGTCCACTAAAAACCAGGTCTATAACTCATTTTGGATTCGGCTCTACCCAATGAAAATATCTGCCTTAAATGTCTGCAGTTTGCCGTAAGTATGTGGCAAACTGCAGATCCGTAGAGTGTTCATATTTCTAAATACACCTTATGAAATCTCCAACATGTGCTTTGCACCTCTAATACTCCAGAGTTACTGGTCCTCCTGCCTTCTTTCGTCCTCATGGTCTTCCCATTTTTCAGACGAAGAACTGAACGTGGCTCAGTGAGAAGTTCAACTCACTGAGCTAGAGGATGTAGAGTCTTTGGCAGCAGAGGGATAAAAACACACGCAGAGTGAGTGTTGGATGTTTGAGAGCCTTAAAAGAAACCAGCAGCAGAAACTTACTCAGGAAACACGGGAATGTCTCATGTCACAAATGTTTTCATAGTTATAAATATTTAATGAGAGAAGTTAAATGACTCTGACAAATTTGAAGGTGGAGATGATGATCTCCTGTGGGGGTGACAACAGACAAGCTGGTTTTTTTTTCCTATCAGTTAATTAGTTTGTTTATCACATCACCTCAATCCGTCTCTGAAATCGCCGACTTGTTCTGTTAATTATGACGTTTCAAACAACTTTTAATTGCACCTGAAAGAAGACTCACCTCCCTATTGTTCTAATGAAAACGTGGTGAAACTTTTTATCTGTTTAATAATAGTAGCAGGAAGGCAATGCAGAAAGGACAATAAAAGTACGTTAATTTACTAATCATTTGATGACTGACGAAACCTTTTCAATTTTCAAAAAAACATATTTGATTTCATTTTTGCATCAGTCAGCAGTAAACAGAATTGTTTTCAATTTCTGAAATTAGTTCGATTTTATTATGTTCTAAAGATTAAAAACGTGGAAAGGCAACAAAGATGGGAGGATTAATCCAAAATATCAATGTCGTCAATGTCAAGTCAGTATCAGTATCAGATCGATACTGGCATCGGAAGATCGATACTTTAGCTTTAGATTTCCTCTTGAATTTTTTTTTTTTATATCTTTGTCTTGTTTCTCAGCTCTACTTCAGAATATGTTTTATTTTGATTTACTCTCAAATGATCATTCTTGCACTTTGTGTTACTAAAGTGTTTCATAGACACCTTAACTTTGTCCAAATTCTGTCCCAGGTTTATCAAAAGTAATTCAAAGGACATAATAGGGAAATCATACAAAAATACATAAAGGTCAGAAGTTTGATGTTAAATAATAAGTTAAATAATAAAAAGTATCACTTTGGTTCCTGTTCCAGTCCAAGTAAAGTATATCCAGAAGGCTCTGGGATAAATCAAAGCCACTAAATGCGTATATCATGGTAGAGCTCACGAAGAGGCAACGATAACAGTTCCATTTAATTTCTCCAGAGGGTAAAAGAAGAGCTGGAAAACCAACACCGCTCACACATTCCAATATCAACCCAACTGAGCCTCGCTTTGGCTGCTAAGTTCATGTCTTAACCTGGAGTCATGGCTTTTTAAGATCCAATATGAACATCCCACACACTACCCACTCTATATGCAATATGCATGTGGCTATATGTGTGTGTGTTTATAGATTGTGTGTACCGTCTCTGGATATGTAAATACAAAGAACCATTCCATGGTTCAAAATGCAACAAATGGTGATAGATTTGTTTTATAATAGGTATGAAATACAATGCTAATCCTTAATGAGGTTGGTTTTATTAAGCTTCCCTTCTAAAATTTGTCAAATATCTCTGTCTAACTGCATTGCTTCCTATCAGTTTCTTATTAGGGTGGATGAAAGGTGGATGAAAGTGATACACTAAGACACACTGAGAAATTCACATTTAATTCATGGGTTTTGCAGACTGTGGAGGTTGTAGTAATAATTACCAGTCTGGTGGCATCATTATACTGTGAGGATGCTTTTGTCTTTGGAAGGAGATCAAAAGATTATAATGAATGAGATTGGCCCAGTCAAAGACCACATCTACATTCAATGGAGAATAGGTGCAAGACTTAAAAATGACCATGGACAGACACTCTGAGCTTGAGCAGATGGAAAATGATTTTATCTTTGGTTTCTCAAAGCTGATAGTCAGACACCAAAGCAGCTGGAGGTAATTCTATGAAGTGTTGACACATGCTTGACATACTTGAACTGCCTGGTTGCTGAAGTGTGCTATACAAGTAAACTTAAATACTTTTCCAGTTATAAAGATATATGTGATGGACCTGAGTGGGGATCTGTCACATACAACCCCAATAAGAACTGAAGTTTGTGAATATAATACAACAAAAAGCGAAATGGTTTAGGCAGTGTGAATACTTGTTGGCCCTGCGAACTGTTCAAAATTAGGAATAACTTTATAATCCATGTGTCTTTGACAAACACCACAATGTCAAATAAACCTTTTATTACAATGTGCTTCAGAAACGTATTGATTTTGAGAACTAATTCTGGACTCTGTCAGTGACAATGGATTATTTTTGTGAAGCTCAGTAAGTAGGAAGTGTTAGAAAATGTGGAGGATTGGGGGGAACAAGCAATGTCTGGACCCTTGACCACTGAGAAACGATTACCTCCCGGAGATGTGGACTCTATCGAAGCTTGAAATTCTGCCCAGTTGCTAACATTTGGCCGGGATGTATGCAATCCGCCAGTTCGATGATATAAAACTTAACGGAAACAACCATCCTCCACTACGAGGAGAGAATAGTTGCCTCGTTCGTGCATGACCAGCATGAACCCTTCTTCTTTCCCTTCCTCCTCTGCCATCACCAAAAATAGGCTGACTACGTTTCAAAAACCGCAAGAAAACTGACGTCAACATTTACAACTTTTCTTTCCATTTTTCCGATTGGCCTGGTAGAAATTCTACCACAGAAATTTATGACGGTGGGAGAAAGCCCAGACGGAAGATTAAAGGAAGATAAGAATTGGAAGCGGAATGGCGTAGGAAGACAATGACCAGACCAGGGTGACGAGGGATAGGGATTGAAGTGCCAAGTGTGTAACAGGGAAATAAAAAGTACTTCAGATGCAATTTCTGCTGTAAGGATACTGATGGAGATGTACACAGAAGGCCAGAGGGAGCTTGTTGTGGAAGAAATAATTGCCAAACATTGTAAAGGTAAAAATAACTCAGTTAGGTTTATTAATATCCTGCACAGGATATGAGAGCTCACAAATGATACACCAGTGGTCTCAAACTACAGTCCTCCAGGGACAGAGTCCTGCAACTTTTAGATGTGTTCTTTGCCCAATATGCTTGAATTAAATGACAAAACTGCAATCAAGTTCCAAAGAGCTCTGCTAATGAGCTCATATTGGAACCAGGCTGTGCTGAAGCAGAGAGACGTCTTAAAAATGCAGGACAGCAGCCCATGAGGACCAGAGGTTGAGACTTCTGTGGTACACTGTTGGTCAAAGCGAGATGTTCTGTCAGCAGGAAGACAACACCTCAGTTTAAAAAATAGTGTAAATGTTATAAAGCATTAAAAGAAAAACATGACGAGATGACATAAGCATCAGATGAACAAAGTTGTGAGAGCCACAACACCTGGTAGTCTGGCAGACTCAGTTTGATTGAAGACCAAAATCGCAACATTTGTTATATTTTCAGCTGTTGCGTTTTGCTTTCACACTGTACTGAACCAGACCTTTTGAGCAACCTGGTCCCCACCCCTCAACTGTAGTGGCACTGCACCAAGACCCAGCGCACCAGAGTTCACTTCAACCAAACTGAGACCTGATGTAAGTAGACCAGAATTACCGTTTTTGGTCCGCATCAGTGGTAGCTCTGTTGCCTTGCAGCAAGAAGGTCCTGGGTCCGATTCCCGGCCAGGGGGTTTGCAGGGTTCTGAATGGAGTCTTCATGTTCTCCCTGTGCATGGTGGGTTCCCTCCAGGTACTCTGGCTTCCTCCCACAGTCCAAAAACATGACTGTTAGGTTACTTGGTCTCTCTAAATTCTCCTTAGGTGTGAATATGTGTGTGCATGGTTATTTGTCTGTCTGTCTCTGTGTTGCCTTGTGATGGACTGGTGACCTCTCCAGTGTGACCCCACATCAGTCTCCAGGCGACTGCAGGACAAAGGCACCAGCACCTCTGGCAAGAATAAACATGTTAGATGATGGATAAATGAATGAAAGGATGGAAAGCAAGCTCAATTCATTTCATCTGCTCTTGGCAGGAAAAAAAAATCACCTCATCCTAGCGGTAATTTTTTTTTTTTTTAATTGGTGTGTTTCTATTAAGCAAACTTATTTTCAAAATGTTAAGTTGCAGAATTATAAGGTTAATGCAAAAGCAGCTAATCAGGGTCAGGAAGCCAAGAGGAGTAAATTAAATCTACCAATTCTGCTGAGAGCAGAAGAAGGTTTTGTTACAATTCTGAAACTTTAGACTGAAGTGTTCTTACATTGGCTGCATGGCAGGTTATTCCTGACATTGAATTTTAGCCATTCTCTTGCAGTTTCCTCTGTTTCAGTCAGCCACTGTTCTCTACAAGTAAAACTAGCCTGAGGGTTATTTTTTGAGAGGAGCAGATTTACCCTGAAACCTCTTCTTTTTTTTTTTTTTTTAACTCTTTGCTTTCCATATTTGAGGATTCATCAGTCTCTCTGTTAAAGATCTCCACCACTGAGCTTCCAGCATTAATGAGGTGGATTTCCATTTAAATGCCTGACACAACCTGCAGGGAGTTGGCAGATTGAGGTTGGCGCTGCTGCCGCCCTATAGGAGGCAGAAACTGCATTAAAATCAGACTCAGGAGAACTTTTCTTCTCCTCTGGGCACAACAGAAAAAAAATCAGCGGCTTAAAAGAACAGACGGAAAATATTAGCCTAATTATAATGACTACCAGCAAACTGTGCTGCATCTGTTGGAAGCTCCAAATGAGAGTGTCCTTTAGGGAAGAAAAGGTGAACAAGAATGTTTATAGGGCTTTTTCAATCTGCTTAAAGGGTAAAAAGGAATCTTAGTTGCCTGCTGTCAGGACCTGATGGGTGAGGAAAGCTTCAGGTGAATACCGATCTCCAGATTTAGCATTGTGTAATATTTTTTTCTCGTTCTCAAAGAAGGCCTCCTCCCTCCCCTCTGTTTTCATGTAGGATGGATGGAGAACTTTTCTGCAGAGATTTCTAACTTTATCTCTAGTGCATCAAACCATACTCTACATTCAGAGTCATCCCAGTGACGCGGGGTCTTCGACAGAAATTCATTTGAAGATGAACTCTTTGTCCACGGCAATGTCGCTTTTTATATTTCGCTTTCTCAGCTTTTCTTAAAAAGGCAACTAGAAAACCAACAATGAATTCCTGAAAGGTATAACAGTATTATCACCCCCCCCCCCCAAAGAAATCAGATGACTCTATTCATGTTGATTTTGCAAATTTGTGCAAATTGTACAGAAATATGTAGATCAGAGTGAATGATTGAGTTAATTCAGGATTGATTTCCGTTCTCACGTCCATCCTGCCTAAACATGGCGGCCTCTTTTCACCTTGTGGTAGAAGCACAATTAAAGACTGGTCATATGTCACAATCCTCCAATCCTCATCTGGTGTAACCCCCCAAAGCTTGCTGAGGTCCAACTCACCATAGAGGATCCTAGTTGTGGTCTTTATTCTGGGTCCAACTCGTACAGAGGCCATTACGCAAACTGCTGAAAAACAAACAAACAAAAAAACACTTTTTGCTGGGAAAGAGATATTACCGATGGTTTCTAATAACCAGCCAAATCAGAGATATGTTTTATTTCTCAGGTCCACTGAGCTGCAATTCTGAGATGGAAAACGTGCATCTCTTTTAATCTTATTTAAAAGGTTAGATTGCGTCTTTACCTTTGGCTCTCTGTCCCCTAAAAAAGAAACATGGTGACTAAATTTATACACTGTAATTTCCTAATTCTTTCTGATATTGATCTTTCTTCCATTGTCTAAATTCAGCGTAAAGGTCACTGCAATTTGATTTGGCTCATCAAATCTTCAAAAACAAAGTGGCCATCAAAGGCACGCTTAGGGAGGATTCGTTATAAAGCAGTTGAGATCCGCTGCTTGTCTCTGGGGGCTTTTCATCCTGATCACCTCAATCCATCCTAATTTACCCGCCTCCCTTCTCTTTCCATGACTTTCCCTTTTCTCAAAAGATCTAATTGCCGGAGACATTCCACGATGTTACTGAAGCATGGCTTTTACGAACAAGGCTCAGTGTCACAGTGTGGATTTGCGTCTTCTGTTATGAACAAGATGAGTCAAGAGCTACACGGCTCCCATTCTCAAATAATGAGACATTTTCTGATGGAAGAACTGAGAGCTGAGTCCTATCAGCACACATCGTCTCTACTTTACATAAAAATATCATCTCAATGTCCAAGAGTGTTTTGAATTGTTTTTGAGGTTTCATTATTGTGTGTTCTTTTTAGTCTCTTTCTTTCTGTTTTACTTTAGTTCACTCCTTCTTAGTTTTTCTAGTTTATCATGTTTATTTCTCATCTCTAGTTATTCCATGTTGCCACAATTTAATTATGTTTATTAGATCTAGTTATTCTTTCCTAGTCTCTTGTGTGCTCTCCCTCTCCTCTTTCTCTTCAGTCGGCCTTCTGCTCTCTCGCCTCACACCCGAAAACCTATTAGCTCCTCAGCCCCAGATCTTTTGTTCCAGCATTCACCCTCACAGTATTTAACTTCACAGGGAGCCAAAGCAGACCAAAAACCATAAATCCAAGTAAACAGCCAGAAGGGACCACAGAGAAGAAGCAGGGAGAGTAGCGCGGTATAACGGGAGGAATCAGCTAGAGAGGCGTTTACACATGCTTGCATCTGTCTAAACATAAAGTCTGAACTACAGTGGTTTAGATCAAAGCGTTAGAATGGCCTAGTCCAGGGGTTCAACATTATCTTCTGACAAACCCTCGCTAGGGATCATAAAGTGCTTTATGGACATTTTGCATTCACAGTAAACCCAGAGGGTAATGTAGGTTTTGTCGTATTTCCTGTTTTTTTAAGTCACTGACTTACAACGATTAGGGCCAAATGAAGAGAGTGTTTTATTACAAGACTGTAGTCATAATACCAGATAGTTTTATTACCAGAATAATATTGTAATTTTATAAGAACTACTGCACAAAACTGTTAAAATGAGGAACATTGAGCATTGTAAGTTGTATGTCGCATCAGTTTTTTAAGCAGGAATTTTTTAACTCGTCAGCATTAAATTATCAGCAGCGGAAGTTTGAAACTTTTTTGCAAATGACTGAATCAGTTTCAAAGAAAGACTCACCCAGACTTTCTGTGATAGTCACTTGAGATCTTAATAACTATCTTAACTTTTTTTTTCCTCATAAAAAGACTATTATCTAATAGTTTTAGGGATTTCTTCTGCTAATATTTTGTTTATTCTGCTCATTTTGTGACTTTTCTTGTCAAATTATAATTCTTTTTTTACTAAAACTGAAAATCTGTTAGTCTTGCTCTAATTCAATCAATAAATGATGTGCTATTTTATTCTTCTCTATTCTCTCATTACTTGCCTCTGCAGCCATTTTTCTGTTCACTGTCACAAACTTCTCCAGTTCTCATCTGACAGCTCATCTCATTCTTCCTTCCAGTGTGCTACTTGTTGTACCGGATTTAACGGGCAGACTGTTCACCGCTGCCACCTAGTGGCTGGAGAATTGTTTATGGTCAAGCATAAAAATACAAAAAAGTCCACCTGCCTCTTGTGCACTCCACTGACACCTCACTGCTGCACGAGGTAAGAACTGCACTGCAAGTACTGGCCAAGTCCAAACCTATTTTGAGATTTTTTTTTTAGTGAGAAGAAGAATTTCTCTATATGTGTAAAGGTGGTGCAGACAAACCTCAAGACTATCAGCTGGTATTGCAACAGAAAAGGGGAGCAGGGGGCTTACCACACTGAAAACTATAAATCATTTTCTTTTCACTTTCACAATGATGTGTGATGCTTCAGTGTTGTACCAACATGCAAAATCCTAAAAAATAAAAAAGACACTGTATCCAGTATGTGTACATGATGTAGAACAAAGCAAACTTGATCAATCAAGTTTGGACTCTGGACCGTTTGTAGTATTTTCTTTGTATTGTTCTTTTTTTTTGTTTTTTTTATTGTTCTTTATTCTATTTTCTCACTGTACATCTGTTTTAATAATTTATCACACTAAAAAAAACAAAAATGCCGGGAACATTCCAATGGCAAAATATAGCCACTATATCTAATTGCGCCGCCTCTTTAAACGGACAGATCGTTGACACAGTAAACAATGAATGTGATCTCCAGCTCAGATGCTCATTTATCCTCAGGTGTATGTGATGGAGGGTGGATAAGAAAACCACTGAGTAGATCACAGATTGTTTGTATTCCTCTGCATCATTGCAAAGGAATACAAAATTCAAATTCAGCTAAATCCAACACCAGTGTCTTGTTTGGCTGTTTTAAAAGCTGTGCTTCCTTAAGAAACAGTAAAGTGTCACGCTTCACCCTCTGTCCATCTCCTCCTCTTCAACAGGTTGCATAAATAACGACTGCATGGCTGATGCATAATCCTGCAGAAAAACAAGATGGGAAAACAAAAGAAATGACTACATGATGTCTAGGTCTTGCCTGGGGGAAAAATTATATTGTCTGCAGAACAATATCTGCTTTTTATAGTGCTCAATATAAAAAGACACATTTCTCTCGTGAGGCATTTTCATTTGGCTCCTAATGTGAGATTGAAATCCTTTCCATAAATCTGCGTTAGGGATTGATGAGACACGCCTATTTTCATCAGTTGGTGGGTGTTAAAGGGCAGGCTGAAATTGCGAACAACGTCCTTCGTCTCCTATGAAAACGAGTCATAGCCACGACATCCACCTTTAATGAAAATGGGCTTTAATGCATCTAGCGCCGTTGAATAAAAGTTGTTCCGTGAGCTCCAAACGCACCTAAAAAGAACATGGTGAATGTATTACTTAAAGCTCTCAAATGAGCATGTTTAATGCATATTAAACACACTACATTTCCATCTGCTTTAAAAGGAACCAATGCTGCAGTTTGCTCTCTGTTTAAATGAAAAACAGCATGAAAACACAGAAAGCCACGTGATGTGTCGTAGCGCAAAACACAGGTGTCTGTGATCAGAGGCCAGTGTTTACTATAAATGTACCATCAGTACATCCAGCTCAAAAACTTCCACTCATCAGAGCCCCCATTAAATGATAATGTTGACAAGGTCTGGTGCAGAACAGGTTAAATTTCATGGCCGTCCTCATGTATAATCTAATAGAATAATGGATGTATCTGCATGCATAAAAAGCCATTCTTGTTCCAGTGAGCACATTCTGGATGCCCAAGAAATTTCACTGTAAAGACTTAAGGTGTAAAATGAAAACCTCTAATTAACATTCAGCCTGTGGTAAGGTCACAGCGGCTACATTTCAATTCATAGCAGACTGCTTGAGAATCGATCTAAAGGCTCTTCGGCTCAGGATGTGCAGCAGGTGAGTCATTAGTGGATCGGCCTCTGACTTATGCAGCACCAGACTGTACGAAAAACTCTTAACTAATGCCTCAGTCATTTCCATTTGGCAAATTTGGCAAAAGTAAGAGGACAATGTTGTGCTGTGGGTTGGATCAGGTTGCTTGAGCACCTCAACAAGTCAGAGATCATGAAGCAGGACTTTCCCTCCAGCGTCAGTTCCCAACATCACAGATGTCTCTGGAGAACCACGTTTATTCACTCGCTGTCTGCAATGGTGGCAGCATGCTGGAGTCGCTCTGTTACTTTCATTCTGATTTATTCTCTTTTAAAATGTGTATTTCTCCTCTTCTGGCTTAGACGTTTATTTTATTTGAGAATTATTCCCTGTGGTCTTTGATGCTTTGCATCTAGAAATCATTTTTGATTTTACTTTTTCACTTACTGCTGAGAGAGGCCACAACACAAAAAGTAATAACATTAAGTTACATTAAGCAAAAAAACAATAAGCTGAGTAGGATGAAACAATATCTGCAAATATTGACAAGATAAGATCATTTCATCAGTCTTCCATAGGAGAAATTTGTCTTTGGAAGCAGGGGCAAAATGGCAATACAATAATAAAATATCATCCAAACGGAAAAGTAAATAAATATATAAAAACCAAAAAGTACATAAAAGCACAAATGTCAGATTGGCAGTACATCCCCATAACCATTTCCATTTGCATATAATACATCATCTACATGCTTCTCTTGATCACCGTCTGGGCCTCCAGATAATTAGTCCAGTCCAGTCTGCCATTTATCAGGTTAATGGAGAGTGTAATGGAAATTTTTAAAATGTGCTCCTCACGCCTTTTGTGCTTTAGATTGTGTCTGATGATGAGATCATCCATCTGCATGAAGTTATCATGAGATCGATCAAGCTGCTCTCCTATAGACAGCAGGACATCCTGGAGACTGTCTAGTGTTACTTCCCCAACCCAGGACTTATCTGCCCCCTTTAGCATCAAAGAACAACCCCCTGTCCTTAACAATAGACAAATGGCCAGATCATCTGTGTTGGACTCCACAGAATTCATGATACATGGCAATCAGGGATTCACACCTATCGACCAATCAAGTCTCTCCTCTCTGACCAGAACCTATAAAAGGAAGCCAGATCCACTGTTGGTCAGAGCAGACTTGACAGACTCCTCCAGACTCTTGCTAAAGTAATTTCTTCCATGACAAGAGTGGCAAAAATGAACGTTCCAGACGTTTAGGGACCCAATAATATTACCATTATTCAAGAGTCTTGCAATCGACAAAGTAAAAGAAAAAAGTAAAACAAAAGTGAAATGAAGTCATACACAAATAAGTCAAATAAAAATTATAATGTGCATCTTTTTTAGTTCCATACAAAATATTTTTGTCTTCAATGTACTGCTGTGCAGGATTACATTCAAGTAGATGCGACAAAGCAGCTCCACTGTTACAACTAAAAAAAATAAATAAAACCAAAAGACGTTCTTTATTATTATTATTATTATTATTATTATTATTATTATTATTATTATTATTATTATTATTATTATTATTATTTATGTTCCCCATTTCCGTCTAACAAAGAGAATATTTGGTCTGTTGTACACTTAATTAATGCTAATTGTTGCATGTTAAACTACGAACAATTCTTTGCAAAATACCAATTCCTTCCCCCAAAAGCTGAATTTACCAGATTATATATAATGCCTTACCAAAACAATTTATTAATCAGATTAAAAATATAATAACATATCATCCGATGACCCCACAATTACCCAATTTATCTATTAATGGAATAACATTCACTGACCAAAAATTCAATAACCACGCAATTAGAAGCTGTCTAAGTGAAACGTTATTCCCTCGGAAAATAAATAAAAATAGCATTCTTTGCAAATTTGAAAATAATATATATATTGAAAGGTTAAGAACTCCTT
Source organism: Poeciliopsis retropinna (assembly GCA_010277075.1). Classification (NCBI taxonomy): domain Eukaryota; kingdom Metazoa; phylum Chordata; class Actinopteri; order Cyprinodontiformes; family Poeciliidae; genus Poeciliopsis; species Poeciliopsis retropinna. The sequence goes on from VMRM01000021.1 coordinate 10,344,343, forward strand.
ATTTAAAACTCCCCATACAACCAAAAGCTAAAGAAACACACTTTGGAGTTTTAAATGCAATTTACCCCTCAAAAGAGCAACTCGGATATCTCTTTGATATTGATGACAATCAATGCTCATTCTGTGAAAGCGATATAGAAACGACAGGCCATGTCTTCTACAAATGCAGTCAAACCAAAATATTTAGGAATTGCTTAGAAAGGTGAATCAAATAGAAAAATTGCACTTTCTGAATCTATTTCTATAGATATGCTAACCTTTGATTATTATTGTTATTGAAAAACAAAACAATAGGGCTCTGTAGTAACCTAATATTTTGTTTGGCAAAATTCTTCATTCATAAACAAAGAGTGTTGAGATCATCCTAAGTTTATAACATTTTTTTTATTCGACTTCCAGTTATATTTGAAATCTCTGAAATGTATTGAATCATATGAATACCTGACTGAATTATTAATGGAATTACTCACCGATGTGTGTTAATCCTAACATATCAATCCCCCTGTTGCTATTTTAGTTATTATTTTATTTATTTTTATTTTTTATCTATATTACTTTGTATTTCCATTTCTATATCTGCTCCTATGCCCTCTACGGAGTCGCGCTGTTGTATTTGCGTTACTTATTTGTATTTACTTTGTTGAAGTAAAGGTTTTTGTAAAAAAAAAAAAAAAAAAAAAATCGGTCTAATAAACGTCACTGCTCACACAGCCAGTGATTGGTAGTTTCTGTAATGGAGGCGTGTCATCTCGTCTCTCATTGGCTGGAGTTTTAAACCTCCCTGACATGGTTGGTCGGAGAGGTCGGCGTGTGATTGGTTGATTTCACTGTCTTCAATTTTAAAAAATATTCTGCTGCTGCTGCTGGTCTGAACAGCGGCAGAAACACAAAGCTCAGCAGATCTTTAAACCAAAGATAAAAGCTCACTTAAAGCGCTTTCACTTCATCGTCTAATCACGTTTTGGTTTTAGGAAACATAACTTGATTTTGCGGAGTTCTGCAGAACGCTGCAGTGAAGTTTCACTGTGCGAGATCTCAGTTTCACTCACTTCAGCAGCGCCGCCTTGTTCAAGACCCGTCAGGAGCGAATGTGAGCCGGGATTTTATCAGCCCGTTTCTGCGATGCTGGCCGGAGAGGACGGCGCTCAGCTGCAGTGCTGTGTGGCGGTGGAGAAGCTAAACAGCTGCGGCCAGGCCGCCCGGAGACAGCTCATCCGCAAAGCCTCCGTCATCTTGGGTCGCAACGAGTTCCAGGAGCTCATCCTGCGTGTGCACGACGGGAAACTATCCCACAGTTACCTCCTGAAAGAGTTCAGGCTCTTCACCAAGTTCGCCTGCGACGGGAAATGCACCGTGAAACTGCTCCCGGAAAACACCCAGGTGCTCCTCTCCGACTGCCCTCCCGACCGCCTGAGGCTGTTCCTGAAAACACTCAGCGTCAAGCACCAGGTCTGGCAGAGCGGCAGGCCTCTGACCGACCGAGACAAGCTGAAGGCCGGCCTGCCCCGCAGCTTCGAGGCCATCAGCCCTCTGCAGCAGAAGGACATCCAGAAGGTGGATGAGCTGCGGAGCAGAGCGGCTCCCTCCGGCCTGACAGACCGCACCAACAAGGGGCCAGTTGCGGGCACGGGTCAGCAGGTCAAACGGTCCCGAAGTGATGCCAGCCGCAGCCCGGTGAGTGACTGGACACCTGGTAAACTGGTCCAAAATGTACTTTAATGGGAGTAACATTACTGAAATATGATTTTATAAAAGTAGAAGTTAATAGTTAATAGAGTCATTAAAGGCAACTGAAGTGTTTAATCATCATAACATCTGGCTGAATTTATGAAAAAAAATCATCTAAAACTATGTGCCAATTCTGGTATTTTGAGGAAAAAAAGGGTTAATAATATACATTAAAACATACAAATTTAGAACGAAATATTAGAGATCGACAAAGACTTGAAAGGGATGGAGATCAGTCTCCAGCAGCACATTAACATATAAGAGTTCAAATGAAGTGACGCTTGACACATATCCACCTGTTAAAATGGCCCAGTCAAAGTCCAGAACTAAATCCACATTAGAGTCTGTGGAAAGACTTGGATTTCTTGACAGAAGCTTTCGGCCCGATTTGAGTTGGGACTAAAATCTTCAGAACAATTCAACGTATATTAATGAAAAGCCCATTTATTACAGGAGCTTTCCTAGTATTACACACCAATAGATGCTTGAAAGCCATTATGCATGTAAATTATAGTTAACAAAAATGTGACATTTAACATTTGAATATTACATCAGATCAATAAAAAAAACTTGCTTTAATACAGAAATGTACCCTTAATGAAAATAGTTTAACACCTGCTTAAAGGTTGTCAATTTTCAAAAGCTCCATTTTAATCTGACAAGTTAACCTAATTGAAAGGAATATTCTAATTTAGTGAATAACTGCACTTTTCTTTCAGAAACTTTTCTTCTCTTCCTGCTGATCACATTAAATCCTAATTAAATACATTAGTTTGTAGCTGACAAACTATCAGAAATTCAGACTGTAATGTCTTTTTCTTTTATGTATTTTTTTTTTTTTATTTCCCTTCAGGGAAGCATTAGCAAAAGCTCTTGCATTATTAAAGTCCACTTACTCTGCTTCCCGATTCCATCTCCAGCGCTACGATTTCTGTAAAGCCACCTGGGCTTCAGAAACTCATCACACGTTTTGGTGGTGATTACAGGTGAAGGGAAACCCCAGTAAGAGAGCCATCTTGTCTCTCCCGGTACGGAAGCTGAGCAAAGAGCAGGCAGCTGTTCTCAGTGCGGTGCTGAGTGGCAAGAACGTCTTCTTCACTGGGAGTGCCGGTAAAATGTCCAATCTTCCCTGAATGTCTTCTCTAACGCTCTGCTGAATCGCTCTTTGACACCTGAAGATGGGTCTTCTCTCCAGGTACGGGGAAATCCTTCCTGCTGAAGAGAATCCTGGGATCTCTCCCCCCAAAGAGCACCTTTGCTACGGCCAGCACAGGAGTGGCTGCGTGTCACATTGGAGGAACAACGCTGCACAGCTTTGCTGGTCAGAGGAAACAATTTTCATCTTTAAATGAAATCACGGCTAACGGCTCGGGCTGCGCACACGTTTTGCTAAAACGATGCGTTCAGGGTCTTGGTGGACAGTGATGGGAATAGAACAATTTTCAGATTTTGAGTAGAGATACTCCTCTGTTAAAATGAGATTTCTCCATGATTTCTCTTCCTAATAAACTGTCAGAATGCATCCACTTCCTGTCTAATCCTAACCGGGTTTTGTCACTTCAGTGTGTCCATTTACTCTCACCCAGTAGAAGAACTATTCTGGGTTTCACCCAAGACCCACTTTATTTATCATTAACTGATTTTTGCTCATCTGCTTGCTTTCTTCCAGGTATTGGCTCAGGCTCCGCCCCCTTGGAGCAGTGTGTGGAGCTGGCCCAGCGGCCCGCTGTGCTCCAGCACTGGACCAGCTGTCGCCACCTCATCATCGATGAGGTCTCCATGGTGGAGGCCCAGTTCTTTGACAAGCTGGAGTCCGTAGCCAGGTGGGATTGGGAGTGTGACAATATCATTACATTTTCAGAGTAATGATGAGTTTGATCTGGGAATGTCATTTAAAATGATGGAAATCAATGCTGTGTAAATAGCATTGTAGATTAAAGAGTTGTGTTGCATGGTCTAAACAAAGTCTAAGTGCCAAATCGGGTTCTTGGCCAAAATTGGTGTTCTTTGTTTAAATGGGCTAGTTTTTTGTTTAAAATATATTTTTAGCAGTTTATTAGTCTAGAGCCATTTTGCCCTCAGCCCAACTATTAATTTACAGGCCCTTTTTCTTCTTCTTCAGACATTAGGAAAGGGTTAGGGTTATGACCTACTAAGTAATGTTTCTGTTCCAGAACAACACACACTTTTTGATGAATACTTGTCCTGTTTTTCTTAAAACACATTCAACAGACTTTGCTTAAAGCGGCACTGGTGAATGTTCCGTTTTGTTGGACCTTCAGTAGCTTTTGACATCTTTGGTCTTTACCAGCAGACAAGTGTTCATATAAACCTCAGCGTGCCAGATCCTACTGAGCTGAATTGTGGAGTACTCTTCATGTATTGGATCAAAAGTGTTCAAAACAAGTAGTTTAGACTGGGTTTTGGGGTTTTGAACACATTTTTTTAGCTGTATATTTTCACACACTTGGACAGAGCATTAGTACATTTCATAGGATCTTTGCCATTTCTTCTGCATTCTCTGAATCAAATGTTTTATTCTTCTAATATCTGTTTGGTGAAGAGAATAAAACCTCACTTTTATGCAGATGATGTAAGGCTGAGCTGTTTAAGAATTAGGAATTCTCCAAACAATCTAAATTACTACAGTCACGAATTATGTTTCCTGGATTCGAATCCCATTATGTTTAGGGTAGGTGTGTGTACTGCAGACAGTAGATGGAGAAGCTAAAATAAATGAACTGGTTTAAAATATAACTTTTATTAATTTTTTTTAACCAAACTCTGAGAAAGTCCATGTTTAATTATTGAGCCAGAGAGCATGGTTCCTCTCATCAGGCAACAAATTGGACTTTTGAACTCGGCTGTCAAGTCAAATTTAAGGAATTTGTGGTGTTTTTGACTAACCAGTGGAATCTTTTTTATTATCATCACTATAAGCTGTGCTTTGTGGCTCAATAGAAGGGCAGGTGTGAACAATATTTACTAAAGAGGAAGGCTGGAACCACAGAGTGCTAATGCTTTAGTTTGTTCTCATTTCTCTTGTGTCATGTTTTAGAGACATTTAGGAAACAGGAAGTAAGACAAAAAAATATTATAATAAATTATTATGTATATATATATTTTTAATCAGAATTTATGACTTTTTTAACAGTTTTAAAAATGAACTGTTAGTGCTTCAGTTGGTCTCTGTGCAGCTCTGCTCCCACACAGTTTTCTGAAATTGGTGTACAGGGAAAGTCTCATGACATGTAAAGTCCTGCTGGAAACCCGAATGAATTAAGCTTAGTGGAGAACTCAGTTTTAAAAGACGTCTTTTTTTTTTTTTTTTTTTTTTCTTCAATGGTTTAAGTGATGTCCTTGAAATTAAATCCAACTGTTATCAAAGCTTGAAATTACAACAGAACAATCACTCCTCCTCATTGGTCGGGATGCCTTTCTATAAACACAGGCTTTATTGTTCTCATGTCAGATTAGTTGCGGCCATGAAAGACTGGGTCTGTCCCAGTACTGTAGAACTGAACCTCGCTGTGTCTCTCGTCAGGTCGGTGAGGAGATCCACACAGCCGTTTGGAGGCATCCAGCTCATTGTCTGTGGGGATTTCCTCCAGCTACCTCCAGTTCCTAAAGGAAAAGAAAAGGCCAGCTTCTGCTTCCAGGTTGGCCTTCTGCAGCATTTCTTTACTGACCCGCTGAAGCTCTGCAGTAGTGCGGCTGACCTACACTGGATCTTATTTTCGTTACTGGAGAAAAAGCTTACATGTTAAATAGATTAGGACCCTCAGTATTGGTTTTTCCTGGTAGACGGATGCATATGCTAAGCCTGGTCTGAGTGCATGCGAGTCAATGCTGATGTCTGTGTTTATTCATAACAATAATAACAATGTTCTTTAGTGAGCATCTTTCTTCTCTTTGCCCATTTTCTGGGAATCATTATGGAAATTTACGGAAAACCTTCTGATCTGTGAACTTTCAGGCCAGGAGTTGGAGGAAGGTCATCCAGGTCAACATGGAGCTAACAGAAGTGAGGAGGCAAACCGACCAGAACTTTATCTCCCTCCTGCAGGCAGTGAGGGTGGGCAGGTAAAAACAACCCCATGGTTGACTGTGATGCTGCTGCTTTACATAATGCTTGTCAATACTACTCTGATTGCAGCTGCATAAACCATCTGTGAAACAAGGTTCTCTGTGAGAACAGCTTCAACTGATCACATGTTTGATTTAACTGTACCTATTACTTTGACTGCTCTCACTGGGACTAGGAACCCAGGGGTGTGTGAACCTCAATGAGCCGAGGCGGTGTAGGAAAAAAGTGAGCCAGGTTTTCTCCACATCATTCAGGGCTCGTCATTTTAAATTCGTGTATCTAAAATGAAGGCCTTAAAATGTCCTAAATTTATTTCAAAGTGACAGTGTTACGCAAAATTGGCCTTTTTGACCTGAAGCGTTGCTTTGATTCTTTCATGGCTTTTTGAGAAATTCTTTAATCTCCCGTGGCAACCATTCAGCTGTGAACAATGCCTGGGTTGGACTTAGCCCCGCCTTCCAGGCGCAGCTCGTCCTCTGAGCTGCGGTTTCTAAGCTTCTGCCTCACAGCAATTTTTAAGGGACAGAGGCCCAATTTCAAGTCAAATTTCATTTGTCATTTTTGTGATGTTTTATCTATCCCCTTTAAAGTCTTAAATCTGCATATCTAAAATTAAGATCTTTAAAATGTCAAATTATTTTTTTCTTTTGAAATAAGTTAGCCTTAAATACTTTAATTAAAGTTCTTAAATTCTACATGTTCATTATTTATTTTTTGTTTCTCATGGGAATTTCTACATCAGGCAACTCTTTGCATCATGTTCATACATGTCCATTGTGTTCTGAGACTCTAGGCAGTTGGAGTTACTGGTAATTAGCTACTAACACACACTTGCTAACTTTTTATTTACTTATTTTTTGCACCAATCATGGCAAATTTGTCTGCAGTTGGCTGGAGAACGTTTGTCTTTGCCATGAGCTCATTTCTGTTGCCAACCCATACGACACTAAGCACATTCTGTTCCCAAAAGCTTGGCACTATGGGGTTTAACGCTGTAGGGAGCATGACATAATATGCAATTTATGTCTGTAAAATTCTGTGGTGATGCAGGTCTTAATTTTCATTCATACATTGAAGTTGGTGAAATGTGCAGAAGTCCTGTCGTCGAGTGACAAAGTCCTACAGTTTTTGTTGCCACATGGAGATCCACAAGCTGTAACAGGATGAGGTGCGATGTGTCTCTTAGCTTCGGGTGTCATGTTCCCTTTAACGGGGAACGACTGTGGAACGTTTTCTTCGTCTCTTGTAAGTTTCATGTTGGATTTATACAGCTTCAAAACGTGAGGCAGCACAGATCTTGCTTCTCCTGCTAGAATTAGAAAGGGTGAATGTTTCTTCTTCTTTTTTTATTTATTTATTTTCCTCCCCTCCAAGTTATAAATGTTACACCCACAGCAGCTCCATCTCCGGTATGAGCTTGAGCTTTTTCCTGAAGGAAATGTTCTGTGTCACAACAACTCAGAGTGACGGAGGAAGTCACAGCCACGCTGCTGAAGAGCGCCTACCATCGGATAGAGCGGGACGGGATTCTGGCCACCAGGCTGTGTACGCACAAGGACGACGTGGAGCTTACCAATCAGAACAAACTCCGGCAGCTGCCAGGTCTGAATGCTAACTGCCTGCTCCTCTATTGACACCTTAAACGACGTCTGTACCAGTGTTGCACTGAGAAGTAGCTCTTATGTGCCGTCCCTCCAGGCGTTTGCCAATTGGGGAGGAACAAAACCAATAATAATCGGAAATTTTCTCCACTGTTTGTGCCATGAGAGTATCAATTAGAAAATAAAACAAAAAACAAACAAAAAAAAAACATAATTAAATGCAGTTGCTATTTAATTTTGGTGAAACAAATCACTTCTTGAAACAGCATCCTGAAGAAGCCCATTTCAAATGATAATCTTTTGCAATAACAGTGTTTGTGCTTATGATGCTATGAATGCTGTGCCATGCAGTCACAGCCAGATGATAAGCTAAAATAGTGATATGGGTTGTTGTAACCATATTACTACCACAGAATAATGTGATAAAAATTTAAGCTTGTATCGCCCACCCCTAGTTCTGGAATCTTTTTCATTTTGTAAGACAATTTCATCAAAAACTGTTTTAATAAGGGTTTTTTTTTTTTTTTTTTCTTTTTAATTTAATTTTTTTTCTTCTTCTTTTTTTCGTGTGTGTATGCATTTTCTGTCGGTGACCTACAGTAACTGAAGCATTTCTCCTCATCCTGCAGGGTCGCCGCGGGCATTTGAGGCTCTGGACAGCGACCCAGAGCTGGTGAGGACCATAGATGCTCACAGCCCAGTCAGCAGGCTGGTCCAGCTAAAAGTGGGAGCCCAGGTAGACGTCAGCTCAATGTCTCCTGCAGAGATCGACTCTGTTTAAATAAAACAAATTTTTAAAACCTTTTTGCATCCCAAAAGGTCATGCTGACCAAAAACCTGGATGTAGCTCGAGGTCTGGTGAACGGCGCCAGGGGAGTGGTGGTCTCATTCGACTCAGGAAAACAAGGTTTGGATCAGTTTTTTTTTTTTTTTTTTTTTTTTTTTTTTTCTTCTGTTGGCAAATTACTTGAACAGGAACACAATGTTTGATTTAAAAGTCAAGACTGTTGGGAGTGGGTTTTTTTTCCTCCCACTTGTCAGTGTGTGACAGAAAAGCTCCTCGTATTTTCATTGAATTAAAACCAAGTGAAAATAAGCTTTTGTACTTTCAGCGGGAGAACAAAGGTGTGCAGAATGCCACAGTGATGACAGTGAGTCGGCTCATCACCCTGTGACAGTAGCGGCTCCATTCAACAGCTTTTCAGCTCCAGGAGATCAGCTGAACTTGCCTAATTTAGAACAAAATAAACTTCAAAATGTACTTTTTTTTTTGCCAGCTTTCATAACCGTACTGACCTTTTGTTTCTACAGACAGGAGAGGCAGAGATTTCAATTTAATTATTAAACCAATTATTGTTACTCTTGTTCCTAAACTTTGTAACCCACTATTAAAAACAGAATCCTTTCTTAACAAAATGTTGTGAGATTTGGAAATGGAGGAACGTGCAGAGTTGATTTTTCTGCCAAACACATTTTCTTGCGCACCATCAAACTCGTATTGTTTACTGCTGTTGCAGTTATTTCACTGAACCCTACAGCTGTGAGCAGGAAAACACAAGCTGTGTCTCAATGTGGATTTATGGAACAGTTCTGGGTCAACTCCCACAGACACAGTTAAACAATCTTCACTTTTAAGTGGGGAAAGAAATGAAGCGGTGCTGACAGAACCTGGTCCCAGGAACACTGTCAGGTTAAAAACCTAAACATCGGATCAAAAGTGTGACTTTAAAATGAAGGTAAAGAGGGGAAAAAGTGACGATTCATGAACATGAAAAATAATTCTACATCAGTACATCGGTTTCTTCTTGAACCTCCAGTTGGTTGTGGCTGATGGCAGCTCATACTTAGCCAGGTTCTGGTTCTGCTGGAGGATTCTTCCTGTTAAAAGAGGAGCTCTTCCTTCTCACTGTTACTTCATGCATGCTCTATGTAAAGTCTGTACATGAAGCAATCCACTGATCTACTCCCTCGTTTGTGGTCAGGATTCCCACGCGTGCGCTTCCTGTGTGGGATCACGGAGGTGCTGAAGCCGGAGCGCTGGGTGTTTAAAGCCGCCAGCGGGATCCAGTTGAGCCGACAGCAGCTGCCGCTGAAACTGGCCTGGGCCATCTCCATCCACAAGAGCCAGGTGAGTCCAAGATCTGCACCGCAAAAACACAAGTCTGACCAAGTAGTTTTCTAGTTCCTGCTGCATATATCTTAGTTTTGTCTTCACTTGTGGTGAGTAACTCTTAATTTTAATAATAAAGGAATTGACTTTAAACAAGCTTGATGAAAAGAGACAAAAAGTTTGTGGTAAAATGTTGTTAATGTAGTGACAGATGGGCTGTGACTTCCACACTGATGCTGAAGTGCAACTTTCACCAGGAGGGCAGGGAATTTGGATTTGACTTGAATTCAGTGATATTATTTTATCTGTAGTTCAGCAGGAGACTCGACGTCTGACAGAGAGAGCGAATAAGTTTGACTTGGAACTCGACAGATCGGCTTACAGCTGCTTCCTCTTTGTTCCCGTCTTCATCGCCAGAGAAGAACGACTGAAAATAATTCTCTGAATCTTTGACGGCTCTTGTGGTTGGAGTGCATGTTTATCACGCCGCTCTGCCCCGGCTCAGTGCTGTGTCTCTACTACAGCTATTGATAACTAGTTTCAGGGGACGCAGGTTTGTTCCTGACTGGTTTCCACTAAACCAGCTTTTTTTTTTGTTTCAGAGCACACTATTAGAGACATGGCCACGTTCCTTTTTCTCTTGATTTCCTGTTGTAACCCAACTGTGTTCCTGCCAAGTGTTTCTATATCCTGTTGCTGGTTGGGAGAGGGGGAAGAGAGAGGAGGTGAGATTAGTGGCAACAAATCTATTTGGGGAGGAAATGAGTGTTTCACCCTGCAGCCGCTGTTGCTACTAGATCCTGACCCCAGACTTGGTAATTGGCTGGAGAATGGAGGACGAGGCCCTCTGGATAATTGGGATCGCTAGTTGTGAGCACTGGGAGCAGTGGAGGGCCACAGCGCAAGATATAACACAATTCGATAACAGAATTTAAATGACCTTTTTTGTTTTCTCCTCTGTATTTAAGATGGGTTCTAGAGTAGAAACTTCCCCCAGTTGGGTAGTAAGGTCGACTTTTGAGCTGTACATCATGTTGTAATATTCTGTCGTTGACAAAAAAAAAAAAACCTGGAGTGTTGCTTTGATTCTTTCATGTATGTTTGAGAAACCCTTTAATCTCCTTGGCAACCATTCGACTGTACAAAATGCCTGGTCGGACTCAACCCAGTGCAAATCCAGAGGAAAGCTGGAGAAAACCTTGTTAATAGAGGAGATGACATCATGAAGGCAGAGTTTCAGAAAACGTTTTAAAATTTCAAGCTGTTGAGTTATAAAGTAAAAGTTCTTTTGCCATATTTGCATACCTTCACTGGGAATGTGGCTGGTAGTTTCTATAAAACCGCAGTGTGAGTCTAGACTAGAAAACGACTTCAGATTCATCAGTATGGAAGTGCTGCTCTCTCGTCGTTTCCCCCGCTGAGAGCGTTGCTCATGTTGAACAGCCAGTTTACCCCTCGTTTGTGTTTCCTGTGAAGGGAATGACTCTGGACTGCGTGGAGATCTCCCTGGCTCGGGTGTTTGAGAGCGGCCAGGCCTACGTGGCCCTGTCTCGAGCTCGAAGCCTGGAGGGCCTCAGGGTCATGGACTTCGACCCCCACGTTGTCCGGGCGGATCCAGATGTTCTCCTCTTCTATAAGAAGCTGAGGAAGGAGCGGCTGCTCATGCAAGTGAGTGCGGAGCTCGCCCATCCCCCAGAGTGTCTTGACTTGGTCTTGATTAAAAGATTTAATCTGCGGCGTCGCCAAGTTTCTGGAAAGTGAGAATTGTGACGTTTTTGTGTTCAGAACTAATTGAGTTGGTTTTCCCTGCAGGCCTCCATGGATGATTTCTATAATAAAGAAAATGCTTGACGAGCATCTGCGTCTCCTGAGACGCTGTGCACCATGTGCATGACTTGTACTTTAAATACAGTCTGAATTTCACTTAACTCACTGGCTGAGTTCCACTGCCACCTGCAGTTCATTTCTGCAACTTGCAGTTTTTATTTTTTTTTAAATCATGGCATGATTTGTAATTTATTGTGTTTGTATTGAAATAAACTATCCAAATCTTGTCGTCATGTAGTTTGTATGAATGAGGAATAATTGAGTATGCAAGAGTTTATGAAAATGCTGAGTCGTCTGTACGGCAGCCAGAAATATCTGGATTTTCCACTTTGGCTTTATGCTGATTTGAGGAACCAATAAGCTTAAAATCTCAACTAAAGCAACTCAACAGCTTCACAGGCTTTACGTCAAATCTAAGGCAATTCAGGAAAAGTAAAAGTTTAACAATTCTGGGGGGAAAAAACAAAACTATGAATCAAAGATGATGTGAACAGCAAATTTACTGAATCCAGTGTCACTTTTGCCTTATTTGGTTATCCTTTTACATTTTCTCTGAAGACACAATTTTTATATTCACAAAAGTTGTAAACAAGTCTTCAGACTTTGCCATGAAGTGAATCATGTTTCCATTAATCGTCTTTAACATTTCTGCAGCTTGGTTTGAGTTGACCTATCAGTAAAATCAGCTGACTGGGCAGGACTGGATCAGACACACACCTCTGAAAACAGGTGTGTGTGTGTTTTGGATTAATTGGTGACACCCTCACCAGGGCTGGGCAGCCTGGAGTTGGCCAAAAGACAAATATACTCTTAATTTGTAGTAGCATATAAGTAACTTCACATTGTTGTTGTGGAATGTTGCATAGAGAAAAATTAAGGTGTAATTTTATTTATTTAGCACATTTCCAGCAACATGAAGTGCCTACACCACATGTAACAGAAAATCTGGAAAAATGAATAAATTCTTATGCATTTTGACCTTTCATCCACATGAAAACTGTTTAATATCCACTAAAAAATAATTAGAAAAACTCTAACCAAAGTGGAGATTTGAGTCTTGCACATTACAGGCACTAATATATCCACATACTTTCTTTGACAAGAAGAAAGTCTTGTCACTTTGTATTCTAATACTCTAAATGTCCACACAAATGACCCTCCTGGCACCATGTTTAATGCCGAACAGGAAGTTGTGGTTGTTTTGAAGCAGGTTGATTAGTTCATAAGTTTTTGCTTTGTGCTACACTGCCCCCTATGGGTTTAATTTGTTTGAAACCACGCCAACGGGCGGATTAGTTCGGGTTAATGTGGAAGAACTTTTCTGAAACCGATCCAGTGTACGATTTTTAAAACGATGTGAAGCAGCTGTTGGTTTTTACATGTTGGCCTCAGACTCTCAGGGTTAAAATGAAGCATGATCTGCGGCTGTTTTGCCTTTGCAAAAATCCTCAAATTGGAGTTAAAAGATTTTGGGGGGTTGATCTCCAGCGTCATTACAAGTTATTTGAAATCAGAAATCTAATTTCATATGAACTTATTCATTGCCGGGAATAACAAAGAATGACACGTTCAGACAGAGTGATGAGGAATCAGGAATAAGAGGAAAATCTTTATTTCTAGGCGGAACAATGATTCCAAGGCCAAACCCTGAGGTAAACGTTTCATTCCTGGAGCGCCATCTTAACTCTGGACTGATTTCTAACATTGCTGCACCAGGGATGGGAGCAGCAGTGTTGATGAATAGCAATGGTGTTGAGAGCACATGATTACAGAGGACATGCATTATGTCTAACATGATTGTGGGAAGCCGGCATCATGGTGGCTGCTTATTAGTCTATCAGGATCCTACAGCTGCACTGGGTGAGGGTGAGGAGGGTCATTTCACATTGTGGAACAGCTTGTGTGCAACCTGAAAAGAGAGAAACAATTAGATTCTTTACTGAAACACATTCAATCAAAATCAGCTTCAGCATCTGCAGCGTGTTCAGAGGTTTGGAGACCAGAGCGTCGGCTTCTGTTCTCGACCAATAGACGTACTGAACGACTTCAAGGTATTTTTTTTGTTTGCTTTGGGTTTTTTTTTCCTGGCTGTGGTAAGATAGAAAAAAATAATCTGTTGTTTTTCAGCTGCTGAATCCTTACTGTGTGTTTTACATGCAGACTTTATATTTTTATTTTCTTCCCCCTGTTTTATGTGGATAATGTGAGTTTAAGTTTAACCAAACTTATTTAATTCAACTCAAACATTCGACTGTTCATAGTCACATCTCACAGTGTTTGCCTTTCACTAAAAGGAGGAATAGAAATAATCTTCCTTTGGACTTGAGTTCTGGCTGAACTGAGATCAGTTTCATTTTGTTTCCAATTCATTCTCATCATATTTGACATTCTGAATGTGTGTGGCTTTTTATTTGCAAAAGTAGAAGAGCTTTATTTTTGTCATGTGGCACTTTACTCTGCATGAATAAAGTGAACTTTTGCTTGAACTCTTGTGTGAGCAAAATAATAAAATAATAAAATATTATTTTCTAGCGATGGATTTGAACAATAAACAGATGTATTAGCCCTGCTAATGAAGCTCAGTCTCTCCAAACTTCTCTGTACTTCAAACTGCTCTAACACTTACACAGTGGTCCCGTGCGTGCAGGAAGTCGAAGAGCTCTTCTGTGCACTCCTCTGTGGTGCTGGACCTGGAGCCGACCCTGGCTTCACACACCTCCAGACGCTCCTTCAGGTGCACACAGTGCTCAGTCTGCTCACATTTGGATCGTATCGTTTCCAAGGGGTCCTGGAAGGCACCAGAGACAGAATGGCAGCAGCAAATCAGAATACCTTCCCCTGTGGCTCAGTGTTAACCCTCACCCAGAAGCAGACAGCGCCTCGTTACGGCTGCACTAAGCGATTATTTTAGTTATCGATTACTCTGATGATTAACCAGATTTAAGCCTTTATTATAAAATATTTGAAATGCAGTAAAAAATGCAAATAAATGTAATTAACATTTTTTTAAATAAAATATTTTATTGTCAAAAATAGAATAACAGCATTCCTTTAGTGAACTCTTTATAATTTATAGCAAAAGATGTATCTGCATTAAAAAAAAACAAAAAAAAACATAAACATGTGAAAAGCTAAAATCCTTTCTGCTGGGCTTATCAATACAGTGTATGGTTGATCTGGTGATCAGTTTTGGATTAACCAATTAATAAACATTTGTTACAACATTGTCTGCATTAACAAGGTGCCATAAAACTGTGCCATGCAGACATGATTTTACAAAGCAAAGTATTGGAATCATCAATCCATTTCCAGATGAAGCTTTTACAATCAAATCAGTAACAGGTGGTCTTAGGTTTGTGTGGTGATATGGAATACTGTTATTTTAGGCTGGACATGTGTTTAGCTTTTAGGCAGCTGAACACATGTGGAATCCTCGACAAACTAGAGAATGTTTGTGGAACAATTAGGGTTTTAATACTTTAACATTAAGAGTTTCTAGAAAATGCGAATGTAATGAATTGAAGAGAACAAATGTTGAAGTTTGGTGTGAAAGCATACATGAATGGAAAAACACTCCATCTCACTGCTGCATGTGTGTTTCTGTCCCTGGTCTTGAGCAGCCACTCATCTGCTTCCTGGGACAGTTTAAAGCCACTTACCACCATTTCTTCCTCCTCTTCTTCCTCCTCTTCTTCCTCAGCAGGAGCATCGTCCTATTAAACAGCAAGAAGAATTCCAGTCAGCTTAAACTGAAATAAAAGCCTAATCAAGAACTCAAGGTGAACTTGCACCATTTAAAAACTCACTGGTAGCCATCTTTTATTAATTATTCATGGATAAATCTCTGATATCTAAATTCGGATATCTTTACCCAGACTTCGCTTAACCAGAGTCGATATTAACATGCCTTTCTGTGTTATGGTTGTTCCAGTTTCAGGGCTGACCCTTCGCTCATACGGTGAGCTATTAGGTTACACAACCCGGTACACTATTTCAATTTGGCTCCTGTTTACATATACTTGTCTATTTACTGTACCTCTTCGTCGGGGTCTCCGGACGTGAGCATTTTTCTCTCGAAAACCATTTCAGCGAGTTGGAAACTAGCCAACAAGTCAGCTACCTGAAGAAAGACTGAACTGATGTCCCTGTTTCGAGGACGCGAGGTCGGTCACACGCCGGAAGCGAGTAGAACGCTCTCTCCGTCCACAGTTTCCTATTGGCTGAAATGTTTTGTCGACGTCTATTTTGTCTAATCACATACAGAGTTTTCCTAAGTCCCGCCTTAGTGAAAACAGGAAGCGCGGAACTGTTTTAGAAGGGTGCAAAGGATCCGTCGGATGAATAAAGTTGTAGCACATCGTGATGGGGCTGTTCCTGGGTACTTCCAGAGTGATATTAAGCAGGGTTAAAGACCTGAGAGCCCTGACTTCTAAGCGACACCGAGTGAAAGGAAAATGGGTAGGTCACCAAAAAAAAACATGAAAACAAAATAGATTTTAGTGTTTTGTGTTTGAGAAAATGTTTATTTTTAAGGGATTCGAGTCAGTGGGTTCGCACCAATTATCACCCGGCGAAGCGGTGTTGAGGGTTCAGGGTGGGCGGAGTTTGGACAGCGAGAAGTACTCCTGACATGTGACTGGCATAATAACTTTAACAGCTTTTTGGAGAGAAGATAATAACATTTCTTGAATAATATGTACAAAATGTGTGTATAACATCAAATCAGGCGATTTTTTATTTTTTTTTATTTTGTCAGCTATTGTGTAGAGCTCGAGGGAGTGCGTTTGGATCAGTATATGAAAATTCATATCTTACATATTTAACACATTTAAAAGAAGCTACTGGAAGTGATTTAGGTTTTAATGCTTTACCACAAAGCACAGAAGTTCTGACTGTTAAAATGCGCCCAGTTCAGTTTGTCTGAAAAACAAAAATACAAGACAGTCTTTTATATTTCAATAAAATGTCATATCCTGTATGTTTTTATGAAATTATCAAGTCACATTAGAACCTCAAGTATCTGTCTTTTTTTTTTTTTTTTGTAATTCAAAAAGACATGTCAGTTGGTCATGAAAATAACTGAATTATTGCTAAATGTGTTTCTTCTTTTCTCTTCTATAAGGCTGCCACACATCCCAAGCAGCCTCCCACCAGAATGGCTCTGCAGCACTTCGACGCCGCCTACAGTGCCCAGCTGGGGGCGCTCTGGCCCTCAATCCGAGTAGCCCTGCTGTCAGAGAGGAAGTACGGAGCCCTGCTCAATCATTTCTCCCATAATCGAGATGTGGAAGAACTCCAAGCTCAGGGATGCAAAGACTTCATCAGCAATGGAGAGGGTGGGTGTGCATTTCAGTCCAGTGTTCACTGCGACATCCGATGATGTCGTACACACAGCTTCAAAACGCAAGCTCCTTGATGATCTCCTACTGAGAAGTGTTGCAGAGAACCACGCAGGCTCTGGTACAGAGCTTACTCCAGCACTGGCAGCAGGTGGCTGTGAGAGCATCTTCATGCACAGTGAGACAATAAAGTGTTGCAAAACAACCATGTGGCATGAAGTGAAGAAGACACTTCTGAGGAAAACATGGTGGACAGAGTTTATTGGGCTCAGTCCCAATGATTTCTCCTTCTGATTGTTGTGGAAGTCTGCAATGCGTTATCAGGTGTGATAAAAGCCTTTAAAGTGTTTCTGAAACTGAACCCAACAGGAGCGTCTCTGGTAGGTCTTTTGGTCGTCTTGTCTACAGCTAATTCCCCTTTTTGTGTTTCCTGCAGCCTTCACGTTTCCGGCCTCCGCTGATCACCGCTCTGAGTTTAGACCTGAAGGAGACTCCAGCAGTGTGTCTACAGTGACTCGCGGTGGTGGTAGTCGGCAGCCTTCTCCTCTACGGCTCAGTCCCAATATCAGGTGCTTGGTTTTTCCGAGAGGAGACATCACACGGTTCAGGCCTGCAAGGTGAGCGAAGGTCTCATACAGTCCGATTTATCGGCACTTGAATAAAACCAGGTCGACGTCTAAATGTTGTTCCAAGGAAGTGTTGTCTGAGTTTCACTTCTTTCCTGTTGTCTTAAGACCTGACAAGTTTGGTTTGTTGAGTTACTACCTGCTGGACGCGGCGTCCATATTGCCTTGTCTGGCGCTGGATGTTCAGGAGAGCCACACTGTTCTGGATCTGTGCGCCGCTCCGGGTGGAAAGGCCCTGGCTTTACTTCAAACACAGTCCGTCAGTGAGTGTCCTGCTCCAAGCTGGTCTTCAACAAACTCTACCCAGTCTGGTTAGTCTCCTGGCTCCTCCGACAATTATCCACCGTGTCGTTTTTATGCCGCAGGGTTTTTATGTGCCAACGACTTGTCCGTGTCTCGAACGTCTCGATTGAAGCGGGTTCTGCACAGCTATGTTCCGAAAGCACTTCTGACCGATGACAAACTGCGGATCACATCGTTTGACGGCACCATTTGGGGGGAGATCGAAAGGAACACCTTCGACAGAGTAAGCTCAGGTCACCCAATCATCTTCATCCCGTTGCTCTGGCGACACACTGATCTGACCCCAGCTTCGCTTCAGGTCCTTGTTGACGTCCCCTGCACCACAGACAGACATTCCCTCATGGAGGACGACAACAACATATTCAGCAGGAACAGAGTCGGAGAAAGACGCAGCCTACCACAGTTGCAGGTGGAGCTTCTGCTGTAAGAACCGTGCAAATACAGAAACAGACCAAACATTTAATCATCAACCACTGATGATTAAATGCCAAACATGCAAACATAATGTCACTTCCTGTGTAGAGCGGGAATCCTTGCTGCTTGTCCTGGAGGAGACGTTCTGTATTCCACCTGCACCCTCTCTGCCAACCAGAACCAGGCTGTGGTGCAACAAGCTGTCCAGCTGGCTGAGGAGCAGCATGGCATCCAGCTTCAGGTCCGTGGAACAACCAACACAAGCAGAGCAAATGATGGAGGACTGCCGCACAGACTGATTAAATACACTAAATATTAAGGTACTAATGTTTATTTTTGTCTCCCTTTCCCCCCTCAGGTCATCAGTCTCTGCCCTCTGGCTCAGATGTTTGGCAACACATTTCACTTTGCTCCTAACCTCCACCTGGGTGAGATGGTCATCCCTCACTTAGGTGCTAACTTTGGACCCATTTACCTGTGCAAGCTGAGGAGACTCACCTAAACTCTGCTTTGTGGACACAAAACACAACAAACATCTGCCCACTTTCATCCCAGATGCTTTTCATCTGGGATTCACCTGCAGTGTTATTTTTCTCCCGCAGATGTCCGCAGTAGCTAAGCAGTAAAGGTGCTTGATGAATTCTGCGGCCACCAGGGGGCGCTAAACCGTCCACCCGGGTGTGCAGCTCTTCTGCAGCGCTGTTCTGTGGTTATTCATCAGGTTTGATGGCTTTGCCTCATAATGCTGCGTGTTTCTCCACAGAAGCAGAAGATAATGAAAAGGCAGCTCAGAACTTCTTTGACCATTTGGCTTCTCACATCTGAATCTGTGCAACTTCCATTACTGTAGCAGGGCTGATTTCATTTTGCATCAGCATCAGTCAGAGGTGAGGCGCTTCCTCTCATCACCGCCTAATGGGAGGCGTTCAGGGGCCGTCTGCCATCACACCGCCGATGACCCTGTGCGCTGTCCTGGCTGGGCAATGTAGCGTGAAAAAAAGGTGTGTGTATGCCTGCGCGTGTGAGAGAATATATATATCTAGTACTGTATATTTGATGAGATCAGATGAATCCACATCCCATCGTCATTAAGCAGCTCGGCGCGGCACGGCGGGGACGGGACGCCAGCCATGCGGCTCCCAGATGAACATTAAAGAGGCAGCAGAGAGCTAAAATGGGCCGGCTCGCCCTCTCTCCTGCCCCGCCGCTGTTTTATTCCACAGATGAGTGCAGATAATTTCCTGTGCGATTGTGAGTGATTACTGTATTACTGTGGCAAAAAGGGGGGATGTATCAGGGAATGCAGAGGGAATTAATGACACATAAAAACTATATATATATATTTTTTTTTGTACCGGCTGCGTTGGTTCCCTCGGATGGCTCTTGTGATTACCTAAACGTATTGTAAATATGTGTTTCCGATGGGCTCCTCCATAAATTTCCATGTTTTAGCACTCAGGAGATGGCAGACGGTTAGAGATGAGTTACTCTCTGCAGACTCCACCGGCTGCCTGCTTTGTTATTGAATTAGCCAATGAGGCGCTGTGGGTTTGTGTCCATGTGTGTAAGCCTGCGTTATGCTGTGTATTAAAAAGATGAATATTATGGATTTAACTATGCAGCCTTGCTTCTGTTGTGTTTTCAAATGTAATGCTTTTAATAAACATGTGAAGCGCTCTAATAGCCTTCAGCACACGCCGCTGTGTGACAGACACAAAATCACACATTATGACTTAACTTTATAAGCAGCATAACTGAGCTCCCAGTGCAGTCTGATGAAGACTTTAATGATTTGTGTGATCGGGGAGGATGTGTGTGTGTGTGTGTGTGTGTGGGGGGGGGGGGGGGGAGTTTCATGCCTGCAGGTGAAGCGCTGACAGCTGCAGAGAGGATTCCAGCTGCTGGGGGTTAACAGTTACTGTCACCACGCCCAGCAGGAACTACGGTCATGGCAAACTAAACCGTAACAACGCTGCAAAAACAAAATGGAGAAAAATTCACCGTTCGACCCTGAATGACAGCTACCCAATTAACCAGTCATCAGAAAGTGGGACCACCAACACAGAAGCGGGAGCCCAGCATTACCTAATGCAATTCTGCTCGATTCTCATCTCCCTTCAGCGCTCTGTGTGGGATTTCTCCCATTGAGTCAGTTTCTCCGGTTGAATTTCAGCTGGGAGATGAGAATGGACGAGATGGCATTAGTCAGGCTGGGTCCGATGGGTTTGGTTTTTCTCATTAGGAGATGAGAAAGCGAAAGCCTAATACAGCAATACTGAACAGCTGAGGTTTTTTCAGATGTAACTTTGTAAACTCAAATCATGTTAAGAGAAAATAATCTTTCTCCTACGACCCTTTTAAACAACTCATATTAGTCCAATCTTTAATAAAATGAGCTGCAATATTTAGCAGGCTGGAGAATCCAGTCCTTTAAAAATGGCCTGCCTGTTTTCCTCATGAAAATATTTATCAGAATATCTAGAAATGGTCTTTTAACTCTTCCCAGATTAATGAGGAGCAACAATTCCTGAAAAGGAAGATGGGTTCATTCCATGAGCTTCAAAAGGAAAAATCTGCTTTAAGTTTTCCTTATGACTAAAAATGATTTTCTTTATGGCTGTAGGAGTTCAAAGACTGTTCCTGTTAAGATCTTCCTAAAATAAACTTCCCTAAACACACAGCTGATGTTGGGAAGATGCTGTGCTTTGTAAGATGTATTAGTTTACCATATTCAAAATGCTTCCCATTAGGCATAAAACCTTGAGCTAACGAGAACTGAAAAGTCTTTACTATTGACCAACAACTCCAAACTGAGTTGCTGCGCTCCGTTTTGGTTCTGATCAGGCCCACTTTGGGAGCGGCACATTAGCTTCAAACTGCCACCAGATTAAGAAGAGAGAAAATTTTGTCTGTGTGTTTTTTTTTTTTTTTATCCTCTCTAAGAAGATTACTCAGGGAGGGGTGAGATGGCAGTCAGGGTGTTAGAGAGAAGACAAGAGGAGAATGGAAGATGAAGCGGAACTAAAGGAGGGCGGCCCTGGATGCACAGTTAGCCACCTGTTGACACTTGTCTTCTTCTACTATCTCTGTGCTTTCGAACACAGAACACAGAGACACAGTGGTGGTTTAAAATATTCAGCAAAAAAAATAATAATAAAAAAATGAGTGGAGCGTTTAGTCATGAGTAAACCCTCCATTAGCATGTGTGTGTGTGTGTGTGTGTGCGTGCAGCTGTGAGGCTGACGGTGCTTGTGCTTCCCTCTCCTCTGAGTTTCCTGCTGGCGGTTTCCAGGAGAGCTTTGATGTGTATCTGAGCAATGCGCTATTAGAGGGATTTCCACCGGGCCTGACAGCTCAGAGAATATGCTGTGAAATGGCAATGCTGCCGGGTTAAAAGAATGCTGGAAACAGGATTAGGATCATATTCTGGCAGACCCTGTCACTTCCTCAATGGGCCGAGGTTTCCAACGCTGGCACTTTTCCATTCTCGCTCTGGTTAAAACCTTTAAGAGAACCATGGAGAGGAGGGAGGAAAAGCACTGATTGAATGGTACACTGTGATTTTTGTGTGGAGCTCTTGATCCGAAAAATGTGTGTGTGTGTGTGTGTCTGAGTATTTGAGGAAGAGAAAGTCAAATGCAGCAAGAACACGGCAACCTGTTGGTCATGTGCAAAACACTCTAGCTCACTGCTTGCTCTGCTGCGCGAAAATATTTGTACATACTTTGCTTTGTGAAAGTATGTAAGAGTTTAACTGCCAGAACCTGGAAATAAATTCAGGCGCTTTTAAACGAGAAAGGTTTATTTTTATAATGAGATGCAAAAGCCCTAAAAATGAAATAAAAATTTAAAACCTCATCACGAGATTTATATCTCATTAAAACCAAAATATTTTCTCTTTTACAATAAAGTCAAAACCTCCTGGATTTTTAAGTGTCATTAAAACAAGAAACTTTTATCATTTTAACAAAAATAAACTCAACTCGCTGAACATTTCACATTAAGGTGAGAAAGATTTTTGTTATAACAAGACATAAAACTTGTTTTAGCAAGTTTTGCATCTCAGGTTTTCTTAACGAGAAACTTTCTCGTTTTCATCAGAAAACGAGTCATTTTCAAACTTTGGAGTTAAACACTCCCATACAAAATTATTCACAATCCTGAAACATTTTCACATGTTGTGAAGTCACAACCACAAACTTTATTGTGTTTTATTAGGATTTAATGTAATAAATTCACAAAGTAGTGCAATCTTTTGGACTGATGACTTTTCACGATTTTGGCAAAAATCTTGCAGCCTATTGCATTCAGAACTTCTCAGACGTACCTGAATGAAATGATTGAATAACCTCATCAGCTTGTTACCATCTGGTCTGGTAATTATGCATTCATTAGACTCAGGTTAGCTGCAGTAGGGATGCATCTAATAGTTGGAGGAAACTGAAAACTGAAGTTGGAAAAATCTTGAGACTGGGACAGAGGTTCGCTTTCCATCAGGACCAAACCATCCATCCAGAGCTACAGTGGAGCTTTAGGGGAAGCTATGTTTGTGTGCGAATGGCACAGTCAAAGTCCAGACTTAAATGAAATATATGCTGTGTCAGAAGAATTTAACAGCAGGTTCAGAAATCCCTTTCTGACCAAGATTGACCAAAGAAGAAAAGGTACAAGAAAACGAGTGAGTCTGTAGATATGTGAAACTGGTAAATACACACTTTAGAAGACTTGTTTTGTTTCTACAAAGTGCTGACATTAGAATGTTTTACAGGTTTTTATTAGGAAACCATTTGACACATTGAAATTAAGACTGGCAATCCAACCATATGCAACAAAAAAATAGTTCAGTGGGTAGTAAATTTGCTTGATGAAAGCCCAGCAATTTCAGAAAAAAAAAAAAACAGATGAAAACGTTTTGGCGTTTTCATCAGTTACGACCATAAATACGGTTTATGGTCGCATTTAAATTGGTTTATTTTGTGAAACTGCAATGGAAACACTTTGTTTTCACATCACACGCGTCACGTGGTCAACAACCGGATGTTCCAGTGCAAACCAACGAAGAAGAACACAGGAAGTAGTTTCAGAATGCTGCTTTTTAATGACTTATTGCATGAACAAACTTATTTGCAAGGGATTTTAATAGTTTTTCTTATCACATGGAAACACCACTATTGCAACATTTGTCATTATCAGAATATTAACAAAATTCTGCACGTATTTGTAATGGAAACACATCTACTGTAATGTTCTTGACTTTCTAGGTTTTACTGGCATGCAAACCAGTTTATGTCCAGTTATATATATATATATATATATATATATATATATATATATATATATATAATATAAATTTTTTTCCAGTATTTAGTGTCCACTGGATCAAAGCAGATGGAGATGCATGTGCTTCTGTACAGACTGTACACGGTGGAGATGATGGAGGTTCATTCAGAGGCCTGAGTATTAGAGACTGAAGCACCTGATCCAGCAGTGAGGCTCAACACACTTGACCCTGCAGCAATACAATCAAGCAATCCCTGTTGAACCCCTGGGGTATGTGCGTGTGTGTGTGTGTGTGTGGGGGGGGGGGGGTGTTTGGGGGATGGGTGTTAAGAATAGAGGGAACATTGTTATGTTCTCTGCTCCAGACCCCCATGGGAGAAAATCCTGCCATGTACCTGAACAGATTCCTCCTCTGGATAACAAGGACACACGCTTCAGATATATATCAACACTGCAGTCCTATCAGTCACACAATCCGGACGCCCTTGGCTGAGGACACACACACACACACACACACCTGCTTGTGGTGTAATAAAACACAACAAGGTGAGGGTGAGATGTTACACCAATGTTAATGCTGCTAATCTGGTGAGATCATTATCCTCGTCTATCCGATCTTTTTGGGAAGGACTCGTTCATAACCGTCGCTAGAAGTAACCCAGCTCAGCCGCAGAGGTAAATTACTCATTTACACACACACGCTGAAGGGAAGCAACGCGCTTAAGGCTGATTAAATTAGCAGCACAACAACGTCCCACTGCTGCAATAAGGCGCTAATATGGAAAGTTTGCTGTCAGAGGAGCAAGGTTAGAGTTTTAGGCGCTGTAAGGTGCATATTTGCGTGTGTGTGTGTGTGTGTGTGATGTGGTGGGCGGTGGTCTGTACGTTTTGACAAACCATGCTGTTAAAGATATAATAGCAGCATAATCACCGCCCCAGGCCGTCATTCTTCAGGATAATGGCCTTCCTATTCATTGGGGACACATTACATCTCAGCCCCCACTTTTTTTTTTTTTTTTAACATTTTCAAATATTTTAAATCTGAATCCTGTTTCTTTGTGCACATGCCATGTTTTGCTGAAAATGTTTCATATCTTTTTCTGCTCTTTCTCACAGAATTTTTTCAGCCGATTAACAGTCTGTGATTCAGTTTGTTTGCTTTGACCTGCTGATATATATTTAAAAACATCCAGAAGTATTTTCAGGCTTTGCTGCCTTAGATGTTTAATTATTTTTTAAAAAAAGTCAAAATGATCATGAAGCTGACCTGTAAAGCTGAATGTTAAATTTCTTATTAGCCGTTAGCTTGCTTAGTATAACTGACAAAACAAAAGTATCTGTCTGTATTCTATAAAGAATGTAGATACTGTAGCTCTAAAAGGTAGAAAAAAAACCTGCCAATTTACAAATCCAGCATGTTCCACTAACAGATTGAGGTTGACGCTCAAAAACATAAAACTTTTATGTTTTATAAAACTTTGCTGTTTTCCGTTTTCTTCCTGTTGCTGAAGTTTTAATTTCTGCTTAAAAGTGACAGTAAACACAATGTAATCTCAGTTCTTCTTAAAACTGAACTTTTAACCTGTGTGTGCTGATTTTATTCATGAGGAACCTTAGTGATGATGAAAATGACTAACCTTGAGTTCTTCCTCCTTCAGCAACAACTTTCCATCTAGCCAACTGGACATGCAGTTATGGAATATCATCTTCGAGATGCTAGCATGTCGTAACAGTCATGAGGCTGTCGTACAGCAACAGTCTTCAGTCAGAAGCTTCTTCAGATTCGTTGTAAAACTGACTGCTACCACAGATTCCTTCTGGCCACAGCATCACCACGTGTAGAGACTCTTTACACTTGAATGATACTTACATTTAATTTCTCTTTGAAAATAAGTATTTTTGAATTGAAATGAACAATCTCAACATTTTAATTGAGTGACTAATCACTATTCAGATATAATATTGATTATAAAGTCACAAAGCAAGATATTAAAGGACTACGTTTTAAACTGATTCAGTTAGAGTGCAGCTGAGAGCGCCCCCATGTGGTGTAAATGTTCTGTACAAAACACCGCCATTACAGATCTCCAAGCAAAGCTTTTATTTGCAGTTACTTTACAATGACACTAGTTCAAGTCTACATTATAAGGGGAAGCGAGAGAAACATCTATGCAGATGATCTTGTCCTTCTCTTCTCCTCCATCAGAAATCTATTCATCACTTAAACCAGCAGGATGGACAGAACGGTGGGAGGACAGCATAAAAACGACAACAGAACCCAGACAGAGTCCATACAGGGCGACACAACAGGGCATGGCTTATTTATGCTATGAAATCTTATTCATAATTATGTTTGTTTTTTTGTTTTTTTGCTACTTTTCAGTCCAGACCCATTGCACACGAACATCGTATTTGTTCATGTGTGATTCCCAGAAGTAAAGATGTGTACAGTTTATGAATGACTTTCACCAAATATCACCTTAAAAGCTGGCAGCCAAAGTCCACCATCAATTATGAATCATGATAAGGAGCTTTACATTAGCTTACAAGTAAACATTAATAGATAGACCTTTTATGTATATCATATTTTAAAAATAATGTGCTTTTTTTTTTTTTTTTTACATTTGCAGAAAAAATCTTGCAGCACACATGAACTGAAAGTGGAAGAAAACCATGAGAGCCCTAATCAAGTACTTACAGTCAGTTTGGCTTCAACACAATATGAAGGGGGAGGAGAGTTTTTCCTTCTTTCTCTTTACACAGGACATCGCTGAAGTCATGGCAAAAATCATGTTGGCGGTTTCCAGAGTGTGAGCTGCTTAGAATGGTATGCATGCTTATAATTGCACTTGCCCCAGCTCCCTCAGCTCTGGGCCAAGTGTAATTAAAAGCTCTTAAAATTTAGTCACTGAAATAATTTTCTCATTATCAGGCCAGCGTCTGCAGAAAGCAGCACATCAGCGGCCATTTCACTGGCAGATGAGTTGCTTTGAACAGCGCCGCTGGGTTTAGGTGTCATCACCGTGTTGAGCCATACAGGACTTGTGCGCAGCCACTTTGCAGATCATTTTTGTCACTATTGATTTACTGTATTTTCCAAAGTGCTTTTACTTATTCACAGTATTCTTCTAAACATCGTCACAGAAACAGAGCACATTCCCCATCAGTCGTTTACATCCTTTTCGGAATTGTTCAGGATATTCACATTTCACATCATAAGTCGGTGTGAAATGTGTTTCTTGTCACTTGGACTGTTGCCCCTTAGTGCAGCATGTTCAGTATTATACAAGTTGTATTGTTGTTGGTATTTTTTACAGACAATTTACTTTTGGACAGCAGGCTGCAGCAGAAGGTGCGAGGACATGAACATCTCACCAAAGGGGACAGTTTGGGATTTTGAAGTGAGGGTCTGCTGAGAGGTTAGAAGCAGTTAATATCTGACCTGCAGTTTACTGAGTTTAAATCCATAAATGACGTGACATTTGATGTGAATTTGTGCAACATAGATCATCTAAACTTAGCAAAAATCCAGATTAGTTGGTACTGGAGGCTGAAGCTAACGGCTAGCCTGTCAGGAGGCGGGGTCAAAGCAGAGCTCTGCAGCCTGAAGACAGTTCTGGTCATAAAAAGCATCACAGAAGAATCCTTTGTCTTTCGTTGGAAAAGCTAAATATGTTGCAACATTTAATGGGATTTTGTGTTTCATGAAATCTGAAATATTTTGCAATAAAAATATCTAGATCAGAAGCTCAGCTCTATCAAAGTATTTAAGCTTCTCGTTAAAATGAGAAACTTTCTCATTACAGTTAGTTGCAAAAGGTTTTCGTTATAACAAGATGAATTTTATATCTTGCTAAAATGAGAATGTTATAAAAATACACTCCTCTGACAGTTTACACCTTCTTAGCGTCATAAAGGAGCTCACTATGACTCTCCATCTTAAGATGTTGTCTTCTAGACAATATCTTAAAATCCAGACGTGTTTGCTGTTCTACTAATACAACATTTCTATAACCATATTTTGGTTATAATAAGATTTAAGTCTTATTATAATGAATGTTTTAAATCTTATTTAAATGTTAATTTAATTCCAAGCTCAGTTAAGTTCACTACAGCTGAAGGAAAAAAAAAAAAAAAACACCTATGCAATCATTGTTCTATTTCATTTAATTATTTTATACTTTAAAAGAATCATTTAAAATGCAACTATTCAATGAAACATAACACAATTTCTCAGATAATAAGAAAGAATATCTTTAACCTTCAAGCTGTCATCCAGTCTGCTTTGTGCAGTTGTTTAAATTAAAGCCGATCATGATTTACGTTGGAGGACGAGGCTGGAGGCGGTGCGCCGCCAATAATGCTCCTCTGAGACACAAGCAACTGAGACTGGAACATGTTAAGCGTTTCTGCTCAGAGTGGCAATCTAAAATGAATGAACAGCAGCTTCAAAAGCAAAAAATAATTGTATAATTAAGGGAAATCTATTCAATGGATTTTACAAGTTCTGCCTTACCTTCCTGTTGGGTGGCTATTCTGCTTTACATCTTCTGTTCTCACAATGAGTTCGACACACAACTTCCTCCCTCCACTTCCCATGTAAATAATTAATTCATCATTAATTGGTTATTTACATGGGATCATTATTCTGTATGAATAACAGCTTAAAAGATATGTGAGAATTGTTTAAAGGTTCAAATGTGTGTTTTCATAAAGGACTGCTTTAAGATGCTAGGGCTCTGCTTGAATAGCTGTTGGCTTCAGCTAATCTGGATTTGTACTAAAGAGAGCAGAGATGCAGAGAAAAGCCTCTTTCTGACTGATATTGATTTCTGGTTTTCTTTTAAGTCCGACATGCAAGTGCTGATTTCGACTGATTCCAACTTTTTCTCCTAAAAACTACTTTTAAACCAGTGCAACAAAGTGCATGTTGTGTATTCATGCAGTTAAAGGCCAAAACAATTTTTAGTTTTCATATTTCTATTGAATAAAAAATATCTATATCAAACACTGATCAGAGCTAGTCAAGAGAAACTTAGCCGATTCCCAACTCTGACTGACTAATTGGTGCATGTCTACTAGAGAGTTATCCTCTGCTGGAAGGATATTAACTGCTTATGTCATTTTAACAAAAGCTCAGCTCTAAAAATCCCAAATGACCCATTTTAAGTTTGATCTTCCTCGGTCTGAACCCTCCTGGCAGGCTTACTGGAGCTCTGCATGGGTGTTAGAAATCTATAACGATCACACAGATATACAGTGGAGGTGCGTAGTTGTGGTGCAGGTGGAGCTTCTCGTCTTATACACACCGTCCTCCAAAGCGTCAGTTGGACAGCGTGTCCAGTCCCAGCGAGGCGGCGTGCTGCTTGGCCCTCAGACGCAGGTTCTCGATGCTGGTGGTTTTGCTGTTGTGGCTGCTGAGTCCGCCTGCGGCTGACGCCTGCAGCAAGGGGCTGCTCCATACCTGCTGGGCGTGATGGGACAGAGACTGGTAGTAGGACTGGCAGGGCAGGGAGCCCAGGGGCGCAGGGGGCATGTTCACGTTCACTCCCAGGTAAGGGAGTGACGACGGGGCGGTGAGGTCAAAAGCTGCCGGGTAGGGCACCAGGTTGTTGGTGGCGGCCATATGCTGGCGAAACTGCTCCTGTAGGCGAAACAGGCTGAGGGGGGAGGATGAGTAAGAGTGGCTCTGAGAGAGAGGAGCTGCGCCGGCAAGGCCGCCAGAGGACGAGGAGGGCGTTATGGACGGAGAGACCAGAGGGGAATCTGCACAGAGAAACAAGTTCTGATCAGTTTAACAGTCACTTCCTGCTGAACACTGGCTGTGTTTCTATTAAACATAGAACTGAAATTGCAAATTGAAATTACAAAAATAAATGTGCTTAATGGAAACACATTTATTTGTTAGAAAACCCACGTTTTTTGATAAACAGATGTTGTGCTATGATGATGAGGTTTTTCAGCCGTATCAAAATACATGTAATTTGAAAAACTGCAATGGAAAAATTTTTTGCCTCACACAAGTCACATGATCAACAGCTGGATGTTACTACTGGCGAAAACGACAAAGAAGATGACAGAAAATAGTAGGAGGATGATGGTGGCATGTTTTTTAATGATTTACTGCAGTAAAAAACTTATCCACAAGTGATTTTCATTGTGTTTCTTTAATTCACTTTCAGCTCCATGCAGTTGTAAAATTCTGTTTTCTCGACATTTGCGGAATATCGTCAAAGTTTTTCTCACATTTGTGACGTAATCGCAGCTACTGATTAACCTAATTAAAGAGAGCTCTAACACCATCATGCAGCTCGTAAAAAGTTTTGTCATTAGAACTTATTGAATCTACTGCTTTTCTGTAAAATCACCAACTACAATTACCCCAAAACGTAGCTGCTCCCACTAATAGAGGCTTGTCACTCCGACGCCTTAATAAGACGACCATCTGTCTGATGACTGAATTATAAATACATTTAATGTAACTGTTTACATCTGTAACTGCCATGATTTTTATTGACTTATTGCATGAACAAGCTTTTTTAATTCTTCTTTTTTTATTATTGGAAACACCTCAATTGCGAAATTGTGTTTTTATGATATTAGCAAAATATTGAGAAAGATTTGTGCCCCTTTGGAACGGAAACGTAACTAACATGGTTTCTCTCTGTAAAACTTACCCGGTTTGGGGCTGAGCCTTTTGCAACCTGGGGAGGGATCACCCGGGGTCTCGCACTTCATCTCCTCTCTGACAGATTTGGTGTCGTCCTCCTTATCGGTGGCGTTGTCCTCTGTTGCCGAATCGCTGCCCGAATGCTCTGCCGAGGTCACGTTCAGCTCCATGTCAAGAGGAACGTGGCGGACAAGAGGAAGGTCTGTTTCCAGGGAGGAGGAGGGAGAGGAGGCCGATGGAGGGAGCTGGGTGTCAGGAAGGATGGTGGCAGGAGGAGGAGCTTCCTCCTTCTCGCTTCCTCCTTCCCCGGACACATCCTTCTGCTTCTGAAGCTGCTCCTTCTGCAGGCTGCGCTGCTTCTTCCGGAACTTTGCTCTGCGGTTTTTGAACCAAACCTGAAAGTTAGGACAGGAGAAGATTTGACACAAGAACAACCCAGAGGATCCTCTTTATGAGACCGACTTACAAAGACAGTGTCTTCAGTCAGAGGCGTCTTCAAATTCACTGTGACAGAGACTGCTACAGGAGATCTTTCCAACACTATTTGCAGTAACTCTGAAGAATACTGAACTAATATGATTTACAACAACATTCAGTTTTGAGCCAGTATTTACCTAAAAATTCTTATTTAAAAAAATCCATCACAAAAACAAGCTCTGTTAAATTCTTAAATATTTACTATAAGTTCTAAACCTGGGGGTGTCCAAGCTTTTTGTCTGCTGTGCCAAAATTGTCAAGTGAAAAGAACTTATGTTATAATAAAAACTTATACTGTAGTACATTCCAACTTGATAATGTACTAAACAAATGAACAAATTTGTTTGTTTGGAAAGAGATGTGTAAACTATTGTAGAAACAAAACTTAAGGGTTTTGCAGATTTTCCACATTAAGGGAAAGACTTGTCAGATCCTGAAAATAGTAAAAATCTCATCAGTTGGGTTTAGAACTAGATAGATTTTGCATGCAAAAAAAAAAGCATGCAAAAACTGTGTTTATGTAAAATAGAATACTTTGTATTTTAATAAGATCTCATATTTATCTGTAATCGGAAACGTCTAAAAATAAAAGTTTCTATCTAAAACTAAAAGTTTCTATCTTCATCAAGTATCTGTGCTGAATGTTGTAAACACTAAATTCCTGAGGTCATTTTTGCCTACCTGTACCCGGGCCTCCGGCAGGTTGGTGCACATGGCCAGGCGCTCCCTCATCACCACGTCCGGGTAGTGGGTCTTCTGGAACGTCTTCTCCAGAGCCTCCAGCTGCTGAGCAGTGAAAGCTGTGCGGCTCCGGCGCTGTTTGCGGTGCTGTGAGCCGTAGCGAGCCTCCAAGATGATGTCTTGAAATGTGCAGCCGTTGGAAGAAAAAACAAAAAAGGGGGCAAGTTTTATTTCACGGTGCACAGATGGTGCAGTTTGTCCAGAGGTTGGGGAAAGTTTGATTTCTTGGTGCAAAGTAGCACAGGAACCGTGAGCTAATTACATTAATTATTTATGAATGCTGGGGTTTTTTTCTCATAGAATGAATTAATTTTTAAATCAGGAATTTCACACTGAGTTAGAGGTATGTGATAATGAACATTTTGGTATTGATCTGATACCGAATAAATATTACTGATAAGCTTTGACTTTTTAAATTTAAGTTTGACATGTCAAACTTCTGACCTTTCATTTTCTGTTTTGTTGAATTAGTCTGTTAAAATCTGGGACATAATTTGAAGACAATTTATAGCTGGCTATAAAATACTTCTGTAATATGGCAAAGATAAACCATGTCAAAATCCAACAAATCTGTGTAGATGTTTTGCTAAGCAAAGTGCACAATAATTATCATTTCTCTGAAACAAAACAAAAACGTTTGTGAAGTAGACTGGAGAAACTACAATTTAAAAATTAAAAAAAAAAAAATCAGGAGGGCATCTGAAACTAAAATATCAATCTTACCATGCTGGTAACAATCAATACTGATACCAATATTTTTGCATCAATATGTCAACCTCTATATGTAATACTTTAATTACATATCTATTCAATAACAGTAAGTTTGCATTTATGTCTTCTTCTATAGTATACACAATTTAAATTTTATATCCATCAAGATGATTAATTATTTACTATTTATTTATTTTGGTCCTTTTTGCTCTCCATATACACATTTAAAACTACTATGTTTAAACATTGACTGTTACACACTCTTTGTGTGAGGTGACCGTGGTGCTGTGTGTGTGGGAGGGGGGCCGCGGGGGGTGGGGTGTGAGCACGCGCTCAATTACCAGCAAGTCTTTCGGCCAGTGTGAGCGCGTGCACGGAGGGCCGGTAGTCGGGCGCGTGCTGCGCCTGTTGAGCGGCCTGCTGGTGCAGGTTGTACATGGCGCTCAGGGAGTTCATGGCGTGCAGAGAGTAGCCGTTCACCCCGTAGTGCTGCATGATGAGAGGTCGGCACCTGCGGAGCGCAGCAGTAGAGCAGAAGAGAGAGAAGAGGAGAAGAGAGAGCGGCTGTGAGTTTTCCTGATGAGGCAAATGGCAGCAGAGAGAAGCTGCGCTTCGCACGCGCTGCGGTTGTTCCACGGAGGAGGGGGATCACGGGCTTTAACTGCAGCGAGCTTTTTTATAATAGCTAAATGACAGCAGGGGCTCCGGGGGCCAACACATTTTATCGGGCGCACTCAAGACTAAAATGTTATCCATTAACATCCAATTATCGCTCTGTGCAATTCATTAATTATACAAAAGACTTTTAATTGGGGTAATTATAGCTCGTTCCAGTAATGAACCGTGGCGGATGCTTTATTCATGAACGTATTCAGCCGTTCTCCGAGAGGCCTAAATCCTCACTGACAGCGGTACACTGACAGATCCAGGCAGTGATGAAATGTGTTGGGGAATAATATGAGGTGACTGGTTCCGCGTCTCGGCTGTAGAACCCGCGAACCGAACCATTTCATATCAGACCGAGACCAGATGTCAGATTTCTAAAATCTAAACAAAAATAACTCAATTTATTGGCCAATGTTATTCTTGAAATAAAATATTAATGGAGAAGAATAAAATAATATTGCCCGCTGTATGACAATTTATTTATTTATTTATTGAAAGTTCAATCCAGCGTTTAGTCGGTCTTGAAGCTTTAACCTTATTCACAACTACAAGTCGTTTAGGTGCAAATCAAAAAAATATATCATCAGGTATTTTTAATTAAAATTAGCTATTTCAAGTGAATTTTGTTTTTGTTTTGTTTTTTACTTGACATGCCGCCAGATATAATGGCAATATCTAAATTATTCATTGATTTGTTGGTGAATTTAAACTAAACAGTAGACACGATTTCCACTTCTTAGCTGGTGCTATAGTGTTGAGAAAAGTCCTCTGTGATACATTTGTTTAGATCTATCAGCTTGCAGTTAATTTGAGCAAATGTATTACAGAACATTTTTCATCTGTTCTCAACAGATGATGTTTATTGTAACTGAGCTGAACATTAACTAAATGTTTTCTTTCTCGGGATTGGAATGGACTTTTTTTTCAGAGTGAAAAAAAAAGCCTGATAATAATAATAATAATAATAATAATAATAATAATAATAATAATAATAATAATAATAATAATAATTCAGTTAAGTTAAATCTAAAATGTAAAATTCAACATTGGTTTTCCAGGAGTTTCTTAAGTTTTAGCAGCTCTGTGCAGCGCGTGCGCGCCCGCGCGTTGCCTGCAGTGCCCATTCCCAGCCTATTAAGTGGCTGCGGCGGCTGATGAATGTGATCAGAGGGCAGTGGGGAATAGTTTAATTCGACGGGACAGAAGGTGCTTCGCTAAACATTTACTTTGCTCCCTGAAGTATTCCAGTTGAATGCCCGCACCCCCTCCCTGCCTCCGCACGTCCCCTCCCGCCGCTCTCTGGCGGCCTCTTATCCCACCGCCCTGGGGCAACGTTTTGGCTGAGATGTATGGCTTCTACGCGGGTAAAAAAAAAAAAAGGAAAAAAAATATGCATGTTGATCCCCATTTGGCTCCCCGTCTAATGGAAGTGCAAATAGGTTTCGACTGCGGGGCCCTCCATTTATCATCAGCGCTGACGCGGACGGACGCGCGAGCGGACGGGCCGACAGCGGCCGATTGCGCGCTGCGCTTAAGAGTGCGCGTGCGTTCCTCGTGCAGGGTGATGGGCATGCACTTCCTCTCAGTTGATTTGATCTTCTTTTCTATTTAAACCCGCTTCTTGAAATGGAGCTATGAGAAATGGGAACAGATTCTGTTTTCACCTGCAAGGCCCGCTCAAAGTTCACGTAAGAAAATCGTAATTCAGCTAAAATAACTACTTTAACTGTTTTGGGGGGGGGGGGGGCTTTAAACTGTCCCATAATGACTGGCAGCTTCGCTTGTCCAAAACAAATTCTGCACAACAGCTGTCAGGGTCGTTATTGTCATTCATAACCCGCTCCGAGCTTCAGGCGCTGACTCGGGCCCTGCTCCCGGCTGGCTTCCTCAACGCTTCCATTATCAAACCGTAATTATGGAAATTTGCCTCGTACAGTGATACTCTTTGATCCGACCAAATTAGGAAAAATGTTATTTGCTATATCCTCCCTTGAGGGCACGAGACGATCCGACGATCTGTTTTTTCTTCTTCTTCTTCTTTTACTACGTCATGCAGTGTAAACTGTCAGCGCGAGGGATTCCTCTTGAATTTGAACAGTGCAGCTGGAAGTGTTATGATGCTTTTTACATTTCTATTTGAAATTGTTGTGATGTCAGTGTCAAACTAAAGTAAGAGAGCGCTTCTTTAACCTGTAGAGAGTTGAATATATAATGTCTGATCAACTTTACAAGCTGGCCGGTAATTAGTGCGCTGCAGAGCTGAAATACTCGATGCATGCCTGCAGAAATTTTGCATTGACTCTTTACCTTACTATGGGAAATATGGTCATGAGTACTAGCTGACTATTTGAATTACTGACGCCGCAGTTTTTGCTGTTAATTTTCAGGTCTGGCTCAGTTTTAATTTGTTCGTTGAAAATAAAAATGAAGACTAAATATTCTTTTTTTTTTTTTTTTTTAAATCTGTCTTTTGACTGAGTAAAAAAAGGTTTAATTTATTCATGAAACGCCAGTACAACAATATATGTGACTTAAAGGGAAATTTCAAGCCAAACAGCCTCAATTCATATAAAATTATATCGAATCATAGACAAATATATTCATATCACAAAAATATTTTGCAGGTTCAGTTATACGCAGCACAATCCGATCATAATTAGTATGAATAAACCACAGATTTAGTTAGTTAGATTTACTTAATCATGTAGTTGGTGAAAAGTTTGCTAAGGACTCTGTATCTGTAGCCTAATGTTACTGCCAGTTTTTTTTATCCATGCAATAACTTTCTTTTGGTATTTTTTTTATTTATTAAAATGTCTCAAGGGGTATTATTTATTTATTTATTTTAAAAAATGGCACAGTAGGGACAAGAAAAACAAAAAGTGTCAGAGTAAAAGTGTCATACTTCTTCCGGCTACATGGACAACTTTAAGAATCTGAGGCTGCCGAGTAAAAGGTCAACTAATAAACTATGGCGGATATAATAAATAAATACGGTAAATAAATGAAACTTAGCTACCTTGAATTCAAACGGCTCCTTCTTTTCTGCCCCCTTCTCCTCGGACAGAGTCACTCCAGCCTCCAGAACTCGGGTGTTTCTCCGGTTTCCGGTTTCCGTTTTTTTTTTTTTTTTATTTACCGCCTGTATCGTGTTCGGTTCCCACAACCGGGTCAGACTCCGTTCGGCTGCTTCACCTCAAGTCCAACTCGCTCGCGCGCGCTCGGCGGTGCCTCTGTGATCTCTGGCTGCTGTGGGAAACCGCCATCTGCTGGCGCTCGAGACGTCCCTGCGCAGGCATTTTTAAGGGGAGCAACGCGGGGTCGTCCAGGCTTTTGATTGGCTCCGCGTTCTGTCAGTTGCGTGAAGCTGACGTCCCGGAGTTATTTTCAAACGTGATCAGTTTTGGCACATTATCTTTACTAAGATCCTCCTCCTCCACTTTAACTGTTATGTCTTTTTTTTTTTTCTAAGTTGATAAACTATTCTGAAAATGTTGTAGACTGTCTTAATTTATTTGGCCACTAAAACTGATTATTTATTTCAGCTATAATGTATTAATTGGTGAATGAGTAAAAAAGAAAAAAATTCTCAAGTTTACCCCGATTAGCTATTCCCATGAATATGAAGAGTCCTCCCTCTATGTCGGAGGAGAAAAACAAGCACCTTATAGTCTGTTTACTTTTCGGCTTTTCCCTGCATGCCTCTGGAGGACAGAGACGGAGATGGCCCATAGATGCCAGGGCGCTGCCTTTACACTCTTTGCCGGGACTAGAAGGATTTTGGGATGGGATAGGAAAGACAAGACGCCATCTCAGCCTCCAAAAAAAAAAAAAAAAAAAAAAAAAAAAAAGGGGGAAAGAAAAACCCTGTCTTGAAATGACTGCGGGTAAGAGGATTAAGGCAATAATGCCCTTCTCTTCTTGAAGGGTTTTTTAGAGAGGATTTCTTCTCCCGGAGCAAAACCGTTTAGGTAGGGAATTAAGGGCAGCGCAGTAGCCTTTCAATGTAAAGCTTGCATATTTTGTTGAAAGCTTCCCTGAGAACGTGCACGGCCTATAGCTACTTTCATTTCTTTTCTTTTTTTTTTATATATTTATTTAAAAAAAATTTTTTTAGCAACAATAGGTGAAATGTTTATTTGAAATTATGTTCATATTTAAGACATGAGATTTGTCTTTTCTTGTGTTACAATAAAACGGTGCCAATAAAACAGTACATTCATTTTTTTAAAATTTTGAATAAAACCTAATCTGGTTAGTAAGTTTAACAAGTTTTATTTATATTCTCTCATTTTTCAGTTTATCACGTTTAAATTGATAAATATTGTTTAATAAATATTGTTTTACCTAAATATTTAAATTGGGAGCGTTTGAAACTCAATTCGTTTAAAATGTCCGGTATAAAATCTAAAACAACAATTCACAGTGGTGTTTATAAATGATAACAAGTGCAAAAAAAATTTCTACCGAGGTTTAATTTGAAATTATTTACAATTTGGTCTATGTGCGCTTCAAAGTCTTGGGGGCGAGGAAAAAAAAAAAAAACTCGTGCGCCTCTCCGGTTCTGTCGCTTCGGCATTGGGCTCCTATCACTCGGGTTTTCTCCGAGCTCTGAGAGAGAAAGAGGATTAACTTGTGAACCAATGGAAATAAGAACTTAAACGGGAGGTAAATCTGGCCACTGTCTCTTTGTGAGCACCGTCTCTAAAGCAATTAAAGCGAGAAAGAGTTTCTTCTCAGCGCCTCTCCACCTAAAGCTACTTAGAGCGACCAGAGCTGTCCAGCGCATCTGATGGGCTTATGGGACGCCATTGCCCCCCCCAACCTCCACCAACCTCAACCAACCCCTTTCACTGCGTAACGCAATGTGGACACGCAACACTTTTATAAAAACAACGAAAAACAGTAATGCCCAGAAATGCCCAAATTACAAATCAGCTAATGAACAGTGAAGGCCTCACAGACAGACTATAATCAATAAAAACAAGCAGTGATTTGAGCTTTAATGCAAAAAAAAAAAAGTATATATATATATTTGTACTTATTTGCAAGTGCCAA
The DNA here is from genome assembly GCA_010277075.1 of Poeciliopsis retropinna. Classification (NCBI taxonomy): domain Eukaryota; kingdom Metazoa; phylum Chordata; class Actinopteri; order Cyprinodontiformes; family Poeciliidae; genus Poeciliopsis; species Poeciliopsis retropinna. Next base: position 10,381,981 of record VMRM01000021.1, read on the forward strand.
TATGTAACAAGCCCACTTGTTTAGAATATTTCCTACCATTGCATTCTGCACCTCCAATACCTAATTAATGCTGCTAATGACGCTTTCTGCTACTTCATTAATATATCAGGCGGCAGGCCGCAGCCTCCCCTGCACCATTCAAGGGTATTCCGGCATCTGTTCATCCCACAGCAATTAATCATTTTGATTTGTGCTTTAAAATGGACTTCTTGCAGGGAGGACCTTTTTGACAAGAATAACAAAGCAATTTTGCCAGCAGGCACCTCTCAGACACCTTATTAGCAGCACACCTCCACAGTAAGACCTGCTCCCCTTGTTCTTTTTTTCCCCCCTCAAATCCAGCCTATTATAGAAATGAATTTTTAAGACACAGCAGCAATGTTATGGTTTTATTGTCAGCAGCGTGCCTCTGAGTCCTCCTGAAATCCCTTTTTATTGGTGACAAGATCTCGGAATCTCGTCAGCAAATCCCTCCTCTAAAAGTTTTCAACCTGTCAGTTTCCTGGAAAAGCTGGATAATTCCCCCCTTTTCTCCCCCCCCGTTTCCCTTCATCCCCTTCTCTCTTTCTCTCTGCCCTCTTTTCTCCCTTGTCTCAATCCCTCTGTCTCGTTTCTTTTTCCTTGCCTTCCCTGCTCTGGGTCTTTTTCTCTCTCTGGCCCGGATCCCTCTGCACAAGGGCCCCCATTGTATAGTCTTAATCCAGAGGCAACACAGCTTTAGGGACATGCAGGGATAAAAGGCCCATCAAGCCCACAACTTTATGGGGGCAAATCTCTCCCTAATCCTTCGCTTTATCTAAACAAAAGCCCCTCTGCCCTAATCCACCTATATGCGTTTGAAAAAAGGGAGAGGAAAAAAGCAACGAGAGTGGCACAGAAAGGAGAGGAGGAAAGAGAGAAAACAAGAGATTGTCAGAAGGGAAAAAAAAAAAAATCTCACACTCTCGGATCAAACCGGGAGAGATCATCACGGGAAGGTCAGGATTTCCTTTGGAGGAGGGAACCTCCGATGACGGGCTCTCACCTGCAGACGTTTGAAGTGTGCTGACCTCTGGCTTTGAAAGCAGATTTTAATCGAACCCTCTGTTCACGAACACATTGGCAGTCGTTGCAATAACAGCATCCTGCAGGACGCCTGATTCTGAGATCAGAACAGAGTTTCAAATGATCGATAATGGCTAATTCAGCTCAAGTTTCACCCATCTAAATGTACTGTTTCATGAGAAGAAGAAAAAAAAGAAATATGTAATTTATTGTCCCACAGCGGGGAAAGTTAAGCATCCATATTGAAACTCAGAAACAAACAAATAAGAATAGGAGACTGTATATTAAAGACAAATTTATGTAAATAGGAAATAGGCACTGTTCATGCTTGTTAAAGATGACTCTTTCACCAAGAGAAAAGTACAGAAAATGTCATTTTTCCTGTTGTCACAGTTCAAATTAAGGTTTGATTTATGTGAAACACTGTTTTTAACAATCTCTTTACAGTGTGAACAATATTTTTACGCAGACAGGACTGATTTTCGATCAGATAATGTTTAGATTGAGGTTGTATTTCATGTCAGCGTTCACACTGCTTTCATTACCTCGACATGCCGATAAGAAACTTATTCCCAAGTTGTGGGATCAAACCCTGGTCTTCTGCCAAAATGCATTTTCATGCTAATAGAGTGAAAATATTATTTGAAATGTTTAAATGTGTGATGACAGGTGTATTTGTTTTAGCATGGTGCTGAAAAAGGCTTTTGTTTTTAGAGCAAAACAGACCAAAACTTCCCTGAGAATTTGCCCAAGTGCAGAATTGTTAAAAACAAAATAATTAAGACACTTCAAGTTTCTCCTCTATGAATTTGTTCATATATACAAATAAAAAACACCTTAAAGAAGAATTGTTTTAAACTCTGTTGACTAAGAAAATGTAACCAAACTCACTGATCTCTGATGTGTTGAAGAACAGTGAGACGGGTTGATACTTTTACATTTAAATAAAGACCAGAAAGGGTTTTCTTTTAGGTATATGCACACAACAAATACATTTCTTTTGTTTGTTGTTAATAAAAAGCAAAAAGAAAACTGGAGCAAAGTCTGATTTCTAATTGCTCTGTTTGAATTAGACATTGGGCAGTTTTGCAAGTGTACATAGCATATTCAATAAAATAGAATATGTAATCTGATGAAGCTTGTTCGCCTTTTGAAAATAACAGGGTTAGGGTTGCAAATATAAATATTATTTAATAATTTAATAATTATTATTAATAATATTTGACAATAAACATGTTTTTTATTGGCCTGATGTAATATTTTAATGGTTTTGTGTCTTCAGACTGTCAGCAGAAAATGTATTTGTAGAGCACATTTCAGCAAAAAGGCAGTTCAAAGTTCCTTATGCCATAAAAAATAATATAGTAACCAATTATGAAACAAGCAATGAACATTACATTTAGTCTAAAACATATTCTCTTAGTGGAAGGACTTAAGAACCAGTTCCTGGTTTTAGTCAGAACACCAGCAGCAGCGTTCTGGTTCAGCTGCAGCTGGAGGATTGATTTGTTAGGCAGATCTGTGAAGACACTGCTAGAGAAATCAAACAGAAATGCTTGGATTGTTCGTTTTTTTAAGCTTGTAAATGTTCTTCACACGATAGAAGGCTGATTTTGTAACTATCTTTATGTGACTCTGAACGTTCTAATCCTGTCATCTACATACACATCACATCCATCTACAGCCTGTGTTCCCAAACTTTTCAGTCTCCGATCCCCAAAATAACAGCAGAGACTGGTGACCCCCTAAAAACACATATAACAACTTCCCTCTAATTATTTAAAAATAAATATATAGGGTTAAATTATATGTATTTTTAAATTAATTTCTTTTAAAAAATGACTTAAAGGTATATTATTGTATATTTTATAATGATAGATAGTATTTTTTTCTCATTTCATGACATATTTATTTATTTGTTTTGTAACCCTTCATACACCTCAGGAATTGCACGATTTTGAAAATAATTTAGCTTTGGGAGCCCCTGACCTACAGTAATGGCATTGAGTGAATGTCTATACTTACATAAAACGATTGTCCCTGAAGTAAAGAATCTCCCACCCAGCAGCGACTTTCCCTGCAGACACAGTTTTATGGAAGACTCCTCTGGACTCATCCAGTCTATAACGTCACTGGACGTGGTCTCCCTTTCCCTGGATTTTCCTCTAATTAAGGAAATGTGTGCGTCAGGCCAACTCTTAGCAGCAATGACAAAGCCAAAGCTTCTCAGAATAACCAAAATCCCTTCACTTTCCCTCAAACATCTGTCTTTATGGCAGAAATTCCAGCTGTATCAGCTCTGTGCCAGACAATCAGACTCTAATCTGGAGCTGGATTTAGAAGGTCGAGAGCCGAGGTAAAGACAGATGTAAAGTTCACGGAGCTGGTGAGAAACCTGCAACATTACAGGTGAATATTTAAACATCATAACTATTTAATGTATTTTTTTTTCTGCTTTTCCTTAAAACATCATTTACTGAAGTTTTTTTTTTTTTTTTTTAATTACAATGCCACTCTGTGAGTTTTTCCTCTAGTCTGTGACACTTTCAATGAGTTGCCTTCATTAACACCCTCAATTACCTTCGCCTCTTTGGCTCCATTCCCTGCTAATAGAGCTAACCCAGAGCTAATGAAGCAAATAGTTGGGACAATTTAGTCATTAGAGATAATTAAGACAATCCAATGCAATCCAACCCAGATCAGGGCAGGAGAGAGAGGGAGAGCAGCCACCAAACGAAACATCATTCTCAGCAAAATCAGCCAGAGCAAGCACAATTCGTCAGCCTGGATTGTGTGAATCGTTCCCCCCGGTGGTATTGTTCATAATACTTGAATTATTATAAGGCTGATCAGCAGCTGGCTTGCAGGCAGCTCCGGTTCCCCCATGCAGGGATTACACCTGGCCTCAGGAGGGGGAAAATGTTTCCTAAAGAGGCACGCAGACAGAGGAGACGCAATGCATTCTACCACAATAAAGCAGAAATCCTCTTCTTCACAGCGTATTACAGGAATGAACATAAGGGATTGTGTCATTGTTGGCTCATAATCTGGCTTTAAACTCCTTGTTTTACAAATGGGTCTCTTTAAAAAGCTTTTTTTTTTCTTTTTTTTGTCCAGATCTTTTTTTTCCCCCTCTTGTTCATCATCCTGTGTTTACCTGCTGTTTCCTCATCAGCAATTTCTACTGTTTCTCTGTCTGCTCAGATGGCATTATTTTTGGCAAAGTATCGCAAAAATGATCTGAATTTATCTTGTTTAATATGCACAAAATAATCAATCTGTAGAGTTTTATCTTTGTATGTGAAGTGCATCTCTTTCTTATTCGCTTGTAACAATAGTGTCACAGAAAGAGATGATAGATGTTGAGGTGCAATGATTTTACCATTGCAAATGAGGGTAAAACTCTAACATGGACAGAACAAGCAGCCTGCGAGAAGTAAGTCCTGACAGAAAAACCCGAGTTCCCATGCTCTCTAGTATCTTCTGTCATTACAGTGTAATATTTTATTGACGTTCATGGTAGAATTAAGAAATTCTAGGATGGATCTAAACTTTTCATTGGAAGAACAAATCTAATTTGGAGACTCAAACGAAAAGGGCAGTATTATATATTTTCCAGGCACAGGATGTAATTTTTAAGTCACTCAGTCGTGATGCAGCCGATTCAACAATAGATGCTCAGAGAGTTGAAACGCAAAGGAAGCTCTGCCAGGTTTTGCAGGGAAGAACTTTTAGGCCACAGACAGTTTGACACCAAGGAGGGACATGTGATGTGACATGTTGGTTTTGGATAGGAATTTTGATTTCGACAACCTTGCAGAATTTTGCAACAGTTTCATAAATTAAACTGACTTTTGGGTGCCCCCTTTCTGCAGGAATGAGGAGAAACCTTTAGCAGGTGAATCTCACATGTTGGAAGGCAGGAGGTGTTTGTGGTTTAGCTGAATACCTGCTGACTTTAGTTTAAAACTGTAATTTTCTTTCTTTTACCGCTTGCCCAGGCTTCCTGTTGGTTTTAGTTATTAAAAGCTACAGAATTTTGTTTAGAAACACATCATGGCACAAAGACTGCTCACAAATCTTATTTCTTGCTTATGCTGTTGAGAAGTTCTGCCCCCTCTGCAAACGATCCAGACAGAATGTGGTGCAGACATAAAAATAGATTACTAATAACAAAACAAAAGATCAGCACAATTCAACATTAAAAATATTTTTTTTCTTCTTTCTGTGATAGTTTGGTTTTGCCATGAATCCGGCTTGTATATAGGGAATAGCAAAAGTATTCATACCGCTGACGTTTTGCTCATTACCACCAGATACTACACTGTAGTTTTAATGACTTTCTTCACCATAACTGTAAAGAAAGTTAAACTTGGTTTTGAAAGTGTCTTAATACTGGAAAACTAACAATGTGGCATGCATTTGTATTCAGTTCCGAGAGTCAATACTTGCATTTTCCAGACTATAAGTTGTTCTGGAGTATAACTGGATCCTAGATCGGAGTCGCATTTAGTTGCTTTTCTTTAGACCTTGTTGAATGTGAGGGGAACCTATTCTATGCTGATGATATCATTTGGTGACACATTGTGTTCAAACTATCGGAAATTGTCGACTTTGTCTTGGAAATCTGCTGGAAAAGCTCCACTCCACCAGTGAAGTGCGCAGTGCAACGGAGCGAAGCGGAGACGCATGCAGGGAGGCAGTTTCATGGCATAAATGGTAATATCACAAAGGCCCGCCTTCAAAGTGATCCATCTCCCTGGCAACTACCACTGCATGAGGCCTAACTGCACCTTTGACAAGCATCAACATGTATTCCAGCAGTTTTGTATGTTAGCAACGACAGATAGATTGTTATAACAGCAGCATCACGTTTTTTATGTAGTCCTCTGTGGTTCCTGCAAGTCCAGGAAGTACTTTTTGTTGTTATTGCAAAATATCTATGAGGTTGTGTTTGCACCAATTTTTCACATTTTACATTTTCATCTTCTTTGAAAAATACCTCAAGATTGAATTCAGATATTCAGAGTGGAAAGGTGGGGGCAGAGCAGCAGCTGGAGTGAATGTCTAATGTCCAGTCAACAGATCCCCCCACCTGAGCCGTGGGTCTCTGCAGCTCCTCCAGAGTTACCACAAGACTTTTGGCTCCTTCGCTGATCAATGCTATTCTTCCATTTCTGTGTCACTTGAGAGATTTTTTTCTTGCCAAAATCTGAAGCTCTATAATTTTCTTCCTACCTCACAACAATGCTCTATTTTGAGCTTTGAAATTTATTGTTGTGGCAAAATTCTGATTTAAACGTGAAAACTTATTTATCCAGACTATTATTTATGTAAAGCCTCACCTTTCTCTCTGTCTTTCTCTCTTGCTAACAAGCAGTAATGAAGTCATTCTGACAACCAGTGGAACCGCAGGACCTTTTCATCGGGTTTTTGTTAGGATTGATTTGTTTGGGTGATTGAGACTCGTGACAGATTCGTTAGCAGAGGCTCTGCGGCTGATGGATACGGCTTACTTCGGGTGGACCGAAATGATTTATGGGATATCAATGTTTTGGAGTGCTTAACTGACTGAAACTGATATGAATGAGAAGTCTGATGGAGTCTTTAAATCAAACAGTAAAATTTGATGATTAGGAACCTCTGATTCCAGTCGGCTGATTCCTCCTCAGCTCCTGCTTCAGTTCTTCCGGCCTGATCCTTCTGCTCCTCCTTCTCTGCTCCCTCTGCTGCCTCTGAATGGAGTCTTGCTGGGCCCAACTGACTGTGTAACTAGCAGGCTGGCCGTCACAGTGGGGTGCTGGATTGTTGGAGAGGCTGTGTTTACATTTGGTTGAACTGTATGTTTTTGCCACGAGCGCCATGGATTCATCCTGTGTCCTCAGATTTGAAACTGATTGCTGTCACCACCGTTTCTACGCACACGCGCGCACGCGCCCACATGCAAACACACACACACACACCAACCATCCTATCACTTCTCAGTGTTTCTCCACAGCAGGGAGTAGGAGGAGAAGGCTAATGGATATGTTTGTTTACCTATTTGTCCTTGACATGATCAATCGATCAACTGGCTAATTCACTGTCACTGTGGACTCATTACATTTCCATTTAAATAGATTTCTTTTATGCTTCATCTTGGACTTGTCTTTCCTTTGAATGCATGGATGTACAGTAAGGATGTTCGTGAGCCAGCTCATTACTATTAAAAGGGGCAATGTTATGTAAAATCAACTTTTTTGAGCTTTTCATCATGTTGTAACATTATTCCCTCATCAAAAGCATACCTGGAATGTTGGCTTGATTCTTTAATGCATGTTTGAGAAATCCTTTAATCTCCCATGGCCACCATTCAGCAGTGCAAAATGCCAGCGTGGACCTAGCCCCGCCTTCCAGGATGAAGCTCCTCCTCTAAGCACTTAGCAAACACCAGGTGGAGCTGTGCATCAGCCGAGCTCATTATAGGAGCTTTTTCTCAGTATTATGCTGGTAAAAACATTGTTTAGGGGTTAATAGAGGAGCCATGTTTTGAAAGAAATTTCTGGCTCTGATTGGTTATTTTTGACTGGGAGAGGTGCAATAGTAACTCTGGGAGGAGTTGGAGGAGATTGATCTTTTCACAGATTATCTGTCTCATATTACACAGTCATGACATGGAGATAATTTAAACAAATATGTAAAAAAAACAAAACAAAAAAAAAACATATATTTTTTTAGAGAAGTTACATACTGCAGCTTTAATGGCTGATTGGACTCAGAGATACAGGAGCCAATGCCCCCTTTCCCGTGACGTCTTCTGGGACTCAGTTTTTTCATTGGCTTGTTTGGCCATAATAGGCTTTATATGATGACTCTTCACCTCTGTCAGATCCTGCCATGATGAAACACACATTCATCACTACCAACACACACCGGCGCACGGTTCCGATCAATAGCCATAAATTTGATCCTTGACAAGCTGACACCTGCACCCCGTTTCTCCTGACCACTCCTAAGGTAACCCACACCCACAGACGAGCACTTTTCTTCCCCTTCTCTCTCCTTCCTTCCCCTGACACACTTGTCAAGGACCTCGTTGACCTCTGCCCCTGCCCCACTTGACAAAGTTATTGATTTCTCTTTTTTTTTTTTTTTTTCCTGACGACCCTCTGAATCCGGGATGAAAAAAGGCGAGAGCCAGGGAATTAGCCTCCACAGTCAGGTAAAATGTTTGGGAAGCTGGGGATGACGAGGAAGGATTGATGCTCTGATGGCTGAGCTTGCAGCATTAGAAACAACAGTCAGCCATGGAGAAAATCAGCAGCGCCGGAGGAAAGATGAATGAGGAACAGACTGGGAGAGGCTGAAAGAGGTGGAAACATTTTGTTGTATTTTTGTCAGTTTAATTGTAAATTGCTGTTAGTGTACCATGCCTACGAAAACCTTTTCACCACCTCGGATGTTTTACCATTTTTATTGTCATTCCAAATCAATTGTGATCAGCAAATTGTGACTGATTTCACTAATGACAATTAAATAAAAATATTTAATATATCACAAGTGAATGCATAACATTCAGCTTTGTTTGTTAATTGCACAAATTGGAATTCTAAAAATAAATTTGCTTAAATTGTATTTTAAAAAATCTATTTGTTTTTATATGTTTCCGCTCCAGGACGAGGTGGTTTTTCAGCTGTTTCAAACTTTGTGTATTTTACAAAACTGCAATGGAAACAATTTTTTTGCTTCACACAAGTCACGTGGATCGACAATCAGATGTTACTACTGGCGGAAAAGACGAAGAAGATGTTGGGAAGTGGTATGAGGATGATGGTGCAGCATGTTATTTGATGATTTATCACGTGACAAACTTACGTGTGACTTCATTTGCGTTTCTTATTTAATTAAAACACTGCAATTGCGAAATTGTGTTCTTTTCAACAACGGTGGAACATCGACAACATTTTGTAAATGTTTGCAAAGGAACTGATTTGACATTTAAAACTCTGCACCACATCTCTTATTTTGTGAGGCCCTGCTGAACCTTTAGGAGCTGGAGGAGAAATATTTCCATAAAGTGCTTTAAGCCGTCAGCTCATGACTGAATCCTCTGGGCTGACCATCACCTTAGTCTGAGAACTTTGTTGGGCGTGATCTTTTGTTCTTGCTGATCTCAGCAAAATGTACATGCAAGGTTTTCTGTGATCTTGCTTACAGCCCGCACACATTGAAACTGTTGGTTGTATTTGCCCAAACCCCCCGGTTTGTGTTCATTCAAACTGCCCCCAGTGGAAGGATATTACATCACAGGGGGGTTTTACACCTGGCAGCCCTGATGTAATGCTCAGCAGAACTAGCCCTAATGTCAATGAAATATAGTGACGCAAATTAGGGATGCAATGACATGAAAATTTGGGTCTATGTAAAAATATATTGCTGTAATGGCTGATAACTGATATTTACCCATATATAAATATATGACATATACATATATTTTCCTATTGACACCTTGAAAAACACAACTACGCCACTGACTTCCCCACTGTTCCAGTTAAACTCCCCACTGTCCTGTTTTCCTGTCACATGACTGACCGTCATCTTTCCGCTGCCAGAAAGAAATGGCAACAAGATGCAAATAAACATCAGTTGTTGATGTCGGATCAAAGTTAGTGCCAATACACTGTGCGCCCCTGATGAAAGTGCATGACATGACATTATGAAGCAGCTAGCATGTTACACATGTCGTCAGAATATTAGCATCCTGATCTCAGGTTTGTTTACATCTTCACAACCAAAAGTTGAACCTCTTCGCCCTGGTGTTGGATTATAATCAGAACTTCGCGAGGGATGTCTCAGAGTTCATCAGACAAATAATTAGACTTTACGCAGTAGAGCAAGCGATCTTCGACTCCTCAAGCCTGTTTTCTTTTCAGTCGTTCCCACCGATGTGTTTGCGTTTCTCTTTCAGAGTTGGATACAAAAAGCTTCCTCAGCAATCACGGCTCCCTTTTAAAAACACAGCTCGCAAAAAATCCTTTCTCATTCCTCCACTCCTCATGGATCAGGTTGGAGATTTCACAGTGGTGTTTGGAGGTGACACACTTCTATATAATCTCTTTTTCTTATTTAATTTCCCGCCATCCTCTCCTGTGATTCTACCCCTGTCACTTTAGACGCAGCTGAGAGACTGATTTGGCTTCCATAATCTGTTCTCCCGTTGCCCCCTCCTCTACTTGGAGGAACCTTGGAATATCATATAAGGAGATTATTTAATTCGTAATTGATTGAGTGACTCTTCAGCCCAGACCGAAATACTTCAAAGTGTGTGAATTAAGACTCGGGATGGGATGACTGAGGCAGGGAGGGGCTGGAGGAGGCGTCATGGCTACCGCTGAGGTCGGGCTGCTGAGCCTCTTTGGCTGGCAAATAAGAGCTGAGTCTGATCCTAAGATGGCAGCGAGTTGGCTAAACCAAGAAGTATTGGTCAGAGGATCCCCATCTGCCGCGGCGGCTATTTGGCTACGTCTTTATTTCTGAGGCAGATTCAAACGATGTGGGAAAAGTTTGTAGAAACTTTGATTCTACTTAGAACATCTTTTAGCACGTGACTCTGTTTAGCTTCCCTTATGTGTTTTCTGAACATTTGGATGTTATTAAAGGGGCAGTAACATGTGAAATTGACTTTTTGAGCTTTAGATCATGCTATAACATTATTCCCTCATCAAAAGCGTACCTGGAGAGTTGTCTTGATTCTTTCATGCAGGTTTTAAGAAATTCTTTAATCTGCCATGTCAACCATTCAGCCGGGTGGACCAAGGCGCAGCTCCTCCCCACAGCTGCAGTTTCTAAGCTTCCGAGCTTCTAGCTCACAGAACATCCCTCTCCTGCGACTCCCGCACTTAGCTCCTTCAGACTAGCCAGCAGCAATTAGCAAACACCTGGTGGAACTGCGCATCTGCTGAGCTCATTATAGGAGCTACTTCTCAGTGAAAAGCTGGTTAAAAAAAAAAAAAAAGTTAAAGGATTAGTAAAGTAGCCATGTTGTGATGACTTTCTGAAGGTGGAGTTTCAGAAAGAGGAGGAGTTTTTAAAGAGACAGAGGTCTGATTTCTATTTAAATTACAAAGTGAAATGTCTTTTATAATTACTTTTAGAAGAACTGAAGGTAAGACTGTTACTTGATGATGCTGTAAAAATGATCAAATGTGGCTGGAAAACACATAACACTGCCACTTTAAGACTGTCAGGTTCATGAATCTTTTCAAGAATTTCACACAAGAATTCATCTTTCTGCTTTTGTTTAAAACTCAAGTTTGCACAAGGTTGATAAGACAACATGTATGTATAAACGGGGTTAAGCTGCTAACCTTTGTATGAATCATTAAAGTGATATGTTGATGCGTAAGTAGTAATAGTCCATCTACATCTCTGCAGGTCTAAAATTGTTCTTAGAAATATTAATTCTCTTAACAAAAAGCAATAAATATCGATTGGATTTATTAGACTATTGTCAAGAATGAGTTAAGTTATCATATAAGTTGAAATGAACAGAACACAGCAAACATCTGGAAAAGTTGATTCCATCAACTGAAGTTTTTGGCCAACATGTAAAACGTTAATCACACACTGCACAACAATTTGACTCAGACGATCTCAAAGGTCTTTGTGGTTCATGCCCTTGAAGAGGAGCAGAAATGTAGTCCAGGATTTTATCAGTGAGTGCTTTATAAATCTATAGTGACATTTTAATTCTATTCTTTGAGCAACAGGAAACCAGTGCAAGAATCGCAGATCTGGACTGACCTCTTGTTGTTTTTGTAACGACTCTCGCAGCAACATTCAGGATAAGCTAAAGCTAAAGCTAAAGCTGCCTCATTGATTATTTTGGTAATGCAGTAAAAATAGCATTACAAATCATCTTGTTCTTACAATATTTTTTAGCTGATAATATGCTATCTTTATTAAACATTTGATGTGGTTGAGACGGTACGGATCAGAATCCATGATCACCTCCAGATTCCTGGCTTTATCCCATCACTTTAAAATAACAGAACGAAGGCAGGTGATCATTTTTGATCTATGCTCTTTTGGTCCAAAAAACTAATTCTTGGGTTTTATGAGCACATCATTCCCAATGTAAAACATGGTGGTGGCAGAGTCATGCTGTGTTGATGCTCTCAGAGGCTTTAAACTGGTGGGCGGATGGATGGAGCTGAAAACAGGACCATCCTGGTTACAGGCTGCACTAGGAAGGAGACTGGAGCAGACGTTTACTTTCCATTAGGATTCTGGCAAGACCCAGGCTGATTGAACTCAGGCACCATGTTGAAGCTCATCAGACTGCCTCCCATCAAGGTGTTGGTGAATAAAACTTCTGAGTCTCATATAAAGTCCATACGATCGCAGTTTCTCAATCTTTTCTGATCTTTTTACCTTTTAACTCTCCATCTTTGTCTTTCCCTCTGCCTCTGGTTTTTTCCCCCCTCTCTTCCTTTCTCTTTCTGACATCCTTTTGTCCCAGCACTTCCCTATCAGCCGGACCGAGTGCTGATCTTAATCCTCTTACTGCACGGCTCCATTACCCACTTCAGCCATTTTTGCATTTACACCAAAAAAAAAAGAGGGGGATCCTCTGCTCGTCCTCCAGACCCCAGAAGCTCAGTCCTCCGGTTCCCGCCACCCCCAACCCTTCCTCGCATGTAGACCCTCCAACCTCTCATGACTTCTCTCATTTCAAAAGACTGAATTTTCAGTCAAACATGGATATCTGGAAGTGGGATGATATTCAGAACGGTCAGGAGACGGTGATGCTTTGGACAGAGGTCATGCGACTAACTTTTGTCCTTGTGAGGCCTCGTTCAAAGTGCTGACGGTGTAAATTCCCGGGTGGGCGTGGCCAAGCTTTGGGATTATCTCCTGTTTTGAGTTGTTTTTAATCCTTAAATGCCTCTCCTGGTCCTGATGCGGAGCCACACTGCTGCGTACTGGCAGAGGTGTTTGCCTCTGCATTGTAGGAAACATATTTGTTCATCTGAAATTATTTTCCATGTTTTCTAATTCATTATGTAAAGACCTTTGGTTTTCACTCATTTGTTTTATGATCTCTCCTTTTTCTCCCCTTTCTCTCCTCTCTAATTTACTGCTTCTCTCGAGGGAGAGATTAACCCTTAATCCCCCGACATCCGCTGCTTTAATTGATATGATTTAACTACTACACGGCCCTGGGAGGTTCCACACTGCTACCTCTGAGAGAATATTCCCTCCCCTCGCCTCACCCTTTCACCCTCCTGCTCTCAATCTACTCCCATCTATCTCTTTCATCTCCTCCTTTTCCATGAGCCCACCCTTTTTGTTCCCCCTCCCACCCCCCACCTTTTTTCTTTTCTCACTGCTTTACTCCCAAGGGATGGCTTGTAGAAGCGGAGGACTGTGGGAGTTTCTCTGTACCATGAGACCAAATGTTCAGATGAAACATTGGAGGACTGTGTAGGACCTAAAAACGGTAGAATTATGTATTTTCTAGGCGCATATTGACATTTCATAGCACAACTATGTTACATTTAGTTGTTATAAAAATGCTGGATATATCAAATATAACTTAAAAGAAATTTGACCTCCTAATTTATCCCCTTAAAATTGGGCCTCTGTCTCTTTCAAAGCTCCTGCTCTTTCTGAAACTCCGCCCTCAGGAAATCATCACATCATGGCTCCTCTATTAAAACTTCAACAACGTTTTTATGAGCGTTGCCCTGAGAAGTAGCTCATATAATGAATGAGATGCACAGCTCCAGCAGATGTTTGCTGATTGATGCTGGCTAGTCTGAAGGAGCTGAGTGAGGGCTGCTTTGTGAAGAGGAAGCTGGGAAACTGCACCTCGAAGGCGGAGCTAGGTCCACCCAGGCGTTTTGCACAGCTGAATGGTTGCCATGGAGATTAAAGGATTTCTAAAACATGCATGAACAAATCAAAGCAACACTCCAGGTTTGTTTTTTAATATGGGAATGACATTATAACATGATGCAAAGCTTAGAAGAATTGTTGTAACATAACACTGCTCCTTTAAGTGGATTTGGATGGTGAATATCATAAGGTGAATATGTTCCTGGAAAAGAAAAGCAGCTCAAATTCTCAGAAAATCCAGTATTATTTGCCCAAAGCAGGAACTTAATAACCATAACCGGAAGTGTTCCTGTTGGTTTTAATGCCAGACTTTTACCATCCATCCTCCCAAGCTGTTGTTGTACATGATCTAATGTACCACATTTGATCGCGTACTCCCATGAGTCATGACTTGAAATGATTTAAGTCTGCAGAGGCCATGTTTGTATCCACTGTGTGTCTCTCAGTGGATTTAAAGCTAAACCACAGAGGAAAATCCCAGGATTTTCAGGCATTTACCAGCAGAAATCTGGCGATTAGGCCACATCTCCGTTGCCGATAATCTTCAAATCTTGTTTGTGGAGGGGGAGGCGGGTTTGTGAAATCCCATTTTACAAAAGATACATGGTGGCTCCTTCCATAACCTTTTAATGTTTTGCATGAAAAAACATTAAAAGCAAAAACTGAAGATTTGTAATCTACAATAAATTGGATTGATTTATCTGGGAATGACTTTGGAAAGCTTATTTTCTATTGACAGAGTAAAATTTTCCTTGTATGCAGCCAATACATCAAGTAAACCAATACATCAGGTCTACTGTGTACTTTTCACTGACGTAGTTATTATATCCTGATTATTGCTCTGTTTTTTCCCTCTATTTCTGCAGGTATAGAAGCAGACTTCTTTCTCTCCTCTACTCTTATCCCCTTGTTTTTATTTGACCCTTTCCCTGCCTTTCTCCATTTCTTTTCCATCTTCATGCCCATTATATTTGCAATAAACCCAAAGCCTTTTCTAGCAAAGTTTTACATATCCATATTTCTATCAAGTGGAGCATCACATTGACAGCTGTAATGTTCCACTTGTGTCAGTAAATCTGTTAGGCCTCACCTACGTAACACATAACTCTTCAGAGTACTCCACTGCCAGACAAGACACAAAATATATGTTTTTAAAAAAATATATGGATTTAAACATATATACATGAGTGACAACGGACCTTCACTTAGTGACGGGAAAGTATCATAAACAACCTTAAATCTGCTTTGTTAAAATGTATAAACCAAGGCCTTTTTCATGAATTGCTGCTAAGTGCAACAATGTTTGCAATCATCGGCATGAGTGTGAACCGAGGGACCAGGAAGTAGAAATGTTCCAAAGAATCAGAACACTGTAATGGTAAATTGTTTCCCCACTAATAGCACAAGCGTGTACCGAAGTTGAGTGACAGTGCTAAGACCCTCCTCCTGGCTCTAATTGGTTGCTTTTGACCGGGAGCGGGATATTTCGGCTAAATATTTAGCCTTCTAGCAAAATATTAAGCTTCATGAATATTTAATAATATTTATCCTCAAAATAAATATTTAACGCTATTTACATCTGAGCTCACTAAATGCATAACTAATTAACTAAATATTTAGCCTGCTAACTAAATAATTAACTTTAAACTAAATATTTAGCCCCAAATTAAATATTTAGCTCTGGGCTAGCTAAATACTTAGCTTAAATACTACATGTAGTTAGTGCACTAAATATTCAGCTTGCTAATAAAATAAAATGGAGAGCATTATTTAAATTAGCAACTGTTTCATGCTAACTAAATATTTTTGTTTTGAAACTGTGGCTAGTTGAATGAATAACATGGGGAAAATATGATTTTTTTGGTTTGTTTTTTCCCACTTATGATTGACTATGTAACCCAAATTATCACAGATGACAAGCGTCTGATAGTAGCATGAAAACCATTCAGTTTGTCCGTCTTAAATTCCTCTTATACATCCTTCTCCTCCTAAACGTGTCCAGAGTATGTTGACTCCATTATCAGTTCGGTGCTACAATGTCACACCCCCTCCACAAATTATTTCAAAAAGTCTCTCTTTCGTTTCTTCCTTTCCTTAAAGCGTTAACCACATGCATGCCCGTCACCAGGTACGTTACGCTGTGCTTTACATCCTCATATGAGGCCTGGGGGTCTGTGTCGGTGGCCTCTTCATCATATTTCTCAGGCTGATGGAACATTCTGCCCTGGCCTGGAACCATACTAAATAGAGGACCGTACTGTCTGCTCTGGGTTTTAGCATGCATTTGTAATGTGATCACTCTCAAACCCGCGGCCTCGGATCACAGCATCCTTCCCATGGTGAGAAGCAGAAGGAAGGAAATCGCTCTGAGCAGGAGCAAAATAACAACCAAGAACATTTAAGGTGGCAGAAGCTGCATTTCCATTAGCCATAGAATTGGGCAAATTGAAATTTAGAAAGTGAAAGTCCACCTTCGTGGAAACGCGGAAAAAAAACAAACAAAAAAAAAAAAACAATGAAAAGTTTTTGTGCTAGGATGAGTTGGGTTTTCGGACGGTATTGAAATAGATGTATTTTGCAAAACTGGAATGAAAACACTTTTCGCATCATGAGTCAGATGATCAGAATGTTACTACTGGCGAAAATGACGAAGAAGACAGCAGGAAGTAGTAGGAGAACTTCTTTAAATTTAATTTCTAATTTAATGGAAACACTGCAATTGCAAAATTGTGTTTTTAGACATTAGCAGAATATTGACATAGATTTGTGCTCATTTGTAATGGAACCACAGCTTCTATGAAGTAGCTTTAATATTTTGCAGAGAAACATTTAGCTTTGTTGACTCCTGAATACCAAGTCGAGGCCTTTCCTGAATTAGCTGATAGTTAATGTGATGGAGAGCATCAGGCTGTGCAGCAGAGGTTAAGCTCTGTGAAAGTGCTGAATGAACATGTCATCAGACCAGCAGAGATTCTGGAGGTTTAGAAAGAAAAGAAAAAGGGTTAAAGGAGAGTATCAGGTGGGGTGTGTCCACATTCTGCATTACTTTGGAGTTTACCTTTCAGCTTACCTTAATGTCTGTGTCCTCTCCCACACACACCCCCCTGCCACAGTCCCTGTAAATCACTGTGGTATTTCCACAGCAGGGTGTCAGGTTAATATTTACTCTGATCTCATGGTCGGACAGTCCTGCACACACACCGAACACACCTCATCTGTTTACAGCAAAAAGCGACATCATTAAATCTGCCAAAATCAAACTTCAAAATCAGAAGTCTGAGATAAAATTTGTGATCCTTAAAAAGTATTTTTATTGCAATATTTAGGTTTGAACTTTAATTTAAAAAATCGAGTAGCAAGATCTTCTGAAGCTGGAATTTAAGGTAGTGAAATTGCAGGTTTCTCACCATGTCTGACCTCAGTGTTCAATATGGCCGCCTTGTGTGGTAAAGTTTGATTAACATGATAAAAGCAATTTGATTTGAAATTTTGAAGATTCTTATTTTATTAAAACCATCAAACAAATCATCCGCCGTACATCCTCCTTTAGTGAACCCGCTGTTTAAGTGTTTGAAAGTAGGAGAAAACAGAAGAACTCTCTGGGAGTAATAGGTAAAAGAGGGATTTATTTGAACTTAAAATATTATATTTAAAGATATGAATGTTGAACTTATAAAATAAGTCAAAAGCAAAAATATGTGAATAAACTCACTGGCAGCACAAGCAAAAATTAACTGACCATCCCAAAGAAATGACACCATAACAATATAATACAACCACTGACTATAACAAATAACACAGTTCAGCTCAGTTTGTTAGTAAACTAAAGAGAAAAAATGGAAACCAAAAGTATTACAAAAGCTTGTTTAAATAAATAAAAGTCCAGCAGGGAGGGGTGGTGTAGTCCAATCACCTGCATGGATTTAAGCGTGCCGCCATTCCTGGCCACCATCTTCAGACTAGCAGCTGAAGGGATCAGAACTGATAAAAGAAATAAACATTAATCATAAGCACAAATAAATACGGACAGTGAGCTGATAAAAGCGTATAAGTAACTAAATGTACCGGCTTGGTATTTCAATCAACCAGTTAACATTTTATTGCAAGCTAATTTCATTTTGATTGGATGAATAAATAAAAGATGCATAAGAGAGTTACCAACTCTAGTGGACTTTGGTTTGGTTATCACAGTTTCTTAAAAAGATTTCCTGTCCAGCCTGGCGTCTTCTGGAATTCAGCATCACGGTAAAAAAAAATCTCCAACAAAACTGCCTAGTACTCCAGAGATGAGAAGAAAACGTTTCATCTCCTTTCTTGAACTGGGTGTCCCAATTTGTCAGTGCACAACAGCTGATGCACATAATTACCAGTGGTACCAAATCAATCCAGAATGAAAGTATAAAATGGATTAAAAAGACTGCAGAAGGAAATGTACTAGTAATGAGTCACATTTATCTTCCAAACGTGTCCTCAGATCAGAACTGTTATGTTAAAGTCCCACCAGACTTTCTGCTTCTTTATGTTTGATCTTTGCAGCTGAAACACAATTTTTTTTTTTTTTTTGAAAGATCCATTTGTTTTAATTCCAACAACCTGAACTACAACGTGACAAAATGAAACATATCAAATGAAACTTTCACCGAATCTGCAAGGCAGCTTTGTGTTTTAAGGATTTTTTTTTCTCAGTGTGTCTCTGTGACGTAATACGTGTAATGTTGGAGTGTTTTTGCGTTCAAAGCTTCGTCTCCATGGAGATTGGCTGTCGTGGTCTGACCTGAGGTCATGAGGGCATAAACCCTGAGTAAGCCTCCAGCCCACTGACTCTCAATCGGATGACTCGAGGAAGTAAATACACGGAAACTTACAGCATGATAAAGTATCTATATTCAGTCCATTTATCATAATTTTGTCACGTTAAAACGAATGCTTTTTTTTTTTTTAATTGCATGCTTCTTTCCCTTCAGAATAGCTGGATTTCCATTACAAATGTTGCAAAAGTTGGTGGAAAAAACACACAATTTTGCAGTTGCGGTGCTTCCATTAAGTAAGAAACGTAATGAAATGTACTGTAACCTCTGGGTGCCGTTTATCTTGGCCAGGATTTTCTTGCAAAAGAGATTTTTAATCTCAACAGGATTTTCTGGGCAAAATAAAAAAAATTTAAAAAAAGGAAAGAAAATCACACATGAATAAGTTTGTTCATGCGATAAGTCATTAAAAATCCCACACCATCATCCTCCAAACATTTCCTGTCATCTTCTTTGTTGTTTTTGCCAGTAGTAACATCCAATTATTGAACACGACTTACGTATTTCCACTGCAGATTTGCGAAATGCACAAATTTTGATGAAAATAAAACGTCACCTCATCCTAGAGCAAAATCCTTTTATCAAAAAAAGAAATGTTTTGAAATTGCCAATCTTCTATGACGCAAATTTGAGCAAAAAAATATTCAATGGAAATACAAATAGTGAATTTGTGTCGGTCTGTCATGTAAAAGTAGAATTGTATGTGTCCCTGTCATGAGACAACATATAGAAATTTTTTCCATGGATATGAATGTCAGAAGAACATTGAATGTCTGCACCTTGTAGAGCAGGGCGACAAACTTATTTTAGCTTCACAGGCAACAACAAAACCATAAAATATCCTCAAAATGGTCAGTAATGACAGAATGTATTGATAAAATTACAAGTTCACAAACTGTTAAAATATTAATAAATAGTTGCTTCTGCTATTGTTTGATGTGTGTTCCAGCAGGGTAAATAAATACTAAATTTATACTATTACTGCTTTATTTTGTTCTGACACTGTTCCTAAAAAGTCTGGGTTTATTTTTGCCAAAACCACCAGGGTTTCTATTTAACTTTTAATAAAGTAACATGCCTCGTATAAACACCTATTTTACTTCTTTTGGACCCCAACAAGAAACTACAACAGCACAAACGATCAGCATCATCTGTCTGTTGATTGAGAAAAATGGTCATTTAGTTAAACTGAAAATCCAATGTCTGCCCCACTCAGCCCTGCGATCAGCACTGAAAAAAAAAAAAAAAAAACGCCTGATCCAGACGATCCTGAACAGGAGAGAGAGAAAAACCAAAAGCTGGCTCTTTCTCTTTATCCCCAAAGCGGGATAACAGCCTGCGTTCGGGGAATACCCACGCCTGCCAATTGCAGTAATGGCCCCTAATTCCAAATTAATTCAGTCTAAATGAACTGTCAGAGGGAGATTGATTTGTTGAAGCCGCTGTCTTGATGAGTGCTGTCGTGGGAGGAAGGTGATTAGGCTGTGAGACCTGCGTCAACCCCACACAGCCCAGGGCCTTTTTTTTCTGTTCCTCCAGCAGGCCAGAGCTTTGGGGCCAACAGCAGCTGGTTGTGGGATGACAGGTACGGGGGACGTGGGCCCACGTCCACTGAGGAGGCAGGAGTGAGGAAACCCAAGCGATCTGGGGCGAAATGTTTTGTTGGAATTGATTGGACAATCAGTCTCTTAGGGGAAGGTCGGTGAAGTTTTGAGATACTGTAAAGCCTGGTAATAGTATATCATTTTGTCATTATTTTCACAATTACTGCACGGCTGGTGTATTACTTTCAGTTTCAGCAAAGAATTGAATTCCAGACACGTCAAAAAAGTTCTTTCTGCATATAGTTTCAGGCCTTTTCTGCAAAGACAGCCTTATTAATAGGCTCTCTTCAAAGTTAATTAGCTGTGGAAACGAGGCCAGGGGCATTGGCGTTCTACCCCAGAGGACTTTCCTATCCCTGCTGATTCCCAGGCTAGGCTAATTATTTCCCAATAACCTTACTTACTGGCCATGCTCCCTCCTCTGGGCCTGAGCCTAACAAGCGTCGCCCTGCAAGTCGCGAGACTGTTCTGCTCCCGAGTTTTTAGCCGCCTGCCTCCCCGCGTCGCCCGCCGACGCCGACACGATTTCCTCCTCTTCCTCCCTGTGAGAGGAAGCGAGTTCAGAAGCGCCGCAGAATCCAGCCATGCGGAGGCCGTGGGTGGCGGCTTTCCAAAGAGGCGCTGCCGTTTGAAGTCAGAAATTAAATTCCTTCAAATTCGCCATTAACGCTATTGCTTAAAGTATTGGACACACTCCGAAGTCCCCTGACGGCATTAGGTCTGCTGTCATTAAGTTTGCCCTCTACTGCAGCTCTGCTTGGAAATATCAATCTCTGGAAAAACCTAAACAGCTAACCTTATTACTCTGCCTGTTTAATTTAACTGTTTATTTACTTTTCTTTTTTTTTTTTTCTCTGCCATAGCCAAAGCAGAATCTGTCCGCTCCCATACAGCGTGCAACACACACGACTGAATATGGGCCACGTACATATTGTGGGGGTGAAAAACTGTTTATCATGCAAAGAGGGAACATCACAGGCTAAGAGGGGAGATGGCTAAAAAAAAGTGGAAGATATTAGACTGGCCTATATTAGAATATTGGAAATTAAATGTGAACTTATGATCCTCTGACATACTTAAAGATGAAAGGTAAAACAAACTCCTTACAGACTAACATTTATAAAAGCAGCACTTTGCTGGTGATAATTAATAAAAATTCTCTATTTACTGCAGCCTTTCAGTAAGTTGAGCAAATCAGTAAAAGCACAATACAGTTTGGCAAAAAGTGTATTAGGCCTCTTAAAGATTTATTTTTTTTTTTTTTTTTTTTTATTTTTGTTTCAGATAAAAAGATTTTATGAAACAATGAAGAGCTGAGTAAGTAATAAAAGTTTGGGATCTCAATTTTTTTTCTCAACATAGAAAAATTGATCAAAACCAGCCTGTGCTATTTTATGCAATTTTTTTAATTAACTAATTAATCAGTTTGTTTTTGTTCGGTTTCACCTGCCGCACCCGGTACTCAATTATTGGAGTACAACATTCACGTTTTAAAATAATTCACTAGAGACAAGATATTTTCTTGAAGGCCTTGCTATGTTAATAATACTGAAAGTGTATTGATATTGTCAGTGCTGCCACCCACTGATTTGGAGGAGAACTGCATGTTCCACAATTTGCTGGCGAGTTAACGCCCCAAGGGAACAGCCAATGCTGGATGTCCACAGCCAAGTGGCTCCGCCTCTATCCACACCCACACCTAACAACTGTTAGACCTATATAATCAATTAAGCATATCAACAGAACTTTTCTGACAATATGAGATTCATTATGTACAGTTGAAGGAATTAGGGAATAGTGGTGAACCTTCCCAGGAGTCACCACTGTATGCACTGACGGCTCACCCAGGTGGTCAGAGACGAACCCGTGTAAAGCGTTGCGGACCCCACCTGCCTCAGTTATGGTCAGAGTTCATGATTCAGCAATAACAAAGAGAGACTGGATCAAAATGGCCTCCATGGGAGAGTTCCAAGGAAAAAACCTCTGCTGACCTGAACACAAAGATCTGTCTCACATTTACCAAAAAAAAAAAAAAAAAACTCTTCATGATCCCCAAAACTTTTTAGCAAATGTTTTGCAGACAGACAAGCCAAAAGTGTAACTTTTTGTAAAGTGCGTGTCATGATGCATCAGAGGTAACAGACATGGTGGTAGTAGTGTGATGCTTCACCCGTTCAGGACCAGGATGACTTTCTGTGGTTGAGAGAACCATAAATTCTCCTCTTCGTCCTTCAGCAGGACAATCATCTGAAGCAACTACCTGCAGCTCCACCTCTGATTGGCTCAAATAAGCGGCCTAGTTAAAGTCTAGATGCAAATCTGCATGAGATGCTAGTCAGATATTGCAAAACAAATGGTAGTTTTTGCAGCCAAAGACGGTACAAGCAGTTATTATTTTGTGGGGTGATGACTGTTTCCATGTATAAGTTCAGGTTGGTTTGGATAGAGTTCATATTAGTAAATCTGAATAATAATTAAAAAGCTTAATTTTCTATTTACATTCCTATCAACTTGATAGGAATGTATCTGCTCCTTTTTGTTGCATTTGTGTTATTGATTATAGCCTGTTTGTTTCTGCAACAATGTTTTTCTCATTTTGACCACACGGCATTAATCCTTCCTTAAAGCTGTCCCATTACAATCCCCACTAAGTGCACACCCTGAGGCCGCCGCTCACCCTGTGTGTGCAACAACCAACTAATGCTCAGAGAAACATGTTTGTCTTTATCATTATAAGCGATCATAACAGATTAAATCTGAGGTTTCTTCATAATAGCTTAAGGATGCGCGTTTCATATCTTTGGTAAGTTGGTTGTTTATTTTGCAGCTTTAAACTTGTCAATTCCCAACAGAGTGAACAACAGGAACCATGTGAGAGGTGTCTGACTTTGCTCCTGTAATCTAAATGTTTACATCAGATCAGGCCTGGAGGAAGTTTAAGACAAAACCCTTCCTGAGGTGTTGGTGGAATAAACACCAGAGCTCTGTAGACTGAACAGTCACGATCTGCAGGGATCATGACTGTAGATCACAAACACAGCTGTTTGTGATCTCCCATTGGTGTTTTTTCTTTCTAGGGTTTTTACTGGATGGAACGTTTTCCATTCTGCACCAACATCACAGTCCAACTCAGTTTGGATGTCAAGTGACGTTCTGTGAAGTTCTTGTAGGTCGTACTTTCCTTACACCTAGTGGATAGACGTCCCATCACTGTGAGCTTGTTAGAAATTTTAATAAATCCTCAGACTGGCTGAAGTTACCAGATGTTCGCCTTTTGTTTTAGCTGACTTCAGCATTTTAAAAGAACGAAAAATGTCCACAGTGAGATACAATTCCGTGTTGGAAGGAAATTTAAGGTCTACAATTTCATAAAAGTCAGAAAACATCATCTGTGTTTCTATATGAAGTAAGGTGACAGTCCACCACAACTGATGCTGCTTTTCAGTCCGCTCTACCAAAGGTATTTATGTAAACCTTTGGATTTATGCAGCAGCATCAAAGATGGCGTGTTCCTGTGTTCCTGTCAATTCCATATATTTTAGCGTGTTATATATTTAACCCAATTAATATAATTCTTTTAAAAATATATAGGCAAAAATCCCAAGCCAGAACCTTCATATTGTGTTTCTGGTACACCCCTAAATCTGATGCACAAGTGACAGCCATAAACAACAGAGTTAGACAACAAGCTGCTTCTCTTGGCCCCTCTGGGCATTCATTTCTGCTTCAACGATGATCTGATGGAATTAAAATGTAAAAATGCACATTTTCCTAAAAACATTTAAAGAAAATTTTTTTTATTTTGTCAAACCAAACATCTCAGTTTTCCAGATTTTTATGTTCAGGATAGTTTAAACAAAATCCTTTTGTTTGAAATGTAATTTAGAAACGTAATTATGAAATGGTTGTGTTTCGAGGGAAGGATAATTCATCATTACAATAAGTAGGCCTTACCTTGATTTCCTCCCAACGTTCATCAATGCTTTTAAAAGTGAATTTTTTTGCCGCTGAGCTCGTCAGCCTGTGATTCTCCTCGCTCATCTTTTCACTCGTGTTTGTGACTCTGCTGACCGCAGACCAGGCCGCTCTGCTGTGAACTGTGGGAGAGACTTTTAGGTCAAACAATGTAATGAGATTAATCACCATTATACAATACTAACATGTTAAAATGCTTTTCATTAACCGTTTAATCCCAGTTTTTCTTCTGCGAAATAAGTGCGTGCATTTCAATCCTTAGATCTCCCTGACACATGATATTTATGAATTATTACATTTTATGTTGGTTACGGTAGTGAAAATGTTGGCATTATACTCGGCAGCAATTGTTGTCAGTGGGAACTGCATAGTCTAAATTACACAAATATGACCTATTTGTGTAATTTTTTCTTATTTTCTTATGAGAAAATAAGAAAAGTAATGACAAAGAATGGTCACAAAGGTGTTCAGAAATATTTTAGATATATAAAGATTCAATGTTACATCCTGCAGGTGTCATAGTCTTAATTTGCCAAGCGACCTTTGCCCTCATTTTGTTATTTCATCAATGAGGCAAACTCAGGTGAAAATGCCAGTATGAACAAATGTGCATCTGGGAGGACATTCTGACCAAACGCTACACCTTGGCCCTGTGCTAAAGTAGTTTCAGGCGTGGCATCATGTTGTAGTTGTCATTCAGTGCACAGGCCACATTTTGTGTAAAGGATCACCTTTTGGTGGGGGGTCCAGATGGGGGTGAAACAGGGGAGAGTTTCAACTGTGGGAATGACAGTGATGTAGTAGACATCATTTTCAGGTTCCTTCAGGTCTAGAAGCTCTAAAATAGCTGACATTTTTAAACTGTGTGGGAACAGCATATAGAATAAACAGCAAACCAATGGACACGTAGCATAGTGCTATCTGTGTATTATGCTAGCGGCAACAATTGTTGCCATCCTTACATTCACATTTCTTTTGATCAAAAGATGAATGAATGAATGGATACAATTTTCTTTATATATCAGTAGAAGACACTACAAAGAATATGTGTTAAAAATATTTTATTTATATTTGTTTATTTAAATATTTTATTGACTTCCTCTTGTACAGGTTTGTGACAGATGTTTACTTCCAGCGTCACACACAGGAAGTAAAGAGGTCTGGTCATGTGACCTTTCACACCAGATACATGAAATTGATATTACTTAGAGTAGACAACCTATTATTTTATTTTAAAACTTCAATTAGCTTCCAGAAGCTAGAAAAAATGACCGGCAACAATTCAACGGGTTAATGGTCTGGGCTAACATTGACAGCCCTAATTCAAGCAAAACAAAATACAAAACAAACAACAACAAAAAAAACTCTTGAGATGAAAATTTTGCTAAGGGATTGGATTTCCCTTTGTCTTTTCCTCCACCCCCTCCATTTCCAACAAAGTTTCCTTTTGTCCTCCCATAATGCACCTGGGGCAATAACAGAAGCCAGGCGTCTCATTTCCCTGATGGACCTCTGCTCTGCCTGACACCCCTGTCCATACACTCGTTAACAACTTTACTGGAGCGGCCGCCCCTGGCCATGGCGTGATGTCTCCTCGTCTCACTCTTACTCCGTCTCTTAACATCCTTCTTCCTCTGCTCCCGCTCCCACCTTCCTTTGCCTCCATTTCTCGGACATCAAACTCCAAAAGCTGTTTCCTTACTTCCCTCTTCGTTTTATTTTACCCCCCTCATTCCTCTGAGTTATTTTTGCTGGAAGCGGCTCATTCTTTCCTCTCAACCGAACGGCGTGAAGGGGGATGGGATATCTGACTGCACACATCCCAAACCCTGGCAGCTAAGCCTGTCGATACTATTTAAATTCAATTCTTTGGCCCCGAACTAGCCGCTACATTATTTAACATGTGTGCGGTCAATCGCACATTATCTACACAACATTACCAGGTAAATAGTGTTCGTGCAGGATCTGCCCAACAGCGCCTGTTGAGCAATGTGGTTAACAGCATCTTTGTCACACTGGACAGTCAATGCAGAGGGCTTAGCCTCTGAATCCATCAGGCAGATCTACTTATCTGTCTTTAACCCATGTGACAGTTTCTTAATTCAGTGTAAGACAGAGCAATACCGGTGTCTTTTATTGGTCGAATTAGGAAAACTAAAAGAGTACAGCCATTACAGAGTGGAGCAAACATCCATGGGCATAACACTTTGTCACCGCTGTCTTAGTTTCTTTTGTCTGCCAAAGCAAACGTGTACACCAGCAGCTCACGTGTAAGCTCACCAGAGCAGACGTGTAATGTACCTTGAGATGTGGGGAAGAATGGGCTCTGATAAAAAAAAAAACAAACAAAGGTCTCATTTTAGTCCTGAGATGTTTTCTCATCTCGCGAGTTGAATGGAGAAATATTCATTAAGAAATAAATCAAATGAGCCATGACGGCAACAAGGTTGCGGCGGAAATTCAATTTGTATTCATAAACCGCCACGAGCCGGGAGGTGATAATTCATAAGAGTTGTGTGGCTGAAGCTGGTTTGTTGTTGTTATTTAAAAAGAGAACTGTGTTGTTGTGAGCGTGCTGCTGCTGCCGCTGTTGTTGTGTGCGCATCACACGCTCAATCCCCTCATAAAATAATGAACTCTTTGGGATCTATTAGCGATGATCATTTTTTTCCAAGTGTTGTTTAAAGTCTAAACTCATTAAAGAGGCGTAGCGCTGATGTTTTTTCATCAATGTGATGAAACTGGAGGTGTTTTCTGAATTGCTTTGAAATTATTTTCCTGTAAAAAGGTTCATTTTATGAGCAAAAAGGTTCACACGCCATCGGTAAAGTTGTTGTGAAAGAAGTTCTTCTGAACAACATTTTCCCACCAAAACACATAAATCATTAAGATTCATGTTTAACTTTATACCTGCCGGCTGCGGAATAAAGTTAAAATCTTGATTTGGTTTTCACAGATTATGCAGATTGTGGAGTTGACGATTTTTTTTTTTCTGATACCCAGAGTTGGGTTCTGGGACACCAAGTCAGACACCTTGAGATCATTTCCCAAAACTCAAATTCAATACAAAAAAAAAAAAAAAACACCCAAATACCATATTTTTACCAGGCCATGTAGTGGAGCAGCTGTTAATATTGTTCCCTTGCAGCAAGAAGAAATCATTCAAATCCCAATTATTGTTTCTACAAATAAAATAATTAGATTTGTGTCCACATAATACATAATCTACTGCATGCAGAGGAAATGCAGGGACTTTTAACTTTGATTTGAGTAACATCACTGTGAAACATTGCTACTCTTAGCAGGGTAAATTTTCTGAATGCTCCACCGACGACAGGTCACTTCACCGAATCTGTAACAAATCTGTGCGTCCTTCACACAACAGCCACTTTTACCCTGAGATTAAATGCAGATTCCACAAAGATCCCTTTGACTTCTGCAGGAAACAGTTTGGACTGGGTTTATTTTGGAGAACTGAAGTAAAACACATGCCACAATTTTCAAAGTTTTATCAAACAAATTGAAGACTAACCATCTCCTTCCTTTCAGTTCACAATTATCCACCAATTGGTCTTTAGTATCAGTACATCTAAAAAAAAAAAAAGTGTAAAAGTGCAATATTTCTTGCTAGTCAATACTCTATTTATTCAGTATAAACATTAAATAGCTTTCCTTATATTTTTAAGCATATCCTTCAGTCCGCCACATAATACGCTGCTTCACCTATTGAAGAGTCCTCACACATATTTACAGTCTTTAATTTCTTCTGTCCTAAAAAGGAAAAAGCACATTTAGAGCAGAGAGAAAAAGATGTGCGGCCTGAGAGAGAAAAGGAGGATGAGTTCTCTGGAGAGGCTGCCAGAATCCATTACCTAAGTGTTCTTTATCTTTTCCATATGCTTTTGTTGTCTAATCTATCTCAGCAAATCCCAGATTCAGAAAACAAATAAATGGATCAGTCTCTCTGCTCGCCGCCGCAATCCCCGCAGAGGCGCACTGCTGCAGCGCTGACCAGTGGCAACGGGAGGGAAGTGCAGGGGGAGACATGGAGCTGTGAGGATGGACGGATAAGAGAGCTAACAGGAGGACAGAGCTCCTACTTTGGCCCTGGCGTCCTTGATCCTCTCAGCTTTCTCCATCCCCCTGCGCTCTTCTTTTAAGGAGTTTATTCCAGACAATCTGCCCTGGTTCAGGAAGTGGAACAGGAGGGACTCAGGGAAATGAGAGGGGAATGGCGCTGCAGACCTTATCAGGTTTATGTGAAGTAGTTTGGGGTTTACAGATAGCTTGCACTCAGTTGTTCGCTTTCAAACTGTTGATGTGGGACGTTTGTAGTGATTACTGGGAGATCTCGGAGTCTTAAGGTTGGGAAAACTCATTGGCTGTCAAAGTTTCCAAGCTGGTTGGGGAACAGTTTCTATTCTGACTCAGAGTAAGAAAACTTACCTCTTTACATGTTTAGTTTACATGTTAAAATAGAGCCGTGCAAGGATATGGGTTCTTTCAGGGCGATTGAAATTAAACTGGCCTAAACTCAAAATAACAAGGATGAAGAAAAGTTAACAGTCTGGTTCAACTGACAGCTAATAAAATACACATGCTAACACATAAACTCTGCCAGATCTTAGATACAGTGCTGTATCAGCATATAGCTAAATAATTATCCAGTCTTCAACAGTCCTTAAGGTCTGGTAAAACCTAAAAAGAACAACATGAATTGTTAAAGAGGCACTATTATATGTTTTCCAGGTACATAGTGACATCTTATAGCACAATCAAGTATGTTACATTCAGTTGTTACAAAAATGCTAAATATATCAAATATGACATTAAATAAATGTGATTTTGCAATTTAATGCCTTGAAACTGTCTCTTTAAGAAGCTCCTACATGTTTTTATTTTTGAAAAATTAGCCAAATTTTCCTGTTTTTTGCTTGTTTTTCATATTTCAGTATTACAAAACATCAAACCAATGTAAATATTAATTAAAGATAACACAACTTTACTAGTTTATGAAGGAATAAAAAATCCAATCTATCTATTGGACAACTTTACTGTGTTTTTCACAGAATGTTGGCGTCTGAATTAAGAACATTTTCTAAAGGAAACTGAAGCAACTTAGTAAATATCAGCACAGATCATTTTTAGTCTTTTCAGCAAGCAGCAGATATTGTCATGCTCTTTCATCTCAAAGCACTCACAGGGGACCCAGTCCTCTCACCAGAGTCCCTCCCAGCTAAAGTCAATGTTGCTTCCTTTTCTTTCAGACTAACTCTGTAAGTCATGGTGAATGATCCCCCCTGCAGTCAGGACAGGATGCAAATGGGAAACTTCTGTCTGAAATCACTGCATTTCTGTGTCATTTTGGTCAATTTAGTTAGTTTTCAATTTTGCTCTTTTATTAGGCATCATAGGAGAATTTATACAGAAAAAACAGGACAACGTTCCTTTAAAAAAAAAAAAAAAGAAATTTTGAGATTAATTTTTTTTTACTTTTGGAACTGAGAAATGTCTGTTTTTTCTAGGAAATTTTTGAGCATAATCTCAAAATTCCGATGTCATTGAAGATTAGGTCTTTCCATGTATGATGGAGCTAATACACCATGGTAGGTACAAGACATCAATTTACAAATAAAGAAAACATAAAAGTGCTCCACAGACGCTCTCCTTCCTGTGTTTAATATCAGTTAACTGCAGATAAATGACTCCCTGTATCAGAGCCACGTTGCTGTGCACATCCTTCATGCCCCCCTCCTCCTCCTCCTCCTCCAGCTACCGTCACGCTCCAGGCTAAACTCGCAAGTGATCTGTCCCATTCATTAAGGCCGGCAGCAGCAGCAGCATGCTGTGTGAACAAACATCCCTAATCACAGCCTCTTAAAGACTCCTAATGAGTCTCTGCTAATTAGGCCTCCCTCTCCGAGTCAATCTTTTCTCTCTGTTAGCCCAACCTCATTTATCTGCTATAGATTAGTGTGCAGACGGGCTTCTGTGTGTGTGTGTGTGTGTGTGTGTAGCCCAAATCACACTATAGAAAATCATCAGTATTTAAGGTGAATGGCTGGGATGAAAAGTCAATCAGTGATTAAAGAGAGAGCTGGGTCTTTTCAGGGGGTTACTGCTCTTAATTTGCCTGAATTTTCTCCACATTAGATGAACTTCTAACAAAAGAATTGTTCTGAGTTTTGATCCTGGGAGAAATAATATGATGTGTGATTGAATTTATTTATTTTTTTAAAAAAGCACTGAAACGTTTAACATACGCTATTTTGACCTAAATATTGGGACACTAACCTTTATAAGCAATTTAATGATGTCCCATTTGGCTTTAACAAAACGTTGGCCATCTTTTTGCAGGTAAATAACAGCGTTAGCTCCTCTGGGATATGACATGTTAGCATGGTTTTGGAATGCACTTGTAGGAATATTGGATCTATGAAAGAATTTATCACCCAGCTTATCGTCTCAGTTTTGAATCATCCCAAAGTCGGATTACTGAGTTGATCTCTATTCGGGTCAGTCAGTCAGTCAACTACACCAAACATACTTCTTTATGTCCTCATGTACTTTCCTTTGTACGCTGTTGCAACAACTGCTAAACTGTTTCAAACTGAAACAGTAAAAGTATGAGTTTGCCTAAAATGTGTTTTTTTAATTGGCAGTTCCTTTGACTAGAACTATACATCTCAAAAACATAGAACATTTTGTAGGAGTGGGTTATTTCTTGCTAGTCATCTCCCAAAGTAAATTACGTTCAAGTTTCTTTGCATCCTGTCAGATTTGTAAGTTCTCTTTTCCTGAAGATAAGGACTTGTATTTATCTTCAGCTAGCTCAGGTATCTTTGATGTTCTCCATCAGGCCTTTTTTGTTCCCTTGTTTTTTTTTTTTCTTCCAAGTGCAGGATGTGTGGTTCATGTCCTCATGTCACCTTGACTCATCCAGCCGCTGACAGCCCGGCCGCGTGACGAAGGCCCTCAGCAGCAGCGTTCATCCGCCTAACTGGACCTAACCTGGATTCATATTCAGTATGAACAATCCAGATCTAGACTGCAAAAGATTCCATCTTATATGTAAACCTGTGTCATCTGAGCACTCTGACAGAGAGCATGTGTGTGTGTGTGTGACTGTGAGTGTGATAGAGTATATTAAAAAAAAAAGAGATGAAATCTCAGAGGAAAAAATTGAGAGATGAGTTGTCCTGGGCAGGGACTGATCTCTCTCTCACACAGCAACGTTTCATTTATATATTTCTTTTTTGCTGTATTTAGATGTAAGATGTCATAGTCAAACATTTCATTGTATTTTGTCAAGTGCCATAACCAATATAATCAATGCATATCAAATATGTTAGTCAATGTTCCGATTAATATGGTTCAAAATCAACTCTAAACAGTTTTAGCTTTTTAGTTTAGATTTAAAGGACCTTTGTGTTTCTGCTGTTTTGCAGTTTTCTGTGAGTTTGTTCCAGATTTGAGGTGCACAGATGCTGAAATCAGCTTCCATGTGTTTGGCTGAAGAGCTCAAACTTCACAGCCACACACTCCCTGTGCTGCAGTGAAGGCCGTGACAGATTACAGAGCAACCAATAGAGCAAAAGCAGAATTTGTCACTGTCCGCGGCGGCGGATCAATGACAATTACCCGGCTGACATGAGTAAAGCTATAACTTTACAGGATCAAGAACAGGGAGAGAGGGAGATGAGGAAGAGATGGAGAAGGGATGAAAGGCTCTGGGCCACGCTTAGCTCCGAGCCGATCGATACTCTGTGAGGTATGGCTGTGACCGGCCCCGGGGCCCGGCCTTACAGAAGCTCAACAAGCCATTACTGGCCTCTCTCACAGGGCAGCCTGCTGCCTGGCAGTCCACAAGCAGGATTTATCTGACTGTGTGTGTGTGTTTGCGTGCATGTGGGGGTGTTTGCGTGGGTGTGTGTGTGTGTGTGTGCTGTTCCTAAAGGTGCCACAAGAAAATCTGTTTGGTCTGGCAGGCAACAAATCACCATCAGCCTACTAAAAGACCATTAAAGTATCAATTATGACCGAGGGAGGAGTCTTTTTAAACTTTACCAAAGAGTCGGAGTGAGAGCGAGTCTCTCTGAGTTCTTCATGTTTCTTTCTGCAGTCAACGTAAGCAGGTGGTTCGTTTAGTGAAACTGAAAGAGGCTCATCTGAGCCAAATTCAGATCAAATGTGAGGAGATGGTTAAAGAATTAAACTAAAAACATTCTTACGTACCTCACCATAACTGCTGGACTCTTCACTCATCCTTCTTAATCCTTTGTGCATCACATTTATCAATGCTATATAACAGTTTTATCTCACTAACTCTTTCTTCAGCTTCTCTATTTATCCTCACGTTAATTTTTCTCATGAGGAAGTGTGATTTCTGTCACTAAGGTGCACACAGTAACCTTTAATCATATTTTCAAATGTGATATTTATTACTCTCAATGAAAAAACTGTAAAAAAAAAAAAAAAAAGAACATGTCAAAACCAAAACTTGTGATAAAACAGACTTGTTTTGGGGGGTTTTAAACGTCAATAAAATTTATTGTGGAATTCCCAATATCATTTGTCCACTGAGACAGAACCTCTACTCAGAGTCACCCTCACCTCTAATCAAGACTGAACCAGGAAAACTCACAGTGTTCTGTCAGGCTTTCTCCTGGAGTCCAAAAATGTAACTACCGAAAGTTATTCTGAACTGTCAGTGAACGGGATTGTGACATTTTAGTGTATTACTTGATGATACAGCTGCAAGTTTACCATCGTGGAAAAAGTCTCCATGGTGTCACATCGTAACAAATTAGGCAGACAGGGCAACAGGGCAGCAGATTGGTCCATTCATCAGGGGAGAAATAGATCATGTCACGTCTGTCTGTTGTGCTGCTCCTGTGGGCCTGCAGACATGCGCTATATCAAACGGCTCTGTAGGAAATGAGGCCTTCATGACAACTAATAGGTTTTACTGAGTGGATGATGACTGTACGAAACGTACCGGGAGATCACAAAGTTTCACCAGTTGAGTTTAAGTCCACCGAAGACATTCCTTTAATCCTACTTTTATTTTGAAATTGATTCTGTTATTCTGCAGTAAGGCTTCCTTCCAGAAGCGCTTACTGCAGACGTCCCATCAACACCCGTGAGTCGACGACCATTATCGATTGGAATGTGATTGCGTTCGTCTCGATGTTCCTCCTGTATCAGAGTGTCTGACAAATGTCATTTTTGTAACCTCCGCAGGGTTCAGTGGCCACATTCTGTGACTGTGTGAGAGGAAGGAGTCAGGCAGAGGAAGAGCGACAGGCAATCATTTCTCCGTGCGAGAGGCAGAGCGGGTAGGCGAGCAGATGAAAGCCCATTTTCCTCTGATTAAGTCCTTGGAAAACATTCCATTTGTCAGTGCCACGGCGGCTGAGACGGGCGCCGGCCCCGCACAGCCAGCCGACTGTATCTGTTGACTATGTATCTGCTGCGATTTACATCGCTCACTGGCAACATCACCATTTCCCCTCCTCTAATGTCCTCCTTCCTTTCTGTCTACACCTTCCTCCCCGTCCCTCCCCTTGTCCTGCCACCTTGGCCGCCACGTTCCCCGCCTTCCCCCCATCCCATCCGCAGTGCTCAATGCCTGCCGCCCCCTCTGCCCCCTCAACAGCCTATTTTTGTTTGATCTGCCCTCATTGCAAGGTTGGCTGCCACCAAAGAGGGGAGAGCAGAGAGGGACCCGGCTCTGTCTCCACCGTAGTCATTTTCAATGTCATAAATTTCAATTTCCAATCTTTTCTCTCCTTTTTTTTTTTTTTTGTGCCCACCTCCAAACACCTACCCCTTTTTCTCCCACTGCACCCATCTTGGGAATTTGTCAATTCTGTTTCCCTCTGTCTTTCCCCCCCCCCCTCGTTGGCTCTGACTCCCTTCTCTCCAGAAACACCTATTGGCTATTATCCCATCTCACGTCTTCCCCCAGACCTCTGCCGCTCCAGGAATGCAATTTTCACCCGGCCGCATCCGTGATGAGATCCAAATGAAAGATCATTAATATCTGGTTCAAAAAGAAATGGAGTTTGTCTCCTATTTTAAATATTGCCATTTTCCCTAGCCGCGCGCTCGTTGTGACGCTCCTCCTCGCCGCCAACACATCAGGGTGATACAGAGATGATCACTTTCTGTCTCTCTCTCTCAGCTGATGATTGCATATGGGAACGTGTGTATGTGCATTAAAAAAAAAAAAAAAAAAGGTATTTGCTCTGTTTGTCTCTCCGAGGGTCTTTAAGTTGGAAACACTGACAGCAGCAAATGAAGCAGCTGGGATTGTTGTTGTGGGAGAAAAGATGGAGTGGCACCATTAGCGGAGACTGGGGCAAGTCTTTATCACAGAGTGCAGAATAAAGAGGAGGAGAGCGCAGAGGAACTGTTTGACTTTATTACCGTGGGCACCGAGGATCAGGATTTATTTTTTATCTTAGAAAACAATCAATGACACCTGCACTGACAGTAAAAGAACACATTAGGACTGTGAGGCAGACACAGGAATTACTCAGCTTGGTATTTATTGGGTTGCGTAATCAAGTTCACCCACATCAATTAAAGCAAGTTAACAACTGGAGGACTAGGGTATTGTTTTTCAACCTGAAGGATCTTCTTACCTGAAGGTAAGAGGAAGTGAAGTTTAGACAGGACGGCCAGATTCACGGGGATTTGTTTTCTTGGCTGGAGTCAATTTTCTCCTCCTGCACAGACAGGCAAATTAAAACAGATGAAGAGTTAAGAACGCATCAGCTGTTTATTCATGGCTGTCATTTTTAAACCCTTCCC
The DNA here is from genome assembly GCA_010277075.1 of Poeciliopsis retropinna. Lineage (NCBI taxonomy): Eukaryota > Metazoa > Chordata > Actinopteri > Cyprinodontiformes > Poeciliidae > Poeciliopsis > Poeciliopsis retropinna. The sequence goes on from VMRM01000021.1 coordinate 10,417,109, forward strand.
CGTAAAACAGCGTCATGAAGGTGTTGGTCCAAAGACAGCCCCAAAATGTCGCAGTGACTATGATCAGTGTCTCACAGTCAGAGAAACATGACATCATTACTTTGAGCCATTCTAGTCTATTTTATTGCATTAAATCTTTAAATATGTTGAATCAGAAAGCTACAAAATATTTGCTTGTTTTTAATGTATTTAAACATGAAAAATATGTTTAAACGTTTTGTCTTGTGGGACAAAATTGCCAAGTCAAAAGTCAAAAAGTTGTATTTTTAATAAAAACTTGATTTTTTAAAAACTTTTTTAACCAACTTCACAATGTAATAAACGATTGAAATAGTCTGATTTTTCTTTCTGTTGGTAAGTGATATTTAAACTACTGTATAGTCAAACCTGGAGAAGGGATTTCCAGATTTCCAGATTTTGCAGATTAAGAGAAATATGTGTTGGGTTTATGTTGCTCTGCATGGCACTGAATAGATTGTGTCCTAGCAAAAAAAAAAAAAAAAAAAAAAAAAAAAGTAAAAGTGTGCTTATTTAAAGATGAATCCTTTTCTTTTAATAATATTAAAATCAGTCTGTTTTCTTTCTGCTCCAACTTAAAAATAAAAGGCTTCCATCTCTATCAACCACTTGTCCCGTTGGGCTACATTTGCATCACTTTTGAGTTAAAGTCAGCGGCCTCACAAAATCAGCGCAGGGCCCGCCAGTGGCCCCCCGCGCCACACTTTTGAGACCCTCAATTTAACGTATAAGATTTCTGGTGAAAACACTGAAGAACACGATGAAGCTATTGGTGAGCTGAATTCCTATTCTTCCCATAACATGAGGCGAAGACAGACCACTGGATCCGATTTTTCATTAGCTAATATAACTGCATGACTTCTGACTCAAGCAGCATTTAACTGGAGCTTAATGGAGCTTCCAAAGACAAACAAAGACAAATTCATTCCCAAAGTATGAAAGTCATTTAAAACTCACAGACGGGGCTTTGATGAGAAACATAAACAAGAGAAAACAAAGTAAAATGCAATTTGGAAATTAATCAGCAATCATTAGCCTCGGAGTAGAGAGGAAGTCTCTTCCTCTCACCGCCTCGCCGTCTTTCGCTCGCCTAATGTTCCTCTTCTCATTGAGGCATCATGGGTAGCCCGCTCACTGCTCAGCCAAGCGTTGCCCATTTGCCTGCTGTCTCGCCAGCCCGCGCTCTAACCAAACTTTACCTCCTACCTGGCAAACCCCTGCGCTCCCTCCCTTTGCTCATTAGCATCGCATTAGCATTTCAGTTGACTTCAAACAGCTTTTAATTGAGTCTGCACAATTTCGGCTTCTTCATATCGCCCTCGTCTCATGCGGAGTTTCATGCTGTCAAGTTGGTTCACGTAAGTTGTGGATTTTTTTAATTTTTGTTCGTTTGTTTTTATTTAAAGCTGTAGTGTGTCACTTTTATCAGAAATATATTAGCCTGTTGTGAATTTCAAGGCTAATTAGCATGGCCACCAATGATTATCGGGAATATCGGTTTTCCTGTGATGCTAAGTTGTTTCTCCGCCATTAGCATGTTTAGCAACACTTTCACAAAGTTGTTTGACAGCGCTAAGCCCCTCCTCCTGGCTTTGATTGGTTGTTTTTGGTCAGGAACGGTACATTTCTTTAGACGGCAATAGTAGCTCAAGAAGGATGTGGAGTCTTGTCACTGATTGTTTTTTACTGTACTGTCACAAACATGGTGATACATATTGTATATAAAAGTTACATACCGTAGCTTTAAGTGAAAAAATGTGGGATCTGCATTTAGATAAAGTGGTTTAAAATCAGATTTTTGGGTGTTTTACTTCTTTCTGGTCTTGCTGAAAGGCATACAGCTGTTTAACAGGACAACAGGTTGTGAGTTTTGCGTGATTCGCTGTCTGCCGTCAGCACTTCCTTGTTTTAGAGTAGTGAAGCTCTCAGGGTGTGAAATTTGTCTAGAAGGACAAGCCGTCTGCGTCGCATCGTGACAATGTCAGAAGTTCTCCTTTCACGTCAGTGAAGCTTGAACGGAGTCAAATGAGTTCCAGTCGTCTGCCTGGAAAAGGCCCAGTAATTAACCAGTTGAACGGAGCAGGGCGAGGTCAGGCTCAGGCAATTAAGGAAGTGACAGCCCGTCCAGCGCGGCGAAGGGCCGAGGCCTCATCAGCGAACAGATATCCAATGAAACACACAGCGCTGGACCTTCGTCCATGTCGGTTACAAGCAAATTCATTTAAATAAACACACTGGCTCTCTGACAGCCGCTGTCAGCTCTTATCATTTCACAAAGTAGAGCAAAACAGGCTTCCACTCTTCTTTTACCCTCTTTGAGCTCATTTGTTGCTCCCAGGTAGAATTGTTTTTTTCATGATAGTTTTCTTTAATCAATGCAACTTCTGAAAAGTTCCAGGTAATAAAGATAATGTTTGCCTCTTCCCCGCCTCAGATGGAAAGGTGCCGTCTGTGACCTGGATCCTGAAAATGTGCATCTGCAAAAAAACTGGATTTTAAGTTGATTAAAGCTGCACTATTTCACTCCAGGGTGTTCAAAGTGAGGTCTGGGGGCCATTTGCGGCTCCTTGACTAATTTCTGTGGTCCCCGACCACATTTCAAGAATAAATTAGGACAAAAGAACACTTTTAAATGAAAGTCTACTTACAAAAGTATTAGATGCAAAACAAAGTGATCACATTTTCCAAGCTTTCAAATCTCCTTCTATTGTCATGGTAACCAGGACCACATCCACTCATTGACATGTACTCTAAAGTCCACCTTAGTGCACCCAAACGGCTTTTAAAAGCTTTATTAAAACCTGGATAAATACAGCGAGTGTTTTCTAATAAAGACTGACCCATATCTTATTTTGTTGTTTGTTTCATTCAACTTGTGAATCCATGATCCTATTCCTATGAAAATATATAGATTTTATTTGTCTAAATAGAATAGTTCACAAGTACTTTATTGTTGAGAAGCATGGAAGAGTTTGGTCAGTGTGTCTCTCTGTGGTCTTACAGGGATGCAGCCTGTAGCTCTGAATAATAAAATGTGCAGATAGATGAATAAGAAGTTTCCGGTTCAGAAAGCCATTCTCTTTTGTAAAAGTACCCCCCCCCCCCCCTTCCACCTTGTGGATTCTCACATTTCGTCATGTTGCAACTACAAACAGAACAAACCATTCACTCCAGTTACAGCTGCAGGTCTTTGGATCTGCAGCTGTAATGATGATGCTGCCACCACCATGTCTGAACAGCGGTTTCCGGTGAAAGCATTTTGCATGCGGACCAAATGGTTCCATATTGGTCTCATGAATTTATGAATACTTTCATAAAACCTGTATCTGCCTACCAAGAACTGTTTATTGACTTACAACGTGGCACAGCAATTATCTGAACACTTTATCCTTAATATTTTTAATATTCTTAGTTCTCATTTTGCCTCCTTGTATCTCGGCCCCTCCCGGGCCCCCCGGCCCTCAAACCCTCCACAGTGGATTGTGTGGATGTGTGTGTGAGGCAGTTTGAGGTAGTGGGAAACGGCGTCAGGCAGTTATAAATGACCATCATTTCCCAAACCACTCCGTTTGCCATTGTGGAGCGCACGTCGCCTCGGGGCGGATGGAGATGATGTGTGTGCGTTCGAGGGTGTGTAGGAGGATGTAAGGGGGGTAATGGAGGAAGTGACGGGGCCGCCTGTCCCAGAGGAACACCCTGACTGTGACGAGTAGCACAGATCCAGGTCCGGACAGCTCTGCTAAAATCCAACGCAACAAAACGAAGAGACGCTTGTAAATATCAAAAACTGCAGAATAGGCAGAAACCTCAGATGGGATTAATATTACTGCATTAGTCTGTTGGATACGGTTATTATGCTCAGCAGAGAAATAATATTTTATTACATTTAAGTATTCATTAACTCTTCTGAATCTTTGAATCCAGAAGGGCTCACTCTCTGTTATTATGGTTAACGAAGAAAATAACAAAAACCGAAATTAAGAAAACATTTTTTGTTAACTGAAATAAATAAAAACGACAATTAATGGGGAAAACCTATAACTAACTGGAACTATATTATACATTTACAAAACTAACTAAAACGAATTATAAATGTAATACTATTTTCTAAAATCGGTGGTTAGAGTTTTGCAGCAGCAAGATAAACACATGACTCTGACCAAATTAGATTCTTATCAAACTTGATCAGAAATTTGCAGGAATCTATAAAGTTCTAGTGTTTGTTGAGACTTGAAATGGATTGAGATCAGATTCTCACGGTGGGATGACCGTTGGTTAAGTAGCAGTTCTAAACAAGCATTATGTTAATAAAATTGATAAATTATCTTCCACACCATTACTGTTTGCCGTTTCACAAGCTAAAATATTTCCAAACATATCAACCTTATCATCCCTGTGTACCAGGGAGAACTGGAATAAGGTTTCTTTTTTGGGGGGGTTTCAGCCAGCTTTCTGGCAGTGGTGAGCAAGAGGATTTAAGAGATTCTCTCTGAGTTTCTGAAAATGTCCTGCTTTCTGCTTGATGTGCTCTCTAACTGGAGTTTCTCCTTTTTACGTGAAGTTCAGCCACATAATGCAGAGCTTTGTTCTGTCTCCTCTTTGAAATGGCTCAAAATATCAGGCCCAAAAAAAATCACCACCTCTTACTTTCCAAAAGATGTTTTAGGCAAATAATGACATAGGCCATTATTTGCAAACCAGGTACAGCTAAAAAAAAAAAAAAAAAAAAAAAAAATCTATTATCATGGAGTTGCCTTTGTTGTTTGAAGAAAACATGGAGTTTCTACTCAAATTGCACATTAAAACCCTGAATATGCTGAGGCTCCACTGCAGCAGAACTTATTTGTTTTAAGGTTGCTCTGATAAGAGTTTGCAGAAACTCGTGCCAACTAAACCCTGAGCTTTCTGGGGGTTTTGTTTTGTTTTGTTTAGGGTTTTTTTTTTTTTTTTTTTTTTTTTTGCACATGCCTCCTCTTTATCTCACTGGAAAGTCTCATCCAGCTTTGATGCACATTATAGAAGTCAAGTCATTATTCTAACTTAAGAATCTTTTGTCAGTGGTATTTTCTCCTCTTTTAGCAGTTCAGGATTTCAAATTGCTAATGACGTTTGCCTGTGCTCTCTCCCGCTGAGCTTATATTATCTTCTCTTTCTTTTTCCTCCTTATGGTCTTTGGTTTCACTCGCAGCTCAGCCATTGTGATTAAATTGGTTTATGAAAAGCAGCTCCATGAAGGATCAAACTTGTGGACAGGTCTTTGGATGTGATGTGGTTACAGACAGACACGGTCCAAATCCATCCACTGCTTTGCAGCACTTCACTCTCACTGAATAAACAGCTCCTCTCTGGTCTTGTGTTGTTTTAAAAGCAAAATGCAGGACTGCTGTACAGACTGGAAGATTATGATATGTTATGAAATAATTGTCATTAAGCATACAGCCAAAAGAGTTGCAAAGCAGCTCCAGGACAACAAAGTCAATGTTTTTATAGTGTCCATCTCAAAGCCCTGATCCCAGTCCTGTAGAGAACCTGTGGGCAGATCTGAAATGATGTGTGTGATGAGTTCAGTTCCACCTGTTCTGTCAGGAGGAACGAGACCAGAACTCCAGCAAACTACTGGGAGAAGCTTCTGGAAGAAAACCCAAAACGTTTGACCCAGATAATACAATCTAAAGGCAACAGAACACTGAGGAGAGGTATGTAAAACTTATCATTTGAAAGTAATTAATAAATACATCTCTCACGTATTCTTTCTCATTATTGTGGAATTCAGCACATATAAATCATTTTTGATCATTCTCACTGACCTGAAACAATTGGTCTGGTGCATTATGTTTTTATTTTGGTGTATGTAAACTTCTGATTTCATCTGTGGCCGCATCGCATTATCCATTGTCGATCACGCATCCCTCCTCACTTTAAACGTTCCTATAAATCATCCATCCATCCATGTGTGCATCATGTTTTTTTCAGATTCTCTATGTTAATACTTTTGCAGGAAAGATGTGCAGCACATTTATGTTAAACTTTTACATTTACAGTTTACAATGCCATTGTAACAGCATCAAGGCCATCCTGTTTTCATTGCAATTGGAAAAGCTAGCGCTGTGTCTTTGTAGCTCAGTAGTGAAAAGGAGCAGAATTGGCGAAGGAAAGTGTGACAGCTTGGATTGTCCAAAGTCCCAAACGTCTTCAACAGAGGCCTGTTTTTCTACAAGAGACAGGTGAGGAATAGAGAGGACTACTTATGGAGCCAAATAGCGTGTGTTTGATAGCAGGCCCTGCTAAATCCCACACTCATCCATCATAAGTGGCATGCGTGGACTCTGAAGGCCTGATAATAGCCTTTTGCATTTTCACACCGCTCTTTGCCTTGTGGATTTGATCAGGGAGAGAGAGAGAGAGAGGCAAGGAGAGAGAGAGAGAGAGATGACAGAAGAGTGGAAGAGGTGAGGAGGGTGAGAGTGTGTATATATTGTAATAGGGGGCCGGTGGGGGTTAGATCTCACTTGCAGTCCTTCAAGACTGCTTGTCTCCTCTTCCTTTCCCCCCTCGACATTTTAGGAAAATCACTCTCTGAATTGGAAAAGGGACCCCGGGGCCACAGGCGCAGGATCCGTGTTCTCTGGATAATTGACTCCCGTTGCCTGGTAATTCATCGCTTGCATATGCCAGCTAATTCATCAGGAAGAAGAGATGATGCCGACCTCGCACCTTGGCCCTGCAGCCCCTGCAAACGCACACACACACACACACACACACCACACTCACACACACGCACACAGTTGTATTTTTGTGACTTGTAGGGACTTTACATTGACTCCCGTTCATTTTCTACAGCCTAACCCTTACCATACCCCTAGCCCTAACCATCACATACCTAACCCCTAACCCAAAAACAGCATTTCCCCTCATGGGGACCAAGAAAAATGTCCCCATGAGGGGCAATGTTCCCCACAACCCCACATTGTAGACAGAAATAAGTTCCCATAAGGATATAAAAACCAGGTAAAAACACACGCACGCCCTTGTTCGTGCACACATGCGCACATGTATCCATACCTCAACACTTACCTGACGTTTGTAATAAATTGCATACATGTATGCACAAAAAGCACATCTGCAGCGTGGAGGGCCGAGTCGGCCCTCCTCCGCCTCCCACCTGCCCCAGCAGAGCCAAGAGCCCGGAATGAGAGGAGGGAGCAAGTGGCAAGTTAGAGGATGAAAAGTCCAAAATGATAAATGGGCCGCATTGTGGCATTATGAATGAATTATACCTCGGAAATACTTTGAGCAGTGGCGACTGTCAGCAGGTATCTAAGCTAATCTGGGTGAAATTATGGCCATTTTCAACATGGAGGAGGCCGGCAGAGAGCCGTACAGAATTAATTGAGCAAGCAGGCCATTAGAGAGAAGCATCATACTGAGCCCCGTTTCTGATGCAACAACATTCATCACTGCTGACCAGGATCCCGCCTGCTTTCTTCTTTCTCTTCTCTCTTTGCTCGCTCAAACAGAACCTTCCCATCTCCAACCAGATTAGGAACTGGGCGCCAACAACAAACAACAAAAGCTATCTTTTGTCTTTTTCCCGTGGCCGTGTCAGCGCCGCCTCTATTTATCATGGTTGTCACGCAGTCTTAAAGCTTTCAATTTGCACACCACTTCCCATTTGTTTTACACCCCAGGTCCCCGCCCCTGTCGGTGGGTCCGTGTTAAATTTTCAAACGAAAGTACATTAGCAGGAACCCGTCCAGTGATGAATGAGGCAGACCGCACTGCGAGGTGCGGGACATTTGTTTGTATTGTTGGTTTCTGTTTAAAGTCTATCTGGGGGTCCTGACATAATGGTTTGGGGTTTGGATGTTTTAGTGAACAGGACTGCTGCTGCTCTGGAATCACTACTGGACCAGCTACAGTTCAGACAGATGAGCCGTTTCTGCACTGAAACACAGAGGGAGGTAAAATGTGATCTGTGGTTCTGCTGAGGAGTTACGAAAGCCTGCATGGCTGCACTAACGCTGGACTTGATGAGACCCAGTGGACCAACACCAGCAGATGACATGTTTCCACCAGTCACCCCCATGGAAACAATACGTTGCACCACAATCACTGTGGCCGCTCCACTCTTCCTCCAGACTCTGGGACCTGAACTTTTAAATGAAATCCAAACGTTGTTTTAAATTGAAAACAACTTTTGACCACTGAGCGGTCTTTTCTCTTTAAAGCTGAAGCAAGTTACTTTTTTTTTTTTTTTTAATAAAATGTTTATGTATAGTTGCTGAAACTGCCACCATGTCTGACAGAATGGTGTGAGACAGATAATCTGTGAAAAACATTAAATTACTTTTCTTTCTCCCAGTGCTCTCAGTTGTAACTGCAAACAACCAATCAAAAACAGTAGGAGGGTCTTAGCGCTGTCAATCATGCCCTCCCTCCTTGATCTCTGCCACCATGTCGCCTCTTCCCATCATCAGATTCTGTCACTAGTTAGCATGGCCACAGATGACGATGGATAAACAGCTCCAATGACAGTGAATTGTTTCTCCACTATTGACACATTAAGGAGCGACAACATGAGATTGATTGACAGCACTTAGCCCCTCCTCCTGACTCTCATTGGTAGTTTTTGGTCGGGTAGTGGTGTATTTCTTTGGGTGGCAGTAGCAGCTCAGGGAAGAGGTGGAGGAAATTGATCTTTTCACACATTAGCCGTTTCATATTATATTTCATGGTGACTGTTTTAACAAGTATGGTAAAAACTTATTTTGCATGAAAGTGGCATACTGCACTGTGACTTATTACTTGGAATGTGACAGTTGCAAACCTGTTTTCTGGACATTTTTTTCTGTTTTCTCTATTTATTTTGTCATTATTCTGTCAATCTAATGTGACAGTAAAATTTTCTGAAAAAAAAAACTGAATTTGGAATTTTCAGAAGCTGCAAGACGCAAAAAACAGAAATAAATGCTTGAAATATTTCAGTGAATAATAATTCTCTATGATTTTTTTTTTTTAGATTAATTACTGATTATTTGAAGTTTTTGATTATATTCCAGTTCTCTGAGGCATTGTTGCTATAGAAATGAATGCTAAAAATATTGAAGTCAAACCCTGACTGTTTTGCCATGTGTTCACAATCCAGTTAACGCTAAACATGTTCATCGTCATAAATCATATCCTGATAGTTCTCAGACTTCTTCACATCAAACTTGGTCAGCTCAAGGTTTTTAGTTGTAATTTAGGCCACTTTTTTCCTTTTATTTTTAATTTATACCATGCACATTAGTCATTACTGGTTTTAGCTTTTAAGAGTATTCTAAGACTGCAGATATTTTTTCATAAAGTCATTAATTTATTTATTTTACAAATATGTTTTCCCAGGAATATTTAATAATTTTCCTGAAAATTTTCAATTACGATTTATACTAATAAACACGTTTCTAATTCTGCCCCAATAAGCCTGATTTGCTATTAATTAACTCTTGGAGATATTTTTTTGGTCTTCCAAATATTTCAGAGCTGTTAAACTCTGATCCAGATGTTCTCTGAAGGTTTCTTCAGATAACTGACCTCTGCCTCCCTCTAGTGGACAAGCCACAACTGCAGAAACGACATCCAAAACCACAACGAACATAATACACGAAAAAAGAAAGCAAACACAAAGGAATGCACTAACAATATCAGCAATACTAATAATAATGAACAGAATATATATTGCCATAGAAAATATGGCAATATCTAAAGGACAAAATAAGAAGCAAGAAGGCGATCAGAACCCCCAAATCACATTGAGATTTAAACAGTAACTATCTTAAGAGAAGTATCTCATGATTTAATGGATTTAATGTATTAAATCCATAAAAACATCTCCTATGTACACATCCGAACACACCTAGCAGCTGACTCCCACTCTGGGCCGTTCCCCAAAGCCATCTACTCTCGGATGGAGCAAGTGGGTTTTCCAGATGGACCATGACCCGAAGCTTACAGGAAGTGGTTATAATGTGGCTTAAAGACAATGATGTTAATGTTTTTTTAGTGGCCACCACAAAGCCTTGATCTCGGTCCTTTAGAGAATTGGTCTGAAAAGTTATGTATAAGGTGTCCTTTAAACCTGGCTCCCTTCCATGGTTTCTGTCATGAGACCAGCACTCCAGCAAACTACTGTGAGAAGCTGGTGGAAGGAAGCCAACAGGCTTGATGAAGTCATGCAGCTCAGAGGTAATGCTACCAAAATGAATGTAAACTTAGGATTTAGAAGATAGAAATAAATAAACTCTTGACACATCTCTCATTATTGTGTCGTCTTAGCAAAGAGAAATAATTTTGGTCGTTCCAGCTGACCTGCATGACCAGTTCTGAGTTGACTTCAGACAAGAATAAAAAAAAAAGGTGTGTGTCTTTTATTTGGTGTATGTAAACTACTGATCCCAACCGTATGTTAAATGTTTATGTTAATGTAAACAGTCGGTGGTGTGTTTTTAATGCAACGCAAAGCGACGGCAAGGATTTCAGAAGTAGAAGCTGAGAAATTGGTTGTGTTACGCCTCCTGCTGGAATATACTAAAACAGCCTTAATTCAGAACAGTTTTCGATCACTTTATTAGTGATTAGTGTATTTAGCAAATACGCTAAAACAAGAAGTTATCCACAGATAGTGACATATCACACTTCAGTAGCAAACAGCCCTCTATATCAGCATCTCTAGCTGAATCCTACACACAGTGCAGAACAACAAACATTCAGAAACTACAACACTTTTACTAGTTTGTCTCCTTCAAATAACAAGCTTTTCAAATGACCACACCTTTGAACCAAGTGATTGAACAGATCCCTCAGCTTGCCAAACAGGTAAAAGCTTAATTTCAAAAACATCGATCAGACATTAACACCAGAGAAAAAGCAATAGTTGGAATGTGGAAAAAAGGAATATGACAGGAGGAGTCTACAATGGACGGCAACAAGGACAAAATCATCAAACCAGACTAAAGAATGAAGGTTTTCAGGCACTGCAAACTAGAAATCCAATATGTCTGCCTTGCATATAAAACTTAATGACGACCAAATATGGGAGAAAAAAGATAATTATTTGAAATTGTGTTTCTCATTATTACATGTCCACAGCACATGTCAGATAGAACATGTTGATTCAATGTTTGGGAATTGAAGATATGTGAGTGGCCAGGCTACCTGATATTAGTCATACATGCTATAGATATTCATATTAAATTCATATTAAAATGTGTTGTTAATCTGCTAATTATCAATTGATGAATCATACTGGTTTTCTTCTTGGAGCAAGAACCCTGGTAATTTTGGCTTAATATTAATTAAAACACTAGGGGGCAGCATAGATTTGTTTTGTTTTGTGTTGTTTTGTTTGTTAGATCCTCAGCATATCTTAGTCTTTATTCTTGTATCCTTGTGTTTGTTCATATTTTGAGTTAGGGCGAATTATAAAATTGTACATGTTGCAGTCAAACCAGAATAGCTCAACAACAGAAATGGTTGGGGAACACTTAGCATGCTGGTTTTGTATTTTATTTGAGCTTTTTGAGTATCAGTTTATTTATATAGAGCCAAATGCAAAAACATGTCATTTCATTGTGATATGTGGCCTCTTACTGAAAAAAAAAAATCCTAATATGTTGCATTCTTTGAACATGCATTTTTAAAAGAAAATAAAAACAAGCAAAAAAAAGAGAAAAAAAATAATAGCATGGGAAATGCCTCAACAAAAGGTTATCGCTGAGTGGGTTTTATTGAGCCGGTTTTTCCACATGTTTCGAGGTTTTGTGTTTTCAGTTTTCTTTGAGCTCAGCTCTGTCTTCCGGTCACTCTCGCGCCAGTCCCTTGTATCTCGCGCGCTGCTTCCGGGAGGGGGTTCGCGTTCTCCACAACAGACCAATCAGAGGACAGGTCTCCCAGGAAGCGTCCCGTTGCTATGAGGCTGTGCTGAAGGTTATAGCAGTTCTGGACCGGCAGTTGGGGTGAGTTCTGCACAAAAGTTAAACGCAACATGAGTCCTTTCTAACTTAAATAGTCAGGAAAAGGAGGAAATATTATTTTGAACCTATATCTTAAGATTTTTGCCCCTTCTTTATATTAGCTTGTTTTTGTACACAGTCTTCGGGCTACAGAAAAACCGAATCAGATGCGACAGAGGAGGAAAGTTGGAGGATATTAGAAATCCTCCATTAAAATAATACGATAGTTATCTTGACATCACTGTTGCAGCTCGGAAACAGAAAGTTTTTTTTGTGTGTGTGTCAGAGGCTCGAGACAGCTGAAGTTTCGGTAGTAACTCGACTACACGCGGACACGCCTCTCGCCGGGTTTTTGTCCAATCCCGTCGCTTCTAGTTCTGCAACCGACCAATCACCGCAGATATGTAAAATCGCCTCCTGAACGCTGCTGCCTCGGGACTGTTTTAATGTGAAGTTGCCAGATTTATCTGTCAGACGCGGCGCCGTGAAGTTCAGATACAGAGACGGTAGAGTCCGAGAAGGCTCCAGCAAAGCTTGGCTGTTCGCTACTTCTTTTTTTGTTTGTTTGTTTTTTGTTTTTTTGCAAGACGGTCGGATTGAGTTTAATGTACAACATGACATTTGAGGAACTAAGTGGGGATTATTCTCAAGAAAGGTAAATGTCGTTTGTTATGCATGATTTATTTAGCATATGTTCCGCAGGAGATGAAACAGTAATAGCACCGCTCTTACGGATAAAAGCCAATATGGAGCAAATTGGACTGGTTTTTTGAGCTTAATGTGATAATAGATTCTGTATTGTCTTTTTAGGTTCATGTGCTGTTTAAAGTGACTTCAGCCTTTAACATTAGTTAAGGCTCACTAACAGCCTTAGCTAATATTAAGGGAATTAGTTACAATTCTCTTAAACAGAGTCGGTGGTTAGCAAGAAGTTACATGTCGTGTCGAGTTCCAATATTTCCCCTCGAGTTCTGCACTTCATGATGCATTCAAGTACATCGCGTACAGTAGGCTGTCTGTGTTGAAAGAGCCGTAACGTGACGTAACGTCGCCGCTGTTTCTGCAACATTTCCCGAACAGTCATCATTATTTTGAGCTCTAACGAGTTTTGATCGTTATTAGATGATCGGAACTCTTTGAAACACTTCGCTGTAGTAAAATCATCCTCATCACCACCAACCTAAAATCTAGTGTAGCAACTTTTAATGGCAAAGTCGGACTGTCCGATTTTTTTTTTATTTTTGCTTTCAAAGCGATATGAATTTGTCAAAAGTAATTTTTTGGGGGGAAAAAAGGCTATTTATGATTTTAGGACCATTATTTTAGGAAGGTGATTATCTATAACTCAGCAAAAATGGTTTAATCCTTTAATGTCCATTTACACCAGTGAAAACACTTGAAAATCTTACTTTTAAAGTGTTGAATAATGTCTGGCTGACCTTCTGGATCACATTTGGCTTTGTTTCACTATTGGTAGTCTGTTGCACAGCTTGACTTGAATGCAGCGTGGAGTCTAAATGTGGTGAGGGAACCACATGTGGACTGGAGGGACCTCGGTTCGACACGACACCGTTAACGCAGCTCCAGCGACATGAACATGCATATGTGTGTGTGTGTGCTTTGCAGAATGGATACGGTGGCGAAAGCCTTGGAGGAAGTCCTCACCTCTGCCTTGCCGCAGGGCTGCATTACGGTTGGCGTCTACGAGGCAGCCAAGTCCCTCAACATGTGAGTACAGACTGTGTTGCTTGTGTCTCCAGCAGGGTTTGCTGGTCGCCACCTCGCCTTAACGCTTTCCTCTCCACCAGAGACCCCGACAATGTGGTGCTGTGCATCCTGGCCACGGATGAGGACGACGTTAAAGACGTGGCCCTGCAGATCCACTTCACGCTCATTCAGGCGTTCTGCTGCGAGAACGACATCAACATCCTGAGGGTCAACAACACCCACCGGCTGGCAGAGATCCTGGGGGGAGGCGGAGGGAAGCAGAGCGGCGGGGAGCCCATGGACCTGCACTGCGTCCTGGTCACTGTGAGTGCCGCTCGCCGTGTTTTCTGCTCTGTTCGGCCGTAACCGTGTCTGGGATGGAACCTTTGATCTCCTGGCACGTGAGCGAAACTCTTACTCACAGAGGAACTTGCCCGCACTTGTTCCTGTGCCTGTGATAAAGCGATGGCAGAGCCCCTCCTTCGTCTGACTTCTGAAGAATTTTATGTGGAATCTGTCGTTGTGCAGAAACACGGGCTGGCAGAGATCTGACTCAGGGCTGAAAGAAAGTGCATTTGCTTTGAAAACTTCTAGGATTCTGGGAGCGTTTTACATTTTTTTATTAACGTTTTTTTTTTCAGCACATCTCCGCTTAACTCCGAGATGTACTTGTGGTTTTGTACTTGTGGTTTTGTCCACTTATTAGATCTTATTCATTCATTGTTTCAGTGATTCCTGTCAGTGGGTCTGGCTGCCCTGCAGTGTCAGGTGAAATTTACCTTAAGAAAAGGTGGAGAGGGAGAAATTCCTCCTGTTGCACAGCTGACTTTGTGGTAGACTTTATAATTGGCGTAGTGGAAAGTAATGGCACACAGACACATAAATCAGCTCTGGTTTTCTTAAGTTTGGGAGATCGATCAATACTTCCACGTGAAACCGATATTATCTAGATCTTATCTAGATCTTATCTAGCTCTGCCAAGGCCTGAAAATCAGCCACTGTCACCTTTTGCTCTTCAGTGGCAGAGGACTGCTGCTACCTATAGCAACAGTCTAGCTCCGCCCACCGGGTCACATCTCCATGGTGACCACCCCGCTGTTGTAAAGTTCTTGTCACCATATTTAGCGACTTTTGGGACAAAAACAATCGTTACGAGCCAACATCTGAACGTCTGGCTTTTTAAAGATCAGCTAGAAAACTGCGCCCCCTGGTGGAAACACCACAGCAGTCATACTGAGCTAGAGGTGATGTTTGGATGATTAACGTCAGTTTTCCTTCTTGCTTTCAGAGCCCTCACTCCACATCGTGGAAGGACCCCGCTTTGAGCAAGCTGAACCGGTTCTGCAGAGAGAGCCGCTGCATGGACCAGTGGGTTCCCATCATCAACCTGCCCGAGCGATGAGCCCCCGCCCCCACGGACCGCCCCGCATCGAGCAGACCCTGTTCAGAACCAAATCATATCTGCACAGGAGGCATGCTTTAAACCCCACCTGACACCATCCTCCCACCAGAGAACCAGGTCTGCTGCAACGCTGGTTGCAGAGAGCAACAAAAAAAAAAACTAAACAAAAAAAAAAAAAAAAACAAGAAAGAGAAAAAAAAACAACATGCTGTCAGTGTGGGATGTGTTCAAAACCAAAATTAAAAAAAAGCGTGGGGTCGGAATTTCCACTTCGAACTGGGTTTGTTTGGAGTTAACGTCCGCGGGCCGCGGCGAGCGAGAGGAGACGGCGGCGGACTCTGTTCGTCTGGAGGTGGAAGTGTTACGAAGCTTGTGTGCTTTTCAGTGCGACGCCCCGCAGCCGAACACAAGGACTGTACGCCGCTTGTTTGGCAACGTCTCCGTGGCGATGGGGAGGAGCGGGACAGCGACCCGGAGCGCGGAGCTGCTGAGTCGCCGAGCGGACCCAGGCCTCAGGCTCTCTGCAGAAATAAAGCACTTGTTGAAACACTGGAGCTGCTGCAGTTTAACTTATTCATCACAGCCGTTCATGTTCAGGTTGATGTTTTGATTTCAAAAGGGAAAAAAAACCTTCATTCTGTTTGTTTACTGTTTCTTCTATATCTATTAACACACCAGCTGTTTTTTTGTTGTTTTATTTTTTTTCTAAGTAAACTAGTTATTTTGTTCAAATTTAAGTTATTTCTAATTATATTTATGCATATTTATGTTACTATTTTTCTACAAACTTGCACGATTTGAGTACCAGACAAATGTTTTCATGTCAATAAAATCTTCTTGGAAACGAAATGTAAAATGTGTGGAGTTGATTTTTTTTTTGTTTGTTTGTTTGTTTTTTGCTGAATGCTGAGCTGCAGTGAAAGAGAGCGTCACGTGTAGACGGCACCGGGGTCAGGCTGGCCACTGCGGCCCCGCTGCGGCCCCGCTGTGGCCCCGGTGCCATCCCTGGCCTAAGCAGAACAATGAGCGGCCCGACCCGCCCGCTGCTCAGGCTTCTGCCGCGGTCAGCAGGACCGAGCGCATTCATCCAAACAGCTCAACAAGCCTCTAAAGGAAAGCGCGTGGCAGAGACGTCAGACTGTGGTTGACTTAAGATTTGAGCGTCTTTAAGTTTTTGATTTGGCGGCTCCAGAACCGCCGCAGCTCAGAAGAGAGCAGAGCAGAAACAGTTTAGTCAGTGGGTGTTTTCTGGTATGCAGGCCGTTGTGTAAGCCCTTCTGACACTTCCCCTCCTCCCCCCTCTTTATCCAGCAGTCACATGATCACACCAGCAGGTGATCTTCCAGAAGCCGGCTGCTGGTGACGTCACTCGGCTGATGTAAGGCAGGCAACCCCCTCTGAAAGTGCCAAGTCATAATCTGGGTGAAAGGGCCACAAGGAGTTTCACAATCTGGGTCATGTGGAAGATTGGCAGAATTTCAGGTTAGAAAAAGTCATTAATCAGGCATTTAATTTTGCTGTGTCATGTTTAAATGTGCACTCCCCAGTCAAAGTTTCAGTTCTTTGGAAAGAAATTTTCACATTAACGTATAAATCTCTATTTTTCATATCTTTATGCAATTTTACTGTAACCCCTCCTCCAGCTGGTGTTACACAGTTTAAGCTGAAATAAGTTGAGAAGCTTCTTGTTGAGCTCCTGTACCAGTCTGTATTACAACAAATACCTCTGACTGAAGACCGTTTTTCTGAAAGTTTCATAAAGAGGCATTTAAATGGCATCATTATCTGAGCTTTGACTAGGCCGTGGTCAGAGTGTGTTGACAGTTCTGAATGTTTTAAATGTCCACAGTGGAATGGCTGATGTTAAAGTATTTTTGGACTTTTTTTTTTAAATCCCTCACAGGACTCAGTAAGAGCCAGAATCTTTTTTAGTTCTGCTGATCACTTCGACAGAACTAAATGAACTGTCTGGAGTTTGAAAACAGCGAGCGTCATTCAGAATGCTGAACAATGGAGTTCTTATCATTTGCACCTGAGTTGATATGTCTGTATGTGATATTAAGTGGAAATAAATGTTCTAAGTTATTCGTCACCAGAAAAAAAAAAAAAAAATTCACTGGAAATATTACAAGGTTTTTCCTTCAGTGTCCTTCCTCGGTTTCCACTCTGCCTCACTATATTTCCCAAAACCCACTGGGAGCATTTAGCATAAAAAGTGCAATTAGAGAATTCTGCTTAGCAGTTGCTATTTTCCTGCCATCATGGTTATAATATTCTTTTATTTTTGGTGTACTGCATAAAGCCACCATTTGTGCATTTATCTAACTCAACATAAAGTCTTCATTACTCTCCCTCCAGCCTACAGGCAGTTACTGCCCCGCTAATTCTGGCCTTTAGAAATCATTAGAAAGTCCTTGTGGCTTTTCAGTGTGACTCAAAGTGTTTCTCTGCCTTCTAGCCGCTCCTCAGAGCTCCATGGTGTCGGTTGGCTCCAAGTGAAAGGTCACCTGTCCTGTGACTGGGGGGGTGTGACGGTCTCTGATGTAACACAGTATTGTTGTGATCGGAGGCTGAAGGTTATTTTAAGCCTCGTGTTACGAAAAGTTACTCGCAAAAAACGTGGAGGAGTTCAAGGGCTGAACCAGAACCAGACATGGAGAAGCTGCATTCAGCTTCTATGCGCACACAAATCTGGAGCAAACTTCCAGAAAACTGCAAAACAGCAGAAACGCTGAGTTCCTTTAGATCTGGAATAAAACCCCACCTGGTTAGAGTTGATTTTGAACTATAATAAATGAAACACTGACCATCAAATTTGATGTGTCGTGATGATTTCAGTGATGGCACTAAACAAAATTTGATGTTTGTATCAGGTCAACAAAATAAGCAACATTTTCAACCCTTTTTGCCGCTAAATTATTGAATAAATAGACATGCAGCGCTGCTAATAAGCTAACTGATTTAAAGCACAACTTGAAAACAGCAAACCTTTCCACCAGATCGGTTTGCAGATGTTGCTTGGATTTACAGGCGTTCCAGAAACGAGTGACTTGATTAATTGTGCAAAAAAATGTTGACATGTCAAAATCCATGGAATTAATTAATCAAAAATGCCACATTAAAGTCTCATCCCCAGGCTAGCGAAGCATTTAACTGCCAGATATAAAATAAATTCGGGAAGAGTCTGGCCTTGTAACAAGAACATTTCATAATAAGATATAAAAATATGCTCCTCTGCCAGATTACAACTTATTAAAAAGTCAAAAAAGGTTCCAGTTCATCTCACAGTTTCCTGCAGACGACATCTGTTCCTGTTGTACTGTTTCAACCTTTGATCTTTATAAGAGAAGATATTTTGGTTTAAATGATATGTAAATCTTATTATAACAAGTTTTTTTTGTTGTTGTTTTTTTTAAATCTTGTCATAACAGTAAAGCTTTCTATCTTAAGCCAGATACTGCTGCTGAATTTGTCTCCAAGTTGTTGCAGTTAAGCGTTTCTGAACTGGTGTGAACGATGACAAGAAAGCATCCTTGATCTTGATCTTCTTTTTTGCAAGGCACTAAAATAAGCCCTAATTATTTCTTTCATTCTGGGTTGGTCGTTTCAGCACACGAGCAGACCGGTGCCAGCTCGGGTTTTGCAGAGTAAGTGGAAAGTCAATAAAATGCTGGCAGAGATTCAGGAGGGGCCACGGTTTCACATCTACAGATCCACATTCCCTGAAAGAGGAACCGGGAGCAGAGCAACACCCAGAGCGTAAAACTGAGACGCTACTGTTGTAGTTGGGATGTGAAAGACTTGAAGGGACTAGATAGCTGAACCTCTGCAGCCTGGCCCATCACACACACACACACCCCCCCACACACCCACACACACGTCAGGAAAATGGTCCCCACAAGGTATTAGAAACAAACACACACACACATACACACACTCTTCTGTCCCAGCGCAGCACATTCCAACACACTGACACCAGAACCAGGAAAGCTTTTCACAGCAGGACCAGAGGCCCCCGGCTGGCAGGCAGAGAGCGCGCTGGTGCTCAATATTCAGGCTGTTTGGACCGGGCTTGCACTAGGCCACTGAGTGTTCAGGGCTTATTTAGATTTGTTCTCAGCAGCTGTGTTTCTGTTACACATGTACAGAAATATTTGTCAAAAATTCCACAAATGTCAAAAAAAAAAAAAAAAAAAAACATTCACAATTGCAATGTTTCCTTTAAATGAGAAACGCAATTAAAATCACACATGAATAAGTTTGTTCACGTAATAATTTATTAAAAAAACATCCTTCAACTACTTCCTGTTGTCTTTTTCTTTGTGGTTTGTGGCAGTGGAAGCTTCCTGTTCTTATTTTTTCCTGTCCCTCGTCTTGTAAACTCTGGAGAGACATTCGCAGCCGGTTGTCATTTAGAATTGAGGACATCCAAGAGATTACCATAACTCATACGTTATAATATGTTGATGACCTCGATGGCCAAATATCTGATGTGATAAATATTGCTTTCTTGCTTTCTAAATATCATCTGCTGTAAGAAGAGAGGTTCTACCTCTTGTTTTGATTTTTTCTTAACCAAGTTAAATTTCTCCTCACTGACATATTGGAAATATCTATATGGAACAAAAAAACAGACAAAAATATGCCAGTATGTCCACTTTCACCATTGCCTTGCTGTTGTGAGTTTGTCTTTTACAGTCTGTCTTTTTTACAACGGTGAAAATGTGTTATTTTTGACAACAGCAGAAGACCGACAACGTTTTGCTCACATTTCTAATTTGAAGCTCTGGCTGTGCGCTGTAAAGAAAAACGCTGACTCAGCTCGACGACCTTCCTTGTTGCTTTGACTCAATTCAGTTTTATAACTTTAACTAAACCCTTAATAAGAGCTATTGCTACAACTTTTATCAAGTTAACTGTCTTTACTTAAACTGCATGAGATTAAAAGTGATTAGTTAAGAGATTTTTTTAAAAATTTTTTTACAGTTTTTACATTATTACTTCAAGTTAACTTTTGGTATATAATTTTCTAACTAATGTTAAGTTTTTACAGCTTGTGCTATTTTTAGCTGTTTTTTTTCTTTCCGTTTTCTCACCGCAGACACACCTGGTTCATCCTGCATCACCACGTCTCATTTGTGGGGTGGGGGGAAAAAAAACAAACAAAAAAAACTGCTGATTTTTTAATAAAGGAGGCATCAACGTTTCACCACTGCTCCTGCTGCTGCTTTGTGTGTCAGAACCGCTGCATCCTCTGCACGACATGTGTAGCTTTAACAATGCGGTGCGTATGATCCTGCACGATCTTCCCATTGTGTAAAGGCAGAAAAACACCGCAGCGTGCGCAGCCTCCAGCTGGACAGAAACAAGGTCGGAGAAACCCGGCGGACTCCCAGGATGAGCAAAAATAGCTCCTCTGCTCTCCAGGAGCGGAAACCGGGCCTTGGCGCTGTTCTAAATTTAGCTCCAGTGTTCCCTGCTTTCTGAGGGCCTCGGTGAGAGGGCCACACCTCCTGCTCCCAAATTAGACAGGAATAGATCTCTAATGACAGGAAGTGGGCCCACAGGAAGGCTGAGACACTCCTGGTCAAGATGTTTATGGAGTCTTAAAATAAATCTTCATTTCAGCAGCATCACCTCATTTGATGAAACAAATTCCTCCACTGAGTAACTTTACAAACGCAGGGTAGAGTTTCTGAGAGCTTCTTATCATAATGTCTTTGTGTTTTGCTGGAGGAATAGAAATATGACAACACAATGTCCTTCAGTCACCAGGCTGGAGGAAGAGCCATGTTATGTTGGACCTGAAGGTCACCAAAAGCAACTTTCGACAACATTTATACGGCAACATGTGATCTGATCAGGTGTCAGACAACAGATGAATTTGTGGACAAGCAGCTCCACATCTCCAGTGTTGATTATGGAGGGTGATGTGTGGTGCTGTGGGCCTGATTTGAAGTTTATGAAAACATAGTGAGCTGAACATCATATGTCGGTTGATCTTTCTCGCAAGATATTGATGCAAAATATGCAGCACGAAAAAAAAAAAAAAAACACAAACATTTTTCAGCATTTTTCCAGGACCAGAATCAGTCCCGACCAAATCCTGCAGATAAGCTGTGAGCTCAGCTTAAAGTTAAAACTAAATTTGTTCAAACTATCAAGTCCTGACAGTGTGAGACAGATAATACGAGGTGGGATGGAGCTCCGTCCTGTGCTACTATATCTGTCTGAAGGTATTCAGCGCTCCCGGTCAGAAAGGTCCAATCAGAGCCAGCAGGAGGGGCTTAATGCTGTCAATCAGCTCATGAACGCACTGTGAGAAACAACTTACCATTCCAGGAAAACTGTTTATCTTCTGTCATTGATGGTCATGCTAACTAGCCTTAGCATTCAAAATGGGCTCTGTTATGGTGTAACAGAGAGCAAAGGGAGGGTCTGAGCAGTGTGTACACGAGAATGACTGACAGCAGTAAGATCCTGATTGGTTGTTTCTGGTAGAGGGGAAATAAGACCACAGAGAGAACAAGAACAATTAAGAAGTCAATTAATAAGTTATTAATTTGTGTTTAAATTTAAGTGTAAATGTTTTTGTTTTTTACATTAAACACATTTAGAGGTTTAAATGATTATTAATTAATAATTACTATTATTGAATTTAATAATTAATTAAAGTCAATTAGATAAAGTCACTTAAAGTCTCCAACATACTCTCTCATTATTGTGGAATTAGAAAACAGAAATATTTTTCATAATTCTAACAAAGCAAGAAAAGTTTCGTCTAATTCAACGTCAGAGGGAACAACAGGTGCATCTTTTTCTTCGGTTTACGTAAATCTGTGGTTGAGTAGTTTATAAAGTACTTACAGTTGGGGTTGAATTTGTTAAAAACAGTTGGACAAATCTAGGATGTTTTCCCCACTGTTGAATAAATGGGATTTTATTAAAGGTTAAAACATTTCAGAGAGAGATCAAGCAACTGCAATAAAAGCTGACACCTTTACCCGGGTGCCAACAAGCCGGCCTGCATCATAAGAGACCCCGGTCAACTTCCTGTATCATTAGTCCACTGAGAAGTGACGCGTCATGCTGTAGGAATGTTTCACTTTATTGAGTTTCATCAAATCTCCATACCAATGTTGGTAAATTAATAAACACATTTATCCAACAAAAGAAAAGAAAAAAAAAAGAATTTGGTCACAGTTAAATTAATCTCTCAATGGAACAAGAGTTACAGATTGAATGAAGACATGGCAACACATGGCAACACATGGCGGTTGAGTTCTTAAGCTTTTGTTCCCAAATCATCATTAGCAGCGACACAGAGCCCATTCACTGCAAGTAAGAAAAACAGACGTAGAGGAGAGGACAGTGGATCAGCGTCAGGCGTCCGTATGAGGAAGGTAACGAGAAAAGAAGATGATTTTCTTTTTCTTTTTTTTTTTTTATCTTTTTAAAGGAAATACAACACGTAAAATGATTTTTCATAATAAGAGGCAAACATGGGTAAGGCTGATTTTATTCCTACTATTTAAATTTACCACAGCAGATAAGGCATGTTGAGGCTCCTTCACTCCCCACCTCCACCAATAACAGATATGGTAGAATGAATGTAAAAGTTTTTATCACCTGTTCCTACAACCATTAAAAGTTGTGATGTTACTGGAGTTATTTGCTGTGAGTTGATAGGTGGAGTTCACAGTGGTTTGCAACATTTGCTGAGTTTTGTTTAGCCAGAGTCAGAGCTGTGTGTGTGTGTGTGTGTGTGGGGGGGGGGGGGGCGTGTTGGTGCGCTTAGATACAGAAATGCATCAACAGATGAGCCAGATTTCCAATTTGACTGCAAACCAGAAAGTCTGGTATCTTTTCTCCAGTCAGCTACCAAAACATTGAAGATGGAAAATTTCTTAGTTGGAGTTCTGACTTCTGGAGGACTTTTTATTTTTGTATTTGGAATTAATGCCTGGTTCACACGGCAAATTTTTTGAGCCAATTTTTCTCCCAATTTTCCCCCTCCACCAATTTTGCATGGTGTGTTAGGAGAGATCCGTTCCGCTCTGGAGGATGTTGGGGAAATTCAACATGTTGGATCGTCTATGATCAGATATCGCAGCGTGTGTGATATTCCCTGAGGACGAATGAGCAGGAGGGGTGTTGGATGTGATGTATAACCAATCAGAAAGCGAGGAGGAGAATCCAAAATATGCCGTAGACAAAACAACCGTCATGACGCCCCAAAAAGTCCGGTGGACAATGCAAACGTCTTCCGTTAAATATATTCCACAAAACATCGTTGCTTCTTCCCAGTCGGCCATGTTAGTTTACACTGAACTCACATTTGGTCTCGAGATTTTGGGAAATTTCGCATTTCGGTGAGTGGAATCTGTGTGTGTGTCTTTGTGTGTGTGTTGCTCCTACTGTGTGGCATTACAACACACACTGCAAGACCAAATCTGATAGAGTTAAGATTTGCATCGTTGCGTGTGTGTGGTCTCTCAAGTTTTGAAAATCGGATGACAATTTTAAAATCTTGCTATGTGAACCGCTAGTTTATCATTAGTTTAAAATATGAGTAAAAAACTGTTTTCTTTCACTCACCTCTTAAAATTTTAATAATAAATGATCACAGCAGGAAGACCAGAAAAACAATTTTGAATATATATATATATTTTTTTCTTCAATTATAGTTTTTAGAAGGGGTTGGAATCTGTTAAATTTGGAAGCTGTAAATCAAACGTTTTGATTAGAAACTGGCATCTCTACTCATAAAGGATGTTATGAAAACAGTAGTTCAGGTTTGGCTGGTTTTCAACACACAGGGTTAGTTTATATTGGAGGCAGAATCTAAAAATCTAAAGATCCAGAGATTTAAAAAAAAAAAATGTTAATTTGAGATGAATGATTAATTCAGTATTTTCATTAGCAGGAGACTTTCCCACAAAATTTGGCAAGATGAATGGATTTAAAATGTATTCAACATGGACAATATGTCTGCCTCTATTTTTTTTATTAAATAGTCTAAAGATAAAATTTATCAGACTAACAAAAATGCTAACAGGATATTCAGTGGAATGTGGATTGTCATTGGTCGGTTGGAGATGTGACCGGCTGTTTGATACGACTGTTTTTCATGTTCTTTGATTTAATACTACCTGCTTCTTTCTCAATAAAATACATCATGGCAACATTTGGGAATTTTGATCCCAAAAATTTAGTGGCACAAGCTGCACTTACATGTGGGAAACTGCTGCAGTGGCTCTCAATCGTGTGAAGCTTCTATGGAAAAGGCCAGCTGGGAGACTTTGGTTTTTGGCGTCCATTTAAGGCAAACCAGAGAGGCAAATAACAGTCACTGCCCACTGGATAAACACTGACAGAGCAAACCCATCACTGAATGCTGCTTTTATTGGTAGAAGAATTAGAAAATAAGATTTAGACTTTATGATGACTATATGAGACCCACGAAAAACAAAGATTTCTGAAGCGGTTTAAGTTCACCCTGAACAGTGGCAGGTCAGTAGTTTTGGTCAAAATCCCCCAAACGGGAGCTGCTGCACGGCATTCTGCACCAACTGTTAAAACACCCAATGATATGATCACAGATCCCCTCTGACCCCCTCCCAACATGAACAATACAGCAACATTAATAAGCAGAAGAAAACAGACAAGGCCAGAGGGCTTCCACTACAATAAAGTGCAGGGCTTCTTCTCCTTGAAGGGGTTTTCTGAAGCAGGGATGCCCACGATGAGGGGGTCGCTTTTCTCATGCTGGCTGCAGTACTTCACAATGTCCGCGGAGGCTTTGGAGATCTGGAGGGGAAAAAAAAAAAACGGCTTTTGGTTCTCACATTTGGAGATGTTCAGCGCGCCAAAGCATCTGGATCGCTGATTTGGAAAAAACACAATCCAAACCAACATGGCAGTGAGTGAAACGTAAAGTAAGTAAAGGCGACACACCAGATCACTCAGAGAGCCTTTCAGTCAACTCAAGTCTCCTGTTTGTTATACTAAATCAACTTGTTTGAGTTTTACAACATGTTATAATCTTATTCCTTGTTTCTTTCATGAATCAAGGAATATTTCTCGGATGTTTGAGAAATATTTTAATCTCCATGACAACCATTCTGTTGTGCAAAACACCTGTGCGGATCTAGCTTCCCTCTCACAGAGCAGCCCTTCCTGTGACTCTTCAGACTAGCCAGCAGCAATTAGCAAACTCCAGGTGGACCTGCAGATCCGCTGAGTTCATTATAGGAGCTACTTCTCAGTGCAACTCTGTTTAAAACATGGTTAAAGTGTTAATATAGGAGCCTTGTTGCGATGACATCCTGAAGGTGGTGTTTCAGAAAGAGCAGGAGTTTTTAAAGAGACAGGGGCTTAATTGCGAGCTGTTAAATTATGGAGCCATATTTGGTATATATCGCATTTTTATAACAACTGAAGATAACACAGTTACTGGACTGTGCTGTAAAATGGCACCATGTGCCTAGAAAATATATAACACTGCCCCTTTAAGCTCCCATTCCATACTAGTAGCTTTCAGCTGACCAGGAGTTGGAAAGAACACGTGAAGATGATTTGATTGAGTTGGAGCCTTCCTTCTTCATCGGAGCACTGTTCCTAAAAGCCTTGGTCTCTCATAATACTGCAAAAAAGAAGTGGGTTCCTCCTCCTCTTATTTGGCCTTTACCCAGAGACCCTGCCTCCGTTCGCAGTGTGGCGTGTGGACTATGAAGTCTTGCATGTTGTTCTGAGGTTTTTTTTACGGAATCACTAATCTCATTGTGTTTTGTCTCTGCATAACATCCTGTCTGCTTTTGAACACTTGTCTGACTGTGAAACGTCCTGACAGCATGTCACATATATTTTAAATTTAAATTTGGAACACAAATATCAAAGTGCCAAGAATTATATGTCCAGAAAATGACCTAAACAGTGTGATGTGAGCAGATAATGGCTGCTAGCTTGCGGTGGATATGGGTCTCCATGGATATAATATTAATTGTTTAACATCTGCATCTTGTCTGAGTGAGTCAGACATGAGAAATGTTAAGGTGAAATAGCAGTCCAGTGTTATGTTCTTATCAGACATCAAATCAAAGTGATGTGGTCAAGACCTCCTACATAACAACACTGACGATGATGTCAATGTTATATGACATAACAACAAGATTGTTACAGGGTTACAATCTTCTCCACTAACTAAAGGGACAGTTCAAATAGTAGAGTATATGTTTAAATGTCTTGATAAATGGTAATATAGGATCCAAAAAGTACTTATTTATGATCACTGTCAAATATTTTGTGAACCCAGATATTGTGTTTTTTTTTTGGTTAGTGTTGATTCTTCTACTATCTGACTTCTGTGAAACTGTTTGACCTGCTGGAAACTTTTGGGTCAAATCCAGACTGGAGGTGATCCATTATTTCCCTGTCAGACATCTAGAACTACAGAGAGCCGAAGGGCCAAAACACACCGGCATTCAATCTGATGAACAATCCGGTCAGATGATGTACGCAACAACTGGAACATGGTAAAGTCGATCGTTCACGATTCTCTGCGACTGCGTCTCCAACTGTCCGACCAAGATAGATCAGAGGTCTGTTTTGGTGTAATGTCATGAATGCTATGGGGTAAAGCAACACACGTCCGCTTTGGGAGAAAATAAAAGCTAAAATCTTTTTGCTAGCAAACCTACTTTGTTCAAGTAGATTTTTGTGTTTAAACAGACAGCAACAAGGTTCAACAGACCCTTCCAATGAACATGTTCGTTCTGTGGTTTACCTTTATCCTTTCAATTCTCGCCTCTAGTCTCAGCTGCTGTACGGCCTGCCGGACCTGGTTCAGGTTATTGGCACTCGGAGCTTTAGAAGACATCTTGGTCAGCACAACACTGTAACAAGAACAACAAAGCAAAGCTTTAGCATGGCTATTTAGAATATGGGATGTCTCACATGTCACACCAAGGTGCAATTAAACAAACCCAAAGTAAAGAAAGTGGTCAGGTCAGAAGTTTTCAACCCATTTGGATAATAGCTACATATTTGTTTTATTTCTTCACATAAACCTCGCTGGGATATCAGCTACTCATGAGCCCCTGCAGCAGGTTCTGTAAATACAGAACAGTTTAGAAGTTCAGACGTCTTCTGATGTTATGCCAGGACCTGATGTGGCCACATCATTGAGGTGATGGGCTGTAAACCCCTGTGAGGTTGACTCAACCAATGGCAGGACCCTTCTTTTCCATTTCCTGTTTCTGTGAGGCACCAGCACCTAATCCACAAACACAAGCAGCCAATGTGGAAACCCAGGTCATAAACCTGGATCCAACACACAAGGAGTAAAAATAAACCAGACTGTGGATTAATGCCTTTAATAAGGTAAAGATGTGAGGATTGTTAGGAGATCAACTTCAGGAGGTTGATGCGTTTATGAGCCCAAAGCACGACAGTCTGGACTGCGGCTCCACTTCCTGTTAATCATTACCAGCCCAGCGAGGAACAACAAGACCGGACACATCACCCCGTCCACCATGCTGCTGGTTTTACTCTCTTATTTCCACTGTTGTTTGGCTAAAGTTTCCCATAAAAAACAAACAAACAAACAACAACAAAAACACACACACACACACACACATTTGTAACTCTCTGCAAATGCCTTCTTGAGACATCACATTTACCAGATCTACTACTAAGAAGGAAACTGGAAGCTTCCAGTATAGGTTCCCTCTTCAGTTTCTCTTTAAAAATCATGGGCTGACTAAAATTTTGTATAAAATCTGCTGCATTTGCCAGCATGCTGTGGATAGTTTAAGGTTGTTGGACATCAGGCCCTCAAGATGAGACAACAGATGACCTCAGTAAGGACTGGAGGTCATTTTCAACCTGATGCAATACACCAGAATGACACAATAGTAGTGGATATATAGTAAAACTATTAAGTTCTATTCAGACTATGTTTTACGAGACATCCATTTTTATTATAATTTACAAGCTCTAATAAAAATATTGCTTTGAAAGTTCAACAAATATTTGATAAATAGCCTTTTGCTCATATTGATTACTGTAGCGCAATCATCATGATTATCGTCAGAGTGTTTTTTACTAGCGATGCACGATATATCAGCCGACAGTCACTTTTTAACAAATCGGTTTCGGCCCAATAAGTAAAACTGTGCCAATATCAGGATTTATGTTTATTTTCATCTTGTTTGTGTATTTGTTCAGTCATGGCAGTTATGGTGATGCAGGTTTAAAGCAGAATAAAGGTGCTGTGGTCACTTTTACACATTGCTGAAAGTGACCACATAACAAAAGGAAATATCAGTTATCCGGCCGTAACAGCAAAAGTTATCACATTATAATATTACCGCAAATTTTTATATTTGTGCAAAATGTTATCCAACTCAGTAATGAAGACCTCAGTAACTTCAAACAACAACAGTAAAGGAATGTGCGGTAAATCTAACAGTTCACAGGGTGACACGTCCACTTCCACCCGTTTCTGAAACTTTGCTTGAACTAAGCCAATAACTGGAATACACAGTAGGTTTTAGTAGTGACAGCCTATGTACACATGATCTTGTGCATGATGGATAACTTCCAGGCAGCGCTCAGAAAGCTCTACTTTTTGGGAACAAAGGATGAAGGAAGAATTACGACAAAAGAAAACAGAAATGGGAAGGAAGTAAACTCTACTTTGCGTCCTCTTTCAATTAGTGTATGATTAGTATTTAATTTCCATCCGAGGAAAAGTAATCAGTCTAAAGAAAGCACGGCCCGGAATGACTCAACGGGCTAACTGATACCATCTGAAAGAGACATGAAAGCTTCTTCCAGCAGAACGCAGTGTGAACATCCTAAGGAAAACCTTCATGACTCAGTCGTAAAGGAGAGGCCCCAAGAGACAGGATGGAAAGAAAAATCCTTTCATCCATGTACATTGAGGCCTGTGTTTATTTCTGTCATGTAAAAGAGAAAAGTGTGTGTGACAGTGACAAGTTCTATTACATGAGAACCACTTTATGTAGAAGTTATTATTCATTACACATAAATGCAGGGGTAACGATTCAGCGTTTTTTGTAAATTTCTCTTTATTTGATGGTGGAAAATTAAGGTTCACAAATACAAGAGATCACAAGTGGGATTGAAACGGGGAAATGAATAAAGTGCAACGAATTTAAAAAAAAACCAATGGGGAGTGTAGTGCAGAACTAAGACTGAAAAACTGCTGTTGGAATAAGACTTTGTTTTCGCATGCTGTTCTTGTTTGATGCAAACCCCGAAAAACATTTAAAAGATCCACCTTTACAAAGGGAACTGACCACATAATCATGACAAGTTTTGTTTAAAAGAGCTTATTAAAACCAGAAGATTCTCTGCAGAATTTTTACCGTCAAGTTTAATAATTAGACAAACAGACTTATGTATTGCAGCTTTTGTAGTCATTATCTTCCATGTTTTTCTATTTGTTCAGCATGTTGTTGCTTCAGTCATGACTCGCTGTACGTAAAATTAGGCTTTGCTTTTAACATACATCATGTTCACATGATCCAAAAGTGGATCAAAAGCAACACTTCAGATAGGCTAGACGTAAATCAATAATCATGATAGACACGTAATCAATTTCAATAGATAATACGCCTGATAGAATATTCAATAATTTCTTTGAACTCCAATCCAGAATCGCACAGCATTCTGGGCGATGTAGGCAGAGGAAAGGCCTTAACCGCTCAACTTCCCACAGCTAACATCAGTGGCATCCACTAGCTCTCTCTTTGGTTGCCTAGCAACAACCTGTTGAGTAACTTGTGCAGCAGCAGTTTAAGGTCTTGGCATTGTGTCTCCTAACGACTTAAAACTACACAGTTCTCCAGAAAGGGAAACTGTGTAGTTTTAACTAAAACAGGAGAGGTCACCCCAACAACTGGCAGGATTTCAGATATTTTAAACAAAAAAATAATAATATCATCCAGTATTTGCATAATACCCCATAACATGAAAGTCTCATGTTCTGCTAACCCAGTAGTGGCTTCAACAGTTTAACAGTCATCAAAAACATGAAGAAGAATTAAAAAATCAAGATAAAGCCACTTATAATTCAGCATAATGCTAGCTGCTTAGCACAAACCTTTGTTGTACTATTATGCACCACTTTTAATGAATCTATGTCTGTTTCACTTCATCTATTTCTCAATGTGCTTCATATTGAGAAAATGAATATTTTCTCAGGTAGTAACCAACAGGTAGTTCACCGTAAAAACCCACCAACTTCTATGTCAATTAACTGTATAATGCAAAAAATGTCTCAATGTTTTAAAGTTTTCAAACCTACTGTTTGAATGTACCACAAGAATTTCTGAAGAGCAGGACAGAAAGAGGCAGAATCCACAGAACTGGCTCCAATTTGACCTGAAATTATTGGTCTTTAAGAGTAAAAATTCACCATCATTTTGTGATATCACAGGCTCAAAATAATGAATTATGATTAATGAAAGGTAATGCAACACTGAACTGACTAAGCTGCTTTAATGCTGACTTTAGCACAGTATCAGACTGGAATCAGACTGCAGGTTGCAGGAATGGGATTTGTGAATCTTAAGAGTCTTACAGAGATCTGCTTCTATAGCCGACAGAAACAACATACAACTATTCTTTTGCACAAGACGTCTTCATTGTGCTACACAGCTTGTAGAGGGAGTGTAGAGACAATGCACAGTTCTGCTAACACAGAATGAAGTTTTGCAGGAAAAGCATCCTAAGTGGATCAAACCAGCCAAAATGTGCAGAACCTGTGATGTGATGCCAGCTTTTAAGCAGCACCGGCATGATGTGAGGCTCTAAGAGAGGCACCAACATCTGAACTCCAGTGTGGCATTAAGAACCACCACATACATACTGTAACCTGTAAAAGGATCAGAAAGAAGACCACCCCCTTTACAACATAACACACACACACACACACATACCAACAGTCAGGCAGGACCACCTACTGCCAACACCACACTGCACTACTGTACCTTACACACACACACACACACACACACACACACACACCACCAACACATGCGATTCATTAGCAGTTTTCAAAGCGCTAAGAACAGGGAGCTATTATGAGTCAATTCCATTAACACGGCCACTCAGAGATGAAAACCCATGTTTTGAGACTCAAACTGTTACTATGCTCAGGCTCAAACCCAAAGAAAACTCTTAAAGGGGTTGCTGACGAACACAAAGACTTCTATTAAGAGGCGAATGAGGAGCCGGTCCCATCAGCTGTACAGTATGTGTGGTCTCTTCAGTGATTCTGAGGCTTTTAGCGCCACTGCGGCTGTTGTCATAAAGTAACACTGTTGGAAGGGAGCTCCTCTAAGGGGTAAGAGCTGTCGGATGCACTTCACTCTTGGCTAACAAGAGGTGATGAAAGCCATGAGAAGTATTTGGTCTCCAAAGTTTCCCATGTACGGCTGGATTTTCATTTAAACTAACACTTAGTTTAGGAAAAGAATACAAAAGTCCCACCAAATGTTATATGTAACTGTTTGTTGTGCGAGAGGCAGGGCATACACCAGGGTCCATTACAAGTCAACACATAGGACAGAAAGCATGCTCAGACACGCATTCACAACCACAGTAAGTGCAGTTCATAGTGGAAAATTAAGCTAACAATAGTCATGTTTCCATCCAATAGTCATGCGAACTGCAAGCAAAATTTTTAAATGTCACCCAAAAAACAGAAAACGCAAATCAGGCTTTGGAGCAAATCAACTAGAGCTGCACCAATCCGGTAATATCTGTATTGGTTCCAATATTGAAAAAAATTCTAGATCAGTTATCAGTGACAATGTGTAGATCTATTCAGTTTAATTCTATACTTTGTGCTCTGAGCACAAATATCATGTGTAATTATTAATTTTACTTTATATCTAGAATTCCTAATTTCACTTTCTGAAGCATTTGAAAGAATATTGCCTTTTATTTTTGCATATTTGACCAAAATAGTCAACCTACTGTTCGCCAATTTCAGCTTATTTATTATTTTACATTGGTTGTTCTACTCATAATTGTACTGACAGAACAAATTAAAGTTATTTTTACATATTTGACCAAACTTATGAAGCTATTGGTGTATGTATGTTTGCTGTAGTGATGCAGCGTACAATACATTTATGTCTGGGTTAAAAAAACAGAAACACCTTAAGTCAATTCAACAGTTTTTCCTGTATCGGATCAATATCAACCGATACTAAAACTCGGTTATCGGTATTGTGAAAAAAGTGGATTGGTGCGTCCCTAAAATCATCCAGTCTACACAGAGCATAATTTCATCCAATGTTGATGCTACATATGGCTGTAATAAACAGGAAATGGAGGTTGTAAACTGGTATGGATCATAAAAGCTTCTATGGGAGGAATGAGGGTGAAATGATGAGATTCATGGTTGGTTGTTTCTTCTGTGCTCAGTTTAATTTCCAATTTGGTTGTTAAAAGGAAAGAAATGTTTTCTTTCTTTGTTCATGTTTTCAATGTTTGTAGTGATCCCTCGTCAGCCGCACCACATGCCGCTCCATCAGCACTTGTACATTATGCCACAGAAACATCAATTACAAAGAGAACCTCAAGAAAAAGTAAACATGACAATGAAAAATGCTCCTGAAGTTAAATCCATCTCCTGAGTTTAACCAAAACAGTTTATTAACACTTTGGAATAAACAGTGGGATAAAAAGATACAATCCCAGCAAATGTCTGCACGATGCGTCGACAGATCCAGTCTTGAACTCACCACATAATTGGTGCTTCAACAGACCTCTTTGGAGTTTATTACACAGCAGACTGAAAATGGTAAGACAGTCTGCTTGTTTTATAGGAATACAGAGTGAACCAGGGAACTAACATCCAAGTTTGCAGTAATTCTGCAGATGTTCATTACAAGCAATTTTTTTGAAGTTCTTACCATTCTTCTGCAGACACAATCTCACGATTTCTTATCCTTTGCGTTGTGTTGGAGCATTCTTCAATTCCTGCTAAGCAAGGCCTTTGATCTTAAATTTTCTACAAGAAAAACTAGTAGAAAAATTAAGTTACACGGGCCATTACAAAGCAAAAAGTTACCAAATTTCTAGGGGTGAACTGATTGCAGTTTTCTGGCTAATAACCAATCTTTAAAAAGCCCGACCTGCTGATTCTGATTTAGGCTCACACAGACTTTTTGTCTGACAAGTTGTTAAAGTTGTCGCTAAGATGGCAACAGTGGGTCAACTGTTGTTAAAGGGATCCTCGATTAGTTGAACATGTTGGTCTAAATATGTTGTAATTTTCTTGTCAACTAGAAAAATGCTGTTTGTGACATGTTATTACTTCACAAATTTTATATCTCGTATTTTTCACCCACGGAGGCAGCCATTCTTTTACCTGTGCAATGCATGCTGGGTGGATGACACAGTTTGGTCTGTTCTGCACTGATATATACAATGTAGACACAGGCAGGCAAACTTTACCTGAGTTGCGTTTGACTGGTGTAAATTTAGACAGATCCACTCACTACGATAGTGAGATGAGTCTGGATTATTTCCCACATGAAAAAAAATAAGAGCGCAGTGAGAGAGCAGAACACAATTGCCTGGGATTTTCACATTTGCTGAGCTTATTATAGGAGCAACTCCTCAGAGTAACTCTGGTAAAAACATTGCAGAAGGGTTAATAGAGGAGCCATGTTGTGACATCTAAATGAAGGCAGAACTTTGGAAAGAGCAGGAGTTTTTAAAGAGACAGATGCCCAATTTTAAAAAAAATTAGGAAGTCAAATTTCTTTTAAGTCATATTTGATAGCATTTTTTAACAACTGAAGGTAATATAGTTATTTGATTATGCTATAAGATAGCACTATGTGCCTGGAAAACACATAATACTGCCCCTTTAAGAAAATAGATACACGCCTACAGGGTTCTGCTGTAAGCTTCCTGCCGTTTGGAGGAGAACCTATTAATGAACATAATAAAGACTTTTCCAAAACAAAAAAAACAACCAGTTTAGGAACATTAAAATCAACTCATTCCCCATGTGTGACCATCTTCCTCATAAAGCAGCAGCTTACTGTTTTCTTTCACATTGGATCGCTTCTTGCTATTCCAGACATCTGCATGTACATAATTGTGCAGTTCTCTGTTAAACTCCAGATGTGAACTGAATTGGATGTAGCCCTTTATTGATGGGGGGGAAAAAAAGCAACTGACTGAATCCACCAGCTGGTGTGAACTGTAAACGGCTGAACTGCAATATGTAGACAGATTGTCTGCAGCTTCAAACAAAAGAGTTCAAAACTTGGATTCCAGCCACAAACCGGAATACTAGCTCTCCCTTGTGTAAACCCACACACACACACACACACACACACACACACATGCAATTCTCCTCTTTCAGACTTTCCCTCTGCAGGCTGTGCTAAAAGTAGCCTTCTCACACACAGTCAGCACTTTTCCAGCTGGCTGAAAAATTGTCGCTGCACCTCCAACACGACCCAGAGCCACTTCTACCTGCTTTACTATAAACACGGCCCTGTTCTCAGGTGGAGGCTGGGCTTATCAGGGGCAACAACACTCAGTCATCAGTCCTGCTGCTGAGTAAAGGAGGATTGTGTTTATCAAGCGGGGGGGGGGGTACTCTGAAAAGAAGGGGTGAGGCAGCAGCGCTGCTCATAGCGCTGGGCGTGACATCACCACTTTCCCACCAGAAAAAAAGGAGCGCGACGTTTCTGGTCACAGGAAGAGTTGATGAGAGGGGAGTTTTGCGATGTTTCACAGCAAGTACTAAGACCACAAGCTGTCAGAAACATCTACACTGTTATGGCAAAACATTATGACCACCCAAATTATAGTTGAATGACATTAGTTGCATTTCCATTACAAATGTGTGAAAATCTTTGTCTATATTCCACTATCAAAGTAAACACATTTTTACAATTACGGTGTTTCCATTAAACACAAATCACAACTAAAATCAACTAAATTTTAATGACTTATGAGATAAGTCATTGAAAAACATGCTCTGCCATCATCAACTTCTTCCTGCCGTCTTCTTCTTCATGGTTTAAGCCAGTGTTAACATCCGGTTGTTGATCATGTGGCTTGAGATGTGAAAAAAGTGTTTTTATTGCAGTTTTGTAAAATAAATGATATAGATTTAAAAAATAAAAAAAAACTCCTCAATGTAGCATCAAAACTACATTACCAATTGAAATACAAAATTGGTATTTCCCTTAAGCAAATTTATTTTCAAAATGTCAAATTGCACAACTATTTGGTCAATGCAAAAGCAACTACTGATTATTCTTCGTTGTGGCTCCAGTTAATGGGTGGGACACATTAGTCTGCCAATAAACATTATTGTTCTCAAAACAATAAGTTAGACGCAGAAATATTGGAAAACTTAAGGTGGAATAGTGACAATCAGGGCATTTTCCCACCTCATAGTCCAGTAGATTCTTTGATTGTTGACCAAACATTTCTTCCTTTTTTTTGTTGTTGTTTTTGGGACGAGCTGCACTGAAATGTGTATTTCCCTCTGCGGATTAATAAAGTACATTCATTCACTCGTTCATTCATTTTCAGCTGCTGCTGTTCTCTTTCTCAAACCAATCAAACCCTTTGAGCCGCCTGTTTTCCCCAGTCACCTGTGGGGGCGTTGCACCAACAACCAGTGAGGATACGACACAAAAACCTCTGAAGACACCAAGCGCAACTTCCTCCTTCATGACATGTAAGCAAAAACAGAGATTTTAGTAGTTGTAAGATTTCTCTTCTGTCTTTGGTTAAAGACCACAAACTAGTGGTCTCCTACTAGTGACAGACTCACATGTATGTTTTGGATACGTTTACCCAGAATTCCCTGCACGATAGTTTGCTTCCTGTTTTTGAAGCAGTCTCCGGTTCGCTTTCCGTTCACATATTCATTCAAACTACACTAGACTTCACTTCAACTGAAGTGTTGATTTGGTCCACATTAGAATTCGATTGTGCCTTCACACCTCTCCAAACAAACTGGAGTTTGATTAAAACAGACTCAATGAGGCTGGTATGAATGCCCCCTTAGACAACTGGATTGGAGGAAGACCAAAACAGCATTTTCGCATCATGAGCCACTTGTGTGCATATGAAGGGTAAAAAGAACTCCATCTGAAGAGAGATTCCATGAAAGAAGCTTTCACTTTGACTAAACCAGATGGTGGTGCAATTCTAAATATAAAAGTCAGATAAATGGGGTTTGGCTTCTGATCACAGACTTCTGCTTCCACTTCAGAGAAATACGTAAATGCTGTAAAAATTCCTAAACAACACATGCTGTCTGCTCATAGAATGTGTAGAGTCTAGTGAAGCACTTAAACTGTTTGGTTAGAGCCTGGTGGACAAAGACAGAGACTGAAGGATATGATTTTTTTCCTTCTACTTTTGGTCTCATTTGCATTAAATCATTTCAAATAGATTTATTGTACAATTCATCTGAAATGAATCTTAGGTCAGCAATCTTTACAATCCACCGAGATGTTTGTGTCCTTAGTCCAGCTATAAAAAGCATGTAAAATAAAATGCACAGTTTCAAACCCAATGACAAAAAAATAAAAAATACAAATCACATCTAAAAACTGGTACATCTGCTATCATGAAGTTATGAAAATTTATGCAAACAACTAAAAACTGCTAAAATCTGCATTTGTTGTATTTATGTTATTTGGCTGTTTATCATTTTTCAGAGTGTAGACCTCTGGCTTATTAGTTCATGCAAATGACCCCAGAAGCAAAAAAAAAAAAAGAAAGAAGTTTACATTTAGTTACTAATACGAGGGATGTTATGGAAGCATCAGTTTGCAGTAGATTTTGAGGTTATTATTTCAGCTCATACTCACCAACACACTGAAGGAGAACTATACAGTGTGTTCGTTGACAGAAACTCTGGTGAACCACGGAGGTATGGCTGCTGAGATAAGCGATGCTAACATGCGATGCTAACATAAACCCCACCCATGCAAACACTTACTGCTTTTTATGACTGCCTCGCAACTGCTTGGTTGCAGTTATCCGACGGACATCTAATATTCTGACAGAACCAGATATTTAGAGGGAGATATGCAGGACAGTTTGAAGGAGTGACAGGAAAATAACAGCTCACAGTGCTGTGAAAGTTTCCTCTATATCAGGTCTACGTCAGTACTCAAGCACTACAATGCTGCAACTTTTGGATGAATCAGTAGATAAAAAAGACCTGTTTTTTAAATTATTGTTTAATTTAATACTAAATAAAGTTATCCAAACTAATTTGGCATTGTGTAGAAATTCAGTTGCACGTTCAGTAAAATTAATTGTGATTAAACACTTCTTTTGGTTCAAATTTATTAGTCACTCGCCCAACACAGATAATTGTTAGATCCGTAGAATCAACCAATTGGAAATATTTGCCTGATTACAGCTGTTACTACCAAGCAAAGTTCAACCTTTTCACACAAGACCAGGCTAGTTTGCAGATATTTTTGCTTCTTTGGAAATAAAAACATAATTTGAAAACTGTTTGTTGCATTTACTTAGGTTAATTACTTTATTTAAAGATCAAAAACATTTAAGGAAAAAAACCCAAAAACATAAGAATTCTGTTAAGGGCAGAGGTCAAATAAGTTGGGTTATACCATCATAAAAAATTGCCATTAAATCCAAAGCCACATTGTGCTTTGGATTTGGAGCCACTGAGAAACCAGCTAGCTGTTCAGTCTTGTAATTTGCATGTCTTCAAAAAGACAAGAGAAACATACACCCGGCGTTCTGTCACAATTGCACCACACTCACAACGTCTTGACAGCCAGTAATAGCATTCAAACATGAATTCAAATATAAACCAAATGCTATTTTTTCCTGTAAGTGCGACATAAATAACACCTTAAGGGCAATTCACTTTACAATGACGCCTATTTCAGTCTCAAACAAACAAGTTTGGCTGGAGGTTTTACAAGACAACCAAGTTGGCAAAACTCTTTTCAGACACACGGAATGTTCCAGGACTGCACAAAAAAGCCAAGTGTCACGTTAGATAAGGAGCGCAGCTGTGAGACAGACTGCCAAGTGGGTGAGTCCTAAAGCATGATGTTAGTTCACAATGCCTAAACATGACAGAGGCTGATAGAAAACTCAAATCTGACAGCGTTAGGGTCTGCGACTGGCTGACAGCATGACTGATAACCGCGATTAGACGGGAAGAGCTCAGGGAGAGGCGAGTTGATTTCTACAGCTTTTAGACGAAACAATGCACTGTTCCTTACAGAGCATCTCAGGAACAACAGGCAAACATGAAAGAAAAGACAATCAGAGGAATGAACAAAACAAATGTTTTCAGCTGTTCAATCTTTAGTCAAAAGCTGCTGGAAACAAAATGTTTTCAAAAGAAACAACTGTTTGTGCACATTTCAGGCTCCTGGTTTTCTGGTGCTGGTCAGGACTTTGGCAGCAGTCTTATAAATAAGCTGCAGCAGTCAGACGGATTTTTTTATATTTACAGGAATCAGCATAAACACCAATTCAATAATCTAATCTACTGAAAACAAAGACATGCACCAGCTTTTCTGTGTCCTGCCTTGACAGGAAACTTTATTGTTGTTGTTGTTTTTCCAATGACAGAAAGTTGATTTGGTAACAGACTGTGTATGGTTGTCCAAACCTAAATAAAAAAACTCGGCCATGTCTTAGTGCGTTTGCAGTCGTTTCATACTCTCTGTTTAAAGATGATGGACTGAAAAGAGCTCTGTGCCTCGGGATATTGTTCTTTAACCCATCTCTGCTTTAAAGTTCCTCACAACATCCTCCCTTGGTCTCCATGAAGCTGTTTGTTCTCTAATGTTCTCCAACTAACCTCTGAGGCCTTCTTTAAACAGCTGTGTTTATACTGAGATAAAATTACACCCAGGTGGACTCTGTTTACCAATCAGGTTACGTCAGAAGGCAAAGCAGTCCGGAGGATTTTATTTAAGGCATCATGGTAAACGGGGATGAAGGCATATTTTGATAGTTTTAAGTGGCAAAGAGTTTGTAATTTCCTGCCAAAAATGTAGAAACTCCATGCTTTAGACAAAGGACGTGAAGCAGAGAGCAGCTCTGTGATATCAGCTGGAGGTTCCACTAAAAATAGTCCACAGGTCTGAGTTATAGCCACCTGTTGTGAGCCAGGCTCTGACTACAACAACTCCCAACTGTTGCTAAGTGTAAGCACTCCGAACGCCAGCTGGCTATCATCCAGATTAGCACGGTCTCTGTAGTTTCCACGGTGGTGCCTATGAGCCTCTGGTTCCCTGGTAATGAGACATTATCAACCCCAGAACAGCCCAAAAACAAACAGAGACCTTTGACAGATAATGCCGTTCGGACGTCACCACAGACGCACGTAGGGTGGCATGCAGGAGACACAGGGCAGCGTCTCACTGCATTGCCCTCGCGAAACAAACACCATTGTTGACCAGAACCTCCACAAAAGGCGACCCGGCACAAGCCCGGTGGAGTTTGCTGGAAATGTACACACGGAGGAGGAATGAATGGACGGGTAGAGAGCTGCAGGCCTGCGGCCGAGGTTGGCAGAGAGATAAGAGTCTGTGTGTATTATGAAGGGGTGGGGGTATTTCAGCTGGAGAAGGCTGGCCTGCAGCTGTGTGTATGTTGCATTTGGTCTCGTGCCAAAAAATCTAGAGCTGGCGACAGGAACGCTGCAAAACTTAAAGCTATTGTGAGTGGCTTGCCTTTCGCCTCGGTTCCCCTCTCGCTCTCTGTGAAAGCAACTATTCACCATGGAGGCAGAGAGACACAACACAATGGCTGTCCATTTCTGGTCTGACACAGCCCTGCCTGTATGGAACAATAAACAAAACGTATTCAGTCTTTCCAGGCCCCACCCCTGAGCTCTGCGTTTGTGCTGCCACTACGGCAAAGGTGGAAGAAAGAAGGCCAAAGATCTGTTATGATGTTCGTCGGTCGCAGCAGATGTTAAGATGTTAAGAAAAACTTCATGCATGGATGGAGTCATTGATGGGTTCCACGTCACGAAAGGTCATTAGAAAAAACTTAAAAGGCTGTAAAGGCGCTTGTATTTTATGGAAAGAAAAAATGGGATTAGTCAGAGGATGACATCAACAAGAATGCCGTGCTTGTCTTGCAGACAAAGGTTGAATTTGTAAGTCCAGGGCTGCAAAGTCTAACAGTTATTTGGATGTAAAGATGTTGTTTTACAAGGTAAAAAAAAAATACACTCAGTATACACAGCTTCAGGTCCATGCATCCATCTGTTGTGTTCATATGTCCCTTTTATTAGCTTCTGAGCTGTGAGGACTGGAAGCTTCAGGGGAAAGCCTGATGTTCTCACCACCATCCAGGAGATAACACATTTTAAAAGGGACATCCGTTTTAAAAAAAAACAACAATTAATTAATTATTTTAGCCGATTTAAGTGATAAG
The DNA here is from genome assembly GCA_010277075.1 of Poeciliopsis retropinna. Taxonomy (NCBI): domain Eukaryota; kingdom Metazoa; phylum Chordata; class Actinopteri; order Cyprinodontiformes; family Poeciliidae; genus Poeciliopsis; species Poeciliopsis retropinna. Next base: position 10,457,702 of record VMRM01000021.1, read on the forward strand.
TAGAAAACCTTTTAGTATTACTGCAACCAAACCTTTCCTCCAACCGTTAACCAGATTTGGCATTTTTCCCATATGTTTTTGGTGATGAAGTCCAAGTCTTTGGTGTTGGAAGGCCTCCTTGCCTTTACCATGATCTTTAGCACCCTTCACAGTTTCTTTGTGAGATTCAAATTGAGACTCTAGACTCCAAAAAGTTGCCTTTTCTTCCAGTCAGAAGAAACATGTTTCTTCTTACTCAAAACGAAAAGATTACATGAACTCTAAATCTGCTGAAATATGAATAATTTTATACTTAACTGCAACTCTGTATAGTAATGATGGACAGATCAGCTGACCACTAATGAATAAGCGCTCTTCAAGCATCTAGTATCTGCCACGATGCAATACTTCAGTAAAGTCACATTATGTATGTTTATGCAGATTTTTTTAAGTGTTTTTTTTTTTTTTTTTATTGTCTTTTGAACAGTTTTTCTTTCTGCATGATTATATTTGCATTTTCTATATCCCCTCCATGTTTTCTAATAAAGGGGTTTTAATTCCATAAGAATGTGAGCTTAAGATCATAAATGCAAATTCAGCTCAAATGAAACGTAAAGGGAGAAAAGAGAAACTCAGCAACACCCAACCAACCTCCTCCCCCACATGCATACGCACGCATACACCTCAGTCCAACATGGCTAAGTCAATGTTTTGCACAGCATCATTTATTCAGTGACATCTGAGAAGCGCCACTTGCTTTGGTGAGTCACGCACATGTTAAAAGGGTTTTGTCTGCATACCTCTGAACCTTGTCCTTACATGTCAGAGGTCATCAACAGGCCACCAGGGACACAGGTTTTGTCCTTTTTTCCAATCTCTAAAGGAAACACGGAGGACCAAATACGCAGACATGGTTACATTTAAAGATAATGAGAAGCTTATGGAAATAAAATAAAAATCCCATATAGTACAAGGATTGGAATCTTTAATTTCTTTCACATAAATGTAAATTAAGATTTTTTTAATCCAATTGACATTTTTTAAGATGATCAGTTTCTAGTAATCTATAACTTATTGTTTTATTATCAGAGGTGCACTGTTTGCAGTTTCCTGGATGACTGATGATCAGCTGCTGATTCCGATTTTTCCCAAAACCAATTCATTTATAGGAAAAGTTCTTAAATATACCAGCAAAGTTGCTAGCCTGGCAACTGTAGGGTGACTAGTGTTAACCACCAATGTGCAGACATGACCTGGTTGGGGGGTGTTTCCCGACAGAGGCTGATTTTTAGACCTTTGTGGAGGGAGATATAAGATCAATGAACAAGATGGATTTCACATCCAAGAATCGCGTAAACTAAAGGAATTAGAGAGCGTGGTTAGACACCATGTCAGATCATGAGCCAGTTTCTCCCACTAGTGCGAGGCACGCATTTGTTTCACTTGTATTTACCCAGAGTGCCTTGTGCTTCTTTTGCAGCGGTCTCCAGTATTCTTGGCGCTCACATACGGATTCAAACCAAAACAGAGTTCACTTCAACTGAACTGTGACCTTTTGTTTGTAGGTGGACCCGGGTTTGCTTTTTTTGGTCCACCCTAAATTCCAGTATTACAAACCTTTAGATGCATATCTGCTCCAACTCTCCTGAGTCCATAATTAGGCCATTAGCAGGACAGCAGAACTCCAATGTATCCTGAGGAGCAGCTAATTCTCCTGGTCCATGGTCTATTCTGCCTGAGGATTGGAGTTTGAAAGAACTGATCTACAGATATGGTACAGAGAGAAAGATTTCTCTCTCTTCACAGGTTAGTGGACATTCTACATATTGGATATTCTACCAGAAGTGCCATCTATTGATACTGATCACTCGTCTATTGCGATATACATATATATGTATTGTTATTAATTTGTTGTCCAGCAATAAATGCAGCTGAACTAAACATTGGATACTTCTTAAATGTACTATGTGATATTATGATGCTATTTATAATATCTTCATGAATTTATTTTTTACTTATTTATTTATTTTTAACATGAATTTATTTTGAGGTAGTATACAACAAGTTTGCAAGAACGGGTGAAACTTAAAAAGGGACGTAATCCTGAAGTGATTTTCAAAACCAGGAGACGGGAAACAAGGGGCATAAAGAACAAGAAATCATCTTTGAGGTTTTTTTTGTTTGTTTTTTAATCTGTGAGCACTGCCAGAACTCCATGATTCACCCCATCAGTACGTATGAGGGGCAGTTTCTGGACAAACAGGAACAGGAATCCCAGGCATGTGGAAGATCAGCAGATTATTACACATGAGCTCACGAAACAAGTCACACAAGAAACAGAAAGTCACCGCCCAGTGAAATTAGCCTGCTGATGCATGTGCGGAGAGGAGAACCAACAGTATGGTAATACTACAACAATTCTAACACATGCGCAAATAAAAAAATATGAAGAACAGCAGCAGAATGAACATCTGCTGACGATATATGAGATCAGCATCGTCATCATCAAACTCTTCACATGTTTGTTTTCCACTGTTTCAAAGTCCAGATTAGAGAATTTATGACCTGTTTATGGCCCAGTTAAAGGCCTTAGTTGGAGTTGAGCAGGAAGACAGGTTGAGGTCATGGCAAACAGATAGAGGAGAAAATCCTTTTATGAACACAGAGCTGTGGAAAGCTGTGGGTCACATGGTTCTGTGATGAACAACATGGAAATAGTTTGTGCATGAATGATCCATTTTGTTTGTTTGGTAACAAATGTGACCACATGAGCTGTTTAGTGAAACGGACTGTCCTGCTGTTGATGAGGCGAGCTACAACTCCCTGCATTTTCCTGTGTGGAAATTTCCCCAACTGCGCTCCAACAGCCTGATGCTGGGCTCTTCAGCTGAACAGGGAAAAATGGGTGAGGTGGAAAATGAAAAAAACAGGAATTCGAACTGTCCCCGTGCTGGACTCAGAAACTGAGATTCCGAATGTGTCCCGTCTGAAAACAAAAACTGGAAATGTTGCCCAGGATGAAGCTCACAGGGACTTTAAAGTAACGGCAAAGAGAAGAGGAAACACTGAAGACAAAAGTACTTTTGCTTTTGATTCTATAATATGTGCAGTGTTAGCAAGCTGAAAGAGGCATAAAAAATCCCTCTAAATTCCCGTCAAAGTGTAGAGTAAAGTCAAGTGCAAAAGGAAAAGGACATGTGGTTTTCAAAACTATTAAATGGATAACAGTAGAATCTTTATGTATTATGATTTTATTTAATTTACATCCATCCATTTTCAGTACAGCCTTGTCCCTAGTGGGGTCTGGAGGGTGCTGCTGCCTATTTCCAGCAAACGTTTTGGGGGAGAGGTGGAGTACACCCTGGACAGGTCACCAGTCTGTTGCAGGGCAACACAGAGACAAATAACCATGCACACTCACACCTAAGAAGAACCCGGCGAGAGAACCCACCATGCACAGGGAGAACATGTAAACTCCATGCAGACCAGGATTTGAACCCAGGACCTTCTTGCTGCAAGGCAACAATAATACCGTCTGCGCCACTGTGCAGCCCTTTATTTAATTTGATACAATTTGATACCCCTAAATCAAATCAAGTGTCACCTTAGCATCAAGAAGACCAAGGAACCCAGCAAGCAGGTCAGGTAGAAAGCTGAGTTATGGGGTGTACCAGTTTCCTTCACTTCTGTTAGTCAGCCGATAGTTACATGTGAAACTGATTTTATCCATCAATCTCAAATTCCTCCACCAAGGTCTGTAAATCAGACACTATCCCCTTTTGCTCTGCTGTGAGAGGACCGACTGATCCACACACCAGGTCACATGCACAGTTAACAATCACTATATTTAGCAACTTTTCAGACAAAAAAAACTAGTAACAAACCTAGCAACTTTTATAGCTAATGGAGATTTTGGCAACAACTGATTTTTTAAAATTGGTTAAATTAGTAGTTTTTTTACTTTATTGTTTTTTTAGAACCTAACCCATTCTATCTCAATGATCTCTGTTCAATCAATCATCTGAAGACAGAAAGAAGACAAACCAATGGTAGACTTACTAAGACACAGAGGGCACAAAGGGGAATGTGTTGTGATTAATCAGAACCTACATGAATGACTGCTCCCACAGTTTCAGAGACATGTTGGGTGCAGGAAGGGGCTCACATTGTGGGTTACTTCCTCTGCAGCCCTTTAAAAATGATCCCTGTCTCCTCCTCATCTTCCCTTCACTTCCCTCTTTTCATGCTTGGAAACTAATTTGTCCAGCAAATATTTCAGGCTGCCAGATTAGGAGTGTCAGAGAGCTGACTAGAGGAGAAGCTGCCGAACAGGAAGCATCTCTGGTGCAAAATGGGAGGCCTTGTTCAGAGCACAATGAATTCTGTAAATCACGGCAAACAAAAACTTGGAGGTCCTCCGAAGTGTGAATGAAGCACCTGGCTGGAGCGAGTGAACAGACAGGGAGCCTGTGCAGAAGAAGAAGAAGACAGGGTAGGATTGTGTGTCCTACCTCACACACTACGGGCTCCACTGACTTTTAGGAGTTTGGTTTCTTGTTTCAGAAACTTGCAGACGCTCTGCCCTCTAACTACAGGTGTCCCGACTGGGCCTCAGTGACAAAGCACACACTGCTCTTTGTTTGGAGATGCTTTGGGAGTCTTAGGAAACATGAGAATCCATCAAAGTGACGCTGGCTCTGGGACAAATTTACACACCAATTCCACCACAAGCAGTCGTTAATGATTTATTTGTCACTGGAGAGCAAAGTTGGGCTGCACGCCTCCGCAGCAGCCTCTACTTTCCTCAAAGAGGTCAAAGGGTCATGCTCCTCCCTCATCCCGGTCATGATATGTGCATGTTGTTAGCATTATCCTTCTTTTCTTCTTCCATACCTGTCTAACAGGAAGCTGCTTTATGCTAGCTGAACTATCGCACACTCTCCCACATGCCCAAATTTGGACTTCTGGCTTATGAAATGCAGTGAATGTCAGAGGAAACAGGATGAAAGGAGCTTGCAGTGGGCAAGCCTTACTGTACGTGGGAGTAGTTGGGAAGTTCTTCAACCAGTCAGACCAGACAGAGGTACCCACTTTACCGGCTCTCCCAACCCAGGGCAAGAGGAAACCACACACTGCTTTCTGTCAAAGGCTTCATAAATCAGATTTTACTTCTACTCAGATGCATCTAGGGAAACACCATGTATGTAGAACACAACATACATTCTGATATTCTGAGAAATGCATTACTTACAAAATTTGTTGGATTGAGGTGAAGGATTGATTTTTTTCCCTGAAAAGCCTGCATGTTTGATTAATGACGCCCTGCTTGTGTTTGTTACGACTTGGTCCTTCCAGTAAATAAACCTGAAAGTAATATGATATGTAGGACCCTACACACATGCAAACTGAACTGACTCATGGGACAAATGATGAAAAAGTTATTCATGTCACAGAAGCAGCACACACAGACACACACATAAACGCACACACACAAAACAAGCTGCACAATGTCCTGTGCTGCAAGTTTAGCCCTCTTTCAGACACATTTCACACGTTCTGGTTCTCTCCTGGGAACAAACGGAGTAGATGAAGCATTAGGGACCCGTTTCCAGTGTGTTTGAACCACCTGGCAATGCCAGGGTGTCCATATGGTATGTTTGTTCACAGGTCTGCACAATTAGGAGCAGAAAATGCAGGCAAGTTATAAAGCTGACACCATGTAGAAACACTTACTAAAGTACAAATGAAGCATAGCTAAAGTTTTTTTTCCCCTGAAAACTTTACAGTACATTATTTCTGATTATCGTGGTTTCTGTTAATGAGCTGAACCCCTGAAGTTGACATACTTGAGGAAGATAAAAGCGATCAGATACCACCACCATGTGGCAAGAAAAGGGTATTGCACAACGGTATAAACAGATGTTGACATGGATAATTATCAGTCTCTTCAGTAGCTGTGTTTCCATTGACCATATAACACAGTTTGACATTTAGAAAATAAATTTGCTTCATAGAAGCATGCCAATTAAAAAAAAAAAAGTGTTTTGATAATAGGTTTTGGCTAAACTTTCACTAAGTTTCAATGGAAACACTATTTTTGCGTCACACAAGTCACATGATCAACAATCGGATGTTGCTACTGGCACAAAGCACAAAGAAGACAACAGGAAGTAGTAGAAGAATGTCGTTGCGGCATGTTTTATGATTTATTGCCTGAACAAACTTATTCACATATGATTTTCATTGCATTTATTCTTTAATAAAAACACTGCAGTTGTGAAATTGTGTTGTTTCAGCATCAGCAGAATATTGACAAAGTTTTGTGCACATTTGTAATGGAAACGGAGCTACAGACCAATGATTGGAAACAATGTGATAAAGCTATAAAAGCAATTCACAAATTCTAAAAATCCATCTATTAACATGCAACTAAATAATCTTGACCTTTCCTTTCTGTGAGGACAAAATTTCACTGATCTAAATGTACAAAACTTCCATGAAGGGATGACCCAATGTACTGTTTTAGCAAAAAAAAAAACAGAACCAGAGGTGAGTAGTAACTACTTACATTTATTTCAGGAACTTTTTTATTTTAAAAATGACTGTTAGTTTAACTGGACCATACACTATTATGAAGTATTACTCTCAAGTAAAACTTCTTGCAACTCCAGCCACCATAACTTCACCACACAGACAACAAAAATGTTTTAACCAAAAATGTAGCAGACAGACATACACCTGCAGGTTATGTTGAAGTGAGACCTCTTGTTCATACACCAGCTTCTGTGTTTTAATGAAATCTATCTGCTGAGCCGTTTGGAGGTCAAGGAAATATTCCGTAAGCAGCACATCCTGATTTTAAAGACTAAGCTGATTATTCCAATTTTGGCCTTTACAGATTTTTTTTTTTTCCTCTCTGCTCTTCAGAGATCTATATGAATGCAGAAGAGGAACCAGGTTAGATTTACAGCTCATTTAACAAACGTTGACTGTTCCAGATCTGATCTCACCCAGCAGCCCTGGGTACAGTTTACACTCCAAACACAGGTATTTACTTCCTGTTTTCTGTCCAGTCAGAGCCAGCGATGTGTGGCTCTGTGTTTACAGTATAGAGACTAAAGTGTATTTAGTGTTCTGAAGTGTCTGTAGAGTTATCAATTAGAAGGAAACGGAATGATGAACAGATCGTGAAAATTACGGTTTCAGCACCAGATTATGTAACTTATTCTTTGCCCGCTGTTCTCTTTCAAATTTGCTGTTTGTTCTTTAATGATCTCTCCGATGCTTTCAAAGAACAGCCGGATTTATACTGAAACTAAATCAGGAGGCGATCATTTCACCCCTTCTGCAATTGGACGTTCTGTACCCGCTTTAAAAACAGATTTAAGGAGCTAATCTAGAACTAAAATCTGGTTCTAAAACTAAATATACCCAACCAGGGATCAACAGGGATTAAGAGGAACAGAGTATAATAAGGTTTTCATCAAAAAATATGCAATAAAATAAATTCTGTGAAACTGTAGATTTTCGATGATCATTTATGTCAGATATGCAATAGTTACAGTTAATGGATACTAAGGTGTGTAAACAGAAGAAGAGTAGGGGTCTGAAACTTGTGGCCCCGGTAACTCTTTGGATCAATCAAAATGATTTTTAAGACCTTTAGCTAAAAGTGGTAATGCAGGTTTTAGCTGTTTTATATGAAACACTTGCATTGAATTTCAACCAAATGAAACTAAAAGCACAAATATTTTTTTACTTTCCTTCTATTCATGATGGAATAGTGTCACTAAAATCATGTAGCAGGAAATGCATTCATTCTCTCTGCAAAAATTTTTATGTTTTTCTCTATGACTTACAAATAGAGATAAAATCTTCCCAAAGCAAATATTTCCCAAAAATTACAAGCTGTCTTTTATCAAAAGGTCAGATAACATTAGCAGCACTAAGCATGTTATAGACTGTAAAGGTCGCTGACCTCTGAAACTGGCAAACTAATTAGTGAAAGAGGAAACTGATTCATAATTGCACACAGATGGACTCTTTAGTGCCTGGATAACTTCTGAAAAGTTGTTGGTTACACTGGATTTTATTTTCTGATTAAAAAAGGGGCCGAGGACAAATAATGCAAAGTCAGGAATTTTTTGTGTAATCTGGGGAGAAAAAAAAAACATTTTCTTTTTCATTTAATTCAATTAAAACTCCTACAATTATGCACTACTTAGTATTGGTCTTTTAAGTAAATTCCCAATAAATACATAACACACACGTATGGGGTCATAGAAATTATGGGCCAATTTCTATGACCCCATAATTTGTTTGCAAAGCAACATGCTCGCAACCAGAAGAGGACTCCAGATGGCGACGTTGAGTTGACTAATCAGTGTGAGACCTGATGTTTGGTACAACAGCAGAAACCATGAACTCAGCCTGGAGTACTATTGGTGTCACCTTTTAGGTCCAACAAACATTATAACCTCTCTGGAAATATTAATATGCCTTCTAGTTTTAGTAAAGAAATGTCACAGAAAGCCTCAGGATTGGTTGGTGACATTTAAGATGACATCTTTGTCTGTGAGAAGGAGCCGTGGGGTTGAAACATTGTAAGCCATCAGCTCTCAGGTGCATTCAGGTGCTCTGCTGTTGTGTGGAGACGTTACGTACCAGAAGTGAAAAGCAGACAGAAAGTGCATCGACAGCAGTGAGGAAACTGAGCTGCAATCACAACACACCATCTGAAAACCATGACATAGTTTCATAGATGAGGGGAGTGGAAGGTGCTGCCTCTCCTACCTATCTGAGACTGTTGCTACAACAACACTTCCTGCTAGGCTGATGACTCGATTAGTAAATTAGCGCTCCTTATGCTTATGCTGTTCACTACGTGCTCTACCTGGCTCGTTTCAGGCAAAACTAAACGATCCCCACCCATGTTGAACGTTATATTAAAGTAGCTCTGGTAGCAAACCGACTGATGGGTGTGTCTGTATGTGGAGTCTCTGCAGCTCTTGGTGCATGTACTCCTGCACAGGGTGGAAACCAAGCAAAGCAAATACTCAGCTGTGACACAAACAGTGATGTGAAGAAGAGTTTAGGCTCCTCCCCTTTTCAGTTTGTGGTCACACAAACACTTTCTAAAAAATAAGAAACATCTTTAAGACAGAGCTGATTAGTATAATTTGAAATCCAAATCCATAATTACTTCCAAATTTGTTGCGTGTTTTGATGAATGACTTGAGACAACCGAAGTTATTACGTGAGTTGTGGGCACTATTATGCCTGAGTTGGGTTTTTTTATTATTAAATCTTTATTTAACCAGATAAACACTTTGAGATCAAAACCTCTTGAGCATAGCAGTTGTAACAGCACTAATTTAAAGATGTTGTTGGGTGCTTTTTTTTTTATTTTGCAAAAAGAGTTCAATGACAAGACCAAGCAGCGTTTTAGTTCAGCTTGCGAGGCGTTCCAAGCAGAGGGTACAGAAAAACCAAAATCTGTTCGTACACAAGGAACATAGAGGTGCAAACAATCCTTAGAGCAGAAGGCATAACTAGTTTCTACTCTCTGAATGAAAGTACACTAATAATTAGGAAGCAGGTCAATCGGAGACTTGTGCACCAGAGTCATCCAGTCTGAATGTCGCCTCAAAGGCAGGGACAAAATGCTAGCTTTACGATACAGAGCGCAGTGGCGGGTGAGGTAACTACAACCGGTGATAAATGTCAAAGCCCACCAGAGTCATGGACTGCAGACAGCAGTTGAAGCACAAAAAAACATACACCACAACAGGAGCAGGTAGAAGAAAATAGAAGAGGACCGAGAATTGAGCCCTGAGGAACCCCACAAGAATAATTTCTTGCAAGAAATGAAGATCCAGGCTCTTGGTCCACTTCCTTTATCCTTTGCCTGGTATGTTCTGTCATTCAAGCAGGAACAACCCAAATCCAGAGCTAAACCCTCAGTTCCATGCCAGTGTTTCAAACCAGAGAGAAATTATGGGCTGTAGTACCAAACACTGTAGTACGATCTAGATTCTAGAAGAACAACAGAGATTCCAGAGTCATTTGCTCCAAGAATGTCATTCATTAAACCAATATCTGGGCGGTTATCTGACATCTGAAGGACGGAGAATGCAACTCCTCAGTCCGTCTCTACAGATCCTTCAGCTGAAACTCATTCCAAGATCATGTTACTGATCTAATACAGTGCTAAAGGATTTCCTGCAGTCTGATTGGTCTAAATGATACAGACATGAAACACTGGATCTGGTTCATGAGGGCTGCATTCCACACACAAAGCAGAATATCCTCCATCAATGCTGCTGTTGTTATTAAAGTGGAGTTAATAATCCACATCTAATTCAACACACCTAGTGCACTGAACTGCAAACCTGACAGAAAAGGAAAGGAAAGTCATTTCATTCTTCTAAGATACGTTTAGAAAAGTCAAAGTGGTTAGTTGTTAAATAGTTTGGTAACTAGACCTTACTTGTAACTTACTTACTTATAACCAAGTAACTTACTTCTATGTAATCTACAAGTTACTTTTTAGCAAGACATAAGAGCTTGTTTTCAACAAATAATTCCTTAATATTGATAAAACTTACTAGTTCCACTAGCATGTTATCTCTCTTATAACATGGGGGAAAAGTCTTGTTTTAATTGAAATAATTTTCCAGTAGAAATATCACTATCTATCAATATTAACAAACTCCTAGATTTTGCTGAAAAGTTACATGAATGGTCATTTTCTCTTATTTCAAGTGAACTCAGATATTTGCATTAGAAACTAGACCAAAGATACTTAGTAAGATTTTGTGTTTTTACAGGGTTCATTTTGACTTGAAATACCTTCAAACAGTAGTCCATGAGGCCAGACTCATGTTCATATTTCATTACTTTTCTTATGAATCAGACGGAAAAGTAGTTGGAGATACAGTGGAGTTTTCTGTAATGTAAACAACCAGGAGACCAGCCATCAGTTACAGTGCATCCGATAAAGCAGATTTAAGGTTCAGCTGTCCCAGATGATCCTTTAAATAAAGCCATGAAGAGGCTACAAGGGATCAAATGGATGTCAGGGTCACATCCCCTGGGAGGAGATCCCGTGGGAATACAAAGACCTGGCGGGAGGACTTCTGCATCCTGTCTGGCTCGGGAACACCTTGGAAATCCCCCAGAATGCTCAGGGTCAAGGGGTCAAAATCATTTTAAATTTGGGTCACATCAAGAGCGCGGTTGTCCTCAAAAGGCCGGTTGAGGCAATGTATTGATAAAGCTCCCCATTAATAAACTGTTAACATATTAATAAACAGTTGTCTGTATTCAGTGATCACCTATTAAAATTAAATTAAATAATAATAAGCCCAAGCATAAATCCAGATCAGCAGACGTTTGACCTTAGAGAGAAAAGATGACATTTTGAAATGACCTATTCAAATTTCAGAACTAAATTCTACAGATTACCGGAGTCTGAGACATCTTTTCTATGTGAGAGTGTAGGAGATTGCTGATATAAAGCAATAAAATAGATAAGTGTTAAAAATGAAGTATAAAGTGGCTCAGCTCATGCAAACAGGCTCTTGAAAGAATAAATCCCATTAAAAGTTTTAAATTATTTATCCACGTCTCGTTTCATGACAACACCTAATCCTGGAATTTTAACAGGGTGTGCAAACTTTCGAGAGCAACTCTAACTCTTTCCTGAGTGCCATTTTCTCTTCATGCTCTGTTATATGAGTGTGAGAAACATGCAAGGAAAACGTCACGAATCACTAATTCGGCAAAGGAAGTTGTGGAGTCAGTGAGGGATGTCCTGCTTCACCGATCCGTGCACAGAGAGCATTCCACAGCTGGTGCTATGAGGAAACACATCCCGGCCGCTGAGACTCTCGGCGATGCCATGAGCGACGCCACGAGCCGGACAGGTTCCGGCTCTTTTCAGAACCTGTCCGCAGAGTTGCTGAGCGAGTCGAGCAGCATTCTGCTGCAGACTGAGAAAATGCGGGGTGTCCCTGGGTTTGAGCAGAATTCATCCTAAAAAGCAATGCGACTCTACGGGGATGCACTGATGTGAAAATTTGGGCCAATATTTTCACATCAATATCCAATATTAATGTTGCTACTATGGTCAATAACCGATATTTGCTCCTTTTTTTTATCACGTAAACAAATCAAAAACAGCTGTTAAGATTTAGTGAATATACACAGAAAGAAAACTAAATGTGTGAAAGAAGAAAACAGTCAAGTGTAGTTCATGTGGTGTTTGTTTTACAGAGTGATCTTGTTGATATGTTAGAGGAAGAAGAAGAGGAAAATAATGATAATAGAAGAAAAATAATAAAGCACTACATAATAAAAGAAAAATTCAATACTTATATCATTGACGTTGCCTCCTCTGCTTCAGTTAAACACCCCAAAAATCCTCCAAACAAACGCCACATGACCAACCTCCGACACCCCCAAAACACAAAGAGCAAAAAGATGGAAATAAATATTAATATCAGCACATCTTTAACATGTCGGATACCTTATGTTGATACCGATATACTTTTCATCCCTAACAACTGTGCCACTATGTTCTTGTCTGCAGGCTGCTGTTATAAGCTGTTTGGGTCGATTCTGATTATTTTTTGTATGAAAATTCAGAAAACATAGCAAATTTGCTAAGTTGGCAACAGTGGGGTGATTATTAACCGTAGACATGACTTGGTGGGCTGACTTTCAGGCCTTTGCAGAGATAGATTAGATGCATTGGCCAATTCCTGATCTCCTAAAATTAAGGAAATTTATCGGTGCACCCCCACAGAGGACCTTCACCAAAGGAATAGAGCTGGTCCTGGGCCTGAGGTGGGCCACTCGGGCTGATGGGTATGGAGAGGAGGCTTTGATGGAGCTGAGTGGGATACTAATGAGTTGGCCTTATCAATGGTTGGTCTGTATTCTGTCCTCCTAATGACCAGGAGGGTGTGTGTGTGCGCATGTGTGTGTGTGCGCGTTTGTTTCTAATACCTTGCGGGGACCATTTTCCTGACACATGCTACGTTGTGGGGACCCGCTGCTCCTTGTGGGGACTGAGGCCTGGTGCCCACAAGGGGAAACACTGTTTTTGGGTCAGGGGTCAGATTTATGACTAAGGTGTGAATTGAGTTTTGGTTAAGGTTAGGATAAGGGTAAGGTTTAGGAGGTAGAAATGAATGTAAATCAATGGAAAGTCCCCGCAAAGATAGCTGCGCAAACGTGTGTGTGAACAGAGCTGTTGATGGCCCCCATGTAAATATCTCCTCCTTCTTCTCCTCTTCATCCCAGCAGTGCTGATGGAAACCATCATCCTCAGCCTGGCTGATTAATCTACACCAGTGAGGCTGCTCTGTTCTGCAATAATCTATTTGCTTTAAAAAATGACTCCCTCTGTTGTGAAGGTAGGTGGAGCCTTTGGGGGGGAGAGGAGCAAAAAGGCCCAAAGTGCTGAGGAGACCTGTTGAAGAGCCCACTGGTGAAAACAGTGAGTCACGGTTTACTATGGAGAGCTCAGCAGCTGCGTGGAAACTGACACCAAAGTGTCCGCCCAGACGCACTCAGAGTCAATATGTAGACGGGGACAGTAAATAATGTCTCCACACTCAAGACCAACTGTTGCTTCCACTCAAAGCGGGCCGCTGTCAGCAAGAACCGACACCGACACACGTCAGTCTTACCTGCCCGGTGCAGCGTGGAATCAGGTCAAGCGGGTTGCCGGTGACCGAGCCGTGTCCGTGGGGAAGCTGGGAGGAGACCGTTCCCTCTCGTCGCTGCGTGTCAGCGCTGCTCTGTGAACTCACGGCGGATAAAACCACCTGTTCTCTGCCGAGACGCCCCGCAGCTTCACTTTCCCCGCACAGCCTCCGTGGGTGTTTAAACCGCGGCTACCTTCTCGTGGCGTGTCAGAGATAGCGGTCAGCCCACTGTTTGCTTTCTTTTTTTTTTTTTTTTCCTCCTCCACTTGGACGAAAACTGCCGAATGTTGTCGGGAGGACGGAGAGGCGGACCAACCCGAAACACAGGACTAGGCGACTTTGAAGTCAGCGTCTGGTTTGTAGTTTCAGTAAAGGGCTGTTTCACCTAGTTTAAGGAATCTGGAGGGGGGCGGGGAGGAACTTAGCCCTACTTAAAAGGTTAAAAAACATTTGTTGTCTCTGTAGAAATCAGTCATGACAAACATAAACGTGGAAATTAACAGAAAAGAACATGAAAGCATAACCCAATTTTAAATTTCTTGTTGCTAGTGATAGATTTGTTATGAATTTTACCTCTGCATCACAGAAGACTCAGGCTCAGACATCCAGGCCTTTGGGCTGTTGGAGGAAGCCACTGGGATAACATACGAACTCGCTGTGTGGTGGTAAGTTGCCTTTTAGTAAAAAGGTCCTTGGTTTGCCAAGCCGGTGATGTTTCTACATGGAGTTTGCATGTTCTCCTCTCTGGGTACTCTTGTTTCCTCCCCAAAAACATAACATGTCAAAGTTAATTGGCCTTTCTAAAATCTCTGTTCCGTGTGACCCCTAGAGGTGACCGCTGGGTCCCTTACAGGTCTGCAAGGACGTGGAGTAAAGACAATGAACAGATGAACTCCATTTACACCCAGGAAACACTGAGCTGTGTCTATGTGCAGTATTGTGGGAGTAAAACAACAAAATGCCCTTTCCTGCGTTTTTGTTTTTGAAAATGGAATATTCTACTGATCAAACTGAAGAACCTCTATTTAATTTAGAATAACTGTTCTTCTCCCTATAACGCTGTAAGGCTTTGGACCTGGAACGATCAAATTTAGTCGAGAGTCTAACCTGTAAAACCATTCAAATGCGTCAGTGAAAGTTTGAATCAGATACCAACTTCGGCAGCAAGCGGTGGTTCACAGAATCAAGTTACCGACTGCTGCTGCGAGGGACGTGTGGAACTTCCGGAAGTTTACGAAAAAAATGTCAATTTTGACTGAAAAAGTCAGCATAAATACGGAATAAAGAATTTTTATACCAAATAATAACCCGGACGCTTGTTAACATCAGTCCTAGACATGTAATTACAGTAAAAACAAATATTTTATGAAACTTTATTAGTAAAATCTCTAATATTGCTTGCTTCCAATTTATCTGCTGTTTTTTTAACCTAATGTCAAAACCCTGACTTCAAAACATCACTAATTAATCAACTAACTACTGCCCAAAAAATGTTTGCCACTTCAGATGCCATCCCTCTGAAGTAGGTACGTTTTCGCAAAAAGTACATTTATTTTTAAGAATCCCTTCCGGTTTGAGTGCCTGTTCTACTTTAAGCCACTAGAGGGCGCCATCCTCCCGCTTTCTAATCAGAATAATTCTGTTCCAAGATCCTCTCGTTTGCAACTCTCGTTTCAGTCTATCGTTATCCGTGTCCCCCTCTTTTCCAAATAAGTATTTGTTTTTACCTACAATAAGAACTGCAGTTTTTTTACGGAAAAAATACTGCTCACAACAGAGACGTATATAGAGTAAAAGTATTTTATTTAAATAAGAATACAAAATGGAAAAAAAAACACTAAACTAAATACAGAGTGTATAAGACTACAGTTTACTTCCCAAACATTCAAAGCTTGCTGCTACAGTATGTGAAGCTGGAAAATAAGCACTCATATATATATATATAAAAAAACAGTATGGATATCTGCATTGTAACACAATGAATGGATAATGATTTACCAACGTAGCAAATGTTCTGTGTACATTTCCCCCAGTGATAAAGAGACCTAGAATAGTGCCAGCAGCACGTCGCCCACCTGCCGTGTGAGCCTGGATAAAAAGGAGAACACTGTAAAGCAGGAAGGTTGGCTGAAATGTCTTCAACTGCGTTCTTCTCAGTCTGTTTAAAAACCAGAGTGTGACGGCTGCTGTACACAACATCCAGCTAAAGCAGCTTTTCAGTACCCAGCTTTATGGAAAAGACATTGTGCAACATTTACAAACAACAGTCTACATATACTTATAATATAAAAAGTGACAGTGAAATAACAGGGACCAGCATGAAGGTTACAAGGACGACTATGGAAACATGGCGCCACTTAAACAGGTTTAATGTTTACTTATGGGTGTGAGCAGCCGCTTGTCTAGTGGACTGTTGACGCTATGGGAGGAGGGGGGCGAGGTGTGTATGAGAGTAGTGGGGAGTAGACAGGCGTCTGGGACAGAGTGTAAACTATTCCTGGGCCTCTTTCCCAGTCATTTTGTAGATCTCAGTGGGCCCATCAACATGGGTGATGGTGGTGGTCAGCTGGATGTCTTCTCCGCTGGTGGCTCCACCGTCACCTACACACACACACAATTCATCAGAACCAAAATATCTACCTATCACATGTTGGTCCTGACGGGGAAGCAGCACCTTGCTGCTTTGTATCCCTCAAAACTTTGCACATTTTGGGATCTTAGGTTATATACTGCTCAAAAAAATAAAGGGAACACTCAAATAACACATCCTAGATGGACAGTTTGATTTCACAGAAGTTTGATTTACTTGGAGTTATATTGTGTTGTTTAAGTGTTCCCTTTATTTTTTTGAGCAGTGTATTTATGCATGTATTCCAAGTCCAACAGTGAATCTGTGGCTTGAAAATTGAAGATTTTAAAGCTGGTGTGTTCTCAAATGGGGGAAAAGATTCACTGATGTCAGTCAGTAGAGCCCCACCCCCTATACACACCCAAACACTCGCAGTAAAACATGCCTCTATAAAGTATTTGGGTTGCAGGCTTTTCCATATGAAGCTGCTGTGGTGGATTTCCACCACTTCCAGCTCTCTCAAACATGAACAGAATCTGGAAAGAGCGCCCCCCTCCCACCAGGTGACACCTGGGAATGCTTCCACAACTTCACGCCTCTTTATTTTTTTTGACGAGACGAGAAATGGACGGATGGTTTTCATTGCTTCCTGGTACCGCTCTTCTCCCCCTCACCTCACAGTGTTTCCTCTCTCCCTGGAAGCGAGCCCAGAGTCCAATAGAACCACCACCTCAGGCCAATGGCAGCCTTCATCTCCCCTGGGAATCTGGATCCCTCTCAGTCACAGCTACTCTCCCCAACCCCCCTTACTATATATGTGGATGAATAGACAGCTTTCGCGCACAGGCTGGACTCTTGCTCCATAAGAGAGTAAAGTGAGAGTGACAGAGGACCTAAAGACAAATTAAAGCTCTCAGTAGGAGCATAGTTACCGGCAATGCACTGACCACTTGATTGCTCGTTTCCGTAGCGTTTGTGCGAAGGCGCATAGAGGAACATGATGGCAAAGACGTACAGGTTCCACATCCCATAGATGCCGGTGAAGAAGGCACTGTTGACCTGCACCGTGCGGTCCCCCCAGTGCCAGTGGCCCTCGTTCACCTGGAATCAGACACACATCACTGCAGACCCGGCTCCAGAGGAGGGCTTTCATTTAATATGAATACACAAATGGTTATGTCACCTTACAAGTAAAATAACTATGTTTATTAGAAAAAAAATTAACTCTAGTGATGTAACCAGTGATATATAGAAAATGCTGAGTAATTATGCTCAGATTTGCAAAAAAAAAAAGAGCTCATACTTTGCAGAAATGTAAGAAGCTGATGTTTCCAGACTACTGGGACATTGTTTCATTTTAAAACATAATCAGGGAATTATGTTCACTTCAGTTGTTATAAAAATGCTAATTTAAATATGATTTAAATTAGGAAATAAAATTTCTTTCAATGCCTTGAAATTGTGCCTCTGTCTCTTTAAAAAAAACTCACGCTCTTGCTGAAACTCCACCTTCAGGAAGTCATCCCAACATGGCTCCTCTATGAACAACGTTTTTACCAGCTCTGCACTGAGAAGTAGCTCCTGTAATCAGCTCAGCAGATTCTCACTTGCATTAGCAGATGTTTGCTAGCTGCTGCTGTCTAGTCTCGATCTGGATCTGCTGCGCCGTTGCCAGATCGGCGGATACTTTTTAAGAAGTCATCTGACGTGAAACTATTGCACGCATGGTTTCTGTCGGGCTTCTTTACACGAGTCAGAAACCAAGAGGCACCCCAATCAAAAGGCTGACCTGGCTGATGATGAAGAAGATGATGGTCATGGCAGCACAGGTCAGCGTGACCAGCATGAGGAACTTAAACCTGAAGATCAGACCCTAAAAATGGAGGGTGAATAAATGACAGGATTTAGAATCACAGCAATCATCAGCACAATGTGCGTTCCAAAATGGGAGGAGCTTATGTTGAATGCAAATGTTCAATATGAGCAATTTCAATAGATTTTGATCATCCAAATCTGCTGACTAGTGTTAGTTTCATGAGACAAGTTGATGCCAGGAACATTACTATCCTTCAAGTTCATCAGTTTGAGTTTATTTTACAATTCAATTTTGAAGACAATATAATCTACACATACTGTTTTGTATGTTTACTGTATTTTATTTAAAAATGAAATAATGTAATTAATACTGATCAGGCAGATGGTGTTTTCTCTTTCCCAAATATTGTCTCTGCCTGTATTTTATGAAATACAAGTTTTAATTCAGGTAATAGTTTTGAAACCAAAAGAACGTAACAATTGTATCTCATTTGTGCATCCAAACGTGTATCCCTAGCCTTAGTCTAATTTTAATTGAACTAAAAAATTTAAAATTCACAGCAGACGCTGTTGGCTGATGTGTGAATAGTGGGAGTTCTTAACGTTCGTGCATTTCATTTTCATTGTTTAGCCTTTCGGTCCCTAACTTGAGATACAGCAGTGTATCAGAGTAATTGTAGACAGGGGAAAAAAACAAACAACAACAAAAATAAATACATTTCCACCAAAAAATTGTAAGTTTGCCATTAAGCTCAGAAATTTTTTGGAGGGAATTTGCAAAATGCCTAAAACACCAAAATTGAAATTGACAGGTGAGGCTGTCAATCTGCCACAAAACTACAATCGGTGCACCCCAACTTTCCCAAAACTACTTAAAGATACAGAAATATTAGTATATGTGTGTGTTTATCTATTAAACCCATCAGACCTCATAGTGCAGGCGTCTGGCCTTGGACATGGCAGGCAGTGAAGTCCTTTTACCACTGATGTTACGGAAGACTTGAAACACCATGAAGCAAAGGAACAGGAAGTAGAGACAGGCACAGATTCCTGCCACAATTATGAAGGACATCTGAGGACGTACTGGTCAAGGAAAGATGATGAATACTCTTATTCTCCCGCCAATGTTTAAACTGGCCTGTCTGTCGTGAGAAACGATACATGGATTCATTATTTCAGAGCGGTGAATAGAAGAACTGAGGCCAAAATGCCTTCAAGTCATGAGGACTCAAAATAAATAAAAATCGATAATATATTCATATCTGCAAGCTGGGCAAAAACAGCACAGCTCACATATAAGCTTCATAATGAGTCTCTATGCAATGTCTAACCATGTGGCACCACTGAATTATTCCTTAAGATAATCTGGATTGATTCAGTATCTTGTGCCTGTCGATTCTGGTAGTTGATGCAAGAACATCTTTTTTTTTTTTAGCTTCTGAACTAAAAATCGCTTACACTTTTTCATTTTCTTTTTCCCTCTTTTGGTTCTGCTCCACGGGGTTTAAAAAGGATACAGCCAGCTCCGTCCCCACGTCTGAAGCCCAGATGCTGTAGAAGGGATTTGTTAGCTGGACCCCTCTGGAGACACAAAAAGAGTGACAGTGGTGAAGGTCTGTTAATAGAGAATGCATTTTCTTTTCTTCTTTTTTACACTTTGCAGCTCACCTCTCACACATGTCAAAGATAAATAGGCAGAAGGAACCAAACACAATCGGCCCGACTTGCTTCCAGTAGACTGAAAAACGGTTTCTCTCCGTCTGGTCCTGAGAGAGAGGCAAGAGAAACACAAAGAACACATCCATTCACAAAATGTGACACAAAACTACTCTTACTTCTACTGTACTTTATTGTTACACTGTATGTCTGATAAATGTCCCTCAATATCCCTCTGGGTTAAAGACATGATGGTTTTTGTAGCTTGAGAAAATGAAATGCACCCTTTGAGGCTCTACACAAAAGCTTTCCCAAAAATGGGAATGTTTTCTTTTCTATTTTTCAAACTTGGAAGTTTCACCCAACTGAAGGTGCCCGTTGCTGAATTTTATTTTGGTTATAAATATTCATATCTGATGAATGATATATTTATTCATTTAGATTTTTTTTTTTGTCCTTTGCCATCCAGTTGACTTTGAGCTGAGAAGGAGAGTTGGATTTGTTTTTTAGTTTTATTGTTTAATTTGTTTTTGTTGGAAAAAAAAGGGCTGAAACTGCTGGACTGTAATTTTGTAATGTTTCGTTTCGCACAAAGTTTTGTCAGTATTGTGTTGAGTCTACTGATTAAAATAAACTAGTATGTGTGCATAGTGAGATGTGTGTTGTATACTGTTTTTCCTTCCTTTGGCTCTAATAAAAATTAATTAATTAATTAATAAAACAAAAGAAAAAAAAGCATTTAACAGATGCAGTACCATGAGATGTTCACCACAGAAGATGATCCAGAAGGACAGCAGCATGGAGTAGAAGATTCCCTGTCGGATGTCTCCGAAGAGAAGCATCCAGGTCCAGTTGAAGCCCACAGAGAACCACTCCACTGGGATATTGATGAACGTCATGGAGATGCCCAGAGCAAAGATCACCCTGGGAAAACATGAATACAATTTAAAGCAAAAAAAAAAAAAAAAAAAAAAAAAAAAAAAAAAAAAAAAAAAAAGAAAAGAAAATAAAAATAATTCCTTTTACAAGATGGCTTTTCCTTGGCAACCGAATGTCAACTACTCAAGGGAATGAGGCTGCTGGCACTTGATTCTCATCTTTATGAAGGTTCATATTTCAGAAGGAAGCCGAGCTGGACAGCAGGTTTATTAAAGAACAAACCGCTCCAAGCCAGGCTGCTGGGAGTCATGATGATGGAGCTCAGAAAATATTTACTTTCTCACAGATTTACTTTGTTTATACTGTTTTGTCAAACGTAAATGTTTCAGATCAACCAAACACTAATATCAAACAAAAGAATCAAGATATACTTTAAAAATCCTCAGAGGGGAAATTGCTTATTTACTGGCAAGCTACTCTCATCCAAAGTCTTAAATATAAGCAAATACAAATCTAATCCTATACATTAAAAATATACATAAGTGTGATACAGTATTCTAAGTAATTTAGATAAATTAATATACACCCCCTCACATCACTGTGCTAATAGAAGCCTCTACATTCAGTATCTTCATTTGGCGATTGAGAGAAAAACGAGTCCATAGCAGACAGACATTTAGAAAAAGATAAAAACAACTTGATGGTCCTTATTAGTGAGCAGGCAAGTCTCAGCATGCAATGTGGAAATGACAGGGCAGCGATGTGAGCAGAAAACATGGTGGGAGCCTGAAACAAGCGGGTACAAGCTTCTCTTAGTCACTGATGGAAAGAAAACATCAAGGTAAAGTCCAGGCACGTGCAGAAGGGGGGAGGCAGAGGAGGCTAGAGCCCCTGCCCCTTTTACCTTTGGTGCCCCTAGTTCCCTTTTTGATTCTTTTTTTATTATTATTATTATTATTTTTAATCTGTGCATCAGGAGGCCTGCTTGTGCCCCTCAGCAATAATATTTAGCTAAATAAACTAGTCTGGTTGCCTTCAGTCTAATAATGACTCAGTTTCTCTTCCTCCATGTTGTTCACCGGGTCCATAGTGAGGATGGGGACGGATCTGAGCCTCTAACTATCAAATGATGAACAAGAATATTTTTTCATTAACTGGTTTGTGATGTTGACGTTAGAAAAACCGTTTCTATTTATATTTTCATAATTGTCCTCGCAATGGCAGGACAAAACCCGCCTTGTCCCGAAACACAGAAATGCTTCGGCTGCAGAAAAAACTTTTGACTTGAACTTAATCATTCTACTAAAGGCCCAGTTCACTACAGGCAGTCTGAGTCGGTCCCACCGACAGATAGAAAGAATGTCTGTCTGTACTGCAACTGTCACCGCGAGTCGCGGTACCACCTGCTACCACCTGCTAACTGTTTGTTGCTATGTTGTTGTACGGTGTTTTAAGATCTTGTTCAATGAGCCTTTGAGCCCCTGCCCCTCCAAAGGTCTCTGCACGGCCCTGGTGAAGTCTGCTGAATGACAAGTTCTCCCTGAAGTTATTGCAATAAACAATAAATGTTGTTGTACTGAGACCATTTTCAACTAAAAGACCACATTCTCAAAGATCAATAAACTTTCAATTCTAATAAACATCCAACACTGGAACTGGAAGACATTTTGAATATCCAAAATAAATTCATTCTGAATGAAAAATCGTTCCTGAATAGAACTGCGACCCTGAAAATTGGAATCAAAAGACACTGAAAGATTCACATCTCTACTAATCATCATCATCATCATTCCAGGCCGTTTGTGCATCCATCCAAACTACAAAAAATTGCCATTTTAATGCAACTTATGTAGTTTTATCACATAGTGAGTCTTTTTAACCCAGAGCTTCCCTCACTTAGAGGAAATTTGAAGTTTATATGCTGATACCTTAGAGGCTAAACATGGCAGGAACCTCGAGTGAAGCTTTTACAGCATGAAAAAATCATATACTATCCACAAATAGGGCAAGGAGAGTCACACTTCTTAAGAGCTTGCTTGTCATCTGGGAATAAGAGCGCTGAACTGGAAAAGACAAGTGGGATGGAGAGAGACTGTGGAGCCGTGCGTGTGTGCGATGCATTTGCTTTCTGGTAAGCCGGTGTGTTTGTGCGTGTGTGTTGTATGTGCAGCATGCATCTGTTGAGTGCTGGAGGATTTTGTAGCATGTTTCACACTTGGCCGGCTGCTTCCTGCGGCGCAGACCGCTGCCTCTGTACTGATCCGTGGTCCCGGCACAGCAGGGGGTTACACAAACGCTGGCAGAATTATGTGTTTTCTGGGCACATTGTGCTATAGAAATGGCCCAATCAAGTCGTTATAAAAATGCTGTATAAATGTCAAATATGACTTAAAAGAAATTTGACTTTGTAGTTTAACGTCTTGAAATTGGGCCTCTGTCTCTTTAAAACCTCCTGCTCTTTCTCAAACTCCGCCTTCAGGAAGTCATCACAACATTCATCCTCAATTAATCCTTTAACAACGTCTTTACAAGCGTTGCACTGAGAGCTCCTATGATGAGCTCAGCTGGTGTGCAGTTCCACCTGATGTTTGCTAACCGATGCCAGCTAGTCTAAAGGAGCAGAATGGGGGGAATCATGGAGGACGGCGGCTTTGCGAGGCAGAAGCTCTGAAGCTTGGAAACTGCAGCTCAGGGGAGGAGCTGCTTCTCAGAGGCGGGGCTAGGTTCACCCAGGTGTTTTGTACAGCTGAACGGTTGCCATGATGACAAAAGCATTTCTCAAACATCCAATGGAAGAATCAAAGCAACACTGCAGTTATGTTTTTGATGAGAAAACAACATTTTACATAATAATGCCCCTTTAAACCAAACTTTTCAATTATAATAAATATTGATATATTTGCTGATGTAGAATAAAATACTGATATAAATTTGCAAAATCTTATTTATGATACAATCCTCCTCTTATTTATTATAATAATAATGCATTTTATTTGTGAGCACCTTTCAAAGAACCCAAAGACACTTTACAACATTCAAAACAGAAATAAGCAGTAAAAAAAAAAAAAAAACCTATAAACATTTGGGAAAAGCAACATATTAGATATTGCTTTTGTAAAGAATAAACAATGAAAAAAGAAAGGAACATTTTGCAACCACATGACCACTTTGCTCAGAGGAAGCATGGGAGAGCCTTTCCTCTGGATTCCCTCTCTAAGGGACAATAAATTATATTTCTATTCTTTTGTAACTGCGTAAATAAGTGGCTTACTTTTCCAGGAGAACGGGCGGTCTGGTCATGAGGGTGATCCGCCTCCAGTACCAGATCATAATGATGAGGATGCTGGGCGTGAGGAAGGTCTTCATGGCGAACCAAACCTGAGTGAAGCCTCCGTTCTGATGGATGCTCTTGAGGAAATAAAAAAAAACATTAATCATGTAGTGTTTTCAGCTGTGAATGGCCTCCAATGCCAACACACACAATCACAGCAACTCTATCCCAAAACGTCAGGAGAGGAGAGCTTACCACGAGACGAATGTCTCTGATCTCCCCGATCCCAATGTTGACCTTCTTGCGCTCGTTGACCGGCAGGCGGATGTTGATGAGGTAGTATTTGTGAGCCACGCTGCCCACCTCCATGAACGGTAGGGGGTCGCATACGTAGTAACGGCCCTCGTTCTCAATGGTCTGGAAACAGGAAGGCAGCAGCGGGTTAGAAACACTTTCATCATTGGCTGCCACAAAAATGCATTTGCTTAATGGAATCAAGGCAGTTTTGGGGTAGGGGCTAGGATGAGGTGATTCTCATTTAAATCGAAATTGAAACATGAAGAGTTTTGCACACAATGGTAATGAAACACAATGAAAGATTGATCTTACTGTAACAATTTTATCTGTTCTAAACCAAAGCATCAAAAACAGAAGAGGATCAACATGGTGTAATGCTTATGTGATACAGAACTGATAAACACAATAAAGTGACCAAAGTGTTGCACAGGTAAAATAGGCAACATTGTGAAATAAAAAATAATGAGACTAACGGGAGGCTGTTCCACAATGTAGGAACAACAGCTGAAAAAGCTTGATCACCTTTACGCACCAGTTTAGACCTTAAAGCAACTAAAATCACTTAGTTTTCAGATTTTAGCAACTTACAAGAACTGTGTGTATGTAATAGATTAGTAATGAAGGATGATGCCAGACAATTTAACCATTTTAATAACCAAAAGTTAAATCTTAACCTCTTAAAGCATTCCCAGCTAGAATATAACATGTACAGTTCATGTCAGCTGTCTCAGAATGAGTCGTATTCCACGTGTTGTAACATTTCTTTACCTTTTCAGTGGTGAAGTTGCAGTTCAGGTTCCTGTGTTCAAACGAATGAGCCATCTCCGTCCACTCGCTGACCATATCGTCTCTGTAGGCCAGGCCAACGTCGATGGTGACTACTGCTCCTTCCTCTGGAGATGACAATCACCACAGTGACAGCAAAGCGAGCAGGTGCACCAAATTCTCTGATTTAGAGTCTTTTAAAAGAATTCACACCCTGGCCTACATGTAAAATACTATGGCTATGACAGCTGTGCTGGACCATTAAAGCAGGGGAGCTGGACAGGGTTGATGGGAGGACGGCTGCAGCTAAGGTGAGGCCAATGAAAAAAAAAAAAAAACCTGCAAGGCTATAAATGTCGCAAAACCAATAAATTTTTTTCTCTTCCGATATCGATAAGAGATATCTGAGGTTTAGTATCGGCCAATCAGATACAGAAAAACAGTGATGAATTCAACAGAAACTTTTCATTTTTAAAGACAGACATGAATGCACTGAATTCCTAATGTGTTTGATAACTCTGCATCAATACAGCTCACTTAAATACACCAACAGCTTAAACATGTTCAGTCAGAGCAATTAGGAATAGAACTGTCAAATGGTTCAGAAAGTGAATTGAGGAATTCTGAATATAAGGTAACATAAAGTTTAGCATAGCATAGAATTAGACTGAATAGATTCGCTCTCATGTTGAATTTTTTTTCCTCCCAATATCAGGACCGATATAGACATTAATATTGTATCAGTGCATCTTGATGTACACTTTTTTTTTTTTCACAAGGTTCTGAGAGTTTAATTCTCATCAGACTTCAGTGCACTGACAGCATTGACTGATTTTACATCATTTGTCTGTCAGTGGTTATGATGAGTCAGCACAGCAAAATTAGGTCCCGGTGACAGACCGCCATGCAGCTCAACTCACTGAGCAAAGTGTGCTGAAGTCGGTCCGACAGTCACATTTAAATGATTATTTTTTTCCCTCCAAGATGCTTAATTATTCAGCCTCCTCTCTCTACAGGGGCCCATATCTGCTTGATAAAACCTTTAACTAGACACCAAGCTAGTTTCCAACATCCTAGCTCAGCAAGTTATTATGCATTAAAACTCCATCTTTAGATCACGTTACAAAGCAGAGTGTGTCCTCCTCCGGCTCTCAGGAGTGCCTCTTGTGCTGCGAAGGAAACGCGGCTTAAAGAAGAGAAAAGAACCCAGTGGCCTGAGCTGGAGAAAGAGGGACAGAAAGGAGGACAGGAAGAAAGAACGAAAAAAAAGAAGGAACGAAAGAAAGGGGGAGAACCAGATGAGAGCTGGCAGCAGAGTGTCTCTGCAATGCTCCTCGGCCGTGCCATTGGTCAAGCCCGACACCCTCAAATGTCAGCTCTCTTCAAGCAAACATTCCACTCCGACCCAGAGGCTATTGCCACGGAAACTAAGCCTGCTCAACAGCTGTGTGAGTGCTGGACACAGGTCAGAGGAGAGGGGGTGAGGGGTGGGGGGTGGGGGGGCAGGTAGGTGACACAGATAATATGGGCAACACTCGTCAGCGATGAAAACTGAAAAATAAAAACAGGGCAGCCCAAGCAGGAGATGCTTTGTGTTCATTTGTCAGAATCAGCTGATATTTGACATCACCAGCTTTGATCAGGATTATAACAGGTTTAAAAGGCCAATTTAATAAGTTGGTCTTTTAAACCACTGACTTCAAAAGGGCAATATGAAATCTCTTTTATTATTTATCCAAATTTCTTTGTTTTTTTTTCCTGGATTCTATTTTTTCCTGTTGTATTTTTTTCCCATAGTATGCAAATATGGTCCGAATAAATAAAAAGTAACAAATTAATAGCTAGAGGTCAACATTTCCTGTTATTTTGTATCACAACTGAAACAGACTGCTGTGGCTCAACAGAACGTTGGTGTTGAAAGTGTATTTCCTGGGTGTGCTCCATTTCACATAGCATCCCGCTGTCAGAAACACAGAATAAAGCGCCGCGGTCTCCCAGAGCACCAAAGCACCTCGAGTTACTGAGAGAGATAAAAAGATGAATTAAAATGAGTCTGCAGCATCTGGCAACGAGAGGCATCTGTGGACTTGGCTGAATCACTAATTTGTTTGTCAGTAGGCCAGCCTGTAAACAACTCAAGACTCCTGACACATTCCCACTGAAGCCTGCCAACACAGACAGCCAGGAAATTACCTTCATGACTCGGCCGGCGTTTAGATGAGCTGCAACGCCAACAAAATGACACGTTTCTACTAAATAGTTTACCAAAAACATTCCGTTGGTTCCATTTCGCGGTTTGGGTTCAAAAGTGTACAAAAAAAATATCTAAACACATTCTTGTTTTCCAGATTGCAAAAAGATTCACATTTCAACAATGGAGCACAGTTAGAGGCTCTTTCCCAGCATAAGCTCAGGATAAGAACCAGCTTTTTAGTCTGTTTACCTCAGTCTTCTACCAGAACAGGCTTGCTGCAAAGACATCCTCTGATACAGCTTTAGACAAGATGAGGTCAAAGGTAAACTCCACAAACTGGATTCACGTTAGGACTAAACTGCCTGACAGTAAAAATTCCTCTGAATTCCTGTGGCGTTTGCAAACAAAGGCTGAAAAAAAAAGGGGGGATAGGGGGCGAAGGAACTGCACTGGAATTTATAACATGAGCAAATAGATTTGCCAAGGGGTAAATATTGCCAAGAGCTTTTTAGTCAGAATATTTTCTTTCAGGTTGTGAAACTGTAAAACACTAACGACAAAATGTGGATGGCTTAAACCAGATATTGAAATACACTGGAAAAGGTTATTTGCTGTATGGCAATAAAATACAGCAAAACCATAACAAGCCAATTGAAGGAAACCTAAAATGTTTTGCACTGCAAGACTCAGATACAATTATTGCACATACTAAGAAATGTATGGAAAGATCTGAACTTGAAGAAATCAAAAACGCAAAATAAAATCTCTTCTTTTTGGCATTAAACAAATTAACATAATTGGGGGAATCTCAATTTAAATCACTGTGATTTAACGTCAGGCAGTTAGAAGGAATAGTTGTTGGTCACACAGTGTAAACGGCTGGTTAACTCCAGACATGCAAAAGAGATGTAGAGGGGGGAAAAAATGACACAAGAACTTCATAAAATTACTTCTAGGTAGAAGTTAATATCTTTTAATTCTAACCTTCAGTACCTTCCTCTCAGTCTAGTACAACCTGATGCTGCAGCCCTTCCTAAAGCTACGTAAAGCTGCTTTGGTTCTCACCGATCTGGTTGTACATCTTGAAAGCGATGTCGAACTGCAGGATGACCAGCATGAACTGGAACCAGGGGCTCATCTCGTTCTTGGGCATGGGAATGTGCGCGGCGAACACGATGTTGTTAGCTTCGATCCTCTTAGCCATGGCCTCGTCAAACGTCTTGATTTTCTCACACTGGTTCACACCCCATGGCATGAACCACTTGGTCTCCTGGGGGTTTTTGATTTTGTCCACACACTTTATTGCCAGGTATTCCACCGCACTGGTGGGACTGGGAGCTGTGGGACAGATAGAAATGTTGGGATGAACGTTACAATAAGTACTTCAGGAAAGCTTTATTCTGAAATCTCTACAGTCACACGGTTTGAGTGCAATTAGCAACTGAACAAGTTGATGAGTTCGAGTGTTTTCTAGAACAACATAAAGACAGTTCCTGCTCAACTGAGGCAATAAGAGGTCAGCGAGGAAGGCGGCACCACTTCCTGCATTCAGATTCATGAGCTTCACAAGAAGTTGATAGTTTCTACTCGCATGACATCACTAAAACATTGAGTTCCTGCTGAGAGAGCTCAAAGTAGGATGTGAACTTTGTCAGTTTCCAGGTGGAAACACAAGTATAAGGCTCATTTCCTGGGATGTAGATGCAACGGCTAAAGAAATTTAACTGAATCGACTTTATTGCCAGTAGTATTGCACCAGTCGATAAGCCCCCGATTTTCTTAATTTTGGCCGAATGGCAGATACTTCCACAAGAAACCAATCTTAGCCACTGTTCGTATCTACATCCACAAAGGTCCAGAAATCAGCCACTTCCCCTTTGCTATGCCGTAAGAGAGACTGACCCGGCCATTGGGTCACGTATACGGTTAACAACAGCCACCCCGTTTACATTAACCATAAAATTGTGCAAATTGGAATTACAAACATAAACCTGCTTAATGGAATCATGGCAATTTTCAGAAATAAATTGCCATCTATAAAATTTTGACGCTGGTGGTTTTTTGGCCGATGTATTTAAGACAGCTGATAATGTCTGCAAGCACAAAAGCCTCTTTGGGCAGCCTTTTCCTTTCACGAGTCAACCGCGACAGACGGCCATGTTGTCTGAGAAGTTGTGCTTAAATAAATGAAGTTGCCACAGAGTTGCAATAACAGCAAATGACTTCAACCCATTGCAGAGCCAGGCCCTGCATTAATCACAGCAGACAGCAAATAAACATCTCAGGACTGTCTGCAGCGGAACCAAAACTTATACAGCAGCTAAAGCCACTATGTCTGCATATATGACAGCGCAAGAAGATAAAAAAATTAATCTTCTTTCAACTCAAAGTTGAAAGTTTCATTTTCAACTTTGAGCATCGACTCCAAATGTCAGCGTGGGAAAAGCAGTTAGAATCCCTTAATACTTTTAAGCAATACATTAAAGTACAAAACAACCAGAGGACACATGCAAATAATAAAACTGAACAAACTTAAGAAAATATTCAACTTGTTGAATATGGTGATGATGATATCAATTAACCCAAATTTCCATCACTCTTCTCACGATGAGATGATAACTGTAATTTAATATGACGCAGTTTTCATGTTTTTTTTTTTTTACTTTGCAGTTTCTCAGCATATGCTTCAACTGGACAAGAATATTTTCCTACAGTAATGACCCAATCTCAATAATTTAACCACAGTCCAAAACAAGCCATTTTTAAATAATCAGCACAATCTTATACAGTTTATTATTATAAATAAACTAACTATTGAAAAGTGTTAGTCTTTCTGCTTTGGGTTCATATATCAAACAAACAAAACAGATAATAGTACTGAAAAAAATATTTCTTCAACTAGTTTTAATAATTTTTAAAAAGTTGCTGGTGTCTATGGCATCAAAACCAGTTCATTATAACTTCACCACCTAA
Source organism: Poeciliopsis retropinna (assembly GCA_010277075.1). NCBI lineage: Eukaryota > Metazoa > Chordata > Actinopteri > Cyprinodontiformes > Poeciliidae > Poeciliopsis > Poeciliopsis retropinna. Next base: position 10,487,815 of record VMRM01000021.1, read on the forward strand.
CCAACCACCTCTTTACTTAAAACTTTTTATAGTATAATAAACAACAATTGCACAATCAAATTTTTTTTTAAATTTATGTTGAAATTATATATTATATGACATATGTGTTGTATTATGACATCCTAATTCAAAAAAAGTAACATTTACTGCTGTAAACTTAAGCTAGAGCCACTGGTGTTCATACATGGCAACAAAAGGACATCAAATAGAATCAAACCCCCCCAAACCCCCAGGGAGTTTAATTACCAAGTGGACCTGTGAGTCCACAGGTCCACAATGATGGCCGCCCCCTCAGCCCGCTTGACCCCATGCCATGCCACCGGGTTTGTCGGGAAACAAGAGGGGAGAAGGGAAAAAAAAAGAAAAAAAAGAAAAAGCTTTCTTCTCAATTACTCCCGCAGCACCTGGCTGGCGAGCAAACACAAAAGAATCTGGCTTCATTAAAACCATCTCAGCCAGGAAAAAGCCAAACAAGCCAATTTATCTGAAAAGTAGCTGGAGATGAGAGGGACTGTGGGGAGGGAGACGGGCTCTGGAAGCTCCCAGGTTCGGTCCAAAGTCTGACCCAGGTATCTTTAGCAAGAGCTCAACCTCTAGCAACTTAGTATAAATGTGTGTCAGAGTTAAAAAAAAAAAAAAAAAGAAAAGAAAAACAGAGAAGGAGAGAGAGAAAGTGTGGAAGTAGCTGGATATGAGGAAGCATGACAGCATCTCCTCTTAAGACCTGAAGGCAAAACTGAAGATTGACAGCTGGGTTTTGGGAGGTTTCTGTGCGTCGCTGTCATGATGGGGAAAGAGAAAGAAAAATGTCGGCTCGGCTTCTAATAGAAAGGAATTTGGGGGAAAAGGAAGACGCTCATGGGAGAGTAAAGGGAAGGTAGATATGCTGCCTCAGGGTCCCACACACACTGCAGAGGATGCATACAGGGGGAGGAGGTGAGACTGAATAAATTAACTGGAGGAAAGAACTTCTGAGTTTGTTTCAAAGTAGTGCAAAGACACTATGTATTTATATAGTAACGGAGACGGCGGTGCTTAATTTGGAAGAATGAGGCCCTAAGCAGAATGACATTTTGCAGCCAAACTCCAGTTAAGCTCAGCACCTAACAGCACCATCTGTTTCCCTTTCATATTGTCCATGGTTCACACTTTTTACCATTTTGCATTTAACACATCGTTCATGTTTTTCCCCAATATTTGTTTTCTGTAGAAATTCTAAAACGCTTTCCAAAGAGAGAAAATAACTGGATATAAGACTGAATATTGGTTTAAAAATATAATCAAATATGCATTTTATATAAGTCATATAATAATTATTGATTAGTTTTGGCGTCTGGCGTAACCTTTCCTGTTTTAACCAGTTTTCACTCCCAACCACTGAGACACATTTTTTTTACAAAGGCTTGCCTTTTGCTTGAAAACACAGTATTTTATTAAAGTTTCTATAGGAAAGTACTACTGATCTCTTTAACAAGTCATGTCTGAAAAACTTTTCCCATAGCTCCTTATCATGATTTATTCTTGAATGTTATAAACCTGGCATTATGACTTTAAGATTTTAGGACTTTTTTTATTTATAGAAAAGGTGTCATGTTTATGTGGACATTTTAGACTAAACAATTTCCATGTAGACTAAACATCTTGTGACTATCAAGCCATTAAAAAAAAAAAGAAAAAGAAAGAAAAAAGAAAGAAAAACTTATGTGGGTAGGGCACCAAGCTTGGCTTTAGCCCAGGGGCCCACATCTTGCTAAATCCGGCCCTGCCGCCAGTGTCGTTCAAAGAAAGGAAGGCAGCAGTCGTAGCATGCAGCAAACACTTTGATAAGGCAGCAGTGATTTTGGCTTAAGGTGCTCTCCGCCAGCGTTGTTAGCTACAAGTTAGAGCAGGTCGGCTATTATTTCTGTGAAAAGCTTTTTGTTAAGCCGACAAAAGTTAAGTGCAGCGTCAACAAACTATTTTAAACTCCGCGTTTTTTCCCCCCCGTTTCTGCCGTAAGCTTTTTAGCAGGCGCGCGGACACACAGGCGAGCGTTAGCTAAGCAGCAGATAAAGTGGGATAAAGGAAGAAAACTTACCAATTAACCCGCCGACCATGAAGGCGAGCGCCTGAAACAAAAGCAGAGTAACTCCCAGTATCACCAACTTTTTGGTGCTCATGTTCTCGATGATAGCTCCCGCCATTGTGAAAGAAATGTTTAAAAAAAAAAAAAAAAACGACCGAAAACCAAATATTACTGTGGTGGAAAAAGGAGGAGAAAACGCTGCATCCGCGACAAGCAGGAAAGACGAGCTGAGCTGGGCCCCCTCCTCTGCTCTGCTCCTGCCTTTCAACTTCGAAGGAGGGGGGAAAGGCAGGAATCACATGACCGAATAGCGCCGTGCTTTATCCCCAAACAGCCAACACACACTAGACCGGGGAAGATCTGCGGAGCGCCACCGCATTACAACAGAGGCTGGTAATGCAGGTTACGGTGCTGCCAGATGCCTGGAATTGCCCCCCCGCCTGCGGGCTATTTAAAGGAAGCTTTCAGGGGTCCCATCCCACCGAGAGTTCAATAGTGGGCAATAGACTTTTTCCACTGACATCTATCTTCTTACAATGTAACAATAAGAATGGAATTTTAACACATTTACTTTCAACATTATGAGTTTATCAATAGTAGTTTGCTAAAAAAAAAAAAAAAAAAAAAAAAAAAAAACTTTGAAATTGCTGGCTTTCGTATTTATGTATATACATAAAATGTAGCATGTTTTATAATTTCATGTTCTTCTCTGTTCTAGAGGTTAAAATGTGGGCTCTTGAAGCACTGACTCCAGTCCATGCCTTGTGAATCTCCACCAAATGCCTGAAATATCTTCGCTTCACAGTCAAATCAACACTGAAGTTAGTTCTGCTTTGTGAACACCTTTGTCTGCCACACTTTTACCTTCCACTCAGTTTTCTACTCATTTATACACTGGGATTCAGCCCACTGTGAACTGGCAGTTTTTTTAGGATAAACTTTTTTTTTCTGTAGATTATACTCGTTGAGGTGCTGTAAGTGAGGTGTAAGTGTCAAGGCAAGGTCAATTGTTTGTATAATACATTTGTACATTCCAGCAACTAGACTATTCAAATTACTTTACATGATGAAAATATAAAACAACAACAAAAAAAAACATTACATTGGAGTGGGGCAATAAAGGTGCTGTAAAGATGGAACATAAGCTTTAAAATAATGTTTCAGTTAATATTAATTGAATGCAAGTGTAAACAAATAGGTTTTTCCTGTGGTTTAAAGAAACTCAGGGCTTCAGCATCTTTAAAGGTTTCTGGAAGTTTGTTCCAGATTAGAGGAGGGGTCCTGTTGCCTTCGAAAGGACAGTGCAGATGTAGATTAAGGTACTGTCTTCCTTTTTTATTTATTTATTTGTTTGACAGATGTTGCAGGATCCCATTTCTCGGTCACACTTGAATTTCCAGTTTTTTTTAAATGTTCACAGACCCAAAGGTTCCAACAACAAAGTTTTATTTAAAAGCCATTCGCAAGAACATTTCGGGATCGTTTAAAATGGGAATGAACACACTTAGCGTTTCTAAATGTTACACGGTGGGTCCTAAAATTCACAAGCAGGAAATTCGACAAAGAAATGCAGGATGTATCTGGAGTGTGTTCTGTACAACCTTTTCATACTAAACATGACACAAACAGATATGGGGGGTTTGTCGACTGACGCCGGCAGAACACAGAAACACAGGGGATGTGCTATTTTTGTTTTTTTCATTTTGTTTTACCTGAGGTTCTTGGTAGGTATTATAATCTCTTGCTATACAAAGGCAACAAGCTCTGACTGTAAACTGAGCGAACCTGATAACTGTGGCATTATTATTGGCACTTAAGGTATTTGAATAAAGCAGGAATTAATCTGCAACATGGAGAGCTGAAAGGTAAGGAGCCGGAGTGCAAAGGACAAGGCTGGAGTTCTGTGTTCAGAAACGGGCCCGGATCCTCTCCAGTGGATCCTTGTCCCACATCTTGGGATCCCAAGCCTGGAACCAGCCAGTGAATGTGGGAGGCTCCGCCCCCTGCTTGATGGTGGTGATGGGCAGTCCTTTTCGACCAGACGGATCCGAGTCCACGTAGTCCTTGGCTGCGATACGAGAGGTGGAAAGAGAAAAGAAACAGAACTTTATAGCTTCTACTCTGCAGACACTAGATGTTTAAAATTAAGTTTTCAGCTCAGTCTTAATCAGTTCAATTCAGTTTATCTATACAGCGCACATGTCATCTCAAGACTCAGCTCTGAACTTCGACTTCCAAGACAAATTGAACACAGCATGAATATCCATTCTGTCCACGGAATGTCTTGGAAGTTAGCAAGAGGAGCTGCAACATGACGCTGGGGAGAATCTGGGTTTCCCTCCCGGATCTAGATCTAACATAAGACGGATGTCAAATAAGTGGAATCAGCACAATCTTACAGCAACCTTTTCTCAAACAAAAATCTGAAGACCACTGTACTTAAATTCCCAGCAATTTTAAAAGAATCGTCTATGTTTGTCACACATCTTAGATGTGAAATTTAACTTTGTGATAATTCTTTAGGGAGCCTAAATGACCGAAACATGATACATTTATAATCTTCTTTAACTTTTCATTTAAGAAACCACCCCAGCTGTTCATTCAGAACACCTAACAGAAAAGAATCCCCTCTGTGTTTGTTCACAGCTCTAATGTAACCAACCTATTTTGGGAGCCCCGTTTCTTTCCTCTGCATTCGCCTCGTTGCCAACCCAAAGGAAGAGCTGCAGGGAGGAAAGAGACACAATAAGTAAAAAAGCTCAATCAGGCAGCCTGCAGCTAAGTGCAATGCTCAAATCAAAACCACGACTCTGTGAAACTTTACGTGCTAAAATTACATTTCGGGAGTGAAAAAAATTCTGTTCTTACCTGATCCCAGGCATCCAGGATCATGACATCATCAGTGGCCAGGTCTGACTGTGTGAAGTCTCCTGGCACTTCTTCCACCTGAGCACCAGTGCAAATGGAAACTCAGATTGACAGCATGCAGGTTTTACTAATGCATTGTAGCTCAATGATAAAATGTCTTTAACTAATATATATTTAGCATCTGTGAATAAAAATGAAGGAAGTTGTTTCCCACTTACAATAAGCCTTCCGGTTTTGTTGGAGCAGCCGAACAGACGAGGAGGTCTGTCTGTGCTCTGCAGGCTCTTTGACGTCTGGTACTCCTTTTTGCCACCCAGAGCAGACCAGAAATCAGCTGGAAAGGAAGAGAAAACAACAGCCGTCAACTGACAGTAGTTTGCTCCGTCTGGGTAACCGACAACCTGTTTGCTTGAAGGAATGTAATTTTTCTTTAAGCTAGTCCAATGAGTTCAAGTCCTCAGGTAGTGAGGTGCTTAAAAAAGGACCGGATTGACCACAGCTTTGTCATATGGAGCATTGACTAACACAGCACTGCCCCACCTTCACCTGTTGCTGCACTGCTGGTCAGATGTCTAGCACAAGACAAATGGGACTGTTCTTGCCAATTGCAAAGATAGTCATGTCAGCATATTTGTTAAAGGGGCAGTATTATGTGTTTTCCAGGTATATGGTGCTATTTTAAAGCACAATTAAATAACTGAGTTACCTTGTGCTGTTGTAAAAATGCCATATACAATATATGATTATGACTTAAAAGAAATTTACTTCCTAATTTAACGCTTTGAAATTGGGCCTGTCTCTTTAAAAACTCCTGCTCTTTCTGAAACTCCGCCTTCAGGAAGTCCTCAAAACATCACTCCCATATTAACCCTTTAGCAAGTTACTTACTGAGATGTAGATCATATAATGAGCTCAGCAAATGTGGAGTTCCACCAGGTGTTTGCTAATTACTACTTGCTAGTCTAAAGGAGCTGAGCTGGAGAAGGCTGCTCTGTGAGGTGGAAGCTTGGAAACTGAACCTCTGAGGAGGAGCTGCGCCTCAAAGGCCAACCGAGTGTTTTGTACAGCTGAATGGCTGCCATGGAGATTAAAGGATTTCTCAAACAAGAATCAAAGCCACACTCCAGGTATGTTTGTGATTAGGGAATAACATTATAACACTTTTCGTGATACTGCCCCTTTAAGTCCTTCTTTCTCTCCTGGCCCCATGCATCAATTCCCAACATAATAAAATTCAAAATAAAATCATGTTGTCTTTTGGTTTCGTTGTACCACACCAAGACTGTCCCTGGCTCCCATCTCAATACCCATTCAAAAACGCTCATGACCTGGTGGTATTCATGACAGGAAATGAATCACAGCCTTCTTGCTCTGGAGACTAGATGAATCATCTCCGTCCAGTCAAATTAAAATCAGACCCGAAGCATATGTACAATAAATTATTCTTGTTATTTTCTTGTTTTTATGCTCTTTTATTATTTTATACAATGTATTGTGATTATGTTTGCATCGATTGGGTATTAAATACTGAACAGAAGACTCTATTTTCAAAAACTCTATTAAATTATTGTGTAACAACCAACTGACTAATGTTTTCTCCCAAATTTTGCTGTCAAACTTTTGTGGACTAGTGTAGCGTGGCCACCAGGAGGAGCATGGAGTAAAGTAATTAGCCCACAGCTGAGGGAAACTGCTTGTGTGAGCGAAAAAAAAAAAAAAAGTAATCTCAGTTCAAAAGGCTAGTAAACAGATTCATTAACAAAAATTTAAAAAAATAAATATTTAGATTTAGTTTTATAAACGCATAATATAATTCCAGTTAGTTATTTTCCCCCAGTAATCACCTTGTTTATTTCAGTTAATGAAAATATTCTCTCAATTTCAGTTTTTTGTTATTTCATTAGTTTTAGTTAACTATAATAACTTTGATAGCCACTTGTCGATCGAAGGAACCAGAGCTGGTCAGCTGGTAAGAATCGCATTAAATTGTCCACATCTTTATCTGCACACGTTGACTTTGGGACCCACCTGGCTCCTTGCCCTCTGACACATTGCTGGGACTGCCACCCAAAAAGCCCACAACATGCTTGACTGCTTTCATCTCCTCCTCACTGGCTCCTACGCCTCGCCACACAAACAGGCCTTTCTGGGATTTCAGCACAAACACGTCATTGGTGTTCAGGTTGGAAGCGGAGGCCTCGACCTGAAAGGGGAGGTAAAGAAAACTTAGAACCTGTGCTACACCCCATAAATCGTCATCCCTGCACACCAACTCACCTCCACGGCCCGTGTGGCACCGGATGAGCTCTGGCGGATGTGAAAGAAACGAGTGGCGGCGGCCTGTGACTGCCCGTCTTTACGAGAAGTTCCGCCACTGTGGATGATCATGGGTTTGCCCTGGAAGATACTCATCAGGTGGGGAGGCTCTTGACCCTGAGTCACTCTCACCTGTGGATAAGTGGAACTAAGTTATTTATTTAATCCAAAGGAGAGGGCAGCAGCTTCTCCAGTTACTGCAACTAGGTCACAGTTGCAATAATTGCAGTTCCACATATTGAAAATGTTCTTCAGGTGACAGAAGGCTGACTTTGTAACTGTCTTTATGTGACTTTGAAGGTTCAAGCCTGAGTCCATCACTACTCCCACTGCATGCATTGGTAACTAATTGCATTATTTCTTACAATCCGAGCGGAGAAATAAGAGGGGCACTGAGATGGAACCTTGAGGTACCCCTCATATGATTTCTGTCTGATGAAAAATCACGTACTGGTACAAAGAAGTCCCTGTTCTTTAGGTAAAACTCAAACCAGTCATGTGCTGGATCAGAGGGTCCTCTAGTAGTATGTCATGCTTTCAACAGAACCATCATATACCATGACAGGTTTCCCCACAGTTCATATTAGCATGTATGCAGATGTCACTTTGACAAAGGTAGTCAACTGGATATTCTGCTTATTTTGAAATGTTTCTTCTCATGCCTGTAGTTCACTGTTCATTCCCTTGTTGCCATGGTTGTTAAATGATTAGCCATTACAGGAAGCTAACAAGTCCTGCATCAAATGAGTCAAGACATAAAAACTCAGTAGAGTGGGTTTATTTTGGCATAACTTTAAAACGTATCACTAAGGAATTCAATTTTGATACCTTGGTGTTCTTTTAAAAGGCTACTGTAAAATTATAGTTTGTTAAAAAATAATAATAAAAAAAAGTAAGGCACACTGCCCTCTGCTGGATATCTGCAGTAATTATTTTTGTTTGTGTTATCAAATGAAATAATATTGAATGGATTTTTAGATTAGCATGGCACTACAGTTCTATTTTATGTGATCCTTATCAAGTTACAACTATTTGTCAAGTCGTACCTAACGGTGGGTGAATACATTAAAAATAAAGCAAATGTCATATTTTCAGTCCTCTGAATTAATTTAATGTCTCATTAAATTTCAGTTTTCAAAAAAATATTAATTTTATCTCAGTTTTCATTAGAAGTCTTTTTTCTCTGTTTTGTATCAGTTAAGGGACTTGCAAATGCAATTTAGCTTAATCTGGTAGAGTGTATCAAACTGTGACACTTTTGTTTGCGCTGTATACTGACACTTTGTAAATGTAGTTTGTTATTATTATCTATGACTTTCTGAACTAAATACCAGTTTGCCTGCATAACCAAGAGGTGTCTGTGTGTCGTGTTCCAACCTGAACTGGGGATCCTCCCATTGAGTCATCCAGCTTCACTGTGAGGAATGCTGAAGCTGCCAGTTCGTCCTGCGTGCATTTCAGCCCTTGCCTGACGGGGGAACACACACACAGTCTGAGAAATTCTCCTTCTGCGCGCCTCCGGCATTTCTAACTGTGTCTGTGCTCCGGTTCCTCACCAGGTGTAGATGATGTGTTGCTCCCTGCTCCCCTGTCTGTAGCTGTAGAGGATGAGGTAACAGTCTCCGCCATAGAAGTGGCCGTGAGTGGCAGGATCTACAAGGACCTTGTCCCCGCCTTCCACTCGCCAGATCTGAACACCAGAGAAGGTTTTTTTTTAGTTAACAAATGAACAGCATAACAAAAATTGAAATTGAGGAAACACATTCATTACCCAATTGATGCACCTTATAATTAACCAAAATAAGAAAAACTAAAACTACTACTACATTTAAAAAAAACTAAGCTAAATCTAAACAATATTTACACTGCAAGAACACAAACTAACTTACAAGTAACTTTTCAACAAGGTTATTATAGTTAACTCATTTTTCTCTAGATTCTAGAATACTGTATATATTTTAGAACATTTGAAATAAGACAGAACTAACTTACAAGTAGATAAAGGACTAGTTCCTTACGTAGATTATTTAACTTATAACAACACATTTTTTCTCTTGTCGTAAGTGAAATAATCTGCCAATAGGAAGCTTGTATTTTTTTATTAACATTAAGGAATTATTGACTTAAAACAAGCCGGGACATGTTGTTAAAAAGTTACTTGTAAATTAGTTTTATCTTATTCCACATGTAATAAGATATTTTCACCAGAAGCTCGACCAAAAGTACTTGGTAAGATTTTGTGTTTTTGCAGTGCAACTGATAATAACTAATAAAAACAAAAAACACACTCTAAAAACTAGTTAGATTAATGACATTACACAAACAAAAAGTAACAACAAAATTAAACTAAACTATCCTGAAAAACCAAAAGTATCATAACCCTGTTTTTCACACAGGCTGGCGACCCGACTCTTTGTGCCAGGTTGCTTTTAGAAACAGTCTCCTACCTGGATCTTGCCTTTGCCGTCGTCCACCATGCCGTGCTGGGCAGCCATGGTTGTGTTTGAGTGCAAGGTGGAGGCATCAAAAGGTACTTGTTCCACTTTGGCGATGCGACCGATAGTGTAGGCCTTACTGGGTCCTGTTGTCTCATCCTTGTCCGTCCAGTCGCTGAAGAACTGCTTGAACAAGGTTGTTTCTGCTCCGCCAGGAAGGACTTGAATCTGCAGGTGTAACTTGACTGTTAGCTTTAGCTTAGCAACACTTTGTGGGACTTTTTTTTGACTGGTTAGGCATGCAGGGACCTTACCTGTGTTTTGTTGCTGTAACCCTTGTCTTTGATGAACTGCTGTCCTGCAGACATGGCGGCTTTACGCTCAGAAGCATTGGCCTTTGGACCTGTTAAGAGTCAAAAGGAGAAGGCCATCAGTTTATACTGTGGTGCAATTCTAATTTAATTAAATGCTCTGTATAAAAATATAATGACAGCAAGAAATACTAAAACATAGTTTTTGTTCCTGTATGGCTTTCCACTCATCATTGTCATAATCATATTATTTTGGACTTTTAATATCACTTTAAGTTGTGCTCTGGAATTGTAGCAGCTCCGTTATGTTGGCTGTGATTTATTCTTTTCAAAGACTTTTGTTCATTAATTTATTTTTGGTTGAGGTGCTGCATGTTTGCACAACTGTCCCCTCTGGTTTTAGATACAGTGCAGCTGGCAGGACTTTTGTTCTTAATTATTACTTCTAGACAGTTGTTATGACGTACAATGGTGGCAGCAAGATTTTGCTTTTCACAACATGGCCAGCTCATTAACATCTCAAACACTCAAATGCATGAATCCCAAAAGAGTTCTAAAGGGGTCTTGGGTGCAGATCTTTACCAAAAAGAAAAATGAGAAGGAAGAAGTTCACCCCGTCTCTTTCATGGATCATAACAGACAAGGATCACGTCCCCGACTCCATCGTCTCTCAGCCAGACAGAGACTTAAAGAGGAGCGGCAAAAGCAAATGAGGTGGATTAGTAATGCTTGCTGTGTCGTCCAGGACATGTTACTGTGGACAAATTGTCCTGATCATGGCAGTTATAACTGTCATACAGCAACAGTCTTCAGTCAGACGCTCCTTTAGATTCAGTGTGAGACCGACTGCTACCAGAGATCCTTCCTTCTCACAGAATCACCATCCACAACCACTCCCTAATACTTGAATACTATGAGAAATAACAATGTTTAATTTCCCTTTGGGATAAATTAAGTAAACATGAATGCACAGTTCATCCATTTTATGGGACAGACTTTGGATTTGGGAACACCCTTTGGGAAACCTACTGTTCCTTGACTTTATCCATTCTTGCTGGTACATGTTTCTGGAATTACCATCATGTGATGGAACACCCAGTGGCATTAAAGTTCCAGCTCAATCTGTCAACCATTGACATTAGAAAATTGTTCAATTGCCACCATGAAACCTTTATATCATTAAAGAATCCGCTGTCTAAAAACTAACACATTCAGTTATGACACCCATCGACAAACCAAATAACTTTTAATTGTTTGACCACAATGACTAGGATGTTTGGAGGATTCCAGGTGGGGCTTTTCAACCTGGCCACACTGCAGCAACTGGCAAGCATGACGGTGGCAGCCTCATGCTGAGGGTCACCGCAAATGGAAGGAATAATCAGGAAGGACTATCTCCAATTTCACACCAACAATAAGACAGTTAAAACCAGTTTTTTTTTAAGTAGGGCCCATGGCCTCTGGGGGGCCACCAGAAGGGGCCCCAGAAAGCTGGAGGGAAGAAGAGAACGAAAAAAGCCAAAATAAAAAAGATTAATCTAATACATTTTTTTATCACAAATTTTAAATCAAATTTTTTTTGTCATAAAATCTAAAGTGTTTTTCAGTCATTATAATAAAATGTGAGTTTAACTAATTTATTAACAATATTGAATAAACAGCTACAATTATTAATTAACATGACTTAATTATGTTAAGTCATTTAAACCTTGTTTGTATAACTTTTTTTGTCTTTAGCAGGACAAATGTCTCATTGCTGCAGGTCAACAGCTGAAAAAAATGCCATTTGCCTATTTTTGGAGCATTAGTAGAAATATTGATTAATGTGGATTGTCCCTACCAAGTAAATTAAATTAAAATTAAATTAAATTGGCTAAGTTTATATTTCTGATTGACTGTCAGTCAAATTTATCAAGCAGCTTTGCTCCTCAAGCTGCTGTAGCTTGAGGAGCAAAGATACAACAGTCCAACATTAATGAGGTGTTTTGGAAAATGATGGATGGATTTAAACCCATGAGTGTCATGTTAATAATTTTTCTGCTACATCATCGAGATATCAACACTTTCGGTACCCTTCCAAACAAAGATGTTCCTGTCCACCCCATTGTCCAGAATGTAGCACTCCTCAGGGGACAGCATGGCCTGTTTGAAGGGACTGGACGGAGCCACAGCCGTCACCTTCATGGAGCCAGAGGCATCTGAGATCTGAAGAGCAACAACACACATTAAAGTGCACTGAATATGCAAACATGAAATCTGTGGTTTACAGACTAGTAGAGTAAACAACTTTGTTTTAGAAAGTCCCATGCAGTTATTAGACTTTACAGACAGTTTACTATTTACCATGTAGAGGGCGCCCTTCTTCCTGTTGGAGGTGTCCACCTTGTCATCATCGGGAGTGCTGGGAGCAATGGTGGGTTTGGATCCTAGAGCCTGAACAAACAAGCTGAAAAGTCAGTCGCTGTGATTTCGTCTCCATCAGAAAATCAGCAGAATGGCAGCAGTTTGATTGGTTGATGTGAAGTCCCTCTAACTTCAGCCAGATCAAAACTAAACTTCAGAAACAGGATCGATCTAAAACTTCCCCCCCGGTCCTCAGGTTCATTAATCCCCTGCGATGTAAAGGAAGTGTTTACGATGTCACCGTGGCACAGAACTGTCACAGAGACAAAGAGCATCGTTGTGTCCTCCCGTTCCCACGCCGACCAACATTAATTCCACAGAATGATCCTGTTTGAGGCTCAGGCTCAATGTAATTCATCAGGAAAAATGGGGTAAAAAAAAAAAAAAAAAGGAGCAATGTGAGAATGTTTCACCTCTATGATGTCAGAGGGCTCGCCTCCCTCCTCCACCATGTGCACCTTGGCTCGGCCGTTTCTCTCATTGTCTCTGATGTCAATGGCCACCTGGGAGGCCTTGAGCCGCTCGAAACGGTTACACTCACTGCCGCACCACTGATACACATCCTGCAGGATGGGGAGAAAAAGAGAGGAAAAGGATGTTTGAGCCCTCAACTGTCTGGAAAGACAAGAAGACAGGAGCATCACCTGCAGCATCATTTATGACTTTAGGAGTCATAAGACCTTTTAGGTGTAGAGTAACAGGCCATCACCCTCTGTCCAATTTTTCACTAATTCAAAATTACATAATCCAATCAATTGTTACTTGTATAGCACATTTCAGCAATGAAGCAGTTTGAAGTGCATCATAAAAACACAAAAATCAACAATTGAACCATTACATTGCATTTATTCAACACCAGATACAGTGTGTTGCAAAACTGTTTATCCCCTGCAGTAAAAATTTTTAAGATTACCACATGATTAAAGGTAAAACAATGCCTAGCAGTTTAATGATTTTTGTGTAATGCACATGCTCATGAAGAAGACTTTCTCTATTAAATTGTTTCAACCTTGCACCCTCACGATGTGCTTGACTCCTCTAGTGAGTCAAACTACTTCATTCACATAGTTTGACAATCTACTTGGGTACAGAACAAATTGTTCTGTACCCAAGTAGATTGTCAAACTATGTCAACTATGAAACCCTCCCTGTAAAATTGTATCTTGTGTTCTGATCCAGGCTCTTTCTCCTGACTGTGCTCAGTGAGACTTCAAACGCTGCAAAGCCTTTGAATAAATACTGATTAAGAATGTATTCTTTCTCTGGTTCTTTGCGTTTTGAAACAGTTTTTTCTAACTCTGTTAAAGAAAACTTTCCACAACAGTTTGTCATCATGAACAGGATCCAGCAAGTTGGAGAGGTCGAGGGCAACGGGAGATGAGATGCATTAGCCTGAGGAGTTTGACTTCAGTCCACCTCCACGTCAATCAAAGGGAGTCTGAGGTCTCGACCCCTTAACTGCCTACTAACCGGATCCATAAGAACCTTAACAATGAGGACTGTTTCAATTGGGTTTTGTGATTGTTGTTTGTTTGGTTTTATTTATTTATTTATTTCTGCTGGGACAGGCTCAAACTGCTGGTGAACTAAGGTTAATACTTAGCAGGGAGTAAGGATAATTATCTAAAGAGTAGATAGTGGGTGTTTTATTGTTTTTCCACATTTAAGGGAGGAAAGTAACTATCTAAAAGTTGGACACTGGCTACTTTTAATCTTTTTTCACCTTTAAGTGAAGAAAGGAGCTATTTAGAAGGCAGATAGTGGGTGCTTTTAGTCTTTTTTCACCTCCAAGAGAGAAAGTAGAGAAAGTAACTATCTAAGGGAAGACAGTGGGTGGTTTTCAGCATTTCTACACCTTTAAAGAAAGAAAGCCATTAGAGAGACGTCTCACTGAAAAACTGGGTTCCGGATCCTCAAAGAAAAGTTTGGAGTGGCCTGATCATATATGATCTAAATATGACATTAGGTCATATTTATAGCCTAATGTCAAAAGATACAAAAAAATTGTCTCTCCTTGCCAGCATAAATATACATTCACCTTTACAGCGATTGACCTCATTCAACAGAGGTCCAGCAAACTAGTGCTAGTCGTCTCACAATGAGTGAACGGAGATCACCTGAGTGCATTGTGTGTCTCAAAGACGCTTGAGCATGGAAGATCCATTCACTGATTCCTCTGTATCCCTGGTTACCACTACAGCACGAAGACTAAACAACACTCCAATTAATCACAGAAAAGGTCTAAGTCAAGGGATGGATATAAAAAATCTTTAAGACCCTTCGCTTTCACTTTAAATTTATTTTAAAAAATAACACCAGTAGAATTAAAATGATAGTCATCCTTATATTCTGAGCAAATTAATAAGTTATCATTTAACTGGCTGGACATTCAGAAGCATAAGGACTCTCACCTTTCCCAGGTCGATGATGAAGCAGTCTCCCTTGTTGAAACTGGACCAGGACATTTCCACCTCTGTTGCTCTGATGGCTCTGCGGCCTTTTACGTGCAGCAGGCGCTTCACGTTCATGTCATTGGTCACCACGTGCTTGAAGCCTGAAGCCACGCCCCCTTTCTGCAGAAGAAAGTCACAGCTGAATGTTGGAGAGCATTCCAAACTCATCACACGGTCCAGGAAACATGTACTTTGCGGTGGAAAGAGAATTCTTTCAAATTAAATAAAGTTTGTTTGTCGAGCAAATTTCAGCAACGAGGCAATTCTAAGAGCTTTAAGCCATAAAGTAATCGTTTTGTCTGCTGTCATCATCAAAATCATCAAGCAAATTTCATGTATTGTTTCAGTTTCAACCACAGAACAAACAATTTCAAAATAAGTAAATAAATGATTTATTAGAACAGGAGCCACGTCGACCATTCAGAGCACTTTACACTTTTAGATTCAGATATTTTCTGTTTTGATCATTGTTTGATTGTTTGTGGTCATTTTGGTTTATTCCTTGTGTTAGTTCAGTTTGTGTTTTGTCTCTGTGTTTTGTCTCTGTTTTTATCCTTCACCTCGCTCTCAGCTGACCATCCTGCTCCCTGTCCCAGCTGTTCATCATTCCTTCACTTTCCCCACATCTGCTTCACTCCTCTATTATATCCACTCTCAGTACATTTAAGCTCCCTGGTCACATTGTTTTCTCTGTTGGCTCCTTCTGCTGCTTTTCATTAACATAGGACCTTTTTTTTACCCTGCATAATAAATGTAACCAAATTAAAAGCTGTATTTCATCCATTTTTAACTCAGATCTCTCTCTACATGCCTGTGACGATATCTCCATCTATAATAAAACAGTTCAACAAGGTTGAAGATTTTCTGAAACTGAAGAAAAATGACAGAATGTCTGTTTCAGATCAAAAAAGACGGTAATATACTATAAACTGCACCGATTGCAGTTTTCTGGTTGTTAGTTACTTGTTAGTTAGTTTTGCAGCTTAGCAAAACCAGTTTTTAGAAAACATGCAAAGGAGCTCCTGATGGGATGTGATGGAGAGGAGCAGTGTTACTTCTTTGACAGCGGACAAAGACGGAAACTAAAGCTGTCATTTCATGAGAACATCAACAAGGAAGGGAAGCGTGCAGTTCAGTGGCTGGTTCAGTGGAGCCATGAGTCAGACCTTCAACCAGAGACGGATCATTAAATTCAGAGGAATTTGCTGTTTGGACCTCCAAATGAACACCAGATTTATGCTGTTCTTCCCGCTGCGTGGTTGTTAAAAGTTTCCACGGTAACAATGCAGCCCCTGTTGTTTCCCAACAATGGAGTTGCCAGCCCTGGAAAAGCTGATGAAGTTTGGTTCTGTTGCTTCATTGTGAAAGGGCATCTGGACCAACATGTGCAGCGCAGTTTCCAACCTCCAACTAAAGTAGTAAACAAGAATCTGAGCTAATTGCGTTCAGCTAAAGCCAAGCTTGTAGGCGTGGTTTGTGCGTGTGTGCGTGTGTGTGTGTGTGTGTGGGTGTGTGTGAACTAGGTTTTTATATTCTTTTGGGAACCTATTTCTGTCTACAATGTGAGGTTTTGGGGACCACTGCTCCTTATGGGGACATTTTTCTTGATCCCCATTAGGGGAAATGCAATTTTTGGGTTAGGAGTTAGGTATGTGATGGGTAGGGTTAGGGCTAGGGTTAAGCTGTAGAAAATGAATGTGGGTCAATGTAAAGTCCACACAAGACATGAAAACATGACTTTGTGTGCATGTGGGTCTAAATGAGAAACACATGGCTGGTAAAAGTGGTTTGGCTTTGTGCTGCAGATATCCCCCTTTGAACTAGCTGGTTGGGTGAGTTAAAGCCAATCAAAATCAGACACACTTTGAAGCTGAAGTGGCTCTCAGCTGAACGTCTGATGTGTTCTCTGAACTTCTAATCATAACTTCCTCTGTGCCAAAGTTCAGAAGGCATAGCAATCATTAAACAGGGTAATTATGTGTAGGTCAACTGATCATAGCTTCTTCTCTGTCTTCATCCCATTAATCATTCCGACTCTCACAGTGTATGTGAATTTAGTTGCCTTTTATTTGAACTGGTAAATCTTTGACCAGAAGCAGTAAAAAGGTCAAAACAAAAATTCTTTCAAATTCTTGCAAATGATACCAAAGTTTGTGTTCTAGTGAATGCCGGTTTTTCATGTTGCTTCCATGATAAGGGTTATGAGTATGAAAACAATTCTCACTGCTGATAGTGAAATATTTCTCTATAACTTGGTTCATGGTTGAAAATCACTGATTTATTCCCTCTTTTTTCTCTGAGGTTGATGATGGTCCTTCTATTTATCTCTAATATACTCAACTTCAAAGGGACTTCCATCATTTTTGGAACAGTTTCAGTAGTTATAAAATGAAAATGCAGGTTTAGATCTCCTAAGTTCCTTTCTTAACTAAAGATGGCAGAGATTTTGCCTCTGCTGGACGTTTGGGAGAAACATGAATTTTAATGATTATGAGAGTGTAAATGAACCCTACGTGAGGTTTTCGACATTAATTCCAAATGTGAAGACATGCATTTATAGAAAAATAGTTAAAGCAGCTATTTAAGGCAAATATACAGGATTACAAAATTATTTTATTAAAGGTTACATCTCAACATATTTGATTTTCACTCAACTGTTTCAGGATTTTTGCTTTATTGCGCGACAGGAAATCTTCCAACTTTTTGATAAAGGATGTGTGAAAAAGGTAAGCAATGAAGAAAATTATTGATTGTATTTGATTAACAGCTGAAACAATCAAAAACAAAGGAAAGGTGAAAACAATGTTGAAAAGAACACAATCATGTTTTATATTGTCGGGTTAGAACACATATAAACCAGATAATGTTGTGCCTTGTCAGAGAGCGAAGCTCACCTGGTATTTGATTCCTGACTTAAAGTATCCCAGGAAGGTGTTGGACTCGCAGTTCTGCACCTCCCTGTACTGGACCGGCCCACCGCCCAGGAAGTCGTCCAGCTGCGTGGCAAAGATGGCCACCGCTCCACTCTCATCCTGCGAGCATTCGTCGCCTGCAGAGGACAGAGACAGCAGCTCTCTGTTTCACTGTGTTTGCAGAAGGACCGAGCTTCTTTCAGAGCAAACGGCTGCTCTCGGGTTGGTTTAGTCACATTAACCAAACACACATATCCTGAATGACACATTGCTTTTTTTTCACCTTACAAGACTTTATTTGTATTTCTGTGGTTTAAAGACATTTTTCTGCTGCATGACACACAGCGGTTTCTGCTTTTGGGTCCCTGTTCTTGTTTTGCAGCTGAAGCATTCAGGGAACAACTGGCTCCAGGTTTAAGTTCAGAGAAGTTAAACCTGACTGGCTGCATTGGTGGGTAGGTGGGTGGGGGGGATGAAACCCACAGGGAAGAGAAAATGGAATTTCACAAGCAGCTCTGACTTTCAGACTAGAATTTTTCAGCTTGACATACAAAAGAGGATGTTTCAGTCTCTGATTTCAAAACAAAAGGAACTTACTATTTCATCTTGTTCTGTTTGTTTTGTGTGTAAGCACTGTGTTGCATGCATGCACAATAAATTGCATCAGCTTTGGAGGAAGTGAAGTTTAAAATTATTATAGGGAGACATTAAAAAGACTGTAATACATAAACTGTTATATGCAAAGTTGTGCACTGGTCTAAAGTAAAAGTAAGAAAAAGAACCCATGGTGTTAAATTTCTTTTAAGTGTGGTGTGCATTTGATGTCACTCCCCCAGAGTCAGTCCTCTGTATAACTATATTTTGCTGCAACTTCAAATATTAAAGTTTCTGCCTATTATTCTTTGTAAATTTCAGATATGGTCACCATCCCAAAATATTGGCCTATGTCATTTTTTTTGTTCAAAAATGACATAGAAAAAGATGACTTGGGCCATTCATTTAAGAAGGTGATGTCATGCCACCAAATCCCAAATGGATTCAGGTCAGGACTTTGACTGGGCCACTGTGATATTTTAATATGCCTTTATGTAAGCCTTTCCATTAAAGCTCTGGCTGTATGTCTAGGATCATTGCCTGTTTGTTTTTTCTTCTGCTTTTAATTTCTTCTAATAAAACACTTTGAAGTTTTTAGAAGACACATTTAGAAAATCTTCAAATGGCTATGAATAACTTTGTTGGTCATTGTCAAGAAATAAACGCGGTGCATTAGGAAATGAATAGTGAAATCATAAAATCTACAGTCAGGGCAGACTTACAATACAATACGTTTTGTCCTGCAGGAGATCTCTCAGCCATGTTGGGGTTTCATGTGTGTTTCATGTGTGTGTTGCAGTCTCACCCAGCCACATGTGTATGTTGTAGGATGGCGCTGAGGTGGTGAAGAGCAGCAGGTAGGCGTCCCCAGTGTAGAAGCTGCCATGCAGCGCTTTGGGGATGGGCTTGAGGTCCATGTTCTCGATGCGCCACACCTGCAGCCCCGGGCCCTTCCCCGCGTTTTCAAACTCCTTGTGGGAAACCATAACGGCTCTGAGGGGAGAGATGGGAAAACATGGAGACGGAGGAGAGACTAAAGTTCAAGCTGATGTGGCCTGGAAAGAATTTGCAGAACCATAGATGTTTGTGAACCTAAAGGCAGGATAGATGGTAAAGAGTCAGAAAACACACAGCCAGCATAAGCACATATTGACAAGGAGGTTCTATTTTAGCATCATGATGTGTTTCCTGAGTAAAGCTCATAAACAGGGGTTGTAGTGAAGAACAGAGAGAGCGGAACCTGCTGTGGTTATCAGTTATCAACTTGTGATCTTTTATCTTATTTGAATATTTGGTGCTTTTACTAAACTAGATAAGTCAGTTCTGAAAACCTCACTTATCCCCACTGCTGCCTTAGAGCGGCAGCGATATCAGCAGCTGTTTCCAGTTTAAAAAAAAAAAATTACAAAAATTGTAGGTGCGGCTTATAGTGAGGTGCGTTCTATAGTCTGGAAGGTGTTCAAAATTCAAAGTCATATTTTCACCAGACTAAATATTTGATTCACATCATGAATATGTTCTTCACTATATTTATCTCCAATTTAAACATTTAGTTTACCAAACATATATTTAATTAGAAACCTAAATATTTAAGTCCAAGCTTAAATATTGGACTTAAGTATTAGTTTGGAAAATAAATATTTAGTTTGGAATTAAATATTGCTAACAAACTAAATACTTCATTTCGAGCTCAATATTAAACATTTAATATTTGCAAACTAAATATTTAGTTGTTTTTTTTACTAAATCTTTAATTTAAATACTAAATATTTAGCTTGTGAACTAAATATTTAGCTTGGTGAAAATGCTAAATAAATCAGAAATATTGCTTCTATTTTATTTGTTTAATCATAGATGAGTGCTCCATCTGTCCTATAGTGTAATTACACTTTACAACAAGTAAAGTGTAATTAAATAAACACCTGAAAGTGTAAAAAGTAACTCTTCCTGTTTTGATTCCGGGCCGTCGGCTACAACCCTGATAAATCCACATCTATAAAGCTATCAACAGATATGTAATCACTGTCTGTGCTCAAACAAACAGGCCAATCGCCCGGTAGCCATGGTGACGAGAATGGCCAACCTTTTAAAGTCACATCAGTTTTTAAGCAGCTCTCAGGATTACCATCAGACTGAATGGGGCCCGGTAGAATTTAATTTGAGGGGCCCACAGATCGATGAACATTTAAGACGACAATGAGTCAAGGATTATACATTTCTTGAGTTGACTAGTTCATCCTGTCAGATATTATTTATTATAAGTAGAGGGTTGCAGAATCTGAACGTGTTGAAGTGAAAATAGTCTGTCACTTGTTGAGATTGCTTTGCAAACAAACTGGGTCTGAAACATAAACCTCAAGTACAAATAAGAAAAGATTAATTAATTAGCAGAAGCAGAATTAGAATCAAATAAAGACTTACTTAGAAATAAAACATCAAATTATACCATTTCAAATGTTGCATTCACGTGTAAACCATGTCAGTTTTTAATTTTACATTTTAAATTACAATAAATACATCTTTTTAGATTGTTTGGAGATGTAAAATGCTGAGATAATTCCTGTGTCATTCAGGAGCTCTCGGACGCCCCCCGGTGGCCTGGAGGCTTCCTGTAGCGTGGCCGGCTCTGTTACACATGATTAAATCTGGGACTCTTAATAAATAAAAAGTGAGTGTCAGCACTCACTTTTCAGAGATTATACCGACTGCCTTTTCCGTGATTACACAAGAGCCAGATTACACGTCTGCGGGATTACAGCTGCTGAGAGCCCGACTCCCTCCACTTCAGCCTGCAGGGCTGCATGATGTGCGCCAAGCTGATCAGAAAAACACGCATGTCACCGCCTTAAGGACTGTCATTAGAGAGGAGTGAGCTCAGCTGAGTGTCGGCTCAGGTTTCAGAGGAAAGCGGACTTCCTGTAAGATCTGCGCTGATCGATCAGCGCGGCCATCCTAACTAATGCACTAATGCACTTTATTAACAGCCACTGCAGTAACACTGCATGGAGCTAAGAGCATGCATGAAATGTACTCGTTCATTCTTAATCTCAGACTTAATTTATTATTTTTAATATGAAATATGCATTAAAAAATGAAAACAGACTCCAGTTTCCACTGCATTTTTTCTTTTCTTTCTTATTTTCCCTTGAATTATTAAAATTCAAGAACTTTGCGCACTTTAACCGTATTTTGCACCGTATTGGATTTACTGCGGATATGATCAATAATAAAGACATCAAGATATGCACTAATAACTGACTCCAACCTCTACACCCTGCTTCTGCTCTCACACCGCGGTCATCCCAGCAATCCCAGACCCCCCCTAACATACACACCCACACACACCCACACCCACACACACGCACACACAGAGAAAGAGAGACATCTGGAAAATCTCACAGTAATTCTGCCAGTCCCGCACAAGCACAGAGCCCAAAGGAAGCAAGTTGATCAGAAAAAGTCAGAACTCTGGAAGTAATCATCAGAATCATTCTGCAACAAAAACTGAACCGAATGTTCAGAACCCAAAGCAAACGGTGCACTCACAGGTTTTTTAGGATGAATCGCACAAGCAGAGGCAGACAGAGGAGCAGACGTGCCGCTGGAGGTCGGAGATGAAGGAGTGGGGCGTCTGAGGACGGTCTTTGTGTTTTACTGTGAAATTTAAAAAAAAAAGAGAGAGAGAGAGACGAAGAGGAGGAGGAGGAGGAAGGCTGTGGGCCGTGTCAGAGGAGGGAGGCGCACTGATTGGTCCGCAGCAGCAGGAGTGGAGGTTGTCCTGTCACTGCGCTGTTTAGCTTTTAAATGTCAATCAACATTATGGCACCGACAGGGGAGTGAGGAAGCAAAAAGCTTTCACCTCGAGTTAATCTCTCTTCAAGTTTATCATAGCGAATCATTATCATTTGGTCAGAGTTCCCTGCAACTTCCTGGCATGGTTTTGTCTCCTTCTTCTTTTTGGGAATCACCAAATATGCCTTAAAGGGGCAATATTATAATAAATTATTAAAATGTTCAACTTTTTTTTAACTTTACATCATGTTGTAATGTCATCAAAAACATTCATGGAGTGCTGCTTTGATTCTTTCATGCATGTTTGAGAAATACCTTTAATCTCCATGGTAACCATTCAGTTGTGCAAAACATCTGGGTGGACCTAGCTCCGCCCACGAGATGTAGCTCCTCCTCATAGCTGCAGTTTCCAAGAGTCCTTCTGGTAAAGCAGCCCTGGCCCACAACTCCGCCTCTCAGCTCCTTCAAACTAGCCAGCTGCAATTAGCAAACACCTGGTGGAAGTGTGCATCAAATGAGCTCATTATAGGAACTGCTTCTCATAGTAACACTGGTAAAAATGTTGTTAAAGGGTTAACAGAGGAGTCATGTTGTGATGACTTCCTGCAGGTTTAGTTTTCAGAAAGCGTAGGAGTTTTTAAAGAAACAGAGGCCCAATTTGTAGTTGTTAAATTAAGAAGTCAAATTTCTTTTAAGTTATATTTGATATACGCAGCATTTTATAACAACTGATGTTAACACAGTTACTCATTTGTGCTATAAAGTCTCACTTCCCCTTTAAAAGCAGTCACCCGTCTATTCACCTGGTGGTTTTCATTTTGTTGCTCCAAGGCTTCAAGCTTCAGGAGGAGAGAAGGACATGCAAACTGTGTGCCTGTGGGTCCAGCTCCCTCCTATGGTCCATAATCATACATGTTAGGTTGACTGGTTGCTTTGTTGTTGTGTATGCAGGTGTGTTTGTGTGTGTGTGTGTGTGTGTGTGGTGTGTGTGTGTGTGTGTGTGGTGTGTGTGTGTGAGTGTGTGTGTGTGGACCGTCGAGGAAAAGCACTTGCCAAGAAAGTGACACATAGTTTTTCAATATGGTCAACATATTTTGTTTTTGGATTTTTTTTTAACGACAAAAACCATCAATAAAAGGCTCCTAATGCTTCAAAACAATCAGGACAAAAAAAAGAAGTAAAGGAATGTCTGTGTGTGCATCAGAGTTTCATACACATAGATTATCTGTCTCATATTACACTGTCATGACATGGTGACATTTTCAACAAACATGTAAAACAATTTTTTTTTTTTTTTTGATAAAGTTACATACTGCAGCTTTAATGGCATCAGACGCCATATTCCTTCAATTTTCAATATTTCTATTCTAATAACGTTACAGTATTTTTACATCATATTATTAATATTGTTGTGATTGTTAATCTTGGACGCTTTTCAGGTTTTCAGTTGGAAACTAATTTAAAATCCAAGGCATCATTTTGCTTTCACTTTAAAATGACACACTGCTTCGTTTTGGTCTGTCATGTAAAATCCCAACACTGATAAAAAAAAATGTGGAAACAGAACTTCCTTCTAGATGATGTCACCTAGATAATTTCGTGGAGCTGGTTCTGATGTTCCGGGTAATTAATTCAGATTCCCCGAGGCTAGTTAGGTATTTGTGTGTTTGACTCAACTTTCCAAGAATCGCACAATATAGAATTGAAAAAAGTACAATGGACAGAAGGTGTTTCAGTCTGAGTTCCTGTTATGTTAGTGCAGCAGATCAGGACTGCAGGAGGCTCCATAGAAACTCTAAATACATGAGACCACTAATCTATTTTATTTCCATTTGTGATTGAAAAAGTATATTTTGAGTAGAAGCATCATTTCTCTGTACAAACCCCCCCCCCCCCAAAAAAACAACAAAAACAAAAAACAAAAAAAGCAGTAAACACCCACCCCAGTCCAGCAGGAAAAAGACTAAAATGCTGCGTTACAATCAGACAGAATAGTTTACAGGTGCTTTATTTTGTTAGGGAGCGGGTCAGAACCTGCTGAGCGGAGCCGTGTGTGTACTCATCACTCAGTTTAATACCACAAGCGGGAACAGGTCAGCTCACCATCTGTCTGCGCTGCTTCTCTCTCTCTCCGCTTTTACGTGTTTACTCGTGACAGACCAGACGCAACGTTACTGCAGTTAGCTGAAAATAATGAAAACTGAAATTTAGAAAAACATTTTTGTGAACTGTAATAAATAAATACTGCAAGTGATGGGGAAAAACTTCCACTAACTGGAAGAATGTCATAAATTTATAAAAGTAACTTAAACATACTGAAGTTATAGATAAAACAGCCTTCATTTGAGTCTGTCAAACTAATGTGATATATATATATATATATATATATATATATATATATATATTTATTTATTTATTTATGCTGGCAAATTGGCACTCCATACTGGCAATACTCTACTGCTCCTGGCAGCACTTAGTCATTAAGTGGCAGCAGTAAAAACTGTGATAAAAGGCCATAATTGAATACATGTTTCTTGTTTTTTTGTTTTTTGAAAAATTGCATCTTCAGCTGAGTATTCAAAGGTGAAACAATTGTATTGTGATTCTATATACATGTACGTAAAAGTCCCAATACAATTGTTTCACCTTTGTGAATTCTGCACCTAAAAATTAACTAAAGGATGAAAAAACTAAAACTTTGGTTAGTTAAAAGTTTAAACTAAATGGAAACTAAACAATATTTAATTAATAAAAACTGGCAAACCCGCTCTGAAGCTTATTAAAGCAGTGGTGTCCAAAGCGGGGCGTGTTCCAGTTCTGTCCCTCGTGGTTTAACAGCCTTCAATGAGTCGTCATTTGATCCAGGTGCGTTAAACCAGGGAGAGAACTAAAACATGCCTCTCCAAGACCGACTTTGGGCACCACTGAATTAAAACCAACTGAATTAGACAAGCATGTGATGTGGAGCTCTTCAGTTTCATTGTGTTAAGTTATGTTGCTGATGGTGATAGAGAGAAGCTGGTGTAGACGCCTTCGCAGATCCTTTCATCATGTTAGACGGGAGGAGAAACATGCAGATTGAGATTCATGGAAGGAGCAAAGCTTGTACACAGTTATGGGGAAAATGTAGGACGTCACATGAAAGTGTTATGTTAGCGCACTATGCAAACAGATGTTTAAATGTAAGTAAGATATACATTAACATCCCCAGAACCAGAACCAAACGAGGAGAAGCAGCATTCAGCATCTATGCACCAAAAATTTGGAACAAGCTTCCAGAAAACTGTAAAACAGCTGAAACACTGACTTCCTTTAAATCACAACTAAAAACCCACCTGTTTAGAGTTGGATTTGAAACTTAATCAATTAAAAATGTCTTGCAAAGATTAGGATCTGCACAAAGTAAAACATTTAGAGAAATGGATAAGAAGTTATAAATTTGACGGCCGTCTAAATTAATGTTTTGATTCTTTATTCTATGTTACCTGACTTTGTGTTTTTATGTTTGTGTGATGTAAAGCACTTTGAATGCCTTGCTGCTGAAATGTGCTATACAAATAAAATTTGATTGATTGATTGATAACAACAAAAACTAGAGAAAAGACTTCACCTTTTTGTAAAATGATCATTCTGGTGAAGCACAAAAGAGAATAACTTACAGGCTGTCGTTTGTAAAACTGAATGGCTAAAATTTGGGTGATGTAGCAAGTCACCAGAAAAAAAAAATGTTCTGCTCATTGTTCAGTCATATTTTCACCATGGTATTCTTTCATTTTTATAAATGTCACAGTTTCAAGTTAAATATTTAATTAGCAAGCTAACTATTTAGCTTCCAAACTAAATATTTACATTGGAGACTAAATATTTTACTCCAAACTAAATATTTAGTTTCCAAGCTAAACATTTAGCATATTAATTAAATATTTAATGTTAAACTGACATTTATGACAGAAAAAAATAACATGGTGAAAATCTGGAGCACCATTTTTTTTCTCTAATTAGTTAAGCATATTGATTAATTTGATTGCATTTTTTTCAATTGACAGGACTATTAAATTCACACAAGTAGAAGCAAATGTATCTGTTTCATCTCAGTGTCATCATTTGTTTTACCTTTTGGCGGCTGCAGCTCACTGCTGCCGCGCTGTTGTTACTGTGTGGATTTGGTAAGGGGCTCAAACAGGATGTGACATGCAGACCCCATTGTGCAGATGGCCTGGTGAGATTCATGGACAATGAT
This sequence comes from Poeciliopsis retropinna, assembly GCA_010277075.1. Classification (NCBI taxonomy): domain Eukaryota; kingdom Metazoa; phylum Chordata; class Actinopteri; order Cyprinodontiformes; family Poeciliidae; genus Poeciliopsis; species Poeciliopsis retropinna. The sequence continues at coordinate 10,514,204 of VMRM01000021.1, forward strand.
CCCTGACCAGCAGGGATCAGATCATTATCATGGGGGGCTTGAAGCAAAAATGACACAAATGACACAAAGTATTCACACCTTTAAAGGAGGATTTTAAATAAGACTGTTTGTGAGATATATATGTATATATAAACACTACATAGAACATAATTTTAAAGTTTAAAGGGGCAGTATTATGTAAAATTGACCTTTTGAGCTCGAGATCTATTTATATATTTTGTTTACACAAAAATGAAGAGCCCACTTCACTGAGCCTCATTGAAAACCTGATGGTTATTCCACCAAACATTAACGTCTCGACTCTTTCCGAGTTCAAACATTAGCGTTGTTGTTTCCAAATGAATGTGAACTTGTTTTCTTTGCATTACTTGAGGTCTGAAAGCTCTGCATCTTTGTTTGTTGTCTCATTTTCTGCAAATAAATAATTCATATTTGCTTGGAATTTCGGAGACATGTTGTCAGCAGTTCATAAAACGAAAGAACAATGTTTATTTTACTCAAACATTCACCTATAAGTAGTAAAATCTGAGAAACTGGTGAATTATATATACAGATATATGTATGTACATACACATATGTATACATTACATATGTGGTACCACTAACTTTAAAAGTCTAGCTCTGCCACTGCAAACAGGATACACACTTTTATTTATTCAACACTCATATTCACATCCTGAGTGTGACTTTCATGGCAGCTTACAGTAGAACCTGAGCTCAGCTCCAGCTCAGATGGTTATTATGTCTGCAGCAGTCCAGCTGTGTTAGCAGTCCTAACACAGCCGTCTTAACCCCCAAACCCCCCTACATTACTTCAGCATGGGGGAGGAGTGGCCATGAGTTGTAACCTGGTGCATGTGGAGTAGCTGTGGAGTGAGATAACGCTGCAGCTGATAATGGTGTTTAACGACGTTGAGGCAAACCTCAGGGCTTTGCCTGGTAAAGCAACACGTTGATACAAATCTTCATGCAAATCCAGCTAAAACAATCTGTGGCATGGATTCTGTTACCTGTCCAGAGTAACCAGTGACCTTCATGAATATTAGAGAGATAGTTTATTACTGTGGATGCCACAAACGAACCCGTCAGGGTGCAATACATAGACCGGTGAAGAAAATCCATACGTTATAAGTCTGCAGCTGGAATGTTGCTCCTTTAAAGTTTGTCTTTTGTGGGATGACAGAAGTTGTCGGAGCTGCACAGCCCACAGAGCTAACATCCTGATTCTGCCGTGAGCAAACAATGAGCATTACTGCTTTATTGTCCAATGTCCCGTGCAATGTGTTCGAGTCAAATTGAGAAAAAATGTGGCCTCATGAGTTTCCTTCTCCGGTTAACTCGTGCCAGACACACTTTCAGCTCTGCTGCAGAGCGCCGGTGCCGATGTGGTTAACCCTAGCACACAAGCCGCCACACATCTGGCTTCTCTGCAGCAGCTCTCATGTGACCTGGTGCGACTGCACGCAGATCGTCTCCTTGCACATCCACTGATTAGTTTCAGTTTCCTCTGAAGCAAAGAGTCAGCGGCTTCATTTGACAGAAACAACAACACATTTCAAAACTTAAATGACAACATATTCAAATTTTTCCAACCCTTATTGAAGAAGCAATGCTACGCATCTCTGCTTTCTGACAGGAGCTTACTGTTGCTACTGTTAGCAATGACATCATTTCATCACTTATGTTACTGCACAGTCTTTTTCTTATTTTCTGTTTTCATATTTTTTTATTCAAGTCAACCCAGACAAAGAAAAGTACAACTATGTCACAAGTAGAAGGTAATAATCATCTTGTACATTTAAACACAAATAGACACGCCCACAAATGATGTTGTTGTAAAGAGATATAAACTGTTAGAATTACAGTCCACCAATATTTCTACGAGGAAACAATGAGATCAGTGAGTACGTATGCAGCTTTTCCATGTGCATTTGGATATTTGTTTGAAGTTTGCATTTTTAATAACATTTTCAACATTCTTAACTAAAACGGGGAGGAGCCAGAAACTGTGCTTTGAGAGACCCCCTGTGTTTATTTTTCTAAATGAATCGGTAGGTTGGCAGCCATGTTGGACATCCAGGTCTCGGGCGGTGAATTGTCTGGAAATACATCTGACTTTGGGGAACTTTGCAGTTCAGTTTTTTGGAAGTTTTGTCTTCCAAGTAGCGAGTAGGACACACAAAAAAAGCACCAAGCAGACGCACCTTTAGTCCGTCTGCTGAGCAAGAGGAGGTGATCTAAGGTGCAATCTTCACTCCAAGTTCTTTGCAAAGGCCTCATGGCTGTTGGTGGAAGTTTTGCATACATTTTTATTTGCAAATCAGTACTATGTTTAGACATGGACTGATCTGGAACTTGAGGCCTGGAGTGGTCAGGAATCTCCAGCTTGTTAAGATGAAGATCTGAGTTTTCTATGACGGCAATGGGAAATTTTTATTTCAAGTAAAATTGGAATGCAGCATTAGCATCATGCTAGCTTAGCGAACCAAGGACAAGCTGGGCCATCAAGTAAAAAGACATTAACTTTAGCCTATCTTGTCATCTAGTGGCAGGTGGAGTCAACCTCAGGCTGATAAACACAATGAGTTAGCATATTGTGCTACTCCATGAATCAGTCAAGATGGAGCCGCTCTGCACCACTGGCATGTTGACTCTAAAACAGGTGAGTTTCCTAAAATGAGGAGAAGCTTTTTCCAGCACGCTGTGATCTACTGGCTCCTCCAACAAATGTTTTTGTACCATCATTGATCGAAGTAAGATTCTAGAAAACCTCTGACAGGAAGTAGCAATAAGAAAACTCCAGCCAGATCTGAACTCGTTGCCCATCTACCCCAAAGTCCGTCCTGGTGCTGTGGTTAAATTAGCTGTACCTTAAAATGATCAAGTAGTCGGTGTAAAGCAAAAATAAGTGAATCTATGTCTCTATCAACACATCAGATCATCTGCCTCGGTCTCATCCAGTCCGTTACTGAGGTTTTCCTCTCTTCCCTCTCCGTGTCAGCGCCATATTCAGTGAGCTTTGTCCAATAACTTCACCAGTCTCAGGAAGTCTCTTGAACTCTGTGTCCACACAATACACACACTTTGACATACACACTCCATCTCCTGCCCATTTTGGTCACTCTGGCCATCTTCAGCTGCTCTTCCTGTCTTATTGATGTGCTAATGCGTCTGAACCATAACAGGTCCTGTCAACACCTCTACCTAAAACATTATGAGCAAAAGAACAAATCAGAACTAAAGGAACAAATCTCCTTTGACACGCAGGAATGAGCGGCACAATTCAAGAACAAGAGTACCCTGGATTACCTGGACTCTGTTTGATTTTTATACTATGGAAATATTTAGTTTACTCAAATTTGAGGTTATGTGAAAAATAGATTGGTGTAACTAAATGTATTCTGTTGTCTTTTAAGCTCAGATATGTTAGAAAGCAACAAAACAGGTGAGAGCAAAGGATCTAAAGAGAAGCTCCACTGCGAGCAGATCCCAGAAAAAAACAAAACAAAAACAGTTTGGTTAAAAAAACAGAGATTCCAGGACAGAAAAAACAATAAGAGAGCAAATAAAGTTAATGACATGGAATGGAGAAGAGAACAGAGGAGTGTACATAGGAGGTCCCTCAGCGACATCTGTTTAATTTCCTTTTGGGATTAATAAAGTATTTTTGAATTTGAATAAGAATTTTAACCGGAGAGCTCAGCATTTTTGGGACAAAAGCGCAAAAACCTTCATACATTTAAAAATGTAAAACTTGTAAGATTAACTTTTTAAGGTGATTTTCTCCATCCAAATCACAAACAGGTCCAGGCAAAATGACAGCTAAATTTCTGCAGAGCCCACACATCCTGGACACAAACAGTTTCCCTTCAGGTCGCTGCTGCAGAATGCTGTTAGCAAAAAGCAAAATCAGTTTCTTTCCTGTCTGTCTGATGAAGATGTAAAAATCCCTGCATGTTGCACTGATTCAACCTCGTCGTCCTCTGTAAGAACTCTGGCTAACAAAAATATTCACGCCCTTTGAACTATTCCACATTTTGTCACATTACAACCGCAATACAAAGTGACAGTGAAGTGGAAAGACAATTAGACACGATTCAAACCATTTTGTACAAATAAAATAACTGAAACAGTGGAGCGTGCAAAAGTATTCGCCCAGAGTGAATACTTTTCCATCAGTTTCTTTCAGGGTTTGTCTCTACCAGCTCTGATCATCGGTGAGTGAAATTTGTGAAAAGCAGAGCCTGGCAGGGAGAAGAGAAAGCTTTTGTTTCTGAGAGCCGATTCTTCAGGTCATCATGTGTGACAAGCAGATTGTACATAAAAATCGTTCCATGGTTATTTTTTCTTGGCGAGGGACTAAATATAACATGCACGTTTTAGCGTTATGAGTTGCAGCCAAACATTTTAGTTGTGTGAAGTTTTTCCTGTACTAGTTTTTGTTTCTTCTTTTTTTTTAAAAATCATAATCAATAAACTAACACTTCAATTCATCTATTTTATGCTCTGACTGCACTGTCACTACAGGTAGTGCTGTTTAAATGTGAAGGGCTCCTTACTATAAGTGTGTCTTGTCAATCATAAGCACATCCCACGTCCAGCATTATTAATCATTACTTTGCACCATCATATTTGTGCAAACAGAGAAATACAGCAGAGCCATTTCTGACAGGCTGGGGAAGTTTCAGAGAGAAAATAGAGCGCTGTTGCACGCCATTCACCACCAACTCAACCACAGCCTCTGTGCTCACAGCTTCAGCTAGATCAGTCAGAAAAAACAAGAACAAAAAGTCAGATGTGCTTCTTAAACTGTAAATAATCGATGTGAATAAAGTTGTAGGTTTTCATCTGTAGAGCTTTAGCAAGATCTACTTTCATTTAGCTTCTGTTCATCGTGATGGTGGAAAACAAGCTCATATGTTTATCATCAGCAATTCAAGACTCAAACTACTTTGGGTGAGAAAAAAAAAAAATTTGGGTGTGTTTGGTTTGACAGAATAGTTAGAGAAAACCACTGAATGCATTAGAGCCTTTGCATAGGCCGTGCATAGACCTGCTTTCAAAATAACAGCTTCACCACACCTGAGAGCTCAGAGACGCTAAATACCCTAAATTCAATCTGCTATATGTTCCGATATTTTTGCTTTGCTACTTTTGTTCATACCAAGAATTACATTAATTGATTCCAAGATCAGATTAAGCTTAAGATTAGGTTTATTTGTTCAGAAAATAAATAAATAAATAAAACTCCAGCCTCCCATTATGGGCATGTAGAGATAAACATGCTTATGTAGCAACATAAGCATGAAATTCTCAAGAGTTATTATAAACGCTTGAAAAAAGAAGTGTAAAGACATTTGCGTGTGTGTGGATGAGAGAGTGTAAGTAGATAAGACCATTTCCGAAATTGATGTAGAAAGTTTCCAGAATTGTTGTCATTTCTAGCTAATAAACCAACAGTTACTGTGACTCAAGAAGCATAAATTTTATGTATTATTTTATAACTGCAGAGCAAATGTTAAATGGACTGAACTTATATTGTCATTTTGACCACTCAAAGTCCTTTACAGTAGAGTCACATTTATCCTCCGTTATGCAGATTGGTGCCTATTTGAGGTTAAGTGCCTTGCCCAGAGGAACTGAACCTACAACCTTCCGATCACAAGATGACTACTCTACCCACACAGCCACAGCCGCCCTGCACGGAAAACTACTACAGCCAACACCACCCTCGTTTATACACTTTTTAATTAAATGATGCAATTGTAATTTTATTACAGTTGTCATACATTTCTTATACATTAGGACGGCTGCACGTTTGGCCCTGCTGCTTACAATGTATTGGAGAAGCTACAGCAGCAGTAGGCTTCAGTAGGCTTCAGCAAAGAGGCGTGAGAGAGTTTTTCCATCATGTCATTGTGTCAAACAGCAGGATTTACAGCAGGTGCAGTTACTGTAATTTGTCATGTAAACAGTTCTCTAGTCTGTATTCTTTGCTTGATCGTGCAGCATCACCAGCAAGACAGCTATTGCTTTTTATTTTGAACTCTGCAGTCCTGCAGTTGAGCTCTGGGCTTCTTCAACCCGCCACAGTATTGTCAGTCCAAGTGCACAAGTGCTAGCTAAATATGCTAACTAGCAGGCAATAATGGTGCCTAGAGCTGGGACCTTATCAGGATTGAGAAACACTTAGAAATCAAGTTTCTACTCATTCAGGAGGAGAAGGAAACACACACACACACACACACACGTCAATAACATTACTATTATTGACATTACCAGGATCCTACAAAAGGCGCAGTCTAAAGATCCAAACGGGATCTGACAACCAAAACCTTTCTGATGTTTTTCCTGTGTTCACATGAGCACAGAGCATGTGAACCTGGAGCCATTGTGCCAAACATTCCTTCCATGGTCAGGGAGCAGTTTGTTGACCCTCCAACTCAGCCTGGGAACTTCCAGAGATTTTCACAGGAACGCATCATTGCCAAGAGTCACCTCGGTTTATGTAAAAACTCTTTAATGGGCAGAAATGACAAGAAAACTATTCACATTCACAAACAGTAGTTAACAATGTTAAATAAAATGCAAATGCTACATTCTGCTGAACTAAAGGATCCATGTTTGACTAAGTGCAATTAAAGAGGTCACATAAACATGCTCTAATAATTTATCTTAATCACTAACACATAAAGGGACAAATCATGAAAAAGATTCAGAATTACAGGGATGTATCAGGTTGGTTGGTGCTGCTCCCCATGCAGGCAGCTCCCTGAAAGAGAGAAGCAAAATACATACTAGGCATCCTGGGAACGCCTGTCCCAAAAAAAAAAAAACATCAATCAATTCATCACATGATAAATTAAAATGAACGTGATAATGAGGAATATTTTTTGAAGTGAAATTTTGTTTAAAGACACTAAATCACAACCCATTTAATTTTTGGTTTTGACCATGTGTGGTTTTAATGTCCTTTTTATTTGTTTTTGGGGGCACATTTAAAAGATCTCCCAGTTTATTTATCTTCGAGAGGGCAAACTTGCATTATTATGCCATTAGCAATATAATATTTGAAAATTGTCTCAAAACAATATTATAGTTTATCCCAATAATTACTGGGGTGATTTATCCACCAGGAAACGTGTTTTGAGCCAGACTTCAAAGTTTTCAATGACAAATTTTTCTCAGGTCATCGTGGTTTACATCTACAGAGGCTCAGTCTCTCTGTACATGTTGTAATCTGATTTGAAAGAAGTCGGTAAACGACTGAATCTGCCTGGCAAGAAGAGAGGAAGTCATAAAGACTTCCTATCAGATGATGGCAAAATTAATAAATTCAACTTTTTGTTTTACATGTTGAATGCATCATAAAACATCCTCCTGAACACACCACCCCCATCAGGAAATGATGGTGGCAGCATCATGCTGTGGGGAACCAAAACTATAACTGGAGTAAAATGTGGCTTTATTAACTGCTAGCTTGGGGGGGCTCAATACAAATCCACAACGCACTTTTTAAAAACAAGTTTTTTAAAACCTTTTGAAAGTCACGTATAGTTTTCGTTCCTCTTCACAACTTGTGCTGCTCTGTCACATAAACTATAAGATTAGATACACTGAAGTCTGTGGTTGTAGCATAAATGTAAAGAAAGCTCAGGAAGTAGAGGTAGTTTTGTGTTGTTTTCTATATAAATATCGATCTTACTTTACCAAACGTGACTCTCTAAACAACAAACAGACTAAACAACAGGAAGAAGTTTATCTTGCACAATTTTCCTGGGGTTGAAAGTTTTGTTCCTCTCCGCCCCCACAGAGGTGACCGTGAGAGCGATGTACAGTCTCAAAGCTCGTCAACAAAAACGAGGACCTAGTGGCTAATAGGCTGATGGTAGCCAGATAACACATTTCAGAAACTATTAGACTCATTTGAAGGCTGCGTCATATAAACATCCAACTGATTAAGAAATCCAGAATTCAAAGTTCACTGCATGACACAAAAACAAGAGACAGTGTGTGAAACTAGAAGTGAAAAACTGAAGGTACAATCAAATCCTTGGTTGGTCAAACACTGGTGTGGCTTCTTCCACTTGAGAAAAAAACAAAAAAAACCAAAGATGATACCAGAGATAAACACATACAGGTTTATATTATTTATAACTATTGGACGTTTGTGACTTCATGAGCACAAACATTTAAAGTGTTTTATGGAGTCATCATGTTGTAGATTGAGCCAAAGTGGCACATTATTGTGAAACAAAAGTTTTGCAAATAAAAAAGACAAAAAACGTCTCATACAAAAAGGAGAGCAACTGTAACCATCAGTTAATCTTTGCAGTGGGATTCAGGTCTGGACTTTGACTGGACCATGCGAACACATGAATTCCTTACATTGGTGTTTAGGCTCCATCTTCATCTCTCATCAACTCTAAACAGCAGGGGGCGAAAAAACGATCATCCCACAGCATAATACTGCCACTACTATGTTTCAGCAAAGGATGTTGTGTTCATTGTATTATGGTCAAATTTATTATGCGCTCCTTTTTTCTGATTAATCTCATAAAATACATTGAAGCTGGTGATTGCAACGTAACAAAATGGAACGTGAACGTCGACGCAAGGCAAGAAAAACAGGTGAATCTCCAACTCGACCACTAGATGTCAGTAACTGTTAGTCTGATACTTCCCATGTCAGAAAACAAAACCAAGCTTTTATTGATCAATCGGCTAATTAAAGGCGTTTTTACCTGCAGAATGACAGAGAGTCAGGTCTGCGTCTGCGTTATGGGGCTCCATGGAGACGGATCCTGCTGCATGGCTAAAGTCTGATTCACAAATCTCAGCATCCCGGTCAGTGAGCTCATGTCCGCCTCTTCCTCGTCCTCGTCCTCTCCCACCAGAGTCCCCTCCGACTCCCTCCTGGACTCAGTGAGCGGCTTGTCATCCCCCTGCGGTCCCGCCAGCGTCTCCATGTGGACGTCTGCGCTGTTGGGTTTGTCTGCCGTGTACGCGAGCGGGTCGAACGAGGCGTCGGACGTCGCAGAGGTTTCGGTGGCGCTGAGGCCCCGCCAGCTTTGGTCAGCCGACCCCGCGAACGTCGAACCAGACGCAGAGGAAGATTCCCACGGCTCCCCGATCAGCGCCCCCATCAGGCTGCGAGGGAGGTCCATGGAGGAGTGCAAGCTGGCACTCTGAGGCCAGTCGGGTGTCGGGGAGCGCAGGGGCACCGGGTGAGAGCTTGGAGACAAGCGGACGGAGGCTGGCAAGAGTCTGAAGGAGGGAAGAGACGGCTGAGAGGAGAAGGAGGGCTCCGGCAGCTCAGTGAGGGAGGAAGAGCGGCTGCAGAGGCTCCGTCTCTCTGCTGCTCGTCCCAGACTGGAGATCCGGGCCTGGAGGCGGGTCACCTCTGACTCCTGCAGCAGGAGGAAAATCAGCATGAGACACGTTGGAAAGGTTCCTGCAGGTCTCAGAAAGTCAAATATAAGACTTCTTATGCACATTTGAATGAAATTTAAGACAAAAAAAAAAAAAAACTAGAACTATAAGAGGTTATTGTAATATTGAGGTGAGGAACTCTTTTACAATCAAGTGTAGCAAAGAATGAAATTTCTGGAGTTGTGGCTCCTGGCAGCAACTTTGAGCTTCTCATTCTGCATAATGAGCTTCAGCTTAAAGGGGCGGTATTAAAGGGGCGGTATTGTGTGTTTTTCAGGCACACAGTGCCATTTTACGGCACAATCATGTAACTATTTTTGCCTTCAGCTGTTACAAAAATACCAAATATATCAAAAATGACTTAAAAGAAATTTGAATTTATATATCAATACCTTAAAATTGGGCCTCTGTTTCTTTAAAGAAAAAAAAAAACTCAACTCTCTGAAACTCCAACTTCAGGACGTCATCACAACATGGCTCATCTATTAAAACTTCAACATTTTTATCAGCATAGCACTGAAGTGGCTCATGGTAAGATGTATTTAAGCCCTGTGATTAATGTATTTAAGTCATCGTTTTTTGTTTATTTATTTTTTTGTTTTATGATTTTAAGACTTGCTAAGGACGCGCAGGCAGCCGGCGAAGCTTGCGGCTCTGGGATAAAGCGTACCTTGATGAGCAGCGAATCGTCGGACATCTCTGCAGACTTCTCCAAGGCTTGGAGCTGAGTTTGGAGCTGGGAAACCTGCGCTCTGCTTTGCTGCAGCTGAGCGGACAGCTGCTCCAGCTGCGCCTGGAGGTGGCTGCTCTGAACTCTGCTCTGCTCACACAGAACCCGGCTGTCCTCCAGCTCGGTTCTGCTCTGCAGCAGCTGCGCCTGGCTCTGGTCCAGCTGCGCCTGCAGGTGGCCGGCCCGGCTGCGGCTGTCGTCCAGCTCGATCTCGGCCTGGTCCAGCTGGGCTTTGACCCGGCCGCACTGCACCCTGGCCTCCTCCAGCTGGGCCTGGCTCTGTTGGAGCTTGGCGGTGAGCTGCTCCTGGGACGAGCGCATGGTGGAGGAGATCTGCTCCGACACTTTGAGGAGCTGGCCACGCGTGTGCTGCAGAGACTCCAGCTGCAGGACAACGGAGAGCAGGTCAGGACAGGGTTTCACAAAAGCATTCACACAGCGTCCAACGTACCTAAATATTTACAGTAAATATTTAGCAGTGGTTACAACAAAAACTCAACACAAAGCATACTTTGCTGAAACATGCTGCACAAATAAACTTGTGTTTGACACTCAGTTCTAAAGAGAAAATGGATGTGAATACAAGACAATCATGTTAGACACAGACGGGGTTACAATGGGATCATTTGGATTAATCCATATTCATGTGATAAAAAGGCCTAGTCAAAGCCCAGACCAGAATTTGAATGACGATCAAAGTCATTATGCTCTCCAGCCGATCTGAAAGAGGGACATCTTCATAAGACTGGAAGGTGGTTCAACAAAGTTATTTTTTATTAAATCATGTAAATTATGCTCATATCTACTTTAACAATATTAAATATTTACATTCCAGTTTCTCTTTATATAGAATTATTTATCTATTAAATTTGAAATGTTATGAAATCGCGTAATAAGGTGAATGTAAATGAACACCAAAAAACAACAACTTAAAACGGTGAATCAGTTTCTGTAAGACAATACTGTGTGTTAGTCAATTACATAAAAGTCCAGTAGAGACACATAATGTGAAAAGGTTTCCCTCAGGTAAAATCATCAAGAAGAGGAAGAGAAATGAGACAGAACAGAAGTGTGTGAGGAACAACGGTGACCACCGGAGTCACTGCAAACCCACAGCGGCTGTTCGAACACGGACCAACAGGAAGCACACGGATTGATGAGACGGAGGCTGAAATTCTCATGAAAAACCGCCGTCACGTCTTCCAGGTGATGAGACGATTTCCAAATCTCAAGCGTGAAATCCTGACTTCAGTCAGAGGAGAATGTGACCCATGTTATCTCTTTCTTTAATATAAAAAAAAAAAAAAAAAAAAAAAAAAAAAAAGGAGGAGGGTGGAGGGACGAGGTGGAGGAGGTGTACCTCTTTACTGTGCTGCTCCTTCTGCAGCTCCAGCTCCTGCTCCAGAGCAGAGAGCGTGCTCTGCAGCCGCTCCTCCTCCTGCAGCCACCCAGACTCCTTCCGAAGTAGCTCCTCCGCTGCGCTGCGCAGCTGGGCCTCCTGCAAAACACACCACAGGGTTTAAATCATAGCGGATTTAAACCCTAACACGGAGGCAGCTGAAGGGAATGGAAAAATGACTCATTCTCTGACTATTCCAGTTATAATCCCAGGGAAACCAACAGCTAACAGTCCCAGAAGTCAAGAGCAACATGTGTCTTCACCGTCTGCCTGATCTGCAGCTTGGTGGCGTCCAGTTCTCTGCTCAGAGCGCCACGGTCACACCGACTCGCTTCCAGTTGATCCAGCGCCTCCTGAAGCCGTTGCTCACACTCAGTCAGCTGCTGGCTGAGCTCCTCCGACTCCTAGCAGCACAAAAACAGGAGCAGACGGGAAGATCCAGCAGTTCTCAGTAACCATCTAAATTAGTGATGCTCATCGTGGTTTCCCAGAAACTCCTCTCCTCACTTCTATCAAAAAATAAAGGCTGCATGTTTGGGAAGTTCTTTTAATGCTCCAAGGAGATGCTAACCGGGTAACTGGATGGAAATAGGACTGGGATGTTATGCAAAGTTTTTACATCCTTTGACATTTTGTCAAATTACAATTCCAGACTTATCAGAAGTGGAATGAAAATGATGTGTGTCTTTTTAACTAATAAAGATCTTAAAAGTTAAATCTTGTTAAATCTTGACATCTGTCCTTACTGAGGGTCTGGTCCGACATGATTTGGTGGTCGACTCCCCCTAGTGGTCTGGAGCAATGCCGTTCTATGCAGAGTTTCATACTTGCTGCCTCTGCTGCATTTGTGCCAGTTTCACTTTTTCTTTTACGTCCTGTGATTGCAGCATTTTGCATTAGTTTTTGTGCTCGTGTGTTTTGGAGTTTGCATCATTTCTGTGTTTCGGATCGATCATCCCATAGGAGGGAAAACGAGTCGGGGTTTAGACAAGCCTGAGAGAAGTTAGTTTAATTGTACTGGAATTAAATTATTATTATGAATGTAATTTAAATTAATTAATATTTTTTTTGTATAAAAAGGAATAACATTTATTATAAAACCAGCACAAATTTACTTTTCAAATTACCTTTATGTAGTTTTTTTTTTTTTTTTTGTCTTCCCTAAAGTCTCTGGGTGGAAACTTGAGGCTAAAACGAATAAAAAGCAAAGAGGACAGGGGTCAGGTTCTCTGACCTTGGCATTTCTTTGTATTAGCTCCTGCTGCAGGACCTCCACCTTCCTGGCCATCTCCAGCTTGTGCTCCCTGATGGCGTCGTCCAGCTGGCTGAGCTGAGGACAGGACAGGTGAGGACAGGTGATGGATGAGACGTACGTTTAATGGTGGTTCATAGAAAAGGCTGATTGAAGACGTGTTGCACCAGTTTGGCTCTCTGCTGGAGCTCCTCCTGTCTTTCTTTCAGGGCGTTGTCCATGTCCAAGACCTCATGAGTCCTCTGCTCTAACTCCCTCTGGGTCTCGCTGTAAATTCATGCACAGACAGACACACATAAACTACAGCTGGATGATGAGGCTGAAAAAACATGTCATGAGGTTAAGCGTTTCATATCAGTCGACAACCACAATTAGTTCTGAATTTTATGAGTTTTTAAGCAGGTAAGAGGCATGGTGGCGAAACCTTAAACTGCCGCTCCACAAGCTGTTCTACAGCTTGCGCTACAAGGTGTTGCTAGGCAACCAAAGAGTAAATGAGTCTTCCCCAGAATGCTGTGCGGTTCTGGATCCAAGTTCAGTGAAATTGTTGAATAGATATTGATCACAAACCTATCACATACATATATATATTGTTAGTGAATTGTAGTCCAGCTCTGTGATAATCCAACTGTCTCATCATCGGGGCTCAGGACAACAACTTCTGGATTGTGGAAGATGAAATATTTTTGCAAGACAACATCAGGATATTCATTCATTCTTTTTGCAGCGTTTGGGTTGATGCTTATGTTCCACTAGTGTAGATGCGCCGGCAGACAAACGCAGGCTTAATAGAGGAGTTAAAAACTTCAGAAAGTCATAATAACTCCAGCTTGGCTTTTGATTTTCCTAGTTTCGTTGTGACTGATTATCCAACACAGTACTTGATGTACAGTAGCCATGGAAACTGTTGTGTCGTACAACTGGGCTTTGTATGATTCTGGATTTCATGCAACAAAAACATCCCAATGTTTAATTTTATCTCAACAGATAAAATACTTTGGAGATGTTTTACTTCAGAAATATCTGAATTTGTTACAGTCATAAAATATATTTTTAACAGTAAACACACAACGCAGAATTAAACCTGAGAAACAAGAAAAATAAGAATGCAGTGATTGCAGTTTTCTGGCCGATCGCCCAACTTTTAAAAACCTGACCTGCCGATTCCAGTTTTGACCGATACTGATGAAAAGTTGCTCAACATAGCAACACAGATAATAAGGTGGCAACAGTGGGGTGATTCTTGTGACGTGACAGTCAGCCCTCTGTCTCTGCAGAGCAAAAGCGACAGTGGCTGATTTTCAAACCTCTGTTGAGGTAAATAAAATCCCTTTCATGTGCAAATATCGGCCGATCGCCAAAAATGAAGAAAATCGGGTTTGACTTAAAGCAAAGCATCAACATTTGCATTGTTTTCCATAGATGTTCAGAGCAGCAGACTTGCTGATGCGATCTTCTGTTCGTGTCGCGCACAGAGGGATTTTTCCCACACGTGGACTTCTCCTCACCTCAGCCTCAAACCCAGTTTGTCCACCTGGGCTTGCCGTTGGTCAGAGACGGTCTGGGTCCTCTGCAGGACGTCCTGCAGCTCCCGCAGCCGCTTCACGGTGTCGCCCAGCTCCACCTGCGCAGAGCGCAGTTCGCCCTCCAGGACCATTACTCTCTGCATGCTGCAGAGCCGCTCCTCCTCACAGCGATGGAGCTTCTCTTCAAGTTCCTCAGCTGGAGGAAGATGAGAGTCGATAAAGGTCAAAGTTGAGGCTGATAGAGAACATACTGAAAACACCGGACCTTTTCTTTTTTCCGAACCGATCCTGAACGTCTAACCTGTGGAGGTCTTGGTGATGACTTGGCTCTTGGTGCGCTGCAGGTTCTGCTCCAAGCCCACGATCTGCTCTGCCTTTGCAGCCTCTTGGCTCCTCAGGTGCTCCAGCTCCACCTCCAGCTTTTGCACCGTCAATGTGAGATGACTGCCCAGAAACGTAAAGCAGAACAGGAGGTAAAGATTCAAGCTTTAACTGAAAGTACAGCTCTAAAACCAACAGAGAAAGGCTTGTGTATTTTGTCCTTTTCCTCAGCTGGAAACTAAAAGAAGCAAACAGATCATGATGTGGTTTTTGCCATATTGCAAAAGTTACACATCATGAGGTCATTTTAATGTATTTTAGAGCGTTAGAATGAGTGTTTTATCAGCAGGATAAAACAGAAAACAGGTAGTATAAGGAGCTTTGTGTGATCCTAGCTCCTCTGTCTGGGACCTGATGGATTTGGAGAGTTGTGTGTTTTGTTCGGTCGTCTCCTGCAGGTTCCTCTCTGCAGCCTGGGCCTCCAGGCCTCTGCTCCTGACTTCATCGTGTAGAGAAGCCCACGCTCGCTCCAGCTGCAGCTCCAAACTGGACACCTGGAACAGACAGCACAAAGTCAGCAGAAGAAAGAAAGTGTTTTTCCGTTATCTACATAATAAGATTCAGAAGTGAAAAAGTGGTGAGTTTTGACAGATTAAAGGGCAAGTGTTGCGTATTTTCTAGCAACATTGTGCCATTTTAGAGCACAATCAAGTAACTATGTTACCTTCAGATGTTAATAAAAAATGCTGTATGTATATCACATGTGATTTAAATTTGACTTTATAATTTAACACTTTAAAATTGGGCCACTGTCTCTTTAAAAACTCCAGCTCTTTCTGAAACTCTGCCTTCAGGAAGTCATCACTACATTGCTCCTCCATTAACTCTTTGACAACGTTTTTACCAGCGTTGTACTGACCAGCTCGGCTGATGGACAGTTCCACCAGGTGTTTACTAATTGCTGCTGGCTAGTCTGAAGGAGCTGAGTGGAGGATTCAAGGGGCAGGGCTGCTCTGTGAAGCGGAAGATTGGAAACTGCAGGGAGGAGGAGGAGCTGGGTTGAAAATCCAAAATTCCTCAAATTCGTTTAGCCCCTCCTGAGCTTCTAACACAGCTCCGTGTGCATGCATGCATGCGTGCGTGTGTGTGTGTGGGTGTGTGTGTGTGTGTGTGTGTGTGTGTTAGCCTCACCTGTCTTTGCAGTTGGCTCTGGCTCTCCTCCAGCTCAGACACCCGAGCCGTGCTCTCGGTCAGCATGGTCTGCTGCTGCTGCAGAGACTCCTGCAGTTGCAGGTTCTGCTGAGTGGTGCTCTGACAGACCAGGCTGGTGCTGTGCAGCTTTTCCTGCAGACAAGACATCTGAAAAAGCAACAAGGAGAGAGGACAGGTGTGTGTTTAACTGCCTTGCGCCCTGATGAACCAACTAACAGACGTTTTCAGTATGGACCTTTTCATTCTTCCTCTGCAGCTCAGTCTCATGGTTCCTCTTCACCTCCTCCATTTGCTGCAGGTACGAGTTCAGCTCCTCTTTGCACACCGACAGGCAGGACTGCAGCTCAGATACCTGAGCGGTGGAGAAACACAAAGCAGGTTATCGATGGTGGATACAACATCTTTTTACTTGTGGCCCCTGTAAATTATGAAACATTTCCTTCTGAACACATGAACTGGAAGCCTGTAGATCCACCTGGAAATGAAGAGATGAACAAATGGAAACTTTTAGACATCCTAATAGGGAGTACGATTTAGAAATTTTAATTTTCTTCCATGTTTACCCAGTCATAAAAAAAATCCTAAACATACATCTTGTGACTTTTCCATGTTGTGTTCATGACTCCTGTACAAACCATGGAGGCAGATTGAGTAGCCTGATCTTTGAAACTCTGCAGCGTCTCCTGGTTGCGTCGAACTTCAACCTCCTTCTCCTGGAATGAGGAAACAGAACATTTCATCGACGTATAAACTCCTCTGTCCCGTCCCGTATGGGAATGGAGCCTACATGCTGCCTTGCCTGTGTGAGCTGCTCCACAGAGGTCTGCAGCAGCAGCGCAGCTTCATGAGCCTTGTCCCGCTCCGTCTGAGCAGAACCCAGCTGCTGATCCAGTTCCAACATCTGGGCCAGGCTCTCCTCCACAGACAGCTGCAGCTGCAGGAAGCCACAGAGCCACTGTTAGCTCAGCTGATGCTGCTGTCAACGGAGCTGATGAGTTTATGTTACCATTTCTATCCTGTGCTGTTGCTCAGCCATCTGCTTAGAGTGAAACTGTTTGCACTGATCCAGAGCCTTCTGGTGCTCCTTCTGCTTTCTGTTCATCAGAACCTGGTAGTGCTGAACGCTGCTGCTCTTCTCCTGTAATGAGATCAGAGTCTCCAGTTGCCTTTCTGTTACAAATGTGTACGAAACAAATCTGTGTCTGTGATGACGAAAAACCATCTGCAATTGCGGTGTTTCCATTAAATAAGGAATTAAATTCATTTGTGAATAAGCTTGTTTGCGCGATAAGTTATTAAAACTCGTGTGGCAGCGACCGATGTAAACACTAAATGAGATATATTCATAATTCAGTCATGGCACTAGCGCTCTATTAGTCAATGAGACGTTGCCGTCTTATTCAGCTGTTGGAACTGTAAGCCCCGCCCACTCGGGCATTTTGGGGAGACTTTAGTCTGTGATTTTACAGAAGAACCTGTGGATTCAACACGTTGGAATGACATACAACTTTTGATCAACTGTGTGACGTTGAGAGAGAACTGGTGGAGCCAGCTGCACATTGTCCGGGAAAAAAAGCCTACTACTTCCTGTCGCCTTCTTCGGCGTTTTCACCAGTAGTAACATGTGAAACAAATGATGCGGAAAAACGTGTTTTTATTGCCGTTTTGCAAATTCCGCCTATTTCTATACGGCTAAAAAAAAACAAAAAAACCTCATTCTGGCACAAAAAACTTTTTATTGAAAAAGTGATTCTTTTTTTTTTCTAAATAGCCGGGTTTCCATTAAGCAAATGTATTTCCGTACTTTTGGTATGCGCAGTTTTCTGGCTAATGGAAACACAGCTTCAGGCGCACGGCTGATGAAGTTAAAGTTAAAATGTTTGGGTGACTCTACCTTCAGCTCGTTCTCCAGCTCGGTGTTCTTCAGAGCGGCCAGACTGTATGCCGAGCTTTTTTCCTGCAGCTGTTTCTCCAGCGCAGCAACCCGAGCGCTTTTTCTTTTTAACTGAGGGAAAGAAGAAACATATGGAACGTGCAGATTAAAAAAAAATAATAATTAATTTTAAATTATTCCTCTTCTTTTTCTTTTTATTTCCAAAACTCGCAACATTTTTTCCTAGCGTCGATCCTTTAGAAAAGGGTCACCAGCATGTTCAAGTTTATTTTTAGGCATGGGACAATTACTATTAATAATTATATGTAAATACATAAGATTATAGCTCAGTGGCTAATTTACATCTCTAGTCCCATTACACATCACCGCTGTCGGCTTTCAGGCACCTTGTTTCCTCAAAGGAATGCAACTATCCACAATATATGTGCTGCTCAGACTTATTATATCTTTAGTTTCGCTAACAGTGAGAAAACATAGTGACCTCTTTCTGAGCGTCTGTGGCCTGGCTGCCCCGCTCCAGCAGCTCTGTGTGGAGGTTCTGGTAGTGGGAGGCTCTCTGGGCCATGGAGTTCTGCAGGGCGGAGATCTCCTCCTGGGCTCTGCTCAGACGCTCCTGCAGCCGCTCCTTCAGGCTCTGCTGTTTCAGCCGCTCGGCCTCCTTCACCTGCAGGACCCGCAGCAGCTGCTGGTAGCCCTCACCTGGAAGCAGTGGCACATGGAATGTTATCCAGCAAACCACCCACCAAACCACCCACTGTACACGCTGGTGTCCCTTTGGAATACTGGGATGTTACTTTATCTCTTTTATTATTATTCATTATTCATTGTTTCATTAATTTGTATGTACAAATAACTCTAAATCTGCACTGTTGGATCATGTGACTTAACATTATGACAAAACAAGTTTTCTATCCATTCCAATGGATAGAAAACCAGATTTATCCATCTAGTCACCATTTAAATAAAGATCATAGAGAACATAAAACCCAAACAGTTTGTCATTGAACTAAAACAAAACAAAACAAAAAACTAGGAGTGTACCAGAAAATCAGCTCTGATTTCCTTAATATTCTAAGTTCAAACTGGAGATGGAAGAAATTTTAAATCTAAACAAAAACCACTTAAAAACAACAACAAAAAAAATCCAAACAAAATGGAGCTCAAGTGATACTTAACTGTGAAATCCATTTGATCTACTTTCGCAAATATTGTTGTTGTTACATTTCGCAACTTTTAATAAAAAAAAAAAAAAAAATGTTTTTAAACTGTCCGTCAAACCCAGAATCAGCAGGTCAGGCTATTTAGAGATTGATGATCGGCCGGAAAACTGAAATTAGTGCACCAGTAAAAATGACCAAAGTAGTTTTCTTCTGGAACAAAATGTATGAAGTGAGGAAGTTACAGCTATAGTAATCCTGTTTCACTCTTAAAACTGATGTTTAGGTAATTCAGAGCATGAAAAAAAAACTCCAGGAAATTAATAATAGTTTCATCTTGTATTGCAGTGCTATAACCTCACTGAACATTCGACAAAATTCTGCATTTAATCTAAGCTAATCTATTCAGCATGAGAATAAAATCCTATGCATGCATTTAACATAACAGCTCATTATACAGTTATTGGCATCTCTGATAGTCCATCTAAAATAAATATAAGAAAAGTAAGGATGCACCATATGGCATCAACAGAAGTATCGGCCGGCATTGGTCAATTTTTAACAGGCTGGTATCGGTCCAATACAAAAAACTGGGCTGATTTTAATAACCGATATTAATTTTCATCTGGTTATGTCGTTTTCATTTGCTCATGTGATGCTGATGCATTGTAGGATTGAGGTGTGTTTTGATATAAACAGAGAAGCAATGTAGGTGATGAAAAAACACAACAATATTAATGTTGGATATTTATTTCGGAACAATTTATTAAATTAAAAAGGGAAGGATTTTTTAAAAATTAGATTACCGTAATCAAAGTTCCTAGGAATTTCAAATTATAACATTATATTTCACAGTGTAAGGAAAAGTGTGGAAGTTTGATTCCATAAAACGTAAAATATAGTTCAAAGTTATTCACTAAGACGAGTGACGGGTCAATTTTCCTAAAACAGTTTGTGTGCTGCTGTAAAACGGAGGAAATGATGAAATGTCATCAGAAAAAGAAGCTCTGAAGTTCAGCCTTACAGATGATGATGATGATGAAGGATCTGGAGCCTACCTGGCTTCAGCTTCAGTAGATGTGCAGCTCCTGAATAGTCCACTGGGGGCAGCATGCATGGATTGGAGCAGATTGGTCCTGCAGGAGCCTTCATAAATTAAAAAGCAAAAAAGAAGACTGAAGCTCCCTCCTTTCAACAGGATCAGCGATCAAACACACAATCAGGTTTGTTATTTCTAGGTCGGTTTGGACACAGACACCAGACTATATGTGTGGAAACAAAACTCAGCCCGTGGGAGGCAGTGGAAAGCAGGCCCACCTCCTGCAGGTGCAGCAGAGCCAGAAAGGCCTCCAGGGCGGACAGCTCAGCCTGGGTCTGGGTCACCTTCTGCTCCTGGTCACGGGTCAGCGTCCGCAGCTCCTCCACCTCCCTGCGCACGGAGGCCGCCTCCCTGCACTCGTCCCCCCGCTCTGAGAGCTGCTGCTCCAGCTGAGAGGCTCGGCGCTCCGCCTGCTCCAGCTGGGCCTGGAGGAGAGCCGCGGCCGCTCCGCCCTGCCACAGCTCCTCCTGCAGCCGGCTGCGTGGAGAAAA
Organism: Poeciliopsis retropinna; assembly: GCA_010277075.1. NCBI lineage: Eukaryota > Metazoa > Chordata > Actinopteri > Cyprinodontiformes > Poeciliidae > Poeciliopsis > Poeciliopsis retropinna. Next base: position 10,534,717 of record VMRM01000021.1, read on the forward strand.
CAAAACACTGCCGGTGAAGCGCATGCTGGGGAAAAGCGCCGTCGACAGCCTTCTTTGTGTTTCTACTCAACAGAAGACGCTCAGTACCTAACCGCCTGGCTCTGCTCAGCTCGCTCTCTCTGCAACGCAGAAAACTTCACCTCCAACTCCTGCTTTTCTCTGTCAGACTCCATCAGACTCTCCTTCAGCGTCGTCTCACTCTCCACCACCTCGAAGGGGCAAAACGACAAAACATCTCCAGCGTCAACAAGCAAGAAAAGCTTTATAGTTGTCATGTAAAATAAGAAGACAATTTTGAGTAAAAATGTACCTTTTGGAGTTTCATGGAAAACGTGTCTTTGTAATCGTTGAAAGCTTCTTTGAGTTTCTCTGCATTTTGAAGAGCTTGGTTCCTCTGCTGCTCAGCTCTGAGAGGAGAGGCGAGTTTAGATCAAATCCCACACATGTAACCCCAAAGAGGATTAACTCAGAAAATAAGACAAAATATTAAAAACATCAACTTTTACGATGTCTTTTACCCTCTACTGACTAATTTTTACATTTATTTAGCAGAAATGCCGCCTCATAGCTTTGACCGTGAGTTCTGTGGTGAAAAATATATATTACCAGATTATACAATTCTGTCATCACAATCAACTGTTTTGATTATAAGACGATATGTAATATTTAATATTAATCACATCAAAAGGCCTTTTATTTATTTTTACAGCTCTTTGCAGCAGGCTGCTGGACGGTTCTTTTTTCTTGTCAGACATTTTTAAATTTCTTGCTTGCTAAGCTAACAGAAGAAGCAAAGCAGCTTGACTGGCAGCCAATCAGACAAGGAGCTTTAGAAATAATGTTTAAATCAATTATTTTAACTTATATTTTATACTTACAACAAAGACTGAATAAAAGGAAACAAAACTTATGATGAAAAATTTAAGATTAAATCATTTATGGGGCCAATTTGTTTTTCTCTCCAACTTTCTGAGGCCCTCACAGTGCATCCTGTCGGCCGCCAAGGGCCCGCGGCCCACGCTTTGTAAAACACTGCCTGAGCTCAACAAAACACAATCAGATGGAAGCAGGTCTACAACCACCACCTCTTTCCTGTTGCTGTTCTGCTCTCCAACTCCTCTCTCAGCATCCTCAGTTCCTCGGTAACCGTGGCGACCACGGCCTCACTGTGTTCAGCAGCTTCCTGGCAGGACTCCGCCCTCAGCTCCGCCGCCCTATAAAACATGGACGATGCAAACTGCAGAGTTTAAACTAAGCAAGACAGACATTAATGAATACATCTGACAGATCATTTCTCTTACTATTGTGGCGTTTAGAAAATAAAAATAATTCTGGTAATTCTAGCTGATCTAAAACAAGAGAGGTTTGGTCTGATCTAACTTCAGATGTGCATGTCTCTTTGTATTCGGTGTATGTAAACTTCTGATTTCCAAATTAAAAGAGATTTCTTTTATTACAAATCAGAAAATATCTCATGAAAACTAGCCTTTTCTCAGTAAAACTGAGCCTTTTCCAAACTCCAGGCCCACGGGCCAAAACTGACCCATCATAGTCATTTCTGTGGCCCTTAACACTTTGGAGGGCCACAGAAATTGAACTTTATTTGATAAGTCAAATCAAATCAGTACTTGATTTGCATAGTGTCAAATTATATCATTGTAGAAAACATGTCAAAATTATATATAAAGGGTACTCATCAGAAAGAGCATAGTGACAATCGACAAAAAAAATTCAATTCATGTAGTTTGATCGATACATTCTGACACAACTCTTCTCAAAGAGTTGTGAATGTCCCTTCATGGCCTTTGTGGCCCAAAATGAAAATGATTTTGACTCCCTGCAGTAGAACAATGAGCTTACTTCAGTTCCTCAGTCTGAGCCTCCAGCTCAGCTTCCAGCTGACGGATGTGTTCGCTCATGGCCGCCATGCTGCTGCTGACCATGACCCTGGAGAGGCTGTGATGGACCTGCCAAAGAACACGCTAATGTATCACTGCAACCATGGAACAGAAGCACGCTTCTCATTTCTTTGATGCGTGTGTCTGCGTGGGGGGTGGGGGGGCTTAGATGGTGCTGGATGCATGTCCAACCTGCACATAAGAAGCTTCTGGTTCAAACTGCGGGGCGTCCAGGTTGCTGCGGAACCGCTCATCTGTAATCAGGCAGGCGTTCTCCTGGCGGACGTAGCCGCCTTTCTTTCTCGCAGCAGGAGACGCCATCCCTACAGGCTGGACACAGAGAAGCAGGAACATGACACGGCTTGGCTTTAAAAAGGTCTTCAAGTTTTAATTTGTTTTAAAATCTAAAAAAAAAAATATATATATATATATATATATATATATATATATATATATAGTACATTTCCCATGTTTTATCAAACATAAAAGATGACAAAATCTTAACATGTTCAGCTCTACAGTTTTATTCAGGTGAATTAAGGGTAGAAAATGACTTGTAGGCCCCTGGTCTGTCATATAACATCTCAATGAAACAATATTTTGTCATAACTTTACAAAATGTGAAAAGCTTCAACGTCAATATAGAACTAGATACAGATCTTGTTGTACATTTCCCCCCCAATTTCTGAATCGTTACAGTAATTCATTCTGATCTAATTCTGTTGGATCTGTCTAAACCTCTGATCTTTACTTTGCTCACCTTAGTTTGTGTCCCACAGTCCAGTGGCAGAGCTCAGCTCCCTGGATCAGACCGGGCAGGCCGAACACATCTTTACTAAATGTCTCCTCGATGTCAAACATCAGAACAGAACCGTCTGAATGTCGTTAAATAACGACCAGTCTAACTAAAGTCAACTTTATCCAGCTCTTTGTACGGCTACATGTCTACAGTTGAAATAAAAAGACTTCTCTCTTTGCAATTTTAAACGAACGCTGTGCTGCCGATAAACGACACCAACACGAATGTAAACAGAGGAGCTCTTTACACCAACAGGTGGTTAGCTAGTCATTAGCCTTGTTTTTTTGTTATAAAAGCAGGTAATTAAACATCATACATCATTTCTACTTCATCTGAATTATTACCTTAGATGACCGGAGGATAAGAAGCTAAAAGCATTTGTTTCTGAACTATATTTCAATAAATCTCTCGGGTTACTAGAAATCGAGGCAGAACGGTTTGTAATTTTAGTCTCCGCCCACATGCCAATAACGTACTTTATAATTGGATAGCTAGGCCATTCTGTGAGGTGATTGGTTGATATGCAACAGCGTCCGCGAACAACGGCGCGTGCGTTGGGGTCGAGTCGTTTTTCCTTTCGCCGTCACACAGTTATACGCGGAAGTTGGGGAGGAGTGAAAGGTTAATTTTTGAGGGAGTATTCCTTTACAGTCCACCGGGCAGAGGAAGCAGACTGTCGCTCATTTGTTCAGCTTTGTGACGGAACCACAGCTCCACCATTACTTCTACTCAGATCTGTTTACATACAATTACACGTATAACTGTTCTTGTCTGTCACTGGGATTATTATAGTCACTTGTAAAATCAGTTTCACTCACTACTATTGCACATACATCGTATCTCATTATCTTATATATAAGAAAATGTATATTCTGCATATTTCTATTTCCATTTTAATTTTTTGTTGTTACATTTTCACAAGTTTTGTTTTATAAACTCTATTTTATACCTAAACTTTACATTTCTGGCATCCAGTGTGGGCAGTAAAGTAATTTCATTGTTCAGGCAAACACATTTTGTTACTGTGCATATGACAATAAAAGCATTTAATCTTTAACACTAAACAGGAATCAATATTAGAAAAAAAGTCTACGGATTGGCAGGATTTGGGGTTTTAATTACAAATATGATCTTTTTAAGGAAAATTAACAGTTAACAACAAAAGATTTATTACATTCAATAAGCATTTTTGCAGTAACAACCCAAATGTCTCTCAGCCACATTGGATACACCCACTGTTCTTCTCTCCAGGTGACAAACAGCTCACACCCAAGGAAGGGAGTCCCACCCCTCTCTCTAAATTTTATGTTCTTAAAATCATACTTCTAAAAAAATGAATCGCTTGTTTTTCCAGAAGCCTCTGCTTTTTAATGCCATATTAAAAAGCAACATTACATTAAAGCTTGGGGTAAAAATGTTACTTTTGACAGAAAACATTTCTCAATGTGGACATGATGAAATTGACCTCGCTTTGAGAGGTCAATTTCATAAGATTTTAGATTTTAAAGGCAAAACCAATGCCTTAAATCCCAGAAATGCTAAATACAACAAAAGTACTCAGAATGAGGTTCTTGGATGCTCAGCAGAAACATTTTCAAGGACATTAAATAAAGCATTTTGTTATCCTTATTTTTGGCTAATGAGATAAAGCACATTTGTACACTTGTCTTTGTTTTCCAAGAAGAGACAGTGATACAATTGACTAGATTTACATACAGAGAATTTTCATTTTTCACTTGAAGCCCCAAATAAACGTCTCTCATTCTGCCACTGTGCACGCCTATTGATTAAACTCAAGCGTTTAAACAGAAAAAAAAAATTAAATGTTTACATGTAGTTTCCACCTGTCAATTTACAAATGACATGATTTACAGTCATGGATCTTAATTTTATTAGAAAAATCATATACAGTTAATATCAGTAATAAAAACAACAACAAGAAAAAAATCATGTTTAGCAAAACAGTTTGAAATACCAACTTTTATTTATCCCTAAACGAAACAAAACAGAAAAAGAACCTGCTTCACTAGTAACACGTCAACCGTAAAAAAAAAAAAAAACAAAAACAAAGACGACGTTACAGGGACGTTCTTTGGCTTAAGAAACCTGTAGCAAGTCAATAATGGAAACGTGTCGGCATTAAATGCACTCACTGCGTCCCCGACAAGGAGACGTTGCAAGTGCTGTTTAAACGAGAGCAGAGACGTCTCTCAAAAGAGACAGCAGTTCTAACTAAAGGTTTTCTTCTTGCAATGACGTACAGCAATTTCTTCAGTGAGGCGGATTCGTCTTTCAAACCCAAAAAAAAAAACAAAACAAAAAAACCAATAAGCTTATATATGTGTAATAATGACAAAAAGCTATGAGAAATCAACATGAAATATGATCCATCGCAAAAATCGGCTTAGTTACAACGGCTGGGCTATGTGAATGAAGTTTGGTGGTATGTCCTGAGTGGGCTGCCCAAAATGTAACAAAAAAAAAAAAAAAACAACAAAAAATACATTTTTGTCTATGGAAGAATATTTGTTCATTTATGCAACTTTTATTGCATAAGCAGCAGGAAATAAAGTTACAAACTGATTAAATCACATTCCTAGCATCAAGAATTTTTACAAGACCAAACTCAGGTCTGTTAAAACTGAAGTCCTAATTTCAATCAGAACACTTTAAAAAGAACTGCACATTTTTATTCAGTAGGAAATATATAAAAATATTGAATAAAAAATACTGCCTTGTCTGAGCAGCTCTTGCTTGTTCAAATGAGACGATTTTCTAACAAAACACAGCGTGTGCAAGTAAAAGAATCTACCGAAATCTCCGTCGGTAAACAAAAGACCTCTATAAAAATACGACATAATCATGTTTGTGGTATAGCTTTATATAAAATAAACATTTGCAGCAGCGCGTTCGTTCTCTGAGTTCCTCCTGATCTGCTCACAAATAATGGAAACCAGAGCTGGCATGAGACACCGAGAGGTTCAAGATGGGAGAGAGAGTGGGCACAGTCGGAGAAAAAACAAAAACACTAAACTTTTAAAACGAGTTAAAGGAAAAAAATGTAATGTTAAAATTGTTGATGGTTGAATCGAAGAATGAAAATAGAGATTTTTTTCCTCTCTTTTACTACATAACTTCTTGTAGAACAAGCAAGTATATTTAGGGGGAGGGAAAAAAAAAAACAATGCATGAAATATTAGTCAAAGCTTACAAGTAGAGTGGAGAGAGGAATTATTTGCTCCTGAATAAACTGCAGCAGGGAAGGAAAAAGTTCAGATCAAACTCCTATGAAGGATCCAGTGATCCAGCTTCTCTGGTGCTGCATACCCTGTGTGTGTGTGTGTGTGTGTGTGTGTGTGTGTGTGTGTGTGTGTGTGCGCGTCTGCATGCATGCATGATAATCAGGGCATATAACCACCTAACACTCTGAATACACACCATCAGCTCTTTGTTAGAAGTGGTTGAGCCATCGAGCTACGAGGCAGTGACTCCCTCCCACTCCACCAGGTACTGCACCTTGCCGTCCATGGTGACCCGCCGGGCCAGGACTTTATATCTCTCCCCGCACGCCAGGCGCCCCGCCACCCCGAAGTAGTTGCTGATGGAGCTCTTGAGGTGGGAAAGCTGGGTGTTGGGGTCCATGCCGTGGACTATGTCTGTGGGGTGGAGCCCCGGCAGAGAGCCAAACGTCTCCGTGTCCGAGACGCTTGCGTCTGGGAGCCGAGGAGGAGGGGGCAGTTCCGGTCGGGGGGGTTTCGGGGTTCGCCGCGGCCGCCCGCGTTTCCGTTTTAAAGGTGGAGAGGCGAAAGGCATGTTGAAGGCGGCTGTTGCCGTCTTGTTGGAAGTGTACAGGCTGAGGGAAGAAAAACACGTTTTTTTTTTTAATTTGATGAGAAATCAGCAAAATCTACACTGATAACTAGAAAAAGAGTTTAGAACCATTACAGACTTTCTGAGGTGTATCCAGACACATTATAGGCTCTCTCTTTCTTCTGTTTCATGGTCCTGAGAGTTTTCTTTTCTGCCTCTCCATGTTTAGCTCTTGGCACAATTTAAATGAAAACAAGACTGTAATCGCCTTTAAGGCTCCAACAAGCTTCATCTGAAGTGCAAAAATCTGCTTTCATTGATGTAGACGCGTGACAAAACCTGCATCACTTTGTTTGCAGAGAGGCGTCCACCTGCCAAACTAAACACCAGGCCCTGGTTGGACCTTTCTCTAGAGCTCTGTGCAAAGTGTTGTGTGATTGGTCAGGAGACTGTTGCCATGTTTTATGCAGAAATGCTCTCGGACAGCAATGTTGACATTATTCTTCCATTATCTACTTTTAGTATCTGCAGGAGACATGGATACTTTTGAGAAACATTTATTTGACATTGTGAGGAATTACATACATTTATATATGTGTGTGTTTATTTGTAATACCTTGTGGGGACCATTTTCCTGACACATACTATGTTGTGGGGTCCCACTGCTCCTTGTGGGGACCAAAGTCAAGTCTCGGAAAAGTATTTACACCCCTTTGCCACGTTCTGTTCCCAACATGTGAAAACCGGCAACTTCAAAGTAATTAAACGAGCTTTTATATACAAACTAACAAACACAGGGGAAGAAAATGATAAATGATTTTGGAAGTCAAAGACCTGACTTCAAATCCACCCATTGACATTTAGCACATGATTTGCTATTTTGTTTTCAGCCATCACATAAAATCAGTAGGAGTTTGTGGCTGTAACGTGACAATATGAACAGAAGTTAAAGAGGTAATTATTTCTGTAACACAGCAGGAGTGGACAGCACTCAGCACTGTGCAGAATGGTACATTGCATAAATCTGCATTTATGCTGAGATTAAATGAAACATTGGGACTGGTTTTACTAACCAGCTGACTTTTAAAAGTAACTGGTTGTGCTGGAATTTATTTAGCGACATCAAAGTGAAGGACAAACGCAAGCCGCACTAGTCAGAGCTTGGATGCAAACCATGCACCACTTCACTTTTTTTGTGCTACCAGCTTTGCTGGTCCATCACAGAAAACCCCATTAAACAAGAACATTTGTTTTATTGTTCTTTTGTGTGTTTGTGTCTCTGCCTGGAAGACCTGAGCTTCATAAAATGCCAACCTGGACTGTCTAGAAGTGATTGTTGAGGTAGTTTCTGAGCTGCTGAGGGCATCAATGGATTCCACATCAGAAGACTGAGATAACAGCAGAGGCTTGCTACTTCTGGTGCTGCAGAGACAAAAAAAACAATTGGAGGAAAAAAATGTGTGAAAAGCAGAGAAAAGCTAAAGTGGCACACAAAATATTGTTTTATGATTATTTAACAAACAAACGTTTCAATAATACCTGGTAATTATTATTGAAACGGGACTTATTAAATTAAAGTAAATTATGCCACTTCCTTTCAACATTTCTTTAAATAAGATGAAAGACTTTGTTCACGCCATAAATCATTAAACATGCCATCCTACAATTACTTCCTGTCATTTTCTTCACCTGTCTCACCAGTAGTAACGTCCGGTTGCTGATCACGATCCATGTAATGTGGAACAAGAGTTTCCATTGCATTTTGGTGAAATATACCAATTTCGATACAGCCAAAACTCTTTTCCAGTTTTTCCGTTGCCCATATTTATTTCCGTGATTCCAATTTGTGCAATTGTACGGTCAGTGGGAACGCAGCTAGTGCAGTGAACGACTTCAAGTCCCTCTCTTCTAAGTTTCTTCAGTTTGTAAAGGCTGAACCTTTTGGTTAAACTCCTGACAGTCTGCAGCAGCTTTTCACACAAAAAGCCCAACAGTCATTCATTGAGCCGTAACAGGAACCTGGTATTTTTCACTCATTCAAGCATCACAATCAGGCTTCAGTTGAGGGACTGGTAGCCGATCTTGAATAGAGCGCAATCTGAACATCAATTATCAAGTTATGAAACAACTTCTCTTTGGATTTGGACTTTAACTAGGCCGTTCATCTTTTTAACTGATTCAAATTTCCCCTTCAACTAAACTGCAGAAAAGCATGATGCTGTGTGTTGTTGTTTACGCTACACACAGTCTGGTTGACAACAACGCCACTAAAGTGCCAGGTTTCAACACCAAAAAACACGCAAACATTTCCCAAACAAAGAACAGAACAAGACAAGAAGTTTATCACTTACTTAACGGAGGTCAAATGATCCAGTGCAGGGGGGTCCGGCTTTCTGGTTTCCTGATAAAGTGGAGAGAAATTCATCAGCATCTACAGGAAGGAGTCACGTTTTCTTCATACATGAACGTTTGAGCTCAACGTAAAACCATCTGTTGACCTCAGCAGAAAGCACTAAACCAGCTCAGGCTCACTAATGCATACATGATAACGCGCACACGCACGCACACACACACACCAGGGATGGCTCGTTGGACCGTTGTGGTTTAGCCAGTGTCTCCAGACAGCGAGCTTCTTGCTTCCTCTTTTTCTTTTTTTTCTTCTTCTTCTTCTTTTCGATGCCATTGGTTAAAGCAACGGGGATCCTGCAGTGACAGCACCAACATTTCAGATACAGTTATGACAGCTGTGCATAAAGTCAGCATGACGGTTCAGGCATTAAGCATGAAACAATGAAGGGACATAAAACAAAGAGCGTTTTTGTGATTTACACATTCTTGAATTAAAACAAAAACAACAACTTGTTCAGTCGGGAATATATGCGCTGGCTGGTTTGGCAGTATGAAAGTATGAAGTTTATAAAAAATATTACAGCTTCTCACAGTCTAAAAACTTATTTTTACGATGCTAAAGAAAGCACCAGCGCAACCAGAGTTGTCTTTACATGCATGTAGCACATTAGCCTCCATCACCTGGCTAACTGCAAGCTGCAAAATCTTTCCCTTTTCTACAAGAAAAAGAAATTCAAGTGCCTGCAAAAAGTTATGTTGGGAGAAAGAAAAAGCACTTTCCATCATTTAAGATGACCCAGCAAGTAAACTGACCAATTAACCAGCTGATAAAGCGAGTTATATATGGCCTATTCATATGGACGTCTATTCCTGTCATGAAAGAAAAACCACAAATTACAACAGGAAGTCATGATTTAGTTTTGAAGTCATAATTATGAGATTCAAAGTAATAATTATGAGTTTTAAAGTCAGAATTATGAAATAGAAAGTTATCATTTTGAGATAGAAAGTCATTTATGCGATTCAACATCATGATTATGAAATACTGGAGCAAACCTCAAAGAAACAGAATGACTTTTCTCCTCATAATTATGACTTTAAAACTCATAATTATGACTTTGTTGAGCTTTTATTTTGTCTCTCTTGGCAGAAATGGACTTCCATATATTCATGTTCTAAATGTCGCAATAATAAAGAAAATAATGCATACAGGCGCACACTTATACATACACACGCACAACCAAATTTAGTGAAAATTTTCATTGAAATTTCCACTAAAATTTAAATTTAACATCAGTCCAAGGATGAAAATCCAAATAATATATATGAAAGAGAAAATATACATAATGGCAGGAAATGTTCAACTATTTTTAGCAGAAGTGGAAGTAAGTGTTGCTTTTCTGTTTTACATAAAAGCACCTAAGATTGTTGAAGTTTGACCTAATTTTTGTGGAAATATCAAGACACTGTGGCGTTTCCACTTGTGGAGAGAATCTCATACTGACCACGCCTCCTTAAAAATGTAATATATCAATGAAAGGTTTTCCATCTTACTTCATGTCAGAGAAGCTTTTGGCAGGCTTGCATCCTTTTATGGTGATCTCGTGGAAAGGCTCCCCCATCACCGTGTATGTGGGTTCAGAACAGTTGGGAGGAGCAGGAGGGAAAAAGATTCTTAGGCGAAACAAGTGCTTCTTCTTCTTCACCTCCTTCCCTGACATAAATCTGGAAAAGGCGGGAGAAGCGAAGTCAGGAATGTGATTATTGTTGAACTGTAGAATCACGAGGTTGTGTTTTAAAGTTAAAAACGTCAGGAGAAAACTTACGTGTAGCTATTGTCGTTTAAGGCTTCCAGAACTTTTTCATACCTCTCAGATCTTGGTGTGTTGGCCAGCTATTGATGACAGACGAAAAACAAAATCAGACGTGTTTAGTATCTGATCAGTAGAACAAAACAGAGACAAACCCAAAGATTTCAGAAGCAATAAACAGAATTTAATTTGGGGGGAATATTTCCAGTTATGCCCACCAACCTCTACAGCACGACTTTTATAACACAAGCAGCAGTTATTAATCTAAAATTTTGTTAAGATTTTACTTTAGCTAGAGGACATCTCAAACCAGAACCCCAACTGTCTGATTGACTTTATTAAAACATTTTAAGACATCTGGGGCCTCATGCATAAAAAACAGAAATAATCTCTATTCTGTAAATGTACAACTTATGCACATGATTCTACTATTTAGAGTAAACGTCCACATTCCCACTCAAAGGACTCTGTGACACACCGTCATTAAATCCCTGCTGTTCTAACAGGGATTTGCATGTTCTCTATTTTTTTTCATTTGGATTTTTTTTTCTTTAAAATGTATTATTTTTTGTGAGGTGACCTGAAAGCACATTTTACATAAAATATAGAATTATTATTATAAATACTTATGGTGCTAGCAGGACGTTGCCATTGTTGCTGCTTCACTTGGTGGCAGACTTCTGGGTATTTATACTAATTTACATATGTATGTAAGGGTGGCGACAAAGCAGACCACCATTTCCTGCAAATTAGGATTTATAAAGGAAAGGTGTGCGGCCACGTGCGTGCGCTCAGGTTTATGCATCCTCAAAATACATTATACAGATCACTCCACTTCAACCCAATTTAGTTTATTTATATTGCGCCTACAGACAACGCATGTTGACTCACTGCACTTTACAACGACAAAGTGAAAAACGTGTTCTCAATGGTATAAGTTAGAAAGTAAAACAGGAGAATGAGCAGACATGTCTCCCTCTCCACTTTTTCACAGCTTCATGCATCTCTTACCTTCCCCAGCTGCAGCAGCTCCCAGTTGTCATTAATGTAAGGCATTAGCTGCATCTGAGAATCAAAATACCTCTTCTTCTGAATCACACTCAGGTTGTACAAACACAGATGAACAATATCCTTCCTGCAATATTGGAGGAAAAAAAAAAAAAAAAAAAAACATTAAGCAATTTCCTCTAATGTCATTTCAGGTTGTTTTTTTAGCTATCTGAACGATGTGTGGAATTTCAATAGAAAACAATTCCACAGCAGAGGATGCTGTTATACCTCTACTATGCCAGTAGAAGTATTACTGGTATTGTGTATAGGCCTGTCACGACACCAAATTTTCCTGAGCGATTAATTGTCTCAAAAATTATTGCGATAAACGATAATATTGTTTGAAGACCTTTTTACACTTATTTAATGGAAATGATGTAATAATGTATGCCAAAGATAGATACACTTTATTTTCAAAAGAACACTTAACACTGGAACTGATAAACAAAACAACCAAAAACAAAAATAAAATGGATTCTCAGTCTCTATCAACAAAAAATGTACTTGGATAAAAACTAAACAACATAAAGCCAAAGTGGAAATAAATATTGCAGTCAACCAAAAGAGTGCAGATTATGAAGTCTGTAATAGTATATCGCCCCGTAAACCCGGTAACTTTTCAGCTGTTCTTCGTTAACGTGACATAAGGTTATAATGATTTTCATTCAGTCAGGACTGACACTAGCCACATGCATTGCAGGTAGATTGTAGTAAAGCATTGATTAATGCCTGTTTTTACAATTAGCTAACTGGACTTGTAGCCATTATTTTGTGACACCATGTAACAGTCATTATACTGCTTGGTTCCTAGAGATGAGTAGGTATCACCATAAGGGGGCGCCTATTCCCTTTTTCCTTAGGTGTATTATTGTGCAGAGTGAGAACTCTTGTTGTAGAGGAGATCATCGGTGATGCAGAGCGGTAAACTATCGTTACTTTTCTCATGTATGAGGCTATAATCTTAGTACCGTGGAGATCTGGCTTTTAATGGACGATGCGAAATCAAGTGAAAGTGTGGAATACTTAAACAGTGCGTCCTGCTGTTTTGGGTTAGAGTGGCTAACCGCCATTGCTAACTCCTTCTCCAACCTCTCAACGCATCGTCACAACCACACGGCACAATAGAACCCGATCGAACCGTTATACCTAGGATTTCTATCGGCTAATGTGTCTCTCAGGTTTTGAAAATGGGCCGACAGCTCCAAGATCGTGTCGTGTGCGCTGGGACTTACACTAAGGAAATGAGGAAGGGAGGGTCAGTGGAAGCACCAGAGTTGAGCCTTTTTTCATTCAGAGTCATTAACAGAAAGAGAAAATTACGATAAAGCCGATAATTGAAATGAAGTCGATAGTTTTAATTTATCGTTCGATTAATTGATTTATTGTTTATCGCGACAGGCCTAATTGTGTAGTAATACCAACACAACTAAACGTTGTGTAGTTTCAGTCAACGTGGCGATAAACTACACAAGAATTTAAGACAATTCAAACATTGATAAAGCAGTGCTAGGCTAAAAAAAGAATCGCAGTAAACAGTTGAAGCTGGCGTTTTCTTTCACATCCTTTGCCGTTTCCTGTCAGTTATTTCCTTCTTAGGTTTAGTGAAAGATAGAATCAGGACAATGTGGGGCAGCTATGGCAAAAAAAATAAAAAAAGGACAAAAGGAAGAAAGAAAACATTTTGATGAGGGAGCTCATTTTGATTGTCAAAATGAGCTCCCTATTAAGAAATATATTATTTCTTATATTTATTTTGTTTTTATGACATAGGCATAGGCGTAAATCCCAGGGGGGTTCCAGGGGTCCGGACCCCCATACTTGGAAAAGTCTAGAATTGTCCCCCCAAAAAAACATAATCATTGAAGGAATGTTTACATTTAAACAATATCAACATGAAAAGAAAAAATAAACTATGAATAAAATAAGTGTCGTTCATCTAAGAAACGAATAGGAATTCATTTTTAGGGTTAGGGTTAGTTTTTCTATGTAAACCCTGGTGCTTTAAGTGTTATGTTTAAGTTATGATACTTCCCAGATATTAATTTCTATCTACTTGTTGGTTCTCAGCCATCCAGATAATGGCAAAACTAAAAAAGCAAAAATAAAGCAACATAACAAGTTATAATTTATATAGACCATAACTTGTATCGAGAGCCATTTCAATAAATCAATGTTAATGAGGAATTTTATTAAGAGGAGTTACTCATTAAAACTTGTTTTTATTTATAACCTTAAATTTTTGTAAAGGCATAGCAAAGATTAGATCAGTGAGACTGAACAGAACTCGTATTGAATTTTAGTTTTACTTCTCAATAGGTTGCTTGCTGAGAAAAACAAGTCTGACGTGCATTACTAGTCATTTTTAGTCTGGGGTTTGAATGTGGTTTAAAAACTTTCTAAACCACATTTTTGTTACATTTCGGTGGAACTTTGCTGACCCCCACAAAACTGCTCTAAAGAAATGTTCCTGTTTATTGTCCCCCCACCCCTGAAAAAACATGAGATGGGATTTACACCATTGGCCAAGGGGCCATTTATTTATGTGAATGCAAAAGCTCTGTACAGAAAGAATGGTTAACGATTCTTAAAAGTTACAGATTTCAAATTTGTTTTTTTTTATTTAATTCAATTAAATTGATTAATGATTACTAGTCATTTGAATTAATATTTATTCTCAATTATGATCAGTTTTTTTCCAATCAACAATTTTAATAAAATATGCTAAATAAATGTCACATAATCTACTTGTTTCTTTAAATGTGGAACAGAATTCATTCAAACACAAAATGAGAGATGATGATAGGTTTTGTTAACATTAGTATTATTACCAAAACTATAACAGTGTCAAAGAAACCGTAGTTACAGTGTAATAGGTGATACAATTGTTATGGAAAATCTTTAGCCTAGCACTGCTTCAGCCATGCTCTGGATCTTCTTTCTGAATTTTGATGTAGTTGTTGTCTAAGTTGTCGCTTCGTGCTAGCATAGTGCAAGTCAACTTCTGACAGGAATCCTAAATGATCATGTAGATTTTCTCCCCCAAAAAATGGAAAAAAGGAAAAAAAAAAAAAAAAGAACCACTTATAGAACACTGAAAATACCAGGATGTATGCATTTTATCACAGTTGAGAAAAGAAAAGCATTTTAAGGTATAAATCTGTGACAGAAGATGTAAAGACAACCTTAGTGTTAGATTCCAGTTTATCTACAGCCTAACATTCACTTACCAGTCGAGAGGCAGTCGGTCGAGGAACTCTGGTCCACCGCTGCAGACTGAACAGACGAAGATGAAAAACCTGAATATGAGAAAACGCCACATCACTGACATGAACTTCACTGGATCGTTACAATCATCCAGCATCTTCAAGAGCAAAGTAGCACTTTAATATTTAGCCAATAATTTCTTTACATTCAGTTTCACATTATATTTTACATTATTGATATACAAGCCAACATATCCACTGCCTTCCTCAGAAATTATTTTAAAATGATATGGCACATTATTATAGAGCTAAATTATAATTAATGTGTTTTGCAGCAAATATTAAGATACAAATAAATTAGTAAGATCTTTAAATCAGAATGTAACAAACAATCTAAACCATGTCACATACTTTAGACTTTAGTGTTAAGTGTTTGCACCTATCTCCATTGAGCAGTGGAGCCTGTAAGCAATGTAGACAATCCTCATGGAACCACTGCCGACATCTGTTACACTGCAGCATCTTCAGGTACCAGCTACAAACACACACACACAATGCTGATAAATGAGACACAACATATGATTTGTGGGACATATTTGGCAAAATTCTTTTAACATGTTTGCAGAGTGGCATGCACTACTCACTCCCCCGGTCCTCCACAGTAGCAGTAGCATTGCTGGATGTTTGTTTTGTGGCCCTGATCCCACACTAGTTCCTCTGGAGCATATGGGAAGGAGAGATGAAATTCCATATGCTGCTCCTGATGTTCTTGCTTTGGAAAGAGCTTAGCGGATGCCTCCTTCTTGAGAATGCTCCCCTTCTGCATGTAGAAAATAAATAAATACATCCAAACATAAATTCAACCGCAAAATTAAAACCTTCAGCGAACACAGCAATACAATCTGGGGGTCATATTGGTCCACATCTGTTTAAAGAAATAAAAGGACTAAATCTTTGTGTAAGCCATTGTTCTAAAATCCTACCTCAGAGAAAGAAGCCAGTTCACATTCTGAGCACAGCCACTTGTCATCAGAGTCGATCACGGCGGCATCAATGATGGGCGAGTGACACATCTGATGGTAGCCTGGATGGCAAACACATTTACAGTCATGTGAATAACTCCGTAAATCTGCCGAGATACTAACTACTGAAACAGGTTCAGCAATCATTACACACAGGCTTCTGCTGTCGCTTCTCGTTTCTATACATGAATCTGTTCAGATGGAGGCAAAAACTGAAACCATACCTTGACCACATTTGTCACATATGACAATCTCATTAGGTTCCTCTGAGGTCTCATCCTGACATATGGAGCACACGATGTCGTCATCGTCATCAGTCTTGTCTTCTTCGTCCCCTGAAAAGGAAAGAAATGGTCAACATAAGGAAATGATTTGCAAAAAGAAGAGCAAAAACAAACCAATGCACCACGGATATTTACTAATTAGGAAACTGTTATAAAAATAATTCAATGAGGATTGTGACTGTACTCCCTACAGCAGGGAGGTTCTCTAGCTGTTCCATGCCATTGCGCCCCAAACAGCATTAGCTTCCAGCTGGGACGCCCTCTGCAAACCCACAGACAAAACTACAAGAAACTAAGACTAAAAGTAATCATTATTTTAGTAACTATCAGTCGATTATTCTGACGATTCATCGGATTAAAAAAAAAAAAAAAGCCACGTTCCATGTATAAAAACTAAAACCTTTTTATGCAATATGAGAAATAAATTAAAAGATACAAATAAATAATTCAATAATTTTTTTTAAAATAAGAAAACAAACATTCCCTAGAATGCAGTAACAGCATTCATTTAATAATTGAACCGAGTGAAGATAAAACTGGACCACCTGAGGAGATTTGGCTAAAGCATATTTACAGACTAAGGTCTTTTATGTTAAATGCAAAATATATTTGTTGTGCACATTTTTTACTACTCTGAATGTTTTTTTTTTTTTTTTTGTTTTTTTTTAGCTGAATGCTGAATTTTTTGAGTCTGTCCACTCCAGTTAATGACTAATAGATTACTACATTAATTGTGATCATTTCAGTAATCAATTTAAGTGTTTTCTCACTTTTATTCACTTTCAAAATTACATTTATTTACCATGATATTTGCAGCACTTTAAATAGAATTTTGGTTTTCTTTCCATCATATTGTTGAACAGCGCTGACTGAAGCATAATTAAAAGCTTTAATCGTTTAAGGTCAAAACTGAAATATAAGTTTCTATATTGGATTTGTACATGTGACTAGAGGTGTCATGCCTCACCAGTCATGAACCTCACTGCACGTCACTGAGCTGAAGTTGTAGCTTACAGTAAATAAAGGAGATTAGCTCTCTGGCTCATGCCTGTAAGACTCAACAGCTAGAGAAAGTTGGAAAGACAAAAGGGGGAAAAAAATGCCTGAGCTGGAAATATTAAAATAATTTTTTTTTTAAAACTGCTTTGTGGGCAGCTTTCAAAAAGCAGCTTTCTTTTTGTCTGTTAGAGTAACAAATTTTACTGAACGATAAAAATTGTCCCAGGAGTTGTTGTGAGAAGTGATAGTATTGTTGTTTCAACAAATATAATATTAATGGTATGATAATGTGAGAACACATTCGCAAAGTTCAATAAACTTTAAATTGTAATAAACATTTAACGCAGGAACTGGAAGACATTTTAAATAGCCACAATAAATAAGCAAAATATCAGAAACAACAAATAACATGAATTATAAAGTCTCTTGTTTTTTTGGGTTTTTTGTTTTTTTTTAAGTCTTTTAAAAAAAAAGGACTAGTTGAGAGAGAAAATATAAACACAAAAATTTATGCGAATAGAAATTATTGAGCTTGTCTTGATTTATTGTGCGATTCATTGATTTATTGTGACTGGACTAGTGGGAATGAGCGACAGAGATATGGACTTCCAAAACTTATTTGGGTTTCCAAACATTTACTTCATTCCTAAAATACCACCCAAAAAAGCCCATTATGAATGACTGCTAAACCTGCACTTCCAACAAGAGTTTAGAGTGAATTAGGTCACCATTTCTAATAACCTTTGCTCCAGATTTTCTTTCTATAATACATAATAAACAGGCTCAAACACACCATCAGGCAAGAACATCGTTTCAACTGCTGAGTCATTACAGAAGAGGACAGACTTAAGTTTCTCTGCTTATCTTTCCTGAGAGGATTTTTCTTTCTCATTAAGAGGGCTTACTGCTACAGCACTGATACAGCCGACCGTTAACGGTAAGGAAAGAGAGGAACTAAAGACGTCCGATAGTATATACCACAGAGGTTGATAAATCTATTAAAATGAGCAGAAATTGAAAAATGTAACTTTTATGTATTTTGTTTTGTGAAATAAAGATTTGGAGTTATCTTCAAATCTTCAAACTGCTTGAAAAACGGTAATTACATTCAAATATAACATCAGGACCTGATAACATTGGTGGTCAACTTTTGAGTTCATCAGCAGTACAGTAGGCTCCTTCATTTCATATTTCTGTTGACCCTTTGCCAGCAGAGGGAACCAAAAGGTTGGAGGCTTTTTCTACAGTCACTGCAGGGGGCAGATGCATTTTCCAGGAACATAGTCCCATTTTATAGCACAATCAACTATGTTTTCTTCAGTTGTTATATCAAATATGGCTTAAAAGAAAATTGACTTTGTAATTTAACGCCTTGGAACACATTTGCAAACTCATGCTCTTTCTGAAACTCTGCATTCAGGAAGCCATCACTCCTCTATTAACCCTTTAACATCGTTTTTACTGACACTGCCCTAAGAAGTAGCTCCTATAATGAGTTCAGATGCACAGTCCCACCATGTATTTGCTAATTACTGCTGACTAGTCTGAAGGAGCTGAATGGGGGAGTTCCAGGAGAGGGCTCCTCTGGGGAGGCAGCACTAGGTCCACCCAGGTGGGTTTCTTTTACAAACATTAATGTTTGCCACTTAAAGAATTTCTCAAACATGCATGAAAGAATTAAAGCAACTATCCAGTGCTGTTTATGATGAGGGAACATTCTAACACGATGTAAAGCGTCAAAAAAGTTCATTTTAAATAATTCTGTCCCTACAATATCCGTCTTTGTGTTTCATTTTAATTTTCTGCAAGCAAACGCTCCTTCAAAGACACAGAAATGAATGAACCAAAATTCAGACCCTGAAATTAGGAGAGTTCACCTGTTTGAATATCGCTCCAAAGAACCCAAGACTTTGATCTGTCCTCAAAAACCACAAAGCAACGCTGCTTGTCCCGATCTATCTGGAAAAAGAAAAAGTAGAAAAAGAAAAAGAGAGATTAGCACCTTTCTGGCAGACACAAGACGAAAAACACAACAAAATCTTGGGGTTTTTTTGTAAGACATTTCAAGCAGCACTTAAATTACACCAACCTTTGTGACTGTCCCCAAATAAAACAAGCCATCAGACCACCTGGCCAAAACATCCTGCCCCTCTGTAAACCTGGCAGACATGTCGTCCTCCCCATACTCCTCCCTAGCAGAGAGGCGGCATGGTGACAGGGACACAGTCTGCTGCTGCTCGGGGTGAGCTCTGTGACGGAGAGAAGGATGATCCACAACCCCCAAGTCTCTGAAAACAGGAAGCGAAACACAATAGAAGACATGCGCACACTTATACACACTGGGATTCATTCTAAACCAGATAGAAGTGCTGAAAGGGGTTACGCTACTGTAAATGCATGCACACAAGATTTATTTGCAACAAGGCGAAAATGGGCAATGCAGTTCTCAGCACTGCAAAGGTGCCCAAAATGTGGAAGCAGGTTAGTTTGGGGACACGTACAAATGTGAGGTCCTGAGAATAGGTTGTGGGATTTTGAAAATAAAAGGTTGCATTGTTTTGTTCCAAAGCTTACAATACAAAGAGGAAAGCCAAGTCTTCCTTCAGTGAGCACATGCAACTGGTGATTAGGATCTTAATTAGCACTAATTGCCAATTAAATATACGCTTGGGCGCTGAGTATAAGATAATTAACACCAAAATTAAAATTTTACATTTTCCTTTGACCACTTATTTTAATCTGTTTGACTACAGACATGTGTTTTGTGGTTTTATCTTCTGCTTTACGTGATTTATATTTTTAAAGGGCAGTTTTCCTTTCTTGAGCCGCTTCTCTTCAGTCCTTTGTCTCTATAACGACGGAACAAAAAAAGCAACCACCAGAGAGCATAAAAGGCAAATCCAGCACTTATTCTGCATTACGGAAAACATGATGTTTCTTTTATCTGGAAATCCAGGTGATGTTGGTAATACGAACAGCCGACATGCAGAGCAGTTCCCCAGGCCAGGTCACTGGTCGTCGGACCCATACCCACCCCCCCCTCTTTAGCAGCGAGAGGAAAACATGACAACAATACCTCATTCGGTCACCTCCGCTGTTACAAATGCCTCGCGAGATGAAAAAGCTGAAAAGGCGCGAGGCTGTTTTCCCGCTGCTGCCGTGGCTGATATGTGTATCTAGTGCGTGCCCAGACAATCCACAGCGCTCGAGCCTTCCTTAGAAAATAACAAACGGTTCATTTTCCCCCAGCACGTTCGCCATTTTGGTTTCCCGCTGATGAACGGGGAGTGCATTGTGGGAAGCGTTGCTGCTAGTGGGCTGCTGCCCGCACCATTTTCAAACATTTGAAATTGTAGGCAGGGCACCTATGAAGCACCGCATATCCGCCCCTGAAGGAACAGTAACATCGACTTTATCTTTACAACCTCACGTTTTATTGCTTAATAATAGTAATAATAATAATGTAGAAATACTAACAATTTATTAGATTTTTTTATGTGGCAACGTATATTCTCAAATGGAATATTTAATTAGGAGAACCGAATATTCTCCTAATTAGCTCGTGTGTTTTTCGGCCACTTTTTGCATTCCCAACTCGTGGGAATTTGTTTTAAATTTGTTATCATGACCGGAAGTTCTACTTGGATCAGGTTTCCTCTGGGGCTTTTCGGGAACCTTAAAGGGCGTTTCTCCTCCAAAGTGGATTGTTTTATCCCTAAGCAGTGGAATATGATACTCCCATTTATCAAATATATTAATAACTAATATATTCATATATATTAGCGATTTATATTATATATATATATATAATATGCTATATATTAACTATATTAAATATATTAACTCAAATATATTACCTATGAGATATCTTTAGTTATAACCAGAACAACATTCCGGTTCTAAATTTAAGTTTGTTTGTTTGTTTTTGACCAATACTTCAATAACTCACCTTCAGAGTCATACCCCAGAGCAACAGAAGTACATGTTGAGGTGGAACAAGTGTACAACCCCATAAATGAATTAGAATGACATGGCAGAGATGCACTTATTAAATTGTTTGTTTGAAACAATTGAACAACCTTCCCTAGAGGGAGGCTGGAAACTGCAACACATGGATAATATTTGGGGTGTGAAGGAGGCAACTCATCTAAAGCCAGTCACATAGGATATTTCTCGTTTCAGCTAAGTGTATTTCATGAATTATGGATAATTAATTCAGTTTTATATTTATATAAAACCTTTTATTATAATATTTCAATTGACTGCCATTTTAATCCCTATTGCCACTTAAAAGGTATTAAAAATAATGAATGAATTATATTTAATAAATATCATTTATTGCAGTCACATAACCACATTTTCTTAATGCACAATATAGAATATCAAAATATTTGCTTAAAATGGTCAGTTGTCTAAATCACTATAAGCAATCCCGTTGGAAATTAATGCACTGTAAAAGACAATGTATTTCTTGCATTTAAAAAGTGAAGTATGAAATTACAAAACTGTAAAGATTCAAGATTACTAAAGGGCCAAATGGCCAGATTCTCACAGGACTTCTTCTGTGAACTGAGTCTTAATGGGTGCTGATGTTTTTTTCCCCTTCGCTATTTCCTCCCTTTGCAGTTTTCATTGTTCTGTAGCCAACTTTTTCTGGTTCGAAAAGGTCATCTGCTACAGCTAGGGGACATCTCCTACTAACCGTTCCTCAGTTTGTATACCTTCTCTTACTTAGACAATTCATACCTGCCTCTAATACTTGCGTCTGCCTGCCTAAACCTTCACACCAGCACCACAACACACAATTTTACATTTAAAACCATAAAAAAGTTTGGTTATTCTTCTTCAAACGTGACTACTTTTATTTATTTCTGTTGTTTTTCACAAGTATTTATTTTCATGGCTAAGCAAAAGACCACCCGAGAGAAATAAAAGTATACAGTTTGGTAAGTAGATGAATAAAATATGGCAAGCATGTCCGGTCAAAAGGACATCAGGGGAAGCAAAAACAATGGATAGTTGCAAAATGGGGTGTGAACTGGAAAAGCTGTGAATTGACATGTGGTACCTTTGATATACCATTGAACTTAACATAACTATTTAGCCGCATAATTCATAAAAATACCTAACTAAAACTAAAATCAAACTCATATGTCATGGTTTAACAGATTATTTGTTGACAGGTACAAAATGGAAATAGAGGGACAGATTTGTAAATCACGCTGGGTGAAATAAATAATTCTATTTGATGGGTAATATGAGGTAATAAAGGATGCTAGTATTACTCAGATAAATAAATGTCCAAAAACTCATTTTGTTTTTACTAATTCACCCAATGTCACTTCCTGATTTTAATACTGATCTGATTTTATCCAGCAAAGGAAAAGCCAAGAGAATTACACCTTGAAACAGAGCTGTTCAGACAGCAGACCATGCTTTTTAATGGAATATCAGCAGTGATTGTAGAATATTTAGGAGACAGAACTGACATATATACAGAAACCTTTATAGGAATTGAGGGTTTAAGCTTTCTATTGGGAAGCAGTAGAAAGAGAAAGAAAAAGTTTAATAACTTTTTATTAAAAGAAAAGAAAAACAAAGGATTTGGACAGTAGAAACTGAACCCAGGTCCTTCTTGCTGCGTAATGGATGCATGGCTTCCAAACCTGTGTGCCACACACTGCAGCCTCCACCTTCACTATTTATGCAAATACAGCTGGCAGTCCTTCGGATTAGACCGAACCTCTTTTGCACACTTAGAAACAAACAAATTTCTTCTTCACAAAGTGGCTCAAACTCAGACTGGATGGAGAGCATCTGTGGACAGCAATTGTCAAGTTGTGCCACAGATTTTCAATTATACTTCAGTCTGAACTTTGACTTGACTGCCGTAACGCAGACATTTATTTGTGAAGGTGATATGTCCTGATGTGCTTTGTTAGTTTTCTGCCACACAAGCTATTCAAGCCTAAGATAGCATCTCAATGCTAAACATCCTGAATGCTAATGTCAGTGTTCAATCTAAAGAGCCAGGGCTTCTTGAAACACTGGAAAGCTGAGCGTATAATAGCGCTTTGCACCAATATGATGGCTAAATAGCCTAATAACAGACTATTATTAGTTTCCGGTTGAGTTCATATGTCTATTTATTCAATAATAAATGTTGCTTTAATTTGGTGATATAGAATCCTTGAAAAAAAAAATGCATTCAATTACATATCCTGAAAATTCCTCTTCTCCACCATGTTTGTAAAGTTACACAGTAAAAAATTAACAGCAATAATTTGACTGTTTTAGCCTGTCATAGGTCGAACAAATGTTTTTTAAAAGTCACATTTTCTACATGTTAATTCTACATTCATAAATGGCAGAGTTCCTAACAAAATAATTATCTTTGAAATTTAAAATTTAGTAAGACAGCTAAATAGTTAGTTCCCAACTAAATGCTTACGTCAGTCACAAATGTTCAGCATGCTAGAAAAATATTTAGCAAGCAACCTCGATATTTAGCTTCTAATTAAATATTTAGCTTGCAAGCTAAATATTCCGCTGATGAATTAAGTATATAGTTTGGAACCCCCATATTTATAAATGCATGAATAAAATGGTGAAAATATGACTTTGAAAAGTGAACTCCCCCCCCCCCACCCTTTGTGACAGGCTAAATAAATCTGTTATTTATTTCTTTTGCTGTATAACTTTAGAAACGGCACAACAGCCAGGCTTTTATTGTGAAATATTTAGCGGAAATAGTTTCTTCCGTGCTTGTGAACTTGATCTTGTAAGACTTTAATAGTTTCGTAAAACTACCGCTGGATAATATTAATGTACGGTGAAGAGGTTTAGGGTCCAGCGGGGCCTTTTAACAACACATCGCTGCCATGTTTCACCCCAAAACTTACTACCAGACGGGACGGCTTTGATTGGGAAGGAAACAGGTTGCGCCTGCGCTCTGAGCCATACGTCTTTTTTTTTTTTTCTCCAGCTTGAGATATGCTGGCTTTTCTTGAAAACCAGCAGCAGCTGCTTCAAAGGGCAGAGCGACGGCGACGGAGGAATATCGCTGTGATTCATCCGGACCAGATGAACCCGGACCGGACCGGGCCGTCCCGTCTGGAACCAAACGCTATGCTTGTTGTTTCCTCATGCTTTTCTTGTCTGATGTAGAACGCGCTCTGCTGGTCGCCTTCAGACGTACTGAGATGATCCATTTCAGCGATGGCTAAGGGTCTTTTTCCACGAGCCTGGGTGAAAAAGTCTTTCTATTTCCAGGTAGGAACTCTGTTGTGAAATATATATATATATATATATATAAATTGCTGCGAGGAAATTTATTGTGGGGGGAAAACAAGAAGAAGAAAGAAAAAGAAGAAGTGATCGTGTTTTGCGTGTCGCTGTCACATCTGTGTGGTTGACAGCTGGCAGTCGGCGTCCTCCTCCTTTGACTCCCTGCGCCGCCGGGGGAATTACCTGATGAATGTGGATGGCTTTGTATTCCTTATTACTGACAGCCTGGTCACCACGGGCCTAACCAGGGAGAATGCAAATGAGCAATTGTCACCTTGTTGTAAAAATAGGGTGCAGAGGAGACATCTGGGGGCTCTAAATAGTTACGAGCAATATCTAGTGGCATAAATTCCCCCGCCCCCCCCCTTGCAAATGTGCACTCCCACAGCTGGATAATGAAGTTTGGATTTCTACTTCAGGATTGCACACAAAACACAAAGTTATATACGTTAAAAAAAATATGGTTGCAGAGGCCCAATAATCAAGGTGATCAGCTGGAGTTAGTAAACATTGATGACTGATGAGTTCAGCTATAGATGTTTGGGTCAGACATTGACTTAAAATTAAAATTGTAATGTTGTGACTTATTTGACAGGGACAATGCATATTCATTAAAATTTCTATACACGTGCCAGATATGGCCAAATGGCTATTTTTCATCCCAGAGAGTTAAAAACAAACATAAAAATAACCTTGTTATACACAACAAGATTAGAAAGGCGTAACTATACAGATTTCTTCAGTATAGCTACTGAAGAAACTATAAATTAAATTATGAATAATAAATTCATAATTTATTGTTATTCATAATAAGTTATGAATAAATTCATAATTTATTCAGTTGTGAATTGAATAAATACAATTAATACAAAACAGTTAATGTAAACAAAGGAAACTACAATACAATTGTATAATAAGTCACTAAAACTATTTTAATGACTACAGCCCCCCTCCTCGAACCCCCGCCAAAAAGCTATGATTGATGCTGCCTTAGATGGCAAGGAGGGAACAGCAGCAACAACAGCAAAGAAACTGAGAAATCTAGAATAGAAATATCCCTTTACTGTCCCAAAGTGGAGAAATTCAGGTTCAACAGAATCTAGTTAAGGCAACATGGATATTATCACAGTGGTTTGGAAGTAAGAATAAGGGGCTGTACAGTAAGGACAAATGTACAACATCAGACAGATAATACTGGACAGGTATTAAAAATAACTAACCATGCAAACAACAAGGGTGTGCCAATAACAGCAGGAATGTTTTTTTTAAAATGAGGAAACTGCTAATAACACTTAACAGCTGCTGGTAGGAAGGATCTCCTGTAATGCTCCTTTGTGCAGCTGTGATGCAGCAGCTGTGTCGCTGAAGGAGCTCTAAAGGCCCCCAACAGCTTCATGCGTCAAATCTGTTGTCTAACAATGATGCTATTTCAGTCTTTGATTGATTCTTCTCACCAACCAACACAGCAACTTTTTAACCAAACTTAATGCTTAAATTGCTTAAATCAAATTCATAAATGGGCAGCATTATGTAAAATTTACTTTTTTGAGCTTTACATAATGTTATAAAGTTATTCCCTCATCGAAAACACACATGGAGTGTATAATTGATTCTTTCATGCATGTTTGAGAAATCCTTAAAAATGCCTTGGTGAACCTAGTGCATTGCAAGTTCACGCGTGGTGAGAGTAACTGGTACAGTTGAAATCACTGTAAGTCTGTTTGCTTATCATTTTTTTGTTGGAAATAGCAAGTAAGAATGTTATGTGCTACACCACCACTTCTATTTTATATATTTATATATTACTTTTTGTGTACGTCTAATTTTATGGTTAATGATGTTCAGGAAAATAAAAGTGTGGAAAAGGCGAAATTAATTGCTGGGTTTTTATGGCAACATAAACGGCCCAGGGTTAGAATGTCACTCTGACATTTACCACACAAGGAGGGAGGACAGGAGACTGTATTTAAGCAATGGGCCACAAAGGGAATAGATAGAATTCATGACTTGTATCAACCAAATTCAACTTGCATGATGTCTTTTGAAGAACTCAGGCAGAAATGTAATATAAATAGAAAATACTTCTTTAAATCCCTTCAGCTCAGAAGTTACATTAGGACAAAGAACAAAGATTTAACCAAGTCACCAAAATCCCAACTAGAAGAAATTATTAGCAAAGACAGCGCAAATAAAGGTGCGATTTCAGAAATCTACAGTTTTATAGTTTTGAATTCCCCAGAGGACTCAAGACAGAAACTAGAAGCCTGGAAATTAGATGTGGGTGTAAACCTGTCACTGGAAGACTGGCAGTCTGTCTGTATAAGGGCTCAGAAACCAACAGTTAACTCACGTTTAAGGTTACTGCAATACAGATGGTTAATGCGAATCAACATACACCAACCAATCTTCATCGGTACAATCCTAATATAGACATATGCACAAAATGTTTAGAAGAAAAAGGGACTTGGTTTCATTGTATCTGGGAATGCAGGGAAATTCAAAAATTTTGAAAAGCAATAATCAAAATGATAAAAGATCTTATCTCAAAGGATGCTGCACTAGATCCGGTTTTTCTAATTTTAGGTTTGTATCCAAAACATAACGTGTTTACCAAATGTGAACAGATGTTGATTGATATGTGTCGACTTCAAGCTAAAAGACTGATAGCACTGTTCTGGAAGAACACATCATCAAGACCAGGGACCAAACAATGAACCAGGCAAATATTGAAAACTTTGCCTCTCGAACGCATAACATATCTCCAAAAAGGGAAAAGCGAACTCTTTGAAAACATTTGGAGACCCTTCTGGAATTTTGTTGAAGGAACAGACTTGTCTCAGGATGAAGAAGACAGCTAAAGTCAAGATTAACGTTAAAACATAATGTCAAACAAGGGAGCCTCAACAATGGACTATAATGTTCTGTATACTTAAAAGAGTATATGCAGATATGTAACTAAGAGGACGTTTGTTAGTCTTGTTTGTATTTGTTATATGGCAGGTATATTTGTAAAAAAAAAAAAAAATAAAAACAATAAAAATATTGTTGGTAAAAAAAAAAAGTATGGAAAAGGCCCCAAAAAATAAATAAATAAAAATGAAACGTCAAGGAAGGTACCGGTTCTGCAGGAAACATGTTGAGGACTGCCACGAATTTAATTGCCAATGTTTTCTGGAATCCGCAGTGTTCTCCGCACGCTGCTTGCTATCTGTAGCAGCTGTAGAGAAAACCATTGAATAGAGTCGAAGTGAATTTGACACGATGCAAATTAACCGGAAAAACCATTTATAGTTGTACTGAGAAGAACTCTGATAAGCCGCCTTGTGTGATGTCTGCAGACATGTTGGGATTGTTTGTTTCTGGGATTGACCAATCTTGATTAAGCAATTATTTACAGCAAAATAACAAATGCAAAAACTTTGCTGCAATAGGCTACCATCTCTGTTAATGTGAGTTTTATGGGGTTTTGCTAGAAGCTTCAACTTTCATGCCAAGCTTCCCTTCTTGCATACTAGTAATGAAATGGGATGTTAAATCCACCCAGCAGTATCCTTCTAAGGCAGTAACAATCAGTAACCAGCTGAACAAATGATTCACTTTGCAACATTTGATCCTGTGCTCACTGAGCAGATCTCTTGGCAACCGCTTCCCCAGCAGTTTGCACAAGCAGTTTGTTTTATTTATGAAATCATCTTTGTGCACAGAAAAAAATGTCCAAAGGTCCCAGGCAGTTTGGGCTCATTGGTTCTGCGTGCTGGTGAGAGATGATAACGTCTGTTACTGGTGTGCTTTGACATGTTAAATGCCATACAGAGACTCCTATGAAGTCACTTAGTGGAGTCACAGTTAGACTTATCAGACTAGACCAGCTTGATCCATGTTAGCTTAGCTTGGTGGAATGTTGTCTGACTTGGCTTTTTTTTTGTGTGCGTTTGTTTTTTCTTCTCGTCGTGCATTTTCGTCTTTACAACACTGATAGATGTTAAGGGTACTGAACAGAAAGCTCTAAATGGACCAGATCAAAGGTTAGCTCTTAGCTGCAACTTGACAGCGATACTTCGTACAGTTTAGAATCCCATTTTGGACATTAAACATGGCACAGTATCAGCGTTGTAGTTAGATAACAGTGGCTACTTTATTGTCACAGGGTGCTAGATCCATCCTGAAGCCAGATACCGATCTGATTAATGTGAGGTTGTCACGGTAACAGAGAGGCATTGCTGGCGAGTGAGAAGGGGCGTTCTCAATGGTGTCTGGGCTGACCACTCACTGGATTTCCTTTTGTTTTTTATGCTATCCATTAGCACAGATAAGCTAGCGTTAGCCCTGATATGCTGGTGTTAGCCTTGGATAGGTTAGCAAGTAGCATGTTTAGGCTGTTCATAATCGACTTGCACTTTATTTTCTTTAAATAAATCTTTATCAAGGAAAATGGTTGGACTACAATATCTATAAGTGACATACATTAGCTGTATTGACGTGTCTAAAAGAGTTTATTGTACACCAAGCACATACATGCTGTGTTATATAGAGCTGAGGTTAGCTTCCGATTGAAGCTTCAAATTTGGCAAGTAGCTAAATGCCGCTCTGTTAGCATTGCTTCCCTTTCATTAATCAGATCACTAGCTGGTTTCAGACTGGATATAACCTCCTCCGACAAGCTGGATCTGCAATAGTCTGAATTATGGCACTGATATCATGCCATATCTCGGTAGCTGGATGGCTTATTTAAGGAGTTAATGAGAAACAGTTTCTAATTTGAGATCCCTACTCAAGTTCTAAGAATCCTGCTGGGTTGGTCATACGGCCAGTCGGTTCCAGGGAAAACAGTAACCCAGGCTGTTACTGCTGTGGGCTGCAGTAACTACGAGTGGTCGACGCTTGACGAAGGTAAACTAAACGTTGGCAGGTGGCAAACCTAATTCATTCAGCCATGCATGATTTATTACACGCTGACCCCTGAACTCGCTGGCTGTTGGTTGTTAATGAAGCGGAGACAGTTGGACCTCGGGAATCTGCTGCTTGGGTTTCACTTCTTTAATTCAAAAGGTTTCACCAAATTCATCACTCAACCAACTCAGAGTGTCAGGGTATGACTCTTCTGTTGCAGCTTTTTTTTTTTTTTTCTCCACTCTAACCCTTTTGTCTCGGTACATTTATTTATTTAGTTTTTAGACTTTCTGCACAGACTAGAGTAATGCATGTCTAAGCAGTTCCATCTGACAATGAAGAGTACTGCCTGTTCTTTTTCTCCAGAGTCCATCTATCTGTGTGTTCATCTCTTTGAGGAAGGCACTGTTTGAAAGCGAAACAGTTCACCAGAGGGCAAATCTGTCAAGCTTTAAAATTGATACTTTGGTTGAGTTTTTTTTTTTTTTTTTTTTTAAGTGGGACTATAAGAACTAATTACGAGAAGTCAGCGTCTCATTTGCAGTAGATGGCAGTCAGGATGATCTCTATTCAGATAATAGACACTGGGATCATTTAAGAGCACATTTCTGTCATGTTGAGCCTCTTCAAGCTTTCTGCGTGTCAGAACGCTTCCAGGGCAACTGTCAGACACAGAGACAGAGAGGCTCTCTGTGAGCGCCACTCCTCAGTAATTCCTCAGTAAATTTGTTTAGATTCACAACTAAACTAAACATGTAGTCAATATTAATAAGACATAAAAATCTGTCTTGTGAAATTTGGCAAAGTATAGAATGATTTAGTTTTTCTTTCTGTTTTTAAAACGGCTTCCAATTTTTTTTTCTTTTGGTTGTTTAAATGGAAAACCTTAGATTCACCTGTAGCCGCAAGCTACTCCTGGCTGATGGTTTCCACTCCATATTAATCACATTAAGACATATCAGGTCTTTGGACTTTTGAAATGGGCAGTCAGCAGTGTTTTTAGTCTCTAGTATTTGCAGAGTTCAGTGTTTGTCAACACTGAACTCTGAACTCAGAAGCATCACCAAGTGGATAATGACAGTCCTCAGAATATGTTGGGTAATTGTGCTAAATCTATCTACAGCTGGAATAAAACAAGTATTTCTATCTGAAGGCATCGATAGACTCACTCCTCATGAGTCGATATACTTTGTCTTCTGTTATGAATCTTTTTTTTTAAGCTGCAGGATTAACTTCTTTGACCCGAAAACCACAAAAACTTAGTTGACAATACAATGACTTCATTGATGAACGTTTCAACGTCTCGTTCAGAAAAGTTCTGTGCAAAATTTCCTCATTTTACTCCAACATCATGTCATCAATACACTCACGCATACATTCCACGTTAATACAGTCATGGGAGAAAGAGAGTGGCTCACCACTCTCAGTTGGGCCTGGGGGGGTTTTGGACTTTTTCTGGGTCGGTGGCACATCTGAACTCTTCCGTCAGTCATTCTGTTGTAGATTTGCTGCTGTTTTTGGGATCATTGACATGCTGATGACCCAGTTTAAGCCCAATTCAAGCCCAGCTTTAGCTGACGGACTGATGGCTTCACTTTTTGTCTCTGGAAGAATTAAATGCACAACTCTGCTTTGGCCTCGTCAAGTTTGGTCCTTCATTCAGAGGCTTCTGACTCAAAACTTTCCAAACAGGTTGTGCTGCGATATCAAGAGGCTCTCTGTTGTCAGCCCTTTCCAAACAAGCTGTTTTTCTTCAGTCGTTGTCTAATTGGACGGACATGAACTTTGACGTTCTGATGTCTCTGAATATTGCACAGTCTGAGATCAGAAGCAGAAGTATTTTTGCACTTGTGAACAAATTTCTCGCTTTAGAATCATTGTGTTGAAATATATTGGAAAATATTTAACCAGGAACTTAGAATTGGTAAACCATGACTTCCCGTTCCTCTGGGTTAAAAACATGAATATGACCCATTTTTACCACCATTTTACTTGTCTTCTTTACAAACACAAACATGGAGATTCCAAATTCAATTTAGTTTTTTATTTTATTTTTTTTTATAGCATACCAGTTCACAACATGTCTCAAGGCATTTTACAATATATATTTTAAAAAAGAGGAAATTCAATCCAATCATACACAAATTCCATGTGTAACACATTCCAGTTGCTCCAAGTCATCATACTTATTTTTCAGATTGATTAAAACTTTTCTATCTCAGAAAACCCAGCAGGTCGCATCAACTCACAGAATTCACTAGTTCTGGACGAACACGTAGTGACTGCAGACAATCGCTTATGCTGTTGAGTTTACAGCAATCCCTCAAACAGATCATGGAGCCTCAGCGGAGAGGGAAAACTCCTCTTTAACAAGAAGAAACCACCAGCAGAACCAGAACCAATTGATCAAGGAGAGATTTCTAATTCAAAGAAAGGTTAAAGTGGGTAGTAACTTCATCTAGCTGGTTTTAAAGCTACAATAAAACAGAGTGCATACTGTTAACCACAACAAAACCCCAGCCAATAGCTTTGTCTAGCAGTCAGTGATGTGCTGTGTTAGGAGCATATGGACCAATCAGATCTTTGATGTTTTATGTAGCTGATTATTAAGGGCTTCATATGTGAAAAGGAGCATTTTTAAACTTTATTCTGCATTAAATAGGGAGCCAAAGAAGGGAAATAAAAATAGGTGAAATATGATGACTTTTATTTTCATCTGGGAGTGAGTAAACTCCCAGAGAACTGACAGTTCAACTAGACTGGTGCGCTCTGGTCGGATCGAACAAAGATTGAGATTTTCTGTAATTCTCACTTTTTGTGAGTTTGTTGTGAAATCCAGAATGGAGAGGTGGAGGCGCAACCCACACCCACTGTGGTGGTGTAGGCCTAAGTTCAAGGACATCATTTGGAGGTTTTAGATAATTGGGTCTTTCTGCTGGGTACTGACAGACAGACTGGGGTAAATAACACAGAATGAAATCTCAGGCAGAAACAAGTTCATACTTCTTTGTACCACAGTTCAAAAACAGAATAGAATTCACACATTCAATAATCGCTGCAAATATAAAGTCCATCATAACAAACAACAGACCCCTGCCTGTCCTGTTTACATACTACAGTAATCAGAGCAAATCCGAGATAAAAAAAAAAAGTGTAGCATCGGCCTCTGGTTCTGTGCAGCTGCAGACTGTGTTTTGTTAGAATGTGCTAGAACAAAATGAGAGACACGCCATGCTGCCAAAATACACAACATAAGCCGTTCCTGCCAGGCGATCAAAGGGAGAATTAAAACGACTTGATCCTCTCAGGAGTGGTTACAGGACTTGGGTTGAAAACCGGCAGCAGCTTTGTCTGATTACTTGTGCATTGTGTCTGATGCGAGCTGTTGACCTATTTTTGTTCTTTTCACTCTTCAACTCTTACTTAAACTTACTTATGATTTAATATTTTAATAAATCAATACACTGTGCTCAGTCATCCAGTTTGACGGATGACGGGCAATTCAGTTTTATGCTACATTTTCAAAATTAGACACTTTAAAACTTCCTGTATTGCCTCACGAGCTTTCAGATTTAAAGGCTGGTTGCCGGCGGCGACCTTTTTGCTTTTTAGAGTTACTTCTTGATGTATTTCTATTGGCATAGAGTAAGAAGAGTACCCACTCATAAAAATAACACATCAAGTAATCTTTAAGGATTTTATCTAGATGCTAAATCCAAACTGCTTCCCCCTGCTGGTTACATCGAAGTATTGCAGTTTGCCTTTATTTTATAAAGAATCCTAAGCCTTCAGTTTCTTCTGCTGGGACTGAACCTTCAGATGCCAGCTGATCTGAGCGGCTGCTCCAGTCAGCAGCTTTAATGGAGGGTGAATCACTCCTTTGTTTTGTCAGCCATAGGTCTGTTTTTCTGCCCCACCTCGCCCTGACCTTTGTCACTGTGGAATTTACTTTACTGGTTGCAATAACATTAGCAGTAGGATCTCTGTTGAGACGTGATAAATGCATCTTGGGATTCCGGCAGGAGTTAATTTAGTTGAACTATCTGTAAACAAAACAGAAAAAAAAAAAAAAAAGTATCTCACTCAATGCAAAGTTTAGATGAAGAAAGAAAAGGCAGAGAGGAAAGTCATGCTGCCTGAGTTAGTAACCCATGATTTGGTCAGGGTGGGTTGTGTGTCAATGTGAAATGTGACTGGATTTCGAGACTACATGTAAATGTTTCATAATAAACAATTGTTTATTGTCTGCTCTTTAACAATGATTCCGTGTCTCTGGTTCTTCTCTCCAGGCTCGGATCTCCTTCGTGCGGGTGAAGTATCTGTTCCTCACCTGGCTCACCGTCCTGGTTGGCAGCTGGGTTCTCTATGTCCAGTACTCGGCTTACACAGAGCTGTGCAGAGGACATGAATGCAAGAACGCCATCGTAAGTGAAACCCCTGAGAATAAAGCAGTGAGACACAAATAACACACCAAAGTCACAATAATGACGGTTGTAAGTACTTTTCAATGTCGGCTTTTGAATTTTATTCTGCAGTAAAGCTTTTCCGCCTAAACAAACTGGTTAATCTTTATTTATTTAGCAGGAAATTTTGCTTAATAAAGAATCAGTGGCTGAAAAAACGACACTTTTAGTGTTTCTACGTGAGGTAAATTCCATCCATCCTTCCATTTTCTTTACACCCTTGTCCCTTGTGGGGTCCGGAGGGCTGTGAAGTAAATTAGAAGTAATTACTGATTAACCAGTGAAGTACATACTGTACTGTACATACTTTACTGTATTATGTACAGTAAAGTACTGTATTACATATCTGTACATGGAACAGATGCAAAGATCTGTATCTATATCTGATACAGATTTGTTCCATTTTCTCCACGTTGGTCAGAATTACAGTTGTAACCCTGCCACACCTGAAAAGACAGCTTTACAACAACCAAACCTACTGAAAATGAAAACTTGTCGTTTTTTTTATTTTTATTTTCTTTTTTGAAATTATATGCTCTACTCTGTTGATATATTTCAGAAGATTTTAGGTCTATGAAGTGAGTTATGTGCTTGTAAAAGTAATAACTTCGATCTTCCTCTGTAGCTTTTAGGTTTCTGCACGTTTTTTTTGCATTTCTGAGCCTAACATCTGATCTCTGCCTTTGCATTTTTTTGTATTATGAACAGATTTACTTTGTACCTGTAAGGGACTGTGGTCACATGGAAAAGATCTGTGTTATCAGTGTAGGTATGGGGCGAGATGTTGCAGTACTCGATTGCTCCTCTAGCATGTACAAGTGCGTCTGTATTAAAAGTGTCCTGAGATCGGAATCTTGAGGAACCCCATAATCTATCACTAAGTAGTCCAAGTCTGAAAATTAAGTGTAAAACAAAGCCTAAACGTGGCTTGTTTTGAAGGATTGCCAGAAAAACACTGTGCTCTTTAACGCCTTGCTATGGAATTCAGCTTGATTCTCATCTCCCTTTTAGTGCTCTGTCTGGGATTTCTCCCATTGAATTCAATTTCTCTGGATCCATTTTATTCCAGTCAATCAGCAAACAGAAGGAGTGTCATTGAACAATGACACTCTGTGCTGTTTTAGATGTAGTCTGCCTCTCTAGAGTTGCTTCAGCAAGCAATCATTTTTCCGTATGTTCGCAGCAAGTCGTAGAACCAGAATTCTCTAAGATTCACCGTTTTCTTTTCCAAGTGTGATAAATACAAGAGGGGAATCATCGATGGCTCTGCCTGCAGCAGTCTGTGTGAAAAAGAAACACTCTACATGGGAAGGTGTCTGTCTACACTACCAAACAACCAGGTAGGAGATGCTATGATTTCTTCTTAAACTGCTACTCACTATCATTTAGCATGATAAGTGGTGTTTGACTGACATTCTGCTTTTTTTCCCAGGTGTACACAGGAAGCTGGGGGGACCACGGCGGGATCATCCGCTGCAAACTGGGGGAAGTGGGTCACTACGAGCTGGGCGAAGAGCCGGAGCCGCGAAGAGAAACCCCAGTGTTCGATAAGCCCAACAGAGGAACCTCTGTTGAGAAGTTCAAAGAGATGCTCTTCAACCATCTCAAGGTGGAGGAGCATCCACCTGAGCGATTCAAGTTTGCACAGAACTAAATCCTCGATGGATGAAAACCTTACATGTCTTTCCTTCTCTACCAGTCCAAACTTGGGGAGCATGCAGACCTTCCCAGTCTTGTCATCCGGATCCTCTCCATAGCCGATGGCAACAGAGATGGACGAGTGTCGCTACCAGAGGCTCGTTCAACGTGGGCCCTTCTGCAGATGGATGAGGTATCTCGCATGGTGGTTTAAATGTCCTAGCTTATGGATGAAGAATGACCTTGTTGTGATCCTTAGATAAGATTAATCAAGTTTGTGTTCCAACTGCTGTTTAATTCTGTTTGAAAGGTTGGGAAATCTTTTTATCAGAAATGGTGGAACTCCTTTCATTTCTCAGAGGATTCCCACTTTTTGGGGTCATTGACGTTGGGGTCATTGATGTTGGGGTCATTGATGTTGGGGTCATTGATGTTGGGGTCATTGAGGATTCTTGATGTTTCTCCACTAAAGCTGATGCAAAATTTGTTCTGCTGCATGTTTGCAGTGTCCAAACGCTCCACTGTGACCATGTTTCAACCATCTAGTTGTTGATTTGAGTTGAAGAAGGAGAATTTGGAAGTATTCCACCTCGGCCATTATTCCCTTTGGTTTGTGCTGTACTTCTGGCAGGGAAAAAGACCCTTAGCTTGACTCTACCACCACCATGGTGGTAAGTTGCAAAATCCAAACATTCCTGTAGTCATTTACTAAACAACTCAATATTTGTTTAGATCATATTGTTATGTTGCGGTTTCATCACTGTTGGACGTTGATACTTGTGTCCAACCTCTGGTTTATTGTCTGCTGGAGTCTTGTTTATTTTGAAAGACTTTAACTAATTTCCTTTCATCGATTGTTGGCAGTTTGGGTCAGATTGTTGAAACTTTGACACAGTTGGTTGTTCCTACCAGACAGTCATTTCACACACAGGTTAGTTTTGGAAAGCTTGCGTTGGGCTTCAATAGACTTTCCAAAGTTATGCCCCCAAACCTTTTGAAGATTGATCGAATCTGTTTCAGAGTAAGAAAATGGTTAGTTTTTATGTGTTGATGCTGAATGTTTTTCTGTAGCCTTGTGGTGACACAGATTTCTTCTCTGTTCATTCAGGTTCTGCTGGGCCTCCTGCTCCAGGACCGTGGGCATACACCACGCCTTCTTGGCTACTGCGGAGATCTCTACATGACAGAGCGGATCCCCAACGGGCCCCTCTATGGGTTCTCACTGCCTTGGCCTCTTGTTTCCTGGGTGCCAGGAGGTTTGCAGCGCACCATGGACCAGTGGTTCACCCCTTCCTGGCCTCGCAAAGCTAAAATCTCCATGGGCCTGCTGGAGCTCGTGGAGGACATTTTTCACGGTACCTATGGGAGTTTTCTGATCTGCGACCTCGCTGCCATGCACTTTGGTTACACCGACCGCCATGAGCTCCGGCTCACCAACACGCAAGTGCTGGTCCCTGAAGAGGAGTTCAGGCGCACCATGAGAGTCCTGAAGTGTGAGACAGACGCCGACTGCGTGTATGGAGCGGACTGCCAGACCTCCTGCGACCCATCTGAGAAGCGGTGCAGGGAGGAGCCGGTTCAGCCCAACCTAGCAAAAGCGTGCGGCGTGTTGAAGGACTACATCCTGCGTGGGGTGCCTTCAGAAATGAGGGAGGAGCTGGAGAGGCAGCTGTATGCCTGTATGGCTCTCAGAGGTAACGCCGGTCAGATGAACATGGAACACTCGCTCATCCTCAACAACCTGAAAGCTCTGCTTTGGAAACGGATCTCGCACACCAAGGACTCGTGATGTGTGGGGATTGTCGTTTTGAAACCACGATCATCATGGTCTCCAAGTGGAGCAGAGTGAAAGCAATGCTGTGATTTATGAGTAGAATATATAATAAAATTATATCTATCACCCTCTAACACTTGTGAATAGAGATGCACTGATGAGAACTTTGGGGCCAATTTCCGATCGCCGTTTCTTTTATAAAGGATGACCAATTTTCACACTGCGATTTCTCTTTTAAAGCCAGTGTGAAATGATATTAAGACACAATTCCAAATATTATTTTTCAAGCCTGTTTACTGTGAGCGGCCATATTTAAATGGAGCAAAAACAACAGCAGACAGGCGTGTGGGTGTAGTAGCTGTATAGCAAAGTTTTATTACTGTTTTATAACCGAGGAAAAAAAAAGATTGGACATTTTCAGCTGGACTTAGCATTTTATTAGTGATTAGCATAGTTGGTATTAAACAGTATTATTGGTGTGCAATCCCTTTAGAGTCTTTTGATATTTTCAAATTCTGGATGTTCCCTTGAGAGAGAGAGGTTTAAATTTCAAACAATTAAAATAAAGCACCTTTACCATAATGTGTTCAGCCTTCCTATTAGGTTTTGCCCTCCTCCTTTCAGGAGTAGCAAACAAACAAAGGTGCTCTAATTCATTTTCATTTTGTAATGCAGAGTGGTTTTTAAGTGCGGCACCTTAATTTAGCTGTTTGAAACTATTTGAAACGCCAAATTTACCGTAAATAAGTTGGCAAGTTTAATATCTTTTGTTTTTAAACTTTGGAACAGGTGTGTAAAATATCCCACCACTACAAAATCAAATCAAATGATGCAGGTGGGGGGGCCCCTGGTGGTGTTAGGGCCCTAAGCGGCTGCTTAACTTGCATTTGACTGGGGCCGGCTAACTTAGGATTTTATTTTTAGTTTCTCACCAGACAGGTCTGGTTAATTTGCTGCGCATCTATTCTTCCAAATGATAAATCCAGTTGACCTCCCGCCTCTCTTACTATTCTAAAAGTTTAGGGCCTAAAACTTGAACTCAGTGATTGTGCGTTCTCATCAGGCAAATCTGACACAAGTCATAGATGGTCATGTTTTGTGTTGTTCACCACGGTGGAATGTTATCTTTGAGATAACGACGTGGTCACTAAGTCACTCGTTCTGCCAAAACCCTCCTACAGCGGATCGACATCGCCTTTACTTTGACATGAAGAAGTATTAGAGAATCAGAGTGCACTTTTAAAAAGGATGAGATAAATATTTGATCAAATCCACAGGGGACCACTGTTGGCACTTGCACTCCTTTATTTTTTTTTTAACTACACTTAGAAAGCGAAACAAAACGAAATATAAACAAAACATGCACATCGAAAATGAAACTTAGAACCGTTTTATATCTCACTAAATGATAGAGTTAGTTTTTGAGGTTAGGAAGCAAGATTCTTTCCTGCACGCTTAGAACACATTATGACTTTAGTAAACTCAAACAGTGATAGAAAGATGAACTACAAACAGGCAGCATAACACTGATGTAAACTATGGTACAGCTGCTTAGATGAACCTTCTATCGACAAGAGATCTTACTGTTCTTTTAAAGAAGCTCTGCTTTCAGTTTCTCATTATCACGACATGAGATGTAATGTCATTGCCGAAGCTGTAGTCTGAAAGTTGAGAGCTGGTCAGAGGTTTACATTATTGTGCTGGATTTCCTGATTTTCAACAGGTTCTTTCTGGGCCCAGTGATTGTACAACAAGATCAATTTCAAACCCAGTTTGGGTGTGTGTTTGTGTCTTACAGGTTCTGGCCATTTGATGCGGTCAAAGAATATGCTGTCTGAAATATCTTGACAATTTTCTTTAATCAAGGGTGACAGTTTGGGTCAGAGGAATGAGACGTTGATGCTGTCGGGTGTTCGAACTGGGAAACAGTTCAGAGACATTTCGTAAATGGTTTGGTGATACATAACGCCAGCTAACAATGGGGCTGAGGAATGGAGCTGTTTACTCCACTGCATTTCAGCTGTTAATAAGTTTAGGCTCCATGTAAAAACAAAAAGGGAACCAGAAGCTTCCTGTTTTCAAATAAACCAAGCATATCCAACCCTGGAAACAAAGCATTACCATGGTTACTGCCAAGTTAGAATGACCTACTGGCTCATTCTAGCAAATGTGGCCTAATTGTGTTCAAAATTCTAGAATTGAGATGTATTTTTTTTTAAAAATGGTAAATTTATTTTCAGAAACAGAAATGCATTTCATTAGAGAGGAAGAACATGCAAACTCCCATGCAGAAAGTCCCCACCCCGGGATTCAACCCCAGGAGCTTTTTTTCTGCAAGGCAGCAGTGCTACCAACTTTTCTCCTCTGTGAAGTATTTGAGATCATTCTGGTAGATCAGCTTGTTACTTTCAGCAATTCCATTTCTGCCCTCACTTCGATCAGCGTTTCAGTCAAAGAAGCTTCTTCTGGGCGACGCCTGGAACAATATTCCTCTGCTTCATCCTTTAAACGAGGAACCAACTGCTAAACAACGAGAACCTCAACTGATTGAATTTCACACTAGTATTTTGAACACACCTCCTTTTAATTAATGGCTATGTTACACAGAATCAACAGGCTGCGGATCATGTCGGTTGTTTTTTCCGTTTCTCCACTACATGTAGAGCTAAGTCATTTTAGCACCTAGGAATATTTCTACTAAAAACTGATGAGTCGGTCTGACGTCGCTATTTTGAACGTGATCCGAAGTGTTGAAGAGCGTTAACCGTCTGATGGCTAAGAAATGAAGATCAGAAAAGAAAAGCTTTGACTTGTCCAGGTTAGCATTGTCTGAAATGGTAAGGCAGGATAAACTGTACTCTAACTCCAAACTGTGACAAAATGGAACTGTGTAAACCTTTGACCTCAGTGACAGGCCTTCGTTTCAGTCTGAGTGTCTTTATGCTCTCGAGCACAGGAATGTTTTTCTCAAATGTCTGTTTTCAAACTGTAAGATAATCCCTCCTGGCGCCATATTTGTTGACATAATTACAATTAGTGGGTCAATCATGACTATGACACTGCTGCAGAACATAGCGGTGAACGATCTTTCCTTTTATAAAGGATGTTTCTGAACGCTACAAAAACAGTCTTGGTGTTTGTTCTGAAAGAATTCTTTCATTATTATCAGAGCAGAATATGGAGGCTCAGATTTTCTCCATTGCTTCTGTCCGGATGAACTCTGAAGGACAAGGATCAGGACCCATCATGTCATGCTGTGTATCTGTTCATCACTCGCTGTACCGGGCGAAAACCTTCACGTGTAACTTTTCCATGTTTGTTTCTCACTAAAATGGTGTGTAAAATGGTCTATTTTTGAATTCTGTCACACATGATGCTGAAATTACTTTAAGAATGTTTATCGTCGATGGAAATGTGATCTTAGACACCCAATGCTGAATTGTATTTTATTTTTTTTAACGTTCCTTTTTATTGTAGTTGGATTCAAATATGACTTCAACCACTGAATTGTAGACTCAACTGACCTGTAGAGCACATCAACATTGCAGCCAGTGCTGCCTTGAGTTGTGATGTTTACTATTTGAAGAAACCAGCATGGTCTTTGCACAATTAAATGCCATACCACTTACTGTCCTGAATGTAATGTGTCTTTATTAGGATTTACTTGAGAGTTTGAGCTCCGACATTTTAAAAGATGAGTTGTAAAAACAAGTTGACCTTTGTTTTAAGCAGAAATGACTCAAAAGAGAAAACCAGTAGAAAAATGTTCCAACTTTGACTACAGACTGAATCAGGAAACACTAAACCAGAAAGTGATGATCATTACTTGTGTTGCATGTTCCCTTAAAGTTACAGTTGGAACTGGAAATACCATCTTTACCATGTTATAGAACCAACCAACCAGTGAGATTCTCATTTGATATGCTCAACAGGCAGGCTACTGTTAGCAGTTTAAAGCTGCACCGATTGCAGATTTCTGGCCGATCACCGATCTTTAAAAGGCCTGACTCGCCAATTCCAGTTTTATCCAATTTTTCTTCTTCAGATATTAAAAAAACAAAACAAAAGGTTCTGATTCACTTTCAAAACGCCTGAGGTCCAGGGTGAAGTTTCCAGTCAGTCATGACTCGGGGAGCGAATCCGAATCAGCAGCAGTTGGTCTTCTGTTTTATTTAGTCCAAAATATTGAACAGCCATGTGGGAGATGGTAGAGCGCTCGATGCTTTCCCTCCCCTATAAATATTTTATGTGGATGCCAATTAAATTTTGAAATTTTTTTTAGTGCGTTAACGCTCTAATGACTGTGGTACTGTTGTGCTGCTAGAGCAGCAGACTGGAACTCCATGGGCTGTTAAGGGGAAGACGAGAGACACCAGAGATAATATTAAAAGCTGCTGGGTTTCCTGAACTCCTCAGTCTGACTTCCATGCCACCAAAAGGTTATTGATTCAAAAAGAGCCCCAACCAAGTTTTCAGTGCATGTGCTGTATGGTGCATAATACAATTCTGATGGCAGATTTTATATACAGTTTAAGTATGAATTTTAGTCCAACATGAAACTGAATCATTCAGATTTAAACAGGCCCCTGCGTTTCTCACATCTTGTACTAAATATAAAACACTGTAGTTGACATGCTAACTCAATGTGACAC
Source organism: Poeciliopsis retropinna (assembly GCA_010277075.1). NCBI lineage: Eukaryota > Metazoa > Chordata > Actinopteri > Cyprinodontiformes > Poeciliidae > Poeciliopsis > Poeciliopsis retropinna. Next base: position 10,576,646 of record VMRM01000021.1, read on the forward strand.
ACACACTAACACATGCTGAGTGAAAGATTTATGGACAAAAAGTGGAAATTAACCTTTTACTGTAACTATTCCTAAGGTTTAATTGCAAAGCGACCATGTTGGGAGAAGATTCCCAAAGGGAATTCTAACTTCTGGGAATCTTAATGTCATTTGAACAGTTCCAAGTCTTAAAGAGGCAGTATGTGCTTTCTAGCCACATAGCATCACTTAGTACAGGAGGGCAAGCCTGGTCCTCGATGGCTGGTGTCCTGTAACTCCTGGATTTGTTCCTGGTCCAACACGCTTGAATCCAACAGCTGAATCACCTTCTAAGAACAGTGAAGTTCTCCAGAGTCCTGATTATGACCTCATTATTTGACTCAGGTGTGTTGAAGTAGAGATGCATCTAAAAGTTGCAGGAGACCAGCCCTCCAGTTGCCCACCCCTGACTTAGTAACACAATCAAGTAACTATGTTACCTTTAATTGTTATAAAAATGCTCTATCCATCAAATATGACTTAAAAGAAATTCAACTTTATAATTTAGTACCTTGAAATTGGGCCTATCTCTTTAATAAACTGCTCTTTCCAGTACTCCACCTTCAGGAAGTCATCATAACATGGCTCCTCTATTAACCCTTTAACATTTTTAACCAGTGTTGGACTGAGGAAGCTCCTATAATGAGCTCAGCAGATGCATAATTCATCAGGTGTTTGCTAATTGCTGCTGGCTAGTCTGAAGGAGCAGAGTGGGAGGGGCTTTGTGAGGCAGAAGCTCTTAAGCTTTCTCTGTCCCACGGTGGCGTTTTATATAGCTGAACGGTTGCCATGGGAGATTAAAGAATCATGAAAGAATCAAGGCAACATCTAGGTATGTTTTTGATGAGGGAATAAAAACCTGATGTAAAGTTTAAAAAATATATATTTTACAAAATACTGCCCCTTTAACTTTAAGGTATCAGAATCATCATTGCTGACTGACAACTTAAAGTACTTTTATATAAAACATTGAGACCCAGTGCTTTAAACTGAACCATGAGACACCAGTAAGAGCAGACACAGGGTTGACTTTAACAGATTTATTTGTCTGGTGTGTTTTTCCCCTAACCGTCCCCTGCTTCTTGTTCTTGCGCTCGTAAGAAGCTGGCCTTTTTCTGGGCAACGCGGTTCTTCCTCTGTGCCAGGGATAACTTGGCGCGGTTCCACCTGCCAGATGACAAACAAAAAGCCAATTCATTAACATTCACTACATCAGACGAGAAAAAGTAGGCCCACCTACGAAAGGCATTCTCCATGCAACACACCAGAAATCTGCCATTGAACACATGCAGTTTGTTTGTTTGTTTTTTTTAAATAAAAAGACTACATTTCTGAATCCACCTGGACCCACCTCTTCTTTGTGACGTCTTTTTTCGGTTTCTTTTCATGGACGGGATTGGCTCTGATGGCGGCGTGTGCTTTCTTATACATCTCCTCAACCTGAAAGCAGAATTGGATCATTTGAACAGTGGATCGGCATCATCTCAGTCTTCAGAAGGATTTGCTCTGCTTCTCTCAGACCCGTCTTGAAAAGGACAGTGGACATCAGCCGGTGCCAACGAAGGACCAACTACATTGAGCTCAGCTGCTAGTTTATCATCACCGAGAAGCAAATTTGAGGACAAGAGATGAACAGCAGAATGTTTGATAAAGTTGGCTTTCTTCCTGAGCAGGAGGTGATCCTACCGTGTCCGGTGCCACGCCGTTCTTGATAAAGCGGGAGAACTGCTTCTTGTAGGCGTCCTCGTCCTCCTCCATCAGGTAGGACATGTAATCCGCCACGTTCATGCCCATGATGTGCTTTCGGTGCACCTCTGCGTTGAACTCTTTGCTCTCCGCGTCATAACCGGGGAAGCGTTTCAAGCTGCGCGGAACAAGATGGAGTCAGGAAGTGAAGTTCGGACCGATTCTACTCTTCCTAATAAAACCTGAGCCGACAGACCAGCAGGAACCCGGTTCTACTTGTCTGCTGCGGTTCAGCTTGCTTCTCTCAGCCCCGTCTTGAAAAGGACAGTAAACATCAGCTGGTGCAAATGAAGGACCAACTACATTTTGCTCAGCGTATGTTTATCATCACCGAGAAGCAGAGGTGAACCGGCGAGACGGGGTGGGACGTCGTGGACTAGTGTGACTGTCAGCATGTAGTCGCATGCATCAGAACAAAATGAAGGACCAGTTACAGACACGCTGCAACGTGACGCACCAGTACAGTTACCCTGTACAGGTGAGGGAGTCTTCTCTTCTTTATAGAATTTATGATGATCATTTTTGGAGCCAATTGTGTAACAAACCTTTTGTTTGTGCAGAATTTGAATAGGATAAAGAAGGTATGTGGATTATCTGGCTGTTTTTACTCCAGCTCTTTAGTGGCTGTGTGCTGATGTTTATCTGGCTGCCAGGCAAACAGCTTCTGGTGAAACTTTAACTGCAAAGGGCATTGATGCAGCCATGTGTTTCATGGAGGTTCTGCTGTAAATATTAACCAGCTGTTCAAAAGGAAAAAGGGACAAAACAACAAGTGAATCACTTTCCAACCCTGTCCTGTCCTTGTGTTTACTTCCATCAATCCAAATTAGCAGAAGCTAATGAAAGAAGACAGAAACTTGAACACACACAAGACTAAGTGACTCCAAAAGAACAAGCAAATCTGATTATTTTTAGACAATATTCCAGAAACAATTCAAGCAGATGTGCTTGAATTGCACATCTGCAATTCAACATTTAATGATTATACAATGTTAAATGTTTCATAATCAAAACGGCTGACAGAAAGAGGCTGCATTCATCAGACCCACTTATTCTGAACGGTTTGATTTACATATTCTGCTCAGGATTAATCAGTGTTGATGCTTCACCCCTAGCAGCAGCTGTGACCTCTCATTAACCTGCACCATGACCCCTGGAACAACTTTCCATGAAAACCTGATGATATACGAGCAGAAACACACCTGCAGTTACAAACAGGAAACCAACGTGGCTTCACCTTAAATGTTTATGTAATACTCAGTGTGGCAAATTGGTGACTTTATTGTAATTATGCCCCTCTCTTTAATACAAAGGGAAGAAAGATGACAATATAAAGCAAATATATCATCATCTCAATATTCATATGGCAATAACTGTTTTACCTAAGAAAGTTTTACCTATAAAACTTTCTTTAGTTTTACCTTCATTTTTTCAATGGAAAAAATGAATCCAAACTGAATGGACTTTAGGAGTCAGATAGCGCCATCTGCTGACCATTTTGGTTGTGGAGTCTTTCAACTGGGAGCCTGACTGGTTTATAAAAGATTCATTTTCATGTGCTGTCCAGTCTCCTGCAATTTATTTATTCATATACAATACAGACTGGTGACCTGTCCAGAGTGAAACATTCGCTGGACCAGCACCAGCAGCCCCCCGAGCCCACGAGGAGCAAGGGTGTACAGAAAATGGATGGATGGACTATACAAATAAATCCACCAGTTAATATTTTCAGCAGTTTTCTGCACCACCTGGTTAAGATTCTATAAACACCGGCAGATCTGAAAGGTGTGGCTGAACTGATGCTACCTCCGTTTTTTTCTGGCGCATTATTGAGAAATTATTTCTATTTTTGGGGGTATTATGTTCCAAGTTCTCTTTATTTTCCCTTTCCTAAACCACCAGAAAAACTCTGCACAGAAAACCTGATTAAGTTTTCTGCAAATGGCAGATAAAGAACCTCGACACGGGTCCGTCTGTACCGCTGCTGACTTCAGAGGCGTTCTGAGCCAAACCATGGGAACCGCGGCTGGGACTCTGTTTGAACTGTGTCTGATGAAGCTCCGCTCCTTACAGCCCAATCTATCATCTCTCACACAACACACACACACACACACACACAACATCACACTGACCTGTGAGGAATGGCCAGGCCTCCATCCACTGCCCCCTTCAGTGCTCCAAACACCTTGTTCCCTGTGGTGGTTCTGGCCAGCCCAGCATCCAGGTAGCAGGTGAAGGCGCCCGGCTGTCCGTCCACGCTCTCCACGTTGAACTCATCTCCCGTCACCTCCACCTGGCCCTCGTACACCTGATCCATGCCAAACTTGTGCAGCAACTATGAAGAAAATAGTTTTGGTTTTTTTTTTTCACTGTCGTTTCGTTTTATTTGTTGTGACTTTTGGTCTGTCAAATTCAGTTAGTTTTAATTAGCTTTTCGTGTCAATTTGCAATTTTTTTCTTAGTTATTATTGGTTAATGTTTAGTTTGTTATTATATATTGTAGTTTTAGTTTGTTCACATGGTGCCCTGTGGTGTGATGATGTTTACATTGATTGGGTAGTGAACGCTCATTCAGAAGATTCCATGTTGAAAAAGTTTCAGTTAGTTTTATAAACACATCATGCAGTTCCAACTTATTCTTTTCCCCTCCTTAATTGCCGCTTTTAACCGTTTCAGTTACCGAAAATGTTTTCTCAATTTTCAGTTTTGGTTGGCTTTGCTGCCTACAGTAACCGTGGCGAGAATAACAGGTCAGAGGTCAGATCCTTCTGCGGTGGAGTGCTCACCCTGCGGGCCAGCAGCAGCCCAGTGCAATACGCTGCAGCGTAGTTGGTGAGCCCCACGTTGATCCCGTATTTGGGCAGCTCATGGGAGTAAGCGGCGCTCACGATGTGATCTCCCTCGATCTTTGAGTAGGCGATCTGGACGACGACAGGAAACAGAAGACGGTAGATCGGATCTTTATTTTTTTAAAGGTGTGTTTTTAAGTGTGTGTGTGTGTGTCAGGGGCTAACCTGGCAGCAGATATCCCTGTTGGACAGTCGGACGATCAGCCGGTACTTGGGGGTGTTGTACTTGTTCTTGTCCTGCACGACCAGTCGTTTGCGGGCGTAGAAGTCCGTTTTCCCCTCTGATAATTCAACAGGATGCAGAGTCAGCGGCTTATTATTCTATAACTTCCAATTAATCTGATTACCCCGCTATTTTTTATCAAAATACTTGAAGCAAACTAGTATTTATGCGTCATAGTTGTTTGGAAAACAAACAGAATACAAAAAAAAATTTGTAAGAGAGGAAGAACCTTCGTGTTGTGTTTACTGACCTGCCAATCACTGACCAGAACCCACCCAGAGAGAGCTAGTTACAATTAATTCACTATATGATGATAACATTTATAGCAGCTGATGATAACAGCAGAACAATAATCAGAGAATTTCATTAGACTGATATTATTATTAGAAATGTATAGATGATCCCAAAACTGTGATGAATTTTCACATTTGGAGCCACAACTCTTACAACATTTTAGCTATAACCAGAGGGCCAAAAATGGCCCCACATACTGTTATTTCTACTTATGTATATTTTATTCCATTTGTATTGGAAATAGCTTTTTTTTTTTTTCCCCAGCACACCAACTACACTCTATAGACATTTACTAGGAATCACAGTTTGGTGCCTGTTGGTTGCAGCTCTTTACCTCTTCTTCTTCTGAATTTCACTTCATATCTCTTGAAGTAGGCTTTACTTTTCACCACCTTGACGAAACCCTGCGAACACACAAACACGCGTCAGCTCAGCACTAAAGATAACATAGCAGAATATGTCCAAACTATCCTCTGTTGAGGTTCAACCAGAACTTTTAGGGTTCTGAAAAGGCTCCAGGAGGTCAGCTGAGATCCAGTCAGCCATGAATCGCCACGCTGGAAGCGAAGCGGCTCACCGGCCAGAAAACAAGCAAACATCCGCCGGCATCCAGCTCCATCCGCTCCTCACACAGCCGGGGAACACCGCCGCACCATCACACACATCTCCACATACGCCGCCTGCCCGGCATTACACAAATATGAACACTATACGCTCACCATTTCCCCCTTGTTTTCACTCCTCTTCCTCCACAGTTCAAGGAACGGCCTGCAGAATACGGAAAGCCGCCGCTTGCACGTCACTACTTGTCTTCCGGTAAAGCGCCTATCTCGCCATGCGGCAGCGCCACCTGCCGGAGCAGAAGAAAGCTTCGTCCACAGACACCTACAGAGGGCGGTAGGACACAGCGGCGAGATTCAGCAGTAGCGCCTGGAATGGTGATAAATAAATACACGTAAAAAAAAAAAAAAATCATAGAATGTAATAGAAAATGAAAATGTTTACTTTGACCTCAGATACTGTTTTACTATGATAAATAGTAAAAAAAAAAAAAAAAAAAACAGTTTAAGATTTTTGTCATTCTTTTACAAAGTGAAACACATCAATGATTTACACTCACAATAAAATATTTCAGGTATTTATTATGTTGATGATTACAGATAATTAAAACCCAAAATCCTACAATCTGAGAAAAGTAGAATGTTGTGAAAAAGTTAAATGTTGTAAACTCCTGGTGTCATCAATCTAATCTTAAATCTTAAAGATTTCCTGAGTTTCTTTCACTCTGGCTCAGTTGGACATAATCTCAGGGAAGACTGCTGACTGGACACATGACCAGAAGACAGTCACTGACACCCTGTACCAGGAGGGCAAGCCACAAGAAGACACTCTTGAAGAAGCTGCTTGTTCACAGAATGTGTTCTTAAAAAGTTGAGTGGAAGGAAAACATGTGGTAGGAACCACTGCACAAGCAACAAGAATAACTACAGCCTTGAGAAGATTGTCAAGCAAAACTAGTTCAAGAATCAGAGAGAATTTGAGTGAACCGAGGCCCCAAACAAGCATTGAGTGAGTAGAAATAAACACTTTAAATAAACAGCCTGACATGTTTATTTAAAATATCCTTTTTTTTTTACTTGTCTTATGTAATATTCCAATTTTCCGAGACTCTGAATTCTGGGTTTTAATTGTATGTAAAGCATACCCATTAAAAGTTAGAAAACTTTCATTTTGGTAATTACCATATTCCAACACACCTCTACATTCTCATGAAATGTTTTTTTGTGTTAAGAAAAGCAAAAACACAATATTTATGTTACAGTTTAACAGGTTAGTCACCTCCACTCAGTTCTAAAAATGGTCTTTTACCTTAAAATGCTTTAATCATGACTAAATGATTTTCCTGATCACTCATAAATTATTTCTCTGCAGCGTGATGTAAGATGATGTGCTGGAGAAAATATGATGATCAGCTGGAACTTTACAGCATTGAAAATACAGGATTTTAAAGATTTAGGTAATAGCAAGTTTATTTATTTATTTATTTAACTGTTTTCAGATTAAAACGTTGATCGTTTATCCCATTTGCTTACAGCCTCTCAAAAATGTGTGCGTCAGAATGCGTTTGAATGTCAAACCTGACTGAGTTTGAGCTGTTTAGTACAGAAGAATGAGCCAACAAGTTCAGTTCATCGATGTGAAAATCTGGTAGAAACATGTATGAAAAAAAGAGTGCGTTTGCAGGAAATGGTGGTTCTAAAAAGTTTGAACACAGGAGGGCAACATACAAATCTCTGCCACACTTTTAAGATTTCTTTATTAGCAAAAAAAAAAAAAACCCTGTTGGTTTATTTTACAATTCTGCTCTACGTCTTGTTTGTCTATCACAACGCCTAAAATACACTGAAGTTAGTGCTTTTACCATGAAGGAAAAAAAAAAAAAATCAAGTGATAGAAATAATTCGGGAGGTTTCTGTAAATCAACTCAAATACCTTGTGTTCAGAACCACAGGAAGTAGTTTCACGTCACATCTTCAAGTTTGATTTAGCCAAATATGACAGTGTTTGTGTTGCAGGACAGAAGACGGGACGTTTGTTTGCGTTAGACCACGCAGGTTGGTATCGTCAGTGTGGCTTCATCACGATGCATGAGAAAAGAAAAATGTTTCTGTGATGACATTTACGTTGCATACCGACCCACATCCACTCTGTGATGTCCGGCTGACTGTTTTGGTTGTGCCAGTGACATCTGGAGATGCTTATGCAGCATCAGCACATGTTGTGAAATCATGCTTCTCTGTAGAATTACGATGATTAGGATCAGTGATGAAATCTTTGATGTTTTGGGCGGATTTTAAATCCTCTAAAAGGTCATGATGTTTCACAACTGAGTCCGCCCGTGAGACAGATTTCCAGCCCAAACTACAAGTCCAGAAATAAACATAATATTCATGGAGGAGAGACTTATTTGACCCCTAATTGCAACATAAGTGATGACGATGACTATAACGGCTTAAAAACTCCGGCGATGTCACAATGTGTTGTATCTAATCCATTGCCTATACATTTCCTCCTAAAAGTAAGGGAAACTCCTTAAGCTCTTTCGTATTATCTCACTCTGAGGTTTTAAATGCGTAAGGAACCTTTGAGATATTATGCTATAAATTAATACAGAGTGGTAGGTAGAGTTTGCATCATTTTCAGAATTTTCTTCCTCAACTTTGGATAAAAAATTTTTAAAAAACTGGCTAAAACTGCACTTTGTTATTGCCTTCGCAATTAAAACATTTCTAATTTGGCTTTGTGAGAGCCACAGCTTTTGGGCCCCTTCTCTACAGTGTTGCCTAGCATTAGCTTTCTGCCCACAGCGCTGAGCTGCATGAACGCCAAGAAGCTGATGTGTTGTTCTCGTTTGACCACTTCTTTCATGCGTTTGCTGTGTCTGCCTCACGGCTTGTGGCAAGCTGCCAGTGAAACTTGAAGACTTTCTCTCAACGATAGCCTTCTTCTCATCTCTCTCTTCTGACGGCTGGAGGATGGATTGCACAACTCATAACTGTCCTGACAACACATCTTTTCATCTGATCAGAGGATCTCCAGAGTTAGGTTGGGCCTCTTGGTTGTTTTGTTGGTGATTACTTCCCTTGGAGTATTGGGATGCCGTTTTGTGAAATCGACTTTGTTTGAACCTCACATCATGGATGTTACTCCCTCATTGAAAACAAACACTGAATGTTGCATCGATTCTTTCATGCAACAATTCAGCTGTGAAAAACGCCTGGCAGGTTTTGAGCACAGGAGTTTTTAAAGAGACAGAGTCCCTATTTCAAAGCGTTAAACGACAAAGTCAAAAAATTTTTAAGTCATATTTGATACATTTTGTTATTTAACTGTATGTAATGTAGTTACTTGATTGTGCTAAAGAAAATGCCACTATGTGCCTAGAAAATACGTGAAACAGCACCTTTAAACGTCTCACCAACTTTTCCCAGCCTTTTCTGAAGGCTGCTCGAGATTTTGTTGAAGTTATCAATGTAAAGCGGGCTGATCTATTTTTGAAAACAAGTAAAAATGTATTTCCACTTTACATTTTAATACTACAATTGGTCAGCTTGTTGCATTAAATGCAGATGAAATTCTTGGGTTTTCTGATTCCGAGGTTTAGGAAAATTTCTGATTGCAAGACAGCATAACGTGAAAGAGCAGAAGGTGTGTGACTGCGCCTGCGAGCCACTGAGACATGTGTGGACATAATCTTTAACCTTCCCTCGTCGGTAGCCACTTAGATTTAAATCTAGATAGGTCAAAGTCTAGCTCACCAGCTCACACCATGTTTCGTCTCGACAACTCGTCTTTTTGTTTCAGCCAAAGTTGCTGTTGATCGACTGCAGATTGCAGCTGCTGAACATTCAACAAGAGACATGAGCCCACCGCTCTTACTTTGCTGTATATTACCAGACAGGTCTATCTTTTAAATCTACAGTTAGACACATTTGCAGCTTTTTTTTTTTTTTTTTTTTCCGAAGTTTAGATAGAATGATCACGTAGCCACAGTGAAGAGGGTTTACACTGTGGCAGGAAGTGGGAGTACCCGTACAGAACTCATGTCTGCTCAAGGAGAACATGAAAACTGCCCTAAAAAAAGGCACAGACACATTCAATAAATTTGAATATTTCTGAAAGGTCCATTTATTTCAGGAATTATCACTAAGTGAGACACATTGCAAAGATCAATTGCACAGAGGTGGATGTGTGAAAGCCTTTATTTCTGCAAATTGTCATGGTTTTCAACATACAAGTAATGAAAACATGACGTTTAAAAGAAGAATATCATATAAAACCAACAACACAAGATCTATTTTTAAAAACGAAAATGTGAGCTTAATCAAAAGTAAGTTTAATAACTCCCTAAGGGTCGTTATATTCAGAGGGTAATTATAATCTGACAAACAGAACTCGTGCAGGACGGGTTTTTTTTTTCTAATTTGTTGAACGTGCTTGTATGAACCAGTCATATTCATCCAACCAGAGCCAAGAGCCGACCCACAAACCATGAAGGATTTCTAGTTTACAACTTTTTCATAGTCTAATAAGATTTTTACTATTACATATTTTAGTCAGTTTTTAACACAACCTTTAAAACCAGACATTAGTTTTGGTCAAAGTGTGACCACTTTAGCTAGTGCTACCGAGTTAGCACTAGCTTGTGCTAACTCGGTAGCAGCTAGGTAACTTTTCTCAAGGTTTTCTAATACCTTAAGAAAACAAACTCATTCTCTAGTGTGAACTAACACCATTAACATGGGCCGTGGATTATACAATACACATTATTATACAACATCGTTTAGCCATGTTGTCATTGCTTAATTCATCTGGTGGAAGAGCTCCAGTAAAGGTCTCGTTTAGACAAAATGGCAGCCATAAAGAACAACGAGGTTGTTCAGCAACTTGAGTCGTAGTTCTTCCCTCGACGTTGGTTAAAAAAAAAAAACTGACCAACCTCTGAACCGCCAGCATCAACTTTAAGAAATGACCCAACAGTTTTTATTTAGCTAACCTGAACATTTTTCTATTTGCTGTCATGACACACTGACAGCAGCACAGACAGCGCGACCCTGTGACACGGCATTCATCGGCAAAGAAAAATGACTTGATGACAAAAAGAAGTAAGAGTTTGACTCCTCTCCCACAGAAGATCCGTCCGCTCCTGCAGTGCAGACTGGAGATAAAAATGTCCGAATCGTGAAGCTGTGATTAACACGGGGTCAGTCGGGAGGCCAGCAATCAAAAGTTCATCAATAAGAGAGAAGGAGCATAAAGCTACAAAGCTTTGAGGTCATTATTTCACACTTAATGTGTGAAACCATCATTCTGATCAAAAGAAAGAAAAAAACAAATTCTGAACAGGTGAGTCATCCCCAAGCAAAATAGTAATAAAAAAAAAACAGACATTTAAAATTTCTCTTTATTAAAATTATCAGAAGATGATCATGAAAAATAATTTGTGATTTAAATTGTTTTGATTGGAGTCTCTGAATGGATGAAGTAAGAGTGAGGTAACACTTTCTAAATGAATGATTATCTGATGCTGTAGTAGTAATCACATGACTCCACGAAGGGTTGACAATCAATTCATATCTTTATGATGAATTCATATGTGAGAGAAATGTGAGTTTTACCTTGACTAAGAATTAAAGGAAACGCATTCTTATTATTAATTTATTATGACTCATTGGATTTTAAATAATAATAATAATAACATGACTGCATGTTACGCTCAGGCTTCTGGATCTGCTCTGAACGACTCCCGGCTGGATCTGCTGAAGGTAAGATATTGACTGTCCATAACATCACAACAGAACCCCGGTTCTTCCCAGTGTTGCTCCACATCATCAATCTGCTCACTCCAAACACCGTTTAGCAGAAGCAGAGAGGATTTGACGAGTTTTATGGGCTTTTGTGCTTCGGTGTCAATAGCAACCCAACAGCAACCTGCACTACTGGACAAAGACTAACATATTTTCTACAATCTGAACGATGATAGGTCACTGTTAAAATAAAATGTTCTGAACGTTCAGTACTTTTTGCCCCACATGGTGGAAAACACAAAGATCATCATGAAGTTGTGTTACAGGCTGAAGGACGTCGCTGTTTCTGAGGGACAATTTGCTCATAGCACCATTCTATGGAAACCAGAACTGTTATTAAGGCGTGGAATGAAGAATCAACCCCACACAGGGACTGAATGTGAATATGTGACTAAAATGATGACACAGGAACTTTGATAGTTCTCCAAATTTCTTGACCAGAAAAAAGGCAATCTAATCCCAAATCCAAAAATTTGGCAGAGGTTTAAACATCAGCGGAGAAGATGAACATGACAGAGCCTCGGTTAAACACTTCAATTTAAATAAAGCGAAACTGAAACAACAAATAGTAAAGGTTGCATATTAAACTGCACAACAGCATTATGGAGCAAATACACAGCAGTTGCTTCCATCTGGTGCTGATGACACACACACACACACACACACACACACACCACACACACACACACACACACACACACATGTCATGAGCTGGCTAACACTGCCACTGTCAACATTTACATATCGTCAACTTCCTAAAATTATGGCCTAAGTCATAATGTCTGGTTTCAGTTGAAACCAGACATTTTACACTCAATAAAAAAGACACCAACACATTTTTTACCTCACTGTCTGACGTCAAATCGGATCAAGCTTTTCTTATTTTAGCTCCGTTAGAATTAGCTAAATTATTTCTGTTTGCTAAATACCAGAAAACGTAGCAAGAACATATTTTTAGAGATTTATTTATTTATTTATTTTGTGAACGTTTGCATACATTTGATCAGTATCCGAAATAACTGTCTTTAAAAATGTGTTTATCAGACAGACATTATTTTGGTCTTTCTAACTGAGCTAAAACAAGAAAGTTTTGGTTTGATTTAACGTCAGGCAAAGGAAGAAGTGTGTATGTGTGTCTTTTTATTCAGTGTGTGTGTGTAAAGATCTAGTTTCAGTGCATGCATGCACTCCTTACAACACATCAGAACTTCCTGGTTAATGCTGAGTGATGCTGGACTAACCTGAAGTCCATGATGACATGAGAACCTGCAGCGAACTGCATGGGAGGCCATCCTGATGCTAATGTCAGGAGGATTCTTTCATTTTTACTCTTTAAATATGATTTTATTTTCCTTTTAAAGTCAGGAAACAATTCAAGAGATTTACAGTGAATTATTACACATTTGGTTATTTTGAAGGATGAAGTGATGTGAACAGTTTAAAAATACAACTTGTAAAGATGCACGAGTCTGAGACTAGACCAAAAGTAAGCAGAGTTATCATAGATCTCAATTTTTATTTATTTATTTACTTCTTTTTTTTTTATAAAGACAAAGAAAAGCTTATCGATCCCCAGAGTTGCAAGTTAACAGGATGACAAGGAGGAAAACCAGAGAACAACAGAAGGAACCAGAGGAGAAAAACGAAACCTGGGAGCTTAAACATGCTGAGGAGCTAATTACACATGAGTGGATGCAGCTGGGGAGGGGGCAGGTGGGACAACATGAGGAGATGAGTAACAGCTGGGATGGGAAGCACAAAGGTGGCCGAGCTAAAGTAGAAAAACAACGAGAAACAAAAAGAATGAAAGGAGGAAAAGAAACCTGAATAGCTGAACTGATGCAAGGAATAAATAAAACGGCAAGACAACAACAAATGCTCAAAACAAGAAGTAAGTGAAACTAAAAGTCCAGACAACAAAGGACCATCACATAACTCTTATGTGAGTGGTAAAATGTTTGGTCATGACTATGTTTTATTTTGTAATAACTTGTTCTGGTTCAGTCACAAGATTAAACATTTCTGAACGTGAACCAGAAATTAATCAGTTAAGTTAAAACAGCTACGCTGCATCCAACCTCATGCGTTAGATGTTGTATCTGCGCGTTGTACAAACCAGTCTCCGATTGCACCGGTTCTCATTCTGAGAATTAAAAAACTAAAAAATAAATAATCTTGCAGCCGTAACCCTGTGCAGAGTCTGTCTTCTGTCTCAGCTGAAGAGAGAAAGAGAGAGAAAAAAAGGAACTAAGGTCTTCTGCTTTTCGGTCCCAACATGATAGATAATATTCTACTCTGTCACTGTTGGTGCAGATGTTCTCTGTGTCAGATAAGAAAAGTCACAGTCACCGTTGTAGATGGTGCTTTCAGCTCAAGCTCGGTTTCTATAGAACTGATTTCACAATCAAGAGACAACAGTCCAGTCATGTATTGCCAGGAGTGGTCAGCGCTTAGAGAAGGGTCAGACCGGGGTTGGAGGGTGTGGTGGACCCCTGTATACGTTAAGCATTTAAGTTGCTCTCAGTGTGCTCTTTTGCATTTCTCATGTTCTGGAGAGCGGACAGGGAAAACACGAGGACGGATATTTTCCGCCAACGGGCGTTTCCGTCGGTGCAGTCAGTGCAAATTAAAACTGGAAGAAGAAAACTTTGTGGTTGCAGTGGACTAGAAATGACTAGTAGAAAATCACACATCAACACGTCTTCACAAGCAAACCACAGATAAGACAGCTGCACTCTCTTCACATGCAACACACTCCCGTCTTCCATGGCTGTTTCTCACCAGAGATAAGATTCGTGTTCGAATTTTAGTTACTTATGCGTTTAAACGGCGGCTACAGAAGCTTAAATCACCTGACTTTTTCTGTTTTCTTCACCCCCGTGAAGCTAAAAGCGGTAATGAGATGTGTGCAACCTGCGTCGGTTCAAAAAACGAACCTTTCAGAGTTCACCTCCTCAGCTCTGGGTGACAAAACGGATGCAAATGGCCGAGTGACAGAGTACAAAGTACTGAGAAAATCAAATCAGTTCTGCTAAAACAGCATTGGCCCCTGCTAAGTTTGACACCGGGGGGAGAGAAAATGCACGACAGTCAGCAGAAGTGGTGCTGAGATGAACGTGTGGAAGCACAACAGACGACGCCATGTTTGGGGTTTTTACCCAAGATTTGAGAAGTTTTACACCCCAAGCAACATCAGAAACATCAGATGTGAGTTTTTCTGTGAGAAACCCTCAAGTACCTCATTTTTTGGTGAATGACCAAAGAAAAAAGTGAAGACAATTGTAGTGACCAATTGTTTGGGGGGGGGGGGGTTTCAACATTTTCACAGGGAAATACAGACAAAAAGTTAATTCAGTCAAATATATCCACTCCAGATTGATCAGTGGTGCCAAACAGTTCAGTCCTGTTCAGTTCTTCACTCAAACTGGTTAAAAAGCGTTCTGTCTGAGGGAACCTGGCAGATCGCATCGAGTCACCGACTTGCAGCATTCAGGCGTTCTGGACGAACTTGAAGCGACTGCAGAAAAACGCCTGCCTCGTGTCAGCAGTCCCTCACAATGCACTGCAAAAACGTGACATTTTACCAAATCTTCTAGCTTAGTTTCTTGTGCAAATATCTTAATAACTCATGACATAAGGCAAAACTAACTTACAAGACACTTTTAAGTAGGATAAAGAAGCTCGTTTTAAATCAATTATTCTGGAATATTGATTAAAAAAAATTTAAAAAGTACCAATTCAATTGGAAAAATATCTAGTTTTCTATTATTTTTAACTTGTTTTGAGAAAAGTGTTTTTTTCAGTGTGAGGATGCATGTAGTAACAGAGGAGAGCAAAACTTTCCTTTAGCAGAAGGAAACCTTCATCAGTGTGAACGCTCACTTACTACAATCAACTGAGGTTTGAGAAAACAGAGTGCGCACACACACACACACACACACACACACACACGCGCGCGCGCAAGAAACAGGACCACTGATCCAGACGTACTTTCTATGTCAGCGAAAACTAAAAAGCTAATGGCCGCAGTAGCTCCTTCACTGGCTTCATCTAGAAAGAAACTCAGCTAAACGGATCCAGAGCCAAAAACAATGTAGCCTCTGCAGAGAGTAAAAAACTGAGGGAACCTGAAGGTAAAGGTCTAAATAAAAGCAAATAATGCTGAATTGGAGAGTAGCAGGAAAAAGTCACAGAGCGAGGAATAGCACATAACACCAGTTTTAAAGTCCGAACACCGGCTCCCTGGAGCTCAAAGAACAGACCCCAAAATACTGTTGTTAGTTTATAAACCACTGAACGGCTCAGCACCACAATACATTAAACACCTGCTGTTCTATCAACCTTCCAGACCCCTTAGGTCTTCTGGTTCTGGTCTGCTCTGCATCCCCAGAACCAGAACCAAACGAGGAGAAGCAGCATTCAGCTTCTACGCACCACAAATCTGGAACAAACTTCTAGGAAACTGTAAAACAGCCGAAACACTGACTTCCTTTAAATCTCGACTAAAACCCCAACTGTTTAGAGTTGGATTTGAAACGTAATCAATTAAAAATTCCATGATGGAACTTGACTTATTAATGACTTGTTAATTCTATGTTGCATGACTTTGTGTTTTTGTGTTATGATGTAAATCTCTTTGAGACGCCTTGCTGCTGAAATGTGCTAATCAAATAAAATTGTATTGATTCATTGATTGATTGATAGTGGTGGTCCTCCAACAGTCTGAGCCTGTAGCAACATAAGTAGAAACAACTCAGGACAACATGTGCCAGATTAACTATAAGACAGTTTTAAGGCTTTAGTCTTAAAGTAGACAGTGTTTTGCCTCCCATTCTAGTTTTAGAAGTTCTATGAACCAGCGGTGGATCTGCAGCCTGAGAATGAAGTGCTCTGTTAGGAACATCTGGACCGATCAGATCAGCAGCTGGATGATGGCGTTTGATTTTGTAATGTCTTTAAATGTGGGAAGCAGAATTGTGAAGTCTAGTCTGGATTTAACAAGGAGCCAAATGAAAACAATACAAACATAAAGCCAAGGAAAAGCTCTGAAACATTCAGAACAACAACAACAACAACAAAAAAAGATCCGGAGGCCGATTTAAGTTTGACTATGCCTGTTGAACTCTGACCTTTCAAATAGTTGCTTCATCTCCTCGAGCACACAATGACCAGGAAACGCACCGCGGCTTTTCTCGAAGTCCACACACCAACGTCCCTGGCCAGATTCTTGGTGTTGGAGAATTTACAACCAGAAACGGCTGCAAAGCCTGAAACAAGGGGAGCTGCTGATCACAGTGATGGATGTGTGTGTGTGTAGGCGTGTGTGTGATTTGTGGAGTGTTTACAACATAAATCCAAAGATATGTTGAGAGAGAGAGAGAGAGTTCATTTCCATTTTTTTTTTCTTCCTTGTTCCTCAGAATCTGGAGTTTCAAATCGACGTCGATCAGGAGTTGGACCAGAACATTCAGCTGGTTCCAGCCCCTCCCTGAATACCCTCCCCATCTATAAAAGAAATAAAAGTTACAGGATGCAAGATTGGAGTTGGAGGTGTGAAAAACAACGACTCTGAGCGTGAAAGAAGAACCGTCTCGCAGTCGGGAGCGTCCAGTAAATCATTCATTGTGTTCACACTCTGTCCCTATCTGCTGGCCGCAGGTGGTACCGGGCTGGAAGCTGGATGAGGTTTGGGCCGCCCCTTCCAAAGAAGAGGTGGGGGGGAGAGGAGAGAGAGTGAGACCTGATTGCTTAGTTGAAGGAAAGCGTGGAGAGAGTTTAAAACAAAGAGAAAGGGGTGTTAAAGTGCGGTTAGTGCTTCAGAGCCAAGGGAACGTGTGGGAGGATAAGATAGCACAATGCGGTTTTCATTCTGATACCACACTGAGATGGGGGGTGCAGAGGCGAACGCTTCACTCTCAGTGAGTGGAACTGAGCGGGGATGTAAATGCAGGGAAAAGTCGGTTTGGCCACAACAGGCCATGCAGCAGGAATCCATCACAGACAGTCGCACAGATCCTGCGTCTGCTGCGGAGCGGCGCTCTGCTGGGAGAGCTCGGCTCAAATCTTTGTTTTTCTAGAGCAACGAAGATTTGAAGCGGGGCCCGTTTTACTTCTTCTCGGTCTGCTCACGGCAGCCCAACCTGCAGACTGGAAGGAAAAGATAGTTTGTTTTCAAACGTTTTTCGTTTGTAACAAGGAAAAAGTTGATTTCGCTGGAATTAAAGTTGCCAATATTTTGCCCTTCATCTTGAATGAGTTTGCATGCAACTCTGCCCCGGTGTCCAGTTTTTTTGTTTTGTTTTGTTTTGTTTGTTTTTGTTTAGTTCTGACCAGCTTCCATCCCCACAGCATGACGTCATCACCACCATGTTTTTCTGGAAGAAAACCGCTTTGTTCTCATCTAATCATCTAATCAAAGCTCCTTTTTCCACATGTTTGCTTTGTGTTTGGAAGCAAGTTGTTGTTTTGCCACTTTTCAATAAGTGCTAAACATGCAGACTGGATCTTATAGCCAATAGATTCTCCCACTGGAGTTGTGGGTCAGTGCAGCTCCCCAGAGTTGCTTTAGTCCTCTTAGCTGCTTCAGTTCTCTATCAAACCTCTAAAGCAGGGGTCCCCACAGTGGGTCCTCGAGGGCCGGCATCCTGCATGTTTTAGTTCTTGTTGGTGGTACCAACAACTTTTTCAGCATGTTAATATTCTTCTTAGGCTTCTAATGAGCCATCATTTGATCCAGGTGCATTAAACCAGGGAGAGAACTAAAACATGCAATATGCCTGCCCTCAAGGACCCGCTGTGGGGACCCCTGCTCTACAGCTTTTCATAGAACAGCTGCATTTATATAATCATACATGAGTGGACTCTGTTTGCCTGGGCTGTGTTAATTCGTTTGCTTTTTATATTGTTTATTTCGTGTCAGAGATGCACAATATATCGGCTTTAGCATCGGTATCGGCCGAGGCTAGCAATTTTTTAACATATCGGCCCGATAAGTAGAACCAGGTCGATATTAACGACTGGTGTGAATGTCTGTTTGTTTTAGAAGTGTGAGGGGAGGGGAGGGGGTCGGTGGCGTGTTTTGTTGCTTTGTGTTTTTCGGTCATGTGACGGTGACACATGACCGGATTGTCACACACATGTTCACAGGGAGGCGATGTCAGCAGTGTGGTTGCTTTTAATCAATCAATCAATCAAGTTGATTTGTACATCACATTTCAGCAACAAAATGCTTAACATTGTAAAAACTTTAAAAAATAAATAAATAAACATCGTAAACACACCAAACGGTCACCAGTTGAGAAACCAGTTCTAGACATCACATTTTGTCGCGTTGATAAAATAATTATTACACATCAAATATGTTGGTCAATGTTCCATTTACTATGGTTCAAAAGCAGCTATAAGCAGGGTTTAAGCTTTGATTAAAAAGGAACTCAGTGTTTCGACTGTTTTGCAGTTTTCTTGAAGTTTGCTCCAGATTTGTGCCACATAGAAGCTGAATGCAGCTTCTCTGTGTTTGGTTCTGGTTCTGGGGATGCAGACACCGGTACCAGTAGGTGCTTCGACGTGGTGACGAGAGGCTGGGTGGATATAAATCTATATATTTAAAAATACGTGACACTGGTAAATATCAGTTATCGGGGTCTTGATATCGGATATCGATATCGTCCCATATTTTCACATTAGCACAGTGGTGCTACTTCACAGGTTAGCACCGCTTAGTTCCTGTTCTATCAAATAAAATCCACATAAAAAAAACAACAACAACAAAACGTAAGGTTTGTTTTCACAGGTCAGAGGTCATCAATGTGTTTATGAGATACTGTCTGCTGGACACAGCAGGTGAAGATGGCCGCCGTCTCCACGAGTTAAAATCAAGACAATAGTTGATGGGCTGCTGCTGGTGCTGCACTCTGCTTCTTGTAAACATTCACACACATGCGGTGCAAACGCTGCAGCCTCAGGTGTATTTAAAACTACTAAGAACCCCCCCACACAAACACACACACACACACACGCACACACGCACACACACTGTCTCAAGGGCCAAAAAGGGGGTCGAGGTTGAGCCTGAGAAAATAACCTCATGGCTTCGCTCAGTACAGAAGGCTTTATTTAACCCTGAGAGCGCATGATCCGCACCTCAGACAGAGGCAGACAGCTGCAGCAAAAAGGGAAAGCATTTATATATATATGTACATATCTATATATGTTTATATAAAAAAACAGAACGCCATACCACCACTGCACTCACTCCCAGGCTGCCATCACTGCGACGACGAGGCCTCTGCTTCAATCACATACCCCCTTTAATAGTCAGAGAGCGAGAATCAGGCCTGTGGTGGAGGCGGGTGGTGGTGGTGGGGGTGAAGGGGACACAAGTGAGAAGCCTGTGGCAGCACTGATAGCGTCCTATCGACTCTGCCTTTGGTTTCCTGTTCTGAGTCAGTGTGTAACCCGGGTTCTAGCATGTTGTCACACTGTTAGGGCTGAAAATAATCAGAGGCTCACATTTACTGTACTCACATAGTCACTCAAATGCATCATCGAACCTTTCCATACGGGTGTTTGGGAAGACTGGGAGAAGGAGGAGGAGAAGGTGACGTTCAGAGCTTTTAGTCTTGTTTGTCTGGTTAAAAAAAAAAGGAAGAAAAAAAAAGTGATCTTATTGGAGGACGAGGTGAGAGTTTGGCCGTAAAATTCTAATGCAGGCTCTATTATTTATTTTATTTTTTTATATGTATAAAAAAGAGGGGTAAGTAATCGGGGGTGGGGGGCTTTAAGTTAAACAACAGGGCAATTTATTTGTAAAATTTGAGTATGAAATGTAAAACGGGGAATGGAAGCCCCCTCCCCTCGGCCCCCTTCAAGAAGAGGGAAGTGGAGTTTTAAAAGGCAACATGATTTATTTCAGTTCAATGCAAATGCAGAGCGATTCGAGCTCCGCTGCCCTCTTTTATCAAAGCATGAATCAGTGTTTCTGTGTTTCTGTCATGGCTGACTAACAGGAAAATTCATTTCTGAGGGGAGGGGGAGAAAAAACAAGAATGTGTGTTGTGAAAGGGAGAGAGTAAATAGGCGTCAGAGTCAGTGAAGTGTGGCTCTTTTAGAAGAAAGCCGCTGGTGGTGACTTTCTGCAGTTTTTGGGGGACCATTTAGACACACACACACACACACACACAAACACTAGGACAGAGTGTGTCCTCAGAACTGGGACATGGTGGCTGCAGTATCACGGCTCTGTGAGTATGAGACATGTGTTTGAGCTTCATGCCTCTCTGCCTTCTGATTGCACTTCTCTCACTTGATGCAGCTGCTGCAAACAAACTCTGCTCCCACAACGAGCTGAAACAAACACAGAGAGAAAGAAAGAGAGGAAGAAAGAGAAGGAGAGAGAGAGAGAGAAAGTCGATGCTGCTTTGCTTTTTCTAACTGACCTTGAAACAGTTTCCAGAGGCTTTGCAATGATTTGGATTCGCAGAGTCTGACAGATTTCTGCTGAAAAACGTCTTCGTGCGATTCAGCCTGACCGGGCCTCAGTTCAGCCCGGTTCGGCCCGGTTCGGCCCCGGTTCGGCAGCGCAGGCTTTAATGATGTAAATCAATAAGGCTGAAGTCAGTGCAGGTAAGCTGAAGCAGTGTGGCTGTAAAGCGATAGCCACACTGCCCACCAGCAGGCTGCTGCGCATCTCATTAACGGGATCAGTTTTCAGTCGGGTCATTATCCACCAGAACCGAGCCCGAACCCAACGATGGAGTTCCTCTATGACGAGACAGAAATATGTACATTTTAGGGAGTTTTAAAAAAAATAAAAAATATTATTTCTGCGTGTTGTTGAGATGGAACTCTAAATGTAGGTCTGATTTAATAAATAATAAATAAATAAATAAAACAGCTGATTAGAGCCTATAGATTAATAGATCCAGAATAGTTTTAGCTTTCCACCGCCAAAATATTAGTTTAATAATGTGCATTAATACATTAATGAAACGACACATCAGATTTCAGTGCGTATATGATTTTCTAAAGATCTTTTTTTGTTTAATTTCCTCTAATATTTGCAAATATGTTTTATTGTGAACATTTTCGTCATTCAGCTTCTCCTCCAAACAGGATCCTGCTGTTTAAACCACCATGTTCACAACATTTATTATCCATCTTCTATTTTTTTTTTTTAAATATTGCAGAAAATCCGCTCATGTTTCTTTCTGTCCCTCTTGGCCTGGTGTGAAGGACAGACGGTCAACAAGGGCCTCTGTAACAGGACAACAATAAACAGATTGATGGACATTTGGAAAAAAATAAATAAATAAATGTTGCACCTGAATTGTGCATGTCATTATATATGCAATATATATATATATATATATATATATATATATAAAGTATTTTAAAAATATATTCTAAACACCTTTTTTTGTTTGTTTGTTTGTTTAATCCACTAATTGTCATACTCATGGATATAATATCTAATCCATCTTCCTTGGATTGTAAACATCATCTATAGATGACAGAAAGTATTAAAGGATATAACTAATGTAACTCACTGTGTACAGTGAGGGGGTGGGGGGGTGAACGCCACGCTTTTGGCAGCCTGCCCCCTGGTGACATCTGGTGAACTGCACCGCTCGTGTTTGAGCATGCGTAATGAGGGGCCAGAAATCCCAAACGCCGTCTCGCCTGACAAGCCGCGCTGTTCCAATCTGTCCAGAGAGACGAAGAAGAGCCGAGCAGCTCCAGAGTCCCGCACCATGCCGAGGTCCTTCCTGGTGAAGAGCAAACGGGCCCACAGCTACCACCAGCCCCGCTGCCCGGACGATGGCTGCGTCAGGCTGGACTCCCTCCTGGCTCACGTCCGCGCAGGTGGGTTCACGCGTTCATTATCAGCGGGAACTTGGAACAGAGGAGCGAGTTTAACTTGTGTTTGTGTTTGTTCTTGCTTGTCAGTGGAAAGTGGTTAAAATCTACATGAAAGTGTTCGTTTCCCCAGCAGCCAGCAGGTCTCAGGGGGAGATGCCAACCAAACCGGAGCCCGAGGAAAACCCGGGCCCCGGCAGAGAGTCCCTGGGGTCCCTGTCCTCCAGCCCCCCGCTGAGCTGCGGCGGCAGCGTGTCCGAGCCCCACTCTGACTGTGATTTGTGGCGTCCGCCGTCTCCGTCCTCCTCACCAGGTCTGAGACGATCTGTCTGTCTGGTGTCATCAGGAAAAGTTGAAAAGTTTGTTGGAATCTCTGCCGATGCCTTTTGATCATTTATATAAATCGTTTTAATTTCCTGACCTATTATTATTTATTATTATTATTATTGATATTATGATATTATTATTATTTATGTATATTTGAAACGACAATTGACAAAGATTGAGGCACAAATGATTAAACCAAATTAATTTCTTATTTACTCTGATTCTTGAATGATTATGACAGAAACAATGATTTATTTCTCCAAGTTACTGAAACTAAATCTCCTAAATACCCCTTCTGCCCCCCCCCTCCTCCCCCCAGACTCGGAGAAATGCCCCACACCCGCAGCGGAGGACGGCCCCTTCAACATCCCGCTCCTTCCTTACTCCTGGTCGGCGTACTCCGGCGCAGATCTGAGGCATCTGGTTCAGGGCCCCTATCAGCGCCAGCGGCACATCCGGGGCCACGGGGGGTCCCACTCACCCTCAGCGGGGATCTACGGGACGGAGCGCGGCGGCGGCGGCGGCGGCAGTGAGCGCGTTTACCCGCAGCGGGGCCTCGGGTCCGGCTGCTACCAGGAGTTTTCACCATGCGCGGCCCGCGGGATCTACAGGATGCGGGTCGGGGCCGAGCTGTACGCGGGGGCCAAGCAGAAGGAAATCAAATCTGAGGAAGATTTTCTGCAGTCTAACCTGGAGGAAAACGGATCCTACAAGTGCATCAAATGCTGCAAGGTGGCGCTTTACTATAAAGACAAATCCTGTTTTAATCTGGAAAGGGGCACATTTCTTATACCTTTAATTTAAATAAATGAAAAAAAAATTTTTTTTTACACATATTATACCGTTTTTTTTTTTTTTTCTCCAAAGGTTTTCTCCACGCCTCACGGCCTGGAGGTGCATGTCCGGCGCTCACACAGCGGGACGCGGCCTTTTGAGTGCGGGATCTGCGGGAAAACCTTCGGACACGCAGTGAGCCTGGATCAGCACCGAGCTGTTCACTCCCAGGTACCAGCCTCAGTCTGACACCAGCCGGGAAGACGATGCTCAGGGGCCTCTGAGGGCCCACGTGGTCAGGGTTTACGCAAAAGGCCCTGATGGCTTATCATTATTATTTTTCATTATTATTTTTTAGTAAATAGCAATTCATATCGGTGGAGTAAATTCAAATATGATTAAAAACTTTATTTGTTTCAGCAATTTAACACATGCAACTCATGTTATATAACAACATGAGACACAGTGACAGATTTCAACCGTTTTTAATTCATTTAGATGATTATGGCTTATAATTCATAAAACTCTGAGCTAATTTCTCTAAAAGAGGAAAAAGACGTGGATACAGAAATCTGGTTTTACCAGAATTACTGAAGGGTTTGGAATCGGTCGCAGGCCTTTCTGCATAAATCCCTGGAGGAAAGCGGAGGAGATGTTCGGCTCCTTCAGCTGCTCCGAGCTCATCTTCCATCTTACTGTCACTTAGTCAAATCACAGCAACATCAGAGTTATGAAAGCAGCTTTTGGTGCCTTTGGCAGTAATTAGATATCAAGTCCAACTGGAAAATAAAATCAGAATCTCCATAGAGCCGGTCAGCAGGAGAAAGGATGAAGCGCTTTCCAAATCATCTCCAGCTGCTTCCATTATTTTTTTTTTAACGCTCATTAGAAAAGATGGAAAAGATGAAAACAAGCAAAATTCAAAAGTATTTCTCCCAATTTCACACACACACACCCACATACACACACACATCAATGTTATTCGGTGATTCATTCCAAACTGGTGGATGGAAACACGCCTAACTCACATTTTCCATTTTCTATCTTCCTTGTTTTTTTTATTTCTGCAATTTTAAAAGTTCACTCGAAATTCACAATAATTGGATGAAAAACGTAACTAATGATTGGAAACAAAAAGCTGGGCCTCAAGCAACATGGAGTCTGTTCGTGTTGCTGCTGCTCATGAGTCTTCCTCCTTAAATAAATGCTCTTCTTTAAATAAAATGGAAACTTTACTCCTACTATCCGGGCGAAGATGCTTCTCACCTCTGGTTCAGGAGCAGCTGCACACAAACTTCACGAACCCTTGAAATAGTTTAGCCTCAGCATGCGCTCAAGGCAAGAGTTTGTCCCTGTTGCCTGTAAATCCTTTCCTACCAAAGTTTTTCCTTCCACTCAACTTTACAAGACAATACTCAGACACGGCTGTTTGTGAATATTTTGTGGCTGACCTGTGGTGTCAGAGACGGTCGTGGACACCTGTGAAGTCATCAGTCTTCTCCATGATTGTGTCATAACATAATCGTAAAATCATTTTATTGGTACCAGCTGTAAGCCATAAGCATCAGAAATGACACAAAGTACATTACAGAGTGTGCAAATAATTACTATTTGAGCAGAATTACTGAGATACCAACCTGATGACTAAATTCAGATTTATTGAGTAGGGCAGATGAAACCAACTAAAAGCCCAAACTTCAATCTTACAAAGTTTCTGTGTAAATATCTTAACACACTTAAATAAGACAAAACTAACCTACAAGTGACGTTTCAGTAAGCAGCTGTTTTTTAGCTTAAAGCCATTAATTCCTTAATATTGATTTTTTTTTAAAAGTACCAGTTCTACTGACAGATTTTTTCACTTATAGCAAAAACATCTTGTTTTCTATGTTTTAACTTGAAAAGGGTTTTTTTTTTGCTCTGTACGTCATGAATATTAGAATATAATTTCCTTAAACGATTGGTGACGTGATTCTTTGAACAGGAAAGGAGCTTCAGCTGTAAAATCTGCGGGAAGAGCTTCAAGCGTTCCTCCACCCTCTCCACCCACCTGCTCATCCACTCAGACACTCGGCCCTATCCCTGCCAGTACTGCGGCAAGAGGTTCCACCAGAAGTCCGACATGAAAAAGCACACTTTCATCCACACAGGTGAGAAAGACGAGCCACTTATGTACAGTGCATACAAACACATATTATATACACATGGGAATAACACGCAGAGATTCATCTCCTCCTCTCAACGTGACCGAGCGTTTCCACCGCTTGTTCCCCCGCTGCAGGCGAGAAGCCGCACAAGTGCCAGGTGTGCGGGAAGGCTTTCAGTCAGAGCTCCAACCTGATCACCCACAGCAGGAAGCACACGGGCTTCAAGCCGTTTGGCTGCGACCTCTGTGGGAAAGGCTTCCAGAGGAAGGTGGACCTGAGGAGGCACAAGGAGACGCAGCACGGACTGAAATGAGCCGATTTCCCTCCGATTTCCACTGAGCGTGGGCCGACGTTTTAGTTTCCTGTTCTGAACTGCTGGGTTTTTGTTTTTTTTTGTTTGTTTGTTTTCTTACTATTTAACTGATATTTATCGTTTGTTTTCATGATTATTATAAAAAAGGAGTTAAATGATACATTTCCGAGATTGAACATTTGGATCAGCTTTATAAAATGTCTTGTATTTGTTTATATAAACATGGATTGAATGTTAACTTAAAGGTCTCATATACTGATTTCCTAACACCCAGCCCCGCACATCCACTGCGGCTCTCCACGCGGGGTGCCATCCTTTCAGGGGGTGGCACAAAAATGAAGAATTATTTATATGAGCTGTAACCCCAGCAACAATTAGCAAACATCCAGTAGATCTGTGCTTCTTATGAGCTCATTAAAGCAGCTACTTCTCAGAGCAACGATGGTGAAGGGTTAATAGAGGAACCATGTTATGATGATGACCTGTCAGAAAGAGCAGCAGTTTCTTAAAGAGACAGAGGCCCAATTTCAAGGCGTTCAAACTGCCGTACATATTTGATGTACAGCAGTTTCAGAACAACTGAAGGTAACATAGTTACATGATGGTACCATAAAATTGCACTATGTGGCTGGAAAACGCATAAGTAGAACAAAACATCTCAAAACACATCGAGCCCTGGAATAAAGAAACTTAAGAACAGATGAAAACCAAAGTCTCATCAAAATATTCTGTGTATCAATGACAACAGTTCAGATTTTGGAAGGCGTTTGTCCCGTTTCATCTGGAGTCAAAGTAAGACTGCACTTCAGGAAATCGTCATAGCAACAATCACACACGGTGTTGGTGGGATGATGGTTTGGGCTGCTTTGCTTCTCCAGGACCTGGACCACTTGTCTTAACTGATGGAACTAAAATCCTGAGGGTTTGGGGTGGGTTTTTTTTTTTTTTCCTGCCTTCAGGTCATGACCCTAAACAGAAGCATACTTGGACTATGCTGCAGAACCAATGAGCTGATGGATGGAAAACAAAACAAACCAAACAATTCTACGAATATGACCGGGACAAAAATCCCCTTCATCAAAGTAAAAGAATCATTACCGAGTTTAAGGCAGGTTTGGTTTGGATTGTTGTTTTTGACTCTACGAGAAAGAAAATATGAAAATTGCATTTTGCATTCATTAAAAAATTCAAATGCATTTCAAATCTGATGATTTCAAACATTCATGTGAACTCTCACTGCATATCCAGAGGGGCGTATGGGTGGGCCCAATTCACACCAGAACAACCTGAAAGTGGCGCTGCTGTCCTCCTCTCTGCGTCGCTCCGCTGATTTTTCAGAGCGTCAAGAAAAACAAGAAGCTCTATGTGAAGTCATGCAGACCATCAATCACAAACCCCCAATCTGCATGGCAGCTCAGAGCTCATATCTCACATATTTAAGCAGAGGAACGTTTCGCAGCGTGCGCCATCTGGCCAAAAATAAATATTCTCAGGCAAAGCAATCATTCACGTCCTCGTATAACAAATGACATTTGGGAGGAGGGGGAGGCCATAAAAGGCAACGTAAAGGAAGTCTGCAGGATTTGAGCAACTTTTATTACAGTAGCAGAGCCTGTAACTGCGGCAATAAGCGGCCGTGTGGACATGGTGCTTTCACTGGGGAAAAGCTGGGTGTGATTTTTTTGTTGCCTCTGCCTTGGTTAAATATTGAAGCCTCAAGGATGTGATTTGCACACAGCCGGCCACAGATTGTGCACATTATCCGGCGCCGCGTCACATGCGAGCAGACACGTCGCAAAACCTTTAAATAGCCTCATTTATTCACTGTGAAAATAGAAATAAAAAAACAAACAAAAAAATTGTTAAATGCTTATTTTCATCAACACCACAATTAATGTTACACCTGCTGTCAACATACATGAACAGATTTACTTTCAGAAGTGGAGGATTATGGATGTTGCACACATTTACAAAACTTGCTTTATGGGTTTATTCCAAATGTTATGGACAAGAAGACAGAAAAGAGGACGAAAGAAAAGAAAAAAATGTTTAAAGGGAAAGAAGGATGGAGAGAACACACGTCACCACCTCAGCAGTCCGCTCCTACAAGCTGGACGTGTTTTAACAAAGAAATGTCAGATGTGTTGGGTTTTTTAACCTCGTTAGTAAAATATGTTTATATAATGCATACAAAATGAGCAATTAGCGTTTTGTTTTTGTTGCCAAAACTGCAATATTAACATCAGATATTGGTATTGGCCCAAATTTCACATCAATGATTTTCCAGAACTTTGTTTTTTTTTCACAAATCTTTGCCAGTGGTGGAAATTAAATAATCTGTGCATGAAGTCTGCAGTCTCCACTTTCACTTTTTAAAATGACTTTTATTTGGTAAAAATGAAATTCTCACAAAACACAGAATCGTCATTTCATCAAATGATCCGTTTTTAATCTGATTAAAAATATTCACAACACATCTTCAGGTCAACCTTTCATGAGTTTGCTGAGGATTTAAAGAGCTGAACCACGCTGAGAAGGTCGTGCTGCCGCAGGCCGAGCTCCTCCATCAGAGAGTTCAAGTACTGCACTGATGCCCACACCTCCAGGGCGTCCCGCACCACCGGAGACACGAAGGACAACCTGGAGACGAGGGAACACACACAGCAGACCGTGGGACCTCATGGCATGACGCTACGCTAACAGATCATACCAGATGGAAAATACAGCTTCACATTGTAAAATCTATTAGGATTTTGTTTTAAAGTAGCAAAAACCTGTTTCACAATAACTTCTCTATCACACACACTGTGTGACGTCACCTCTCCTTCCAATTTAAATAATTATGAGCTTTTATGGAAGGAAAGCCAGAAAGAAAGAATGACTGATGTTCTTAAAGAGATCAAGAGCAATAGAAAGGGGAGCAGTAGGTCTTGTTTATAATTAAACTGAAAAAAAGAATAAAAAATTCGGCCACACAATCTCTGATCAGTGCATCTGTAGAAATAAGACAGAGAAGATCAGTGGACGCTGCAGGAACATTACACAGAAACAGAGTCTGAATCAAGCAGTTGTTCACTCTAACCCAGTGGACTCAGGCTGCATTCCTCCAGGGCCAGAATCCTGCAACTTTTAGATATACAGCAAAGGTTTGAGCATTTATTATCGTTTATCATTTATTGTGATACATTTGTTATCATGATAAGAATTTTATCATGACAAATTCCCGTTAATGATCTTTAAAACCTCCCCAAAACTGTTGGTATTGTTGGGAATATTAGTTTCACTAATTTCTCCACTAAGAATTAAAAAAAAAAAAAAAAAAAAAAAGATTAAATACAGTTACAGTGTGGAGTTTAGTGATACAAATCACTCTTCTTTATGTGACTGGTGTCCTAAAGAAGAGCATTCGATATATTTTTTAAAAGCAGTATTTGTGTTTATGGAGCTCTGATTGCTTCGCCGTATATCTTAGATGTTATATTTACCACATAAAACACATGAACATTTGTATTTTTAACCTGACAAAATGGAAATCATCAAAATTTTTCCCCTTGAAGTCTTGTTTCTAAGCTCCGCCCCCTCCTCCCTACCTGTCCAACCTGTCGTCTCTCCTGGACTGGAGCGGCTCTGCTGGTTAATCTCCGGTTCAATTCAGGGTCTAGTGTTGCAGCTACATGGGGGGGGGGTATCTATTATTCAGCTGGCCCAAACAATAGAGGCCAGACGAGCTCCACAGCTGCCACACAGTGGACAGATAAGACAGCACAACAAATTATTCATGATGGAGGGATGGAAGGATGGAGTGGAAGACGAGTTCAATGGGAACCGATGAAATCATAGAGCGCCGCGGCGACACGGGACGGCCCAGCCACGTTTTTGTGAACCGCGTTATAGTATAGAGGCTCTTTATGAGTCAGTAGACACTTCAATATGAGATAAGTCACATAATGGGGTCAGGCGATTCATTGTTTTAGTGGAACTGCACTTATACAGACTCAAAAAAAGGGTCAATTGCAGAATACAGTAACTGTACAAAATAAAAAATAAAAAATCTTTTGTTATTCAACCAATTATTTCAATTATTAATAGGTTAATCTAAAAACAACTGTACTATGCTGTATTGATGTTAAGGCAAGCAGAAAGGTCTGAGCTTTTCACATGTTGACATCAGGATGTTTTAGCTGCAGTTTGATCTTTTGCTACAAATGATGAAGAGTTCACTAACGGACTGCATCTTAGGCAATAAAATGATTACTTTCTTATTTAAAAAATGAACTTAATTATTTCAGTATCTTTTAATGCATTTTCAATACTGTATGAAAAGACTAATCTGCAGAATGAGCCAAATTTCTTTGCAGATTAATTGATTAATCGTCACAATAATGGATGTAAAATCACTGTTAGCTATTCAAGAAGTTTTCCCGTCTTTGCGACTCCTTTCTCCAGCGAGGCCGACACGCCGTAAATATCACACTACGGTTGGTCTCAGCAGGGCTTACCCTGACGGCAAGCACAGAGCAAACAGAGCTGGACCACTGAGGCTGCCATAAATGAGGATCAGGTGAGGCTTTTCCCAGACCAGCCGGGCCTGAGGAGTGTGTGCTGTGTTTCAGTGTGTGTGTGTGTTTCGTTTGACAAAAGTGTGCCTTCTGTGGTGGATCACGGATCCGGAGAGGAGGCAATCAGGCCAAGATAAGGCTGTGTGTACTCAGACGGGAGCAGCACGGAACTGTTCACGCACACACACACACACACACGCAGCTATGCACCATATGGCACGGCCAAAACAATGCTCCAGCTCGTAGCATCTCGGGTAAAATAAAGTGAGAAGCAGAGTGTTGTGGACTCACAGATGCAGAAGCACCACGGCTATCAGCGTCCACTCTGGGGTTTTGTGGATGATGTTGGTGTTGCTGAACCTGGAGACAGAAACATAAAGAAGCAGAGGAAACCATAAGATCAGGTTAAAAAACATGATGCAGCAGAAACAAACTCTGTCCAGGTCAGAGCAGCTTTTTTAAGACATTCGTCACAGACATTCGTGCAGTATGTCACTTTTACGAAAAACATGTTTTCACCTATTTGTTGAAACTGTCAGTGTGTCGTGAATGTATAGTATGAGATAATGCTGAAAAAAACTGAGCCTTTCCCTCCTTATACTAACTAGAAACAACCAATCAGAGTCAGGAGGAGGGCCTTGGTGCTGTCAGTCACCCTCTGTGTGGTGCTGCTCATCCCTTTCTACCCTCCCCTCTTGCTCGTTGTGACATTCCAGCCAGCAGGGAACGTTATGAATGCTAGTGCTAATTAGCATGGTCGTGGATAAAGAGCTTTCCCGTAACGGGCATTGGAAAGCATTGACTAACAGCACTAAGCTCCTCCTCCTTGCTCTGATTGGTTGTTTTGGTCAGCAGCAGTGCATTTCTTCAGACGGCAATAGTAGCTCAAGGAGGATGTGGAGGAAATCGAACCTTTCACAGATTATCTGGTTTTAACAAATATACTGCTTATAAAAGTTACATCCTGCAGCTTTCATGTGACTTTCTGCAAACAGAGAAAAATAAAAATCCTGATGAACACCATCAAACACCCCGCTGCTGGGTTTTTGACAGCTGGACTTCCTGCAGGGAGCTGAACTCTGGAAGTGCTTTGCTCTGCTTAGCCTATTCACTTTAAATAGGCCATTTCTTGCCAAAGTATTCACACCCATTGAACTCCTTAACACTTGAACATGTGAAAATCAGAAAGGTTTCTGCATTTTAATGAGATTTTATGTGACAGACCAACACAAGCAAGCACATAGGTGTTGAGTGGAAGGAAAACGATACACAAATAGAAATCAGTGTCACATGCATGTTGTATATTCAGCCCTGCTTACTCTGACACCCTAAATAAAATCCAGTGTAACCAGTTGGCTTTAGATATCACCTAATTAGCAAATAATAGTAATAATAATAATAATAAAGAACACAGCAGAACGTGAGAATGATTGGACACAATTAACAAAAGAAAGAAAAAAAGAAAGAAAACAGATGTAATCACTTGTGTTTGCAGAAAATGTGACATTGCTTGAATTTTAAGTTCCTAAAGAAGAAAGGCTGATAATGTGGTATGCTGTAAAGTCAGCAGTTAACTATTTAAACCAAATGTACTGCCATGCCTCTACCTTACCAGTAGAGGGCAGCAAAGTTTAACAAATTAATCCAAAAATGTGGACCTGAATTAAATGACCAGTTGATTCCATAATTCATTTTGCAGAATGAAACTCCTGTTTTGTTCTTTGTTAATCAGAATAATCTGATCCTGGTTTATTTCATGTCTCATCACACTGGATGACTCATTGTTCTTAGCTTATGCTTTCCATTAGGCTTTTAAGAGCTCTGACTGACCTCTGATCAGCTCAAAATCTAACATACTTAAACAGATCAGAACTGGACTGAATTACTCTTAACTAAAGGCAAACTCTTTGTGAAGGTCCAGACTCACGTGAAACATGGGAAGTCTGGAAAGACCTTAAAACTCGTCTTCATCTACACACTCTGTCCAGTCTGAGTGGAGATGTTTGAGAAAGGAAAATAGAGAATTTGGAGCTGGAAGAGATGAGGTGAAGCTGTAATTATTACAATAATTCCTTTCACTTCTAAACTATGGATCACTTTGTGTTAGTCGGTCACATAAAGTCCCAATAAAATACAAGCAACAAAATGTTGCCTTACATGTTGCTTGTGGGGTAACAAAATGTAAAAAAGTTAATGAAACATTATTATTTTTGCAAGGCATCTTATCTTGTATTTATTCGCCAAGATAATAATTAGTGAATAAATCCACTAATTGTAACATTTTATAGCACAATAAAGTCACTGTGTTAACTTCAGTTGCTATAAAAATGTTGTATATACAAATACGAGTTAAAAGAAATTTAACTCTTTGAAATTAAAGAGACTCTGTCTCTTTAAGAAACTCCTGGTCTTTCTGAAACTCCACCTTCAGAAAGTCATCACAACATGGCTCCTCTGTTAACTCTTTAACATCTTTACCAGCGTTACACTGAGAAGTAGCTTGTATAATGAGCTCAGCAGATGCACAGTTCCAGCAAGTGTTTGCTGCTGCTAACTGCTGCTGGCTGGTCTGAAGGAGCTGAATGGGAGAGTTGTGGGGGGGAAAAAAATCCCACACATGCTCCAGGAAATAAACCACATTTCTTTCAAGTTCATTGACAAACTAAAAGAATGGAGGATTCTTCCTCAATTTAAAGCTAAAAACGTAGATTTGCATGAAGGTTTCCACTGAACTTCAACTTCAAACAGAAATAATCTCCCAACATGTGTGTTTGTTCTAAAACTACAACTCAACTACATGTAGGGAAACTGGAGCCCTGTCAGGAGGAGAGTGTATGAGTGTGTGTGGCGCTCTGACCTGAAAGTCCTGACCAGGTTGTTCAGGTCCGTGGAGATGTCACTCATGGTGAGGCCCACCGGACCTACGACGTTCCTGAGACTGTGAAACACATTCTGAGGTTAAAACTAATAAACAATAAATTAAAAAAAAAATCATGTCCATGTAATACAGTTGTGATAACCCCCCCCACACACACACACCCCACACACACACACACAGAAACGTACCAGCTGCTGAGTTTCTCCACTGTAATCCGTTTCTGGATGAGGTTCTGAGCCTGGGAATCAATCAGCGGCAAAACTGGATCCTTTGATTCCGTCTCCTGCATAACACACACAACACTCCGTTCAATCAGATATGCGAACACTCACCATATAAAACACACACACAGGCCTGTTGCAATCAGCAATAAATCAAAAATGATAAATTAAAACAAGATCAATAATTTCCATTTGTAAAATTGATCATTTTTCTCTTTTCTCCCTTTCTACCAAAAACCAGAAGACAGAAGTTTTCAGTTTGATGCGTTGGTCTCATCTAGCCCTATTTATTTACAGACACATCATAATTCATTTTATTTGTTGTTTCTGTTGTTTTGTTTATACTGCCAAACCATTAGATGGCTTGAAAATGGTCTCAAAGCAACAATATTATCATTTATCGAAATAACTGGACAATTTGTTGTCCAGCAAAATCTGTTACCCTGATCTGAAAGAGCAGAGAGGGGGAGACATAGGAGACTCCCAAGACCACAGGTGTCAAACTCCGGCCCTTTGAGTTTTTAGATGTGCCACAGGTACAAAACACTGGAATAAAGTGACTTAATTACCTCCTCCTTGTGTAGATCAGTTCTGCAGAGCCTTAATGACCTAATTATTCTATTCAGGTGGTGCAGCAGAGGCTCATCTAAACGTTGCAGGACATCGGCCCTTGAAGACTGGAGTTTGACACTCCGGCCCTAGACTGTTTGGAATTACATGAATTATTTCTGAATGACAAAATTATGAAAGATAGATTTTTTGCATATTTTATAAATATAAGTATTATGAAAATCTGACTTTTTTCAAGATTTGCATACTAAGATATTGTTTTCCGTATCAGAAGTGAAAAAAGTGGATCGGTGCATCCCCAGTTTATGCAGAATGACGCAAAGTTCCGCCGTGCCGTCTGTCCAGCAGCAGTGTTCCTCCGCTCACCTTGCTGGGCTTCGTCTCCTCCTCCTCAGGCAGAATGCACGTCCCTCTGTAAAACTCTGTGACTCTGAGCTGCAGCCGCTCGGTCTCCTTCCACAGCGTCTCGTAGTCCGGAGCTGCAGCCGACCGCCCCCTGTCCTGCTCTTCGGCGCCTGGCTCTGTCACGTCGTCGTCCTCGAGGTCATCTTCGTCCAGCTCCTCTTCCTGCGTTTCCTTTACGTCAGAGAATGGAGATCCCAGAGAATGGTCGGCTCCGTACAGGAAGCTCAGAGTGTCGTCTGTGCACCACTCCTTTAGCGTCCTCTTCAGGCACGCCAGCAGATTGAGCCGCACCGTGTCAGGATTGGCTTCTCCAGTGTGGGTGTTCAGGAGATCCCGCAGACCAGCTGCTCCTCTCTGGCTCATCCCCACCTGGGTGATGCTGAGAGCCGCCAGGTTTGGAGCCTGTTTGCTTCCAGCTTCTAGCAGGTCAGAGTTGGGATGGATTCCCTCTGACACGCTACGCTCATTCAGCTTTGCTTTGGCCTCCTCCACAGGTCTGTTCTCAGGAGACACATCATCATCTCCTCCTGCTGTCCCCCTCTCCTCTGGGTCATCAGTCTGTCGCTGCTCGCTCTGCTTCCTGTCTCCGTCTGTGTGTTTGGGCAGGTCAGCCCAGCTCACATGGGCTCTCCGGCGCTGGGGGACCACGCTGGAGACGAAGTCCTGCTCCTGTTCGCTGTCGCTGCTTTGACTGAGGTCACTCCCAGCGGCGCTGCGCTCGGGGCCAGGAGGGTCCTGAGGCGGGGCAGCCAGGGGGTCCTCGATGTCCTCCTCTTTGAGGCGCCTCTCGGACAGCAGCACCTCCTCACCAGAGCTCCCACTGGACACACACACACACACACACACACACCTTCAGTCTACTTAAAACCTCGACTCAAATTGATGCAAAAACTGATTTTCAGGTGTATTTTCAATTGTAGAAAATAAAAGACATTTATCCTTAATAACTAAGAGTACACTAATTTTCTTCCTTTTGGGCCATCAGCCGATTCTTAGATGTGAAGGAGGAGTGAATGCTGCAAGTCAATGATTCAATACAATGTGTGTTTCCTTAGAAATGTTTGAATCTACTTTGAACAATAAGGATCATTTGGGATGTCTGTGTGATTGAACTGGAACGACTTATTTCGCCTTAAGATGACATTTGTTGTCAATTGGCACGATACAGATAAACTAAACTTGAAACTGATCTCATCCAACTCCGCAAAGGTCAGAAAAGAACATTCTACATGCAAGTATATTTGAGAGAACTATTTCATGTGCAATTGGTATCATTTGATGGGTTTTGTTCAGTGTTTTTCTATAAAATAAGATTGGAATATTGCGGGTGCCTGGTGACATTAAAACACCAAACAGTGTCAGCAGGTCAGGCTTTTTAAAGGTCATGATCAGCAAGAAAACTGCATATAGTGCAACCCTAGTTCTTATCAGCTTTAGCACATCAACTGTTTCAAATAGTTAAAACTGATATTTAATATATGTCCAAATATATCAAAAATACTTGTAAGTAGTTTTTTTCACAACTCTAGCTCACTGTGTTGAAATCTTAAAGCAGCAGTACATACCCATCTCCTTTCTTCAGCAACCTCACCTCTGGGGGACTGCCGAGAGACACAAAGCAAACACAATGTTTTTTACCTTTCTGACTTTCTGAGAACAGAGAAAAGAAAGAAGCCGCGCACCTTTCATGCTGCCTGAGCCAAAGAGGCGTCTTCGATATCT
Organism: Poeciliopsis retropinna; assembly: GCA_010277075.1. Taxonomy (NCBI): domain Eukaryota; kingdom Metazoa; phylum Chordata; class Actinopteri; order Cyprinodontiformes; family Poeciliidae; genus Poeciliopsis; species Poeciliopsis retropinna. The sequence goes on from VMRM01000021.1 coordinate 10,612,917, forward strand.
GCAGCTCAAAGTGTTTGGAAGCTTTGTAGCAGAAGTTGCTGCAAAAACACTAGACACAAACAACAGGAGTGCAGCTTTTTAAATATTTCTCTGAAAAAATGACCCGATAATAGTAAGGAAAAATAAAAAGAACTCACCTTCCGCTCTGTTATGTCGTAAACCCGGTTTGTTTTGGTAGATATTCTAAACCGTTGGTTTGGGATCTAGAGGTTGAACAGTGTAGATGAGTCATGACAACGTGAATCTGAACTTTTAAAATGTGAGAGCTGTAGTGAGTTCACAGGTCCAGGCGGACCAGGCTAAGAGTTCTACCTTGCCCAGTTTGTTTGGACATACAGGATAACCACAGAGTTTGGCGATGAATCTCTCCTCAACAGTGTCTTTGTAGTTAGCAGGAGTTATGAGCTTGGCCTGGAAGGACGAGAGAAAGAAAGTGAAACATGACATTTTTCATTAATTAATTAATTTTTTTTTCAAAAGTGGAACTTCCACATTTCTAAATCTGGTCCTATAACACCTCTTTCAATCATAAGAGGATGACGCAATCAGCAGCTGTTTGCAGTAGATATAGCTGTTGGTACACGTTTGATTGGTACTGTGTGACACGAAGTAACCACTGATAATGATGCTATGAAGAAGCTTCTCAGTCAAATACAACAAAAACAACATGGCTGCCCTGATTTTTAGAAATTAGCATCAGGCACATAAAATTAAAAACATTGGTGGAGTAGTTTGTCCTGACAGCCCATGTTACTTGCTAATTCATACCAAAGTTGTTTACTGTTAATGTATTTTGCAATGACAGATATTCTATGAAATACCTTATGTCACTTTTTTTCACATAGAACAAAAAAGCTAAATAAATATCCACAAATAGTGGACGTTCCAGATTCACTGAATGGTGCCGTCTCATATTCCTCAGACATATACAGAGAACTATAAATCAATATAAAGATCTTACGATCAGCTACATACACAGTCAATCAGGAAGTCTTCAGCCACGCTGTCCTCTAGGAGGCGCTCCACTACCTTCAGGGCTCTCCTCTCCAGCTCCAGCTTCTCCCTCAGCCTCTCCTTCACTTCCTCTCTCCTGATAAATAAAGCACACGTTGACATTTACCAAATGCTGCCTGAGCTGAGAGCCTGAAAGGCTTGCCGGCGTAAACTGCTTTCACACCTCCTCGCTTCTTCTTCGGCGGTCCGTACTTTGACACATTTCCCACCTGTTAGGCAAACCAAGAACAGAGTTAAAGATACTTTCCTCTGGTTTCATTTTCTCCACACACTGATCCGGTCCTGGCCATAAAAAAAAACACACAGCTGGGTAAAAGAGTCTGGCTTTCCTTCCACAGATGGGAGTTTCATTTAACAGTTTTTTAAAAAGCACACTAAGAAATAAACACCAATTCTGCTCTGGGTTTATTTGCACCAAATGGCATCACAACAGGCAGCTGATTCTACTTTTGAACTTCCAAGTAACCAATCAGAAATACAAGAACTGCCACTGAAATATGAAAATCATCTGTGAACTTTGGGGATCTGGCACAATATGGCTGCTGAATAAATGTGTATGGCATTAAAGCAGCAGCACATATAGTACTGTAAACATGTTTGTTCAGTGTTAGCAACTCAACAGTTATAATACAGTTTCTCAACGGACAAGAAGAACAGATACAATGTGATGTGGGTGTGATGGGTTAGGGTTAGTTAGACAAACTGAATGAAGCTCTCTCTACTAAACACTGTGTTTTAGAGACGTCAGCATCCGTTTAGAAAACTCCAATTCAAATATTTTGCTGTCATACACAGCTCAACGCCTTTGAAGGTCAAATTTGATGAAAACCTCCAAATAAATAGTGAAAAACACCCCAGGAAAACACAAATGACTTCTTCTGAATGACTCCATCAACTGCTGTGTGTGTGATGTCACCACAGCCCACCAAAGCTTGTTTTGGGGAGTTATTACTTTTAATTAAATTACACTTAATAAATAGAAACACGAAATGTGACATTTTCCACACGACAAACTATATCTAAAGAGAATTTAACTGAAGTTACAATAAAGTCGGGCACGTAGCTTTAAGTAGCACATAAAAAAGCTAAAAATGGCGGCTGCATTCATGTTTGTTTCAGCCGGGCAGTAACCTGCTCTTCTCTTAGCTTGTTAGCAGCCACAACAAAGCTGCTCTTCAGCCAACAACCTGAAAATTGGACCTTTTTTGGGACTTTTAGCGGAACCTCTTCTCCTCCTCCCCTCCTCCGTCTCCATGCTGCTTGTTTTCTCTCCGTTCAACTCTGACCCCGTGACGTTCCCGTTGTACGGCAGCCGGTGCGGCCCGAACCAGCTCTTCATGCTGCATTCGGGAAGTGTGCGTTTAAGCGTGTTTTTTATTTGCAACCGGGCTGTTTGAGGGCATGAAGAGAAGGTGTGTGGCTCTGTTTTCTCTGTAATGTACGCTTGTTTTGTCCACCGAGACGGCTTCGTTTCTCCCTGAGCTCAGAGCATTCAGAATCAGCAGGACTAGCATCTAGTCTGCTGGAAGCTGCGGGGATTCACTGCTGACCGTAGCCTCAGATAACCTCTTATTTGTATGTGTATATTACACGTTCGTCTTGTGCGCGGCGGTTTAATCAATGAATTATTAATTCTGTCCTTTCATTGAAGGATTACTCGGTGAAGACTCAGCCCATGTGAGGACAGTAGAGATGGCTCTGGAGCAGCTCAGTGATGTGGTCCAGAGATGTGTAAGTGCTACTCATGTCCATCTAAACACGCTTTCTGGATTTAGTTTCCAAACACCACATATTCTGGGTTTTTTGTGTTTTCCTCTGACGCAGTCTTCAGCCAAGATCCCCTCCTTGTCTGAGGCTGAAGCTCTGACAGGGTGTGAAATTCTTTGTTTTTCCTATCCTCCTACCTTATGGGTGCAAGGTCTAAGGAAGCAAATGATCTGATTTATTTTAATTGAAACGAGAAAAGAAAACAAAAAGGAGTAGGTCAAAGTAAAAAAACAACAAAAAAACCCCAACACGTTCTCATTACCCCTTTTTGCAATATATTACAATAATTTAAAAGTAATTTATAAGTAGATATATGTGATATACACTGCCTGGCCAAAATAAAAGTCGCCACCTGGATTTCACTAAGCAAATAGGTACAAGGCTCCTATTGGATAATTACTGCATAGGCGATTATCTTTCAGCTGGCAACAAGTTATTTAACCCCAGCTGATGCAATGAGTAACTCCTCATTTCTTAAACAACCATGGCGAAAGACACATCCTGTGGTCGTGGAAAAGACGTTAGTCTGTTTAAGAAGGGTCAAATCATTGGCATGCATCAAGCAGAGAAAACATCTAAGGAGATTGAGAAACTACTAGAATTGGGTTAAGAACTGTCCAACGCATCATAAAAAACTGGAAGGATGGTGGGGAACCATCGTCTTCCAGGAAGAAATGTGGTTGGAAAAAAATCCTGAATGATCGTGATCGGCGATTACTTAAATGTTTGGTCAAATCAAATTGAAGAAAAACAACAGCAGAACTCAGGAGTATGTTTAATTGTGAACGCAAAAGCATTTCCACACGCACAATGCGAAGGGAACTCAAGGGGTTGGGATTGAACAGCTGTGTAACCGTAAGAAAACCTCTAATCAGTAAGGCTAACCAGAAAAAAAGGCTTCAGTTTGCTAGGGAGCATAAAGATTGGACTCTGGAGGAATGGAAGAGGGTCATGTGGTCTGATGAGTCCAGATTTACCCTGTTCAGAGTCATGGGCGCATCAGGGTAAGAAGAGAGGCAGGTGAAGTGATGCACCCATCATGCCTACTGTGCCTACTGTACAAGCCTGTGGGGGCAGTGCTCTGATCTGGGGTTGCTGCAGTTGGTCAGGTCTAGGTTCTGCAACATTGTGTGCCCAAAGAATGAGGTCAGCTGACTACCTGAATACACTGAATGACCAGGTTATTCCATCAATGGATTTTTTCTTCCCAAATGGAACGGGCATATTCCAAGATGACAACGCCAGGATTCATCGGGCTCAAATTGTGAAAGAGTGGTTCAGAGAGCATCAGACATCTTTAGATTGGCCACCACAGAGTCCAGACCTTAACCCCATTGAGAATCTTTGGGATGTGTTGGAGAAGGCTTTGCGCAGTGGTCAGACTCTCCCATCATCAATACAAGGTCTTGTTGAAAAATTAATGCAACACTGGATGGAAATAAATCTTGTGACACTGCAGAAGCTTATTGAAACAATGCCACAGCGAATGCGGGCTGTAATCAAAGCTAAAGGCGGTCCAACAAAATATTAGAGAGTGTGACCATTTTTTGGTGGCGACTTTTTTTTTGGCCAGGCAGTGTATATACAGATTAAGAATGTACCAATTTGAAAATTTTGGGCAATGCTAATACTTATATTATCGCAAATATGCCCGATAACCAATATTTGCCTGAATTATTTAGATTTTTCTGCCATTGTGACTTAAAAAATTGTTGACATTGCTTTTGTGCTTCAGTTAAACTCCTCACAGTCCTGTGCGGCATCATTACCAGCATCACATGATGAAACGTAAAGAGATGGAAACAAACATCAGTTGTTAACATTTGCCAGATGTACTTATACTTTACTGATACTAATATATTTTAAAAAATGACTAATATTGGCCCATACCGATGTTGATGTCTATATATCACAAATTCCTAATTCAGATTACATCAACCGTGTAAAAATGTAGTATCTTTCACATCGTTGCACCAATGCTTTTGTAGGAATCGGTCCACTAAATAGCTGGACAGGAAACATTTGCTGCACGTTCTTTCTTCGTAATTGCCTCCGATAGACATATTTACCTCTTTGAGTGTTCTCTAAACAGCAGGCGCTCCCAGATGACAGCTACGGCTCAGAGGATCATGATGTGTTCACTATAGCGGGTCGGAGCTGCATCGAGGAGGGACACAGCCCACAGGTCCTCAGCATCGTCCTGGATGAAAAGAATCAGGTGTGTTTCTCAGCAAAGATGTCGGTGGCGTGCTGTTCTCTCTGCCGTCCCTGACGCTGCCTTTAACACCGACCTGCAGAGCGTGGTGAGGAGTATGGGCTGGAACCTGCTGCCGCCGCTGGTTCAGGTGCTGCTGAGGAAAAACGACAAACACCTCCCTCAGTGCCTGGCCATTTTTAACCATCTGTTAGAGGTCTGACCAAACCTTTGCATTCATGCTGTCACGGGTTTGGAGCCTGAGTTTGCTAAACGTTTTGTCTCCTCTGGTTTTGCAGACCTGCACACCCAAAGAGTTGCTGATCGGCCTTCTGGAGCTGCTGGAACATGACGATGCCGACAGAATCACTGAAAGTCTCCATCTGCTTCTGAACCCGCTACAGAAAGGTGGGCTGTACCTTTAAGAACCTCACAGAAAAAGGCTCAGAAATTCAGTTTCTCGCAAAATTACCTATACCTCCTTTTTCATATTATATCACATTACAATGCTACACGTCAATGTAATTTATTCAAGTCAATTTTATTCGTACAACTGACATGCTGATTATTTTTTTGATTAACTGATTAATAATTGGATAACAAAAGGTATTTAATAGGAACTTTTCTTAACAGCATTTGAACCTAAAACTATGACACTTGAGTTTTGTTTTATTAATCTTAAATTCAAAATGTGTTTTTTTAGACAGTAGTACATTGCTACTGACTAACGTAGTAATAGATTACTACATTAGTCAGCAATTCTTTCAATAATCAATTAATCTGAATAATCCGTTTCAGTCATTGTAGAAAGTGAAAAAGTAGAAGGCATTTAAATGCGTTCCCAATCACATCAGCTCAGTTTCCACCACCTGCTCTGCTCTGTCCCCCAATTCAGTGCTGCTGCGTCTGGGCGGCCGGAAGGCGTCCTCCCTGGGAATGACCCTGTCCTCCGTCCTGGACCAGCTGGCCAAGCTGCCCGTCCCCGACACCAAGGAGCAAGAAGAGGACGACGTCTTTTCGCTCGGCCGCTCCTGCGCCGATCTCGCGCGGTTTGTAGGGCCCTTTGTGCAGGAAGCGAGGCTGAACCAGAGCAGCGGGAATCAGCTGCGGAACTCCCACAAAACAGCGGGTGAACAGGAGAAGGGAGCGGAGGACGAGCTGAGGACAGAACTCCTGAAGTTGTGAGTGGCAAAAAGCTTGACGTTTCCCTGGGAGTTAGAAGCTGTTTAAAAAGCAGTGTGATCGAACGTCTGTGTCTCTGTAGCTGCATGAAGACCCTGAGCCACCCTCTGCTGGACGTACAGATCTGGGATCCAGACGCGCTGCCACTGTCTCCACTCCGGACTTTTGCTGCAGAGATTCTGGTACGGATTGTAAACCCTGCATGCTTGTAGCATGGTGTGGTGTTTGAGCTGTGACCCTGTGGCGTGGTTCTGTAGGACATTCTGGGCGCTGTCGGAGAGTCTCTCCCAGGTCTGGTGTTCCACCCTCTGCTTAAGAAGAAAGAGGTTCCAGGCTTCCTGGAGGAGGAGGTCCGTTATCCCAAAAATTCCTTGGCCTGCTTGGCACACCTGGTTTTCGTCCATCACCTGGCAGCTGATACTTTCCCCAGTGTCTTCAGGTAGCACAGAAAGTACTGGACGAACAGCCACATCTTCTTAAACATTGACTGTTTTTTGTAACAATTATTGGGATAATATTTTGGGTGTAAATGTAATATTAACCCTCGTACCTCTCCATTCTCTCTCCACAGCCCCGTCTTCTGTCTGCGCTGCAACATGGAGCACATTTCCATTCTTCTGTCCCGGTAATGCAGCCTGCTCCTCCCTAAAGAAGTTTCTAAACCCCTCCAGGTTTTTAGCTGCTCCCGCCACAGAGTTTCTGTCGGACTGAGGTGGCACTGACCTTTACAGGATGTACTTCTCCTTTGCCCTGCTAGTGCGTTTTGGGATCTTGTCCCGTGTTTGACGGTACGCGGTTCCATTGGTCTCTCGCACCCAACCTGCAGAAAAGCGGCTTTCTATACAATCATATAGAAAGATGAAATCTGTTCAATCAGTAACAGATGAAAAGACTAATAAACTATAATTTTGTACGGAACACTCCACGCTGGAATTGGAAGACAGTAAAACAACCAAAAACCATAAATAAAAAGCAAATAAAAACAACTTACAACCAAAACCACAAATAGACCAGGCGTCTCTGCATGTTCTGGTCTGTTGATTGCTCAATGCACATCTCCTAAAGAGCCTGGTTTTGGCCCAACCAGACCACCGTACTTCATCCATTAATTAGATATTCTCTACATGTAGCCGTGAGTACGTTACCAGTGGTGACTGAGGTTCTCTCTACCTCCAGACCAAGAACACTCTCCTTATGGTGGTTTCTTGTTTGGTCCCTTCATCATCTCATGATCTTGTATTAAGCTCCAGACCAATAGTTAAGACCTTTTCACCAAGGTCTTCCTTAATGAAGGAACAAACTTCCTGATGTGTTGGTTTTGCCCACGGAGGCGTTTGGTTGGGATTATTGAGTCTGTGATCAGGTGTGAAGAGGAAAACCTATATTTAATTAACAGATTAATGTTGCTTTGTGGACATAGGGTCAATGTGTGGTCAGGATTCTGCCCTGCTTGGAGGGGATCAACTACTTATTCCACTCAGTTTATATGGTCAATGTTGTTTCTGAAATCCTGGTTGATGTTCTTCCTTTAAAATAACATAAACCTGCTAACAATGTTCAATTTTTTTTATGCTTTTAAAAGGAGAGCAGGGTCCAAATCATTATTTGCCTGAGTGTAGGGGCCCACCGACTGGAGTTTTCTGGGCTGATCACAGATCTTCAGAAAGCCTGACCTGCCGATTCTGATTTTGGATGATGCCAATTAATTTTTTTTGGGTTGACTGCCCAGAATAAATGAATTCAGAGCTGATTTATGGGCTAGTTGAGGCTGAGGGTATAAATAAGAAAGGACTTGAGTCCCAGTTGTTCATTTTTGGCACTTGTGATTCTGTTTCTCTAGAACTGAGACCTCCAGGCTACAGAAAGGACTGGTAAGCTAAACTGAATAACACTTTTTTTTTTTTTTTCCTAAATTGATATTTGTTGATCAAATTATTAGAGCTGCTTTTATTGCATTTAGGCAGTTGTTTCCACTGTTTAGGATTCTCTCATTCATTTCCTGGTCAAATTCATTGCAGTCTGTGGTCTAATCAGACTTAAAAGTGTGTTGTAAAACCTTTGCTATGTAGGACTGGGATTTCTGTGTTTCTCCTTCCTTACAGGAGCTGTATGAGAAGAGTCTGGTGCGGGTGGAGGATGGCAGTCTGCCAGCAGATCTGCTCGAGATCAAAACCTTCCTCACCATCCCTCAGGTGACCGCAGTTCATTATAACACCACCTTTAACCCTCTTCAGTACGTTTCAAGCAGTTTTCTAATAACGTTTGTCTTCTTTTCAGGACTTGGTAAAGGTCATGACAATTTGCCCTAAGCATGATCTGGTAGGACCTCTGGACATTTTTAAACATTTTTCAATTTGGATTGAATTTGGATGATCGCCACAGTTTGTGTGGGAAAATGACCTGCTGGTTTTTGCTTTTGTCGTTTGGTTGCAGAGGACTAAAGGACTGAAGGTGTTCCAGCTCAGCATCGATAAGTTCAACACTGAAGCCAAGTACAGATTTTTCCAGTAAGCTCCGCATGCCCCCCTCCCCCCCGCAGAGACCGCACAAACGTTTTCCTGTCACCGTCTCTTGAATTGGTTTCTATTCCCTGTCTCAGATACATGCTCAGGACTAGCAGCCACTCAGGAGTAGAAGGCTACGTCATTAAAAACATCAAGAATCAGATCGATGCAGCGCTGCAGGTAAAGTGGCCTCTCAGGCCGTCTGCTCCTGCGGTTTTGTGCTGCAGCTGAGAGCCGACCTGCAGTGTCTCTCTCACTCTGTGTCTGCAGCCGGGTAACGGTAACATCTGGTTTGAGGGAGTTCACCTGCTGCCTTTGCTGCGCAAAGTTTTTAGTCTTCCAGACGGCCCAGAGACGGATCTCCTGCAGTACCTGGACAGGTACGCACACACCGACTTTGAGTCTTGATTGTTTTAAAGGATGGAAAGGGGAAAGGGAAGATAGGAGGGAAATTCTGGAGAAACAAAAAAAAAAAAACATGTTACAGACTTCCAAAGACTGGAAATGAGGTCAGAGGTCGTCCTTCCATCTAAATGACAACCCAAAACATATAGTGGAGCACATTTACTAAATGAGTTCGTTTAGTAAATGTGACAGATGTCTCTGAAAAACTAATAAAATGTAAAATAACCAGTTTTTCTTTTTTAAATCAATATATTTTTATTCACATTTTATTAGAGATTTACATGCTGATCATTGTTTACAACATTTCCATTAATTAGGTGAAAATCTTTGTTCGTATTACAGTAAACTTCTTATAATGGCTGAACCAGCTGTTTGCACGTTTCCACCAGCAGTTTTGACATTTTGGATATTGGAAGGTCTCCTGGCCATCACCCTAACCTTTACCTTCCCCACAAATTTCCTAAGAGATTCTTATGCGTATTATTTTTAGGGATGCACTGAGTATTGTCACCGACATCAGTATTGGCAGATATTAGTCAGTTAGTCATATTAGAGGAAGTTGGTCCATGTAGTGAGCACTGACTGAACTTTGACGTTTGACTGAACTGGTGCCAACAGTGTGGTTCTTTATTTTTTCAAGGTGTGGAGAATATTGCAAATATTAATACCAGATGTTTGATACTGGCCAAAATGTAACAATTTTTTTTTTTTTTTCCTGCAGAGTTATGGAGTCTCTGAACCTGCTGCGTTATCTGGTCATCAGAGACAAAGTAACAGAGAACCAGGTGAGTGCAGAGAGCAGTCTGGCAGCAGGAGACCCTATGGTCTCGTGCTACTAAGAAAACAGAAAAGGAAGCTTAAACATTTGATTTATGTCTTCTAATGTGCATGTTTCAAAATTTTGAAGTGTAGCAGGTCGCTCACGTTTTGCCATCTTGCAGACCGGCGTCTGGACCGAGCTGTATAAAATAGAAGATACGTTCATGAAGCCTCTGCGTGTCGGCGTGAACATGTCGAGAGCCCACTACGAGAGGGAGCTGCAGGACACCAGGGAGAAGAAAAAGAAAAATGCCAAAGGTCAGTAAAAACATTTCCCTCCAGCCTCCCAGAGACGGCTTGTTTTTCTAACGGCATGTTGGCATGTTTTTACACAGAGGAGTCAATGCTTTCTGTATCTGTTGGTGGGGAGAAGCTGCCAAAAATGACATCAGAATCTCAGATTCAGGTCAGTTAGCCCATCGCTTCCAAACGAAACACAACCAAGCAGGACAATTATTACATGTGACTGAATCTGATTGGCTCGTTTCAGGCTCTGCACTCGGCGCTCCACACGTTCGACATGATCGAGAGCGTGTTGGTGCGGATAGAGGAGCTGGTGGAGGTGAAGGACGGCCTGGAAACTGCAGGAGAGCCCCAACTTCTCAGGGCCTAACAAAACAAAAGGGGGCGGGGCCTAATATATAAATGTATCATTTCAAACCACTCGACTGTTGTTTCTCCTCCCTGTTTCAGAAAGATTTTCTATGATGAAAGGGTCAGCTCTTGTACCTTGTGTATAGTCTGATAGAGTTGTAACTGATAATAAAAAACAAAGAAGTTTCATACATTTGATTCAATCTGTGGTTTTATTACTGATAATTCACCATTTTTATACATGTATCAGCAAAGTCTGAAGATGTTTCCATTAGGCCCAGTATATATATATATATATATATATATATATATATATAACTTTATATATATATAAAGTTATATATATATATATATATATCCAGTAAGGTAGATTACAGGAATGTCTTAGTGGAAAGACCAACTTAGATGACTAAATTTCTTGCTTTTAAATTCAGACAAGACAAAAGTTGGCATCTTTGGACCAACGAGCAACAAATCTACTCACTAGTTGATCTCCTGACTCACCACTAGGAGGCGTGTATCTGAGATGGTTTTATACCTATGGCAGGGCTGTGGAGTCGCTGTACCGTTGTAACCAATAGGAAAATTCAATTGGCCACTATTCAACCTCAGGAGAACCAGATCTGAGACGGTTTTAGGCAAAATATCACAAAATTAAATTCACACAAACAAAGATAGCACCCTTGAAAACATATTTAGACAGTTTATCACAAAAAAAAATTGATTTCAAGCTTTTGGGGAAGCTTTCACTGTTGAAATGTACGTAATGTTTAAATGTCTGCACCGGGAAACTAGAGAGTTCATATAAACACCACCAACAAAGAATCCTGCAAGAATTTGTGACAACTACGAAAATCGTAGATTCTAAGTTCCTCAGATGCCCATTTCCACAAATTACAAGACGTATTTACATGGCTTCTAACTCAAAAGTCTGTTTTAGAACAGAAGTTGCTATGGGATGATTATGGCACATGCAGTTCTGGTGGTTAGTTTTAAGTTGAAGAAGCATGGCTCTATTGTTTCAGGTTGTAAAAAGCAGGAGGTGCAGAGATCAGAGCCAGATTTTATTATGAAAATTTTAGAAAGAAGACATTTCCTTATAAATAAATACTATTAATGACAGCAGCTGACCCAGCAGAAATCAGTCAAAGCACTCACATGGTAACTAATTATTTCAAATTAAAAGCCCTCAAATGTTTGTATGAAAGTTTTCAAATACATAAAACACAGAGGTCTACATCATGACTGCCATGACAAATGTCTAAACTTTATTTACATCAATGTTTTATTTAAAAGTCTTCGTCACAGGTAACTTCTTCACTCCTATATGAACTCTTACTCTTTTCAAGGAATCATGTGAACTATTTATTCATTAAAAGTCCTAATCCCAGCCTGGAGAGCCACACGCTCTTATCCTGTTGACAGCTGGGATGAAACTCTGCGTCACAGATCCTTAAAGAGAGGATGCTGCAGAGCTTCAGCAGCTGTGATCCTCGTGGAAGGGTTTAGGTCCAGCAGCAGATCCAAAAGGTCAAAGGCCTCGTCAGGAACCCCGTCCCAGCCCTTCTTATCATTCCCCGCTTTACTTTCTGACAGGGAGCTCTGATTGGTTGGGGCTTTGCTGCCACCTGAATGTTTGCGATGTTCTGGGCGAGTTTCACTGACTTCTCCTTTGTGCGTGCTGAGCTGAGGGCCATTGGGCCAATGTGTTGGAGTTTCATCTTGGTCTGTGTTTCTGCGGGCGGCGGACGTCTCTCCACCTGCTTCTGGAACCGTGGTGACGTCTGCTGAAGACCTCTGCCCTCTCAGCGTCTCACAAAGCGTCCGGAGGTCCCGGCGAGGAAGCTCCCGGCTGCACACCACTGCTTTTCCTGAACAAGTTTCAACCCCCAAAACCAGTTTATTAACAAGTTTCAGTTTTAAATCTAGAGCCGTTTTTTTAAGGATGATACAGGTTCATGCATACCAAATGTCTTTGCAGCCTGCATGGTCTCCCTGGAGCCTCTGATGGTCATGATCTGTGCGAGGGCAATCAGATCGTCGCTGGCTTTAAAGAAGGGGTAGCGGCCACTGAGCAGGGACAGCAGGATCACACCAGCCGACCACACGTCTATGGCTGCAAGAAGACATGAAAAGAGATCAATTTGCCTTTGTGGCAGTTTGAAATCTGACTGTCTGTAAAGTGTTTGTACTATCGACATTTTTATTACCTAGTAGCCATATACTGTTTCTTTAAAATGGGATTTTATGTTCCAGGTCGGTCAGAGTATGGTCTAATTTAAAAGTAGACAACGCTCATCCAGGATTTGAATTTTTTTATTATTATTTATTTTTTCATATAGATCTGGAAAATAGTGGATTCTGCATCCGGAGTCAATATTAAAAAGAACCAGAGAATTCAGTCATATTCAGTAAATTAGAATACACGATGAGCCTCGTTTGTCAGACTAAAAGAACATTTTGAAAATAAACTTTTCGCAGGTATTAAACATACTTTTCATTAAGCCCTCATTTCCCTTTTTTTTTTCTGTTGGTCTGATGTAACATTATAAACTTAAATGTCATATTTTCATTAGCTATAATGAGAAAATTACCAGAAATAAAGGCTTACAAATATCCATGTGTGTGGAATAATGATATAATGTGTTTCACTTAGTGATGAAACTGTTGAAATAAATGGGCTTTTCAATAATATTCTAATTTATTGAATGGGTCTGTAATTTAGGAGTGTCAAAGTACAGAGGGCCGGAGTAGAAATGTACAAACAATCTGAGGTTTTTGCTTGTTAAAAATGTGGAAAACCATACATCACTGTGCTTCCATTTTGTAACTATACACTACTTTGTGTATATTACGGTGAAATTCAAATGAATTATATTAAACTTTGTGTTTGAAGTGAAACAATTTCAATTTTATGGCAAACTCGTGAATAAGTGGATCAAACACCAACCTGTGCCCTGGTTGGGACATTTGGTCAGGACTTCTGGCGCTCTAAAACCGGGTGTCCCCGCTCTGGGTGCAACCTGCTGCTTTCTTAACACACACACACACATACGCACAAAACATTACACACCAAATAGTGAACAAAAGTGCCTTTATGTGTAATTTAATGGTTCCTTATACAGCTGAGATGAACCTCACAATGCCAGTAAATTAGAATAAAGTAAATTAGTAATGATTTCAACTGTTTACCTGGCCAGGCAGACGTTGCAGACGCGATCAGTGAGGTAGCAGTCACATGTGAGGCCCTGCTGAGGGGCCCGCTGTGGTTTCTGGCTGCTGCTGGACGTCCTGGCGGACACCAGGCCCCGGATGGCTGAAGCATGTTTGTAGCTGGATGCATCCACTGTTTTCTTGGCTTTTAGTGACTTGTGTTGGGACAGCAAGAAACTCATTAATAAAACGATGGAAACTTTGAAATATTTAACAGAAATAAACATGACTTTCTAACTTTATGATTCATTGTTGCAGCCCTACAGAAAATTCTCCCTGCTTGGATTTCTTACTTCAGTCTTAAGTGGTGCATGCTTAGAGGTAGGGGTCGCTGGTGTGCAGCTGTTCAAATTTCTCTCCCCAAACACCGGTCGAGGAACTCTGCGCAGTCCTGCCAGATCCTACAGCAAAACATGCAAAAGCCAAAAATGTAGTGCAGGGAGAAGAAAACACAGACACAGAAAAAAGCCCCCTTTTAAATTGTGCATATTTTACAACAAAACAACTGGAATGACAGTAAAACATCTCAGTGTAGACACCTTTGAGAGTTTTGTTCGAGAGTAGGAGGTGGAGGTGGCCCGTGCTTTTCTAACCAGTGCTTTCCCAGGTGCTGGGGAGGGTGTGACGATGCAGGGAGAGGAGGAGGAAGAGGAGGTAGAAGGTACTGATTGGTGTAGAGGTAGAGCCAGTGAAGTTGGAGCGGTGCTGGTGGTCTTAACAGGGGGTTTAGGAAGTGCTCTGCTTCTTTGTGCTGTTTCCTGTTTCCCTGGCAGCCCTCCACCTTTCTGTGACGGCTTCTGTCTCATCACCTTCAGCAGCTCAATCTGGGAGTCGGCGGTTCCCTGGGCCAAGCCGAAGTCCACAAGCGCATACCTACATATGCACACGCAGAATAACGAGAATTTACCTCGAAAATGTTACCCGCTACACTAAAGTCTGGGTTTACACACATAAAAAAATATCTTCCTTCTATCAGAAAACCCCTCCATAACAGAACTATGTTCACAAAACACTTACATTCTGTGCTTCCTGTTGTAGAGGAAATTGTTTGGCTTGATGTCCCGGTGGATGATCCCAAATTGATGGATGTGTTTCAGGGCTTTCAGCAGGTGGTAGATGTACAGACGGACCTCTTCGTAGCTCAGTGACCTGATGATGTCCTGAAGAACATGTTACAGTTCAGATACAAGAGCGGACAGCCGCATCAATGGAGCGAGTTACATTACAGACTTTTTTTAAGATCTTTTCTAAATCAGTTATAATTTAAATAAGACCAACATATCAATTCTAAGGTTTCTAAAAGAAACCTTAGAATTTTTTTAACATAGTTTACTAACTTCAGAACTTAAGCAAGTTCAGTAGAACTTTGTCAACTTCAAACGTGAGTTTTTAAGTCTGGCATGTGACTTAAGTGGTTTTATAATTCAGCTGCCTAGTTTCAGGACTGTCTCTGAGTATACAAGTAGAGATGCACTGATCCACCTTTTTCCCTTTCCATTCCGCTATCTGAGGCTTAGTATCGGCCAATACCAATACGACACAGATAAACAATGCTGAATAAACTTAAAATGTTCCCTTAAAAAAAGAAAAACACACTTGAAGGAACTGAATTTCAAAAAATTCATTTGATAACTCTGCATCGGTACGTCTTACCTAAATACACCAACAGCCCAATAAGCTTGGTCAAACATTTAAAAACAACTTTCATTTGTTTTCTCAGTGTAATAAGGAGTAGAACAGCCAATGTAAAAAAAAAATAATAAAGAAACTGAAACTGACAAAAGCAATAGGTTGACTACCTTGGCCAAACATGTAAACAATAAACTGCCACAAGCTTCTTCCAAATGGTTCAGAAAGTGAAATTAGGAATTCTAATCAAACCTGACGTCACTAAGAGCACAAAGCACAGATTTAGACTAAATAGGTCTGTCCTTATGGCTCAGACCACGGTGGATGATACCCACTCCAGAATTTTTTTAAATATTGGAAATAATGCATATATTGATATCATATCAGTGTATCTCTAGTATGCGGTACCCTTTATAAGAAATATAAAAATAGTTTTCAGTTACTAAAATCACCCATATTTTCTGTGATGAACGATGAATCCAACAGAAGAAAAGGAAATAATATCTAGTATGAAAAATCTGGGTATACACAAGCCTTTTTTAAGGCCTAAAATTAAGAATATTAACTTTGAAACTTTTTATGAATTTGCAGAAATTTGGGATTTACAGTAGGGTAAAAGCATGTAGATGAAAAATACGTTTTAAACATGTACAAACCACAATAGGTTGATGCTCCATGTATGGCATTACGATTACAACATGGTCCGCCTTTCTGAAGCAGTACGTCACTCCCATCACATTCTCCCTGCCGCTGCAGTAGGAGGGGAAAATTATCAAGAATGAAAGGATTTTTGTCACAAAAAAAAAAAAGAACAAAACAAAACAAAACAAGCCCCTCCCTCACAAATTTACCAGCAGTAGTTTTCAAGTTCAAATATCTACAAAGCACTATATTCATTAACATTATGAAACAACAACAAGAACAAAAAAACATTTTAGGGAAGTAAACAGCGCTGGACCCACCCTGCCAAAGTCAGACACTGAAGTTCAGCAGCGATGCGTGTCGGATGGCTGGTGGGGATGAGATGCTTCAGTGCAAATATCTCTCTCCTCCCATCACGCATCTGGGCCTCACCCAAGTACACTGAGCTGAAGGTGCCTAAAGGCAGATACATGAATCTTTCTTAAGGCTTTTTTTGCTTGGATTTAACAACATGGATAAATTTAACCTAAAATAAAGTTGTTGTTTGTACCTTCTCCAATTTTGTCTGTGATGCGAAACACTTTGGAGAGCTGAGGGACAGCTTTGTACAGGGACTCAATATCCAGCTCCACATCCTCTGAACATGAAAGGAAAACTGATGAATGGTGGATATAAAGCAGTGAAACTAAATATTCAGATAATCTTGGGTTCAGAAAGTTGTTCAGATTCAGTGCGATGCTACAATTTAAGTTTTTCTCTCAGTACTCCATACAAAAATGGAGACATCAAGTTTATCAAAAAGAAAAAACAAATAATTCAGAGGCTGAGGTCTTTTGGAGTGCAGGGGTTGCTCCAAAAGACCAACTGTACAGAACTACTGCAGGCTAATTCAGATTTTTCCCCGACAAGAAAAACTGAGAGGGAAAAAAATTACAAAAAGTCATTTCTGTTGTAAAATTATTAGTTTATTTAGTATGTGCAAACGACACTACTGTGATCTATCTGAAAATTATTAATATTGCTGTTTTTATGGACCTTCAATATAGCAGATTTTTTTTTATTTTTTTTTTTGTATTAAATATGTACCAAGTAGCTTTGTTGACCTCTTCACTTGCCTTTTCTGGTCAGGTTAATTTACAAAATGTAGATCAAAGTCTGACTGGGATCTGCATTTGCATACCAAGGAAAGTGAGGTGCAGCGGAGAAATATTCCAAATGTTACTCCAAAATAAATCTAGTTATACGAGAAAATGTATTATTTCTTCTTTGTGTTTTTAATTCAAAGTTCAATAAAACAATATTTACACACTTTGTCACTGTTGGATAAAAAGCTGATTTTCCAGACAGTTTACAAAGTCAAAGAATCCAGATGGCAAAATAAAACTGAAAAAAGTGGAGTATGAATACTTTTAGAAGCCACTATACCTAAGCGCAATATTAACATAGATCTAGTTCATTCAGAATGTACACTTGTATTGAAAGATTACACGTGTGAATTACACGCTGCAAATAAAAACAAGTGCCGCTTTAAACTAGTACTAACAGTTTGCGTATTCTACAGAACGGCTGTCATAAAACTCCTGACTCACTTGAGATTTTTCTTTTCCTGTGAGCTGTGTCTGATTTCAAAACGCCTCCATGTGAGCTGATGTCCTCAGAGCCGACAGGAGAAAGCTCCATCTGAAAACCAGACAGGCAGACAAACTTACTGGAAACATTCAGGTTTCAAACTTCGCTAGCATTCCTTTAATCTTGTCAATAACAAATTAAAACAAGAACCTGCAGTCACTAGACAAATTATCTAGTTAAAAATTACATATGCCAAAGAAAAGTGCAACATATATCTCAAAAGTCTGACATTACCACTACAGAACAAGCTAGCCGCAACGTCCACAGCAAAACAAAGAAACTTACCGCTTCACTTGGTTATTGAAAGTCACAGAATTGAAAATAAGAGTTTCATTAATCCGCCATATCGTCTTTGCGTGTTCCCTCCTCAGTTTAATGTTAATTTCGAAAGTTTACTTGTGCTAAAGTTGACTTAAACACTTTATTCTAACTTTGACAGAACCTCTTCCGCCGACAACAAACTACGCGCTCAAAGTGACGTGGGGACATCTCGCGATAAGTCAGCGCAAATCACGTGGTCCGCGCGAAGCGTCAATGACGGACTGAAATCACGGTTAAACATATATTTATGTTTGAATGCAAGCTAAAAAAAAAAAGGCTACAGGATGTTTCTGTCTTTGATAAAAGTCTTAATTCTCATCTGATCAGACATTGAATAGAGTTTCTATGTGTTCTGACTCACGAACGCAAATAAACTCCCAATTACACAAAAATACTAACTACTGAACTAACTTAACAACACCCGTTTTACCAGTAATAAGCAATGTATAACATTTTAATTATTATGGCCAAATTCAATTTGTATGGAATAAAATTTAAATATACATACATGTATTTCTCATATATGTTTTGCTCATTTATTTTCAAAATGTTATCATTTTAAACCACTCAAGAAAAAAAGCACAAACCATATAAAACTTTGTACAGAGATTTTTTTTATTTCTTCCTCAGTGCCCGAATAATCAAAGTTGGTTGTCTTATCTTTACTGTAAGAAAGCAAAAGTAAAACCTATATGTAGCACAAATTATGAGATAGACCTTTACTTTTTATTTAAGCAAACATTTGAATTTTTCAAAATTCTATTCTGAGTAATGAATTTTTAACTAATTCTTGTCACTTTTTGGCTATGTAAAACTTGTTTACAAAATAAAATCATTTAAAAAATTGAAAAATGTACTTGTTATCATTACTGCTATTTGACTTTAACTTGTCTAAACAAATGAAAAAAATTATTTGAACCGTTTTTAGTAAAAAAAAAAAAAAAAACAACATCTCACTCTTTGCAACTATTAATTTCATTCTTATTTAACCACGATTCAAGAAATAAACAAGTTAACATAGGTTTTATTTAATAACAAGCATAAATACATTCATTATAACAAATAGAACAGGAACAACTTGTTTAATTTAAACATATATAATATAACTCAATATACCTATACAGCTTTGAGAGGTTTGTGAAAGAATAAAAGTTTAGCATTGAACACTGAACTGTAACGGATCTCTTAGAGGATAGTATATTCTAGAATATCCCATCAAATATGCCAAGGAAAGCTTCTTCCTCTGAGCTGTGAGTAATGAACAAGAAGAAATAAGAGTAAAGAGTAATTATACATTAATAATAAAATGAACTTAATAAAAGTAGAGAAGTCCCAGTCATAGCATTTTAAAACAATCACTATCAGAGCCCTCATTAAAATGTAATTCTGGATACTTGTTGTCGGTGTACTACAGTCCAATCAACTGATCTGGAGGAGTTTTACACAACTTATTTTTAAAAAGAAACTAAGTATATTTCTTTTCCAAAGGCATAGCTTAGTTTTACTTTACACATTACTTAGTTTTTACTAAACAGTGACTCCCTGTAATAACAGCGACTGCATTGGCTGCTGCAGCGCCTGATCTTTGTGACCTGCTCTGTAAGCTTTGCTAATACATCCCCGGCTTATCAAGTGCAGCTTCATCAATAACTCACTGTTTGTGTTTAGAAACAAATAATAAAGACATGCTTCAGTTTTGTAAAGAAATTGGGATATTTTAGGTCAGATTAAAGTTATTATTCAAGTTCATCTCTAAAAAGTTTTGATACTTTAAATCTGGTGCTTTCAAGAAAAAGTGACAGCACACAGACTGTAGTATCTGGAACTTTGTTGGTCCGTTAGGTCAATATTGATATCGACCATGTAATATGGATGAAATTAATCAAGTTGATTTTACTGCGCTGTAATTTTACACAGTTTTAATGAATGCTGATGATAAACTGTCTTAAAACACTTGGGACGACAGATCCTGACTGGGACATGCCTAGATAAACAGTGAGATTAGATTACCTTTTATGAAGAGGTGGGTTGGCACTGGATGTTGCATTCATCGTAGAGAAGAAATCCAACCTTCTGCTAACCTGTCCACCCAGAGTGTGTGCTGGGAGTTTTTCAGGTGTTTTTACATTGAAAACATCCCTGAAAACATTTAGTCTCTACACAAAGTGAAAGACAAGAACACAATAACTGTACAACTCCCACAACGAAGAACAACACACCAACGATAAGAAGCAACATCGGCACTTCGGACCACGTTCAACTAGCAAGTCAGACAGTTTTAATTAGCAAACAGAAAGAATGGAAGGAAAATGAGCTTCACATGCTCACACCTGTTTATCCCAGTCCAGCGCAATCCTCTTCTGTGGTGTGAATGACTGACTGACAGAAGAGGGTCCAACTTTCCTGATTTCAGGATTTGGATGTGAAATCGACCTAAAACCAGCATGAAATTGAAAGATGTTATTAGATTTGCATGGTTTTATGTTATAAATACAGCTGTAATAAGAGGCTAGAGTGAATTCCTTTTTGAAATCTGACCTCAGTGAAGTAGTGAAAGTGGTCATACAGGGCTCTGCTTGCGAGTTGCTGATCAGCACTGGTGCTGTCACAAAATACACAATAAGTAAACTTATAGTCATCATATTTATGGAAAGCAGGGTAGTAGAGATTACAGTTTTCTGGTCTATCATCAATCTTTTAAAAGCCTGATTTATCATAACAATTTTGGTTTATATTGACTTTTTATTTTCTGAAGAGTTGCTACATATAGAGACAAAGTAGCAAAGTTGGTGAAAGGGGGTCACGAGTGTTAATCATGCAAGTGTGCCCCCATCTCCAATCTCCCATAATTGAGAAAATTGGCAAAGATCTATTGGTGTATCTCTAATGGAGAGATATTCCAAAAGTCTTGTTGGTCATAAAATACACAAAAGCCTTTATAAAATAACATAAAATATATTTTTTCAATTAAATGTGACTTAAAATGTAACTACCTGATGTCTTGTATTGAACATGCTGCTGCACCTGAGGCTGAAAGCTGCTTGTACATGGGGGTGGTGATGTCTTGCAGGCATTCAGCAAGTTTTCATCATCAAAATCTCTCCAGTCATCCCATTCATTTCCCAGGTCAAAGGTGACACTTGGTATTTGGAGAGATGAAGGACTTTTGTAGGGGGTTTTGTGTTTTGGCACCGCAGTAGACCAGCCCGATGAAGCTGAGCTGACTGTGCTGATCTGGTTCGGAGGCGGTCCGGAGCCCGAGTCGGATTTCAGGGCCATCCACTTTGAGGGAACTGGACAGAAAAATTCAATAGAAAACAGACAGGAAGTAAAATAAAATATATATTTGTAGAGTTCTAGAAAAGTGCAGCATGAGATTTCAACTTGCTACATCACAAGCGAGTTATTTTTTTAATTACTATAAAGAGAACAAACGTATGGCACTTAACATACATGATATATGATCCCACAGAATGTGCCATATTAATAAACAAAATTAAATAATTAAGCAGAACATGGATCACTGTACTTTGATGATAAGCTGGTGCTGCAGGAGAAGTTTGGAAAGTCTTTGCCATTCCCTCAGGGCCGTCTCCTGCATGGAAACAGTAATCTGAAAAAGAAACAATACGACAGTAGAACAGAAAAAAACAAATGTACGCTGTCGAAATCAATTTAGTACAATGGTGGGCCATTGTCGCCAGAAAACAAAAGGAGGAGTAAATGTCCGTCTAAATTAGTTCTGTGTTACGAGGAGTGTGGAGTTTCAAATATTCTTAATGCTGCAGCTTGTTTACCTCTGTCCAAATCCTCCAGACAAACTACATCAGGCAGCTCAGCGAAGTGTTCAGCTGTCAGCTCCTTGTCCGCACTTTTATACCCATTTCCTGCGTGCCTGCACGTAAACACACAGAACAAAACCTTGAAATAACAAAGTTTACTCACACGATGATTGTTTTAGCATTTATCTAGCCACAACTTTTCATCAAATAGATGCCAGAAAAAGCTATGGATCATGTCTTAGTGTTGTGAAAAATGAAATGAGAAAATCTGATTTTCAAAAAAAAAAAAAAAACAAGAAATGCAGATCTGCTCGAGCTGCACAGTGTGTGTTAGGTAAATTGTATATATTGTTATCATATATTTGTAGTTTCCTGTACCTTTATAATGTTTTGCCTTATATTCTTTGTTTTATCTTGTTTCATCGTAGCTTTAAGAATGTTTCTGTGTTGTGAAACACAGAAACATTCTGGAAGGAGGCCTCCCTGAAGAAGAGCAGTGACAACAGCTTTCTGCAGGGTTATCGCTCAGCAGAAAGCTCTGCCTCCTTGACCCGTTAGATGGCTGTAAAAATGCCACCATGGAGATGTATAACTTGCTCTGTTTCACTCTGTGCCTGGAACGAGATAATCTAGTGTGATACCTTATGTTTTAGTTAGTGATTGTCATTGGCGCTACAACTATGTGATGAAGTGTTTCCCCCTCCCTTTTAGAGTTGCAGCGCTCTCTGTTGATAGGGATTCCTGAAAGCAATAAAAAGAGAGGAGCAGGCAAATGTGTTTTCAGAGTGGTAGGAGATTTGTAACTGAAAAGACATCTCTGTCTGTTCTCCTCGCGAGTTGACAAAGAATCTAACTCTCTTGTCTTTCCTGTGTTTGTTTCATTTGTGTCTAATAGGTGTCATATCTGACAGTGTGGAAACGGAAGTTTCAGAAAAAAAAGGTGGGACACCAGACCTGTTTACTAGAAACCTGAAAAATATTGTCTAGTAGATCAACAACCTCATTTCTTCTTTGAAATATTCAACTTTTTACATGTAAATATCTAAATCAAAGATGGAAATATTGGGTGTACCAATTTCTATTTTTATTGTTTGGTCTCTTGTCTAAAGGTTTTCCAATATGTTACAAGCTAGCATTTTAGCTGCAAAAACTAGCTAAACAAAATTACACAACTCTGATGGATTGTATTTGTAATGAATGGATGAATGAATGAATGAATGAATGAAATGTAAATACCAGGAGCCAGAGGGAAGCGTTTCTCTGGGTTTGTAAGCAAACCTCTTCATGTTGACCTTCAGAGGCTCTTCACTCATTTTTATCTGATGACCACAAAACATGAAACATCCACAACATGAAGAGCATATGTGGCAATATTAAACTTACTATTTCACATGTAAAGGCATTTGCACCAACACACATACAAGGTCTTTGATAGAATGAACTTTGAAATGCAGATGTTTTAGGATGTTTAAGGATTGTTCTTAGAACAAAAATGAACAGAATCAATGAAAAATCTGAATGTGCCAACTTATTTTTTTTTTTTGTAATCAGTAGATGAATTGATAACTGCATTGGGTTTTACACTTATATCTTGTATGCCTTTCTATGTTCTTTCCTATGTTTCCCGTTCTGTGTTGATACAACAGTTGATCACTTGAGTTTTGTATTTTTAAGCCTGGATGAGTCAAAAGCCGGTAACAAAAAGCTTAACGAGAAATAAATATTGACAGAAAAGCATAACCTTGTAATCTGTCTGGACTTAAAAGTACAAGAGCAGTTCATTACCGAACTCTGAAAAGTCTTTCAGAAAAACTACAACAATGGCCAGAACAAGTTGTAAAGCTATGATTATTATATAGACTAACATTTAAGCAGAGAGGCACTGCAAAAATCTTCTTGTCTACCTTAAGACGTTTGACAGGGGTCTGTGCAAGTACGTCAGACCTGCTCCTCAGGTCCTCCAAGTAAGAGGAGAAGCTGGATTCGTGGTTGGCTGACCTTTTCTGTCCTACAGCAACACCTACTTTACCTAAGGAGGAAATACAGAGGGGTCAACACAAAACTGACAAAAGGAAACATGTAAATTACACAGGCTGACACGGAAAACAAAAAAAACTATATGTTTTACTTACAGCAGTCATGAGCACAGAATTTCTTATTTTTGCAGAAATGATTGCACTGTCTTTTACTGGCTGAGTCTGATCTCACACACACACAGAAAAAAGAGTCAGCTCTCTTCGTTGATGAAAAGAACAAAAACTATTTTACCTTGTGGCATCAACCAAAACCATCATTATTAAACTACTTTATATTGCCTTGCTTCTTTGCGGGCGAGGTTTTTTGAGCCTCGGCGCAGTGGGAGCGCTGAGCTCTCTGTCCAACAAGATTATCTGTTTTGCTTTCTGGAATTTCAGTCCCAAGATTTTGAGCTGCAGCAGAGTAGTACACAGGAAACGTCAGCTGGATGTCCAGACCCACTGCAAAGAACGACAAAGCCAAGTTGAACGAGCTCTGAAAATTCTACTGTTTTTATGAACATCTACATTTACCAAAAAAACAAAAAAAAAACAACTGTAACTGTAATTATTTCCCAACACTGAATTTTCACCTACAAAATAAATGTTTTCAAATTACAGATTGATATGAATGAACTGTGAACTGTTCATCTCTAACATGTGAGAGAAAAACTTTTGAAATGTTTCTTAATATATTTCTAAGCAGAAATGTATCTAAAGATATTTCCGTAGCTTACCATATTCTGAGCTGATGAGGTTGACACTGATCTCATTTCCTTTGGAGGCTTTAGGCACATCTATCTTTTTGGTCCAGCTACCAGACTTCAGCAGCAACAAATCCCTGAAGAAACAGAGATGAAAAAGCCCTTCTTGGACCAGCTTAAACTCCAGTTGTGTTTTCGTACAGCAACATTAACCAAGGCGAACGTTTACTCACTTGAGTTTGTGAAGAATGACTACACGCTTTTCAGAGTCGCCAATGATCAGAGAGACGTAGTGATGGTCTGGAGCTGTTCTCCTGGACAGCAGCTGGGTTTGGTTTTGTAGGGTCACTTTTACCACAATCTCAGCTGTGGCACTGCTGTACCTGGGCAGCTACAAAAAAAAAAAAACACAAGAAGCTTAAAGATAGAATAGCGGCGATAACAGAGGTTGGAGGATGGAAATCTATTCTGAAGTAATCAAAATGGGATAGTTCAGTAAAAAAGGAGGGAACAGGGGTTAACAGAAAGTTCTCTACTTGCTCAGTTTTAGTTATCCTCGCCTAGAAGTCATATTTAAACCAAACTAAAAACTGTAGCTCAAAACAACAACAAAACGTTTCTCAGTAACGAAAAGTCAGACATGTTTTACTGCTGCATTTGATTCGCCTGCAGGTCAGAGCTTGGAACTGCGAATGAGTTCAGCGTGTTCTAGCTGCAAGCCAAAAACCAGTAAGAATTCCTATTTATGTTGGTGCTAACTGCGACTCAAAGACAGGCTGATAATAACATACCACATCTTTTCTCAATTATTTTAAATAGCCTATTGTTTTTGTTGAAAAAAGGGAACATTTTGTACATTATTTTAATGATGCTGCAACCCACTTAATTCTTTGGAACAAATATGCAATTATTAATAACTCAACAGTATTTTTATGTCTTAAGTTTGCCGTTACTGTACAGTATGTTATTCTTACTGCGGTTATTAATAATTTTTTTGTGTCAATCTATATGCTACAATTTGCCTGCTGTCACTTTGCTGCTGAGAACCAATAAGACTTATTCTATTCTATTTAAATTTGTTCATAATAATGCATGCCACTGGTTTATTAAGTCATAAATCTAAAAAAAAAAGTATATTTACACTTTACAACAACTATTACCACATTCTATATGTGCAGCGGCAGTCATGCTGGATACTAAACTTGGAGATGATGCAATTCTACAGCTTTCTTTGTCTTTGCTAAAGTGAACTAAGAGAATTTTAATAAAATGTTTGTTACTGAAACAGAAACAGCTGTGAGGCTCACTTGCTCCAGGTGAATGTCGTACTTTGGAAGATGGACGACAGATTCTCTGATTTGGCTTCCAAATGGCGGATGTCTGTTAAGAATCTGCATTGGGACAAAAAATTGTTACTAGCAGAAAATGAGGCAAAAGGTTCAAATCAAAACACGTTTCAAATGGAAAGAACTGCAATTATAAGCAGTCATTAAACTAACAGTCATATTCTAATTCAAAAAATGTGAAAGTACATTCAGACGAAGGCCTGAAAATAACATCCTAAAAGTAGGTACTAAACATACTTTTCATTAAGCTCACATTACTCTATTAAACTTTTTTTTTTGTTTGATTTTTGTTTTTTTTATTGGTCTGATGTCTAATTTTAAATGTCCTGTTTGTATTAGCTGCCTCTGGTAAAATTATCATAACAGAAGAAAAGCAGCAATTAATCTATATCATGTGTTTCACTTAGTTATTTAAGTTCCTGAAATAAATAAACTTTTCAATAATATTCAAATTTACTGAACGTGTCTGTATATCATAGTGCAGTGAAACACACAACAGTGAATGGTTGTCAGAGATTTCCAGTAAAAACGTTAGCGTGGCTGACCAGCTCCAGCTCTCTCGGGTTGGTTTGCTCTATTTTGCTGAAACTGGTGAGGCCAGCATTCACCATGGCAGTTGACAGAGTCAAACCTGAAGCACGATGTGACACAGACAAACATCAAGTTTAAGTTAATAACGCAGAAATGTAGGCATAAAAATGTCTTGTGTGGGAAGTCTTATGATATATTTTCGTAATGTAGTCCTGAATGTAGCCGTTTTATGATGCATAGTGTGGCGATATGCTGACCTATCTTCTCCATCTGTTTGGAAACAAAAGGTGAGTTTTCCCACAGCTTAGCTCTAAAGCACTTGGCTAAGATCAGGGAGTTGAGCGCAGCACAAAACCCAGTCTTAGATTGCTGAGTAAGAAACTCTGACAGGCCTGTTGAGAAGACAACACGAGACAAGTCAGAAAAAGAGGCCTCTGCGATGAAAAAGAAAAAGAATTGGTTCACTTTTTGGCATTTTTTTATTTGATACTCACATTTGCTGATGCGCATCCCGATTCTGAAGATCTTTGTAGTATCTTGTGTGAGACCAAAGTCTTGGATTGAGATAGAGCTCAACTGAGCCTGAATTAAGCTACAAGAAAATATGGATCAGAACCATCAATGTTCTTGACACAAATACTTGTATATGATATTCTACCAAAACAAACCGACCAGTTCACTTTCATCTCGCTGGTTTTGATCTTTCCCTCCAGTGGGAATCTAAAAGAATACATCCAACACTCTAACGCTGCTATTACTGTAACTGGTGAGACATACATCAAGAACATGATTTGATGCGATACTTTATAATCCTTCAAAGGCATCTGACCTGATGGTAGCCCTGTTCTTGTCTCTGTTCAGGGTGTTCAGGGGTTTCTTCTCGTTTACTCTCAACTGAACGTCTCTGAACTCCTTGCTCTTTGACACCAGGTCAACCTGCGCACAAAATGCCAAAGACCTTTAAACTGGATCCACGCTAGCATTGCCAACCTTTACTAAAAGTGTTCTCTCAAAATACTTGCACCAACAAAAGTCCTGTTTTAAGTCAAAGCACACAGAATGTGGATTTTTTTTCCTGTAGCACAGAGAGCCTACCAGGTCAGGCAGTGTTTCGGTGCCGGTTACTCTGCTGAACAGCTGCATTGTTTCAAAGGCTACACAGTATCTCGCCATCAACCTGCCAGCTTCTGTTAAAATACAAGAAGCGTCTTCAGATAATAACATAGAAACTCCTTTCAAAGCACTAAGTTTACCATGTTATGTTTCTCCACCTGTGGGTTTGATGTTGATATCCTCATCCATAGTGATCAGATCAATGGCCGACAGAGAGTTGAGGGTTTTCAAACACAGTTCTGAAAAAGACAGGATAATCCCACTGGGTAACCCTGTATTTGAAGGGGTGTGCTTAAGAATGTCATGACACTGTCATAAGTATGACAAAAAACACCTATAATAAACATGAAGAAGTCTTCATGAATATTTATGACAGTTTATGACATTTTTGACCCAAAATTTTGCAATAAAAGTCTCAACTTTCCATTAAGCGGCACTTTTAAACCAAATTAAAAGTGTTAATCTGGTCCCAGTTTTGCAGTGACACTTTGCATTAAAAGTGTTATTTTTAATGCAAATTAAAAGTAACATTATTTATCAAATGACACTTAACAGTCATGAACATTCATGAAGACTCCATGTTCATTAAAAGTGTTTTGTCATGTTTATGACAGTGTCATATCAGTCTTATACACGCCCTTCAAATAAAGTGTTACCTCAACCTTTATCTTTGACTAGAAGAATACTGTTACTGATAATATCTGGTACTATTTTGATCAGTTTTAATGTATTTGCAGGTAATTGATCAGTCAGCGCTCACCTTGCAGCTTTGCTTCAATACCATATCTGTCTAAGTTGGTTGAGAAACCTGAGTAGAAAGTGAGAACATAAAGGAGTACACGTCATACTTTTATTATATTTATTGTATTTATGCTAGACCTCCAATATCTGTGTCTGGATCAGAAGTGAAAAGAGTGGATTGGTGCATCCTTAGTTTTAATGCAAGGCTCTGAGGAAGATAAACACTTGATTTGAATTTATGGGGCTGACCGTAGTGTGACGGGTTCTTAAGGGCTCTGATGTACAGGAAGGTGGAGCGTATCCAGTCTAGAGCCATGTTGACATCACTGATGGTCTGGAGAACAATCTCAGCATTCAGGTGCTCCACCAGGTGACTGTGTAAGCTATAGGAGCACAGCGTATTATAATATTATCTGTACTGTGGGCATGCTTCTGCAGGAAAAAAGGACAGAGAAAAAAAAAAGAAAAAAATGAGGGGTGGGGAATAAGAACAAGCATCTCTTTGTCCTACCTGCTCTCAATGATCTCTATCCCATTCATAAGTTTCATATACTTCTCTCTGGTGTGAACCTTGGTCATGATCACTGCAGTAGCTGATGTATCAAACTGAGGGGTTGAAATCCAGTGAGAAAGAAGGTGTAAAATGTCATTGTATTATTGTATTAAAAAACCCAAAAAAACAATAAACATCGTAATGAGAACAAAAAAACAGAAAGTTTTAACTGTGTTGCTACCTGAGGCCGCCCTGCCCGGCCAATCATCTGCAGGATGTCAGACTCGCTGTACTCTTCACAGGAGCCGGCAACGTACTGCATGGTTGACTTGATGACCACCAGGTGAGCAGGAAGGTTCACCCCCATCGCCAGAGTCCGGGTTGTAACTGGGACATCACAAACAGCAGGGCACCTTGAATTATTCAGCCTTCTCTGCCAATTAGGTTTATGGGCAAAATTCTAACTGGTCCATGTGTTGGCGATGAACAAACGACATAATAACAGCTTAAGCATGTAAGTAAAACTATTTAAACTATTCACATAAACTATTTAAGCATGGATTTTATCCAAATTCAACAGTAAATCTTGTGACTACTGTAATTTCAAAATTATTCAAACCCCTAAATAATATTCTTCATAAGCCTGGGACCACACCTGATCTCTCAACGCTTTGATTAGTTACATCAAGTCTGTTGGTTTTAAAGGGGGGGTACTTTGCAAATGATTGTTTTTGAGCTTTATATTATTACTCATCAAAGATATACCTGGAGTGTTGCTTTGATTTGAGAAATGTTTTAATTCCCGTGACAACCACTCGGGGACGCCTGTTCCTACAAATCATTGCATATTTACCCAAAGCTCCACCTTGAAGTTTTAGTCCCCAGCTGAGCTCTCGCCCCACAGAGCAGCCCTCCCTCTGGACTCTCCCACTCTGCTCCTCCAGACTAGTGGCAGCACCAATTAGCAAATACTGAGTTAAACTGTGCATCTGCTGAACTCATTATAGGAACTACTTCTCAGCCCAATATTTCTAAAACTGTTGTAAACGGCATCATGGAGAAGCAATGTTGTGATGACATGCTGATGGCATAGTGCCTGAAAGAGTAGGCGCTTCTTAAAGAGACAGAAGTCAATTTTAAGGTGTCAGATGCAACTAAAATGCAAATTTAGCTGTGGGAGTTGAACAATTTTAAGCGTACCTGTAAAATGTACCCACATACTGTTGTTTTCTCATCATTTTGTAGAATGATGGAAGAAAAGTACATTGAACTCCTATGAAAAAAAAAACTGTGGTTTGATGCAACTATCTTAACCATTAATATGTTATAATAAAAAAAAAACTGGGTAATTTCCTGGCATAGTTATCTTCCAAAACAGACACTGTGATTATTTTTTTGAGTCATGATAATAATAAAATGCTTTTCCATACACCTTGTATTTGCTCTTACATAGGACAGGCAGGTCTCCCAGGGTGAAGGCCTCTTCTACCAGCTTCCTGTCAGACAAGTCAACGCCTGCATGGTGGTAACCAACTCCTAGCATCATCAGATCTGGGCCAAAAGATGAGCACAAAATGTTTTATGTAAACACAAGTGGGTTCTGTCAGATTATCCAGACTTTAACAGGCTTATGTCTCACTTTTGAGTTATTATAAAAATAGGTAATTTAACCAAATAGTTGATAGTTATTAAGCAAGACAGTTTTAGAGCAGTTCACTGCACTAATTAACTAGGCCATCAAGTCATACAACTACACTGCATTGTTACGACTTTTATAACTATATCGGCATATAATAGTTTCCCAAATGTTTGGTTTAACATGTTGTAAGGTGCATTACCTCTCAGTTTTGAATCCAGAATAGAGTTTGCATATTTCATCAACCTGCAAAGTCAATAAGATCTCATAAGCACAGCAGAGAAACCTGTAATACTCTAAAGAAATCTACAACATATTGTTATTAAATGACTCGCCCACATAGAGACATCAGAATGGTGCACCTTTGCTTGTGTTCAAAGCTCATTATGAATCGGGCATCCTTGGCCAGAACTGCAGCCGACTGCTGAGCTCCTTTCCTTGTTGAGCAAAACTACAAAAAGTAAGAGATGCAAAATGAAAGGAAGAGTAAACAGAAAAGGGGGAAAAGTAATCCTTTAAACTAAAAAAATCTTGCCACCTTCTATAAAGTCATGTAAATAACTACGACACTGGACCACAGACTGCGTGTTTTTTAATCAACACAATTGTTAATAAAGCTAGATCAATCATATTTCCTGATATAACACCACATGAACCTGGAAACACTTTTGTCATGTTTCCTCACTGATCTACAAGTTGCATTTCCACAGTTGCTCATCCACAATAGTTAGCTGTTCTGCCTCTTTCTTTATGTTCTGTTTAGTTTGGTAATTTTTCATAAAACCAGTGGGCCTTATATTTGCCCTTCTGTTTTTAACCTCTGCAGAACGCTTTACGTACACCTGTCTGTATGAATACTGCTAACTAGTAAAGCTCGATTGATAAATAAAAACTTAGCATTTACATTGCAACTCCAGGATTACATGAAAACACAAAAAGCATTAACTAACTGTCACCTGCTCCACTTACCACTAGTGTAGGCTTCTGGTCAGAGTACGTCTGTATGATGTTGGCCATCTTGTAGTTGAGTGACAAATCAAACTTGAACTCTGTTAGTGTCCCACTGCAGGGGAATCCCAGGACCACTTTCCGAAGCTTTACTGGACGGTGGCTCTCATCCAGACTCAGATAGGAGGCCGGCTCGCTCCCATTGGACAGCCAGTCAGCTATCTAATAACCCAAGCAGTTCTGAAGTCAGTCGCAGATTACTAACGCTGCCAAGACAGATCTCTAACTGAGCGTGTTTCTTCGTGACACCTACGTCACATATGTTGGGGATTGTGGCCGACACAGCCACTAATCTCATTGTGACGCCTGCCTCTGGGTTCTGAGATGTCCTGTATGAATTCACTGTCTTCATTCTGCTCACCACCACTTCCAACGTGGCGCCACGGGTTGCATCCTTCACCACATGAACCTGGAAATACCTTTTTTTTGTTTATGATGGTTAAAACCAGAAACCTGTCTGGGATTTAACAGGAAGTTGACCAAATCTTTTTTTATTGCATATATTTTATTAATAATAGATGCAGCTAAAGATTTCTGAAACATACAATGCTTTCAGGAAGTATTCAAACCCTTTCCATTTTTTTATTATGCCTCGGTCAGAGATTTGACATCTCTGGGAAGGCCTACAAAAATCAACGCAACCAATCCAATTTTACTGAGTTGAGATGCAATGTCTTACAATAGTGATATTGATCATCCACCAACTAACAGATAAAAAGGCACTATTCATCTTTACAAATTATGCACATTGTGAAATAAGTGGCATTACGTACTGACCTCGTCAATAAGGAAGAGTCTAACAAGCTGCAGCAAAGAATTATCCTTCCATTTCCTTGTCATGCTGTCCCACTTCTCCTAATGACCAAACACAGCAATGCTCTAACTACTGAGGGAAACAACGATGGTTTTACATGTCGGAGGTTTTCTTTTGGTGCTCTCGTTTGAGTTGAATCACACACAGGCGTGGTCAGGATGATGTGGGAGTCATGAATCTCGAACAAGTCATCGACCTCTGTGTCACCGGTCAGTTCCTTGCAGGTCAGCCCCAGAGGTCCAAACTTCTTGGTCCAGCTGTCATAACACTGGCTGCAGAGCGCTTTGATGGGAGCCACTGGGGAGAACAAACACAAAATCTGCCCACCAACAACAAATCTATCATTTTATTTCTATATGTGTTTTGCAATTTAACAAAATCCCAAAGGAAAATATTATATTGCAATTATTTCATTTTAGCAAGCGGTTGGGCTTTCATTATTGTTATTATATTATTATTACTTAGAAACTGTGGAGTACTAATTACTCTGATAAATTTAGAACATTCTTAGAAAGACCAGAGAATACTTGCTCACCGTATATTTATCTAGCAACATAGTTACTTAGAAACCCAGAACAGGGATTAGAACAAACTTAGAATCCAGGAAAACTACCTTAGCAACTACTTTTTAGACTCCTAATCAAAGCCAGAAAAGGAATTAGGCCTTTGTGATACTTACTTATACTTATCTAGCAACCCTGAATAGGAGTTTATATACTTTGGATCAACATTGTTATTTTTTTTTCTTCTTTTGCTCTTTTTGGTTTGTAATTTTGTTTGTATTTCCTTTAAGTCATGTAAAGCACTTTGAATTTTCTTGTTGCTAAAAATATGCTGCACAAATAAAATTGCTTTACTTTACCTTACAATGAGGTTGTGTGCGTACTAAAACTGAACCGATCAGGCATTTCTTGGTCGAAGTATATTATATATATATTTTTTTTTTACATCTGACCTGCTGATTCTGATTTTGAACAATTCTATTTTTTAAGGACTAAGCACAACAGGAGATGAAGAATTGTGATTGTTCTAATTCATATCTGAAAGCATACTAACTTTTCTTGACTGTCACTAAACTTAAAAAAAAAGCCCATCAAAGTTCATGCTGTTGCTTGGTGCATTTATAGACTAAAAGTAGTGGGAGTTTGGTGGCCCAGCCTATTTCCTGAATAGGAAAATAAACTCCAAGCTTTCAGTATTTGATGTGCTGGATATATTTTTAACCAATCAGATCCAACCATAGAGAAAATTGCCCTATGTATTGGTCTCACTATACACAGCTTTGACATCTCTCCATGGCTCCTGGGTCTCCATTAATAGGCGAATGATGGCGAGCTCAAACAGAACCGTTTTTCCCGATCCAGTGGGAGCGCAGGCCACAAAGTTCTTGTTTGTATAAAGAACCTGCAAACACAAAATGATAACAATATTATCTTATTTAGCGATATGTTTGTACGGTTTCTTTTAACACTCACATCATCCAGAGCTTTGGACTGGACGTAATTGAAAAAGGGGAACTCGCTAAAGATGGATCTGAATTTCACTGCTGCGTTACACGTTTCAGGAAATCACTCCGCTTGTTTCCAGCGTGGCTCAGAGGTGGACAAGTCATTTCTAAAAGTCTTTATGTACATGAAACAAACAGGGAAGGATACGGATTTCTGACACGGGGCGCAGAACTTCAGAGCCAGAAGATCCTAAGATGGAAGCAAACCAAAGATGATGTTTGCTTACAGCCACATTATTTGCACAGCAAAACACAAACTTTTACCAAGTGTTTCTGGCTTAGTACACTTGAAAAAAACAAACTAACTTCAAAGTAACTCTTCATCAAGTTGTAGAAGCTTGATTAAAAATAAATAATTATGTAATATTGATCAAAAAGTAGATTTAACCAATCAGAGCCAACCATAGCGTTATCAGTTATAACAAGACATTTTTCCCATATTATAGGTGGATTTTTTTTTTGCCAGTGGAACTACTTTTTCTTTCATTAATATAAAGGAATTATGTACTTAAAACATGTTCATATATCTTGTTGAAAAGTTACTTATAAGTTAGTTTTGTCTCATGTCAATTGTACCAAAATATTTGCTCTATAAAGTTCAAGATTTTGTGTTTTTGAAGTGCAGATTGTAATGAGATATATGAATCAAACTAAATGCAAATATTCTTTTAAGAATCAATGAGTTCAGAAGCTCCATAGTATTACTGTCTACAGCTTCAAGTGGTTACCACCTAGTGGCCAGTTGGTTTCATTACAGTGAAGCAGTCAATGAAGGAAGCTGACATTATAACGCCTCATCTTACCCAGACACACTATGCCACAGTCAGAAATGGGAATAATTATCATTATGAGTGTTATTTGACAAACAGTGAGTGTGTCAGTGTTGAGCAGAACCTTGTATGTGCAGCGGCTGAGGGGTTATGGGTGGCACGAAGACTCTCTTTGCGCCCTGGTCCGGCATTTCTGCATGTGGCGCCTGCTGCAGAGGTCGCACGCTCGCCACAGACGAGCATGAGAACGGGGGAGCCGCTTTACCGACAGTAGCCTGTGGTAGTTGGAGAGCAGGAGGCACTGTCGCCATGGCAACCGGGCTGAGAAAAGTTTGAGGTCTGGATGTTTTCTCGCCGCCGCCACCGCCACCGTTCCCGCTGCGAGACTTGAGGTCAACGTTGGTCGACAAATCTCCTGCGCCGCTTAGCGCAGGACTCCTGAATAAGCTGTTGAGTGTGGAAGGAGAGAAAGAGACACTGAAGAAAGAGCAGGAAGGTAGAGGGAGGATGACTGCTGCTGATCTGTAACAGAGAGGGGAAAGCGTTCAGGCGTCTGGCTTCCAAGACCAGTATGGAGGACGGCTAACCATCATCTTGTGTTCTTTTGCAAAACTCTTATATTTACAGCACGCCTACTTTAAGGAATCAACAATATATTTTCATGTTCCACATGGGTCTGTTGCAATAAGCCAATCGTATAATAATTAAAACAAGCTCGATAATTTTCATTTGCATAATTTTTGGTTTTTCTCTTTCTATCTAAAACTGGAGGACAAAAGTCTTCAGTCTGGTGCTTTGGTCTCAATAAGTCCTTTTTTTGTTTACAGAGACTTCATAATTCATGTTATTTGTTGTTTCTGTTGTTTTGCTTAATTATTTTTGATATTTAAAAAGTCTTTCAGTTCCAGTGTTAAATGCTCATTAGAAATGAAAGCTTATTGTTATTTAAGAATGTGTTCTTGCGTTATTATGCCATTACCATTGTACTAGCTACCTGAAAACAGTCTCAGAACAACAATATTATTGTTTATCCGGATAGCTTCTGGAACAATTTATCGTCAAGCAAAATTTGTTATTGTGACAGGCTTAACCCCACATACATATAGAGAAAAGCAAACCATTGTGGATCTGAATAAAACAAACATATGGGAGAAATCCGAGCTTTTAAGACATTTCAATTTACAACATTGAATTTTTATCCTGTCTGATTATGTATGTGATTTTTTTCAAACTTAAAATTGTTTTAATTCTCAAGCAAAAATTTCAGTCTATTGAGACTACATATTCATTTCACAGAAACATAGGTTTCGCATGTGGAAGTGCAAAGTTATTCATACTTTTTGAACTTAAATACATTTTGGAATGTTTTGACCACAAGATAAATTGATTTTGTTGGATAGGAAAACATAAATTACTACAAAAATTGAAAAATCTAAAAAAAATCTGAAAAGCATGGTGTGCATTTGTATTTAGCTTCCCTTAAGCAATACACTGTAGAACCAGAGTATTCATGATACTTCTGTATCATGAATGATTTATTCCCAAGCCCCTCCAGAGCCTGATGATATCCTGAGGAGGTAATTTAGTCATGAGTCAGCTGTGTTGGAGCAGCAACACATCTGCAAGACACTGCCTTCTGAAGAGCTGCTTTATACAGCACATATCTATTTGTACACCGCGACTCATGGAAATTTCCATCATTTCTCAAATCATTTCTCCAATAATTGGAGAAAATATAGAAAAGCTGATACGTACATGGATGTTTCTCCCAACATCCACATACAGTTATCTGATATACAAATGTGAGAGAAACTAATAGACGATTCTACTAAGAGGCTAACAACCACGTCCAAAGAGCTGAAGGAAATTGTGTGCGCACACAATGTGTGGACATCTATCAGACAGTTTCTCTCGCTTAATCCAACATGTTAATTAACCTCAAACATGAAGTAAAAGTGTAGTTTTAGTTTCCTTACAGGGAATATATGTGCACAATTATTTGGCAACTATTAAGTGTGCCGAATTATTTATGCAACTAGATGAAAATCACACATTTTCCCATCTCATGTCATTTAAGTCAGAATTACAAACAACTAAAAATGTATCTTACCACACAGATTTAAACCACCTACCGTGATTAAATCCATCAAACTTTGATGTTTATCCATCAATGCTTGGAGCTAGAAAATACGCCTAAAAACCACCGTAGGGTCAAAATGCTCACTTGTCTTGTAACTGCACACATAATTACCCGAGTAGACGCCAACTAAATAAGCCTGAATCCTGAAATGTAATCAAAAGGTATAGTATTAATCTTATGCAACTGGATTCTTGCATGTTTTTCTTTCTTTGTATAGGTCTTGTTACATTTGTAAAATGATTTTGAATGATTTGTCACTGTGTATCACTTTCACATTTAAACAGGACATTTTAAAATTGATATGTTCAGTTCTTTGTATTCATCTATCATATAAAAATCCTAGTGAACTGAATTCCAGCTTGTGGCTGTAACAATGCAAAATGATAATAGATCTTAAAACTTTAGCAAGGCACCGTAGTTACAGACAGTAATCCTATTAGGTAAGGCATGCCTGAATAATGGTCTGTATCTGCCCACTGGGAAGACCAACTCTGTTGACCTGCTGTGTATGGACACCGGCCATGTGTACTTAAACATTCCAATCACATTGCAGTCACATACACGAATTTATGTGTGATTATTTCAGAAAACAATGGCAGCAGCTTCTTTAGTCCAGTCTAATTAATGGAATTCTGATAAGCGAGTGGCACTTGCCTTCTTCTTAAAGGTAGACCAGGCAAGCATCTGCTGATAGCCGCATGACAAGAGTCCAGCCGGGTTTCATCTCCACCTCCGCCACTCAGAAAACTACCCTCAGGGTAATCCTTTAACCCGTCATTACCTGAGCAACCACTATTCCCCCTGAGGTTGGTGGTGCAATGACCTTGAGTCTCCTCAAATCTTCTCTCATCATTAAAACTGTAGAAACTGTGGATTTCTGACGAAGAGGCGTTGAGTCCTTTAAAAGGAGGCTGGAACGTCTTGGATTTCTGTGTGAAACCTGAAAATACATAAGCAATAATTGAAAAAAAAATGCATGAGCTGCTTTCCTGACCTAAGACATTTGGACAGAACTTTATTATTATAATTTTCCTGATGTTTGAGTGGATTTAAACCAGGGCCTGAAATTCAGTGATTATTCTTGAAAATCCGTCAGCATTAATGCGAGAAATCCCAGCAAAATATTACAGCAATGTGCAACAACTTGGACATTTGCGTAGGAGCCATGAACTAAAACTAAAACACTTCCGCTACCCGCCTGTCGCTTTCTCCATTCCTCTCTTTAAAGGGAGGGATTACACGATTCCGACATTTTCTGTCATGTTTTATAAACCACACCCGATTATTTATATAGACGTTAAAAACGCGCTTCAATTACAGTACTGTAACCAAAAAAACCCCGCTCCGTTTCAGGTCAACTGAACGGGACGTGGCGGCGCTCACCTTGAGAATGCGAAGGCGGATGTGACGTTGGCGCGAGAAGGACCGCGAGTTTTGCAGATACAAAAGCGAGCAACTTTCCCACAGGCAGCCGTGAACGTTGTTATTATCGCTGAACATTTGCGGCCATGCCTTCGCGCTGCATCGCGGCGTTTTGCTCCAACACCCGTGAGGACGGCGTGAGCTTATTCAGGTTCCCCAAGGAGCCCGAGCTACTTTCGAAGTGGGTGAAGGAGGTCAGACGTACCCGTGAGCACTGGAAGCCCACCTCTACGTCCGTTCTGTGCTCGGAACATTTTGAGTTGCACTGTTTTGATTTTGTTCCCGTATTAAAGGAGTCGCTTGGGTATTCGGTTCAACACAAGCGCGTGCTGCTCCCAACAGCTGTACCTAGGGTGTTCCCCAGTGGCACAGCTGGAGCCACGCCGAGCGGCGGTCAGCATGGCCGGCGAGCGAGTGGCACGGCTGGTCCGGCGAGCACGACCACATCCCGCTGGATGTCCCAACCCGCCCTGCGGTCTTGCATAGTCGAGCTAAAGAGGACGCAGGTAAGATCCGAGACCCTGTGTATTTAAGTAATGTAAACATGACAATTATTTATAAAACCTTAAAATCACACCAGAGTTGGGATGGTAAAAATATTGAAGGTCATCGCATTTCCCATTTCCCTTGTCCAGACTGTCACTTCGTTCTATGTATTTAATGAAATAACTGCTGATTTACAGTTGTTAGCTGTGTGTATACACACACACCCACACACAGCTGTCTATTGATTAGAAATATAGACACCTTCCTAAAATAATGGCCTAAGTCAATTTTTGCCAAAAGTGATTTTTTTTAACTCATCTTTTGGCAAAAAATGACTTAGGCCATTATTTAATCTTATATTGTCCATAGATAACTTGTAATATATGGACAAGTTATTATGGATTTCTTTTTCAAAATGCTTTTAATGTACCATAACAAATTTTTTGTCTATATTCTTATAAGCGGTAAACGCATGCAGTTCTTTGTACGAAAAGTTTGACTGGTTTCTGACATTATTGTTGTTATAGCCAATAACCGATATTTACCAATATATATATTTCACTACCCCTTTGACATCTTGAAAAAAAAGAGACCACACCACTAACTAAACCACTGCTTTTCTGCTTCAGTTAAACATCCCACAATGTTTAACTGCTTCACCACTATCACTGTCACATGACCAAACCAATGTCACATGACCTACCACCTCCTCTCCGCCTCCAGAAAAAAAGTTAACAAGATGGAAATAATATATTGATACAATCAGCCTAGTTTTATTTACTGGATTGTTACCAATAAAAAATATTTCAACATGACTAGTATCGGCCGATGTTACTGCTGATATATTGTGGATCCCCACAAATGTATG
Source organism: Poeciliopsis retropinna (assembly GCA_010277075.1). NCBI lineage: Eukaryota > Metazoa > Chordata > Actinopteri > Cyprinodontiformes > Poeciliidae > Poeciliopsis > Poeciliopsis retropinna. The sequence goes on from VMRM01000021.1 coordinate 10,652,206, forward strand.
TTTATTACAATTGCAACAAAACCAATCGTGAGTATTGGTCATGATTTGACCAATTGGTCATGACGTTGAAAATGTTAACGACAATACAACGTTTTCAGCTGCTTCCATCATGGGTGTAGACTGGTCAGACAACCGCAAATTGTTCATCACAATATGGCTGTGGGATTTTTCAGCCGCTGACCGAGCTGAAAAATCGGTCAGCGGCTGACCGAAAAATCGGTCGAAGGATTTTTCATTCAAAAATCCCTCGATTTTTCAATGAAGGATATTTGCATGACAACGAGCATGGCTGACTCATAACCTGCACAAAATCACTGACTTTATCATGTCCAGATAGGGATTCACAAAATGGCTGAAGAACGTATCACAACTTAAGATTTTAATACCAGTCGATACTGATAGCTATATTATGTATGTAAATATCTCAAATATCGCCAAACTGGTAGCATCATCTTTATTTTTAGAGCAGTTATGAGGCATGGTGCCCAAACCTGAAACTGCCTCTGCACAATTAACACTTACTCTTAGGTAACCAAAGAATGAGTGAGTTTTTTGATGCCGCCAAACTTGCTTAGCTGGCCTTGAGAGGTAGAGCGGCTAAAATATTTCCTCTGTCTACATCCCCCAGAATGCTGTGCGGTTCCGGATCTGAGTTCAGTGAATTGATATTGATCATGTGTGTATCACAATGTATATTGTTATTCTCCATTGTTGCAAAATTACATGAAGTCTCCAATCTTGTTATTAGCACTTTAAGTATGAGCTACTTCTGCTGTCCCAGCATCTCACTTACTAGCAAAACTGACATCTCTTGCATTTAAATCCAAGACATGGAACACATGTTAAAACATGGAACACATGTTAAAACCAAATGTAACTTTGTATCAGCTGAAGGGGTGCCCCATGCAGGAAAACACCACAAGAAGAAATGGCGCTGGAAGTGTCAATAATGCCATGCCTCTGGCAAATGAAGAAACATCAAGTGAAGCTCAACTGCAGAACTTTCAAATCTGTTAGCATGATCAATGAAAAGCAAATCTTTTAGGGCTTCTACAAGTCAGATATAAAGCAGTTTATTAGAAACATTACATACTGTACAAGGCAGAGAGAGATTCAGCCTCCTGTTGCATGTCCTGAGTGGCTGGGATATGTGTAAGAGGTGGAGGTGCATCTAACTGCCACTGACTGCCTTCCAGAGACAATGGTTTTCTGTCAAAATAAGGTTCATGGGGAAAAAAAACCCATGATCATTTCCCCCAGAAAGTGAACAATAAAACTCTAATTTGCAGTGGAGCTCTAAATACTTACACCTTGTGTACAATGGGCTTCTCAAAAAACAGACTGTCCAAGGACAGTGTGCAGTCATCTGCATCAAACATCACTCCAGGTAATGCAGACTGTCTTTTAAATGTGAACCTCAGCAAGTTAATCAGTCAGCCTGCGTACTGGTGACAGAGGTTTGGCTATAAATAAAAATAGGAACAGGAAAAGCTACTTATTTGAAAAGTGCTCCATTGTGACAACAGGTAATGTATTTTTATTCAATCAATTAATAATAATTTCATTTATATACATTTAAGCCCAAAATGATCATACCTCTAACAGATTTAGATTTAAAATAGTTTGACTTCAATCAAGAAGGATAGTAAATAAGCAGATTCCTTAAAAAACAATACAACAATTTAAAAATTATTATGATGGTTAAAAAAATATCTGTTTTATCTGTATTTTATTTAAAAAATGTAATGTCAAAAATGTTAAAATTAACATTAAAGGAAAATCTTTATTAGTGTTACAGCTAACAAAACCTGATAATTACTATCCTCCCTTGCATGTTTCCACTTTAATTTTATGCTTAGATTTAGCATTAAATTTGAGCTATTAATGAATTTCATATAATTCAACAAGCAAAAATAAAATCCACTTTATAAAAGTCACAAAAGTCCTGTTAATATTTAATCTAAAAAACTCAAATTGATCTTCTTGAAATTCAAATTTAAACATTCATATATTCATATAATTAGTATTGTAAATGTAAATCTGTTTTAGTGGAATCAAGGTACGTCAAAGATTTAAAATTAAATGGTTTAACATTGCTAAAAAAAAAAAAGGTATAACATTCAGTAGAATCAGCATTCAAAATATTAGAATTTCACTTGAGCACATGCTTAAAAATAAAAGCAAATTCACTTTTTTGTCAAAACTTTAATAATTATTGTGCTACTCTTAAAGCAACAAGTGTAATAATCGTTGCTTCTTTTTTTTTTTTTTTTACATAGAAGCAATTAAACAATCTTTTATTGAAGCTTTTTGCTATTTTAAGTTGTGATAACTGCCAGCTTGTTCTAATTTATGCCATATTTTTAAAAGATTTTAAACACTATTGTCTTTGGCTTGGCTATATTGTATACAACTGTATGCAACCGTATACAGGCATTCCTAAAACTGATATTAAATAGATCCAATATGTTAAAACATAACAGTAAATACTGTTTTATGATACTTTTTACGTAAAATTATCCTAATTTTTTCATGACCTTACGCTCTGTGACCAAATAACCCACAATTAGCAAAGCAAGCTAACACGATTTTAACAATATATTTCTCTGCTTTATACTTCAAAACACTGAAGCAGCATGTTTTGTTAAGAACTATATAATAATGTTTGTGTGAACATTTTAGTGACAAACAAAAAATATTTTTCACCACAACTGTGGCTTTATTTTTTAATGCCAGGCCGCCATATTGGATTTTGGTGTAATGGTTAAACCTTACATTTTCAGGCTCCTTCTATTTTTCTAAAATAAAAAATAATGGCCTTTAACTTTTGATGAAAATTAAAACATGTCCTTCAATCAATCAAGTAATGTCAATAGTAAACTACATGTTTCTATTTTGTTTTTTGACATAAAACAAGAAAATGAACAGTTTTAATATGTCTACAAAGATGACGGAAAGGCTAGCTTGGCCGTATTTGTTGCACTGTTTTAAGTTTGAGAACAACGATGGTGTTTATACGGCTTGTAGCTCCAATGAATAATTTTAATAAGTATTAAATTGACTATATATTAATAAAACTATTATCAGTTTAGAAGCTGTCAAAGTGCGTCACACGGCATTGCTAGCTTAGGTTAGCTAATGACCGATAACAGCCTACTAGACGCTATAATGTTGATTTACCTACAGTGAATAACGACATAATTCATTCTAAATAATCTTTGTTTTACATACCTGTAACAATCAACATATACGTCCATATTTATTCCACCATTGTTAGGTATGTCTGGAGCAAAAGCCTTGACCCTCTCTGTCAGTATTACTGTACAGCAGCTGAAGGTTGAACTCATATAACGCAGTAGCTATTCCATTTGCATGTTTTTGTTTTTGACAGGTCTTATGTTCAGATGTTACCAGAGCGCTACACGTGAAAACTGTGAAACAGGTCGGTCTGTGAACTGCTGGGCTGCTTTTAACAGCGTGTAAACGCGTCTTTCTTAGGAAAGAACGCCAGACAAGAGGACCGGACAGGAAAATTGCCGGTCACAAAAACAACAAAGGCCAAAGAAAAGACAACCTTGGGCAGATGGTGGCAACATATCAACTCTCCTGTTGGGAGGATGATTCCTGTCTTTGCCTTAGTGGCAGCTTGTGAACAGGGAAATGTCTGAGTCGCAAATGTCCAACCCAGATAGAAGAGGGATGTTTAATTTATCTAATAGAATCAAACGATGTTTAACCGCCATCACCTAAAAAAAAAAAAAAATCTGCCACCCAAAAGAGATGGTCATTAACTCAGGTTTTTATGCCTCCTATCTGGACTGAACCATTACAATGTCTTTCGGGGGAGCATGGCGCCGCCGCGTCACAATACGTGACGAAATTATCCACGACACTAACTCTAAGGAATTTGTCGGCTTTGGCGTTTTTATAAAGTAGCCCCACCACCCGACTCGGTTATTCGAGCACTTGGTGTTTCTGTAGTCGCAGATGTGGCTGGATGAGTGGATACCCTTACAAAAGAAATGATCCGGCCCACACCAGACCACCACGGAAAATGGCGACTGTGAAATAGATGGAAGACGAAAGTAAGAAATCATTAAATGCAGCGTTTCGGTAGTCTTCAGCTGTCATCCAAGCCGCTCAGAGGTAATGCTTGTTTTTTTATTATCGTGTTATTCGTGTTTCATTAGCGACCGTCGAGGGGATGATTGTCATTAGCCACAGTTTAGCCTGAGGAATAGGTTTTGGTGTGGAACAGCCTTAATGGAATGGTCTGCAGCTCCTGCAAGCAGCATCCAACAACACAGCGTGACACAACTGTCAAAGAAATTCTCTTATACCGCAACTAAACAGAGCTGCTAAAGCTCCGATTGATTCTGGAAGTGGATACATTTAGTCATACATCGCAGCTGTCGTTGGTAGCATGATACTGAACTCCTGTACTGAAAGTTTCAGCTCTGTGCAAAATCCACCACCGCCTCATCAAAAGCCCTTTGCCATGTCCATCGGTTTGAACATTCAGTACTGCCGTGTAAATGTGACAAACACCTTCATCTGCCAAAATCCTACTCAGTTGGAATGACACTTATATTGCCCTTCATATGCTGGAACTCTCAGTCCCTCGACCTTGTAGTTTCATAAACAGCCACAATTAACCACTGAACTCAATTATGATTTGCGTTCAGCTTTATACGCCATATGACCAACTCGTCATGTTGCTGACATGCACATAACAGCAGATTAGATGAAGTAACATTATTTAGCAGCGTGAAAGATATACTTAAAAAAAAATCAAGATTTGTAACTTGTTTTTTTTTTTTGTCTGAAAACAAAATGTTTACTACAACAAAGAAATGCAGAAAACATGCATAAAGCTTAAATGCTAAAATATTGTTAAAAAAGAAAAGTTAATCAAAATTGCGAACTCATAACAATTAGGTCCTGATTTATTATGGCAGTTAGCATTAGGGATGCACCGATTGCAGTTTTTTGACCGATCGCTGATTCTGATTTTGGCCGATACCAATTTTTTTGTCTGAAGCTAAACATAGCACGAAAGTCGCTGAGTTGGTAAGATTGGATATTGTTAACTGTAAATGTGCCGACATGAACTGGTGGGCTGGTCTGTCAGCAGAGCAGAAGAGGACAGTGTTTGAGTTTTACACCTTTGCAGAGGTAGATAAGATTGGTGGATGAGATCGACTTCACATGTAAGTGTCGGCCAATTACTGATATCTCAAAATTAAAGGAATCAGCGACAGTGAATTTTTAGCGCTACACAACCTAAAACCATTGGAGTTAACTCTAGTGACTGCTTTGATAATAGCATCCTCTTGACTAACGAGTAATAAAAAAAAATCATGCAGTTTTTATTCTGGTTGGCCCTGACTCAAAAATTCAATCTTTATCCAAAATTGGAAAGTACATAGTCCTTAATTGTCACTTGTTTGGGGTAATAACAACACTTGTTATTCTGAAAGCTATATCACTATGAGAAGAAAAGTTGTCAAGCTATTTTCATAACCAGAGGAACAGATGTAAGAAACTATTTCAAAGAAAATTACCTTCTGCAATATATTGAAACATGTATGCGGCTCAACTTAGGCTGCGTAGGAGTGAGAGAGAGCAAGACTTTCAACACATAGCTAATCACATTAATGTCGCTTAATTTGATCTTTTTAAATGTTATTCTTCTGTCATGGACATCCTGGATTTGAAAATGTTGAGAGAGCCAGTCTTTTTGAAATTTCAAAGGCAACACATACTGGAAGAGTTTTGTGTCTTGGTTCGTATCAATTCCAGCAAACATTGCATTCATCATGCTAAATTGCACAAAGAAAGCGTATTGTTGTTATTACATGATTATAATATATCTGTGGATTATAATCAACTCCAGTAAACTATACTATCACATAGCATAGCTTACAATAGAACATTAATAGATGACTTCTTACTCTAAAATTATTTTATAATACCATAAAATGTTCGGTATGTAAATCTGTTTAACTCCACCTGAAAACTGTATTACCAGGAAATATCTTTTTTACAACTGCCATTATAATAAATTTAGATTTTTTTCAACCTCAACAATAAGCATTTCTTGTCCATTTCAAACTACTTTCACACTAGAAACAGCCAGATGATGCCACCATAGAGTGAGATGTACTAAAACAGCAGCAACAAAATTGCAAAAACTGGACACTGGTAACAATTAATGGTACTGTACCATAAAATGTTTATTGTGTTCCTTCATATCTTCACTTAAAGTATCCAATTGCCCAAAAGATTTACTGCTGTTTTTGCTTTCGATCACATTTCAAATTTGAGTGTATTTGAACCTTCCACCTTTAAAGTTGCAAAACATACACAGAATTTACCATTTCCACAATCATACCAAAAAATGTACATATTTATTAATTCATTTCCATTCCTTCATTGCATAGTGTCACCAAAAAGCTTCAAATTCCAAATTAGAAATGGGCAATTCAAGATTCAGTTCATATACAATGATGAGCCAGTTGGCAACAATGCAACATGTCAATAACACACGCAAATGACCTCCCCGCACCCAATAACAAGAGAAAACAGAATCATACCGATAGCTGCAGGGAAAAAACATCAAATCAGGAAATGCGCAGTTATGGTGAAACAAGATTTCGTGGCAGTGTGTGTCACTTGTTAGAGTTTTCCTACTTGCTCCTGATGCTACTACTTTGTTGGGGTGTTACTGTAGAATGTGGGGATCACACTCTCCATGTCCTGAAGATGGGATGTCATATCCAAGAAATTAACGAAGCCCAAAAGCCCTGATTCTTAACTACTGAGGATGTCACTGATCCTTAGTGGTAAAAGCTACAATGAACCTTTGAATTGACTTGCCTTTTCCAAGGTATGTGGGAACTTTGACACACTGCAGCTGGAAGTATGTTTGGTATTATGTCATATCTACCACCCAAAGATATTTAAAGGACTGCTTGAACAACTGGAACAGCTTCATTACCGGTTACTAGTAACAGACTTTTAAAGCAAAATACTAGTTAAACATCATGTGATACTCCTCAGCTATTTTTTTCATTATCTACATTTCTGTTTCGTGGGAAGAGGAGCACTTGCCTTTGGTTTCTTCCTGGAATACTTGCTTAGCCAGTGTTATGGTCAGGAAGGCCCTCGACTTGCGCTACCACTACACACTATTGTACAAGATTGACTGATAACCATTTTAAGTTCTACAAAACACATTCTTGGGCAATAGAGGAATTCAAGGCAGGAATTCTTTTTGCCTTTTCTGCAACAACTGTGAAAACAGTTCAGTTTTCCATTTAACCCCTTAACCTTCACCCCCAAAATCACCAAAAATGCCTGAAAAGATATACCCAAATTAAATCAGCTGCTGTTCTTGAACTATTTGGAGTACATGCAAAAGCTTGGTCTCTTCATGGAGATGACAAGTTAAATTTTCTATTTTCGCAGTCAAAGATACGTTAACTGTAAGTAGTTTGTAGCTATTATGTTTGTGAAACAAAAGAAATTGAAAGATTTTGGTTCATCCAGATTTTCATTTTTATTTCTTGTAAATGCACATTGAGTGTTGAATGTATGGTCTGGGAAATACAATAAATCTTTAGAATAAAGTATTCTGCTCATGGATTTCAAGACTGAAATGGCACAAAAAAGAAATGTCAGTTTGGACATGTTTATTTTTAAGTCTCCATTTGGAGTCTCCAAACGGCACACACTTGACAACACCTGATATACAAACTTCAAATGACTCTTAATTCCTCAGTGCTTCAACATACAGTCATCAATGAGGGCTCTAATGAAAGATAATGACCAGAGGAATCCTCTGGTAGACAACATTACTGATAGTTGAAATTACTTATAATTATGTAAATAAAATAGCATAGCTGGGGGGGTTGAGCGTACGGTCAGACCTCTTTCCCCTTGTTCTGTAACGGTACCCTAGCCCCCTCCCTCAACTTCTCTTCTTCATACAATGGAAAAACGGCATGCAGGCGCTCCGGTGTGGGTTAAGGGGTTAAGCTAGTGGTAGCACGCCATACTGTATATCCATTGTTCTTCTTAACATAAAACAGTCTATAGAGACTTAAACGTTTTCTCCATTTAGGAACATTTTGCTGAAAAGTAATGCAGAGGCATTGATAGCAGTGTAAAATGTAGATTAACTGCAACTCATTTCTATTGCAATATATTTACCAATATCATGGCATGGTTTTGTTATATTGTTGAGCCCTAGTAAACAGCAGATCGTTTTTGTTTAAACTCTTTGAAAATTGATCCTGAAATGACTATTTCAAGCTTCAACTATCACCAATTCCTGCACGGTAATGTACAGTCAATGTCACGATTGCATGACATTGACTGTACCTACGTCACGTTAAGAGTTGTTCAACCTACTTGCAGTGATGTTATGACTTCGTTTTGGTCTCATTGGGTGGTGATCACTGAATCTTGAGCATTCCATCACCTGAAACCTGTGGTCATCAACTTTTACAGCAGAACTTTTACCTTCTGCTGTAAAAGTTGCAATGCACTTTGCAATTGACTTTCTTTTTCAAAGTTAGGTGGACGCTTTAACTTGTTACTTGATGATTCTATGCTGAGAGTTGGAGATATGACAAAAGGTTGTAGTGTTTTAAAAAAAATAAATTCAGGTGTTTTTCACAGCCTACATATTGTGCCTCTTGTCCAAGAAATTTTCTTTACAGTGCAGAGGGTACTGCCAGTACCCATGTGACTTTATGTGATCACCGTAAACCAAGGGTGCCCAGAGTCGTTCCTCGAGGGCCGGTATCCTGCATGTTTTAGTTTGCTCCCTGGTTTAAAGCACCTGGATCAAATGATGGCTCGATAGAAGGCCTAAGAAGAACACTGACATGCTGAAAAGGTTGTTGGTACTATGCCTGTCACGATAACAAATTTTGCTGAACGATTAATTGTCTCAGAAATTATTGCGATAAACGATAATATTGTTTCAAGACCTTTTCACACTGATTTAATAGAAAATATGTAATAATGTATGCGATTTCCTGCCAAAGATGGAAAGACTGAAACGCTACGTAGATGATATGTGGAAACAACATTAATGTTTATTCAACATTTCGTGCAAAGAAAATAGAAATGACAAGAGGAGGAGTTGGAGCGAAATCACTACCGCAGTTGATAAACCCGGTAACTTTTCAGCTGTTCTTTGTTAACGTGACATAAATAGTTTATAATGATTTTCATCATGTGGCTAGCGTTGACGCTAGCTACATGCATTGCAGGTAGATTGTAGTAAAGCATTGATTAATGCCTGGTTTTACAATTAGTTAACTGGACTTGTAGCCATTATTTTGTGCCCTTTGTTGGACACCATACGGCACGATCAAACCCGATCAAACCGTTATACCTAGGATTTCTGTCTGCTAATGTGTGTTCTCTCAGGTTTTGAAAATGGGCCGACAATCGGCCGACATCTCTAAGACCGTGTAGTGTGCACTGGGCAATACAGTAAGGAAATGAGGAAGGGAGGGTCAGTGGAAGCACCAGAGTTGAGCCTTTTTCATTCAGTGTCATCAACAGAAAGAGAAAAAGGCCGGAAGAAACGATAAAGCCGATAATCGAAATGAGGTCGATAGTTTTAATTTATCGTGCGATTAATTGATTTATTTTGACAGTAATCCGACGGGAAGGGAAGGAGAGAGGGGAGTGGGAAAGGCATGCGGCAAAAGAACCGTGGATGGGATTGTGACTCAGGACAGCTGGGTGTCCCCAATATCCACTGCACCACGACGCCTCACATTCTGTGCATGTAGTGCCTTTTATCTGCTGACTCCTCACATTTTACTAGTGCCGTGCATAAGTTTTCACAGCCTTAATTGTTTTTCATGTTTTGCCATGCTACATTACAATCTTTAATATGTTTTCTGGAGATGTTGGCATCAGGGCCACTGGCCCAGGCCTCTATGGCAGTGTTTCTCAATTCCAGTCCTCACGCCCCCTCTCCATGATTAGGAGTTTCCCTTCTGCCACACACCTGGATTGAATCGGTGGGTGATTAACAGGCTTCTGCAGTACTTGATGGCTGCAGAAGAGGTCATGCAATTATTTGAATCAGCTGCCCTGGAATAGAGGCACATCTAAAACATGCAGAGCAGCGGGGCCTGAGGACTGGAACCGAGAAGCACTGCTCCATGGGAACTAAGCGAAATGATTTGCACAGCTGCCATAAATTCATTGCATCTCTGAATAAAGTTGTTTATGTTATATCTTATATGCATATTGAATTAATTAAGCAATAAATTGGTTGTATTACTGGGAGCAGAAGTAGCTACAGCCATATAGGGCGCTGCCATGGTAACATACATATACATAAAATCATCTAGTGGTAAAAGTAAAAAAAAAAAAACTAGTATGCTCTGTATTTAATATGGAATACACAAACACATATTCATGATGTGCTTTGATTAAACTAATTTATCTGCGGTGTAATTTCACTACCTAAGAATTAACTTTATACCAGGTTAATTTCTCACCTGAGAATGTGAACCTGTACTGGTTGATTCTGTGCCTTCAAATAATTTTAACAATGTTCCTGTAGAAGATTCTTAATTTTTTTTCAGACTTATAACTTATAAGTCTGAAACAGGAACAGGTCTGAAAAAAACTCTGTGTGCTACACAAGAGAGATTGCTTTTATGCATCAAAGTGACGTCATCACTGCTGATGTCATTGTTACCATAGGAACTGAACATTCTAATGGTGCATTCACACCAAATACGTTTTGAACTTCAGGCAAGTCTGGTTTACATTCAAAGTCTATGTTTACGGTTGGACACCATGACTCGCTAGACGCTCCAAACGCGCCACATCGGCCCTCAACCCGCCTCCACATAGACTTTGAATGTACACCAGATGCGCCTGACGGTCAAAATGTGGTGTGAACGCACCATTATATGTCCAGTGTCATATTATGTCCATCATATTAGGACCAAAGCCTGGTCCTAATATGATGGCTCATTGCTTTGGGTCAGGGGTAACGTTTAGAGGTAAGATGTGAATTAAGTTTTAGTTAATGTTAGGGTTAGGAATGGACTAGGATTGGATTGGGTTAGGCAAAACTACAGCTATTAAAATGAAGGGAAATGGGTTAGGCCCAAATTTGTGTAAAGCCTCGAATTTCTGTCTCCCCAGTGTTAGCAAACCTAACCTAGGTTTGGATAGTGACCTAGGTTAGTGCCACCCGGGTGTGGGTCAGCATAATGGCTGAGCCGGGCATAGTTTGGCCTTCATGCCAACGCCAACATGAAGGCCTTCCATACAACCAGTGGTCGCATGGAGGTCTGCCTTTCCTCGGACCTCCATGTTTGATTGGAGGTCCGTCTTTCATGGCACCACTGTAGTTGATTGTAGGCCCGTCTTTCCTTGGACCTCATTGCTTGATTAGAGGTCCATGTTTCTTCAGACCACCCTGGTTGAATGGAGGTCCATTTTTCCTCGAACCTCCCTGGTTGATTCTAGGTCTGCCTTTGCTTGGACTTCTCTGTTTGTAGGGAGCCTTCTGTTTGCAGGGGGACCTCTGGTTAAAGGGAGGCCTCAGGTTGGGTGGAGACTCTACGATGGTTGTTTTCTACAGCAAGTTTCAACTTTAACTTCAGGTCTGCAACCTGACCCTGCAAAGATTTCACTGTTTCCTCCTGTTCTTTAAATTTGGAAGTTTGCTCAGTGTGACTTTTGAGCTGCTCCTCATATTTAAGTCTCACTCTGTATTCTTCAATCATTACTTCTATCAGACCTTTATTGCGGGAGGCGTAATTTTCACTGGAAAAATACTGTGCCTACTGTGCAAAAATTTGCACAGTAGCCAATCCAGAAGTATGATTTGTGCTTCTTGTCACTGATTGTCAAATGACCGGAAAACCTGTAAGGGTTTTACGATCATTTGAGCATCTAATGTCCACAGTCATGCAGGGATTATAGCCAGTCAGTGGCAAGAAAAATTAATAGTGGCCCTGGATTGGCTGCTTTGTAAATGCCAGCCAGTAGCATATCAAGTAACATCGCTTATAGAGATTTCAGCTTCCTAAACTGCATTTTCTTTTGAATATTTTAGTGGTACTCAACAAAATATCTGTGGCATGGCAAATTTTCCACTAATAATTTGAACTTGCTGTCCATTAAAAAAAATCCATGGATAGGTGAATCTGCTAACACTGCACGGCAAATAGGGGGGATCCACTGTAATTTGAATTTCTGTTCATTAAACAAAATGACTGCCTTGTTTCTGTTTGTGTTTGCGTTACCTGAAATTCAAAAATATATTTTATCTACCTGTTATGGTAATCTGAATAGGCTTTTCTTTTATCTTCCAGGTCAAGGCCATGGAGGTGTCATGTCTGACAGGTGTTGATGAAGATGAAAAAGATGCTGATTCTGAAATTCAGTCCCTCATGCTGCTGCAACCTGTGAAAATGGCGCAAGATTCGGCCTCTTGCACCGATTCTTTTGACACGCCATCTTTGCATCAAAACAATGTCCTCGATGTCCTGTCCAGCTCGGATATGTTGTCTCCAATCGGTTTGGCAAATGGACCCTCTTTGCATCAGGCTACTCAAGCTCATGAGCTTCACTGCATTACCTCCGAAAAAGACGAGGAAAAGAGCATCACCCAGCTAAAGACTGTGCAGGAAATAGACAGTCCTGGAATTTGGGGATTTGACACAGAATCAGCAGAGAATTCATTGGACGATTTCAGCAGCGCCAGTGACCTCAACTGGGACCCTCACAAAGAGTTTATGCAGTTTCTTTTGGAGAACCACAATGATTCCCCTGCAGAGGAGCCGAAAGAGGACGTTGGTCTTGCCAACAGTCAAAGGAGAAGAAAGCGAAAGATGGACATGGTGGTAATGGTAGATCCTTCAGAAGATCTATACCCGGATCTAAGCCCCAAAACATCTGAGAAATCGTCTGATGCTGAAGGCTACGTGGACTCCGATCATGTTAGAGACATCACTAAACCACAGAAGCTGTCCACACCACAGTCATCTACAGCAGATATAGTTCCTAAGTACCCAAACGGTACAGTCAAGGTCATTAAGCAAATTCTGTACAAAACACCTGCAAGAAGTTCACATGGGAATAACATAAATGATAAACATTCAACACTAAAAGGGCGGCTGAAAGTAAATTCTCATTCACAGGGAAGGCCATTGCCATTCCCTTGCTCAAAATGTAACCTGGTGTTCAAGAAGGAGCACCGCTTGTTTAATCATATGAAGTCTCACAATGACCCTCCTAGTTATCCAGCAAAGCCCTTTATATGCAGAGAATGTGGCAAATGTTTCAAACAAAGCAATTCACTAATTGACCACATGTCCACCCATGAGAAGAAAACGAGGCTCATGGAGGAAGAAAAAGATGCGATTGACAAGAAAAAAGAAGACGCAAAGTTATTCTGCCCTCAGTGTCCGTTTGGTACAAGCTGCCCAGACTCTTTTGTTCAGCATGCAAAAACTCACGAAAAAGACAAAAGAAGGTTTAAATGTGACAAATGCAGTTACAGAGCCGTGACTGACCACGATCTTAGGAGACATAGCGTTATGCACCACACGGTTATTAGAGTTAGAAAAAGAGTGCGAAGGGATGATAATGATATGTACCCTTGCGAAATTTGTTCCTATAAAGCTTTTGGCAAGCAGGTTTTTGTGAATCACTTAATCCTTCGTCATCAAATGTCTTTTGAGGAATACACAAGAGCACAGAAAGAGGAGACAAATGCACAACAGTCCAGGGAACGCAAGTCACCCGGGCGTAGAACTCAATTCGAAGATGCAGAGTTTACGTCAAAAATATCAGTTGAAGACGTACCCACCGAGTCTGGTGGAATTTCTGACTTGTTCAAAAATAGCAAGTTTAAGCGAGATCCCAAGGCTCAATTGACAGAATCAAAACTTGACAAATCGATTAATGTTCTCTTGTCTCGTCAGAACCATAGAAAGACGGGCATCGAGCAAAAGGATGAAAGCAATAACTCTAGCACAAATGATTATGATTCCAAAAAGGACAAAGACGGTTGTGACAAGTCACAAGAAATGATGTCGGTCAAGGTTGAAGAGCCTGCTGGACCACACCATAGTCCTAACTTTAACCTGGAGCACTCACCAGTCAAAAGGTCTCAGTCTAAACGAAAAATGTCCACCCCTTATCGCAACACCTCCGACCAAGACTCATGTTTCATTTTACCAAAACCTTCGCCTAGTCCTAAGAAAGTTAGCTCAGAAGATGTGTCAGACCATGATGAAAAGGACATTTTCCCGGTCAAAGAGTCTGAAGCCAACGGTAATCATTTTAGCGACGCGATCAAAAAAGAAAAGAAACACATAATATACACATACAGCAGGAGGATGTCAATGAGAGGTGCTCTACAGGCGTCGAAAAAGCTGTTTGAGAAAATCAAGACTGAAGAACAGGAACAGAATGAGGTTGAAATCAAAGAAGAATGCATTGAAACCGAGGTATTTCAAGAAACATTCGAGGCCCACCAAATCCCACTGGGAGAATCCCCCTCCGACGATTTGTCAGAGGCAGAAATGGACACGAAGAAGTGTCCATACTGTCCTGCTGTTTTCGAGTCAGGAATTGGACTGTCCAATCATGTGCGTGGACATCTTCACAGGGTTAGAGTGAGCTATGATTCGCAGCATGGTGGATCTCCACAGGAGGTGGGTTATCAGGACAAAAGACCACGAATCCGGCGGAAGAATTCAACATTACGGCGACTGAAAAAAGGTATTATTTGTGCATATCTTTTATTAAATAAAAAAATATCAACTCAAACAATTTGTTGTAACAATGTTAAACAAGTAAATGTGAAATAACCGCATTTTGAGTGGCAGTAAGAGAGACATGAAACACAGGATTTCGAAGAAAATATTGAGCAAAAGGCATAGAAGGATGGTTTGATTTCAAATTTAGTGGACTTTTGCAAGAATTTGCTGCTAACAAGGTTTACTTTCATGTGAAAGCTAGTGATAAACTTGGATAGATTAAAAGAAAAAAGAACTCTGCCGTGTTTATTTCTTGACTGACTTCCAACTGGCATTAGCCCTTATCTAATGTTGGGATCTTACCAACTTAGAGCAAATGAATCTTACACTTTACCAAATCCTAGCTCGGTTGGTAGCAGCTAGCATGTCTACCAACAGAGAAAAGTGACGTGACATCATCATTTTCTGTAAAAAAAAAAGTTCGGTTTTTGTGTTTATGTTTTATTCATGCATTTGGATGTGCGAGGAAAGTACTGGGTTACATATTTTTGAAGTTTTTATTGGCTGTAGTGGCCTTTATTTGAAAACATTCTGAAAGGAAATAAAAGAGAGGAAGGACATTCAGCAAATGTCACCAGGCAGGGATTCGTACCTGTCCTCAACGCAGCCCACAATCGCTTTATGTGGGTTGTGCTTTTCCCCTGCGCCTCCACAGCACCCCTGGTCACAGTTTGTTTAGTTTTCTACACAGGCCAAAGAGTTTGTACTAAATTATTTCATGCGTTATTCCTTAACTTTCCAGTTTCAAGTTAGAGACGGCTTGGACTGTTGGCATTCCGTCAGTCCAAGGTGGAATGCCACCATCTTGGACTGTCATCGTAGATGAGTTATGCTATCTTTGATGAGCCATGATTAGTGATTAGAGACGATATTCAAAGCTGTCTTGGTGGTGCAGGTGGAAAAGCCAATTAATAATTCTACCATCAGTCAATACAGGACTGGGTTCAACTGGGTTCTCAAGAAGACATTGTGTTCTTGTGGAATCATTAAGGCTTTCTCGATCTAGCAGAGCCATTTTTTTTCTCTCCAGAAAGTTACCTAGAACCCACAAGTCATAGTCAAAGCCTTACTGTAGTAAATGCTAAATTTCTATTCTTAGCACATGCTAGTAGTATCCAAGCCATAACATTTAGAAAATGTTTTCACTTTTGCCCTTTTTTCTCCCTACAGCACTACAGGAAGATTCAGATTCTGAAACTGTGAGGACCATTCACTCTTGCCCATTATGTGGGGACTCATTTGACAACAGAACTGGACAGTCCAACCACATACGAGGTCATCTGAAAAAGCTTGGAAGGAACTTTTCTACAAAGACCAAATCCCCGTTAATTTTACTCCGTGAGCTGATGCGCGACAAGAAGGAGTGCCAGCGGGCCTTTCAGATTCTGGGAAAAAGACGAAACCATTTCCAGTATGGTGCTTTGCCAAAGCTGCCCATCGTCAATCGCTTCACCTCTTCTCAGATGGGATTCCCAAAAAGTCACTCGGTTCCAAACCATTGCATTGATGCCAAACCACTGATGCCCTTTTCTTTAGCAGAGGGCAAATCTGAAAGCGGGCAACTAGAAAAGCTGGATGTTAAGACGTCCCTCTCAGGCACAACTGCCCTGATTGGGATCCTGAAAAAGAGGAAGTGTCAGGAAGATGCAAGACAAAAGGGATCCTCTCAGATGTCAAGAAACGGTTTACCAGTTTCGACGAATCTTGAGGAAAGTTCAGGATCAAAAGTTGTATCTTCACTGCCAAACTCAGTACCTGGTGGTAAGTAACTCAAACAGAAGTAAACGGGTTAGAGGGAAAATGAATTTATCCTTATTCAAAATGTGTTATTGTAGAAGAAAAGATTTTTAGAGATATTACCACCATTGATTATTTTTGTTTAAGTAAGGCGTCATCAACATAAAGGAGCAGTTTCCTGAGCCCCGATCATTAGAATGGGATCAAAACATCTTTATATTCCAATCGAAATGTATTTATTTAAAATGGACATGCATATTAATGGATATTAGTAACAGGTGATGTAAATATGCTGACTTTAGCAAGACTGTTCATTTTAATGTGCTCTCCATTAGCAGATAACCCTAGTAAATGGGTTAAAGAGAGTGAAATCTCCCATGTTTAATAATTAGCACAATACAGGTAATATGCTAATCCAGTTCAAATCTAAATCCACGTTATTAACAAAGCATATTTAAAAGAATGTTTAAAGTGATATTAGAAGACTGAAACAGAGCAAAGACACAAAAGAAAACAATGAAAGCTAAATGAAATGTACCACAGCCTGTAGTAAAATAGAAACACAAACGAATCATGTCACTCTTCAAAAGCCACTGAAGTTGGTGTTTTTAAGAGAGACTTGAAAACATCAAGAGAAGAAGCCTGTTAATATGTAACGGCTGCTTGTTTTTGCTTCAGCCTGGTTTTAGCCACCAGAAGCTGATCTTAGGGTCTGTGGTGAAACAAAAGGCTGAAGCAGGTCAGAGAGGCACAGAGGAGCTCTGATCACCACGTATGTTAAAGTGTCATGTTCATAAAGGGGAAAAAATCAGGTCAAGATATCCTTATATGGAATCATCTAAATAGAAAATAGCGCAAATATTCATTTAAAAAAACCCAACAATTCTCAACATTTGAAGCAACAAAAAACAAAATTTCTAGCATGGTTTCTTTAGTAGTTATGACCTGCTTCAGCTGGGGGAAGGGAGAGGTTATATTACACCACCTGGAAGTCGTAAAAGGATCTTTTTTCTTTTTTTTTTTAAAACCTGAAAACAGAATATAGAATAACTTTTACATTCGGTCGTAACAACGTTACAAACTGCCCCAAACAAATCAAGAATGTTCAGAATTCTTCCAGATATCTCAAACGCTTATTCAAGTCTAAAACAATACATAATGTTGGAGACAGAAATTTGAAAAACAATTTAAATCAAGTTCAAACACGATAACCTCTACGTGTTCGACCAGGAAATATAGACGACTCTACTGCAGTGACTTACTAGCCTGATCATTTCATTTAATCAGACCAGCGCTGGGGAAAATGTTCAGCTTATGTAACAACTGCATCAAATGCTTGGAGGTCTGCAAGGACACAGACCAGGTTCTCCACTGACCAGAGGATTCAGCCTCCAGAGCTGTTACTGTCGCTGCACCAAAAAAAAAACAAAACCAAAAAAAATACACATTGAAATGATCAATTTTAGTGTGGTGGATTTCAAATTAAAAGCACTGTTAAATAGCAGACGGTTTGTTTCCAGTGATTCTCATGCGTCACTGGCCAGTGAAGTGTGAAACTCGCACCACCTTTTAATCAACCTAACCGGTGTTTGCTAGCGGCTGTGCTGGTCGTTGTGGCACAGAGGGAAGATGTTTTCTTTTTTTTTTTTTTCTCCAGGCTTTCGGTCTGTTCTGAGATCAAATCTATCAGGCTGTCAAAAGAAAACCACCACATTAAATTTACCAGAGACGGTAAAAGAGTAAACAAAAGTGAAAGACGATTTGGAGAATTTAGACTTGTTTGCCAAGTTTTCCTGAACAAATGATCCAGAAGCCATTCACTGTTCTAAAGGCAACCGCCAAGTCAAAGGCAGTAACACTTTAACTGACCTTAAAAGTGTTTGTATGAACTGCTATTAATATTTATGAATTGAGACGGATTAAAGCTGAAGTGTGTAACTTCTATAACAATTTTTTTTACATATTTGTTAAAGCTATCAGTATTTTGTGACAATAGGAGACAGATAAACTGAAAAAAATATATCCTAGTCCAACAGCCAATCAGAGAGCGGAAGAGGGGCTTACCGCTGTCAATCATCTTCATGTACTTGCTTCTGAATGCTAATTAGCCTTAGCATTCATGGCAGCATTCTGTTTGTTGTTTGATCAACTAGCAGCTGATTAGCAGAGAGCACGGCATAGGATGTGGAGCAGCGCTTACACAAACTTGATTGACAGTGCTAAGACCCTCCTCCTAGCTGTGATTGGTTGTGTCTGACTGAGCGAAGTATTTATGACATTGACACCTGGAGAAGGCAGAGGAGGTGGATTTCTATTTTTCTTTTTTCCACAGATTATTTGTCTCACACTATCCTATCACACAAAATATTGACAGATTTAGCAAATATTAAAATAAAAGTTATGTGTCATAGCTCAGACGTCCAATAGCAAGTGTCAGACATCCACTTTTGACTTGATTCCCTTTGACTAGACCAGATATTCCCTCCCTGCAGTGGCCATGGAGAACCAACAAGTGGACTATAATTTAACTTTTAAAACATAAAGTGTTGCAAAGTGTTAAATACTGATGATTTTGTCTTTTCTTTCTTAAACCAGTTAATTGAACTTATTTTCTACCACACTACAGTCCGGTGTCGTCAGCATGAAGCGGTAGAATGAGATGGAAACCTCCACAAACCATGTTTTAAAAATGTTCAACAATGTTTTGCTTGTCGTCTTGTGTCTTTTTACAGAAAAGGGAGAATTCAATAGGAAAGTGTGCATCCACTGTAATGCCACTTTCCACAGTGGAGTTAGCCTGTCCAATCACCTTCGGGCTTTTGCAAAAAGACAACAGATTGCCTTACTGGAAGGGACCAGTAAGTTCAGTTTTAAACATGACTTCATTTACATTTTTACCAACTTATTGTGTGTCCTCCTCACACAATAAGTCATCTTTGCACATTTTGAATGTATCTGTATTTGATCCTCACCCCAACAATGTTTAGAAATCGTAAACACCACAAACTCAGCATTATCAGTTTTTTAAATACTTTGAGCTGTTTTTTTTGTTTTTTAGAAAACAGCAGCGGTGGATCCTAAAACGCTAATCATAAACATTAGTTCCGCTAATGCTAAAGCGCTACACCATTGTGGCATTTAGCTGAACCTTACATTAAAGCAGTAACCTCAGTTCAAGGTATATCTTCCTTTGGAAGACTACGACCCTTGAAGAATTCTTACCAACACAGATACAAAACTTATTTTGCCTGAAAGTTTACTAAACAGCCAACTAAGGTGGCACTTTAGAATTTATTTATCTATTTTAGAAAAACCTCAGGCGCCAAAGTTAGCGAAAGCGCTAAAAAAAAAAAAAAAAAAAACAATAAAAGGAAGCGGAACTGGAAAACAGAGTTCACTTTTAATCCAGTAGGAGAGAGCTCCACAGTTCACTTTTTTTAACCTTCATTTTTCAATCCGACATGACAGACAGGTGGATGAAATTTCCCCACAGCCAGAGCTTTAAAGGCTCTGTGAAGGACGAACTCTTGAAGTCAGAACCAGAATGTTACAAAACTAAAGTAAAAGAAAACCAGTCTAGCCAGCCTATAAGTGGTGTGACCACAACTGAGGCAACTTTAGTTGACTCGACGTGAGTCAACTAAAGCCCAGCAGCAGTGTTATGAACAACCTGCGAGGATTTTAACCTAGCTTTGCAGTATTTCCAAAAATGGCAAAAACAGGAGCCACTCAAAGATCGGGCATGACTGTCTAATTTTAAACAAATTTTAAGTAAATGTTCTTATTAGACGATTTAAATGGCGTCACATTCCTGTCCAAAACCCAGGGGAGCAGATTAAGCAATCACAATACTGCATATCGTCACCTTCTTAAAATAATGCCAGTTTTTGCTAAAAGTGGGGGAGAGGGGGCGGGATTGTCTATAACATCTTTTAGAAAGAACAAGGTGCTTTTTCTTTTTTTTTTTTTTTTTTTTGCCAAAATCACTTGCAAAAACTAAAAAATACATAAAAATGGCTGAGGCCATTGTTATAGAAAGATGCCACTATATTAATTGAGAACACCATCCTGAAACAAGGAAGCAGGAGCTGAGATCCAGACAGAGACGTGTGAGCAAACTGTGTGAAATGTGTGTATCAAAGCTCCACCATCTACTGATTATTATAGTGTTCATTCATAGCAAGGCTGCGCTGTAATCTGACCCTGCGGGTCACTCTGTGGGTTTAACTGGAATTCTCATCTTGCAGCAATTCAGTGTAAAGCGGTCAGGACCCGTTCAAGGCCCGGTCTGAAGAAGAAGACACTGCCCTTAGCCCAGAGTCCAGAGGAGATGTACAGGCTCACCTGCAGGCAAGTTTGTTCTGCCTTTTTCAAAAGCTCTGCATATCGGGGTCATTGTTGATGGAAAAGAAAAAAACTCCAAAATAATTTCTGAGCTCCAAAAGTCAAAAATTTGAAAGATGAATCAGAAATTCTGAGATTAAGCTCAGAAATGTTCTTTTTAGAAAAAACTTGGAAATTTCAGTCTCAAAAGTTGAAGATTTTGGACTTTGGAAACGCAGAAAAAATTTTAAGTGAAATTTCTGAGATTGAGCTCAAAATTTCTGAGTTGTTTCTAGCAGATTTTAAACTTTTGACGCTGAGAAATCTATTTATTTCTGAGCTCTCAACGTTACCTTATTTTCTAGAAAACGTCTTATATCTGAAAATTTCCTAGTTTTTTGTAGCAAACTTTTGAAGCGCTAAAATATACTTATTTTTTCTAAAAGAAATTTGTAGATCTCAGTGTTCTTGTTTTTTCTAAAGCTTTTTTTTTTTTTTTACTTTTGGAAATGTCCCCTTTTTTCCAAGAAAATTTCTGAGATTAATCTAAATATTTCAGCAGTTTGTTCTAACACATTTTTGACTCTTGGAATTCAGAAATTTCCTTTTTTTAGGTGATTTCTGAGATCTCAAAATGTCCTTGTTTTTACAAGGAAAACAAGAAACTCCTATTTATGAGCTCACTTTCGGAGCTCATAAATTTTCATACTTCTTCCAGAACAATTCTGACATCACTCTCAAAATTTCCGAGATTTTTGCAGCATCATTTTATAGTTCAGAAATGTCTGAAAATTTCTGAGATCTTGTGATTTGAGTTTTTCTAGCAAATGTTCAACTTGTGAAGCTCAGAAATACACCTGCTTTTTGTAGAAAAACTCAGATTAATCTCAACATTCTTTTGTTTGCTATCTACAATGACCCCAACTCTCCTCCATACTCGTGGACGTTAAGCTGCTTTCTTGGGGTAAGGAGGAATTCACCGACTGCCTTATTTTCCCCTCCAAAGGTTCTGTGACCTCGTCTTCCAGGGTCCGCTGTCAGTCCAGGAGGACTGGATCAAACATTTACAGAGACACATTATGAACACTGGTGTCCCTCGCACTGGGCTCGGCATGGCTGAGGTCACCTCGCTGTCCACAAACCCCCCCACCCTGAAGACGGACGAAGACGGCTCTTCGCCGGTCGCCAACGCTGCCTCATGAGGCCAAAGGGGACCTTTTTCTAGATTTCACTAGATTGTATGTACGTGTACATTGGATGTTTGTTCACTTACTTTTGTTTTTAAAGTCAATGAAATAATGGCCAAAAGGACAACACAGCCCCAATGTTTTAGACATTGCGCCTGTTTGAACATTTTGGACGGATGAGAAAATATTATTTTGGAATATTGTTACCTTCGTCTCTTTTACATGGTCCATTTCTGAGGAATTAAATTCCAAATGGATAAGACTCTTATTATTTTATGCAGTAATGTAGTGTTGGATCCATTTCTAAAGAAGACAACTTATACCTCAGATTTTTCATGGTTTTAGTCCGTTTTAGTCCAGATCCGGAAGCCTTCGTTGGTCCTCATAGAAAACACTCTCTTCTTTTTTGCGTCGCAACACGACCCAGTCAACACACACTTATCAGGCCAGAGTTTAGAGCGATGACACTTTTTTTTTTTTTCTTTTACTTCAAGTGCAAAAAAAAGAAGTCTGCAACCTTTTTTAATACGAATAAAGTGTTTTATAAAAAATTTCAGTAACTGCATTGTTTTTAACTAAACACAGTAAAATCTGAAAGTAGGTGAGGAAAAAAAAAAGCCCTAATGCGCACAAACCACGCAGTTCATGCCCTTCGTTCATGTTACCTATATTTAATGTTTCAATATACTGTTTTGAAATAATTTAATTTGAAATGTACTATATCACAGATACAATGCGTAAACATTTGTGTTGTTCTAAATAATGATAATAAAAAAAAAAAAAAGGAAAACTAACTGCTGACTTTTTCTAATCATTTCTGTCATGAATAAATAAAGAAATGTCGAAAATCATTGAGATTATGACGTGGAAGTGATATTGATGGGTTGACATTCTGTGGAGTTGAGTGTTCTTCAGCTGAGGAGATTCTTTAACCATGGAGTGATTTCATTCAAACGGGCTGGCTCCCTGAAACAACACCAACAGTTCTGTTAGATTTTAGATTTAGTACAGCACTGATGACATCAACATCATTATGTGTCTGATCCTTCAAACAAGCTGTTGAGTTTCATCACAGCTGAATAAACTGAAACATACTTCCGACTTATTCTTTTACCCGTAAAAGAATAAGAATTTTTGTTCGCACACTTTGCAATGTTAAGGCTCAGGAGACCTACTGCATATTATTGAAGACTTATAAATTAAGAAGTTTATTTTTATTCCAGGGTAAAAAAAAAAAAAATTACAATCTAAAAGCTAAATTTTTCAGATTGTGTGTGTGTGTGTGCTAGGTCTTTGTAATGTTACGGTTCGGGTTAGGCTGTAGAAAATGAATGTAAGTCAATGTAAAGTCCCGACAAGACATGAAAACACAACTGTGTGTGTGTGTATATCATGGGGAGGGCTGATCTGTGAGGCACAAGCCTGGAAACTTCAGCTCTGAGGAGGAGCTGCGCCTTGAAGGCGGAGCTATGTCCACCTGGGCGTTTCGCGCAGCTGAATGGTTGCCATGGAGATTAAAGGATTTCTCAAGCATATGAAAGAATCAAGGCAGCACTCCAGGTATTTTTTTTTGACGAGGGAAGAATTAACACAAGGTAAAACTCAAAAATTGATTTTACATATATATTTTTTAATATTCTCAATTCTTTAACAAGCTGGGCTGATCTAAATACCTTTAAAAAGAGTTCAAACTGTGGCTGCAGCTTCTTGAGCATGGCTTCTGCTTTGCTGAGGCAGGAATGTCTCTGCTGAACTTCAAACCCCTGATGGGAAACAAAATAATCAGCCAGTGGGAAACCTTGGAGACGTTGGAACCAGCTGGTGTTGCTGGACGTGTCGGCAGAGGCTGGTCGGTCAGCAGCCTCACCTTAGTGTTGGTCAGGTGTTCCAGTGAGGAGACGTGGGCCTGCACTTCGGCTGCAGATGTGGACACGTGGACCTTACAGGCCGCACAGTGAAGCATTTCCACCTTCGTCATGTGGTGGTTCTCCTGCAGACCTGGATGCCGACAACCACAACCAGCTGGAGTGAGAGCGGGCCGGCCGGGTCTCATTCCTGACAGCGGTCACGTGTTTACCTGGAAGTGCGTCTTTCTCTACCGCTCGGCTACAGTGCTGGCTTTTATACACCATGACTTCCTATTGGGAGAAAAATACCTCCTACTAATCAGATTTTGTTTTTATTTTTATTTCAGATATTTTGACACTATGGTTGTCTAACATGAGGTTACATGTATTTGTTCTCTCACCTGTAGAAATGCTATTGCCATATCGTCGTAGCTGCTGCTGCGCTGGATGTGCTCCAGAGTATCCCAGTGGGTTCGGCTGTCCAGATGTTCCTCCAGCTCCTGAGCGTTGGACAGCTCTATGTCACAGAGGTCACAGGTGATGGGACACCTAGAACACACATCCAGCCGGCTGGGTATCCCAAACACCGTCCCTCACAGAAATTCAGATAAAATCAACAAATCCCCTCATTTTGGTTTTGTTTTTTGGCACTGTTTATTGAAAATTTTCCACAAACCCCCCCCCCACCAAAAAAACCAGTCAGACCCATTAGGGTTTAACTCTCCCGTGGTTTTAAGAAGCGGGTCCACTGGACCCAGCAAGCTTTTGCTGTGTGTGTGTGGGGGGGGGGGGGTGTGTGTGTGTGTGTTGGGGGTGGGGGGAGAGGGTTGGGGGACTGGTGAGGTTGGTTCGGTGTGTGTGGTCCATTCATTTGATTCCAATCAAATTAATGGAGGTTTGTGGTAGTTTTTTTTTTTTTTTCGTGGTTTTGGTAGTTTTAGAGCAAACCACTTCAACGATGACATGAACATGCCTGGTGCTTACTTGTTCAGTTTAGCATTTTCCCCTTTAGTCCTGGTGAGTTTTGGTGGAGGCACTTCCTGCTCCAGTCCTGTTCAAACACACAAACACAAAAAGTCATTCAGAGCAATAACATTTTGTTCATTAAGGATGCAATGAATTATTTTAGTAGTTATTCACTTATTGCGAAAGTCAGGTAAAAAGATCAACACATTCTGACGATCTTCATCAGACAATGCAAACAATTTATTTCCTTTTATGAAAAGGAAAATCAACACATTTTTGTCTAAAATGCAACAGCAGCATTTTTTAGTGAACTGTTACTCATTTGTAATACAAAATAAATCCTTCTAACATCAACATGATATTTCTGCTCGACTTAACATCAGCACAGTGTCGTGATTCATTTTGGATCAACTGGTAATTGGATATCAATAGGTGCTTTATCAAAGATGTTTTCTTTTACAGAATGACCTGTGATAGGCTGAAACTCTGGCACCTGCAGAGTGAGAAGTTGTTGTTTTTTTTTTATCTTAAATGCAAAATGTAAACATTTTTCTAGTGTTTAGGCTGAATTACTGATCTGCGTTGTTCTTTGAGCAAATGGCCTTTTTTTGAGTCCGTAGCGATTGATTGATTACCAAACTAGTTGACGATTATTTCAATAATCGACTCGAATCATGTCAGCTCTATTTTTCATATCATTATTTTTGGACTCGTGTGCAAAGAGCTAACGCGTTCACCTCTTTCTACGTATCCCAGCTGTTGATGGTCTCGCTTTAACCGAGGTGGAGACACCCTGAGGGGGGCGGCCATCTACACAGAGAAAAGACCAACAGCAGGAAACACACATTCTTTAGGATAAGAATACATGTTTACATTTAAAGAAAAAAAACATGCTCTTTGAAACTTTTAGAAAACATTAAGCGCTACCTCTCTTGGATAATCAGGAAGAGGTTTCCTCTCCCCTCCGTTTGTCCTCAGTACCCTGAAGGACTCAGGGACACCCTGGGAGGAAGAGCCATGACTCAGTCTTTCAGGACTGTGGATTTTTGCCTCCAAGTGTCCAGCTGGGAATTCATAACCCGGGCGGTCCAGTAGTTTACTGTCTGGGCTGTAAGCCCGGCTTTTAGCCAGAATTTGCCCTGGACTCGGCTCTCGGCTGTCTGTTGGTCTGGCCGTCTGTGCAACCGTCCGTCTTTCAAGTGGACGGTTCGCCGCCGTCGACGACGACTCCCAGCGCCCGGCGTCTCTATCTGGAGATGAGCGCTTGCATCTCTGGCTGCTGTCCTGAACAGCAGGGGGCAGGTGTGACATCTCAGGCTCAGAGTCTGACGACAGAGGGTTGTTGGGGTCATAGAGCTCAGTCCTACGAGTGACAGGAGGAGAAACTGTGAGAGTAGCTTCTTGAAGCAACCCAATGTTAACCACCAGGTGAATGGAAAAGACTTCAGCAACAGAAACAAAATGGACGCTCCGATGCAACGATTGAGGCACGGAAGACTCACCTTGGAAAACATTCAACACAATTTGAATGAGTACGGTTTTCCTCACCTCGTTTCAGAACTTGGACTTTTGTCCTCAGATTTCTCCTTCTGTTTACCGATCGGCTGGAAGGAGGATTTCCATTTGTCAACAGAAGAATCCGCTGCAAAACGCAAAGCAAACCTTAAAAAAGCTATTCTATAAAAACTCACGTATCATAGTGACAGCGAGGCTGCTTCTCATGCTGTGAATGACTGTCTTCAAAAATATATGAACACTTTTGCATTAAAAAGAAATTAAATGAGTCAGTTGACATTTCACTTTTTTTATTTAAAAAAAATCTGAAGAGGTGTTGCCTTATGGGATTTTTTTTTTTCTCCTTTATGTCTTATTGTTATCCCCCAACCTTATATTCTAAGTGGTGTAGGCTGGGTGTCCTAAATCTTTTATATGTTAAAAATTTGTATGCATTCCAGAAGTGTCCCTCTGTCACCCGGACGTGGGAGAAGTCACCGGAAACACAGTTTTTCAGCAATATGCACAGCAACTTAGCGGGAAAATCATAAAAACGTCTTATTTTAATAGGCTTTTATTTTGAAATTATACATCAGATCGGTTTGACATTTGTTGGTTGTGATCCCGAGGTGTCCCTCTGTCATCCAGATGTGGGAGAAGTCACTGGAAACAGAGAGTTGTTTTTTTTTTTTTTTTTTGGCTTAATGTCCCCAATTATTATATAAACAGGCATAGAAGGACCGACAGGCCGAGGAGGTGTCAGCTTTTTAAGGACTGTTCTGTCACATTAGTTGAGGAATGACCGGAGCGAGTCTGACTGTGCCAAGCATTACCTTCACCTTTCTGGGGCTGGGTGTTGGAAGCCATGTCCGGTGTTCCTGAAATTCGCTTCATAGCTTCTATAAAATGCTGGGGGACTCTGGAGAAGGACAGTAAACAAATAAGATTGAGCCAGGCAGAAACAACCCAACAGAAATAGTGACGGAGGCTAAGCTAGCGGGGCTACTTTTGATTTAGCTGTACAGCAAAACAAAAGAAGATAAATTATCAAGGGGAACCGTTTACCATGAGCCTTACAACAAGCACCCAATACTGATAGCAAGTAAAATGATTCTTTTTTTCTGGGGGCTGGAGGTAAAAGGTGTTTAAAGGAAAAGAAAGCGCGCACCCTTTAGCCCGTTAGCTAAATAAATCCCAGAAGACCGAACAGAGCTAATAGTTTGCAAACCTGGGAGCTGGAGCCGCTTTGAACCCCAACCCCGGTGGTGGAATTCTAACTACGGGTTCAAACGGATTTCTTTGCATGCGCCTCATTATCCCCGTAAATCGAAATTGTCGGAGTGTTGTATCAGAAAAGGGTGTCTGTGAAATGAGTCTCGCTCGCGAACAAACTGCTGCTTTACCGCATAGTCACCGACAGGTGGAGGCAAAACCCAACAGTCTAGAGCTTTGGAACTGACGTGACTGCGTGTGACGTCACGTCCCAAAGCTCTATTTCGTCTAGTAATAAAGTATACTGTGGCGCACACAATGTATATATTTCACACCCGAATGTATACTTTTATTGTGGAGGGGAGAAGGCGATGGTATTCTTACCTGATAAAAAACTGTTCATCTGGAAATCTGTACGAAATCCTAACTGGTTTGATTTGGATATACATTCATATCTGATTCCAACCAGGGGTGTTTTCAAGGACAGGTCAATAATGGCTTCTTTCTTAGAAAGGTGATCTGAAATGTCTGCGTAGGCGACACTGATGCTACTGTTCCACTTTAACAGGACTCACAAGATCCCATTCACTGCTGATCCCTTCATTCCTGCAAAACCCTAAAGAGGTTTAGAATCATTTAGTCTGGTGGGACTCATCCTGACGTTCTAAGATAATGTGGATGAGTGAATTTGTTGGTAAAGGTTGGAGAAAAACAATGTGCTAAACCTGAGGCCAACAAAAGCAAGTTGTTTTGCCTTATCATTTAACTTCTGAATGTTTCATAGTGGGGGATTTTTCTTACTAGGTTCTTACTAGGTGCTGAGGCACCTAGTATAATATTTTTCACTCTGTTTCTAAGCAACACTGAAAGCAGTCCTGAGTGGCCCTGATGTCTACAGATTGGACAGGAAATACAGAGGGCCTTCTAAGAAAAGTCCTGAAGGAGAAATAAGGAAAACTGACACTGATCTTTTGTCTTGTGACAAATAAGGAATGCTGTAATAACTCCCAAGTCAGTTGCGGCCAATTAATTTTTTTTTTTTTGCCACATACTTGTTCAAAACTGTCAATGTCGTGAGACAAATATGTGAAAAAAAGTTGTTCTGCCAACTCTTAGCTAGCTTCAGAAATAGAAGATAGCTGATTGGTTGTCACAAACAACCAATCGGAGCCAGTAGGAAGGTCTTAGCGCTGTCAATCACTCTCCTACACACTGTTTACACCCTCCCCGTTTCTCTTTGCTATGCTAAAACTAGCTTCCCACACCAGAGCCTGCCGCAAATACTCGGGCTACTTAGCGTAGCCACCGATGACGACGCTAATGGCGAGTCATTTCTCCGCGTAGACAACATTGTGACAGTTTAGACAAATGTGTAAAAAACTTACAATAGGTAAATAGTCTTTATGGCTTTTACGTCAATAGATGAATGAATTTAAACAACATCAACAGGTTTAGGGCACAGGTGTCAAACTCCAGTCCTGGAGGGCCACTACCCTGCAACTTTTAGATGTGCCTCTGCTGCACCACACCTGAATAGAATAATTAGGTCGTTAGCAAGAATCTGGAGAACTTTAACTACACAAGGAGAACTATTTGGGTTAAATGTACAAGGTTGGAAGTTGTTTTCTACAGGTGCGTCAGAACCAGGCTGTCACACCCCTTATCCTTGGTATAAAACTCATGTTTTGTCTCTGCCTGGAGAGCTTTTCACCCAGACCTGCTTCATTATTGATTGTCCTACAAACTCTCTGTATTGTGCCCAATATATGAATAAACCCGATTGAGTGATTTCACCTGACAGTGCTTGGTAAAATAGTGTTTTTTTTCCCACAACAGGGCTAAAATAGTTTGCATGCATATTTCAGTAAAGAGTAAACAGCAATGTTTTATTCTGTCCACAACCCAATGTTGGGTACAACTCAAATGAGGAAGAGCAATAATGTTCAGACAATGAGGTAGATTTTCTTTTTATTGCCAAATCAAATTGCAGCATGAGATGACTAACATGGTACATGAGCTCTGAAGAACACTTAAGAGTTACAAAGAGGTACACTTAAAGAATGAAGGCAGACATCATCATCAGTAGGTGACTGAGCTAATGATCGTTCTCAACGACAGGCTAAAATATTAAAACATGATTTAAAAAGTTAGAGCCAACATGTTTCCCTTTTATCAGCTCTCAGTCTACACGTCATCAGTAAGTGACATTCATTTTTTACATCATAAAGGTTTTAGGTACAAACCACAGAGGCCTTAGTGTACAATCTCTACAACAGTGAGGTAAAGGTATTTTTCTGGTGCTGAGTTTTACAACTTTAAGGTCATTCAGTCCGCTACAGAAATACACATGAAGAAAATATGAGAAACCAGTTAAAAACCACCAAGATAGGAGAGCTGAGATTTTTTATTCTTTTTTTTTTAACTTCTACAAGAGATTTAAAAAAAAAAAATGCTCTGCCAAAGCAGACAAGAAAACATTCCATTTCATTTTTGGTCTTTTGCTGTGGAAAAACAAATATAGCAGCAGTTAAGGCAACAAAAAAAAAAAAAAAAAAAAAAGATTATTCCCCATGGTTACAATTATACCTGAGTATCTACAAATACTATTAAAACAAATCTACATTTAATCACTGGAGCAAATGGTTTTGGTTAAAAGAGAATAAAGTTACATTGATGGGGGGGTTTGCCCCAATGACTTAAAGCTATGAACAACAAAATTTTATGCTAGTAGCTTGCAAAACTATTTCCACCTTTTGAACCCCTTTACATTCTGCCACGTTATTACCACCAGTGTATTCCATTAGGATTTTATGTGATGGACCAACACATAGTGCATTAAAATGAAACATGATAGGGATACGTTTGTCAGAGAATTTTTTTCAGTCATCAAAATAATTAACTTCTAGCAATAAAATCTAGCTATTGGAAACCACAAAAAACAGGGATGCACAGATATGAAAATTTGGACTTGTATGGATCCCTGACATCTTATTTTTATGGCCGATAAACATTCACCCAATATATTTCCCTGCCCTTTTGACACATGACTGAACATCACTTGGCCAATCTTCCCCTCAAGAAACACAAACGGCAACAACAAAAAACATCAGTTATTAATATTGGCCCAGATAATGCCAATATATGGTGCATAATAAAAGCCAACACTTGGTATCCGTTCATGTAGACAAATGGTTTTACTTTCTTCATTTGTTCTACTCTCGGCTCCATGGCAGCTTTAATAGATACAAGTAACAAAAAATAAATAAAAGAAGTTCTGATCACTGTTCCGCAGTAAAATCACCAGCTGGTATACTGAAGTAACCTGATGGGACAAGTTTTAATTTTAGGTGCAGTATTTACATTTGTACGGTTCCAGCTGTATGCAGAGAAAACATTAGCACTATTAAATCTACTCCAATTCAAAATTCTGCAATAATTCCTCACCACAGCGTTTTAAAATTTTAACATCCATAGCTCATCTTCATAAATTATAGTACATGCATGATACAAAACAGTGCATGATTTTCACCATCTTTCATTAAAAATCTGAAAAGGATGGCACATGTTTGTATTCAGCTCCCTTTACTTTGATACCCCTAAATAATGTCTAATGTAACCACCTGCTTTCTGATGCCAACTAATTAACATCTACCTGCAATTTTATTCAAGCACTAATGCAGGTGTTCTGTGAAGACCTCTGAGGTCTATTAGCAAATAAATAGTATCCTGGAGACCAAGGAACACAGACTGGTCAGGGAGAACGATGACAAATTTAAACAGTTTCTACATCAATATCCCAAACTTGTAACATCTCACAGAGCTTCAATCAATTCTTCATTTGGAAAAGAGCATGGCATGGCACAACTGCAAACCTACTTAGGCATGGATTTCAACCAAAACTGACAGGCCAAGAAAGGAGCTCCAGTTAGTCACACGTTTATTTTATTGTTAGTAATTAATCTAGAGGAAATCCTGTTGGAGATAGAAAACACTCGATCCTGGGGCAGCAAAACAGTGACCTTAAACATATTGTGTCAGGATTTGACAATGATGTTTATGCTCCATTTTTAATCTGATGTCGGCCCAGTTAATACCAATACATGGTGCCTCCCTAGTAAAAAGCCAACACTTGGTATCCATTCATGGAGACAATGTAAATTCCAAACGTTTATAAAAAAAATTAAGTCTCCTTTATCTTTTCCTAAATACTCATACATTACTCTGTGTTGGTCGATCACTTAAGATCTTAATATAAATTTAACAGAAAAAAAAAAAAAAAAATCTTAAAACTTCAAGAATACTTTTGCCTGTTACTGCACTAGCCAACAAAAATGCCTCTTTAAATCAGGGGTGCACCGATTGCAGTTTTCAGGTCAATCATTCATTACCGATCTTTTAAAAGTTTGACTTGCTGATGACAATCTTGGCCGGTATTAATTTTTGTGTCTCATATGTTGCTAAATCTATAGCAAGAAAGTTGCCAACAGAAAACTGACTATTAACTGCCTGGTGGGCCGGTCTGTCAGTCAAACCTATTAAGAGGACAGTGGTCGATTTCTAGACCGTTGCCGAGGTAGATGAGACCGACTTCACATGCAAGTGTCGGAGAATCACCGATCTCCAAAAATTAAGGAAATCAGGGCTGATTTATCAGTGCACCCCTAATGTTAATGGTAGCAACCAATTTTATCCTCTGACATGATCAAGTAAATTAATGCATTTTTGTAAATAATAAATTTGTTTCCCCATTTCCAGAAATGTAGTTGTGTCTTTTAGATGGATCTTGTTTTATAAGCCACTAAAGGAAACATTTGTTTCTCTGCTGATGCTCTCTTTAACTTCCACCGGCAGGGTGTCAAAAAGATGGTCCTCCACGATGAGGCCGTTCTTCCGCAGCATCCGGCAGCTTCCCAACTGGACAGGCAGTCTGTCCAGGCAGTTCCCTCTAACCTCCAGCTGTGTGAGCTGCACCAGTTGGCCCACGGTCTCTGGCAGACTGGTGAGCGCGTTGTGACCTAGACAAAGCACCTTCAGCTTGGTGCATCTGAAGAGAGGTTTGGGCAGGGCTTCCAACTTGTTTGAGTTAATGGCCAGATGCTGGAGGTTGTTGAGGAGGCCCACGTCGGGTGGAAGCACTGTGATGGAGTTGTGGGCCACATCCAAGTGTCGCAGCTTGGGAAGAGTAAACAAGGCTGAAGGAAGGGACTCCAGCTTATTGTGAGAAAGGTGGAGAGATTCCAGGGACTTGACATGACCGATGGATGCTGGGATGGTGATGATTTTGTTGTGCCAGAGCTTTAGGCATGTCAGCCTCTTGAGATGCTGGAAGCTGATGATCTCTTCTATAGTTCTGATGTTGTTGGACTTCAAGTCGAGTTCCTGCAGGTTGGTCAGGCTAAAGATGGCATGAGGAATCCTTTCCAGTTCACAGTTGTGCAGCTCTAGCTCGATGAGGCTCGTCATTTTCTTCAGACTGTTCAGCACCAGCAGTTTCGTCCCATCATTGTGCACCACCAGTCGGAGGAGATGCGGGGAGAGCTCTGTGATGTTCGTCGGCATCTTCGTGAGATTACTCTTCAGGCATAGTGTCTTCAGATGCCTCAAATCCCTCATGGACTCCAGGCCGATCATTTTGTTGTTTTCGGAGTTCAAGTTCCCCATTAGGTACAGCTCTCTCAGATTCCGCAGCAAGTAGACCCAAGGCGGGATCTCTGCAACATCCGTGAACTTGACGTGCAGGCGGCGCAGGTGATCCCGTAGGAAGGCAAAACCGGTTTGCTCCACTTTGGCCGGACAATGGCACAGATGCAGCTCCTGCATGCTGGTCATCTGGGAAACCTTGGCAGAAAATCTCACCTCGGGAATCAGCTCCAGCTTCAGCACTTCCAGGTCTGTCAGGTCAAACACAGCGTTAGGCAGGCCGGACAGCATGAAGAGGTGCAGCTCCTGCTGGTCGTGTGCATTGCGCGTGACATGCTGCTTCAGTTTTTCAAACGTCCACTCGTGATTGAGGCTGATCTCCCTCAACTTGTTTTCGCTGACCTCCGACAGGAAGATCCCGAAGCGCTTGGAGTGAAGCTGATCGTACTGGTCGACCATGTGCAGTAGAAACGCAAAATCGTTCTTGACATCTGGAATGTCACTGAAGCTGCTCTCTTCTCTCACCTTCTCGAAGGAATACTCTTTCAGAGGCCGTCGGAACACCCAAAACAGGGAGTATAGGCATGTCATTCCATAGATTACGATCAACACCATGTAGGTAAAGAGCAACTTGTTCAGCATGAAAGCCATGTTGTGTGTACAGTAGAATTTTTTATAGCCTGTTAGCTGTTCTATGTCTGGTTCACAATAATGCTTGAATTCTATTTTAACCAAGGTGGAAGTGTAGGACAGGATCAAAATAAACTTAACAGTTTTGACAGAGGTTTGAGCGACATAGAGTCTGTAAATAAAATCACTGTCTTCCACGTGGGCTCGGAACTTTCGCACCTTCTCAAACAGGGCTTTGGCTTGCTCTCCGTCTTTTTTATCCAGGATGGTCATGCTGCTTGGGACCTCTGCAATGGGTTTATCTGCAGAGACCTTGACCCCAAGCATTGGTGTGGATGGGTTGGTGTCGGGACTTTCATCCTTCCCCTCTAAAGACACCTGCTTTGGTCCTGAGGAACTGCCTGTCAACCTCTGTTTGTTCTCCTCAGAGTCCTCGCACGCCGTTTCAGACAAAGCCTTCGTTGTCCAAGGCGACTCAAAACACCGACCCAGAATAGAGACAAAATGCTCAATCTTTGAACTTGTCTTGGGATATTTAAACCAGAAATTGCTACTGACCATGAGAATAAGGGTGTGAATAAGTGTAAGGTATGGAAAGTACTTGGAAGACCAGGGTAAGGCATCATGGTAACACATTTGGTTGATAAAGACATATTGTTGAAAGTCCAGGTTGGTTTTAACCCCTCTGGGTTCAGGTTGGGGATCCGTTTTCTGTTCTGCTGTTCCAGGCCGATGCGTCGTGAGAATACCAGTGATGGCTTTGTTGGACTGCGCCGTAGTGCCCGAAGGGATTGTAGGTGTAACAGAGGCTCCGGTGGGTGTTGGAGAGGATCCTTTTTGGGTGGAGTACAGATTAGCTTCAGTTTCTGAAACCCCACCCGTTTCTTCAGGACAAGGAAGGCAAGCAACATGGTCCTTGGTGATTTGCATGGTCATTGCAAATATGGCCAACATGAGCATGACCAGGCCCAGGTAGTCCATGAAGACGTCCCACCATGGCTTTAAGATGCGATACGTCGGCTGGATGTCGTTCAGGGATGCAACCTCTGTGAGTGTAAACATTACTGCAATGGAGAAAAAAAAGAAGACATTATCTTATTTAGATCAGAAAATCTCAGTTTCTTAATTTCGGTAAAAATGTAATATTTCAGAATCATTGATTCAGACTGTAGTTGAGTTCTTTATTTTACAAAAAAAAAATTTAAATTGGGGATTTTGTCCAAATAGTTATATCTAAATTAGATATAAAAAAATTGTATAAAAAGTTCACAATTAGCCTTTTTTACATTCTGCAATTTATCCTTAGCGTTGAAATGTACCTGAATTAGTAAATGTTAACTAAAAACAAGACAACTTAAGAAGTTTACACCTGCCCCTATGTAACCAAGGCACACAAATCCATCAATCCTAATAATTTGAAAGACCACCACCCTGTAGGACCAGGGCTGCCTGGAGTCAGACAGATGCAGCATCTTGATTATTTTCTTTCTGAAATTCTTCCTTGATTTTTTCCCCCCTTAAAAACATAAAAGGCATAATTTTTTTGCCATTAAATGCAGTTAAATACATGGATTAACATTTACCATTTGCCTGAGAACAGAAAGTTTGCAAAGCCAAAGAGATGACTGGAATAAAATCACAATACTCAAGAGAAGAGGTCAAAGAGAAAACGGAGGCTGTTTGAACCTGCCATTGATTGTGACAATTATAGTAATGACTGCCAAATAAAGTAGAAGCAGCTTAAATTACAAACAAGGCAAACATGTCATAACATTGAAATGAGTTACGACATGTTTCTACCATCACAAAAAAACACCATAATTCCCTCAACACTGGTCATAAGGTCTCAGCATAAACACATTCTGAAAGCTTAGACCTACATGTCGTGACTATTCTTTTAGACACAAAAGAAGAAGTTATGAAAGTAAGATTCAATGTAAGTTTCTGGTAAAAGCAAGCTTAAACTCTGGTCCATTTAACAGCAGAGAAGGAAAAGTGAAGTGTCACACTGTTGCTCCTTGCCCTAGCTGCTGGAGTCTTATTTCATCGGAGCAAAGCAGGCTGTAAATGAGTAACCGATGGCACCGCTGAGAAGGAGTCTGCGCCATAATTGCACTATGGTCTGCTTCACTGAACTTTCACTTCCTGTCACAGAGTTTTTCAGTCCTACTTCACAACGTTCAAGTGTTGGGTCACAATTTTGCTGAATCCAGACATGTTACAAAGTCTTACCCAAAACCCACACCCTCCACCCCAAACTCTTCTCCTCTGATCCACTGAGCCATTTGGCTCATATGTTTCATTTACCAACTGCCTGATAATAAATCCTAATTTAGTTATCGAGGCATGTTCACTATGCTCACAGTATTTTTCTTTAGATTAGTTTGTGTGATTTTTTTTAAATTTTTTATGTCAAGTCAAAAATAAATCTTTCTGTAACTTTATGATCATGTAGCTTTAATTGTATGTACATATAATTACCTTAACCCTAGTAAGTACACCATCTTTTAGAGCCAACAGCTTAACGTCATGCAGCCTATAAGCTCTTCTGGATGAGTGTCACAAATTAGTATCATTCCTCTTCCACTCTGAAGAGGACACACTTAAGTTGATACATTTGCCTCTAATACCAAGACTTTAGTGAGAGGTGTTCTGGCACCTCCTAGTGGTCAGACCAGACTGAATTATATGTGGCTCGTGAAAGCAGCACTGGGGAAACAAAAATAAGATTTTGTTGATCATCCCAACTAAATCCACCAAATCTGAGGTTGGCTGGCCAATAAAAACAAATATTTATACCAGTTTACAGACGTATTTTAAGACTGGCATACAGGACAGACATGATGTGAAGAAGATTCTAAAAGTCATTTGGAATTTTGGGTTTGAAGCTTTTTTGACACAGTAGGCAAAAACGGAATGTGGACAAGTAGCAGTAGTATACATTTGTAATATCACACATAATTTGGGACAGTTAAAGAAACTATCAACTCTGCATGCACTTTTCCATAAATAATAAATACAATATTTTAGACTATAAACAAATAATTTTGAGTAATTATGACAACATACATAAATATGTTCTTATTTGGTCACTCTGCATGCCACTTTAATTTTGGTCAGCCCAGGGCCAGCCCGCAGCCACACGATTCATCCAATCAGGATGTGTGTGGGCGTGGTTTAGCATAGATTAAGAAGGAGTGATGGCAAGCAATATTAGCATAAGTGAGGTGGATTATTTAACATTTTTGCGTCCCAGAAAAGTCGTTGGAGTGAGTTTCTCTTTAAATAAGGTAAGCCTCATTTAAAAACATATTCTTTCATTTTATTAGTGTGATTGTGTCCAGTGTTGGGGAATTAATTTGGATAACAGCAGAGACTCTATGCAATTGGTCTTTGGTATGTTTCCATGGTTGTCTATAGCAGGTTTTCTCCTTATTTTTCAAATTGGATGGGTCTCTCATTGGAATTAGAAAAAAAGAAAAGAATGTATATAAGCCCCCACTTCAAATATCACCACCAGCCGCCACTGCCTCCGGCACTGTGTGTCAGAGTAATTCTGTAGTGTAATAATGAAAACAGTGTTTGTTTTAAAAAAAACATTTGTTCTTCTTCATTTTCTAATACTGTTTACTTTCCGACACCGTTTTCTTATGCACAAGGGATAACAGTCCCTGGGACTACAACAAAGAGATTTTCCAGTCAACAACACAGGTGATGACAAAGCGCTACTAGTTCTAAAACATATGTTGTAAATATTTAAACGACTTGCCTGTGCAATAGCAGTGTCAATTAAAAAGAACAAAGACTGAAATGTTTTTCCTTGAAGTGTATGTCGCTAATTGAGATTCTACCTATATTCATGGTGCAAAACTTAAAAAGAACAACTCCTAGGTAATTTAGTATCCGATTAATAGATTAACGCAATTAAACATAATTAAATATGAGTGACTGTAAAGTGTCCATGCAAGACAGAGGTACATTGTGTATTTTTCGCTCATCTAGGGCTTCAGAATTGCGGTTGCTGACTCAGTCAAATCTTGAATAAACTGCAGAGATCACTGATGTCAACACCTTGGTTTTTTTTTTTAAAGACTACGACATGTTGAAACACTTGATACTTTCAAGACCTGTCCTCCACCACCTGAAAACGGGGGAAATTGGATTTGCCAGCAGGAGAAGTCCTGGCATTACACTTCCTGAGGCCACATGTTGTCAGGCCTGGATATTGATTGTTCGTATAAACTGGAGCCAGTCCGCTAGTTTGTTTCATCCAATTTAAAGACCCTGCGGAGTGGTATAAATTTATTAGATATATAAGATCGGTGGATAAAATAGGCTCCGCATGATTAAGCCAAACACCAATATCATAAAATTAATGTCAACTCATCTGTGAACTCCTAACAGTTAGAGGATTTTCTAGAACAAGTGGCACTGCATGCAGTTAAAGTTCCTAACAGTTTAGCTTGATCAAATACCTTCCAGGCGATGGGATTTCTTTCTAACTTCTGCACTGTGGAGCTTACTGATGGTAATGGTATAGCTTATATTGCAGATGCATGTTGAGGCCAACTGGTGGGATTGAGATCAATAGGAGTATATTTGACAGGCAATAATTTCAGTCACAGAAAAACAAGAGCCAAACCATTCCTGCAAGAAACAAGATCTTTATATGTGACCTTTCCAGTCTGCCCTGGTCCTCTTCAAAAAAAAAAACCTTGCATGCCATTCATTGTTTCCCAATTTAAAACTCAAAATGCTTTCTTGCAGCTACACAGACTGCAAGTAAATGGATGGAGAAAATAGAGATACACATGCTAGGCTTTCCCTGGCTGATATCAATTTTTGGTTTTCTATGATGTTCTCTGATGTAAAATTCTTCTTCCTTAAGGAAGAAGAACATTAACATCTTTAAAATATCTCAGAGAAGTTCCCTCTACTTACCCATTAGCTGGAAGCAACAGTGCAAGTTTGCAAACTACATTATTGACTGAACAGATCTGACATGCTTCATGATCAACTTTCAATTCTCATTGCGTCTCAGCAAGTGTCGCGTGTGCCTAGAAAAAGGCGGAACGAGCCTTATTGGTTAACCTTTGAAGAAACGACAAAAAGACAATGAACAAAACCGCAGGGCCCACGTGACAGTAGCGGGACAGCAAGTCAAGTTCAGAGATAAACTGGAACTTCTAAGATGGCCACCAGCGAGTATATGCTGCTGGACATCCCGAGGCATTTTTATACTTATCCTTTTCATATCCTAAAAGAAAATGTTATTGTTTTTTTGTTTTGTTTCCGTGCACTGTTGGTGGGAAAAAAAAAAAACCTTGACCTTTCCAGCCAGTTTTTGAACCCTGTAGTTCACTCTGCCTCAGAAGGTCAGGTGACTTAGACACGTTAAAGTGAAGCGTCACTATGTATTTTGGGCCTTAATAAATCAGTTATGTCACTGAAACACACTTTATTTAAGTTTATATGTTTTTTTGTAGAGGGAAATATACTTACTGCCAACGTTATCTCAGTCCAAGTGTTTCTTCCTCACTCTGCATGCCACTTCTCCAGCCGCTCCTCAGGTGCGTGGTTAACCTAATTTCTAAGCGCCTTTAATAACGGCGTTCGCGGAGGCAACGACGCCGCTCAGAGACGCGGAGTCTTGGGCAAGGTTTGTTCGTGACAGTGGTATTTGCCGGCTGCTAGTCCTCATGCCTAGGCGTAGAGGGAGATTCTTGTCGGTGTATTAGATAATATGCCCGACCGAGCAATGTATTTCTCAGAAGAAGTCCGATCCAATATGGAGCCGCGCTCTGCGCTGTTTGTGGTTTCAACGGACCTTTCCTATTGGTCGGCTCAATAAGAGCAAGTTCCAGTAGTCGCCGCCTACTAGTTATCAAATGCTGCGTTTACTGACCATGGGGGGGGTAAGGGACATTTTCTGAACAATTATTACAACGCAACATATCTCTGTGCTGTTTGTAAGTTATTTACTAATAAATTAAAAAAACAAAACGTTGCAGCCTCAAGGAGCACAATTTATAATCAAAATTTTACATGTAGGAAAATTAATATAACTTAAATAAAAATTCTAAACATAAAATGGAAAAGTGAGAGGATTCAAAAACTGCTTTAGAAAATTCGGGAAGTAGGCTACACCAGACCATGGAACCACGGGCAAAAAAAAAAGGTGTTTTGAACATAATGTAACGAAAAGAGCTTTTTATTCTTCGAGGAACAGAATTGCAAGGAGTTTAATAATTTATCTGGCAAGTGTGCGGACAAAAAGCTAACCTTCCAGTAAGTTCAGAAAGTAGGTGAATGATAAACCGAGAAACAGATTCAACATAAATTTGAGGTCTTTTCCACATGTATAACTCGCTTTCCCCTTTAGGACATGAACGCAGCATCATATTCCTCCTCTTGTAAGACTTTCGCTCAAAATCTCCTAACTCAGAAATAACAGACTGTGTCAAGTTGTGTATTCTTTCTGTCTTTATTTATTATATATTTTTTTTCCTTATTTATTTTTTATTTTTTGCTTATTTCTGTTGACTGCAGCATAACTTCCAGTTCTTTCTGGTTTTGGTTGATGATGCACTGGGCGGAGGAAGCGTCTTCTCAGTTGCAAGCCAAACAGGTTTCAACCGGTACCGGGCTGCTGCCTGCTGCCAGTCTGCTTTCTCTCACTCTGCCCCTGTGGGCTGCAGTGGGAGAACGGAGAAGGGGAAGAAAAGAATGACGAAAGAAAAGTAGAAGCTAGACTCAGCATGTGAGATCACACGCTGAGGTGGTTGATCAGACTTTGGGATGAATAACTAACTAGAAAAAGCGGATGCAGTATTCTGCATAGGATGACTTTACATACAATTTGAATGTAAAAAGAAAAGGAAGAAATAAAAGACTCCCACGTTCAATCAATTAAACTTTTCCTGTTTTAGCTCCATAAGGAGCCATGTTGTTTCTATTTGATCAGAATGAGAGATAATTTAATAGTAAAATTTTAAAGCAACATCAGAATTGATCAAATTTCCTTCGTTTTTGGAGAACTGCGTGTTCACCTGAAGCAGTTCTAAGCCTCCACATGTTTCTAACATGTGGAGGAAATTCCAGTTTCCTGGAATTTTGACCCTTTCTTCTTGACACAACTGTTGTTACTGAGTCAATGTTGTGGGCCACTTTGATCACACACCCTTTTAGCCCTACCCACAGTTTCTGTGGAGTTAAGATAAGGACTTAATGATGGCCACCACAAAACACATTGAATTGTGCTTTAGCAACTTTGCAACAAATTTTGGCGTATACTTTAGGTCATTGTCGGTTCAAAAGATTCGTTTAACTGCGTGGTTGACGTCTGAAGATGTTGACAGAGTATTTCCTCTTGATACCATCTATTGCGTGAAATACCCGCCTGCAAAACTGTCGTACAAAAACACACCACTCCCCTGTTCTTCACTATTGAGGTGTTGCTCTCAGGCTTTGCAGTCTTTTCCCATTTTCCTCCAAAGGTAATGATGGTTATTATGGCCAAACACTTCCACATGTCTCCACAAATTAAGCGATTTGTCCCTGAGTGCATTCACGTAAGGTAACATGGACTTTTTTTTAATTTTCTGTGTTTGCTTTGGTGCACACATTTCACAGCACACACGTTGATGGAACCTGTCTCCTTCCTGCATGCACCAAAGAAACGTCTACAGTTGGGCTCAGTGTTTCCTCAGGATTAAGTGCCACTTTATTCTCAGCAGTGAAGTGACCTGTTCCTCACACAGAAACATGTAAATTCTAGAAATGTGTCTAAGCTTTACATTTTTCCTCGCATCGTCTCTCTGATCCAACAACATATTGCACCACATCTTTTACATAAACTTAAATTGGTTAATGGCTTGCACATGAAGTATACCAGCAATGCTGCACACTGATTGCTTAAAGAATAAATACAAAAACTGAGACATGTGTTTTTAGCCTTAGCGTTATTTTGGTCCAGGGTGCAGCTTGTCTCTTACCCAATAACCTCTGGAGATACCAGTACCACCACCACAATATTTTTCCCTGACATGAACATATAAAATACTGTTTTCTCAACTCATTTATTTACAACAACTTCACATCAAATCATCGGTTTTAAATTGTTTAATTGTTTACAGATCTTTCCTGTCACAATTTTACTGTTAAATATACAGATAGATATTTTTCCAGTTATATCATTAATAAATGATGGATAATATGTCATTTAAAAATAAATTTGGTCATGACTTTAGAGTGACATCAGTGGTATTAACACAAAAGTACTTTGTGAAAAACAAAGATGTACATAATACAAATTACTAAATTTAAAAGTACAGTGGTAACCACACAATAAGTTTGTTTTCTTACCACTTGTTTTTGAGCTAAAAGCATTCTTGTTTATGTATAAATACAGTATTATCATATAAAACATAATTTTGTTAACTCAGACAATGTCTTGTTCTTGATCTATTAATATTACTGTATATATTTCTGTATAAGTGGATGTTTTTTCTTTATTTTGTTTTTACCTATTAAGGGGTACAATACGCATGTTTTCTTTTATATGACTCAAAACGAATAAAGCAATAAATAAATGATTGCATTAGTTCATAAGCATGCTATCAAGTGCTGCAGAAGTCCGATAGCCACCCATTCATTCCAGTCAGGTGTGTGTCGTCAGGGAAACATCCACAATATGCAGGACAGTGAGGGACCAGGCCTCGGGGCCACAGCATTATGGGGACTGTGGTGAGACACGCGGTTGGTGGGATGAACCAGATGAAGAAGTAAAAAATGTAATCATTTGGTTTTTTCTTCAAACAGTGAGGTAGCGGTTAAACCATTACTGGTCTCTTTTTCAGTACTCGGCCCCTGTACTGCTGGCAGCCAGATGAGTGTGTTGGCAATCAGACCACCAAGGTAGAAGCATAAGAAAGAAGAAACTGTGCCTGGAGGGAACAGGAAGTAACACACAGACATTCTCACACAATATAGACACTTGCAGTTCTTTAGCTGCGCATCAGAAACCACAAACCAACAAGAGCCCTAAACAAACATACTTGTTTCTATGGCAGCTGCTACAATTTTCTGTTTGCACAGAAAAACCCACATATCCCATTCTCACACACTCCTTTACTTTTGATTTTTGAGCATTTCTGAAACATTCTGACAGTAGAAAGAAGTCATATGCTGCAGAGACCTGCAAGAACAGCTTCCTAAAACCAAGGTAATGGTATGCTTAGCACACAGGTCTCTTTTGTCTTGTTGTGACTTGAAGGCATTCTCACCGGTGATATTTGCACAGACAGGTCTGCGT
Source organism: Poeciliopsis retropinna (assembly GCA_010277075.1). Lineage (NCBI taxonomy): Eukaryota > Metazoa > Chordata > Actinopteri > Cyprinodontiformes > Poeciliidae > Poeciliopsis > Poeciliopsis retropinna. The sequence goes on from VMRM01000021.1 coordinate 10,695,380, forward strand.
AGCATGTTTTTCTTGTGGCAGCGTTCCTGGAAAGTCTGGTTTATCATAACCTCTTTATGATTTTTAGTAATATCAACCCACATTGCCGAACTTTTTAAAAATGTAACTTGAGTGCCAAATATAAAGGCCTTGCAAAAGTGTTCACGTCGCTTCAACCTTTTTACATTTTGTTACGTCACAAGAAGAGACTTAAAAATTATTTTGGGGGGAATTTTAGGTGGACTAAATTACTCATCACTGTGAAGTAGAAGAAAAATATTACATAGTTTTGCTAAATTTTCACAAGAAAAAAATTGAATTGAAAAAATTGGTTACATTCGTAACCATGAGCTCTTTGCTCTGATGTACCTGAGTAAAATGCAGAAGTTGGGGACACTTTCCTTCTGCAGCGACAGTGAGGCTGGTCAGAGTTGACAGAAAAAATTGAGAGATTGTGAAGAAGTTCACCATCCAGCAGGCAATGCCAGTAAAGATGGGTGAGATTACAGTGTTTTCACAGACTAGTGGCACAGCCAAAGTCCAGACTTAAATTTAAAATCTCTTGCAAGAATTTGGATGCATTGCACTCCGTTTAATCTGATTTAGGTTGACCAATTTTTAAAGAAGAATTGGCAGGATTTCAGTCAGACGTGCCAGACTGGTAAAGGAATATCCCAAAACACTTTCAACTGTGACTGTAGCAAACATTGTTCTACAAAGTATTTGTCTGGTAAAAATTTTTTTTAAACTATATTTTATTTTTCTTTCAGTTCAGGCTCATCCCTTATTTTGCGTTGGCCAGTAACATAAAATATTAACAAACTGGGGAAAAGTTTGTGGCTGTGATATGACAAATGTAAAAGAAATTTAAAAAATAAAAAAATCAAAGGTAGAGAACACTTTACTAAGCGTTGTGTAACTTGAGCTTTTTCCAAACCACAGAATTTGCTTCAGGGTACAGATAAGGTCTGGGTGCATGTACACAAATCTGTTTTGTATGGCGCCACCTGCTGTCGTTTATATGCACAAAAACAAGTATTGCGTCATGTCAATAAATCAGTTAAAATTTCTTTGCTATTTTCAAGTTAGAAAGGAAAAGAAGGATGGAAGCAATTCAATAAATGGTTGACGTGTGTTGGGATTTATGATTTTCCAACCAGGTCAGAGGAATGAAGGAACCGTAGAGTCACAGACTGGCACTGAGTCATGGGCACAAACAAACACAGATGGTCATTCTATTTTTACTTTTACTTAAAAGAAAAAAAGAAAAAGAAAAAAAGAAAATAGTGTTTAAATTTTTGAAACATTTCTTATTTGGATATCTAATTCTTCTCTAAAGTATTGCATGTTTTCAGGAAGACTTGTCAAGCACATGCAGTATCTGTCTGTAAGGCAATTTAAGTTGCAAACCATGATTAATGAGGTCTGGCTTTGTTCTGTGAAAACAATCAGCGAGAAAGACCACCAGCATCTGACAGTGGTTTTCAGACATCTACGGTCTTTTTGCAGTGCAGATGACAAAAAAATCACAGATCAAACAGTGAAAAAGTACACTAAAATATTTAAAGAACAAAGATTGTGAATTTTCATATAAAATAATAATGTTTGGTTAATTCCATTTTGTTTTTATGCCATCAATTTAGAGCAAGTCATCTCAAGACACTAAAAAACAAACAAATCAACTCAAATCAATCAAATCAAATCAAATCAAATCAAATCAAATCAAATCAAACAAATTACATTTAGTCAACCTCAGTGTAATAAAATGAAAAAAATATTCTGTTCAATTCCATTCAGTCCATTCCATTCAATCTATATCCAATAGATACTGATTCAAACCCAAGCAGTCTGATTCCATGCAACTGTCAGCACAATGTTCCAATTCAGAAGCAGACAATTAAGTACATAAACAGTAAAAGTGAAATGTGCTGAAGAAAGCACTGCATAATGGATATCTTGTCTCCATGGGCAGTGTATAAAAATATTTTATATTAATTCTGAATAAATACATAAACAAATGTTCAAAGTAGTTGTCAAATTCCTACTCAGTAATTTATTATTATTATTATTATTGATAATTATTATTATCAATAATAATAATAATAATAATAATAATTATTATTATTATTATTATTATTATTATTGATAATTATTATCAATAATATTATTATTATTAATAATAATAATAATATGTTTAATTATATGTTTCTGCACTTTTTCTAGCACAAAAAACAAGCAGACGAACAAATTTTGTACTTATAGGTTTGATGTATATTGTCCAGAGTGCCCCAATTAATTTTTTGTATTATTCTTTACAAAATCTATAATGGAACGTACCAAACAGGATAACTACTGAAGGAATAGCCGGTAAAATTCAGCATGAGGTCTGAGAAGTGAAAAGTGAGAAAGTTTAAATTAATAGTAAAATGCTAAATCAATTTTCTTGATGACGTCAGTATGGAAGCCCGTTTCCGCCACCCTGTTTAAAAAAATAAAATAAAATAAATTATCTCATTATTTTGAGATAGTATTTCATTATTAAGAGATAATATCTCATTATTTTTTAGATAATTTACTTTATTTATTTTTATTTTAACAGAGTGGCGGAAACGGGCTTCCATACATTAGTGTAGGCTAATCTAAAATTACATGGATTATTTGCTCTCGTAGGCAAGTTTTACTAGCGGGGTGTCATGAAAAACAAAATGTAATTTGTTCTCTTTGACTCGCCGTAGGTTTGACTGCCACGTGACGGAGCAGCTTATAAATAGACGTGCGCCGTCCGTTCGCCTCTTTGACTAAAGGAAAGAGCGAAGAGAAACATGGCGTCGACGAGTCGGTGCGTAGCCACTTTTTCCAACTATGTAGCGGTTTTGTTTTTCCCATAAACGCTTTCAAGATGTCTTGTGGTGAACATATACATCGTTAGCTTTGGAATAGGAAGAGAGTATTGTGCTCTTTTTACGAATAAGCCGCTCCTTTCACTGCCGTTAGATTTATCGGGTCTATTGTGCTTGGTGACAGCTAGTTAGCTCGCGGGGTCGTGAGTAGATGCTGCCAGAAGTCTTTGGTGTGTCGCCGCTGCGCTGCTTTTAAATCTACTTTCTCCTGTTTTAAGGTGCTATATTAAATTTAGTGCAAATGAAACCAAAGGTTTAGTCTGTCTATGGATTCCGATTACACTGTACAACCTAGACATCTGTAAACAAGCAGGCTATTGAGAACAAGGCTAAACAACTCAGGGCTTCTTATTGTTCGTTCAGTCTCGGACCAGCTCATGTTATCGGCTGGAAATTAGCTAAATTATATCCTGAAAAATTCACCTCGCGGTTCTCATTTCCGTGAATTGGGTGCAAATACATCAAATTAAAGACGGTTAAATTTGCTACTCAGCGTATCGACATGTTTCTGATCGAGCCTGAACCTTTGCTGTAATGACATGTTATTATCTCCCTATGGATCTAAGCGTCCACTGTGTTTAAGTCTGTCTGCTTTCACCGCTTTGCTCCCTTTCCAAGCCGGGCCCCTGAGCTGATCTCATCAAGGTATGCTCTGTCCTCTGTGTAACGAGAAGTGAGAGTGAATGTAAAAAAAAAAAAAAAAAAAGACAGAGAGAACTGAACGTTTCTGTTCGTAAATTAGTCTCAGAAGAAACGGATTTCGTGCTCGGTCAGCTTCGCAGGTTTTCATTTGGTGTCAATAATTTAGACATTTTATGGTCATAACATTGTGCACAGAAAACAGCCTTACAATATCAGCTCCTAATTCAATTCTGTAAGGATGCATGCTGCCAGGTGATGCCAATCAGTGCATTAATTGTGTGAAAGTTAACATTTTCAATTTGCTATGACAAGAAATGTTGACGAACTGCAGGATAGACATAGTGTTGTGTATTTCTTGCTGACATTCCACAGTGTGAGCGATTATTGTCAGGACTAGAAGACGGGCTGAGCACGAACCAAGTCTTGTGGAACAAAGTTCTTCAGGCAGGGGAGACCATAATGGAACCGCTTTGATGGAAAACCTGCGTAGAAAACCAGCTCACAGATACGGTGGTGGAGGGGTGATGGTCGGGGCTCGCTCTGCAACAATCACTGCAACTTGTAGTCAAGCGTACCACAGTATGAGGGAGTCGGGCGTGATTGGTAACTCAAGTTTCCTGAGTTAAGGGCCGGAGGATCTCTGACTGTTCATGTCGGCTCCTGTGATAGGAAGCAGAGCTGCTCTCATCTGGCTTTGTCAACAGTCTCACTGTTTGCTTTCGCAGTGGAGAATCTCTGGCCTTACCCAAAGTTCAGTGTCCCAACCATCCTGATGCGTTACTGGTGGAGGACTACAGAGCAGGCGACATGATTTGTCCTGAGTGTGGCCTTGTTGTTGGTGAGTATTTACATGATGAATGTTGAGATACTGAATCTTCACTGAATCTCTGCCGTCAGTTTAAACCTCTCTTTGTTTTTGTGTTTCGTCTGTCATTATGACTCACCTTTTTGAAATGTTACGGGATTACAACTTACGTACATGGAGCTATTATTTAGATTAAATGGGAAGAATGGAGAAAAGCTCTGACTAAGTTCCCTGTGTGACGCAGCAGTAGTTGACGATACCGATCAGAGCACTTACCTTAAAGCGACACCATTCAAACGTTTTGGTGGCTGAAGCCGATCTGAAAGGAAACAGTTTGTTGACAAGTTCTGATTATCCTACTGTCAATTAGCGACATTTTAAAATTTCTGAGCCGCAACGCAACTGAACGGCATTTATGTGTCCAGCAAATAAGACGGAGCCTAACTGTACCGGGGCATCAATAATTGAACTCGGATATATTTTTAACAGTTGTGAAAGCCAGTAAACATCACATTGTGATGAGTGCCATCACCAAAACCGTACACATGCACTGTGTTGGTCAATGTTTCTTTTCTTATGGTTCGAAATCAACGAACCAGGTTTGTTTTCAGTCTGGATCTAGAGGAACTCAGTGTTTCGTCTGTTTTTCAGTTTTCTGGACGTTTGCTCCAGATGTGTGGTGCATAGATGTTGAATGCTGTTTCTCTGTTTGGTTCTGGTTCTGGATGCAGAGCAGAACCAGACCCTGAAGACCTGAGACGTCTGAGAGGTTGCTATGACAACAGCAGATTTTTAATGCATCGTGGTGTTAAACCGTCCAGTGATTTCTAAACTAACAGCAGTGTTTTAAAGTGCTAAAGTTTTCATAAGCACACGCAGAATATCCTATTGGCATGTGAAGCATAAAGACCTAAAACCTGGAATTTGTAAGTTTCAGTGCAAACACTGAAACTGGGATGATGATATATTTGCAATGTATATTATTTGAATTTGTATGAAGGTGAATATATATGAGTTCACTTTGTTTCACTGTTATTTTAGACAAATTCAGATTGTTTCATATGTACATCACGTATTTGTATCTAGTGAAACCTCTGCACATTTTGACATATTTATAATAAACACAACTATAATTTTTTTCCCTTCGTCACAACCGTTGATGTCCTAAAGCAGCAGACATGATGAGGCGCAGTGTCCTTGGAGCTGACTCGTTCTTCATATGTTTGTGCATGGCCTTCATTTTCTCCAGTAATATTGGATTGTTTTATTGGATCGTTTTGTCACATTTCAAAACAGATGTTCGAATTAGTTTTTTTTAATATACAAAAAAAAAAAGAAAACAAGAATGTCATTGTTGACATTTTCTGCAGCTTTATTCAGAGTGTAAACGTTTTCTGTTTAAGGTGAGGTCTGAACTGTAGCACATCCAGCCCAAACATCTCAGAGCCACTGGGAACACTGGGTTCTGTGGTAATGAGCCCCTCAGCGCCGGGCGGGTCAGGTGGGACAAGAGCTGCGTCGGCTGCTTTCTGATGAAAGCTCAGCGTCTGGCTTGCGTTTCTGCCGCAGGCCTCTGAGGAGATGATGACTGCGACTCACAGCTGAACTGGATTCAAGTCTTTTTAGTTTCCACAAGTCACCTGAAGAGAAAACAATGACCCGTTTGGACTGGTCTGTCTGACGCGGCTCCGATGTCTCTAGATAGTTTAATAACTCGCTGGTGCTGCTGTGTTGTGACTCTGAAATAGAGCTCACCTTCACCTCCATCTGACTAGAATGAAACCTAAACATCATCAGAGCATCAGAGCTCTGATCTGATCTGACACCAGGCTGTGTGTATGAGGTAATAGCAGCCAGAATATTACACTGTCCTCTAATTATCCCTCAAGGGATGGGATATGACAAACAGGGGGATCATCATCTTCATCATCATCGTCGTCTTCTCTCTGGAATTTTGCTTCAGTCTGTTGACAGACTCAGTTTCCTGTCCAATTTAACAGGATAGAAAGTCCTGAGAGCAGCGGTCAGCTTTTGGACACAAACGGCATCAGATGTTTCAGACGTGCACGAGGAGAATTCAGCGGTCAGTCAGAGGGAGACGTCTTCATTTCTCGATGTATTGGAATGAAACCTTGTTGGGTTTTCATCCACTAAATAAGCTCCTGCTGTGGCCAACAGAACTGAAAGAATTCTATTAAAAGCTCTTTTAGCATTTTTTTTATTGATGGTTTGTTTACAGATACTAAACAGGAAGTAAGACAGGATGAAAGAGCAACTTGTTTACACAATCAGAATCTTTTTTTTTTTTTTTTTTTAGAATGCTGTATTTTGTTGTTGCGTTGTTTGGTTGATGCAGGCGATCTGTCTCCAGGTGACCGTGTGATCGACGTGGGCTCAGAGTGGAGGACGTTCTCTAATGAGAAGGCTCTCAAAGATCCATCCAGAGTGGGAGACGCTCAGAACCCCCTGCTCAACGGAGGAGACCTGACCACCATGATCAGCAGGGTGAGCCGCAGTCCCACAGGGAAGCGTCTTCATCAGTATTGCCGTCAGACAAACCGAGAAATCGGCCCAGTTTCCTTCACTTCGGGTGATTGGAGATCAGCCCATACTGCAATGGGCTGACCACACGGTTGGGGCTGGGATTGCAGAATGTTCACCGGTCAGACACCATGATGGCCCCCAAGCAAATAACAAAGCCTGGGTTTGATGTTCTGGTTCTTTAACAAGCAGATTCAGTTTCAGGGTTTATGTTGCTGTGGTATCTGTGTGTGTGTGGTTTTACAAAGAAAGATGAATCGATACAAATTACACTCCAACATGAAAACCAATAACAATTTTGTAAGCTATAAACATTATAATCACATTATTTGTCTTTTAAGCTTTCCTACTACAGGCCTTTATAACTTGGCTATATTTGGTAAATAAAATATTCTCATTACTCCAGTCTTATTCAGTCACTACTAAAGTTAAACCAGCCGCTGTCCCAGTCACACCCACCATGTCACGAATCAACCCACTGATGCCAAGTTAGCAACTTTGTTGCTTTATTTGTTGACTTTTTAGACAAAAAGAATCATTATTGGCCAAAATCAGAATTAGCAGGTCAGGCTTTTTTATTAATTTTTTTTATAATTATTATTAATAATTCACAAATTAGTGTATACATTACAAACATTACACACAAACAGTGGTATGGATCTGCAAAATAACAAATAAAAACCAATTAGAGAAGAGGACAAACAACAACAAATAAAACCAAACTGAAAATCCAGGCATGGTTAACGATGGTCAACACTCTGTTGCCAACTTAGCAACTTTGTTGCTTTATTTACTGACTTTTTAGACAAAAAAAATCGGTATTAGCCAAAATCCTGACCAGCAGCTGAGTCGTCTGGATTGGTGCGCTCCTCTCAGCTCCTCACTGCGTGTTTCTGTTGACATGTTGAAAGCGTTTCCTCCACAGGGAACGGGCGCGGCCAGCTTCGACGAGTTCGGCAACTCAAAGTACCAGAACCGGCGGACCATGAGCAGCTCTGACCGGGCCATGCTGAACGCCTTCAAAGAGATCAGCACCATGGCGGATCGCATCAACCTGCCGAGAAACATCGTAGTAAGTTCAGAGAGAGGAGGTGGATTCCTCAACTGGGTTGGTTTGTTCAGAACCGGTGTTCGTCTCTCATTGAACGTCTCATCGATCCGTTTGAAAGTTTTAACTGCTCCGTTTGGCTTCTCAGGACAGAACAAACAACCTGTTCAAGCAGGTTTATGAGCAGAAGAGTCTGAAGGGGCGAGCCAACGATGCCATCGCCTCAGCCTGCCTCTACATCGCCTGCAGACAAGAGGGCGTACCAAGGACATTTAAAGGTCAGATTTGTTTTCTCTGTCTGGTCTAAATAAAGCTGATTTTCTCTTAGCTTTTAGTGAAATATGGCTGGTTGATATGCATGAAAAACATATCACTATCCAAGCACTTCATATCTGTAACCTGGTGGCATCACGTTTCCTCTTTAATCCAGTTTTCCCTTCAGCCTGTTTTTTATATTTAAGCAGTTATGAGGCACAGCGGAAAAGCCTGAAGCTGCTGCTGCATAAGTTACTCAACAGGTTGTTGCTAGGCAACCAAAGCGTGAATGAGTTGATGCCACCAGCCTTGCTTAGCTGGCTGTGAGAGGTTGAGGTAAGGCTTGACTTCTGCCTACATCCCCCAGAATGCTGTTCAGTTCTGGATCAGAGTTCAGTGAATTTTCTATATAATGAATATTCGATCTGATGTATTATCTATAATATCTGTTATGATATATATGGTTATTGATTTACTGTCCAGCCTTACTGTGAAAGCTGCTGTTATGGGAACAAATGATCCCATTTTTAGCCAAGAATGTATCTTATTGAGAACCAGACTGAATGAGGACTAAACCGACACGTCCTCTCTTCCAGAGATCTGCGCCGTCTCCAGGATCTCAAAGAAGGAGATCGGCAGGTGCTTCAAGCTGATCCTGAAGGCTCTGGAGACCAGCGTGGACCTCATCACCACGGGAGACTTCATGTCCCGCTTCTGCTCCAACCTGGGCCTGCCGAAGCAGGTGCAAATGGCCGCCACCTTCATCGCCAGGAAAGCCGTGGAGCTGGACCTGGTGCCCGGCAGGAGCCCCATCTCGGTGGCCGCCGCAGCCATCTACATGGCCTCCCAGGCCTCCGCTGAGAAGAAGACCCAGAAAGGTGAGAGGTTCTGTGGAAACACTGCGAGCTCTCACCAGCTGTGGTTCCACTGTAAACATGTGCAAAACTTTGTTGATATTCCATTAATGTAGAAAAAACGAAATTTCGCAATTGCGAAGTCTCCATTAAATAGGAAATTAATAAGTGACTGAATACGTTTGTTCAATACATTAGAAATCATGACTGGGACAGATGTTATCAGTTCCATGAGATATATTCATAATTCAGAGGAAACGTTGGCATCTTATAAAGGTGTTAGAGCAGCTACTTATGCAGCATTTTGGGGGAATTAATCTATAGTTTTACAGAAGAACTATAGATTCAACATGTTCAAATGACACAACCTCTCATGAAGTGTGTGACGCTGTGGAGCCAGCTGAACTTTGTCTAAAAAAACACAAGAACAAATACATAATTGTTAAAATGGTCACTATGTCGTGACACTGACATTATAACATGAAACAGATATTTAGCTCCTGCTGCCAGCTGCAGACATACACTGCTCTCAGAAATGGCCAATCAGAGCAAGGGGGCGGGTCTTGGTGCTGCTCACCCCCTTACACTCTGCTGCGCTACAGCTAGCTCTTCGCACCAGATCCTACCAGGGATGCTAAGGCTAGTTAGCATGTCCACCGATGATGGTCGATAAAACAGTTTTCCTGGAGTGGTAAGGTGCTTCTCTGCCTCTAGCACATTTAGCAGTGACGACATAAGCTTGATTGACAGCACTAAGATCCTCCTCCCGACTCTGATTGGTTGGTTTTGACCAGGTGCTGTGCATTTCTGAAGATAATAGTCGCTCAGGGAGGAGCTTGATTATTTTCACATATTATATGTCTCATATTATCCTGTCTCAACACGGTGATAAATATATGAACATTTTCTACATGCTTCAAGTTTTTGCTTGTTTTTCCCTCCCCCCCCAGAAATCGGCGATATCGCTGGTGTTGCCGACGTCACCATCAGACAGTCCTACCGACTCATCTATCCACGCGCAGCAGAACTTTTCCCTCCAGACTTTAAGTTTGACACACCTGTTGATAAACTGCCTCAACTGTGAACTAGACTCCGCCTATTCATTGCTGAAGTTTCTCTGCTGTACATTTTTCTGTTGATGTAGGGTTTGAATATTCTTTGGTCGTGCTCAAAACAAGCAGCCTTCATGGAGGCACTGTGACAGAAATACAGCGGACACACATTCCAGAGCTTGAATAAGCAGCTTGCAGACTGTACTTGCAGTATTTCATTTGACTGTATATACTGTACCGTGTATATATGTCCAAGTGGGAAAACGTTAACTTGATGCTTTGCAACTTTAGACTCTTTTCATATATTGTATACACAAAGCATTTGTTTTGTAGAAAAAATTTGCCAGGTTCTATTTTGTTTGAATTGTTCCAAGTAATTTAAAAAAAAAAAATAAACATTTTTCAATTAATCAGCTCATGGTTTGAATTAAAACCTTCATATGTTGCTGCACACTGCTGGTCAGCTGTATGTAGGAAGGTATGGCAACTTGATTACTAAACAACTAATACGAGCTTATTGCTAAAAAAAAATACTTACAACCAGCTGGCTGATTGTAAATAATTAGTTTTTTCAATCTTAAATTTGACTTTCATTTGAAGGAGCCTACTGTATTTCAGTACCTCTGATAAGCCAGGATGTTTCAGCAGTGAAATAAAAATAAGCCAATATTACAAATGTTTAATCTGTGCATTCATGATAGGTAACAGTGACTGCAAGATGCCTTTCTTTAACATTATACACCAGGATGAATGAGAACAGTTGTGATTTGGATCATTTGTACCATCCATTCAGTTTATGTGTGTTCTGGAAACAACATGCACAAGCACATTTAAAAAAACAAAACACTTTGTACAATCTATTTCCATAATTAAGAAATGTAGATAAACTACTGATAAAATTAGTGCTTTTATATGCATACAGTATGCAGTACGGTTAGTGCTTTTATATGCTATTATATGCATACAGTATGCATATAATATACTCCCTGCCCCCTCTGTAGTGATGCATTAGCAGGTCTGAAATATCGAATCAGTCATATTTAACATGCACACTGACAGGAAGTCAGCTGGAAACATCCAATCAGATTTAAGGAGGAAGCACAAGCTTTAATGGTGTTTGAACATTAAAAGCTAGATGTAGTGTTTTACCTGAAAAATGAAAATAAACTCGTCAGTTTTGGTGTGCTGATTTTACTGAGGTATCTTTAGTCAAAGTTCTGTCCATCACAACTGCCTGGGGACAATCAAACATTTTATTCGAGTTCAACGCCATAACATTAGGCTTATTGTAGAAAAAAAAAAAGGAAGTTTCTGTCAAAAAAAAATCAATCTTTTTAGATTAATCTCAGAAATTGTCTAGAATTTTTTTTTAGAAATTTCCAAGATTAAAAAGTCAATTTACTCATTTTTGAGATTCATTTCTAAAATGTTTGACTTTTGAAACTGAAAGAAATTCCAACTTTCTTCTAGACAATTTCTGAGATTTATCTCTTCATGGTTTTTTTTTTCTAGAAAATTGTTGACTTCTCAAACTCAGAAATGAGAAAAATTCTGAGATTAATCTAAAATTTCACTTTTTTTTCTTCCCCATCTACAATAGCCCCAATCTGCTGTTGTATCCTAGTGGGCATTTCTATAAGGCATTGCAATATAATGCTAATATCTAGTCTATTTTAAAGCATTTTCAAAGAAGACATCTTGAATTTTTTTCTCTAGAAGTGACTGGTTGAACTGCTTGCCAGAGGGGAAGCGTTGTTTTTTCTTTTTTTTTTTTCAAGTCAGGAAGCTGCTGTAGTAGTCAAGATGTTAGCTGTAGCTGACCGTTCAGTGACCAAGGCTTCACTGAACACCAGGTCCAGATATGATCCATGCTGAGGGATTTACAAGAGCACATAAAATAACACATCAAATATGTGACTGAATATAATCTGTACATGTTTTTTTTGTTTGTTTTTTAAAAATCTGAAGACAGCAACACTGAATAATGTGATTGTAATGGTGCTGTCTTCTCAGTCCGTATGGAAAACATTCTCAGTGGTCAGTCAACGGACACGGCGGCGATCTGTGCAGGATATCCCTCCACCTTCCATCCAACACAATACCATTCAATAATAATAATAATAAAAAAAAAAAAGACAAACAACAATCTCGTGGATTAAAAAAAACAAAAAAACATCTGAGGTCCTTGTAGAGGTCGTCTAGACTTTCTTCTCAATGGCACAGTTTGTTCTCAACATTTTGGGTAGGGAGGAAGGAAGGAAGGATTGTTTATAAAAAGTGAGCTCCAGTCATCGCTGAGCTGCTTAGTTCACAGTGTGTGTGTGTGTGGGTGTGTGTGTGTGTGTGTCTTTGAAGGTGAAGCTAACACCAGTCAGCGATGTAATCAAAGTCAGAAAACAGGTTCTGCTCCTCAGAGCTCAGGACTCGTGGTTCTCTTGGGGGGGTTAAAATCGGAGCCTCTGAGGTAAATTCATCGTCGAAGTTGCTGACGTCGTTGGTGCCATGGATGGTCGGCACGAACGGCGGCTTCACCTTCTTGGCCAGCAAGCCGTCCCAGTCCAAGTTCTACCGACGCAAACACGCTGCAGTTAGCGTTCTGCTTACGCATCATTTTAATAAAGAATTTATTAAGATGGGGTTTTCTTCCCCTCTTACCCTGAAGAATAGATGTTTCTTAACTTCCTCTGCATCTCTTTCTCCTGCTCCCAGACGGCGCTCTGGGCTCCTCCTCAAAAGCTGCAAACAAAGAAAACACCCCAGTGAAACACCTCAAAAAATACATCAGCTTAACTTAATGTATATAATAGATTTTATTTGGATCTGTAAATTATTTAAAGGATTTTTATTGGAGCTAGTTATAAAACATTGTCTAAGGGGGAAACGATTTGGTTCAGACACGAGACTGTACTCAATTCTTTCAGTGGCCACTAGAGGGCGTCTGGATTTAAGATTTTTCAGTGCCTTACAAAAACATTAATACTTCCTGAACCTTTTGACATTTTATTAGGTTCCTACTGTTGACCTCTGTATGTTATACTGGGACACAGATTAATGTGACACAGTGTGACTCATTAGTGTGGACTCATCCTGACACACACCCTCCTCATGATGGAGATGGCCTCGGTGGAGAGGAAGCGTGGGTAGCGGACTTCATCGTTCACGATGCTGTCGAACACCTCCTCCTCGTCATCACCGGGAAACGGCGACTGGACACAAACACGGACGGTTACAGGAAGCCCTGCCTTGCTCGCAGGCGGCGATAATCTACCCGGAGACGGCGGCTCACCTCTCCCACCAGCATCTCGAAGATGAGCACGCCCAGCCCCCACCAGTCCACGGCGCGGGTGTATGACGTCTCTGTTAAAACCTCCGGGGCCAGGAACTCCGGTGTGCCGCAGAAGGTGCTGGTGCGATCCCTGAAGCCCATTCCTGAGAGCGGGACACGCTGATCAGAACCAACAGCGCTTCACAACGCGCTGTGAAGCGCATTTTATCGAAGGAGCATTTTATCGAAGTCGTGTTCACGCAATTTGTCATCTTACCTTCTTTGCAAAGGCCGAAGTCAGCGATCTTCACGTATCCCTCTGTGTCCAGCAGCAGGTTGTCCAGCTTCAGGTCTCTGAGGATTACACACACCTCCTGTTATATTTACAACTATATAGAGTCTTCATAAGATTCCACACATTAAGTTCACATTTGTTTTTAAAAACATATTGGAGAACATGTAATACATGAGGTGGCTCGTTTCCATCTCTAGTCCTGGCAAAAAAAAACTACAGAATAAAAAATACATAAATCACCTCAAGATTGATATATTTTACTAAATGCTGACATCTTTGGCTGTTTTTAAGATTTTCTTTTTGAAATGAGGTGAGAAGTGAAAGGTCACATATTCATGTGTAACAACTAGCTTGACCTTGAAAAAACTCCCTTGAATTTGTTTCCCAGAGATCAAGGTTTGACGTAACGTACCTGTACACTATCTTGTGGTCGTGTAAAAACTGTAATCCCAGAACGACACACGCTGCATAAAATCTGCAAGAGGACAGAATTGCTATAAGAACATGGCCGCCACCGAGGAGAGCAAAGACACAAGAGAAAATAGATTGAGCATCAAATCAAATGGTTTCCACACAGGTAGTGGTTGTGATGGCAGTGAGAAACTGTTTTTCAGCTGTTTTTCTGCATCTGATCGCTAAACCTCAGACATCAGCATCTGTAGTGAAAAAAGTGGATGGGTGCAGCGTTCAGAATGTGTGTGTGACCAATAGGAAGCGGCAGCGCCACTCACACGGCCCGGGGCTCAGAGAACACGTCGGCGTGGATGTGCATCATCAGGTCGCCTCCCGCTGCGTACTCCATCACGAAGCAAACGTGCTCCGACGTCTGGAAGCACGCAAACAGGTTGACCAGGAAGGGGTGGCGGACGCTGTTGACCGTCTCAAAAATCCTCTTCTCACACATCAGACTGGAAAACAGAGACAGCCGGACTTCAGCAACAAGCAGGACTTCAACTGAGTTAGCATCAGGACTAGCACGATGCTAACCTTGTGTGTTCGTATAGATGACAAAAACGCAAAATGTCTCTGAGGCGCCTGCAATTTGGCACTCTTTTAAAGGGCCAGTTCAGCATTTTATTGCAACATCTCTAGTTACAAAATGTCACATATTAAAGTTCAACTGAATTATTTCACACTCAGAATTTAAGTGTGCCATTTTTATAGCACAATTTGAGATTGATTAAACAATTATTCTATTTGTAAAAACGCCAATATTTAGAGATGAGCCTTAAAGATGAGTCAAAATTCTTTAATAATCATCATCATAATAAAAAAAACTAAACAAAGTAGAGCCAGTATTAAAAAGAAGCAGGAGTGGACTGTCCAGATTTTGATAAAAAGTCCAAGTTTGACAGTTGTTGGCTTAAAAATCTGGGAAGTGAATTCATATACCAACATATGATGTGCATTGCTGTTTTTGTCAGTACATTTTGGCACTTGACAAAATGTGTTGTTTGTTCTAAAGTTGGCGTCTGACTGATTGCTTACCTGTCTACCTCATCTCGAGCCACAATGTCTCCTTTCTTCAAAGCTTTAATGGCAAACATCTCGCCTGTGCTTTTATATTCTGATAACAGCACCTGAAGAACAAAAATGAATTGGAAATCAGTGAGTTTTCTTATTTCATACATCATCTTCATCTATTTTCATAAGCAAGTGACAAATATTGAAATCTATCGGAAGGACATGAGCCAAATCTGGTGATCTGGGAGAAAAATAATGTTTGAAAGGAGTCTGCCAGACGAACTTGCCTTTCCAAAGTGACCGCGTCCAAGAACCGCCACACATTTAAAATCTTGGAGACTGAAGTGGAACTGCTCTTCTTCCCTTGAAGAGAGATAAATGGATGCAATGTTGGCTAGAGATGCCAGGGGGCAGCATTTACACAAATAAAAAACAGGGGATATGTCACAGATGTAAAATCAAAAGGAGCAAAATAGTGAGAGTCTGACAAAGACCTGTCTGTCCTACCTAATCTCTGAGTCCTTCTGGATGGAAGTGAGCTCCAGGTTGGGATGCTGGAAATCTGGCTCCAGAACCCCATCAGCGTCTGGTTCCAGAACTGTGCTGATTCTCTTGTTCAGGAAGTTGAATTCACTCAGTGCGTCCTGCAGACACACACAGGCAATGACATGTGTTGGGTGGAGCGTCATCACAGATACTGTGCTGTTCCTGTGACAGAATCCCACCTCCACCTCCTGCTTGTTGGGTATCTTGTTCTGTGCAGGTGGTTCTCTGACATCATCAGGTGCTGCGTAGTGTTTGGGTCCTGGTGTGGGTTCTTTGTCGAAGTCTAGCTTGGTCACCAGTGGATCGCTGTGAGTGGAGCAGAGGAGGGGGAGTTTTATTGTACATCTTTTAAGAGACAACAGAAGAACCCTCAAATTATTCAGCTTCACCTTACAGTCACAAATCTGACCCAACTGCCTTTATTTTGAGAGATCAGTGATCAAAGATCTGAGAATCAGCCACCGTCCTCTTTCTCTCTGCTATGTGAGAGAACTGACTATTAGCCCCGCCCACCAGGTCACCCCATTGCTGCCAACTTAGCAACTTTGTAACTCTATAAAGATATTTTTCAAAAGAAAAAAAAAAAGAACATTTGGTATCAGCCAAAATCGGTTTTAAAGATTGGTGATCAACCAGAATGCTCAGACACACAGAATTATACCAGACGTGTGCTGGTAACTTAAAAAATACATACACTAAAGAACATTTGACCAAGTTTTAAAATACGGCCTGACATCTTTGTGCATGAACCTGACTTCTCCCCCCCAAGCAAAAGAAAAAACAGTCCAAAAGGACCATTTACAGCCCAGAATGATGTGCTGGTTCACCTGCTGGGTGTGGGGGAACCAGGAACGCTACCATGGCCCATCTCAGGAGCTTGGGGGCTGAAAGAGTTGGTGCTGAGATTGGGTATGGCTCTTCTCACCAGCCGCCCCCAGGTGGCGATGTTGATGTTCATCTGGGGGGCTCGTGGGAAGGTCTTACCTGATGAGAACAAATGAGAGGGAAACAAAACGAGGAACATGACGGAAAGCATGAGCAAAAAGAATATTTCAGATCATTTTAAGTAAGGCGGTTTTATTTCTCTGAATGAGGGCTCTGCAGCCTGTGGCTCCTATTAACTTTGGTCAAAAATACTAACATATTAGTGTTTTAAACTACAACAGTAATAAAACAAATGCTGCTTGTTTTCATGTGATATAAGCAAAACATTTTCACAAAGAGTATCAACAATATAAAACTTTTTTTTTTTTAAAGTAAATGTCCTTTGGCTGCAAAGTATGTGTTTTTTTAAAAGTAATTTTCATTTTAAAAAATGTATGTTCCATTGAAAAATGATGTTCATTCCTTTAGTATAACAAAGTTTGATAAATTTATTTATTTTAAGACCTAAAATCAAAAACAATCATCCTATGGTCTTAGTGTTTCATTCAGCAAATGTTACGGTTGGACAGGAAGCGCAAGGCTTGTCCCGTCAGACCGTCAGTTCCCGAAATCACACACACAAAAAACATGTCAAAGCGTAGCTAGGGTCAGTGCAACCCTGCTTGACTGTCACAGACTAAAAAACAAGTAGAGTCTAATTGACCCCATTTCCTTGGGAGGGTCAATTTTAATAAGATAAGCTAAATAAGATAATTAGCTTCATGTAGCTTTAGCATTTCATTTTAGCATAATTCATAAAAAAAAAAAAAAAAAAAGAAAATAATAATAAAAAGAAAAAATCAAACTTCCACCACAGTCCACCTTAAAACACTGATGTAGTAGCAACACCTCACCTTGTTGTTTAGAGAAAATCTTTTTTTGTCTTTGCAGCTTTGGTCTTCTCTCAATAACAGGGTTGAAAAATGTTACCTTAAAAAAAGCAAGAGAAAAAGATAAAATAGCTAAAACACAACCTGCTTATATTCACTGTGACACCAAAGCTGTTATTCCTACAGCAGTTTATGAATATAGAAACACTGATCATCCTTTTATGGGCATGAAGCACTTGGTGTGTGTGGATGGACCTACCTCAGCGAACAGCATCCCTTGTGGCTCCAGGTACAGACACATTCCATGACGCTGGTTGTCCAGGAAGTCCTCCAGCCTCAGGAACTTGACAGCGCAGAGGGAACGCCAGTCGCGCCAGTACACAGAGATCTCCAACTCTCGAGACTGCGGGACAGAACCGGGTCAGCAGCAGCAAACATCTACTTGGAGCAGAGCGGCCCAGCTGACAGAACAGGTGGAGATCAAAGGCAGATGTGTGTTACCCGATCCAGCTCCAGTGTAAACTTCTGGTCCCAGGCCTGGTTGCTGACGGGCTTCCAGCTCGTCTGTCCGACCACCGTGTTGTCCAGCTTCAGGACGGCGCTGATCTCATCTGGAGAAAAGACACTGAGCTGTCAGGTTGTTTCTAACAGGGCTACAGTTGTCATTTCTTTAGGGTTTATTATTAACTTATTATACAAACTGCTTAATGACATTTTCTTTGTAAATAATCAGACGTTTGTTTTTAGAATAGTTATGAGGTGTTTTACTAGAGATTAACCGATTATCAATTTTTTAAAAGCCTGACCTGCTGATTCAGGTTTTAGCCGATAGTTTCTTTTGTCTGAAAAGTCACTAAATATTGCAATAAAGTTGCTAAATTGCCAACCATGAGGTGATTATTGTTCACCACAAACATTAATTTCTCAGAACATTCATTTACTCTGGAACATTTTTTTGTGTGTGTGTTAGCACATTGAGCAGCACACACATGAGGTTGACCGACAGTCCTAAGACCCTTCTCCTGGACCTGATTGGTTGTTTCTGGCCAACCGTCTATTGCGGTCTGCAGAAATGTGCAGACCGCAGTAGACGGTCACCTGGTTCTTCAGAAAGCTCCCCTGGTTCTTCAGTTTCCATCCCAACAGAGTCAAAGGGAGGTGAAGTGTACTTACTGGAGACCTCCTCACTCTTTGTGAGGTTCCTGGAGCTCACGCCTCGGTTTCTGTTTGCTCGGCTAATGAATGATGAGCGCGTCTCGCTGGGGCTCCAGCCAGGCAGCGGGCTGGGGGCCGCCTTGGAACGGCCAGGGACATTTTCCAGAAGGTCCTGGCAGCCCATGAGTCTGACATCTAACGTGCCTGAGGATGAAGGTAACGTACCAGTCAGTGTGTGGAAGGCTGCTCCAAACCCAGTCAGACCGTCTTTTTACACTGCAGCAGCAGCAGCAGAAATGCAAATGTGACTCGTTTAATGAGTTGGACTAGTCTGGTCTTGCATGTAGACCAGTATCACATTCAGGTTCGACCGATTCACAACAAGTAGTAATTATATTTTATCAGAGGAAGCCAACATGCCGACTCTAAGAAAGACTGTTGACTAAAATAAAACACACACCAGACCTAGTAGGTCTAACTGAATCTCAGTTTTAGTTTTAAGCCCTGCTTATGGGAGCTTAATCCAGCCAAAGCCTGATACCTCAGCACAATTAAATAAATCCCACATTTATGTGCATCAGCATCAGCTTTAAAGAGAAGCCCAGTCATCCTCAGACAGATGATTACTGTAACAAACTGTATTAACATTGTCTATCAGTCAGTAAACATCACAGACAAACAGACAGATAGATCTGTCTATCTACAGACAGATAGATAGGCAGATAGATAGCTGCACCTGAGGAAAGCAGGATGACTAATCCAACTGTTAGTGCAAGCTTGAGATTATCTTCTACTGCAAGGAAACATGAAGCACGCTGCATATTTATGGATTACCTTATGTAAAATAATTAAACACTCCTGTTTGTTTTCTCACCTAATTCAAAAAGACTCATCCAAGGTTATCTAGTGATACTGAGAGCTAAGTAGTAACTATGCATCATTGTTCCAACTTTGCCTCCCTTCACACAGCAGCTTTTTTTTTTGTTGTTGTTGGTGGTTGTTCATAGTACTAATTAAAAGTGACAGAAATCAGGGTTCTGTTGTGAATGGTTCATAACTCCAAAGTGACCCACATTCACAGAAGAAGAAAGTAGACGACACTGCAACGGTTACAGAAGTAATAACGAACGCCACCATCTATGGATCACATTTATGATATTAAAGGAAAACAGGAAACAGACAGGACTGTGACAAGTTCATAAGATGGAGGAGGAAAATAAAAATAAAAAAAACAACACACAATTAATAGAATATTAACTGCAGCTTCTACAGAGAAACCTGTTGCATAGTAAGAACCAGAAGACTTCTTCTATAGTTTCATGTATGCACTGATCCACTTTCACTTCTGATACCGATTCGGATATATGAGGTTTAGTATCAGCGGATACAGAGCCGATACAGAAAAGCAGCTGAATTGACTTAAAACATTTATTTTTGTTTTAAACGGACATAATTAATGCACAGTACTGCATGAAAAAATTTGTTGTTAACTCTCCACCAATACAGCACAGTTAAACACAACAAGTCTGGTCAAACATATAGAAACAACCGTCATGTGTTCAGTCAGTGCAATTATGAGTAAGACAGTCAATGTGAAATAAATGTTACAAAACTGAAACTGACAAAAAAAAGTTTGATTGATCAAACATGTAAAACTAAACTGCAACAAATCTTTCAATGGTTTAAAAAGTGCAATTAGGAATTCTAAATATAATGTAAAATAAATAAAACATGATAAGCACAAAGCATAGAATTAGACTCAATAGATCTGAATAGATCAGGTGCATTGTCATTAATCACTGATCTGGATTTGTTTTCAAAATCCGGACCGTTACAGATATTAATATCGGATTGTTGCATCTCTAGTTTCATAATAATAATTTCTAGCCACTGTTTACGTCTAGATCTACCACATCTGGTTTCTTCTGGTACAGAATAATTAAGTATAAAAGTCTCACCACTCGCCAACACTCAAAAATCTCTAAAACCTCTAAAACCTGAATTGTGCTTTTAGAGGCTTGCATTTTCTTATATTTGCGTTAAGCATGCAGTGAAGAAAATGCATGTGTATATATCTTTGGCCCAAACATGAGCTGGTTTTTGTGAGGTGTTTTGACTAGGCCGGTCCCAGTGCAGCCAGGCTGTGGGTGAGTCTGCAGCTTGTTCAGACACACAGGTGGAGAGGTGTGTCTGCACAGGCAGAGAGGAAACACTAAAATACGGGTATGGTTTTACAAGACTAACAGGTTCACTAATGTAACATGGGATTGTGTTGATGTAAACAGTAATGTTGCATTTATAACCCATCTGGAACGACATCAGCCAAGTCAGGAGGGTGACGTCACACTATCATCTAAGATCTGCATTAACAAATCACTGTACAGTTGTGGGTTTCTGATGTGCAGCCGGGCTGTGTGTGTGTGTGTTACCTGTGAGCGCTGCGGGCTTGGTGAAGGTACTGTACTGGTTCTGTGTGGAGATGATGCTGGACCTGGGGCTGAGGGCGGGGGAGGACAGCAGAGACAGCTCCTCTACGATGGCGCTGCTGCGAGGGTGGTTTTTTGGCAACTCGCTAAGGCGCTCCTCTAACGAGTAACGCAACAGGTCCAGCTTCTGGCTGGACTCGGTAAAGCGAGCCTGAGCCTGGAAGAGAACAGCCATTTAAAACCGTAAGACGCAGGCATGCAAGTCGAGAAGAGTTGCTTTGAATGTTATAGTTTACACTCAAACAGTCTTGCCTCTGAGTGAGCTTTCTTTTCTGTGACTTTTCCAGAGCCCAGCAGCTTCATGACGTTCTTGGCTCCTTCTGCCACTGCAGACTCTATCCTGGCATGGTGACACAGCTCCTCCACCCGCAGGTCCAGAGGACTGATGATGGACTTGTCAGCTAGTCAGAGAACAAACCAACTGTTAGTAACTTCAGGATGGAAACAACAAAACAACCTCTTATAGGCGTAACTCATATCCCACATGTAGAGTTTTATTATACAGCCCTTTTAATAGCATCATATTCCAATTTTCTATGTCTTATGGAAAAGTAAAAATAGTAAGCCCTACAGTTCTTACATAACATTTTATATACATAATCGAGCTGCTTTTATTTAAAACAAAGAAAAAAGCAATAAATGGTCTTGAAATAATAAAACTTGCTGATTATTAAAGCTCAAATGATGCTTTTTTTCACATATATTCAGAAATATTTTGATTATGAAGCTTGGACTAAAGCAGACAAAACAGAGCAGGTCTGTCAATAAAAACAAGTTCAGCCTGATGATAAATTGTCCCAGAAGTTATTGCAATAAATTAAAAGTTTGTTGTTTTGAAACAAATGACTAGTAATGTAATGGTAATGGCATAATAATACAAGAACATGATCTCAAAGAGCAACAATTTTTAAATTCTAATAAACATTTGACACTGAACCTGGAAAGTGTTTTACATATCCAAAATATTAAACAACAGAAACAACAAACAAAATTAATTAAGTCTGTAAACAAAATTGTCCTTAAAAAAGGGCGAGTTGAGACCAAAGTACCAGACAGAAGACAGAAAGAGAAAGAAGAGAACAATGATAGATCATACAAATGGAAATTATTGACTTTGTTTTAGTTTATTATGCGATTAATTGATTTATTACTCTTTTACGACAGGCCTAAAATAGAAGCGCTTTCAAGGACAATTGCAACAACTCAGTTGTTCTGACAAATCACAGATGCTTAAAAAGCCTGACTTGATGACTCAAGATTTTTTTTGTTGCTTTTGTCGCTAAATATAGCAACACAGTTGCTAAGTTGACATCAGTACGTCAACACTGCATGTCTGTTAACCGCACACATGCAGATGTGACCTGGTAAGCAGGGCTAACAGTCAGCTCTCTCTCTCTCACCACAAACAGAAGAGGACAGCTGCTGATTTTCAGACCTTTGCTGATGTAGATGGAATTAGAAGTGAGATTGCTTTCTCATTAAGTATCAGCCGATTTCCCACAATTGAGAAAATTGGAGCTGTATTATCTGCGATGGACCCGCTCAGGGTGACCCCACCCCTCTCCGAAACATCTTACTGGAGATAGTCACCAGCACCTCTCATGACCCCATTAGGGACAAGGGTGCAAGAAAATGGATGGATGGAGCTATACTATACCTACTTTCAAGTAAACTATATCTGTGCAGCAACAGGTGGGGGAGGAGAAGCGCACCATTACTTTGGTGCATCTACCTCCTTTGAGCTCTAAGAACTTTAAACTGTGAAACTTCTTTACAAGAAAACATCATTAAATCATTGTCTTTAAAAGCAGGTATGAAACAAAGCATGGTTGTTATGAAACAGCTCTATTTCATAAGTAAAAGCGTGTGTCAAATCAACCAAGGATTGGTGAGGAGGCTAATCCTGTAGCTGGACAACCAACTGTAGTTGTGTAGCCCCGGTCAGTAAATGGGTGTGGCAGCTCACCCATCAGGTCATTGCTCTCAAAGCTCAGCTCTGTGGCCTGACTGGCCTTCAGGATCTGCATCCTGATGAACTCGATCTTTGTCTTGCTGTCTTGAAGCATCTGCTGAGCGGCAGCCAGTAACTTGCGGTCCTGTCAGTGAAAAACAAATTGGAAAATCTAAATTAGAAAGTCTTTGTCTTGAACAACAGAGTTAAATTCATATTTTTGTGGTTTGAGGAAAACCGTGGACATCACATTCCCCCCTCCAGCCCCTCGACCTCTATCCCTGTTATTCACTGACATCATGACCCATCTGACCACCTGCAGAGGGAGACCAAATTTGGCGCTCCAACCTCAGCTTGTGCCCTTAATTGGACCTGTGGTACAACAACTGACCACATGGAAAACTGTATTCACTGCAAACAAAGCAGAATCCTTTTACGGAGTGCCTCCTATTTGCTGTTCCTCTCATGCATGCAAATACACACACACTTAACGTGAACAAAGCCCACTCCACCCCAAATTCCTGTGACGTTTAAGTGCTGCTTGTTGATGGCTGCGCGCGCAGGAAGGTCCTCCGTCCAGTAGGCATTTCCTCTCTTACATCAGGACTATTTCCAACGGAATGGCTGCCTCTGTCTGGCTGGAGGTGGAAGGAGTAAGAGGAGTAGGGAGGTTCACTGAATAAAATGCGACATCCCCCCCACATTCCCTCTGACACACACACACACACACACAGACAGCCCTCAGACACACACTGGGAGTCAGGTAACAATACTAAGGCCTGGTTATGACCTGCAGGCTAACAAATGTTCCTCTTGTTCGAAAATGTTCATGTGGACGAGCTAACAGTTATATTCGGACTATTAATTGATTAATCGGATAAAAAACCGGCACATTCTCCAGATTTTTAACTTAACCATTTGAGCCTATTGTGTACAATATTAAAAAGCCATAAAATTTAAAACTAACGCAATTCCTTTTGTTAATAAAAATAAACATTTACTTCCCAAAAATGAAATTATTGTTTGTGTTAACATTTGTAGGAAGGTTTTTTTTTTTTTTTCTAAGAATTTGACAAAGAAGTTTTTTTTTTTTTTATCTTGAGTGCAAAATGTGTTTTTTATACAGTTTTGTTTTAATTACTGCTCTGATTAAATTAGCTGTCAATTATTTCAATAATCAATTTATCATGATTAATTCAATTCATTGCTTAAACCCAAATGTGGACAAAAACAATGATTCATTTGGAGAACAGCTTGGTCAAAAATAAGATGCACACCAGTTTCTTTCTTTTTTTTTTTTAAACCTCTGAACAAAACAAAACAAACCAAAAAGCTTCCACCATCTTCCTCATTGAGTTCAGAAATAGTGTGGACTTTCCTCAATTACTTTTACAATGAAGAGTGTCGTCAGTGGCGTCCCTAATGAAATACAAAGGTGAACAGTTTCTGGATGAATCTCCGTATTACATTGAAGGAGCAATTGAAGCTCTTCAATCAAAGGCAAATTAACACTTTAAGGATCTAGAGAAACTGGGTAAAATAAATGATCTGTAATCGAGCTAAACATCATACAGTAGTGCTGATGAACCTGAGACTCTGAGTGTTCCAGCTGTTATTACCAGAAGCCTCATGCTACACACCTTCCTCCTAAATTACAGTCTGTCCTCCCTCCGTGCAGGGAAAGAGTCAATTCAGCTTTGGAAACAAACAGCTGTGTGTGTGTGTGTGTATGTGTGTGTAGCACAGTATGTGTCAGCGCCTTCTCACGTTTCCCCTGAACAAGCTGCCATGTCACAGACTGGGTTTCAAATCACGTTTAGGAGTTTCTGCTTTCAGTTCAAACTCTGAGCTCCTCCTTAAGTGGCTGAAACACACTTGGGAGACAGATCTATCATTTAAAAGTTCAGGGGGCAACATGAGTTAAATTTACCAGCTTATGTCTCTGACACTGATGGCCCCGCCTTCGCCAGGTGTCTGTTTTTGATTTTCTGTGACAACCACAGGCTTATTCCGAAGCAGACTTGAGGTAAAAACAGGAAGCTATTTTGAAGAAAGAGTGTCCCATGTCCCGTTAATGTTCATGAGAATTAAACAAAAAAGACAAACTGGACCAAGATAAATGTAAACAATCAGCCCCCAAAAACTGACAGACTATATCTTTTTTCTAAAGGCAAACAAGAGAACCTCTTTTTATGTTTCGGATCTATGATTTACAATTTTTTTTGACTACTTTCTTACATAACATTCTTTTTGTGTGCGTGTTCAATATTTTTAAATTTTTGTTTTTCTTCTTTTTATTTACATTTATGCCTCTAAATTGCTGATTTTACCCAGTGGGATAAAGGTTTGGACACCAGCAACAAGCTTCGGCAAACTTTGTGTTTCATGTGCCCATGTTTTCCAAGACTTTTTAAAAATGGCAGCTGAAACAGCAACTGGGGTAAGAACCCTTCTGACGAAGCCGGAATCTCTCAGCGGCAGATATTACTTCATAAAGTGTACCCTTATTTCAACTGGCTATGAGAACAATGGTGGCGTTTCAATCTCACTCACGCTGACATTCTGTCATGACTCAGCAAAAACCTGAAAGTCGAGTGAGTCCTGCTCCTCTCGTGTTGTGTTCACCTTGGAGGAGCCGTTGGAGTACATCTGAATCATGTTCTCGGCTCCCTGTTTCACCTTCAGCTCGATGTCATTCTGCCGTTTTAAAGCTGCCAGGCGGCTGTTGCTTGTGCACGTTCTGGCTTCACTGCTTGGTGTATCGGGGGTTAAAGGGCACTCTAGAAAGAGACAAAAGAGGGTGAAACATACGGTCAGCTGTACAGAGACTTACTGGGATTTTGACAGTATAGCAACCATGAAGTTGTTCAGAATGACTGATGCTTAATGATCTACTTTTGTTTGCAGTTTAAAGGGCCAGTATTATGTATTTTCCAGGTACATAGTGCCATTTTAGGACTGCTCCGATCAAGTTTTTTGCTGCTGATCATCCAAGAGGCCGATCTCCAATCTTTGTCGGAATGGTTGTTCATTTTTCACTTTAGGTATAAATGATGCTGTTATCTGGCAAAATGGAAAAAATATCTAATATCTAATTCACCTAATTTAGACATAATAGACATATTTTAATACGCGTCTAAAATCTTGTTTTTTAAGTTACGTGCTGCAGCTTTATGCAGATGAGCGGTGTGAGAGTTCACCATCTGGTGGAGGTTGAGTGGCGCTACGTCTGTGAAATATTACTATCAGTAGCGCGTAGCGACGGTCCAAGAGCGAGAGCAGAACCGCTGTCTTACACCGCCAGCTCAAAAATGATTTTTCGGGTTATTTGTTTAGCTTTCTGACTGTCATGCTAATCCGGGTGAATGTTGGTAGTTGTGCGCTGCTTTACCTACTATCTGGCCGCTCTGGATTTCCGTTTTTTCCTGCATTGAGCCTCGGT
Source organism: Poeciliopsis retropinna (assembly GCA_010277075.1). Taxonomy (NCBI): domain Eukaryota; kingdom Metazoa; phylum Chordata; class Actinopteri; order Cyprinodontiformes; family Poeciliidae; genus Poeciliopsis; species Poeciliopsis retropinna. The sequence goes on from VMRM01000021.1 coordinate 10,721,814, forward strand.
GTAGCCAAACTCCGTCAAGTGCTTGTTTTTTAAATGTCATATTAGATTTGTTGCGTTGATGTATTTTGACGTGCTTTACCCCCGAAGTGCGCAACATGCAAACGTTCCAATTTCCTCTCAGAGTGTTTTTTTCCACACAACAGGATTTTTGCCGTGCGGTTGCGCAGTGTGAAGGAAAGAGGAGGTCAGCTGCACACGCAGGCTGCGACGTGAGATACAGCTGATCGGTTTTGGTGATCAGTAACAAGAGACAGTGATCGGTGATCACCGATCATACACTTTCACAGAAATCAACCGATTATGATCGGTGGCCGATCGATCGGCACAACTCTAATAAAAATACTACATATATCAAATATGACTTAAAAGAAATTTGACTTGGTTAATTAATCCCTTAAATTGGACCTCTGTCTCTTTAAAAACTCCTGCTCTTTCTAAAATTCTACCTTCAGGAATTCCAACGTTTTTACTAGCATTGAACTGAGAAGTAGCACCAGGTGTTTGCTAATTGCTGCTGGCTAGTCTGAAGGAGCTGAGTGGGGGAAGAGCTGCTCTCTGTTGCGGAAGCTGGGAAGCTTAGAAACTGCAGCTCTGAGTAGGAGCTTGGTCCTCGAAGGCGGAGCTAGGTTCAGCCAGGCATTTTCCACAGTCCAATGGTTGTCTTGGAGATTAAAGGACTGCTCAACCATGCATAAAAGAATCAAGGCAACACTCCATGTTTGTTTTTGATGAGGGAAAAATATTTATTTGCATGATGCAAAGCTAAAAAACAATGATTTTATATAATATTGGCCCCTTAATTCAGTTTGTTGAAATGCCTGCAGGCATTCACCCTGCTTGGTGAGAACATGCAGACAGAGCCCTGATGTCTGCAAATATGAACAAACAATAGTGATAAATCAGTGGGTTCTTTAATATCTCCTAAATATGCCTACCTCCACTGAAAACAGAAAAGATATAAAAAAAAAAAAAAACAGCTCCAAGATGCTGACAGAAACAAGAAAATGTTTGACTCATGCTTCGGATGGTTCAGTAAACACTGTGTAATGTTTTCGGTTGAACACCTGTGGGACGAGAGCAAACTGAAATCACGTGATTCATTCAACTATAATACTATATGAGTCATGTAATAACCTTTAAAAGGCTGGGGAGGATTGGCACTGGGGCTTTCTAAAGCTAAATTAATATTCTGAATGTTTGGCGCGTAGAAAGTAGAAATGAACTGAGAAATGAACTGAAGATTTCAGATCTGAAATCTGAAAAAGATTTCAAACCTTTTTCTCATCAATGAACACAACATATGTGAGCATGACTATGTCATGGTCACACCAACACTCTTTGGCATGGAATCAGTAAATATAGAATACGAGTTAAAGAAAGTAGGGCTGAAAAACATGATGAAATAAGTATTTCATATCAATTGATATTGATTATTATTGATAGGCTTTTATTTGTTTTAAATATCTGAAATACAGCCAATTATACTGTGGGCCGCTGTCTCTAAGAACTCCTGCTCTTACTGAAATTGTGCCTTCAGGAAGTTGAACAAGGTTTTTCCCAGCATTGTACTAAGAAGTAGCTCATATAATGAACTCAGCAGATGTACAATCCCACCAGACATTTGCTCATTGGTGCTGGCTAGTCTGAAGGAGTTGAGTGGGAGAAATGAGGGGGATGGTGGAGGAGCTGCGTCTTGAAGACAGGATTAGGTCCAACCAGGTCGTTTTGCACAGCTGAATGACTGCCATGCGAGATTAAAGGATTTCTCAAACATTTATCAAAGAATCAAGGCAACACTTCTGGAATGTTTTTGATGAGAGAATAACATCAGAACATGATGTAAAGCTCAACACGGTTGCTTGTACATAATGCTATCCTTTTAAGAAAGGTCAAGAGTTTACAGTCACAACTCTCAAGTTTCAACCTCATGCAACAATCTGACTCTGAAGATTACACTACAGAAATCAGAAACTGGCCACAAATCATTGATCGGTGCAATAACAGCAGAGTTAGCAGTGAGGTCATGTTATGTCAGCGGTGATGGCACACCACGTGTAGAAGAGCTGAGTCTGCCATCCAGTTTACGATGGGGGATGCCTCTCTCTGTTGGGGGTGGGGTATGGTTCAGGTCGTTTCCCACCAGGAATTCAGTGACCCCCACCCTGAGAGTGGGCCGTGGAACGACATAATGAGCTCCTGAATAGCTGCAGGGCTGATGTCACCGCTGGACCACTGACAAAGGGGAACCCTCCCACATATTAGCCCGGCCTGCATCTGATAGGAAGGCAAACATGACTAATACGTTTCACTAAGCAATGACATCATCACTGGGCAACTCAGACCTGAAACCATGCTGAGTTTATCTCCATGGAGATGAGATATGATTGAAGATTAGAGAGTGGATCAGCTCTGAGTGTTGGAATTTCCCTTAGAAAAGAGAGCAGAAGTGACTGGTGGAACCCGACTGGTGGTCCTGTATCAAAGTCATTGCTTCCCAGCCAGTCTATTTCTGGCCTCAGCTGAGAGGTGAAGAAAAGCCAGAGACCCTTTAGCAATCAACACTCTGGCCGACAGAGAAAGTCATTTTTATTAATTCTAGAAGTGAGTGATGTTCCTCACGCGTTCCAGAGCCCAGCATGATTCCAGATGTGGTTTCAGGTCTGAGGAGCTCAGACACATTCAGACGCCCTCCCTCTGTCACTCTGTGATGGCCAGAAACATTCCACTGGCGCCGCGTCACTTATCCAGAATGCCCCAGTTCATCAAATAGGAGGTCAGAGTCAAGCTAAATTTCTTCCTACTTAAGATAGCCATTCAGAAGTCAATAACGTTCCTCTCCTCAAACACACCCACATTATTTAGATCGGGCCTAATAGGGATTGTGACCAAGGCCAATCAGTCTCAACTCATTAACTTTGATTACAGGCCTGAGCCCAAAGTAAACCTCACATATTTTAATTAAGCTTCTACTGCTTTTGTTTTCGTCCACCATGTAAAGTGGCAGTATCATGTAAAACCAAGGTTTTTTTTTATAGCTTTATATCATTTAATAATGTTATTCCCTCATCAAAAACATACCTGGAGTGTTGCTTTGATTCTTACATGCATGTTTGAGAAATCATTAAATCTCCCATGGCAACCAATCACTTGTGCAAAAACTCTAGTTGGACCTAGCTCCGCCTTCCAGGTGCAGTTTCCAAGCTTCAGTCTCCTAGAGCCCACCTCCCCCCTCTGAGCTCCTTCAGACTAGCCAACAGCAATTAGCAAACACCCGGTCGAACTAGGAGCTGCTTCTCAGTGCAATGCTGGTAAAACGTTGTGAAATTGTTTGAGTCCATCACAATTTTAAAGGCTTGCAACTGCCTTGCTTTCTTTGGTCCAATACGGCTAACTAGCACAATATTTACTGCTCACGAATTTTACATGCAACAGTCAACATTCAGTTTACAAGTAGGTTGCTTAATTTTTTTTCTGTTAGTTTTAGATTACTGAAATGTCTATCCGCATGAGTAACAGTAATAGGCAACATGCAAAATATATATGAAGCAATCCAGCTTTGCATTTAGTTCAAGCTGCAGTATATAACTTTAATAAAAAATATATTTTCTCCATATTTGTTAAAGCTGTCATCATGTCGTGACAGTTTGTTACGAGACAGATAATCTGTGAAAACAGTCAATCTCCTCCACCTCCTTCCTGGGCTACTAATACTGGCTAAAGTAATGCAACGTTCCGACCAAAACAATCAGAACCATAAGGACGCTCTTATCTCTGTCAATTAACCTCATTCATTCATTGCTAAATGTGCTAATGGTGGAGAAACAACATATCAATATAGGAAAAATATTTATCTGCTGTCATTGGTAGCTATGCTAACTAGACTGAGCATTCACAACAGGCTGCTTTAACTGCAGCACAGGGATGAGCAGCCAATGAGATTGTGATTAACAGCACTTAAAACTCTCCTGTCCCTGATTGGTTATTTCTTGATAGCACTGGGAGAAGGCAGAAGAAATAGTTTTTTTTACAGATTATCTCTCATGCCATATTGTCACAACATAATGACAGTTTTAACAAATATGTAAAACAAAATTTTTTTAAAGTTACATACTGCAGATTTAATTTCACTTAGGAGAGGACGGGTCAGGAGGGATGTGGATTACAGCTGCTGCTGACTGACTCGTGTTAAGTGTGGTAAAATGTACAGGTACAAGTTCAATATATGAATATGTTGGTAATTTCTTTCCTTACTTCATTAAATGCTAGTGAAAAGGAGGCAAACAGTAGTCTATAGCTAAACTAACCATGCTGAATGGTTGATAATCTCACACAGTCTACCCACCTCTCGGAGAAAAACTGGGTTACAAATTAACACTTTTACCTTTTTCTCTCTCTGTCTCTTTATATTTTGAAAAACTAACTTTATTATTTTTCTTAGCAGCTGTTTTCCGCTGTCTGTTGCTGAACACCATCAAGCTCCAAGCAAGAACGAACCATTTCATGCAGATCCAGGGGGTGTTCAGGGCAAATGTGTGCTTTTTGGACAAAAAAAAAACTGTGGGTGCCTTTGGAATTGTCATAACTTTTTCCCCCGGTACTCCTAGAAAATATTTAACAGTGCCCTTTAAATAAGCAGTGTAAAGTCTCCTGTTGTTAGCTTTTGCCTAACATCGTCTGGGATGATTGATAGCATCCTATCTCGCCTGCAAGATGCAAGGAGCAAAGTGGAGCCGTGCGAACCTGCAGCACGCTGCACTTGTTACAATCTGATGAACTTCTGCATCCTTCTTACTTTTTATTTCCTCAATAGGTTAAACCATCTCCTCCTCCATTGACACTATAATAAGTAGATTAACACAACAATACTGTGCATTCTCATTTGGCTTTCTCTGTGTTGTATGCACTACAGGTATTTTTAACGTTCGAACCCAACCAGATCATTAAGCAAATAATTCTGGCCCGACCTGGCCTGAATTTCAGGTTGTGTTCAGGACATAAATCTAAACTAACACGTCTCCCCTAATCTACTTCCTAAACTAGGGGGATGTGACGGCAGCAGGCCATCCGTTTGCTTCCTTAACCCATCAGAACAACAGCTGCCAACAACTACTCCACAAGACAACGGCGGTAACAAAGGCGATGCTGAATGCTCCCAGCTGTTGTGCTTCAACTCTCTCTAAATTCCATTGTTGCTGACAAACGAACAGGAGCAGGCTTTCAACAGGCTCGGGGAGGAACAATCGACAGCTCATTGTAGCTATCGCTGGAATGTGAGAATGCAACAATGTCAGCCTCTGGAGAATGAGTCACCTCCAAAAACTGGATGTGCGCTCTATTAGCATGTGTAAGTTTATATAGGGCTTCTGACAAAACACTTCCAAAATTGTTTGTACTGTCAATATTTGTAGTTACAGTTAAAACAACGATACAGCAAACACACAGCCAAATGGGCTGACATGACAGAGGGAATGTCAGCCCATAACTCTTTCACCACTAAAGCTTAGCTAAACATTTTGAATAGCTATAAGAGATATTGATTGGTGATCGACTGCTACTTTCCACTGATCTTTTTCTGACCAGCGAACACACATGCCCAAAATGTCTAGGGTTGCTATAACAACTAGGGCTGCAATCAATGTATGATTCGAGTACCTTGATTATAAAAATTTGTTTTAATACTTAGCGCACTGAGTTCAGGTCGCGTGATTATTTATGTTGCGCAGTGCTCTCTCTTCCGCCTAGGAGTTGTTGACGAATGCTAAGGGTTAGCAACATAAAGTCCAATTTTCCAGTTCGGTACAGGGAATACTGGAGTATTTCACTGAATTATGATGTTGCATCTTATACTATAGTTCTTAAAGAGAAATAGGTCGGTCAAAGCTTTGGAAAAACCAGGGACGAGAACTGGTCACAAATATTTCATTGGTACAACTTGGATAAAGAAGAAGCAGCTCATGAAGTCGATGCAGCCGGCCAGCTCTAATTACCTGCTAGTTCTTCTGGATCTTTGACCACTATATGAGCATTTAGTTCTTGCAGCTCCTGGTGGAGCTCCTCCACCTTCTTGTTAGATTTTTTAAGCATATTGTCCACATAAGCCAGGCTCTTCTTGTCTGTGGTGACCTGAGGATATGTGGGAAGAATGAGAAATTAAAGGAGAACTATTACATCTTTTGGGTGGTAAATTTGACAGAGTAATAGAAAGAGCTACAAACTGCAAATGATTAAAGTTTGGTACTACTTTGCAATAAAGAAAAATAACTTTTTTTGCAAGTGATATTTTTGGGGTTACCTTGCGCAGGTTCTCTGCACCTTCTTTGATCTTTAACTCCTTGCGGATCTCACGACGGATCTGCTCCTTGATCTCGTCCAGCTTCTGCTGGACCATGGTGTCAGACAGGTCCAGGTTTTGTCCAAGACCCAATCGCTCTGCCACCAGCTGGGCCCTGGCATCCCCCTGGGGAAGAAAAGGTGAGAAACAAAACAAAGTTCAGACAAGAAAACCTGGTATGTAACGCAGAGGGATGACAGAGAGGAAGGAGGCAGAAGAGATGGACTTCTCACCGTACAAGGGGTAAGATAATGCTTCTGCATGTTGGTGTTCCTGCTAAAGCTTTTTCTTTGCCCCGATTTTTCCTTTACCACAATCTTACAATGTCTTGCAATGTGTGGTGTGTTGAATATGTCCGATATAAATTCGGGCATATTCAACATTGTCCCAAACAGTTGGCATGGAGCAACTGAGAGTCCAGTGGTGATATATGGAAATGTTTATTACTATATGTAAAGGTCATTTTATATAGGTTTACTATATGTGGTTATGTTTATTCAGTTAAAAATGTTAACTATGAAAAATCATAACTCTCCTCCAAATCATAGTGCAGCAAATAGAGCAGCAGCTCCCGCTGTCTTTTATCAAACGCCTTTTCTTTTTGTTACGTCTTTTATTGCTTAAAATGAGTCCACAAACTATCACTACTGCTTCTACATCATCATCCATGTTTGATTATTCTAAATTCACGTATGGTATGTTGGGGGTTTTACTGGATTTTCTTTTGGAATTGGGATGTTTGTGAGTGGAATCGGTTCGTGTGTGGTGTGTTGCTCCTGCCATGTGGCTGGACACACGAACCGATCGAACCTGTTGGACTTTTATTGGCTCATGTTGTATGAGGTCACAGAGGTTTGGAAAATCGTCCGACAATCTTTAAATCGTGCCGAATGAACCTTTTCCCCTTCCCAAAGAACCTTTCCAAAGACATCTGATCTGTTTCTTACTCATTTTGCTGCTTGTGGGCTCAATGCTGGCGCGCAAGACGGAACTGAGAGAATCCGGTTAAAGGATTTTCAAAACAAGAGATCCTCCAGACTCAAATAATACATAAAACAGAAATATTTTATTATTTCTTGCATGGCCTGGTACCAATTGGTCCACGGACCGGTACCGGTCCAGGGGTGATTTAAATAGTTGTTCATTAAAAGGAAACAATATCTTTATGTTAATTATTAGAAAAATATTAAATTATAATTCATTTTTAAGTAATAACATATATTTTACAATTGTAACCGTTGCAATTGTAAAATATATGTTTTACAATTGCAACGTACAGTAACGTTGATGTTGCTGTACAAATAGAAAATGACTTTTTAATGTAATCTGGTTGTTAGTCATAGCAACTTCACAAGTTAATTCTTGTCTTCTCATTTTGGTTAAAAGGATCAAAGGGAAAGTGTCAAAAAAAAAAAAAAACTGCTCCTTGTTTGCATAGTACTGAGTCATTCTAGACTGCCAACATTTTTTTCAGCATATCTCATTGCACAACTCAGCTGCCCTAGTTTTGCATTGTGAAGATCTGTCAGTTCCCACTGGGCTGGAGGGCAAGTGGCTGCAGAAAACCCCGATGCCTGTGGCAGTGAAAAGGTCTTCTGACCGAACATGAGGCTCAGCCGTTCAGCCTGAGTGCTCTGGCCTCACTCCAACATAGTGGAGTTTTGAACCTGAGCTGCCTCCATACACCCGCTTTTCACTGCTGCTGTCAGTCACCAGTGACCTGCATCTTTAAAACCATCACCTTAACTTAAGGGGGATTAGCAGTCACTTCCTGAACGCCACGGCTTTAGAGGTCACCATGAATGCACAGCAACTTTGAATTAGAATAAACACGGTTCTTTACACATTGCAGTAGTCGATATTTTTATTTAAGTGGGTGATAACAAGAATTCATAACATTTTTTTCAACACTACAAGGTCTAATTAACTGAATTAAGCCAATATTATGCAAAAGCCTTTTAAAGATTCATCATAAAAATGATTTAACCAAACGTGGAAAAGCAGTTTTTATTCTCTACTAATCTGGAACAAACTTCCAGAAAACTGCAAAGTTGCTGAAACACTGAGCTTCTTCAAAACACCCTGTTCAGAACTGCTTTTGATTCATAAGAACTGGAACATTAATATTTGAGGTCCAATTGCTTCTCAATTTGCTTGATAATTTTGATGACAGCATGTATTTTGTAGACCTGTCACAATTAAATAAATCAATTAATCGCATGATTAATGAAACAAGTTCAATAATTTCCACTTGCTTGATTTATTGTTTTCTCTTTTCTCTTTCTTTCTACCAAAAAACTGGATGACAAGTCTTCAGTCTCAACTAGCTCCTTTTCTTCAAGGACAATTTTGTTTACGGGAACTTCATAATTCACTTTGTTTGTTGTTTCTGTTGTTTTGTTTATTTTGGATATTTAACATGTCTTCCAGTTTCAGTGTTCAATGTTCATTAGATTTTAAAGTCTATTAATCTTTGAGAATGGGTTCTTGCATTAGTTATGCCATTATTATGTTATGGCATAAATAATGCCATAATATAATGTCCATTGTGATAAATATCATTTATCACAGAAATTTCTTGAGGAATTTATTGTCCAGCAAAGTTTGCTATCGTGACAGGCCTAATATTATATTTTTATGATGTAAAGCACTTTGAAATGCCTTGTTGCTGAAATGTGCGCTCCAAATAAACTTGACTTTAACATTTATTCAACCAGCTTCAGGCGAATCTCTCTGTGAAAAACAAGTTTGTTGGTATTACTAGCTGTTCCTTACCACAACTTCATCAGCTTCAGCCAAATCCATCTCCAGATCAGTTGAACAAACAAGTCCGTGCATCTTCTGCCGACCAGCTAGACCGTCATCGCTTTCAATTCTATTACAAAGACTGATTCAATGCCGCAAAAGACCAGGCTTTGCTGCCCTGGGCCGAGGCGGAGGCCAGAGTCTCGGTCATTGACTCTGCCGGTGTCTGCTTTGTTCCAACTCTCTCACACAGACCATTGACATAAACAGGGAAGATAAACCGTCTGAGCAGAGACAGCCAAATCCTTCTTAGCTTCTCGCTCTGTGAGGTCACAGCAGCCCAGAATGGGACCTAATCTCACTCCACGGTGAGAACCGGGTTTAAAATTAACACTAGTTGAAGAATATCACTGGCCGTCTTCGGTACCCCTCCCCCCAACCAGAGAACACATGTGATGGAGGAGACACCCTGGGATCTCAGAGAGGTATTACCACACAGCAGAGCATAGAGCTCCAGTGTGCTGTCTGTGGAAATGACATAATTTCTACAGAACTGATAATATCTAATGACATGGAAAATTGGAATTACGAAAAAAAAAAAAGCCTAACACAAGAGTTCCATAAAATTTGGTGTTTTTTCGGCTGTATATTTCACAAAACTTCCATGGAAATTCTTTTTCTGGATCTAATAAGATCCACAACCGGATGTTACTATTGGCAGAAACGACAAAGAAGATGACAGGGTTTAGTAGGAGTATGATGGCACAGTAAGTTTTTAAATGACTTATTGTGTGAACAAACTTAATCACATGTGATTTTAATTGCGTCTCTTATTTAATGGAAACACCACAATAATAAAATTGTGTTTTTTCGACACTAGCAGAATATTGACAAATTTTCTGCGCTTCCATGTTTGTGATGGAAGCACAGCTGCTGTGAAACCAAGGTTGTATTGGACTTCATTTATGCTAACATCACCAGACGTAGCCACAATACACGACCATTTCCAGGGGCCTAATAGCAAGAAGCAACTTCCACCTGTCCAGATTTTCTGTAACAGCTTTGGCTTAACTAAACTGTACATTAAAGTTGTACAATAACTTGTTATCAACTCTGTAAGTCAAGCTAGGGATGTTCTCTCAGGCGAAGCTGCTATTAGGGGATCAAAGACACTGACTAAATCCACTGAGCAGGCACAATAATTCTCATATTTACACTGCAGCCACATCATTAAAGCATGAATCCATTAAAAAAAAAAAAAAACACATTAGTGTTTTTTACAATTTGTGTTGTTTCTTTGTGTCATTTTAAATATATACACAGCTCCAAGCAATCACAATGTCAACATAATCACACAGACACAATGTGTGGCAGTTTGGAGAGCATGATGTGCTCAGTATTCATTATAAATAATGTCTTTTCAAAAGAAGGCATTACAGTTAAAAACGACAGCAACTAATTAACAGGAACTAATAAATCTGAGTTCCAGCTGTAGTTGAAAATGGAAAATTCCAACATCCTAGTCAGAATGAAATCAAACTGTCAGAAAGTGGGAGCAACTGCCACTACTGCCATATTGATACATATTGCTTCAATATGGCCGCTCCTCTCATCAGCAGGTGCAGCTGTCAGATGTGGGAGGTAGCCAAAGAGTGAGTTAGTGGATGTCACCAACCTAGTTTAGCTGGCCTTGCAAGGTTGAGCAACTAAAGTCTTTCCTCTGCCTACATCTCCTAGAATGCCGTGAAGTTCTGAATCGGAGTTCAGTGACTTTTCTATATCTTGAATTAGCAGACGTATTATCTATCTATGCAGATTACATGTTTGCCACTATGTACATTGTTACGGACTTATTTTCCAGGCCTAATTTATCTATTTGTTGTTTTTTTTTTTTTGCGTGTGTGTGTGTGTGCTAATTTTTTTCCTGTTCCTTCAGTGTGATTGGTCCTTTAATTCCATCAAAACACACATCAAGAGTCAGAAAACTTGTGTCCCAGTATTGATTTTATAATGATCTAGAATTACTATGAAAAATTTGCAGAGTTAGGGTTTAGTCAGGGAACGATCCTCGGTGTGTTGAACCTAGTTTACTGGAGGCCTCTGCTTCCATGATATAATCAAACAATAAACGGCTGAATGACAATCATAATAAACACAGCTTGGTAGTTAAGCACACTTAATTCTTTTAAATACCTGGCTCAATAAAATTGTTGAGTACTTCAATGAGAACTGTCATAAATAAATATAAGGGACAAATTTAATCAAAGCCAGAATATAAAAACAGCTATTACTGATCCTACAGTTGCATGTCATTTTAATAACACGCTACAAAAGGCCAGAAGGGACACATAATCCCTGGATCTCAACTGCTGCAGTAACACAGATGGATAAGTGAACACCTTTAACTGTACTGGTGAATAAAGCAAGGCTTTTTCTGTCAGCATGTGGAGCAGCGTTGTCCAAAGTGCGGCCCAGAAGCCTTTTGTTGCCGCTCAGTGACACAGATTTGTTCTGATGCAACAGCCTTTTTATTTCCCCAATTTGGACAAAATGAGCAGCTTATCAATTCATTGCAATAAACTCAATTTCTAATTTTATGAATAATTTTTTTTTTTACGGCCAATTTTGTTGAGAGATCTCATTATTTTTTTAATTCATGGTTTCAGTTGTAAGTGGTTATATTTATTGTTTTTGGCTCTGGTGGTTTTTTTATTTGGGAAATGCAAAATATCTTCCAGTTTCAGTGCTAAGTGTTCTCAACAAAATTAAAGTTTATTGGTGTTTGAACGGCTGAATTTGTGTTATTATGCCATTACCAATACGTTTACTGAAAACGTCCTCAAAACAACAACATTATCGTTTAGCGCAGCAATTACTGGGACAATTTATAGTCCAGCAGAATCTGTTACTGTGACCGGCCTGCCCACAAATTAAAATCTTCTCACAAAAATGTTAGAGACACAACATAATTGTCATCTTTTAATTACCAACGTTTTTATTTTCCCTTTAGTTCATGGTAGACAGAACCACAACTATCTACTGACTTTTACACTAAAGACGACTTTGGTGCGCCGACAGTTGCTTTTAACTACATTATTAGAGCTTTTTCACATGAAAACCTAAATCATGTCTTCATTACTGAGAATGGATTGAATCTTTGTTTTTTTCAAAAACAAATTAGTAAAGTGATTGCCTTTCAATCAAAAAGCAAAAAACACTCAAAACCCTCTTGAAGTTTTAGACCTACAATGACATACACGTTCCTTTCCTGCAAATAATAAAGTAAAATAAAGACTATTTTCTTTGTTTAAAATATTCCAGGCTTTCTTCATTGTTGAGCAGGGGGAGGATGTTGGCCCATGTTACTAACAGTTTGGAAAGAAAGTGTAGAGGTAAACTAAACAAGTAACCTTCTGCCTCCTGCAGCCATAAATCCAGGCTCTTTTCTCGAGGTGTCCACGTCTTGAGGAAAGTATAATTTGCACATATTCTCCCTGATGACTCACAGTTAAAATGGAGGTTGTGAGTGCCTGGACAGGGGAGGAAGAGGTCTCTCATTTGCTCACTCCAGTGCGAAATTTGTTTGCACTCCTTGTTGTGTTTGCCCAGTGTGGTATAAGGACAACAGTAGACACTCAAACGATCCTATTTTACTGTGCAACAATGCAAGGAAATCCAAGAAAGGCCAATCAGATAAGCCTGACGTTAATCAACTCCGGCAAACACAAGGCCTACATTTTAATTTGAAATTAACACACGCATCACTCGTTGACGTGACTATTCTGGTCTCTAGTGCCACTGTCTTTGCCACAGAGACGCTGGTCGTCATGTGCAGGTGTTGTCATTTCTTGCAAACTGAACACACCGACTCATGTGGAAGAAAAAAAAAAAAAAAAAAAGTAATACCAGGAACATAAGACGTCATGGGTTCAAAGAGAAGTGAAGCAGGAACTGTAAGCAAATACTTCCTCTCATAAGAAAACACAGCGCAAGACTGATGGACTCAACGACCGTGGCTCCACTATTTACAATGACACGATCCATAATCATGCACTACTACCCAAGTTATATAATAATAGTAAAAATGGCTTGATTTGAGGGATATGATTTAAAAATAAAAGCTCAGATTTTTTTCCATGCGATATCCAATTAAAATTTTTTTCTTGCTTTCTTTTGTAAAAAAAAAAAATGACAGAAAATATTTTCAGAAAGTTGTTTTTACTTCACTCATCTCTACTGAGTGATACAATAGAGAAAATTTGAATTTTTGATTAATTACAAGAGCAAAAGTTTTATTGTTATATGATATGACCAGCTCAGTCCGTGAGCTTCTTTCTTCAAAATAGTCAGTGGTTTTCACCATAGTTTCAGTTCTGCTACTGATGATAATTTGACGCTGATGTGTTAAAACAAATGTGTTTTAATGCTGACATTGTGTGGTATGAGTTTATACTTTGTAAAACACATACAAAGTATAACTACACAAGATGCTCAACATTTCTCATTTTAGTTTTTCATTATTTTCATGTCTGCGTTCTCATAAAATTACTTCTCTCCTAATATTACAAATTTATTCTGGTAATATTATGACTTTATTCTTGTATTATTAATTACAAAAAAAAAAATCTTAGCCTGGTCTGAATACTTTCTCAGAGTTGACCTGGAAGTATAGCAGCTGAAACACTTGTAAAAATGCAGACATCACTCAGAACTATGGACACACAGGAGTGCATTTGTAACAAAAAAAATCCACATTTCCAAAAATGTAATCTTCCAAAAACAAAAATTTTATTAGATCAATGAAATCAATTTATTGCCCAGTTCTACTTGTGGCAGTATGTAGCTTTTATTAACATATATTTTAAATTGAAACTGTCACTATGTTCTGAGAGATAATCTGTGAGAAAAAAAACAAGCTTTCTGCCTTCTCCCAGTGCTAACTAGCAACAACCAATCAGAAAAGGAGGCGGGTCTGTCAATCATCCTCTGTGTCGTGATACTCATCCCCCTCTCTACTATCCTGCCCCCATCCCAAATTCTCTCTGCTACACTGGATCTAGCATTGCATGTTATGAAATGCTAGGCTAGTTAACATGGCCACCAGTTTTCATGTAATGCTAAGTTGTTTCTCTGCCATTAGAAGATTTATCAGAGCGTACGTGAGGATGATTGAAAGCGCTAAGACCCTCCTCCTGGCTCTGATTGGTTGTTTTTGACTATGAGCAGGTCATTTCTTCAGATGGCAACAGTGGGTCATAGAGGAGGTGGAGGAGATCGATCTTTTTACAGATCATCTGTATCATAACATACTATCACAACATGGTAACAAGCTTTAACCAATATGTAAAAAAAAAAAAAAAAAACTTAAGTTTTGTTTTTACATATAAAAAAACATTACATACTGCAGCAGACTAGTGTAAAGTATTAAGTGGCTGGCTAGTAAGCATATTAATTGTATAAATAAATTGCTAGCAAACATCATACCTAGTAAAAATAGCTTTCATGGGTTCATTTGGTGGCTTAGACATGACCTGGATTGGACAGTAAATTCCCACAGCGGGTCTGAGTTCATGCAGGTTAACAATATGAGCTCTGGTCAGACAATGGAAAGGTTCAGGCCACTCTCCAAGCCCAGGCTTACAGAGCCAGGTTTTCCTGTTAGAAGCCACAACATCTGAGTATTACACTGAATCCATCGTTCGACACAGACTGCTGCACTGCAATGGCCAAGGCCTTGTGTGTTACTTTGGTCAAAAATAGAAACGTGGTAATAAACATAGATTCTACAAGCGTGACTCCCAAGCGTATCTCGGGACAGATTGCACTGTATGTAATATTACACTCTTTGAGTTTCTGTTAAAGGTCATGCCTCACGTACTACAGCAGGCCGTGTGTGAACATGGAGCAACAAAGTCACAGAGTGACCAATGAACGGCTCTGAGGGACCAACCTGCCGAGAGTCCTGACCTGCGTCGCCCTCACAGGGGTCAATAGAGCAGATACAATCAGCTTTACAGCACAGCTTTTGTCAAGACATTAGTTTGTGTTATGACTACATGTTGCCTGTTGCTGATATCCTGAAGATATAACGTTTTTTTACCGAGATGCCAGAGAAAAGTGCAGTGTAATCCTAATTAATATCTGTCTGTCCTGATATAGAAAAAAAAATCTAGCTCGAGTATGAGTGATAATGTTCCTGATCCATAAGGGCAGATCTATTCAGTCTAATTCTATGCTTTGTACTCTGAGCACCTTCATGCTTCATTTATTTTACATTATATTTATAATTTATAATTGTGCTTTCTGAACAATTTGAAAGAAAGTTTGTTGTTTATTTTTCACATGTTTGACCAAGCTAGCTAACCTATTGTTTTTGTGAGTTTCAGTTTCTTTATTATTTCTTTTAAATTGGCTGCTCTACTCCTAATTTGACTGATTGAACAAATTAAAGTTGTTTTTATATGTTTTAAAATAAAAGCCAGTCTTTCTGTATCGGACTGCTATCAGCTGATACTAAGCTTCAGATATTGGTATCGGAAGTGAAAAACATGGATTGATGCATCCCTGCACGATGAACTGACTTCTTCCCAAGAAGCATACAACCGAGTTACCAGGTGATTTGTTACCACCAACATGTCTTATAACTGTGCCAATAAAAGCAACAGCAACTGTACCAGAAAATATAGCGCACCTGTGCTGGGAAATCAGTCAACACAGTAGGACTGGAAAAGCCATTTTATGACTGCTTGTTCACATGACAACAGAGCATCAGCACCTCTTGTCTCAGTGAAAGGCTTCAGTTTATTTGAAATGTTAAAAACAGGAAGGCTACCATCAGAAACGATGCACCTGTCACGTTGGATTCAAAGGCTGGTTTTAAAATTTGTGAATAGGGGAAAAAAAATAAATAAATAACGTGTTTAACTGGCTGAAGCTGGTTGTTGATGCTTAGATCTCATGTTTTCAGGTGTGTAGCCATCTCACTCCTCAATACCATGGTACCATGGAGTGAGATGGGTGAATTTGACTTACAGACCGATATTTTCAGATGAAATAAATGTTCTCTTGTAGAGAAAATACTGACAAGAAAACCTATACCTTTAAGAGATTAGCTATTACGTTTTTGAGTATTTTTACAAGATTTTTTAAATTGCCGGTAGGGATACACCAGTCCACTTCTTTCACTTTTGATACTGATACAGATATCTAAAGATTAGCATCAGCCGATGTGATACAGAAAAACAGAGCTGAATTGACTTAATATGTTTCTTTAAGAAAAAAAAAACAAAACACAGTCATAAATGTATTGAATTACAAATGTATTTGATAACTCCACCAATACAGCACCACTTAAATACACCGCTTAACTTACAGACATCACTTCAGTTTCTGTATCTTGAGTTTTCATCTATTGGAACCCAGTAGAAAACAATCCACTGACTGGAGAAATAATCAAGGTTCCCTCAGAGAGCTTATAAAACACAAACCAGCTTAGGCCGAAGGTTAAAGTTCATCTGAAAAAACGTGCAGCCACTAACAGTACAACAAGTAGACAGGTCTGTAGTAGGAGTGGGCATTTATAGTATAGTATATTTCTTCTGAAAAAATAACCATGCCAAGAATTTTTAACCTAAATGATTAAGAACCAAAACAATCAGCTTTACTCCGGCTATGGAACCGGATTCAGCAAACATAATTAATCCTCCAGCAAGCACTGCAGAACTTTGATGACTAACCCAAAAAATAATATTTATGATTAAACATTTGATTATTTTCCGATCAGGTAAAGCACCAGGCCAGAATGGATGTTGTTACCGAATGAAAAGGATCCAGTTTGCCATTTTCAGTAGCAATGAGACGTTAGAGGAAGCACAGAAGTTTTAGAATGAAAACTGTGTTTTCTATAGAGAGTAGAGTTGGGCAGTAACTAGTTACATTTACAAGTACATTTTTTGGAGGGTATGGGGAAGTACTTTTAGGAGTATTTTTACTATGCTGTACTTTTACTTCAGTAATTTTATTATGACATATTGCTACTCTTAATTGAGTAAAATTTCTGGATTCTCTACCCAGTGAATGAGGAACAACCAATACAAAAATTCTCCACACACGCAACTTCCTGATTGGAAGTTTTTTTTTTCACTGGAAGAAACCGATTTAGAAAAAACTTTCCTTTGCCTGATTGTTATTTTTTTTTGTTACTTATCTGAATTTTTGACATGTTCGTCCTTAAAATACCAAAAATTCCTTAACATTTTATTTTGGTCCGTCTGATAATGCCATGTTTAAATATTAAAAGATTGATCATTTGATCAGTTACTCAGTAATTGAGTTGACTTTTTACTAAATTGTTTTTTACTCTTAAGTAATTTCTGGGATGGCTACTTTTTAGTTTTACTTTAGAAAAAACATACTGCTGTAGTACTATTTCTACTTGAGTACAACTTTTGGGTACACTGCCCAACTTCACTATAGAGGCTTGTTGTTTTTTATACTGGATAAAACAAAAATGAGTAATTCTTTAGAAAATTAGGGGAAGCTCAAAGTACTACATTAAAAGTTGCTCTGTTTTATCCATTTGAAGAGAAGAGTTCTACTGATCTTGGAACATACTAGATTAGAAAATTTTGGTAGTCTTTTAGAAATCTTACTATTACAGTAAACGTCCACCGCTTCCATTGGAAAACCACAGAGAGACCGAGTATAATACAAGAGGTTAAAGACCGTTTAGAAATGCAAGATCTGTAATCATCTTTGTTTTAAAATATTACCGAAATCCCGTTTAACCGCAATGCTGTGTGACTGATTTCTCTCTCACGCACTCTGTGAGGTTGCCTTGGATCGAAATGTGAATTATTAATGATAATGACTGACAATGACAGAAAGTCTCCTGTGGAGTTACAATAAACGAATGAATAATTTAACATTTTAACACACAACAGTAAATATCCATCAACTTTCTGTTCTATACAGGGGGAAATAAAGTATTTCTGTGCCGTTTATGTTTAGTTCTTAAAATGAGAAAACTGAAATCAGCTGTAAATGGTATCGGTAGGTCGGACTATTCAAAACTAGTTATCGATCGGCCACAAGTGATCAAATGAGTGTGTCTCTATCAGCTTATGACGAACAGTGCCTACATATGAAAAAGCATTGAGTCTGACATCACAGACTCAAAGCTGATGTGTGATGATTAACAATATATTTTTTTAAAAATCACCTTTCATTATGTAGCTTCAGCTGGTGTCCCGAAGAAGCCTGTTTCAAATGGGAATGTTTTTCCAAGAGCACATTTTGTGTTTTGATCTAAGGTTGCTGTGGTACGCAGCCACATCCACACAGCTAGCTAAAAAATAAGTCTGCTAACAGGTAGGCTGTTTTTCATAATCACTTTCATTATCACTATAGCACCACAAAACATCACGAATTTTGAAATCAACATCGCCCTCCTCTATTTTTGATACATTCATCTTAACCACTGAAAAGGGTTGAAACTTCAATACAATTTTTGGGCTAAAAGTAACAAAAACATAACACTAGTAACAAATATGCCTTGTTTCACTTTTATAACGTGATTCAATGTAATCTGGAGAAGAAATAACAACCCCAGAAGCTCGGATTTTAAAATGCTGTCTAGATATTTTGAATATTTTAAACTCAAGTTATTTTCTTGCCACACAGGTTTACCTAAACCGTGTTTATTTAAGACCACCGAACTGTAATACCAAACTTGGGACGTCTGCTTCTGGGGCTGACGTCACTCAAATGAAACCACATTAACCGCGGTCCTGAGTATTGATACTCAACAAGGAGACACTCCGTTTACACCGTTTAAAACCGGGAGGCTTTTTTTTTTTTTTTTTTGCCGTTAAACTGGACTTTTCCTGACGGCAGTGGTATAGCTGGCTACAAGTTTAGCCAGTTTAAAAAGTTTGACCAGTTCTTCGCGAAACGTGACCGCTGCCGAGATTCCATTACGTTTAGTCCATCCATATAGCTGATATCTGCAAACAATGCGAGACGGGAACTCCTCACTGGAGTTTACAGAAGAGTCGTTAACTTTAAAGTTATATCTGAACCGAACGTAAACTATCATTTATTTGGAGATAAAGCAGCGCTACGTGTAATGTGTTTTCACGTGCGCTGCACAAGTTTAACACGAAAACGTTCACAAAACAAAAGAACCTGCTTTAAATGTTGAATATTACATGATAACTTAGTTTGGATAATTGTTTCCCAGGCCTCAATCCATGGAAAGCTCCAAGACACAGTCCTCTGGGATCAGTCGGCGGCCTTGTAGCTCAACAGAACTCTTCGGAACCACAGAGGACCTGCTTTTATGAAATAAAACTCTTTGCTAGCTTATTCATGCATTTGTCGGCGGGGTTTGCGCACTTTTCGCAATAGTTGTCAACTTTTCCTACCTGCACGGAATCAGCAGCCATCTTGGATTCGCCTTTGAATCAAATCCTACGGGGAGAGCGGAGAGGGGCGGTGAGACTCCAAAAACAGGACTTGTTTTAAGTTTCCCTCTCTGGCGACAGAAAGACGGGATTATTTTGGCCAAACCATCGCTCTTCTGGGTAACACGGGGCTTCCCATGCCGTCTTCGGACTTCTTTGACGCGGCCTCACCGTCCCGATAGAGTCCCGGAGGGTAGACTGGCGCTCATATGTATGAAAAAAAAAAAAAAAAAAAAAAAAAGCTACGGCAGAAATCTGTCCCACTGTAGCTGGAGAAGGAGAGGCGGTGGTTAGAGTGGAAGCGTCCGCCCAGAGGAGCCGTAGTGCTGCGGCAGAGGCTCCCACTGCTTGACTGCTCTGCCCGGACAGTGACGCACGTGATCCACAACTTCCAGCGCACGAGCCTTACCTTGTTGCGCTAACCTGCTACCAACCTGAGGACAACACCAACATGGCAGATATGAGTATTAAGGTGCTTCAAACTTTCTGACATTAGATTCTGTTCTGTTAATACTCCTAATTTTATCATAAAATAAAAAACAATAATGAGGATAAAACTTGTTTTTGATTTGTTATTGAATAAAATTGGATAAATGACAACTTCAAAAAAAAAGTTTAACGCCTAAAATAAAACTGAAGCCTATAGGCAAAGTTAAGAGAAAAAAAACCCTACTGGTTTGACAAATATTTATTAAAGTAGGGAGTTAAGCCGGTCCGAGGCACAAGCAATCTTTGTGCCTGTGTGACAGTTTGATTTTTCACTACGGGGTGAAAAATGTAGGCAGCAAAGGGAAAAGTTACATTAACAACATTACAATTTAAAGTTACTTTACTAGTGTCTGCTTGTGAAAGCATACATAGCTGCTTGTACAGAAATCGATCAGTAGTAGGCATTTTCCACAACTGCTTAAATTTTGTTTTTTCAACTTGTGTTCAGCAACAGAAAAATAAATCACTACGAGGTTATTCCAATGTATCCATAAAAGCTGATGCTTTTGTAGCCAGAAAAAAAATGTGATGGGTGGGATCCTGACATCTCGGTATGTTACATGTTAAACAAGAAAAAAAAAAGGTTTGATTTTGACAACTGATGCAACACTAACCACAGATCAGACTATGCAGGCTACTTCTGCAGCCAACAGTTTTTTCTGATGCACAGTTTTATGGATTTCTGGATGAAAAACAAAAAATTCGACCACGCTTCTTGAGAAGTTACAGTGCTTCCTTATTGTTCTGCGATAGCTGCCAGTTTGGAAGATCAACATCATCTGGGTTGATTCCACAAACTTATAATATAATTTGTAAATTCCAAATTGGAAACTGTTGTGAATTGCACTTAAAGCTAATAATAAAAATTAGTCTTTTCAAAACTACACATACATTGTGTTGTGGACAATAGTTTTTCATATTTTGTCACAACTACAAATTTTTATAAGGATCTTATGTGACAGACCAACACAATTTAGAGCAGAGTGAACTGAAAGGACACTAATACATGGTTACTAAAGTTTTTTTGGGTTTTTTTTACAAATAAAAATCTAGAATTTGTGACATTTATTTCTATTTAATCCCTCCTTTCTCTCATACTTCTATCTCATATAGCCACCTTCAGAAGAAGCCCAATTAGTGAATAGAGTGCATAAGCATGTAATTCAACCGTAGTCTAAATACAGTCTTTCAACGAAGAACTCACTGGTTTGTTGTAGAACATATTGGAGAACATGACACGAACACGTCATAGGCGGTGACGTTTCATGACACGACGTTGTGGGCAGCGACGCTTCTTGACACGACGAAGGCGGCAACGCTTCATGACACGACTTCGCTTCTTGACATGATGTCTTGGGCGGAATCGCTTCTTGACACAACGTCACAGACGGTGACAATTCTTAACACGACGTCATAGGGGGGTGGAAATGTTTCTTGACACAATGTCATGGGCGGAATCGCTTTTTGACACGACGTCATAGGCCGCGATAATTCTTAACACAATGTCATAGACTGGGACGCTTCATGACATGACTTAGCTTTTTGACACGACGTCGTGGTCCGCGACAGTTCTTGATATGATGTCCTGGGGGGCGACACTTCTTGACACGACGTCATAGGCTACGACGATTCTTAACACGACATCATAGGGGGTGGAAATGCTTCTTGACACAATGTGGGGGGCGGAATTGCTTCTTGACACGATGTCATAGACTGGGACGCTTCATGACATGACTTAGCTTCTTAACACGACGTCATAGGGTGGTGGAAATGCTACTTGACACAATGTCGTGAGCGGAATCGCTTTTTGACACAAAGTCATAGGCGGCGACGATTCTTAACACGACGTCATAGACTGAGACGCTTCATGACATGACCTAGCTTCTTGACACGACGTTGTGGGCGACGACGATTCTTAACACGACGTCATAGGGTGGTGGAAATGCTTCTAGACACAATGTCGTGAGCGGAATCGCTTCTTGACAGGACGTCCTGGGGGGGCGACAGTTCTTGACATGATGTCCTAGGGGGCGACACTTCTTGACATGACGTCATAGGCGGCGACGATTCTTAAGACGGCATCATAGGGGGTGGAAAAGCTTCTTGACACAATGTCGTGGGCGGAATTGCTTCTAGACACGACGTCATAGGCGGCGACAATTCTTAACATGACGTCATAGACTGGGACGCTTCACGACATGACTTAGCTTCTTCACACGACGTCGTGGGCGACGATAGTTCTTGACACGACGTCGTGGGCGGTGACACTTCTTGACACGACGTCATAGGCTACAACGATTCTTAACACGACATCATAGGGGGTGGAAATGCTTCTTGACACAATGTGGGGGGCGGAATTGCTTCTGGATACGACGTCATAGACTGGGACGCTTCATGACATGACTTAGCTTCTTGACACGACGTCATAGGGGGTTGGAAATGCTTCTTGACACAATGTCATGGGCGGAATCGCTTCTTGACACGACGTCATAGGCGGCGACGATTCTTAACACGACGTCATAGACTGGGACGCTTCATGACATGACTTAGCTTCTTCACACGACGTCGTGGGCGGCGACAGTTCTTGACACGACGCCATAGGCGGCGACAATTCTTAACACGACGTCATAGACTGGGACGCTTCATGACATGACTTAGCTTCTTGACACGACGTCATAGGGGGGTGGAAATGCTTCTTGACACAATGTCATGGGCGGAATCGCTTCTTGACACGACGTCATAGGCGGCGACAGTTCTTGACACGACGCCATAGACTGGGACGCTTCATGACATGACTTAGCTTCTTCACACGACGTCGTGGGCGGCGACAGTTCTTGACACGACGCCATAGGCGGCGACGATTCTTAATACGACGTCATAGACTGGGACGCTTCATGACATGACTTAGCTTCTTCACACGACGTCGTGGGCGGCGACAGTTCTTGACACGACGTCGTGGGCGGCGACGATTCTTAACACGACGTCATAGGGTGGTGGAAATGCTACTTGACACAATGTCGTGAGCGGAATCGCTTTTTGACACAAAGTCATAGGCGGCGACGATTCTTAACACGACGTCATAGACTGGGACGCTTCATGACATGACCTAGCTTCTTGACACGACGTTGTGGGCGGCGACGATTCTTAACACGACGTCATAGGGTAGTGGAAATGCTTCTTGACACAATGTCGTGAGCGGAATCGCTTCTTGACAGGACGTCCTGGGGGGGCGACAGTTCTTGACATGATGTCCTAGGGGGCGACACTTCTTGACATGACGTCATAGGCGGCGACGATTCTTAAGACGGCATCATAGGGGGTGGAAAAGCTTCTTGACACAATGTCGTTGGCGGAATTGCTTCTTGACACGACGTCATAGGCGGCGACGATTCTTAACGCGACTTCATAGGTGGGGACGATTCTTAACACGACATTATAGGGGGGTGGAAATTCTTGATACAATGTCGTGGGCGGCAACGGCTCTTCACACGACGTAGTAGGCGACAACGTTTCATGACACGACTTCACTTCTTGACATGACGACGTGGGAGGCGACAGTTCTTGACACGACGTCGTGGGCGGCGACGATTCTTAACACGACGTCATAGGGTGGTGGAAATGCTACTTGACACAATGTCGTGAGCGGAATCGCTTTTTGACACAAAGTCATAGGCGGCGACGATTCTTAACACGACGTCATAGACTGGGACGCTTCATGACATGACCTAGCTTCTTGACACGACGTTGTGGGCGGCGACGATTCTTAACACGACGTCATAGGGTGGTGGAAATGCTTCTTGACACAATGTCGTGAGCGGAATCGCTTCTTGACAGGACGTCCTGGGGGGGCGACAGTTCTTGACATGATGTCCTAGGGGGCGACACTTCTTGACATGACGTCATAGGCGGCGACGATTCTTAAGACGGCATCATAGGGGGTGGAAAAGCTTCTTGACACAATGTCGTGGGCGGAATTGCTTCTTGACACGACGTCATAGGCGGCGACGATTCTTAACGCGACGTCATAGGTGGGGACGATTCTTAACACGACATTATAGGGGGGTGGAAATTCTTGATACAATGTCGTGGGCGGCAACGGCTCTTCACACGACGTAGTAGGCGACAACGTTTCATGACACGACTTCACTTCTTGACATGACGACGTGGGAGGCGACAGTTCTTGACACGATGTCCTGGGGGGGCAACACTTCTTAACTCGACGTCATAGGTGGCGACGTTTCTTAACACGACTTCATAGGTTGGTTCGCTTCATGACACAACTTCGCTTTTTAACACAATGTTGTGGGCGGAATCGCTTCTTTCACGACATCATAGGGTGGGATGCTTAATGACACAACGCTTCATGTCACGACTTAGCTGTTTGACACATAGTCGTGGGCGGCGACGCTTCTTGATATGACGTTGTGGGCGGAGACACTTGATGACACGTCAAGAAAGCCGTTGTTCATTTTTTAATGAGTCTTTATCTGTCACTATCTCAAAAACTAAAAGGATAATTGACGAGTTGAAAACAAGAAAAATCATATGCATGGATTATCTACCAAGTCAGAAAAAAACTTTAATTTTTTATGCATATAAATTGCATAACCGTTTTCCACTAATTCTAAAATACCAAATATAATTTTCTTAATGTAGCTTATTTGTGCTCAAATAAGCCACGTTTATATGTAGCTTAACATGAAAAGATTCATCTTTACCATTTATGGGCAGTGACATTACTGGGTGATGCAGGTTGCCAGCCTCAGCTCATGTGAATTTTGTTAGAGCATCTTAAAAACAAAACAAAACAACAACAACAACAACAAAAAAAGTTAACTTATTGTTTCTTTTAATATTGTGATTTTATATATTTTTTAAATATGGAAAAAATAATCTAGCCAAATTTTAAAATTCCACTGCTTTGTGAGCACAATCTACAGAAACGGCAAATAAGTACTTGAGTTTTTTTTTTCTTTTTTTCCATCAATGGTTTCTGATTAGAAAGTTCATCAGAATTCAGATCCTGATCTTTTATCTGATGAAATAAAAGGACAAAATCAGAATCTTTAGACTGTCCTCCTTCCCATCTGTAATATTCATTCTTCTATACCTACCCAGTCTTGATATCAAATTGTGAACTTTTGTAGATTGTAGGAATCCTTTGTACAGATCTGAAGAGCTCTCAAAGAACTGAAGTGGAAATAAGTAATAAGTACACACACACACAGAGGAGCTGGCATGGCGGCTTGTTATCTCTGAAGGACATGAGTCTTGCATTGGATCAGCCACTCTAGGACCTTTCTATCTGTCCAATTCCAGCTATTAGAAGCTGGCACTGAAGCACAGACATTTGCATGGAATAAGAAAATAATTAAAACAATACAGAATCTCATGAATTTATTTTTTTTTTTTTTTGTCAGAACCAAATTAAAAACACACGGCAGCCAGTGCTGTATTTCTGTTCCTTCACACAAAGCTCCGAAGCAATGAGAACCGGAGAAAATTCACACAAAACTGAATGGATTCTACAGCTGATCAGTCCGCAGGCCTTCAAGTACGTAATGTGACATTTACGTGTCCATAATGTGACACGAGCTAAACTCACAGATAAAACGTGTTATCCTCCTTGTGTTTATTCTAAAAATTACACAAAAATTTATTCTATTTTAGTTTATTCTAAAAATAATCGGGTTTATGCAGCGCTAATCAGCTGAGCATCAAAGTGAAATTAAAAACCTGCTGGTAAGCTATATGTGATGCTTGTTGCCTTGGTAACATAATCTCCTATAGTAAACCTTTGTGAAGGTGGCATGGTGAAACAAACGTTTATGGTTAAAAGATACATTACAAAGGTCCTGCTTTGTTTCCAGCTTCCAGTGGAAATTACATTTCTCTGCTGCAGTTCTCTACAAATCCAGGCAAAATGATACAGAAAATACAATTAAAGAGGGTAAATGTTGTTTTACTTTGCAGCAGCAAAACATAAATGTACAGGTATGACACAAAATAATTGATTCATGATTTGGCTTGTAGAGGTCTAAATGTGCCACAATTTAACACGACAATTTAACATAGTTTAAAAGAAATCATCCAATAATTGCTCCAATCAGGGCCGGTTCAAGGTTATATGGGGCCTTAAGCAGAACTTAATTTGGGGCCCACACTCCTCCTCAGAATATCAGCACAATTTTGTTGTAATCAACTTTATTACAATAATATAATTTTTCCTGATGTTTAATGTAATTTTTTCTGCCTTATTTTATTGATTTATTTTGCTGACGAACCTCCTCTGTGATTATAGGTTCCATATTTTTATGCCGGGAGATGTTTCCACAATGAAATTGATTGACAAAGAAAAATTGACATCAAGGAGCAAAAAAAAAAAAAAAGAGTAAAAGAAAGACAAGCAAATTTTTAGTCATTTTAAAATTTAGCCACATCACAAACAAAATGTTGGCTGAAGAGTGACGAAGAAATGTTCAAAATTATATGTAATCAGTCAGTTTAGAGATGCACAGAGAAATTGGCTGGTGACCAATTGGTGGTCAGAAACCTAGAAATCTGAAAGACTCCACTGACCGCAACACTCCTCAGTGCGGAAGTTGTTGTGGAGGGAAGAAGCCTCAAAGGTTAACTTTTTTTCCAGAAGCATTGAGGTGTTTTGAAATGGAGGAAGCACAAAATTGAACAAGCCTTTGGGGTTTTTCCCCTCTCCCCCAAGCAGTGGAAGGAAGAAACTGACATAAAACAAACTTTAATAGAATCCAAGGAGGAGGAACATGTTGCAACAAAGTTGCTGTTTCATCCTTCTGACCTTCTAACCTGACTGTTAGGCTTTGTCTTCTATCTGGTACTGTGTTTGTCGTATCTTATTTTTCTGATTGAATTATTATTTGTCGTTTTTGCGTGCAGCACTTTGACCAACTGCAGTTGTTCTTAAATATAAATCAATCTTCATTTGATCTGATGCTGGATCAGCAAATATTTCCAGTAAGGATAGCCAATTCCCTAATTGATAAGAACAAATAACAATTGAGATACCTATTGTCATTTAAGCAAAGCATCAATAAAGATCAAAATATTAGAGAAGATGATTGTGTTGTGCTGTAGTTTCACAGCTAATGTACTGAATACACACCGACACTCCTTTTTAATCTATTAATGCTAACTAGGCTAACCATGCTAGTAGCTAACAAAACACAGTCAAAAGAATTCAAATCCCTCCATAATCCGTTTTGTCTTTGTGACTGACAAAATCCTGTTTTACGGCGACTTCTTTCTGTCTCTCTCTCACACACACACACAGACACACACAACACACACAGTGTGATGTCACCTCTGCTCTGGACATAATTAGCGACCTTTCCAATCTTTTTTATATGCAAACTAATTTGAACACTGTTTTAAAAAGTGGTTTGAAGGAAAATCAGACCAAAATTGGTACCTGCAGGTCAAAATACTTTACAAAAGTAGCTGATGGGGCTCAGTGGTAGTGTGACCCAGATATGGAGGCTTTAGTTCGATGACCTTTGATGCATGTCTTCCCTCTCTCATAGCACATTTTTCTGTCTGACAACTGCTAAATAAAGGCCACTAGAGCCGACAAAACCTTTTGAAAAAAATATAAAAAATCGTTCATTGTGAAACAGCCACAAACCGCTGATTGGTGCATCTCTACAAGTCGTACAACTCACTGGCGGGAACAAAATGGATCGAAATGTTTAGAGAAATTGTAACATTCTGACACACTCCAATAACATTAAAAGCATCCTTCATTTACAAGAGTCACACATCAAGTAAAGTATAAAACACACACACCTGCCCCAGTAAATAGTCCAATAAAACAAACAAAATAAACCCAGACAAATGTTCTTTAGGTTCAAGCAAGTATTCAGTTTTTTACTGTTACCGTCTCTTTAAGTTAGTCATTGTGGTGAGGCATGAAGATGTCATCTCACTGTGGAAAATGTCAGTCCTCACATATGAACAACAAATCATTGCAAAGAGCTAAAATACAACCAAACACAATCAAACAGTACAGAGCCAGTGATTTTTATTTCCCCCCAGGTTAAGCGAAGAGCCAGGTCCAAACCGGATCCACGGTCCAGCCAGGGCTCCTCACATTTTGTTGTGGAAGGAAAACGGAATGGAGAAGCTGCTGAGGACAACCTGCTGATGAAATACAAGCTCCCCAACCAGCCAGCCGAGCCAGAGACGGACCCGTCACGTCACGTAGCAGCGCCACATTAGGTCCTCCATCGCAAATCTAGCGAGTCAATGGCGGCACGTCTCTCCGCTTCCGTTTCCTCAGAATGAGTCAATTTAACAGACAGGAGACTCAAACCCGCTCTTCTGAGAGCCCCTCTTCAATTTTTGGGATAGATTTTCTCATAGAAGAAATTTTGAGCCAGCATGTAGAGTTCCCCGTCCTTTTCTCTGACAGCGTGGGCCCTGACGAACTGGAACTGCTCCAGCGCAAACTCATAGAAGTCGTTCTCCATCTTCCAGATGGCCGACTGCTGCAGCTTGGCGATGGATTCCTTAGTGGGTGGCTTTTTCTCACTGGTCCTCCTCAAGTGGGATTTCTTTCCTTTAAGACAAGAAGATACAAGTTCGGTATCTGTTTGCATAAAAAAAAGAGCCAATTATGATTTTTATTTTTTTTGTCGGTTTGCCTTTCCCCACTAAAGGATTGAGTGGTGCGTTCAGAGTGATGTGTTAGAAGGTTTAAAAACTTCAGCTTATTTTTTCACAACTTTTTCCATATGTTTGCTTCTTTTACAGTTTGTGACAAACATCTTGAGGCTTTTTTCTAGCCAGTTTTAAAGAAGGAGAAGAATTGTGGAAATAAAAGTCACAGTGTCGACAGATTCTCAGTTTTGGGCAGACATCATGTTGCTGTAGGTTTGCAGTCATGCTGCGGTCTTTCGATTTCACAAGACAGGATTTTATTTTCTAACCTATCCACCATTAAAACCTCTTGATTTACCCGATTTGTCTCTATTGTCTCAGTAACGACTGAATTAACTCAGTTTTCTAAGAAGTTAAATTCTGAAGGCGCATCACAGTAAAAGGGGTCTGAATAAACTATACTTTAAAAACTTTCAGTAATTAATGTGGTAAATTATTAAACATTTTCCGTCCAGTTCAATATTAAACACACTGCCGCGCCATAAAAAGGCAACACAGTAATAACTGGTCAGACCAGATTTAGCTGTGGAATATATCAGGGAAAAAAACATTTATTGATGGAATAAAATGGTGACTCAGTAAATATTGAGCCCAAAGGGAAATTAAATGTTGTTGTAACTCATATTAATGCAGATTTTTCAAAGAGTCATTGTAAATGGTGGTGGCTGTCAGCAAGAAAGACCTCCTGTAGCTGTCTGTATTACAGTGAATATGAGGCAGCCTCTGACTGAAGTTCTTTTTAAAGCTATCTCATAAAGATTGTCAGGTTGTAAAATCCTTCTGTGCATCATCATCATCATCATCATCATCATCATCATCATCATCATCATCGTCATCGTCATCATCAACATCTCCAGAGGTCCCACAGACTTCACCGGGTGAGGTCGGTTACTATGGTCACGGAGTTGTTGGGTGAAAATACAACTCTGGAAAAACAAACTTCAGAACAAACTACACTGAACCATATTGATGGAACATATGGTGGAATGTTATTCCACCATATATTGATTTCTGAACTCTTGTTGAGTTCAAACTTTAGCGTTGTTGTTTCTAAATGAATATGAACTTGTTTTCTGAAAGCTCTGCATCTTTTTTCATTATTTTTGACCATTTTTCATTTTCTGCAAATTAAACTAAATTTTTGCTTGGATTATCGGAGACATGTCGTCAGAAGCTCATAGAACAATGTTCGTTTGACTCAAACATATACCTATAAAAAGTAAAATCAGAGAATTTTAAGTGGCCTCTGATTTTTTTTTTTCCCCCCCAGAGTATTTTTCATACTTATATCACCACCTTCCAAAACATCTTTTAGTAAAGAGATGTGATTCTTTTGGATGTAGCCGGGGGAGGGAAGACTTATGCCATTATTGGAGGAAGGTGGCGTCATACTATATGTAGAAATGCTCTCTGGAATGAGTTAGGAGTTTCTCCTGCTGCGTCTAAAGAATCTATCCTTTTGAAGTCTGGCTATTTGATTAAATATTTAAGATCAGAATTTTTTCCCTCCAGTTAGATTTAAAAACAAAAAAAAAAAGCCATGATAGTTGTTTATTCCAGCAAAAGGCGTAGAGACGGTACTAGGATTTAACGACAGAGTAAAGCTTGCGCTACCCGTCTTGTACAGCTCTGTGGCTCCTCTGAAGAACCGTGGCAACGCGGCCTCCAGCATCATCACAAAGTCCTCCAGCTCCTCGGTGACTCCCACCAGCATGTACTCGTTCACCAGGTTGTATTTGGCCTGCTCCAGCGCCCACTGGCTGCCCGCGTTCCTGCACACATCAAGTTTTGTTTGGGTCGACGGGGGAGAAAAGCAAGATAAGACCATTTCTGTTAAGGTTGCCGCTCACGACTATAAAAAATAAAAACATGCGGTTATAGGAGCAGTGACGGAGGGGGAGAGGAACATATCAGGAGTGAGACGCCACCCGACACATGCGTTGAGAGGGATGGAGCCAAGAGCATGTTGTGAGCCCAGAGGACAAAATGGAGGCTGAGAAAAAAAAAACCCAGCTGCTCTTCAGATGTTTCTTAGTTTGTTTTAGCTTTCCACCCCGTTCTGTAGAGGAGAGAGTAGAAGGTGTCAGAGAGTCACAGCAGGACTAAAAGCAAAGCCAAAGGTGAGATGGTTACATAAAAACAGAGATGAGGTCAAAGGTGAAAGTACTGAAAGATCCTGGGAGGAGAGAGCAAAGTACTTTAAGGCCCATTGTGAAGCGCTGTGAGCTGATAAAGCTCCTGCTTAGAAACTATTTTACAAGCAGAGATAACAAAAAGGTTCAGGGAAAAAAAAAATCTGTATAAAACATTCATCTTGTCCTTTTTAAAGCGAGGCTGCAGGAAAAAAAACCCAGAAATGTAAAAGAAGTGAAAAATTAGAAAGCATCTCATAGTGGCTGGTAAAAATGTTCAAAGATTTATGCTTATTCTTAAATTAGACAATGTTTTAATTGGCCATTTTACTCATTAAATAAAACAACCAACATGTTTTCTGATTGTGAAAAGACTAAATCCTGGTCTGACTGAAATATTTATATTAGTTCATTTTTGTCTGCATAAAAATTTGTATTTACACAGCTGAAATCCGAATAATCAAATAAAAATACAGTTTCTCTCTATCTGAAGTTCAATCAGTCCAAACTTCTCTCACTTTAGATCAGTTAAAATTACCAAACTTATTTCTATTTGCTAAATGTTGGAAAACTTATTGAGCAGACTTTTTTACAGTTTTTTTTTTTGTAACTTCCTTTGAATTTAGAAGTTTACATACAAACGGTTTAAGTTTGCTCAGCTTAAATCCCCGACGCCGATCAAATGCATGTAAACTTCGAAATTCGATGAAAGTTGCAAAGGTTCTCATTGAAAATTTTCTAACATTTAGAAAATATAAATAATTTTGGTACTTTTGATTGACCTAAAACAAGAGAGCTTTAATAAATAAAGTGCTGAAACTTTAATTCATTTTCAGTATTTTGCCATTGTTGCTGCTGAACATGGAGGTCCACCACTCTCTTTGTGATATCTTTTGATTTTCCATGATGTCACACAAAGAAACAGAAAGTTTGAGCAGTTCCCTTGAAAAGTGTTCCTTCAGTTGACTTATCCTAATGTATATAAACTCCTGAATTTGAAGAAATACACAAAAAACTCTTAAAGGAGCAATATAATGTATCAAGCACAATCAACTGACCACGTCAACTTCAGTTGTTATTAAAATGCTATATATATATCAAATATGACTTGAAAGAAATTTAACTTTAACGTCTTGAAATTGGGACTCTGTCTCTTTAAGAAACTCCTGCTCTTTCTGAAACTCCGCCTTCAGGAAGTCATCACAACATGGCCCCTCTCTTAACCCTCTAACAATGTTTTTGCCAGCGTTGCACTGAGAAGTAGCTGCTATTATGAGCTCAGCAGATGCACGGCTACACCAGAAGTTTGCTAATTGCTGCTGGCTAGTCTGAAGGAGCTGAGGGGGGGGGAGAGATGCAGGGGCAACACTCCAGGTATGTTTTTTGATGAGGGAATAACATTATAAAATGATGTAAAGTCCAAAAATGTTTGCTGTCAAAGAGGAATAAGTAGTGAAACTGGAACTCTTACCAGCATTCAGAATAGTGACCACAGAAAAAGGGGATCTGGAGCCAGAGTTTCTCAGGAGCACAGTCCGATCCGCCGGCTGACACGCACTCGTCAAACGTCTGAAACAAATACGCACAAAATGCATCAGGGGACAACGGCGTGCATCTTTTTAACCTGCTCTTAATTATCTACATCCAAACATGCGTTCAGAGCATCGTCTGACATCAACATGACTCAGAAACACGACTCAGCAGAACAAAAAGTGGAACAGAGAGGAGGCAGGCTTCAGAAGGGAATGTTGGCATGTTTTTTTTTTTTTTTTACCTTCTTGTCTCCTTGTTTCCTGCGTCTCAGGCCGGGTCTGTAGTCGTCCCCGAACCGCAGAAAGTAATAATAAGACACCAGCCTCTCGATGGGGTCTCTGATCAGGTTAATGTAGATGGGCTTCCTCTTCACTCCAAACCTGAGGAGGATTCGCTGAGTCAGGGGACTGGACGAGGCGCCACAGTAAAACCATTTTACCACAGGGAACAAAAAATGTAAAGTTTGTAGTAGAGATGCACTGATCCCATGTTAATATCCGTATCGGTCCAGATACTGACAAAAATGGGGTATTGTGGCGATGTGCCCGATATATACAGACAGATCTATTCATCTATTTCTATGCTTTGTGTTCTGAGCGAAGTCATGCTTTATTATTTAATTTAAATGTTTAGAATTCCTAGTTGCACTTTCTGAGCCGTTTGTTGGAGTTTATTTTACATGTCTGACCAGCCGAGTCAATCTGTTGTTTTTGTCAGTTTCAGTTTTGTTATTATTTATTTTACTGGCTGCTCTACTCCTAACTGCTCTCACTGAACTATATCATGGAAGTTGTTTTGTTTTTACATGTTTGTCCAAACTTGTGAAGCCAGCTCAGATTTGTGAAGCCACAGCTGAACCAGAAACGGCTACAGATTGGACTGTTTGCTCAGCGGTCCGAAGTCCATTTTATTTTTAGATGGAAATAAAGTTTCATTCTCTTTAGAAATGAAGATCCCAGAGTCTGAAGGAAATGCGGAGAGGCTCAGAATCCACGTTGCTTTCAGTTCAGTGTGAATATTTAATAATCAGTTGTGTTTTGGGTCACCATGTCGTCTCCTGGTTCTGGTTCTGTGGGTTTTCTGAACTCCACAGTCAACACAGCCGGATATTTTAGAGAAATTCATGCTTCATTCTGCGGACAGGCTTTCTGGGGATGCAGGTTTGATTTTCCAACAAGATTTGGAACATGTTTGCTTTACCAAAACCCAATATGAACATGTCCTAATCTCTGATTAGTGAATCCAGCTGGGTATTGTCAAGTAAACTCGTCTCTTTGTGTGTAATGAGTTCATATATTATTATTGAGTTTCACTCACTAAACTGAACCACTGCAACAACTTTTTTATGATATTCCAAATTAATGGGACAAGCATGTCCTCATTCGCAGTTTGAAGCTCAGATCCCTAAGTGACCACCAGGGGGAGTTAAAGACCTAAAGGGTCAGCAGGTTGCATTTCCTAGTATATAAGCAGTCTGCCATTAAAACCAGAAATGATTTCTTTACTTGGTAAAATCCAGGAAGGAGACGTGTCCGTGGTAAAACGCCGGCTTCATTTCCCTCCATTCTGTCACATTCTTTACAAACCGCACCTGAACACACCACAGAATGCTGATTAAACCAGAGTCTGTCTGTCTGTCTGTCTGTAGTAAACCAGAGTCTGTCTGTCTGTCTGTCTGTATTAAACCAGAGTCTGTCTGTCTGTCTGTATTAAACCAGAGTCTGTCTGTCTGTCTGTATTAAACCAGCGTCTGTCTGTAGTAAACCAGAGTCTGTCTGTCTGTCTGTCTACCTGGTCCTGTATGGACATGACGGGGTTGTTTTTGGTGGTGTTGATGTGCAGCACATGGTAGTGGTTCTTCCCGCACAGGTCGTAGGCGATGTTGGTGAAGGAGGTGCTGGCGGTCTTGGGCACGCGGTTGTAGATGATGACCAAGTCGTCCTCGCTGTCGGTCAACGCGGCCGCCGCCTCACGCTCCCTCAGGCCGTCCTGCGTGTGCCGCTGCTCGACCTCCCGCACCTCGTGCCGGGCGATGGCTCGCTCTGCGGGGAACGACAGGGAACCCGATGAGACCTGACGGGATTCATCTCAACTCCTCAAACTATTTTTTGGAACAACTCTGCAAGAGTGAAATCAACACTAGAAACCATGAAAACTGTGAGATTTCAGCCAGAATGAAAATGAATGTGCATATTGATTTTTCAATGTCATATTTTCACTATTTTATTCATACATTTAGAGTTCCAAACTAAATATTTAGTTTTCAAATGAAATATTTAGTTAGGAATAAATATTTAGTTCCAGGCTAATTTTTTAAGTCTGAGCTAAATATTTAGTTTTCAAACTAGCTCCAAGTTAAATGTTTATTTTACTAACTGAATATTTTGTTCCAAACTAAATATTTAATTTTAAAACTAAATGTTGAATATTTATTTTCCGAACTACATATCCAGAAATCTAGCTAAATGTTTAGTTTTCTAACAAAAATATTTAATTCGCGAGCAGAGGTCCCAAACCCAGCTTTTATTTTAATACCCGCTTCATGGTAAGCTAAATATTTTCGTTTGGACCTAAACATTTACTTGACAAGTTCAGCATTTAGTTTGGAAAATAAAAAAATATTTAGA
The DNA here is from genome assembly GCA_010277075.1 of Poeciliopsis retropinna. Lineage (NCBI taxonomy): Eukaryota > Metazoa > Chordata > Actinopteri > Cyprinodontiformes > Poeciliidae > Poeciliopsis > Poeciliopsis retropinna. The sequence continues at coordinate 10,756,825 of VMRM01000021.1, forward strand.
TAACAAAATATCTAAATTGGAAGTTAAATATTTAGTCCACAAACTAAATATTTAACTCCACATTAAATATTTAGTTTGCAATTCTGACATTTACAAATGTAAGCGTGACATGGTGAAAACATGACCTTGAAAAATGAACAGCCATTTCTCAAATGGGTGCTCACTTCAAATCCATCCATCGTTGCGACGGGTGCAGTAAAACTAAATAATTGCTGTTCACTTTTTACTGTGCAACTTTACCAGCATATTTACAATGAAACAGTGAGAAGCAAAATACGCCAAAGTCGCTGTTTATAAAAGAGAAGCAGCCAGGTCTTGCTGATTGGGAAGCATTGATCGGCTGATCATCAGTAAGCAGGACGACCTCTATAAAAGCTAATGTGGAGACAGTTTGTGGATCTATTTATCAGGCGAGTGACAAAACAATGTGGAGGAGGAAAGCATCGATCTAAAAAAAGATTATAAGGCCATAAGAAAAAAAACCACAAGTTTTATTTAAGGTCTCAGAATGTAAAGTTTAGAACAGTGGAAAAATGTTCCAGTTGGAGCAGAAGAAAGTCCTCTGGGAAGAAAAAACAAAAACAAACTCAACCCATAGTACCTGCTGGATGGATGACACCAACATTTGACTACAGAGAATCACATGTGGATGAAACCCAAATTCAGCCCATCAGAACAAACGAGAATGATAAGGTGAGCTTGATTTGAGCTGCAGCATCATGAAAAAATAAATAAATAAATACAAAAAAATCACTTCTAAAACCCAAAGTTTTCTTGGGTCAGGTGGGAGTCCATCCAGCTGTTTCTGAACCGGGCCACGCAGCAAAACAGTGAACCCAAACAGCAGAACGAAAGGGAAAGTAAAGAAGGACGACGTTACAAAGTTCCAGTGAAAGCCTGGAACTAGGCTGAGCTGAAAAGCTTTGCATGAGACACATATGCATATACAAATACCCAACAAACCAAAGCGGTGGACATTTACAGAAACTACTGCTGCTGACGCTGGTTCTACAAACTGAAAGGTGCACTTTGGTCCTGAGACGCTGCTTAGATTTAGCTTAGTTGTTCCTAGGGAGGTCAAGACTGCACATTCAGAGACGTATAAAGACTCTTACAAAGTCAGCCTTCTATCACAAGATGAACATGTGCAGGACTAAAGTCCCTGCAAGATCTAGAGAAACTCATCCATGTGTTTGTCTTTTGTCGCATTTTGTCCGCAACAGTGTCTTCACAGGTCTGCCTAAAAAAAACAAAAATAGAATAAGACAAAAATCGATCCAGAATCTGACTGTATCAGCTACAAATCTGAGCTTAAGTTTAAATCTGATCCACTCAGTGAAGCACTCAGTGACTGTGATCAATAACACAGCTTTGAGAGAGACTAGAGCTGTAACTTCATTAAGAATGGATTTTCATTTCATCCAGCGTCGTCCCTGTCCAAGCTAAAACTTGTGCCGTGCGTTGCAAGTGGAATGAAAAATGTCGTCAACGGGATTAATCTTTCTACAAACAACTTGTTTAATCCTGATGTACCGCATCCCAGTAATTATGCAGACGGCGCCGCGATCAGTCACGTCAAACAATCCAATATTTGGATTTAACGTGACGTAAAAGGACGAGACGATGCAAAAAGCATCGACTCTCCCAGTTTCTCCTCACATTGCAGCCATAAGCTTGCTTGAGTTTTATTGCGTTTTTATAATACAGTCCAACAGGACTGCAGAACTCTGAGGTGAAAGGTCAAATGGTGTTTAAAATCGACTCCAAATAAAGTCCAAATGACTTAAAGCAGTGACCTCATTAGGTATTATAGCCAACCTCTGTATAATCTGGGCTTAATTCAAATGCTCCTTGACGTTCTAAGAGGTTTGTTGGCAAACAAACAGCATCATGAATACGACGCAAGGATTAAACATTATCAGCAGTAAATAGAATATGTTGGCAGGACAGCTATTAGCTACTGTGGAGGAAAAAACAAACAAACAAAAGAAACAGAAATGCTGGTGTAAAGTGTGCCAGAACTCATCCACTGGACAAAGCAACCATGTTGAAGAAAATGAACGTTTTGGCTCATATGCAAAACGCTTGGCGTGAAACTGACACTGCACATCCCCCTGAACACACAGATCAAAAGTGAACCGTTGTGCTGTAGGGGATGCTTTTCTTCAGCAGGGGTTGGGAAGTTTCCAGGGTTCATGATAAGATGGACGGAGCTACACACAGGGAAATCCAGGAAGACAATCTGTTAGAGCAACAAAAAGACTCGAGACCCCGGCGGGAGTTCAAAAGCCAGAAACTCATTTTCATTTTCATTCATCCTTTGAGGATCACGAACGTTCTCAAAGGGCCCATTGTGGCAGAATGCACCAATAAAGCTACAATCATGTTGATTTTGGACCTAATCAAAGTCCAGAATCGAAACCAACTGAGACTGAAACTGATTTCCATTTATTCTAATTCAACTTGAGCTAATTTGCAAAAAGTAGGCCAAATCTGTATCCTATAGATTCACGAGAAACAAACCCTGCATGAATGTAACTGCAATGCCAGCTGGTTCTATGGTTCTATGGTTCTAGCACGTTTTGGGTCAGGAGGGTTGAAAACAAAGCACACTTTTTAGAACCTTATTTGTACAATGGCCCGTCAACAACACGATGCAAAGCTCTACATGCTCATCCAGGAAGAGTGAATGCTGTATATCAGTGACTCGGTGCAGTGCCAATTGGATTAATAAACTAAACTTGACTAATGCCTGATATTTTTATGACGTGCCTTGAGATGTTTGTTGTGAATTGCCTCTGTATTAATAACCCAAACTGAAGAGGTTCAGCCCTGAAGCAGACAGGATTAAGGGCTTGAGGTTGGCTGTTAGATGTAAAGATTATTTGACAGCTAACTGGACGTTTACAGGACATCAATGCCCTTTAAATTAGGAGCGCGGAGGTTTTACTGGGGTTATTGCCTCCCAAACACTGTGTGAGACTCCGGTGCCTCGGTGTGAATAGACGCAACACAAAGAAGGCCTGGCCTTTGACGCCCTCCGGCTTTTCTTCGCCAAAATTTGCCTCCAGATTGACGGCCGTTGACAAAGACAACGAGTGCTCCGCAGGAAGGATGTAGGGAGAGGAAGTTTGTGTGAGTGTGTGAAGAGGGAAAGCAGCAACACCAGAGCGCCTAATACCCGTGGGAGCTCCAAATGGAGCGCCGGTTTGAAGCAGTGCCTTGCAGCAAGCTGCACACACACCTGTCCTGGACAGTCCTGCCGAGTTTTTACAAATTACATTTTATTTTACTTGGGGTTCCGCTTTTTTCCTTATTGTGAGTATATGTACATGAAGTGCCCTCCTGAGCCACGCGGCCCCATGCAGCTGTTTACGAGTCGGGATCGGGTTTCACTTCCACTCGCTTTGTGTCCACAGCAGAGTGGAGACGGGCCAGCTGCTGGCGACGGACAAAGGGGGTTATTGCACGCACAACAACTGGATTGAAGACACGTGTTCACGTGACAACGGAGGACTCGCCTCGGCCAACATCAACAACAGTAACAGTTGCTATGTTGGAACCTTATCGCCTCAGATCAAGTGACATCTTTGGAATATTTTGATCCGGAACAGAGATGGTACACGGAGTACCGCAGAACCAGCCATCCCTGACAATACAAGTCATCAACGTCACGCGCTTCAGAGTGGCACAGAGTAGCAGGTGCTTGAAGGAACGCAGTCTACTTTCCACATCTACACATCCTGTAAACGTTCCCCATACCAGTTGAATTAGCGAACACTTAGGTTATTCCAACATGCATCATGTACATCCATGCAGTGAGTGCACTATGCATTTCACATACATGTACATTTAAAATTCAATCTAAAATTCAATTAGACACCTAATTCAGAGTATTGTGGTCATATTTTTAAAATCTACTTCTGATCTATTTCATATCCAAACAGTAAATGAAGACACACTCATTGACTGGAATCAGATGATTTTCAGCTCCGGTGGCCTTGACCGGACAGACAGACTGAAAAATCTGATCCTTTTTTCAGATCCGTAAAGGCTATGTCAATTGTGGTAACAACACTTTTCAGTGCGGATGTTGTTTACAGAGTGAAGACTCCAGGTTTGCAATTTTCAGTATTACTAAGGTGCTAATAATTGAAGTCAGAGGAAGAAGACGGTTTTCTGTCTTTAAACATGCAAGACTTGGACATGATGTTAGCATAAAGCTAACAGCACTAACTGCCTGTATGAAATGTTCTAGTCTAAGTTGTAATCATTTTGTCTTTGCTTTGTAAATGAAGGGAATATAGAAAAAAATGTTATATATGATCACATGACCATATCTTAAGCCTCAAAGATATATCGGAATTTGCTAAACTAAGATTTATCAAGTCCAAGCTTTGCTCAGTGTTTTCTTGTATAGTGACAGTAGTTTAAAATATGACAAAGCTAAAAGCTCTCTGGGAACATTTAGTACAAATGTACCACTTTATGACTATCAAGTTGTGTTTTCTTCTGGTTGTTTCTTTTTCTTTAGTCCATTGAACACATTCTACATCTTTGCTACAGCCTGCTCCAAAAAAATCCTGTAGTCTTGGCTCTTATCCCAGACCCTTTACCCTATAATGAAGAGAAAGTGTCTAAGCCCAATCCTTCCTCTCTTCTGAAACACTGAGCACAATATACACAAACCATGTTGTCTGTAGGATATATTTAGGGGCAGCTTATGTTTTTCTTCCCACGAAGGTTTGGTTGCCAAGGATTTTAATTTTTCCAATGTATTTCAGTCCCAGAAAACTGCTCAGCTGCTTCCATCCAGTGCTTCTATGTTCAAGACAACAGCAGCGTGGCTTACTGATATAAAGTAAACTGGTGGCACAGTTGTCAACAGGACAACAATTCTGTCTTGCCTGGAACAAAACTTACACTGTCAGAGTTTCATTACACCAGTGTAGCCATTTTTAAAAAAAAAATTTTTGCAGGTTACTCCTAAATCTCCAAGACGCAGCTCTCAGACAACATTTCTTCTGACTTCCTGCTCTTCACTTATGATTATGAGCTCAAATTACAGCCAGTGACTCAGGATAAGTTCAAGCCATTCTTCCAGGGCGGCCATTGATTGATGTCTCAGTTATCTTGTGCTTCCATCTTTACATAGTTCTCAGTGGATGAAGATAACTTTAGGCAAAAATACTAAACTTTATCATCAAGGAACAAACAAAAATTATAATTTAGTAACTGCATATTTGCCCAACCCAAACATTCTCCCTAACCCTACCAAGGGGCTCCATACACCGGGTTTTGGTTCCTTTAGAAGTTTAATAAATATGCCAGAAATGGTTATAAATAGGATAAACACACACATAGGTTTGTATTTCCAGGTGTGTATGAAGAACACATTTCCTAAAGGAGTTGCTGCTGCTGTTGTGTGGACGACATGAAACCGCATGGAAGAGATACTGCGTGCACCAAACATCGCCTTTAAAACCAACCAAAATTAGCCTTCCAGTTTGAAAACATTACCCGTTGGGTAATGTTTTTCTGTAAGAAGGAGTGAGAAAACAAAGGGGCTGCCGTGTTGCTGACTGAAATCCAGTGACCATGTGAAAGGAGCCTTGAAAGCGCTTGTTAACCACACAGGTTCTGCCAAATTTCCAACAACCAACAAGCAAGCGAAGAGAGGTTCTTCTTGGGCTTTGTAGTGGGTGCCCCATTCATCGCCAGACTGAACACACTTGGCAAAGACCCCCCATATCAAAGAGTGCCACACACACACACGCACACACGGAGCTAAGCTCAGAGCTTCCCTCTGAGGTCATTTAATTAGGGAACAAAAGTGTGAATTACTATGGCCACACAGCGGGGCTCCTTTCTTTCCACATTTCCCTCAGCTCCCCTCCCCTCCAGCCGTCGCTGTGCATTAAAAGCTAATTATGAACCGTGCAGCCTACACAGGTCTTAAAAACTGTGACAACTACAAGCCTATTACTCCCGGTCCCGTTCCAAGTGAGAGGCGGGCGGAAGACAGAGGGGCTGGTAGTCGAAACATATTTACTGAAGCAATTTCACGCTGATTAGACGTCGGAATTTCAAATCATCGTTCACATTCGCAGCTTGATCTCTGAAATGGGACAGGCCGTCATGTATTATTGCTCCCACGCCAGATCTGATGGGATAATAAAAGCAAGAGAGAGAAAGAAAGAGAGAGAGAGAAGATGATCCTTTCTCCAAGCGGCTCATAAATCCATCATCGCTCCCATCCACCAGTTCTCCTCTTCTCCCTTGGCCCCTCCGGAGAGGCTTAGCCTCAGCGAACCGAGGCCTGGAGCTGGGCGGGTAATAGAGATTGGCAATGAGGGGCAGACTGAGGTGTACGGCTTGTGTGGTTTTGCTTGGACGCCGCCGGATTGCAAAATCATTGGAGGATGGCAGGGAGGAGATCTAGCTTGCTCTTGTGGTAAAAATCTGTTTGTCTTTTTGTTTTTTGAAATTTGAGTTTTCTTCCCCTGCACCTCTGGGTGTAGCTCGCTAGTTTTGCTTTGCCAGGTTTCCAGAACGGGTGGGCAATTAAATCAGACACACACTTTGGAAAGTCTTAATTATTCTAATTCAGTCTTTGAATGCATTCAGCTAAGGGTGGATTAGCAGCGGAGTTAAGAAAGGAGGGCTAGGGTTAGGGTCAGAGGAGACGCAGGTCGAGGAGAGGAGAACGTGTGTGAGAGGAATCAGGCTTTAAAACACTGCTGGCAGAGAAACGGGGCTAAACGCTCCTGCTTCCAGATTTCATAAAGAATTGAGAAGGTTGCCGCCTTTCCTTAAACGGTTGAAACCAGAAAACAGTTTGACGTAAACATGTATTCATTATTTATACATAATCAGGAAATGAAAGAAGCTTGAAAAAGAGTGGGAAGAAGAAGAGCTTACTTAACTCCCACTCCCTATTCAAACATTAATTGCACGGCGACTCCACAAAGCCGCCTGCATGTAATGAATACGTGCAAAAATGACTTAGTACTTTTGCTTGAAACCCAAACCGGAAGAAAAAATTAGTCTGCTCCTAAAATAGTCCTAAAAGCAAATTGTATCACTCTTAAAAAAAAAATTTTAAAAAGCAAAGCTACCTAAGCTACTGTTAATTTCACATCTTCATCATTTCACACATTTGCAGTTTTCGTCCGTTCATATCTACATTTTTTTATCCAAAAAATAATTAAAGAAAAAAAAATTACAAATGACTTTTCATGTACTTTCCAGATTTCTTTATTTTCCTGCCTACGTTCAATGACGGCAAATGATTTTAAATAATTACAGAATTCTCGTTAATCTTCTTAAGTTCACATGCCAGAGCTACTCTTTTAGATGTCCCAGACTGGCGCGTGGTGGCTAATATGAAACACATAATTGAAAATCTATTAAAGTCTCAATCAATAAATACCCAGATTAAGCAACGTGTAGCTCAATCAATAGATGCAGCACTATTGATACCTGGGTCAATCAATATATACCTAGCTCAAATCAATCTAGACCCAGCTCAATCAATCAATACCTCCCTTAACTGGCAGATAGAAAACACAGAAACAAACCATTCACATGGGATAATTGGAGCAAATGATTGGTTCTCAAGAAACTCAGATTTAATTATAGGTCACAGACAGTCCATTTTTAGTCCTCACCACCCAGAAGGACTGCGTTGAAGATCCTCATGAAAACTGCTGCGACATAAAATGTCCTGAGTGAAAACTGCTCTTTATAAAGCTCTGTGATGTCTTTAAATGGAGGTTCTGGTTTTAGAAGAGGAAGCAAAAATGAGATTGACAGAAAATGTGAGAGTAATGAACTGGAGGGAATTGCTGTTAAGGTCAGAAGCCTGATTTTCATCTATAGTCCCCCACAGAGTCGTGCTGCCTTCGCTGCTGTCCAGGAATTCTTTGCAAACAACTCATGTAAAGGCTGCTTATAATATAACCCCTATTAATTTTCAACAAAAGTAGTCCTCTGAAAACAAGAACCTCTCTGTTACCAACAAAGCATTCCTCCAATTTGGAGAAGGCACAGAACACACCCTTGTTTGAGCCGAGGGACAACAGCGCTCAGACAGCTTTAAGTGGTTAACGGGTCTGAGTGCGGGTCTTGAGATGACAATTACACCATTGAAAATCAGTATGACGGGATCCAAGATGATGGACGAAAATGACAAAACCAGCCTTTCTGGAGATTTGTTTTTTCTTTTTGATCGTTATTGAGAGATGTTCTAATGGGAAATCGGGTTCTGCTATCCATGTGGATGACAGGTCATCACTTCCTAAGGCCGGAAACATGCTGAGTGCTTTTGGACTTTCCAGCGGTCAAGTGCTGATGTGGAACTGTTTTTGAGCCGGCCAGCTCCACTCGGAGATACAGTTTTACTAAAGCCTAAAACGGGGGTTAAGTGAACAAAACAAGACCTTTAGGTAATTTTATCACATTGAGTCTGGTGAACCTTTTGGTACTTTGTGGTCATTGACTGTCCAAATACAAATCTCTCCCCAAACAACTTATGTTTGTGGTTTGACTTGATCTTCTTTGGCATCACTTTTTGAAAAGGGGTTTTACCATCACTGATGGTGAGCAGAGTCAGCTCAGTCACACACATTTGGACGACACATACCTGCATGAGACTTTGGTAAGTGCTGGTTGTTTCTTTGTGTTGTACTTCAGTAGTTTTGGGTCTTTTTTTTTAAAAAATATGAAAGGGATGTACAATCTGAATTAGAAGCAGCTTTATTTGCTACGTTTGTGGGCACAAACGAGCAATTTGACTTCAATTTCCAATTTCCAAGTATAATCACAAACCACAAAGTACAAATCTACGAGGACCTCAGAATTATTTCATGTTTATTTCTGGAAACGACCCAGCTTCTGACCAAATACAATGTATTTTATAAAAGTTACATACTACAGCTTTAATGCTCACAAATTATCCTCAATTTCCAAGAAAAGTTTCCAAATTTGAAAATTTCTGGAATTTTGCAGTCCTGCTGACGTTGCACATTAGGATCTGCTACTAACGGGTTGGAGCTAGATAGCGTCCACACTATAACGGGAAAAGTTGATTTTTTTAAATTTTTTATCAGCAAGTGTTGACTGAAACATTATTAGACATGTGGTCATTATGTTCAGCTCCTGCACAGAAATCTATAGCCCATTATATAGGTTCAAGATTACACAGGTAAATACAACCAATATGGTATTGTGTAGATAGACAAGATAATCATCGTGGCCAAAGTTGCTTCCCACTTTCTCTTCCTACATGTCTCCTATCTGACCGCATGGTTCTGTTAAGCCAGTAATGTCTGCTCGAACAGAAACCGTAGAGAAACTGTGCGTTGAGGCCGATTCATCGGAAACAGCCACCAGATGACGAGGTTTTATGGACGAACCGATCTCATGTCCCTCTGCTTTGTACAGAAACGGTGGGTCTGACAAGTTACACAGCGGACTGGCTGGAAGTGTTCTCGTCTTGGCAAGCATCCCCCTGACTAAGCAGAGGCTACTGGCCACGCATTCTCTGGCAGAGAGTAAAAAGAAAATATGTGAACAATGATTGAGGAAGAGCTAATAAATCTCTTTTGTAGAAAGAGAGAGAGAAGCAGTCCCAGCAGGAATGGCTGTCACTGCTAAACGCCTTCGGCAAGAAACATGTGAAATACTACAGTCAGATCAACAGATGAATGAAGATGAAAGAGCTCGAGACAGAGGAAGGCATATGGAGTAGGATTTGAGCTAAAATAGAGCGCTCTGGGGTGTTTTTTTTCCCTCTCCGAGGATTTATTTCCAAGTGTGACAACAAGCCCCTGTTGTAACAGAACGGATTGGATTCCAAAAATACAAACGAGATTGTCACTCTTCCCTCTTTATCCGACTGCCCTGTAACAAATAATTAATAATGCACACACAGGAGTCCGGGGAAAGCGCAACACTGTTAGACGGAGCAGACGACGGCCTAATGCTGAGAGGGAGGGACGGGAGGAAAATCTGTTTCGCAAAGTGACAAGTGAGCAGTTCTGCAAAAAATGAAAACACCCAAGATTTATCCTTTTGTCTCTGAGCGGCTCCTCCATCTAATCTATTGCTGATGTGATGGATTTACCATCAGATCATTCAAAGTTTGTGGTTTGTATCTCTGACAAATCATCTGCGCACCAACGGACCAGAGGTCCCTCCAGGATGTGAACGGATCTCGCTTCTTGTTTCCGCTGAAAAGATCTCCTTCTGCTTTTAAAGTCAAACTTCTGTCGGTCTGAACAGCTCAGGCAAATCATCCTGTCCGTCCACAGTCCAGCTGTTTGTCCATGCTTGATTTGAGGTTTCTGTGTTTTATTCCATCTGAGACGGAAAAAGTCGGAGCAAAAGAAAAAAAAGAAGAGGTACCTCTGTCAAATGTGATTTACATAGTGGGATATATCTGGTCCTTATTGTCGACTGAAATGATTTAAATCTCAGCTCAACTGCACAAAAACAGATGAAATGTGTTGTACTTTGTTTTTTAAACAGAAATTAAGCCAAATTGGAAGAAATTAACATGACTCTTTGGGCTTCTGTGAGATTTTAGGTTAAAAGAAGCAGCAGTATTTGAACACCAGTAAATATGAGCAGCTCTATAAAAGCAGAAGTTCTTGGCTGCTTGTTGGTCTGGAGCAGGGGTCTGCCACATGTGGCCCCTAAAAAAACCTCTTAGAAGAGTTTCTATAAGCGGTGGGACTGGATTAAAATTTTAAATCGAGGGTCTGTTATTATTATTTGCAGTTAATCACATTTTATTCAAAAATCATTTATCAACTAAATACATTTCTCATTAAAAATGCTCAATAACAAAGATATTTATTGTTTCTTATCTGTTGTTCAGGCTCTCCAACCATCAGTTTGGACCAATCTGATGGTTGTTCTACCAGCACAACCAATCGGCTTTCTATTCTACCAATAGAGCAGAAAGCCATCCAATCAGCTTTCTAGTTATTCAGGAACCTCTGGTCATTTGTGGAACTTTTGTTTAGAAACGTGAGTGCTGACATTAGCATTGGGACATCTGCGCTGCTGCTACATGTTTAGCATTGAGATGCTATTTCAGCCTTGAATAGTTTCACTGATAGGCTAACTGCTTTAAGCACAATTTGAACACAATAATAGTTTCCAGCGTCCCATCAAATCTTTTTCAGAAGCAAAAACGAACCTGCCAACAGAAGACGCTTTGTGGTTTTTACTGGATGTCACTTGTGCGTTAGATTTACAGGTGTACTGGAAACATGTGAATACAAAGGTTCCGGCTCGTGACTTTAGCACGTGAAAAAAAAAAAAAAATTGCCATTTGTGGTATTAGAATTTTTTAATAACTTAAAAATCATTAATTAAAGTCCCAGCCCCAGTTTCTAACTATAAGGACAATAACAAAGAGTCGTTTAAGCAGTTATTCTGTCTGGTTTTATGCAATATCTGAATAGCTGAGTATCTACAGAAAGGCACAAATGGAACAGGGCTTTTAAAATGTATTGTTTTAGCTTCAAACTAAGCACTCTATATTCTTAAGCAGGTTACATATCTTTTTTCATTTCCCATATTTATGGAAAGGACTCACGCAGCTGACCTCGTTCTACAAGAGGTTTTTTTTTCTTTGCAAAAACTAGATGATTCATTTTGTTCTAGCGTCTGAACATTTTTATGTAATTTTCTTAGCTTTCGAATTCATAGAGTAAAAGGCCTACACTTGTACAGCACTTTACCAAGTCCGAGGCGTCCAAAGCCCTCATAGTCATACTCACATTCGTCCACTGATGGTGGTGCTACATAGGAATGACAGCTGTGTTGGTGCAGATTCACAGAAACCAGGTTGCCATAGCTACAATCGATGCCACCGGGCTCTTCGACTACCTCCAACAGAAATAAATCATTTTATTTAGTGTAGATTTATAAAATCTATCTGTTTTGTGCCTCTAGACAAATTTCATGTTGTGTTGAAAGTGACTCAGCAGTTTTATGAAGGGAGTTGTCATGTTTGTTTGGCCTCAAGTAACAGATTTGAACAGATGCCTGGAGCCTGGCAAAGTTGCAACAATAACAAATATTCACAGTGTCCCTGTTCATGCCTTCATGCTCAGTTAATTACGACTCCTGCATTTCTTGCCTGCACACAGGCACCAGGCAGAAGACCAGGAGAGATGACAGACTAAAGGGAGACAAAAGTCTGATACTGTGCTCATGAGATGTCAGGTTATAGAAACACAGACATTACAATCTCTAAAAAGATCGGACTTGGCTTTCTTTAAATGTCATCCTGTATTACTGCAGGGGATATTTACTGGGAGGCCATCAGTCGTCAAATAAGTGTTCGAGTTTCATCTACAGTGTTAATGTCAAAGTGGAAAGATATCAGAAATAACATTAATCGTGTTTCCATCAGAGGTATTTCATGTCCATTTGGAAGTGTTGCATTAGTTAACGGAAACGGAAAAAGTCAAAATAACTTCCTTTATTTTGCATAAAGTTTAAACCTCCCTTGAGATTGTTTTCCCCGTTTACAAAAAAAGAGTTCATGTGCCAATGTGGAGATGGAAACACATTTGATTAATAAGTTCTGACCTACCAAACTTCCCCATCCATTGGATGCCTTATCAGAAGCGCCCAATGGCCTCTGGCGAGAGTTCAGAGGCACAGAGTCCAAACCTCCACCACCGAGGGGAGACCTGCAGCCTAGAGTGGTTGCTGAGAGGAACTACAGGCTGGGATGGGAGTGGTGGATTACTCTCATTCACTAAGTCAATCTTCCCCTTCCGATAATCTAAAGGATGCTACAACAGTCTTGCTTAGGCTACTGCCTCCTTGCTTAGGCAGTTGCCAAAGCAAGGAGGCCCAGACTTCCCTCTCCCTAGCCACTTGTTCACACTCCTCCGGGCCAATTCCAAGGCATTCCCAGATCAGGAGAGAAACACAGTTCCTCCAGTGTGTCCTGGGTCTTCCTCTGCGTCTCCTCCTGGTGGGACGTGCCCAGAATACCGTACCGGGGTCTGAGTCCAAACCAGATGATTGACCCACTTCAACTGGCTCCTCTCAATGTGAAGAGGTGCTACTCTGAGTTCCTCCTGGATGACTGAGCTTCTCCCCCTATCATTTAGCGAGAGCCCAGACACCCTGCACAGGAAACTCATCTTTGCCGCTTGTATCCGCAACCTTGTTCTTTCGGTCACTATCCACAGCTTATCACCAGAGATGAGGGGAATAACGTAAACTGACCGGTAAATCTAGAGCTTCGCTTTTTGACTCAGCTCTCTCTTCACCATGACAGACCGGTACAGCGCCTGCTTCACTGCAGACGCTCTCAGATTTGAAAATAATCCTACAATTTTAAAATCTTGTCATCTGAACCAGACATTACTTAAATTTCCTGAATAAAAGTGACCATGCAAGAAAGTTCTATTACATTAAGGTTCAAGATGTTTCTATTCGATTTTAGAAAACTTTGAGAAGGAGATGCCCCAAAATAGTAAGATTACGCGTCTGCAAGCCCTCAGCAGCCTGTGCACACCGACATGAAGGAGCTCACTGACGCCTAATCTGTTTAACAAAGCCCCAAACCAGCAGCAATGTAATCCATTGTGTTGGACCGACGGAGTCTTGACGGGAAGAACACAGCCATGAGTCTAAGAAAAGAAGTACCCGATTAATCATTCTGGTGAGCTGCTTCACCATCCGAGCAGAAACAGAGGAGGAAACAACGTCGATGTCAACTCGCAAATCCAGTGATCTGCACTCAGCAGGGGGCCGCGGTCTCAGTGCGGGGGAGCTGAATATTCAGTAACCCAGATAAGTCGTTAATAAGGTGCTGTGCAAACACACAGACAAGCCCGCAACGCAGCTGTTTGTCATGTTCTTATCTGTATTCTGTCTAATAAACTGTGAAGTGGAAGCCAGGCAGTTTGGTGACGCCGCCAACATTGTTCTGAGGAGAAAACAGGCGCAAGGAGGGAAATGAGAGGAGGAAATGAAAGGAGAAAAAGAAGCTGATGAAAAGCGAAGCCTTACAGTGCCTTGCAAAAAGTGTTGATGCTTCTTGAGCTTTTCCACAGAGCAGTCCGATGTTTTAGTGGATGAAAATGATTGAGGGTTTTCAAGATTTTTTAAACAGAGAATTACGGAAGGTGGAACATTCAAACTCCTTTGTTATTTTGTAGAACCCCGCTTGACTGTGATTACAACTGGAAGTCTTTAGAGGCATCACTTCACCAGCTTTGCACATCCCCCCCACCCATTCATCTTTGTAAGATAGCTTGAGCTCAATCGGATTGGACAGAGACCGTCTGTAAACATGTCTACCTACAGATTCTCAGATACTACAGATACTCTGGTTCACCTAAAAAAAAAAACACTCGGATCAGTTAAAGTGAAATCGGACTGGCCTAGCTCACATGCCAAGTAGACCAGAGACCATTTCAAAAGCAGGAAGTCGACAAGCGCAGGGCATTCTGGGTAAATCCAACCAAAACCAACAAGCAAGTCTAGCGCTAGCGGAAGAAATGGATCATGTCTCATACCAACTTTTTACAACCACTAAAAAATGACACCACTCCATTGTTGTTTACATTTTGTGAAGAAAGAAGTTGGCCTCACTGTCTTCTTCTGAGGTTTTTATCTCGTTTCATTACTTGATTCTTTGTACCAAGAATCAAGCCTTGTTCTGCGCCACCACAGGCAAGGGGCAGGACAAGTTTTTCAAAAGGTTTGGCTTGTTCTGATTAAGTGCTCTGCTGCTTCAAAAGCTCTAATGCATGCAGCAAACAGTAGGCTTTTCCCTCTCCTTCCTCAGAACTCCATTTGGTTTGGTTTGTAATTTATGGTTGGATTTTGTTAGGTATGTTTTGCATTTGCTTATGTCTGGTTAGTTATGGGTTTTTGTATTAATCTATTTTGTTTTCTCATTTCAAGTATTTCTTTTTCAGGTTTCGTTTCTTTAGTACAATTTAATGAATTAAATTTTAACTTAATCCGAAAATCCTTGTTTGGTCTCCTTTAATTTTACCCCACCAAACGAGCTTGGTGGACTTAACAACAAATTATATTATAAGTTTGTGGAATCAACCCAGATGATGTTGCTCTTCTTCCAAACTAGCAGCTACCGCAGAACAACAGGCAGTACTGCAACTTCTCAAAAAGCTTGGCCAAATTTTTAGTTTTTCATACAGAAATCCATGAAACTGTGCATTGGAGAAAACATCGTGTCAAGAGGCGTCGTGTCAAGAAGCGACGTTGCCTATGACATCGTGTCAAGAAGTTTTCGCCGCTCATGATGTTGTGTCAAGAAGCGAAGTCGTGTCATGAAGCGTCGGCCCCCACGGCATCATGTCAAGAAACTTTGCCGCCCATGACGTCGTATGAAGAAGCAAAGTTGTGTCATGAAGCTTCTCCGCCTATCATATCATGTCAAGGAACGATTCCGCCCACGACATCGTGTCAAGAAGCGAAGTTGTGTCATGAAGCATCGCCGCTCATGACGTCGTGTCAAAGAGTGAAGTCGTGTCAAAAAGCGTCGCCGCCCACGATGTCGTGTCAAGAAGCGAAGTTGTGTCATGAAGCATCTCCGCCTATGACATCGTTTCAAGAGGCGTCGAGTCAAGAAGCGATGCAGCCCACGACGTCGTATCAAGAAGCAAAGTCGTGTCATGAACCGTCTCCGCCTATGATGTCGTGTCAAGAAATGTCGCCGCACACGACGTCTGGCAAGAAGCGAAGTTGTCATGAAGCGTCTCTGAATATGATGTCGTTCAAGGAACGATTCCGTCCACGACATCGTGTCATGAAGCGTCGCCGCCTATGACATTGTGTCAAGAAGCGTCGCCGCCCACGACATCGTGTCAAGAAGCGAAGTCGTGTCGTGAAGCGTCGCTGCCTATGACGTAGTTTCAAGAACTGTCGCCGCCCACGACGTCGTGTCAAGAAGCGTTGCCGCCCACGACGTCGTATCAAGAAGCAAAGTCGTGTCATGAAGCGTCTACGCCTATGATGTCGTGTCAAGAACTGTCGCCGCCCACGACGTCTGGCAAGAAGCGAAGTTGTCATGAAGCGTCGCCGCTCATGACGTCGTGTCAAGAAGCGAAGTAGTGTCGTGAAGCGTCGCTGCCTATGACGTCATGTCAAGAACTGTCGCCGCCCACGACGTCGTGTCAAGAAACGAAGTCGTGTCGTGAAGCGTCGCTGCCTATGACGTTGTGTCAAAGAGTGAAGTCGTGTCAAGAACTGTCGCCGCCCACGACGTCGTATCAAGAAGCGAAGTTGTCATGAAGCGTCGCCGCCTATGACGTCGTGTCAAGAAGCGAAGTCGTGTCGTGAAGCGTCGCCGCCTATGACATCGTGTCAAGAAGCGAAGTCGTGTCGTGAAGCGTCGCCGCCTATGACATCGTGTCAAGAAGCGTCGCAGCTCATGACGTCGTGTCAAAGAGTGAAGTCATTTCAAGAACTGTCGCCGCCCACGACATTGTGTCAAGAAGCGAAGTTGTGTCATGAAGCGTTGCCGCCTATGACATCGTGTCAAGAACCGTCGCAGCTCATGACGTCGTGTCAAAGAGTGAAGTCATGTCAAGAACTGTCGCCGCCCACGACATCGTGTCAAGAAGCGTCGCCGCTCACGACGTCGTGTCAAGAAGCGAAGTTGTGTCATGAAGCGTCTCCGCCTACGATGTCGTGTCAAGGAACGATTCCACCCACGACATCGTGTCAAGAAGCGAAGTCGTGTCATGAAGCGAAGTTGTGTCATGAAGCATCTCTGCCTATGACATCGTTTCAAGAGGCGTCAAGTCAAGAACTGTCGCCGCCCACGACGTCTGGCAATAAGCGAAGTTGTCATGAAGCGTCTCCGAATATGACATCGTGTCAAGAAGAGAAGTTGTGTCATGAAGTGTCTCCGCCTATGATGTCGTGTAAAGGAACGATTCCGCCCACGACATCGTGTCATGAAGCGTCGCCGCCTATGACATCGTGTCAAGAAGAGAAGTTGTGTCATGAAGTGTCTCCGCCTATGATGTCGTGTCAAGGAACGATTCCGCCCACGACATCGTGTCAAGAAGCGAAGTCGTGTCGTGAAGCGTCGCTGCCTATGACGTCGTGTCAAGAACTGTCGCCGCCCACGACGTCGTGTAAAGAAGCGTCGCCGCTCATGACGTTGTGTCAAAGAGTGAAGTCGTGTCAAGAACTGTCGCCGCCCACGATGTCGTGTCAAGAAGCGAAGTTGTGTCATGAAGCGTCGCCGCCTATGACGTCGTGTCAAGAAGTGAAGTCATGTCATGAAGCGTCTCGCCTACGATGTCCTGTCAAGGAACGATTCCGCCCACGACATCGTGTCAAGAAGCGAAGTCGTGTCATGAAGCGTCGCCGCCTATGACATCGTGTCAAGAGGCGAAGTTGTGTCATGAAGCATCTCCGCCTATGACATCGTTTCAAGAGGCGTCGAGTCAAGAAGCGATGCCGCCCACGACGTCGTATCAAAAAGCAAAGTCGTGTCATGAACCGTCTCCGCCTATGATGTCGTGTCAAGAACTGTCGCCGCACACGACGTCTGGCAAGAAGCGAAGTTGTCATGAAGCGTCTCTGAATATGATGTCGTGTCAAGGAACGATTCCGCCCACGACATCGTGTCATGAAGTGTCGCCGCCTATGACATTGTGTCAAGAAGCGTCGCCGCCCACGACATCGCGTCAAGAAGCGAAGTCGTGTCGTGAAGCGTCGCCGCCTATGACATCGTGTCAAGAAGCGTCACAGCTCATGACGTCGTGTCAAAGAGTGAAGTCATGTTAAGAAGCGTCGCTGCCTATGACGTTGCGTCAACAACTGTCGCCGCCCACGACATCGTGTCATGAAGCGTCGCCGCCTATGACATCGTGTCAAGAAGCGTCACAGCTCATGACGTCGTGTCAAAGAGTGAAGTCATGTTAAGAAGCGTCGCCGCCCACAACGTCGTGTCAAGAAGCGAAGTTGTGTCATGAAGCGTCGCTGCCTACGATGTCGTGTCATGAAGCGTCGCCGCCCACAACGTCGTATCAAGAAGAGAAGTCATGTCATGAAGCGTCTCCGCCTACGATGTCGTGTCAAGGAACGATTCCGCCCACGACATCGTGTCATGAAGCGTCCCCGCCCACGACGTCGTGTCAAGAAGCGAAGTTGTCATGAAGCGTCGCCGCTCATGACGTCGTGTCAAGAAGCGAATTCGTGTCATGAAGCGTCTCTGCCTACGATGTCGTGTCAAGGAACGATTCCGCCCACGACATCATGTCAAGAAGCGAAGTCGTGTCAAGAAGCGAAGTCGTGTCTTGAAACGTCACCGCCTGTTACGTGTCAAGAACTGTCGCAGCCCACGACGTCCTGTCATGAAGCGTCTCCACCTATGACGTCTTTTCAAGAGGCATCGTCGCCTACGACGTGTTCATGTCATGTTCTCCAATATGTTCTACAACAAATCACTTTGTTGAAGTTTTTCTTCATTGAAAAACTGTATTTAGACTACGGTTGAATTACATGCCGGTGCTCTCTATTCACTAATTCTTCGTCTTCTGAAGGCGGGTATATTTGATAGAAGTATCAGGGAAAGGAGGGATTAAATACAAATAAATGTCACAATTTCTAGATTTTTATTCGTAAAAAACAACTTTGGTAACCATGTATTAGTTGCTGAAAATGTAGCAGTTTTGTTTCCCAATTAAACATAGCCGACTGAACAGATCTTAAGATACCCTTAGATTAAATTATGCCTAAGTATATACATACATCCACATTGGCTTTTCAGATTTTATTTTCCAGTATTTTGAAAACCATGGATCACTTTTTTGAACACTGTTTGTTTGGTTTGTTACATAAAATCCTCTTTAAATATCCTTAAGTAACATATGAAAGTGATCGAGGTATGGTTATGGAAAACACAGCCCATCTCTGTCTTGCCCATCTCTGTACTGCACCAAAACAAAAATTGGTGCAATACTTTTAAATGTCACTTATTCTTTTCTTTTGACCAAAAGTCAGGCAGCTGGTAAAAGCTTCCCAGTAACTTGGGCCACAGTAATCTGGGGGAAAAGGAAGCTAGTGACCAAAGGGAATCTTATTCTTCTTCGCTTTGCCATTTTTTGGTCTGATGTAATTGGTTGTAAAACTCCTGCAGGCGTGCTGTCCTCGTTTTTGTCCCCTCTGTTCTTTGTAGAAGTTTGTGGTTTCAACCAGCAAGGGATATAAATATTTATATATCCCGATGAAAATGAAATCATCCCTTTCATTTCAATTGCCTCCTTCTCCCGTGACAGCAGCTAGCTTCCTGCAAACATTATTGTCCTCCGAGGCGCTCCACCGACTGGCACAGTAAAACACAAGTGGCACATTGGAATACCACATAGGAGACGGTGGGAGCGTATAAAAACGTTGTTTACAACAATCGATCGAGGAGGAGGCGAGTGAGAGCAGTCATTATGACTTATGGTGATGACGGAGCTCTATAAGCCACCTGATGTTTGGGGTCTTGCTGTGAGGAGAAGCAGGAAAAGGAAAACCCTGCTGCTTCAGGGAAGTGAGGAAAACGATGGCTGCCACAGCAACCAGAAGTAACAGGCTTTAACTACACACTGCGTAAACACTAAACCACATTAGTGGCTAAAACAGGTTGAAGTGCATAGAAAATAATAATCATTTTTTTCATCTGGTACATAAATTAAAATTAAATTAAATTAAAATAAAAGTTAAATTACAAAATAAAATTTATTTTAAGTCATATGGTATGTTGTTACTTGATTCTGCCTTAGAATAGCACTGTATGCCTGAAAAACACACAACAATGCCCATTTAAAAGGTGTGTGTTCAATTTGAAGCACTGTGGAATCTATCAGTGAAGTCAGTTATTTTATGAAGAAATAGTGGGCCCTTTATTTTTTCAGATTTTTTGAATCAAGACTCTGTAAACATTTTATCAGTGATATTGAGGGGTGTAACGTTTCCTGAAACACACAAGACGAGACGAGTCACAATACTGAGTTGATGAAATGAGATTTACTCCTAGTTCACACGTATCCGCACATCTGCAAATACATTTTCATGTGTTTTGGCCTTTTATCCACAAAAAAACTCAGTTTATAATTACTAAAAATGATTATAAAAACTCTGACCAAAGTGGACATTTGAGAAAATTCCTGGACTGATTACCGGACCTTTGATTATTGGATTGAGGATAATGAAACCCCCGTCTCTCCATGGTGAGCTCAGATTTTTGGATTAGTGTGTGTAATCCTACTCACCTTGCTACTGGAGTTTCCACACTCCATGACATCATCGCCCTGGTTGCAGAGGATTCCCTTCTATACCGCTCTGCGGGTGAAAGAATCCCCAGCAAAAGGACACTCGCCATTCCTTTACTGCTAGGATGCCAGCCTATCAAGGTCAGAATCTCGGAAAATGATCGCCCTGGAAACCACCTCTGTCAGGTAACTCTTAAATTCCTGAGTACATAATACTTCTGAATAATAATAACAGAATAATGTTTTCTGTGCCAGTCACTCATCAAACAATCATCTTCACAGAAAAGCCGCGCTGCGGACGCCGCCGCTGCCCACTTTCAGCACTTTCAGATAATTAGCAACGAAACTCATTTAATCTTTCCTGGATTGTGATTTTCATGCTGTAAGAACTTCCAAGCCAAAAACAGACTAACATAATTTTCTTCTTGCAGAAACAGATAAAGAACTAATTGCTCTGGTCTTGTATAGTGTGTCTTCAGCATGCATCCAAATGAGTAAATACAGTATCAAAATGCATCCCACCTGCAATGTAACATTCAACTAAGTGTTTTATCCAAGCGCAGTCTTCTGTGCTTGGTGCCAGTGATGCTGCAGCAATTGGTTGACTACGTTGAGCCGAGTTTGTTTTTTATTCCATTGTGGGTAAAAAAAACCACAAAAAAACAACACGTGCTGAAGGGGTTACAACTAGTCAAAACCAGCTTGTTGCCATTGCAAATATGTGCAAATCTTTGTCGGTAGTCTGCTAATGTAAAAAAACAAACAAACAAAAAAACAATGTCGCAACTGCAGTGTTTCTATTAAATAAGAAACAATCAAGAAAAATTTAATCACACATGAATAAATTTGTTTATGTGATATGTCATTAAAAATCATGGCAGCAACAGATGTAAACAGCTAATGAAATATATTAATCATCCATCCATGGTGCTGGATGAATGATGTGATGGCTCATCAACCATCACAGGAGGTGTTGACATTTTATTCAGGTGCTGGAGCGATAAGCGCCTTATACTTGAGAGCGGCTGCATAAGAAGCGTTTTGGGAAAAATGTGGTCGCCGTTTTTAGAGCAATGAATTCAACACTTTTAATGACCAAACTTATAAACTGTACATTTATCCAGAAAAAAACAAAACAAAACAAAAACCATCCTCCTCCTACCATTTCCTGCCATTTTCATCAGTAGTAACATCCAGTCATGTTTTTTGCATGACTCGTAATGCAAAAAAATAAAATAAAAATAAAGTGTTTACATTGCAGTTTTGCTAAATATATATTTCATTATGACTCAAAAGAAAATAATTTTGTCCTGGCACACAAACTTTTTATTAAAAAGTTTTCTCAAAATTAGGCCAATTTCAGCAATTTTAGGGCAAATAAAATGCATCTACACACTGATGTGGAGGAACACACTGTGGACTGAAGAGCAAGTCTGTTCTTGGGGCACCTTGTTACCAGTAACACACTCGTTAGCAGCTTTAGATTGAGAATGCCAAATGTCATAAAATCCCTACAAAAAAGAACACGGGTGAGTAAACAGAACAATACTATTGCACTGTTTTGTAATGTGGAAAATGAAAAAAAATCACTATAATTGGTGAAATATGAAAACCTATGATTTGAAGATTAGTTATAATCCCACTAGATCTACATGAGCTTGGGTGTATTTTATTCCATCTCTCTGTACAGCTCACACTCTGGGAACACGAGCTCCTCTCGGCTCCTTCTACATTTACGGTAAATGTAGGTCAGGGTTGTAATTGGATCAGTTAAATTGTTTAATTGATTTGTATTGAAATGAACTGAATGGACCTGAGTTGGATTATAGATTAGCTGCATTAGATGGCACCGTATCTGACCTCGACTTGTATTTTCTCTGTGATGACTTTTGATCGGTTGGTGTTCCATAGACACAGAAATATCTTCAAACATGAACTTGTTTTTAGAACAGTTCTACAACGGGGAAGGGAAGTTTTAGAGTCAATTTAGGGCTTTTATCTTTTTAAATGTAAATAGAATTAAGAATAATTTTTTTCAGCAATTACATCAAGTCTTTATCGAACACTTAAAGAAATAAATGAAACCACCAGACAGAGAACTTTTTAAACTCCACCCCTTTGACCATTAAATTCACAAACAAATCTCGCCAGTTGACGCCTTGCAACATGAAAGTTTCGACAAATCATTCCTCTTTAAATGGTACATTTTCATAGCTCTTATAACTACGGGAGATGGTTTCTCATCTGTTTATTTGTGTCTCCCTGACACAAATTAAAACCAAATTTGATTGTTTTCACCTTTAGGTTTATGCAAAACTGCTGGTACTCTCTCAAGCTTCTTTTTGTTTGATACTATAGGTTGAAACATCACCCGATTGGCATGTTGAGTTTGTTAAAGTAAAGCTAACAATAATCCACAGGAGATTGAAAAAAAACAACCTAATCCTACAATTAAAAAAAAAATCCTATAATGAGATGTTTCAGCTAACTGGGAACAATAGTTTACACACAAACACAACAAGGCAAAAAAAAAAAGAAGAAAGAAAAACCTGGGGCCTATAACCCTGCTCAACACTTAAGATTAAAAATAAGTGTGTGAAGTATAATAAAGCTGTTCTAATCCGGAAATGTATGTTGGTGTAGCGAAAAATCTTTTTGAAGTGTGTGTGTATGACTTTAAGTGGATAGTGTGTTTGTGTGGAGATCAACCGGGCCAAGGCAAGAAACTTGCAGTAACATCACAGTTTGTTTTGTTTTAGGTGTTATCTAAAGAACAATTTAGGGACGGAAGTTCAAAGCTCGAAAACTGAACACGAGTGGATAAATATTTGTTCGCTGAGTTAATCAGAAAGTAGGTTGAGCTGCCACTCGGTTGGAGTCGCAGCAAGAACTCTGGATTTTGAGATGATTTAATCAGCAGTGCAGACAGAGCAACTGCATAGCATGGCATGAGATAAATTAATATTATCTGTTAATTTAATTTTATAGCTGTAGTATAAAATATATTTTTTTTTACATTCACAAGAAATCTGTGGCAGCTGGGCTTAGTCAGTGATAAAATATCTAATGTATTCCATGTTTCTCACTTAAGGAACTGTGTCTTTCTATGTGATTGATATGCAAGGTAGACATGGAATAGTGCGGTGGGGTGTAAGGTCAACAAGGTTTGATTAAGCTCCTCCTTTACAGAAGTCAACATTGGTGAAGAAATATGTAACAATTAGCCCAGATGATGTTATTTCTCGACAATACAATTAGGCTATAAGAGCACAGAAAGCACCAAGAAAGAGCATAAGGGATGGCTTCTGTCGAACCCATCATTCCCAAAGAAATTACAATGTGATCATGACTCATTTACCACCTGCCAGCTGGCTGTCGCATCTCTTAGTGTTCCCTTCTTAGGTACAATTACAATCATAAAAGGCTTAGGCGGTACGTCGTCCAAGTAACTGGAAGCTTAGAGGTTGACACGCCGCTTACAGCTTGGTTCAGATTTGCTCAGTTTCATTCTGAAGCGTAACAGTCTATATTTTTGCACCGCGTTTTAAAATGTGGAGGTTAAGGAGAGAAATGTGGGGCGATGGGTTTGCCTTTGTGAGGAGCAGAAGTAGGGGGGAAATCAGAGAGAGGCGATCAAAAGGGGGGGAAGGGAGTGACGGGTGGCACTGGAGTGCTTTGCTCTGCTGGAACAGCCTCCAATTACACCGGGGGTGTGAAACCGTCCATAACACCCCGATTAGCCTGTCTGTCATCCTGAGACGGCAGCGAACGGCTGAGCCGGCTCCGGTTGCCGCTGCGCACGCCACTTTGCAGAAACACATTTTCTGTCAGACAAAGTGCACACCAGGGGCCATAAATCCCTGGTCCCAATCAAGGCCCGCTTCTAACAATACGGCAAAAGCCCCGTCTGACCATTAGCGCTACGCCGTCCAACCTCCCATAGCAAATCCATCCCAGGCACCTACACCCATCTCCTCAGCGAGCTCTCCTCCATTAGCTGCTCAAAATGGCATGTTTCAGAGAGAGGTGCAGGCGGCACACAGCACCAGCTGCTTGTGGTAGCAGATGCCCGGGTGCAGAGGGAGAACAAATGACTCGTGCATCCTTTATAGTGCATAGGAGAGCTAAAAACAGATACGAAGGGTTTCAGTGAGAGTACAAAGGCAAAACCCAAAAGCTGTGTAAGAAGAAAAACGAGAAAGGACGAGGAATAATAGGGCTTAGATGTCTTCAGAGAAAAGACTTTGAAAAAAGAGATGAGTCACGGTCCAGCTGAGTATTCAAACTGCTTTTTTGTGCCAATTGGCACAAAATCTACAAATCTGCGGGTGTTATTAAAGGAAGTACGGTGCACATATTGGCAGCAGTGTCCGATAAAGTATCAGCAACAAGATGAATGACGTCCGGCGGCGAACTGAGCTGCAATCAATGTCTGTGCTGTGTGCGCCTGAGGACAGGCTGGTAATGCCTGGCTGATGTCCTTTCAAGAGCAAATTCCTGACCAGATCTCCAGGTCCCCGAGCAGCGGCCGTGTGTGGGTGGGCCGCAAGAGTCTAGCATGACAATCAAAGTCAAACCGGGGACTGACAGCGATGGAGCTGCGCCAGGAAATGAATGCTTAAAAAGTCTTGCATCAGCTCGCCGAATGCCTCGACAACGGCCGCACGCACCCTCCTCTCTGTGGGCATTCGACAGCACGTCTTGGCTCTCCCAGAGCTCATCACAGGGCCACTTGTGTCTGGAAGCAGATACCGCCACGCAACAGATGGAAATTGAATTCCTTTAATCGTGCCGACTCGCTGCCAGCAGATAGAAAGCCGCTGACGCTGGGTGGAAAAAGGAAAAAAACAAGAAAAGTCTTTTGAGATTCCGTCCTGCTGGGAGACAAGCAGACCTCACCAGGCCTGGAGGGCACGCGCCAACTTCGGGCCATCTATTTTTCTCCACTTACGAGGGCCGTGAGGTGACGTTTTTACAAGCAACGTTCCCACTTCTGCCGTGACATGAAGTGCCACCTAAAACCACACGTCTGAAGACTTTACTGAGCTTTAAAAATTAATAGCCACACTGATTTTACATGAACAGGAGGAAGGAAGGAACAACCTTTTAATAGCGTTTGGCAACCCTTCTCTCTTTAATCGCAACTTGGAAGGACAGATGTTATGCAACGCCAATGCATCCATTTGTGTAATGAACTCAGTGGAGCAAACCGACGTGACTGGCAGTGATATCAGTTTATCAACCCATTTAAACCCCCATGCTTAAAAACTTTATTTTAGCTCTTTATGCAGCTTATTAGAGACCAGCAGCCGCATAACGAATGTCTAGTTTTCACAAGCTACACACGGAGAAGTTAGCTGGTTAGCGGAATGGGACAATTTTTGATTTTTTAAATATCATTTAATATATATAGGTCATATCAGAGCTGACAGATTGTGCTGATAACATCACTCTCGGTGTGGGTGTTCCTGATGGAAAACATCTCAGTTAGCTTCTCTGTGAGAAGCTTCTAGAAAAGGAAACTGTATTTTCTACAGTCATGCTAGTCAAGCTAATTGCTACATCAAGATGTGATCCCGTTTAACTGGAGCTGTTTAACAACGACTGCTTCCTCCTAAACGTCGTGGGCTCACTTTCGCTACTGCGCTAGCAGTGGAGCTAATTTTTATCTAGCACTCTAGCGGTTTGGCTAACTTTGAAAACATTTAGTGCACTTAGATTCCCCGAAATTCATTTTATCCGATTTATTGAACATCGATTATTTCTAAGGTGCTAATTTACCTGACTGCTCTGTAAACTTTCAGCTGAATAAAGTTCGACATCTGTGTTTAGGTTTTGGTTACTGACTGTTAAGCTAGCCTTTTATATTCACGCTCTTATGTTGAAATCTGTTTACACAGCAGCTCCTTACATTCTCTTTTTTTTAATAATAATTTTTATTGAAAAAGATGAACAAATGAAGTATTTATGAACAACCAGAGGAGTCAGTTAAATAAATATATGCATCACATATATGAATTGTTTTGAGAGTCTTTTTGTTGATGCTCCTCACATTAGTCACCCATGATGCAATGCAGCTGATGACATTTATTCTGTACCCAGAATGCATCTCTTAACAGCTTAAATATACTGGTGTCTGGCCAAATCAGTACCATGAGTGAAGGTCTGTTCCACAGAATCACTTTCTTATTTTAAAGTCATACTGACAACGTGCAGCAACGACTTTGGTCCATCACCAGATATTAATTCTCCAAGACTTTTGGAAAGTTCCAGTAAATTACTAAATGATTGAACAAGCTAATGCATTACAGTAAATCAGAAAATCTTATTCACTCAAATATTAAACGTTTTATAATTTGAAATGACCTGGTTGCTCACTTCCAGATCGAGTCTTGCATTAAAGAAAGAAAAATACTAAGCTAGGTTCGACCTTTTCAGGCTCGGTAATTAGAAATCCGCCGCCAAAATCTGTGATTGGTGCATCGCTCCTTCTCACGGAGCCGCCTCAGGCTCACTAACTCCTTCAGTTCCAACAACGTGACTGCTTTATGTAGACTTCTTGACTCACACTTACTTCTAAATGCTGGTCTGAAACGTCAGATTGAAGTAATAAATTCATTCAATTAGACAACCTTAAACTGTTTGAAATATGGGAAAGGTAACAGCAATCTTAGCAAGGACAGGCGAGCCATGAATTCAAATCTATAGCTCTGTAATGAAGAATCTTTATTGCCCTAATTTCCTTCCTCCTTTCTACCAAACCAGTGAGCAGGCGGCGTACAATGCTACCCGAATATTGGATTAGGGTCCGCTGCAGGAGTGTTGGAAGTTAGCAATGCCAGATGCATCGCAGCTAACGTTGGGATGATGAATAGTCGGAGCAAATCAGAGGTCATATGCCCTGCAGGAGGTGTGTAATGCAGGGAATTAACCAACCTGTGCAGCAACACAATTTCACACTGCTAGAGGAGAATAACGCTAGGCTACAAAACAAAGGAGCTGTAATCTTAGACTCCACAGACTTTATTTCAGTCATAACAAAATGTCTGAAAAAACCCCCCCAAAAGAGTCGAGGTGTGGGAATTAAAGAGAGAAATCAATCCAACAAAGCAACAGTAAAGAGAGGGAGCTGATTGTTTTACATCAAAGAGATGACTAACATGATTCATAATTGGTTCAATAATAAATGATCCTTTAGTTTCTACCTTCTTTTTTTTTTTTTGCTTTACACATTCATGCTTCAAACCAGATTTTTATATTCACCTGAGAAAACAAAAAAAGCAGTTTTCAGATCACAATTTTAGTCATCCGTTTACTTATTTATTTGAAAATATGACGGCCTCCTTTTACTGCAGTTAACCTCATTTTTTGGTTCAGTTTCAGGTTTCTGCGTTACGATGACATATCGAACTAGTCAAATCTCGCAAAACAGCGACATATGTCTATTTAGCATTTTTTGGCATCACACCGGTCATGTGATCAACAGACAGATGTTACTGCTGGCGAAAATGAGGAAGAAGACGACAGGAAGTGGCAGGAGGATGATGGTTTGTTTTTGTTATTTTTTCTAGCAAGTCATCCACCAGAGCTCTCACTGCATCAACACAATTCACAAAATTTTTTGTGTCAATCCAACGTGTGGAATCCACAGCTCATACTAAATTTTTCCAAAAACACCACATAGCCTCTCCCATTTTTTTATTTCATGGAAATGCTGCAAATGTAAAATTGTGATTTTTTTTTTTTTTGACATTAGAAGAATATAGACAAAGATTTCCATTTGAAATGGAAACTCAGCTGGTGTTGTGAACAGTTGATGGCAGCTGTTGCTACCAAGCAAGAAATTACCAGTTATTGTGTTTAAAGGCCGATCGCCTTTAAGGATGTTTTTGATTGTTTTTATTTCCTCAATAAATCAAATCATTGTTTAAAAAAAAACAACAATTTTTGTATTTATTTAAGTTATCTTTGTCTGATATTGACATTCGTTTGCTGAGGTTTTATGCGTGAAAAAATAGCAACATAGAAGTCCTATCTGTAGATGCCGTCATTGTAACCTAACAATGCGCTGTTGTTTCCAGCTTCATCGTAGTGTGTGGAGATGATTTGTGGGATCTCCATGTGGGTTTGGACACCACCTGTCCCTTCTAATGGCCCGTGTGCAGCCTTGCAGCACGGCACAGATGGATCTACAGCAGGCGTACCTGGTAATGGGAGCGGGCCGTCGGGTCAGCATCGTGACAGTCAGCCCCCACATATCTCTCTGCTCCCATACACAGACATCTGCCTGCTCCGGTCATTCATCAGAGAGTTTTCTCGCCAAGTCAACAGATTCTTGTGATGGTGGGCGGCGAGGGGAGCGCCTCTCGGGTTCATTTCCAGTAGTAAGGGTGAGTGTGTGGATGTTTTTAAAGGAGGAGGTGAACGAAGGAGCTCACCTGTCCATGCAGGCGACCTGATATTGCCAGCAGGACAGAGTGTCTATTGTCGTTAAAACAGCTGTAATCGATTTCATTCAAAATTTGGTTTAAAATTCAACCCCGTAATCATAGCTTCGACTTATCTATTACTTCTAACTGCCTATTTTAAAGTTCACTTACCAAATATACCAAATTATGCATTAATAAACACGGTGGAAAACATCTCAGCGCAACCACAGAAGTTGACATCTGAATCTCCGCTCTTGTGGTTCAGCCAATCGGCGCCAAGGAAAATGCGTGGCGTCCCTGGATTGGTTGCTCTGTAGCATGGCGCCTAGGCATTTAAGCGTCAAAGTTGCATTTTCTTCTGAATACCTTAGAAAAAAAAACTTTGCAAACACGCAAATTATCCGCAAATAATTTGGACCTACGTTCCACGAAAAAACACACAAATGAGCGAATCTGCAAATGCTGGCCCACTGTTTGACTTTGTTTGGACTTTATGGAGTTTTCTCGGCGACAAGTAGGAAAAAAATTACAAATTTATGACATCCTCTAAGCCTTGGTTTATAGCTTTAACTGTATCTGAAGAACCAAATTAGAAAGATATTTAATCACACTATAACTAGGGTCAGAACTTTAACACGTTATTTCGATTAATTCATTACATTAATTTTAACACAGAATTTTTTTTTTAACTCAATTAATTGCTTTCCTTATTTTTTCTTTCTTACATACAAAGGTTCCGTTTGGAATTGTTGTATTTGCACGTTTCTGGTACGCCCATAAACCAGACACACAAGCGACATCCGCTAACAACGATGGACCACAAAGCTGCTTCCATCAGCCCAAAAAACAACAACCTGATGGGACAATGGGAAAAAAACTGTTAATGTGTTCAAGTTGTGCTAACATTTGTAGGTTGATGTGTTTTTTGAAGTTTCTCACCAAAGGCATTTATTTGCCGTTTTCATGATACATGAAAACTGCATAATTTTCTATCCACTTCACAATTAACCTTTACTTTTTGGTCTGTGTGATCATGTGTGTCCTGAACCAGCCGAGGTGTTTCTGCCTTCCTCGGGCCGATAAGGCGTCTCTTTGTATCCGTCCAAAACACCGTTGACCGACGCGCATTCGCCTCCCGAAGCCGATCTCAGCTCGGCCCAGACAGACTCCATCATCTTCTGTGTGACCCTGCACAGCTCTGAGCTGCCACAAGGAAAACAACTGCGTGGGAGAGGAGAAAATATAAATAGATGTCTAAGCTGCGCATCAACAGGGGCCCAGCAAGGGAAGCAGAGGTGCTGCTTGATGTCTTTGTGCCGCTGATGACCTTTTCAGACACACGACAGGAAACGCTAACGGCTTCATCAGTCCGTCTCGCAGAAACGTTTATCATCCCCTCGCTGTCTCAGAAAGCAACAGGGCAACATGTGCGGCTCGTGTAAAAACTGGAAACAGTTCCAGAGTATTTCTCTTCAGGATATTTCTCTCTCTCTCTCTTCAGCATCAGGAGCATTTCCATCAACACAGAGGACTACAGGTGCAGCTTTCTGACCGATTTTTAAAAAGCCTCATTTATGTCTCCTACTTATCCTGTGTAGTTAAATTATAGTTATTATTAATGCTGCAAAGTACTTTATCATTAGCAACATAATCAAGGACATTTATGCATTTATTTATTTTAACATTACACTCTTTATGTAATGTTTAATTTCTTTTTGCTTCATTCTTTCTCATTTATGAACCATGTCAACAGAAACACACTCAATAACACTCTGTTTAGGATTGTTTCCATGTCTGTTCACCTCATATTAATGCCTTAATTTGATCTGTTTACAAATTAAAAAAAAAAAAAAAGCTGATTTTTTTTTTCTGTCTCAAAAGAAACTAAATATAGCGACAAAGTCACTCTGTTGGCGACAGAATCTGATTTTCAGACCTTTTGCAGATGAAATCGATGGATTCATGTTGAGGTATTGACCAATCGCCCAAAATTAAGGAAACCGAGGATGATTTATCGGTCTGATGTGATCATGTTATATTTTTAAAAGTTAAAAATATAATCTGAACTGAACTAATGAGAAACGACACGCTAAATCTCTGGGTGGCTTTCAAGCTGCACTGTGACTTATAACAAAGCAGCCGCTATCGAGAGAAAGTATGCAGCATCGTGTGAGACATCACACACACACACACACACACACACACACACACACACACACACACACACACGAGGGATGTTAAGCAGGAGATATAGGAGGGTGCTGAGGTCTGAGTAACACTCTGAGACAGCTTTTATAATCAGCACTATTACACCCAAACACCTGGCATATATATATGCATACATATACATATATACATATATATATATATATATATATATGCCAGGTGTTTGGGTGTCAGAGAGTAACACCCAAACACCTGTCAGAGAGTAACACCCAGGTCCCTCTTGAAAATGAGATCCAGATCTCAACAGGGTTTACCTGGTGAAATAAAAAAATAAATAAATAAAACACATAGATACATATATATGCACACATACACACACTATATTAATATTGCCATCACAGCAACATTAACATGGGTCCAACACATCAATTCATCCCAACATGTAAGTTTCAGCTGAATGAAGGAAATGGGATTGGTCTATCACCTGGCCTATCTATCTGTGCTCTCCGATAATCACACCCCGTCTCACACCTCAGCATATTGTTATACATTGCTTGTTATAACTATCTAACTGTGTAATAGCCATATTAGTTTAGTTTCCATTCCAAATATGCAAAAAAGAAAAAAAAGCAGAATTTTGTGGTGTTTCCATTACATCAAAAAAACAATTAAAAATCACACTTGAATAAGTTTGTTAATGCGATAAGTAACTAAAAGCCACGCTGCGCTATCATCCTCCAACTACTTCCTGTCATCTTCTTCTTCGTGGGTTGCGCCAGAGGCAACATCCGGTTGTTGATTGTGTGAATGTGAGATGCAAAAAAAAAAAAAAAAGGGTTTCCATTACAGTTTCATGAAACACACCAGATTTTGATACAGCCAAAAAAAAACCCAAAAAAAACCACAACAACAAAAAAACACGCCATCCTAGTGGCAAAATCTTTTATCTAAAAGCGAGGTTTTTTTAAACTGCCATGCTTCTTTTAAACAAATGTATTTTCAAGATGTCAAGTTGCACAAAGCTATGGTTAATGGAAAAGCAGCTTGTGTTTGTAAATCAAACAATCTTATACGTGCAGCTCTGCAGTCTGAGCGACTGACGGCAGCGCGTCTCGGAAAGTTTTTCCAAGTATTCTCATGACCCTTCAGAGTAAGAGCCCTGAGGCTGCAGCACCTAACCGGAATGCAACCCAGCTGTGACCGGTCACACCTGCGCTTCTCCTGCTGGAACTTGTCTGAATGCTGCCGGTCTGGAATCTCCTCTGCGCCAGACTCGCCGTCTCGTCAAAAAACAAAAACAGCTCGGATGTGGAGTAAATCCCTCCGAGACGCCTCGGCTGCACCCATCACAGCGACTGCTCAGGTCTGCTGCTGCGCCTCAAAAATCCCCTCAGTGGAGGCGCTGCACAGATAATCCTGCAACGTCCCAGATCTTTTCTGGGATTGGACCCCCGTGGGAGCTGGCGATGAGATTTCAGAGGGCACCGCCGGCCACTTTATTTTTTTCTTTTAATCAAAGGAGAATTTGGTTAAAGGGGGCAGGAGAGGATTTGCAGTGTCCCCACAAATTCAAGTTATTACCAAGCCTGCCTCAATAAGCGTTTAATTTTCTAGTATACCGTTAAATAAATTATAATTTCTGTTCTGATGGTTAATGTTTTTGAAAGGTGATTTTGTCAACATCATTATCTTTTTTTTTAAAGTGTGGTTTCACTTGTGTGTTTTTAATGTTCGTCTTATTTATTGTCTTTGTTTGGTTTTATTTTCCATTTAAAATGTCTTCCAGTTGCAGTGCGGAGCGCTGTGAGCAAAACGTCTTGCGTTATTGTGCCGTCATCATTATTTTAGTTGAAAACTGTCTCGATACAGCGATATTACTGTTTATCGCAATCATTTCTGGGACAATTTATTCCCCGGCAAAATTAGTTACGGTGGCCGGCCACGCTATTATTGAAATGTTTTCCTCCAGCAGTTCAAACATGAATCGAGAGCTGGGAAACTTCTGAACGGCTTCAACATGAAGCAGACGTAACGTGTTCTGAAACTGCTGTATCAAACACGGCAGCCAGACTTTTCTGCAAACAAACTCACCCCAGATATCCGCATGATCAGCTTTTTCTTTTATTTTGCTGTAAATTGTAACACAAGTTAAATTCCACTTTTCCAAAACCAAGCTTCCACAGCTGCATGCCTCTGATGACATGGCGTAAGGCAGCTGATCTCGGTTGGTTGCCTTTTCTTGCCGACTGTATTCGCAAGTTTTTAAATTGGATTCCCTGTTCGGAGGCGTCTAATCTTCCCTCCGCCCGTTTATTGGTGGCACATTTGGTTTATCTTGGAAATCGGAATGACGTCACACCTGAATCAGGCGTCTTCCAGTTGCAAGTGGAGAAACTGTGGGATCTGCTAACAGTTAGCTAATCGCTGTATCAGCAATACGAAGCGATAGCGATGAAGGGAATGATGAAAAGACAAAAAAAAAGGTGCTAATAAGTAGCTTGTACCGGTTCCAGCCATATATGTTATGACCTTTGACCTCAGATGTTGAAATGTTGTTTCATTTCGGACTGAAAACTCTGAAAAATCCCACTTCTGAGCAGAAATACCATCAAACTGCATTGGATCTCTTCAGAGCGCTGGAGGTGAGCGTGTTCTGGTTGCAAGTCGGATTAGATTTGTTAATTATTGTGTTGCTACGGACAACAGTATGAGCTCAAACACTGAAAGAATGCTCACATTTTACTGCACCGTGGGTGCCACTGCTCGAAACCAATGCTAAACCTAAGGAGTTTTTTTTTGGCGATAACCTCTGACCTCCTCTGTTGTAATTCTGACTCCACTGTCTCTCCCGATTGGAAACTTGGAAATTCCTGCTTATGAGAGCAAACACAACATCAGCTCGATTCCTTTGCCTCTTGTGATGTCATGACCCAAATACACACAAAACAGAATTTGCTGGAAGTTTTTTTTTTTTTTTTCTTCACAGCACTTCTTTAAAATATATTTAGTGAAATATCACGGTGGGAATCCACTTCAACAACCAGCTGTGTTTTGTTGGAAGTGTGGATGTGTTAGTGGTCATGCCTTTAAAAGCATGCTGCCTTTAAGATGGACCAAGACATCAGTGGATGTCACTTGGTATTTTCTAGTACCGATCAATCAGTGATAAAAACCACTGCGACCTGCTGTCCCTTATTCTGCACGAAACCATCGAACTGCTCCTCCCTGACTCATCGCTCAGGTCTGTTTAACGTGATCACCAAACATATGTTCATATCAGTCATGCAAAGTATTAGTAAATAATGAAAGACCTTGTGCCATATTTTCTGAGGAACAAGACGGAGCATGCTTGATGGAGGAGGCGCAGCTTCGCGTCTCTAACTGACCCACATGCACAACAATGAGGGCTCGCCCGCACCTCTCTGCCCGCGCGCCTCCTCGCGCCGTGCCGCGGTCCCGTTTTTGGGGCCGCGTTCCGTCGGGGATCGCTTCCACTTACCGAGCTTTCCCCGGGACTCCTCCAGCTTCTGGATCTGGTTCTCCAGGAAGAACATGGCCACTGCGAACGCGAGCAGCGCCAGCAGCTGCAACTTGGGCGGCATCATGACTCTGAGCAACCCCATCAAATCATCCGGAGGGGGATTTGGTCACTCCATCCTCGGAAGAGACAACACCGAAACAAACAGCGGCTGCAGCGGGGGGGGGATTGCTCAATGGCTGGGGAGTGTGAGTATGGCCCTCTTCTTCTCTCTCGGTCTCTCTCTGTCTCTCTCTTTCTCTCCGTCAGGAGCGTGTGTGTGGATATCTTGTAACATCCAGATCCTCCAGTCACCTCAAATGGTAGATCCCCGTGCTTCATTCATTGTCCCGGATTGTAAATCGTCTCAAAACCCAGTAGATTTGAGCAGAATGCGAACTTGTCCGGTCGGATTGGGGAACCAGACTGGTATCAGTCGGTGTTGCCAGTGTCCCCAATCGCACCGAGTGTGGCTACCAACGCACTACGGACACATTACCCCTATTTGCCACCCAGACTATTGGACGTATGAGCAGTCCACCAGCCAGCAGTGGCTTTCCATTCGTCCGCTATTCCTGCCTATTCAATCCGGATTGGACAGTTTCGTCTGTTTTCCCTCAACCAGACGACAGGTGTCGCCCTCTTTTCATCATCCTCGAAATTCAATAAAGACAAGGAAGAGATTTTTAGTCGGCTTTAGTTAATGCCAACATAGAAAATATGAAAGAAATTTACAAAATGAAAGGAATAGAACATAAAATTTTTGTTAAAAAAATAAAACATTTTTCTTTAAGCGACAGTGTTTATTGTATGACAATAAGTTGAAAAACATAAAAGACAAATCTATTTTTCAAACTGAACAGTACTCAGGCGAATGTAGATTTCCCCGAGAGAAATAATAAAGGACCATTGTAGTAGTTTCGCTAACAAAGCAGGTTCCAAAATGTCGGGAGAGGTGTATCTACTGTGGTTGTTGTCCCTGCTGCAGACGGTGAGTTTATTAACGCTGAGAGAGCGTTTTGTTAGCCATAGGGAGACTCCCTACAAGCTTACAGTCGGCTGGTGGCGCTTACAGTCCCATCGTTCAGTTCAGAGCACCGCATCCTGTTGTTCCAGGAATCGCTACATGACGTGGCTCTTCCAATGAACTGCTGCGAGCCAAGAGGAGAAATTGAGCTTATTCATTCAACACTGTAAATCTGGATGATGTTATTATCGGAAATTATCTGAACAGTTCATTTACAGGTTTTTGGCGCAGAGAGGCAACGTTAACATTTGACTTCCGGTGTTCCAAATTCACTCAATCTGCATAAAAGCCGAACTACAACTGAGATTTAAAATAATGTTCAGCGTTAAAGTTACGTGGCACGGAGAGGTCGCTCGTGGTCTACAGTCTCGTCGTGTACCGAAAATTAAAGGAGACCATCTATAAACTCAGCTGAAAACGAAAACAAAATGAGTGGAGCAGCTCAGAAGCTGCTGGACACAGCTGACCACACAAGATGACAAGAAACATAACTTACTGTTTGGATATTGTTTTTTTTTTTTTTTTGTGAGTGCACTTTATTGATTATGCAAGCTTAATTTGGCCAAAATATTTACAAAGTCATTGAAGTCCGTACAAAATATTCAACATAAGGACAACATCTTCAATTTTCATGTCAAAGTAAAAGAAAAACAGTTGAGGGCACGAGACTGTACAGTTGAAATCAGCTATTTCCGGTCACTTTATGAAAAACACAAGAAAGTGGGTTCAATTCCAGGCCTGGTGCCATTTGCTTCCTCCTTCTCTCTCCATCCTGTTTTCTGACTAAATTACTGTTCAATAAATGCAACGAGTCAAAAACAAGAATTAAAATACGCATTTCTCGTTTTCCCTCAGGAAGAAGTTTTCTTTTTTAATATTGCTTTTAATTACCAAACTTATTTATATTTGATAAATGTCAGAATAATGATATTCTGACACACACACACATATATATATATTTCTTTTTTTTTTCAACTTTAGAAGTTTTACATACATTTTCTTTGTATTTTGTGGAAACGCCCCTGATGAATTGAGTTAGACATGTGGGGTACCCTTCCAGTACCACTACAAACATGGACTTTGTTTGGAGTGGCCATCACCATCTTAACTAATCTGGTGATATCTTCTAGGTTTTTTGGGGGTTTTTTTCAGTCTTATTTTAAAAGGCATTGAAATCTTATTCAGTGGCATCTTGATAGTCCAGACCTACAAAAAGGAAATAAATGTGTGATTTGTAGTAGCTTATTGCTGCAAATTCTCATGTCTTAATTTGTGGTGTCCAAAGCTAGTGCCTTCATACTTGTATGAAAATGATCAGATCGTTACCAGGTTTAGGTAGAAAAGGGCCAATTTACCCACCTGCCTTTGTACCCCCATTTCACATCGACAGTCACTAAGGGTGCATTCACATCAGTCCTGTTTAAAGCTCCATTTTTTTTGCCTATAAAGTCTGGTTTGTTCAGGGAGGTGTGAATGTGTAATCAAGCCCCGATGTCTCCAAAAGCAGGAAGTGCGGTATAGCACAGGGCATTCTGGGTAAATACAACCAAAACAAACAAAAGAGGGATTCTAGTGTTGGCGTGAGAAGAGTTAGGGTTTAGGCTTTTGATCTTTTACCAAAGACAAAATAAATCCTACAACCACTAAGATCTGACGTCACTCCATTTTATTTACATTTTATGAAGACGGGAGTGGTCTTCAGAGGTTTTCATGTCGTTTCCTTCAGTGGTCTTTGGTGCAGCGCCACCACAGGCGAGGAGGGGTACAGGTTTTTTTTTCAATTAGTTGACAGTGCCATGTGAATTTGAACCACAGCAAATGAAAATGGAACAAATGTCACAATTTTGGTCCCCAATCGATCAGAGTCTAGCAGATTATCAGATGTGAAAAACTCTAAAGTTAACTATTAACGGCTCTTTATAGCTAAATATTGTAAAGGCAAACGTCAGGGGCCATATGTCCAAAAAAACAAATCTGATCATATACTGATATTTGGTAACGTTAGACAGAAATTAAAATTATTGTTGCTAAACATAACTTGAACATTTTGGAGTGGTTTGTCTAATAAATGGACTGAAATCTGTTGTATGTTTTTGTACACTCAAGGCCAGCTTTAAATGGTTCTCAAAGGTGATAAAGACCATTTTAAAACTGAGTCAAACCTCTTTCTACCAGTGTCATTCTCATACAGACCGAGTTCCTCTTGAGACTATATGATGAACGTACTCGGTTCCTAATTGAATCTCCTCCTCATCTAACATGCGTGTCCCTGTAGCTGTCTGCGTACGGGGCCGAGCTGTCGTCCGAGGCCTGCAGGGAGCTGGGCTTCTCCAGTAACCTCCTGTGCAGCTCCTGCGACCTGCTGGGGGAGTTCAGCCTCACCAAGCTGCAGCCCGTCTGCCGGCAGTGCTGCCAGCAGGAGGCTCAGATGGAATCACGCAAGGTAAGGCAGGGAGAGGGCTGGGGCGGGCCAGACGAGAGCTTATTTAGAGAACAGAGGGAATGCCTGTAAAAATAAGAATAGTTTATAATGTCAGAGGTGCAAACTGAAGACGGTGTAAGGAATGCAGGACGATCTGTCAGAATGCGTCAGCGTTTCTTGACAGAGGGTTGCATTCTTTAGCATTCTGCCGCTACTAAAAGCAGCTGAGTTTGCCATCTGTCTGCGGGTTTGTTGACACTTTGCAGCTGTGCATCATCTCTGAGCCGTCTGTCATCAGCTGAGATTCCTTTGACCACAGAACGCAGTTTGACATTGTGAAAATAAATTGGCTTAATGGACACATGAAATTGGTTTATTTTGCAAAACTGCAAGGGAATCATTTATTTCACATCACACAAGCTATATTATCAACAAGTGGATGTCGCTACTGATGCAAACCCTGAAGAAGAGCACAGGAACTAGTAGGAGGATGGCATTTTTTAATGATTTATATGCGTGAACAAGCTTCTTCACATGTGATTTTCGACTGTTTCTTATTTGATGGAAAAGATGCAATTGCGAAATTGTGGGGGATTTCGGCATTACTAGAATACTGACAAAACTTTGCACACATTTGTAACTACTGTGAGACTCCATCATGACAAAGCTTTACCAGCCTCTGTTAACACCCCTGTGACGGGCTGAATCGGGAGGTTTTGCCCCGGGACCGTCTCCTCTGTGATTACAGCAGGAATCAGAGCAACCCTCGCTGAGCTCTGATGGATAAACACACAGTCGACTGATGGTGGGAAAACAGCATTCTTTTTTCTTTTTTTTTTCTTCTCTCTCTTTTGATTTAAGCAAATCCCCTGGAGCGCGTGTGTAGTATCCTAGCAACAGCACATTCTCAGAAGTGTAGTGAACACCTCATTACACCTCTTGATGATAACTCTATTCCAGAAAGACGCTTACAGCCAAGATTACCTCTTCCTCCTCCTCCTTCTCCTCCTTACGATTTGAGTAAAAACTGTCACTTGAAGAGCAATCGGCTGCCTCCTGCTGCACTGCCTCCTCTCTCCATCCCCCCTGTTGTACCTGTAGAAACCACAGTGCCTCTCAGCACATTTCCCCCTCACACAGCAACAACAATGTCCCTTAAGAATCCGTTTAGTTGTTGGATTGCACATGAGTGGTGAGTCATTAGGCTCTCCGCAGAGCCCTGTTGGTTAGTGAGCAGGTTGAGTTCAGCTCGTTTGCGGCGCGGCCCCTCAGCTACCCTGACTTATCTCCATCTTTCAAGCCTCTTTGGAGAACAATCGATGGTAATACCTGTGAGACACGCATTTCAGAGCGTGGAAACCTGCTGTGCGATTACCTTCTATGAGAAACGCTGGAAAACAAATATTTTCATTCATAAATGCACATTTTTAATTCTCCTGATGTGTTCTGGAGATCCATCATGAAGGTTTCTCCTGGCTGATACCGTTTTCAAGTTGTCCTTATCAGATGTTTTATAACCTTAACAGAAACCGTCTAAGAACGTCGGTTAGTTTTGAATGTTTAAAGCTCAAAATCACATCTTTCTTCTTATATTTTGCCTGCCATTAATGAGTGACTAAAGAGACTTAAGGTTTAAACATAAAATCTTTTTATTTTTCCTCCATTGATTTTTTTTTTCTCCCTTTCTTTTTATAAAGGGGACATATCATGTAAAATCAGCTTTTATACCCCTTTAATACATATTGTTGTGCTCTTGCAGTGCAGAAACGCTGAATTCAGTCTCTCCTAGTGATTCGTTTATATCTATATTCCATCTGGGTCATATTTTTTCAATCTGTTCAGTGTTCTCTTTTCCCTGTTACATTTTTTTTAAACAGTTTTCATCACAGTATTTGTTGTGGAACTTCTAAACAGCTTTATGGACTTGTAGCTAGTCGGTTTTGTGAATCTATTTTATTTTTATTTCTGTAGTCCAAATTCAGTGATGCCAAAGCTACAAGTGAATAAGTCAAAATGTTCTGTTGTGGTGTGTATTAACACACACGACTCCTTCCAGAATCTCCCAGCATCAGGAGACATTACAAAACTGATCCCTGATGGATTGATGGTCATTTCATTCTATCCATGGAAACAACAGACACAAGAAACTATGAAGTGAAAGTAGTACATTCGTGAAAGTATATCTTAATTTTTCTAAAAATTAAATCTCCATAAAAAGCCAATTCGATTGACTTAATAAATTTATTGCCCAACCATAGTATGATTGGCTCATCTCATTTATGTATTTAATCAAAACCAAAACTATAAATGTGAAGAAGTGTCACTGAGTGCTTTACCTTTTCTGACTAACTGGTATTGGTTGTTGAAAAGCTCATCTTCATCTTTGTCATCCATCAGCCCTGCTGCATATGCTCAGGCTTGCTGCTTAATGACCTTGGAGAAGATGCCACAGCTTATTTATGGCTCTGCTCCTCCACGCTAAGCTCCGCCCCTCCAGCAGAGACTCATGCACGCCTCTTTATTTTTTATTTTTATTTTTTTTCTCCATTTCCCCCTGCAGCTCTACGCTGGAGCGATCCTGGAGGTGTGTGGATGAAAACTGGGGAGGTTCCCTCAAGTCCAGGGTAAGTTCTGCAAAGAGAAGTTGGACGTCCATCTGTTGTTTCGTTACCTCAGCTGTTTCCGCCGCATCCGTCTGTCCGTCCACATGACCTCTGCCTCTGCTTTTTCCCCTCAGCTTTTGTCAGGAGCGAGATGCCCAAGATGTTTAAAGGTCTTCAGATCAAGGTAGCGCTGATGAGTTATGTCCTTTTGTTATGTAGGGTTGCAACTAACGATTATTTTAGTGAACGATTAATCGATTATTCCGACGATTGATTGATCGGATTGAAAAATGGCACATTTTA
This sequence comes from Poeciliopsis retropinna, assembly GCA_010277075.1. Classification (NCBI taxonomy): domain Eukaryota; kingdom Metazoa; phylum Chordata; class Actinopteri; order Cyprinodontiformes; family Poeciliidae; genus Poeciliopsis; species Poeciliopsis retropinna. The sequence continues at coordinate 10,797,577 of VMRM01000021.1, forward strand.
CAGATTCCATTTAAACACTTTTTTAAATATTAAAAAAATGCAAACAAACAAATAATTCAATTCCTTTTTTAAATAATAAAAATATTTGAATGCCTAAAATAAAACACTGTAATGTTCCTTTAGCTAGACTGGGTGAAGATAAAACCGAACCACTGGAGGAGTTTTGACAGAAACATTTTTACAGACTGCAGCGTTTTTATCTTCTATATGTTTTTTGTACCTTTTTGGTTTAATTACTGCTCTGACTATGTTATTTTTATACACCAAATTGCATTTTTTGTGTCTGTATTCTTTAGTTAAGATAAATCGATTATTAAATTAGTTGGCGATTATTTCAATAATTGATTAATTGCGACTAATCCGATCGTTTTCAGCCCTTATCTTATAATTTTCTGCCATCATCTATTTTTACCAAACGTTTATGTGCGTTTCTAACATGGCTCCCGTCTTCTGTCTCCCGTTTCCATGGCGCAGTACGTCAGAGGCTCCGATCCCATCCTAAAGCTCCTGGACGATAACGGGAACATCGCTGAAGAGCTCAGCATCACCAAGTGGAACACAGACAGCGTTGAAGAGTTTCTGAGTGAGAAGTTAGATCGAATATAGACACACACAAAAAAATGTAACATTTTTAAATATGTATAGAACTTAAAAGGTCCCTTAAATTACCAAGAAAATGGACTTTATTTTGGGCAAAAATGTTGCTTTTTGTTTCATTGGATTTCTGTCACTATTTAGCTGTTTGTATAAAACCTGGGCTTGACAGCTGTTTGAATCATAGATCTATGTTTTTGTATCTGATTATAATCAGTGTGTCTGCGTGGATCTCGCCAGATGACTCGACTAAAACCCTAAAACACGTTCCTAAAATCAATTTCACAAAGGAATCATCTTTTGCTAAGATAAACGTTCCTCTTTTTGTCTGTCCGATATTGTTGTGAGATGATTATTTTTATGACGCTTACCGTTGTGACCAGCAGTAAATGCAGTGAGAGAGAGTGAATCCCCTTTCCTCAGCGAAAGCACCCGGCTTTGATGAGGCACACGTCAGTGAAGAGCTCACAGTAAACCGGCTGTGGGATGTGAGCTCTGATGGAAATCTGTGTGTTTCTTCAGCGGCTGCTTTTGAAGAGGAACTGGTTTTCTTTTCAGGGTTTGTTTATGAGCTGGATGATGGGATAAATATGCAACAATAAACAGAATATCTTCAATTTCTTCTTTAAGGTGTTGGGCTTTTTTTTTTTTTCCTCTGATGCCAACAAAGGGCATCAGATTGTTCCCTCTCACAGAACTGTCTATTTTAGATGACCTGCTGACATCTAGTGGTCTTTATGTATATTGCAGCTATGTTTTGCATCAGGTTGCTACTTTGTGTTAACGCTTGTGTTCCAAACCTGTTGGATTTTCATATAACTACATTTATCTACATAATCTATGATGAAAATAGATTATCTGTTGTAAGTTTTAGAAACATTGAGTCAAAGTTTTGAATAAATTTTCCATAAAATTTAACAGCAGGCGCTTAAAATCTCCCAAATGATGCCGTTTCATGCAATTCAAAATCAGTAATACTGTATTTGCCCCAAAGGGGAATAATTAAAGTATATTTACAGGGCCATTGTGTATGGTGAAAGACTCTCCAGTAGCAGTCAGTCTTTCAGTGAATCTGCCTCTGACTGAAGATGTATGTCTCATTATATGCTAATGACTAAATTCCCGCGCAGCAGAGGTGAAAGTCCACAGTAACATCAGTCGAGCTGCCCGCTACCTTCAAAGAGTTGGCACGATGAAGATTTAGCACTGAAGTTTAAAGGGGCGGTATTATGTGTTTTCAAGAGACATGGTGCCATTTTACTGCACACTCAAGTAACTGTTACCTTCAGTTGTTATACATATATGTAAAATACTACTGCTTTAAAAGGGTGGAGAAACTGAATGGAAAAAATGTAATTGTGGCTGAACTAATTTTTGATATCACAATATATTATAACCTGGTTAAAATGGATTGTATTAACAAGTTGATGTCATTTTAATCACATTCATTTGTGCAGATTTCGGTCTGTACTTAACTGTACAATTCTAACACCTGTAAAGGTTTTCTGTGTAAATCATTTCATTATAACTCTGGCTATATGTTCATGGTGGATGATCCTCTGTGTTTTCTAACTAGTCGTTCTTCCAGGAGCATCCTGCGTTTAGCTGCATCAAATTTCCAATCGACCATCAGAGAGTTTCATGTTCAGACCATTCCTGAAAGCTGACACAAGGTTTGGTTATCTAACAAAATGCTCCCTGGCGCTGAAACGGGTAACGTGGTTTCATTTTCCCAAATGTGGTGAATTTATGCAGCTGCGCTACTAGGATTGACATAACCCAGTTCAGAACCTGAATTTGAATATGTGTAAATAATTAGGACACAGTTTGCTTCAGCTGATTTAGATGCAAAGACTTAGTGGATCAGGAGGAGAGCTGAGGGAGGTCCTGCAGCAGGATGTGTTAAATAATCCCTTTAAGCAAAATCATAGTTGAACCATCACTTGTGTTGTCCCTTCAAAATAAATGTACCTTTTTTTAATTTATACTTTCTTATGCTGATCAAACTTTTTAGGCATTTCTAATTATCAACCCATGCCAGTCTTTTATTTTGGGTTATGTAAGATACCTGCATTCTTCTGGCCACTGGACCCGTTTTTATCTTTCCACCACAACCAGTAAGCAGGACACAAGAGTAGAGACGTCTCCATAACAACCATTAGCTGTTGACGTTCCAGCTATTTGATGGCGGGATAAAATCCTTTTTCTGTCCTACCGTCACAAAAGTAAATCTAGTAATCCAAGCTCTATTAAAAATGTAATTTGCTGAACAACAAAACACTCTCAGAAGCAATAATTAAGGTGAAACTGCACAAAAATGTACATCTTGGAATTAAGATAGATGGTAAACATGCTCTTCTCAGATCCTGAAGTGAAATAATTTTACTTTCACCTGGTTCAAATTCTATAATGAAAAATGGAAAAAAGAAACATCTTATATTCAGCACCCTTTGCTATCAACTTACTAATTGGTTAATAAATAATATCCACCAGATTAGCCCTACACTGTATTTATATCGAGCAGAAAGGGTTTATCTTTTCACATGTTGATGTTAGAACATGTGAAGATCCTTTGCTCCAGATGACCAAGCGATGGCTAAAGGAATGTTATGTTCATGCAATTTAGGAAGTGAAATATTTATCTTCTTATTTAAGAAAGGACATGAATTATTTGCTTATTTGCATTTATAGTTTTTCAAAACTGCATAAAAATCGGTTCAGAGGTTAAAATGAAAAACCAGCCGAATATGCCAATTTCTTTTATCCAATTAATCGACTAATTACATCCCCAAAATAATCATTAGTTGCACCTTTATCACATATAATATTGAAGGTAGATTTTTATTCTGTTTAAGACTCTGTTTACTAACGAGGAAACTGCGTAAGTGGCTGCACTTTTTGGGGGGATGTGCGCAAATGCACAACTTTCATCAGTATAAGTAGAGAAAATTGTTCATGGTTCTCTTCATCTTCACAGTTGTGCACTGATTTTATATATATATATATATATATATATATATATAGAGAGAGAGAGAGAGAGAGAGAGACTAAAGTTAATTTTAAACGCTGTTTTTTTTCAATGACACCAGATTAATAGATTCTCAGCTCCACAGATATAATCTAAATATCGGTTTTATTCGTATTATTCGTTGTGAAAACGAAGAAGCATACCTTGATGTGAATCGCGTTCAGGTGAGAAACAGAAAGAAATTCACCAAAGAGCAGTGTTTTTCTTCCCTTCTTGGTTTTAAAGCTACATATGAAAGTGATGACATTGTCTTAGTGCATTTTAAGTAATAAAAACAGAGATATGTTCGCAGACATGAAACTTCCTTCAGCTGGTTTTATTTTGTTTCTTCAAAAGATTTTCCTCCTCCTTTGTACACATTCACAGCCACGTTTGCTGATTCTTCCTTTCCAGGAATATATTTTTTTTGTTTTGTTTTTCCAGTCTGTCACATGCTGGGGGAGTTTGATGGAGCGTATGATGAGTCTTTGCTCATCCCTCCTGGAAGCAGGATGTACGCCACCTGAGGGTGCAGGGAGGCTGCGGACCAGGCGCTGCAGCTACAGGGAACCACGTACCCGGCTGGGCTGGACGGAGGCTGGTGCTGTCCGGGGCTCGCCAGCCCCCCGAACCCTCCGCCCTGGTAGCCGAAGGCGTGCGCGCCGTAGGGCAGCGCGCCTGCGGTCAGAGCGCGCGGCATCTCCGCAATCCGCTGGACAGCTCCGGCGCTGAACTGCGCGACCGGCTCACAGAGCGAGAACGAGGAGGGGGAGGAGGGGGGGGGAGAGAGCAGAGTTCTGGGTTTGTCCCCGGAAACGATCAAAGAGTCCAGGTTAACCCCTTTCAGGTGTTCCGCCGCGTCGCCGAGCAAAGGCGGCAGCGGGAAAACCAAGCGGTCCCTCTTCAGGGGGCCCCGGGGTTTGCGCCGGGGCCGGTACTTGTAGTCCGGATGCTCCTTCATGTGCTGAGCCCGCAGCCGCTTCGCCTCGTCGATGTACGGCCGCTTCTCCGGGTCAGAGAGCCGCTTCCACTCCGCGCCCAGCCGCTTGCTGATTTCAGAGTTGTGCATCTTGGGGTTCTCCAGGGCCATCCGCCTCCTCTGCCCTCTGGACCAAACCATGAAGGCGTTCATGGGCCTCTTAATGTGATCCAAAGGTTTTGCCATTTTTACGGGCTGATGTTGTAAATGTGAAGGGAATCAAGTCACCGCTTGGAAAAGCTCATGCTCCTGTCGTGCGTAAAAGCAAAAGCTGCTGATGGGGGGGGGGGGGGGAAGTCCAGAAGCTGGTTTAATTTCGGAGGATTCTGGGAAACAAAAAGTCCAAACTGACTGGAGAAAAACTTGAACAGTGAAGCCGAAAGCCTGAATGAATGGGGGCCACGCGGGACCGAGTGGGAGCTTGTTGATGATGACGCAGAGAGTGTCATCCACTCATCACCACTGACAAGGTGGAGGGGGGCGGGGGGAGGATTAAAGAGATCACATAATCCTTTAAGACAAAATAGGAGAATAACTACAACTTTTTTCACTTTTTCTCACATTGTCCAGAAACTTTGCTGGATTTTGTTGGGATTTTGTGTGATGACCAAAACAAAACAGAGAAAAAAAAAAAAAAGTCACAAGAGGCAGTTTTTTAACATTTTTTCCAAATGCAGCCTCCTTTACTCTGATACCCCAAAACTGTGGAATGGTTTAACTTTACATATCAGACAAACTGAGTCTCTTCATGTTTTTTTTTTTTTTTTTAAGTCTTCTCTTAAACTTGATCTTTTCTCACTGACTTTGAATTTGAAGTTTCAATTTTTACACTTATCGTTATTGAATTTTATTCTCGGTTTTTATTTCTGGGTGTGGTGTTCAGGACTTTGGTAAACTGTGTTGTTTCTAAAGTGTTTTAATTATAAAATATTTCAAAAACCACGAAAATTTAGAATCATGCAGAACTTTTTGTTCCTCTGTCACATGAAATTATAATGAAACCCACGCAGCATGTGGTTCTAGCCTGACAAAATGGGAAAAAAATATCAAACTAGTGCAATCAACTTACAGGAAAGATACATGTCTTTCAGTGAGTGGAAGTGGAAACTGCCTCAAACAACAAAAAAAAGCCAAAATGGCTCCAGAGGGATTATTTCTTGAACGAGGTGGGGTATGTTTTCCTGCTGTGGCTGGTGGATGATCGACGTTCGGGTTTCTGTTGTCTTAGCGATATCAGGGCAACCATTGACGAAGAGGAGGAGGGGAGGGAGGGTGGTCTTTATTCCAATTTGCCTCACATCATCTAAAGCAATCCGGGTCTCTTCAAGGGCAAAATAACCTGACATGAAAGATCCAGTGGAGCACAATAGACTGGAGGTGGGGGTGATAAGATGTTTTTCTCTCCCTGTCCGGAGGCTGGGAGGACAGCCGGGTTCAGGCAGCTGATCTTCCTCCTTGCAGCTGCTGTTATCTGCTTTGGTGTGGCTGCAGGCAGGCAGGCCTCCACACGGGAGGCGCAGAGACAATCACCCTGCAGAAGAACAGCAGCTGGAGGACGACGAAGTGTGCAGAAATGATCCGCTTCTTTTCGCTCTCCACAAAGGCTTTGGTTGTTTTAAGCGGAAAAATTGTCTTGTGTTGTTTTGTACCTATAAGTGTTTAGAGGGACTTCTAAGAAAGGGCAACGTTTCAACTCCAAAGAGATGAGGTTAGTGGAGGGGTGGGGTGGGGGGTGCAGGAGAGGATAAAAAAAAGGGGGGGCAGGGCGCCTGCAGCTCAAAATGGCGGCCATAATCCGGTTATCCTCTAGGCTCTAAAGATACTGGTCCTCTCTTTAGGAGACTATCTTTTCTTCTTATGTCAAAACTGTCCTCTATGCACTCAGGTGGATTAGGGAGTCACAGTGTAGAAAGAGGCTGGCAGGTAGCGAAAGACCCAGGGGTGAAAAAGCAAATAAAGGACGAGACGGAGAGACAGGCTGGACATTTCAGACAGAGGGCATCCGAGAAAAAAAAGGAATCTAACAAAACAAATCAGCTCTGATCAGTAATAGAACAGCTCCTTTATTTCCTCCAACAATCCGCAGCCACTTCACCGTTTCCAACGATTCGTCATAAATCTTTTTGATTTGTCTTTCCAGTTTAGTGTTCCCAACAAGCAGAACCTCTCTAATGGGTTTCCTGATTCTCCGTCAGCCTTTACCAGTCAAAGGTCATCTGGATCCTAGAAACATCGTCCTCAAAGTGTTTTAGAGTCCAATGTATAGAATTTGACCCTGAAAAAGCTATGTAACAGCAGACACATCACAGAAACTGGAGTTTTTTTCCAAAGTAAAGAGAAGATAAGACAGAAACTCTTTGATTATTTCTACAGCGTTCTGGTTAGGCGACTAAAATCTGCTGCGTTCTTCTCGTGTCTGGACTAAAAAGTGGGACTAAACCACAGATGTGTCTCTAAAAGCATTAACCTTTGTCCACAATTCTGAAAGTTAACTTTGATTCAACGACATTATCATTTGTTATGAAAGGAACCCCATAGAGTGAAACACGGTGGAAGCGGAATCATGACCTTGGATCTTCTTTCGGATGGAACAGCATTTTTGTTAAAGGGGCAATATTATGTATTTTCTAGGCACATAGTACCATATTAAAGCACAACCAAGAACTATGTAACCTTTAGTTATAAATTACTATATATTTCAAGTATTACTTGAAAAAAATTTCACTTTGTAACAGCGCTCTGAAATTGGAGTGCTGTCTCTTTAAGAAACTCCTGCTCTTTCTGAACCTCCACCTTCAGGAAGTCATCACACCATGGTTCCTCTATTAACCCTTTAACAACATTTTTACCAGCACTTCACTGAGAAGTAGCTTTGATAACGAGCTCAGCTGATGTGCAGTTCCACCAGATGTTTGCTAATTGCTGCTGGCTAGTCTGAAGGAGCTGGGGGTTGTGGGGAAAGGCTCAAAAAAGTGGATTTTACATAATATCTTAAATATATTATTGATAAATCTAAAATATAGTGAGGACAACGACCTCAATAAACTGAAGCAATGTTGGAATGAAGAGTGTGTCAAAATGATGAAGTATTACTTTCCATGCAATGCTTTTAAATTTTTGGGCTTAGGCATTTTTAAAATAAATAATGATTCTGTGGAATCTGTTGTGTACCTTTGTAAACTTAAAGTTACATTTAAATCATTTTACAACCTGGCAGAGCAATGATTGTTTATTAAAACGTTTGTATTTTTTATTTTTTGTAATGTTAAAGTACTCTGAACTAACCGTTATTGTCAATTTGTTGCTGTAAAACAGACTGTTTGAAGTGGTCGGGTTGCTTTTTCTTTCTTTTTTTTCTTCTTTTTTTTAGGAGAACCCTGCAGTCTGCATTGATGAGAGCTGACTAAAGGATTTCTGTTAGATTTAGAAAAGTTCAGATTTGCTTCCACTCAAAATTTTGTCACTTCAGCTCCAAGTAAAAACTTTAAAGTCCAAAAAAAATACATTTGAGTTTAACACGGGCTTCTGACACCTCTGAGTAGTCTATTAGGATGCATTTCAGGGCGAAAATCCCCCCAAGATTTCCAGCGCTCTGGGAAGGATTTCACTAAATCTTGTGCTTATACTCATGATACTTAGGAAAAGTAAAGCGCTTATTAATAGCTTTCCTACTGACACATTGATGGAGGAATACGGTTTTGGCTTTGTGGCTGATGGCTTCAATCCCAGTTTGAGGGTGGAGCCACCGCTTGATATTAACACACTCCCTCCAACATACGAGGATAAACCTGGGGGCCCCATTACTGCGGTGGCCCCTTTAAGCCACCATGTAATACAACCGAGTCAGCAGTCAATGAGATGCATTTTACAACTGGGCATTTGTCAGCGACTCAGTGCCACAGAGGAAAGAGATTTAAAATATCCTGCAGGAAATGAAAGTGCTGCTTGGAGAGTGAAAGGTGGCGGCTGCTTACTTCTAAAAGGACATTGTGGTTATGATAGGAGAATGAAAGTAAATATTATTTTCAACAAAATAGCGGTTGCGAGCCTTTCACAAACACATTCATTTGACTCATCATCCAGTTTTGTAAAGTAAGTTTTAAATAGAAATAGAATTCCTCCTTCTTTCACACAAAGGCCAACGTGTTTTATTAAAGGGGCTGTATTATGTACAATTGACTTGTTGAGATTTACATCATGTTAGAATATTATTCCCTGATCAAAAACATGCCTGGAGTGTTGCCTTGATTGTTATCATGCGTGTTTGAGAAATCCTGGAATCTCCCATGGCAACCATTCAGAGGGCTAAACGCCTGGGTGAACCTAGCCCCACCTTCTAGGACGAAGCTCCTCCTCGGAGCTGCAGTTTCCAAGCTTCTCTGCTTCCACCTCACAGAGTAGCCCCCATTCAGCTCCTTCAGACTAGTCAGCATCAATTAGTAAACACCTAGTGAAACTATGCATCTGAGCTCATTATAGCAATGCTGATAAAAACATTGTTAATAGAGGAGCCATGCTGTGATGACTTCCTGAAGGCGGAGTTTCAGAAAGTCCAGAAGTTTCTTAAAGAAACAGAGGCCCAGTTTCAAGATGTTACATTGCAAAGTCAAATTTCATTTATATATTTAGCATAGTTATTTGATTGTGCTATAAAATGGCACCATGTACCAGGAAAACACATAATACAGCCCTTTTAAGATTTTAGGCAACAATAAGTTTGACTATAAAGGCAATTATTAACAATTTAGATCAAAATCATCAAGTTGGGACACTGCATGACTATCAGGAAGTCATAGACAAATAGTTTTCAGTGTCTGTCATTGCTTATCATCTAATACCTAAACCTAGTAAGGCTTAGGTACTAGGCACCTAGTACCTAAGCCTAGTAAAGACAATCCTTAGATTGTCAGGATCCTGGGTTGTTTTAATTTTGTTTTTCCAAGCCTCTATTGTCTTTCATCCTTTTTTGAAATTCCGAGATTAAATTTGTATTTTTAAACTGCTATTTTATTTATTTATTTTACTTTTTAAAAATGTTTTAATTTCTTACTTTTTAAAAGGAAAACAGCAAAAACGCTCTGTGCTGTGAAAAAGAAGGGAAACATCATCGATAGACTGCCTTTTCTCTCTCTCTCGCTCTCTCTCTGAAGAACAGGATTAGAGCATCAGTGTAAAACACAAGAATTATCAGCAATTTCTTCTGCTATATAACCAGGGTGGATAAAGGAAAGATGAACTCAAAAAATATATATAGAAACTCACGCGTATCACAATATGAGGGCACTCTACAACTGGTGAAGCATTGCGCCAGTAAGAAGCTTATGGAAAATAATAGGAAGAGCGTGGGTCCTGTGAAGATGATGCTGCACCGTAACAGAAGGAGAAAGGGAGCAGACTGTCCTGAACTCTTTTTATAGTTCAGGACTGAGCCAGGGCGGAGGGGGGCCTGGGGTTTGAGACGCTGTCACAACAGCAAGCTCAGATAAGCTCCCAGAGAGGAGACAGAAAAGCATCTTTTTTTTTAAGTCGCCTCATGCACTTTCTGAGCAACTGGACAAAGGTTTTGTACAAATAGTCTCAGGAAGACATATTTGTCTCATTTGACATTTTGAAAATCATTGGAACTATTTGCTGTTACATGATGTGTAGCGGGAGAAAGAAGTGTCAGAGACTCAAAACTGCTACTTAAGTGTAACGTTTCTTTTCTTGAAAGCAGAAACATCTTTCTTTTGAGCTTAAATGTATCACAGCATCGTATAACCAGGTTACAACATCCTGCCTCGTCCTGGTAGGATGTTGTATAAAGATAAAGAGCTTTATGAAGTTGGAGTTGAAGATGTCATCATACACCTGCTTCAACAAACTCACCTTTATGGAGTTGGAGTTGGAGTTAGGTCTGATCTTGTCAATTCCCCTAAAGAGCTAGTTTATTAACAAGTCTTTGTTTCAACAAACCCATCTGAACAAAACAGGCAGCACAGTGTGGATTCTATTTTAATTCCAGTGTATTTAACACAATTCAGCCTGATCTGGTTTGTCAGAAGCTCCAGGCGGAGGCCTCGACTCTCACCTGGATAGGACTGCCTCACAAATAGACCACAGTTCACCTCTTAAAAATCTTTGATAAAATAAGTTACACTATGTTATTTCACTTTGGTATTAGTAATGTATTTTGGATAGAAGTGAGCTGAATTAAAAAGAAAACAAATTACGCTTGTTTAATTTGTTTACAATACAATAAATAAGCCATTGTATGTACCGTAATTAGTTCAACCAACGAAAAGAAACAAAACCAGTAATACCATCAGAGTCCACAAGAGGTCAGGATAAAACTAAATCCTTCAGGCAAACATATCCCTTTTACGTTTCTTCGTTTAAATCCGTGGAATTATTTTTTATTCTAATTTTATATTCAAAAAGAAAGTAAAAGATGATTAAATATTCTCCGTGTACACTAGCAGCTATATTTTACTCATAAAAAAAAAAAAACACATATAGAAAAATACAGGGCTCGTCCGGGATTTGAACCCGGGACCTCTCGCACCCAAAGCGAGAATCATACCCCTAGACCAACGAGCCAGTTGTATATGAAACCGGAAGTATGGCCTATAAGATTAGTCATAGCCTCATATACTGGAAATAGTTTACTTCTTGTATGCATTATGTATTTCTATCTTTATGTAACAAGCATTACATTTGTTTAATTTCTGGAAAGGGCAGTTGTTTTTAAAGCATTGCTACAAATGATTTTTACATTCTTTTTTTAGGTCTAATCTGTCAGTTCCCCTAAAGGTCCAGTTTATTAACAAGTATTTATTTCGAGACAAAGAAATAAACATTTATGAATCTAATTCGATTCATAAAATTAAATAAAAGTAAACAAATCATCATCATATTATGTTATTAGTTATGTAAAACTCATAATATAACCAATTAAATAAGCACCCCTTACTTAAATTATTACTTAAACTTAGTGAAAGTAGGGATTTTGATCTCTGGCCGAATAACTGGTCCATTTCTACAAACTGTCTGGGAGAGCAGAGCAGGAACCATTACCTACCAAGTAAGAATCTTTCCAGACAAACTTCCACTCAATTCAATGCATTATATTTTATTGATTTATCCCAGTAGAAATTAAATGTCATAACTGATACCACCCAAGTCTTCAAAGATCGGACAGTGATGCTTCAAGCAGGAAGGATCTCTGGTAGCAGTCAGTCTCGCAACGAATCTGAATCGGCCTCTGGCTAAAGACTGCTGCTGTATGACAGTATCTTAACTGTAATGGCATCAGGGCAGGAGAGACTACATGTCCTGGATGACATCATCAGTTGCTCTGCTAGTCCACCTCATTTGCTTTAGATAATTTAAAAATATATATTTTTCAATACTATTTATTTGCTATTATTGGATTCTTGCTATTAAATTTCTCTCAATTTGTACATTTTAAATGTGAATAATTAGTCTGTCTGCCAATAAATTGTACAATCTGTTAAATTATTATTTATAGTCATAAATATGGATATATTTATAGTGAACTGTAATTTACTTCAGATAAACCAAAACGTCCTCCAAGCTTTAGCATAATGAACACTGGCTTTACAAACTCAGAAATGTATCCAGCGCAGACTGGAAATTAATTTTTTTACACATACTATTTCCTTTTGTTAAAGCGTTATAACTCTAATTCCGCACTTTTAAGGCCCACACAACAGTGAAAATACACAATTAAATGAGTGAGCAGATATTTTTGCAGTATAATGTGGAGCAGGCTAACGGTCCTGGCTGCTGCCTGCTCCGCTCTCCCTCCTGGTGCATTGTGGTCTCTGTGCTAAAGGAAGCTGCTTGCACCGGAATCTGAAGAATTCGAGGTGTCCGCCAAAGTCTGCGTTACCTCGGCAGCTCGTCTTTCCTCTCTCCGCACCTCTGTCTTATTCTTCAGCACCCTCCCTGCTCGGCACACTGTAAGTTTACCCGACCCTGTTCGGGACTTCATCTCTTATTTATCACCGAATGTCTCTGGCGCGGCGTTAATCTCGGCTTGGTGAACGGGCGACGCTAACGTTAGCCGTATGAGATAACGTCCCGCAGCAGAAGCTACGCGGCTACATAACGTCGGTTAACGCTGCGCAGAACCGACTAATAAAGAATTAGCATGGGTTGGTAGTTCAATAAACACGACGGTTTGTCTGTCCCGCTGACCTTGTAACTATATAGCTGGGGGCTAATTACCCGGCTAATTTCAGTGCGTATTACACCATTAGCTAGCTAATAATGCTCATTCTAAACTAAATTAGCCAAAATGAAACTAACTCAACCCCCGTGCGCAAACAAAACTGCAAATCTTTTCAAACGCGTTATAAAATAAACGTCATTTTCCACGTTTATCTCACATTGTTTGCCTTTGATTCTCGACGTGGGTGTGTTCACATCCCAGCTTCAGCTCATTAAGACCGTTTTTGATAAAGTGTACAAGATTACAGTAATCAGATGCACAGAAGAAAGGATCCGTGAAGTTAATTACAGGGATGGGTGGATTAATTTAAGAGGCATATCTCAGTCTCTGAGGCTTAAAGTCGTAGTGCGGAATGGGGAGGCGGCTGCGATGAAGGGAAGCAGCTTTTTGTGGTGAGATGCAGCACTCTCTCAGCCAGTCTGAGCAGACTTCCTGTCTCTCACACACTGAAGACTTTAACTGACAACATGAATAACTCGCAAGGCAGGAAATCGTTCAGAGGTCAACCGTGGGGACTCATTTTCAGCATTAATGGTGTTTCAGTCACTTTGGGCTTTTTTAAGCAATCTGTTCATTTTTCTTTTCTGTTTCCCCAGGTTGATCAAGGAGGAAAGGAAAAAATGTCTCAGGCGGACAAAATGAAGGTGAGCCGTCGAAATGTCGAGGCTTGTTGCGTCTCCTCGCGAGGTGCGGGCATTACCAGATTCCTACCTCTCGTGATGCTCTGCTCTGCTTCGCTGGCAGATCGACCTGATATACCTTCTCCTTGTGCCTGAGTTGATAAGGTTTTAAAATATTCCAGTTTATTCTCTCTGAATCAGAACTGCATTGCTGGGTTGTGCAGGTCTCATGACCAAACCAAACAATTTCTTGTAAAATCACGCAAAATGGATCTGTTACAATAAAAGAGTAAAAATAAATAAATATAAATAATCAGAGAAAATTTGTATCTGCTGTATAATTCAAACAGGAACAGTACCTCCAAGAAGTATTCACCCCCTTGTTTGTTTTACCCTTTCATTGCTTTCACAAATCAATCATCATCAACTAAAAAACTCCTTACTGTCAAAGTGGAAATGTCAGTTTGATGAAAGTATGCAGCATAAAAAAGTGCATAAATATTCACTCCTTTAAAGTCTGTTTTTAGTTTCTGTTTGCAATCGCAGCAGCTGAATGAATGACTGAATATAGCGTGAAGCACTTTGGGGTCTTCTGGACTTGATCAGTACACGTGTGGGCTGGTTGCCATTTTCTATGATTTAATGTTCTACCCAAGATGATTTTGTCCATTGCAGTAAAATTTTGCATGATTTGTTTATTGCTAAACAGACAGAAATGACAAAATTGATCATTTTAACATTTTCGAGATGGAAACTATCACCTCATTGAATCCGTGAGTCGTCCAGCAGGTTCAGACGGAATTGGACTAAATATGAACTTTGAACTTTGCTCTGCAACGTTCAGTTTCCTGTTTTAAGTGTTTAAATGCATCAGCTGAACATTTCTGCTTCTTTCCCAGAAGATTCTTACGTCTTTTGTGCTTCCTTCAACACCTCTCCTGCTGCATTACCATTGCAAATAAGGCACAAAAGTTTGTCAGCATTTTGCTAATGTCGAAAAAACACAATTCTGCATTTTCCATTAAATAAGAAGCGTAATTAAAATCACACGTGAAGAAGTTTGTCCACAGATAAGTTATTAAAAACTGTGCAGCGGCATCATCCTTCGGTCAAGTGTAAAAATCTGCTTTACAAAACCAAACGGTCAAACGTCGACTTCTCCTCGTTTCTCTGGAATGAATACACACGTTAGTTATGTTTTGATCAGTGAGTGAGAGGCGACATCCATAGCTTTGTGTTTGAAATGGCCTAATCTTGGGCCTTTGGGAACGGGGAATGTCTTTTGGAAATAATGCAGAGATAAAATGTTTTTTCATAAGCCGATGTCTCCTCTGTGATAGCAGATGTAGGTCTTCTAACTGGCCGTCATACTATTTCCTGATTACATTCTGGTCTGGATCTAACTCCCAGCAAGAATGTAAAAGCCCTCTGCCCTCAGTGTTGTTTTGGAACAGTCCCAACTTTCTCCTCTAACTCTCACAGCAGGGGCAGTTCACCAACCCAGAGACCCCGGGGTACGTTGGATTCGCCAACCTTCCAAATCAGGTTCACCGCAAGTCAGTCAAGAAAGGTTTTGAGTTCACCCTTATGGTTGTTGGTGAGTATATTGCTACTTCCTGTTGTGCGAAACTGGTTTTGTCAGGCCTGAGGAGCGATAGTGATAGCAAGTTTTTCACTGGGTAGTTCCAGCTTTTGTTCATATCTTTGAGTCTCTTGAATGTAGCTTCTCAGTGGGGTTGAGCAGCAGTGTTAACTCCTGATGTGTGTGTCCGTGTGAACCTCTGGGATTGTTGGGAAAGGGGAGGAAGAAGGGGGTCGGGGGGTATAAGGGAGGAAGGGCAGAAACTACCCTGAACACGGCTCATCCTTCTGCTTTAAAATAAACCAGAGGAATGCAGCCTGTGGGCCTCGAGGGACTGATTTACACAGCCAGGCCTTCTGCTCTGTTCACTGCAAGAATCCTCACTTAGTGCTTATCTAGAGCAAGAATCTGGATTATAAGCAAATAGACTTTTCTTGTTTCTTCAGCATAGCTTTATTATTCTTCCTGACAAATAGCAGTGACGAAGTTGCAATGAAAACAAAAAAATGATAAATCACCAAATGAAGACAGTGTTTGATTTTTGTCTGCATCTCATAATAATAACAAAGAAACTTTCTACGTGTTTCAGACATTTTGATTCTGTCACTTGGTAAAGATTTAGTGGGAACCACGGGACAATCATTTCTTCGTAAAACCCAAGCTGAGACACAGAATCCTGACTTGTTTCATTATGACTATTTGATCTGTTTGGGCCA
Organism: Poeciliopsis retropinna; assembly: GCA_010277075.1. Classification (NCBI taxonomy): domain Eukaryota; kingdom Metazoa; phylum Chordata; class Actinopteri; order Cyprinodontiformes; family Poeciliidae; genus Poeciliopsis; species Poeciliopsis retropinna. Next base: position 10,813,311 of record VMRM01000021.1, read on the forward strand.
CTTAGTTTATGTTGAAGGTATGTTTGTCACATGAAGGTACAAATATTCCAAATGGTTTTAGTAACTCACCTAAAACTGGAAATTTGAAGAAATTAGTTGGAAAGGCTGATAAATATTTGTAAAACTCATTAGCCTATCCGCTAATGTTCTAATTTTGCGTCTTTTTTTTTTAAGCGTCTTTGACAACATCTATTGTAATTGGCTTCCTTTAAATTATTTTGTCTGGATAAATTCTAAAGTGCAAATTTACTCAGCTGTTTTGTAAATCTCATTTAAATAAGCTTTGACATCTGTGTTGAAGTTTTATTTAAGAATGTTTCAAGTAGTAGACCTTCACATACATGCTCTTATTTTGGAGAGGGTGAATGTTTACCCAGCGGTTCCGTTTCCTCTCCTTGTTCTCCATCGGCGATGCGGTGCAGCAAATGACCTTAAATTCGATCCCAGCAACAAGAGTTAGCAAAACTTAACTGAAACCATGAGTGAAAAGTTTGTTCTAAAATCACTTCCTGAGTCACAAGTTAAAAATATTAGTGAGAGAAACAGAAGGGAAGAAATAATAACGATGACATTAAGAGTGGGTCACGCCTTTCTAACTGACCTTGTATGTTTAATTGGGAGGAAAAAATAATGGTAAACGTGAAGAATGTGGAAGGAATAAATGTAGAACATGTATTGATGAATTGTGAAGTATGAAAGGGAGAGACTGAGAAAAATAATGATAGCACAAGTGACATCACCTAACATCAGTGATGGATTATAAAACCGCCTCTCTTGACTCACTGGGGGTTAAATTTTGCTTCCAAAAACAATCTGATGGGACTCTGGAAAAGACTGTTGATGTGTTCAAGTTGTGCTAAAAGCAGTTAGCCTTTCAGTGAAGCTATTCAAGCCTAGCGTAGCATCTCAATGCTAAGCATGTAGCAGCAGCACAGATGTCCCCAACGCTAATGTCAGCGTCCACAGTCTACATTTTTAAAGAAGCTCCATGGATCATCAGCAGGTCCTGAAACTCCGGAAAGCTGACGGGGTAGAGTAGAACTTTGCTCCAGTCTGATGGTTGAATAACCTGAAAAACATTAAAAGCAACAAATTTCTTAGTTGTTGAGCTCGTATGTCTGTTTATTTGGTAATTTAGCACCAAAAAGAGTTTCTGAATTGAATATATTGCTTATTTCTTCGATACAATTTTTGATGTAGTCATCTGGGTTAGAGGAGAAAGTTTTGCACAAATACAGAACTGTTTTTGGAAACACAATGTTGCTTGGCTACTGGGGTACAGAGAAAAAATATAGAAAAACTACAAGTGTTCCTAAACTTCCCTTTTATGCTACTGACTGTTTCTTCGGCAGTTGGGAGGATTTATAAGAAAGATTCATACTGATTTTAGAAAAGTGTCATGTTTCAGGTTTTCCTGGAACTAAAACTTGTTAAACTCTGTGTTAGGGGCACCAGGTCAGTCATCCAGCAGCATTCCATGTTTTTGAGTTGTAAAAATGTTTAAAGTTGACAGGAAATTTGAAAATATCACTGGGTAATTATGTGCTATCAGAAGACATTTTTAACAATACCTAAATGCTGACTATAAAGCCTTATAATGACAAACAAAACTAAAATAAATAGAACAAACAATTCTCAACCTTGTGGGGGCGCAACCAAAGCCTGGTGGCCCTCCAGGCTTATAATACCTGCTTGGTGTTTCTACATGATGGGAGTTATTTCTGTTTATTTTTCAGCTGTTTCTCATTAAACCTTTTTTTTTCTGCAAGTAATGTCATGTAGCACAGATTTAAAGCGTGTTATCGTTTTGTTTAAAGGTGAGTCTGGGCTAGGAAAATCCACCTTGATCAACAGCCTCTTCCTTACTGATCTTTATCCTGAAAGAGTCATCCCTGGGGCAGCAGGTAGAACACACACACACCTACACACACTTTTAATTCCATCTTAAATCTGCAGTTAAAGTCCTTTACCGCCTGTGTGTATTTTATCTCTGCAATAGAGAAGATTGAGAGGACAGTTCAGATCGAAGCATCAACCGTAGAAATAGAGGAGAGGGGGGTGAAGCTCCGCCTCACCGTCGTAGATACTCCGGGATACGGAGACGCCATCAATAGCCAAGACTGGTAGGAAATCACTTTAACATCTAATGAGTAGATATAATTTTTACTTGCTCTGTGTTCAGATTTTATTTCCTTCTGTTGATCCAGTTTCAGCACCATCATCGCCTACATCGACGATCAGTTTGAGCGCTACCTCCACGACGAAAGTGGCCTAAACCGCAGACACATTGTAGACAACAGGGTTCACTGCTGCTTCTACTTCATCTCCCCTCTGGGCCACGGGTGTGTGCCTCCTGACACACAGACACACACGCTTATGTTAGAGTAAACGCTTCAATAAGTCAGTCTGATGTTCTTAATTTTAGGAGATCAGCTGATGTTTAAATGTGAAAGTGATCTTATGGATCTTTGCGAAATCAGCCACTGTCCCCTTTTTGCTCTCCAATGATAGACGGCTGACTGTAAGCCCCGCCCACCAGGTCACATCTGTATGCGCTCAGTTAACAATACTCACCCACTGTTACCATCTTAGCAACCTTGTTCCTTTGTTTAGCAACTTTTCAGCCAGAAAAATTGGTATCAGCCTAAATGGGAACTGTCAGGTCAGACCTTTTAAAGATTGGTGAACAGGGCCTGAAAAGCTGAAATGACCAGCACCAGCTCATGTGTGATTTATATGGGATGGAAAGAATTCCTTTCCCAGGTTAATTGCAAAATTTGAAAAGATCTAGGTTAAATAGGAAAAAAAAATATTGTGGTAAATTGCTCAGGATTTGTCTCTTTGTACTAATTGTATAGCAGTTTGAGTTATTTACATGTTAAATGTACACCACGACTCCTGTTTGACTGTGTTTTGTTCATGTATGTTTGGTTATGTTAAGGAAAGCTTGGGAAAAAAATAAAACAAAATCAGTGGTCGGCCTGAAAACTGCAATCGGTGCAAAATAACTTTTCTCTAATATTTGCTGACTTCTTGGTTTCCTGTCCAAACCAGCCTGAAACCTCTGGATGTCCAGTTCATGAAGGCCATCCACAACAAGGTGAACGTGGTTCCGGTCATCGCCAAGGCCGACACGCTCACCCTGAGAGAGAGGGAGAGGCTGAAGCGCAGGGTAAAGAGTTTGCCACGGCTCCACTTCCTGACTCACCATCACAGCACCTGGGAATTGTATCTGGAATGGCTTCATAACTCTCTTTTTTGTCTCCTTCTCTTTTTTAAAAAAAAATAATGCTAAGATTCTTGATGAAATCGATGAGCACGGTATCAAGATCTATCACCTCCCTGATGCCGAGTCGGATGAAGATGAAGACTTCAAAGAGCAGACCAGGATCCTCAAGGTAGTTGATTCTTTATCACATTCTGCATCAAGATTCCTAAAGTCGTCTTTTCACTTCAGGACGCGTTCCATTTGTAACGTGACATGCTACTTCTCTTGGTTAGGCTAGCATCCCGTTTGCAGTGGTGGGCTCCAACCAGCAGATTGAGGCCAAAGGGAAGAAGGTCAGAGGTCGCCTGTACCCGTGGGGCGTGGTGGAGGTGGAGAACCCAGAACACAACGACTTCCTGAAGCTGCGGACCATGCTGATGTAAGAGAGCAAAGAGCTGAAACTACAACTGCAATAACAGTTTTTTCTGGACGATAAATTGTCCCAGAAATGATTGTGAAAAACAATAGTGTTGTTGCTTTGAGGTCATTGTCAAGTAATACATTGAAAATTACATAATAATGCAAATTCATTCTCAGTGATTTCTACACAATGATACAGTTTTTCCAGATGTTTCAGACAGTAACGATTAGAGAGGAATGTCTTTACTGTGCTCATTTCAACACTTTTGTTGAGATTGTAAAGCTTCACCTTTTAAATTTGGGACCTCTTGAATAATAACGATTTTTACTACATACTGTCTGCACTGTTAATTAAAACAGTGCAGACAGTAAAGCAGAGCAGGACCGAACTGCCTGTTTTTACTGTAGAGTTACTCTGTCGTTCTGCTAGTCGCATAGAGCTCTTGAAAAGGGGAAAACGACATCCTCCCATTGCATAATTGACTCCATTGACTTCAGGCTGCTGCCATCTTAAAGAAACACAGGCGAAAAATCTTTTTCTCCCTTTAGAGGGAAAACCATCCGGCCTAAGTCTGTAAATATCTGTGAAGCTCCTAACTTGGTTGCTGTTTTCCCACAGAACCCACATGCAGGACCTGCAGGAAGTGACCCAGGACCTGCACTATGAGAACTTCCGCTCAGACCGCCTCAAGCGGGGTGGCAGGTTGTCCTCCCATGGTTACGTTCTGCCTCTGTCTCCTGCGTACGTACCTGTCTGCCTGCCTGCTCTGTCTCACCTCCCCCAAACAGCAAACCTCCACCGATGACATGTTAGGATTCATAAGATGCGTTTCCATCTCAAATGTGCATAAATCTGTCGATATTCTGCTAATGTTGGGGAAAAACACAATTTCACAGTTGCTGCGTTTCAGTTAAAAAGGAGACTGAAATTAAAATCACATGTGAATAAGCTAGTGATAAGTCAATAAAAATAATGGCAGCCATAGATGTTAACCTGGATTCAACATGTTGGAATAAAACATAACGTTTTATAAACCGAGAGCCTTGGTAAAGCCAACTGCACATTGTCTGTAGAAAACATGAACAAACCATCATCTCACTACCACTTCCTGTCGTCTTCATTGTTTCCGCCAGTAGCAACATCCGTCTTCTGATCACGTGACTTGTGATGCGAAAAAAGTGTTTCTACTGCACTTTTGCGGAATATATCTATTTCAATTTGGCAAAAAATCGACCTCATCCTAGTGAAAAAACGTCTTATCAAAAAACATGAGTTTTTTTCTAAATTGGCGCGTTTCGGTTAAGCAAATTTATTTTCGTAATTTCAATTTGCACAATTCTGTACTGAACGGAAACACAGCCATGGACACCTGGTGGGTATCAACATGGTTGAATTTAGCACTGTAGCATTACCTTCAGCTAAATAATATGTTAGCATTAGCAAAACTACTTTAGGGGTAGCACAGCTAACCTTTTAGCTAGCTGCATCCATTTTCCTTTGGTAACAGTGTGTACAACTGATGCTAGGAGTTGTAGACTTTTTTTGTGAAGAATTAGTTCTGCTGTTGATGACAAAGCATGTGTAGTTGGTGTCTGTAGATTAGAATCAGGATGAGTGTATACATAGTTTGGTTCCATCACGGTTTAACCCCTGAATAGACAAGCCAGTTTAGCTCTGTGTTCTGACGTTAACCACAGGAAGTGGTTTTTGCTGTCCGACTGCTCCGCCATCTGTCCGCTGATGGCTGTGCTGGTCTCCACTTGTGGCGAGAGGGAGGTAATGTTTTTATCATTAGAGGGGAGGCAAGCTGTTCCCCGGACCTCAGCGCTAACTACTGCTTCTTCTGGATCTTCCTGCTTAGCTATTTGTCTTAGAGGCAAACGTTTCCCTCTGCAACAAGAACACTAACACACTAACCGTTTTCCCTCTCTCAATGTGGCTTTTGTCTTATTTCCCTTAAGCTGCTTAAAGCTGGATAACAAGCGCTTCCTCACATAGTGTTTCTGAGCAGACTCTGTGTTAATAATAAATAAATCAGTGCACAAAGCAAATGGCACCATATTAACCTCCCTTACTGCTTTCAGCTTCATTTGTTGGGTGTTCAGATAAAATATTACACGTTGGTAATGCAGCCCACGGTGAGTGAAGAGAGGAAAATTACAATGAATGACTAACTTATGAAACAATTATTAAAATTAGGAATGAACCGATCCACTTTTTGATATTGATATCTGCAGTTCAGTATCGGCCGATACGATCCGATACTGAAACTCGGCTGCATTGACTTAAAATGTTTATTTTTTTAAACACAGACATAAATGCACTGAAATCCAAATTAATTTGGTAACTGCACCAACAGCTTCACGAGCTCGGTCAAAAATGTAAAACAACTTTCATTTGTTCACTCAGAGGAAAACGTCCAATGTAAAATAAATAATAAACAAACTGAAACTGACAAAACCAACAGATTGATTATGTTGGTCAAACATATAAATAATAAACTGCAACAAACCTTTTAAATGGTTCAGAAAATGAAAGTAGGAATTCTAAATATAATGTAAAATAAGTAATAAGGCATAATGTCACTCAGAGCACAAAGCATAGAATTAGACTAAATAGATCTGCTGTACATTGTCACCAATACCCCATATAGAGGGGTTTTTTTTTGTTGTTTTTTCAGTATCGGGACCAATACAGATATTAATATTGAATCTCTCTAATCTTTAATTTAGTTTTTAAACTGGAAATAAATACAAAATTATTAACTAAATGTAGAATTAATTACACGTTCCTCAAATAAGTATTGATTTCATTTTAAAAACATAATTTTGTTTGAATACATTATTTCAAGGTGTTTTTTATTATTATTATTATTCAAATCAAAACATTTAATTGTTTATCCAATTATTTTTATATTAATTTTCAGTTTTAGACAAATTAACACATTTAAAGTAATTCCTTCATAAATTATTTGTTCATGGCAATTTGCCTTTATTCACTCTCCATCTCCATGGCAACCAACAGTAACATGAAGCATGACTGAAGTTGTCTCTCCTGTGCAGGAAGGCCCCGGAGCCAGAGGAAATGGACAAGGACATGATTCTGCAGGAGAAGGAGGCTGAGGTTAGAGTCTGACCACTTGGTCTAGTGAAGTATTCACACATACTTCCATCTTTATTTTCATAGTAGCCATACTTTTTGTGAATACACTTATAATATATTTGAAAAACTGAGAATTTGCCAGAAAGAATCTTAAGTTAAATTTTAAATTTTTGGAGCTCAGAAATGTGCTCTTCTATTTTTATATACAGAGGCCCTCATATGCCGTCATACTTATGCCATTATTTTAGGAAGGTGACGATATAAAAACCTATCCAGCACTGGCCTAGAAACAATCCCGGAGGTTTTCCACATCCTCCTCGTCTCCCATGGAAACCTTGAGTTCAAGTAACACAGATTCATTCGGTGCTGCTTCCTGCACGGCATCGGGCCATTCTGTCAGATTGATGGCCAAAGCTGATTTCCTGTGAAACCGAACAGACCCACCACAACAAAAAGCCGGATTCTTTGGAGCCAGATGGAAACTAAGAGTTCTGGACCAGGAGTCCGCAACGTTTATAATCCAAACGGACATTTTTGTCTTCAGTCCAGCTGAATAAAAATCATTTCGAGCCACTTACAGTACATGACCTCTCAGGGGAAAAAAAGACATTATCAACAGCTCACCTGGACGAAGGATTGATTTCTCTAGTCATGTTATGTTTGAATGGTTTCTCTCATCTCTGATTGGCTGGTAATTGGTTTTGATTGATTCAAATGGAAAATCAATCAATTCCTTTCATTTCTTTTAGGCTAATTTAAGATAGTCTCCATAAGCTATAATGGTAGGAACCAGTTGTCCATTTTAGTGTTTTTACACATTCATTTGAGTTTGCTTTTTGTCTGAACAGTGGTAGATTTTGTCGTTTTGATGTTAGTCAGGTGTCGGGGATCTGTGATGCGTTCTATTTGCAGGGTTTTTTTTGTGGCTCCTTGTTTTAAGTTCAGGTTCCCTGTCACACCTCTGGATGTTCTGTCTCATGCAGCTGAGGAGAATGCAAGAGATGATTGCTAAGATGCAGGCCCAAATGCAGAACCAAGGAGAGGGAGATGGTCAACATGTGTAGAGGAAAACAAACCAAAAAAACATCGTCTTTGGTAAGCGTCAAACCAGGAAGAGCGCTTTGGTTTCTGTTCCCATAGCGATGTAACTTTCTTATCGTCTCCTTTCAGGTGGATTTCAACCGGCGACCAACGGACCCCTAATGTTTAGTTCGAGATAGAATCTGAAGTAGTCTTCTTTTTTTTACATTTAGTTTGATATACTCAGTGTTATGTTTATATATTTACATATAAAACTTTATTTTCTTTCTATTTTTTTATGTATCTTTTTTTTTTTTTTTTTTTTTTTTTTTTTACATATGCTTAGATGAAGTCATGTCATCCATCTCACTGTGATGGTGGCCCACGTTTCTGGGATGTTTCTGTTACGTTTATTTAATTTGTGGATGACTTCTGTTCAGAAAGCCAAAGTTTTGCTGATTCTGTTCAGAGGTTTGTGAAAAATAATTCCTGGGAGAGCCAACTATGGAGGGAACTATTAAAAATGCCTATAACCTCCCACCCCCTTTTTTTAACCCAATATATGAATTTTCCATTTAATATGGCCTATCCTGCTCAGTGTTACCCAGTTTAAACTCTAACTGGTCCCATCCTCTAACATGTAAGCGTTCAGGAGGCGACAGTTTAAAAGCATTCAGCCTTCAGCCTCGTCAAAGGTTTTTATTCAGGCATAGTTGAAGTCAGGTTTTTATCTAGTAGTGCTGTTCTCAGATCAGTGTAGCCATATTAAAACTGCCTTTCACTGTGGTTAAGCTGAGGCTTCTAACAGTCTTCCTGTGCACCTGACTGGAGTACTGAGGCGTGACGTCTGTTTGGTGCTTTAAACTAACCGGGTGCTTTTACTCTCATGTGAAGTGTGACGTGGCGCAGCAGTAGAAGTGAGTGTGTTCTGTTTTAGGTGGAAGTGGTGAATTGTGAAGGTTTAACCCTGAACTCGTCCCTGCTGCTGAGAGCTCTGGGGTCGGGAGGCGACCCGGCGGGGCCAACATTCCTCAAACCAGCCAACATTTGGGTTCTCCACATTCGTCTTTTGTGCTGTTTCTACCCAACATTTTAAGTACCAAATATTGTTTATGCATATATTGAATAAAAAAATGTTTATTAAACTTTCAACAAACTCACTTGTGATTTGGATTTTTATTTATCTTTGCAAGCTTTGAAATAGTGCAGGGCATGTTTCCCATCAGGCTGACTGAGACTCAAACAAACGGCCCCGAACCTTTAAAGGGCCTGTATTATGTAAAATCCACTTTATTTTTAACTTGTCATTCCTTCATCACAAACATACCTGAGTAATACTTTGATTTCTTTTCATGCATTTTTGAGTAATATTTTAATCTCCCTTAGCAACCGTTCAGCTGTTCAAAACACCTGGTTGGACAAAGTTCTGCCTCAGTGCTGCAGTTTCCAAGCTTCCAAATGGAGCATCCAGCCCTCCACTTGGCTCCTTCAGAGCAAACATTGGGTGGAACTGCACATCTGCAGCTCATTATGAATGCTGATGTGATGAAGGTGAAGTTTCAGAGGCGTATTTAAAGAGAGGCCCAGTTTTAAGGCTTTGAAATTACACAAAAAAATGTTAAGTCGTATTTGATACATATGAAGCATTTTTATAGCAACTGTTGGTTGAGCCTGGAAAATACCATCCATCATGACACCCAAGTTACAAGTAATCTTTAATGACATAGGGATTTCATACTTTAGATGCCCCTAAACATGACAGTGCTCAGTAATCATGCTCCAATAATGGGAGTGGTTTGAACAAATGTAATTTTGTAAACTTGTCCATTTTTAATGGAGTTTCTAAGAATAGAAGTAGGCATGGTGATGGAAGGAAAAAAAAGAACATCATTTTCAATAGTCTTTATTATAGCAGATTTCTCCTCACTAACAGGTATACACAACAGTCTAAATGGCATGACTTATTTTTTTTTCTTTTTGTTTTAGTGTTAAATACTCTTCATTCTTAAAGAAAAAACTGTAAAAATATTTAATTGTAACTATAAGTTCTCTTTCAGGGTGTAGAAGGAAGGTGGCAGTGGTACCACAGGTGGTTTGTTTGTGGTCGTCAGAGCTGTTGTGTTCAGGGACAGACGGACAAAAAAAACAACAAAAAACCCCCCAAAAAACAAGGCCGGGTACGTTACATCCAGTAGGGGTGTTTCACCGTGAAGAAGGAGTCATGTTACCATTTAAAGTAAACCTGAAAGGAGAACGTGGATTAGCAGGTTACAGTCAGAGACGTGACGTTGGTTTTAGAACGCCGGCGGCGGAAGCGGCACCTGCACACTCTCTCCATCATGTGTGTGACCAGACGGTCAGAGATGCCTGGGAAGGACTCCTCTGCCAGGCTGAAGGCGTTCTCCAGTTCCTCAATGGCTCCTACTCCACCGCCGCTGGCCCGACGCTTATCTTTCAACTTGTGGGGAAGGAAAGTATTGTCAATAACTGGTTGAGTTGCAGCTGTGATGAGGAGGAAGAGTGTGACTTACCTCTCTGAATATGGGCGTTACCAAAGCAGACAAGCACTGTGACTTAGGTTGTCGTTTCATAGAATCTCCAGACTAAAGAGAGGAGGAGAGGTGAGCGACCCAACAGAGCAGCTGCTGGTTGCCGTGTGCGACAGCAGGACGCCTCACCTCTGAGTCCGGCTGTGGGTAGCCCTGCTGTAGCTGGCTTATAGATTTGACTGTAGGGAAGTTCCACAGGGGAGTCTGCTCGACGTCACCGTCTGCGTCCCTGTGAGATGGAGGAGAATGAAACACTGCTGACTCAGCGAGCGGCCAGAAATGCTCTGAGAGTCACGATGGCACTAACATGTCTGAGTCGTCGGAGCTGGACTCTTCCCCGTGTCCCTCGGATTTCCAGCGCCGGTATCGGTCGATCAGCTCTGTGAGGTACGTCGTCTTCTTGGTGTGACGCGTGATAAACTTATGCTTCAGGAGCTCTTTGGCGGTGGGCCTCTGTGCAAGTTAAAAAAAAAAACGACTAAAAATCACAAACCGTTACTTACTTGTTCTTATTAGGGACTCACCGATCCACTTTTTTCCCTGCCAATACTGATACCGATATCTGAGGTACTGAATTGACTTAAAATATATATATTTTTTTTCTTCTTCTTTTAAGAAACACAGACATAAAGGTACTGAATTATCAATTAATCTTATAACTCTGCATCAGCACCGCTCACTGAAATACAAAAACAGCTTTGTAAGTTTGGTCAAACATGTAAAAACAACTTTCATTTGTTGTGTCAGAGCAATTAGGAGTAGAACAGTCAATATAAAATAAATAATAAACACAATAGGTTGACTGTCTGGGGTAAACATGCAAAAAATAAACTCCAACAAACTTTCTTTCAAATGGTTCAGAAAGTGAAACTAGAAATTCTAAATATAATGTAAAAATAAATAAAGCATGGCATCACTCAGAGCACAAAACATAGAATTAGACTGAACAGATTGGGCACATTGTCACCGATGCCCAACCAAGAATTTTTCATAATATCAGGCCGATACGGATATTAACTTTGGTTCGGTGCATCTTTAATTCTCATATGTTTTAATTAGCGAAGCTCTCTTTTTCCACGTTGAAAAGCTCCAGAATTGTGAGCTTCGAGAAAGGACGCAGCTGTTGGACTCACAAAACGAGGGTCTTTGTTTAGGCAGGCCTCCACAAACTCTTTGAAAGGTTTGCTGTAGGGGCCCTCCAGGGTGGGCGGGGGGTTTTTAGGGATGAGGAACAGCACCCTCATGGGGTGCAGCTCTGAGTTGGGCGGCTCTCCTTTCGCCAGCTCTATGGCCGTTATCCCCAGGGACCAGATGTCGGCCTGAAACGGAGCAGAGACATGTCGTCAACGTCGTGCGACACAAAACGCGCCGCAACTGAGAACGAGACTTCAAATCTAAAGCCCACAATGTTTTCCCACACTGAAACACACAAGAAAATGATAGATTTTAGTTGATTTTTATGTAATAAATCAACTCAAAACAGAGGAATGATAAAACAAGTTTTTATCATTTTGATGCAACAAAAATCTGAAAAGTGTGGCGTGCATTTAATTTTTAGAATTACATTCAGCCTTTACTGTACAGAAGCAGAACATATTACTATTTCAGTATAAATCCAGAGTTGTTTGTTTTTTCATGTTTAATTATTATTATTATTTTTCATAGATTTTTTTGTTTTCTTAAATATTTTATTTTGTCTCTGACATTTTACTTGTTCTAAAAATAAAGATTTCATTTCATTTCAGAGTTAGGTTCCAGAACAGTATGCCGAGCTTTAAGCATCTCTCACAGAACAGTTCAATCTACCATAAACTAGCGCTTTATGCTAGTTTACGGTAGCATAAAGTGGTGTGTGCTGTGGTACCTCTGGAGGAGCTGCACCGATCACATTTAAAGTGTGAAACTCTGAACAGCTGTCAGTCATGCAGTCTGAAAACGGTGCTTTTATGGAAGGGGGGGGCTGGAAAAACAAGCTGCTGGTGAAAGTAACCTCAGAGAGTTTTCTACCCGCCGCCTCAGTAAACATTGAGGAAGGGGGAGTTTGGGTCAGATGCGAGTAAATGCTCACTTCCTGGCATCCAAACCAACAGAGGCTCAACCTTAAACCTACGGCCAAGTAGATCAGATCGAAGCACATTTCAGTGTTAGCATGTCTGAGGCAAGCGTGGAAAACTAACGTTTACCATCTGGTCTGGGTTCAGTTTCTAGAAGTGCAAAGCTGAAAGAGACGCCCAGCGTGTGTAACAGCAACTCTGTCACGTCAAAATGTCAGTCATGGCGCTTGTGTTTGCCGCTTGCTGCTGCTCCTCTCTCACCTTGAAGTCATAAGCCGACTGCTTGATGACCTCCGGCGCCATCCAGAACGGCGTGCCAACAAACGTGTTCCTCTTGATCTGGGTGTCTGTCAGCTGGCCGGCCACTCCGAAATCAGCAAGCTTCACGTCGCCCTGCTCTGATAGCAACACGTTGGCAGCTGGGAGACAGGAAGAGAGAGAGAGAGAGTCAGAGAGGGAGCTCAATAAGCTAGGTTAGCCTTTGCTATCCGTTACAGAGGTCCTAAATGCTCCATGGTGAAACACCTGGTCTGGAGTAAAACTGCTGCAGCCTCATTTGATCAGCGGCACACTTCATCATAGACAACACAGGGCTATGATGAGTATGGAAAATGTCAATTTAAATACATAAAATTAAACAAAGTTGTGTTTTTCTTATCTGAAGGACGTAGAGATAGAGGATCTAGATGTCTCCCTTTAAATGATGCGCTCCCTGCTACACAAGGGCTACTTGCCTAAGAAATCAGTCAGCAAGGTCTCTTCTTCATCCAGCGTTTAGTCTCCATGGTAACAGTGTTATTGTACTTTCATTAGCGCTTGGAGGTTTACAGCAGATACGTGCCACAGTGTCTGGATGTATGTTCTGCAGCAGACCCAGTCAGGAAGGAACAATAAATACCAGGACCATAAAATACCAGCTAATGGTTCTGTCCACTGACCGTTAGCCCCGCCCACCAGGTCACGACCTGTGGTTAACAATAGTAACTCCACCGTTGCCAACCTAGCAACCATTCAGACAAAATAAAATAAAATGGGAATCTGCAGATCAGGCTTTTTAAAGACCGCTGATCGGCCAGAAAACTGAAGTCGGTTATATTAAAGTATAAGAAAAAAACTATTTTACCTTTTCACGTGAAAATAGCCTAAGAGGGAACCATATCAATATTCTATATGTAAGTAATATTGATTAAAAGTGCTCTAAAAGTTTATCATGAGTTAGTTTTCTAGATTGTACTGGATTAAACTAAGTGTGTTATTCTCCCGGTTGGCAGTCGGCTAATCCCCAAGTTTTAAATTTAGTTATTTTTTGCAGTTCTTCTGTTTTATACATCACTGGAAGATTCCAGAGAGAAACAAACGACTCCTGCATGCACCAAAAAAATAAAACGCATGCAGCCATTTGTTGATTTTTGGAAGGTCGAAGGAAGGAAAATCTCTTAAAAGCTACAGCTGTGCATGTACGGCCCAAATGTAAAGAAATCTGAATTTGACCCCTGAGAAAGATGGCAAAATCCTCAAATCTGGTCATTTTTGTCCAACTTTCAACACATTGGATTTTAAGACATTATGTTTCCTCGCTCGCTGTACCCCACCGTAAGGAGCCGATGAAACTAAACGATCCACATCTTTCACTTCAGATGTCTCAACAGGAGCACTGAGCTGTAGGACTAAACACCCTGCAGAAGAGCAGCGCCTGAAACGTGTTGCTGAGAACAAGACACCGAATCTGTGGCTTCAGCACTAAAAAGCACAAACACTCTACAGAGGAGTCAGGAAGCAGGGAGAAATGATGCATTCATATTAAACACACCAAAAGTCCAATTTATTAAATGTCTCACTTTTGTCACTGTGGGTTTAATACAATCGATTTATTATACGAGTCACAAAGAAAAACATATAAAGGGGCGGAGTTATGTGTTTATCAGTCGTTACAAAAACGCTTCATATTTCAAATTTGACTTTGTAATTTAGGTGCTTTGCACAGCTGAATGGTTGCCAGGGGAGATTAACGGATTTCTACATCAAGGCAACACTCCAGGTATGTTTCTGATGAGGGAATAATGCTGTAACATGATGTAAAGCTTAAAAAAAAAATGTCAAGAGACGTAAATGAAAATAAAATACCAACATAAATATGTTTAGCACCTACGCTACAACCTCAAACACGCTTGTGAAATCAAGCAGGAGAATGTGTGCAGTGTGACTGCATGGCTGAGTGTGAAGCATCTGGTTGGGACTCGGCCAGCACCAGGCTGTGGTCACACGTCTTCCTTTACCTTTGATATCTCTGTGAATCTTCCTCTCCGAGTGCAGATACTCCAGGCCTTTGAGAATCTCCCGCAGTATCGTGGCGATGTAGGTCTCCTCCAGAGGTCCGGGGCGGAGCTGGGCCGGCGAGAGACGGGACGGTTTGGATTCTCGTTTTCAGTCCGGCCGCAACAAAAACGGGCCGTGTGAAACGTAGAAAACGTTCTTACCAGATCCAGAGCAGATCCTCCGCCTAAATACTCCATGATGATCCACAGCTTGGTTCCCTGCAGGGGGGGAAAAGAAAAGAGTATTAATTGACAGTTGTTTCACATTGTCTTTAACTTGTTTTAGCGCACTTTACAATTTATCTCCTGGTCCTTATTTCAACTTTCTGTCAGGTTACAGCCACATAATTACACTTATTTTTTACTTTTCTAGTTATTTTGATTTTTCTATGTTTCTTGTTTAAATAATGTATTTTTAAATAATAATAATAGTGATTCAGTTGTATTAACTTATGGATAAATTGTTGCTACGTCTTTCTTAGATTTTTTTTTTAGATTGTTTAGTTCATTTTAACTCTTTTGCTGGTTTCCTTTTAAAGCCTATTTGGCTGTTTGACCTCAGTCACATGAAATAAGTCTAGATTATGCTATAATTGTTTTTTTTTTTAGTTCGTTAACCAAAACCCAATTGGGATTATAGGGATTTTGTGTAATAAAATCAAGCACAATTAATTGTGATTAATCAATTACTGAAGTAATTTTGTAATTGATTAATAGTTAAGTGGAGTATACAGACTCAAAGAAAAGGCAACTTGCTGAAAGAACAACATGTTCAGAGCAGTAATTAAGCCACAACTGCACAGAAAATATATACCTTTTGCATTTAGGATAAATATCTGTGAATATGCTCTAATCAGCACTTTTCAAGTGACAGTTTTAGCTTTACCTGGTTCAAGTTCTGTAGAAAAAATTATTATATATATATATATATACAATAATTTTTAAAAACTACCACAAAGCACCTTTAGTTATTGATTTATTAACCCGTGTATGTCAAGCAGAAGGGTCTGAGGGAACATGGAGCCCTGCATGTTTCACTGTGATGATGGTGTTCTCACCGTTATGTGTTGTGTTGGTTTATAGCACACGTTGCATTTTGCATGTCAGCTTCACTTTAGTCTCATCTTTTTCCACATTTATGGAAAAAGATGAGATGTGTAAATGAAAACTTGGCTGGGCCCAGATTTTCCCATCTGAGCTGCGGTTCTCTGCAGCTCCTCCACAGTTAGCTTGAGTGCGACAGTTCGCCTCAGCGAAGCCGTTTGCTCTCTGAAGTCCTAATGCAAAACTCTGCAATATTCTCAGAGCAATTACGTTTATGCTGAGGCCAAGTTACACTCTGGTGAATTCTGTTTACCAAGTTCTTGAGCCAGTTTGTTCTAGTTCATTTTATTTAGGGGTATCGGAGAGAATGGGGCAGAAAACAAAATTGTGCCTACCTTATTTGATTTTTATTTATGAAGGATTTTGAGAAGGAAAGACACGTCACAGTTCTACTTAGTGTTGGTCTATTTCATAAAACACCTCAATAAGACATTGTTTGTAGCTGCGACATGAAATGTGAAAAACTCATATTATTGCGAGGCTCTTTGTGTAGTTATTCAACTGTTGTTGTGGGTGTTTGTTTGTTTGGGTTTTTTTTTTTTTATTATCTCACCTTCAAATATGATCCATAATACTTAGTAACAAACGGACTATCACATTGGCTCAGGACTGTGATCTCCTGCTGAATATCTTCTATTTCGTCCTCGGCTTCTTCCAGGTCAATAATTTTAATGGCCACCACCTCCTTGGTGCGGTTGTTGAGGCCCTTGTAAACCTCCCCAAAAGAACCCTTTCCAATCCGCTCCTGCCTGGTGAAGTACTCCTCCGGGTCCAGCTTGGTGTTCTGGATGAGTGACAGACAAATCTAAGCATCTTGTATCCTAATGAAAGTGCTTATGTTTTATTGTGTGTGTGTGTGTGTGCGCGTTTGTTTCTAATACCTTGCGGGGACCATTTTCCTGACACATGCTATGTTGTGGGGACTGAGGCCTGGTCCCCACAAGGGGAAACACTGTTTTTGGGTCAGGAGTCAGATTTAGGACTAAGGTGTGAATTGAGTTTTGGTTAGGGTTAGGGTTAGGTATGTAATGGTTAAGGTTAGGATAAGGGTAAGGTTTAGGCTGTAGAAATGAATGGAAATCAATGGAAAGTCCCCGCAAAGATAGCCGGGCAAACATGCGCGTGTGTGCGTGTGTATGTGTGTGTGTGTGTGTACTGTGAGCTTGTCTCTAACTGACATAAAAAGGACAGAAAGCAATACTGCCATTGCTACCTTCAATGTATATTCGATGTTCTACATTTTGCTGTGCTGCAAAATGTTAATAGAAAATATGATCAGCTATGTCTGATTTACATTACGATATTACTCATTTGAAATAACAGCAGCAAATAAATTCAAAGCTGAGAGGTTGCCTCAACGTACAAATGCATCAACTGCAAATGCAAAATTATTGAGAATTGAAATGATAAAACAGCACATTACGTTTGAAATGGTCTTACAAAGTGTCCCCAATTCTGTTTCTTGCGAAATTGTAATGATAATAAAAATGGTACATGTTGTGACAATTGGTCTACCCGTGTGCCCCGTTATCTTGGACCCCCACCCATCCTTATTCCTGAAAAGCCTGACAGCCACAGGAATCCGCTAAACAAAGGATAAGAAAGGTGGCGGGAGGCTCTGTACCTGGTTCTGCAAGTCTCCGAGGTGTGCCATCCCTTCTGCCGGGTCGGACAGAGCGACGGTCACGGCTCCGTCTTTCCAAACTTATCGGTCCTTACAGTTTTCGGCGCTTCCCGTCGCTGTTCTCCAGGAAGCTAGCTGAGAGGCTAGCACGAGCAGATAAACACCCAAACTGCTGCCTTTTAACGGGGCTGTCACCCCGCGTACCGTTTTCGGCCTTCAAGCCCCAACGGAGGACCGAGCAGGCCCGGCGAAACGGCGAGCTACTGACCGACACGCTCCATGGTATGTTCTCGGTGAGGACGGAGGGAGAAAAAAAAATCTCTTTCCGCGAATTAATATTTAATTCACTTCAGGGAGCGCTTAGCCTGTTGTTCATTTAAAGCTTGAGGAGGACGAAATAATGGCTCAGACCGACTACGCATGCGCTCTGTGTAGGAAGCCGACGGAATTCTGGGAAGTGTATTTCTGCACTTGTAGCAGAAAGTTCTCAACCTGATATTTTTAGTAGTTACGTTAATATTTTAAAGCTGATATAAAGCTATTAAAGTGATGTTTTTTATCAATAATGCGAGGTTATTGATAACCTAAGTAGTGCGTTATTATCAACAATAAAAAAATAATGAAAAAATGAAAAATAATTGATAGATATGATAGAACTGGATAGCTATGTAACTAAGAGGACAACAAGGGTGAATACAAAATTATGGAAATAGTGACCTAATTAGGGTGGATGTGTGCATGTTACTCATCCAAATAAATAAAAAACTGAATCATACGCAGATGGCATGTTGCAGATAGCCATTCTCTATTATTTATTTCGCCGGATGATTCCTTAATAAAGAAACAGCCTGCTGTAATGAGAGAGTACTGTGCGTTCGTTTTCTAACCTCTTTGCCACCTGTTATAGCGGCTCTCCGCGAGCGACACAAGTCTCAAGCTCCGCCCCCCTCAGTCATGCACGCGATTGTGATTGGAGCAACACCCACTCTTTGCTTGCGTTTGGAGCTGTGTGGTTGCTCGCTGGTCGTCTCCAGGAGAAGCTGTTTATTTAACAAGTGGAACACTAATTTGACATGACATTTTAAAGCGTGGACCAAGAAAACCCCAAACAGTAAGTATCCACGCAGGGTTCATAGATCTGTCCCTCCTTTGGAGACGGTACGCGGTTCTCAGCTGACGGCTTTTTGCTAACGTTCTGACGCGGGTTACTGTTCACGGCTTGCTAATGTTAAATAGCACGTTAGCCAGTTTTAGTCAATTAGCGTAATGTTAGTTTATATTCAGGCTGAACATGGCGTCTTTCATTCTGTGACATTGAAACCGCGTGTCAGCAACAGCGATACTCATGTCAGTGTTATGTAATTCAACGCAGCGCTGCGAGAAACGCTGTTTTTCATCCAGTATTTATGAAGCGTGGCTGTTAACGCCTCGTATCTCTCACCGCTGTAGTCAACTACCGGACTATTCTGTTCAGACGAGCCAGACATCATGTTGTGACTACACGGCAGCTTCTAGGCGGGGCTAATGCTGAGCCTGTCCAAATTAGCAGTAAATTATTCTGCTCGAAATAAATTCAACCGCTTAAGCATTCGTTATCCACTGGCATGGAGAAGGGCAGCTTGATTGAAATCGTGTGACTTAATCATTTTTACCGTTAGATGTTAGATATTATGTGTGTGTGAGGTTACCAGATGAATAATCTAAGAGTTATTAATAATTTATAATAAATAATTCAAAAGATTAAGTGGTCAGTCCGCTGTGATGGATGCCATGCCAGGCTTGTCCTCCTGCCTCACCCATAGTGTCTCCTGTTATCTGTCAGAGTGGGACTGCGGCCTACCAGACCGGGAATGGTGGGTACCCATTAGTGGGTGCCATTTAAAACCAAACCTTCTTTCGTCTCATCTTACCCACTTTGTTCTTTTGCTTTTAGGGAATGTGTGGCAGTTGAATTGGTAGAGAAATCTCTTTAGGTTCGGTCTAACATGTTTTGAACTCCAGCTGCAGTCTTGTGTTCGACAGCGGCACCAGACTGCAGTGGACAATTGGGAGGATCATCAGGGTTGATTTTTCTGTCCATCCTGGACTTGTGCAGGAATAGGCTCAGGAAAAGGGCAGCTAACATCTTTGCAGACCCCACACATCCTGGACACAAACAGTTTGCATTCAGGTCAGCGTTACAGAGCGCAGTTTGTGTAAACAAACAAAAAAAAAAACCCAAAACATTTTAAACAAAAGCCATGAAGTGTGCATTTATTTTAATCTCAAAAGTTTTTATATTTTTATATCAGATTTCTTGTTTCTCACTCTCTCGTGGCCACAGGCATGTGCTTCTTCTAATTTCATTTTGAACATGTTACTGACACAGGAAACAGCTAACTTCAGTCAGTAACAACATCCACAATGAAGAGCGTTTTAGTCACTGTTACCTTGCCGTGCCTCGGTATCCCTGTGATCCCTGATAGGGAAAACATAAAAGTTTAGAATTTCTCTGATTGCCTGTGAGAAATCAGGCTGATTTGTACTTTAGTCCATCTTAAAGTAAAATAGGCTCCATCCGCATCTGTAATTCTGTAGGTAAGAAAATCAGAATCTCTATATGTGAAAGACATCGGATCCCAGCAACATGTATGCAAAGAAAATTTTGTGTTTGTTTCTTTTTTTTCTGTCTATTTGACAGCAGGCTGGATGAGTGGGCCAAGTTTTACCCCACCTGCTGAGGTGGCTGAGATAAACCGCATCCATTATGAGCTGGAGTACACAGAGGGCATCAGCCAACGCATGCGAATCCCTGATACCCTCAAGGTGGCGCCGGAGAGCGGATTGGGGCCCGCTCTCCTTCAGCCACCTCTACCAGTTCACACAACTCTGATGCAGGTTCCTGAAAGAATTGTTGTTGCAGGTAAGATACTGGGTTTGTTTCATTAACAGTAAACATTTAAAGTAAAACATAGACGGAGCAGTTCAAGTTGTGGAGCTGTTGCAGACCGTGCAGGACAAACGGCTCTAAAACCACCATGAGTGGGATGCTGGAAGTGGTAAAAGAAATGTCCCTTCAATTTCTTTCTTTCTCTTTTCTTGCAGGTGACGATGGAGAGTCGAGGTTTGTTCAACCAAGAGATTTAGATCTAATTCAGTCGGTTCCGTCGGTGGATCTCCTGAACATGAAGGCCCCGCCGCGTGTCCTCACCCTAACAGAACAGCCGCTGGACTCTTTGGAAACGGACCAAGCTGCCAACTCACAGAGAAATCCCAGCCAAACTGTGAGTACAGTCAGACTCTAGTTTTGTGGATTCTAATATAAACTCGAAAAATTGCTACTTGAACATTCGGCGTCTATGCACCAAAAATCTGGAACAAACTTCCAGAAAACCGCAAAACAGCTGAAACACTGAGTTCCTTTAAATCTATATTAAAAACTCAGCTGTTTAGAGTTGCTTTTGAAACCTAAATATGAAACAATCAGTAATCTGACCGTGTGTTCGATGACTTTGTATTTTTATGATGTACATCACTTTGAAATACCTTGTTGCTCAAAGCGCTATGCAAATAAAATGTGATTGATTGATTGATTCTATTTATAACCTCTGATAGTTCTAGTTTATTGGAAATTTTACATCTCATGTTGAAATCCCAGTAATATCTGGAAGCTTCTCTGGAGAGAGCAGTGCATACAGGCCCAGTCAGTACAGCCAAAGATGGACGGTCTGTTGTAGCTGTCAGTTTTGTCACACTGGTCGTTGAAAATCTTAAGTGGAGTGTTACCAAAGATAGATCCTCAGGAGCCACTGACCTGTGTCTTTTAGGCGTTTCCCTTCTGTCACACACCTGCACGAATGTCTAAGTCTTCTGCTTCATGTGGTGGCATGCCGAGACGATCGTCAGCAGGAAAGCTGTTGATTTTGGCCGTTTAATGATTCAGGATTTTCAATAACACTTGATCACTAAATGTTAGCCTTAATGTGAGCCTGGAATTCATTGATCTCTTTCCTTGTGTTACAGGCCAGTTATAATACCCGCTCTCGGAGGGAACGCAGTGCAAGTGAGAACATACCAGGTCGTCATGGCAGCCATTGTAGCAGAGGGGATGTAAGGTAAGAAAACCTGGTGCGCTGCTGATCCCTAAAGGTCCCTAAAGTCTATTTTTCATCATTGTTTACTAATCTACCGTTTCTTCCAACCTTCCCCCTGTGCTAGCGTAACCCCCTCCCCCTCCGGCCCCCCTGTCCGCCTCTGTCCTCCCCTCTGTTCTCCAGAAGACGCAAACATCAACCTGTTTACAGCTGCTGGGTTTCTGTCTTACGTTCAGTCAACAACACGCCGTGCTTACCAGCAGGTCCTCGAACTCTTAGACGATAGCCACCGGAGGTGAGTTTTTTTTTTACTGTTTTCTCATTAATCACTACTTTCTTTATGTTTCTCCATATAGATGGCCAGCTCTGATTGTTTGAATTGAATGTATATACAAACCTTGGCAGCAGCAACTGCCATCAACTGTTTGTAATTTTTTGGAAAGGGTATTGCATTTTATCGAGTGGAGAGTGATGACTGTTTTTTCAAACAGTTTTTTACATCGATTTGGAGGAATTGGGGATCACGCTTCTTTGCAGAATTGGTTTATATCAACCACAATGGAAGTTTCTTAAGTTTCAATGGCCTGTTCAAGGTCAGGCCACATCATCTTAATCAAATACAAGTCTGGATTTTGACTGAGAAGCTTCATAGATTTGTTTTGGTTTAGATTTTTTTAAAGGTAAGCAGAGGTGGACATGCTGATTTGCTTTGAAACATGCTTCCAATGAAAGCTTGAGCTAAAGGTCAAGAGCTCATAGTCAGATATTGCCCTTCAATAATTTTTGCTAACTGTTCCATCAGTTAACATCTAAACCGCTCCAGCTGTCATCACTCTACACTAGATACAATGCAATACCCTTTCCAAAAACTTTCACCCTTTTTGGCAATTTTCCCCAAACTCTTGAGGATCATCAAGATGTTTTTAGGCCTTTGTTTAGTCTTTTCGGTCTGCAGTGGCTCTTGGCCCCGGTCCTCTCTAATGAATGTGATGTTTAGCTTGCTTTCCTATTGTTGAATCATAACTCCTGAACTTGATTGAGCCAAGTAAGTGTTCTGGGTTCTGCAAAAAAAACAAAACTGTAGCAATTAATTAATGAAAACAGTTGGGATACTGGCCTAAAAGAACAAGAAAATTAGTGTTGGAAAAATATTGAATTTCAGAATATTGTTCAGGCTGCTGGTTATGTTATTAATTGAACCAAAAATGTGTTAATTTCCACAGAACCCACTTGGACTTGGCTTTGGATATGAACCCTGACGAATCTGGCTTAGTCGATGCTTCATCGCTGCGGCGTCAGGTAATGAATCCTGTCATCTTAAGCTCTGTCTTTGTCAACGTTTTAACTCTTTTTCATTTGAAATGATTAGGTCTGAAACTGGGACTGGATGTGTTGGTGTTTGGGGAATTTGTTAGGTTCCCTATCACAGCCCAGCAGAGTTAGTGCTCAACATTTACAAAAAAAAAAAAAAAAAAAGCGTGCAAGTAAACGTTCGCTTTCTCTTGCTCACCAGATTGTGAAGCTCAACAGACGTCTACAGATGCTGGAGGAAGAAAACAAAGAACGCTCCAAGAGGGAGGTGGTCCTGTACTCGGCCACGGTGGCGTTCTGGCTCATTAACACGTGGATCTGGTTGCGTCGCTAAACCCGGATACAGCCCAAATCTCCAAAAACACTGGAAGCCAAAGTAAATCCTTGCTCAGTCAGCATAGGTCTCTTCTGGCATTCCACAATAATTCATTAATTTAATTAGAGAAAACAAATGTTTTTTTATTTTATTTATCATTTCAGATTTCAAGAGTATATCTGACTAGGTAACACCTGAACCAATGAAACCAGAAAGTGCTCAATATTTGGAAAAAGTAAAGAGCTGTAGATACTTTCTGGATCTGCTCTGTATACTCTGCATATCACATGTTCTTGCTAGTTATTGCCCACAAAATGAAGGCCAGCCATCTTGATTTTGTTTTTCGTGCTGTTGCCACTGTTGTCAAATTTAAAACTAGTTATCTGACTGAGTTAAAATAATTTCACTGTGGCTATTAATGAATAATCCTGACACCAAACACTGAGACAAAGCGCACTACAAGTCAGCTAAAATGTTAAAAATTGTACAAAAAAGGGCGAAACTATAAAATAAGAATGGTGTTCAATTGACAGCAACAATCACTTTGCACATATTTATAGTTCTAAATATTCCATTATATTTAAGGAAGAGTGTCCATAATATCAATTCCTGTTTTACACTAATTATTTTTAGTCTATTTGCATATTTTGGACAACAGATTGTACCTTGGTTTGAGCAAAGTGACCTTTACACAGGTGAGGGAATGTAAAGGCTTGAACAGGAAAAAGAGACTTGTACTAGTAAAAACAAAACTCATCTGTTACTGGCAGGCCTCTGTTAAACTGAGCAGCACGTGTTTGAAAAGACTCAAGACTAACAAGGATTTCTTTAAGTGACTAAAGTTTTAGGACTCGGACCTCGGCTGAAATGTAGGTCCCCTGCTGTGGCCATCACTAACCATTTGTAAAGTGTCAAAATATGAATAATTCTGCGGATGCCATAGCCATTTCCCTGCATGTCACATGTTTAGGAGATTCTCATATGTTTTGTATAAACTGTGTATCTGTTTAGGGGGGAGGCTTACTATGATCTGTAACATGAAGATTTCACAGAGCTGGAGCTGGGTTTTTGTTGTTTCTCAGATTAAAGCCATTAATCCCATTGTTTTATTCATTATGAATTTTGCTGTAAATCCAGGAGCCATTGTGTTCATGCTCAGGTGTAGTAGATGAATACTTGTTTTTGAATAGCATATATTCATCTGTTGTACATCCTTCTTATGTGAACATTACATACATATGTATTAATATTTATTTAAAGCGAGGATACGTTAGGTTAATATTTGTTTCTAATTTATTCATTGGTGAAATGTCTGTAAATATTATTGCTATAATAAATGCTGGAGGTCCATTTCCTCAAAACCCGTCTGTTTGCTCAGTACTGACCCCTGCCGTTCACTTTGGTGAAGTGTCGAGATGAGGGAAAACGATGTTTAAATAGCTGAGACTCGTTGAAGATAAAACGCATTTTATCTCGCTGTCAACCGCTGTGTTTCTAAACGGATACAAAATAGATTCACCGTGAGATATATTGAGAACCCGACGCCATTTGTTTTACTTTCCTCCCTTTTTTTTTCAAACCGGAAGTGGGAGAAAAACAAAACCCCATCTGATTAGGAGGATGGGGATCACTAAACTGGCTGATTTAATTCGTTCTGATGCTCCAAATGCAGTTTCCTATAAGGACATCAGTGACTATACAGGTAACACAGGACTGAACGCCGACCAGCTTGATCTGCCTTAATTATGTCTGACAAAGGTTGCTAGCAGCTAACGTTAGCATTCATAAAGCTTCTGAGTTGATTTTATACCACATAGCAGTCACTTTGGTGCTAATTAAATCAGTGAATGAAGTTTCAGTGTTTTTACATGAAGTCACATGTTAACTGGTCTCTCCATAGTGAAGGTATGTGAGCTTAAACTGTTATCACATGTGGAAATATCTCTTAAGATCTAACAATTTAAGAAATTGCACAAATAATGTAAATAATAGCCATGTGCTGCTGAGAAAATGCATTGATTTTTTACTGATGATCAGGAAGTCTAAGCAGCTGTAGCTTAGATGTGTGATGTACATGACATATATTCATCAATGATCTTATTTTTATTATTATGTTATTCTGGGTAGGATTATAAGATCTCCTCCAAACAGTTTGTTATTCTGCAGAGAACAGTCATGTATAACTCCACAAATATACATAAATTGTATAAGTTCACTCGCAGACACTATGGTTTATGGAAGCACCTGTAAGCAACAAAATCGAGGTAATTATAATTTCACTCTGATGCAGGGTAGCAGCTAAGTACTTTCTGAGGTGTGTGCAAAGAAATTGATCTCATCAAACAACTTTACTTTTCACATTCAAAGAGAAAACATCTTGTGATTCATTTATTTATCAAACGAAATCTTTTGAAACCAATGATTTTTGTTGGGCCATCAAGAAAATATCTGTTCAGTTTGTTCTTTGGGAAACTATGTCATTGGCAGGAAACAGTAAGTGAAGAACTCTTGTGTAGTTTTATGTTCATTGCGCTGCCACTGTATTCCACCGCAGGGAAAGTCATCGCCTTGGATACCTCAGTGGTTCTGAACCAGTTTCGAGCAGCAACACCCTCTTTGAGGTGAGAGGTCTTTGAGAAATACTTATCAGAAAAAACACAAACACCTGTACTGTTAAAAAAAAAAAAAAAAAAAGTCCAGCAATTCAGCTATAAATGCCAAAATAGCTTCTCTTCCATGTTGATGATGTTCGGTTTCTTCTCCACAGCCCTCTGACTGGACTCTTTTTCCGCACACTGACTTTCCTGGAACACGACATAAAGCCGGTCTTTGTATTTGATGGAAAACCTCCTGTGGAAAAGACACCTGCTGTAAGAAACATTTACAGCCTGCGTGTTTTGAATTATTTTTGGGGAGCATTTTGAATTGGAGAGCATGTATGTGGGACCAAAGACCATTTGCTCAAATCAGCAGTTTATAGTCTGCCGTTTCTGCTATAGAAACGGCAGACTGACTGTTGACTGGTTCCAGATTTTTAAAAATCCCTCTCATTGATTGAGACTTGCATTTCTGCAGCTGGAGAGGCGAGCCGAGGCAGCTGGTTGGAGCTTCCCCAAAAGAACTGGAGAAGGTCCACATGCACAAAGAGTGTAAAAAGATCTTTCATTATCATGTTTAAATGTTTCCAAATTCTGATGTCATTGAATCATTCTTTGATGCAGTATCAGCCCAGACTAAAGATTCCATTGAGCTACTGAAACGTATGGGTGTGCCCGTCATCCAGGTACAACTTGTTTCAGATTCCACCCTCATGCATTTAAAAAAAAAATTTTTTTTCATACTTCATGCACAGGATTCTGCTTTCAGGCTGCAGGGGACGCTGAAGCGCAGTGTGCCCGGCTGGTGAGAGACGGGGTTGTGGATGCAGTGGCCTCCGAGGACATGGACACGCTGCCCTTCGGAGCGAACATACTCATTCGTCAGCTGAATGCTAAGAAGGACAGGTGTGGATTGTTGAAACTGCAGTGTGTAACTTTTATAAAAAATGTGCTTTTATTTTACACATTTGTCAAATCTGTCACTATGTTGTAACAGTAAATTATGAGACAAATAATCTGAAAAGCTCGATCTCCTCCTCCACCTCCTTGAGCCGCTATTGTCGTTTGAAGAAATGCACCAACCAAAACAACCAATCAGAGCCAGGAGGAGGGTCTTAGTGCTGTCGGTCATGCTTGTGTATGGGTTGCTAAATGTGCTAATGGCAGAGTAACAGTTTACTGCTACAGGAAAATTGTTTAGTCACCTTCATTGGACAAACAATAGTAAGGCTAACTAGCCTTAGCATTGTCAACAGGCTATGCTAGCTGCAGCATGGTAGCGAGCAAGGAGGGGAAGGACAGGGGAGCTTGAGCAAGGCCACACAGATGGTGATTGTCAGCCATAAGACCCGCCTTCTGGGTCTTATTGGTTGTTTCTAGTTAGCACTGGGAGAAGGTGGAGGAGCTCAATTTTTTTTCTCAGATTATCTATCTCATACTATACTCTCCTGACATAGCAACCGTTTTAACAAAAGTTACATACTGCAGCCTTAAAGTAAGTACTGTATATATATATATATATATATATATATATAATTATATATATATATATAAAGTAAAGTAGTTTCAGTGATAACAGAGTTCAGTGCCTTGCTGTATTAGAGAGATGGTTAGTCTTATCTGATTTTGATTTTATTCTCATGTTCTCAGTGAAGTTGTGGAATACTCATTACCTAAGCTTCTGGAAAAACTGCAGATTACTCACAAGGAGGTAAGAGCGAAACATTAATGAAACCTTAGCATAAGTTTCTGTTATTGGAATCATTTAAAGCGTGTGTGTCAAACTCAAGGCCCGCAGGCCAAATCCAGCCCGCCATAATGTTTTATGTGGCCCCGAGGCACACATACATAGAACATTGAAAATAGCTGTTGTATGTTTAAATAATATTGTATCCGTCAAATGAAAGCATTTTTCAACAGAAGAAGATTAGGATCATGAATCTGAATTCTTTTCTTAGAAATTTGATTTTTATTTCCTCAGAATTTGCCAGATTTATTCTGACTTTAATCTTCTAAGATCAAACGTCAGGATTCTCAGAAAAGAATGTCAATACTGTGAGGGAAAAGGTGAACATTTTGACATTTTTCTCAGAATTATGACTGATGATTAATCAAAAAAGACTTTATAATCCAGTGGTTACAATCTTCTGCTGTAGTTTTCATATGTATCCTGTCAAATTGCAGGAATGTGAAATGATGTTCAGTGTTATTGAACTCTTTGTTAACGGATTTAAACTCTAGCTTTAACCCCATTTGTTAAAGCTAGAGCTAATGGGTTTTATCAAAAAGTTTTACCACAACTGGCCCCTTGTGGACATTCATAATCTTGGCATAGCCCAAAATAAAAATGAGTTTGACACCCCTGGATTAAAGTCTTTTTTGATGAATCAACACTTTTTTCCTGTCTTACTTTGAAAAATGCCTTTTAGCTTGTTGACCTTTGCATCCTGCTGGGCTGTGACTACTGCGACAAGATCCCCGGTTTAGGTCCGAAGAGAGCGCTCACTCTCATCCAGAAACATCGCACTATTGAGAATGTGGTGTTGCACATCAACAGACAGGTGATGTTTAGTTTTGATTTACTTTTCACTATACAGAAGTTCTTAAAAATAAAAAAAAATAAAAAATCTAATGTAGTCATGTGCTTCCAGACCTATCCTGTACCTCTTTCATGGAAATACAAAGAGGCCAGGAAGATTTTCTTGGACGAAACAGAAACTCCAGTTCCTCAGTTGGTGTGGGGTGAGCTGGACGAAGAAGCCGTGGTGGACTTCCTGTGTCACACCAGACATGTCAGGTACAGATTCATAGAGCCTGTTTTTCTGTTTATGTGGACCTGGATTGATGTGGAGCCGAAGGATTTGTTCCATTTGTTCCCGTGTGCGTTTTTAGGGAGGAGAGGATTCGTCATCGCGTGAAGACGTTTCGTGAACATCGAGAAAATAGGCGAGAGGAGAGGAAAAAGGAGAAGGCGGCGGGACGTATGAGACAGATGCACATGGACAACTTCTTCAGAGTTACCAGAAAGAGAAGACAGGTCAGGAGAGCAAAAGGGGAAAAATACACAAACATATGGATGAACATTTAGAAAATATTCATGATTGCAAATGTGTTTGGAGCTTTTATTGATTTTTTTATTTATTTGTTTTGATAATTTACTGAAGAAGACTTAAAAGCATTTTATTACATGCAGTGTTTTTTCTTTTCAGCAAAAACAAAAACAAAACAAACAAAAAAACATGGCATTTATTCAGAAAGTAAATATTTACAATATTTTTTATTCTTTTTCATAACATTTGGAGGGATTTATTCTGACATGCTGGATATCAACTTCTAATGGTCAGAGGTGTTCCTGAAAGAGTGGTCAGGGGGGGCCATGTTAAATTCATGTTGTAAAACCCAATAAATAAATACATAAAAAATAGTATACATATGTTTGGAGTTTACCGCAGTTTGTTGGCTTTTTGTTTAACCACTGCTTTTTGAGAGCAGAGCACGGTTCTTAGTGTTTCAAGACGTTGCTCAAGTAGGACGTTTTTGATCCCATTCTTTATGGCATTATGGCTGGACAGAAATGTGAGGAAGAAGTCCCTTGAAAGATGAGCAACCATATAAATGTATCAGGGCGCTTCACTGTTGACACACTTTTTCCTTGTTGGACAAGCTATTTTCCAGATGTTCTAGACAATTATGATTATTTGTCAGAGAAAATAACTTTGCATCAATCCTCTGCTCTCCACCTGCCCACTTCCTGCATAATTTCAATCAGTCTGTGTTGCTTTTCCTGGACAGAAAGGACTTCTTTGCTTCCCTTCTTGTTACAAAACCTGCAAACGTCTTTGTCTTATTGTGTGTTCAGTTGCACTCACCATCCTCAGAGCAGAGGTGCTTAGATAAGTTTTTTCAATGTTGAAATCTGCTATTTTGACATCTAAACATTTTTCCTCTTTTTCCTCCACAGGCAATGGAATCACTTTCCTCATTAGGTGACAACAAAAAGAAACCTAGATCATAATAAGTCCGCCTTTATTTTATAGTTGTTCCTAAACTGGAACAACTATATATGAAAAAAAAAAAAACAATTCAACCTGAAGATTATGCTCCGAGGTAAATATTCCATACAAAAACAATCAGGATGCATTTTCTTATGATAACAGATTATTATCCCAATCCAACAATTTTGATAGTATAATTCAATCAGCTGCTGATTGATAAATAACGTGCAGCTTAAAAGTGATTTAATTGACAGAGAGCCTATTGTTGATACAATTAAAAGAAACCCAACCGAGAATCATGAAAACATACTGACCACAACCCCGCATCTGGAACGCCACAGCCTCCGACAGTGCAGCACTGTGCCCGCGTACGACCAGCGGTGTTCAGAAAACAACACGATTCCATTTGATTTCTTGGTCCATGCAGCAGTTTCCTGCAGAGCGAGTGAGACGAGCAGAGCAGGAGGTGTGCGGCCATGAAAGAGAACAGAGTGACCACTGTCAGGGAGGCCAAAACCAGGGACAGGCGACGTCTCTTCTCTGGATATTCAATGAGCACCTGCTGTGTAACAGGAGCCAAGACAGACACGGAAGGCTTGAATTTTAAACCGTTTACGTTGTTGCTTTAATTTCAGAAAGAGAAAGTGAGATCGCTAAGTCCACATAGTAAAATGAATATTATGAAGAAATACTCATTTTTTACTATTATTTTTCAATGTCTTTATATGTAATTATTTTTCTTTTACAATTAAAATGACATTGACCTGTATTTGGTCATGTGGTGTTTTTGTGACTTGATGTGAATTGTTTTAATTGCTCTTTTTTTACTACAGAGAACCAAAAGTTTTGTTAAGTATATAATGTGCCAGTCTATTAAATGCACAAATATCAAAATATTTAAATCATGTCAAAAAAACCCAAAACAGATATGTCCTTTTTTTATGCATTTATTTCATCTGCTGCGTCTCATTATTAAATTATCTAAACTGCCACTATGCCTCTTCAAATAATTCCCAACATCTGATTGGCTAACAAACAACTACCAATATATGGCTGGTATTTGATTGTATCAAACACAGAGCATATTTGACACAATCAAATATGATTATCTATCTGATTGGTGACAAACTATCAAATATCAATCATAGTTGCAAATAGCAGCTGTGGACCCAAGCAGTGACTGAGTTGAAATAAACTGATTACCTACAACAGACGACTATGAAATAAAATAATATGAATATAATTTTGTCAGCGTTTAAGCATATTAAATACAAACTATGATAATAATAATATTAATAATATTAATAAATATTTTCTGATATTTATTAACGAGCCCTCCTTGATGTGTGTTTAGAATCCATATTTTTTAAAAAAGACTTGATGGTTAAAACTATGTAAAAGTTTCAACTATTTAGTTGATTTTTTAGGGGTGAAGTTAAAAGATTTTAAGGGTCGTCCTCCTCTTTTAATGCTAAATACTTTCAAGAAACAAACAGTAAAAGCGCCCCTCAGCATGACACTGCCACCCTCATGTTTGCCAGTTAACATGATGTTCTTAAGTTTTGAAGTTGTATTTTAATATACCATTTTATTAAAATTATTACAGACATTAATATTTATTTACAACTTAATTGATTACATTTTGGTTCTTAAAATGTAAAGTTGTACTTAATAAATTCACTATTTTGTTTCGAAATTATTACATACGTGAATACTTATTTACAACTTATATATCGCATCTTGGCACTTAATGTCCCCTGATAATTTTGTGACACAAAAACAAGGCAGCATTCCAAACCGACAGATGGCGCAGCCTCTGGGGGAGGGGTTGGGTTTCGTCGACGTTTCACTTACAGAAGAAGAAGTTTGTCAGTCGCCCAATCTCCCCGCTGGACCTCAGCAAGGTGTCTCCCCGTTCCCTGCCGTCAGACGCGGCGAGTCTGCCCCCGAAGAACCGCACTCCGCCGCCGGGCCATTTGACCAGACTTCTCCAGCTGCCCCGTTTTCTCGCCATGGCGACGAGTGCGAAGCGAAAGCAGGAGGAGACTCACCTAAAGATGCTTCGGGAAATGACTAGCCTGCCTGCGAATAGGAAATGCTTCGACTGTGACCAGCGCGGCCCGACTTACGTCAACATGACAGTGGGCTCCTTCGTCTGCACCACCTGCTCCGGGATCCTGTGAGTGTCTCCTTTTAGCTTCCGCGCTCGATTTGTTGCTTATAGCAACCGCCGTGGAGCGACGAGAAGCAGCTGTCGACGCGAAGCTCCCGGGAGGTCCGATACCGTTAGCTCATTAGCTAGTGGGAAAGACGGGACAGGTAATGCCGCCGCTCCCTCCTGTTCAGCCGGAGGGCTGTTGGGCTGGGCTTTATGGTCCTCCAGGAGGCAGACTGGCTTGTTTACAGCCACCCTTCAGCGTGACGAGACGCCTTGACTTGTGTGTAGGCTCACTGTTTGATGTCTGACTCACACTGCCTCGCTGCTCAAGGTTAGCATCCATAACGTAGTTGTGAACTCCCGGTTGTGAAAACCTCCAGGTGTTCGGCTGAAAGGTCATTAAACCAACCAGAAGAGAAACACACAACTCTAATTAGGCCGGATAGGAATTTGGTCTTAGAAAGGAACTGGGAAGGATGGAAAAAATGCTACGATAAGAAAGTCAGTCATTCCTCAGGTTTGAGCAATCGACTTGGTCTAAACATAAAACATATTTCTGCTTCTTCTCTGTGTGCGTCACATGGGTTTTTACTCAAGTGTTGGTTTTGCAAGGCACCATCCAGGCAGTGTTATAACTGGCTAGTTCCTCTCTTTAGAGTCAAGATGCAATATGGAGATGAAGCATTGGACAACATTGTTCACCAACCATTTACCTTAGTATTTCAAATGTGACTTGGAGGCTAAAAATGTTCATAAGAGTGTCCGTATCATAGTATTGCATCACTTTCATGACCTTTCCCTTTGACTCAGATTGTGTGTGTATCAGCCAACCATACACACATTGTGTGAATTAAACGGGGACAAAGGAGTCATAATGTTCTCCATATAAGGCGATCTGACGATACACATGTGCGGTTTTAAAATCTTTTCTATGTTTTGTGTTTTAATGTAATGTTTGCCATATGTGCAGATTGCTGTGAAACACATTTATAACACCAGATCACAGGACATAGAGGGAAATATACAGATGTGGCTAAAAGTTTACATGAAGTCATTATGGGCATGACTGTCCTGTAAATACTGCTGCGTGTTTTTGTAAAACAAGATTTAGGTGCCCAACTTTTAAGCTTAGTGTGGTCAAGATGGCAGCGTGTTGTAGTAACTCTGTCACAATAATTCTGATTTGTTGTTTTTGTAGATTTTTTTTCCTTCAATGTTTTTTATTGATGAGTTTTTTTTTTTTTTTTGGACCCTGTGGTTTTGGATGCTGTTCACCTGGAATTTGGGTTTTGCTTTTAATTTTCTTTTTTAACTTCAGGACAATCGAGGATAGTAAAAACAAGGTATATTTTTGTTTGTTTGTTTGTTTAAGCAGCTGATTAAGATCTTAAGAGCTCAAATAATGCTTGCACTATGACCCACAAAACCCAGAGGAGCTGCAATGGAGGCAGAGAGAAGGAGGAAGTTCAAACCATTTCTTCCATTGATCATAGTGGACAAGAAACAAACCTCCGACTCTATCCTCTCGGCTTTCTAACTGTAGAGCCAGAGAGATTTAAATAGGAGCAGCAAAAGCAAATGAGGTGGATTGGTAGTTCTTGCTAATGGCTCATGATGTCATCCTGAAAATATATTCTCTGTTGCCCAGATATGACATGTCATGTCAGTCAGTATCTTCAGTCAGAGGCTTCGTCATAGTTATTGCTACAGTGACTGCTATCAGAGATCCTTCCCACCCACAGCACCATCATCCACATTTCTGTGAAGATACCCAGTTAATGAGTTATAGGATCTACTTCTCGGAGCATAACTAATAAAAACTTTATGCTCCGAGCCGGTAAAACCAGAACTGGTAAAAACAGGAGTGATGTTTTGATGACTTCCTGAAGGCAGAGTTTCAGAAAGAGCAGGAGTTTTTAAAGAGACAGAAGCCCAATTTCAAGGCACTAAATTACAAAGTCAAATTTCTTTTGCTATCTAAAAATCATTTTTATAACAGCTGAAGGTGACATAGTTACTTGATTGTGCTATAAAATGGCACCACATGGCTGAAAAATACTTAACACTGGCCCTTTAACTTTCCAACTTATGAACACCTTCTGATGTGACCAATGCTCATTTCACAAACACCTTTTTTTTTTTTTTGCCATTTCTGTGTTCCTGTGAAAGAAGAGGGTTGAAGTCAGCCCGCCTCTCTTACACCTCTGCAGTTGTCACAGCCCCTCATTAGCTTCACAGGCCAACGACTTGATGTAGTGATGTTGTCTGCGACCTCCCTGCTCCTGGATTTGAAAGTATAAACAACAACCAGATTGTTTAGGATGAGAAGAGGAAAGATATAATTCAGATAGAGTTAAAACCTTTGCCCACCACAGAGTTGTCCGAATGAATGAAGTGTTGGTGACAACACTTCTTTACAAGTTGATGACAGAAAAGTTTTTGAGCATCATGCAGACAATATTGTTTTAAGGAGTTTGGCTTTCAAACCTAAGAACATCATATGAACTACTAGCCATAGTGATGGCAGCATCACGCTATAATGAAGAAGAAGTCTTCATCTGAAATCAACAGCAGCTTGATTGAAATTTAGATTTTTTTGGTGTTCCAACAGGTACATGATCTTGTAAAAGCATCATAGCCGGTTTTGGAATGTAGAATAACAGCGAGCTTCAAGAATGGCCTTTCTAAAAATCCTAGTAATAATAACAGTGTTTGGATATTGGGTTGAAAAACTGAGTCTGAAAGCATCTTAACTTCGTCCACAAAGGTCTGGAAATCAACCTCTGTCCTGTGAGAGGGAAGTGACCGTTAGCTCCGCCCATCAGGTCACGTCTGCACCTGTTTGGTTAACAGTAGTCACCCCACTGTTACCAACTTAGCTATGTTGTTGCTACATTTAGCGACAAAAAAAACAACAACTTGGTATCAGCAAAAATCTGAATTGGCAGGCGCAGGCTTTCTAACAATCAATGATTGGCCAGAGAACTGCAATTGGTGCAGTTATATTAAATTATATTAAATTACAAGAAAAAACAATTTGATCCTTTCACATGAACATAGTCTAAGACGGAACCATATCAATACTCTATGTATAACAGTAAATAATACAGATGAGAAAAGCTCTCTAAAAGTTAGTTCTCTAGTTTTTACTGGTTTAAACTAAATGTGTTTTTCTCCCAGTTTGCAGTCGGCTATTCCCTAACTTTTATATTTACTTATTTATTTTTGCCTCTCTTCTGCTTTCAAAGAAATAATTTTTATGATACACACAATAAAAAAGTGCTGATAAAGGCAGACCTGGTGAGGTTCGTATGTCAGCTCATCTGTTTTCCTTCTGTTTGCTCCATGAGATCAAAACAAAATGCTGCATTTGTGCTTCATAGTGGAACTGACCGGGGAAAAAATTAGTTTTCCAGTGAATCGATTCAAAACGTGAAATAAAAAAAAGGTAAATTTTTGTTTGTTTAATGTTTTTTTTTGTAAAATTAGACTTTGTATAATTCTTTGATATATATTTTTTTAACTAAGAAGAAGCCCGGCAGCTAAGTTAACCTATCACTAGTAATTTAAGTAACAAAACTTTATGCATAAACCTATTTTTGCTTAACTATTGGCTGATGAATTTGGTAAAGCATGGAAGCTTATAAAATAGTTCTAAATAAATTCTCTATTTGCTTGGCAAAAATTGCCTTCTGAATTAAAACCAGTTTCTGAATCAAATCTCTGGACTCTGAAAGATTCTCCTGTGAATCGTGGCGTTCTGTTCTGCAGCACACCTGCATCTCTTAACACAGACGTCAGGTTATTTTTAGAAACTGCCTTCTTGGCGTTGAAATCGTTGGGATTTCAACCCGACATGCTGAGGCTGCACTGAATGCAGGTGGAGTGTGTGTGTGCATGTGTGTGTGTTTTTCATGTATGAAAGTTGCTCCTTTTGTTCTTCTGCTAACGTAAAGTCCTCCTTTCTCCTCCCTGCAGGCGAGGACTGAACCCCCCCCACAGAGTGAAGTCCATCTCTATGACCACGTTCACACAACAAGAAATAGAGTTCCTACAGAAACACGGCAACGAGGTGCCCTGCATGTCTTCCCTCCTAAGTGTTTTCTGACTTCACTTCCTGAGATTTCTCTTTTTTTTTTCCTCCAATTCCTTTTCTCTCCCTCCTCCTGCCCCCTTTACTAACTTCACTTTCTCTCCCCTCTGTGCTTCCTTCCACCCCCACCTCAATCCCCCAACCCTTCTCTCTGTGTCCCCCTCTCCCTGTAGGTCTGTAAACACATCTGGCTGGGCCTTTACGACGACAGGACATCAGTTGTTCCAGATTTCCGAGAACCGCAGAAAGTAAAGGAGTTTCTTCAGGAAAAATATGAGAAGAAAAGATGGTAGGTCCTCCCGCTTTGTCACATCACAAACACTAATTCAATGCATGTCATAAATCGGGGTTCAAACCTTTTGACATGTGGGTCAAAACTGGAATTTTATTGCAATATTTTGTGATATTATAGTGATGATAAAAATAATGATGCAAAACTTCAATTTTTTTTTATTAGGATTTTTAGCAATTGTAGTCATTCTTGAAAAACGTTCCCACTTTAAATAGTTCAGGACAGCAGTTAAAGAAGTTTGATTAATATCACTACACTAGACACACTAACTACATGTAATCATATTTTCAAATTTATCAATAGTTCTGAAACAGTGGAGAAAATCATAAATATAACATTTCCAATATCAGTTTTTTTTTCAACATTAATGGAAATTCATCAAGATGACGATAAATCAATTTTCTTAACATAAGTTATTTTCAACAAAAATGATAAACAATATGCCCACCTCTCATTGAGAGTCAGAAAATGTTGATGTAAAATTTTCGATTTTAAAATAAAGATATGTTTTACTTTTACCTGCTCAAATATAAACACAATTTGTATTAGATTAAAGAAGTAGAAAAGAAGCAAGATTATCCTAAATGTTATTTATTCCAATTATCTTTATATGGGTTTTTTGTTTATCGGCAACAAGAACAGAATTAGGGCCCTATAAAATCTGTCAAACTCTTATTATTTTCTGAATTCTTTTTTTTCTTTTTCATTTTAGCCATATTTGTTAACCCAAAAATAAGTAATTATGGTCTGAATGGGGAAAAAAATAAAAAGTCATTAGCTGAAGGTCAGCATTTACTGTTGTCTGTTTTCACAAATGAAAGAAACTGCTGTGCATTAAAGGAATATTTTATTCTGCGTAGTGTTGACTCAGAGGGTTAAATAGAAATGCACACCACATTTTTCAGCTTTTATTTTCTGGAAAGAAAAAAGTTTGGATACTCTGTATTATTTTAAGTCCACTTTACAATTATGCCTGTCATGTAGGTCTAGCCCAGGATGACTCGACACTTCTTGCTTTATCAGTGTCAGCTGTGGTGTGAAGAAAGTGTGCTGTCTAATTGTTACTTCCCTCTGCCAAAAATCTTTAACCATATGTTTCAGTCTGTCAGCATAGAGTCTCTACATTGTCCACGTGTCTGCTTTTTTCCTTTTTTCTTATCGTGTACTTTGTGGAAAACCTTTTAAAGAAATATTGTTGTATGAGAGATGGCAGGAAGTAAAAGGTTTTAAGGAGGAATGCAGTGAAAGTGAAAAATCCTTGGAGTGAAGGGGTGTGTGTGTGTGTGTGTTTTGCAGGTATGTTCCTCCAGACCAGGCGAGGGCGGTAGCGAGCGTTCAGGCCTCTGTGTCGGGCTCGTCGGCGAGCAGCACTGGCAGCACCCCGGAGGTTCAGCCCCTGAAAACCCTGCAGCTCAACAAAACGCCACTACGCCAGGTAGGCCCAGTGGCGTACCGGGCCGTTACCGGGCCGACTCAGCCGCAGTCGGCCCGGTAACGTCCCGTCTCTTGTTGTGTTCTGGTGGTCAGTTGTCCTGTATGTCTGGGTGTTCCAGTCCCCAGGGCTCAGCCGCCCGCAGCCTCACGGCACTGCCCAGGAGAAGAAGTTCGACCTGCTCTCGGATCTGGGTGGAGATATTTTCGCCGCTCCTCCGACTCAAGCTGGCCCTCCCTCCACCAACTTTGCCAATTTTGCACATTTTCCAAGCCAGTCGGGTAAGTCTGCACCCAACACACTTCTTCATTCATCCATTAACCCGTACAATTTCCTGCCATGTCTTTTTTTTTTTTTTAAATTATTATTATTATTATTATTTCCATACCCTTTTTTTCATCTTATTGTTTCTCCCATGGCTGCAGCACCTCAGGGTAATTCAAACACCAACTTTGCCAACTTTGAAGCATTTGGAAACACAGCAATTTCATCCCATCTGAGCACATCACCTCCCTCATCAGGTATCACCTTCCCCATCACCTTTTTCCCTTCACCATTCTGCTTTATGTTTCTTCATGTTTTGTTTTATGTTTGTCTTCCAAATGCACACAGTAATTAGCAATGTTCAGTGAAAGTTCCCTCCAACTTTAGAGCTTTAAACTAAAATCAACGTATCAGACCAAGTCAGTTAGAAAGGAGAAAAATCTACTTGCATAATTTTTTGTAAATTTTTATTATAAGCTAATAAACCGGCCCCAATTTTCTCAATTTTGGGTGATCGACTGATACTTCCACATGAAGCAGATGTTATCCACATAGGCAAAGGTCTAAAAATCAGCCACTGTCCCTGTTTGCTCTGTCATGAGAGATGGTGATCTGACACCAGATCACGTCTGCACATGTGCATTTAGCAACCTGCTGTTGTAGGGCTGAAACGAATCCTCAAGTGATTTGAGTACCTCGATTATTAAAATTCCTCGAAGCTTCGTTAATTTATGTTTTATTATTTAGCGCACCGTGTTCCGGCCGGAAAGTTATTTGCGTTGCGTCGAGCTCTGACTTCCGCCTCGGAGTTGTTGACGAATGCTAAGTGTTAATGGCATAACCCATAAAATTGATGATCAGCTAGAAAACTGCAGTCGGTGCACCCTAATTTTTATAGTAACAGTTTAATTTTTGGGGGGCTTTTCTTGCACATTTTTGTGATGCTTTGTGACGCAGTGCTAATATTCCTTGAAAGGTGGAGGTGTGCCAATTCCCTCCAGATCCAGTGCCTCTTCAGCTCATTCCCAGGCAGCGAGGTGCACAGAGGACCGCTACGCTGCGCTGGCCGAGCTGGACAGTGAGCTGAGCTCCTCTGTCACCACAGGCAGCAACATGCAGGGGTGAGAGGCCGACACACACACACGTTCATTACAGCTGCTGCCTTTCACACACAGACTGCACAACATTCTGCATGGACTATAATTTTCCAAAGCCTTTGAAAAGCATCCATACCACTTAAACATGTTGCAACTACAATCTTGAATGTGTTTCACTGGATTTTATGTGATTGACCAACACCATGTAGCGCAAGATTTGTGACATGGAACGAAAATTATACAAGATTTTCAAAAAAATAAAAATTCTTACCAATAAAAATGAGTTTTTATTGGTTGAAAGTCCCACATGGATTTGAATCCATCCTTCCTTGGGTTCTAAAACATCCTACAGGAAGTGACTCTAGCAGCTTTCCACGCCCAGAGTCTGCAGAAAGGCCTGAGCTCAGTCAGGTTGGACGGAGGGTGTCTGTGAACATTACTGTTAATGTTCTGCCACTGATTCTTCAGTGGATTTATGTTGGACTTTGACTAGGCCATTCTAAAACATGAATTATGATTTAATCTATACTATTTTACTGTTGCTCTGGCTGTCCAGATAAGAAGTTCGTTTCTGACTAGGAAGTGAGACAGGACTTTCCAAAACAACATAAAATGTCATTTATATCAAATAGTTA
Source organism: Poeciliopsis retropinna (assembly GCA_010277075.1). Taxonomy (NCBI): domain Eukaryota; kingdom Metazoa; phylum Chordata; class Actinopteri; order Cyprinodontiformes; family Poeciliidae; genus Poeciliopsis; species Poeciliopsis retropinna. The sequence continues at coordinate 10,852,971 of VMRM01000021.1, forward strand.
AAAAAATGACATGATGAAAAATATTAATACTCTTCTCAATCTATGAAAAGAAAACATTTATTGGCTTTACACCAATTTGGTAACTGAAATACATTTCATTGGACAATAAATTGTCCCAGTAATTATTGTGACAAAATATAATGTTGTTAAAACAGCATTTTCAAGTAAGATGATAACAGCATAAAAATAAAAGTTTGCTCTCTCAAAGACCAATAAACTTTACATTTGTTAGAACATTTTCCTCTGGAAATCATCCAGATAAGTACCAACATTTGCCAACAAGGCTCTGTTTGCACCTAAATGCAACAGAATATCCCAAAGTTTTTACTTTGGGACTCTTATTTTATTTTCCCTATTTCTTTCAAATTGCAACAGGCCAAGTGATGTGGCAATCATGCTTTAACTCCTTCTCTGCCAGGTCATTATTATTTATTCATTGCCTATGACTGCTAAACAGACATTTAAACTGTATCATGTTGTGTTTTGCTCCCACAGGGCCATGTTTGGACCTGTCCTTGGTTCCTCGCCAGCTCAGAACCAACCTGTGATGGCCAACATGCAGCCCGGCTTTGGAGGTGGTCCATTAATGTTTCAGTCTTGATTACAAAGTTGAATTTTATTTTAAAAAATAAAAAATAATATATATACATACACAACTCCCTCACTCAGCTCCTTCAGACTAGCCAGCAGCAATTAGCAAACACCTGGTGGAATTGCACATCTGATGAACTCGTTATAGGCGCTACTTCTCAGTGAAACGCTGGTAAAGACGATGTTAAAGAGTTAATAGAGGAATTTTGTTGTTGTGACTTCTTGAAGGCAGAGTTTCAGAAAGAGCAGGTGTTTTTAAAGATTTCATGGTGTTAAATTACAAAGTCAAATATTTTTAAGCCATACTTCATATATCCACCATTTTTGTAACAACTGAAGAGAACTTTATTATGCTCTGAAATTGTACTATGTAGCTGGAAAAGACATAATCCTGCCTCTTTAATGAATGCCAGCTCTAAACAGGTGGGCTTAGAATTGATTTGAAGGATCCATGTTTTGGCAGGTCATTATTATTTATGTATTGCCTATGACTGATAAGTGGTTTTGTAGTTTTATGGAAGTTTGCTCCAGGTTAATGGAGCATAAAAACTGAATGCTGCTTCTCCATGTTTGGTTCTGTTGATGCAGAGCAGACCCAGAACCAGAAGACCTGAGAGGTCTGGAAGGTTCACATAACAGCAACAGAGGATCTTTAATGTACTGTGGTGCTAAGCTGTTCAGTGATTTATAACGTACAGGCTGATTTTTATGACTGTTTCATCGTAGCGATGCCATCCACAAATCCCTTCGTTGCCGCAGCGATAGCCCCCGACATGGCCTCCAACCCCTTCCAGGCCAACGGCAGAGGTCCAGCTGCAGGTGAGAACATTTAGAAAACATGAAAACCTTCGTTATTCTGTGCTTCTGATTAGATACTAGTGGAATTTTAATGTAACTCGGTTACATTGACAAGCAGTATATGCTAAGTATCTAATGTATCTGTGTGTGTGTGTGTTGTGGGTATGTGTGTACCGTCGCTGTGCACACATGATGTGTGTGTTTCGTAGCCTCGTTTGGTACTGGCTCTATGAGCATGCCCGCCGGCTTTGGGAATGCGTCTTCCTACTGCCTCCCGACCAGTTTCAGCGGAAACTTCCAGCAGCAATTCCCCGGCCAGGCCCCCATTCCTTACTCCCAGCCTGGGGCCTACCACCCTCAGTCTAATGGTTAGTGCCCTGTCCCCTCTGACCTCACACAGTAATGTACCTGTACAGTACCTGCCTTGTAAATGTATCTACTTGATCATAAAAGAAAGTCTGGATGGACGGTGATTTGTTGTTTTTTTTGTTTTGTTTTGTTTTTGGCAGCTGCTGCACAGTTACTAAAGGTTTGCATTTAGGGTGCAAAGCTCTTTGAGTTATTGTTTTTGACCAATAATATAATAAAAAAAAAAAAACATTTGTCGGCAAGGCTCTGTTTACACCTAAATGCAACAGAATATCCCAAAGTTTTTACTCTTATTTTATTTTCCCTATTTCTTTCAAAGTTTTGAATAATTGAGTATTGTGGTTTAAATCATTTTAATATTTATGTGTTTCTGTGAAGTGAAGCCATTTTCCTTCCTTTCTGTCCCCCTTAGGGCCCGCCTTCCCAGTCTACGGTCAGAACAAGCCCTCCATTACACCCTTTGGGCAGCCCATGGCTGTTCCTGGCATGTCCAATAACCCATTTATGGTGAGCATGCTCTGTCCTGCGTTTTCCACAGTTCTCTTCATAACTACCCAAACCCACCAGGGGTCTTTCTTCTGCTCCAGTGCGTTCTTTTTTTTTTGTTTTTTGTTTTTGTTGATGTTATGGAATCTACGGTGGCCTTGGCGTACAAACCACATCAACAAATTACTTAACACAACTAAAGATTGAAAAACACAATGACATTAGCTAAGCATAATTCCAGCTTAAGAAAGCACAACATTAACTAAACAGAAGAGGCAAGTGATTGGATGACACCACTTTTCTTGTTGTGTATTTTGATTTGTAGTTACTTTTAGTCATTTGCTGAAGCGGTTTGCACTTCAGGGCCACCGCAGGAACCTAATCTTGGATAATTCTTTTTATTTCAGGCCGGAGCGCCAGCGGGGCCGTTCCCCTCTGGAGGTTCATCCACCAACCCTTTCCTGTAGCACAGCTCCTGGCTTCGGCCACCAGAGGGCAGCATGCAGCACATACTCAAACGCACCTGTTCCGTCACGCAACTAGTGACAGTACATTTCTTAAGAAAAGACTTTATCTATTTTTTTCTCCATGAAAGAAGTTTACAACACTATGAAGGAGTACAAAGGAATATATTTAGGACCAAGGGACAGTTATGGGGGAAATGTACTGTCTGGACTATATTCCATTATTGTATGCTTTTTATTTTTATATTTTTTTTCCGTTCCAACTGTAAGCTTTGTGCATATCACTATTTGTAATCACAAACAAGTACATGTAATGTATAATAAGGACTGAACTAATAAGGACTGAACTAACAAGGACGCGTAACCACAAACCTTGTGTTTAAAAACAACAAAAAAGAAAAGGGGAAGAAAATCACTTCAAACTAATAGATAGGTAACAGTTTACATTTTAACAGGGTCCCATCCAAATCTGCATTTTTGGTAGCGTGAAGCAGTCATAATATTGTTTTTTTGTTTGTTTGTTTTGTTTGTTTTTCTTGTTCAGAAAAGGGAATTGTTATTTTCTTAATTTAAGAACTCTTTTTTTTTTTTTTTTTTTTGCACCAGGTTTCCTGTATTAAGCCACATTTCCATTACTGCCGTTCATGAAATATAAAAGTAGGCTTTAGTCTGATATCTAGGACTTTTAAAAAATAAAATAAAATGTAACCTTCAGAGCAGGTGCATGCAATTTGGCATTAATCTGAGACAATAGGCCAACATTTAAAGATTGTCGATTAGCCGTGGACCGGTGTGAGACTGTCACCATATGAAATTAAGTAAAAAAAACAACAACTCAGTTTTGCTGTGTTTACACAAATTAATGAGCTAATTAAGTCATATTTCACCTGAAAAGTAATTCCTACAATTGCTACATATTGGTTTCTACAAAAATGGGAATATTTATGATGGTCCTGCAGAGACTAAAGCAGAAATATATAGTAAATATCTGTTAAGTTTAGTCATTAAGTGCTTATTAGCTGACCTGCTAAGGTAATGGATGCTTACCAGAGGAGATTCATTTCTCGCCAACTGTAGGTTTACAACAGAGCTACCCTCAGGATGGGTGGTTCTGTGTTTGTCTTCACATAAATATTTCCAAACAGCTAAGCTAGTTTTTCTGTCCAGCAACCAGTTGGGGCAGGGCGTCTTACTGTAGGCCTCAGGCCCATGCCTGTTGGCAGCGCACAGCAACTATACTATGTAGATTATGAGGCAGACAGGAGTCTGTCGTGTTTTACTCACAGGTAAGGAACAGACACGGCTCTTAGAGCATAAACAGAGAACCTAGTAAAGGCTAAGTGTTAGTCAGATTTCTTTGTGTTATTTTACTTGAGCTGATAAGTCCTTGTTAAAGTTGGTAAGTATACTCTTGTTACTTGGGGAGCATAATTCAGACCTTCTCTATATTCTATGAATAAAAACAGCAGAAAGAGACTGTTATTGAAAGCCTCAGGCTTGTGATCCGGTTTGGGCTACCTCAGAACACATGAAGTCAGGATCCCATGGTTTTGTTGGGGAGTGGTGCTTTAAAAGCAGAACATCTTCAGCATTTGACTGACTAAACATCTGAGAGATCAGGGTTGTGTTCACCGTCCTCTTTTTGAATCTGTCCTCTTTGCCTTCGTTTTTTTAAAGCATCAGATCAGACGAGCAAAATGCGGAGAGAAGACGGTTTGTTTAGATGAGGCGAAGTTTCAGGACTGCACACATCACTGGACCAGCCCCCCCTGACTGTGGACAATTAGGGTTTCAGTTATGTTTAAAAAAAATGTTTCTTGTTTTTACAAGATTAGGTAGTAAATGTGTACATTTATAAATATATGTATAAATAAATTAAAAGATTTTTAACTACTCTGCCTAACTTGTAAGTCTTTATAGCAGATAACATACTGAATGCTTGAGCAACACGCGGCATGAATTGATGACACAAATTAGATTTAACAAAGATCATTTCAGGTTCATCTCATTTCTTGTATAAAAGAAGTAAGATGAACCTGAAAAAAAATAAATAAATAACAAAAAAAAAAAATATATATATATATATATATATTAGGTTTCTTAAGTTGTGTCTTGAGTCCGTATTTGGTTCTGTAGACATATAAATGTGAGCTGGTATGATAAAAAAATCCTTGAATCTCAACAGGACATTTCCCGACTGAGTCTGGCGGTTGTCAGGGCAACGCCTAAACACTCGACATGGCGTCGCTGCTAACAGATCCATTGTTTGAGACTTGTGGACGGGGTCCTCCGCCAATTAAAGATTATTATCACTTTTTTGTCACCAAGTCAGAAGTAAGTAACTACAGAGCTCTGCAAAGAAGAGCTTTTGTTTCCTTTTTTTAAGTTTAAACGATTGAAGCAGCTAGCATAAAGTGGACGTTAGCTAAACCTGCTGCGAGACAAACTGTCCAACTTTTCCTTTAGTTTTCTGCTCTCACACTAAAACATTAGGTGCGTCTCAATTAATTAAAAGTCTTCAGAAAGTGAATTGCACACAGTAATTTAATGTAAGAAAAGCCTGTTCATGTAAGGTTTCATTTAAATTGCAAGCATACGTTTCTGTTCATTTCAGTGCTAATTGTTAACGACTGAGAAAAATAAACTTCACAAAAAAGACCAGAATTATGACTTTTTATTTTTAATCAGAATTCTGAGATTTTTATTTTCAGCGACCTTAATCCTTTTCTGTAGGCTTTTATGTGGAGATGTGGACAGACCTTATTACTTTTTGTGCATGACTTTAGCATTTATGTTCCATCATATGTCACAAATGCTTAGATGAAGGAAAAAGATATTTAATAAAAAGATCTGTGTTTTTTCCTCCTCCCTCATTTGAACCGGAGCTCCTTTACTCTGACTATTTCCAGATCATATGGAGATGGTGGAAGATCTCCCCCAGAATGGTGGACAGACACAGCAAGCCCGGAGAGGTGAAGGAGTCTCTCAGTGACTTCTTGGAGGACCCTGATCTACAGAGTAAGGCAACTATATATATATATATATATATATATATATATATATATATATATATATATATATATATATATATATATATCGAGATTTGTTAAAACAGAGTCAGAGGAAATAAATGTTTTGTCATAACTGAAAAACAGGCAAAAGAGAAAAGGCAAAACTAGTAATGGGAGTTGCCCAGTGGTTAGTGGTTAGTAGAGTCGTCTCTGGGTACCATCAAATTTCTAAAATTTGTGCTTCCTCTGCAAATAACATCAATTTAGAGAGTATAAAAACTTGATTACATTTATTTTCTTATATTTTACATTTGCTTTTTCTTTTTTTTTTTTTTTGCTATGGTAACATTTTTGTATCAGGAGAAAAAAAAAAACAAACTATATCAAACATTTAGTAAAAGTAGCCAGAAAAATGATTATCAATACCGAGCGGTATCTAACACGAAAATACAAAAAGACCTTCTCCACTCTGCCTATCACACACTGCATGGTGAATTGGAGCTCCTGCCATCTGGTAAGGCATTAAGAGCCAAAAGCGAGAACGACTACATGTAAACACTCCTTTATTACTGAGGACATTATTCAGCTTAATTTAAAATGTGATCAGCTGAAAATGATCATTTGAGATTTATTTCCTATAAGACTTGTAGAATCATCATCTTCGTGTCTCTGATTGTGTTTCATCTGGTTGCAATAGACTTTTTTTTTCTTTTTTTTTTTTAAAGTGGTACTAATCGTAACAAGCGCATAATCTGAAAAAAAAAAAAAACAACTCAAAAAACAAACTATGGCCTCCTCCTTCAGGAGAAGTCAGAGTGGTTTTTGGAGATCACGTCCTGGAGTTCACCATGGCTTTGTGCGAAGGCCATTACAATTATCTTGATCGGCTGTCCGACCCCCTCCTCCTACGGATAATAAACTTTCTGGAGCTTGAGGATGTGGATCAGCTTGCACAGACCTCACGCAAGTTTCAGCAGGTGAGTTGCAGAAAAACATAAAGAAACACAAATGAAGTAATTCAATATTTCGCACATTTTGTATTGTTTCAATTTTGAGACGCTGTACCAAATATTTTAACTTTTTTTAAAAAATTGTTTCCATGAAATCCAATAAAATATACAGTCAATGAAGACATTATTTGTAAACTGCCTTTTGCATTCACTCTGGTTCTTTGCCTGATGTTAAAATGATGATATGAAAGATTAAATGTGACAAAACCATAAACAGAAGCAAAATCTCCAAGTTAGAATTTCCTTCTTTTACGACACTGTATCCTACCGTGAAGTGTTTTTCCCTTCAGCTGTGCGGGTCAGAGGAGTTCTGGGAGAAGGCAATGCGTCGCCGTTGCTGCAGCATTTCTGACGAAGTGGCATCTCTGGCGAATGAAATAGGCTGGCGCACCGTTTTCTTCACCAACAAGTTACATCTGCAGAGGCTGCTCAGCCGCAGGAGGAAGTCAATTAGGAAGGAGCAACAACAGCAACAACAGGAAGCCCAGGAAGCCCCCGGCTCCGATGAGGTTACAGAGTCACGGGAGTCTTCCACTGAAAGCTTTGAGGAAATTTTCTCTGGCGCTGAAGCTGATCCAGACGTTGACCATATAGATCCACACCTTGACACCACTGAGCCACAAGTTGACACCACTGAGCCACAAGTTACAACACTGATCCACACATTGACAACATCTCCAACCATAATGCCACCTCTGGTTCAGAGGTTGGAGAATGAGTCCGTCAAACTCTTTTGCTGACTGCTTCAGGGACAACATCAAGTTGTCTGAGGTTGAGAATTTCCTCAAACCAGGAAGTTGATCAGGGGTTGGGAGAGGGAGCACAAAGCCAGTCTGACTGACTTAAAGCCTCATTAAAATTTCAGTTCAATTCTTATAGTTGTATTCCTAACATGTGTGATTAAATATCTGGTCAGTTGCTCATTTGAATCATCTTTTTCTTGATTTGCCTACATTACTTGTTTGACTATACCTAAGAGACTTACTTTACAGTGACAAGAATAATTTTAATGTCAATGTACATTGATATTTACAATTTATAACTCAGAAGAGCCAATTCATTCAAATTAGCTCTTCTGGCCTGTCATAGCAGTTTTAGCTAAATTTAACTATACACTGTTGTTTGCATATAGTTGGAGTATGTTACTGGATATGCTGGTTTTAGCCATTGTGCTCATGATAGCATTTAATCTGTCATGAATGTGTATGACACATACATGCTATAAACATCATTTTAGCTTACTGTGGCATTTGAGCTAAAGTTAGCTTATAAAGTTGTTGGCATAATAGAGTATGTTGCTATAGGGCAACATGCTAGCCATTGTGCAAATAACACTTTAAATTAGCATTTTAGTTCATTTTGATATAAGTGCAAAAGTTAACATATTGAATGGACTAAGTCCATGTTAATCAACATAATGGTAACATTTTATCTCACTGTAGCACTTTTACAAATTTTATCACCCATATACACTGTTTCTATACCAGAGGGAATAGGTTACTCAGTATTTTAGCTAATTCTGGACATTTTCATGGAACACAGTAAAAACACAAAAAATGACCTTTTTTAAGGTTTGACTCTCCAGTTTGAGGCCTGCAGAACCTTACTCCCCACATGAACTTGTGATTTGGGTCTTATCTGAATCACACACTTTGGAAGTGCCCCTTTTAGCTTTCTTCAGTTTCTTCAGTTAATAATTGCTTCTTGAGAATCAGATCTACAGTCGGTTTAAAACTGTCATCAACTATTCCATCCCTGCTTAACAATCTTTTCCAAAGTTGTCTTCAAAAGAAAATCATTCTGTAAGGATGCCAATATTTTTTGGCCTTGTTTGTATTTAATGCTTACATCAGCTCTCTCCCTATCTGAACAGGAGACACATAAAGTAGGAGTGTTTATAGGATTAATGGTGTCTAGGACTCAGAAGAAGCCCCCTAGGGGGCACAAGCAGCCAAAGCTAATGGACCGGTCTATTCTTAGCGTTCACTGCCTGCCTGTTTGGACCACTTTATTTGGAAGAAATATAGTCTTTACAAATATGTAAGGGTTATTTATATTTTTGATCAGGTTCCAGTTTTCCCCTCCACTGAAAACATTAGGCTTACTATAGTGAAACAAAAGCCGGAGACAAACACTGGCTGACTATCAGTCTGTCCTCCATGTTTTTCTTGAGACATAAGAAGCTTCTTTGCAAACAGGCTCGTTCTCCAACAGACTGTGGAGCACCATGCATGTAGATACACACTTGCTGCCAGTACTGAGCAAGCTCTGCACCGGTGGCCACAGGACTCTGTTGCACAGCGCTGTGTGGCAGATTTTCCTGGAGTTGCTGGAGACTCTTGGGGATCCCCAAGCCTTTTGTTTTTGTAAACTATGATGACCTGGGACAATAACACTCCCAGTCAGGGGGTGGTGCTAGACACATTTAAAAAGATGACCTGTCGGAACATAAACAGAAGAAGAAAATAAATTGAATAGGATACTGGCTGCTTAAAATCTTTTAACACTCTCCAGAATATAAAATCATGCACTATCCCTTTAATTTAGCTCCCTGATCCGCTGGGAATGTGTGCTGCCTCTCCATATAGAGCTGTCTGGTGGGCTTAAGAGGTTGAGTGAAACAGTGTGAAGACTGCATAACATCTTCTGAGGCACTAGAGTGGTTCCCTCATCTGAACCCTTGCTAACAACCAACCACCAAGCTAGGCTAATTACCCCCAAGGTTAAAGCAGCAGGCGACTCATCGATCAAGCATAAAAACCAACTGAAATAAAACATCAGAGGATCCTTTTTGGAAGCAATCCCGTCAACGTGTCTGGCACAGATCTTTATTTTCGACCACTCTCTCCTGTGATCCGTTGCAACCAGGTGACTTGTGAAGGCACCAAGGTCCAGTGGGAGAGCAACTCTGAGCAGCAGAAGTCGTGTGTGAGGTAAAAGTGAAACTTATGGAGGGATCTGTGAGCTTTCAGCTTACAGCTCTCTTCCCTCCCTGACCTGGAAACAGATCAAACTCATGGCCTCTTTTCATCCACTCAGGAGGCTTAAGGGCTTCACTGACACTATGATCCATTTACGAGTCCACACTGTCATGGCTGACTCAAATGACTTGGACGCTGGCTCTCTTAGATCGAAATATTCTGAAGCTTTCTTTTAGCCAGTGAGAAATTACAAAGAAACAGCTAAAAAAAAAAAAAAAATAGAAGAAGAAGAAAAAAGGAAATGTTGGTCTGGTTTTCTTCAGTAAAGTGGTTTCATGAGGACCTTAAGTATGACAGATCCCTCTGACTGTTTTTAGAAGCTGGGTGATCTGTGGGGAGTCTTCCTAGGCCACTCGAGGGGGTCAAAAGTTCTTACATTGGTGGTTGTGGACTGCAAGCAAAGCCTTTGATCTTCTGCAGGACACTGACAGCGTGAGACTCTTTGAGAAAGGATTAGCTAATATTATCTCAGGTTTATCGACCTGAATTGGCCCTCACATTATCATAGACGAAGCGTTGGGATTGCGCGCAGAAATAGGAATAAAGTATTAATTGGCATCTAAGGTTTACAATTAAAATTGTTTCAGAAATTTTAAAATGAGGTTCTATGAAAAGGCTATAAGCAGCTGATATGCAGTAGTATAACATCTTGGTGATTTATTAAATGGTCCAGAAGGTGGAAGCTAACGGCTAGTCCCAGAGCGGCCGAGGCCAAACAAAACACAGTGAAGTATTTTCCTTGAGTCCATTTCAAACTAATTTAGCATTTCTTTTGTATTGTCTTTGTAGTTATGGATTCTTCCTCACTGTGTGGCTTTTCAGTCCATGTTCCTTTTTGAGGTGATCCACTGGTTTCCTTCCTGAAGAATATCAGAGCTGGACGTTGCCATGGACTTTATCCTTGTACAAAACTGTTCTAACAGGTGAATGTGGCACCTTCACTGATCTTGAAATTGTACCTGCAGCTATTGAACCAAACTACATAGAAAAGCTGCTGCTAGACTACATTTATTGAATTTCAAATGCAACAAAAGCTGCTCTGTTCTACTTGATCTCTGTCCAAAATGATTAGTTGCCTCATGCGGCTCCATAGCTGCAGTTTGCAGACCGTCAGAGCAGGTAAACACCTAGTTTTAGTCACATCTGTAACATCTGCTTGTTTCCCAACCAGGATGTTCTTGGACACTATCTCACTTCATTATGACAATAAAAACACAGTATTATAAGAAATGTGTTGCAGATTGCCTTTTTTTAGTGATCAAGAGATGGCCGTTGATGAATTGGAGTAAATATTTCCAGTGAGAGAGTGTTAGGGGAGATAAAAAAAAGCAAGCAGATTAGAAGTGAGCTCACTGAGGTCCATGTTCTGGTGAGACAGGCAGGAGGAATGTGACGTTGCCCAAGATCTTTTCCCATTCCCTCTGCGCACATGTAAATTATATCTTGTGACAACAAGAGATAATAGTAACTACACAATATTGAATTCAATTTCACAGTTGTCGTGTTTTAAGTAAATGCACAGATAGACATACGAGATCCTTGAAATTGATCCATGACATATGTCAAAAAATGTTTCTCGTTTCCTTCTTTTGCTCTTTCTGTGCATCTCGCTATTATCTTCATGGTCAACAGAATCCAAAGGACCACTGCTAGACTTTGAAAAATCAGGGACAGATATAGAGGTCTTCAAAGCCTCTTACGACAGAGCCCGCTTACGATTCCCTTTCCGTGTACAGCATCCTTGAATAGACCACACAAAGATCCTTAAGCCAAAATCCCTCCTTGGTATTTAATTCTAAATGAGTAATTACTGGGTGTGTCAGTGTGTCTTAGGTTTGCAGGTGTGCTGTGTGCAGGAGCTCATTTGCACGGTGGCTTTGGGAGAGAAGTGAACTCTCACATCGACGCACAAACGCCAAGTGGGCATCCTTGGGAAGCCACTGAAGAACCCAGTCACGTAGGGGGACAGAAGACATAAAACCGCCACGATGTGTGACATGGGGGGCTTGGATAACCTGGTGGCCAACACGGCCTACCTGAAAGCACAAGGAGGGGATGACAAGGAGATGAAAAAGCGCCGCCGGAGCTTGTCTCTGCCCAAGCCGGAGCAGTGTGGTGCCATCAGAGGAGCCATCGACAAGGACTTTACATCCATTTGCGAAAGGCAGCCTATAGGGAAAAAGCTTTTCCGTGATTTTCTGTCAAGTACCCCTGAGTTCAAACTTGCTGCAGAGTTCCTGGATGAGCTGTATGACTGGGACCTCGCTGAAGGTGCAACCAAAGAGAAGGCTCGGCAAGAAATTATGAAAAAGTACTGCAAAGCCGACTCCAAATCCTTCCTGACCTTTCTTTCCGGGGAACCTGCGGAAAAATGCAAGTCTGTTACAGATGCCAACTTTGAAGAGGTGATGAAAACAAACGTCCAGGAGGGTGTAAGAGAATTTCTGAAGGGAAAGCCTTTTACAGAATACCAGGCCAGCCCATTCTTTGACAAATTCCTTCAATGGAAGGAGTACGAAAAGCAGCCCATCAGTGACAAATACTTTTATGAATTCAGGACTCTGGGAAAAGGGGGCTTTGGTGAGGTAAGCACAAAAACGTATTTATCTTTTATACCTTAGTCATTTTATGAGATTTCCAAATTGAAGCTCTAAAATCCTTCTTGCATTTTTGCATTTCTTGGTCGTAATAAATTGCCGTTGACGAGAACTTGTGGGCAAGAGGATTAACCTCATTTCAAGCTGACTGACAGGCATGAGCCATAAAATCACAATTTATATTGTTGGTGCAGAATCAAATCTGATGACTCGACAGAAAATAAGGGCCAAAATAAGAAGCCAAAACAAATATTGAAAACTTACTTGTTTTGAGCCATCCAGGTATTTCAAAAAGGGAAATATCTGTCAAACAGAAGCATTATCTGCCATTACTGATAAAAGAAGCATCAGTAATGGATGAACACTACTATCCTGTAATGGCTTAGCATTACAGTCACATACACAGGTCTTAGAGATGACCCTTGAAGAACTGATTTGGAGTTAGGGATTACCATGACTGAACCTTATAGCTGCTACCTCAATTGGCCTTCATTAGTATGTTGTCCATTTTTTAACAAAACACTGGAGGTTACTATGACTTAGCCTACATACTGATTGTGCCATGTTTCTACCTACAGCAAAAACTGACATTGATTAGAATTTTGGTTTAAGATGTGGATAAAACAAGTGTCCAGGGTGATGCTAAGTGATGCTAAGGATCAGCTAGCAAGAGTCAAGTTAGATTGACTCCTATGTCCAGTTTTCCAATTGCCTTGAGCCAATAGATAATTGGATGATTGATGATTAATATATCATACATAATGGGATACTAATGAAAAGGTTTAACAATCACAGTCAGAATAAGTGTCACTGGCTAAGTTTGTTTGCACAAAGAATTTGATCTTGGTTTCACAAACTCAGAACATATAGACATTAACTATAAAACCTTATAAGCCTTCTATAATAAACATTACATTGTCCATTAGTGTGAAAAATGTTCAAGAAACAAAAAAGCTTTTTGTCATTCAATCTACATAGATAAACTGGTCTTTAACTACACCTGTTAGCTTGAGACCAGAAGATGATATTTTGGTTCTGTCTAAAAGCTGTAGAGGTTCTAAGCATCTGTCATAATGAAGAAATCCTCATGTTTTCCAAACAATGTTTTTCTCCTTGTAGGTATGTGCTGTTCAGGTCAAGAACACAGGTCAGATGTACGCCTGCAAGAAGTTGTGTAAAAAGCGTCTGAAAAAGAAGGGTGGTGAAAAAATGGCCCTTTTAGAAAAGCAGATCTTGGAGAAGGTCAACAGTCTGTTTCTGGTCAACTTGGCCTATGCGTATGACACCAAGACTCACCTGTGCCTTGTGATGTCCCTGATGAATGGAGGAGACCTCAAGTACCACATCTACAACATAGGCTATGATGGCAAAGGTGTGGACAAGGGCATAGAGATGAAACGCATCATTCACTACACTGCACAAATTGCCACCGGTATCCTGCACCTCCACGCCATGGATATTGTATACCGTGACATGAAGCCTGAGAATGTTCTGCTGGATAGTCAAGGCCAGTGTCGACTTTCAGATTTGGGTCTGGCAATAGAGGTCGTTCCCGGAAAAACTGTCACCCAGATGGTGAGTACTGCGGCTCTGTGGTTTCAAGAACTGAGAAAGCTGTAGAAAGAAAGCTATTTAGAATCATCCCTTGTGTCTGCATGACTGATGTTAAGGCAGTAGCTTTTGTTAGCTTAGTCTCTTAAGAAACAAAAAAAAGTCCAAATAAAGCAGGATCAGTGGTCCCTGGGTAGTGGGCTAATGTAAAGAAAAGGTGGAGCTCATTTCAGCCTTGGTAGCCTTGTCACCCTTTGGTAGAGTTTCAGTGTAAATCCGGACAGGGATTAGTGGTTTGTTTAAAGATCTTTGCAATTAGAGCCTCTCAATTGATTATATAACTCATTTGATCCTTTAGCAGTCACGACAAAGCTTGAACATTTGTAGGCAACCATTGTGAGATACACTAGCACATATGCTAATGCTTCTGTGAGCACCTAAAGGGGAGAGATTTTATTCGTTCTATCCGGCTGTGAAAGTCAACTCATCTTCATTGAGGGTCCCCTAGTGAAGGGCACCCTGATAAAACTGAAAAAGAACTGCTTACCAGAACCAGACTAGGTGCTTCTACTATAAGATTATGCACCAACATGTGAAAACAATGGTAGATTTGTGAAATGTTTTGAGTAAAATCGCATTTAACAGATAAATAATTGAAGATTCTAAGAGTATTTTAGACAGCAGCATTATTCACCTCAACTGTCAAAAAAAGACCAGTATTGTCACTGGTTTTGTTCAGGACTTACTTGCAGGAGCAAAGAGTAAGCTCTCGGCTCTATGAAAGTCCAGTAAGCTCATTATTGAGCACTGCAATGCTCTCCAGTCAGCCAAAGTGACTGGGCTAACCTCCTACAGGCAAGCCTGGCTTTGGTCCCATAATCCTCTTACTGGGCATTACACAAGTCTGTCCCTGATTAGATTGAGAGACTGAAGAAAAACTTGCATTGCATATGTTTAAACATGATAGTTTGCAATCAGTTTCATCTTGGAGACAAAAAATTCCAGAGGTTGCCTCTGTTTTCCTCCTTTGTGTGGACTGGGCGATCATATGTGGCATGGTGGTGGCACAAAACTACTAGGCATTCAAATCACAGCTGTGTGGCAACTCAATCTTTGTGAAGAACACATCTAGAGGTGCCAAAGGTGTCCAGTAATTCCAATCATCGGTGCAAAAGACTTAAATAGCACAAATGGTGAGGTCTTCAATCAATGTTTACATTTATATACGTATGAGCAAAAAGGCAGGGTGCGTTTTCTTGAGGGGATTGATACTGGCAATGATTCCAGGTCAATTGCCTCCCGGCATGGCTTTGCACTGAGGGTGGAGCAAAGAATAGAAAGGAATGATTTGGGCTGATAGTAATAGTCTTTAAGGTGCTTGGATATGTAAATGCATTGAGTGACTCGAGCTGACAAACAGAAATAGTACAATGCAGGTCTGTTGCGCGTGTTCTTTAGCTGGCATAATGGACTCTGTGTTTGGATGTCTGGATGCATTTCTGCTGGAGGCTACAACATCCAGAAATGGCCAGGCCTTATATAAAAGACAGGACAACTCAGGGTGCAGACACACACAACTCTTGACAGCTAGTAGGCTTAGCATTAGGATTAGACTCCTGGCTTTAAGGCTGGCAACAGGGTCACACAAGGAAAGGGAAAAATAAAAAGAAGGGGAAATGATGGAGAAAGGCAGTAGGGAAGGAGAATGAAAGGTGGTATTTCATTGGATAGTTCAAAATATACTTTTGGAAATGCATACTCTTAAGCAGAAATGTATTCCATGATCTAACAACATTCTCTATAACATGTCATGCTTTCATTGACACGGACGTGACAAAAGTCTCGACTTTGACTCGACTTTTATCATATTGACCTCAACTTTTCTAAATTTCCTACCTTTTATGTTTGCTGTCCAGGCTGGCACAGGAGCCTACATGGCCCCTGAGATCCTGAGCAAAACACCATATCGGACATCGGTGGACTGGTGGGCCCTGGGCTGCAGTATCTATGAGATGGTGGCAGGCTACACACCTTTCAAAGGCCCTGAGAGCAAAAAGGAGAAGGTGGAGAAGGAGGAGGTCCAACGACGCATTCTCAATGAGGAGCCAAAGTGGGAGCACAAGTGCTTTGATGCTCCCACCAAGGACATCATCCAGCAGTTCCTCAAGAAGAAGATAGATGAGCGCCTGGGCATGAGGTAAGAGCAGGTTCTTCTGGTTTACATGACTTATTAGGGATGGACAGAAGGTACCACTGCTCCCCCATCAGTAGCCTCTTCAAATCAGCCTTAGTCTGGGCATCAGGCATAAGGTTCAGCATTGACGATTAGCCTTTTGGTAATTCTGGACCTACATCAATTCAGACATGTATTTTTCTCCTTTTATCAGGAACAACATGGAGGATCCGAGGAAGCACGAGTGGTTCAAGACAATCAACTTCCCTCGCCTGGAGGCAGGGCTCGTAGACCCTCCCTGGGTGCCCAAACCCAACGTCGTCTACGCCAAGGATACAGGCGACATCGCAGAGTTCTCCGAGATCAAAGGCATTGAGTTTGACGCCAAGGATGACAAATTTTTCAAGGAGTTCAGCACGGGCGCAGTGCCTATTCCCTGGCAGCAGGAGATGATCGACACCGGACTGTACGACGAACTCAGTGATCCCAACAGGAAGGAGGGCGGAGGAGGTCTAGATGATGACAAGAAGTCCGGTACATGTGCGGTCCTCTGAGTGGGCTCACGTCAGGCTTCTAACACCTCAGTAATATTTGCTTTCTCATGGACAATAGCATCGGTGTAAAAAGTGGATCATGTTTCATGAGGGGTAAGGATTGGCATCTTTGCAGAGGAAAAGATGCTGATGGCTTAGAGGTGAGCTGCTCCTGAAACAGAGCTCACAAAACCATGAACAATGACATGATGATGTATTTTACACATCATTCCAGGTCCACAGCTTCTCTTAAAGACATGCATATTTAATTCTGTAGACTTGCAACCACATTGACCAAGAGTGACTGCTAGCAGTAAGTTGGTTTTTTTTATCCACAAAAGTGTTTGCAGTGAAACCGCAAAATGAAACTGGTGTTTGCACAGGAATACACTTGGAAACTGTTGTTACATGTGCAACTGTAAAGACAGAAATGTAAAGTATCTTCTATTCTTTGAAATCGATCAGTCCTGCTGGACTGTGGAATATCTGCGTTTATTTACGCTTCCATAACACCAGGGGGTTTCTACTGTAGAGAGGAGTGGTGTTTTCTTCCTCCACCGCATTCCACAGAGAAATTTGTAGTACTCCTTTTTTTTTCGTTGTGATCTTAGACCACGTAGTTACAGCCAAACACAGCATTTACGTCCACCTTACTTCTTAGTTTTATACAAACTATAAAACGCGACTGTATGTGTTGTACATAAAGAGTTATGCAAGCGTCTATGCACAGAAAACGGAAGCTTTATATAAGTAATTTGAAATTTAGAACGTTATTAGAGAAATGAAATAATACCAAACACCTCCCCGCTCCGAGTCTCTCCGGTGTTGGTGCTGTAACGTCCGACATGAGGACGGAGAGTGAAGCCCAGGTATGCTGGGGGACAGAAGAGCGCACAACTGGCAGATCTTTGCTGCGTATGACGGAGGACAATTTAGAGGATTTGGGCAATAAATTCCTGTACCAGGAGTTTCCTGTCCATCCATGGCCCTGAAGCTCTGTGATCATTCAGGGCTGTTTTTATTAGTCTAATGATTGTTTAAAAAAAAAAGAAAAAAATGTCAGATATCATAAATTACTGTTATTGATATTATTATTATCGTTTATGTTGAGCTGAGTCTAGAGACTTTGAATAGGCCAGTTGTTCTTGTTGATTGTCTCAGGGTCTTTATGTGTTTTAAACGGGCAGATCTCGGGCAGAGTTGAGTTTTTACCATTTATGTGAACATAATTCAAATGTGCAATCATGTTCCTGTACATATGAATGAAAGAAAATGAAGTAATGTGCTGTGTAAATCTGAAAAAAAAAGAAAAAAAGAAAATCCTTTACGTTTGAATCAGCTTGAGGAAATTAAATATGTCTTTTGAAATCCGTGCTTCAGGTTTTCATGTGTTTTTGTCACCTGCTGCCGGCGTCGGAACAGCCCAGATCGTGGCGCGTTACGCTCTTCCCGTCACTATATTTACACAGAGACGCTGCTGCTGAGGACTCAGGAGTGAATCCTAAAAATATCCGCCGCACTAATCCCCTCTAAAGATGCTGACTACAGCCAGGTCTTGGTTTCCACAAATTGGCAAGTTAAACTTTTAGCTGATTAGGTGATAACCCTTTTGCCATCTTAGTTTAAACCAGTTTCAAATCGCCTCAAGCTTCTGGGCAACTCAATGCTTCTCACATGTGCAAGGCGAAGATTTGCATACAGCATTTTTTAATTTTTTTATTTTTTCAAAGTGGTGAATAAATGCTAAAAGCAAGTATTTGACACACCATGGATTTTCTCCAAACAAGGCTGAAATAATATACAGGTGGAAATTTAGACTCACACTAGTGTTTGGTTAAATCTCCCTCAGCAAGCTGCAGAGAAACAACCTGCTCTCTGGTCTAACAAGAATATTTGACCACAATTGTCAAGTTTGCTAGTTTGCTAGCCTTGACAATTGTTTTTGCATTTTGCATGTTGGGAGAAGATTATGTCGAGAAATGATTGCTTCCAATGACAGCCAGCCAATAACTAACATTTGTCTGTGAGTATTTAACGCACTAGTTGTGTGCTGTGAAGCTTACCGAAAATGACCTGCGCTGTAAAACAGCCGACCTCCACTGTGAAGAGAGAAGTGTCCATCCTGACAAAGCGGCTTTTTACGTTGATTCAGTATTTGGAGGTGTGGTCGACATGGACTGAACGGCTTCGTTCACGATTTCTCTGTCTGTTCACTGATTGGCCAGGTCGAAATTCTACCGGAGGAATCAAAGTAAGTGGGAGAAACACCCAAATGTTTATATAGGCAGGTAACAGCCGAGCTGTCGGTTTCCTGGCACTTATACAGATTTTACGCCAGACTTTCGATAATTCTGAGGTTGGTGCCTTTCCAAAAACTTAAACCTGTTTCATCAATTCTAAAAACCAGTTTTCGATGTGTATTCCAACTGACCTGTTTGAACATTCAGATGCGTTAATTTTTCAAACATCTAGCTATTGATTTGAAGTCAAAGAACTCAGAAGTTGTCTTCCTTCACTATGTCATGCAGTTTGTGTTATTAAATTGAATTAAAATGATTTATTAATTTATTGTCTTAACTCATATCATTCAAGTATCTTCAGAGGATCCTGGATGGCGACGCTGTGGGAAGAAAGGAGCAGTCAGACATGCAACCAACCTGAAGAGGCTTCTGACTGAAGACTGTTTCAGTCCAGCTCAATACCTGGGCAGCAGAGAGGATATTCTACAATAATATGACTTTATCATCAGTTGTTGGCTAGCACTGCTAAGCCGCCTCATTAGCTTTAGCCGCTCCACTTTGAATCGCTGTCCGCTTAGAACTTCCTCCTTCTCTCTTTGGTCCTGCTCTGCATCCAGGCAATTTAATTCAACAGCTTAAATTTAATTTCTCTTTGGGATCAATAAAGCGTTTTTAAATATTTTTTTTGAATGCTCACATCAAAACTGCTCTAATGCCGGATAATTCAGGAAAACTCTTAAGCTTACAGAACAGCACTGGCCTCCACCTTGTTGAAAATGTATGGATTATGTCCGAAAGCCAGATCTGCAGAGGGAAAGTGATCAAATCAACCGAGTTCTGTAAGACGAATGGATAATTATCCAGTCAGGATTGGTTATGAAAATGACGTGGATTTTCTACAAGTTGTTGAAGGACACATGTCAGAATATTTGTTTGTCCATGTGGAAGGTTGACTTAGGTTCACCAAATAATTTCATTAATTGAATTTGTCATAATAACCAACAATAATCATAAAAGACCTGCGTCATTCAAAGCCCTTAAGTTTTATTTTGCATGTTGGGAGAAGAAATTAATAAAAACTCAAAACTATTATTTGCCTGTCAAAGCTGAAGATCAACACTTAAAAAAAAAAAAAAAAAAATCCTGAACAAGGATATGATAAACTGTTGATACATTTTATTGTCCTCAATGAAACTTGAGATACCAACTGGCAAAAGCCTTTATCTCCAACTTCAGCTGTTTACTGCCGTCCAAGTCAAGGACAGAAAGAGCTTAGGAGACGTTAAGGTGGATTCTTGCTGCAGCTAAAGCCCAGGAGATTATCTCACATTTAGCAGGAGCTGCTGCTGCTGCTGCTGCAGCTGAGTGAAGGACTGAGCTTCTGCAGAAGATCAGACTTATTTTACATCCATTCCTGATGTTTTCTGGTCTCAGCACCAAGTGCAGCCTCTAGTAGGGTTCATTACCAGGCCCAACATGACCATCCTATCTAAATTATCTTAATGGAAACACATGAGGAAAAAAAAAATCACGTTTTAGATTGACCGTTTTTACACACGGGTGAGGTGTTTTTTCGGCTGCATTGAAAGAGACGTATTTTCCAAAACTGCAATGGAAACCCATTTTTTCAAATCACAAGAGTCACAAGATAAATAACCAGATGTTGCAGCTGTACTTGCAGCAAGAGCTTAGGATTCTACGAGACACAAGCTTCAGATTTTTATTGCAAAAAGCATGTTGAGAACAACCTGTATGACCTGTTTACTTGACACAAAAGTCATTAAAGTTTGTGACTGCTGCATATGAAAACAGTCTTGCATGTCATGTTTACGGTTGTCTTCTGAAGAGGTCGGGATTAGTTCATGTCCAACTTTGATAGAATTATGACGTGAAGAGTGTAGCTTCAGATTGTGCTCTGAAAATTGCATAAATGGTTCCAGTTTTTATCATGATAATAATCCTAATCCCACCGACCATTTACCAGCAACGTTTATAGAGATAACATCACATTATTGAAGCAGTGATGGATTATTGTACAACTAACAAACGGCAGCCAAGATCTACAGTGGAACCAAAGCTTTACCTGCAGATGAGCCTGTCAAAGAATTCTGTTAAATAATACAGGTTTACATGTGAAATATTAATGATGTCACTCGTTAAGTTGATATCAACTTTGTCTGACCCCTATCAACTGTAAGGTGGTGACGTAGTACAATGTTTTCCATCAATCTTGTCTGTCACTGCTTGGTCTCTCTGGCGGTTCCAGCAGTTGTTTCTGGCGCCCCCATGTGGCCACCAAAATGTACTACAATAAAAATGAGAGTATGCCAGAAAAAACTCATATTTATGTCTATGGAAGAACCCGGAGCTGCAGTCCAATTGCTTTCACCACCCAGTTAATAACAACTTATCTGAAGATTACAAATTTCATTTTCATTCTGTCTTTGCATATCTCTATGCTAATCTTAGGTGATGACCTTTTACATGTGATTTATCATCACACACAGAGCTCTGGAAGGTAGAGAATTTTCAGAAGATTAAAAATAACTTACTAGAAATAATGATCATGTTTGAAATCCTTCCAATCTCTCTTTGAGGAACCCACAATCATACTTATTGTTAATTATAAGAGGATACTAGAAAAACTAGATGTGACTCAAAAAGGAAAGGGTGAGTTTATTTCTAAGTGGGGATATGCTGATCTCATATTGTTATAAGCAGACAGTATCTTACTCAAATCAGGCGAGTATAAAATACATTTTTTAAAAATAGCAGATGTGTCTTTTAAATGAACAATTGCTTTATGCCAGTGAAGAAGTGAACAATATTCCTTAAACATAAAAAAAAAAAACCATTTGATTCTCCAACCTTTTTCTTGTCAGTTTATCTGAGGAGGATGCCGTTTCTTAAAAAGAGACTTGGCTTCAATGAATGCCAAAAGTATCCCTTTAAGGTGAAACATTGAAGTATTTGGGGTTATTATTGTCCACGGTGACAGAAAAGTTAAAGTAAATAAGTCAGCGTGCTAACATGCTAGAGACTTTACAAAGGCTAAAATGGAAACGAAACAACAAAACACCACAGGAAACTATTAGGCTTTTTTTTTTTTTTTCTTCAAAATCACAATTTATTTCATCAGGTCTTAAGGCACCCTGAAGAGATGTTACAGGTTGTTCCTTTAAATATGGGCTCCTTTTAAGACTGTGTAAACATAGCTTTGAATAAGATAATCTTTTGTAAATCTTTGCTTAAATTATATTTCTTTACAGTGCACAGACATTATGTTTGGTGACCAAAAATACAGTGTGACTTAGGTAAATATGGTAGATATTGTGTGTGTGTGTGTGTGTGTGTGTGTGTGTGTGTATATATATTTATATATATGTACATTAAAGAGTAATAGATCAGCAGACAATCAGATAAACAGGCTGAAGAAGAGAGTAAGCTAACAAACAATCTTTGAGACCCAGATAGATATACAGATCACGTAGAGATATACAGTACATATTGCAGTGAAGTTATTTCTCTCTGCCTCAAAACAGCAAACCCTCACCGTCCACACACACCCCCGCCGCCCCGGGCAACGTAGCTCGCCCACTCCTGGAGGGACTCACCCAATCAGGCTGCAAGAGGTGGACAAACAGGAAGACAGGCAGACAGACAGAGGGACGGACAAACACACATGCAGACGCACAAACGGCCAGACAGACGGACGGACGGACGGCACAAGACTGGCCTGCGGCTTGGTGCACCGCAGGACCAGTTTCTACCTATAGTTCCCTAAATATGCTTAAGTTCACTATGTATTTATAGTTAAAAGGGCGTTTGGAATTGGCATTTCATATACAAGGATACATTGGCTATACTCGAGTATCAAGGTATGTCCTGATGAAGTGGTTTGAGATGAAAGATACACTGGGCATGTTCTACTTTTTCAGCTCTACATACAGCAAGATCCCAAGTCCTCGCGACACCGGCGAGCGACGAGCTTCTTCACACAGACTCAGAGGTGGAAACACACTCATCCTGACAGGAGGAAGGTTACAAATGAAAAAGAAAGAAGTATCAGCAATTACACACAACAGCTCCAAACAGCTTGGCTCCAATGGCTATAGGTTATTAAATCACATCAGCACTAAAAAAGAAAAAAAAAAAGGGATCTGAGCTAAGAAAAGGATGAATGGTGAAACAGGAAATGGGAAGGATCTGGTTCAGAAACTTGTTCTGAGGAGATCAGCAAGAAATCAGATGGAAACAAAGGTCAGGAAGGTCATCAAAGCAACATCTGACATCATGAGGCTTCCTCTGTTGGAGGCCCAAACGTCTACCTGCGTCAAACATCGATACCACACCCAGAAAAGAAAGAAAGATAAAATAATAATCTTTGTGACATAGTTGACACTTCCTTCCTTCCTTTCTTTTTTTTTTTCTTTTAATTTTTAAAACTTTTTCATAATCGCAAAACACGTTTGCAAATTCAGGGGCCGACAAGGTGAGCTCCCCTGATCCGCCTCCGCCATTTTTTATTTATTTATTTTTTTTACTCCACCACCTTGATCCGGAAGGTGATGCGGCCCAGGAACTTGTCCCTGTCGTCGTTGTTCAGAAGGTTGGAGCCGTTCACCTTGCACTCCACGGCCAGCTCCTTGTTATAGTCCTCCTTGGTGAACAGCAGCTTCACAGCCACCAGCGGCTCCAAGTAGTTCTCCTGCATCGGGTGAGGAAACGCTCTTTCATCAGTTCTGACAGGGCAGTCGTTTCTCAAACTTAACCCATAATTGCTCCCACAATAACCCAACATCATCACATGTACAATCTGAATTGAAAATGTTAGTCTCTGAACTCATTTATTGTTGTCTTCTTTGGTCATTCTGATGGGAAGGGGGGAGTTTGGTAAAAATACTTTTTAGAATTTCCATTATTCTGTCTCAAAACGACAGAATAATGAGAGAAGAGCAAAGATTTTTAAAATCCTGTTATTTCTGGAAACTCTACATATGCTAAGTTTACGATGCCTCTCAGTAATCTGTGTCCACCATCATGACGATGGCTTTATAAACTTCTATGACTGTGTTCCTGGTTTGGTGCAGATGTCTGAAGGTGCCACACACACCGATCTGAACACCGCGAAGACACGTTCAGGAAGACATCCCTGTGTCTGTGTCCCAGAGCTGAACGTCTTTGAGGGTGAAACGTAAAAAGACGCAGAACAAACCAAAGCCTGCGTGAAGAGGCCACTCATAGCGCCGGAAAGGCCAACCAACCAGTGAAGCTGTTATTCAAAGAGCGACAAAGCAAAACAGAGAGATTACAATTTACCACTCAGAGACAAAGACCTGAATTTCTGCCGACGTGTCCATCGGACTGGTGAAACTACAGTGGAGCTGCGTTGCCATAACGATCATCATTACGTCAGGAGCAATGTGTGGGAGGCTGGTAAGCCTGGGAACACCATCCCAACTGGGAGGTATGGCAGTGGCAGCATCATGACGCTTTGTTGCTTCAAGAGGGATTATTGATGCATTTTACAATAATCTTAATAGACATTTCCCAATTATGTGGAAATAACGAAGCCATATATCTCATGATGCCAATCAGGAAGTTAAAGGTTGTGTGGAAGTGGGTTATCCAAATGGACACGCTGCCATATTAGCTACAAAAGCTAATTTGTTGATAAGTACTACAAATTAGCTACAAAAGCACCTTAAATACAACAAAGTCAATGTTCTGATGTGACCTACAAACATCCCTCAGTTACACCAAACATTTGGGAGAAATGAATTGTGACGAGTTTGTGGGAGAACAACAGAAACATCTGAACTGAGTCACACACTTTCAATGGGAAATCTTTCAAGGACTTAGGAAATATATGCAAACTTATGATTTTAATATGAAAATTTAAAAAATAATAATAACAAACTGACATCATTGTGGCTCTTATGAAATAAAAAATTCGTTTTGGTTATCCTTGAGGGCGACTTAACGAGTGGGGGGGAAAAAATCCTTTAATACAGTAGAGCATGTCTGTGTAAATGTCTGGTTTTTAAGTGCAATGCCTCCGCTGGGGAAGTGCTACGAAAATGTTAGAGGAACGACCCAATTAACAAGCAGAGCTGTGCTGACGCTCAGTCTGCACGAATGAATACTTCGTCACATCGGCATTTAGAAAAATCAAAGTGGCTCAGACTGTCTTGATGAATTCAGTGAATAAATTTTCACCCACTAATAAAGAATCATCTATTGTTTCTGATGTGATTGATCTACATCAGAAACACGATGGTGACGTCGCTGCAAAAGTAAACGCATCGCAACACATTTCACACCCTCCCTCCCACACACTGTGAAAACAGGTGAACATCAACAGAAACAAGATTTGATGTTTCATAAAATGCGTTTCATTTCCACGTGTAAGACATGTTCTTAGATACATTGACATGCACCTTCGAAGATAAGATACTTACGTGGGCTTTCTTGCCGTAGTAGGGGAAATACATCTTGTCAAAGCGTCCCTCCTTGGGGAAATAGTGCATTTGGATCGGGTTCTCTTTCTGCAGGGAAGAATACGTGTCGACTTAAATTTCTCACTGGATACAAGCAAATGTGGAGTTAAATTAAAAGCAAATGGGAGATGGTTTTAAGACAACGTGACACAGGACATGAGCAAGCAGAAGCAGCATCCCTCTGAGGCCGAGACAAAGAGATTCGAATGAATTAGTTCAATGAGATTGTTCTGTGTTTAGTCTGAAAAAAAGTGACATTTCCGGGGTAAAAGAGCGACACTGGTTCGGCTAAAAATAAACCCTAAAATGCCACTAAGATGGGTTTTGGAGGCGCCCACGTAATGACCCGTTACATCACAGAAATGTGCTCTTACTCCTACTGGCCTTATCCTGATAATTCACATATCCATCTTACCCTAAAGACGTCAGTGACAGCATGCAAAAAGACATGAGACACACACAAAAATAAAAAAAACACACACAAAAAAGAAGGAAAATGTGAAAGATCAACAAAGGAAATATTAAATCCACAGTGGCAATAAACATGTCTTGTTTTTAATGGAAGAACTTAAAAGACACAAATACACATACAAGAAAGTTGCACATGAAATGCTCCGATTTTTGTTTTTACTTTGACGGTGCAGTTGATGTAGGGATCCCCGCCGGGCTTCAGGCCAATGATCTGTGAAGGCAGAGACACGGGAGGAGGGTCATGTCAGGGCGCTGCTCCACCACAAACAAATCACATCATGTAGGAGCCTGAGCTCACAAACCTATTCATGCCTGTTGTAACTTTTTGTCATATTGCAGCTACACAATTTGACAAAAAGGTACAGTGTAGCATAGCATCCATGCTAGGATCCTATGTGGAAGTGGAAGGAAAATGATATGTGTGGTTTTCAAAGATTTCTGCAGTTAAAAATAAAAGAACGAAATCTAAAAATCCCGTTGATCAGACACATGCTGCGGGATGCTGCTAAAGTTACACATTCAAAGGTTAACATCAATAATCTGGATTATTCAGCCTGTCATAAGAAACACAATGGGGCTTAATTTATCAGTCACATTTTCACCATGTTATTAATTCATCTATAAGTATTATAGTTTAAAACTAAATATCTAATTACCAAGATAAATATATAATTTATAAACTAAATATAGGAGCTACAGATGTATATTGAGGCTAAATATTCAATCTGAAGCTAAATATTTAGCTTAACTAAATATCTATCATCAAAGTAACTATCTGGTTTCAAACAAAAATATGAATCTTTATAAATTAATATTTAGCTTCAAACTATATGCTAAGATTGCTAAATAAATCCATTGTTTGGAGCTAATTGTGTGATTTGAGGCTAAATATTTGGTTTGGAATATTTGGATTTAGTTGGAAGTGAAAATTTTTTGACTCCTAAATAAATATTTAACTTCAAACTAGGAGTTTGGCCTGCTAAATAAGTATTTAGTTTGGATCTAATTGTATAATTTGAGGCTAAACACTTAGCTCCAAACTGAGCTAAGTATTTAGCTCAATATGTAGTTGGAACTAAATGCTGAAAATATGATAAAAATTTGGCTCACTGAATAAATATTTAGTTTGTAGCTAATTATTAGGTTTAAAGCAAAATCCTTAAGCTTGTTTACTAAATATTTAGCCTAAAACTAAATATACGTGTGTTAGCAAAATATCTGATTTGGAGCTAAATATTTAGTTTAAGGTGACCTAAATATAATGCTTGTTCACTCAATATGTAGTTTGGAGCTAAATGCTGAAAATATGACTTTTTCTCATATGACTGGCTAAATAATCCAAATTATTGCTCTTAATTTTTGACTTTACAGCACCCCATACCTTTTATTTCAATATTAGCTGCATAGTCCATCAGGGCATGTCTCTGTACTTCCATAACATAACATTTGTGTCCCAGTTGTTTTCGCACAATATCTCGAACTCCATCAGATTGCATGGAGAGCATCAATAAAAAGCTATTTAAAGCCATCGCGCAGATTCAGACTTTGACTGGGCTATTCTAAGACATAAACAAGCTTCGATCTGAGCCATGCAGGTCTCTACTTTCTCACAGTCTCTCAGTTTTCTATTTGTATTTTTATTTTCCAGTGTTGGCCTGCATTTAACTGTGTTCATATTCCCTTCAACTCTGGCCAGCTTCTCTTTTCCTGCTGAAGAAGAAATGTTCCCACGGCATGAGGATGCCACCACCATGCTTCACAATAGGAGCACCTGTGTTCAGGAAGATGTGCAGTTTTAGTTTTTTCATCACACAGCAGTTTGCATTTGGACCAAAATGTTACATTTTTGGCACACTACAGTTATCTGCAGTAATCCATCATGCGAGTGGTCATTTATCGTATCGTTTATCGTTTATCATAAAAATTTCTTAAGGATTTAGATTAACTGTTGATAAAATTGCATTAATGTTAAAAAAAAACCCGGACATTATTGTAATTCACTACGTTCTCCAGAGTTCCACAAATGCAGGTAAATTTGATTAAATTTAGTGATATAAATCACATTTCTTTATGTGCCAGTGAACGTTTTTCAAGAGTAGAATTTGTGTTTGTGGTGCTACGAACACGAAAAAAAAAAAAAAAAAACATGTAATAAGTAGTTTTAATCAATTCTAAGTCTTTACACTTGACACATATTAAAAAATATGTTTTGGAAGTTGTCCATGTTTTTCAACTGAATTAGGTCCATTTTGAAACACTGAATCCAAAACCGACATCCATTTTTCTCCTTCAGGTCAGGTTTTTATTCTAATTTGATTTAGAGAAATTTGATCTTTTGACTAAATTGATGATATTTTGTGACATTATCAGTTCATTTCCATGAATATTTCTCATCCAAAAAAGGTTTTTAACGTTTAACTAAATGCTACAAACTTGGATTTCTGTAACAAACACTGATAAGGGTAAGTACATGAGAATTGAACTTTACGTCTTCGTTGTGTAAAATTCTCCGTTTCTTTTCTGTCCTGATGAAATCTCTCCTCCTGCTCATCACTCACTGATCCCAGATTCTCCATATATGAGAACAATCATCCATTTTGATGCTCATGTTGCTCCGTAGTTCAGAAAGATGATCTGATGGAGCAACATGAATGTGATTTTTGGGTTCAGCACATCAAAATGAGCCTAAAACAGTTAAAAAACCCAAGATGGTTATTTGGCTGTTGACCAGCGTCATCACAGTGCATCACAGAAACTCCCGATGAAACACATGAAAGATTCACAGTTGTCGCCTAACAAGATGTGAAAAAGTTTAAAGATGAAGTATACTTCTGTCAGCAGCTATGAAAGGCAGACTTTGCCGTGAAAGCCATTTGGTACCCTGTTCATTTTGAGCAGCACACAGGGTTTTCCTTCATGGTATCCGAAGTTAGTGTCGGACAGGCCGGAGCAGAAGCTCAGGAGCGCCCTCCTGAAGCGGCACGCTTTCTGCGACATTCCTTCCCCTTCCTCCCGCAGGGTGTACTCTCCTGGAGAACAGTCTGTGTTCCCCTCCTGCTCCGTGTCATTATATCCTGACAGAGACATGATGTGGACAGAGGTCTGCTCAGATCCAAGTCCACAAAAACAAAGGACAGCTACTTGCTCACCTGCAGATCTCTCTTTTTTTTTTTTTTTTTTTTTTTTTTGTAATTCACGGGCTTGGAGCGCACTCACTCTGAAGGAAAGACTCCAGGTTTCGGACGTACTGCGAATACTTCTGTGGATCGGATCTGTTGAAGGAGATGTCCAAAGAGTTTGGCCGGATCGCTAGTCCTGCAAAACAGAGACGTCGAGTGGAATAATCAGACAGTGAGAGTGAAACCAGGACGCGGCTATTAGAGGAAGCATCCAATTGAGCCGTTCCTATTCTAGTTATCGCTCAGGAAGAGACTTACAAACAGATCAATGCAAAAAGCAGCAATATAAAGTAGCACTTCACAGTGACAGCGTCTGAGCTGGAGGAGCATGAATAATGCACGCCTCAAAGAGAAAAACATGGCCGCTCGCAGCAGATGGTGGTGCCAGAGCTTTCGGCGGAGCTGGAGGACACTGACCTGGACTGGGGATGCGATCCCTGTACCTCGGCACGTAGTCATCCAGCGTGAGCAGCATCACCCACATGGTGAGGGCGAACATGCCGGCCAGGAAGCAGTAGAAGACCAGGTAGAAGAGCAGGATGAGGGCTGCAGGTCAGGGGGATACAGAACGTTTTTAAAGGACCAGTATTATGTGTTCTCCAGCCACAAAGTGTCATTTTATAAAATAATTAAGTAACTATGTCACCTTCGGGGAAGTCTGGGCCTCCCGTTTTTGTCCTACTTAGGCTGCTACCGCAGTGATACGACCCCGGATAAACAGAAGAACATAGATCGATGGATGTCATCTTCAGTTGTTATAGACATGCCATATTTATGAAGTATGACTTAAAATAAATTTGAATTTGTAATTAAGCGCTATATGAAATTGGGCCTCTGTCTCTGAAACTCCGCCTTCAGAAAGTCATCACAATATGGCTCCTCTATTAAAACGTCAACGTTTTTACCAGCGTTTCACTGAGAAAGTGGCTCCTATAAAGAGCTCAGCAGATGCCGAGTTCCGCCAGGTGTTTGCTAATTGCTACTGGCTAGTCTGAAGGAGCTGAGCTGCGGAGGGGAGGCCTGGAAACTGCAGCTCTGAGGAGGAGTTTCGTCCTCGAAGGCAGAGCTAAGTCCAACCGGGCATTTTGCACGGCTGAATGGTTGCCACGGGAGATTAAAGGATTTTTCAAACATCCTTTAATCAAAGCAGCACTCCAGGTGTGTTTTTGATGAGGGAATAACATTATGACATCATATGAAAAAAAGTTGATTTTGCATAATGCTGCCTCTGTCAATAACATTTCCGCTGCTGTTGAATATCTGTTTTTTTTTTTTTTTTCTGCACTGATTTTCCAAAAATGTCCATAATGTACATTATTATGTACAGGCGCACTAAACATGTGAAAAGTGATGTCTAAATGTTTTATTTGTAATAAGTGCACAGTATTTTCTGTGCAGTTATTACAGAAAACAATAACATACAGTAATAATACTGTATGTTATTATTATTATTATTATTATTATTAATAATATTATTATTACTACTATTATTGTTGCAGTCTTGGTTTTTAATATATTGTTTTTTATTTTTGTTGTGTGAACCTTGATGCAGCTGAATCTTCTCTCTGCAGAACATTAAAGTTTGCTTCTACGGAGGCAGAGGGTTGAGCATGATGTGGGACGTGCCTCGGTTTGCTGCGGTTCTACAGAATTACCCACTTGAGCGACACCATTTTAAATCCACTACCTCTGACAATCACAGGTATTTTTTCTCTTCCCCCCCCACAACTTTTCAGCAGTTTTTTGCTGCTGTAAAGCAAGGAAACATCAGAATCAAAATGGTTCACCAGCACCTCAGAGATGCCCTTTAAGCAGACCAAAAGAGAGAATAAGGGGGGGGCAGCCACCCCCTCCCCATAACCCCCTACCCCTCCTATCTTTTTTCCCCTCATTGCTCTCCAGCAGTATCCCACAATGCACCTGTCCAGTGCGAGAAAGACAGAGAAAGAAGAGAGAGGGAATCCCATTTGACCTTGACAGGCATGCTAATGTGGGCGGCCATGCAACTGCAATGGAGCATCCCACTGCACAGCAGCACGGGGGCCCAGGCAGCCTGACTGAAGCCGGCAACAGCCTATAGGAGCCGGCTGCGGTGAGGGGAAGAGTGTGTGTGTGTGTGTGTATTTTGTTTTTTTGGGGGGGGAGGGGGGAGTGTTACCACCTCAGCCTGGGGAAGAAGCAAGCATTACATTAAAAAAAATCTACATCCTGATCAGCTTTGGATGCAGCTGAGGAATTCAGCAGGACCCTGATAATTTGGGAAGGAAGCAGCTCAGTCAGCAGGGGAGGGACCTGGGGTGGGGGGTGGAGGGGTCTCTGTAGATATATATCATAAATTATATCTGTTTGAAAATCTAAACAGTCTCACGCAGCAAGAGGAGACCTGGGCAGGAACACCTTTAGACCATCCTTCACCTCCATGCGGGCCCGGGATGGCTCAACGATAACTCAGCCTCACAGTCACCTTCATTCAGCCATCCAGGCACACAAATCAATAATAATAATAATAATAACAACAACAAACAAACAAATCAGGCTGCACAGGTTTGATATCTGACAGGAGGAGGACACCCGACGCAGGGTGCATCCTTACCCCAGCTGCTGGCCGTGCGACCCAGCAGCTCCCCCGTCCTCGGGTTGTAGATGGAGTCCTTCCAGCTGGACGGGCTCTCCTTGCTGGCCGCTTTATCCTCGGTGCTCGCCATGGTGATGAGGAGGGAGGGAGGCCGGGGAAGGGGGTTGAGGGAGGGAAGTTTTTGTAGTCCAGGAAAAAAAATAAAAATAAAAATAAAAAATAAAAATGTTTCGGTTTTCGTCCCCTTAAAAAAAAAGAAAAAATTGTTCAAAAAAAAAAAAAAAAAAAAAGAAATGAAAAATGCGGAAAAGCGCAGCGGAGCGATGCGATGATGAGGCGGCGGTGCGGTGATGGTCGGGATCAATGGCTGGGAAGAAGTGGGCGGTGGAGAAGGAAAGGAGAGCAGAAGGAGAGAGATGCTCTGGTGGAATAAGAGGAGGGGAGGAATAAAGGGACGTGAAGGTGAGGAGAGAGAGAGAGAGAGAGAGGGAGCTGTGACGTCAGCTCTGAGTCTGCGCTGGCAGCTGATGCAGTGCGAACTGGGAGATGCGCATTGGTTCATCATAGAGACGCACCGCGACGCGCACAAATTCTAAGCAGAGCCCTCACCATTATTATCACCACCAACTATTACACTCCTATATCTTCTGATTTTTATTTATTTTTTAGTAAATGGCCTCTTCACACTCTCCTTTAGCGGATTAAATCAAATCATAACTTGAAGCTCTCAAAGACATTCGAGAGGATTTTCGTTTTCTTGAATTTATTTATTTTATTTTATTTATTTAAGTTTGACATCATGGTTTCATTGTAGATTAATCGATGCTGTGGTGGTGAGTCACTAAACCAGGCTGCACCCTGAGAAAGCAGGACACAGAAATGAACCCAAGGTCCACTTAAAGGGCCAGTACTACGTTCTGTCCAACAACATAGTGGCATTTTATATCACAATCAAGAATGCTGCCTTCAGTTGTTATAAAAATGTTAAGCGTAACTTAAAAGAAATTTAAGTTACGCTTAACGTCTTGAAATTGGGCCTCTGAGCAATTTACACACTTCTCTGCAACTGTTGGCTAAATGATCTAGCTTTACCAGATTAGTTTCTATTACTGTTATTATTGATTTATTCACGTTTCTTTTCCCCTTTTCTTAAGTTTCAATAAATGTACTTTTGATCTATATTTTCTGAACGTTCCCTCTCTTCTGCTCTTTATTTTACTTTATTTTTACACTCAGATGTATAAAAACATAATTAATTCTGTGCTTTATTTGAAAAAGTGTTTTTTTCTCTCTCTTTTTATGTTGCCTTGATGCGCTTGTCTGTTTTTTGAGTTTATACCATTATGTTATAAGGAAGTTGGACAGTTTGTTTTATTTGTACAATATGGTGATAATCTTCTGAATATGCAATTTGTTGAAACCATACAAAGTTAGAAGGGGGGAAAAAGA
This sequence comes from Poeciliopsis retropinna, assembly GCA_010277075.1. Lineage (NCBI taxonomy): Eukaryota > Metazoa > Chordata > Actinopteri > Cyprinodontiformes > Poeciliidae > Poeciliopsis > Poeciliopsis retropinna. The sequence continues at coordinate 10,885,949 of VMRM01000021.1, forward strand.
AGCTTCTACTCTTTCCAATTAACCATTTAACAATGTTTTTATACCAGCATTGCACTGAGAAGTGGCTCCTGTAATGCTTAGTTCTTCTAGGTATTTGCTAATTGCTTATGGCTAGTCTGAAGGAGCTGAGTGGAGGGAGCTGCGGGGGGAGGGGCGGTTTGTGAGGCGGAAGCTCCCCGCTAACGAAGAGCTGCATGGAAAATACATCACTTGGTGAATGCAAGGGTTTCACTTAGAATGGTTGCCAGGGGAGATTCAAGGATTTCTCAAGTAGGCATGAAAAAAATCAGAACAACACTCCAGGTATGTTTTTGAAGAGAAAATAGCATCATAACATGAGCTCAAAAAGTCAATTTTGCATTATACTGCATCTTTGAAGTCAGCTGCCGTGTGAGATGCTGCAACACTTATGGAAATTTGTGGGTTAAGCAGATCTCTGAGCATGTGGGTTGCGCCCCGGGGCAACTCCAGGTTATTTTTAGAGTTCGAATTTCTTTACAGAAATGTGACTGCATGTTAACACACCACACTGCAAGTGATTGTGAAGTTTTAACCAAAAACGACAAGATCTGAGAATTTGTTTCCCAAAGTACATCTTGCTGAATTTGTCATGATCCAATTAAGCACAGAAAAAAATGCAACAGCTTGACTGAAAAAAGCAGGAAGATGTCTTCATTCATCTGAGGAGTTGTAGTTAATATACAAAGATGTTTTTCATGGATCCTCTATATTTCAAGTAGATTTCACAGTATATTTTAGTTCAATGAGCAGTGCATCCTTACAGTTTCTACTCCCTGTAGCATCATCATATTTATATTTAGTATAAAATTGTAAGGTTTTTAATCTTATCTAATATCTACACATGATCCTGCTACCTTGGGTTATAAGGTCAGGTAAGGCTAGGTCATTTTACTTACATAGCTCATTTTCAGCAACAAGACAGTTCAAAGTGCTTAACAGGAAATACGATTATCTACCATATCTACGCAGATGATACACAGCTCTACATTTCGATTTTGGCTCTGAACCCATCCAGTCACTGAACAGATGCATAGAACAAATGTGTGGATGTGCCACAACTTCTTCCAACTGAACAGAAACAAAACTGAACTTACTATCTTAGAAATGATCGAAATTGCACAGCTTCTAGTTGTAGTTTTTGGTTGTTACAACTAAAAACCAGCGAGCAGACCTAAAATCGGGGTGTAGTGATGGACTTTGATCTGAACCTTCAGAGTCACATAAAGACAGTTCCAAAGTCGGCCTTCGATCACCTGAAGAACACTTCCAGGATTAGAGTACTGATGTTTCAGCAAGATCTAGAGAAACTCATCATTTCTCTTTAGTTGCATTGATTACTGCAGCACTATCTTCTCAGGTCTGCCAGAGGATTGATTTTTTAAATCATCCACCATGGAGGATGGAGGAGCTGCAGCTGATCCAGATCGCTACTGCTGGTGTTGTGACTACAACACCAGCAGCAGGAAGACAGAGCACATCACCCCAGTTTTAAAGTCTTTACACTGACTCCCTGTAGCTCAGAAAATAGACTTTAAAATACTTCTGTTTGTTTAAACACGGTGCCCCGCGACAGACTGGCGGCCTGTCCAGGGTGTACCCTGCCTCTCGCCTGAGACGTTCGCTGGAGATAGTCACCAGCACCCCTCCAAACCCCACTAGGGACGAGGGTGTGCATAAAATAGATGGATGTATGGATGGATGGATATTTAAACATGGAGAAGCAGCATCCAGCTTTTATGTACCACAAATTGCCTCGTAGTTTTCAGATACACTGTTTAAAAAAGCCCATCTAGGAACAAGTGCTGCAAATTAGCTTAAGTTATAAGCACCATGACATGAGCATGGGACTTTATTCAGTTTGTCTATGTTAATGTGTATCTGTGCCTATCAAATAAAACCTAATAAGATGAAAATAAACGAAAATTAGAAACAAACATCCAGAAAACTGTTAAACAGCTGAAACACTGAGTTCCTTTAAATCTTGACTAAAAACCCGTCTGTTTAGAGTTGTATTTGAAACATAATCAGTTACGAATTTAATGATGGCACTTGACTTAATGTAATGTATTTGATTATTGATTCTATGTCGCATCACTTTGTGTTTTTGTGTTGGTTATGATGTAAAGCACTTTAAAATGTCTTGCTGCTGAAATGTGCTACAAAAATAAAATTTGACTGAAATTTGATTGATTTGAATTGGGATCAGAGGTGTGGAAGTCAGTGTTCTGTTGCTTCAGAATGGGGTGCGTTACCTGAACTGAAACCCTGATTTTTTAGCTGTGTACAGAATGTGCCTGAAGAGCAAAGGGGCGTTTCAATCTCACGGCAACGAGCTCTGCAGCTGTAACAGTACACAGATGCTGTTTTTGTCAGAACAACGATCCTGCTTGACATATTTGGCGCCCCGGAGGATTTGACTTGTGACAGGCAAAGATCAAAGGCTACTTGCTATTCCTTTTGAGGGAGCACCGAGAAAGAAGAAGGTATGTTACTTTATTCAGAGAGCCTCACTGTAAACCGATGTAATAAAGTTAAAAAAACAGAACATTTAGGAGTAGAGCTAAAATTTCATATCACTTATTTTCCTCACCAGAGATGAGTGAAATAAACTGGGCTGGGACAGAACCAACTCCCAACTCCCTTCTCCTCCTGCCCAACTTAACAATCCCAGTGTGTCACAGAGAGCCGGAGAAGAAGAATGCAGAAGAGACAGTTATATAATGACAAGGGTCCCGCCTGCATGGGGGAAGGGGACTGGAGTAGCGGTCACACTGCACTCACTTCCTGCTGTCACTCTGAATTTGTTGCAAGGCGAGGTCTAACTGAAATCATGCGATGTAGCACTGGCACAGACACACACACACACAATCTTGTGTTTCTAGCAAAGACGTCCCACTGCTGATGAGAAGCTTTAGCAGGACTGCTAATGTCCTCATGTTTTAGTGACGAAGACTTCTGCAGTAAACCTCCCAGAATGGACAGAGCTACATGATGCAAACAACACTCAACTATGCTCTCCTTCTGACAGAATGGACACACAATCCTGCCATTGTCAGAATTCCCCCACTCCCCCTCTAGTTGTCCACTCAATTAGCACCCCCCCCCACTTTGCTCCACCATACCAGCAGGAACACACACCCCACTTGTTCTCAGCCACTCCATCCTCAAGCTGCCATAGCAACACTCGTAGCGAGTTTCTTTTTTTTGTCACGTCAGAGGAACTCCAGACACATTTGACAGTCCGTGTTTCTGATGATTCCCTGGAGGTGAACACTTTGTGCAGCATCTGCTCACTCGTGTTGTCAGTGACACCTGTGCAGCTGGAGGCAGTGGGACACGTCACCAGAATCCATCATTTATTATTAGCCCCTTAATGACACACAAAGTCCTCTTTGGAGCGATTACACTAAAGAATGGGCTGCTTCCCACACATCTGGGCTAACACATCCCTATAGGTGGGCATTTATTGTGAAAATTTTGTATAAAATTATGATTTATCATCGTCTTGCTCAATTTACATTAATGTCAACAAACAAAACTGACATTATTGGAAATGTGTTTTTTTTAGTATTTTCTGCACTGTTGTGCAAATATCAGTCAATTTGAAAATATAATTAAAGTTACTGTGTGCAATTTAGTGATATACATCACATTTTCTTAAACCTGCAGCATGCAACTTATCAGATATATTTTTACATATTGGTTAAAACTATCACCATGTCATGAGTTTCATATAAGAAACGTAATCCGAAAAGATCGACCTCTTGGAGAAGAGAAAAAGGTTATGAGAATACTTAGCTGGAAAATTGTTTTCTTAATAAATTCCCAGACTTCATCAAAAATAAATGTGTCAGAATTCGTCAGTTTCTTCTGCCCAGTAGTTTTGAATTCATTCCTGCACAAGAGACTGACAAAGTTTGACTTATGATTCCAGATTCTGAATGGAGCCCCAACTCAACTAAAGAAACTCTAAATGTAATAATAATTTCATTAATAATAGTTAATAATTACATAATTAATAATAATTACATAAGCCAAACATTGATGCAAGTTTTGATTCCCAACACCATACTTTTCAGATTTATTTGTGAAATGTGCTAAAAACAATGCATCAAACCTTCATCTTCACTGGATTGTGTTGGTCAATTGCATAAAAGGCAACAAAACTTTTACTGAAGTTTGAGGTTGTAACACAAAAAAGTTTGAGAGACATAAATACTGTTTGCAAGACATATTTTAAAAAAAATTAAGTAAACTCCAAACACCAGCAGGTCAGAGGTGAAGAAAGTGGTTTAGCGTTTTCAGTTACAGAACAATCATGTTCTGTAACATGATGTCATCAGAGTTCACACTGATCATACAACATCAACGTGGAAAAAAAATCTACAATAATAAGCAGAAAAGTATTGGAATGCTTCTTTTTTCAGCCAGTTCAACCATTTCTTAAATCCCTGATTCTGTCTTTATAGAACATTATGTAGTACAAACGCTCTTAAATACTGAGTACATTGGCTTTTACAAGTTCAGAGGAACAATCACATTTTAGCAGTGAGTCATTATTTAACACCATTATAATTATAACATTATATACAAACATTCACAAACAGTTTAACGTGAAGTTGCTCCAAATTTCCCAAAGTAAACAAGTATTTTTTAAAATCAGGTCCTCATCTTTTTAAAATGACTGCAAACATTTCATGTTAAATCACCAAGAAGCAGCTTCATAAGAAAAAAAAAAAAACTGGTTCTGAAACATGAAGAAGTCAGGTCAGTTTTCTTTTAATCCAAAATGAACTGAAGTTTGTGCTTGAATCTGAATGGATTCTGGCTCGTGTCCCAGGATGAAACAGTTGGCACTCTGTTGTTGCTATGGAGCACTCATGAATTAAAAGCTGATAAGCCAGTCATTGGCATCATAGCATCGGGTAATATTATTTCATTAACAAGACAAAAGAACTGAGAAGTGAAATCCAATTTAGACTAGAATGAATAAAGTTATCTTCTGAATAAATGGCACTGTTGAGAAGAAATAATGGAGCAGGAACTTCTTCATGCTGATTGTTCTTTATGGACCCGGTTCAGAGTTGGCAGTAACATTTACCTAAAAACACTTCCTAAATGATCCAATCTCAGTTTCCTATTTCTTTATTTTACTATAAAAAAAAAAAAAAAAAGTACTTAATCCTTTGCAGATTTCTTCTGTTTTTGCCTTTTTTGGTCATATGGAAGGTGTCAAATCCTACTATTTTAAAATCAGATGACGTCAATCTGAGAAAATAATAAAAAAAGGAAATTTCCATGAACTCTGCACTCTGACAGAAAATTTCTAAGAAGGAGAATAAATGAAATTCTCATTTCAAAGCTGGATTTCTTATTTACTCAGATTACCTTTGATACTAAAATCTGTTGATAATCGAAATCATGAAAGTGTGGCTAAGAAAATTCAGAACACAAGAAATCTATACGGAATCCATGGCGACAAGCAGAACATCGGCTGGTCTCCTCATGTTTCTATGAAATCCCTAAAAACCTGAACTATAAAATAATCATGAACACATTGGAGGTTTTTGTGGGTTTTTTTTACACTCACCTCACAAAAACAAAAGCAACCCATACTTACACACATCTATTGGTGTATGCCTTGATCATCAACACTCTGGCAGGACTGAAGCTTATGTCAACTCTAACCACTGTTTTGCTCCAATGCAATTAAATGATTGCATAGCATTTTTTCTCAGATCTAAATATTTATATGAATTATAAAATAAACTGTCAGAAAAGTGCTTCAATCTGGAGAAACAGCTGATAAACTTTCTGCTTAAAACAGTTATTTAATATCAACGTGTTGTGACAATGAAATTTGAGTTGTTTCATTGCCAATCATTTTGTATATAAGGCACTTTATCCAACTGTGGTTTAGATGTTCTATATCAATGCAGTTATCTTTGACTTGATATAAATGAAAATATTTGTACATTATCTCCTGAAGGCTTATTTCACCTTAATTTATACTTATTTTTGGACCATTTGACTCTTACTGAAATATGACTGATTATGATGAACCAAAAATAGATCTGACCAACCTGCTGTTTGTCTTACAGTAGAACAATTTTGCCTAAAAATTTACCTCCAGCTAGATACATAGATTAGTCATTAATATTAATATAATGTATTTAAAAACAGAAATGTTTTCTTTAGCATTTTGCTTCTTCTTTCTTCCAGAATTTGGCAGGAATTTGGAAAAATTGGAGTTAAAGTAAGGCACTGCAGGATTTCCCCCAGAAAACTTGCTAAGCCCAGTGGTCAGGCTTAGCAAGTCACGGTGGACCGAGGCGTGTTTTTGTATTAAAAGATGTTAAGCAGACAGGAAAAGTAAAAATATTACTGGGTAATTATATAGTTATATCCCTTAATATGGGTAATTATATGTTAAGGGACGACATTGTCAGTGAATTTGCCAAGGTTGCTTTCAGCAAGTCAAAACTCTAAATGAAATGTCAGCAGTTTCTGGTCTGTACTTTGAGAGTTAAGCTAGTAGCTGAGGTTGTTCATCATGATCTGATCCCCCGGTTTGGTTATTAGCCTGATCTGAAAAGGGCCTTAGATCAGTTCTGACTTCCCTGGAAAGCTCAGAAGATTTTCATTTTCAAGTAACTTTTGGCCCATTGTACCCCTTCCATCAGGTCTCCACCTGCTGCAGCTTTAAGTACCGTGTCTTTAAATTACGCGGACCATGATTCACACAGATAAACAGTTATATTCATTTGAAGGCACAGCTGGTGGCAGTTAGCTCTGCGTTTCACGTGTACTCAGCAGCTGATTGGTTCTGGTCCAGACCCTTCCTGTTGGTGCGTCCCAGAGTCAGGGCTTGTACCAGTTCATGGAGCGCCTCAGGGCTCGCTCCCAGCTCTGGAGGACGGGGTTGTATTCCTGTCCGGGGCCGGCAGCACCTTTAGGCAGGAACACCTTATCAGCACTCCGCAGCTTCTTCAGCTCTTCACGGGTCATCCAGAAACCTACAGAGACGCAGTTAGCATGTCTTCAAACTAGACATCCACTTAATCTGCAATAATCTCATTACATAATGCAGTGAATAGAACACAAGAAAATAGCAGGACTCATTTCTGCTTTTGTGGCCCTAGTCAGCAAAATAAAAATAGGGCTTTTGATCAGGAGCTTTCAAATGAACACTTGTCATGAGTTGCGATATATTTAGAGTATGAAGGCTGAAAAAAAAGGATTAGCAAAGTGGCTTTTTATGTGCTTCATTTAGGTAGAAGAGAATCCTACCAAATCTCAGACTCCTGGAATTGTTTATTTAATGAAGAAACAAAAAAACCCAATACAGACAGCAAAAACAGGAATATGTGACAGATCAACTTCCTAATTAAAGTCTAATACCTTAAAAATTCTACCAACTAGCAAATAGAGTCCATATTATAAATGCAGCTTTTCAGTGAAGGCCTCAGAAGTTTGTTAGAGAACATTAGCAAACAAACAGCTTCATGAAGACTGGGGGAACACAGCAGACAGGTCACGGAGGAAGTTGGAGAGATTTACAGCAGATTTAGGATCTAGAATGATATGCCACGCTTTGATGTCACAGAGCTCTGGTCAATCCATCATCTGGCACTAAAATGTAGGACTACAGCAAACATTCCAAGATGGATGTCCAATCTTCACAATTCGATGACAATTGGGAGAATCTGTTGGACAACTAGAGCACTCTACAAGCCTGGTCAAACAAGCAGATAAAGATATTCTGTCCAAACGAGACCAAAATTGAACTTTTTGGGGCAATAAGCATATCGCTGTTAGCATCACCGTGAAAACACCATCTCCACATTGGTGCATAATAGTACAAGCATGATGCTGTGGGGATGCTTTTCTTCAACAGGGACAGGAAAGCTGGCTTGAGTTGATATATTGATCAATAAATCCAAGGCAATCCTGCAAGAAAAAACTGCTGGAGGAGGCTGTGGAGGTTCAACCATCCTGATCGTACAACCAGAGCTACTATGGAATGGTTTAGATCAAAGAACATCCAGGTGTTTAAAAGGCTCAGTCAAAGTCCAGACCTAAATCCATTAGAGAATCTTTGAAAAGGTTTCCTGTTCACATCCGATCTCCATCCACAAAGACGAATGGTCACAAATTCCAGTATCCAGATGTGGGAAGCTGGTGGAGACAAATCCCAAAGACTCTGATCTCAGTTGTTATGGAAACCGATGGTGGAAGTACTTTGTGGCACGGCTACGCTATTTTGTCTGATTCCATTGTAGAAGAGCATTCCTACCAAATCTCAGACCCCCTTTCAGTTGTAAGCAGTGGTACAGTGGGACGTACCATACTTGTCACACAACACAGCCCGTTGATTTGGGGACATAAAAATGCCACTGCTTGTGTCACGTTAGTCACTAGTATGACATCAGGTTAGGCGTTTGGGTTTAACCTTGCCTCTCCAGGAAGAGTCTAACTGGCTCTCCCAAATACGCCGGACCCTAGAATACCACACCGCACCTTCTCCTGACGTACCGCTCAATGGAAACAAGGCAATAGTACTGACTCTGAGGGCTGAATAGAAATTAAAGCCACCAGAAATGTAAAAAATAAAAATCATGCATCATTTTCTTTCCACTTCTCTGTCATACACTATTTTGTCTCGGTCTCTCACATCAAATCCCTCCAAAATAAGAATTAATGGCTAGAGGTGTGAATACTTTTGCAATCTGGCGTTATGTTTTAAATGAGAGTGTGTTTGCCTACCCACTCCGAGTCCGGCAACAAAAGCGGCCCCCAGAGACGACATCTCCCGGTGTTGGGGCCGGATCACCTTTCTGCCAAACAGGTCTGCAGTCAGCTGCAGGATGAAGTCGTTGGAGGAAACGCCTCCGTCCACCCTGAAAAGGAGAGGAGCAGAGTGCAAATCATTTCACTGTAACTATGTCAGAGGAGCATCTAGCCAGATAATGTATTATCGACACGTCTGCATTAGTTGGAGCGGGGTCCAGTGAAGTTCAGGCTGACACACCCGGCCTGCTGGATACAATTCAGGTCCCACATGTAAGACTGGAGCATTAACCTCACCTGATCTTTGTGATGGGGATGCGGGTCTCTCTGAGCATCGTGTCATACAGCTGCTTGTTTCTGCGGAGAAAGTTAAACCGGTAAGCATAAAGGAGGCGGAGACGAGTTCAAACAAGTACATGCTGATTTGTTTGAAGCCTGCCTAAAGCCAATCACCTGAAGGCGACCGACTCCAGAATGGCTCGGACCAAATGGCTTTTAGTCGTGGAAGGTTTGAGGCCCATCAGGGAAGCACACGCTCTGGGGTCATTCAGAGGAGCCTTTAATAGGACACACCCAGGTTAAAGATGAGTCTCCTGTCCGAATCAGATGTCTCTTCATGCATTGACACAGTTACAATTAATCCTCCAGGGCGGAAGGAAAAAACAAAACACATCTTCAATGAACTAAAAACTGGGAGACCGGTGGGACAAAGCCACGATGGACTGCAGCTGATCATTTCTGTTGGTCTGTCACCAAAATAATTGACTTGACAGAACCCAGAGTTGTAAATACTCTAAATAACAGGAGAATACAACGATGTCACAGAAGATCTAAGGAGGAGAAATTTTGGCTTATAGCCACTAGTGCCATTTCTAAACAGCAGCGCCATCCAACTTCATCAATCAGATGCAAAGTTATTAGTCTATGTCACCATCTGAACAGGAAGCAAACGGTCAACCTGAGGTGAAAGGAAATAATTTTGGATGTTCAGCGACAATCCAGAACCATGGAGGTTCAAGCTTGGCATAAAGTGGAAGGAGCTGGAAACAGAAGCTACACTGACCAAAATATGGTTGGAGAAATTAACCGATACATCAGCTCTGATTTCCTTCATTTTGGGCGATCGGACAATACTTACATGAGAAACCGATCTTATCCACTGTCCTCTTTAGCTCTGCTGTGAGAGAGGACTGACTGGTGTCATTATATAGACATCCAGGTGGGATAGAAGTGTGGAGCTGAGATATGAAGTGTTTTGGTAGCAACTGATGCAAACCGTATCAAAAGTTTAAACAATACATTACAAACTATTGCTATATATTCCCAAGAAAAAAAGGGGGTGAAGAGAATAAGTTTTCTATGTCTACCAACTCCTTTTTGGACACTTTGCTTTGTTTTCTTGTCTTGTATTTGACTATTTTTATCTGTGCTTGAAATCAAATCAAATTTGAATCAACAGCCAAGCCTGGTGGTGGCAACGTTGCATCCCTGCCAGCAGTACAAACTCCTAACATTTTTCAGGTGGATGGCAGAAGCTAGACTTCTGGAAAGCACTCAGATCATGTTTTCTATAATCACTAAAGTTGACTGTTGTGTAATCACTACACTCTGAAAATACAGCAGTTCAAACATAAAGCACAAAATGAAGGGATTTCCAGGAGAACACTTAAAACTACTTGGTTAGTGTTTTACTGGAAATGTTGACACGGTCATTCAGCCGCTTGATTTGTGTTGAAGGAGGAACACAAACTGAAAACATGCAGGAACGGCGGCCATTTCACTAGGCGACATTCGCCTGGCCAACAAGGGGAGGGGAGACATTTTCTAATCAGAACTAAAATATCAACAACCAGCAGAAAACACTTACAACTGCCAGTTCAAAATGGAGGGCAGAGGGGGGGAAAAGAAAGGCATGTTACAGAGAGACAATGCGAAACCTGTGGCGGCGTATTAGGGCCGTTGTAGACAGAAAAAAAAAAAAGGAGGAGTAGATTTCTGCTAAAAATTTCAAGAAAAAAAACCAAGAAAATATCAGAGTTTGAAAAATGGCAAATTTTCTAGAAATCTCAGAAATTTTGGGATCAAAAAAATTATCTAGAAAAAAACATGAAAATTTCTGAGTCTGAAAACTTGCCAGAAAAAAAAAATCACACATTTTCTAGAAAAAATATGGTAAGAAATTTGATAAAATTTCAGAGTTTTTTTTCTTGAAAGTTTATGAGCTTTTACCACAAAATTTCTGATTGATTTACTACTCTTTTTGTTTTTCTATCTACTAAGGGCCTAATACACCGTCTTAGAAGCCAGATGAAAACCATTACCACAACGCATGTGCTTCTATTAGAGACGGAGATAGACATGTGCATTAAAATATAATACGTCACATGTTAGCAACAAATATATGAATGCATTTACCTGCAGGCCGCTGAAGGAAGGGACGAAGCACACTCCATCTGAGTCGTTGACACTGTAAGCCATGTCGCTGGTCTCTCCGACGTCTGAGAAGAGCTCTGCAATGTCATTTTAGACGTGAAGAGGAATAATTATTGGATTTTTTAAAAGAAAAAACCCCCAAACATTTTTACAATAAGCGACATGGTTCAGTCCTCACCAAGTTCTTGGGCCCATCTGATGGCAGTGCCCGTGTCTGCTGCATTGCCCTCTGCCAGGTAAACGACATCTGAGCCGATCTTCCAGCCCACTAGCGGATACAGACCTGCAGTAGACGGGTTGGAATAATCCAGCAGGGATAAAATCTGGATGAAAAAAAATAACTAAACAAAACAAACAAAAAAAAACTTGTGTTGCTCCTCTACCTGCCACAGACGTGTGTGGTTTTCTCCCAGTGTTGATGTCCATAAAGGTGCCGGTTCCCATCGTGATTTTCACGTCACCCACATCAAAGCAGCACTCTCCGAACATGGCCGCCTGCTGGTCCGCCATCTGCCACAGGAGGGCAGAGCGAGTTTATGGAGCAGGAAGGAAAAACGGCAAGACGCGCCAACGGGACTTCACGACTGTTTTGACCAAACTTAGAAAGAGTTTGATGTTTAAAGTAGGGCTGAAACCATTAATCGTGATTAATCATTAACTAACTGTTAACAAATTTAGCAATTGATTAATCGTTCACTGGAATATACAGACTCCAAAAAAAAAAAAATCAATTGATGAAAGAGCAATTGTATAAAATATCCACACTTTGCATTTAAGATAAAAAAACATCTTTGTCTGTAAATCTGTTCTATTCAGAACTCGAGAGGCGTAGTTGTAGCTTTACCTGATTTATTATTGTATCCTACGCTATAAAATGTTTATCTTCTTTCTTAAAAAAGGAGCATAACTTTATTGGTCGCTTTTAATGTATTTTCAATATTACTTAAGAGGCCAAATGAAAAAAATCAGCAGGATGTGCCAATTTCTTTATCCAATTCATTGGTTGATCGTCAAACAAAACTGATAAAATAATCGATTACTAAAATAATTGTTAGTTAAACCAATAATGCCCAGCGAGAGATTGGCGACCTGTCCTGAGGGACCCCACCTCTCGCCCGAAATGTCTCCCTGTAGAGAGGCACCAGCACCCTCCTGACCCCAGTAGGGACAATGGTGTGAAAAATGGATGGATGGATGGATGGATGGGCCAACAAATAAAGCACTTCACACCATTAGCCTGGTGTTTCTACTTGGCTGTGAAACCTTCCCGGAGGGCGCCACTGTTACCTACGACTTCACGTCGTCTTTCTACAGATGATACACTTCACCTAGTGTTTCTGCTTCTTCTTGATACAAAAACATTGCTGATATAAGAGCAGCAAAGACTGGTTGGTGCTCAGGAAGCGAGGATGTACAAACAAAAGCATCACTCCGTCATTTAAACAGAGCAATTAAGACACAGAAAAGCAGGAGATGAGGTCACTATCGCCAATAAAATGTCCTTTGAATGTCTAAATAAACGTTGCCTGAGTGAAAATTTTACCAAGTACTTTTTTTAACAACACAGTGAGTGAGATCCGGAGGAGCAAATGAGACACAGATTCATTGTGGCTGTTTATCATATTCATGCTGCTGCTGCTGGATTGTGATGCCAGGAACGTTCACTCACCACTGACATGATGGGAATGGACACTCCGAGGACGGACGGATCGGTGGAGCCGAACTTATGGCTGATGGATCATGGAAAAAGAAACCAGAGACAACACATTATCTCCTGCTCTCGTCTCGTCCATCAGCAATCTATTCTAATGCAGGAACCGGACTGGGAACATGGCATAATGTACAATACGCTTCATCATAAAAACATGGTGAAATTATTATTAGATCCCCCCCCCCCCATCACCTCACAGAAGCCTGTGCAACAACCTGTTAATGTTTCCACCTCACTGGTTTACCAGAGTGAAAGGAAATGGAGGTTATGTTATTAATGCACAGATATTAGTACGTCATTATCTTTAAAAAGACAAAAATCTAAATCAAATCCACCTACAAACTGGTAAAAAGAAAACAAACTTTCCTACACAGTTAAAGGGGCAGTGTTATGTAAAATTGACTCTTGAACTGCAGTGTCCAGAGGCCCTCACCAGCTCTGTTCCTTCAGACTAGCCAGCAGCATTTAGCAAATACCTGGTAGAACTCTGATTAGCTCATTATACGAACTACCTCTCAGTGCAACTTTGGTAAAAACGTTAAGGGGTTAATAGAGCCATGTCGTGATGACTTCCTGGAGGTGGAGTTTCAGACAGAGCAAGAGATTGTAAAGAGACAGAGGCCCAATTCAAAGGTGTGAAATCAGGAAGAAACATTTATTTTTAGTCATATTTGATATAGAATTTTAATAATTACTGAAGGCAACATAGTTACTTGATTATGCTGTAAAAGGGCAATATGTGCCTTGTAAACACATAATGCTGCCCCTTTAAGTCTGAATGTAATCATACCTCCAGCAGTTTTAGATTTGAAATCAATTTAATTGATTTTAGAAGTTTGTGTATAAACTGTAACAAAACAATGCAGAAGCGCCAATCAGTTTAGAAACAAACAAAAAAAGCTTTTATTTGCAATTTATTTTTAAATGTCGTGTTAACAATTTATACTCCTTTCAATGATCAATGGAAACATCTTGATTAGCAGTACACCGATCGAAGTCTTCTTCTAATTGCTGAGCAGCTGTTTGCATGTTTCCGTGGAGATTTTGGTGATGAGCTGTGAGGTTGGCAGACCTCCTTGCCATCACCCTAATCTTTAGATCCTCCCACAGATTTTCTATCAGATTCAAGCTAACAGTAAATTGCAGCCCTACACCTCCAGGAGAGGAAAGCTTTACAAAAACGAGAAATCAACCACACAGTTCAGATCGATGTTCATCTTGTTTTTAATGTCTCTGTGTTCTTCTACCGGTATGAACTTCTACTGACCAGAAGCTGAAACGTCTTGACTTGTAGTGAAGGTTTAACTTACCCTGTATTTTCTACTTGGGGGAATATTGAGAGGGGCAGAGAGACAAGAGAGCAGAGAAACCGACTCCAGCACATCTGTGAAACAACACATGACAGAGAGGTAAAAAAACAATAAAATAAAAATACAGTAACCCCGCCATGCTGAGCAGACAGGAAGCAGCAACATGATGCACTACACCTGGTAGGAGTCAAAAATCCCCGTTGAACTGGCGTTGGAGTAGTCTGTGGCATGGACGCGACCTGAAACAGATTGGGCAGCGATATGTGAAGGAACTGCCTGGAAAAAAAAAAGTCCTAATCGTTTGTTTTCCACTTCCCCTCCTGCAGAGGGCTGAAACATTCCTCAGAAATTGCAGGCGATCAGCGATGCAAGAGAAATGTGTGAGACAAAGAGCGTCCTGTATGGACCTTAATATCCTATTAGAAAGTCCACAGCGTCAAACTGGCAGGTTTGTATCAAACATTTCTACAAATGCTCTCTCTGTGTGTGTGTGTGTGTGTGAGTGACTGAATGACACTGACCTTTGGTGAGTTTGAACAGGAGCCAGGTGTCTATGGTTCCAAAGCAGCAGTTGCCTTCTTCGATCGCCTGATGGACCTGGAAAAAGAAGAAGCCGTGATGAGGAGGAGGAGGAAGAGTACAGTCTGTTCCTGCTGGGATTATTGACCCGGTGTGAAGGTTGGTTTGGAAAATGAGCCACACTGGGATCATGTCTTTTGTGCTGCTCTCATTAAAAACTATTATTTCAGATTGCTAAACAAATTCTAGTATTAGTGAAACATAACCAGAGTTAATACAAAAACAGTTCTTAAGTGGGGATTTAATTTATTAATAGTAAAAAGAAAAAAAGTAACCTATTAGGACAGTACAGGCAGTCTTTTACACCTCAGTGGTACTCTTGGTCTCCTTTTCTTAGCAGGATTGTTTGAATTCAGCCCTGTGGGGACGTTTGAGCATGAACAGTCAGCAAGCAGGTCTCCACTTTTTGTTTGGGAGCTATTCAGGCTAAAATGGCCGAGGTGCTTTTGTCACTGTCCTGCTGTATTACCCAGCTTGAGCTCAAGTCCTTAAACATTTGGGATTTTCTGCTCGACGGAAGAACTCACAGTTCCATCAGTTGTGACAAGTTGTCCTGGTCCTAAAGCTGGAAAGTCAAGCCCAGACCATCACACAACCACCACCATGTTCAACTGTTACTAAAATACACTTTTATTTTTAAAATAAAGTTTGTGAATGATGAAGCACCTTCTAAAAAATTTGAGTTGTACTGATTGTAGTTTCCTGGCTGATCGCTGGATGACTTTCAAAAAGCCTGACCTGCCAATTCCGATTTTGGACGATTTATTTTATTTATTTTTTGGCTAAATATTGTGATAAAGGAAAGGAGGAGAAATTCTTTTTTCACAAAGGACCAGATTCAAACTCCATTCAACATTAACTCAGGTTAGCGTTCACGTTAATGTTTGCTTGTTTTTTTCCCCACTTAATTTTTAAACAATTACCAAACAAAAAAGAAGAAATAACAGAACATAATTTGTAAGAGATCTAAAACCTTTGCAGCATTAGAGCTCAAGACGTCGCAAACCCTCTGGAGAGGTATCGTTTTAATGCATGCTAGTGGGTTTTACTTTATCTACCTAGGCAGGAAACAGAACCACATCAGCACAGCTTCATTTGAACTTCTTGTAGTGTTCACCAGCCGGGTCGTCCACACACCTGCTTGTAGTGGGCCAACACCCACACGAGGCGAAAGGTGACGTGCTGAGTGGAAAAGACGATGAGGCTCGCTGCGAGCGACCGCTTGTCCCGCGTCAGGAAGTAGGCCACCTTCATTGCGCCGTGGATTAACTGAGAGTGTGAAGAAACATGAATAAAGATAAAAACCAGGGTGAATGAGTGGTCATCATGTTCAGCTCCAGCTCAGTCATGTTTATCAAAAACCTGAGTCAAGGTCATGTTGCTGTCAGCCAATCAGTGGCGGGTATCTGGTAGTTTAGTTCCATGATGTACCCGCTGCACTGATAATCAGGTTTGTTTGGCACTGATTGTGTTGCTGCCGTGGAAACAAAGTATTAATGTGATTATCAGCGGGAACAGAGTTCACATGCATCCTAAAGTTGTGTTAAACTAGAACAAGAGCGACAGCCAATCACACGACAGAGTAGAAGTCAGAGTGGATTCCCACAACTTATCATTACACTGCCATTTTTACATTCCATAATTATGTTAAAGAGTCATTTTATTATTTTTAAACAATGCTATGTGACAGCACCTTTACGTAACTCTAATAAAGATAAAATAAATTCCACCAACCACACTGAAAAGACGTTAAGCTCTCTGTTGTTCAGCTCACGTGTTTTCTACAGGATTTGGGTCTGAGGACTGAGGTGGGCATGGAACTAGGAGGAGTCAGACTGGTGAAATATCTCTATGTTGATTTGGTCACGGGTTCTGGGTCACTGTCCAGATTCCCAGGCAGCCTAGCAAGGTTCTGATGAAAGAGAAGCAGGCCCACAGCATCGCGGATCCTCCACCATACATGACAGTGGCCTCGATTTGCCTTTCTACATATTCTTCCACATCAGCGAGTCTCAGCATACGCAATGTTATATTATTACCCAGAAGGACTGTCATACGGAAGGTTTCTGCGAATGTATTTTATATATAGCTGCAACCACTAATTGTTTTAGTAATCGATTAATCAATTCATTATTCCGTCGATTAATCGGATTAAGAAAAAGTCACATTATGCAGATTTTTCATTTAACCACTTAAGCTTATTTTATATATAATAAATAAGAAAATAAAAATTGTATTGCCTAAAATGAGGTCACATGGCATGCCTGTCGTGAATGCATTTGTTTTATGAAATGCAGCTAAAATACTGTGAAAAGCTCAGGTCTTTCTGCTTGGCATGGCATCAGTAAAGTGTCAGCCAGGCGATGTTATGATCAGGTTTTTGATTAACCAAATGATAATTGTATAGCAAAATCTGCTAAACAGAATAAAAATACAACTATGCTACTTAAGGAGTTCTGGTTAGAACATATTAGACACAAAGAAGTTTTATTAGTAGTATTTTTAAATGCAAAATGTATATTTCTGTAACATTTTCGCTTAATTACTGCCCTGAATTTGTTCTTCTAACAATTGGCATTTTTTTGAACTCGCATACTTCCTTTAACGCTTAATCGATTACTAAATTAGTTGTCAGTTATCTCAATAATCGATTCATATCGCAATCAATGGGCCTGAAATGAGATGAATCGTTTCAGGCCTGGTTTCACACGCCACAGGTTTCCACTCTGCAGTCAGTAGGATATTTAGGTTGGAATGGAAGCAGAGTTAAAAATGGCTGCCTAACCTGCAGAGCTTGTTGATGAAATGCTCATTCTTATGCCCCCTGCGGGCCACTGCTCCAAATTACACACGCAAACGTGAACCCTCAACCTATGAATCACTTACTGGTGTATCACACTGGGTGGGCATGATGAGAGCACAATTACTCAACCTTTTGAGTCAAGGATATAAAAGGATCTAAAATAATTACACTTAGCAATTCCAATGTCTGGGAAAACGGTTTATAAGCAGAAAACATCCCAGGTCTGGTTGTTCACCCTGAAAGCAGTCAGCAAGATCTTAAAGGAGGTTACCACACCTCTAAAATCTCTAAAATGTCCTTATGGGTCCAACAGCAGGCTGCTGCTACTATTGATATGACGGTGCACACTTGTACAATCAGAGAGATACACTAGTTTAACTATCAAGGATGCTGTGCAAGACGGAAACCTTTGTTCTGTAAGAAGGCCAGAATAATCTTTTGATTGCATTGTGACATACTTTGTGTTATTGGCAAACATCTTATTGTAGTCTAAACAAATCAATCTAATGTATATAGATAAAGCAGGTGATTTATACACCTATTTAATGACTAAAAACAGTTAAAATATTTTTAATGGATGGATGGATGGATGGAGATCCACCTTCATAATGCAGGATCTGTTCCAAGACTTCACCAGGTCTGCAGCTCTTTGGTCCTGCCAGCTGATGAAGTTGTGAAAAGGAACCCCGGTCCTCCTGTTAAAGTTCAAACACAACGAGGGAGAAGAGGAATCACAGGAACGTCAAACCGGAAGCGTTCTCGCTCACTTTCCAGCTTCTCAATGAATGGGAAACTGTCAGGCTGTTTCATTTCTGTGACCTGTCCCAGGTGGTGAACGTTGCTCTCTGAGTGGAGATGCCGAGGGCCTCCATCTGGCACATTTGGACTCCTGCATCTGCAACAGGAATGCAGCAACACTTACAAAATATCAGCGTAATACTGTAACAGTTAACGCTGCTCGAATCCTATTGGCATTGCTGCCCTGACAAAGTTGCAGATGGATTTGATAGGCAGGACGTAGTGCAGCTGTACCTTGCACTGCTCCTTTGACCACAGTGATAAAGCCTTCCCACAATGCATCTGGGTCCATCTCCACGTGTCCCACCTCTGGATACAACAGGACAACCTGGAACATTCACAAGGAACAAGCTGGCTTTAAATGTGGCAGAAAAACAGGTTATTCAAAGATCTGCAAAATACTTAAAATACTTTGGAAACCGTTCTACATTTCTACATTTGAAGGGCATTTTGTTAGTGTGTAAACAATAAACCAACACAAAGCGGTGCAGCTCAGGTGAGAGGATCTGTTTGCAGTAGGCAGGCCACAATAACAAATTTTGCTCGGACAATAAATTGTTCCAGAAATTGTTGTGATAAACAACAACATTGTTGTTTTGAGTCCATTTTCAAGTAATATAATGGCAGTGACATAATAATGCAAATTCGCCCTCTCAAAAGACCAATAAAGTTTAATTTAGTAAAAGAATGCTTTTGTTTTGAAACTAGAATATGTTTTAAATGTCCAAAAATGAATCACTCTGAGTTTGGCTCCATCATTTCTGGATCTGAATTTTGTCCTATCTTGACCAAGTGTCTGTCCTGATATTGCTTTTCTGTCCAGCCCATCAATAACCCAGCCAAAGCTAGAGTGAAAAGGTTTAGATCACAGCATATCTATGTGTTAGAACGGCCCAGTCAAAGTCTAGATTTAGATTCTCTCCGTCCAGTCTGACAGAGCTTCTGCAAAGAAGAATGAACAAACATCTCAGTTTGTTATCATCTAGTACTTTCTGTTTACTGAACCACATACAATCCCATTTAAAGGTTTACACCCCTATGAAGGTAGCGGGTAAAAACTGAAGGATCTATTAGATGTAAATATAATACCTTGCTGTTGCATGATCCTCGGATCCTCGCTTCCTTGTCATACACATGACATCTGATTGACGTTGTGCCGACGTCCACAGACAGGACAAAGCTTTCCTTCGTTAAGCCGTTTCTCCGACTGCCCATCATTGTAAACATCAGATGAGTTTACACAAAGGAAAACCTTGTTAGGTGCATCGAGTGTTTCTCAGAGGAATCCCGGGTCCTCCATGGTCAGCTCCCACCGGCTCTGTTTTGAGCCTGGGGCGGGTGGTGGGACTGTAACTCGAACCCTGGACTTTGGTTTCTTTGGAGTCCAGTTCCACTCCAACCTGCTCAGAAACAAACATAATGCGGCAGATTACATTTGCGGCCAAACAAAGCTCCAATCTGCTCTAATAACATACCGACATTATGGAAATTTGTGAGAAAAGTTACCACAATTACGTATCCGGAGAGTCTCTACAGACTCGGTGGTGAATACACAGAGGAACTATTAGATTAGACTCAAGCTAAGGCTACATGGCTAACTGTTAGAAATAGACATTTAAATAATTATTAGTTGAAAATTAGACTTTTATAAACCATTACATGCTACCTAGATAGAGTTTACAACGTCGACGGTTGTCATTAAAGGAGAAATTCACAAACTGTTCAGTTGTAGTTTTCGCGTACACACCTGAACAGCGCGCTCTCCCTGCCGGCATCCGTAGATTAGTGTAACGCATGCGCAGTGTGTAGCATACGCTTCTACTTGCATGTGACCCACATGTGTGTTTTTACTTCTACGCTTCCTGTTGGAGCATAACATGGCAAAGAAACAAGTAAGAATGGTATTTATGTTCATATTAACTGCTGCTGCCGGCGTTTATAGACAACGTAAGTTAACAGTTGTAAGTAAACCGTCAAGCTAACAAGTTAGCTTGTTATTTAGCAGCTTAGCTTAACAAAACATGGTACCTCTGCGAGAAAGCACTATTTTAGATATTAGAATTTCGCAACAAGTTAAATGTATTTTTTAGTAGCGATAACTTTATTAACTCTATTATTACTACCGTTCTTTTACTTATAGACCTGTGCGTTTTTTAGTCACTTTCTGAGACTACATCTATAGATGGAAGTATATTAAACATGTTAGCAAAATATTATCAAATTTGGAACAAATTGCCATACAGATCTTTGTTGGCGACATGCCTTACATTATTATATATTTATATGCATACATAAAATGAATACTTTTGTGAAGTTGTTTTTAGCTTAATCATTTTTCAAACTCTGAAACAAAAGGAGAATATTGTTTTGTGGGATCCAGGAGATGTTGAAGAAATCCAACAGGGAAATGCATTTTTTCTGAGGAAGCAGCAAAAACAATTGAGTCGGACATTAATCCAAAACTTAGAAAACAGATGCAGTTAAGTTACAAATGAAAGACCTGATAATTGTGAACAGGAGGAAACAGTGGAGCCTGTGCTGTTAAGCTGGTCAATATGTGCAGGTTCCTAACACTGATGGCTTTTCTTAAGTGTTGAAAATGTACCCAAAATTTTAATACGGTCTAGTTTGTAGGAAAAGTTAAAGGTTTTCTGATAGTTTAGAGTGCTGCGTCAATAGTTTACCCGCCTTCAAGTCCAGAAGTTGGCAAAAATCATTTCCTCAACCTTTCAAGTCATGAACATTTCCATCACCGGTCTGGAAATCCATCAAA
Source organism: Poeciliopsis retropinna (assembly GCA_010277075.1). Taxonomy (NCBI): domain Eukaryota; kingdom Metazoa; phylum Chordata; class Actinopteri; order Cyprinodontiformes; family Poeciliidae; genus Poeciliopsis; species Poeciliopsis retropinna. The sequence goes on from VMRM01000021.1 coordinate 10,907,167, forward strand.
ATACGCAGAATCCTGACATTAATTGTATTTTTTAAAAATGCTTTTGGTGAGTGAGCGTACCGCTTTCAAATGTTAGATTTAAAGACATCAACATGCACATTTGTAAAACCCGATTTGACTGACGTGCAGCCAGCAATGCAGACCCGTAACTTTGTTGTTTTTTTTTTTTCTTAGAATAAGAGACATAAAAAAAGCCAAAACCACAACATAAAGGAAGAGAACACACACAATAATGGTAGGTTATTTTATCTTAATGATTTATATAAAGTATACTCGCGTCTTTTCATTTGCATGATGATTATAAAAATCATTTCATTGCACCAGATTGGCAGCCAGAAGAGAACACAGAAGTGGAGATGCGACAGGAGGAGAGTGGAGACGAGCAAGGTACTGTGACCCATAACATGTAACTCTGAGACGTGTTACAAGCCGGATCTGAGATATGTTTGTCACAGTATGCACAATTCAATCTCGACACAATATCAAGAATAATACTAATAGCTTTATTAATAAGGACAAATAGCATAGGGTTCAATTATTTAAATATAAATAAGTTGATTAAGAACAAATAAGCAACATTTGTAGGGAAATGACTACTGTACAGCAGCTTTTGACAAGTCTAATAATTAATGCAAAGTTCTTTTTTTTTTTTTTTTAAAGATCTTCAAATGGACATTGAGGTAAAAAGAAACGTTCCCATGGTAACGGTATCTTGGGAGAAGAAGAATGCAGAAGGAGAAGAAGACAAGACAGAGAGGACAGGTGCTGGTCAGGGTTGTTTCCGTGGTGATGCTGTGAGCTCAGTTTTACTGACGAGAAGTTTGTGACTGATTTAAAAATGTCTGGTTACAGTAAAGGTTTGACCTGCTGGTTTCTCAACTGGAAGTGATATAAAAACACACTGGGATGCTCTTTCTAGTGCATCATGACACAAGCATAGCCATAACCATAGGAAGTGGGAGGGGCTTTCGGCAGTGATGGGTGCTTCACGTTTTATAGAGAAAGTTTCTAATAACAGAAAAGAGTCAAAAGATTTGTCGTTATTAGCCTTTAGAAAAAAGTTTCTAAAACATCATTAAGTTGGCAACAATGTGTTAGACCTCATCTCCACACTTAGCCACGCCCTCAGTGTCTCTTGGCTCCTCCCACTTTGGTGGAATTATTCGAAATTTGCTTTCACAAGGGGGGGTTAGTTACACTTTAAATAGCTTCTGTGCTTTGTCTAATTTCATTTTGCAAACTCATCCCAGTTACTAAAAAAAAGGTAACGTTGCATTTCTTCTGTCAGTAACGGTTTTCTCCCTGAAGAGTGTTGCTGTCAGTAAAACGTAGCGGCGCTTGTGTGTAGGATGAATTTAGTATCTGAGCCTTTAGCTCAGTTCTGAGCTAAAGGCCAGTCCAGGTGAAATTGTTTGATTCTTGTTACTGGGGCTTTAGAATGGTGAAATAAGTAGAGGAATTGTAGCTCAGTAATTCATGTGGTTAATGGTCTTATTTATTTTTCTAAAGATACATTTTAGTTCTTAGGCTGAGACCGTTTCTGTTTTAACAGCTGTCATTGGAGAATAAAGTTTTCTGTAATGTGTTGGTTGCTGATTGTCTGAATTTGTGTCTTACAGTAAACAGAAAACGGAAAGCAGACACTGCCTCCGATTCTTCCCCGTCAAAGAAAACCAAACCGACCAACGATGGTATGAACTCATTCTGTGGTGGACACCCAATCGTCAGCTTCTTTCAGTAAACGGCGCTTCACACGTTTTCCTCCGTTGCAGGTCTTTGTCTTTATGTTGGCAACCTGAACTTCACCAAAACATCTGAGGAAATCAGAAGCTCTCTGGCGACGTGCTTCATGACGCAAAGTCTGCTGTTTCAGGACATCCGGTTGGGACATTCCAAGTGAGTTTGTTTAGATGTTTACGGTTGAGGATTTTTTTTTTTTTTTTTTTTTTAGAGCTGCTGATGCATGAAATGATTAATAAAACAAATAACTTTCTGTTCCTGTAGGAGGCATGCATTTGTAGATATGTCCTCAAATATGGACCTGAAGAAAGCCTTGGCTCTGAATGGAGAGGAAATCCTCAATAAGCCCATGAAGCTGGCGAAAGCCAAAGTTAAAAGCAACGACCAGGGGAAGTCGAAAGCGCCACCTGTGGATAAGAAAGGTAAAGTTGTACAGCGGACCACAGATATTTGAGGGGGTGAGTGTCTACAGCTCAAGACACCCTCTAAAAACACTTATAACTGCCTGTTTGCAAACGCCAGCCAACGCTGTGTCATGTGGCATTGTGCCTAAATATTTCAGCTTCCCAAGCTGCATTTTCTTTGAATATTTTAGATATTCTCTAAAGAGAAATTTTGAGTTCTATTCCACAGAAAAATGGAGTAATAATCAGTAGTCCACTGTACGTACTGACCTGTAGAAGTGACATCAGAATCTATTCTAAGAACACTCATGCCCAGGGAAAATATAGTTTTTAGTTAAAATACTATTGAGAACCTGATAATATTTAATTATTTATCTATACAAACCGGTGGCACCAGCATTCTGCATGCAGTCAACAGTTTCTCCAACAGCTTAATAAAATGAGCTGCAATAATGTAAATGCTAAGTTGTTGCGGGTTTTGATAAATTGAAATTGGAAACTGTTTTAATTCAGTTAGCGACATTCAAGCAAAACTGTTCAGTCTGTGTGATTCTCAAAAGAGAAAGAGCAAAATGATTAACTTCAAGTGTTACCATGTTTTATTAGACTAAACATGCTAATATTCAAAAGTTTTTTTGTTCTAAACTAAAAAAATTATATAACTTTTAGCATTTTTTCTAAAAAATCTGAAACAATGTCGCTTATATTTTAGTTTATCAGAGGGCATTAAGAATATGCCACATTATTCACTCAGTAAACCCAGTGGTTCTGTGTTTCCTGCATCGCTGGCATTTTTCTTTTGATCGTCACAAACTTGTCCATCCCTCCTCCTCCGTCAACTCTGCACTCTGCGAATAGAAACAGACTCTGCTTTTAGAGTTGCAGTCATATTTCAAATTCTAGTGGTTTTTACATTAAATAAAACAATATTCATATAAAATATTGCATTTGGTTCATCAAAAATGTGTTTGATTAATTTTGTAATGCTGGAAGTGTTTTTTAACCATAAAGTGCTTTTTTTTTTTTCTCTCTCTTTTTTAAAGCCGTTTAATGTGAAAGCACTTTGAACAAAATGAATAAAAAATTAAAACATGAAGGAGCCTGATGGAAAATTATACAAAAGCCACATTTATTCACAGATTGTGACATTTTGAGTTTAATTTGAGTTAAACTTTTGGTCAGTTGATGAACTTCTGCTCCTGTTTCTTCTGGCTTTTTGATGGTCAGCTAAGAACCCGGTCCTGATCCTCCAGCGTGAAATGGGGAAAACTTGTCATTTCTTCCCTGGTCTTCCGGTTTTAAACAGATCTGTACATGCGAACGATTGAGTATTTGATGTTTTTTGTTTTGTCAGCGAGAGACAAGCGGTGCTTGTTTCTGAAGAACGTCCCGTACGACGCAACTGAAGAAGACATCCGAAAGGTTTTCCACAAAGCCGTCTCCGTTCGCTTTCCTGGCGGAGCCAAAAGTCCGACTCATGGGTGAGAGTTTGGACTTTTTAATATTTCTCCCTGCTACAGTTGAAACCAAAAGGTTGAATTGTACAAGGCGGGTAACTATGGGTGGGCAATATGGACTTTACATTTCATCAGAATGTCTCTTTATTTAGTGTTTAGATAAAAAGACACAAGCATCCTTTATTTACTCACTCTAAAAGTTAAATTAGAATAACTTCTCTTGTTTCAGTGTCATTTACTAAATGTCACAGTAATAGAATACAATGATAAAAATGATGATAATTAGTTCTTTCTTTTTTAGGTAGCTGTATGCTGTCATGATTGCATGACAGCATTCATAACGCCACAAACACAAATGTTGTTCTTGGAAAAAAAAATCTTATTTAAAGCAGGCTTTTTGAGGGCACCACTTAACTAAAGAAGTGTGATTTATATCACTAAACTCCACACAATAACTACATTAATATTTATTGACACTGTCGCGGAACAAAAAACTGGTGAAAATTGTAAAGCAACAGTTCGTATAATACCGTCAGTTTTTGTCTCTTAACATCATTAATTCGAATTTAGCCATACAACAATGTCAAAACAGTCTGATAAAAGCCCTGCAGGTAACTCACTGCAAAGAAGTGCTGAAATCGAAAAACAAATCAAGATAAACGGAATAAAAGAACCTCTGAAGCATGTTCAGATGTTCAGATGAAAGAACTGAAGCAGAAGTGCAAATGTTTTAATGGCTGAACATCTCAAAATGAACATTTCATGGCTAAATGTCTTATGGACCGACCTCCATCGTAGAACATCATGTGCAATGTGTTTTTTAGTTGCATGATGTTTGTTTTAGGCTTTCAGTTCAATGGGAATGTGACCAAATACAGAGGAAATGTATGTAGACATCTGATTTCAAAGATGTTGAAGAATAAATCTTTGACTACTTCTTTCTGTTACTATTGTGGCATTTAGCAAAAAGAAATCATTCTTGTAATTGTAATTCTCAAACAGGTTTTTGATCTGATTTAACTTCAGACAGTAGCTGCATTTCCATGCAAATGTGTGCAAAACTAGGTCAATATCTTGCTAATGTCAGAAAAACACAGTTTTACAATCACAGCATTCCTATTAAATAAGAAACAAAATTAAAATCCCCTGTGATGAGCCACTTTGTGCAGAATCATCCTCCAACCACTTCCTGTTGTCATCTTCTTCATGGTTTCCACCAGTAGTAACATCCGGCTGTTGATCATGTGATGCGAAAAGATTTTTTCCGTTACAGTTTTGTGAAATTAACCAGTTTAGCATCAAAACCTTTTATTAAAAACCAAGATTCTTTTTTAATTAGTGTTTCTATTAAGCAAATATACTTTAGAAATGTCAAATTATGTAGATACATGATCTATAGAAACGCATATAGTGAGGGGAAAAAAAGCACCATCCATCTTTTTATTGATATTTTATGAGGAAAGCATTTTTCACAGATTTCTCATCTAATGGACTTTTTTTTTTTTTTTACAGCATTGCCTTTGTGGAGTTTAAAAACAAGGCCATTGTTGAGAAAATGCTTAAGAAAAAACAAAAAGCTCAGATTAAAGGCCGGGACCTGATCATGGATCGCGTACAACAGAGAGAAGCCGCTAAATCCAAAGCCAGCGGTAAAAAAACAAAGAGTAAGAAGACCTCATCATCAAATAAAGTCTGTTGGCCGCCTGACATTTTTAAAAATGATTAATGAGATCCTCTTAATTCCAACAGCTGCAGCTCCTCCAAATACCGTTTTATTCGTAAGCCGTCTGCCTGAAAAAGCAAAAGAAAGCCACCTGAAGTCCGCCTTTAAAAAAGCTGTTAGTGTGAGGATTCTCACACAGCCAGTGGTCACTGCAGGGAAAGATGAAAGGAAACGGTAACCCAACGCTTTCTCCACTCTTTATGGAACAGGTTCCCTTCCGGACCCTCACCAGGCATTTGCGATTCTCTGCAGGTTTGCCTTTGTTGAGTTTGCAACTGTGGCCAATGCCGAAAAAGCGCTGCAGTGGTCCAAAACCGTCAAGATCTGCAGCCAAAAGGTCAAAGTTGAAAGGGGTCGCATCGGTGTGCAGCCTGAGAAAGCTGAAGGTACTTTAAAGATGTCTTCGTCAGTTCAATGTGCCACGCTCTCCAGAAAGCGTATAAGTGAGCGGTGTCGTGTTTAGGTCAGCTGAAAACCCTGTTTGTTGCCGGCCTGGCTGAGACGACGACCGCAGAAACTCTTCAGAGCGCTTTCGACGGCGCCGTCAGTGCAAGAGTCGCCGTTGATAAGAACACCGGAGCTTCAAAACGGTTGGTGTCGCGTGGTTTTATCAGGGGATCGTGTTAGCTTTTTATAAAAATAAATAAATAAAACCCATCTTTTTCTGGTTACTCTGCTTTTTGCTACTTTACTATTTTTCCTCCAGGTTTGGATTTGTGGAATTTGACAGTGAGGAAAACTGTAAAGCTGCCAAAGACGGCATGGAGGACTGTGAGATCGATGGCAGCAGGGTCACTGTAATGTACGCCGCGCTAAGGGGTGAAAGTTCATGCGGGCCTGCTGGGGGGGCGTCGCCTGGCACACACAGCAGGAAACACAAAGGTATACGGGATGGCATCACTGTGAACCCAACAGAGAAGGGCTGGAACTAAGCAATGTGTTACTAATTGATTTATTCTGGTAATTTTATTGGCTACAATGCAACAACAGTAAAAGGTTCTTCATAAGAATTTTTGTTTTTACAGAATTTGAACCTAATACTATACAATGATCTTTATACAGACATAAAATTTTTGTCCAATTTTATTTTTGAGCTGAACCTAAGCTTCTTTATCAGTTCAGCAAAGAAACTAATTGGCCTCATTTTATGAAGATACCAAACAAAGTGTAAAAATGATTTTTTTTTTTTTTAAATGTGTTCTTTAAAAAAGAAGATGATTTGCTTGTCTTTTTTTGGTTTTTTTAGGTAAAAGACGTGGATCTGGAACGCGCCACCAAGCTGCTGAAGAAGCGAATACCATAATTTAACTTCTGGAAGACTTTTCTGCTGATGTTTCTTTGTTTCAGTTTGTAACACCTTTAAGCTTCTTTCAGCATAACTGTAAGTTTTAAACAGATCTTGTAATTAGAAGTCATGATTTGGATTGTAAAACATTCAGTGTTCATTTATTAAAAGTTTGCCAATAAAAACATTGTCAGATGATAAAGTTTTCTATCGTTGATAAACTTATTTAAAACCCAACCTGGTGTTTTTGGTGTTTAAATATTAAAAGGTCCAGCATGTAGCTAAAGCCTCCTAACAAAGTAATGACCTTCTTGTCCTTTTGACTATTTAAGTACAAATAGTTGATTATTTTCTAATACATTTTATTAGAAATGTAAAGCTTTTAGAATATTCATGAATTGAAGCTCAATGCTGTTTCTCCATGTTTGGTTCTGGTTCTGTAGATGCAGAGCAGAACCAGAAGACCTGAGAGATCTGGTCAGGAAGGTTGGACAACAGCAGATCTTCAATGTGCTGTGCTAACCCATTCAGTGGTTTATAAACTAGCAGTATTTTAAACTGTAATGACTCTAGAACTTGGTGATGTGCTCTGTCTGCCTGGTTTTAAGTTTTAGCTGCAGCAGCCTGCAGCTAAAACTTTTTTTTAGGCAGACCTGTGAAGACCCTGCTGCAGTAATCAATGCGACCAAAGACAAATGCGTGTTGAGACCAATTCCCCAGACTTATCAAGTCTTTGGCAGAAAGAGTTAGAGACACAAGAAAAAGATACAAGCCTGCAAATGTAAATAATCCAGGTTGTTTTAATGTGTCATGCGATTAATTATTGCGACAGGCTTATGCATGAGGCTGAATGGCCCTGAATGGAGATATTGGAGCAGCCCAGTGTTGGAGCCAATGACTACATCAGTGCAGCTACATGTGCTGATGTTCCATACTGCACCATGTTGGAAAGAGAAGACAGCATTTTAGGTAGATTAAACAATGTATCCCACCCTCCACCCTCCAATCACAGTTGGTTCATCTAATGTCAATACAAGGAATCTCCTGTCTGATTATTATTCAGTAGTTCACTAATGCTGGGCATTTCTGTGACACCAAGCTTCACTTCTAACACCTTACAATGACTTATATGAAGATAATTCAACATTAAAATATTAACATATGTTATAATTATATATATTAATATATTTTGCCTCGTAAGAGTGATTTGTAACAGAACTATGCACTACAACACAAGGTGTCCTGCATGAATCTTTTACTATTTAACTGGTGCAATTTGCAACTTCTGTGGTCCAATTTCTCTGACGCACCAGCGCGTGCATTTGTCATTGAACCTTCGTCAATGAAAGTCATGGAAACGACGTCAGCCTCGGCAACCCTATAAATGACGCTGACCTTCTGGAATCTTCCCCTTTGCTACGGGACTTTTGAAGGAGACGCCAGAAGAAGCATAACGCTCGGAAGGTTTGAACCTGTTGAGAAGTCGACTTTGCAAAACTCGCTCAAGAAGCTCTTGCTGAAATACGCACTTGCTGAAGAATCCCAAAACCCGCGGAAAATGGATCCTGGCCAGGAGAAGCACCAGCTGGAAGGTTAATATCGTTCTTCTCCTATTTTTAATAAACAAAAACAAGTTACTACTAAAACAATAATGAATTGTTTAGTGTATTTTGTGTTTGTGTGCGTTTTTATAAAGAAATACTGCCTGTTGTACAAAAAAAGACAAGTAGCATTCTTGCTAGCATAAATGTTTCTTAACTAATGAGCCTTTTTCTTGACTTAATTTCCACGAAATGTCAGGAATGTTAAACTGTTGTGTAATGATTTAAGAAATATATGTATTTTACCTAATTATAGTCAAATGAGTTCAATTAATGTCAAATTCTTGAAAAAAAAAATTCTTTATTTTTTAAAAAATGCTCTGATAAACACTCAGTTTCCATGGATACGCTAAATAAAACTCATTAGCTATTTAATGTTACTTTAAAAAAACATTTAAAAATTTTAACAACATGTATTTTTCCCTTTGATAGCCTGTAATTTAATTGTTTGGTTTTGCTATTTTCTTAAGAAAGGAACATATATAATGAATAATTGTTATGCTAGCTTGAAATAAAACTAAACAAAACGGGAACACTGGCTTGTTCTTGACCGTTATTTTTTTAAATGCACTGACAAAACAGATTTGGTTTCCATGGCAATGCCATCAGACTTGTAGAGGTTTATTAGGACACCCAAAGACGCTTTACATAAAATCAGTAGTTTCCATTCATGCACACGTTCACACAATGATGATGATAAGCTAATGGATTGTAGCCACAGATGTTATATCAAGCCATTGGCCCTTCTGACCAACACCAGCAGGAAAGGTGGGTGAAGTGTCTTGACCAAAGACACAACGACAAAGACGTTGCAGAGCAAACTCCTACCACTGTTGCCACCATAACAAGCATGATATGTGTGCGTGTGCGCGCGCGCGTGTGTATGTGTCTGTGTCAAAGGGATCATAGATCAAAGCTGATTTTCAAATACAAAATAATTATTTCTTTGTGAAAATGTGCTTTTATGACTTTGGTGTCCAATTCTTGACAAACTGGATGGTTCTTTGTACATTTATTTTGAAAAATGCCCAAACATATTTAGTTTCCATGGATACATTGGATACAAGTGTCATTCAGTAAATCATGACACTTTTAATACAAAGTTGATATTATTCAAAATGTCTTTGCTATGATAACGAACATGTTTGTTGTCATAACAACAATTATGTTTGACAACAAATGTCATAACATAATTGCAACATTATGTTATGACAACAGATGTCAGAACATAATTGTTATGACATTTATCAAGAACTCATGTTCTGAAATAAATTTGTTATAAAAGTATTACTGATAAAACTTTAGCTTTAATAACATAAAGCTACATATTTTTTAAAGTTTAATCAGAAATACTTTTATAACAAATTTATGTCAGATCATGATTTCTTGGTTAACGACAAGTTGTCATAACAACGACATTTAATATCAACTTTGTATTAAAAGTGTCATGATTTACTGAATGTCATAAATATAAATGTAAATATTCATGGAGACTTACTCATGTTCATGACAAGGGTTATGTCATGTTTATGACGGTATCATGACAGTCTCATTCACAACCCGTCAAATAAAATGTTACCACATTTTTGGTGAGATTGTGGGGGTTTAGCCCTGCTTAAATAAAATGTTATGTTAAAAATGTATTTCTGGTTTTGTTTTAGATCTGTTTTGTTTTATTCAGATTTTTGGAATAAAAAGTCAATGCCTGTTCCAGGTTTCATAAAATGCCTCAAAAACACATTTGGTCTCCTTGGATACGTTGCTTGAAATAAAACCTTAATACTTGACGTTTAGAGAAGGTTTTAGATATATATTTCTATTCACATATCTTATAGATATGCACGTTTTCTGTGTATAAACTAAATAATGTAGTTTATATGTTTATTATTGTTCATTTTAATTTTTCTAAGAAATAGGAGTTTTGAAAAATTAGTGGTTTACGAAATGCTGTGTTGGTCCTTTTCATATTTGGAGCTGTAATATATTTTCACACTGGTTACGATTTCAGAAAGAGTCAGCAATGTTGATAGTGGTGTGGTGATTGGTAAACTTATTATTTTAGTTTACTTTTAGATAATCCATTTTGTCTCCATGGAGAGCCAGATATTGGCAGAATTCAAATTCAAAACTACTTTATTAATCCCAAAGGGAAACTAAATGTTGTTGTAACTCATTAATTAAGCTTCTTCAAAGAGTTATTGTACGCTGATGGCTGATAGATACTCTGTTTTCTCAAGACATGAAGAGGAGGATCATGATTGTCCTTATGTATTGCATTTGGAGCAATATAATTGTGTGAACATTCAGCTGAGTTTATTGCTGGGTTGTGTGCAGCCATGATCTTCTGATGTAATGAATTTTATAACACTACCTTCAGCCATAACTGAGCCATTTGGAGTGATGTTAGCATGTGATAATAAGACTTCGAGGCGTAATAATAATAATCTGCACACAGTTGCAGATTATTATTTTTATTATTTTGTCTGGCTTATCTCCAGACAAAATATAACGGTCATTTTAACACTTGATATGGATTTCTAAACCAGATAAACAGTTTTATTTTTGTAGGAGCCCCTTTTTTTACTGGAAACGGAGGAAAGGCCACTTATGTCGACCTGTTTATTTAGATTCCCAGCCTTTAGAGTCTGACTTTTACAGATGTACATTTCTACTGTTGGCTTTATGTAGGAGTATTTATTCATACTGTAGGATTTACTGATGGGGTGTCAGAGTAGCTGTGGTTGTGATTCTGAAAATTTGTGGAATTTAGTTTAATTAACTACAGTTAACATTTTAGAAATTTAAAAATGCTAATGGAAACATATGACTTATTTTTCAATTTTCTTATAGTATTAAAGTTATGTAAGCAGTAATTTAAGTTCAATGGTAGTGAATGGCTCATGTATCTTGTTTTGGTTATTAAAATAAAACTTATGTGTTCAGCAGCATTAAAGATTTGTGAGTTATAGGAAGGTAAACTGAGTAACTAGTTGCAGTATTTCATTTTATTCACAATAATAGTACAATGTAAGGTTAAAGGTATTTTATTAGCTATTAAAACGTCATCAACACACCACATACTTCTGTAATTTATATTTGGACATTCTCAAACCTGGGTATTGTGGTATTTCAGTGTTCTCTTTAAACATTGCTTTGGATTTTGTAAAGGTCTTGATATTGAACTATAGTTTTTTCTCATTTTCCAGCGCTTCCAGCAGATGGATCCCCAACATTGGAGGAACATCAGGACGATGGTAAGGATCTTGGTAAGGTGTGGTCAAATGTTGACATGTCAGACAACATGGTTTCTGGAGATAATGGAGAGGAGTCGAGGTGTAGTTCACCTCCGCAGTCTGTTGACTGTACTAACAGCTCCAGTGGTAGCTCCAGTCAAGATGACTGTTCTAGCAGTTCCAGTGATAGCTGTTTTAGCAGGTCCAGTGGTAGCTCTTCTCCCATCTCCAGTGAAGATGAGGTAGGTAGTGAGTATACTAGCAGCTACGGTAGTATCAGTACGACCAGCTGCAGTCCAACAGTGGACCGTCCTTACGCTGAGTTGGAGATGGCTCAGAAGCTTGAAGAGGGCATTTTTCAGTTGACCTCTCTTGAATCCACACATGGATTTGACAAGCGTGAAGAGCCCATTTTTAGTCCAGATGACTCCAGACTTATTGGTGTCTCGCAACATCATCAGGTAGGTTTGGTAGAGGATGTGACTCGTGTGCCATCTGTGACCGGCACAAGCAGAAAGAGGACAAAGGACAGTGACTCTGAAGAGGAGCCCCCTGCCAAGAAGACCAGGGACACTGTTGCAGAAGAGGAGCTCTGTTCCAAGAGGACCAGGGACAGTGAAGATGCTGAAGAGGAACCCCCAGCCAAGAAGACTAGGGAGAGTGATGAGGATGAAGAGGAGCCCTCTGCCAAAAGCACCAGGGAGAAGCAACCTAGAGATGAGCTCCCCTCCAAGAGGACCAGAGATAGTGGTTCTGAAGAGGAGATCCCTTTCAAGAGGTCCAGGAACAGCGATGATGAGGAGGAACCTGTTCTCAAACCTACCACAAATATGTCGCGTGAGGATCCCGTTCTGTCATCCCCTGACCTCGGTCCCTCTCCCATGCTATTCTGGGTGGATCCCAATTTTTCACCCATCAGTCTTTCACCTCTGAGTGATTATGAGGATCCCATTCTGTCCTCCCCTGTCTTAAGTCCCTCACCAAGATTGCCATGTGACGGTCCCATTTTGTCAGATCATGCCATCAGTCCCCCAGTCGGTGAAGATCCAGGTTTTTCATCCCCTGTCTTCAGTCGTCCACAAAGGACCGTGTGTGAGAATCCCATTGTGTCTTCCCCTGTCGTTTGTCCTTCACCGTCAACATACTGCAAGTTCCCAAGTTCGTCATTCCCTTGCATGTGTGCCTGGATGAAGTCTCAAGTGGACAAAGAAGAGGAACCAGAACCTTCAACATCTGGAATTGGATCTGACAGAGCTAGAGGAAGAGTGAGTTCTGGACAAGTGTGGTTTCGATCTCGCTACGACTTGTCAAGTGATGACTCTGATTAGATTGGGATCTTGAAAAACTGAAGACCTACCTGAGAAGTCCCATTACGATACCATAATTTCTCTGTTGTTTTTGTTAAAGCCAATGGCTTTCTAGCAGGACCGAGGATGCCTTAGGTAGCGTCTTGCACCAGGGCTTTTCTTTATCCCGCTGCTAGATTTTTCATTTTAGATGTTAAGAATTCTGGCTGAACAGTCAATGCTGACTTTTTTGCTATTAATCAATGAATGACTAAATGCTGGAGGAGGCTAATTTAAAGTTCTGAGGAACAAGACCATTCTGCTGAACAAAAAACACTAAAAGGAGTCAGACATGGTGCATAAACGTTAAATTCTAAAAGGAATAAGACAACGCTACAGGATTAATACTAAATCTAAAACAATCTTGCTGGGTAAAAATCAAACCTAAAAACGATTAATACAACGCGGCTCGGGACACTGGTTCAATAAAATTGAGACAACACTGCTGCAAATTGGAGACGTGAAAAAACAACAATGGAGACACAATATAATCGGTTGAGCTGTGGTATAAACGGATCGAAACAGCGGTTTTAAAGTTACAACCATTCTGGTCTGGACATTATAAAATCCACTGGGAGCGAGGCGTTTTTACGTACGAAATAACAACGGCGGCGACGGTACCAACAGGAGTTCATTCAAATGTTCAAAGACGACAAGAGGAAAAGAGACATGGTCAGGTCCCTTGGATCCCAGAAATGAACTATTGATCCACGGATCAATCATTTGGTGGCAGGATTCCAAATCCTTCAAGTCCACATGTTAAAATGTCGTTGAACTCGGGTGATAATGGTTTTAAATATAGGTAATGCTGCTGGGCGTCAAACCTAAAATCTCTTAGCACTGAGAAGAGACAACACTTTTTGGGACAAATTCATCTCTCAACGCTTCTGCGGACAAATGAAACCTTTCAAGTAGTGAGAAATCTAAAACTTTTAGGACTAATATGATGCCATGGTGGACAAATTAAAATGCAGAGGAATTAAAACAACCGGCGGAGTACAAATTAAAATCTCTAAGGGTAGAAGAAAAAGACAGAGATAAATATTTGGTTAAGGCTTGGTCCAGTGACTTGGACCGCCATAGATATTTTGTGAGGACCACCAGGAGCTGCAGTCACCTTTCAAGTCAGGCAAAAGTAAGTATCAGTCCAGACAGAGCAGCGCGCAGTGAGACTGCTTCTTCCAAGTTTCTCTCTGTTCTTCTGTCTCTGTTTTCCTCTCTACTCTCCCATGTTTCAGGGTGCAGTAACGGTACTTCCCCACACGGTGCTCTCTACTATAGGAAACTGTTCTCACCTGTTCTTTCATTAATCCATTCTCCCAGTTTTAATCTTTCAGGTTTTAGCTGCTCATCGCTGGATTCTTTTGTCGTTGTCCATGTGGTTCCTGTCCTCCTGCTTTCTGCTTGTAAGTTTTTGCTTTCCACAACACATAATACTGCTTGGCTCCTGCTGGCATTGGGGACCATCAACTTTACTAAATAAACACAGAAAGAAATTCACTATTAGTACAGTTCAAATTTACATTAAGTAAGGAAAGGTTGCCTGATAATATTTTGTATTACAGATGAAATTAAAGCATCAAACCAATAAGAAATTAGAAGACAGAGGAGAACATAGACAGAATTTATGATTGAGGGATTTAATTAAGAACTTTTATTCAGAGGGAAAGTAGAGAACAGGAGAATATGTGGAGTAAAGATAAAATATTAATCTCATGAAACAAATAGTTTATATGGCCATATTTACGTGTTGCAACACAGAAAGATCACAAAAAGAGAATAGACATTAAAAAATACAGACACTAGTCTCTGATCCCAGGTCCAGATTTCTCAGATCTCTGATGTTCTGATCATCCCAGGTTGGATCTCCTGAGCCTGGAATCCTCCACCTTCAACACCAGCAGTCAGGTGGAGGAAGATAAGAGAACCCAGTTGACGAAAAAAGTAAGAACATTTTTATCTACACAACATAACTAAACATTTCAGATGTAGCTGCATAGAGTTGAGCTTAAAGTTAGAATCTGGTTCTGTACTTTCCTCTTTAACTCTTTTGTCTTTTCTCTTTATTTCATTTCTCCATCAACTCATGTCACATGACTTGAGTTGACCAACATTGAAAGCAGAAGACCTGCTGCACCTGCTGTTCTACTGGTTGTAAGAGATTGTGGGAAAAGTGAGGACATGATGATGACTTGATCAGAAAGTCTCCTTCAATCATCTGTTATTTCCACTGAATCTGTTGATTTTCCAGCTTCTCATGTTAAAGTTCACCTGTCCATGGGTTAAATATCAAAGAATTTTACAAACATTATAGAAAACCCAGAGCTGGTTTCTGGTCCCAGATTCAGATTCTGGAGATCAATAATGTTTCTGATCATTCCAGGTTGGATCTCCTGAACCTGCAAACCTCCACCTTCAACACCACCAGTCAGGTGGAGGAAGATAAGAGAACCCAGTTGAAGAAAAAAAGGAAAGAAAACATATTTTTACCCACGTAACAATTTAAAATATGGATAAAATTGAGATCACTGTTTACAGTAACCTCAAATATACATTTCTTCTGTCTTCAGTATTATGTATTTTCCAGGCACATAGTTTAATGTTATTGCACAATAAAGTACCTATGTTACCTTCAGCTGTTATAGAAATACTGTATATATTAAATAGGGCATAAAAGAAATTTTACTTCATAAATTAATATCTAGAAACTGGGTCTTTTCAGCACATCATCATTTTGCCCCTTTAATAAGGCTGCAGCTCCAACGATGAGCTTTCTCGAAGTAGACTTGGTAAAACAAATATTTTTACACTGTAACCATGGAAGATTAAAGGATTTCTCAAACTTTCACAACAGAATCAAGGCAACACTCCAGGTATGTTTTTGATGAGGAAATAACATAATATGACGTAAAGCTAAAACATTAGATTTCCCATAACACTGCCCCAGGCCTGCAGTAATATATTCATTTCTGTTTTTGGTTATTGTTCTCTACCATAGATATCCAGTGCAGCTACGTTGAATGAAGATCAGTCGGATGACAGACATGGAAACATCTTACAAACTGCTGGTTGCTTTCTGTTTTCTGTGATTGTCGATGACAAAGAGAAGATTGTGAAAGACTTTGAAGAGTGGACCATCATTTACCGCAATCATTTCTCTATTCAAAGGTAATGTTTCTCATCTTTCATTAAACAATTAACTATGTTAATTGTTGCAGTCAAAACAAGCGAATGTAGGGTAAGAATTGACAGTAACCAGCAGACAAATAAGTAAGACCCTGATTCAAATGCTTGACTAACTGGGGAAAATATACAGTTAGTGGATTTGCAATATTACCTGTGCTAAACAAAAAAACACTCTTAGAGATATTAATGTTTATGTGAGACTGTAAACACATCCATTTAACATCATGCTCTTTTTAGCATCATTAAAGTGATGGTTGTTCTAAATGTTTTCTAGATTCAAGGATGACCTTTCAACCCTGGATTTCACCTATGCTTTGGAGCTTCATGCTTCTGTGTTCAGGCCCTTTATGTGCTCAAGTTCAACTCAGCGCAAAGGGCAGCAGGAGACGACAAGAAGAAACCAGACTGTTAGGATTCTCCTTGAGACAGACCGTACCTTGCTTTCCTGTTCAAACACTGTCAAAATACCAAAGCCCGAGACATACGATCAGTTTCAAAGAAGACTTTGACCCAAAACTCTTTAGACTTTATTAAGTTCAAATACAGAATCACAAAACTCAGATGTGGATGTTGGCCTGTGAAGGCAGACGTTAACTTGTGAAACCTGCTCTGTCAAAGTCCTGACACTGCTGTGTTGTGCTTGTTTGACATAAACCCTTAAAATTTTAGACTTTCATTTATTTCCAAGTCCATCATGTTTTTCAGTCTTGCGTAGTTTTCCACATAGGATTCCCAAGTCAGTGGATGCACTAGGCCACTGTCTCTGGAGGTCCTCAAACTGTCCCTAAAGACGGTCATGGCCACATTGACTGCTGTTGGACTCGGTCATAAACTGTCCCAATTCCTCCTGGAGTCTGGGAACCCACAGCCTGTACTGTCAAACCGAGGAGTAGAATATGCACAGGACACCTAGTTTAGTTATTTAATTACATTTCTTCAGTCAACTGTCACTACCAACTGTTATAACTATTGTTGAAAAATGTTGTAATGCTTAATTGTATTTACGTCATCAGAAATTTTTACAATAAAACGTGACATACTAAAACATGGCTGATTTATTTATTTATTTTTTTGTTTAGACAAATTATTTTTGAAAGCTGCCAAACAGGCAACAATTTAATCAGATGTTAAATAAATGAGAAAAACAACAACAACAAAAAAACTTTTTTAGGTAGGTGGTACATGACATCCGGTTTACCAGATGAACCATGAGACTGTTTAGCAGGTCTGATGGTATTTGTATTCCATCTTTCACTGCTTTCATCAATGTCACATTGCAACATACCCATGAACACAAACTGCACTAGACATGTCTGCTCATGTCTCCTTCAGATCATTCATCAGATCATCTAGAAATGGAACTAACAACAAACCAAAATTATAACAAATTAAGGAAAATGTCAGAGAAGACAACCAGTCTAGAATGACATCATTGGTTTCCATAAAATTGATAATTTCTTAAATTTGCTCTTTAAACAGCGAAGGCTCATTCGAACATTGTGAACTGTTGACAAGAAATCCAAAACTACTGCATGACTGTAGCCGTCATGAAAGTGTCTTAATCAGATCCTCTTCTGAGAGCGAGTTCAGCACCGACCCTGTAAAACAAAATAGAGCAGAATAGAAATTCTTTTACTGTCCAACAATGGAGAAATTCAGGTGCTAAACTGAATTAGCACACAATTAAAGCAGTCAGGTTCACATAAAGACAGAAGATATAATATGTAAAAGCAGTAAAACACTGTATAGTAAAGGCAAAGTACTGTGTAGTTATTAAAAGTAGCATATAAATAGTGTACTCAAAGTAATGTGCAGTAAGGTATGTTAATTGAAAAAATATTCCAGAATCAGAATTGGGATAGCATATTTACTGATAACTCGTTGGCATTTATATCTCAACAAATGTGGCTTGTTGAACCAAGAGAACTTCAAGACTATTTACTGATGTCTTCATCTTGTGCCAAGAACTGTACATTTTTCCCACATGACAAACAGAACACTTGAATTGTTTTGACCACAGAAGTCACAAAACATGAAACATCTCCACCAAAAAATTTTTTAAAAAAGGGGCAGATGAAACCAGATATTTATACACCAAGAAAGAGATACAAACATCTCTCTCTGATCGATTTAGATCTATCTATCAAGCAGGAGTGCCACCAGGAAACTTGGGCCCCTCTGCTGTTACAGTTTCCTGAGTCTATTTAACAGTTCGATATGGGACAGGTAATCTGTGAAAAGATGAATCTCCTCCACCTCCTCCTTGATCTACTACTGACGGCTAAAGACTGACAGCATTAAAACCGCCTCAGGCCTCTGGTTGCTCCGAGGGAGAGCACTGGGGGAAGGCAGAGGAATTAAATTATTGTCAGATAATCTCTCAGCATATTGACAGTCTTAACAAATATGTACTTTTTGTTAATAAAAGTTACATACTGCAGCTTTAATGTGGCAACAGATACCTGTAATTTAAATACAAGCTAAGGCAGGACTATCTGGACTGACAAGAGGCTGTTTTTTTATTACATTTTTATAAATATCGTTTGAAATTCTGTCACTAATAAATAAACTGTTTTGTTGTGTAATTGTAAAAAGAGCAGTGAGACAGGAAAAATCTACATAGACTCTTTGGAACGATGCTAACTTCCACTGATACAAACAGGAGGAAGGATTAGTAACTAGCACCGTCGTTCAGTCTTCTACTGACTGCTACTGAACCTCAGGTTCAGTGTAAATTTGAATGTGTGCGTTTTGGTCTGGGAGTAGTAACATTTATTTTTTACTGATAAAAAACAATTTTAAAAACACAATATAATTAGCTGACAAGGCCCCAATTTTATTTTTTCTAGTTCTATGAAGAAAACCCCCCCAAAAACAAAGCTATTGTGTGAAGGGCCCCCTTGTCGGTCAGGGGCCCTTGGAATTGTCCTAACTTTTCCCCTCTTTATGGTGCCCCTGATGAAAGGTAATCAGATTTGTTGTGGTTATTACCTAATCATAGATTGTTTTCTGTGGCTATTCTATGTAAATGACCTAAATATAAGTCAAATGTTTGACACTCATATTTGGATATATCCTAATTTTACCATTCCATCTTTTTTTTCTTTCTTTCTTTTTTTTTTTTTTTTGCTTAAATTGATACAAAACTGTGTGAGGTGAAATCCATAGATCAGGAGAAGAACAATCAATTTAACTTTACCTTAATTATTATTTGCCTCTAATATTCCTATATAGTAGTTTTCTGCCGTTATCCTGCCGGTTTGCTCAACCAGCTGGCAGACGCTGCATCTTTTTTTAAGCGACAGAAGGAGATTTGTTTCATCTGCTGTGGCAGACCCAGTTGCCAGGGCCTTTCAGGAGATCCCTGCGAACTTTCCCATACAGCTGGTGCCAACTTCACCTCTGAGCTTGCGCAAGAGCACAAGGTTCATTTGAGATGAAGCCTTAAAAGACTTTGCTCGACCGAAAATTCATTTCATTTTTTTTTTTTTAAGTATCTTATCGAGGCCAACAGGAAATACTCCTGTCATGACATTCTTGTAAATTTCTTTCTTAATATTCTATTGATGGATTCTTTCAAAATGAGGCAAAGCTTCATCTACTGAGCAGCTTTCAGAAAAATTCAAGATATGCCTTGATGCAGACCTTAAGAACTCGACTCTGTCACCTTTCACTGCGACACTCTAACCTAGTTGGAGGTCTTGGTTACTTTCCTCTTTCCAAATGCTTCATTTACAACAACTTTTTCATATGTCCACCTGCGAGAATTAAGTGGAGGACACTTGTAGAAACAAGGTGCAAACTCTGAAGCATGAGACAAAATATCAATACTTGGTTGGACCTCCTGTTGCATGAATTTCTGCATCGACACACTGTGGCATAGAGGCAATCTGCCTTGTTGGGTCTGGATTTTCTCGTCTTCCTCTTGACAACAACCCATAGATTTTCTCTGGGGTTGAAGTAAGAAGGGTTTTCTGGCCAGTCAAGAACAGGTACATGGTGGTCATTGAAGCAGCTTTTGGCATTTTTGGCAGTTTAACAGATGTCTGTGTTGACAGTAGACTTCAGAAAACCCAGAGGACCAACATCATCAATGACATGGCATCCCAAACCTTCACTTACTGTAGAAGCTTCACACTGGACTTTCTGTGTCTCTCCACTCTTCCTCCACACTGTGGGACCTCGACTTCTAAATGAAATGCAGAATTTACTTTCATATAGGACTCTGGACCATTGCGCAACAGTCCAGTTCCTTTTTTCCTTAGCCGAGGTCAGACATCGTCTCTGGTTCTGGAGTGGCTTTACGTGGGAAAGGAACCTTTGTGTCTAATATTCACATGTCTTGCTGGTGGCTCCTATGGAATGGATTTTGCTTGACAGTCCGTTCCAAGCTGCGGTATTCCCTGTTTTTGGTGCACCTTTTCCCACTTTATATCTTCCACCCTGTTTTATGTTAAAATAGTTTCACACAAAACTTTATGAGCAACCCCTCCTTCTGCAAGGACCTTTTGTGGCTTACCCTTCTTGTCAATCACTGCCTTCTGGACATCAGTCAAGTCAGCAGTCTTCTCTATGATTGTGTCTTACTGACCCAGAGTGAAAGAGGTGTTCAAAGGCTTGGGAAACCTCTGGCTTCTGTGTTTTCAGTTAAAGCTGTTTTGGGAAGGGACAGCAGGAGATTCCATTAAAACCCTTTTTGACATTATTAAAAAATTTTGGGTTTTCATTATTTGTATGCAATAATCATCAAAACTGGAATATATCACTTCATTTTCTGAAAGTGCAAGAAACACTGCACTTTTACGCACTATTCATTTCTTATGCGTTGGTAGTACTTGCAAGACAGCAGTATTATTTTTGCACTGGGTTAAGAAGCAGTCACATAACGGGGAGGTTGTTGGACTAAATGTCCACTCGGTTTGCCGTAGTTTCCCCGAGTCTTGAATGTGTCCACTGAATACCTGCTGCGTGGACACATGGACATGCCGCTGCCGTGCAACGATTTGTTTAAACTTCCAGAAACTCAACTCTATAAAAAAAAAAAAAAAAAAAAAAAAAAAAAAAGAACACACGCACACACACAAGCACACACACGGTGTCCCCCGTGATGACTTCACATCCTGTTTTCCCCACTTCCTTCTGATAGATCGGCGTGGACTGGGACCGTCCTGTCTCCACGCCGCACGCTGTCAGACCCGCGGGGCCCGTGGAGTTTTCCCACAGCGACGATCCGGACTCACCAGCATGCAGCAGCTGATCTGTTGACGCTGAAGAGAGGAGGCGTCGGTGAGTCTCCACTGCGAGTGGAAACGTCCTCAGTTCCATTCTGGGATTTAAGGTGTTTGAGGCTATTGGTAAAAAAGAAAGAACAACAAAAAAACAAACAAACAAAAAAAAAGTCACATTCTAACTTTATCTGCAACTTGAAACTTGAATGATTCTCATCCAGGGTACAAAATCTATGCAATGTTCTTGTTTTGATTGTGCCAGAGCTTTTCTTATAATGACAACCTGACTGAAAATAAACCAAATCAACATTCTGCTGTGATTTACTCTTTTATTTCTCCATTGTCTGCGTTCTGCATTGGAGTTCACATCTTCGGCTCTTCAGGCTGATTCATGAGCTGAAAACTCCTGATATTTGCAGGTAATCCTGTAATCTGAGCTCCTATCGCAGCTGAACTCTTGGCTCTGTGTGAGTGGGTTTATGTCAGCTCAGCATTCTTGCATTCTTTCCTCTGAGCTGAAGTGTTTAGTTTGTGACAGCCACGCTGTAGTGAGTTTTGTCAACATACCCCCACCCTCCTTTTTTCCCATGCTGCTGTGAATCCTCAGACCAGTTAAGCACGGCCATCGATGACAGGCTTTCCTGTACCAGTGAGTTGTTTCTCCATGTGAGTACATGAGTAGATTGACAGCGCTGAGCCCCTCCTACTGGCTCTGATTCTTTGTTTTTGACCAGGAGAGGTGCATTTCTTCAGAAAAGCAATAGCTGTTCAGGGAGGATGTGGAGGAGATGGATCTTTTAACAGATTATCTGTTTTATACTGTTTTATTTTTAATCTGTTTGATTTTTTTTTTTCCCCTTTCTTGTTTTTAACTTTTTTTGTACAATCACTTTGAATTGTCTCTGACTGGAAGGGGATATATAAATAAAGTTTTCTTGCCTTACATTGTCACGACATGGTGAGAGTTTTATCTAATTTGTAAAAAACTTTCTTTTCTCTTGTTTTTTTTTTAATTACATACTGCAGCTTTAAGTGAAATAATCTGCCAAGAGAGCTAGTACTTTGTATCATTATTAAGAAATTATTGACTCAAAACAAGCTCCTGTCGTTTTCTAACTTGGAAGTAGAAAGTTAGAAAGTACACTTGAAATTAGTTTTATTTCAAGTGTACTTTCACGTGATGCATTAACACTCCTGCAGGGCACTGAGAAGGATCTGAACTGGGTAATTCTCCTGTGCTCTTCAAAGAGCCGGGCTGCCTGAGGATCAGACGTTATGGCCGGTAAAGCTGTTACCGAGTGTGAACATGTGTACGTGGTGCCAAGGTTCAAATGTATTACAACCTATATTCCACTGGGTCGCTGGTTAACACCTCGGCAGTCACACTGCGCTTGAAAAAGGACCTTCAATAAACGTTTAAGTGAGGTTGTCGGCATGGAGATCCAGATAATGTAAAGTTACAGGTTTTTGCGCAGAACAGGATCCGTCCGGCCACACAGTTCTTGTTCTGGTACCTTCACAGAATGTAGGAGGATTTTGAAGTCAAACTGACATGAGTGTCTTCATAATTTTATAAAACTTGCTAGATATTGAAAGTTCTAGTTGTTATGGTTAAATGGGAACATATATTTATGCGCAGGACATTTTTAAAAATGTGCAAAAATAAGCAAAAATATCCAGGTGGAGATGTTAAATGTCGTAAATAAAGGGTTAAATAGTATTAGGAGGCTTTTTTGTGTTAAAGGGGAGTTTTCCTTTCTGCTGTCGTCACATGCATGCTCAGTGTAAGCTATTGCTGCAAACCCAAAGACACGAGTTGGTATTTGACAAAATATAAATTGAACTTCACTGCATATTTGAATAACTAGAATCGATCTGAAGTGTATGTAATGACTTTGAATCCGTCTGTTTGACTGAATAGAATTTAGGATTATTTGTAATTGTTCTGTGAATTGGCTCAACACAAATAAACTGAATTGAATGAAATGTAATCTATTTTTTGCTCTTGGTAAGAAATTATATTTTAATGGTAATTATAGAGAGTTAAAGTTTTGTCTGTATAGAATTACTTTGATTCGTCCTCACGTATTTATATTTCTTTTGCAGATGTTAGGCTGACAAAATGAAGACAAGAGAAGATGTGAAAATAATCAACCAGGGTCTGGAGGATGAGATGGTAAATACAACTGTTTTGTTTCATTACTTATTGTTCAGACAATATTTCTGTGTTATAGTAAAGTTAGAAATTGTGACAATATATTTGGCTCCAAACTCATGTCAACTCCATTATTCTTACACTATTTTTAAGTTGTGTCAAATCTTTCTTTACTCTTTACTCTTTACTTACTAATGTCTGATTTCAACTGTGTATTATTTTGAATACATGATTGAGGTTCAGGTTCAGTTGAGTCACATTATTTGCTGTCAGTGAAAACATTGATAACCTTTATTTTGTTTTCTTATAAAGTTTGTATGATTTGTGATTTTACCAAGCTCTGTCTCATCTGAAGGTATAAACCTGTAAAACTGTTTCTTGGCCGTTTCTTCACAACGTTACAGCACAGATATGGCGAACACGTCCGGTTTTCATCTGTATGTAACTGCTGGGATTTCTGCTTAAATATTGAACGACCAAGATGGCGGTTGGTGTTTTCCTTTTGTTGTCGTGAAAAATGCAACATGAACCTCCACGGCACATTCAATCGAATCAGAAAAAAGTTCAGATAAAATCCTTTTAAAAATGAAACAAATGTCCCCAATTTAAATGGTCATAATAATATTACATTACCTGACATTGTGTTATTCACTAGGACATGAAAGAAATATCACAGCAGACTTGATATTTTGTGGCTGTTCACATAACACTTCCTGTAAAAACACGGCGGTGCATTTGGCTGTGAAGCGTTTCAGCAGAAACGTGTGTGTGTGTGTGTGGGTGTGTGTGTGTGTGTGTGTGTGCAGGAAGTCAGCGGCTACCGGCCCTGTCTGTGGAAGATGGTCCTGGTTGGGGTGGGTGCGGTTTGCTCTGGGGGTCTCCTCCTCCTGCTGCTCTACTGGCTGCCAGAGTGGGGCGTCAAGGGGACTTGCACACACACGTCTCTGAGCGATGCACACACCCTGCTGCTCAGAACCAAGGTGCAAAACAAATCCAACATTAAGCAATGAACTTTGATAATTTATTCACGATCTGTTTGCTCCTGTTTTCGTACGAGCAGAAACAAGGGAAGAGTTGAAAACACCTGATTTGTGTATATTCTGCATGTCGTTTATCCTTGATTAATTTGAACAGCAAATGTTAATATCTAGTATGTAACTTTTCGTAATCAAAATATATTTTTTTTACATATTTGTTGAAACTGTAACCATATCATGAGAGGATAACATGAGATAGATAATCTGAAAAAAATTGAGCTCCTCTGCATTCTCAGAGCTCCTGTTTATCACCTGACAGCGAGAACAGCATATCACGAATCCTAAGGCTAGTTAGCATAGCCACCGATGAATGTGAATAAACAGTTTTCCTGTTGTTTCTCCGCCATTAGCACATTTAGTGGCGCATACACGAGGATTATTGACAGGGCTAAGCCCCTCCTCCTGGCTCTGATTGGTTGTTTAGGTCAGGAGCGGTGCATTTCTTCAATAATAATTCAGGACGGAGGTGGAGGAGATCAAACTTTTCAGATTATCCGTCTCATAGCTAACTGTCACAACATGGTGACAGTTTTATCAAATATGTAGAAAACTTTTTTTTTTTTTTTAAATTAAAGTTACAACATACTGCAGCTTTGAGGAATGTCTCTTTTGGGTGAACTTTGAAGGATGAGTTCAGGCAGTGGTTTCGAGTCAGAGTCCACAGAATGCTGGCTCCAGGCAGGAGGCCCTTTGACGATTTGGATGTAAAACCCAGAATTCAGCTCCCAAACGGAAACATCGGTCATCAGGTCTGCTCCGATCACGATGAACAGCTTCCCCAGGAGCAGCAGGTTCAGGTTCGTTACATTACACGTGTTTTTACTTAAATGGATTTTATTATTGCGGAACATAATGACGAAGACTTCGGCCTCTGATCACCTCAGTCTCTTTTCCCCCCTTAGATACAATACTTCACACACCACAGCTTTAGATACTACTGGAATGATGCCATCCAGAACTTTGCATTCTATCAGTAAGTGGTCTCCACTGCCATTTCACCTATATTGCCTAATATTGAGACAATAAACCACTAAAATGAAGTAAGTCTCTACTTATGGAGTGATAACACAACTTGTCTTACAAATTTACATACAGTTGAGCCCACAATTACAGTTCTGCTGAAATTGTAATTGTCTGTTTGGGCATCTGTTTAAGATTAATAACTGTGCTGAGAAATAAATTTAAATATTTTCATATTTCAAGGAAACAGAGTCAGACAGCAAAGACGTTCTTGAGGTTTCTGGAGAGCCTTTCCTCTCCATCAGGATGATTTGGTCAGATTTTATCCCTTCAATCTCACAGCGTTTTAGTTTCTGGTTCAGATTCTCTACCGGCTTCATAATACTGGCTGGGCTATGCCAAACTGTTGCCGTTGTTTTCTGGTAACTGTCCACTCAGTGCAGATGCAACCCTTCGTTATATTATAAAGAATTTAAAGTGTGTTGTCAATTGAGCCCCCCCACCCCTAACCCCAATTTCTGTATCTGTATTCTAGCTTGGAATTGGAAGCAGGTAGAAACCTAATGTTCCCTTAAAGGGAAGGTATTATGTGTTTTCCAGGCACATAGTGCCATTTTATAGCTCAATCAAATAATTATGTTTCCATCAGTTGTTGCAAAAATGCTACATATATATCAAACATGACTTAAAAGAAATTTGACATTGCAATTTAAGGCCTTGAAATTGGATGTCTGTTTCTTTAAGAAGCTCCTGCTCTTTCCCACAGTCTGCCTTCAGAGTGTCATCACAACAACCTTTCTCTGTTAAGAGCTGGCCTGAGAAATAGGTCATATAATGAGTTCAGGAGGTCTAGGTGTGTGCTAATTGCTGCTGGCTAGTCTGAAGGAGCAGAGTGGGGGAGTCGTGGGGGGGGGAGGTGTGCTCTGTGAGGCGGAAGCTTGAAGGCATCGCTAAGTTTCACCAAACGTTTGGCAAACCCAAGGTTTTTAAAACGGCTCGTTTTCCACACAACAAAAACACATGAACTTATAGCCAGAAAATAATTGGATGGTTTTTTCTTCTTTTTCTTTTTTTTGTTACTAAAAGTGATACAGAACCTTTTAGTTCTGTATCGCAAAACAAATGTTTTGTTGTTCAAAAACATTTAGAAACAATAGGTCCCCTTCAAGTGAATTAACCGGCTCACCAGCTTGAACTGAAGTCATTAATCCAACCCACTGAGACTAATATTGCTATAAAACAATAATTTACCATAACCATTTCTTCTTCCATCCTGTGGAAGATCTGGTGAAATGTAGCATCTCAAGTGTTACTCTATGAAGAACAATAAGGCTCTTTTTGGTCTCTTCTTTAATCCAGCATACTGGGTCCCAAGTTTGGTTCAGACAGCACACACCCAGGTTTTGGTTTGAAGAAAACAAGCCAGCGTATTTTAGTGTGCAGCTCATGTGGACCTGAGCATGGTTTATACTGATGTTGTTATAACTGGAAGAGCTGCCAACCGACAAATAGAAGATAAAACTCTGTGCTCCCCTAGAGGCCTGGAGGATGTGAAGGTGAGCTGTGCCCACATCCACTGCGAACACAGCCGCGGGCTGGCCAAAGCACTGCAGGACTACAGGTACCACTCTGCATTAGAGTTTCATTTTATTTATTTATTTGATGGGGAAAAAAATTACTGGTGACAAAGTAAAAAAGAAAAAAAAAATCTCAAATATTTTTTCAGGAGGTTGTTTTTCGGGGAGAATGAGATCGCTGTGAGAGTCCCCTCTCTGTTCAAGCTTCTCATCAAGGAGGTGAGTGTTCAACTCCGCGCCTCTTCTTTTAGCTCTCCCGCTTTAATCAGCTCTGCTTCCAACAGTTCCAGATGTTTTTTTGTTTTTTTTTATTTCTCTCTTATTTCCCACCAGGTGCTGAATCCTTTCTACATCTTCCAGCTCTTCAGTGTTGTCCTATGGAGCGCCGAAGACTACTACTATTACGCCACAGCCATCGTTTTCATGTCGGTCATCTCCATAGCGACCTCACTGTACACTATTAGGAAGGTGAGGCGCCGACGAGGGAAAGTCGACCAGAGAAGATTTTGTTCAGTTTGTTTGTCTTCTAGATTTCTACACATAATGTTTGTCACTGGAATCCTGGTAGTCGTGTGACCATTTCTTTTCTTTTTTTTAAAATATATATATTTCTGAGTAAATCTCCCTTCTGACTGTTCTGCAGCAATACGTGATGCTGCACAACATGGTGGCGTCTCACAGCGTGGTGCGCGTGTCGGTGTGCAGAGGAGACAAAGGCATGTTTGACGTTCTGCTGCACGTTGCCGCTGGCGCGCCCGCTCTCCTCGCTCACTGTCGTGTTCGTCTCAGACACAGAACAGGCCATGTCCACGGAGCTCGTGCCCGGTGATGTTATCGCCGTCCCGGCCAATGGGATGGTGATGCCGTGTGACGCCGTGCTTTTCCAAGGGACCTGCGTTGTGAACGAGAGCATGCTGACAGGTGTGGATGTTTGCTGGGCTTCAGATTGTTTTAAGGTTTAGTAACTTTTATTTAAAAAAAAAAAAAAAAAAAAAAGTTTCAGAGTTGGGTAGTAACTAGTTACATTCAGTAGTTACTACATTTACCTAAGTAGGTTGTAAAATAAATTTTAGGGGTATTCTTAGTAATACCCCTAAAGTACTTTTTACTTTTACTTGAGTAATTTTATCATGAAGTATTTTTACTCTTACTTGAGTAAAAATTCCAGATTCTCTACCCACTGAATGATAAAAACAAATATGTTTTATCCAAAAAATTCACCGGGGACAGAAACACACCTGCAGACTTTTTTTTAAAGTTTCATACGTTTTATATGAAAATAAATAGATTTAGCAAAAATGTTCAGTATGAATGATTTTCTTATTTCCTATTTACACCATTTATATGAGTTGTTTTCATTCTGATCTTTAACATACCAAAATGTCCACAAAACTTTATATTTTGGTTTGTCTGATGATGTCATTTTGATCAGGTCAGTCGCCTTTTTACCAAATACTTTTTACTCTAACTTGAGTCATTTCTTGGACGGCTACGTTTTACTTTTGCTTGAGTTTTGCTTTTGCAGGCGAAAGCGTTCCAGTGACCAAAACCAGTCTGCCCAGTTCGGGCGACGAGGCGGCGAGGAGATACAGCGTGGAGGAACACAAGAGACACACGCTGTTTGTGGAATCCGCCGCAATCATGTTCCAGACCCGGAATTCGATTTTTGAATGCATCCTAGGCTGAGTTGGCTGAAAAAAATCCATCCAACTGGCTTTCACTGGTGATCCGCAACCTCTCAGGCGAAGCGTCCAGTGACTAAAATCGCCCATCGGCACAGGCGAGATACGCGAGAACCAGACCACGCTGTTCTGTGGAACCCGCATCATCCAGACCCGATTCTACGCCGGCGAGTTGGTGAAGGCTGTGGTGATCCGAACAGGCGAGGCACCCGGGTAAAATCGTTCATCATCAAAACGCAGCAATGCCAACAGTCTCAACGACTTCCCCTCCGCCGAATCCTTCCACAGGCTTCAGTACAGAGAAGGGCCAGCTGGTGCGCTCCATTCTCCACCCTAAGCCCACAGACTTCAGGCTGTACCGGGACGCCTACCTCTTCCTGCTGTGTCTGGTCGGCGTGGCGGGCATCGGCTTCGTCTACACCATCGTCCTCAGCATCATGAACAAGGTCCCGCTGCTGCTGTTCTGCACACGTCTGCAGGGGCTTATCATGTTTCTCAGAGTAAAGATGTGGAAACGCGTTATGTTGCAGTTGCATGAATTCAAATGAAAAAGTGTAGAAAAATCCAACCTTTAATTTGTACATTTATACAGTTGGGGGGGTGATACCACGTTAAATAATTTTTCACTAATATTAGGTGTGTGATAACAAATGTTGCTGAACGGTATGTTGTGACAGAACTTATTGGCATAAACGATAATGTTGTTTTGAGTCCATTTCCAAGTAATATAAGACAACACACCCAAACACCAGTGTACCAGCTGAGTTTAGTGCATGTTTATCTTTGTGATAGTAGGACAGAATAGACTCTTTTCTTGCATAACTATTAAGCAATGTTGCTCCTATCTGCAACTGTCCTATCAGTGAGTTTTAGAGATTGATTTGCCTCCTTTGCTTTGTTCTCAATGTGGCATGGCAACGTAAATGTAGGTGCCACTTAATCTGCATTCCCCCTGGGGAAAAGGAGGCCACGGGTTACTTATTATAAATTCCTGCAAACTCTGATCAGCTTTTAAAAAGTTTAAAGGAAATTAATTTCCTCTGTTTTATTTTGTGTATTTGGGTCAGTGGGGGTTTTGTGGTAACAATTATCCCCCCCCGTTAAAAGGGTCAATATGATGTAAAATTGACTTTTTTAAGCGTTACTTCTTGTTATAATGTTTTTCCCTCATCAAAACCAAACCTGGAGTGTGGCCTTGATTCTTTAATCTCCCACGGCAACCATTCACATGTTGAAGGCAACCTAGTAGCAGCTGGGTGTCAGCCCTTCTACCACTTGGCTCCTTCAGACTAGCACACACCTTCCTTCCTAATTTGCCAGGTGTTTATTTGATATATATGACAACATCTGAAGGTGACATAATTCATGATTTTGCTATAAAACGGCACTAAATAGCTGTAAAACAAATATTAACGCCCCTTTAAGGCTTTGTGCATGTCTTTACTAAATGTGGGATTTGTAGTTTTCATTTTTTGGTGTCTGCAAAACACAAAGGTTTCAGCTAAAACCATCATCATCGAGTCTCTGGACATCATCACCATCACCGTTCCGCCTGCCTTACCGGCGGCCATGACAGCCGGCATCGTGTACGCGCAGCGGCGTCTGAAGCGCGTCGGCATTTTTTGCATCAGTCCTCAGAGGATCAACATGTGCGGCCAGCTTAACCTGGTCTGCTTCGACAAGGTAACCCTTAGCAACAAGACAACTTCATATTTCACTATCAAATTTTTTTTTTCAGTTGCATCAAAACATTTTCCCATGTTGTTAGTGAAACATTCTGCTAGTAGAACGGATACTTGTTTTTTTTTTTAACAGAAAGATCAATTTTCAAGAATTATTGACTTAAAGCAAGCTGAAAAGTTACTTATAAGTTAGTTTTGTCTTATTTCAAGTGCACTAAGATACTTGCACTATAAGCCAGACCAAAGACACTTGGTAAAGATTTTGTGTTTTTTGCAATTCAAAAAATGATCTCATGAAAAGGAAGCAGTTTAAGAGTGAAGCAAAGATCCTGACTGAAATGCTCTGGTTGGTGCTTTAGCTGCATGTTTGTATTGATCCTGCAGACTGGCACCCTGACTGAGGATGGATTGGACCTGTGGGGCATCCATAGAGCAGAACATGGCAGGTAGAGGAAACATCGCTCTCTCCTCTCATTTCCTCCCTAAAAATGGAACGCAGAACGTCCCCGCCTTGCGTCTGCAGCTTTGTTGCTCCGGAGCCGGGCCCAGCCGAGGAGCGTCTGGTGAAGAGCGCCTTCGTAGCCTGCATGGCAGCGTGTCACTCTCTCACCAACATAAAGGGAGAGCTCTCCGGAGACCCTTTAGATCTGAAGATGTTTGCCGCCACAGGCTGGGTGAGTAAAAAGTTGTTTCAGACAAAACCGGTCTGAATGTGTTTCTGTTTCCCACAGCAGGGTTAGTCCGTTTCTCCAAAGAAATATTTACGGATTTTTTTTTTTTTTTTTTCCCCCCTCTTTAGGTCTTAGAGGAGCCGACAGAAGAAGAAACCACGCTTCACAATCCGCTGATGCCCACAGTGGTTCGACCTCCAAGGCGAGCCGTCATCGAAGACGGTCAGAGCCAGTCGCAGGTCCAGAACACGGTACATGTCCAGCATGTCCACTTTTACATTAGTGTAAGACAGGATATTCACCTTCTGTCACAAAACAAGCACAAGCTTCAGCAGATTTGATCAGGATTCTATTCAACAGACCGACGCAAAGTAGGGCGTAATTGTGGAAATGATTAATGTTTTTTTTTTCTTTTTCTTCATAAATAAAAGTCTGAAAAGTGTGGCATACATTTGTAGTCAGGTCTCTTCTACTGTGATGCTTCTAAATAAAATCCAATGGAACCAGGTTCCTTCAGAATCATGAAATCAGTAAATAGACATCTAAATAAAATCTGTCTAAACCCAGCTGCTCTGTGAAGAACACTGCAAAAACACTAAATATTACCAAGTGGTTTTTTTAAAAATCTGGGTCTACTGCTAATATCTTGGCGCATTTAAAATCTGACTTACATGTAGCTTTCCAACTTGTTTTAAGTCAATAATTCTTTATTTTTTTTAATGGTTTTGTTGGCTCTAGTGGCTTTTATTTGAAACTAGTTGGACAGGAAAGAGGGTAATGTGAGAGGGGGAAGACATGCAGCAAATGTCACCAGGCTGGGAGTCGAACCTGCGACCACCGGCATGAGGACTAAGGCCTCAATTTGTGGGTTGTGCTTTGCCCCTGCTCCACCACCACAGCACCCCAAAGCAATAATTTTTGAATATTGATAAATGGTAACAGTTCCACTGGTTGTTTCAGTTATAAAATGGGGAAAAATATGTTAATATATGCAGTGAAATCCAGTTGAAATGTTGCCATAAGCATTTTTGGGAATACTTTCGGAGCTGGGTGTGTGAGGTTCAAAAACTGATCAAATCAAAACTGATCTCTGATCAAAACACTGATCATCACCACAGTTAAACACGGAAGTGGCTGCATTGTGATGTAGAATTTCTTTTTTTTCAGCACTTCCAGTGAAGGTAGCCACTGGAGTTGATCCAGGGAGAAAAGGCTGTTAGAATATTCAGTTTTAGTCTAGAAAAAAGTAGGAAACCAGCCAGATTTAAAGTTTTCTTCTTTAAATCTGACGATTCTGTACTGTAAAGTCAGTTTGTGGGCAACAAAATGTGAAGATAGTTTTGCAGGGGGATGGAAAGAAGCGGTTTCTATGACAACCTATTTGTGTCATTGTTGATAGAAAAAAAAGGAGGAGTACATTTCTGCCAAAAAAACTCAGAAGTTTTAAGATTAATTTTAGAAATTCCAATAACAATAACAATCATTTCTAATTCTATAAAAAAATACTTGGACATTTCAGAATTTCAAAAGTTGAAAATGTTGAAGTTTCTGCTACAATTAGTTCTTTCTAGCAAATTTACAACATTCTAAATTCAGAGAATTCCACCTTTTTTTCCTACAACTTTTCTGAGATGAAAATTTCTGAATTTGTGGCAGAAATTTTCTCCTTTTTCTGTCTACATTGGCCCTAATACGGCATTGTGGGCATAGAGAAAATTAACATTTTAAAGTTTTTATGAACGTTGTCTCCCCAGTCCTGTGAGATGGGCATTGTGCGACAGTTCCCCTTTTCCTCGGTGCTGCAGAGGATGAGCGTGGTGGTCAGGAGGCTGGGGGACAAACACATGGAAGCCTTCCTGAAGGGGGCGCCGGAGGTCGTGGCTGGCCTATGCAAACCACTCTCAGGTCAGGCCTTCTTCGTTTGGGGTGAAGACAGCCTCTCCTTTTTTTGTCTTCTTTATAATAATAGCAAGAAAGCAGCAGCAGAATGGTTTGGTCCCTCATCCAGGCGCCTAGTGCGTCTGATCCCTGCCTGTCCTTCCCTTCAGTCCCACAGAGTTTCACCGAGACTCTGGAGAGCTACACCAGGCAGGGCTTCAGAGTGATTGCACTGGCACACCGACAGCTGGAGTCCAAACTGTCCTGGCACAAAGTCCAGACGCTCAGCAGGTACGTCACTAATCAGAGATAAAAAGCATTGGCAGTGCGTGCGCTCGCTCCCACCTGGATTCCGAATCTGTCTGCCCGCATTTCCACTGTTAATGTTTAAACTCCGACCCTGATCTTCTCCCGTCTCTTCTATAAGCAAATATGACTTTCACACTGCGTAAACTTTATGTTTACGCAGTTTGGGGATTTTATTCCATTCAGCAAAACTTTTAACCTTCAGCTGTGAAACGTTGGTAACGACGTGGCTCAGAAGACGTGCAGCCATTATGGACTTAAAGTTTTATCACAATATTTTATGGTGTTATTGTGATAACGATAAAAGTGAGGAGAAGAACTATTTATTACTTTTATTTTAGGGAACCATATGGCTGTGACGAAATGACAGCAATCAGAGCCAGACAAATACTGATTCGAAAGAGAAAAATCCATGTGTAACATGCTTTTTTTAGGACCTTATTTGCAGAAAGAAGTCTAACTTGTATCACTAAGCTACACACAGTAACAGCATCTAATCATATTTTTAAATTAATTCATATGTATTGATACTTTTCTTGAACAAATATAGAGAAAAAGCGTAAAGGTAACAATCCTGACAATACGGATTTGTCAGTTTTACTTATTGTAAAACTTTGTGGGGTTTTACTTATCATTAGCTGGAATTTATCGTGGCAGCAATAAATCAAAAATCATATCAGACAAAGAAATTTATCTCAATAAATGATAAACGATACAATAAATGCTACGCTAGCAGCAGAACTAATATTAAAATTTGGGCCAATTTTAATATCCCTGTAAACGTTGTTATGGCCGAAAGCCAATCTTTACCGATATTGTGCAATTTATATATCTCACTACACTTATGGCACCATAAAAACAAATCAACCACTCTCACTGCCACATGACCAAACAAGCACCACATGATCAAAGACCAGAAACAAATGGCAACAAGATGGAAATTAATATCGGTTGTTAATATTTTATAGAATCGATACCGATATATTACTAAATGACCAATATCGGCCGATACCAATGACGCTTCTGATATATCATACATCTCTAAGCAGACACATTTTATTTAGCATTCTCTAAGCACCTTATTTAATTTCCCTTTTGTATAAATAAAGTATTTGTCATTTGAATTTGAATTTCAGCGACTCATTGTTTCTGTTTGCGGTTACTCTGATATTACAGTCAAACAGGTGCAAGGTTTGTGTTTTTTTTTTTTTTGTTTTTTGTTTTTTTCAGGGATCTGATAGAGACCAACATGGAGTTCCTCGGGTTGATCGTCATGCAGAACAAAATCAAACAGGAGACGGCTGACGTTCTGACTGAGCTCCGGAGGGCCAACATCCGCACCCTGATGGTCACAGGTATCTCCGCTCCACGAAGACGTTTGCTCATCGCACGCTGGACCCCGCTGATCGCTTTTCTCTGTCAGGGGACAACATGCTGACAGCCGTCTCTGTGGCTCGAGACTGCGGCATGGTGCGTTCACACGAGAATGTCATTGTCGCTGACGCTGCGCCCCCCAGAGACTCGCGCCCCCCTTGCATCATGTGGCGTTACGTGGACAACCCCGCTCGGACCCCTAGGGACGATCAGGTCAGCCTGGAGGTTTCGAGGAATGATTGGTTGGAGTCGTTAAAAGCAAAAGAGTTATGTCCCTAAGTAATAATTGAGACAGGTTATTTTCAATAATAATGATTACTTTTTTAAAGAAAAAGAACAAAATAAGGCAGGAAAAACTACAATCCTTCAGCACAAAATTAGTTGACATTGTAACTTGCATGTTCCATGATGCCCTTAGACATTGTATTAATGTTTATAGCTTGTTCTCGTTCCCTACTGTCTGTTTTATTGTTCCTGCATGATTCCTGTTTGGAATAAAGCTATTGGGAGAGAAAAGAGAGAGAAAGTTAGGAGACGAAATGGAACTAAACAGCTTCCAAAGGAAGAGCAGGAATATAAACATTGCAACCGCCTGAAAGTTTCTTAGCAGAACCAAAACCTCAGCACAAATGTCAAACTTTTATCTGAATGTTTACAAAACAGCCAAATAAATTAGTGCTTTTAGAATTTATCCAGAAAAATTAATTTAGGGCCAGCTAAGTGCGCTAAATGTTTTTGAAGTTAGCAAATGCTACACAAACCATTAGGGCATTAGCGTTTTAGCTGAAGTGTTCCCACCACTGCTACTAACCTGTCAAAGTTTGTAAATGTTTCTTTTGGCTATTTCATAAAAAAAAAAGTTTCCAGAAAGAGATTGAAAGACTTTCACTGTATAATACATGTACATGAAACAATTCAACAATCAAAATGATAAAAGTTACACACACTGCTCCTTACACACATTAAGTGAGCAACCAAATGAGGTTAATCCTCAGATGTCTACATCATTACCAGTTCGCAGATCTCTGCAGGACTTTCTGCTTTTCACTCTTCCATGATGTCATAGTATTTGTGCAGGTGTCTCCCCTCAGCAAACACTCAACCCGCCCACCCCTCCACCCGCCGGGGACTCAGTTTTTAACAGCGAGCTCCTCAGATCTCCGGCGCTGTGAACAACTACAGATTAGTTCTGTTTGTCACACTGCTATATTTTAGATTATCAAGCAAATTTTAGACCTATTAGTACAATGAACAGCTTCAGTTGATGATTTAACTTGTTTAGATATTTAGCTATCAGATGCTTGTGGAAATTGACAACAGATGTTTTCTCCCACTCTGGAGTAATTGTGGCCCACTCACATAAAGTTGTTTTTAAGTTAGGCAAAGTGGAGTTCCCCCCCCCCCCCAATTATCAATGTCATCTCACAGCATCTTAGTCTGATTCAAGTCCACACTTTGACTTTGATGAAAACTTTCATTTCGATCTTTTTTGTGAGACATTTAGAGGCGAAGTCGCTGATGTGCTTCGGATCGTTTAAATGCTGCGGAATCAGAAAGTGATGGTTAGATTTTCTCCTTCGGTATTTTCTGCTGGAGTTCAGAGTTAATGTTCCCATCGACTAAAACTACAACCAACCCTGGAGTCCTGTGGAATGAGGCTGGCTCTCCAGCTGAGCTGCGGTCTCAACCAGGAAGTGACTAGAAGTTCAAAGGCGGTTCAGTCAAGGGTTTCGGCTTTTCATTATAGATTAGTTTTATTTCATTGTGACTTTTTGTTTGACTAATTCATTCAGATTTTATTTGTTGGCTAGTTATTATTAGTTAAATGTTGTTTAGTTTTAGTTTCATTTATATCAGTTATTGTAGTAGTTTTAGTTTTTTCATACTTTGGTTGTATTTATATTTTTATCATTATTGCTTTTTTTTTTTTTTTTTTTGATAAATTGAAAATCTTAGAATGCAGGAGACAAATAGACCTTGAATGGTAACTTTAGTAAGAGCCTTTGAAAACAGCTGCGCTCCTCTTCTGGTTGACATAAAAATGTAACGTAAAGTAAAGAACAGAACATTTTCATCTCTTATGTAAATACTTAAATCAGTATTGAATGGCTCTGTGTTGCTCCTGATTGAATTATGTTGTACAATGCTATAATAATGTGAGATGAATTGAGATGAAACTATCAGTTTGTCCACACCTTGAACTGTCACCCTCAGACTGCACAGATCCTCATGGAGGAGGAGATGTATCACTTCGCTCTGGACGGTAGAGCCTTTGCTGTCATCACAGAACACTTTCCTCAGCTAATGCAGAAGGTACTTTCCCGTTTTTTTTGCACGTTGACCTGTCCACATAATCCATACCAGGTGTGTTTAGCTTTTACCGCTTCTATAATTGTAATGACATTTTCCTCCCACATGGGGCCGCTGCAGCTCGCGCTAAGAGCCACCGTGTTCGCACGCATGGCGCCAGACCAGAAGACCCAGCTGGTGGAGATCCTGCAGGGCATTGAGTGAGCCTCTCTGATTCTCACTCAATGCTCATTTAAGTTTGGCTAATTTCCGTCTGTTTTCACTGCTGCAGCTTCATCCGCTCTGTTTACTTTCCAGCTACATTGTTGGGATGTGTGGCGACGGCGCCAATGACTGTGGGGTAAGTTTGGGTTCTGTAAACTGCTGGTGCATTTGGCAAATCAGTTCAGGTGAAATATGATGGGATGTTACTCAGACAGCTCAGGTAGATGCATAATATGCTTCTCAAACTGATTAATAATAGTAATGGAATTTAACATATACAGCATTTTTCCAAACACTCAAAGATAATTTACAGGAATCAAATAAAATTACAAACAGAACACTAAGTAGATCAAACAGAAATATAAAGAAGAAAACTTAAATACACAGCACATTAAAAACACACAAGATAAGCAAAGAAACGTTAAAATATAACATTAAAAATCATATTAATTTAGTTTTAAGAAATATTCAGTACTAGAGTTTAGATTACAGATTTTTCAGCCTCTGCAGCAGACGACTTTATTCGTCTGCTGCATAATTTATTCTCGTATTCAAAACACTTTATTCTGGTAATATTACAATTTTATTGTTACCTTACTTGGACTTTTTCTCTCTCATTATTTAGACCTTATTTTCCTACGACTTTATTCTCACAATGTTATGTTTTTATTCTCGCAA
Organism: Poeciliopsis retropinna; assembly: GCA_010277075.1. Taxonomy (NCBI): domain Eukaryota; kingdom Metazoa; phylum Chordata; class Actinopteri; order Cyprinodontiformes; family Poeciliidae; genus Poeciliopsis; species Poeciliopsis retropinna. The sequence goes on from VMRM01000021.1 coordinate 10,944,884, forward strand.
TTTAGAAAAAAGAAATGAACTTAGAAAATGAATACTCTGTCGCCTGTCTCAGAGTAACTGAAGGCGTTTCCCTCTCAGGCCCTGAAGAGAGCACACAGTGGGATTTCTCTGTCCGAGCTGGAGGCGTCGGTCGCCTCTCCCTTCACTTCCTCCACCTCCAACATCTCCTGTGTCCCCAACCTCATCAGGTACGGTGAAGATCAGGTCCCGACCTGGAGCGTCGATGAGCAAAGTGACACATATGTTAGCAACTTTTCACACTTGTCTCCTGGTGTCTGACAGAGATGTACCGATCCGATATTAATATCTGTATCGGTCTTGATATTGGAAAAAAAATTCTAGCTCTTGTATCGATCCGTAAGGGCAGATCTATTCAGTCTAATTCTATGCTTTCATACTCTCAATGACATCATGCTTTATTATCTATTTGACATTATATTTAGAACTCCTAATTCAACTTTCTAAACCATTTCAAAGAAAGTTTGTTGCAGTTTATTTTTACATGTTTGACCAATGTAGTCAACCTGATGTTTTTATCAGTTTCAATTTCTTTATAATTTATTTTCCATTGGCTGTTAGCCTCCCAATTGCTCTGACTGAACAAATGAAAGTTATTTTTACATGTTTGTCCAAGCTTGTGAAGCTGTGGGTGTATTTACCTATAGTGTACTGTTGCAAAGTTTTCAAATGAATTTGTAATAAGTCAATTCAGCACTATTTTTCTGTATCGGATCGGTATCGGCCGATATGGAAACCTCAGATATTTGCATCTTTATCGGAAGTGGAAAAAGTGGATCGGTGTATCCCTAGTTACTGTCTGATGGAAAACTACACATTTTCCATGAGATTAAAATCCTCCATTTAGTGAAAATGATCAAATAATTTTAGGGAATAATGTGAAAGTCTGAATGTTTATGTTTTCCATAGGGAGGGACGAGCCGCCCTCATCACTTCGTTCTGCGTCTTTAAGTTCATGGCTCTCTACAGCATCATCCAGTACATCAGTGTCATTTTGCTTTACTGGGTAAATACTCCACTGATCTCTTCTTTTCTGTGTCTTCTCCTTTTTATTTGCGCAGTTTTAACCTTTTTGTTAACGCAGATTCTCAGCAACTTGGGAGACTTCCAGTTTCTCTTCATTGACCTCGTCATCATTCTCATCATCGCCTTCACAAGTGAGCTCCAGCCGGACGGGACGTCAGTCACTGGAGGTCATTCTGCTGATGCCTGTGTGTGTGCGCGTGTGTGTGTGTGTGTTTTTCCTTTTTGTTTTTGCCTGTCTTCAGTGAGTCTGAACCCAGCGTGGAAGGATCTGGTGAGGCAGCGTCCTCCGTCCAGTCTGATCTCGGGCCCGCTGCTCTGCTCGGTTCTGACCCAGATCCTCACCTGCCTGGCCTTCCAGGTCTTGGCTTTCTACTTGGTGCAACAGCAGAGCTGGTACGAGACATGGACGCCTCAGTCAGAGTGAGTCATTGTGGGACACCGATGGCTTCACCGGTCAGGCCACTCAGGCCGACCGCAGCAGCATCAGTGTATTCGATCTTTGGCTTTTCTTCCAGTCTTGAGTTTGAGGTCCAGAAGTCTTGGTTCATCCTTCTTTCCTCTCATCTTTCCCTCCATCGAACCAGACTTGTCCTGACTTTTTAAAGTTTAAAATTGTTTTTTTTTTTTTTGTTTTTCTTGCCTGTTCCGTGTCATGAAAGATCAAGATATTGTAAGTGTGCCGTAAAAAAGTGTAGGACATTGAAGTCCATCCGATTGTGTCAAAACTAGTTGAAAGGATTTTTTGTTACATTTACAACCACAAATTATAACATACAGCTCTGGCAAAAACATTTCAAAATAAGCTTCTTTTTTTTTTTTCAAAGAAGTTCTGTGAATGATCAGGATGCAATCTGGAGGTGTATAACAGCTTTTTTCACCAATCTGATGGGTGAAGAACCTAAATAATAATAAATATCTGTATATGTCAATCCATTTGAAAATTCTGCAGCAATAAGGGTTTGTGGATTGAAAATGTTACATACTTTGTCAATATATAAGTTTTGATTAAAATGTGACCTTGCAATTAGTTTGATTCAAATTTCTAGTCAATTAGCTGCACAAATTAAAGGAGTTATTGTATTTTTGAATCAGTTCATTTATTTTCGTGCGTTCCCTCTGTCCTGCAGCGCCTGTAGCGTCTCCCGACCCAGCAGCTTCTCCGACCGGCGGAACGGCACAACCTCTCATGACCACAAAAACATCCGCAATTACGAGAACACGTCCCTCTTCTACGTGTCGTCCTTCCAGTATTTAGTCGTGGCCATAGTTTTCTCCAAAGGGAAGCCCTTCAGGCAGCCCAGTTACAAGAACTGTGAGTCAGTTGCAGCGAGGCGCCTTTATTAATGTGTTGCCTTTGTGATTTGTGAAGTCAAGGCAAACACAAAAACACAATTTTTTTGTTTTTGTTTTAATCTTTCATAAGGGCCGTTCATGCTGTCCTGTGTCGGCCTCTACTCTTTTCTTCTCTTCATCATGCTGTACCCCATCTCTGCTGTCGATAACTTTCTAGAGGTAAACATTTTGACTACTTTTTCACTAATTCTGGGTGTAAATCCAAGACACTACTTAGTTGGTAGTTGCATGCTAATGGATGAAAGAAGAATGCCATCGATACATTCATTCAAACATTCTTTTTTTTTTCTTTCTAAAAAGCATGTTTAAAGCTGCAGTATTAAATATATTTTTTTACATCTTTTTTACATATTACATGTTATGAGACAATATGAGACAATATGAGACAATATGAATCTGTGAAAAGATCCGAGTTCCGAGTGTCGACGAGAAACAGCCACAGTCCAACAAAAAGACCACAGAAAGTGTTGTTTAGTCATCCTTTATTTATTTAAGCTGTTAGTCTTGGTATCTACTCTTATTAATTTAATTATCTATTATCTATTTTGTTATTCTTTTTTCTCTCTCTCTCTTTTCCACTTCTACCCAAAATACCAGTGACGCTAGGTTAATCCAGGAGAGGAAGAAAATAATGAATTTAATGATAATCAAATTATTTTGCACACATTTTTTGATCTGTAATGTTTGTTCTGTGTGCACTAGTTTATATATATATGCATAAATATAAAAAAAAACACAATCAAAGCAAGAAAGCAGGTCTTAGCGTTGTCAGTCATCCTCCGTGTGGCGCTGCTCATTCCACTTGCTCTTTGCTACGCTGCAGCTAGCAAAGCCTGTAGTGAATGCTACACTAGTTAGCATGTCCACTGTGGACGGCGGACAAACAATTTTTCTGTAACTATAAGTTGTTTCTCCACCATTAGCACGTTCAGCTGCGAATGCATGAGGATGATTGACAGCTCGAAGCCCCTCCTCCTGACTCTCATTGGTTGGTTTTAGTGCATTTGATCAGACGGTGATAGCTGCTCAGGGAGGAGGTGCAGGAGATCGATCCTTTCACAGATTGTCTGTCTGATAAACTGTCACCACATAGTGACAGTTTTAACAAAAATACAAAATATTTTTAGAAAAGTTACATACTGCAGCTTTAAATTAAAGTGTGAGAAACAGTCTTTTGTGTGATGCTGTCTGCACTGCTCACCACGTCCCCCTCTGACCCCCGCCCCTCCCTCACCCATCAGATTGTGTGTGTTCCACATGACTGGCGTGTTACTCTGGTCATCGTTATCGCAGCGAACGCCGTTGTGTCCTTCATGTTGGAGGTACGACATCACATCCTGTCTCTGACCAATCTGCCTCAATATGCACAGTGTGATTTGCATGCATTGAATTGTTTATTTTGTTCTTTACCAAAATCCTGCTTGTAGCTGCACTATTGCTTCTTAATGAATGAAATGCGCTAATTAAATCTTTTAAATTTGTGGCACTTGCCATTTTTCTGGTGCTGCAACTCGATCTTGATGATTAGCCGACTCTTGAAGTTCCCCTCCCCTCAAATCTCCCGTAGATTTTGATCGTTGACATCATCTTGTGGAGGCTTGTTTTCAAAGGAAGTCAGGGGCCAAATGGCCCCAGAGCGTCCTCCTCTGGCGACACACCACAGGTCGGGAAGCCATTTTTTTCCCCTCTCTCTTACTAAAATCTACTTCATTCCGTCTCACTGTTTAGATAGTACCTTGTACTTAACTCTTGCTCTCTTTCACTCCTAAAGCTGCTGTCTGTCTTTTCATGATAAGCGTGGTGGTTCAGTAGATCTGAAAATCTCGTTTTAGTGGGTTTAAATGTGAATTTTGCACATTTGGTGAAACATGAAGGCCTGTTACATATGTGAAGTATGTGTGTCGCTCTTGATTCGCCAACATTTGGTATAATGCATGGTACCGGGATATAAAAGCCTGTTTTCAGTAAATCATATTGATAAAAAGTAATGGTTCCACAGGCAGATTATTTCATTGACAACACTGAAACAATATGTCATTGTTATAGCAAGTCAATAACACTTATTTTAATTATTTAAGAAATTAATTTAAGTTTATTCTGCTAAAAAGTCTCTTTTAAGTTACTTTTGTCTCATTTCAAGTGTTCTAATATATTTGCACTAGAAACTAGAGCAAAAATACCAAGTAAGACTTTGTGTTTTTGCTACACAAGACAATAGTGTAACAGGAGTAGATAGTACACGCTTTTCTTTTGTTCAGCTTTTTTTTTTTTTGGTAACTTTCTATGATGATGAAAATGTAGCAGAATCCTCTTAAAAAAGCTTTATAAACAAATTCAGAAATGTGTTTATTGTGCTTCTCATTAAAAAACATAGAATTCTGCATCTTTTTGTTAATTAAATATCCACATCATTCACCATTCACTCAGGTGAATGGCGATTGATTCACTTCTAGGAGTGCTTTGACTCCTAGATTTTTGTTGGTGTTGATGTGTTGACAGGTTGCTAATGACAGCGGGGGCGCGTTGTTCCTGTCCCGGTTGTTCTGTCGGAGGAACAAGCCGCCAAAGGTTCTGTACAGGCACCTGGCCCTGGAGCTGCAGGACGACGCCGACTGGCCCCCCAAACCCTCGACTGTCACATACCCCGCTGAAGCACAGCCCCACATCTCTGCGACTCTCTGATCCCTGCAGGGGACGTCTCATACTGATACAGACTAACACACACACACACACAGTCTCCCACTAGATGTCCTTCATCTTTACCCACCATATCAAAATTGAACTAAATTTTGAATCCTGGGTTGAGCCAGAGGTTTTTCTATTTTTGGAGTCTTGTATGCTTATGCTAATGCTAATGCTACGGAGCAACTGTCATGAATCATACTTGAATGTTCTAATGAGTGCAGAAATTACAAGCATACTGTGAAAAATGGTTTGCCCTCTTGCAGATTTCATCTCTGTTGTTGCCACAGTTACATGTTTCAGATCACCAACCAGACAAAGATAACCTGACTAAATCCAAAGTCTTCAACGGACGTATGTGAAAGGTCAATTACTCCTGAGCCTAAGAACTGCCTGATCTGGGTTGCGCAAAACTTTGCCGACATTCCCCTAATTAAAGACGCAAACACAATTTTGCAATTGCGGTGTTTCCATTAAATAAAAAAACGCAATTAAAATCACACGTGAATATGTTTGATCATTGAAAGTCATTCCTCGTCGTCATCCTCAAACTACTTCCTGTTGACTTCTTCTTCGTGGTTTGCGCCGATGGGAACATCTGGTTGTTGATCATGTGACTTCTGTGATACAAAAAAAAAAGTGTTTCCACTGCAGTTTCGCAAAAATAAAACTAAATATAAATATAAATATAAAAAAGTCCCTCCACCTCACCTTACCCCAAACCAGCGAAAAACAAGATTTTTTCTAAAGTGCTGTGTTTCCATTAAGCTAAACTATTTTACAAACGTCAAATTGCATAACTATACGGTCAGTGGAAACACAGCTTGTTTTACCTAAAGAGACAACAACTGCTGATTAATCTTTTACATGACTGTAAAAGAGTTGTTGTTCACTCTTTACCACAGAATTATTGAATTCAGTCAAACTGGAGAGTTTTTGAGCAGGTACCAACGGTCTTATGATATACCACGATACACACTTGAAGTTATTTTATTTATAATTCACCAGGTTATTTCAGCGACAATCGCTTGCGTTGTGTCATTAACTTTACCGCGATCCCTCAGACCGATCATGCGTGCAGGGACAGTCGGGAGGAAAAACTCCCCTTTAACAGGAAGCAACTTCCAGCAGAACCAGAACCTGGCTCAGTACAAGCAGCTGTCTGCCGGGGGGGAGACACAAAACGGAAACAGAGTAACTTCATTGTTAATAAAAAAAAAGTAAAAATTAACAGCAGGAGAGGGAGAACAATTAGTTGACGGCAGTATTATCTCAGCCGCCTGCTCTAACGAGATGGACGTTCACATTTTCAGAAGAGCTTTCTGAATGAAATCATCCCTTTCTGTATTTAATCAGGTTATCTGTCTGATGCCAAAATTGGCTTGTTGGTTTGATGATTTGAAATACATCCTCTAAAGTAAGGGGCGAACATATTTACTTTTTTCGTTTTTTTTTTTTTTTTTTTTTTACAGTTTTTATTTCATATCCTGTCATCTGCAAGTCATTTGTAAGTTGAGTTACAAAAAGGTTCAGAAGTGGTACAGAATATAATTGCACATACTGAACACTGACTGCTGTAATAATAGTTTTTTATGAATTCATCTTACTAGGCTAACAGTGCGGAGACACAATACAGATGCTGCAGGCGACTCTGAGTTTATTATGGAGTTTATTTTACTGTCATCAGGCCGTCATTATTCAAATAAACTTGAAGTTTAACATGAACACGATGACCTGCATTTAAGGATAAATGGAAGATTTCGTCATAAACGAAGGAAAGTACACCCTCTTTCATTTCTCGGCTCATCTCTTTTCAAGGTTCTACAATTAATTTAATCTAACCTTCTGTCAGAAATGAACTACAGATGCAACTCTGTGATTATTTCTCTGGAGAACTAAGTTCACCCCACGACTAAATAGCTTTAAGATCAACCTGCAGCAGCATTAGGTCTCATTTTGGTTCATCAGACTCCTGTTTTATTTCTTTGAGGTTGTCTGCCACATGGCGTACAAGGGCCTAAGGGAAGAGTACATTTCTGCCAAAAACAAATCTCAGAAATTTTGAGATTAAGCTCAGAAATCTTCTAGAAAACCTTAGGACATTTTTGAGTTTGAGAACTCAAAAATTTGTTAGAAAAAAATGATGAAATTTTGAAAATCTCTTAAGTTTTCCAGAAAATGTACATCAGATATGTTGATCAGTATTCCACTTACTGCTAATCAATAGCAAAAATAAACATGTGGCTTTTAATGTGTAAATGAACTCTGTTTTGGCCATTTGACAGTTTTCTGGAAGTTCTTTCTAGATTAATAGAGCATAAAAACTGAATAATGAAACCATACAAATGAAAGAGGGTGTCATTTTACCGGTGATTGTAAACTAAGTTTATGAAAACTATGCGGTGATGTTGTACTTTTGAGAAAGAAAGCGTTAATTAGCTTTTTTTTTTTCTTTCTTTCTTTTTTAGAATCAGAATTCTTCCTGTGGAAGAGAAAAGAAACAACCAACCTGTCTTCCTATAGATGCTTTTGGTCCTCCGTTTCTGATTGATGTCACTGTCTTTTTTATGATTATGGAACATTCCACTTTAATAATTGCGTATTAAATGTCATGGAACTGAAATCTTGATTTGATCAGATTTTTGCGTACGTAGAGTCTTGTCTACGTAAACTGTTTCCCAGTCAGCTGTGAAAATGTGGGAAAAGTCTAATTTGAATGAAAATGTAATTTTGTATATATATATATATATATATATATATATATATACATATATATGTTGTTTTTTTTTTGTCTGATGCCAGTGTTTGCTCTGCAGAACTTCCATGAAATTCCCCCAGTCGATGTGTATTTGAAGCCAGTGTTGCAGACTTCGTGGGGGGCTGACCTTGGTCACACTTTTTCAGCCAAGACTCACTGATCAATTATGGGCTTTCCCAGCCTCCTCGCTGCCTGGCATATGGGCCCTTAAGGGCGCAGGAGTGGAGGAGAAAGAGTGCTATCATTTCATGTGGAGATCAGGGCCTACGGGCCGTGAATGGACGGATTTAGCGCGGACTGTGAATAAGGGGAAGGGCTTCCTCGCTTGTAGCCAAAAGAAAGGAATCTCCCACAGATCAGGGAAGGGGCCTTTTATTTCAGGGGAATATTCATGATGAGGATGAGGAGGCATCATGAATTCATGTGTCTCTGTGACTTGTGGGATCATCTTTTCAGTAAACACCGATGTCTTGCCTTCGCCGGCTTGTTTGCCGTGCGCTGTTTTTTGTGGATAGTGTTGCCTCTCCGCAGAGCGACATGGGTGCCTGTGTGTGTGTGTGGGTGCGTGTGTGTGTGTACTCTCTGCTGTATTGCTTTTGTGTCCGCAGTCGGAACAGATGGAGAGTGGTGGAGACAAATAAAGAAGATAAAACAGTCTTTCTTCCTCGCAGCTAGCAACTCACACAAAAAGATTTTCTCAAGCTTGCTCTCATACGTGTGCTATTTCAGACATTAATTTTTTTTTTCCCTTAATCTGTCTTTTAAGTAACACTTTTTTTTTTGTTCAGGTTGGCCACTTTCAAGATTTGTTTACACTCTCACTGCTGACAGTTTCCCATGAATTCAGGATTAAATTAAGGTTTCTATTAATACCTTTCAAACAGTTATTTTACTTTTAGTAAATAAAACTCTTTGCATCTTATTTGGTGAAAACCAGCCCCTTGTTCTACGCTTCTCCCCGTTCAGAGGCAGTGGACTCTCAGCCATGGGGAAACAGTTGCTTGCTGGAGGCGTGGACGCTGCTGAAGTTTGAAACTTTACCCAACTGCTAACGTTTGTCTGTGACGCTGGTCGCTATGAAGCTTACCGGAAATTTCCTGCGCTGCAAACAACAATCCTCGATTGTGAAGAAGGAATTGGACGGCTGTTAGTGTTAATTCAATAGTGTTAATTCAATATTTGGCGGTGTGGCCAGCACGGACTGGACGGCTTTGTTCACCTCCTCCGCTGCAGTTGCTAAAACTACAGACAGCAATTCTGAAAACCGTTGTCATCGTTCACGACTTCTCCTTCTGTCCATTGATTAGCCCGATGGAAATTCTACCGAAGAAATCAAATTGAATTGGAGAAAGCCCAGACGGAACACTGAGGGAAAATGAGCATTGAGCAGAATTGCGTAGAAAAGCAACGGCCAGACTATCCAAGCATAACCAAGATAAAAACAGATTTCTGCTCCAGTATCAGAAACATTGTGGCATAACTCTGTGGACTTTTAAACTGTTATGTTGTTTTGAGTGTTTATTGATAGAAATGTAAATGTTGGAATATGTGATGGGCTGGTGACATGCCCAGGGTGTTCCCTGCCTCTGACCCAGTGACTGCTAGAGAAACACCAGACTTTTTTTTTTTTTTTTTGCCATTACAAGGATTTTACTCAGATGCTTTGCAATTTCTATGCAGTGAATTTGAGATAAGGAATCATAAGCATTTAAAAGGAGGAGATCCAGATCTTGGCTGTAGCTAAATTAGCTTAAATATTCTCCAAAAGCAATTGTAGATTGACAGTTTTCTCTTTAATTGCCAGTTTTAAACTTCAGCTTACAATTGAACTTAAACTAAAACAGCGCAAGGAGAAAAGGAAAAGAGTGTTTCATTACTGTTGGGGTTTCTCGTGCAGACAGTGATTCACCGTTTTTAATAACTTCTGGGTTTTCCTTATAAAACACAAAGAGACTCAGCATCTAACATTTGAAAACTGCTTTTAAAAATCTCAGCTTGGTATGTGCACATGCTGTGCAAACGCAACACAATTTTCAGTTTTGCCAGCTACTTTGAGCAGACCTGCAGTAATACTTCAGCATTTTGCATAATGTTACTGTTGTACCTGTTAGTCTTGATTGCAAGGCCAGCATGTTCTGCTTGTGGTTTGGTACGAGATGGGTTCTGGTACCATGTCTCCTCCTTCCATTTCCTGTGTTAACAACAGATCATGAAGATTCATGAAGTGGCAATAAGATAAAGCCACATTTATTTTAAACTTGTTTTAAGATGTAAAAGTCCCCCTTGGTCTGTTCCCAAGAGAGATATCTACTGCTGGAAGGTTTGAACCGCTTTTAAACTTTTAACAGATTTTTACAGCTTCCTGTAAAAATCCCGATCTATTGCTTTCGTGATGATTTTCATCCAAGTCTTCAACTTTTGTATTCCTACTTTGCAAAAGACCAATTTGCATGCTGTTTCTACTAAAGTCCTTAGACCCAGTTGAGGCCCCGGTTTTGATTAATAGTCAGGACATAAGGCCAACCTGATGCTCACATACCAATGGCCTCATTTTACAGATGACACAAAGGCAACCACGTCTGGTAAAAGGTCTGTGACCCACCAGCTGGTCACAAAACCCCTTTCCTCCCTAATGTCCCCCTGAGCATCGTCTCCTTACCCCGGGTCCTCATGGCATCGCTGTCCCCCTTCATTTATCAGTCCTTCCTGGCCTGAATGGGCTCTGTGGTTGGTCAATAAATTCAGTGATTCAGGGGGTGGACAGTTGCAGCCGTGTTAGCGTTTGTTCACAGGCTTGTCGGAGGGATGGGCCCCGCCCAGCTGCGCTTTGTCTCCCGTGGTCCCTCATCAGGTTAGAAGTCAATGGAGAGCCTTGTGCAGAGGTGGTTGGGGCATGGATGGAGCCGCCTCTCACATGGCGTTCACACAGGGGGAGGACTGCTTCGGATCACTGTGACACTTGTTCATGTGGGGCTGTGCAACATTGCCCGGTTGCCTGTCTTGTTCTCCCGCGAGGGCCTGTGCGATCTTCAGAGCTTAGAACAAACTAATGGCTGAGGCTGCAGACTTGTAGTGGGGGGGGTAAGTTGATCTGCACTCCCAGGCCTCGCAGTGCCGGTGCTGAAAAGGAGCGCACAAGTCTATCTTACGATCTCACTTTACAGATGAGACTCACAATAAAATGAGGTCAGGCCTTCATTTGGGAGTGATGGTAAATCCACTCGTTAAAACTTGGCACAGAATAGCACTTATGCACTTTTGTGTCTTCTAAAGATGTCACATTGTTGCGGAGTTTTGGCCCCTTTCTGCGGATCAGCTGAGCCCATGCATGGGAGCAACCGAAGCCAAAGAAAAGAGACAGAAAGCCATAGATAAGGCAACACAGGGACGGCAGAGGGCTTTAGGAGACGGAAAACAGAGGACAGAAAAAAGACGCTCTGTGACTGAAGAGGGACTTAGAGACATGACTGAAGCCTGACTGTCATGAGAAGATGAGTTTCCATGGCCACCCAGGAGCCACCCAGGAAGCATTTAAACATGGAAGGCTCAGGGGTCCTGGGTTCTGGGCCCAGGCTGGTGAATCACACGCAACAACCAGGGATTATGTGCATAAGTGATGAGCGCTAAGCTGGCAGGTGAAGAAGGGAGGCCCTGGGACAAGGATTGTGGCATCCCTTAGGACAGCGCCGTCTGTAAGAAGCAGACTTTTTTCTTTTCGGCCCCGAGTGAGGATGATCTGCCATGTGAAGGGGACTCAGCCAGAGGTCCTCGAGAGCTGAAAGGGCATCCCACAGGCGGCTTTCACACCATAAGTGGCCATAATGCTGGTCTTGTGAGTTGTCTTGAGTGGCAAGAATGGGGCATCTTCACATTCAGAAATGCCAACACAAACACCCTCATGGATATGGCCTGAGCTGGCAGGAGGCTGAGCCCCACATGGCAGGGCATCAGCAATGCTCTCGCTGAGTGGAGCTTTTGACCTGCAGCGCGTATAAAAGAATAGAGGTGAACACTGGCGTTCGTTTTGAGACAAGGAGCTCTTGTTTCTGTCCCCGATCAACAGGTTCGCAGGTTGTTCTGATGCAGGGAATCAACCCTCGTAATGTCCACGGCCTTTACAGGAATGCGTTTGAACTTTGGTGGCACAAAGAAATCGCATTCCCGTGGTGGCACGGAAAAAAATGCACAGTTCACCAACCTACCCCCCAATACCTTTTCAAGACGATGGTATCCCTGAACAGATTAACATGTAAATACACTTAGATGCTTTGACAATGCACTGAAATGCATATAATCTACATGCTAACGAGCGCTTTAAAGAGTTGCCACGGCTGAATGTGGTTTAAGCAACACTTTCATGTCTGGGTTTTAAAAAATTAAACATGAGGCCTCTCTTGGAATCTCAAAAAGCCTTTTTTTTTAATTTGTTGAGGGATAAGGCGATGGCTGGGTTTTTCCTTTCAAAGGGACTTTAATAGGGCTTCAATCTCATTGCATTTGCCTCCAAGCCGAACTTATAAATGCTGTTTTTTTTCCCCCACCCTTTTATGCAGGACCTTGCCACATTAGATGACAGATGGAAGGTTGTGATGGCGAAATACCAGTTACTATGGTGCCAGTTGTCCTCAGCAGCTACTCCAGGCATACCGAAGCGTCCCTCCTGAAAACCCGTCTACTGACTCGGACTAAGCTGACTTGAATCTTCTCAGGTTGTTGTTGACAAACACGAGCCTGGATGAGTCCCCTAATCTCCCGCTCCTTTATTGGCCTTTTATTGCCGTATAAACTGGTCTGAATGGATTAAAAACTAAACCTCTGTTTTCAGCCTTCTCTTATCTCACCCATGGTTTAATCTAATGCCCTCCACCCTTTAGACATCTCTGCCTCAGCTAAACTCGACCATATTTTGGATTCAACTCATCGCCATGGTAACCAGTTATTTCCCATCCTCGTGCTCCCACCCTCGGCTCCTCTCCTCCATTGACTCTGCTACCTCCTCCCTGTGCCTGCGATTTCTTCTGGGGTTTTTTTGTCCAAATAAAACAAAGCAGAGAGTGAATGTGCTCCGAGGTAGGTAAATGTATTCAGTGACATCAGCCAGGACGGGTCTATTCTGCCGGATTCCTGTTCCACTTGTTTCCAGCCTTGTCTGGGGGCTGGACACTCTGTTGGGCCCATTGTCCCACATGTATTCCACACAGGCCTGCAATTAATAGAGGCCTTGTCTAAGCCTCCTGGAGCAGAAACTGCTATTGGGGAGGGGGGACAAAAGGCAAGCAGAGACAGGGGGCTGGGAGTTGCCAAGGGAGCAGCCCCTCCCTTCCCTCTTTATGGGGGGAATTAAAAGGGAGGAGGAGGGATGAAGAGAGAGCAGAGCCCTGGATTGAGATCTTTAAGTGATCCCTTCTGTCTGCGCCCTCCCCTCCTGGCCTGAGAGGTTTTCATACCAGCCTCTGAAAGGGAGACCTTGCTGTATTTGATGATGAGGATGATCATTTCACTGCCTGCACGGCAGGGTGCTTGCTGTCTGGGTGGGAAGAACAGCAAGCAGAGACTGTAGCTGATGAACCAGGTGAAGAGGGGCGTGAAGGTGATGGCACCATGCAGGTGGATTTGAAAGATCTGCACAACATTTTATGCATTCTTACGAGATGCTTGGCTCCTTTGGTCTCTAAGGAGGGTGCACACACACCAACTGTAACTGAACTCTAGTAGTAACCATAGAAAGTCAGGTTTGTTCTGAGAGGTGTGAATGCACAATCGAGCTCTGATGTGGACCAAAAAAAGGCAAACTTTGGTCAACCTACAAACCGAGGTCATGTTCATTTAGGTTTAAGTGGACTCTGGTGTGGTGCCAATGTGTGTGTGAACGCCGACTCCCCCACGCTTCTCCTTCAGACTAGCCAGCAGCAATTAGCAAAGACCTGGTGGAACTGCATGTCTGCTGAGTTCCTTATACAAACTACTTCTCAGTGAAGAACTGGTAAAAACGATCCTAAAGGGTTAATAAAGCAGCGATGTTGTGATGACTTTCTGAAAGTGGAGTTTCAAAAAGAGCAGGAGTTTTTAAAGAGACAGAGGCCCGATTTCAAAGCGTTAATATTACGATGTCAAATTTCTTTTGGTTTGGATCCATAACTCTCCGCTCCACAGTTTTCTTTTTCTGAAATGGTTGAATGAGTTTTAAAGCATGGAAGATGTGTATTAACACAAGGCTTGACTTATTTTTTTTTTTCTTTTCTATTGTGTTAATTTAAACAGTGGGATGTAAACAGTGACCGGCTTCTTGGGTCATTTCACCTCTGAAAAGGGCTTGAACTCTGTCAGAGAGGACAAGGAAGTCCTACCAGCCTTATAGGTCAGAAGGTCAAATAGCCTGTGCACTGACAGTTCAATTTGATGTGTTTAGAATTAGGGAGGGTATAGATTCAAGAGCTAAATGCTGAAAACAATTATGTTGTTTTACAGTGAGATAATTGGGGGCGGAGGGAATGCAGTAATGAACCACAATAACATCCACAGTAATATGAAAAACATTCTCTGGGCGCAAAACGTGGTTTCAGGTCATGTTTTCCAGATCATAAGGAATCCTGCAATGAAAATGCTAATAAATAAGAGCATTTTATGGATCCTCAAAACAACATTCTAATGTTTCAGAAATAAAAGCAAGTGGACAGAAATACGTTTAGACGTTTGGGAAAGCAAAACAGATTTATTTCACTGTTGCTTCTGTTATGCATCCTGCTACAGAGGAGATGTTTCATACCAGGGCCGTGCGGTCAGGAGACAAGTGAGGCAGAGCAGCACCTGCCATAATAAAAAAATATCATGATAAAATAATTTATATTGCTATTTTCAAAAAAAGAAAGAAAATCTGTATTTCTTCCGAAATACAGAATTACACTTTGTATTAACTGTCAATTTAAAAACTTACCCCAAAGTGGATTTGCTTTAAATTAATCTTAGTTAGTTCTAAACTTTGTCTAAACCTGTCTAAACTAAAGACAAGTTTCTAAACTTTGGTTTTGCAATGCATCTTGGGAAAACTTTCCTGTCATCAAAGATATTTCAATAATATCTTTGGATAAGCTCTTTTAGGTTTTCATGTTAATGAAGACAATAAGTACAATAAGTGCTTATTGTACTTATTGTACAATAAGTACAATAAGTACTTATTGTACAATAAGTACAATAATTACAATAATTAAATACATTAATGCCATTTACTGAATATTAAATGGCATTAATGTAATGCCTGTATTGTATCCATTCCCTTTTACTTTTTCCTATTTTATCACATTGGCACAACTGAAAACTTAATGAGCTTTTCTTTTTTTCTTTCGATTTTATGTGACAGATTGAGAACATGCCCCTAAATTAAGTTCTCTGCAATCAACTGCATTCAGAAGTCACATAATCAGTAATATTATATTCTCAGTGTAAATCCAGCCAGTCTGCCAAGGCCTCTGTGGTTTACTTGAAAACATTATAGAGCAAACAAAATCCAGGATACCAGCAGGCACGTCACGGTCACTGAATACGTTTTTTTTTTTTGGTACGTTTAACGCAGGGTTAAACAAAGTCTCCGTAAAACATTTTGGTTTGGAGATCAGTGGTGTGGTCCCTGGGGGCCCTGGGCCGGAGGTATCCCTAACAAATAGGACACCGAAACCTAATTTTAAAAAACTATTTAGCGTATCTTCCTTCATAGTATGTGCCTGAATTTAATCTGAATTACTCACACCTCTCACTCAACAGTGAATTTTTCCCTGACAAAACTCCTGTCGGAAATTGTCTAAATAGCCAATCATGTGCGGTTGCTAGGGGAAAACGATAAACGTTTGACCAATCAGCATGGCTGAATTTAGTAAGCGGGGAATATCGCCCTGCTTAGAAGATGCCGGAACGTTTAAGGGTTGCTATGGTGATAAAGTTCGTGATGGCGAAGCTGGCGGTCGAGGAGGGAAGCTCAGGCAGAATTCTCCACCTTCAATGACAGTACAGAGGATTGTTCCTGATGGCCAGTAAGCTACAGCTTCTGTTGCTCGTATTACTTTATAAGTTTTAGCAACCATGTTGCTCTGCTCTTTTTTTTTTTTTTTTTTTTTTTCCTGTTTATTTTTCGTCATCTGTTAGTTAATAATCAGTTATGAACGTTGCCGTGGTTTATATGACGCAGTTACAATGCTAACTAATACTGCTCTGGGTACATGTTGATAAGATTTCTTTCTTTTTTTTTAATTTTTATTTTTTTATAAATCCTTAGTAATAATGACTGTTTGGATTCCTGCTGCTCATCTCATGTTTGATTGATATGTTTGTTGGATGTAAGATGGCCGCTCTGATCTATTGTTGTAGTACGACGAGCTTAAGTCCTGTTTACTGATCTTTGGACTGATCTTTGGACATCCATATTTGTAATATTTGTAGCTGGATCCAACTTTAGAAAGTAGGAAGCCCTCCAGCCCACAATATCATTGTGCGTTCCCTCGCAATATTCTTACTGCAATATTTGCTGGTCTATTTTGCAAACAATCGCGAATGTCGATTTAAACTTTCAAATACATACACATCCAAAGATCAAATACAAAGGGGTGTGCTGTGGTGGCGTAGGGGATAGCTCGTCCCACGCTCGTCCTGACTGGCGCGGGTTCGATCCGACGATACCTGCCGCATGTCCTCGATGCAAAGAACTGATTGAAAATCGATTTATTCACTGCGTGTTTATAACCATTCAGACCAACACAAAAGAGACACAATCAAAACTGTCAGACGACTCAATAATAATAACTCAGAAAAGGTTCCAATAGTTTGGATGTATTTCTGTCCTGAATAAAAAGATATAATCTGAATCTTTATATAACCCTACACACCCACAACGAGATATCAACACGTTAAAAAAGCCTTAGCAGAAAGGACAATGAATACTGTAAAAAGGCTTATAGTATTCAGTCATGAACTAAGCAGTACATTATTACGAAAAAAAAAAAAAAACTCTCCCTGTCTCCTTAATGGGACCTCTTGTCCAGGGCCCCAAATTTTGAGGGGGCTCCAAAGATTTGATTTTCTGTTTAGTTTTTTGTTTGTTTGTTTGTTTGTTTTAACTAGAATATTTTACAAACATTGTACTTTATATTTTATTTATTTATTTGATAAATAAATCAAATAAAATAGCCAATCATGTGTGGTTGCCAGGGGAATAGCAATATAATTTTATACAGCATTTATAGTTATGGCTAATTTACTCTGCTGGGCCCTAGAAGGATCTTTATATAACCCTACATACCCAAATTAGGCGAGTTGTATTCATATTTGGGGCTTTTTATAAATATAAATAATATTAAATACTGGAACATTTGTTTTGGAAACAATATGGCGTTATTGGCTAGGGGAAATATTGTACCTGTACCATGCATCAATTCACACTACTGACATGCAGGATTACATACTGATATTATTATCAGTATTATTAAAATACGTTTTCCTCAGTATCTGGGGCACCAAAACCGGCTCCAGCCCGTGGAACCACATCCTTCTACATCCGGCCCTGTACAGCAGAGATCCTGATTGTTAGAAAAATGCATGGGCTTTGCTTTTTGTTGTGTTCCAGCACCACCTGGTTAAGTTTTTATGATTCCTGGGTTAATATCATAATTCTATAAAATATTTATATATTATAGCTGTACTTATTGTTATGCTATACCAGTGTGTTTTAGTTTTTTGGGGGGTAGGAAGACCTCTGGTGTCATTAATTGATTCTCTTCAGTCTTAATAGAACTGGTTCAGAGTTAATCTTCTAGGCAGTCATAGATTTTGGTGTTTTTCAACTTTTGAGTCTACTTCAGAGTTTGCTTTTGACACCGATTTAGTGATTAAATACTGGACATTTTGCAATTTACTGGACATACCTTTTACTTTTAGCTAATTTTTAACCCTTCATGTGTTTTGCTGTATGAAGAATGTCATATTTTTGAGCAACTGTGGAAATTCTTGTACTGTTCATTAGAACCCTTATATTGGAAATGCAGAGGCACGTTACTGCCACCAAGAATTTTTTTTCACCATAAACGCTTCACTCAAAGCTGAATGCCAAGTTACTGCACACTTTTCAGATTTGTATTTTGTGGCATTTTTTTAATTTGTAAAACCATAGTTGACTCCATCAACTTCAGAATTGTGTACAACTATGATGAGATAGTTTTTGGCATAAATTTTTGAAATATTAGAATTGACGTTTGTGGGTTTATGTAGCCATAATACATTTTTCTCTCCCTAAGACCATTATAGTATTTGGAGAATGGGGAAAATGTGTGACTTATTTATAATGATGTAATCACGATCTGAAACAGATGAAAAGTAGCTCATTTACTTCAGGATTTATTTTTCTCTTTCACTTTTCACAAGGCTCATTTGCAATCGTTTTTTTTTTAATGCTTCCAACTGTGACTTTGCAAGTTTATATGTATATTTATCAGTAACTGGCCCTCGCCAGCTCGGCACCGCGTCCCGCGCGCTTATTGGACAAGCGGAGGGAACCCCGACGTGTCACACGAGCCGCTCGCGTGCAGGCTGTGGTTGTATAAATACCGAGCAGAAGCTCTCGTGTCTGGAGTGCAGCAGTTTGGCTCGGAGACAGTTCGGACTGCTGTCGTTTGTTACAGTCGGCTAGCTACCCTGAGAGCTGCCAGGAGACGGCGGGAGTCTCGGCCGTTTTACTTTTCCGTTGTTTTTCGCTCTCGTGCGAGCCTGAAGATGCCAGCCGGTACTTTCGAAAGAGCGTCTCCGTCTGGCGTCGCGGCTGTCCCGGCAAGAGGCGACTGTACCCCGGGGAAACCCCGCACTCTGTCAGAGAACAGAAAGGTAGGCTTTCTGAGCGCAAACGTTTTAGTTACACATGTAATAACGTTTATTCCCTAACAACACTAACTGCATTTTTTTTTTTACCTGCTCGTGGAAGTCCTCCAAGCCAATTATGGAGAAGCGGCGACGCGCGCGCATCAATGAGAGCCTGGGTCAGCTGAAGACCCTCATCCTGGACGCGCTCAAGAAAGACGTAAGAGTCTGAGCGAGCCACGCTCAATGGCTTCTCCCAATGTAATGAGAGTTTTAAACATAGCTGCTCTGTTTCTGCCTAAAGAGCTCCAGGCACTCCAAGCTGGAGAAGGCCGACATCCTGGAGATGACGGTAAAACACCTGAGGAACCTGCAGCGGCTTCAGATGACAGGTATGTTAACTCAATCACTCCGGGTTTAGGTTGGTATTAATAATTCATCTCTGCTACCTACAGTATGTGTTAGCAGACTGTGAAAATGTTGCCTAGAAGAGACATTAATTGCAGAGTTAAGAAAAGCACACTAACAGGAAAAATGAAGGTCAAAATTTTACCAATTAAACTGTTGTAACAATTTACATACCTTTTTTTTTTATTATTTGGATATATTTAATACAGCATTTGTTCTAGAAATTGTGCAAGTTTAAACTAATTAGGCAATTAATTTGACTTGGTTTTACATCTAATTAATTCAGACATTTTAGTCAACTAAAATGTCCTTTAGACATTGTCTAAAATAACCTTTAAACAGGTATTAAACATACTTTTCACATAGACCTCTTCGCTTTTAAAAATGTTGCTTGAGTCAGAAGAAAATCAGAATTAGCAAAAATAAAGGTTTTAAAGCATAGTGAGTGTAATTAATCAATACAACACATTTCACCTATTGAATCGAGGTGAAATGAACTTTTTAACAATATTCTAGTTTATTGAGTATGACTGTAAATGAGTAGTTTAATTATTCCAGTAAATAAGGGTGGGACTATTTTCATTTTTACCTTTTTTAGAACGACTTCAATTGTAGATATTTTCAATATGTGACAGTTTATAATTTTTTAAATCTAATAATAGTTCAAAATGTCTGGACAAGCAACCAGATAACGGCACATTTAAGATTTCTGTAGCCAGAATCATATCATGCATTTAATTGTGTAGGCTCATGAAGATAAATGCGCTTGATTATTGAAATTAAAATGAAAGTTTTACAGCTGCAATCATTAGTGCATGCATGAGACATTTGTTTCGGTGTTATAAATCTCAGCATCCTAAGTTTGACTTCATTATGAATACCAAATCTAAATTAGCTAAAAGCTGGACACAAACTGAAACTTGCTCCAAAACTTGAGCTTTCTTAACCACAAGTTTTATGACTGTACGAAACATTTACAAAGTTTATATTCATTCACAGCATGATGCATAAAAGCATAGCAGCCTTAATGTTGGACACGTCACACGAATTAACTGCTGATGTTAAACATTACATTTACAAGTAACTTGATGAAAATACAGCTAAATCAATATCTAATATTTAAAAGCCTCCACAATATTTTTAAGTGTTCTTAGCTGACCTATAACTCTTATCAGATGAAAACCATGCAGGACTCTTCGATTTGAATCCTTTCTGCCTAGTTTTGGGTGTGATGTGTTTGATAAATGTTAGGTTGTTTGCCCGTCTTTCCATTTCTTAACATTTTTCTTCTTCTTCTTCTTCTCTAGCGGCTTTAAACACAGACCCATCCATCCTGGGGAAGTACCGAGCTGGATTCAGCGAGTGCGTCGGAGAGGTTACCCGTTTCCTGTCCACGTGTGAAGGGGTCACGGCCGAGGTGAGGACTCGCCTCCTCGGCCACCTCGCGGCCTGTGTGACCCAGATTAACCTGTATGGACCTCACCTGGGCGACCTGGGACAGACCAGCGGTCCGCAGATCACCGCGCCTCAGGGCCTGCGGGCGCCCCTTAAGGGTGGCTCTCTGTCCCCCGAAGCCATGAAACTGTACGGAGGCTTCCAGGTGGTGGCATCTCCAGACGGACACTTTGCGTTTCTTATTCCCGGCGCAGCTCTCACACCTCTGAGCGTACAAAACAGCCATCATGTGTCACCTGTCGCACCTGCTGTCACCTCAGACTCTGTGTGGAGACCATGGTAGGAACCATGGAGGGGGAAAAAATTGACAATAAGACAATAAATCATATTTTTTGTTGTACATTTTGTAAATACTTTAGGAAATATTTCTTAACAGATTCTCTTATCTACATTTGTATTGGTATACGTGAATGGGAAGAGATATTTCTCTGTCTCTTTGTCTTAGTCGACATATAAAATGCTGATTGTTCTTTAAAGCACTGCCTGTACATAAATAAATAAAACATGTTTATAATGCGTAAAAGATGTATTATTTAAAAAAGAGTAGTCTTCTGACCATATCACTGTCATTTATTCTCTACCCACAATTGATTGTCTCAGTTTTCTGGCTGGATTAAATATTTATTTAAAGAGGTAAAAATTCTGAAACGGTTCTTGTCGTGTTCAAATAGACGAGACTTGACTCAAAAGGGTTCAAAAGTTTATGTTTATAAGACGCTGGCTCAGCAGGGTCATTAGGCTGGCCGTCCTTACATGTGGCTGGGGATTCTACATAACACTGTCGCACAGATCCTGGAAAGACAAGATGTTCCCACCAATAGACTGGTTTCTGAGGGATCACGGCCTGCAGGATGTATCAGACCTACTAAAGCCAGCTGAGCTCAAAATTACAAGAGTGACAGTTTAGAGATGTCTGCAGTGCGGCTTGGAGGCCCCTTGTGTGACTGGACTGATTTTGTTTGGTTCCAGATCCACAGCGTGAGAAAGGTGCACATTACTGCCAGGCCAAACTAAAGTAATTTCTTCTTTATGGGCACATTTAAATCATTTTATATTAGGTTGAGCACAAAGGATTCATCTTCTAATAGTTGTGGTTTTTACTTTCTTTTTCAATTCATAGCAAACAGGGTCACAAAATCCATCGACTTTTACTCAAACTCAGAACCTGGCGAGGCTGCAGTTAATTGATTTATTGATCTTTCCTAAACATAGCAAATGTTTTCCAAAAATAGGGTGGCCAAAGCCGAAGCCATGTCCTTGTGGAAAAATCCTGTTTTTGTGGCTCCCAAGCACTTTCAGCTTTACTATCTTGCCCCGTGGACACCACTAGTAATACACCAAACATACCAGTAGGTGGTAGTAAAAGTAGATGTTCTCAGAATTCAAATCGGCAAAATTAATTTCCTGCTCCACTTTAAAATAAAAGAGATTCATTAACTTTAAAGGTGGATTTATTCTAAAAATAGTATTATCATCACTAGAAGACGTTTCCTCAGTCAGCATCATCCTCATAATGATGCAAAAACTCCAGATTTATAGGCAAGGCAAATTTACTTCTATGGCACCCATTCATACACAGGGCAATCCAAAGTGCTTTCCAGGATATTGGAAGAAAAGCAAAGAAAAAATTAAGTATAAGCATCACAGCAATGCAGAAGAGATAAATGTTAAAATAAAATATGAATATTAAAGACAGGAAAGAAACAGCAGTTTATTTGTCAGACTATTTGATAAAAAAAAACTGCTGTAAGCAAAAATGTTGTCAGTCCTGATTTACAGGAACCAACAGTTTGATATCACAGGTGATATCACAGGTTTTCAGGGAGTTTGTCCAGAGATGAGGAGTGTCCTGGGAATAATGAGTAAGCAATACTGAATGTTTAGTTCATACTATGACTCCAAGATTTAGCTCTATAGAAAAATAGTGGAATTTTTAAATCTAGTCTTTTACAAACGTAGAACCACTGCAGTGTTTTAAGAGCTTCAGTGATGTGATCTATTTTCCCGGTGGATGACCTTTTACATATACTAGTGTAAACGTTATTAATCTACTAAAAATAAAGGCATGCAGCAGTTTCTCTGTCCTGTTCTGACAGAAAACTCTTCATTCAGGCAATATTTTTAAGATGTGACAGATCTTTGTAGTTGTCAAAATTTACAATTGAGCTCAAAACAACAACCAGGTTCCTTTGTACGCTCTCAGTAAACTTCTTAACCAATTTGTATAATAAATTGAACTTGACTGCACTTTTTGATAACTAGATGCAGTTGGAACGTTTGTATGACTGGACTGAAATGACTGTTTTTGTAAAGCGTCTTTCGATGATGTGTTGTGAATTGGTGCTGTACAATTATGTCAATTACACACAATGTCCCCCATATCATGGCCCCGGTTCTTCTCCTTGGGCAACATGCATGGATTCAAACCTAAAGGATGTTTTGTGCTGCCCATGCACCGCTTTTGTTTCTATATTGAGGATGTTTCATACTGACCAAGCATTGATCCTTACCTGGAAAATAGTCGATTGGTCCTGACTATACCTCAGTTCACACCAACTACAAGCTGTGTTTCCTTTGGCCATAATTGCACAACTTATTTCAAAAATAAATTAATGGACATCTTAAAAAAAATCAGGAGTCACATGATCAACAACCGGATGTTGCCCCCGGATGTCGTCTTCACTAAGAAGAAGACGACTGGAAATAGTTTGAGGATGGTGGTGTTGCATTTTTTAAATTACTTATTGATTACTCACGTGTGGTTTTTGATTGCGTCTCTTATTAAATGGAAACACAGCGCAATTGTGCAATTTTGTTTTTCCGACCGTTTCAGAACACAATCAGTTTTGCGCACATTTGTAATGGAAGCACGGCTGAACCTGTCTGGGCTCTGTTTACATTAGCTTCATTCTGGATTTCTGTTAAAGTGCTGATCCAAAGACATCTGTTTCACCTCAACGGATATTAAAACCCAGAACTTAACTTTGTGTTGTTTTAGTTAAGCCTGACAGTAAAGAGAACTCAAAGACAAAACGAGAGCCCCTCCACTTATCACATCCTTTGAGAAGACCCTCTGAAACCCAAAAACAAAGACGGGCCCCCCTCAGTGGCTCCTCTCATTGTGACCCTCTCCATCTTCATAAAGGGCCTTCCACTTGTTTATCCAAGAAAAGGTTTAATAGCAGGGAGGGGGAGGACCATGCTGTCACTTTCACCACCGTAGAGAAGGCTTATTGTTGCTTGCTCCCTGAGGTCCTGGGCCTAAAGGCTTTCTCAAGAACTAACCAGGCCACGCTGTGCTCTTCACAGACCCATTAAGACGCTGACAGCTTACTTAGCTATGTCACGGGATAGTTGAGCAGCCTTCAGAGACGCATATCCATTTGCGTCAGGTTTTGCCTGATCACCTTTTATACGTCTCCCCGTCCCCTATCTAATTGAACTCTTTTTGGGGAAGCGGTACTGTCCCAGTCGTGAAGATTAGCACGGTAAACATGAAGCTGGGTAAGGGCCTGCCCCTTCCGTCCGCTCTGTGATTGATGGTGTCCTCTTAGAATTGGGGAGTGGACAGTGATGGTTTCACTGTGAGACACACCGGAAACCTCTGCTGCCTCCTCCTCTCTGGGTCAATTGTTCTTAGAGCCGTTCCAGTACTTGATGGGGGTCGAAGGAGGCAGAGGTTCACATCCCAGTTAGCGCATATATTATGCACTCTGTATAAGTGGTGAATGAACAGTGCTCTTTGTCACTTGACTCCAATTACAACAATATTTCTTCCTGTTCTTTTTGAACAGGAAGCTTCCGACTGCAAATTCACAATCCCACTGACGTGCAACAGGAACATTTCACACCTTTCTTCTTCCAAATAATGTTTTTTTTTTTTTTTTTTTGAAGGAGGATTCCTCCTGTAGAAAACACCAAAAATGATTCTTGTAGATCAAAGTCTGTTCTGACTCATTTTCTGTCCCAACTTCCAATTCCACTGGCTGGTTGCATTATGAATATCAATGAGCTTTGCAGGATAACTGTGAAACAGCAAGACAGAGTTTTTAAATTTTTAAGTGAACAGAAATGGGTCTTAATAATGTCTTGTAATTTACATTAGTAGAAGAATTTTGTGCAGTGGACAGAGCACCGAAACCTTCTCTGGGTTTTGGTTCGTCATGTTTGTTCGTCATGTAACAAAGAAACATGACGAACTTTGATGAAGTGTCCTTTTGGAAGTTTGGGGTTTGGGGAAATGGGCTGGGTTAGACTGGGTTCGCTTCAGTCGCTGAAGTTTTGACTCTTCATTATGCGGCTGTCTTGGTTAATCAGGCCCCTTTAGTCATGTATGGAAGGTTTGCAACTAGAAATGCACTGAGGAATCAGTAGATATGAGCAGTAACCTGCAGGTCACACTCAAAAATCCTGCTTTTTTGTTTTTTACATAAGTAGGAAAAACTCAAGGGGTATGAATGCTTCTGCAAAGTACCAAAAACGAAGGTGTAAACTCTATAAGCTGGAATTTCTGATACTTATGCGCGGCTATATTTTCATGTCTCACAACAATAGCCTCTTCAGAAAGTACTTATGCAGTTGGTAGCTTAAGTGTGGGAGGTATTTCAGATGTTTGGTGGCAAATAAACCACTCAGTGTTGCACTGGCTCTCTGCTAGAACTACTACTTCTAGACAATGCCGCCTGCATGTATGCATAATAAAATCCTCTCCATCTGGGAGGCTCAAAACAAAACGAGGCTCGCTTTTTGGAGAGTGTGATCCAGAAGGTCATAGTTCTTCTTTCTGAAGGCTATAGTTCCTCAATAATTGTAATGTGATGATAAGGAGCTTATAGCCTGTTGTTGTGTTCCAATTGGGACGGACAAGACAAAGGCCAGCGAACCTATACGATGAAAGATTACCATTATGGTGACATCGCCACGTCCACTTAACACCCACATGAGGTCAGCTGTTCTTAATTTGGTCACCAACCCGAGTTTAGCTTAGATCCAGGGGTCTGGATGCCTGGAGGGGGAAATCGTGACCTCTGTTTGTAAGTAAGGCTCTGAGTTTGAGGGGGCAAAACGGCCTGTTTGTGTTCTTGAGATGTTTGGGTCATTGTATCATGGAGGAGTGAGTGTCGTCCTCTCATTGGGTAAGAGAGTGGAGCTAATAGGTTTCTACCTACCCAATAGGAACTGGTCTTGGGAATCATTTCACATCTGAATGAAATTATTTCAATGATGCTGAGAAGAATACTTTTAGTGTTTACCTCAAAGCCTTGTTTTTTAGATAAAGTGATAAAGTACCGACCAAAACCCCCTAAAAGATCTTCACGTTCCTGTGGTACCATAATGTCTCACTGGATATTCTTAAAGGTGCAGTATGTAAAATAAAATGTTTGAGCTTCACATTGTGTTCTAATGTTATTCTCTCATCAAAAACATACCTTGAATGTTGCAATGATCCTTTCATGCATGTTTGAGAAATCCTGTAATCTCTCGTGGCAACCAGCTAGCTGTGTAAAACATCTGAGCGAACCTAGCCCCGCCTTCAAGGACGAGGCTCCTCCTCTGAGCTGCAATTTCCAAGCTTCCAGCACACAGAGCCCGTGTCCACCTCAACTGCCCCTCTCAACGTTATTGTCTCAGTTGCTGGCAGACTGTCCATCAGCTATTAGCAAACACCTGGTGGAACTGCACATCCACTGAGCTCATTATATGAGCTACTTCAGAGTGTCACTTGTAAAAAATGATGCTAAAGTGTTAATACAAGAGCATTGTTTTGATGACTCCCTGAGGGCAGAGTTTTAGAAAGAGCAGGAGTTTCTAAAAAGTCAGACGCCCAAATTCCAGGCATTAAATCACAAAGTCAGATTTCTTTTAAGTCGTGTTTGACATATGAAGCATTTTCATAACAGCTCAGGGTAACTTGATTGTGCTATAAAGTGGCGCTATGTACCTAATAGAAAATACACAATCCTGCACCTTTAATGCATTTTTAATTTTTAGACAGCAAGTTGGCAATGTGGACCCCATCTTGAGTTATTTCAGATCTTCTGATCACAGTTCTTCCCCATCCTCCCACCCCAGCCTCAAGGCACTGGGCCTTAGCTGACCTTTACTCCTCGTCCTGAGCAGCGTGGCTTGCCCTCTCCACCTCTATGTTCCCTGGTCAGTCAGGACACTGTGGGAACCCCCTTTAACCCCCCACCCTGGTGCTTTGTATTGTTCTGGACAGATAAAGTCTCCTCCCCTCAGTTTCTTTCCTTTACAATCTGTGTAGCGCGTTGAGTCCTGGTGTAAAAAAAATCTCAGTGCACAGGATAAAGACATGAGATCTCACAGCAGATTGTCCTCCTCCCTCACAGGGAGGCACCCAGGAGTTGCCTCTGTTCACTGAGCACTGGGAGACACTGGTCCTTACTGGCAGGTGATAGGGGATTAAGGATGACTCCATTAGTGTCTCAAGTTATTCCACTGTACTGTGTCTTGAGAAAGCGTTCATTCCCCTTCAGCTGTTTCACATTTGTCTGTTTACCACCACAAACTGCAACGCACTTAACTGGGCCTACTTGGGATTTACTGGGTCAGATTGACGGGCAAATTTTGCACTGAGGAACTAAAATAATTCAAAGTTTTGTAATGGGTTTAAATTTTTTCTTTGGAAAGGTGAGGTCAAAGAGTAGGATCCCATTCCAGTATTTTGCTCCAATCATACAATAATACATGAGATCTACAAAAATAAAAAACATTTTTTAGTACAGCAATATGGAAACCTGCAGTTCCACCAGGCGTTTGCTAATTGCGGGTCTCCATAGCTTATCATAGGAGCTACTTCTCAATCCAGTCCTCCTAAGAGAGCAGGAGCTTCTTAAAGGGACAGAGGCAAATTTCAAAGCACTGAATCGCAAAGTCAATTTTTTGAGCTTATGTTTGACATATGCAGCATTTTCATGATGACTGAACTTGAAACTTGATTATGCTATAAAATGCCACTATGTGCCTGGAAAATACATATTACTGCCCCTTTAAGAACTTCTGGAGACCTTCCCAAGCCGTCTAGTGACCCTGCATGGATAAACAGTTACAGACAATAATTGTCAGCATGTCTACTAAATTAATTGTAACACATCGCTAATTGTGGTTTTGTTCACCTGTTCATACTTGCATATTGGTTATAAGTGTTTTATTGTTTTTAAGGTGCAAAGCATTTTGAAAATGTGCTACGCAAATAAACGTGAATTGACCGTAACAGTCTAATTTCTACTTTAGAATATTAAATATTTACAGCCCACATTCGTCCCGTCATCTAAAGCAATAGTTTTGGATAAGTGAGAATTAGTTTCAGTTTAGGCGATCTAATCAGAGCTTTGGAAAACTGACCGCTTCAGCTCGTTTTTGTCCTGTTTAATGTGACGCCATTCACATCACATTGAAGAGCTAATTGACGCCCTGACATCTGACCCTTGTTAACCACCAGTAAGTGCTGTATTCAAGGTGTAGCCATCTGTGTGCCTTGCTGTGCAAAAGGGGGAACCTCCTCCTGCACTCTTTTGTCATCCCTCTGAGTCTTCAGGACCAGAGTGCTGACCACAGGACGACCGGTCAGTCTCTGTGGAAACTATGAGACTATGAATCAAAAGCGTGTGGTAAGTAAGGCAAAAAGTTAGCATGAACATAAACGTCTAAGTATTTGAAGACGTCTTAAACGTCGAGGACCAAAACGTCAACACAGATGTCCAGCAGATGTTTCACAGTTGGTGAAAAACGTTCAGGATGTAACTTGCATCAGTATTTGTTTGGTACATGAGATAAAACCAGTCTGCAGTGTTCTTTACACGGTCTTTGGACGACTTGGTTTGCCAATGAATCAGTACTCAGATGTTCTAGTTTTGAGTCATTCCAGGATTTTAAATGGTTCATATTTTCTTTTTGGTCCAATTTATGCCATTGAATTTAAGAAAAGTAGCAACTCCCACAAAATGATCAAATTAAAAACACAGGTCAAACAAGAGTTTTACTTTTTATTCAGATGTCAAAATGTATTCACCTGGAAGCACACACACACACACACACACACAAAAATAATTTTAAGTTAGATTTTATTTCAAGTTTA
Source organism: Poeciliopsis retropinna (assembly GCA_010277075.1). Lineage (NCBI taxonomy): Eukaryota > Metazoa > Chordata > Actinopteri > Cyprinodontiformes > Poeciliidae > Poeciliopsis > Poeciliopsis retropinna. Next base: position 10,973,515 of record VMRM01000021.1, read on the forward strand.
TTTTCCGGAAAATAAACTCAGGGAAACTAAGCACGACAAATGTTTTCAAGGTTAGCAAAAAAAAAAAAATTGCTAAAGAGCTGCGTAAAAAGGTAGCTCAGATATTAGCTCGTTGGAGTAAGTGTGTCCAGGATTAAATAATGCACAGATGGTCGTTTGTGATTGGATGACTTCTGAAGACATTTTTGTTGCACTAAATTTTATTTAGGGGTCTCTGAGTAAATACATGTGCACGGCAGAGTTTTTCTGTTTTATAAGTACTCGTTCTTTTAAGTCACTGCAGGACCTTAAATAAAGAAAATAACTAGCTGAAGTTTGCCCAAAAAGAGCTTTCTCCACACTCTGTCAACTAGCAGCATTTCTTCATACCGGTTATCAGTCGGTGAGTCAGATATTTGCTTACAGTGCTGACTAACAGTCAGGCAACATCATCGACCCCTTGTGTGAAGAAAAATTTGCTCACCGGACAAAGTCCTTGAAGCTAATCGATGGTGCTCTCTCTCAGCGTCTCATTGCTACATTGAGCTTTATCGGATTCCTTTTCCAAAATGTGCTCCCTGACCTCACCATTTTCCTCTTGAAGCTGCACTTTAACCGTCAGGGGAGAGCACTTTTCCACGCTGCACCTGACGACCACGGTGTCGTTAGATACCTGCAGGCTGCAGGAGTTCGGCTTGGGCATCCGGTCTGCCGGCAGGCGACAGACCAGCTGATCCCTGCTGATGGAAACCAGGCTTCGTTTTCTCAGAGAGTCCGGCCTCTCACAGGCCACCAGGTCCGACAGCTCCACGTCCTGCAAGTTGTGCTTTAGCCAGTCGTGAAGGTACCACAGCTGGCATTCGCACCTCCAGGGATTCCCGTGAAGCCTCACCTTTGGCCGCAAGATAAAATGATCGAAAAGTCCCAGCCGGAGCGTCTCCAGCTGGTTGCCGGACAGATAGAGCCTCTTCAGTAAAATCTGGTCCTGAAACAGTTTGGAGTCCAGCTCAGTCAGGTTGTTGTTGTGGAGGTTGATCACCTCGATGCTCAACAGGTCTTTAAAGATCCCTTCAGGCAGAGAGGTGAGCTGGTTGTCAGACAGGTCCAGGCTCTCCAGGGAGGTTAGATTTCTGAAAAGGTTTTCTGTGAGGCTGGAAAGCTGGTTGTCCGACAAGGTGAGAGCTGTCAGTGAGCTCAGGCTCTCCAGAGACAACTCAGTCAGTCTGTTGCCTTTGAGGTTCAGCTCCTTCAGATTTGTCGGCTCCCCTCCGAAGACTTTATCGGCGAAGGCTGTCAGCCGGTTCCCACGGAGGTTCAGCACACTCAGGTTCGCCAACGCAGAGAAGACGCCGTCGTCGAGCTGCGCTATCCCGTTCCACTCCAGGTGAAGCTCGGTGAGCTGCGAGGTGTTGCGGAACGGGTCAGACGTGAGGTTGCCGATGAGGTTGTTGCCCAACTTCAGAATCTCCAAACTGGCCAGGCCAGAAAAGGTCTCTCCTGTGACTCCTTGGATTCTGTTTTGGGAGAGATCAAGAACGCACAGCGAGCTGAGGTTCTGGAAAAGAAACGGCGGTAGATCTGACAACACGTTGCTCCTCAGCTGCAGAACCTCCAGCTGCGTCAGAGGGCCAAACAGCCCAGGAACTATTGTCTGCAGGCTGTTGTAGTTGAGCAGCAGTTTGGTTAGCTTCTCCTGCTTGGAGAAGGTTCCCAGGTAGAGGTGATCCAGCTGGGGATTCCCGCTGAGCTCCAGCTCCTGGAGCTCGGTCAGATTCTCAAACGCGCTCGAGTGGACACTTATCAGGGCGTTGTTAAGAAAGATGAGCTTGGTGAGCTGTGGGCTCTCCATCAGCGAGTGGGAAAAGAGGTACGCCAAGGAGGATGTCATGATGATAACCTCCCTGACCTGTCTAGAGATGTCCCTGGGAAAAGTTGACATCCTCTCATCGGCACACAGCACCTGAAGCTCAGTGAAGCACTGGCATTTGTGCGGACAGGTGCTGCTGCCTAAATGGCAGAGAAGCAGCACCACGAGAGTCTGACCCAAATGTCTGTCCATGGTTACTGCAAAAAATAAATAAATAAAAAAATGTGAAGGAAGAATGTAAAATAACAGATTTAAAGACATTTGATGGAGGTGGAAACATTAAACTGACAGAATTTCTGTGTACCGGCAATTCAGTAACAAAAGAACCCGACTTTTCCGATAAAAGTGGAAAGAACTCCAACGTACCTGTGTGTTACGGCGGTCCCATAGCACTGAGATAAATGTGCGGGTGGATCGGCAGAGCAGCTGACGCTGACTGCAAACAACAAGCCTGACCGAGGAAAGATAAAAACCTTTGGACAGCAGCCTGGGTGCTGCCACAATTTCATCAGACCAGCGTCACAAAAAAGGTCCTGCTGAGATAAGTGGACTGTTAGTTTCAGCAAAAAACAAACAATAAAAACAAAACAAAACAAAACAGAGGTTTAGTAAAACAACGCAAACAGATTCAAGAGAAAAGGGTTTCCTCACTGTGTCAGATTATAGCTCCAGGTTTTATCATCCAGAAATCTATTCATGTCAATAATCCAGTTAAAATACGGAACCTCAGCATGGTTCCAATATTCATGGATACTGATGTCAAGTAGGGATGAAAGAATCAATCAGATGAATCAATTAGTGAAATAATCAGCAGAGGAATTCCCTTCATTGCAGTAGAAGCTCAGGTCCACATAGTGTCACCATTTTTCTTCTTCACTGGATGAAAGGCAGTGAGAATCCTGGATCCTCCCTTTTCCTCCAGGTTCTTCCCAAGAGGAATCACAGCTGCATACCTGTTCTTTTTTTTTTTTTTTTTTTTTTTTTTCAATGGTCCACAGCGAAAGAACATCAAGCCAGGTTCCGATCTTTAAAATCTTTCTCTCTCTACTTCACAGCATTTGCTCCATCCTTGTAAAGGTAAAAAAAAATGCCAAATTCTGGAGTTCAGCTCCTTGGCTTCTCCCTGGCCCTCCTCGGCTTCATTGGGACAATAGCCTGCACGGCCATGGTGGAGTGGAAAGCTTCGTCGTACTTGGGGAGCAACATCATCACGGCTCAGGCCATGTATGAGGGTCTGTGGAAGAGCTGCGTGTGGCAGAGCACCGGGCAGATGCAGTGTAAAAACCACGACTCGTTCCTTCAGCTGCCAGGTAAGTTCTAGTGATGCCCTCCTCAGTCAGATTGCTTTACCATCTCTAAAGCAAAGTAAACTATTTCGTTTTATGCTGATTCCAAAATTTGGACGATTAAGTTTAATTGTGGGAGGAATGTTACGTGAAAACACGGTAGATTAATGCCTCGTTTTGGAATACATGCAGGCTTCCACGTCATCGTGGAAGACGTCCCACTGAACATCAGGGATGTTCTGATGCCTTCACGACCTTTGACAAGCTGGGGCGTGTTTGCCAGAAACCAGCAGGTCTCTGATCACAGAAAGCCTCCACTGAAACGCACTGCAAAAACACAAACTCTTACCAAGTCTGGTTTCCAGTGCAAATATCTAAGTACACTTGAAAATAAGACAAAACTAAGTTACAAATAACTTTTCAGCAAGAAATATGAGTTTGTTTCAATATTAATTCCTTAATATTGATGGAAAAAGTAATAGTTCCACTGACAGATTATTTCACTTCTAACAAGATAGTTTTGCCATGTTTTAGCCAAACAATCTACTAGATAGATAGATAGATAGATAGATAGATAGATAGATAGATAGATAGATAGATAGATAGATAGATAGATAGATAGATAGATAGATAGATAGATAGATAGATAGATAGATAGATAGATAGATAGATAGATAGATAGATAGATAGATAGAAACTCTATTAATCCCTTTGGGATTTTCCCTATTAATTAAAATTTTAAATTTTAATTTAATTATTAAGAAAAATTCTTTTTTTATTTATTAATTATTTTGATGTTAACTGTTGGGACGGTCAGTAAAAGTTTGGGACTTTGCATTTTCAGATTGTCTGAATGAAGGATTGTTGGTTTTGAGCAATCTGATGGCCAATGGGAGGTAATCATTTCTAATGTGACTGAATTAAAATTTTACTCCAAACTGATGGAAAAAGACCTGCAAGTCAGAAGCCCTGTACGGCGCAGTTTCCTCAGATTTATAAAGACCAAAAACAACGACACAACCAGTTATTTGCTTCAGGGAGGAATGGAGTGTTTTTCTTTTCCCTTAATAAATAACATTATCGTTGGAAATCTACAGTTTATATGTAATTTTGTTAATTTTAATAAAATTTGATTGAAGATCTGAAACATCCTTCAGTGTTACTGCGGATAAAACGTCCTAATCGAAGGCCTCCGACCTGAATGTGTGCCTCCAGCGAACATACAGGTGACCCGGGGGCTCATGTGTGCAGCCATCTTGCTCTGCTTCGTTTCCATAATGGTGACGGTGGTGGGGTTGGACTTCACCACCTGTATGGCAGGACAACCGCAGCAGAAGTCCAAAGCGGTTCTGGTTGGAGGAGTGATCTTCATTATAGCTGGTGAGAGACTCAATTAGTTTTTTTTTTGAGTTTCTCATTGAGAAACATTTTAGCAAATTAACTAGAAATTCTCTAGTAACCCTTAAAACATGCATTAAACAGTGCTTTACATGCAGTTCAGTGAAATAAGTGCTTACGTGCACGACACTGCATCCAGTGTTTTGGCTCATCACTCTGTAGCGGCGTTTATGTTAACCATAAAGTTGTGCAAATTTAAATTCTGAAAATAAATGGACTCGATGTAAACATGACAATTTAAAAAAAAAAAAACAGCACCATGTTTTTAATGAAAAGCTGTGGTGCTGGGATGACATGTTTTTTGAACAGATGTCTCACAGAACTGCAAAGGAAACATTTTTATTACGCATCCTGAGTCACATGATCAACAACCGGATGTTACTACTGGTGGAAGCAATGAAGAAGACGACAGGAAGTAGTGGCAGGATGATGTTTTTTTGTTTGTTTTGGACAATGTGCATTTGGCTGCTCCGGCGCTCTCACAGCATCACACAGCCAACCTCATTCCATCGTGTTGAATCCATAACTTTTCTGCAAAAACGGTGACTGTAATTTTCCCAAAATGCAGCAAACGTAGCCGCTTCCAAGAAGAAGGACAAAGCCTGAATAAAACTCAGACATCTTCTCTGATGACGAGCCAATCATCTATCAGCCAGTTGCATCTCATGTAACTGTTTATTTGAAGAAGGATTTAGAGATATGTTAAAATGCTCTTTGTTTTTTAGGGAGGTCAGTTTTTTTTAAGACCACGTTATGACAAAAATAAAGCTTAAAAAATGTGCAAAGTCATTTTAGGCCTCAAAAATCACAAAAACACATTGAAATATCCAGAAGGGACTTCATAAAAATATGAATCATTTGGCTTTTAGCTTTTGAGAAATACTTTATGTTCTTTCTTTTGACGTTATAATTTAGCACGTTGAACCTGAATTATGGAAGAAGGAATTCTGATTTATGTTTCCTGGCTGCTGGTTTTCCAGGTGTGACTGCCCTGATCGGAACAGCCTGGTACGGCCACAGAATAGCCCAGGACTTCTACAGCCCACTGTCTCCAACTAGCTCCAGGTAAGGAGCTCCTCACTCATTCACTCCCAAAACCTCCAAGGAAGATATTACTAATCACAGTGGATGAGTTTTAATAAACAAATCTTAATATTCAGCTCCGAATTAAACCTTCAGCTCACAAATATTTAGTAAGAAAGCTAAATATTTATATCTAGACTAATTATTAAACTCCAGATGAAATATTTAGTAAACTAAGTAATGTTTACTTACTCATATTAGGTATATAAGTAGTTCTGGATGTTGGACGGATAGCATGAAATCTGAAAATCTAAAGTTAATTAGATTAACTGTAGATTTAATGTTAATCTAAACTTATTTTGTTAATAAACTGAGTTTATATTAGTTTATATTAGTTATGTTATGATAAAAATAAAGCTTAAAATATGTGCAAAGTAATATTAGTCTATATTAGTAACTAAACTTTATTTATTTTTAGTAAATATTTACCTCTAAATTAAATATTTATCTTACAAATTAAACATGTAGTAAACAACAATAAAAATATTTAGCTTCCAACCAGATCTTAAGTTAGCAAGCAAAATTTTTCTTAGTTTGAAGCTAAATATTTACCTAATTTACAAATTCACTTGTCCATAGCTGGAAGTAGGCTATCAAAATAAAAGCTGGATCTTTGCAAAGCTTTTTTTAAATAAAATCCTCAATACCATCAGGGATCAAAGCCTAATCTGAACTGTTGCAACTAGATGTGCTGTTGTTCGTGTTTTATTGTCGTTCAGACGTCTAAAGCCATATGCTCTGAGGCGTCACTGTGAACCCTAACCCTAACCCTGTGTTATCCTCAGGTATGAATTCGGGTCTGCCTTGTACATCGGATGGGGAGCGGCCTGCATGAGCATAATTGGTGGGGGCTTCCTGTGCTGCATGGGTTCAGACAGGGCTCCTCCAATAAAGGCAGCAGCTACCCTATGCCCAGATCTGCAGAAGTCAGCGGCTACGTGTGAGGAGGAGCTCTGGCTCCGCAGCCTCTGCTCAGGCACCAGTCAATAAACGCCATGTTTTCCATTTCTTTGTTTTGTCCAAAACGTGATGGAAACCCAAAACTACTGTTTGAGTTTTAGCGCGACGTCCGCTTCTTTTACTGTCGTGGTTTTTTAGAGCTGATGTCAAATGTAGACAGCGACAGGGAAATGTTCCTCTTTCGTCTGAATTTCTTGATATTTTTTTAATAATTATGATTAAATACAGAATAAAATCTGAAAAACATTTCCATGCAGAGGTGTGTTCTTCTGTACTAGTGAATTAAAGGGAACACCAGATGTATTCAAAAACAAAACTGCCATCGAATTCCTGTTTCCACATGGCTTATTTCCCAAATCCAAGCGCTCGATATCAAATATCTCTCTAGAGAAATATCTGGAGGAGAGGTTTTATCCCATGACCTTTCCTATAACCTTTTGCATAGTGTCTACAGCTGTGCGTGTTTTTGATAACATCCTCAGCTTTGTCTTTGCCGTGTCTTCAGTTTTTCACCGACTCTCCTTTCAATATGACCCTGAACCAGCAGAAGAGGGAAGGAATCGGTTGAACGCAAACGTCTCCATGCTTTTAACAAAAGTGATGTGGTGGACACAAAATTATGCAAAAACAAACCGACACGCATTTTTTTAACATTCTTCGTTTTCGCGTCGTTGAGATTTCTGGTGTCGCTTAACGGGAACAAAAAGTTTTACTTTCAAAGGATTAGTTAACTACCTTAAGAATTGGTTAGAAATGTGTCGCCTGGAGGAATTTTCTTCACCTGGAAACCAGGGGCCTCCTGACAGACCAGGTGTTCCAGCATGCCTGTTCACTTCAAGAAACACCTCAGGAGACATTTGTTGCGACACGAAAGAACGACATGCTACGGCTTCCAAAGTATGCCTTTTATTATCTGGAAGAAAAAGCAGGAAGAGTGTCTGGAGGGAAGGTTTTCCTCCTCCTCCCTCTGACTAGAGAACGATGCTTCTTTTCTATTTCAATGTGGTGATGCTCTGATGGAGAGTTGACCTTTGACCGCAGGAGAAACGCCGCCGCAACACTGGACAGGAAAAGTTTGGTAAAATTTCAGGGAGTTCCTAAATCCACTCCAAGTGTTTTAGAGGACACTTGGAGTGCAGAGAGAGAGAGAGCGCCACCATGTGGTCAGGCCTTTCATTACAGTTAGAAGTCCACACAAAACTTTGATGGCAAATATTGTAAAGGTGAACACACACACACACACACACACACACACACACACACACTGTTTCCACAGTTAGGTATTAACTTCTTACATTTTTAAGGGGGGAAAAAAAATTTACTTTTAGGAACATTTTTACTGCACTGTGCTTTTTACTTTTACTCGAGTGTTTTTATCATGAAGTATCTCTACTCCGAGCAAAAACTTCTGGTGTAACTTCACTGAATGAAGAACAAACTTATCTTCAAATAAAATTCACCAGACACACACAGTCTTTGTTTAACGTCGACAGGAATTTATTTGGAAAAATGTTTCTTTTGCCTGATCATTGTTATTTTGTAATTATGTTATTTATATAAATTACTTTTATTTTGGTCTTTAAAATACCAAAATTTTCACATCACTACATTTTGGTCCATCTGATTAATTTCACTTGAGCTACAATAAGTAAAGGTCGCTCTGCACTTACTTGAGTATTTTTAGTTCTCTGCCTTCTGGCTGTTTCCATGACAACAGGTTCAAACTCCCATAAATTTCACCTCCAACTTGTGGAATTCACTAGCATGTGTTTGCTAATTTACATTTTCTAATGAATACCAAAAGTGGCATCATATAATGAAAACACGTTAATTATTAAAGATATCCATTCACAGAAATGAAAAAATACAGACATATAATAAAAAAGATTAATCTAGATGAAGCTAATAGAAAATAACAGAACCATAAATCAGACCATGATTTATGTAAATATTATGTATTGACTTTATTAATCACAAGGTTAAAATGTTTGGGTTTTTTTTTTTTTTTTTGGCCCAGTAGAATTGTCTTTGCAATTTTTGATAAAAAAATTAAATAAAAAGACAGACTTAAAATGAGTAAAATATAAGAAGAAAATTGATGATACCCTCAGTTACTAACCTTTTACACGTTCATGACAAACTGTTTTGTCAAAACAGCATAAAGTGTAACCTAAATAGATTATTTTAAATTTTGAAGCTATGAGATTTTTCTAGATCTTAAAAGAGTAATGTCGGGCGGTGGCCACTAGAGGGAAGCAGAATCTATGTTTCCACTTTTTGTGCTTTCTTCTTTTTTTTTTTTTTCCCACTTTCAAGGATCTCAGAAAAAAAAACAACAGGTAAACAGCTTGACATGAATAGACTCGGACATGTTTATTGGTATGAAGTTGAACATTTTTCGGCTCATGAGCTGTTGGACAGACGTCACACTGTGGGAGGTGACACTGGCAGAGGATGAATAATGGGCTTAACAGTGAAGTGATTTTCTTTGAGGTAGATGAAGACACTTAGTTCCTCTCCTGGCCTCTCGCTACGTCTCCCAACACCGACATTGTCTCACAGAGGGGAAAAAAAGAAAGTCTGAAAATGTGAAGTGACAACTCAGAACTGGAGTAAATACATCTGAGGTGATACATGTGTGAGCATCTTGTCACTGCAAAGTCTCAGCTGCTGCCATAATTCTATAATAGGCTTACCTGGGTAAGTGGGCAAACTCTCCTTCTCTGCTTGCTTGCTAACACGTTCCCTGCAAAGCAAAACAAGAGTCAGAGGTAAAAAGCTAAGCTAAACATAAACAGTTCAGAGGGGGGAAAGGAAAAGGTGGACAGATTGCACAAACAGAGGAGCTTGATCTATAACCCACTCTCACATCTGACCTCTGGGCCTCTGTCATCAGCTCTCACTCTCATTTTAGGAAGCAACTTTGAGTCACTCAAGTGAGTTCAGCCTGCATTTGTAGGCCGAGCTTCAATCCTGTTTCCCCGGAGATAACCAGCTGTTCTGTTCAGAATACACAAGAGGCACATTTTTAATCCGCATTTCAGATTATCTTCTAAAGAGGATGTGCTGCAGGACAACGTTTTCTCAGTCTTTACATTGAGTGACAGCTCGATGTAAAGACTGGTGTGATCGCTCGCTCCTCTTCGATCACTGTGAAACAAAAAGATTTGCTGAAAAATGCAAATGAGAATCATTTATGAAGAGATGTGTTAACGGTAAGAGTGGTCAAAATGAGGTCTGGGCTCATTCGGACCACAACTCAAGAATAAATTAAAACAAAACAACGCTTTTTCTATCCTGTAAGTAGATTTTTTTAAAAAAAATCTACTTACAGGAATGTGAGATGCAATACAAAATGGTCCCCTTTTCCAAGCTTTCTGCTTTGGTTATATTGTCATGGTAACTACGGCCATATTGACTTATAGTCTAAAGTCCACCTTGAGGTAAAGAGATCTGCTTTTATTTGCTGTATTAAACTTGACTAATTATGAAGACTGACCAAGATGCTGTTCTTATTATTGAAAATAATTTTTTAAAAATTGTTTTTTAAGTTTTTGTTAATAAAGCTCAAAATAATAAGCAAACTAGATGCTTTTCATTTAACAAGAAAAAAACCATCTAAAGTTTAGGATCAATAATCCCGATTCTACACAAACATCTCAATTTTGGTTTTATTAAAACAAGTCATGCTTAATTTATAGTTTAGCTGAGTTATTTTTTTTTTTATCACATTTTCTGGTCATTTTAGTTTTTAAAAACATATGTATTTTTGAGTAATTTTGAGCTAATGATTTTGACCCACATGACAAAACTTTTGGACGTCTCTGGTTTACAGGCAGTCGAAGCAGTCAGTAAAGATCTTTAAACAGAGGAATCCTTTAAAGCTTTACCAGCCCTTCATTAGGTTCGATAGTCACATGTTGGCAAAAATGACCTGAATGTTGACCAAATAACATGTTTCCATACATGGTGCTATGAAAAATGTTTGCTCCCTCACAGATATTTGCTTTTTTTTTTTTTTTTTGTCACATTTAAATGTTTCAAGTAATCAATTTACATTCAGTTAGTTCAGCTACAATTAGTTTTAGAAAGCCGAGAAATATTTGACACGTCCATTTTTGTAGATGTGGGTGAGAGTTATTATCCACAAATACAGAAAATGAAACAATGTTCTGATTAAGTTTCTTTTACAAAATTACAAAGAAGCAAATCAACGATCCATTAATGAACTCACAAAATAAAGAACAACTTCTAAAATGAGCTAAATAATTAGCAAACAAACTAAATGCTTCTCTTGCAAACCAATTTGCATATTAGCTAAATATAACTGCTCAAAAAAATAAAGGGAACACTTAAATAACACAATATAACTCCAAGTAAATCAAACTTCTGTGAAATCAAACTGTCCATCTAGGATGTGTTATTTGAGTGTTCCCTTTATTTTTTTGAGCAGTGTATTTAGTTTGGATCTAAATATTTAGATACAAGTTTGGAGAACAAATGTTTAGCTTGGGAATTAAATGTTTTGTTGAAATATACATATAGCTTGAAAACTAAATATTTAGCTCAGACTTAAGCACTGAGTTGGTAACTAAATATTTAGCCTCCTAACCAAATATTTAATTTAAAAATGCAAATTTATAAACTAAATATGTAGCTTATGTATAATATATTTAGTTTGGAAATCTGACATTTGTAAATGTATGGTGAAAATATGAAGTTGAAAAATGAACACCTTACATTTTTTTTTCTTTTTTATAAGCTAAATAAACCAAAGTACTGCTGTTACTTTTTTACTGTGTGCATTTACAAAGAGCGCCCCATATATTTCCTGTGGGTTGAGCCAGCAGCAGGGCGTTCCTCCTGCAATATATGACAGTATGCCTCAGTTTGGACCGGCTCCAACACCAGCTGCAGCTCTCAGATCAAAATAACCTGATCTGCTAATCCAATCACTCAACTGCTCTGACACTTTGTTTCTGGGTGGAACCTGTGCTGCCGCGGAATAGTAACACACACTCCGACAGCAATACTAAAGCAGCTCTGAGTGAAGTGGGGTCAGCATATTTGCCTTTGAACTTAAACTCATTTTCTCACATTCTGGACTGCAAAAACACAAGCATCCTGATGCTGAGTTTACCATATAATCTGCCATAGTTCTGGAGGTATTTTCCCTCTCACTGCGCTGTAACCCAGAGCAGAAGGAAACACACACATACACACACACCTGTATGAGTTGCACTTGTTAGACTGGATACAGCAATCATTTCTGATCAAGATGGTGCTGCATAAAAGCAACAAAAGGGATCTGTTTGGATCATTTGATTCTGAAATGCACTCAGTGGATGAACCTTTACATGTCGACTCCTTTTAACCAACAGTCACACACTCACGCGCGCAGGTACACACACCAGCATTCTCAGGCCATGTGAGCCTTAACGGGTAGCTAATGAGCTCGGCGTGTCTTAGAGGTTTTTCTTCCAACTTAGCAGCCAGTCTAAGTCCTTAATGTACATTCTGGTTGTGTGTGAACTGTCTAGCAAGCCTGCATGTGTGCGTCCCCATAAACACCTTCGAAGTCAAAATGCTCTCCTAAACCAAAGGCGCGTATGCATGTGTTTGTGTTCCTTGCCATTTTTGTTTGATTTGTCCAATGACTTGGTCAGCAGTTCACCATCACTGACATTCTCTAACACCTGGAATCTGTTCCACACACAACAGATGAGGGTCTCCATGGGAACAGGGTCCTTTCCTGTGTATTTCTCAGGGTTTGCTGCTGCAAAAATAAACACAAGTTTCTCCATCTGCTGCCTCCACTGACCGCTGGGGAACAGCTGTGTTTGGTACAAAAAAAAAAAAAAAAAACACACACACACACACACACCCACACGCATACACACACACGTACGCACACACACTGAGCCTCTATTTTTACACCATGTTCCAAATTATTATGCAAGTGATATTTTCTCAGATTTTCTTAAATGGTCAATGCAAATGATGGTCAGTATAATTTTCAAGTCATAAACTATTACAATATACATCAAATTTTACTGAGGTTAGAGGATGATGGTGACCACACCGTGAGATATGGATGAGGATGTGGTCATCCACCATCCTCATGGCATAAAAGGGGGGTGTGGTCACCATCCTCATGGTGACCACACCCCCCTTTTATGCCCATAGCAGCCAATGACACAGGATGAGATGGTGCATTGTCATGCATGAAGATGATTTTGCCACCAAAGGTACGGCTCTTCTTTTTGAGCCATGAAAGAAAGTGACCTATACTTTGAAAGTCCCTATACTTTGCTGAGGTCACTTTCACACCTTTGGGGACTCTGAAGGAGCCGACCAATGATTCTCTCTTCATGATTTCAGCCCAAAAAATGACTCCACCACCTTTGTTAGGTTTCACAAAACAATTCAGAGGTAAAAACACAAAAACAGATAAAGGTCTGAAGGTTGTTGATGTATCAAACAAATAGAAAGTATTGGTATAGGTATTGGTGATAGTGGCTCTTAATTTACTTGGTATCGGATCGATACTGACATATGCAGCATCACACACCTCCACTCTTGTCAACCTGTCAACAATGGCTTTTCTTTTTGTAACTAAAGGTGGACATGCTGGATTTTTCTATTCCGTTGCAAACTTGACTTGTTGTTTCCTTGTTGACCAGAGTTGCTCACTCAATGAGATCCACAAACCAAAAGGATCAATTAATGTTGAAAACATCAAAGCTGCAATGCAACTTTCTGTCTCAATCCTGCTTTCTGTGGAGCTCTGAAATAAAATAAAAGATGATAAACGTTCTGTATCTAAGTAGCTGTTACCCATCAAAGCATTTCTTCTTTTTCTACTGTAAGACATTTGCAAAGCACCCCTGTTTCTATAGTTTTCTCCAGACCTCCATGTCACTGGCTGAAGCGGATCATAGAAACCTTCTGCGACTCTACAGAATCCTCACACGAGAGGGAAAAGTTCAGAAGTGTGTACTTTAAAAGGCGCCATCTTGAGGAAATGGTCTTCTCTTAAAGCCTCCCTGTCTCTTTGACAACTGAAGGAGTGTCAAAAATATTCCCAGTGAGAATGTTCTCATGTGCTGGTTTCTGGTGTCGGACTTTCTATTTCTTAATTCTTCTTCTTCTGTAAAACCGCTGACTGCAATTTCCCAAAATGCAGACGTAGCCGCTCCCAATGAGGCGGGGCCTGAATAAGATGCCAACGTCTTCTCTGATGACTGAAATATGAATATATCTATTGTAACTGTTCACATCTGTCACTGCCATGGTTTTTAGTGATTTACTCATGTGTGATTTCAATTCCCTTTCTTATTTAATGGAAACACCACAATACCAAAATTGTTTTTTTTTCAAAATTAGCATAGCATGGAAAAGGTTGTGTGCACATTTGTCATGAAAACGCAGCTCCAGATAACTTATAGAAAGGTCAGGTCATTGCGATGCTGCACAATACTTAAGAACTCCTGATGTTCATGCTACACTTGTCCCTTTATTCACTTTGCAGCTTGTTGCTAACCGAACTGAGCTGTTTCCTTTGCAGAAGGAATATTTTGATAACTTTTTTCTGAAAGTTTTTCTGATGAGCTTCAAACAAACATGATGGATACTTTTGCAGAATCTTTCTATCTGTAGAATCACCAGGCAGTCCAGCTCTATCTCCCCACTGCTTTACAGGATGTGAAATGAGGTCAAAGGCTCATCACCATTTCCCGTAGTCTTTTGTTGTTAATTCATAACCATATTCATAACTGACAGTTTATTGTGGATTGTTTTTGCTGTGTAGTTTATCTATAAGAATTATTTCTTCATTTTAATTCCTTAATTCTACCTTCATTCTCACTGCTGGAATGTAGTTTGCGTTTCTTTCCCATGCCAAACATGTTCTGTGTTCTACTGTCTAAGTAATTAATTTTACACTCATCATGTCACTGCAGAAGTCGTTCCTTTTGGTAAACCTCAGAATGCTCTCTGTTTTTTTTCTTGCATTTTTTCCTGAAAACAAAGCTAGTGCAGCTTGTCACATGCAGGGGTTTTGCAAGTTGTTTTGACTCTTCTCCCCATGTGCATTACATCATATACCTGGGTCTGCAACCGATGCAATCCAAGGAACAATTTTTGTCCTTTGTCCTTAGAAACGTAGATCTAAAAACATATTGCTTGTACTTCTGAAGTAAACTGCTACCTTCTACCTGAAGGCCTAAAACAGCTCTGTGGATCTCGCGCTCAACAGCACGACCAAAAATGCACGACGCATAGCAGGAGAACCCTTCAAACTGCTGGGTGTTAACGTCTTAAAAATGTGTTTGAATTTGACCATTTTAAAGGGGCACTATTATATAAAATCAACTTTACATGATATATTATTCCCTCATCAAAAACATACCTGCAGTGTTGACTTGATCCTCTCATGTATATCTGTGAACTCCTTTGATTTCCCGTGGCAACCATTCAGCTGTGCAAAACACCTGGGTGGACTTAGCTCCGCCCTCAAGATGAAGCTCCTCCTCAAAGCTGAGGCTCACAGAGCTGTCCCTACAGATCCACTCACTTCCTGCAGACTAGCCAGCAGCAATTAGCAAACACCTGATGGAATTATAGGAGCTACTTCTAAGTTCAATGCTGGTAAAAAAATTTGTTAAAGATTATAGGAGCCATGTTGTGATGACTTCCTGAAATTTCAGAGAGAGCAGGAGTTTCTTAAAGAGACAGAGGCCAATTTGACAGGGTTCTATAATAAAGTCAAATTTGTCACATTTGATATATAGAGCATTTTTATAACAGTCACTTGATTACTAGTTCCATGTAAACAATTAATACTGCCGCTATAAGAGGTAATTAACCTGGAGGTGTCCTAATGTAGCCTTAATTAGTTGAACTTTGTGTTATTAGATCATTTTATATTTCCGATATATTCAGAAACGTGAGAAAAACACACATACCTTCATAAGGTTTGTGTGTGTGTGTGTGTGTGTGACCCTAAATGAAACTGTAGGGAGTCGCTGGCAGGAGTTGCTGCGTCGCTGCGCTGAACCTGACAGAAAGGAGGCGCTTCAAAACGCCTCACCTTTACTCAATCTACACGGCAACCAGGATGGAGAAACACACTGCAAGGAGGAAGAACAGGGTGTGCTGTTTCTACACAGACTGTAGCGCTGCCTCCGAAGAATAATATGGGAGTGTCACTTCCCTACTAATGCTTTTCATCATGACATGATTTACACACATGGGGAAATGTGTGCTAATGACAGTATTTTGCCCTGATCTTGGTACAAGCTGACACTAATCAGAATTTGCTTTAACCCACTTAGTAAGAAACACAAATAAAACATCATGTGCCGTTTCCTGTGCATAAAACTATGCAGAGTTGCTTAATAAATGACGTACTTCTCAGTTGTCCTCAGGGAACCGGCGCTTCTATTGAGATTGGAGCCTAAACAAATCCAGTGAGTCCTCCATGTGGCAGATACACGGCTCCGATCATGGGACAGAGAGTTAGGAGCTTCAATCACACCGATGTTCATTTTAGAAGAAGGAGAAAGAAAATGCAGAAGCAGAGTTTCTTGATTTCATGTTATTGTTTTAAATGCATTTATAACCGACTTAGTAAAAGCTTTTTGCTTAGAATAGAGTTGCTGGAGATTTAGAGTCGATTCAAGTATGTGGGTAAAATTGGAAAGCTGCAAAAGAACTGGTCTGTGCCACTCAGTTTGCCGGGAAGGTTAGTGTAACAATGCCACGGTGAAACGTGTCTGTTGAAGTGTCTCTTCTAATTCTTTTTGGATTAAGGCACCTCCTTAGCTGACTGGGTGGTGCTTGCTGACAGTTGTGTAATTCATCTTGCAGCGACAAGTTCTGTCAGACAAAGAGCATTTTCGAAGCCAAACTACAGAAGGCAGCGGGAAAGAGCTGAAGTATGCTGTCGGTCTGGCCGCGCTCCAAATTTCCAGGTCGAGCAGATTTATAACCTAAATGTGACTGAAAGGGGAGAGATTAGTTTGCAGAAGGCTGCATGTGCAGGTTTTCAATCACCTCTGCGCAGACGTCAAATCGAACCTGCTTTTAAGTGTGCGAGAAATAATTCTGAGTGAGTATTTCCAGAAAAACACGCTTCAAGAAGCTCCCCAGAGCTGCAGGTGTGGTTGTGAGTGGCCGCGCTATGATCCAAGGCCAGACAGTTCCAAAACCATAATGGAGGTATTTTGTTGGGTGCACTGAAGGAAAGACTCTCAGAGGGAGAAGAATGCAAAAAAAAAAAGAAAAAGATCATCACAGAGAACTACAGCAGCAGAAAACCACCACGTCTCCCTTCTTCCTGCATTTGCAGCCTCTGCTGCTGCTTGGTAGGACACAAACATGTAAGGCCACACTCACGCACACACACTGGAATTCTGGTAAAAGATATGGAAAAAGCTTTCAAATAGATTGATGTTTCACTGCAGACACATATTTCCAGAATGAAAACTTTCCAGATTAAGAAATTATTGTTTTAACTAAATCATTGGTTAAAAAAATGTCCCATGACTGTAAAGAGCATGATGAGTGTTTAGTTCACTTTAAGGAGCCAGTTTCTTCTTAAAGGGCCAGCATTATGTAAAAGCCTTTTTAAGCTTTACATCCTGTTATAATGTTATTTCCTCATCTAAAACATGCCTGGAGTGTTGTTCTGATTCTTTCACGCATGTCTGAGAAAACCTTTAATCTCCATGGTAACCATCCAGCTGTGCAAAACACTTTGCTGGGCCTCACCCTGCTTTCGAGGACAACACTCCTCCTCAGAGCTGCAGTTTCCAACCTTCTGCCTCACAGAGCAGCTCTTCACCACGCGTCCCCTACAGAGTTCCTTCAGACTAGCCAGCAGCAATTAGCAAACATCTGGTCGAATGAGCTCAATATAGAAGCTGCTTCTCAGTGCAACACTGGTAAGAAATGTTGTTAAAGGGTTAATAGAGGAGCCATGTTGTGATGACTTCCTGAAGGTGGAGTTTCAGAAAGAGCGGGAGTTTTTAAAGAGACAGAGACCCAATTTCAAAGGCATTAAATTATGATGCGAACCAAACAACCAAACCCAGATCCACTCTTTGAGTGGGTGTCAGTCTACTTCCAAACAAATTTAGGTGTGGTTTGCTTCTGGCATGAATATAGACCAGGGGTGGGCAATCCTGGTCCTCGAGGGCCGTTGTCCTGCAACTCTTAGATGTCTCCCTGGTCCAACACAGCTGATTCAAATAGCTGAATCATGTCCTAAATGCAGTCAAGTTCTCCAGAGTCCTGCTAATGACCTCATTATTTGACTCAGGTGTGTTGAAGTAGAAACACACCTAGAAGTTGCAGGAGACCGGCCCTCGAGGCCTGGAGTTGCCCACCCCTGATATAGACCGATCCTGACCTGAACCAACAACAGGAAATGTATGTTTTTTTTGGACTTTATGAGCCACCTTTGCTGGACATTATAGCATTAATGGGCCCTTCAGTGTAGCTAACGCTACTGGAATCATGCTATGCAGAATGCACACTCCCTTCAAATAACAAAAATCCGGCTTGTTTTGTCCACTTAAGGGACAAAACATCACTGGAAGTGAAGCATGATACCACCATGCTTGACAGTTGGTGCAGCGTTCCTGGCTTCAAAAGCCTCAGTAGCTGCATTTCCATTGACATTAAAATTGTGCAAATGGGAATTACAAAAATAAATTTGCGAAATAGAAAGAAACAAATTTTGAAAAAAAAAAAACTTATGTTTTTTGATAAAAGGTTTTTGCTCTAGGATGTGGCCGGGGTGATTTTTCAGCCATATCAAAAATAGTGCATTTCAGTGGAAACGCTTTTTTCACATCAGACGTGAACAACAACCGGCTGTTACTACTGGTGAAAAAGACAAAGAAGACAACAAGAAGTGGTGCAGCGACGTGCTTTTTAATGACTTATTGCACGACCAAACTTATTCACGTGATTTTAACTGTTTATTATTTAGTGTAAACACTGCAATTGTGAAATTGTGTTTTTTCGACATTAGTGGGAACTAATGTCAACTAATGTTGATTTTCTGCATGAAAACAAAGTTTTCTGCATGGAAAAGCAACGACTGACCCTCGAAAAAAAATTGTGACATTGTGAATCAACAACAGATCTTACTGTTTGCTCCAGAGGACATTTGACACCTCCACATGTACACCTGCAAACTTGAGGTTAGTCTGAATTTGTTGACCTTGAACTAGGTGTGTATGTCTTAGTCACAGCCATCACAGTTCATAGTTATGTAAAACTCTGTGCTCTGAGGAGAGCGTTGCTGTTGTAGATTGAGCCTCATTAATGAGTTACTGGGTTATAGTTTAAATTATATAATAAATAAAAATGATAGATTACATCCTGACAAACGAGTCAGACATACAAATGATATTAATGTAATTTTGGAATGTAAATGGTTTAGAAATGTCTCTAGGAAATGTTTTCGAGTTGGGTAAACTTGCTTCAAGTTTTCAGTTGTTTGGACTTTTGGTCCACCCAGAGCCAAAACGAACCGTTTCTGTGCCGGCAAACAGAAACTAGCAGCTGCGTTTCCATCTCAAGTGTGGATGGAGTCTCTGATGGAGATTCTGGCGCTGCTGTTTGGAGTTGGCATGATGGTGCTGATCGCAGAGTATGAATGAAACCTTTTTTTTAGGAGCGGACAAAAACTTTTACAGCACAAGTGAAAGAGAACAGAGACACTGACAGGGAAAATACGCAAAATTTAAATGTTTGTCGAAAATGTCGAAAAAACACAACACAATCTTGCAGTTGTGGTGATTCGCTTAAATAAGAAACTTAATTAAGATCACGTGGGTTTGTTCATGTGATGAGCCGTTAAGGAACATCCTCCATCCACTTCCTGTTGTCTTCTTCTTCGTTGTTTGCACCGGCGGCAACATCCGGTTGTTGATCATGTGACTCGTGTGACGCGATGAGCGTTTCCTTCACAGTTTTGCAAAAATAAACCTATTTCAATATGGAAGACCACCTCATCTTGGTGCCAAAACTTTACATCAAATATTGAGAAGTTTTATTTTGTAATTGGTGTTTCCATTTCAAATTTATTGCAGTTCATGACAATCACGCTTGAGATGTTTACCCGCCTCGGCCTGATAAAGTTACACACTATAAAAAGTATGCAAGAAATTACACCACAACTCATCAAAAGATATTAATGCTTCATATTAGAACATTAATGAATTACGACCTTCTTTGAAATAAAGTCAAGAATTTGTGGACCAAATGATAAGCCGTTGCGGTTGTATAAAATAATTTTGCCATTCTGGAAACCAAATCAGTGCCTGATTGTTCTGTGTAATTACTGCGATCAAGCTCTGCTTGTGTTTCTTTCAGATACACCTAACTGGACCACACCTCGGGTAATCTTCCTACCGAGTCAGACCTCTGTGGTAGTTCTTACCTGGAATGCTATTATCCACCAGAGTTTGTTGCTGGTTCTTCTACTCCAGTCCAGTCACCAGAACCTGCCTGTCCCAACTCATCCCTGTTCAACCAAAAGAATCCAATCACCTCCACCCTCATCCTCAGTCAGGATTCGTTTCTCAATCAGTACCGGGAACCTGCAGGAAACAAACAACAGCAAGTGAGATCCAAGTGAGATAAACTAATTTATCTCCTGTTCTTCCCCCTTTCTCGGTTTGTTTCCTGCTCATCCGTCTCAATCACTGACTTCTGTTGGATTTTATTTTTTGGAATTTCGCCGACTGTACAACAAATCTGGTTATATTTTACTCCCCCGTTCTCATTATGGTTCTGAGTCAAAAAGCGAAAGCAAAGCTCAGCTAATGGGATTCGTGCCGTTTCTGGTGAAGCTGCTAAATTGTATTACTTTACATGCCTGTGTTTGTGCTGCAAGCAAATATCGATCCCACAGAATATATTAGTATCAAATGTGTCTTAGTAAGAAAGAAACTGATCTGAGGAGGTGTAACGTATTGCCAATATATCAAAACATTTTCACTGTCTTTTTCACTTTCATGTTATCTGTATTTATATCATATGAAATATAGTGGATTTAATAAACACTCTGTACTCTGTGCGTTTGGTCAGATTTTCTCATGTTCCCGTCGTGCCGTCATTGTTCTACTAACACCAATGATTGCCCTGTAGTCTGTGCTTAAGCTGACACACTGAGCTCGATTGTTCCCGACTGATTCAATTTTGAAGGAACATGTGAGCATCGCTCAGGGGACAAACAGGAAAGTACGAGAAGTTAACAGACAGGCTGTGACTGCACAATGAAATAGAAATAGAAAATAAGCTGACAGGTGATTTAACCTGAATCTGCACACTCACAATGACCAAGAGGAGTCTTTTGGGTGATTTGGGATTTTGAAATCAAAAGATCGATTCTCTCCCATTAACTTTCTTCTGGAGAGGCTTCATCCTACTGCAAAAAACTTTTTATTAAAAAGCATGTTTGTTTGTTTTTTTCCTCCAATTTGGACTGTTTCCATTGAGCAAATTTATTTGCATTTTTCGAATTTGAGAAGTTCAAAGCTACCTGGAAGCACAGTTGGTTCCACCATGCAATAAAACACAGATGTAGAACTCTGGCATTGAGGACTGCAGTGTTTGTGCCTTCAAGGTGTGCAGGACTGTGCACTAGAGTCGTGAAATGCAGTTGTCATTTTTCAGATGACAACTGGAAACGCTTCAGCATTTCACCTGAACAGCAACAGCTTTTCCTGTTTGATCAGGAATTCAACAGACGTACAGCAGGTCGGTCCTGGACACGGATCTCTTCCTGCAGAGTGTCGACAGGGTTACATTGCTATCACTGCACTGCTTGCTCATCATCAACAATAAAATTGCTCAAATTGAAATTACAAAAATAAAAATTTTGCTTAATGGAAGCACAGCAATTTTGGAGAAAATTACGCTTTGATAAAAGAAAATTTTGCGCTTGGACCAGGTGGTTTGTCGTCCATCTTGAAGTGCATGTGTTTGGCAAAACTTTGATGGGGACACTTTTTTTTTTTTTTTTTCGCATCACCCCGAGTCATGTAACATCCATCAACAGCAGGATGTTACTTCTGGCTGAAGAAGGCGACAGGAAGTGGTGGCAAGACTACGGATTGTTTTTGGTTTTTCAGACAGTGTGCAGCTGGCACCACCACAGCTCACACAGCATCACAGTTCATAGAAAATTGTGTGTCACTCCAACCTGTTAATCATTGCTCTTCTGTAAACACACAGACTACAGTTTCCCCAAAACTCCGCATACTCCCAAGAAGGCGGGGCTTATCTCTCAAATGCCGGAATAGGGCCCTGACGTCTCCTCTGATTGGCTGATAGATGATGAGCGTTGAATTATGAATACATTTCTTATAGCGGTACTTGTTTATGTCTGCGTCTGCCGTTATTTTTAATGTCTTACCACAGGACAAAGCTTATTCACATTTGAGGTCATCTCTGTTCTTATTTAATGGAAACGCAGCAATTGCACGTTGTGGTTTTTTTTTTTGACATTAACTGGAAATAGACAAAGATTTGCGCACGTCTGTAATGGAGTGATTGGCAGCAGGCGGGCGAATCCGCATCCACATCCGTGAGACTTTCAGACAGATTCTTGTCTAATGGGATGCAACCAGGAATCTGCTTTTGCAGAAGAAAAACATCGACATTCTGCAGGAAATAGAAGAGCGGACAGCAGACAAATGGAGATGACGCAGGAATCCCCTTTGTGATAATCTGTGAGGGAGATTAATGAAAAGTTGCAAAGGAGGTGGATCAGCACTCTGAACATCAATTCCTCTAAAACGATCTCAAACTGTACATCATTTGACGGATAAAGGCGTTTTGAGCTTAAATTTCCAGTGTTCCACTGACGGGTGTCACTATTGGGCAGGAAGCAGGCCTGTGGAGAGGCGGCGGGGGGCGTGGTGGTGGTGAGAATTGTGTAATAACCTCCCTCGCATTCCACTGTCCTCTCACAGATCTCTTTTATTAGCTGGGGTTCTTTAAAGACACTCTGAAGGAAAAATCCCGAGCTTCGCACAGAAACACTTTACAGATGGCAGAAAATAGCTGCCTGCCAACAAAAAATATGACCTGCCAAACACTGCTTATCTGTTCGGAGCGTTTGAAGCAGATCAGAAATCCTGTCACAACATTTGAATCGTTTGAATCAACGTGGTTTTCCCGCCCTCTAAAGCTCAGAGGTCACGATCACAACCGGAGGACGTTCCTGAAGTTGAGGAACGACATTAAAATGAGCCATTTATCGGAACAAAAATTTAATAGGCAAATCGCTGCTGAGAGCCTCACAACTGCTGCCTCGGAGACCTGCGGTTGCTAAGGCTAACCTTGGCATGTGAGCTGCTGGTCACTAGGTGTTAATATAGGAATGATTCATTCTTCTGTGGTAAAAAAAACAAACAAAAAAAAACAGTCAAAGTGGGTGCTGGTCGGTTGTCGTGATCCTCATGGTCCGCTGTGCTGACCAGAACAAAGCTGGGCCTCCTCAGTCCATCAGCTCAGCAGGCGCCTGATCGCAAATTATTTAATTGCATCATTAAAAAAAAATAGACACAAATATGCCTTGTAGGAAAAAGTTACTTTGATTGGTGTTACAAACTCTGGTTGACACGCAGTCAGGTCTGGACAGCACAGTTCACAAACGAGGAGGTTCAAAGTGCTGCCCGTCATAAAAACATGACAGTCATAGATTATGAAACAAGCAACAAACATTACATTTTGTCAAATGCCAACATCAAAATCATCCATCAAATACACGTCAACTGTGTTGATCAATGTTCCACTTGGTATTAATCAGCTGGGTTTGGGTGTTGATTTGAAGCAGCTCAGCGTTTCTGCTGTTTTCCAGTTTACTGGACGTTTGTTCCAGGTTTGTGAAGTGCTGATGCTGAATGCTGCTTCTCCATGTTTGGTTCTGGGGATGCAAAGTGGACCAGTGTTACTCTCTCGTTTCATGGGGACGTTTTTCTGGACGGGCGCAGCGGTTCTTTTGAAAGTCCTCTGTGGGCTTTATTCCATGTATCAGTTTGTTTGCCAGGTAAAACCTCTACTTTTGCGTTACCAGACTTTTCACTAACTGCTCTTTCTGAATGCCTCACTTTCACACTCACCACGGTTGGTGATTGCTCTCACTTCAACAGTGAGCAGCACACCGAACTGAACGTTAGCAGTTCAGACAGGAAACCGCCACCAAATGCTGAGTGATGATGTTCATGATGTTATCATGTGCGGCTGATGTGACATGCTGGCGCTTGGGTTTACTAAATGTGGGAGCTTCCACATTTATACCTCACCAAAAGCGTAACGTTTTTATAAACAGCTACAATAAGTTTTTAAATGCATTTTTTTTTTCTTTTTCTAATTGTTTGTTATGTAAAAATCAACTTTTTTGATCTTTACATCATCTTATAATGTTATTCCTTCATCAAAAACACACCTGGAGTGTTGCTTTGATTCTTTCATGCATGTTTGAGAAATCCTTAAATCTCCCGCGGCAACCATTTAGGGTTGTAAAATGCTTGCTCTCTCCGAGTGATGGCTCCTTCAGACTAGCCAGCAGCAATTAGCAAACACCTGGTGGAACTGAGCTCGTTACAGGAACTACCTCTCAGTGTAATGCTGTCGTTAAAGGGCTCATAAAGAAATGTTGTTGTGATGACCTCATAAAGACGAAGTGTCGGAAAGAGGAGGAGCTTCTTAAAGAGACAGACGCCAATTTGAAGGAGTTACATTACAAAGTGAAATTCCTTTTAAGTTCTTTTTAATATACCGAGCATTTTTATAACTGAAGGTAACTTTATTACTTTATTGTGCTATAAAGTGGCACTATGTCTTAAAAACACATAATACTGCCCCTGATTCATGACTGTAGTGTTAAATTATTTAGAAAATCAGTTGCTGCTTCAGTAGAAAATCAGACCCGGTCCAGTTCGAACATATTTTGGTACACAGTGATGGATGGCTGTCGTCATGGCATCCAGACTACATGAGTTCAACGGGGTCACGTTGTGTGTCCCATCAGAGGCCAGCTGGTTGCATCATGCAGCTTCATGGCATGAGTCAAGTACAGATGTTACCGTGGTTTCAGGTTCAGGTTGCGAAAGACATACAAACACCAAAGGAAGACGGTTTACTGTCCACAACCAGGACAGTATGGTTGTGGATGGGTGACAGCCATGGACGGGTGAGTCCAGGACACGCCCGCTTTTAGGGAGGACAGCCAACACCACACATGCTGAAAAGATGTGTAAAGCTCTTACTGCTGACATTACTCAGAAATTTTTAGATTAATCTAAAAATTAATCTTTTGAGAATAAAAACTATGTAAGATTTGAATTTTAAAAGTCAAAAGTTTGCAAGAAATTTTGAGACTAATCTCTTCAGCAAATTTTCAGCTTTCTTTAACAGTATATCAGATATCCAATATTCACCAGTTCTTTTAACTCAAATGACCTAATGGCTTAAAATAAACTGTCAATACCAGGGTTAGTAATTCTGGTCCTAAATGACAGATTTCCTGTTTCAACTCCTCTGATTAACTGAATGAGTCAACATCAGCAGCAGGCTCCTTTAAATGTTTGAATCAGAGCTGATTCAAATGTTTAAATTATGAGTTTGGACAGGAGACACTAAAACATGCAAGACACAGTTCCTCGAGGGAAGGAGTTGTTACTGTGACACTCTGACACTGTGCTTGCAGAACAGAACGATTATTCCTGATAAAAAAACAAAAAACAAAACAAACAAAAAAAGAAATGCATAATTGTGAGGAAACAAGACACTGATCTTGTTTTCACTATCTTCACTATGACACCTCTAAGTAGGATCCAGCTTGGCGAGTGTTCAGATCCCAAACGGAACAGCAGTGAGAAAATAAAAGCAAGCAGATTAAATATTATAGGAACGGTGCAGATTAATGAACATCATGTAATGTAAATGAGCCCAAGCCGGCCTGGCTGTTTCCTTCCTGCGTTCAATTCAAATCTCACCTCACCATCAGTCTGTGTTGGTCTCACTTCCAAAGACTGAACTAACATTAACAGCCACCATGTTTGAATTGGCTGTTTTCTCTTTGCAGTGGAGGATGGCCGTCAGGCAATTTATGGTTAACTTTATAGGATCGAACTGCCGTATTACATACGTCACGAACAAATGTTAGAGATAAAATTTAAAACATCGACAGAGTCCAGACCTTCAGTATGAAGCAGAGTGTAGAATGAGGGCCTGTTTTACCAGGCTATGCTCCAGTTAGCTGAAGTCAGGTAATTTTCATTGTTAATGCTTTTAGCTGTAGTTAAAACTAGCCTAAAATTGAAGTTGGACACTTGATGTCGCTCGAAATGCGCCCACATAGACACCGCATGTAAACCAGAAGCGCAAATCGTGCTCAGTCTGAAAAGGCCTGAAGTGCTCTGGATCCAGTTTGTCATCCACTCCAAAGAAACACTGAGTCAGCGACTCAAACACGTTCAAGTTAACTCGTCCACTTATAGGGAACAAACAAGCTAAAATATTTTACCTGCAAAAAAATAAGTTTAATTATCCTTGGTATATTGACCAATTTCTGCACTTCTCTTTTATACACTTTGTGTTCTGTCGCTTAAAATGAAGTTTTTATTTGTAACATGACAAAATGTCAAAAGATTCAAGGTACACATGCAGACTGAGATCAACTGGGATCCTGTCACAGGTCAATGTGGCCACAGGGGCCACGATCACTGCTACTGCCACCAAAACAAATAACACAGGTAACTGCTGCTCCCGTCGTCCTTGCCACAACAAAGACAAACTGGACCAGTTTGATCAGAGTTTTAACAACGTGGACGTAGCAATGCAGAGAGAAAATGAACCTGAAAGGGACTGGAGTGAGAGTGAGATTACAATAAAGTTTACTTTTCACACAAACCACCGAGAAGTTGTTAACTTTGCAGCTACATCCCTTGTCTTTCACTTTGACTCGACTCAAGTTTCGAGTTGTCTCTCCGGGCTCCGACACTCTCGCTCGTTCCTGACAGAGGAATCCCACCTCTCAGTCCACCCAGACCTCGGCTGGCCTGCGACTGTAAACCGCCGCATGCGGCGTTCCACCTGCACAAGGAGGTCAAAGCGGACTCAAATACCTCACAGCCGATGTGCAAAGAGGAAAAATTTCAGCCGTGTGTTAGAGCTGGCCGACGAGCACCGAACTCTCCAACAGGGGCCCGGAGTCCGCAGCGCTGTGCCGCGGCGTGTTATTGAGTTTCCACCCCTGGCCTTTGTCCACGTTACGACACCTTCGGTGCAAATCGATCCCAGCGGCCGACACCAAGATGTCGTGGAAGTCTGTCACCTGCAGGTGTCACATGTGGAGATGAGACAGCGGGGGCCCAGAGCGCCCGATGATGAGTTTTATGTACGCCACTGGCCCCTTTCACACCTCCCACTTGCTGCTTGTTTACCTCCAGGTCAGGTTTCACTTGTGGCTGCACTTCAGTGAACCTGGTGAAACCAGAGAGAGACCCAGCAACTCTATCCTCATCCATGTGGAGAGTACAGGGTACTCTCATGATTGCTGTTCCTTCTCTTTTTCCTTTTTTCTTTCTATTTACTTCTGTCTTTCTTTTAATCTGTCTTTCCTTTTTCCTTCTTTCTGTCCTTTTATCTTTGTTTTTCTCTCTAATTCTTTCTTTCTGCTTTTATTTCATTTTTACTTCTAACTCTCTTTCCTTCAGTCTTTCTCTCCTTCCTTCCTTCTCTCTCTCTGCATCTTCATTTCTGTGGAACCTCCAGAAAACGTTTCCCCCGTAAAGCCCAGCAGCCTGCAGCGCACCGTGTCATATTTCACATGTCGTTCCTCAAACTGGATTTACTGGCCCGGTGCATGGGCCAACCTTGAATGGTGGGAATGTGAGCCAGAGTTGACACAGGCGGAGCAGAGAGCATATCATTCAGGACCACAGCACCGTCGAGCAAAGAGTAATTACAGCTTGTTTACAGCTTAATAAACAATCTGCCAACTGAGAGCTCTGCAGCGGGAGGGAGCAGCGGCTACGAGCGTCTGCCTTCCCCCTCACCGACTGCTTTTGTTTTTGCTTCTTTTTTTTATTTTTTAATCACTCCTAAACACTTCAGATCATCAAAATTAATTTTTACATCATCCCATGATACTTTGAGTAGAATACAAAGTGACATTTTTCCACATTTAACTTTTGAAAAGAAAACTCATCCAGACCGACCCGGTCGTACGTTAGGACACTGCCGCTGTTCAATCATAAATTCACTGGCATGAATAACGTTTTTTGGGAAGCTGAAGGAAATTTTTGGAAGCCACATCCAGGCCTGATTATTGTCTTTTCTGTGGAAGTGAGAAACCAGCTAAACATGAAGGTGCTTAAAGAAAAACAAGGTTCTCTGTCATTCTGGTGGTTACAGGAACTGAGAAGTGGGTTTAGCCCTTTAGCTATTACCCCTAAACTGCTTACATGTCAAGACATGAAGTTCCATAAGGTCGTCATGGATACAAGGTTGGCTAACATCAGGTGCAAAAAAATTCCTAAAATAATAATTGCTGTGAAACAGAATGAGACCTCCCACGGTCTTGACAGACGGGGTCCATTGGACTCTGCAAGCTTTTTAAAAATCATGCATGATCACTGGGGGTTTTGTGTATGTGGTTTCGGGAACTGACGGTTTGACAGGACAGCCCCCTGTTTTCCTGCCATTAACCATAAAATTGCGCAAATTTTAATTACGAAAATAAATTTGTTCAATGGAAACACACCTGATTTGGAGAAAAAAAAAACACGTTTCTGACAAAAGGTTTTTGTTCTAGGGTGAGGCGGGTTTTTTTTTTTTTCTGTCTGTATTGAAATTGATTTTGTATTTCGCAAAACTGCAACGGAAACACTTTTTTTTTCGCTTCACGCGGGTCACATGACCAACAGAAGATGACAGAAGTGGTAGAAGGACGATGGTTTTGGTGCAGCTGGCTCCACCAAAGCTCTCACAGCATTTTATGAGCCATAAAAAGTAACTTGATTGTGCTAAGAAATGGTGCCATGTGCCTGGAAAATACATAATAATGGCCATTTGAAAAATAAAAGATGGAAAATGTGGACTGCATTTGTATTCGGCCTTCTTTACTCTGACTCCCACTAACTAAATTCAGTGCAACCATTTGCCTTCAGATGTTATTTAATTAGTAAGCGAGTCCACCTGTGTGTAATTGGATCTGAGTATAAAAGCAGCCGGTGTGTTTCTGGCCTCGGAGGTTTGTTAGAGAACGTTAGTGAACAACATCATGAACACCCTGAAACATGGCAGGCAGGTCATCTACATCATGCACTACTTTGTGTCGGTCGATCACATAAAAGCCCAATCAAGCACCATAAAGTTTGCGGTTGTGGCAGACGCGGAAGGTTTTGAGGATGGGAAAGCTGTGGAACAGACTCCGCTCTTCCAAACCACAGAGTTCGAACACGGCCCCTCTGTAAAATGTTTTCGGGGAAGTTTTTCTTTTTTTTTTTTTTTTTTGCATGGCTGAGGTTTTCCTGTTTGCCGGAATCCGGGTTCCTCGGAGTGCGGTTATTTGCCTCGCTCTTCTGGACCTCAATTAAAGTGTACGCAGCGACGCTAAATCATGCGGATGAGATTGCAGTCTTGGCCTTCAGCAATGGCGAACTTGTCACATTCCACCAAAACAACCCCGATGTGCTGGCGCACACGTGATGAAAGGAGCGAAAGTGATAAAGGAAACAAGAGTGGCGGTTTGTGGTCCGAGTTTGTCCAAAAAAAAAACAACCACAGGACGGAGAGGAAGGATCCTTCGCGTTCCTAATGGCGAGGCTCACGGAACAGTGATAATACTCGCATGTTTTCACAACTAATTATGGAGTCAAAGACAGCAGCTTGTTTGCTTAGCTTGGCAGTGGGAATGGAATGAGGGTAAACAGCTTTAGTTCGGGACCACTGTGTTCAATTAACAGAATGGGTCTGCCAACCAGAACCCATAAAGCTCAGCAGCAACCATATTAAAGACCCGCTCAGTCATTGGCAATATGTTCGACAAGTTTCTTTCAGTGACTCAATTGACTAAGCAAAACACATTACATGGATCAGTTACACACAGACTGATGTTTTCTTTTTCTTTTTTCTGTTAATTAGGCTGATTTTCTGCTTCCTGCCAATGAAAAAAAAAAAAAAAAAAACTCCCAGTGCAGGTGGAATGACTGGCTAAAATATTATAACTACTGGACAATATCTCCCATTCTACTCAATGTGCATTTCTATTCTATTCTGTTTTACTAGAAAGAATATTTAACGCCTGGTCAAAGCTGCTTTTCTCTGATAAGCCGGTCTCGCAGGAAAGCATATTTTAATTTATTGAATATGACTGTAGAATCTAATGAAGCAATATTTGCCTTACATAACCGTTTTTTTTTTAAAGATGTCAAAAGTAAATGCTGAATTTTAGACATGGCACACAGAGGGGAAAAAAAACTACAAATGTGCTTCACAATTAAGAAAAAAACCAATACAAGAAATAAAAGCAATGAAACGGTAACTAAAAAGAAAAACAATTAACACATATGAAAAACTCTTTAGGGCCTTAATTCTCATTTGAAGTTTAAGGTGAGAGAAAAACTTTGAATTTTTAATCTGATAGATTACTTCATGCTGTCATCGGTGCAGATATGTGGAGTTCAGATATTCCAGCAGAAAGCTCCAACAAATACATCAGATTTCTGCATTTCAGAAAGTCTATTATCATAAAACATGCTGTGAGAATATAATCAATAACAAATGGTTTAACAATTTCTATATATATATATATATATATATTTTTTTTTTAAAGAATTTGAGCACTAACTGTACTAAACCAGTTCAATTAGCTAATTAGTTAGCTAGGTGGTTAGCCAGGACTGGTTTGGTCATCTTTCTAGTTCCATGTTGAAAAGACAAACAAACAATTAATGCATGAAAATGACTCAAACTGAGATCAACTTTGATAATAGAAATGATGACTGCCTCTTGGTGAAGAAGTTCAGGATGTCGTTGCCTTTAGCTTTAGCTATTAGCATTAGCGCTGCTGCTAAGCCAGTAAATTCTGGAAACAAACATCTGTTCTCACTCTGACACAGAGACTTTCCAAACAACAGGATCCACATCTGTTTGTGTTCTTGCTTGTTTGTGTCTGGGCTGTTTCTGCCATTTAGGGCTTTAGCCAGGTTGAGTTCCATGTTCCTCATTATGTTCTCTTATCTGTGGATTTAACTTAGTTTTCTTTATGCCAACGTCAGTTTTCAGGTTTTTGTTATAAAACCTTCTTCTGTCCCGGTTTGCGCCATCATTTGTGTCTGTTTACTCGTCACCGTCCCTCAGGTTCCTGCTCCGAATCTTCGTTTGTCATTTTTGATGACTTAAACGCATTTAATTTGCCCCTGATGAGCCTCTAAAACCACAGCAAGTCTGATGACTCTTGTTAAGGTATACAGTGTTATGCGACTTCTGAGGCGAACGGCATGCGACATTACTGTCAAAATAAAAAAAATATTTGCCAGTGGAAAACATTCAAAATAGCCACTAATATTCCCAGGACTTTATGTCCCAGAAAGTTCAACCCCATGTCACAACATGCATCACTCAGACAGGTCACAGCGTCCGTACTGACCTCCTCCCAGGTTCTGCAGACCTCAGTTAGAAAGTAACGTTTTATGACATCATTTAGATTTTGGACTTTCGATTATTTGATTATGTTCACTGTGTTTTCTTGTGTTTAGCTGTTACCCATCTTCCCTTGTATTCAAGCCTCTCGGTTCAGACTTTCTTTGTCAGATCCTAAGTGTTCCTTACTGGCTACTTTCCTAGTTTTTCTCCTTCTTTCCAAGCTTCTGCAGTAGGAAATTGGCTGAGGACACGTTGAACTGTTCATCAGCAGAGCTCATTACAAGAGCTCCTTCTGAGGGCAACTCTGGTAAAAAAAACAAAAAAAAAAACGTTAAATGGTTAATAGAGGAGCCATGTTGTGATGACTTCCTCAAGGCGGAGTTTCAGAAAGAGGAGGAGTTTCTTATTTTCAAGGCATTAAATGATGAAGTCATATTTAATGTATGTGTAACACTCACAATGTGTTTA
The DNA here is from genome assembly GCA_010277075.1 of Poeciliopsis retropinna. Taxonomy (NCBI): domain Eukaryota; kingdom Metazoa; phylum Chordata; class Actinopteri; order Cyprinodontiformes; family Poeciliidae; genus Poeciliopsis; species Poeciliopsis retropinna. Next base: position 11,005,237 of record VMRM01000021.1, read on the forward strand.
CAGTTAAAACAACAATAATAGGACCAATGCTAGGTTCGGCTACTGGAGTAGAAAATGTGTAAGTGTAATAATGACCACAGACTAGGAAAATAAGTTTAACTGCCGGCTTATTATTTGTTGAAAAAGAGGAAAAAACAGTATTATTACAAACAGTTGACATACAATGACACAAAATCAAATTCAAAATAGTTCCCTGTTCTTCCAGAATAATTTATTTAATCCCTGTTTGAATTTTTAAACCTCATGTTAGGTATTAAAGGACACTATTTATTTAAACCTAGGTTATAGTTCTATTTAAGTTCAAGTTAATACTGTTAATCTTTTTGGTTTTAATCTTTTAAAATCTATTTTAGTTTTTTAGTTCTTTTTAAGAAATTAAGGGTTTTTAATCTCCTGTTTTAACTATTTCTTGTTTCTGTTAAGACCCAACAGACAATTTCACATTCCACACTAACAATGTATAATGAATGCAGTTCAAAAGAGGAAAGAAAATAAAACAACAAAACAATCCAGTAAAAGACCGAATAACTTGTGCTTCAAACCAAAATCTTTCTCTCTGATGATCCTGAAGGGTTAATCCCGCTTCTCTGAATCCGCTTTTTCTTAGCAGGAAAACATGGGCAGATCATACCAGTCTGGATGATTCGAAATGTCCAGCAGAGGGCGTAGCTCCTGCTAGACGACAGTTACAGGGCTCCTGGGTTACGGCTCGCCATCTTGTTTCTCGTTAGCAGAATCCAATTCAGCAGTCGGCTCGGAACTTCCCGGTCCAACTTCCAGTATAACTTTAAAAAGGCCTGGTTTAATAACCACAAGCATAACAAAAGTTCTTTCAACTTTGCTCTGTGCTGGATAAAGCAATATACTCGCCAATTTAGCGGCTGAACATCGTGTGTGGAGGGAACATGCTTCACTCACAACAGCTCGTCCGTTACTTTCACGGGTTTCGAACATAGAACAACGTAAATGCGCTGCTTTAGCTTTCCGTTTCAATTAAATAAAATTGTACAAATAATATTCTTCTCAGAAAATAAAATACAGTTTTTGACTCACCAAGTCCAGTTCAGTAACATAAAACACTCCGAACGCACAAATAAAAGAAATTGCAGAAAGCTCCTCCTCTAAAAATGAGGAAAAAGTTCCCAGACGGCAGATAGCCTTATTAATCAGCAACTTGCTCTTATCTTTCTTCCTTTACTCAGCACAACTCTTTAGCTTCTTCGCTCTCGCTCCTTCTTCTTCTTCTTCTGGCGCCAGAGAACGTAGCAATCCGGTTGGCTGGAGTTAGTCACATGGGCTACACATCAATGTGACCCTTCAGAATAAGAGACTTTTTCTCACACCTGACCGTTTTAACTGCTGACAAAATAAATCTGTTTCATACAGTTTCAAACCAAACAAAATATCATAAATATAGCATTTGCAATGTCTGTAATTATTATCTTTCTATTATTATTATTTAAAACTCTTTTAAAACCTATTTATTCTGTATCTATTTCCTATTTATGCATTTTATGGCTATTTATTATGAAAAGGCTTTTATTTAGTAAAAGCTATTTTAACCTGGGTTACATATGCAGCATTTTTATAAGAACTGAAGAACATTGTGACTTGATTGTGCTGCATTGCCTAAACCTGTTCTAAAAGCAAGGGCAGGCAATGCATGGATGGACTTTCTTCCTCCAATATCCCTCCATGTGTCGCCACGGTGACACATGGACACTTTTTAAACAAAAAATGTCTTCCAATAAAAAAAGAAAAAGTGGGTGCTTTTTTTGTAATGTCACTATAATCCCTTAAAACTACAGAACAGTGTGTGTATCCAGTGTGTATTTGATGGCTTCACCATCCTTGAGTTGGAGCAAACTGAACGAAGTCTGGAAAATGTTGTGAGTCTCAAAGTTGGGATCTCTCCCGTGTGTCTCCTTTAGACTAATGTTGTTCTCTCCTTCTCTCCTTCAGCTCACTAAGCATTTCTGGCCAAGTCAACTCTGTCGACACATTCAGCTTGGGGATCGGCTTGCGGACGGCCACGGCGAGAAAACAGATTACGTTTCGTGTTTAGTTGCCCCTCTGAATTCTCCCATTTTTACAAATTTGCCTTGAAAATGTGATTTAAAAAAAAACAAAAAAACAAATAATTATCTGATTATTCTCAGCTGTCCCCTGCGTCAGTGTAAACAAGAATGTTGGCATTTTCTTCCAGCTGAACATTTAAACTTCAAAACATCAGTTCAGCAAAGATAATTAAAAACATAACATCTGGTTTCAGAGAGTTAGGCCCCCCAGTCCCCTACTCCCCCACCTTCTTTTTTTTTTTTCCATGTTGCAGCAGCATTCCTGAGAGCAAAAGCTCATCTGTGCAACTGTCAGACGAAAACAGAGCCATGTGTATCTCCTGATCTGGCCTGCAGAGAGGAGCAACCGAGCGCCGCTGTCCTGTCACCGCGTCGAGAAAAAAGTTACCCAGGGTCAGCTCTTCAAAAGCACATTTCAGATGCATCCGTCACGGATCAGGGATTGTGTTGCTCTCATCGTGAACTTTTGCAGAGATAAAGAAGGATTACACTGGGGGGGAAATCAAGTAGTAGCCTAATGGGCAGGTTTCTGCAGGTTTTCATTTTCACACTGGCCCTAAAGGTTGAGATGGAGACGCTCTGTCGAGTCGCTTCTGCATCTCTGCGCTTGCTGTTGAGTTTTAAAAGGGACAGTATGACGTCAAATTGACTTTTTCAGCTTTATATAATAATGTTGTTACTTCATCAAAAACATACCTGGAGTGTTGCTTTGATTCTTTCATGCATGTTTGAGAAATCCTTTAATCTCTCATGGCAACTATTCAGCTGTGCAAAACACCTGGGTGGACCTAGCTCCGCCTGCTCCCATTAAGCTCCTTCAGACTAGCCAGCAGGAATTAGCAAACACTTGCTGAACACTGCACATTAGAGAAGCTATTTCTCTATGAAGTGGTGATAAAAAGATTAAAAGGTTGATAGCCATGTTGTGATGACTTCCTGAAGGCAGAGTTTCAGAAAGATCAGGAGCTTCTTAAAGAGACAGATGGCCAATTTCAAGGCGTTAAATTCCTAAGTCAAATTTCTTTTAGCATCTTTTGACGACTGAAGTTGTGAGCCCTGTCGCAGCAATAAATCACTTAAACACATGCTAAATTAAAATTAGCTCAATCATTTCCATTTGCATGACTTATCATTTTTCTCTTTTCTCTCTTTCTACCAAAAACTGGATGACCAAAGACTTCGGTCTGGTGTTTTGGTCTCAACTGGACCTATTTTTCTGAAGGACAATTTGTTTACAGAGACTTCATAGCTCATTCTATTTATTATTTCTGTTGTTAATTTTTGGATGTTTAAAATGCCTCCCAGTTCTAGCGTTAAACGTTCACTACAGTTTAAAAATGGTCTCGAAACAACAATATTATTATTTATCCCAATAACTTCTGCAACAATTTTAAGTCCATCAAAATTTGCTATCGTGACAGGCTTCAACATGGTTACCTGATTGTACCGTATACTGGCGTTAGGCACCTGGAAAATACATAAAACTGCTTCTTTAAAAAAAAGATTTCATTCTTTCATATTTAGCAAAGCAAACCATGTCGTCGCCTCAGACCGGCTCATTTAGCTCTGTGGCATTGCACAACCGTGGACGTGAGCAGAGGTCACCGAGAGACAATTGTCACGATGCGCTCGCCAACCTGCCTCGACCCCTTAGAGATGCCCGATGTGTTGCATAAAACCAGCATGCACTGCATGTTTCCTTCTCCGTGTTGCAGCACGGCCCGGGACGTAGCCGCGGCACGAACACGCATGGAATGTTTCACCTTCTGGTTACCTGAAGGCAGCAGCTGCTTCTCGCTGAAAACGACACGGTGAGAGCAGCAGGATGTCAGGTATCCAGTGAAAAGGAAACCTGTGAAAGGTACAAAAGTAATCGGGTTGAACCAATCGTGAATCGCTTTGTGAGAAAGGAAATCGTGCTAATTGTAATCACATCTGTTCCATGCTGAAAAAAAAACAACAAAAAAAATGTTCTTTCTCTGCTCTGAGGGTTATTATTTTTAGGAATTGTTCTTTATTTAGAAGAGAAAAAAAAACGGTCGAGCTTTTTCCTTAATGTTTTTTTTCCATCCATGAGAACATTTACTTTATCTGACTGCAGCCTTGTCCCTCACTTTGTTCTGTTGCTTGGAGACAAAGTGAAATAATGAAGCTCTGTGTGAGCAAGACCCGTCTACTTCAAGCTAAATATAGATGGAAAAACAACTACTTTAAGATAAAAAGTTCCTGCATGTTTCTGTCCTTTTTCCTCTAAACAATCAAATTCTTGAGCATTTTCAACCCCCGTCAGGTATATGATTCAGATATTAGGAAGGCCATTTAAAGCACCATGCACTCAAAAGCGTATTACATAAGCTAAAAGATTTGCGTCCATGGTGGACGACGTGTAAGGAATGTCGTGTATATAGACGGTTCCGGCTCCTGGAACAGGAACGGCTGGAATGTTGCATGGCTGTGCTATGTTTGTCATCATATTTGGCCGGGAGATTTCTCTCTCGTGTATGACGAATGTCCGTGTGAACCTCTCACTCCATTACAGACACCGGCCAGTGGAGTCTCTTTCCGCAGCAGTCGCTTCGATGAAAACACAGCTGGGCTGCGGCAGTGGTGAAAGAAACAACGAGCCTCTTTCAGTTGTGCGGTTTTACACATCAGAACATCCGACTGGACTCTGAATCCGTTTATGTCCATCATAAATCAGCAGGCTGCTGACTGCTGTAGGCTATGAATGAGAAAAAAAACAACAAAAAAAACAATAAAGCTGAAATGGAGTACAGTCAGTGGTTTCGTTTAGTGGGCTGAAGCAGTTCTTCTCTGTGGCCGTCGGTCTTCCGGATCTGCTGTGGAGAAATCTTTGGAACGTTGCTTCAATGCTTACACAATCCACTTCCAGCCAAGACTCAGCTCACACACAGGTGGGCTCATGTTTAAGGTTACGATGCTTTGCAATTGGTTCATGTTCCCAAATTATTACACCAACACATACACACACACACACCTCTTCTGAGCCTGTGGTTTATTTTAAGTCCATTATCATGAACTTTTAGCATCAAAAAGTCCCTGTAAGAGTATTTATCAGTTGATGTTACGTCAGCACTTGGATTGTGAACTGTCCAAGAATTTGTTATTCTAACTATTTAAACTGTTTACAGATAGGCTAATAAAATGATTTACACCCAGCAGCCAGTGCAGATCACCTATCTTCACCAGGCGCAATGCCCACACGCAGCTTTGCAGAATCTGCAGATGTCCGAGGTTTTACTTGTATTTCGATAAATAACCAGACATTTTTCCCATGTTATAAGTGAAATAATCTGCCATTGGAACGAGAACGTTTTCATCAAGATCAGCTTAAAATAAAGCTCCTATATCTTGCTGAAAGAAGTCACCTGTAAGTTAGTTAGCCTGATATCAGGTGTGCAAGAAACTGGACCAGAAATCCTTGATAAGACTTTGTGTTTTCGCAGTCTGAGCCTGAGGTGAATGTAAGACGATTGGTGGCTTTCGTCCACTCTTCAGGAATCTGTCCCTCTGTGGAAACAGCTTTATGACTCCAACCCAGGAACAAGTGCTTCAGCAAGGCTATTGCTGACATCTTTTTTTAAACCCTCATATGACCTCATATGACCCTCATATGACCAACCGTGACCGTAAGTCACGGTTGGCGTCTTACTAGTTTTTCATTACCTCAACAAGGCAACATTTCTGACCTGACAGTAACATCATACAAATGCAAGTCTGCGCAGATGACTTAGGAAAATCCAAGTTGTGCTGAGTTAAAATATCTCCAGGTTAGAGATATTTTTGCGTCTATCTCCTCAGCTCAACTCATGCCTCACTTCCTCTGTGGCATCCTCAGATAACTTCTCCTGGTGCTGGCCCCAAGTCATGTCTGCTGGGGAAAACAATATTTCTGTCCTGACTCACCACCGTGGGATGAGATAAAGCTCTGGGGCAATCATGAGTTAGTGTATCTAATTCTCCCGCCACATCTTCACATCTGGATTCGATGATGCTCAGCAATGCCGGTCACAAGACTCTATCATCCGCGTCCGCAGATGGCACCCAGACAGCTTCAGAACTTTGCTTGTTCAACACCCCCACGCCCCCACACCTTATTCAGTAGGTCCTCTGACTTTTACGGGCATTAGTCTACTTGATTAGATTTCTGGATTTATTTGAGTCATCTGAGTGTTCCACGATGTACAACTAGTGAGAAATTAACATCGCTCTTCCCGGGACTTTGTCAGTGCAAGTCGGCTTGAATTGAGTTTTCCAGCTCAATGGGTGAAGAGGTCGTGTGGATGAACGAAAAGGAGACGTTTTGTACGAATGAGCCCCCGTCTCAGAGGAGGCGGCCTCTCAATCTACGGTGACGCGCAAATAAAGGTGTGTTCATTGTTACATAGTGGGGGCGCTCAGGGAGAGAGCACGACAAAAAAAACACCTCCACAATGACATGGGGGAAACACAATCCCTCTCCTCACAGGCCTTTAAATGCTTCTGGTTTTTGTCCTGGCTGATGGGAGGTTTTGCTTTTTCTGGGTCTTTATGATGCTTCGACGAGGGTTCGAGTTTCAGACCTGTGATTTGGAACGCGATGGGAAAATGAGAAATAAAAAAGTTCATGACATCAGCCTGAGCTAACATTTACTTGTTACTTGCTAATTTTGTTACATTGTCGCCACCGATGTATTTTAAAGTGTCAGTGTTGTGTAAAATTCACAGTTTTAAGTTTTGCATGATGTTATAACGTTATTCCACCATCATTATCATCAAATACATATCTGGGGTGTTGCCTTAATTTTTCGTGCATGTTTGAGAAAACCTTTGATCTCCTGTGGCAGCCATTCAGCTGTGCAAAACAGCTGGGTAGGCTTAGCTCCGCCTTCAAGGCGTAGCTCCTCCTCCAGCTGCAACTTCAAAGCTTTGGAGCTAACAGAGCTCACAGAGCAGCCTTCACCCACAACCTATGACCTATGATCCCCCGCAAGTGGTGGACAATGTCTCCATCCCCATGTTAAGCTGTTGCTGAACTTCAGAATGCTGCATCCTCAGTGCACTAAGCAGCGTTATCAGAGATCCTTCCTCCCAGCAGCTGTTATGACAGCTGTTAAGCTCTGGAACCGTCACGGTTCCCAACAAGCTCAATAAGTGTTTACATAGAAGCTGGTATTTGCACTGTTCGATTTCCCTGCAGGTATTTATACATCTCTGTTGTTTGCACAGTTTTCATTTTTCATATATCAATAGTTTGTCTTGATCCACATATTGTACATTAACATATATTTATATATATATAACTTTTTAAAGTTTTATTAAGATTTTAGTGCAAGAGAGACGGCAAATTTTCAGCATTTGGAGCACAGAAATTCTCTTTTTGAGAAAATGTCTGTGATTAATCTAAAAATGTCTTAACCCTGTTTAGCTGAAATCGACTCCTTCTTTTCTTTCCGTACCTACAATACGGCATGGCAATTTTCCAGCCTCTTCTGGATGTATTCAAATTTCTGTGACATTCAGTCCAAGTACCTGCTTGGCTTTGCGTGTTTTTTTTTCTATTTTTGTTTTTCCGCTGCCGTTTGAGGGGAAGAAAACAAAAACCTACCAAACAGGTTTATGCCATTTTAACGTGTGAAACAGCCAACTGTTGGGGAAACAGGAGAAAAAGGGGAAACGGCGACCGCGACGAGAAACTCGTTTTCATCTGGAGGACAAAACTACAGCGAAGGCGTGTATTCAAATGCACTTAGGAGGGAATAGTTCCTTATTTATTGAGCAGCATCATAGTGAGGGGTGTTAGCAGCAAAGCATGACAAAAAACAAGCCAATAAACAGGCAGTTCCACTAAAAATTGCCTGTGCAGAATCATTTTGGTAATTTAAACAATAAGAGATGTCCATCTCTTTCAGCCCGCCGTTCGGTTAGCAGCGCCGTCATCAGACAGGTGCTGCTTCAGGTGAGAGCGGGGCCAAATTTTCCGTGCAGATCCTTTGGCCCGGGTAACTTTCGGACGGTGAAACCACCTGGGATCACATCAAAAAAACTGTGCCTCATTCTCTCACACAACGCAACATAAACGATACACACAAACAACACACACCTCCCCTCTCCTTCCCTTAGCCCGCGTAACAGGGGAATGTGCCATAGCGACGCCACGCTTCCCCTGGTACTTTTCCACAGATAACAAAGGCGAAGGAGTGTCGTGTTGCAATACTTGTTGATGTTGACTTTGCTGGTTTATGGTGCACACATTCCATATAGGCAAGGTAGACCCACAATAAAGGTTGCTTTAGTGAAGCTGATTTGTTCTTCTGCACGAGCGGCGAGCTGGCTACTGATCAACACCTGAAGTTTTCCACTGTCCTCTATCAAAGGCATCCATCTTCATTAACTGGCAGCAGATGCGCAAGGGTTGTGAAAGGCTCCCGGAACGAAAACAGAGCAACAGCAAGAATCCGATTTCAGAGATTAAAACCAGAAAACACGCTGGAGACGAGCAGAGAGCGTTAACGGTGGAAGATGTTTGACTAATTGTGTTTGCGGCTGCAGATTTTACAACGTTCCAGGAAATTTTTTATACAACTTAATGTACAGACAGCAAAAGGTCACATTTAACCACTTACAACTGAAGAAGTATTTCCCCCCACACCCCTTTGTAGAATCAACAAAGCCCTCATTCATCCATTCATTTATTTAAGTACATTAAATAAGGTCTGACCGCAGGGACATGAGTCCCAGTCCTCAGAAGACCCCAAAGGAACAAGATGAACCCAATAATGGGATCTATATTTGGTCGGCACACAAAACCGGCTTGTTGTTTTGTTTGGACAAACTGTCCTGTGAGGCATCCAAAAGGACTATGAGGTTAATTTGTTGCAATTAATCTAATTAGTTGATCCAGTAGTAGGGGAGTATGGAGCGGATGTAATAGAGAGCTTATGAGAAGTGGAGGGATCGGAGATTCACATCGTGGATGGTACTGTGTGATGCTATCGCTGCGATATGGAGCCAAAATCACAGAGGGTCTATTTCAGATGCCGTGTTGAAGCTCTGCTGCAAAGAATAAAGGGAGTTCTGAAGTCGAGACAAGATGAAAGATAAATAGTGGTGTAGATTCTCCAAGTTATGATTTGATACTCGTTTTATATATATCGACCAGATTTTCGATATCAATATCGGATCGGAATAACTCTGTGTGCCTTTAAGCAATCATCCTGCACTGCAAAGAGAAGAAGTGCCGAGACGGACGAGGCGACTGTTAATGCTAATTCAATATTTTCGTGCGTGGCTAACAGAGACTGAACGACTTTGTTCACTTTCTCCGCTGCCATCGTTAAAACTACGATTCTAAAACGGCGCAGAGAATCAGCGTCATCGTTCACAACTTCTCCTTCTGCTCACTGATTTGAATGGCTGAAATTCTACCAGAGGAATCCACTTCAATGGGAGAAATCTCATATGAAGCACTGAAGGGAGACGAGAATCAAGCAAAATTGTGTAGGAAGGAAACAGCCAGGCTAGGGCTAACACAGATGGAGTCTGTGCTAAGGTTCACCGGCGGATGGATTTGTTATTAAAAATTGAGAAGCTTTCACCAGTTTTTGTATTTTGTATTTTGTAAATTACGAATATTATTTACGTCACTATTGTTATTCTTTCAATGTGTTTTTGTGCTTCTACCTGCAATTGTGTTTAGGGACAAAACAGTTTATCTTGTGTTAGCTTTTTTTTTTGAGGAACCTGCTTATTGAATATTTGAATGCATATCGGTGCATTGCTGTAGCTTTTCAGAAGTTGCATGAAACTCACTCGGATGAGTCGTGACGTCACTCTCAGATCCGGCTTCTCACTTTTGAGACAAAGTGTGTGTCACCGTGGGACTGGTTGTGGGTTGTGTTTGCTGGTGTACAGCATTGCTGAAAGACGATACAGTGGACCCCTGGTATTTGGGGAAGGGAGGGCTAGGGGCCACAGCTGGCCTTTATATCCAGACCTATTCAATAAATGACTGAAAAGTCTGTTTATGTCAGGAACTTTATCACTCAGTGAATGTTTGAAAGCATTTTAATTGTGATGATATTCCACTTAGGCTGCACAGTGGCGCAGTTGGTAGCACTGTTGCCTTGCAGCAAGAATGTCCTGGTTCGATTCCCAGCCTGGGGTCTTTCTGCACGGAGTTTGCATGTTCTCCCGGTTCTCTCCGGGTTCTCCGGCTTCCTCCCACAGTCCAAAAACATGACTGTCAGGTTAATTGGTCTTTCCAAATTCTCCCTAGGTGTGTGTGTGCATGGTTGTTTGTCCTGTCTGTCTCTGTGTTGCCCTGCGACAGACTGGCGACCTGTCCAGGGTGTACCCCGCCTCTCACCTGGAACGTAGCTGGAGATTGGCACCAGCAACTCCTGACCCCATTAGGGACAAGGGTGAAAGAAAATGGATGGATGGATGATATTCCACTTACAAATTCAACATTTAAAATCTGAATTTTACACCAGAACATTAAAAATAACATGTAATTATTTAATACAGAAATGTGGGCTAAATAAAAAAGTATGTTTAATATTTGCTTAAAAGGAAGTAACAACAAAAAGGTTATTTTATGCTCGTTTGGACAAATGAGCTTAATCTGAACTCATATTTGAATTTATTAAAAATAAATTTATTAAAAGACAGACAGACAGATAGATAGTTGCCATCTGAAGAAATGCATCAAAAACAACAAATCAGAAACAGGAGGAGTGTCTTAGCGCTGTCAATCAACCTAATGTACTCCTAGCTACATATGCTAATGTCAGAGAAACAACCCATCATTACAGGAAAACCATTTATCCATTGTCATTGGTAGCCATGCTGATTAGCTTTAGCATTCACCACAGACTGTGCTAACTGTATCATGGCAAAGAGTAAGGGGATGGAGATTGATTGACAGCAGTAAGACCCGCCTCCTGGCTGTGATTGGTTGTTTCTAATTAGCACTGGAATAAGGCAGAGGAGTTAAATTTTTTCAGATCATCTGTCTCATACCAAACTGTCATGACATAGTGACAGTTTCAACAAATACATAAAAAAAATATAGATTTTTGAAAAAGGTTGCGTGCTGCAGCTTTAAGATAAGATCTGTGGGAAAACCTACTAATAGATGGATTTGGCTGTGAATAATTCGGAGCCACGTTCTGCCTGAAAATCTGTGAATACTGAATGGCGAACAGGCGGGGGGCCCACTGTATATGAAGATCCACAGAGAAGATGGGGAAAACAGCAGCGTACGGAAAATTTATGTCTTCCATCCGTCCATCCAGCGTCAGATCTGGATAACCTAGCACCGACTGGAAGCTTTATCGAAAAGGAAGGAATGTGTAAAAGTCTCAGCAACTGAAACGTCCCCAGATGTCCTGTGGGGTTTCGTCAGCTGATTTCTCTTTGTCCTTTGGGTAAATTACCCAGTAGTAAGTTAGCATGTGAGAGACATTCAAAGGGACAAATAGGAATGGAAGGAAGTTTGTTTTTTCCACACATTTGTGGAAATCCTTGTTCAAACATTGTCAGGAAATTCACAGAAATAAATGCGGCCCAGATGTTAGAAAGACACCACTGTTGTTCGACTGTTTGCGTGTGTGTGTGTGTGTGTGTGTGTGTGTGTGTGTGTGTGCGGCGCATTCTCTGAGTGGGACTTTGAGCTGAGTGCAGAGTACAACAGAGACCTCTCTTTGTACCGCTCTAATATTTAGTCTCAGTTCGATAGACTCATACTTTCGAATACACTCCAAAACAAGTGTATTCGAGGCACATTTAGGCACATTTAGGCATGTTCTTCACGCTTCTCAAGCTTTCGCTGAGCCAGAACAAAGTTTCATCTTGTGACAGTAAAAAGAGTGGAGTTGTACAAAATGCTAGAATGTGGCGTTCTAATATCCCACATCATTACATGGCTGTTACACTATTTTATTACGCCTGGCAACAAAGTGCCGGGCAATGGTGTATGGCGTGACTTTGATTGTTTATTTAATATGTTACTTTATGAGAGCAGGTTGTTCTGGCCTGGCTAGAAGCGTGTTCTCCGCTCCGGATTGCCTGGTGCTGAGCCAGCGGCCTGCAAGCCACAGATACGTGAGTAACAAAGAGCAAGGCTAATGTTTGATGCTGAAAGGAGCAAACTCTGCTTCTATTTATTTTAATACAAAACCTTAACTGTGGCGGACCACAACGAAGGCAATACAGCCAGTAGTTTATCTTTTATAGCTTTGTAAATGTTTCAGTTCCAATAAGTCTGTTTAGTATCCACTTCTAGCTGGTATAAACAACCGAGGGCGGAAAAATATCTGTCAGCACACACATATTGGATCGAATATGTATGACAGCATGTCACCGCCATTATACATAGAAGAAAAAGATGAGAAAAAAATGTAAGAAACTGAGATTTAGTCTCAGTCTTTAGGCTTAATCTCAGAAAATTTCCAAAAAAAAGAAAACATGAATATTTAAAAGTTTGAAAAGTCAAAAATTTGCTAGGAAAAAATTCTTAAAATCTTAGATGAATTTCAGACATTTCTGAGAAAAATAAAACATGGAAATTTCCGAGCTTCAAAAGTTGAGGTTTTTATCTAGACAGCATATTAGGCCCATTGTAGACAGAAACATGTAAAGAGTAAATTTCCACCAAAAACACTGAAATTTCTGAGAAAAAACCCTAGAAATTTCTGAGTTCAGAAAGTGAAAATTTGCTAGAAAAAACTCAAAAAATTGCAATTAATATCAGAATTTTTCTAGAAAAAAATTGGGAGATTTTCCGGTTTGAAAAGTCCAAAATTTGGCTAAAAAAACAGACTTTTAAAACTCAGAAATTTTCAAATTTTTCATTTTTTTCTCAAAAAATTCTGAGATCAATCTAAACAACTTTTTATATTTCTCCAGCTAATTCTTTGACTTTTCAAACTCAGAAACTTCCTTGTTTTTTCTTGAAATTTTTTTTGGGAGAGATTTACTCCTCCATGTTCTTTCTATAAACAATGACCCTCATACGCCATTGTCGATATGTCATGGTTTGAACATGTTGCCCTTATCAGATCAAGACAACATATTCTTATATGGGATTCTTGGGAGTCTGACACGGTGTTGTCTGTGTGTTAAAGTAACCTCAAGTTCAGTAGTTATCAGGCGTAACGCCTGCAGGTTAAATATATACCTGTGAGTGAGTCGCAGAGAGACTCGAAGTTCACTCTAAATGTCGCATGGATTATGTAAAGAGCTTTTTATTGGCTCTCTGCAGAGCACACTTCGACCGCAGCTAAAAACAACGCAAACAACGTTGAACTTTGTGTCATTCATGAATAATGGCCATTGATTCTTTTCCAAATCGGTTTGTTTGCACAACTAGTGAACATTTGCTTCAAACACAAATGACTTTTTCAGGAATGCAAAAATTTGGCATGACTGTCAAATCCGACATTGATACTGTGGCCAATAACCAACATTTACCGATATCATGTATACACATACATTTCCCTACACTTTTGACGCTTTGTAAAGGTGATTCTACATTGCTTCTCTGCAAACAAAATAAAACTATTGTCAAAAATCCCACCTGACCAACATCCCCCTCCTGAAACACAAACGGCAACAACACGGACATAAATATTAGCCGTCAATAAATAATATTTAAATGTCAAAAATGACATCAGCAGATACTGACACTGCTCTACCTGACTGCTGCAGTTCGTCAGGGTTTCCAGACATCTGGTCCTGCGTGGATCTCTTAAAGTTCCGAGCAGTGCTTTAACTAGACCGGTGGTTTAGATGTTGGCTAGGTCGTTGTAATTCCTTCCAGTCGTTGAGCCACTGACCTGTTTAAGACCCAGAGTGGAGCGATCTTTAGCTCTAAAACAAGATGGTGGCACATTTAGTAAACAGAAGAGCTCCTGGCCTTGAGGTGCCCAAATCATCATCCCTCCATCACCTGTAAAACGTTTTGAGCTCTACATCATGCTATGATGTTACCCCATCATCAGACACACATCTGGAATGTTTCCGTGGCAACCATTCGGCTGTGCAAAATACCTGGTTGGACCTAGCTCTGCCTTTGAGGTGCAGCTCTGAGGAGGAGCTGCAGTTTCTATGTTTCCGCCTGAGAGAGCAGCACTCCCACACTCAGCACCTTCAGACTAGCCAGCAGCAATTAGCAAACATCTGGTGGAGCTGCTTAACTGCAGAGCTCTGTATGTGAGCTACTTCCCAATGAAACAATGTTAAAGGATCCATAGGGAAGGAACAAAGTGATGACTTCCTGAGGCCAGAGTTTCAGAAATGGCAGGAGCTTTTAAAGAGACAGAGACTCAATTTTAAGGCGTTAAATTAGAAAGTCAAATTTCTATTCGATATTATATATAAAATCTTTATAACAACTTGAGGAAACTAAGTTTCCAGCTGGGCTGTAAAATGCCCGAAAACACATAATACTGTCCCTTTAACAGAGGTAATCACACCTGGAAGCAGCTATTGTTTACTTTTTTTCCCCCACATAAAACTTTTTCATACTCACCAATAATTAGAGTTGTGTGTTTGTGTTCACTTGAGGTGAAATTTAACCAGAGCAGATCGCTGTATGTTAAAACAGAGCGCACTTTTTCCTTTTTTTTTTTTCTTCACCGTGAATCATGCATACTGTTTCCCAAATTCAAGCGCACGCTGTCACTTCAGCCGATATGAACACACTCCCCCCTTTTGTTCCTCTCCCGACATCCCCTTTCCTCCTCAAAAGGGAAGATGGGGAAGAAAGCAAAGAGTCATATTTTACTGACACGACCTTTGGTCCCAGTCAGGCAACCATGTGCCTAGATCATGTTTTGGGAGAGGCGTGTTGCTATCCGTCTGCATCTGGGCCCCAGGTCAGCAGAGTTCATCAGAGGTTATGTGGGGGGTGGAGGGAGGGTGGGGGGAGACACTTGTTAACACATAGGACAGATTTATTTAACCGGCTGAGCAGGAGAGAGAAAGCCGCTGCCAATTTGTTCCTGGGTCGGCTGGGATAAAGCAGTAAGGGCCGTTTGTTTGTGAAACCAGCAGCATTGTTTTAACGAGCCCAGCGGACAGACAACATCTGTTTGATGAAAGGGAAATGCATCACATGATCTGTCAAGGCCTGTTCGTTTCATATTGTTACGGAAAACTTCACTGAAGTCTTCGCTGCTGTGAACTACGCTTCGTCTGCCTCTTCAGAACAAACGTGTGATGCAACCATTTTATGGCACTGACCTCATGGCACTGACCTCAGGACCGTCTCACAGCTCATGTATGTGGTACGTAGAGCTCTGGTCAGCCATCATTTTGACCTTCATAATTGCGCTTGTACGGGTTCTTACAGATTTCTTCTTTTTTGGGGCAGTGGGGTTGTCCCATACAACATAAAACACAGTTGTCAAATAAAGACTTTATAACTAAGGGGGGGGTGAGTTCTCCAAGCCCAGTTGGTCCAATATCTGGTTGTACCACGATTAGCATAAAAATCTAGCATAAAGTTAATTCAGCAACATAGAAAAGTTTTTTTTTTTTTTTTTTTTAAGAACATAGACCTGTTTGAAGTCGTATTAAAGCATCCCAGACTTTGAATAGGTTCCTTTAAAATCCTCACTTTATCTTTTGGGGTGGTTTCAGATCATTAATCAAAGTGTGATTGAGAATAAATTCAACAAATTTTACACAGACATTTTCCTTCCAGATTTTCCTATCGAGAGCAGAACTCAGGATTCTTTCAAGAACCGCTAGTCGTCCAGGTTCTAGAGTAGCCAAGCCCTTCCAGTCTATAAAAATATCACCATCATGTTTGACAGTCTTATTTTTAGTTTCATACCAAAGATTACAAGACAACTTTCAACCTGTTCTATGCTTAACTTCGTCCAGAGTGTCTTAGCCATTGAGAAATGATTGAAGTTAGAATTGATTGAATCTGATTTTAGCCCATCTCTAACGTTTGATTGCGATGTATGCAACAAGTGGGCTAAATGAAGTTTACTAAAAATTGTGAGCACTGTAAAAAAAAAAAAAAAAGCATGGACATTTTTACAAGCAATAAAGCATCTTAAACATTTCTGTTGCTCCGACTTTAATTGCTCAATATTTGTAGGCGTGGCCAACAAGAACCTAATGGCTTTGTTACCTTCCTCCGCTCCCATTGAGAAAACTATAACATAAGGGCAGACTACAATTCTAGCACATCACAGAAAATTGATGTCAACATTCACAACTTCTCCTTCTGTTCTGATTGAAATTCAACTGGAGAAATCAAGCTCAATAGAAGAAATCCCAGACGGCTCAACGAAGGGAGATGAGAATCAAGTGAATAAGAAGACGGTGGCCAGACTGTCAAATTGTCAAATGTGTGAATTTGTGGTTTTTATATTTTGTTTAGATTTTTGACATTAGTCAGCAGTGGGTTTTCCCTTGGAGCTTGACAATGGGGACCATTTTTGTCTCCTACTGTTGAATTATGCACTCTGACCTTAGCTAAGGCAAGAGAGGCTGGCATTGCTTTACTCTGCATGTTGTTCTTGGTTCTTTCTTGGACTCATTTCCCAGATGAGTTTGTCCTGTGTACCTGAAGCCAGCTCAGTAAAGTGAAAAGGTTGCCCACTGTGGGTCACTGGAGTCCTAAAGCCTTAAAAATTCCTTTGTCATCCTCTCCAGACTCATCTCAATGACGTTATTCCACTCGTTCTCTTGAAAATCTTATAATTTGAGGGATCTTTTAGCCTCCTTCATGTAAGTCAGACAGGTTCAGTTTAAGCCGACAGCAGTCAGATCTTGGCATGACCAGAGAAACATATCAAAACGTTTGACTCATCACAGTTAAATCATGATTTACCAAGGCGGCGATGAAGCTTTTTTACACAGAGTGATGTTAATTGGGACAGTTTGCTTCCCTCGGTAAACAAGATTCACTTCAAAATAACTTTCTGTGTTTACCAAGACTTTCATTTGCAAATTTGAAATTTGTACTGAAGCATTTAGATGTGACAAAAAAACAAAGGCCAGGAGAAATCTGAAAGGCACAAAATACCTTTATCTCACCCAAAACTGCAGAGCACAGTTCATATGTACTTTTATATTTTTTTTATATGCACTTCTTTTTATTTATTTGTTTTTGTGTGTTTACAAAGGCCAGACGCATTACTTTGCTAAATAATCAAAAAGTGGCGTGTTTGTGAGATCCAGCCGATACCTTCTTGAGGAGATTATCTACCGCGTGCAGAATTCTGTCTCTTATTCGCTATCTGCAGCGCAGCTCTTGTTGCACTGATGCAACATCTTCTCGGCAGATGAGCCGAGCAAAAAGGCTGGCTAATCTGAAAACCCGTGCATCCTCTCGCCTGCGAGCATAAACACCAAGAACCGGACCGAGCTCTCTGCTGCACCTGACTGAGCAACTTTTTTTCTTTTTTTTTTTTTTGTCTCCTGTAATTCATTGCAGAAAAAGGATGTGGAGACGGCGCGCCCGCAGAAACGAGGGCCACCAAAGATAACCACAAGGGGAAAAACATCAGCGATGCAAAACAATTCTCTACACTCCTTTTGTCGCCATGGCCACCTAAACTGCTGCAGTTTAGACCTGTGGAGCTCCACTGCACGCTATCTTTTTCTGCAGATTGACATTCATGATGACTGCGAAACCTTAATGTTTTTGCTGCTCGTTGTTTTATTTAATTTTGCATGTTTGTGAAGGGGGGGAAAAAAAATCTGTCACTGAAAATGTGGAGCATTTTCAGCGACTTGTTGTGTGCAGCTGCAGGATGGACGTATAGCACTGTCTTTGATGCAAGATCTCAAGTGGCATGGAGATTTATTAGAAGCTCATTTATAATGATAATAAATCAAAGGTCTTTGCACTGAACATTTGGACAAGTTTATGACGATGCGGTAAACGTGATTGATGTCATCATCAACAGTAAATGTTTTATGCTTCTGGTGAATGAGGTTCTCCAAAATGCTGGAGACAATAAAGCATTTCAAAATATTTCTGAGCTTTTTTTACATTTAGCATTTTTACAAAACAGCTGTCCCAAGGACACCTACATGTAGCTGACTCTTTTAATGGCGCAAACACCAAATGTGCCTTAATATGCATTTATCTGCACTTAGTACAGACAGTCAGGTTCAAGGGGAAGAAATTGTGCTCCTGGATTGGCTGCTTCGCAAACGCCAGCCAATGGGGTGCCATGTTGCATCCATTTTAAATATTTCAAAAGAAATCTGTGAGTAAATCTGACTTCTATAAGCACCTCGTCACACTAGATTTTTATTCAGGGATAGAGTAAATTTGAATCAGTACATATGCATGCCACATTTTTCAGATTTGTTTTTGTAAAGAAAAAAAAAAGTAAAATTAAAAACCATGCATCATTTTCACTTTTACATCTCACTTATGCATTACTCTGTGTCAAGCTATCGTGGAATATTCTAATAAAATACATAAAAGTTTGTAGTTGTAAGAAGGCAAGATGTGAATGAAATTTCCTTCTGGCGAAACACAACTTGTCTTCGTATTTATGCAAAAAAAAAAAAACCACACTGAACATCTTTAAAGGAAACCCAGCAGGAACATGGACTATGACCCTTACACACAAAGAAAAATTTGTTTACAATTTAAAGAGCCACGGTCTTGGCTTTATAATAAGTGTCAGGCGCTATGAGCCCACAGCTGCCGAAAGCTTCTCTGTATCACATTCTCTGTGTTTAGTGTTTCAATGGCCTGCTTGTTTATTTGTGCACAACAATTTATGTAACAGATTGAAATTCACTGCAAATCCAATAAGCGATCTGCTTTATTAAAAGGGAGACGGCAAAAAACAGAACAAGATTTAGCGAACGAGGAGGAGATGAATCACCTGTAGTGGATTTGGGAGAGTCCAGCTATTAGGAAACGACCGCAGACATCGAGGAATATTTCAGATCTCATCTCCTTATCTATGAAGCAGCCTGTTCCCAATGACTATTGCATCATATTTATATCTGTCATAAAGAAACATCATGAAAGTCATCAAGGACTTAGTCACAAATATCCAGTTCCTTATAGATTATATACTATATATTACTATTATTATTATTATTATTATGTCATTATACTAGTATATTACTATTATTAATATTAGTAGTAGTTATTATTATTATTATTATTATTATTATTAGACACTACATTCCATGATTTGGTTGATTGGTTATTTTTCCTGGGTGTCTTTCTGTTGTGGAGGGAAACTAGCAAACAGAGCATTTAGTTTCCCGGCATGCATTATGATGTACTCATATTTTCAGTTCGCTTGGGGCGTGTTAGGTCAATAAGAAATTACACACAAGTAATAGATCATTTTCCACGACATGCCCGATGACCCTCAACGCGCATAAACACATGTGAGACGTGAAATAAGTTTTGACACATAAACATGGCTGGTCGAGTGGAGACATTAGTTCACACGTTGTGAAGTTGTGACAGATGAAGCTGTCGTGTCCCCCTCTGGGGAAACAAGGAAATCCATTTTTCAGCTTGAATTAGCAGCGTGTGGCTGGGGGGTTAAAAGTGGAAAAAAATAAACACGCCGACATTTCTCATTGCTCATTTCGGGAACACGAGCGGCTGACTTTCCAACAATTTTCGCAGGACCCGGGGCGAGTTTTAGATAGACAACGCACAGTCCTGTTTCTCACAGTATTTATAACTTGGTCAGCTGACCTTGCACCTAGACGCAACCACTGCGCGGGGAGAGTTGGAAATATTAAAAACAGATTCATTCGAGTTCACAGAGTCGACATATCTCACAGCAAGCACTATAAAACACCTAAAAGAAGGCGTGTCTGTGACGTGGACGCGGAGTGTTTGTCTAAAGTGCTTTTAATGCAGTTTTAGGGGACGAACGGCGAAGAGAGCCTCCCCCGCCCCGCAAATAATGGTACGGCCTTCTGTTGAAATTCCGAGAATTGAGCCGCTGTGTTTCTTAGAACTGGATTCTCAGAACTGGTGATGCTCAGAGTTTCGAGGAAACTTTTATAAGGTGACTTTTTTTTCTCTCTCTCTCTTCCTATTTTCTCAGAAGTGTAGGGAAGTGGCACGGGCTCGTGCAGCCGCTCCAGCCGCTGTCAAGCTGGGGGATTTATATGTTTTTAATGTATTTTGTGAACATTTAAGCTGAGAGTGAACTGACATATGTGAACTGCGGTGGTTGTGTTTGACAGCCGGAGTCATGTCGCGCTGTTTTAAACGGAAGCGCGGTGTCGGGACTGTGTTTTGTTCACGAGACAAGACTTATTCTGTGTTTAGCAAACCTGTAGCAGTGGATAATTTTCTGCCTTCTAGCTTAACGTTCGCACATATTATTTAACTTTTTTTCCAGCTTATTATTTCACAAGTTTAATGTCATGTAGTGTTTAGCTGTGGCGCAACAGTACCGGTCTGTCTGGTTCAGTCGCTTCCAATTTCCTTTGCGCAGTTTCTTTTTTTTTCGACGGCGAAAGTACTTTTTATTCGACCCATTTTTTTTTTTTTTTTTTTTGTGCCTAAAGCCTTGTTTTCGCCGTTTGTTTTGATAGTAGAGCCAGCTGTGAAACACTTAACGAGACCCTGGAGAGACTCCAGCACAGCTTTTACGCTTCTATTTGCAAACTTGACAGGACTTGTGCTGGCCTGCTCTCAGGCAGCCCGAAGTTACGCTGTAACAATTAAACCACTCCTTGAAATCGACTATCTTTTTTATTTTTTTTTCACATCGTGACGTATGAGATTTAGTGTGGCAATTTCAAGGAGTTTAGAAACGTGGTGGGTGATTGGTTAGATGGGGGGCGTGTGAGTGAATGTAAACTGGTTAAATTAGATTAGTTCCCCTGATGTGGAGGTGGTGGTGGTGGTGGAGGGGAGGGAGGGGGGGGGGGACAGAAAACCTCTCCGTCCGCGCGCTGGCAGCTCCAATCTGAGCAGGAAGGACGGAATGTGCTCGCACACTGCAGGCTGCCAGCTCGCGCTCTTCGCCAGTTTGTCTGCGCACATTAGGGAAACATGAGAACGGTGTCCCGTAATAGTCCGAGGACATTGTAACAAACTTATTCATTTTCTTTTTTTGGGGAGGGGAAGAATATTAGAATTTATTTTTACCCACCCTTAAAAACGAAAAATGTATTTAAAAACTATGTAGGGTGTGTACAACCCTATTGATTAAGCATGCAGGCGTTTAGAAAGAAAAAAAAAAAGAGCGCATGTATGCACTCGGTAGATGTATCGTGTTTACTATCCTGTCGTTAAGACCCAGTTGACAGGAAGCAGAGTTTCACATAGTTTAGTAAACATGTTTTTTTTTTCCCGTTTACGATGGCGCCATCTGGTGTTGAAACGCAAGTAGAACACCTTCTAAGTCGTGTCTCATGTTGTGAATGACGGATTGTCAGTGGGGATGTGAAGGGAGTGCCTGGGTGACAGCCACTCATACAAATGTGCAAGCTCCTTTTTTATTATATTTTCCATGCATACATTTCAGAAAGCTTTGAGGTGCAGTACTTAAATTTTGTTGCTGAATGTATCCTTTTTAAAATATTTTTCCATTTTTGTCCTACTTAGTGCCTTTTTAAAATTTCTACCACTTACTAGCCCCGTCACACCCACACATTTCTTCTGTTTTTAATACTCATAAATAATTTTATGCAATAATGTGATAATTAAATAATTTCATTTTGCGCAGAAGAGGATCAGGGCCACCAAAAAAAGAAAAGAAAAAGTCTGAATTTTGATTTTTTTTTTCTCAGAATTCTGACATTAAAATCTGAACTGTTTTATTTTTTTCCCAGTGGCCCTAATCCTCTTCCATAGAAAATGACTAGCTGTAACGAGTTGCAGCATTGTTTTTAGTTTTTCTTTTATATCAATATATTTGTGTGCTTCGTAGTGCCTCTTTTAACTGACCCCACCCTCATTACAGCTCCCCTCACCTCCATTGCATGAATAAACTAACACGTCTTACATAACGCACTTTTATGTTGTTCAACATGATTAATA
This sequence comes from Poeciliopsis retropinna, assembly GCA_010277075.1. NCBI lineage: Eukaryota > Metazoa > Chordata > Actinopteri > Cyprinodontiformes > Poeciliidae > Poeciliopsis > Poeciliopsis retropinna. The sequence goes on from VMRM01000021.1 coordinate 11,027,335, forward strand.
AACATCTATTCATATCTGTACTTATGTAATTATTTCCTGGTTTGTATGACTTTTTTTATGTGTTGGATCTTGAGCTGAATTTATTTGCAAAAAAAATACAAAGACCTTACATTCAGTACTCACCGACCTCGCTTTGAAATGTTGTTTTTTTTTTGTTTTTTTTGCACCTCTGCACAGATTGCGACAGCATGGCCACGACTGCAGATGGCTGCATTCAATTCACACGTCATGCAGGCGACGTCCTGCTCAACTTCAACCGCCTCCGCAGCAGGAACCTCCTGACCGATGTCACGGTGCAGGTGGACGGACAGATCTTTCACGCGCACAAGGCCATCTTGGTAGCCTGCAGGTATGCGTCGGAGATGAAAGAGAGCACTTCACACCTCGCTGCTACTATTGGCTGACAGCTAATTGTTTTCCATCCTACAGCGGCTTCTTTTATTCTGTGTTCATGGAACCCGAGAACGCGAGCCTTAGTGCCATCAGCCTGGACCCCAAAGTGGACCCTAAAGGTTTCTCCCTCCTGCTGGACTTCATGTACACTTCCTTTCTGAACCTGAATGACTCTGTGGCCTTGACCACCCTGAACACAGCCATCTACCTACAGATGGAGCACGTTGCTGACACCTGCCACAGGTTCATCAAGTCCAGGTAATGCAGGCTATCCGACTCAAAAATGGCATCCTGTTGTTTCTGTGAAAGTTGCAGGGATCGGATTTTAATTTCGATTTGTTTCTGCAGACATCAGGCTCTGAATATGCAAATGGAAGAGGTACAGAACAGCTCCTCGGATCTAGCAGAGGAAATCTCTGCTAAAAAACTCGCTGAGGAAAAGGATCCAGACTTTAGAAATAACCTCTTGCTGAGGTTGTCCCCTCAGGAGTGTGGGGGGTATGTCCCCAATGTTTTCACGGGGATCAATACCACTGGTTCCTACCACGTGTACGGCGATCTGCACATCCCCGCTACGGTACTAGAAGGTTCTAATAAGATCGTCAACACCAGCATGGCCCAACCCTCCATTATCCGACCGGCAGCAGCTCACCGTAACCTCCAGTGCCCCGCCTCTCCCGTGGAGGGCCACAACACTCAGCACCCACAAACCGGCTGTCTGAGACCTACCCTGAGCTATAGCAAGGGGGTCATCTGCAGCCCGCAGAGCCCCCACAGATCCGACTGCCAGCCGAACTCGCCGACCGAGTCCAGCAGCAGCATTAACGCCAGAATGAGCCTGAAGCAGGCCTGCGATTCCCCCAGAGACGCCAAGGCCCGCAACTGGAAGAAGTACAAGTTTATTGTCCTGAACCAAACCCCTGACGAGAGCTGGAGGGAGACCCAGAGCAACAGAGCTGAAGTGGAATCTGCGTCACCCTCTCTCAGCCCTGCCAGCAGTGAAGCAGCTGGCGGACATGACGAGATCCAACCAGAAGAGGGAGCCAGCAATCACAGAGAGGAAATGAGTGAACTCAGCTGCAGCAGCAGGTACAACTGGAAGAACTCATGATGAATCGGCACTAATTGGGGATCTGTTAAGGATAACTAACTGAAATGCACTCTTTGGTTTCTAATTCTCCTCCTCTAGCTGCGACAGCCACCTCACTCCAGCCTCTTACAGCAGTGACGAGGCCACAAAAATGTGCTCAGATTATTCACCCTCTAGCTGTGGTGAGTACCACAACATCAACCATCGGACAGTGATATTATTTTGCTGACTGAAAGTAATTAAATTTAAGCTGTTTTCTCCTTTTTTTTCTTTTAAATTGGCAGAAAATAACTTCTTCTGCAACGGGTGTGACTCCAAGTTCTCGGAGGAAGACTCGCTGAAAGATCACATGGGTCAGGTCCACAGCGACAAGCCATACAAGTGCGACTGCTGCCAGGCCGCCTTCCGCTACAAAGGCAACCTGGCCAGCCATAAGACAGTTCACACCGGTGAGTGCTTTCTACGGTCAGCTGTAGCCCTTTGACGCAGCCACGCTTGTTCCTCGCTCAACCTGTCCGCGTCCGCTTCCAGGTGCAAAGCCGTACCACTGCAACATCTGCGGTGCTCAGTTCAACCGTCCAGCCAACCTCAAGACTCACACGCGGATTCACTCTGGAGAAAAGCCATACAAGTGCGAGACGTGCGGCTCTAGGTTTGTGCAGGTGAGAAGATCGAGAAGCGCCGACCTTTGAAATCGTTTTGAGACGCCCGCCTATGTTTCAGTCCCGTCACCGTTTCTGTCTCTTGCCCAACCAGGTCGCCCACCTCCGCGCCCACGTGTTGATCCACACGGGAGAGAAACCGTACCCCTGTGAGATCTGCGGAACGCACTTCCGCCACCTTCAGACACTCAAGAGCCACATGCGCATCCACACGGGAGAGAAGCCTTATCATGTAAGCTTCCTATCCTGTTATCCACTACTTGTTCTCAATGAAAGGACTATCAGGTCAACCTGTGTGATCCTTGAGTAGTTCTAAGAACATAAAAGAAAAAATAAAAGCCCAACAGAAAGTCATATTTACAAGCTTTAATGTTGTAATTATGATAACAAAAGTAATAATTTTGAGAATAAAAGTCATAATTTTGAGAGTCAGTCATAATTATGAGAAAGAAAGTCATAATTTTGACTTTCAAAATCAATCTTAAGATAAAAGTTTTTAATATTGTCGTTACTTCAACTTTCAGGCAGTTATGATATTCAAAATTATAGTTTTGACATTCAAAGTCATGATTATCAGAATAAAAGTCATAATTATGAGACATTGAATCTCATTATTATGACTTTGAAAGCCAAAATCTTGACTATGATTCCCATAATTATAACTTCATATCTCACAAGTATGAGTTTAAAACTGAAAACTTTCTGTTGGACTTTTATTTTTTTATTTTTAATGGTTAAAAGGTTCTTCCATAGTTTAATGCACCATGTCTGACGGTGTATAATTTTATTGTGTTCTTTCTGCAGTGTGAAAAATGTGACCTCCACTTCAGACACAAGAGTCAGCTCAGGCTTCATCTCCGACAGAAACACGGCGCCGTTACAAACACCAAGGCTCAGTACCGCAGGTCTCCCGGCAACATGGTCGCCGGCCCAGTGGACTCTCCAGAGTTAGCCTCCGGCCACCGCTTATGGACTGAGTTAAAAAAAAATACAGAGCGGACGCTCAAGTGTAATATTTGCCTCTTTTCTTTCCCGGGCTTACACACGTTGCACGTGTCCACGTGTGAGAGACGCTGGTCTGCGCTTTTATTTTGAATGTCCCAACAACAGAATGTACGTCTTGAATGTGAATCTGAGTGGGTATTTCTCCGTTTTGCAAATACCTCGACAGAATGTCAGCCCTCTTTGTTGCTCGATTAGGGAATCACTGTTACACTTTGGTTTTAGATGAGGTATGAACCTGCCCAGTCATTGGTCTGATGCAGTCATGATGCCGATTTTAACTTTTCTTTCATAAAGCTCTTTTGTGTAAATAAGATATCTATATATTATATATTTTCAGATAGCTACTATTTGCTAGCAGAGTGTGAATATATTAACATTTGGTACATGTTTTTCCTCATGGAGTGACTTGACTGTCAGTCATGGTGAGGGCTTTTTATTTTTGTTGTCATAGTTTGTGGTACATGCTGTAATATTTACAGACTGTCATTTGTTTTAAAACTCGCTACTTTTTGTACATATTGAACTTTTTTTCACTGAATTTTTTTTTTTTTTTTTTTTTTTTTGAGCTTGGTGTCTTGCACATGCCCATGATGTTGTTATATATCTGTGTTCATACATTAGCTTGAGTATTTCTACTTTAAATGTTCTCAACGGCTCCTTAAACCCTGTTCCCGGCACTTTTGTATTCTTCTTTATTTTTGTAAATGTGATTCTTTCTATTAATATTTGGTGCTGCAGCAAACCTCCCGAGCCCCTTACTTAACCGTGCGCTTTCGTAAAACACTCATCATATTCGGCAGATTTTCTGTGCCTTACATTTACATTCTTCTGTTGGCTTTTTCCACAGACTGACAATTATTTGAATTTTAATTGTGACCATCTGAAAGCTCTGGTACTTAACTGCTTTTTTTTTTTTTTAACGTGTTTTGCCTTGGTACTCGAGCTAATTAATGCATATGCATGTTAAGGTACCGTTGGTTTGGAAGCACCTCACCTGAAGGGTGAAGGTCTTTAATGTGCAGACACCAGGGCTCAAGCTAAAACACTCAGGAATATCAGTACTATGTAAGCAAATGTGTTTCTAATGGCAATTGAATATACATATGAAATATATTTATAAATATATTTATATATGACAATAAAATGTGTATTGTGAAGCTTATATGCATCACTCTATCATTTTTGGGTGTTAAATTACAACTATGAGACTTAGTGACGTATTTATAATGCTGGAACTTGTCTACATTAGAACATGACTGCATGATGAAGTAAAGACGAGGAGACTTGTGAAACAAAAGCATTCAGGGATGCAGACTGCTCCAAAACATGTGTTAAACAGGAGCCTGGGCGGCCTACACAAAGCTCTCAGTTGAACCCCACATAAACTATGGGATTAGTTAAAAGTGAGATGGTGAGCCGACCCGTTCTCGTCCAACATCGGTCTCTGACCTCACAAATGTGTTTCCTGGAGAACGGTCTGACATTCACATTAAAAACAGCATGGTGGGGTAATAATTACAATGTTATTGCAAACATGCAATGTTGGATCATTTCACATCAGGATGAATTCTGGTTCTCACAGATCTATTAGTCTGTATTTCAGAAGCAATTCTGTTCTACACTAAGAACCAGTATTTATTGCAGCTGTACAGTACATTTTCCATATTAAAAGCATGTTTTTTCAGGTTGTTTTTTTTTTTGTTTTTTTTTACATAATCACAACTCTTACATGTATTTTTCATCCAGATTAATGGTGTGTAAGACAAACTTCCAACAAGGACATTTTGAGCCCCCGGCATGTAAAGCTGCCATTGTTTTCTTTGTGTTTCACCAAGAGAAATTTCATCACCCATTAAGCTTCTTTATAGTTTACTTAAAATGTCTTGACATGGTCACCCAAGGTCACAAGTACAGATTAGTCAAGTTAATGTACATTCAAAGAAAACGTTTGGTTTTCTACAAGGTTAGGCCTCTGTCTTTGGACAGATGTGGATGGAAAAATGTCCATACGGACCTTATGAATGCTTCAAGGACGCTTTCCAGGTGGATTTCAGACTCGTCTTCCTGACATGGCTCGGGTCAGCGCCGCCCACTGACGGTGATGAGGCCGACAGATAAATTCAGCATTCGCAGCAGCAGGAGACCGTGTCATTAAACTGTGAAATACATTCCAGCTTGCTGTAAATTGCTGCTTCATTAATACATATTATAACTATATGGTTAGTATTACAATAATCAAATCATTGCTTAGTTTACATATGACACCTTTAATTGACTATATAGTCAGGCCTATTGAGTGAATTTTGAATCAGTACGCCTTTGACCTAAATGACTTGTTGAACTTGTTCCTCAGTCTATAGTAGTTTGAGGCGTTTTTATGTTAAATGTCTGTCTTCTGATCTATAAATGACTAAAAACAATGATATACATATAAACAAAACACTGATCTTAAATCCTTTAGAAATAGTAAACGTATTTTCACAACGTTTTGTCTTTTTTTAGTTCATAAACTGCCAGAACACGCATTGAAATATGGGATATTTCGCCCCCTGCTGGTTGATGATGTGACGTTTGTAAAATATTGATTAACTCTTGGAACAGATCCTGGCTATCGATAGCAAACGCAGAGCTTTGAACTAGTATGTGTCCATTCCAGGTTTATTCAGTCTGTGCTTTATGTTCCTGTCATCTAAAGGTTTCAGGTCATTAAGCAAATATTTGGATCAAACAAAAATAAAGGGGAAAAAATACAAAATACAAAAAAAACCCCAAAACAAATGGAATTATAAAGTCAAGTCAATTCGAAAATACTTTATTGATCCAAAAGGGAAATTAAATGTTGTAACTCATATCACTCAAGGCCGTCCTCTTTTTTTTCCTCATCAATCCACGGATCATTTTTCAGGCAACAATGTTATTGCTCTAATCTATTATATTTCTTCAGATCAAGATGTTTGAAAAAGTTTCAGCGCACTTCATGGTTTTCTGCTATTTGAGTGATTTCTTGATTCTGCACTCTAAAAAAAATTTTTTTTTTGAAAACATTTTCAGCATAACCATCATAACGTCTCCTGTTCCACATGTTGAGCTGTTCTGTTGAACCATCTGGGTATATAATGAGTTAAACTTCTTGGACGTCTGGAGTTTTAGAACTTTCTACCTTAACGTTGTACTGCAGGAAGTACATCGGGTGAAAACGTATTTGATAAAATGTGTGTAAAACGTTGTCAATATTACGTTAATGTAAAAAAAAAAAAAAAAAACAACAACAAAAAACACAATTTCGTAATTGCGGCGCTTCCGTTCAATTTGAAAAGTAATTAAAATCACACAGAATAAGTTGATGATCAGTCATTTAAAAAATTCTCACTTTCTAGCTACTTCCCGCCATCTTGTTCTTCGTGGTTCACGCCAGTAGCTACATCCGGTTGTCGATCATGTGATTCATGTGATGAGATTTTTTTTTTTTCATTTTCAGTTTGGCGAAATAAAGCCAAAAAAACACCTTATCCTAGTGAAAAATGTGTTATTGGTCAAATTTGTTTTCAACATTTGCATGTTTTTATTGAGCCAATTTATTTTCAAAAAGCCAAATTGCACAAATTTTCTCAATGGAAACACAGCTATATACACATTTTGACTCTGTTTGTGTTGATATTAACATATGTAGTAATGTGTGCTGGGTGTGGCGAATGAAACAGGATTTAATGTTCCCATTTTCACACAGGTCTCAGTTGGCTTTGGTAGGTATTCTCGATAAAATAAATTAAGTGACTCGAAATTTGATGATAAACAGTAAACTTTTTTACTGTTTTTACTGAATATTTGGTATCATAATCAAAATATCACCCAAAAAAAAAAAAAAAAAAAAAACTCAATGTTTTGTTTTTACTTTCCATCTTTATGAATCCTCCTCAAACACGTCGTACAAAAAAAATGTTCATTTTCATCTACATATTTATTTCAACTTGTCCCAGATGTTATTTCTTCAATGTAGTGCATCAAAATGTTCTGCTAAAGACACACCTCACTCTTCCCACCTCCCCCCTCCCCAACCAGATGCTGGATGCTTCCATGTGGAGCAGCCGCTGTCCAAACACCACACAGATGTAGAACTGAATTTAATGAGATTCCTGAAAGGTTATTGGCAGATGGATGAAGAGTCTACTCGGTCCTTGTCACCAAGTAACATGACAGTTTGGTCTGAAGCATCACAGCTCCTTCTTACGACATGATACTGTGAAGACATTAGTGCTAAATACCACGTTGATGATAGCGTACGGCGTCTTTGATAAAATTACGAGCGTCTCTAGAGGAGAGGCGCTGAACGGGTCGATGACGGCCCCCAGCTCCATTACTTCTACCGGCCGTGCAGCGTGTTCGCACGAACGGCGCCGCGTTTACAAAAAGACATGGAAATCACAATGAAAACAAACATAAAAACTCATTTGGAAGGACACAGAAATGCATTAAAGTCGTGGATAAAAAGAAACTTAAAAAGATAAATGAATGTTGCTGACAGCTGGGAGAAACTCAGGCTTCTTTGTCCAGGACGGCTTTCACATCAGCAAACACCTGGAGGGACAGGAAACAAAAGGGCGGGGCTTAGTTTCACTCTGTGTTTAAAAAAAAAAAAAAAAGAAAGAAAAACAAACATCGTCTCCATTCACTCCAATTCAGCATTTCCACATTTTTGCTACGTTACAACAGCAAACTTTAAGTTGAAGTGGAAGATTAATGATGTGTGGTTTTTACATTTGGCTTACTGTACATATACAAATCTGGAAAGTGTGGCAGGCCTCTAAATCAGGGTTCCTCAAACTTTTCCAGACTGAGAATTAAACACATTTAACAAACGCTCTCGGACGGCCGAACTGGAAAACCCCCACAGTAACAACATCTTAATAAATACAACCTGAAATTACAATTTTAGTTTCAAGTCACTGATTGTCGTCTTTGTTCATCGTAATGAGAAAATGAATGCTGTTGTCTACAAGCAAAGTTGCAAAAAACAAAGAAAAGTTCTGATCAACCCGAGTCTGGAATCCTACAGTTCCTGGCAAAGAACTGTTCAAAAGAGTCAAATCACTAGTGAACATCAACACTTGGCTTCTTCTGGTCATATAACTAATCCTGGTATTGTTTTCCTTCCACCAGTGTCTTCAGTTTTTCTTTTTGAGTGATACAGTTTTATCCATTATCATTTTTAAAAACGGTCTTAAGCTAAGTGTTAAGCTAACTTTGAGCTTAAAAGATTAAGCTCAGATCTTAATCTACCTTGCGGGCCACTCGGGGGCGCCCGCGCTTCACGGTTATAGAAAGAACCGGAGATCAGGGGTTCCCAAAGTGGATCGGCATCCTGCCCGTTTTAGTTCTCCCCCTGGTAGAACCAACAACCTTTTCAGCATGTCAATATTCTTCTCAGGTTTTCTAACAAGCCGTCATTTGATTCAGGTCTGTTAAACCAGGGAGAGAACTAAAACATGCAGGATGCCGGTCCTGGAGGACCCACTGCTCACCCCTGCTGAGATGATTGATAAAGAACCAGCATGATGGAGACAGTGGAGGCAGGAGTCCCTGTACCTGCTGTTCCTTTCACTACAAAGCAAAACAAAATAAAATCATATTTAAAATGATGACGAGTTTGGATAGCATCAGAGAAGCAGGAGAGAGTTCACTGTAAAGAGCCGTAGAGTGTTTATTTATCTCACTGTCGAGAGAGAGCGTCCTCAGAAAGCATCCAAGGTTTAGTCAACAACTCCACAAATCTGGCCTTCATGAAGGTACGGAAAGAAGAAACCTGTAAAAAGTTTGGTTTGATGCTCACAATACAAAGGTGTGCCGCACTTTTCAGATTTGTATTTGCGGAAAATGTTGAAAACCTTGAATCGGTTTTCTTCATGTCGTCTCCTTCCTTAAATAACGTTTTTTCTTTTGCCAAAAGAAAAAAATGCCTTCGTCAAAAAAATCACCTTAAGCCCAATATTTTAGGAAAGTGACGGTCAAAAAAAACAAAATGTGGAAATGTTTCAGCGGGCTTTAAGAACGGCGAAACGGAAAAGTGACGAGCCGTTTCCTCACCTCGTCCACGGAGCGGGAGGCGTCGATGGTGCGCACCTTGCCATGTTTCTGGTATTGCTCGATGATTGGTCGCGTAGAGTTCAGGTAGGTTTGGATTCTGCGTAGGAAGAAGAAGAAAAGGCAAGCTGGTAATCGGGGTCGGGCCGCAAAGGGGACTCGAACGAGACGTAAATCAGGCCAGCGACATACGCAGGTATCCAGTCGGACAGTTAAATAGGCCAGAGCGATCAGACATGCTGGATTTTAGTTGGACTTCTTCACACAGAAACAAATCAAACAAGCCTGCATTCAGCACTCAGCAGACGTCTCACCTTTTCTCCAGGCTCTCTCTGTTGTCGTCTGTCCGTCCACTGCTCTTCCCTCTCTCTAAACATCTGTCGATGCAAACCTGCGCACATATCACATCTTCGTATTGGGTGTGTTGGACTAAAATAAACCGGTTGTGGGTTCAGACGCTCCGTTCGGTGGCGTACCTCGTTGCTGCAGTCAAAGAAAAGCACAAACTTGACGTCTGCTTTGCCGTCCATGACCCGGTTCCAGCCCTGCACGTTGTCCTCGTTACGAGGGAAGCCATCGATTAGGAAATAGCTCTTGGTCTGGTCTTTGGCCATCGTCTCTTCCATGGACTAAACGGGGGATAAATCAAATAAATTGTCAACAGCTGCACGTTACAAAATGGGCGCAGAACTTTGTCAACATGCCGCTAATGTCGCAGAAGCACAACTTTGCAATTGCGATGTTTTCATTCAATCAGAAACATGATTAAAATCCCAAGATAAGATTTTTCATGCAACAAGTCATTAAAAAAACGCGCCACCATCCTCCAGCTACTTCCTGTGGTTGTCTTCTTCATAGTTTGCGCCAGCGGTAACATTCAGTTGTTGATCATGTGACTCCTGTGATATGAAAAAAGTGCTTATGATGCAGTTTTGTGAAATAAACCCATTTCGATATGACCAAAATTCACATGTTTTCACCATAAAATGATAACAGAGTTATAGACTTAATTTGAGTAAATATTAACACATCTAGTTCAGCATACAGTAATCAGGCCTGGGCTTTGGCTTTTAACATTATCACAGGTTTGGGTTGGTTTGCGCAGCTTTTCCAAATGGAACAAATAGAATAATTCAAAATTGTACCATACATAGTAAAATGGATGTGGGTTTCATTACCAAAATACGACGAATGAAGCACATTTATTTTCGAAATGTCAAATTTTGCGATTAAGCGGTGACTGCAAACGCAGCAGGTTTGCACGACTGGTACAAACAAAGTTGGAGCGGCTCACAGAGCAGCTGTGAAAACCTTCGACAGAAAAACAGATGTTCACAAAAGAAGCAGAATAAACGACCTGCTGGCAGCCCTGGAGCAGCTGCAGGAATGTTTATTATGACATGCTGGCTTTCTTTCATTGCACTAATAAAAATAACATTTTGAAATAAACTGCTGAGTCATCTCCCCAACTTCCTTAAGGGCTTGAAATGTTTTGTGTGTGTTTTTTGTTTTTTTTTCCAGATTGAGTCCGTCCAACTCTGGTCCGTCTGGCCGGCCGGCTCTGATTGGCTGAGCCTTCCTTCTCTGTCTTCACCTGAACCGCTGTCAGTTTTCCATCTTCGCAGGTGTGACGGTGGGTTAAAACCATCTATGATGCAGGTCTGAGCAGGATGAGTTTGGAAGAACATCAGCTTCTGTCGCGCTGTTGAAGTGTGCATCGCTTTTTTAATGTGCCTCTGTGCTGAATGGTGCGCGTGTACTGGGATCAGTGGTGCGAGTTTCTCTTAGCATGACATAGTCATCCAGAGTTTTGAAGATGACTCCAAAAACTAGATAAACTAGTAGTTATCTAGTTTTTCAAATGTCATTTTGTTCAAATTTGCTTTGTTTCTATCATTTGAAGCACTTTGGGATTTCTATCTTGAAAGGTGCTACATTCATAAAAGTTTTGCGTCAATAAAGTTTTACTCCGTTGACCAACCATACACATTTGTCTAACTGTACAGTGAAAAGAAAAGAAATTTTAAAACAATGTGCCTGAAAAAAGAAAATGAATTTTCATTTGAAAACCACTGGGGGGGAAAAAGAGATGGGTCTCTGTGTTACAAAGAATTTGTACCCCAGAGAAACAGTCAGAAGATCTTAGGAACTCTAATCAGCTGAAGAAAATGTTAATTACATTTTTTTTGTAAAAAGGCTTCAATCACTTTTATTTTAAAGGAACTTAAAGGGAGTACCACTAATTTTGCCACCTCATTTTGAGATTAAACTAGAAAAAAAAACAACATAGAAATGCCAAGCTTCAAAAGTTGAAAACTTTCAACTTAAACTCAAGAGATTTTGGGTAGGAATGAATATCTTTTGTTTTGCTCTCTACAATGGCCCTAATAATCCATCATAGTTCCTTCAGTCACACTAAATTTCTTTTAAAAAGCGTTTTTTTCTGCATTAATAAAACTAATCGACTAACGATAAGCCTGGCCCTGACGAAGTTGTGTGCAGGCGTTGTATGATTTTATCTAAGTTGTAGGCAACGTGTATGCAGAACCTGGACCTGATGCGTACCTGTCTGAGTAAGCTGATGGTGATCTCCACCGGGACGATTTTGCCTTCTTTGATATAGTTATCGATGAGCTGTCCAAACTCGGACCCTTCTCTACTTCGCTCTGCCCTCAGCAAATCTCCAGCTGACAAATGAGTGTAGTTGTAGGCCTGAAACACACAGACACAGAAAACGATAGAATTTTCAACTGATGTTCAGTGTTAAAACAAGACGAACGCGTGCATTTCTTGCTCCATTTTTATCCAAACAAACGATGAGTGCTTTATCAGACTGTGAGCGTGCAGCTCGGGAAAAAGTCGGCCGTTTGTGCCCTGAATGAAAGGAGGTTCTGTCATTCAGGTCTGACTGCTGCTCTGGCAACATGGCAGCCAACATCCAATCATGCTGGTTCAAAGTCTCCATCATAAACCCTGGCTACCGAACGTCGAGCATGTATGCCACTTGGGAATGCTTTTAGCAAGAAACCGGTTTCACAGTTAAACACAAACAGCGGGAGGACAGGAAAAAAGATGCTAAGCTGACAGATGGAAACTGGTTTTTCTTCTAAAACCGGTCTGGAATACCGTCTCTGCTTCCCGGAGACTGAGCCATTAGCAAGTCAGGACAGCCGTTAGACCGTCACACAGCATCAGTCTTCAGTCAAGAGTCCTCAACAGCGTTGTTGCAAGACTGACTGCTACAAGAAATCCTTCCACAGCATCAGCAGTGCTTTGGAAGATACTTGCATAAAACGATTTGTGGCTTTTGTGACAGATAAAGTGTTTTTTAACTGAACTGGGATTTCAGTTAAATCGATTGACATAAATAATCTGTGAAACATGGCGGAGGCCGGATCATGGAGGTTTGAATTCACTTTTTATTAACACCTATCAGGTGCCTGGTTAGCTTTTTATTTTATTTTATTTTTTTGTTCCTTCTGGATAATAACCACACAGCAGCAGTAGAGTCACTGAAGCGTAAAAACAGCCACAAAGATTTAAAAAAAAAAGATTACCAAAGACAATTTTGACTCTAAAGCTCGCCAGTAGCTAGCCAGCCAATAAGGCAACCCCTTTACTTCGTGTACTGATCTATTTTTGCATATTTCAACAACTTACTGCTCATGTTTCACATTTCCAGGAGATAAAAATACACAGAGAAGAAGCTTTTAAGCTCGGTACAGTGAACTCCATCTTGTCAGTAAATCAATAGACGTTTGCTCAGACATGTATTTCTGTTTGATGGAGGGGCCCGGGGCCCTCCAGACTGGCTCTGGTTGTTACATAACCGCAGCAGCACAGACCAGGCGGTGGGAAGGACCCAACATCCTGCCGGCTCCGTTTGCTCTACGTCATGTTGGCTTCGCTCATTCATTCAGCTGTTTGCTCTGGATAAACCTGGCGCTGAATGGGAGGCTCGTATTGGTCTCATTAAACTCTTCAGTTGTTCCAGGTTTTGTTTGTTTATAAGCGCCATAGCGTCAGAGCAGCAACGAAGCTAACTAGCTAGCTAACGTTTACTTTTAGAGGACAAGCGGAAGTCGATAACAAAACAAGACATGGCTACCACATCGTTAATAAAAACGTAATAATGAGTCAAAGCACTCGAAGCTTCTCGTGTCACCGAGCTACACCTTCGCAACTGAAGTCGCCAGATTTCATTGTCTTTTCCTCCATCATTACCTCCACTATTTTGGAGCACTGCGTCCCTTTGCCGGCGCCGGGCCCCCCCAGGACGAAGATAACATTCGGCTTCATGATGCGCGACACCCGCTTCAACAAGCTCCGCGACGCGTTACCGAGCAGGCGACCCAACATAAACCAGCACCGAGCGAGCGGGGAAGCGGCGCCGCGGTGACCGGTGAGTGCGTGTCAGTTGTGTCGGTAGGTGGAAGAATAGGACGGCTTCCACTTCCGCTGTTGACTTCATCCACCAATGAGGTTTTCCCCCGCACGCTGCGTCAGGCAGAGTCGTGGCCACGCCTTCTCAGTGCACTTGTTATTTTTTTCAATGCAGAGGTCGGGTGACGCCCCGCCCTGCCTCCCTCCCTCGCTTTCGCTCTCTCTCTCTCACTCTCTCTCTCTCTCTCTCTCTCTCTCTCTTCCTCCCTCCGCTGCCGCTACAGCATCAGCACCTCCAAACCGTACAAGGCGACCCGCCGCTGGGAAGAGGATGCTCTCCGCTCCGTTATGATCCACAGCCTAGCGATGAGGCGGCTAACCGAGGGGCTGATGGTACGCTTTTATCACGTCCGTTCCGCCTCGCTGCCTCCATTCATGATGCACCATTCATGGGTCTCCGCGGATGGAAGCGCTCTGCGAGGAAAGCACTAAAACATCCCCCGCTGGCTCCGCCTTTACGAGCTCGCCTTTTCGCATCTTCCGTTTCCATGTAGGTCAGAGCGATGAAGACCCCGATTTTGGCTTCCGAGGGCGCCGCGTGAATTTCGGACAAATCCGAGGAAAGCCGAGCGAACAAAAGGCATCCCAGCCCTCATCCTCCTCCTCCTCCTCTGACGCACCTGGCTGCCCTGTCGCCACTTGACATGACAGCGCAGAGCCGGCAGCAGGGCAGCAGGATCAAGGGGCACCGACGTGCAGCCGGACGTGCGGACTCGACCAGGAGCAGGGGACGCTCGGCGGAGCGGAAGCAGCAGCCCAGGGGAGGCCGGATTGCAGTTTCTGGGGACGAGCGCCAAGGGCAGTGCGGCAGTCAGCAGACAGACCGGGGGGAGGAGGCTGCGGAGATCTGTGATATACTCTCCCCAGAAACCCCTCTCTTCACCATCCTGGAGATATGATGGTGGATGTTTGTATGCTTGATCTGTGGTGACTGTGGCACTCCCCAATCATCTCCACTCTTCCTTCCCAACCAATCACCGGTGATGTGCAATTAAAAGCTTAGGTCTGCTCTCCAGGCACGGGTGGAGCCCTGAGGGGGGACCGATGAGCATACTGGCCAGGCATCACTTGGTCCCTCCTTCTCTGTTTTTGCTCCTTCTGCTTGTCGCCTGCACTATGGGCTGCCTTCAAAGCATCGCCTGCAAGCCCCGCATCAGGCGGGAGAACATCGTGGTGTACGAGGTGTCTGCCTCTATTGACCAGTGTCCTACAATCATAGAGGAGAACTCGCCGATTGTGCTCCGTTATAAGACACCCTACTTCAGGGCCTCAGCAGGAGTTGTGATGCCGCCGGTGCCCCGCAATGAGACCTGGGTGGTGGGCTGGATCCAAGCCTGTACCCAGATGGAGTTCTACAACACCTATGGTGATATTGGCATGTGAGGAGAAGACGCCACCTGGCTTTTTTTATGTTGTATCTTCACTCAGGCAAAGTAAGTTTCACCTTTCTGTGTCCCGTCTTGGCGCAGGTCTAGCTGGGAGCTACCGGAGCTGCGAGAGGGCCGGGTGAAGGCCATCAGCGACTCGGATGGCGTCAGCTACCCTTGGTATGGCAACACCACGGAGACGGTGACCCTGACCGGCCCCACGTCCAAACCATCTCGGCTGACGGTCAGCATGAATGACAACTTCTACCCCAGCGTGACCTGGGCAGTCCCCATCAGCAACAGCAACACCCCGATGCTGACCCACATCACCCGGGACCAGAGCTTCATCACCTGGCTGGTGGCCATGAACTCTGTCACCAAGGTAGGAGCAGACCGCAGCAAACTCTCTGTCTGTTCTCACATCATTTTGCTTCGGTTTCACGTGCGTCCATCAACATTTTTGTCTTGAGCTGTTAATGCAGAACACTGTCTGTGCATCCAGACTCTGTATTTCACGCAGACAGGCTGCGATGGTATCAGCTCCTCTTGCACTTTTCTCTTTTGGTGTAAAGTTACAAATGACTGAGTTATGGCCAATGGAAAGCCCCTGCAGTGGTCATTAAACTCAGTCAGGCTGCAGCCGAAGATTTTAGTCAGGCCTGTTTTCTGTTGAGTTGCAAGCTTGTTCAGCTTCTCTCTGGACAGATTATTATAGTTTAAGGCCAGCGGTGCTCAGTTCCAGTCCTGCTCCCAGCCATTTAGTCAAAAGGCTGAATTCTTTCACCAATTCAGTTCTGCAAAGACCTGGTAACGGTGAGTTCATTTGATCCACCGGTGTTAGAGAAGGTATGCGTCCAAAAGTTGCAGGATCTCCAGGAGTGGACTTGGACATGTAATAGATAACTTAATGCAACTTCAAGACCATCATAATTCCCATTATTGAAGGAGTATTCCTGCCATACCGAGTACATCCTTCTTGTCTTCTCCAGGAGCGCATTGTGTTGCAGACGGTGCGGTGGAGGATGCGGGTCGACATCGCCGTGGACCCGGACATGCCACTCGGTTCCAGGGCCTCGCTTGTTGGTCGACCGTACCAGGAGCAGCCGCACATCCTCAACTACCAGGAGCCCATTCCTCCCAACGCTCTGGGAAGGCCGAACGCCAACGATGCCCAAGTGCTGATGTGGAGGCCGCGTAGAGGGGCACCGCTTGTGGTCATACCGCCAAAATAGGAGGGGGTGAAATCTCTGCACAGACAAAAGCATGGGTGCTCCCTTTAAGGGAAAAGGGAGGGCGGAGTGGTCGCAGTGCCTGCTGGTGTCCTTGCAGGTCCTAATTTCTAAAGGACTGAAGTGGACTGTTACCTTAAGCCAAAGCAAAGGTTGAATCTTGAATCTGACACAGCAGTCAGAGGAAAACACCACAGTTTGTCCTCCAGGACCTTGAGCGACATCAAGGCTCGTCTAAACCCCGCCGCCCCCCGATAAGTTTTGAACTGCATATTTATCGCTGCCTGCATTTTAGCAAAGTACAAACCCAGTTTTTAGACGTACCACAGAGGTATTAGTCAACAACAAGAACTGTATCCTGCATCCTTATGTAGACCTTATTGCATGAGAGTGAGGAGACTGAAAAAAAAGAAGAAAAAGGAAAAAAAACAAAAAAAACTGTTCTTATTTTGTATAACTTGATACCTGAAGACATTTTGATTGACAAGTCAGCCAAAATAACGATGCGGGCTGGTTTGACCTCGTCGGCGCCAACAAAGGCCTTCAGCACAACCCAGTACTGCTATTAAAGGATGCACTCAGATGAGTTCAAGGAATCTTAAGTATTATATGAGTCTTTTTAGGCTTAAGGTAAAACCCACGCATCCATCAGATTGTATTGAGAGAACCCACGTGGGAGGGGAACACTACCGCTGCCGTTTTCACAGGAGTCCTCTATCACTTCTGCCATATTTTCGCCTCTTTTGTGCAGCTGATATACTGTATTTCAATGGGTGTCGGATGGCTTTAAAGATGAGCTGGATCTCTTCATGCATTAAATAAAAAAAAAAAAAAAAAAAAGCAATGTCAGATAAGCTTATAAGTACAGCGTAAATGATTTGGAATACTGCCATAAGGCACACTGACACTTACTGTAGCTGGAGGTGTCCACCAACCAGAGTGGCACTAATAAAGTCATGTCACAGATAAAGTTACTGCAGTAATGGATTGTATATGTATTCTTAATAGTTTTCTTGGTCTGGAATTACACCAAGACTACTTCTAAGAAGTCACTCTTCTGCCCCCTCCCTCCCTGGCAGTCCTGTAAGAGTAATATTTTTTATGAATACGAATTTAAGAAAAGAACATGCTTCAGAGACTTGCGACATTTATTTGCTACACCATGAATGCTCGTGTCATTTTTGTTTGGTTTTTTTTTCTCTCCTCACTTCTCCACCTACAGAGGGCAAAACTGTATCAGATTTTGAGAAACAAATAAATGATTAAAAAAAAAAAAAGATTATTTATATATGTGACGATTTAAATAAAACTGGAAATGAATACATCCATGCATATTTACTCAAGCGGGTCAATAATTTAAATGTCAAATTGAAATTTGCATTAGTTTTATGTTGCAGTCCCATGCAAACATGTGTAAGTCGTGCTTTATTTAGTCCTGTCAGCAGCAGCAGTGCATCAACTGCCACTGAATTGTTAAATAGACACTGGCATTTGATTGGTTGACTGGAGAGCAGTGTAAGCCCCGCCCACTGACTTTGGTAATTCATGACATGCTGCTGCATTAAACTGCATTTATCGAATCTTAATTAAACTTTTGGCCTTCCGTAATCTGCATACTAAAATATGACATAATATTTTAGTTGGTAATCACAGTAAGATTATGTGTTACTGTTTTATGTCAGAGCCAGTTACAAATTGCAAAAAAACAAAACAAAAAAAGAATAAATTTTGCTTCCAGATAATTCAAGAATCATGTATCTAGGTAAAAATGTAGCTACAGTACTTTAAAACTATATACACACATTATGTGTGCATATAGGGGGCTACAAAATGGGCTACAAAAAGCATATGATAATACTGAATATGCTTATTTAATAGTTTTAAAAGATATCATCACAGATGCTATTATTTCAGAAATTCAAGTCACAAAATGTTAAGGTCTTATTATGTAGATTCCTTTCGCAGAGTGACGTATTCTAAGCGTTTAGTTCTGTTCATTTTGAGTGATTATGGATTACAGCTATTGAGACCCTTCCGTTTCTCATTTTACAGGCCAAAATGTTTTGTTTTGACCATATTATAGTCCACACAAATGAGAAAACCTGCTGACTAAAGGCAGCTGTCCAGTCACCGAACAAGCTGACTGTTCACATGGTACTTTACTGAAGCATGTGTGATGTTTCCTGAACACCTCAGCAGAACCACAGTCTGATCGCCTCTCCTCAGTCTACTGATGCACTGGCTCGATAATTAGGATCTATTGTTATACTGTATCTTGTCTTATGTAACAGCTGATTTTTGCGGGTTTTGTTACAATGCTATTAGCCGCCATCATCAAAATGAACTGAAATTAAAGTTTGAAATTAGGGCCGCGCTGATAAATCGGCTGGACGATAAATCGGATTTTCTTAATTTTGAGAGCTGGCGATGGGCCGATATTTACATAAGTAATGGATCTAATCTAAGTCTGCAAAATCTGAAAGTCAACTTCTGTCTTCGCTTGCCCTAACATGAGAGACGACTGACTGACAGACACACCATGCTTTAACTTGGTTACATTTGCGCATGTGTGGTTAACAAGTTACTCCACTGTTGCCCACTTAGCAACCTTATTGCTACTTTTAGCAACTTTTCAGACAATTCTGTAACGACCAAATTCGGAATGAGTAGCTCAGACATTTTAAAGATCTGTGATCTTTAAAATCACAGAAAACTGTAACTGGTGTACCCTAGACATTAAAACATAAGGACAGGGTCTGTTTTTCACGTGAACACTCTATAAGTAGGAAAACGTATCAATATTCTGTTGTCTTTTCAGGCAAAAGAGAATCGGTGATCGGCCAGAAAGCTGCAATCGACTCACTCCTACTAGAAACATATCAGTCTACGAGGAATCTGTTAAGAAATTGAACTTTGTTTTTTTTTTCTGAAAAAGTTAAGATCGGGTATTTGTTTGCTTGTTTTATTTTTTGTTCTTAAAATGCTTTAACTTGGTGTCCCAAGTTAAAGCATTTTAACTTGGTGTCCCAAGTTAAAATGCTTTAACTTGGGACAGTTAAAATGCCGATTAGCAGCGGCTGCTCTTTACCAAATATTCTGTTGATGGCCCTGCCACCTTCCCCTCCTTGTTTTCCTGGTCGTGGTCCGGCCATCGGCTCGACCCGACAGCTTTCCAAGGTCCTGCCTGCCACTCCACACACGTTGTCACATGACTCATCCTCCATCTGTGCTTCTCACCAGGTTCACGCCTCACCTTCCCCTCCCACTGCACTTTTTCCGCTCCTCCTCGCCTTTTCTTTCCATCACGAAACGCACAACATGGAACACGAGGAGGCCGTCGAAAACGGTCCGAGGTCGAACCGGGCACGGTAATTTGGTGTCTCTGCTTTTGTCACAGCACCTCGGCTTACTCACCCATCTGTTGCTATAGAGACCGGTTTGGTTTTCCAGAGTGAAGCGCAACTGGAAAGGAAGGGGGAAAGAAAGAAAACAAAATGTTCAAAATATTCATGGGTGTGCCTTGCTCCTCTTCTCTTTTGTGAAAGCATCAGTGTGAGAGTGGACACAAGAACACACACACACACACACACACAGACCCCGAGTACGCTCCTTTGAAGTGCGTAAAAAAATCAATTAGAAGCATATTTTAATTCATTCATCCATAAAAGTCTTTATTTTGCATTTATAGAACGACAGAAGAAACTCTTTTTCAAATAAATACCAGAACGGTGAGCAGCAATGTCAGGGCAGTCATGTTGCTTTCATTACATTTATCTCATCTGGTATGAAAAAAATAAATAAATAAAACAGAACATCCAGCATCTCTTGGTGGAGGTAAACCCCTCCTCTTTGCAGCAAGGTTCCTAGGCCCTAGTGGAGCGCAGGCTCCACTAGGGGGAGCCTGCGCTCTCCCCATCTGACTCAGATACTGTCAGATATGATGCTCTGATTTAGGAAGACGCTCTTTCCCATTCCCATTCCCGAGTCACTAAAGTTAAAAAAAAAATCCATTAAACAAAAACAGCCCAAGTTCCCGCGACCGCAGACTGAACTGCTCTCTTCGTTTTCACAGCGTCACAGCGTGAACCACCTTATATTTCCTGCAAAGAAATGTGAGCCTCCGTGATTTCAGCTGAAGTGGCTCCACGACAACCAGATCCGCCACTCCTACTCTTCCTGCATCTTAAGCACGGGAGCACCAGAGCGGTGGTTACAGTTCACAGTCCATCGGTGCGGGAGGTAGAGGGGGTTGTGCGGAGGGGTGGAGGTCTGCCATCCCATCCCATCCCATCCATCAGCTCGCCGGAGCTCCCTGACTACACTTTGACAGCGCCGTTGGCGGGCTTGCCCTGGTAGCCGTAAAGAAACGTGGCAGCAATCACCAGCGTCGCTCCCAGGAAAAACACCCTGGGGGAGAAGAGAGGCAGAGAGAGAGGAGAGATTTATACGAATCCAACACACACACGGCGACTCGCTAGGCTCGTTTCATGTCGCCACGGTTACCCCGTGGGATGGAAGTCGTTCAGGAGGAAGTACGAGATGAGGGTGGACACGATGATGGACACGGAGGTGGCGAACCCTTTGAGGATGTTGTCGGCGTACTTTATCACCACGGCGACGACCAGTCCGCCCACAGCCTGCAACACAAAGTTTGAAAGTCTGAAAGTTTTTCACGTGATCAGTAAAACCACAACTACTTTCACTTCATAAATGACCCCGAATAGTACTAGTAATAGAAACATTTTTTTAATGTTTTGATATATATATATATATAAAAAACCTGGCCTACAGCAGGAAGAAGAAGTGAAAGCATAAATTATTTTTCGCTTACTTTGACTTTTCATTTCATCAGACACCACTGATCTTATTTTGTGTTGTACGATGTTTTCTGAACGATTCGTTGTTGAAAATGAAGATTTCTCCTCAATCAACCGACCTACTTAAATAAAGGTGAGATGAAATAAACAACATAAAAAGTGCAGCAGAAGTTTCCACATCCTGTTTGTCCAGTGACAATAAAATTTACTTTATTTTAAAAGACAGATTGAAATAAAAGGTTTTCCAAGTTGTGCAGTATGTCAAGCCCTCCTTATTTTGACGCTCTTAAATAATCTCAGTACAAATCCAAATGTGAAGACCTCAGAGGTTCATGAGTGAACCTTATAGAACCAAGGGAGGTGAGAGGTGCTCTGTATGTTTCCTACGAACGATTTAGAATTAAATAAAAGTCAAAGTCGAGCTAAGAACTGTGTCCTTTTTCTTCCAGTTTCAACCCGTTTTTTCTTGTGGAAATGAAAAGGTAAAATCGGAGATACCAAACGGAATCAAAGCGAGCCAACCTGCAGGAC
Organism: Poeciliopsis retropinna; assembly: GCA_010277075.1. NCBI lineage: Eukaryota > Metazoa > Chordata > Actinopteri > Cyprinodontiformes > Poeciliidae > Poeciliopsis > Poeciliopsis retropinna. The sequence goes on from VMRM01000021.1 coordinate 11,048,950, forward strand.
AACAACCGTCCAGGTGATGGCGCTGTAGCCCTGAAACATCCCGGACTGTCTCACCCTCTGGCCGTCGTACACCATCATTCCTAAAAAGCCCAACAGGAAGCTAAAGAAACCTGGAAGAAGAGAAAAAAAACAAAAAAAAAAAAAAACATGACACAAAGACCGACATCACAGCTGATGACGCAAAGAAATACTATGCTAACGATGCTAATGCTAACCACAATAATGACTACCTTGATGATTCTCAACAGCAGGAAATATACAAGCAAACATCCACCTTTTGCTTTAATACATTTTGCCATTACCTTTGTTATTGACTGCAGACTTTGTTAGGTTCAGAATGTTTCACTAAAGAAAGAAAGAAATACTGCTCTTCTCACATGTGAGGTTTTAATTATACCCATTATCAGCTGAAAAGGAGAACATTAGAAAGATGAAGGTCGACAGCTGCTGGGCATGAAAAACCTGTTTGTGTGGCACACCTAACACTGGTACTGACTGCCGGGGGGCCAAAGAGGAGCAGCTGTACAAAGGCTTTTTCAGGAAACCCTAACCCTACTAATGAAAGCAACTGGAGGGAAACTGAGGGATGCAGAACAACAACCTTTACAGGATCATCAAGAAATAGTGACTTGGTGCCTTTAAAGGTGCAGTATTGTGTTTTTCAGCAACATAATACTGTTTTATAGCACCAATAAAACAACTATGTTACCTTTAGTTACTGTATATATCAAATATGACTTAAAAGACATTTGACTTTGTAATTCATTGTGATGCCACCGTTAGCTTGTTTTTGGTACGAAATTTGGACTCTGGTCCCAGGTTTAGAAGTTTAATACACAAATAAAAATAAATAAAGGAACTTATGTGATATGCAGATATGTTTGCGACAGACTGGCGACCTTCCAGGGTGACCCCACCTCTTGCCTGGAACGCTAGCTGGAGATAGGCACCAGCACCCCTACCGACCTCACTAGGTACAAGGGTGTTGGATGGATGGATGGATGGATGGATGGATGGGTATAGATATGTACATTTAAAAACTGTGTGTGTGTAAATAATTTGAGGTGAAGCTGAATTAGGAGCAGCTTGAGTTCAGCCTACACCTTGAAATTGGGCCTCTGTCTCTTTAAAAGCTCCTTTTAACAACATGGCTCCTCTATTAACCCCTTAACAACATTTTTACCAGTGTTTCACCAAGAAGTAGCTCCTATAATGAGCTACATCCAGCAGGTGTTTGCTAATTGCTACTGGCTAGTCTGAAGGAGCCGAGTGTGGGAGTGACGGGAGAGGACTCCCGCTATGTTTTTGATGGTGGGATTCTATAATAACATGATCTAAAACTCAAAAAAAGTCTGTTATACATAATACTGTCCCTTTGTGGCCATTCATAACCACGATGTGAGGTTCAGAATCATACCCAGCTGTATGTTGCGGACCCACACACTCTGCTTGGTCTCCTTTAGGATCTTCTCGAAGTAAACTCCAGCAAAACCGCTGGAAATGCAGGCCATCAGCACCGCCACCACTCCAACCACCTGGGAGCCCGCAGTCAGAACCTTCTGCTCCCCTGAAGAGTCGGTGGGCCACTGGGGAAGACGAACGCGGGTTAGATCAGATGATTAGGACACGTGATCAAATGGCTAGAAAATAGGACAGGTTAGTGAAAAGAGACAGTTGAGTGTGCATTGTTGGGATCAGCTGACGTCAGCTCATGAATTTTATTTTCCTGTCCTACAGAAAGTATGCCTGGCGCCGTGCTTCTATGTGTAGCTGTGTCTGTTAAGGAACTGGTGAAGCTATTGCTGCCATTAGGTTTGTGTATTCTACTCTTTTTTTCCCTCAGAACGTTTAGAGGACTTATTACTTCATCTGTTTCTTGAACTTTGACATTGGTGGAGCTATTGCTGCCCATAACTTTTGGCAGTGAACCCTTTCTGCCGACCTCTGACAGAGGATGTCTATAGATCAACTGACCATAAAATTGGAAAATAAATCTTATGAATAGAAGCATGCAATTGCAAAAATACAAAAGTTTTTTTTTGATAAATCATTTTAGCCATAGAATGAGTTGGCTTTTCTCCCATTTCAAAATTGGAGTATTTTGCAAAAACGCAATGGAAAAACATTTTGTTTGTTGGCGTTGACCTCCATGGACAAAGCTCAGCTGGCTCCACCAAAGCTCATCGCACAGTTCAGAAAACGTTGAGTTATTGTACGAACGTGTTGAATCCATTATCTGTAAAATCATAGACTACAATTTCCCCAAAAACGCTCCCAAGGAGGCGGGGCTTGTCGCTCCAGGGGAGATACTGACATCTTCCCTGATTGGCTGATACATGAAGAGCACTGAATTGTGAACAGATCTCATGTAACTGTTTACATCCGTCGCTAACATAATTTTTAATGACTCATTGCGTGAACAAATGTATTCATGTGTGATTTTTGTTTCATTTCTTACGCAACGGAAACACAGCGATTGTGAAACTGTGTTTCTCTGGACCTCAGGTGGAGGCCGAACTTCGACTGAGTTCAATTCCGGACCCGTTAAGTCTCGCTCGCAACGTGCAGTGAGAGCACGCTGGTTGTGAACGTTCGTCATGGAAACCAACTTGGCAGAATTCACTGGACCTGACTCACCTGCACCAGCGTGACTCCAGCCATGAGGCTCAGTAAGGAGAGCCACTGGTACAGACCCAGCCTCTTCCCCAGCATGGAGACGGAGAACAGAGCCGTGGTGAGGATCTTCAGCTGGTAGGTGACCTGCGTCCATCAAAAGATAAACAATATAAATGTACGTCTAGTTTAAAAAAAAATTCTTTTCAGAGCACTTGTTTTAGTCCTAACAGAATTATTTTTGATAAAGAAGAGAATGATAAGTGCTTATTGTTTTTGAATGGATGTTAGTTTAATTTGTTAGAGTTAGCACAAGTTGTAAAAACAAAAATGCAATTAAAAGTTTGTGCAGCCTTTTAGCATGAAAATGCTCTATTCAACTTGAAGTATTTACTTACATTTATGTTTTATTACACCGACCTCTTTCTTAAATATTTGCAGACCTACTAGCATAATAAAACCAGGGAGGACGCTTCACTCAACCACCTTATCTTAGCTTCACCTAACCACCTAGATCATTGCAGCACAGCTCTAGTGACACAGTGCTGCTGGTGGCTGTTGTTGCTTTGAACCACAAGTAATTAGAGCTGGCAACATTTATCAGTTCAGCTACAGACTAATCTAAACTCAATATGACTCCCATCAGGCATCATATTGAGGCACTTTGAAACTGGAAGGCATTTGCAATTTTCCCGGAAAGAATGTGTTGGAGAGCCACTGAACTCCCCAACTTCTGAGAAAAAATGCTGACCAATGGTCAGCCTGACCAATCACATCCATGTGTAACCTGATAGGTGGCTGCATCCAGGTTGGACAGGGCAACATATAGCAGATTGTTCTGCAGCGTGTAGATCCCTGCAGGCACGGCCAGCTTCATGGTCTCCATAGGCTTCTCCACAATCTCCTCCTTCAGCAGCAGGCTCATCGCACGCAAACTGTATTCTGACAGAAGCAAAGAGAGACTTATTGGGTCTGCCCCACACAGTACAAGTATGATGGCTTGTTAGGGCTACTGTAGATGGAAAAAAAATGGAGGAGTAAATGTCGGGCATAAAAACACTTTTGGAATTTTTATATTAACATTAGAATTTTTGGAAAAAATAAAAGCATAAAAATGTCAAAGGTTGAAAATTTGCTAGAAGAAAAAGTCAGAAATTCTTAGATTAATCTCAGAATTTATTTTTAGGAAAAAAAACTCGGAAACTCCCGACTTTAAAAAGTTGAATATTTGCTAGAAAAAGCAGAGATGTTTTGAGATTAGAGTCAGAATTGTTCTGGAAAAAAAAAAAAGACATTTCTAAAAACGGATATTTCTGAGTTTCAAAAGTTGAAAATCTGCTCCAAAAAAACTCAGAAATCTTTAGATTTATCTTAGCAAGGTATGAACAAATTAAAAAGCAAGGACATTTCTGAGTTTGAAAAGTTGGACATTTGCTTGAAGAAAACTACATCAACATGGCAGACTTATCTCTGCCATGTTGAAAACAATGACATTTTTGCAAACTTGATATCTGAATTTCAAAAGTCGAACATTTTCAACTTTTGAAACTCTGAAATTCCCAAGTTTTTTTTCTAAAAAATTCAACGATTTTTCGGCCGAATTTTCTCCTTCTTTTTTTCTATCTCTTAATGTTCATTGTACGCCGTCGTAGATAAGGAACAGGGGAGCATTTGTGTATTACTGAATGAGCCGTAGGAGAAAGAACCCACTCACTGTTTTCCATGAAGACGAGAAAGGTACATATAATGATTTTAAGGAACTCAGCAGCCACTACAGCAGAGGAGGCCAGGTAGCGGGGGCCGTCCTCCTTCAGGGTCCGGGAATAGCGCATGGTGAGAACCAGTGATGTGGTCTGCAGCACCAGGACCCCCAGGGACAGATACTTTAACCGTGAGGGTTGGGGTGTGGACGAAACCATGGTGGAGGACTCTTTGTCCGATCTCTCAGCTGAAATTAGAGCCTATAGGATGTTCAAAAACCAAAGTAAGATTATTTCAGCAGAAACAAATATCTAAGCTAAGCTAATATCTGAAGAATTATGACATCTGTTTGTGTGCAAAAACCTGTTTCAAAGGGCAGTATTACGGACTTCCAGGCACATTGCACCATTGTGTAGCGCAATCAACTGACTAACTAATTCTACATACATGTCAAATATAACTTAAAAGACATTTGACTGTGTAATTTAATGCCTTAAAATTGGGTCTCTGTCGCTTTAAATACTCCAGCTCTTTCTGGAAGCCATCACAACATGGCTCCTCGTTAAGCCTTTAAGAACCTTTTTACCGGCGTATTACTGAGAAGTAGCTGATATAATGAGCTCAGTAGATACGCAGTTCCACCAGGTGTTTGCTAATTGCTGCCGGCTAGTCGGAAGGATCTGACGAGAAGCTTAATTTCCGAGGCGGAGCTAGATCCACCCAGGCATTTTGCACAGCTGAACAGTTGCCACAGGAGATTAAAGGATTTCTCAAACGTGCATGAAAAAAAATCAAAGCAACACTCCACTTACGTTGTTGATAAGGGATTAATACTATAACATAGAATAAAGCTAAAACAAAATGCAAATTTTACATCATACTGCCCCTTTGAATACAAGGACCCACAAGTTCAATCACAGTAGCTCATGCTAGGTCAGGTAGCAACACATGTACATTTGTTGGCAAACTTTGGACAACGGCACAGACAGATACAGTAATGTGTGTGTCTCAGACTGGAGTCACAGTGGTGAAGTTACAGAGTAAAAATGTATTACCAGCTTCATCTCTGCTACATCCTGGCTGTCTAAGGACAAATATTCTTCGCTCTTCTGCGTCATATTTCCTGAAACTCCTCAATGGTTTTAGCTGAACTTCCTCCTTCCCTCGTCTCTCAATGTTGTGACCCCAGGTGTAGAACTTTCCATGCACAGAGCATGGCAGAGGAAGTCGACAGAGGCAGAACATCGACACCGAACCTGGGCAGGAGCCTCACGCATAACCACAAGCAGTGTCCAATGTTTGCTCTGCTGGTGGTGGGAGGAGCAGCAGTATGTCTCCTCTCTGAGGTTACTACCTCGCTCAAACTACCATCACACTGCGCCTGTGTACTTTCACTTCTACAGACTCCTCAAACAGAACTGACTTCCTGCTTTCCTCTAAAAAGTCTAAAAGACAAAGTCCGCTCATCTGTTTCCTGAAACTGCAGGGTAATGTGTTTGCTGTTTCAAGTCTCTGATAAAAGGATGATTTAAAACAAATGAGGCGGAGCAAAGTTGTTCTCCGCAAACAGGAGGTGGGGGGCGTGTTCAACACACCAGCACACTGACGCTCTTATGTGTCAGCCGTGCAAAGCAGAGGGGAGCACGGCGGCACAGTGTTTCTCAGTATGACTCTGCCTGAGCGTGTGTGAGTGTGCATATCCCTCCTCAAACATAACACACCGTCTACGGTCTTTCAGAGAATGTTTGAGACACACCCTCGGCGCTCGCTGCCACCTCACTTCATAGAACTGGAGTTTGTGGAAGGAGAACTGGGTCACAAACTGGAACACTAAACCAGGGTGGAAGGTTAGGCTTTAACACAGAACGCTGCACTGTGTATTTCCCGACAACTTGGATCGGACTCTCTTTCATGTTCACCCTATCCTTTTCTTGCGCCACCATAAGATGAAAGACCCCTTCTTTCTCTTGAATGCATTACAGGTAAACTTGTAGCACATTGTGTGACACTAAGTGTAACCCAAACCAATGAGTTTTATTCAATTTCACCCACATGAAAACTCTATCCGCCCATCTATAGAAACATCCATCCAGCCTGAAGGTTGTTGGACATTGAATTGCCAGTAACAAGCGGCCGACAGTTCTTCAAAAAGATCCCTAACAAGATAACGCAGCAAGGAGCAACAAGAACATTCTGGAAAACCTGACAAAAATGCAAAAATGTCCCATACTAACCTGTGTGGACATATTCTGCGTCTGTGTTCACACACTCAGTACAAGCCTCAGCTGACACCACCGTTCCCTTCAGAGCCCAAAGCTGACTGAGCAGGTTGGATAACAACAACCCATCAGCAAGAAATACCACAAAATACCTAACTGAAACGGCCTCTGAAACCGGTTTTGAAATGTCAATAGGTAATAAGAAAAACATACTTGGCACCTTGCTAACCTACAATAAACAGATCTGTGGATTTGTTTATTATATCAGTAATGCAAAGTAGAGCTAAACGATAAAGAGGAAGGAAATGATACATGGTTTTTACACAAGCTTAGTCAAACTGGATGGAGACCAAGTGTTTCCAAACCTTGAAACAGATTCTCAACTAAATTTAAGCCTGGACTTTGACTAGACCTCTCTAACTAATGAATTAGCTTTGACATAAACCATGGCGTTGTAGCTGTGATCCCAGTCTCAGGTCTTTTATTGCCTCTAACAGATTTTCTTTTATAATTGTTACTTTTAGCTCCTTCCAGCTGCCTTCCAAGTTTCTTTTTCCTGAAGAAGAAAAGCATCCACCTAGCCTAATGCAGCCACCTCCGTGTTTCACAATGGTATTGATGTATTCAGGATGGTCTTGAATCTTAGTTCTCCCATTACCAGTATTTTGCATGAAAGAAGAGTCCAATTTGGTCTCATCTGAAAAGGGTAAAAAAAATTTAACATGTTTACTGTATCTCCAGGGAATCTTAGCCCCCTCTTCCTTACAGAGTTGATTTCATTTAACCAGAGAGTTTTGGAGCACAAAAGGCCTATTTAAAGTCATACCACAGAATTTCTCCCATTTGAGTGGCTGTGAAATCATTTCTTGTGAATCCTTAACACTAACGTTGGTGTCATGGACTTCCAAAGTCTAAGAAAATCTATATTTTCAAGATTGACTTTGACTACATGGTTTTATTTATCGTATCATATATTGACTATCATGAGAACTTTCTTTTCACAATAGGAATTTTGATTTGTTGTTGTCTCAATAAATTATAATTAAAGATGATAAAAAATAAATAAATCAAATTGACAGTATGATCAGTAAATTCAAAAACATGATTAAAGGCACTTACTGTGCTCACTTTAGTGAGTTCAAAGTTCAAACACCAAAGATGTCCTGACATGCATTTAATTGTAAGGATTTGGTTTTCTCTGTGTTGATTTGAGTTTTTCTGTGTTTATTTTGGGTTTCTGAGTCTTCTATGTCTCCATGTTGTCCTGTTTACCCCTTGATGGTTCCCAGGTGTCTCTCGTTCCTCTGTGTGTTTAATGCCACCTGTGTTTCTGTGTCTTTGTCAGGTCCTTGTCGTACCAGTCTGTCTGCTCTGTCTCGTTCCTGTCGCATCCTGGTTTTTGTTACCAGTTGCTACCAGTGTTGAGCCTTTCTTTCCGCTCAGCTGTGCTGCCTGGACTTTTGGATTGTTTGTGCATTCTTCATTATTAAACCACCATCATTCATTTCAGCCTGGATCCACTGTGTTTTGCAGCACCACCTCTACCACATCTCATGACATTAATACAATGGAAACCATCTTAGTACAACAGAACATCCACGGTCTTCCTTATCTCTTCCTTATATTGTGAATACAGCCAATCAGAACAAATAAATGTCGTTACTTTGCAAATGGCAGCTGGACGTGTTGCTCACTGCAGCTGGTGATTATGAACTTTATTTAAATGTCACTGGATTGTAGTAAAAGCTAATTCTCATCTATAATACCTTGACAGCTTTGCCTTTTCTTTTGAGTATTTCAGATTTGCTCTAAAGGGAAATCCACAACTGGCAGGATTCCCCCGCAAATAATTTGGAGTTATGTTTCACAGAAAAATTTACCGTAAATAGTCGGTGGCCCACTGTGTTAAACTACAACTGTCAAAACGGCCAAATACCTTCTTCTGTTTATTTAGACCTACATTTGTCAGTTCATAAAAATCATTTTTAAAAAACCTAGATTTGAAATAAATTTGCATTTCAGACACTTTGAAAGCATATGTAAAGTTAGATGCAGTCTTTGTAAACACAACACGCAGGGCTCTCGTAGTAACACATTAGTTTGCTTCTGTCTATGGCTGCCAAATAGGTCGCTCCGTAAAGATGAATCAGGAAACTAGAAAATTCCTGAAGAAATTTAACTGGGGCCTGACAAAGTGTGCACTGTCTTGCTCCGGAAGGCAGAGCCCTAACCTAAGAAAAAAAGATAATGCAGGCTAATATTATTGCACCGCCTATGGCGGTGCACTAACCTAAATTTTCAGTAAGCTTCATATTAAATGGCAACATTAATTCCATGTGTAACACTGGTTCAGTTAAGTCAGTTATATAATGGCCAAAAGAGCAATGACATGATATAAAAAATGTCAAGGCTTTTATTTTGAAATGTTCAATAAGCTTAATTTTTAATTGCCAAACTAATCCCAGTGTAAGAGTTATTGGGTTAAATCAGTTATATAATGCCCAAAAGAGCAATTACCTAATGTAAAAATTGTGTTGTCTTTTTTAAAAAAATTTCATTAAACTTAATTTAAAATTGCCTCACTAATTCTGTGTGTAACAATGGTTGGTTAAAATCAGATATAAAATGCCCAAAACACAAGTAGTTCTAAAGGCCAGCTCATTCCTGAGAGTACTGCCATAGTTAGAACTACAGTAATGCGTTTTTGTAGTCCAAATCAGTTGCTCTGCCCTGCTGTGTTCCGTTGCTATGGTAATGGATCCTCTGCTAACTGTCGTGTGTGAGATAGAGAGGTGGAGAAAGAATTCTATCTTTGTGAGACACCCCGTCAGTTTTTATGGAAAAAGCTGTCCAAACAACTCCTTCCCATTCAGGAACCAAGATATGTATTCGAAAACCGTTTGAAGCGTATGAGAGGGCTATTTGTCGTCTCCGATAGTACCACAATTCATATCTATAGCTCACTCATAGTAATAGCAGCGATGAGAAAAAATGGTGTGCACAGAACTCTCAAATTTTTCAGAAAAGTATGAAAATGAATGGCTCAGAGCGTCAGTTACCCGGGCGCATAATTTCGCTCTGCAGTTCTTTGACAGAAAACTGTAAGCTGTAGCAAAATTTCAAAAACATTTTACAAGAGCAGGCGTGTGTATCAACGTCATGAGTTTGATACCGATAGGGCGATATTTGTGGGAATGACGGCGATTTTAACATTGTTTTGGGGTAAAAAATAAAATAAAAAATCCACTCCATTCCTTCTTGTAATGCCCTCTAATGGAGCGGCAGTTGGTTTCAGTTACACTCTGCGTTTCAGCAGTTAAAACATTTTGCTCGTTTTTCGCTTGCTTCCCAAGTCAGTCACTGCTCTCCCTATGCATCGCTATGGGCAGGCCCCAAATATCAAACCTCCCTCTGCTGTGTGAGAAATGAATTAGAGCTCTTGTTTTGGGTCAGCTGGTGCCATGGTGACGTGGATGTGTGTCGTGAAAGGCTGAACCAAACTTTAGGTTTCCTCATCCGAGTGCGGATCTGCTCATGCGAGCCCAGACAGGGAGTTTCCTTCCGCCGGGACGCACTTGCGTTTAAAATCCTGTTGCGTCGCATCAGAGTTGCGACACAAGTTTGAATTGATTCAAAACGAGATGGACACAAACAGAGAGACAGTAACGTAATGACACACGCCCACACACACACACACACACACACACACACACAAAGTGTAATAAAAAAAAAGGGCCGAGAGTCTCGGCTGCATCTGGAGGCACTTCTCCCTCCGTGCTGTGAAAGAAGCCCTTCAACCAGAAACTTACCCTGGGGGACAGCTGCTCATCCGCGCCCGTGGATGGATGATTTATTCGCTGCTGCTGCTGCTGCTTGTCCAACTTTAAAGGCTCCCAGTCAGGGAGAAGCTCCATGCAGAAATCCGCTGTGCAGTTCGCTCCTCCTCTGCAACTCAGTGACTTTAGGCATCAGGTGAATTCAGCCTTCAGTCGCGCAGATTTGAAAACCGCGTTGACCAAACGTCTGCCCATGCACAGGGGGCCACGACACCAGCTGGATTAAAATTAGTTCCATACAAAAAACGCCAAAAATGGTTTGATTGCCTTTGTTTCCCCTCCCGGCTTAACAATGGCAAAATGTTACACTAAAATGGCAAGGCAAGGTTTATTTATACAACACATTTTCACCAACAAGGCAATTCAAAGTGCTTTGGTTAGATGAATGAACAAAACAGTTTGACTTTTTATGGTAGTCATTTCGTAAATGCCTAATTAAACCATTAAATGTCAAAACAATCGACCGAGAACTGTTTCAATGTAATGTTAAAAGGGTAATATAAAAATAATACATTTGTCATCAATTTATTAAATAAGCAGTACTTTTATAATAAAATTTGTACATTATTTAAAATCAGAACTGTACAATTTATTCAGGTCATTATTGATTTATCTTCTTACTCATGAAATAACAAGTCATCATTAGGGTGATCCTGCCAAACAACAATAGTGAGATAAATAAATGAATAATTAATAAATTAATAATTTAAAGTATGCTAAAAATACGAATATAGCTTTATAATTCATTCACAAGCCGATTAATGTTTTCACTTAATTATTTTTTAATGTATTTTTTAAAAATTGAAACATTTAGATAAACACAGACGTAAGCATTAATTTCAACTTTTGATTATATAAATGCGTCAATAATTTCTAAAATACATCACATATATAATAATCTATGTATTTATTAAAATTCTGTCGTTTGGATAAATGCAGTTTCTTTAATAAAGAGCAAAAAGTGAGGCTCGAGCTCCCATGACTGAACATTTCTGGAGGGTGTGATCCGACGGAGCTAGTCACTTCTCAAAGTCGCTAGGTGGCGATGTGGCGTCAGCTTCCGTCCTCCAATCTCTCCGAAGGCTCCGAAGAAGAAGAGCACGTGTTTCCGGGTTTCCTCTGAGACAAAGTGTTTGTGAGGCGACGGAGAAAACAAACAAAAAAAATGGTGCGTAAATTAAAATATCACGAGCAGAAGCTGTTGAAGAAGGTCGACTTCATCAACTGGGAGGTGGACAACAACCTGCACGAGGTGAAGGTGTTGCGGAGGTACCACATCGAGAAGCGCGAGGACTACACGAAGTGAGTCAAATCTGTGATGAGGCGTTTGACTGGTCTCTTGATTGGTCAGACAGGAAGGAGAACGGAAAAGGCCGAAAAAGTTCAAATGTGGAAAAACTAGTTGTTCACGAAGATGGAAGCAAACGAACCCCAAAGTTGCTATTTATAGGTCTGCTCATTAGCCAAAAAAACAAAAACAAAACAGAAATAGCATGTGAGTTAAATTTACTACAAAGATGGAATATTATCTAGAAATGCAGAAAAACACAAAGTAAAAATAGTTTTCCAGGTTGAAAACTACAATATATAACCTTCCAATTAGATTCAAGTTTCACCACAGTGCAGTAAGATTCAATTTAAACGATTAACGTTGCAGCCTTTCTTTATAGTGAACATGCATGCGGCGACAGTGGAAAGAAATGTTTCCGTTTTAACAAGAAGAAACCAGCTTGGGGGTTATAAACGCAGAGGCACAAAATTCACAGGAAGACTTTCAGGGTAACTAGCGTTGACACAAAACCTCAACTAAATAGACAAACTACAAATACGTGCTACAACTAGTTAGCCGGTGGCAGCAGTATCTTCTTTTTCAACTTGAACAGCAAAAGACAGGGGCAAGTGTATCGTCTGCTGAGAGAGAGAACATGTTGACATAAATTGTTCAAGATGTGTCATCCTCCTGGAAAATGTGACAAAGCAGAGAAAACATAAAGGTTATGGCATCCATAACTGATGATGACGGATAACTGGAGAGTAGCAGGAGAAAGTAGCAGAGTGAGAAGTGGTCAGAATGTCCAAGCTAAGTGCTTATATGCTCTATAGAGACGGAAACAAGCTACAGTTTGTGATCTTTATACACAGTGGTTTCTTCTCAGCCTTACACTGGGTCAAGCGTCTAAACATGTGAAACATTTATTGAATCTTTGAAACCACAAACTTCAATGTCGTTTCTTTTCTTTGCTGTCTTAATTATAATGCAAATTATTTTAAATGTTCAACTGGAACTAATGGTCGTTGTCCAGATTCCCAAAAAGCAGAATCAAATCTTTAGCTCATCATGATATAGGACTTTAAGGTGTTACTAATGTAATGTGAGTTCCATCTGGATTATTTGTGTTAGGACAGCATATAATGGTTGGTTTTATTGTTGGTTGTGTCTTTTTTTTATCTTTCAGGTACAACAAGCTGAGTCGGAACATCAGAGAGCTGGCGCAGAAGATCAGAGACCTGGATGAGAAGGATGGCTTCAGAGCTCAGAGCACACACCGCTTCCTGGAAAAGCTGTGAGTCACCAGAGGCCGTTGGGTCAGAACCGAAACAACCCAAACAGAACCAGTAGAAGACTCAAGAGTCACAAACAAATCCAAAATAAAGGGCATTTATCAATAAATGTAACAAAAACGCAAAGAACTAAACATTTTTTCGTTTATATTCACATTAATGTAGATATATTTATACATGTACAGTTGAAATCAGATGTTTACATATAAAGAGAGAGATCTTTTTTCCTCACCATCCTGACAAGAAGGAAGACTAAATCTTTCCTGGTTCAGGGCAGTTAGAATTACTAAAATGATCTCTGGTTGCTATATATCCTATATATCTGATACCTACTTTTTATTTTTATCTAAAAGTTGCTAAATATAACAACAAAGTTGCTAAGGTGGCAGCAGTGAGGCGAATATTAGCTGCGTTTCCATTACAAATGTGTGCAAAATTTTGTCGTTAATTTAAAACCCCCCACAAATTGATCAATCACTGTGATTCCATAAAATGAAATTCGCAATTAAAATCACACTTTAATAAGCTTGTTCAATAAGTTATCAAAAACTACTTCCTGTCGTTGTCTTTGTTGTTTCTGCCAGTAGTAACAGCTGGTCGTTGATCACGTGACTCGTGTGATGTGAAAGTGTTTCCATTGCAGTTTTGCTAAATAAACCGCCTTCGATATGAATAAATAAAACCACCTCGGTAACAACAGTTTTATCAAAACAATGTGGGTTTTTTTGTTTCAATTAAACAAATTTATTTTCAAAATGTCAAATTGCGGATTTATATGGTCGGTGGAAATGCAGCTAATGTTACAGAGGGAAACAGTGTCTGGTTTTTAGACCATTGTGGAAGAATAGAAGGTCGGTTTCACTCGCCGGCCAATCGCCTAAAATTAAAGAAATTGTGGGTGATTGATCGATGCACCCCTACTACGATCACATCTGTTGTTGCCCTCTGACCTTTCCACATGAAGCCTCAGCGGATTGTGACTCATGTTAACCTGATGCGACACTGTCTGCTCTCTGGTTGATCAGGTACAGCATCGGCCTGATCCCCACCAGACAGAACCTGTCGTTGACAGAGAAGGTCACGGCCTCGTCCTTCTGCAGGTAAAATCTCCACAAACACAAACCGACGCAGCGTTGCAGCTCCGTTTTATCCTGCCTGTTCGTTCACCTGCAGGAGGCGGCTGCCCAGCATCATGCTGAACCTCCGCATGGCTCAGAACCTGAAGACAGCCATTACTTTCATCCAACAGGGACGTATCCTTCAGACCGTGTCAGTCTGGTGTTTGTTATCCCAAAGAGAACGCAGGTTTGTTTTCATCCAACAATACAGGCCGATTGGTAGTTTTCCTAAACACGCTGACAGATGTTCGTGTCGGCCCGGACATCGTCACGGATCCAGCTTTTCTCGTCACAAGGTCGGTCTCCAGCTTGGTTTATAACGTCTGAATCCCCCGCAAGATGTTTTTGTGTATAAAAATTAGCAGCGCCGTCTGAAATTGTGTCTTTGTTTTAGAAATATGGAAGATTTTGTCACCTGGGTGGACTCGTCGAAGATCAAGCAGCACGTCCTGAATTATAATGACGAGGTGAGACTTTCATTCATCCATGAATGAATGGAGGAGCTGTGTTTCCACTGACCTTAGCATTCGCTTAATGGAAACACGGCAATCTCGAAAAAACATGTTTTTATATAAACATATTTCTACGCTAAGATGAGGTGGGCTTTTGGTCATATTGAAATAGATGTATGTTTGCAAAACTGCAATGGAGACACTTTTTTTTTTTTAACATCGCACGAGTCACATGATCAACAACCGGGTGTTACTGCTGGTGGAAACGACAAAGAAGACGACAGGAAGTAGTTGTAGGATGATGGCGAGGCCTGATTTCTTAATCACAAACTTTTTCACATGTGATTTTTAATAGAATTTCTGGTTTAATGGAAACATTACAATTGTGAAACTGTGTTTTCTTGATATTAGCAGAATATCAACAAACATTTGTTGCATATTTGTTATGGAAACGCACCTTGGAGAGCCTCAGTTATCGAGTTATGAAAATATCTGTCATGTTGTCTTAATGTAGGATCATGACTTGCATTAATGTTTTTGTTGCAGAGGGACGACTTTGATCTGATAGCATGAGTGGGAATGAAATGTGCTGCAAAGACAACGGAAGAGGAGGAGATCCTTAAACTCCAACAGCACAGACTTATGGACTTCTGGGAAAACGTTCCCAGACATTGGCCATGTTTACTGTAGAGTTCTTCAGGATATGAAGGATGAATGCTGCCACATTCAGCATGAAGCGGCCTTTAAATGTAAAACTCCTGAGATCTGACTTTAACATTAGGACTGCACCAGTAAATGGGGCCCTGATTTCCTTTAATTTGGGCAAACAGCCGATACTTACAGAGCACCTGAATAATTAAAAAAATTGATATCAGCCAAAATTTGAATCGGCTGATCAGGTTGTCCTTATGAACCCATTGACTCACATGAAAGTGTCTTTCCTTGTGATAGTTAAGGGGTAAAAAGATCTGTATCAGCTAGAAATCCTGAGTCGGTAATGCCCTGTTTAAAATACCTCAAGATGATAATTTAATTCCAGAACCTTTTTTGGAAATATAGAAAAAAAAATCTGATCCTTTTAGTTAATTTCTTTGCTTCAAATCACACTATTCTAACCTGTTTCTCACCTCATAGTAAAAATCCAGATCCTTTATTTTGGTTGTGTTTTAAAAACTGCCTTCATTAAGTATTTCATTAGTATCTCTAAGTATTAGAGATATTCTAGTAATTCAAGTAAAAAAAAAAGGTGAAACTGAAATACAGTATGGATTCACTTTGCTGTGAAATATTTCAAGTATTTGAATTAATTTTGATGTTTGACTGAAATGGAATTACAACCCAAACTTCACGAGTCGTGAACCTGGTTTTGTATTTTAAGCATTTTGTACTTTTATGATTTGAGTTGTATTTTTTATTTGTTACTGCTTTAGAATATACATGCTTTTTATGATATACAGGTAAACCCAGAGAGACTGTTCATGTCACCATACATGATAGTTTGCTAAATCTTTTATTTTTTTCAAAACAATATAAATTAACCAGAGTGTTTTCCTCACAGTGTCAACATATTATCTGGAAGCTGCTTCTTATTCTTATTCTTCTTATGTTGTGTAACTCAGAGAAGCTCCACCTCCAATGTGCAAACATCTGCCTCTGTAAACAACCACAACAGTCCACAGTAGAACATTTGTCTCCGTACAAAAGAAAAGTCCAACTAAACACAGACAGCTCTGCTTTCACTAAATATGAAACCTAAAGTGACAGCAGAGAAGAAACGTCTTCCTCCACCACCCCCATTCAGAGTCTTTGTTTAATCATCAAAGCCACCAAAAGCGCACATAGACGATGAGCGTGATGAAGACCAAAACCACGGCAGCGACTTTAGCGTAGGTGGAGCGGGTGTTGAGGAATCTGGCGTCGCTGCGGTACTTCTCGGCCTGGCTCCGCAGGTTGCTGGCCTTGGTGTCCAAAGCTGATGAAGAAAGCAGATTCGGGGTTAGCTGGAGTCAAGACAGCTGGGCAACGGGTTGGGGTTTTACTCCAAACTGGTTACCAGAAAGAGCTTCTCCTCTCTGCAGGACTTCCTCAATATTTGCCACCATAATTCTCTGGACGTCCTGCAGCTCCGTGCTGACGCTGCTCAGGTTCCTCCGAGCTCTGCTGTCAACATATGACTTCTTTGTTTTCTGGATGTACGTATCTAGATTACAAAAAAAACATACTTTTTCACCTGCTCCTTACATATGTGTCCTAAAGTGGAGCTAAAAGACACTTAACTCTTCAATTTCAGAAAACACTCTGACGTTAAAGATTAGATTCTTATCACATATTATGAATATTCTGTTCCTTCAGATGTTTAGCATAAATGCTAATCTGTTTGCATTACATTTTTAAAATTTAGTTACAATTTTTTGTACCTAAAGACTAAAGTAGACTTCATCAATTGCTAAATTTAGCAAACGCTCTTTGTGTTTCTAGCATCCCTAATACTGGGGGGACACGATGTATCGACATTAACATCTGTGACGATTCGATAAATGAATCTGGGCCGATATCAACGAGTGTTTATTTCGATCTTGTTTCCGTTTGTATTTCAGGAGGTGGTTGGTTTTTGTTTGGTCATGTGACATTAACTGAGTTTCCATTAACTAAATAACTGCACATTTTCATATTTTGACAGTAAATTTGCGCAATAGAAACACTCTAATTCCAAAAAAAATAGTTACGTTTTGGCACTAGGATGAGGTGGTCGTTTTGGACATATATCAAAATTGGATTTTCTCGCAAAACTGCAATGGAAAAAGCTTTTTTTGTATCACACAAGTCACACAGTCAACAACCAGATGTTGCCACCGACGAAAACCATGAAGAAGACGACAGGAAGTAGTTGGAGGATGATGGCGTGGCGTGATATTTTTAATGACTCAATGTGTGAACAAACTTATTCACCTGTGATTTTCTGATTTAATGGATTTAACGGAAACACTGCAATTTGAAATTTCATTTTTTCCCCATTAAAATGTTTTAATTAAAGTGATAGTGATGCAGCATAAGATTGTGTGGGATTTAACCGAAGCAAAGAAGTTGTGTCAGTCAGTGGTGTGGTCGTTTTTTCAATGTGTCGAAATGATAGCAAAATCTGTTATATGATATCAGCAAAACGATATCAGTCCAAACCTTCAAGTACTCAATCTGGAACAGATAAATTGCTGGTATCTTTGCTCTGAAGAAAACAGCTTTAGTCCAGAGCTGGAGCTCCTGGAAACCAGCAGCCAATCAAAATGTTGTGAGTCACAACATCTAAAACTCATGTTAGCTCCATTTTTGAAAAGTACACAGAAACAAAATGAAATCAAACATCTAGTGGCTGAGATGACGAAGCTCCTCGTTGGTGAACAAACCAAACTCTTTTTTTTTTTAATAGAACCTGTTAAGAATTGCTGAAGCACCAACTGTGGTTTAACCCTAATCGGAAAATCTAAAGAAAACCTTACCAAACTCTATGAAGGAGTATGGCCTCGTCACTGCAGGGACTCTCTTTCCGTACTGCTCACAGAATTCATTGTGGAGGTCCTCTAGGTACCCAAAAGCCATCTTTTTAGGGAAAGAGGCATCACAGAGACACAGGCAGCAAACACCCTGGGACGAGAAGTAACTGGGAGGCGGGGGGGAAAAAAAATCAAACCCATAAATAATCGAGAAGGCCTTCGATTCCAGGTTGAATCTACAAATCTTAACTGACCAGAAGTTCATGTTCCCAGCCTCCAGCATGCAACGGTCCGGGCTCTGAGCGTCAAGTTTCCGCAGCAGCTGTTTGGCCTGGCTCTGGTAATGCTGGAGGTCTCTTCCTGACTAACAGAAAACAGTCAAAGCACATCCATGTTTGTTTGCTGCAGAACCAGACAGTCAGTGAAAACGGACTCTAATGGCTCAGGCTGTTTAAAACATCTCGATGTGACCAAGTTCTCTATGATAATTCTAAACTTGAACTCTGAGTTATCTAACTCTGTTTCTCATTGTTTACAGATTGAATAGAAATATCTTTTACTGTCACAGTGGGGAGATTCAGGTTGAACAGTGGCCAGGTGACAGGAGTCGACTCATGTAGGCTCACATGAGAAAAGTATTAAAATATATATAAAAAACTACATTAAAATTTATATACTGTACCATAAGGGCAAGGGCATAGCTAAAAACAAACATGAAATATTGTGCCGTTATCAAAAATAATCAAATATCAAATAGTACAGCTAACCCTGCCCCCACTTCCATAACACATATACACACAAGATAGAAATAACATTGGTTATCAATATCAGGTCAATACTTGTGTGGTTAAAAAAAAGACGAACGTCATCCGATACCATTATTGCCGATATACCGTGCACATTTAAAATATTTAAAGCAGGCGTGGTGTGAGCTTAAAAGGCTGAAACCATGAGGCGGCAGTGCTCTGTTTTATACCAAGTTTAGGTGTTAAATCTTTCATCAAAACCAAGAATACACCTCAGCCATGAGTTATTTCTATTATTTTGCTTCCCTTCATGCATTAATTTAACTAACTTTTGAATGGAGCTCTGTGTGCAGCTATTGGAGCCCAATTTAGCCCTCATTCAAACCTGTTCATCTTCCTGGATGGACGCAGCCAGCGGCAGACCGTCCGCCAGCCGAGCGATTACCGTCAGGAAGATCATGGCGACAGACGTGGCTGCTCGAACAACCAAAACACCGATCAAACTTCTCTCCGCTGTTTACTGCGACGGTGCACTTGTAACGCGCAGGGCGGAAATGGCTCGGTGCACCTTCGAATTAGGTCCGACTGACAACACACGGTGACGACGCAATACAGAGGTACGCGACGGTGGTTTACGTGTATTGAAAGCTATGTTTTTAAGGAATATAGAGCTGTGATTAAATTTTTTTTTTTTTTTGGCTTGTGTTTGACACACTCCCTCGCGCTGTTTCGTCACTGTGACAGAGCGCGCGGCGGCGGGGGAAGCAGACGGGCGCCGAGTCGAGCGGAGCTGCAGATGCTGTCTGAGCGGCAGCTCCGAGCGGACTGACAGCACAGGAAGGAGCCGCCGAGCCATGGATTCACCAGAAAGGTAAAGCTGCCCTTTTTCATTTCGCCCCGGCTCTCCGTTCCGCTCTTCAGAATAACGTCTCGGTTTCTATCCGCAGCCGCCGGAATGGCGCCTCTTTCCCCAACTTACGTTATTTATTAAACCAACCCAGCATCCTGTATACATCCCCTCCACAAACCTCCCTTCCTCTAGAAATGCTGAGAAATCAGCCCCACTGTTGGTTGGAATGTTTCACTTGAAGTTAGCTAGGCTCTTTTTTTTCTTTTCTTTATTTAAAAAAAAAAGATGTTTACAGTTATAAATGAAGCATTTATGCTAGTAGTTGTGATCGGAGCGGGGCCCCGGAAGCAGCTGAGTCCGCAACTAGATTCTCCTTCACCGGCCGCTCAGGAACAAGCAGCCCGCATCAGGATGGATCACTCTGGATCAATGGATCGGATGGATCCCACCCTCCATGTTGCAGCATGAGGACGTGGGAGATGGGAGCGCGCGTGCAGTGTAATCCCCTGTGCTTCACAGAAAAGAAAAAAACATCATTCACTGATAGAAATGACCCAATGAGACCCCCCTCCCTCCGGACCCCCACCCAGCCTGAAAGGCCTGATTGTCGCTGGTGCATTCCCAGTAACGTCCCAGTCCCAGTGTGATGGTGAATCACAGCTAGTTTTATTGTCCATTCAGGAGTAGAGTGGGGAGATTGTGTTTTTTATTATTATTTCAAGGGTGGGGCACTTCATGACTAATTGATCATAAAAACTGAGGTTAGTTTCACGCAGTTAGTTCTTAATATTCTTTGGTGCTTTATTGGTGATGGCAGACAAATTTAAGAGCAACACCTTTAATTATTAAACTATCCGTCATTTGATTATTGATTGTTGTTTTTGAGGGCTGCTGAGCCCCACATTCATTCTGATCGGCCATGACAGACTGGATGTTGTTCCCTGTTTTACTCTCTGAACTATGGCGGTGTGTCAGGGCCATTGTAAATAAACAAAAATCTCTGGGATTTTCTACGAAAATTTCAGAGATGCATGAGCTTCTCTGAAACTTTTTGAGTTTCAAGAAATTCAAAAGGTTTCTTGGAAAATTGTGGAAATTTATAAATTTGAGAAGTGGAAATGATTCACTTTTGAGACTCAAAAATGTTTTTTCTAAAACAATATAATAAAAAAAAATTCTGAAGTTAATCATAAAATTGCTCTTTTTTTTTTTTTGTGCAAATTTTTAACTTTTCAAACTCAGAAATTTCCAAGTTTTTCCAGGACTCTTCTGAGATCCATCTCAAAATCCCAGAGCTTTGTTCTGGCAAATTTTCGACTTTTCAAACTGAGACACTTCCAAGTCTTTTTTTCTCTCCAAAATTTCTGAGATGTATGTCAAATTTTGTCAGTTTTTCCTGAAACAATTTCTTTGTCCTTTCAAACTCTGAAATTTCACCTTTTTTTTTTTTTTTTTTCTAGAAAATTTCTGAGATTAATCTCAAAATTTCTGATTTTCTTTGTCAGAAATGTACTTCTCAATGATTGGCCAGAGAACCTCAGGCGGTGGTTCCCTGGTTCCCGTCCTGTCAGTAAACCCTCATGCTGTCACTGATGGGAGTTTTACCTGCCTGTTACCGTCTGCAGGTGTGCCTGTAATGCTTTGGGCTGAGGAGGAGAGCCGTTCAGGAGGAGATGGGCTGCACCTCTGCCAAGCAGGTGTCTTCCGTTCCCAGCGATGAGGAGGGCCAGAGCAAATCCCACAGCAACGGGGACCTCGTCTCTGGTCAGTCTGACACTGAGGGACTTATTCTGCCTCCTAACTCTTCCTGTAGCTTTAAACAGAGGGTACTGTTGGACGGGGATGGAGGGAACTGGACATTCTTTCCAAAGGGACGGAATCTGCTTGGACAGTTGGAGGCAGAGTACCTTCAGGGGTGAACGAATAGCTCCGCCCCCTCCAGGACACCCTGCCAAGGGAAGAAGAGCGCCCCGCAACAGGAGGGCCGTCGTTGTTGTTATGCAAGCCTAAAAAGAGGGAAGCGCTGCCAAATTCAGCTGTTATTCAGGCGTCTCCCCCCCGGAGCGCGGCGTCGTTGGAGCTGAAAGTAGGGCAGAAAAGAAGTGAGACTTTCTGATTCAGTTCAGTCCAAAAGCACTTTATATATCCCCAAGGGAAATGAGATCTCGTCGTAATTCGTATCGTCCGAGTGTCTTCATTCCAGTAGCGATCAGTCCTGCAACAAATATGAAGAATCCTCTGACTGAAGTCTGTTGGTCTTATTGCTGTCAAGGTCAAGCAAAGACGATATTCTGTGACATCCGAATGGCATCATCAATTGTTAGCGGGTTCTGCTGATGCAGCTCCTCTGCTGTTGACGCTCCTGTTTCAATATCAACCCGAAAACGTATAAAGTGACCAAAAACGGCAGAAAGACAGCTTGGAGTTAAGACTTAATATTATTAAACGTACCGATCGTGAGGAAGTTAAAACCCTCATGAAAACACTGGGGGGTGTGGCGTCGTTTGAGCATTGAATGAAAACCAAAAGCCTTCGGTCGTCCTGTCACCACGACACGTTTCACTGAACGATACATCGTCCCAGAAGTCACTGCAATAAACAAAAATATTGCTGTTTCTGAAACCATTTTCGTGCAATATAATGACAATGGCACCATAAAGTAAGAACACATTACATTGTTCTTAGTGTGAACATTTATCTGTGGACCTGGGAGACGTTTTAAACATCCAAGATAAATCAACAAAACAACAAACCGAAGACTTTTATCATTCAGTTTTTTGGCAGAAAGAGAAAAACGATAAATCACACAAATGGAAATGATTGGCATTGTTCTAATTTATCATGTGATTAATCGATTTATTGACAGTCCAAACTACAAGTGTGTAGCTCAGAAAATTAGAGCAATTACATCAGCACAAAATCGGTTTTTTTAAATATAGAAATGTGAACCTTCTGAAAGCGTGTTCATGTGATCTGCTCTCAGTTGCTGCTCTGGGCTCCTCTTGCGTGAATTACTGCGTCAATTTGCCGTGGCCCGGAGGAACCGCCTTCGGGAACCCTAGTAAATTATCAATGGGGTCAAAGGTCAGGGGAGTTTGCTGGCCAAGCACAGGAACATTGAAGCGTCGGTTCCTTCGGCAGTGAAACTCTGCGCACATTTGTAATGTGCACATCATTCACTGATGTGAATGAATATTAGAGATATTAGCAACTTTCCAGACAAACTGGGTGGAACTCAGTATTTGGAATCGGCAGCTCAGGCTTTTTAAAGATCGGCCAGAAAACTGCAATTGGTGCACTCTTCACTAACATCCATCCGTCCATAAAGATCAGGTTTATGTTCCATAACTCTCTCCGGGTCGTTCCAGCAGAGTCCGATCAGAGCGGCTCGCCTTTCTGCTGCGGCTGCACTCTGACCGCCTCACTGCTTCACCTTGCTGACTTCCCTCCTCTGACCTCTGGACAGCAGCTCATCTCTGAGTTTATTGTTTCTTTTTTTTTCTTTTCTTTTTTTTCCCACTGAGCTCCAGAGGCTGCTGACGTGAAAATCCCTGGAGATCTGCAGACACCGACCAGCCCATCTGGCCCTCGTAATCACATCAATGTCCGAGTCGACCGAATCACTCCTGCAGAACGAGCCGGACGCCTGATGCCGCCGCCGCCGCCGGAATATATAAAAAAAAAAAAAAAAAAAAAAAAAGAAGAAGAAAAGAAAAGCTGTTGATATTCCGAATAAATACAGATGCAAATCTTTCAGCGTCTAGATGGTTTTAGGCTCACGATTTGATTCAGAAACCTTTTTTTTTTTTGTTCATATTAGAGATTCTGTTTAAACGACGTGACGGGCGAGAGGAAACAACATATAGAGCGTTTATTTAAAATAATTTGCTGTTTATATCAAATGCCATCAGTTTGCATTTAAACAAGAACAGTTTAGTGCATCAAATTGCGTAAGTTAAATTACCAGCATTAGGTTAGATTTAACCGTCTGGCTTTTTCTTCAATAAATAAATATTCAAAATGTCATTTTACAAAAAAAATTAAAAATTTAAATCAATTTTTGAGCATTTTGAATCGATTCAGAATTCCCATGATTAGAAATTCTGATTCCCCATAGAATCGGAATTTTGTATTTTATTTTTATTTTTTTCTGCGCTTATACTTCCTGATCTCTCAGAGCGTGGGACCGGACAGAGGGGAACCGGACCCGCAGCTCGTGTTCTGCTGCTTGCCAGCCATTGTTGGGTCGGGCCTTAGAGCCGAACGCCAGAACTCCAGTAATTACTTTGAGGAGAACTGAACTGTGAGAACTGCTATCTTCAGAGGATTGTCCCGAATCGACCCGCCGCTGCTCCTGCTGTGTTAATAATGATAATAATAATAATAATAATGATAATAATAATAGTAAAGGGGGCGGGGCTTTTCTCTGTGTCTGCTTCTCCACAGATGATCACAAGATGAGAGGCGTGGAGAAGGACAAGCTCATCAGTGGAGAGGAGGCGGGAGACGGCGGCCATGACGGCTCGGTGCGTGATCCCGCTCTGGGTTTCTGTTCACTGCCGTGGAGAAAATGTTTCAAGTGTTTTTGAGTTTGACTTTATTGAACGTGGCGTCATAAGAGAATAAGCAACGTTATATACTAAGGAAATACGTTTAGACAGACACGGATGTTCTGAAATGTCAGAACCACTTTAATTATTAGGACTTTATTCTGGTAATAATCTGGTGGAATTATGACTTTACTCTCAAAACTTCTAAAAAACATTTAAATGTTAATGTTTTAAATTCGAGGTGCAGAAAGCACAGATTTGACTTTCTAACTTGCAGCTAAAGAAAATTAAAGAGGTGTAAATGTACAGTTTTTCTGTCCCTTTGTGTATTATTTTGATTCTAATTGAGCAGAAAATCACTACAGAGGCTGTCAGGGTTTCCCTCAGAGTATTATAAGCCTGGCGGGCCACCAGGCTTTACTTGTGCCCCCAACTTTTTTCAAAGCCTTTTTAAGGTGTTTGCATTTTGCAAGAATTTATAATTGGTGTTCAGGTATTAATCTTCCAAACTTTAGGTAACACATGGTTATCGAGTGATATTTTCCAATTTGCTGTCAACTTTAAACATCTCTAACTCAAAAACACGACAGGCTGCTGGATGAGTGACGGCCCTCGCGCCCGGTGGCTCAGCAAGGCTTCTGGGGGAAACCTTGGGCTGCAGTAGTGATGATGAGTGCTGTGCTTTGTCCCGCAGGAGAAGAGCGCTCTGCTCGGAGTAGGACAACACGCCAACGAATCGGGATCCAACGGGAAGATTCTGTGAGTCTGAGCGATGCTGCCGTTTGGTGGGTTTTCTCTCAGGTTGAGGCGCTAGAGGAACATTCTAACCGGGTGTCTGTTCCCCCTCCCAACCCCTGTAAGGAGCATCCACTCCTCGGAGAGCCAGCAGGAGTTCTTCCGGATGCTGGACGAGAAGATCGAGAAGGTAAGGGAGGTGAACGGGCGGCTGCGGCGTTGCTGCTCTGCCCGATGACAGGCAGGAGATTAACGCTGCAGCTGCTGCGGATCTGTATTTAGCGAGGACACGACAGATGACACAATGATGGCATAACAGACTCAATCTGTCACATCCAGCGTATGAGTAATATGGTTACAGGCGAGTCTGTCACGTCTAACACAACACAGGGGGGATGAGTGACCGCTGATATCCCAGACTCTGTGCCAGTATGCAGAACAGAAGGCTGGGGAGGAGTAGAGGAATTGAGAATGTAGTAAAGTCCAATTCCATTTCTCCTTCTGTATCCAGCACTTAGCCACATCCTTCAGCTTATGATTTTGCTTTTTTTAATTATTATTTTGGAGCTGCAGTATAGATAGATAGATAGATTAAATGACAGTGTAACTTTAGACAGATAATCTGTCAATCTGCTGCACCTCCGTCCTGAGATAAAACCGTCTGAAGAACTGCATCACTCTGACCAAACACAACCAATCAGAGCCAGGAGGAGGGTCCAAGCGCTGTCAATCATTCTCATATACTCACTGCTAAGTGCGCTAATGGCAGAGAGACAACTTACCGTTACAGGAAAAGCCGTCTTGTCTGCCGTCCTATCATCGGTGGCCATGGTAACTTAGCCTTAGAATTCACAGAGGACTATATGGCAAGAATAAACAGTGTTTTCAGATAAAAGGTAAAATAATGTTGAATTGCCATGGGTTTGTTGGGACCATATCTAGTACTGGGAAGGAATATATCATACAGACCACAACAGTAAAGACCTTATCACTTATTTAAGTTTTTAATTAGATTTGATATATTTATTTCTTCAATGTTATTTTTCATGTCAGTGTTAATATCACGAGGCTGGTCAGTGACTCCATGACACTTTCAATTTGACTCATTAGGATTTGATTAAGAACCAGCTTTAGTGTTTGTAATTTCTGTCCAGTAAAACTATTAAACTATAAATCAACAGTCAGGTCAATATAAAGATACAATCCATGTTTCTGTCCCGTATTTGTATGGCATTGAAAGGATCTGGAATTTTTGTTTTTCCACTAAAAGCTCTGGTTTGCACAGCAAACCCCGTGTGGGTGAAATTTGATTAGTGATACTCTGATGTCCCATTCTGCTGAAGGCAGCACAGAGCTGCGCCACCAGAAACTGACAGAAACATTAAAGAGAAGGAGAGTTATGATTTATATAATTGCAGTTTTAATGTTGCGGAGCACTGTCTTTTTGCAAATAGTTTAAAATTTAAACTGGCATTGTTGTACATCCTTTATCTGGTCATTTTGTAACTAAAATGACTGAGAACAAGAATATTTTTTCCACTCTGATTGGCTGCTGTTAGGCCTCCCGATTTGAAGCTGAATGTCCATTCATTGCATTTTTCGTAGATCCCTGTAAAAATCGTTTCTGTTCACATTGCTTTTTGTTCTCTGGGAAATGATTTTTGATGGTAAAATCAAAACATCAACAATAGTGATTGTAATATTAATAATACAATAATATCCAGTGCAAAGTAGTTTACAAATTCTATGATGGGGGGCGCTGGCCCAAAAGAGGTGCAGAAACACTGTCCTAGCTTAAAAACGTTTTTTATAGAGAAACAATCATTTTTCGAAATTCACATGTATCCATCAAGCAAGTTGTTTTTGAAGTGTCAAATTATGCGCGGCTAGCGAGTGCTGACTGTGTGTGTTGTGTTCAGGGTCGGGACTACTGCTCAGAGGAAGAGGATGTGACATAGCCTCACCGTCCTGGATCCGACCGGACGGAAGACGGGGCGGACTCTGGGGCTCACTGGGCTTCATCTTTGTTTTAATAAACTCTGATCTGAGCACGGCGGAGAGGGATCGGTTTGGAGCCGGGACGTTTTCTCCCTCCCCCACCCGCAGCCTGAGCTCGGTCGGCTCCGCATACGATTCCAGGTGAGATCTGGAAGAGACGACCTCCATCCGGAGCGAAGCCATCAGAGTCCCAAACATGAACTGAAACGTATCAGACTAACCATCAGTGTTCATCCGCTCATGTGGACCTGTGCTAAAGTTGCGCCATTTTTCTCTCGTGACAAGTCTCTCTACCCCCCTCTACCCCCCAGAGGCGCAGTATGAACCTGTGCTCCCCACAGCGCCCCCAAAAGTATCTACGTCAAACAAGGCTCAGGGTTAAAGTGTTGAAGTGTAGCCGTCCCGGTCCTTCCTCTCACCGAGACACTTTCGCACCACGAAACGTACACAACACATGCACTGGCGCACCAGTTAGTCACGTTTCCTGCTTCAGTTTCTGTTCCGTGTGACGACGAGGCGGACGCCGCCGCGCTGCACGTCAGTCACCAGTGTTAAATCTGTCTCATTGTTACGTTTCTTTGTTTTGATTTTTTTTAGGAAAATTAAAAGTGTTTACAGGAATTCGACTGGTTCTGTTCAAGAGATGTGCAGAGGGACAGCAGACACACAAGATCAAATGTTCAGCTCATTATTAATATACTATTGGATGTTAATATGCTATTAATATTAATTAATGGTGACATTTCTGGGGTATTTTGTGGTGGCTCTTGGCAAAAAATGTGTCCATCAGAAACAGCATATGGCTCTGCAGTGTGTAAGTTTTCTTTTAAAATATATATATAAATTTTATACATATTTGCTGAAGCAGTAACCATGTCACGACGGCATGTTGAAAAAGTAAATCTGTAAACAAAGAAAACAAAATCAAGCTACTGGTAACAACCAATCAGAGCCAGGAGGCGGGTCCTAGTGCTGTCAATCAGCATGGCATCCTTCCAGTAGAAGTCTGGCAGGAATGAACAAATTCATATGGGGTGGGAAAAAAAAACAAAAATAAAACTTTGCTACGTTTCCTGGGAATTTTATTTCAAAATTCAGTCACCTCAGGAAGTCATCTTTTTATAGTATTTAGTCTACCTTTGGTAAAATATGCAATATTTCAATAAAAAAAAACTAATATTTGAAATAAAACTTGAAACGGATTTCCCCACTTGTCCTGAGAAGTTTGAGGAGTTGAAACCTCCAAGGAAGAGGAAGCCGACGACAATGTGGGATAATTACGTCTGTCACGAAATGAAAAGTCACTGTTGAATGTTTCACACCCCTCATATCCATGGCGATGATGCGAAGCCTGCACTGCTCTGAAGTTTCTAACTGCAGAGCTGCACAAGCAGGAGAGGAGAAGCACACCGCCACAGAGCGGGGTCAACGCTGCTGCCGCCTCTTCCGGTGCTGCCGCCGCCCCACGTCCTCAAAGGGCCCAACAGGGGGGTCAGGGGTCACCAACCCGTCGGTCATCCTCTGGTAGACCAGCGTAGAGTCGGACGCCACGGCACACAGCAGCAGAGGGAAGCCCCGGTCCAGCGCCTGGCGGATGCTGCTCAGCAGAGAGGGAGAGGCTGAGTTAATGGAGGAGGGAGGTGAGGAGAGGCGGAGCGGTTCTGCTGCGGATCGGACCTCCTGTGGCTCAGAGATCGGTGAACGGGCAGCGGCAGGATGGTGTGGACCGGACTCCCATCCTTCTCCTTGGCCTCCAGCAGAACCGCCTGCAGGTCGGGAATCTTCACACAGGAGACCTCCTTCCACCGACGCACTGCAGAGCACAAACACACAGCCTGCTGACATCTAAATGGTCCATACAAAGAGTCTCTGAAATGAAACGCTCAGATTTCATTGGGTTTTTTTCAGCATGTCTAAAACTACGAGTGTACTAATAAATCGGTCCAGATTTTCTTAATTTTGGGAGATCGGCCGATATTTCACGTGAAGCCGATCTTATCTACCTCAGTAAAGGTCCAAAAATCAACCGCTGTCCTCTGCTGCTCTGCTGTGAGACCCACCAGGTCATGTCTGCACATTAATAATCAGCAATGTTATCAACTCAGGAACTGTCTTGTTATATTATTATATAATTGATTATCCACATTTCAGACAAAAAAAAAAGAAATCGGCCAAAATCGGAATCGGAAGATAGGTAATCAGCGATCGGCCAGATCTGACATCGCTGCTGGTGGCTGTTTACCTTGTTAAGAAATTAGCTGTTTTTGTTGTGTTTGTTTCTTTGTTTTGTTTTTTTAAAATCCAACAATAACTAGGTGCAAACTCAGAGACTACAAAAGTTATGGATGGATGGATGGATGGATAAATAAGAGGGTGGAAGGGAAGGTCTATTGACATGGATGGATGGATGGATGAACTTGAGGATGAATTGGCAACTTTTAGACTGGTACAGGTAACCCTGGTGATCAAACATGGCGTCCAACTCACCCTCAGTCAGATCCATGTAGACCAGAAAAGCCGCATGGATCTGCTCACTGTCCCCCACCTGCAGCTCTTTCATCTGCTGGAGCTAAAACAGGAAACCCCCCCGCTGGTCAATCACTCTGAGGGCCCGACAGAGCGCAGTCCCTCCGGTCAGGCTTCCTGTCACTCACCGCGGGATGCCGTAGGATCCAGTTGGCCTCCGCTCCGTCTGACGCTCCGGACATTTTACACTAAACGCATCTGAAGGTAAAACACAGCAGGTCCCAGATCTGCCGAGCGAGGCAGGGCTGGTGTTTTCAGATTTACCGGCGTTCCGCAGCGAAGTTAGTCCGGGTGGAAACACATCCGTCCTTTCTATTCCGTACACCGGGTGACAAAAAAAACAACAACAACAAAAAAAAAACCCTGAGTGTGAAGCAGTAACTTCCTGACAGACTGAACTCAGATGTCACACTGATTCAGCTCTGTCTGTATGGAGCTCCTTGGGTGCCATTGTTGTCAGACCTTCCTTTTAACAAAACAAATAAATAAATAATTTGTTTTGTTGTGTTTGTGTGTGTGTGCCTGTCTAAACTGAAGTGTTTAACTGCCAGAGTTTGGAAATGAATTCAGGAGCAGGATCTTGTTTAAAGCAACACTCGTTTAAAACAAGAAAATGTTCTTTTAACAAGAGATTCAAGATTAAAACCAAAATATCTTCTTTTTTAAACTAGAAAGGTTGGAAACAGCAAGATATCATCTAGAAGAAACCAGGTCAGAAGGAGGAGAGTAATAGTGAGCCACTTTGTGCCTTCTTAACAAGTCGTAACATGTCAGAGGAGGGTATTTTGATATCCTGTTAAAATGAGAAATGTTCTGACTGTAATGAAATAATAATATAATTATATAATAATTATAATTATAAGTGAAATAATCTGCCAATGGAACAAGTACTTCTTTCCCAATTTAACAAATGATTTACTTAAAACTTAAGTAATTAATGAAGCATCTGAACCATTCTGAGTTCAGATGCTTTTTTATTTAGTACCACATATTAAAATGTCACAAATCAAATTATTTTCTTTCTTCCATTGTTTTAGGGTAAAATACTTTTAATTGGGCCATTCAGACTTCCAGATGAACAAAAGAAAAGTTTAAAAAAATATTTGTTCCTTAGGTAACTCTGGGCCATCAACTATTATTTATTTCCATTTTGTTGTTGTTTGTAGGTACAAACTGACAAGCTGACATGTTTGTTTTGAGTTAGATTTGATTTATTTCAAGTGCATTAAGATATTTGCACTAGAAACTAGATCAAAAATACTTGATACGATTTTCTGTTTTTGCAGTGTACAGAACTGGTTTTAACAAGAAACTAAATTCGGAAGCAACGAGACGCTGCTCCTGAAGCATTTAATTTCCAAGTTCTGGCAATTAAATGCTTCTGTACAAACAAAAGAATAATGAAAACACACACACACACACACACACACACACACAGAAACACAAAAGAACAACATGTCATTCAAAATATTAACTAAAGCTGAAACTGCAACACCATAATTTTTAATTCATTGTTAAACTAATAGGTAAAACATTAAATTGATTCAATTATTACAGTTTAAGTGCCAGCATAAATCTTAATAAGTTGATTTATTACTATCTCTTTGGCAGAAATGATGAGATCCATAGCAGCACTGCCCCCTTCTGGCCCCCATCTAGTACCGCCCGTGCTCGGATTATCTGCCTGGTATCAAAATTAGTTTGATGATCTTAAACATTTTAGTATGAGGGGGGGGGGGGGGGGGAAGCGACGGACAAACAAAATTGTAAGTGTATTAATGACACACAACAGTAAGTTATTGGTATGTACTGTTACAATGAGGGGGGGGAAAAGATGAAAAAGTTTTGAGTTATGCTCATTTCAGAACCGCAGACTTTCACCAGCTGTAAAAGTAAAACACAGTTGAATCAGATGATGCACACAGACCGCTCGCTGTTGGTACAGAATAACACCACGAAATGCTCTTTCAGCAGCTCGTGTCCATTCAGGTGTTTTACTGGAAGCTGCTCACAATGAAAATGGCTGTTGCACAGCGCCCCTTGTGGATGGCAGCAGGAATTGCGGCCTGTTTTTGTCCTGGAGGCTGATGTCACGTCGCGTGTCCCTGTGGTTTTTCTTCTCCTCCTTTCTAACTGAACTCTATCCACATTCACGTCGAGTCTCTAGAGTTATAAAGTATCCAGGATTATTTTTTCTGTTCTTTCTGAATGGTGACAAGAAGCTACAACGAAGCTACCCTCACTAAGTCTAACATTCTGAACGGTGAGGAACTTTTTCTCGCGGACGTATGATGTCGCCATGTTTTTCTTTCTGGAAGCATTCTTTTTTTTTTTTTTTTTTTTTGTGGAACCTTTGCTGTCTTTGTTCTTACAACAACCAGTGAGCCCAGCTTCCTCTGCAACACAGACATGTTTTTTTTATGTTTGTTTTGTTGTTTTCTTCTTCTTTTTAAAAAAAATTATTTATTACACAGACATGTTAACCACCATTATGTGGACATTAGAAGGCCCGCGCCGTATCCCATGCTGTAGCAGAGAAACCAGAGGTGTATGGAGGGCCAAAAATAAAAATATAATAAATAAATATATCTGTATCAAGAAATAAATACATTAAATGACTCATTAAATAATCTAATATTTTTTAAATAATTAAAAAAAATTAGAAAAAATGTATTTTAAAAAAAATACATAGAATTATTTGAATCTGTATGTATTTGAGATAGTAATTGCAGGAACATAATCCCATGCTGGGAGTGTCATGTTGTCGGGGTAATTTGATACAGGAAAGATAGGTGCGCTTCTCAGAGTTGGAATGGAAAGACCGTAATGTACCATGAAATCCAAATTGCGGTGCCGTACACATGAAAGACCAGATCTCGAGCAGAAGAAGAATAACAACGTTTGTTTTTAAGGAACACAGTGAGGAGAGATGTGTCATTTTATAATTATAATTCATCTCTCAGGGAAGACAAGGATATATCGACTATGGCTTCTTTTAGTTCTTTTTGTCTCTCTTCTCAGCTCGACGTCGCCCCCTATGAGGCTGTAGTGAAAACTGTACCTCTTAGTGAAACAGCTCTTCTGACAGAGAAGAAATAAAATGGAAATAGGGGCAGGCTTGTCAAAGTTTTGTATGTTACATCTCTCTTAATTTAAAAATATATATAATTACTGCAAAACTTTGGTAATTTTAAGCATTTTTTTAGCAAAATTTTTTAGCAAACTGTTGAAGTAGGCTTCTGAGATTGAAGAACTAGTCATTAGAAAATTATTTAAGAAATTATTTTTTTCTCAATTTCATACAACATTAAAAAGGTTTTCTGTGTTTATTATACAGTGCATTAATGGTCTTTATCAGCCTGAGCAAAAGGAAACACAAACAAGTTCTGAACGTCAGACTTTTTATTTAAAAATCAAACAAAAAAAGAAATAGTAAAACACACATTGAAACAGTGTACTATTAGTACAGTCCCATATGACAAAATGAGTTATGAAAACAAACCACATAAATGATGTGTCTTTGATATGTAATAAATTAATCAGCAAAAGTAATAAAATGCTTATACATCGGTGCTGCACAGGAAAATTTTGAAACTCCAATGCTTACAATTTTAAGACACCTGAGAATATAAATATATATATATATATAAAAAACAGCCATTTGCAGTTATTACTTAATTCCACAGTTCTTCCAAATGATCTTAACTAAAGCTTTAATAGGAGCTTTTTTTTTTTTTTTTTTTTAAAGAAAACAACATTGTAGAAAAAAATGAGCCATCATAAAACATAAAAATACAGCACATCCACTTCCTGTACAGTGTGCATAACTGAATTAGTGTGGTTGAGATATTGTTGCCCCTCAAAGCAGAAAAGAAAACAATAGTATAAAAAAAAAAATAGATTCATCCAAACTGGATAATGTTCTTCTACAAAACTGAGACTTTGTGTTCTAATCATTTCCCCTTTCAGGTCACTGCATTGACCAGCAGTTGACTTAAACCCTTTTATTAGAAAATAAAAAAAACCCTGCTGTAGCCAAAGCCTAAAGGAAGTTGAGTGATTTATCCGTTTGAAAGGACTTCAGCAAACCTCGGAAAACTAGAGGCTAAATGACAACGCTGGGAATTCTGGGAAGAAATGTTTGGAGGGAATCTGCACCGACGCTGCAAAACAAAGTAAAACTGTGAGGTATGTTCTTGTGATTTTATAGCTATGAGTCAGCTGACTCGTCCACCTGCCATGAGAGACAGAAGGACATCTGAAAACAGAAGTAGATTTTGTGTTTGTTCCTTTTGTTTTAAACAGTCCGTGTGTTCGTAGGTTACTGCCAGCAGCAAACCTCCTTCAGAAAAAAAAAGTGTATAAAAATATCAGTGTTGCTTTGTTTTTGTTTTTTTGTTGTTGTTTTTTTACTTCAACGGGCTCCCACTGACACGGAACCGACATTGAACTGCTGCCGTTTGTGAAAAACAGAGGAAGACACATTGAATCGGAAGAGATTACGTCGGAGGACCGAGGAACAACAATCATCTACGAACGAAATTCCACAAGAAGAAATGGCCTGGATAACTAAGCTAGACTAAAAAGAAAAAGAAAAACAACGACAAAAATAATAAAAGCAACGATTACCCGGTTCGTTTATCTTGCTTTTCAAAACAAATGGGGAAAAGGCAGTTTTATTCTCTTTTTATACAAACCATTTGTTATAAACATTAGCAAAGTCTCCACAGTGCGTGCTAGTAGAGACTCAGTCACAGTGCAAGCCATTCCACTCTTCAGCCATGTGCATCTTTCAGGGAAAAGAAAAGTGCCATCTTGCATGTTTCTGATGGAATATCCACCTTTGTGATGATGCAGCTGTAAACACGGTGAATAAGTAGTCATGACGATGCTTAAGGCTTTCAAACGTCTCCCAACAGAAGTGGTCGCTGAGACAAAAGGAATGTGGAATAAAGAGTATAGGGATCACTGACACAAGAGACAGACCGGCTTCACCTTGAGCAAAAACCCCTGAACAATACCGGTACCAAAGTCCGCTTTTTAGAATGACTTAAAATTTTCAGTCGCGAACATTTTGCGGTTAAAAGCCCCTTACTTGTGATGCAACAGGAAGTGACGCAGTGAAACTATTTGCTCCAAACTGCGCCCGCTGCCCGCATCCCTGGCTGCAATAAAACGCCCAACCAAAAGGTGGCGCCATTCGCACAAAAAAGCCAAATCTCGAGCAGAAGAAGAAGAATAACAACAACGCTTGTTTTTAAGGAGCAGAGCGAAAAGAGATTTGTCATTTTCCCCGTGGGGATAATTCACCTCACAGGGAGGAGGATACATCAAGTCTTGCTTCGTTCGCTTCCTTTTTTTTTTGTCTCTTCCCAGCCCTACGTCGCCCTCTTGAGGCTTTAGTGAAAACTGTGTACCTCGGAGTAAAACACCTGTTCGGATGGAGTATGAAAAAAAGGGGCGCGTGCTCAAGGCATTTTAAATGTTACAGATAACATTGACGTAAATGTATTTTTCAATAATTACTACAATACTTTGGTCATTTTTAGTCTTTACTTAAAAATGTAATCCCGGCTCCTTCCTGAATGAATTGCTTTTCTTGCTCATGTTTTGGAGGGTTTTATGCTACAAGTTTTAAACGTTTTATTTGGTACATGTTTTCGTTTGACAAAAGTGGTTCTGGGTTACTTTTGCTGTTTCGCCATTTTGTTCCCTGACATAACAGCCAGGAATCACAGTTCCCATCCCTCGACTTATAGTTGCAATGGGTTTACGAAAATTTGTGCTTTGAGTCGTAAAAAGTAAATTAATGTAACTCAAACTGGACCATATGCTAATTAATGTGCTCAGTGCACAAAGTAAACTAGTAGCAACTTCATGCTGGTAAATAACATGTATTATACCCACAAAACCTGTTTTTCCCTACAAGTTATAACTGATATCTATGGAGGAGGATTAGGGCCTCTGGGACATAATAATAATGAATGAAAATCTGACTTTAATCCCAGAATTCCAATTTTAGTCCCAGAAATCTGACTTTACGAATCATTTTTTGTGTGTGTGCCAGTAGCCATAATACTCTTCCACATATCAGAGAAGGTCTGGCTGTAACAGTGCAGGAATGAACTGCATGTTCTTTCTTCTCCACTGAAATTTTGACTGAAGAGTGATGAAAACTGTAACTCTGCATAATGACAAAGCAGCAAAGCAAGCAGAACCAAACTGAATTTATTAGGCTAATAAAAGCTGCTTTCGCTTTTTTTTTTTTTTAACACATCGGGTCTCACAATGTAGCAATCAGAATTGTTGGCTGCTTTCGTTTAGTCAAGTGATGGCAGCAATGTTTTGTTTGCATTTTATTACAAAAAAAAAACTGTTGCAATCAGATTATTCTTCCAGTGCAACCTGTACGACTTGTTTATCTGCATCGAAGAAGGAGAGGGGAAAAAAAAATCCATCTGGCACACCTGATCCCACGCACTTCCACACATTCTACCATCTGCTCCGACAAAGCCAGAGGATCGAATGCTTTTAATCTGAAGGCAGCACCGAGCTAAACACACAACCATTCTCTTCCACGCTGAGAAAAAAAAAAAAAGTTCAACTTTTACACACGCACACACTTACAATTTCAATCACTATCCTTTCAAAATATAAAGAGAAAAAAAAAGGGAAAACAAAACACACACACCAACTCTCACTGGCAACGCCAACCTATCTAGCATAATATTACCCCTAATATAAGGACTACATGTATCATTTCTGCTGCTAGTAGCATTACCATTTATTCTACATTAAAAGCTTAAAGCTTATATACAATTGCATCAATATTAGACATAACACTGCTGCGTATTATGTGAAGATAATGATTCTAGTCTAGCCTTCAGAGTGGTGTGCAAACTGCTTGTCTACAGAGAGGTGTGTTCAGCTTCCCGACCAAACGATGCGATCGGATGAAAATATCAGCAAGATATTCCACATATAGTCACTAATAATGAATACACGTGAATGGTTCACCGCTAGGACTCAAAAAAAAGCAAAGCAACAGCAAAAATGAAAAAAAGTTCTAGTCACCGTCTGGCTATCTAATATTGCAAACTTAACGCTTAGCCCTAAGGATGAACCATGAGAAACCAGTGAAAATCTGAATGAGGAGAAGCATGAACATCATCTTTTTTTTTTTTTCCCCTTTTACAGAAATGAAAGAAAATGTGAAAAAAATCCCTGCAACTTGCAAAAAAGTGTTTGAATCTGAGACGTTAGGATTCTGAGTTCTGTATGGCTTAGGATGCACTCCACCGTTCTCGTTGAAGCTAAAGAGAAAGCATCAGGACTGAAACTGATTGTGCTGCTGTGAACCTGTGTTAAACAATGAGGTATTCTGTGAGTTGTGGGGTTTTTTTTGGTTAGAAAAAGTGGAATCAGTA
The DNA here is from genome assembly GCA_010277075.1 of Poeciliopsis retropinna. Lineage (NCBI taxonomy): Eukaryota > Metazoa > Chordata > Actinopteri > Cyprinodontiformes > Poeciliidae > Poeciliopsis > Poeciliopsis retropinna. Next base: position 11,085,771 of record VMRM01000021.1, read on the forward strand.
TTAATATGTTGGAGGCAAGCTTCAGGAATGTTTCTTGGTATGACTGAATTTTACAGGTGTTTTGTACCTTTAAATTTCAGGGTGGTGGTGAGGAATCAATTATGTTCTGGAGAAAATCCATCCATCTACCGTTCTGTGGTGAATCTCTAAAAGCACTTCCTTTTTTGTTCTTGCATATGTTCAGTTTCACGCAGCGCTGCGTAATTTCTACCCACCCGAAGTAAAGCTCTAGCACCTCAGAAGGCTTAGTCCAATCTGCTGTTCTGTAAACTTCTATACACGCGTGTGCAACCAGGAATCGCAAGCGGAAGAGCGCTAGGTCCGAAGAGTTCATTTTTTGGGGGAAGTGAGGATTGAAATGGGGAGATTTCTTAGATGTTCACCTCTTCCTTGCGTTTGTGTGCATGTGTGTTTTGGAGTACGGCCCAGTGGATTTGATAGTAGCTGGTTGACTCTGAAACTGACATCACCTAAGCGCCCTCCTAGGTGTGGGCGGGTTGGTGGGAAGACGTGGGCGTGGCCTTGCAGCGAGCCAGCAAAGAGGGCTGGAAGTCGGGGTGCCGGCGGGCATGCTTAATCAGGTGGTCGCTGCGCATGAAGCGCTTGTCGCACAGCGGGCACAGGAAGCGCTTCTCCCCCGTGTGGGTGCGGGTGTGGCGGGCGAGCTCATCGGAGCGGGCGAACTTCTTCTCGCACTTGGGCCAGGTGCAGGGGAAAGGCCTCTCACCTGCAGCGGAGCGGAAAGAACAGTTAGACATTGGCGTTTTAGCTCCAGTGTTACAACAGATTAACATTCACTTACATACATTCTTATTTAATCTTAAGTCATAAAACTATGCATGACACATCCACCAAGAAATCAGTTTGTAGCCTTTTCTTCATGTGTCCTGCCTCAACATTCCAGGCATACGATATGCTGGTTGCCTCCATTGCCATGGCCACTTTGGTCGACAACAAGGACATCTTGGGATGGCGTTGTCGTCGGATGAGTGATTTTATAAATCCAGATTTGGTCCTGGCATCAACGTAGACAGGTTGCATAATGAAATATGAACCTGTTTTTGTATGACGTTCAGTCTTCTGTGTTATGATAATGTGAACTTGTATGGGTGGGGTGTGACTGTGCTAATTTGTCATCTGGAACTGAGATGAGGCTAAACTACTTAGGAGAGGATAAACCTTATAGCACTCAGCACCAGCCTGGGTCCAGTGGCCTCATCTTCCCTCACCTACAGAAACCGAGTAGAGGGAACCCCGCAAATACCCCAAATCGCTGGTCGGAGACCAGCAATCCACAGCGTACCTAGAAAGACTGAGGAAGTAAGGGGAACCGTGTTATCCCACCCCGTTGGACAGCCCCCAGGGGGAACAAGAGGCTGGGCTATCCTCTGGCATCCAATTGAAGCCGGTCCAGAATATCCTCACCATCGTGGAGCGAGCCACTCCACCAGAGACTGTGAGGTTGTTCACACCAACCAGCGCAGACATAAGGAAGCAACAGCGGGAGGCCATTTCACCATCCCACACCCAACTTTCCTAGTATGTGATATGTTTGTGTTACTGTGAATAATGATACATATAAATATGTATAGTCTACAATACATTGAAATCAGGGCTGAAGGTGGTGTTTGGGAGACTCCACTGCTTGATGACAGTAGAGCCTTCCCCACCTAAGCCCTTTTCTTAAATGCATTAAAACTGGGGTGTAGGATAAGGTAGGCCATTTTCACTATTAGTGTGGTGTTTTGTGAAAAAAAAAAGACCTGCCTGCCACAGGATATTGTACCTTTAGAGACATTGAGCTAAAACGCCACAGAATATTTTTGGAAATGCGGAAACTGAGGTTTATAGCAAGTAATGCTAACCATGAAAACTGTGCTAACAGTCATACAGCTTGCTAAAGCAGTGGTCTCAAATGGCACCCACTCCTTCAGGGTGGGTGCCATTTAACTTTGCGGTGTCCCTTAGCTTTACAAGCTTTAAAACACTTTATTCAAATGATTAGATTGTTAGCAAGACTTTGAGAAACCTACTGAGGTGTGCTGGACAGGAAACATCTAAACAATCACAAGACATAGTTCATGAGGACTTTTGAGTTTGAAGCTGGGTCTTCATCAAAACAAATATCTCTGCCACATCATTTCAAAAATAAATCATTTTGTACACACAGGATAGCTGTCAGAAATGTTTTCATCCACCTTAGCCCTCACAAATTCACCTCTGAACATGCCAAACCCATAGGGGGCAGTGTAGCTCAAAGCCAATCAGATTGTTTCAGAACAAATACGACTTCCTATTAGGAATTAAACATGGTGCCAGGAGGTTCATTTGTGTAGACAGATAGAGGTTGGACTACTTTTAAATAGTAGGAGTATTAAAATATAAAGTTATTACAACTCAAGACGATGTCGATTAGGAATTATGTCAAAGCAAGTATGTAGACATACTGCCGCATTATTTGTCACAGACTGCAATGCATGGTACTCTCAATCTCCTTTTTCGCCATATGCACACGCAATCACTAATAAAGGAAGAGCGGCATTAAATGGGATTCTAACATTGACTCACCTATTGAAAAAAGTCTTATCAAAGTTTAAGATGAAGAAAATCAGTGTTAACTGAACTCAAGTGTTTTCAATATTTTTATGAACATTTGAGCATTTATTAAGCTGTATTCTAAAATAAAACATAAGAATTAAGAGTTGTGCATCGACTGAATGGACGACTAATAATGTGCACAATCCCAACATTAACGGGACATTATTTTACAGTGTAAATACCATTGATGCTAAGCATTGAGTACATCTCATTTTAAGTAATCTGGCTTAGAGCATAATATATTAATCTTCTCAGGGCAACAATACAGCTTTCTTTATGTCCTTTTTATCACTGTACAATAAAGTATTGTATGGAGGAAAATTAGTGGAAAATCTCCCTGCACGCTGAAAGCAAGCTCAGATTTAACAAGACGACCCCCATGTGGGGTTTCTCTCCTCACGGCCAGCCTCTCCTACGCACGCTGCCATCTTTAATCTCCTGCAGACGTGAGTCAAAGCCACCGGGATCAGTCGTGACGCTCTCTGCTGCCATGTTCACAAAGCCTGACCACGTTGTTGTTGGAGAACGTCCAAGTGTGAGTTCTCTCCGCAAAATTTCCTGCTCCTGATCCACATGTTCGGTTGCTGTTTTATAGCTTAGCTTGGATTTTTGCATAGAGAATATTTAACTTGGAAAGTAATAGGTGCAACCAATGGGGGTGATTGCCCAGGGCGGCACAGACTAAGGGGCGGCACTCAGGAAAAAAAGGTGTTAATCCTCAGTGTTGCACAGAAACATGGCCGTACATCACTGATGGACAGGAAGTTAGCGATTCACAGCTTTTGTCTTAGTGCTAAATTAGCACTAAAGTGTTTCAGGAGTCTGATGAGATTTATTACAACTTTTTTATGAATTTATAAATATTTTTATGAATTTTTTTCTCTAAAAATATGTGTATATCCATATCTATTAATACTACATTTCATCTAAAGATGGACTATGTACAGCTCAAACACAAATGTTGCCATTTGATCCGCTGTCCCAGATGTTAGCATAAGCTAATTACATGTGTACAGCACATGTGTAGTGAAATCTAACTTTCAAAAATGTGTTTTAAGCAGCAAAAAGAAGTCATTCCCACTCTGGGAGGGGACTATTTTCTCCTGTTTTTAATAATAAACCAGCCTGTAAAATACTATTCCTGTAAGCAATTAAAGAAAACTCCACTAATTTGATACGAGACCACATGCTTACGTAGTCTGACAAAATCTGGTTTTACCACAGAAATAGAGTTTGCATTTCAGTTTCAAATCTGTACTTGTAAAAGTAAGTATTGTGTGACTCTTAATGTGTCAGTTTTGATTGACTAAAAGGTTAAGTCAAAGGTCAAGTCAGTTAACCGTCATTTATTCTAACCAATGCAAAGGTTAGATCATCCACTGTGGTTAACCCCCACCAGCCCTCGCTATTTTTTTTTGTTACATTAAGAACATTTTGTGGTTTTGCTGTTTCAAGGTAAAATGGAGACACACAGCTGACCTCAGTTTCAGAAAACCGTAACTCACTTAATGTTGAGCCCGCATACAAGATTTTGGCATTAATCCAACATTTTTCTATCTTTTGTCATTAAATTATGCCGCAAGTTGTACAACAAAGTTGTTGTTTTAGCAGAATGGGCTTGTCAGGAGGAGTGTGTTGGTGTTTGGTTATGTGTGAGGCGATGGGCGGTGTAGAGGGTGGGGGTCAGAAGAGGTTCCCACCAGGACAACATGGTCCTGTTTCTACCACTAGAGCTGTTTTAATGCCGAATTGCTCAAATTAATAGGTTACAGGAAGAAATGACGTTTCCATATCCAGACGGGACCTCCTGCGGCTGTTCTGACTAAACCTGTATCAATAATTCAGAATTATAGAGGAGTGATAGGGAGAAAAGAGAGAGGGAGAGAGAGGATGGTGAGAGGAAGAGTCGCCCCCATCCTGCACTTGCTGCCAGAAACGTGTCTGCTTCTGAACTCCGTGTCCCCGACGTTAAGGTTTCGTCTTACGTTCATTTCATATGCAAATCCAGCGGGGAGGAAAACTTTCGTCACAGTTTTTAACGTCCAGCCCTGTTCTTTTGTTAGTTTACTTCTTTGTCACCGAGGGGAGTTCGGTTTTTTTTCTCTCTCTCCCCTTCTTTGTGGGGCCACGTTTATCGAACAAACCCAACGAGGATAACAATTTTTTTTTAAAACCCCCCCAAAAAACAGCCATGCTAATAAAAGTTAGGCACACGAAGCATTTCCTACGGTGTAATTAAGGTGGGCGAGAACAAAAGCAGGGAGCCGGGGACACGGTGTAGCTGGATGAAGCTAGCTAACACGTCCTGTTAAGTGCTGATGTAATAAAGCGGCTGTCGCGTACCTGTGTGTGTCCGGATGTGAGCCTTCAGGTGCGACGATTTCCCGTAAACTCTGTCGCATCCGTCAAAAGTGCACTGATGTCGCTTGACGGGGGACCGCGGAAGCCCGACTCCCCCGGCCCCTCGGAGGTGCTGCTGCTGCTGTCCGGGGACGGGCGTCGCGGAGGGGGTCATGGTCGGGGTGGTGGGGTCGGACAACGTGGTGTACCCGCTCTCCCCGCCGCACGAGGAGTTGCTGCTCTCCGAGTAGGCCGACATCGGGCGGAACTTGCTGTGCAGGTCGGTGAGGATCCCGGCCACCGTCATCATGTTGGTTCCCTCCAGCCTCAGAGTCTCTCGGACTTCCCTGTCCTCGCTCGACCCGTCGGGCTCCCCTGGGTGAAGGCCCACCGGGGCGGGCTGGCTGGCGGGGGCCACCGGAGTGGGTCTGTGCAGGACGGGACCGCTGGAGATCGAGACGAGACACTCCGCGGCGAAGTAATCAGACGAAGCAGGCAGCGACATTTTTTATCTACTTTGGTTTCGTTTTTTATGTGTGTTTTTTTTTAGTGTGAGTGTGTGTGTTTGTCCGCGGGGGGAATAAAAAAAAGAACGAAAAGTCTCGCTAGGAGGGGCAAACTGTGACGTTGGTCTGATCCCGACCTCGTTCTCCTCAAACTCGACGTCCAACCTGCTTCCAGTCGAGAGTTGATGCGGCCAGACGGCGTGTCTGCAGTTTAAGAGGAAGTTTGAAAATAAAAAAAAAAACAATATCAATTCACGACTAAAAATATTAATGTTCCAAAAATCATGCTATGCCCCGGGCCCAACGCGCGTGCCCCTCTCCGTCTGACGATTCATTGTGTCTGAGCCTCTGAGAAAGCCGGTCAACCCACGCCCACGCCCCCCCCTCTGTCTCCTCCTCCCCTCTTTCTAGTCCGGACCGGCGGCGCGTTCACGGGAAGTCGGTGAAAACTGTTTCATCTTCAATTAAATGCTAAAATGCTATTAATATATATATCCGTGTTTATTCTAACGTTTCCTTAATTGTCGCGCTCAAATTATTTATATAAAAAAAGTAAAATAAAAAACGTGGGCACTGTTTGTAATGCGGTTGTTTGTCATGTCGTTCCATTTGACAGAACGGAAAATGCACCTCCCACACTTTACTATATCAAATAGTATTTTGACCGTTCTCAGTTGTGAAAAAAGGTTGTTTGTTTGGTTTTTTTTCGTCGCACGAGAAGGTGACGTGAACCAATAAGCACGTTACGGGCGTGGACCACGCTGCTGGCGGATGGATCGTGGAAAGGAGGTGGCACTCTGGGAGCTTAATGAAGGGGAAAGGAGGCTGGGATGAAGCCTGTTGGGTAATTTAGTTTCTGTTCCCCCCTCACCCCCCGCCCCTCCTTCACATCCATTCTTAGAGGACGTGGCTGATTGGCCGAGAGTAGATAAATCCAAAAACTCATCACTGTTTCTGACAAGCTTTTTTTTTTAATTAGGTTTTTGAAACACAATGTAGACTTATTGGGGCTGATGATTGGGCTTGTTCTGTTATCACAGAAAGCTGAGTGTGCGATTTTAGTGTCAAATGTCACCCTGGGTTGGAATGAGAGACTAATGGTGTGAAAACGTTGAGTAAAATATCACGGTTTTATCAAATATTCATGCAAAATGAATGACTGTTGCTTTTCACTCCGTGGTCCGTTTTTGTCACAGCCAGAAATGATTGAAAGCAATGGGAAAACTCAACCTCGATTCAGCTAAAAGTATTCACACCCCTCGCAGAACGGGGGTGAATACTTCTGCGAGGGGTGTATATATATATATATATATATATATATATATATATATATATATATATATATATATGTTTCCGTTATGGTGTTGCTAGGGATCGTTCTCAATGCTGCATTCACATCTTCAATGAGGCTTTCTGATGGTACTTCACTCAGCCGTTGTAACTGGCGCCGAGGAGGTCTGGTTGCCATGATCCTATCTCTCAGGTCAGCTGCAGCTTTATTCAGCTCCGATTCCTTCATTGTGGCTGCATACTCCCTCTCTGGGCGGGGACTCGTAGTTAAGCCCCGCCCATCCTGACATCCAGGTTTCTTCTCTTTGCCTAGCATTTATGTTGTACCTCGTCGATCTCAAGTTGTGACAGCAATTGCGGATGTTGGAACACTGAGCTACTAGTTGTTTAGCACTTAGTGTAGACTGGGGATGTCGAAGTAACCATTCCTCCCTCAGTCTTTGCATATAGCCTCTCCGATTAGGGCTACTTGAGTAGTAGCATTCCAACAGATCCAAGTTTTCACCTCTTGCCCATTTCCGTCTTGTTCCAGTAGCCCATTTATCGTCAAGGTGCTCTGGTTCCCCAACACCTGACGCAGACCTTGTTTGCCTCCAACGAATAAGGCAAGTCCTGAGAAGCCAGCTCAATGGCAAGAACAAGATCCAGGCAATAAACAGCTACGCCTTGCCAGTAATCAGATACCCTGCAGGAATAATTAGCTGGCCAAAGGAGGAGATACAGGCCACAGATGTTAAGACACGAAAATTACTAACAATGCATGGAGGGTTCCACCCCAAATCCAGCACCCTGAGACTGTACACGAGCCGCAAGGAAGGAGGCAGAGGACTAGTGAGTGTGAGAACCATTGTCCAGGATGAAACATCCAAGATCCATAGATACATCAGGGACAAAGCCTCATCAGACAATGTGCCCAGTGAATGTCTCAGACAATGGGGAATAGAAGTTGAGGTGCTGGAGGTACCATCATGGGAGGACAAACCCCTACATGGCTACACCAGAGCAATAGAGGCCCAGATCTACCACACCAGACAAGACCCAAGGTGTAGGTTGTGCAAGGAGGCCCCTGAGACAGTCCAGCACATAACAACAGGGTGCAAGATACTGGCAGGGAAAGAGTACATGGAACGACATAACCAAGTGGCAGGCATAGTGTACAGAAACATCTGTGCAGAATATGGACTGGAAGCCCCGAGATCAAAGTGGGAAAAAACCCCCAAAGGTGGTGGAGAATGGCCGAGCTAAGATCCCGTGGGACTTCCAGATCCAGACAGACAAAATAGTAAGGTCGAACCAACCGGACATTGTCGTAGTGGATAAACAACAGAGGAAAGCCGTTGTGGTGGATGTAGCAATACCGAGTGACTGCAACATCAGAAAAAAGGAGCACGAGAAACTGGAGAAATACCATGGCCTCAGGGAGGAACTGGAGAGGGCCTGGAAGGTGAAGACCACAGTGGTGCCTGTGGTCATCGGGGCCCTCGGGGCAGTCACCCCCAAACTACAACAGTGGCTACAACAGATCCCAGGAACAACATCAGACATCTCAGTCCAGAAATGTGCAGTTCTAGGCACAGCAAATATACTGCGCAGAACACTCAAGCTCCCAGGCCTCTGGTAGAGGACCCGAACTCAGAGGATAAGAACCACCCGCGGTGGGTGAGAAGGGAATTTTTTTAAATTATTTTATATATATAAAAATAAATTTTAAAAAATTATTTTTTTAAAATAATTTAAAAAAGATAATTTTTTTTATTTTAAAAAAAATTAAAAAAAATTATTTTTATTTTTATTATTTAAAAAAATAAAAAAAATATATATATATAATATATATATATATATATATATATATATTTTTTATATATATATATAAAAAATATATATATATATTTTTTATATATATTTTATATATATATAATATATATATATATATATATATATATATATATATATATATATATATATATATATATATATATATATATATATATATATATATTTTTTTTTTCTTTAATTTTAAAAAATGCATTTGGTTTTGTTATCCGTCTCACGTCAGAAACAACCTTCAGTCAGTCAAACCCATCAGGTTTATTCACATCGCACATTTCAGTAAGGCTGTTCAAAATGCATTGCATCATAAAAACACAAAAATAAAAAAGTCATAAGCACATAAGACCAATTTAGGAACCAGAAACAAACATTGCATTTTGATGATTGCCATCATCATCATCAATACACATCAAATATTAAAGGAACCAGTGTTTCAGCTGTTCTGCAGTTTTCTAGAAGTTTCTTCTTGAGTTGTGGTGCTTAGGAGCTAAATACTGCTTCTCACCTTATCGGTTGAAAATCTTAGAAATTAACTGTAGCTGACTTAAAGTGTGCAGCAACCCGTGGGGGAGGGGTAGAGCTTAATTGCTTTATGCACCACACAGCAGGACATTCACACATTTTGCCTTGAATCTCAAAAGGAAGTCAGACCAAAGAAACGATAACTTGGAGGTTTTGAAACGATCACTTCAAGTGCCGGTTACCCGGTAACCTCCCCTGGTCCAGTCAAATCTGAGACCATCTGTCCCACAGTGGAGGATTGGTACCAATCAGGTTGTGCAACATAATGACCCAACAATCTACAACAAAGTGTCTGAAGAAGAAAATGGCAGGGTTAATGTCTTGTGAAATAAAATCTTTACTTAGCTTAACGCTAACAAACGTTGCTGTTGTGTGTCTTAGTTAATTGCTAATGAACAATGCACAACAGCTAGCTTAACCCTTTTCTATTCTTGTTGCACAAAAACATGATAAGAACAATAAGTCTTGCGTCTGTCAATTCTAAATGTACTATTTCCAAAACTTTTTCCAAAACAGACTTAGCGTGCAATATATTGATTAAAAGAATAAGGTAGTTATAACCTACCTTAGTTATAGCCTTCCTTATTCTTTGTAGGAAATTGATGTGCAAATAACTGTAGATCAAAACACAAACAAGGTTTTGCCTTGTTGAAAAAAACTCTCAAAGAAACAGATATTTTTGAGGTCGATTGTTCTATTTTCTTGGCCAAGAAAATATTTTTTTGTCTATTTTTATCAACACAAGACAGAATCTGGGTCACTCTTTCCATCAGGATTGATGTGGCAGAGATTTATGGGATGTTATTTTATTTCTGATTTAAACTTCTCTGCATCTTCCTCCAGTCTGATGTGTTGTTTGGACTCCATGCTGTTTGTTCTCCAGTTTTCTCTACCAAAACCTGTGAGGCCAGAAACAAAAGAAGTGGATTTACTGAGTGCAATTCCACACAGGTAGAATCTATTTGCTAACTATGAAACTCGAAAGCAATTGGTTAGACTATAATCTATTTAGCATTTCTGTGTAAAGTGGAGTAAATGCTTGCAACTAATTTTGAAACGTCTCATTTTCCTTCCTCTTCCCAATCATCCACCACCTTCACAAAATCCTAATAAAATACATTAATGTTCTGCGGTTGTAGCATTTCAAAATGTGGAAAAGTCAATGAATACTACTACTTTTACAAGCAGATGTGTGTTCCATAAACTAAACCTACATTTTCTCTACACATGTGCCTCATGTGTCCAATTTGGCCACACATCTTCATGTGTTTTGACTCTCGAGGCCTCGCCAATGATTGGCCTGTTGAGTGTTTGTAGCTTTTAGCTCTGGATCTGCGTCCTGATTGGCCGCTGTGAGCAGGATGGGTCACAGTGGAAGTCCACACATACAAGCCCGGTCATTGAGTTAAGCGAACAGAGCTTGGCTTTCAGCCCTCATGTACATGTTGGGGCTGGCGGACCTGCGCTGACTCTGGGTTGCTATGGCCGTGTCCGTGTTGCTGCTTGCTTATCCACGTGTTACTTTGATTGTTCTACTTCTTCATGGTAAGAGTTGAGATTTTTTTTTTATATTTCATGTTAATGTTTGTGGAGAGGTCTGAGGTCATGACATGAGATGTGAGAGCGTTTATCATCACTACTGCTTACCTTAAAGTTGAGTTATTTTTTCGTTGTTTGTGTTTCTCTACTGGACCTCATGTTTAGTAGGTGATTGTCTTCTGGTGGAGCCAATCATCTGTGACACAAGTTGTCTCGGTGAGATTTTTTTTTTCTTGCACAGAATAAAGTTGTTTAAAATTGTTGCATGCAAATAGGGCTTAAAAATGTGATTAACTGATAGTTGAAATAATCGTCAACTAATTTAGTGATGGATTAATCGTTAAGTGGAGCATAGAGACTCTAAGGAAGGACATTTGCTGTAATAGCAACACTGTAATTTAGCTAAAACTGTACAAAATACATATACATTTTATAATGAAGATAAAGAAAACTCTTTGTATGTAAAAATGTTCTACCCAGAACTCATCAGGTGGCAAAAATTGAACTTTGCCTGGCTCAAAATTGTAAAAAGAAAACAAAAAAAAAACCCTACAGTTTAGCACCTTTTGTTTTCCAATTATTAATCAACTAATCCAAAAAGTAATTGCCAGAGCAGCCCCACACTGTACTGATGACATCACTGATGGTAAACTGAGCAGAAAGGCCTGAACTTTTCACATGTTGATGTTGGAAGTGTTTTTTAGCTGCAGATGCATCCTTTGTTACAAATGATCAAGTCTTCACTAAAGGAAAGCTGTTTTATTGCATTTATGCAACAAAATGTTTATTTCCATGTTTGAAAAATGAATTGAATTATTTGTTTATTTGCACTCTCTTGTGTATTTCTCATATTGCGTGAAATAAGCTGAAACGCTGAAATGAAAAATCTACAGAATGTGTCAAGTTTTTCTACCCAGAGTAATCATCAGAAGAACTGATTAATCGTTAGAACAACTGATAAGTAAAATAATCGTTAGCCTCAACCTGACATGCAAACACACAAATAACAAAAAAAGGCCTTTTTTTTTTTCTTTCCCAAAAGTAGGAACTTAACACTTAATTTTTAACATTTTTCTTTTTAATTCTACACCCGTAGGGTCTCAGAGCGCTGACTCCTCCGCTCAGAAAGGTGTGAGGTACACCTACAGGTACAGGACGGCCATCAGCACCGCCCTCCATGGCTCGGGCGGAGGCCGCAGCGGTCTGGTCCTGGACTGCGTGGTGGACATCGAGGCGGTCTCCGACTGCCACCTAACCATGCAGGTCGGCTCTTGCTCAAACCGCTCTGAGACGGCCATCTAAAAGCAAGTTGAGTTGTGGTTTCAAGTGTCTGCCTGTCCAACAGATAAGAAATTCCCAGATAAAGCGTCTGTCCCCTCAGAGGGAACACTCTGTCCTGCATCTAAAAACTTTGAGGTAAAACACTGTAAAGCTTTCTTTTAAATTATTATTATTTTAACTCATAGTTGTGTCTGTGCTCTGTTTGCTGCAACCTTATACCCCCTTGGAATGCTTCACCGACGATTCCTACGATAGGGATACTCGGTTCAGATGTGCCTCCTCTATTTGTTCTCTTGTCTTGGGAGGAGATGAGCAGGAAGAGGAGGGGGAGGAAGATGGGCTCATCTGGTGTTTTTGTTTCCCAGGGAGTCACTGGAGAGATCGCGCCTCAAGTTCTCCCTCCAGGGGGGAAAGGTCACAGCCCTCTGCCTCCAGGAGGGGGAGCAGGTGTGGGCTCTCAACATTAAACGGGCTCTACTGAGCATGCTCCAGACCTCCCCCATGGTCGCCAAATTCAGAGAAGAGACAGAGGTGAGCGGACGGAGACAACACGAGTCTGAACTGGTTCACATTTTCACAGACTTCGCCGCAGTTCACTGGGATTTGACAAATATCTTTTTCTGTGGCCCTAAAACGCAAAATAACGTTTGTTTGTCCAGTTTCCATTACAAATATCTTATTACACTTGGAAGTTACTTACAAGCAACTTTTTAGCAAGATATAGAAACTTGTCTCAACTCAATAACTCCTTAGTATTGATGAAAAGGTTCTAGATGGTTTCACTTATGAAAAGGGAAGAATGTCTTTCGTAAATTTATCTGCCAGTGGAACTAGTCCTTTTTCATCTATATTAATAAAATCACTTCTGTTGCGCACCGATGGTTTAAAGGACTCGTGCCGATGTTTCTCCTCAGACTGATGTTCATGGAACGTGCACCAGCAGATACGAGAGGCGAGGACCAACACTGCTGAAGAGCAGAGATCTGAGGCAGTGCCAGCAGTCCAGGCTGGACCAGCTGTGGCCTCATTCAGTCTCTCTGACTGAAGACACGGTGAGTTCCTCTGTCCAAAAGGACATCAGTGTATTAGGCCCTTTGGAGATAGAAAAAAGAGGTGTGGATATCTGCCAAAAAAACTCAAAGTTTGAGATTAATCTAGAAACAACGTGGAAATTTCTGAGTTTGAAAAGTTGAAATTTTGCTAGGAAAAACTCTGAGTTTAAGATTAATGTTAATTAATGTGGTGATTTTTGAGTCTAAAAAGTTTAAATTTTGAGATTAGTCTCAGAAATTTATCAGAAAGTAGCACGGAGGCTTCTGATTTTCAGAAGTTTAAAATGTTCAATTTCTAAAATTTTTGGTAAAAAAATCCTTGAGATATTTTTTGTGGAAAATGACTTCCTCTTTTTCCATCTGCGGCGATGTTAAAACATCGTCGTACTACACTAATTTCAACAAGTAATTGTATTTTTGGCATTTGGGCTCAGGATGTAGAAGAGCGCTGAACTTTATGACAACTCCAAAGATAAAAGATGTTTGCAATAGGACATGTCATGTGATTCCCTTGGTCTAGATGGTGCGGATGGAGCTCCACTGTGTCCAGCGGCCTGGCCAGTCGATGGTGGAAGAAGTTAACTGTACTGAGGTTGTATCATTGGCACCTTCCTCGACGCCGTTGGGGCCTGTAAAGACAAAGAGTGTGTCCACGTTGCTCCTGCTCAAAACCCAACCGGCAGCATCTACCGGAGCAGGTCAGCATGACGATTCTACTTCCACTCCTTAGTATAGGGCTGTCCAAACTTTTTGTACAGGAGGCAAAATCATCAAGTGACATTTACTCATAGGCTAAAAGGAATAAAAACAAAAATAAAATGAGTCCAATATGGGAGATGGGTGTCAATCATTGTTGATCTAAAGCTTGAAAAGGATTTTTTTTTTTTGCATATTTGCTGTATTAAAAGAAAAACATCAAATTTTCAAATTCTTTTGGGCTCAAATAAATTCTCAATTACAAGAGCAGAATTTGGGTCACTTTCTTTCAAATTTTGCTGCAACCAACGTTTATATTTTATTGAAAGTCCTCTGGATAGACGTGATTCCCCTTCTTACAAAAGCTACAAAAATTGAATACTTCGTGTTGTACATAAAGTGGCAGTGTTATGTTTATCATCAAAAACATACCCGGAGTGTTGCTTTGATTCTTTCACGCATGTTGGAGAAATCCTTTCATCTCCATGGCAACCATTCAGCTGTGCAAAACGCCTGGGTGGACCTAGCTCCGCCTTCGAGGACGAAGCTCCTCCTCTGAGCTGAGTTTGTGAGCTTCCAAGCTTCCACCTCAAAGAGCATCTCTCCTCAGTCGGCTCCTCCAGACTAGCCAGCAGCAATTAGCAAACACCTGGTGGAACTGCACATCTGCTGAGTTCATTATAGAAGCTACTTCTCAGTGCAACGCTGGTAAAAAAAAAAATGTTGACAGGTTGACAGAGGAGAGATGTTGTAATGACTTCCTGATGGCAGAGTTTTAGAAAGAGCATATAAAAGAGAGACAGAGATCCAGCTTGTAGCCACTAAATGAAAAAACTCAAATTTATTATAAGTCATGTTTGATATATACTTGACTGTATTACTTAATTTGACTTAATTGTCCTATAAATTGGCACGATGCGCCTGGAAAGCACATAACACTACCTCTTCAGCATTCTCCATTGTAAAACAAATTATGTCTGTAATAATTTTTACCCTGATTGAAAATGAAAAGTTTCCATCTCCATCAACCAACTGTACTGGACGGGGCCAAATTTGTATTAACTGTAGCTTGGGGCCACACAAAGTCAGTCCTAGTGCCACAAATAGCCCCTGAGCCACACTTTGAACACAACCTGCCTTAGTAGCAGTACTTCCTGACAGTCATGCAGATCCACATATTCCTTTGCTCTATCAGAATCCCTGAGTCCTGGTGTGTTCACTGACCTGCAGTATGAGGATGAAGGCCCTTCGAGGCCGACAAGTCTCCAGGAAGTTGGTCGGACCGTCGCGTTGCTATGCAGCGTTGCCTCGGATCCACAGCTGGTAACCCATAGTCTGTTTTCATCCACCTTCATTTCTTCTGCTCCACACTGTTTTTATTTAGCAGTGAAGGTGAATAAAGCAACATTGCTAACAGTCTGCCAGATCACTGAGTGCATGTTTGCATTTGTGTGTCATGGTTCCCCCCTTGGGGCCCCAGAGTCTCCCGGGAAGGTAATCATACTCAGTCTGACGGTCTTTCAGACTGTATATTCATAAGGGATGTTTTATGTTTTCGGAACAAGTGCTTAAATATAAAGTAACATCAATCAAGTGATGAAAACAAGATAAATTTAACAATGTGTCTGATTTTCTTCTAGATTTCCCAGGACTTCCTGGAGCTGGTGTTCCAGCTCAAAGACAAGACTCTTCCTCAACTCAAAACACTTTGGCAAGAATCTTCTTTCAAGTGCAGAAATGACTGGTCAGTTGGTCCATAATGGCTATATTTATGCATCTTTGTCAATGCTTTAGTTTAGAATCATTTCATTGTCAAGAATGAGACGTCAGCTGAAATCTACCAGTGATTAGGAAGCCATCTTGTCAGCGCAAATAAATCTCAGCTAGTTCAGTCCAAACTAATAGCATATAAAATACAGTGTCAAATTGTGATGTGTTTATTGTATCAACTCATATATCTTATACACTGTGATCTCACACCCAGTAAAGCTGCTCATGGGAAACTCAGGTGAAACACAATCAAGTTGTTCTGGTGTCATTACAAACACCAGAACAACTTGAGACTTTCTGAGTGAATGGAAAGCATCAGAACAATCTACTCATATTTGCTTCAGATATCAAATATGACAGATTTAATCACTTATTAATTTCTGTGTTTTTGTCTTTCCAAAAAGAATATTAACAGCATTAGCTGTGTGCATTACAAATGTGCACAAATCTTTGTCTATATTCTGTTGATGTCGAAAAAACAAAACTTTACAATTGCGGCGTTTCCATTAAATAAGAAATGAAATAACAATAACATGTGAATAAGTTTGTTCCTGCAAAAAAATCATTAAGAATAATGGTAGCGACGGATGTAAATAATATTTATAATTCAGGATCACTTATATTTGTATGTAACCCCTTATATTTGGTAGTGGTTAGATGTCTGGCATTTTGGAAAAATTGTAGTCGCAGATTACAATTTGCGACTACAAGAGCTATGGATTCAAGACGTTCCAATGACACACAACATTTTATGAAATGTGTGATGCTATGAGCTCTGGTGGAGCCAAAAAACCCCAAAAAACTATCATCCTCCATCTACTTCCTGTGATCTTCTTTGTCGTTTCTACCAGTGGTAACATCTGGCTGTTGATCACATAATTCCTGTGATGCAAAAAAAAAAGTGTTTCCATTGCAGTTCTGTGAAACACATCTACTTTGGTATGACCGAAAAACAACCTCATCCTAGCACAAAAACTTTTTATCGAAAAATTTGATTTTTGTTTTTTTAATTGGCATGTTTCCCATAATCTAATATATTATTGTGATTTCAGTTTGCGCAATTTTCTGGTTAATGGAAACGCAGTTACTGTTTGAAGTTCACTGGTTCAAAACAGATTTTCTTACCTGAGAGGTTAAAGGTCATACAGATGGATACTGATGTTAGCTATTGTTGACAGGCAACCACTACTGGAGGCATTACCAGCATGTGGATCTGAAAACTGCATTCTGCTGCTGACTGAGCTGGTGCTGAATAATGAACTGGAGGAAGGGCAGGTTAACTCTTTTCTGACCACCTTAGCCCTCATTCCGCACCCATCACCTCAGATCATTGGCTCCATCAACGTAGGACCTTTTCACCAAAGCTGCTGAGTTCATTCATGCAATATTTCACTTCAAAACTGAGATATTGATTCTTTTTAAGGGTTTTTTGGCACGTCAAGAGCTACGGGCCAAAGCGATGCTGGCTGGATCATCGCTCATCTATCAGATGTGCCAAAGGTTTCAAGCTTCCTGTGGTGAAACACCTCAGGTTGAGTTTTTCATGCAGACAATTCAGGAAACCCTGAATGCAGGGTGTGGGGAAAAGGAACCTCATCAAATCAGAGAGGTATGACGTCTTCAAGCTGAAGTCAGTGCTCTTTAATGCACAAACCATGTCCTTGAAATGGACTGTGGAATATTTGACTGTTCATTTGCAGATGTAATTGTGTGTCTTCCAGCTTATTTATGCACTGAAAGCCATTGGAAACAGTGGTGTGAATGCAGCGTCCTTTATTCCTCTGTTGAGTCGATGCCTGCTGGGCCACCAAACTGAGCTGGAGCTCAAAGTCGCCGCTGTCAAAGCTTTCAGACGCTTTCCATGCTCAGCTGATGTGAGTTGATTCTTAAAACCAGTGGTGGACACTAATGGGGTACATTTACTTTAGTATTTTTTGAGTATCTTTTCTTTACTTGAGTATTTATTTTCTTGGGTATTTTGGCTTTGAAGTCTGACTTCAAAGCCAATATATTTCACTATATTTCAGGGCTACTAGAAAAGAAAGGAAAATAAAAGAAAAGAAAAGCATTTATGCCAAAAGCTTAGAAATTTTTTCATTAATTTCTGAAATTTTCTAGAAAAACTTGGACATTTCTTACTTTCAAAATTTGAACAGTTTTGACTTTTGAAATACAGAAATTTCCTTCTATGAAATTCCTGAGATTAATTTCAAAATGTTATTTTTTTCTATAAAAGTTTTGACGTTTCAAACTCAAAACATTTCTGATTTTAATCTCAAAACGTCAGATTAGTTTTACTAAAAAAAATTCGACATTTGGGAGCGCAGAAATGTCAACGTTTCTTTTGTAGAAAATTTCTGAGTTTTTTTTTTTTTTTTTTTTTTGCCTTTCCGGATAGTTACTCCATCGTTAAATAACACGCCGTCTTACTTCCTTTTGGCTCGTCATGGTTTTGTTGCTGTTCTTATTGACTGGACTGCAATTGGCCACACGCTGTGCCCCTCTCAGGATGGGGAACCAATCACAGTCGCCGCTCACAGCTGATATTTGGAATTACGTCATCCTCGCCAAGTGTCGCGCGCTGAGCTGCCGCTTATAGCCAAACGCAACTCAGCGATGGAGAGAAACTCAAGTGGACTGGATGACCACATTTTAGCTCAGTGTTTGATGTTTGTAAGCTTCTCTGTGGCATTATTTATAGTTACCAACGTTGTTGTCTGGGGGGAAAAATAGTTTCTCGTGTTTTTATCCTTTTGGAGAAACGTTTGAAATATTTATTTATCCTGCAGTTTGTGTCGGTGGTCTAGACGTTTTGAAGCAGAGTGGTTCTACATGTCAATACATCATAAGGTGGTTTCAGCCAGTTGAAAGGTTTGTAAAAGCATCACGAAAACAATCCCAGCAATGCCCTGCTATTGGGATATACAAATGATGCTTTTGAATACATAGATATTTTCAAAAATAAGTACTTTAACTTGAGTAACATTTAACAATGACTGTCAACACTTTTACTGAAGTACTAGCGTCAAGTACTTTATCCACCACTGTCTAAAACCATAGTCGAGTCAGAACCAAGGTGTGAAAACTAGCAAACACCTTAAAATATAGTTTTGCCCCAGTTAGATTAATGAAGTATTCAATGGTTTAATAGTCTAAGTTATAACCCAATGATAGCAATCCCCATTAAGTGACAATTGATTTGCTATGCACGCTGGGTTGAGGTGAAGTGAACAGATCACAATCAGTTACTGACAGTGGTTTCCTTCTCTCAGCGGTCGGTGCTGTTGCAGCTGTACAGATGTTCCCGGGAGGATCCTGAGGTCAGGATCGCTGCATACCAGCAGCTCATGCTCTGCCCCGACCAGGAAGTGTTTGAAGTGGTGAAGACAACACTGAAGAACGAGACCTCCAGCCAAGGTCCTATCTGTGCTTGGACAGGATGCCCAGAATTTGTAGCACAAGTCTAAATAACAATTCAGAGTTTAATATTGACTTTAAACATATCACAAATACTTGTTTTAAGTTGAGAATTTATTCAGATTAGTTTTTAATAGGCCTGTACAAGCCAGACGATCTTCTTGGACCTTTTTGCGTTACATTTTATTGGAAATAAGTTCCCTTTCTTCTTTTGTCTTTCCAGTGGGGTCCTTTGTGTGGAGTCATCTCTCTAATATCCTGCGGAGTGAGGACCCCGTGAAGCAGACGCTAATTCAGCTTCTGCCTGAAGACATTATAAGCAGAGACTTTGAGGCAGAGTTTTGGAAATATTCCTCCTACTCAGATTATACTTTTGTTTCAGGTAAAATGAGAGCGAGCATATTTATTGTGGATGCTAATCTTAGCATCATTGCTTTTACTACGGTCCCTTTTGGTTGCTTGTGTTTGACTTGTAATTCTTTTCCAAGTGTGACGTTAAGAAAAACACAGAAGAGTTGCAAAAGAGAGATACCAGGTACAAAAACCTCAGACCTCGGTGACACACTGGCCGTCGCTAAAGTAGCGATAACAAAGTCTGAGATTGGAGACCCAACAGACCAGCAACCTACCTAGAGAATTAAGAGCTCTCCATAACAAACCCACTTAAAAAACAATTACAACTGAAAATAAAAATAGATAAAAGTCTTTCAGTAACCTAGCAGACATTGTAAATTCGGGTCCAATTCTGACAGTTATTGATACTTTGATGTTCAAAGCCAAAGTTCAGCTCTTCCTTTTCTTCAATTTTTAATCAAAAATCTGAACTGGTAAATGTTGCAGTGAGAATTAGGGTTAGGTTAACCCTACCACCAGTGACCTTCAGCATTTTGGGCAATGTCATAAGTGACAGCATCCTCTATCCCATTAGCTAAATGCTATATTAGCATGTAAAATTCTGGCTCATAATACTTGGGGATATATTAGCTAACAGTCATTGCAATGTAAATATTGCACACATGAACATAATGATGATATGGTTGTAATATATTATGCAAGCTAACTCTTGTCTCATGAAAAAGTTTTGTAAAACGATGCTGTAGTGAACGGAAGTAGTTTAAAGTCTCACTTTCCACATATTGTGAGTTCATTATAAAGCTTTGTTATAGAGAGAAAATCTTCATATACTATCCATGAACATCAGCAAATGATACAGACATGTAAGGCACAAAAAAGGCACATTTTCCAAACAGAGGAATGTTTTGCTACAAGCAGCACTGATACTGACTAGGCTGGAGCCATCTGTGCCACTACACGTTTCGTCCTTTTCCCTAAGCCTTGGATTGCTCCTTCCATTGAAGCGGATATTCTCAATGAACCCTGAGGTCATTCAGAGATGCAGTTGTTCCAAATTAAAGGGATGGAAAGTGTTTTAAAAAGATTTTTGGTAAATAAGAGAAAAATCTGGCCTCGCTAAGTTTCACAAACCAGCCCACTTTTCCTGTGTAGAAGAATTTTTGCAGAAGTAAGAGTGCTTACTCTATTCTTTTCTATATTTCTCCGGACCTCACATCCATATTGCAAGGTTTCCGTTAACATTTTTTGTTTAAACCATTTAGCATTTGTCTGATTGTCTGATCAGTGTATAGGAACAGACTTTTCCTTTTAATGAAAAACTCTTAATGAGAAAACAATGTTTAAAAAAGACTTTCCTGCTTTAAATAAAGTGTAAAGTCAGTCCTGAATTCTTACTCTTAGCATTGTCATGATTTGTATATTTTGTGATACTAAAAAAACGGATCAGAAAAGAAAAGTCTTAAAAATTAGCATGTGCCATTAACGGTGTAATGCCTGTTTCTTCTCCATTTCAGGTTTTGGGATAAAGACTCTAGAAACATCCCTGATTTTCTCTCCGAAGTCCTTTCTGCCCAGATCGATCTCGGCCAACCTAACGATGTATCTGCATGGCAGAGCGCACAACCTTCTGGAGGCGAGTTTCACAAGCAGGAGATTATTAAGAATCCGCAGCGATAAAGTAAACGTGATGTCGAGTGGGCCACGTTTTCTTTCTTCCTTCAGGTGGACGTACATATGGAAAACTTCGAGCCACTTCTGAGGAGCGCTTTTGGTCAGAAGACGGAGGGCGAGCCAACTGCTAAAAGTGAAAAACAAGAGACCAGAAGGAGGAGAAGAAGAGCCGACGACGGAAACAGAAGAGAGAAAAAAACGTGTTTGTCCGACACCAACGGTTATCTGAGCCAGGCCAGAACCGCGGTAGGAAACAGAGCTGATAAGTTCTGACGTTTAGATAACAAACTCTGCAGGGAGCGAAGGAGGCATTTAAAGCTGCACCAAATCCCTAAAAGCAACAGATCCACTTGGTGTTCCAAACTATTCAACTTCTTATAACATCTGACAACGACAGCCTGAGTTTTTGAGGATTTCATTTAGAAATGGAAAACGCTATCAAAACCGACCTGACTCTATGTGGAAAAATAATTGGTTTTGATGCTACATTTAAAAGTAAATGTAATTTGAAAAGAAATGTTTTTGGTCCAGTCTCAAAGGGTACATCCAGGCCAGACCTTTACAGCAAAGAAATCCCTCAAATAGAACCCGTCTAACAACATAAAGAAAATTCTAAAACAGAAAAGAAACAAAGTCATCAACATCTGTCAGTCTGGAAAAGGTCAAAAGGCATTGATAAGACCTCGGGAATCCAGCAAATGAAGTGTGATCTATTATCTATGAATGGAGAAAAAACATGGACCAGTGAAGAACCTCCCATGGAGAGGTCGACCTTCCAAAATTAGGCGTAATGGATTCATCCAGAGATAAGAACCTGGAACATCTAAAGCATTAAAATCGTCCCTCCTCACAGTTATGCTGAATGTTCATAACTCAACATTGATCATAAATAAAAGAAGACTGGAAAATCATGAAAAAAAATCATGAAGAAAATGTCTGACAAAAACCTCAGGAACTTAAAGTAAGAAAGTAAATAATGCTTTTTAGGGGCCTGCTAAGTTTGGATCTGATTGGGCTTGACCTTAAAGGGAAAGTATCATGTAAAATGTCCTTTTTTTTTAGCTTTACATTATGTTATAATGTTACTCCCTAATCAAAAACATATCTGAAATCCCGCTTTGATACTTTCATATCTTTGATTCTTTGAGAAATCCTTTAATATCCCGTGGCAACCAGCTGTGCAAAGCGCCTTTAAATAGGCCGTTCATGAAAACCTCCAATGTGGCTGACATAAAACAACGAAAAACAACAAAATGTCTGACAGTCAAACCCACAGCAGTGCACCACCCTTAATCTGCCTGAAGAGTTCTATCACACATTCCTGCCACTCTTTGTAAAACATTAACAAGATTTGTGTGGTTGACAGGTTGCATGAGACGTTGCTCTCTCAGTTAAAAAGCCTGCTTTGAGAACAGATGAAACCAACCGATATACAAGGAGTTGTCCTTAAAAAATAATTCAAATATCTCCATTCTCCTAATACGTAGTGTAAATATTGTGGTGCCAGAATCACAGGCTGTTCTGCAGCAGGATGGGCATGGTTGTAAAGGAACGATAGATTTTGCATCATGCCAGCCAGCGAATGCTAAAGAGAAACTGTCAGGACATCTGTCTGACGTTCATCTCGAGAGAAAATGGGTCAGGCAGCAAAACAGTGACCCTAAGCATTACAGGTCATTCAGCCAAAGAAAGGCCAGAGAAGAATAAAATTAATGTTGTGGAATGGCCAAGTCAAAGACCAACGTCCTGGCCTCAATCCAGCAGAAACATGGTGGAAGGGCCAGAAGGGAGCCGGTCAAGGGAGAATCCCTGTTAGAGTCTGGAGTCAATTCATCCGCCAAGATGACGGGTTGGGCCGACCAGCGGTCCCCAGAGAGCCAGAGGCAAAATTCCTTCAGCAGTTTGTTTTAACACACACACTGCCAAAAAAAAAAAAAAAAAACCCGTTGAAACATTCTTTATATGTTTTAATTCAGTATTCCTATTTAGAAATTAAGAAGAGTTTAACAATGAGCTAAAGAAACATCCAGCCCATCGTCTATACCCAGTCATCCTTGTCGGGTTGGGTTGCGGCCTGGGTACTGGTTCTCATCTCCAGTGGTCACTAGGCGAGAGGTGTGGTTCATCCTGGACAGGTTGCCAGTTCATCGCAGGGCAACATGGACACACATTGGTCAAACAACCACTAATGCTATTTTGACATTAGCATTAGAACTGTCTCCAGACACACACAAACTCATGTCTCAGTAATTCAGAAAGACCAGTTAACCTAACAGGTTCTTTTGGACTGTGCGAGGAACCCAGAGGAACTGGTGAGAACATGCAAACTCCATGCAGACAGATGGCAATTTGAGATTCGAACCCGTTTGAATCTCACCATTTTGTTGCTTGGCAACAGTGCAACTAACCGTGCTACCGTACAGCCGAAAAAGAAACACAAATTAGGAATTTATTTTTAATTAAGGCATGAAATACTACTGAAATAATCACAAACTATTAAATAATTTCTTACTCTTTTCTAATTCTGTGGCATTCCAATTTTATTTTTTTATCCCTGCCAAAACCATGAAAGAGGGGCTTAAGGGAGAGGAAGCTTCTCTTTGTTAGCTATTCTGATGTTAGCATTAGCACTGTGTCTAAACTAGCTACGCCTGGAGTCAGACTTACTATATTTTTGGTCCAACACAGAAACCTATTTTTACTTGGTCCATATATTGGTTCATAAGACCAAATAATAAAACCCATCTAAACATATCAGCCTGTTCACAGTGAACGAACAGAATCAACTCTTCAGCGTTGAAGCTAACCAAAATGTCAAGACAGCAGTTGTTACCAGAATTTGTTACTTTGCGTTGCTAGAATCTGATACTTATATACATGATTTAGATTTACATTTGTGCATCAGCTTGCACACTTACAACATTAAACAATAAGTTAAGTTGTATGACTGGACATGACTGAATATTTTGTGGGGTTGTAAATTTATGTCTCCGTCTTACATTGGCCACCAAGCAGATCAAATTCATGTTCCAAATTTAGTCAACTTCCAACAACAATATTGAACATTTCTAACTAAGTGATTTATAAAATGTCTGCGTGTTTTTGATGTGTTTATGCTTGGTTTTTTGTGTGTTTGCAGTTGTTTGGAAGAAGGAAAGCGGACCAGGAAATGCCGAGGTGTCGGGTTTCTGTGAAGATCTTCGGGAACGAGCTCAGTGTGTTCACATGTGACGACGTCCATGACCAAATCCATCAGGGTTCCCTCAGCTTGGCTGGGCTGGCTGTGAAACTGCTCAAGGTAACATCCAGCTTATCGGGATGAAAATTAAATTTTTCTTTTATAGCCTTTGTTGAAAATAATCCTATTTTTTTCCAGATGAAATTGAGATAAAAAGTAAATAAAAACAAAAATATAACACAAATACAAACCTAAGCTCTTCTATAAAGGCCGATCATTGTGTTAATGCTAATAACAATGAGATGTAAACAGTTGGTAGAAGATGCAACCCATTAAGATTTGACGTACAGTAACTAGTGAGACATTATCTTTGCATAAATTGCATCTCCTATTTATGATCTTTGACTGTTCAAACTTTATTGTTATATTTTCAAAAAACAAAACTCAATATTTGTCTGTTTATTGCAAAGATATAAATTCAGATTATTTCCACTTGCCTCTACAGAGTAACTGGACCTTCTCTAAAGGTCCAGTTACAGAAATCTTTGGCTAAACATGATAAACATCAAACTAATGTTTATTTACTTATTTTTCATTTTTTTAAATAGGTATTACAAAAAGCTGTTTTTAGCAGATTTTGCACAACAAAATGACATGGACAATACTACTAATATTTGTTTACATCTATTTTTCTTGTCGTTATGTTAGGAAATGTGCTTTTTCTGCATCATTTTCCACTCATATTTGCATCCTGTCAAAGAAAAACTCAGCCATCCTCTTTTAGCAAAAGTTTTATGTTCTTCCTAAATTTAAAACTTATAAATAGAAATATTTTGGTGGTTCATTTGAAAATGGCAAAATTCCTATACTTTATATATTTTTAAAAATATTAGACATTGCCTTTTTTCATGTCATGTAATATTTATGGCTCCAATCGAGTTTTATTTTACTGGACTCGGACAAAAAAAACCCCCAGCTCTTTAGATTATAACTTTCGCAAACCATTGCCATCGAGGTTTGAAGTAAACAAAGATGCAAAAGGATCCTGAAAATTCATTCCTCTTTTACTTCTGCCTTTACTCAACTGAATTTTCTGTAAATTCAGTCGACCAGCCACTACAATGCCAACAAGCTGAGTGAATTGTCAGCAAAACTATTTCAGTCGAAGACAACGACTAATACTGATACTCCTAGGTCTGTTTGCAGCCCATCACCCCCACCGTTTTTCCTTCCTTCTGCTTTGTCCTGCAGGGTCATGAGGTTCATCTGAGCCACAGGGGTGTGCTGATGGCTGAGGAGCTGCGATTGCCCTCCCTGTCTGGCATCCCCATTAACCTTGGCGTCAATATGACCTCTCTGCTTTCACTGCACCTGAAAGGCAGCGTTAACTACAGGGACACTTCGCACTTCTCCCTGAATGGATACGGCCGTCCCAAGTAGTGCTGAGTTTACAGTCTTAACGGTGGCCACATGGTTAGTCTATCAGTAGAGTGTAACTGGTGTCTTTGTTCCCAGTGCTTACGTGGGCTTGTCAGCCAGGATGGGGGTGGACGGTGCTCCGGGCCAGGCCGCGGTTGAATGGCTCGCCGAGCTCAGGAGCTCCCCCAGCCTGGATGGGAGCTTCCAACTGCAAGAGGGCCGGGAAGTCCGAGTCACCCTGAACACACCACAGGACTTCATGGACGTTATCTCTCTCAGGTAAGCGTTGGTATTTAATGGCGGTGTAGGCTAGCTTTTCTTATTTCAGCCAACTTTATTTGGGTTTGCTTTTGTCATTAAGGTTAAAAATAAATAAATCTCAAGTCGTATGTGTAAGTCTATCCAACTTGTCTCAACCCCCGGCTCCCCGGCCCCAAAAGAAACCAACATCTGATTGGATGTTTTCTCTCCACTGCTATCTGGTTTCTTCAAAGCACATGGCAGAAATTCAGTTTTTGTCATGAGGTTTTATTTAGTGTTGATCTTGTTTTCGTTCTGGAAAAAGAAGTAAATTGATTGAAACTATGACCAAAATGCTCCCTTGACAAAATGAACACTGTGCCACTTTATTATTCATTTAATTTTGAGTCGGCCCCCCTTTTGGCAGGAAAACAGCCCAAACACACTTAAGCACTTACAAGACATTTGAAGTCCTGCTGTGATATCTGACACCAAGCTGTCAGTGGCAGATCCTTAGAAAATCGTAATTTGGGTCTCCAATGGTTTGAATACAGTTGGTCCCCTCGTTTATCGAACTACAATGAAGAAATTCAGTAGTAGTCCAATAATATGACCTAACATTAATGACCAAAGAATGGCCTCATAATGGTAAAAAAAAAAAAAAAAATCACAGGTAATCTTTGCAATTTGTTTTATTTAAATATTACTATTGTTTTTCAAGCATGAAAAACAAATTTATTACATATATTTGTTACATGTATGTAACAAATATATGTTACAGACATCTCATATATCTCACAAATATATGAGATGGTTTAGATAAGACAGGAGATTTTAACATTCCCAAGATGAGGTGAACAATCTCACCTCATGCTGGGCAGGGGCCCGAACCAGTGGAGATGTGTCAAGATGTCACAACTCTCGTCAAGCTTGTGTGTGTTGTAAAAACACACATAATGAAATAACAGAAATAAAAAGAAGCTGTTGTATGAAACACGCTGACTGTCTCTTTGTAATTAGATAATCTGTGCCTCTACTGTGGCATCAGCCTTCTTCTATTTGCGTCATCTGTTGGGATAGCAGCATCACAAGCATCGTTAAGAAAAGATTTTAGAGATAGATCTGGAATGCTAACTTGGACACAGAGATGTGGGCAGTACTACCAGAGTGACTTGCAGCATAGGCTCTTCATAAGATATGGCTTGATGGCCCGATGTGTCTCATGTACGCTCTAGCTCCTTTTAGAACATTGTTTGTTTTATGATGTCCGATATTCCCTTTGATCAGCTGGAAAGTCCCAACAACACAAAATAGGAAATTGAAATGGATCCAAAAATATAGTGTTTCCCATCTTCCTTGGGAGTAGAAAGAAAACTGTAACGACAAACGGTATTAGCCCTTACAGTTTAATACGCTGTAAGGGCCATTATGGGATCATGGAACCAGTTGTCTCAGTTGTACGCTGAGGATGGGAGATGACAGCTTTACCTCTTTGTAGACACATCCGAAATTTGTGCATATGTACAACCCTCTGCAGCGCAAAGAGACGATTCTTTTACTTGTCATCCAGAGCCGCGCTGCTGTGGTAGAACGATTTCTTTTAGTAAAAGAAACCTGGAGATGTAGCTATTATTAATTTAGTACAGTGTGAAACAGCAAAAGTAAAAATAAAGCAGAAAAACTTTGAAGAACAACTCAAAACCTCTGGTATTCTTTTTTCTCACTGTCTGTGTTTCAACACAGACCTGTTGCCATAGCAACTGACTGACAGCTAGTGCATCAGGATTCAACATGTTGAGATTGTCAAAGTCAAGCCAGGATAACTAACCTACTCCCCTCTCCGTCACTACTTTTTAAAAAATTAAAACGGTTTCCTGACCTTGATATCTAGGTCAAGGTCAGGAAATAGTGTTGACAATCAATCGCACACCACTGCATTGCTTTTTCCTTCATGTATCACACGTACATTTAATATTTAGCGAGTGACACTGACAGCTAAAACCAATGGCAGTCATTGTTGGCCAGCCATATTTTTACCCTCCACTTGCACACGTGACGTTGCAACTTGAATGTAGACAGCACTAAATGTATTTGAACAGCATATTTGAGGATTGTGAAACAGAGCTTAGAAGAGAAACTTCCCAGCAAGCTCTGAGTTTTAAGCCACGCCTCTTTGATTCCACAACCCCAACTGCATTGTGTGAATGCTCACAGCCGTGATTATGGCCGACCACCTTGTATGATGAGAGAGGACAAAGTGATCCTTAATGGTGGGTTTGTGGTTGTGTGGTTATTGTCTAACTGCGATGCAAAAGAGGCTACTAGTTCCAATAATGGGCCACTAAACCGTATACTGGACATTTAAAGGGCAGGGCTTCTAGACCTCAGAGAAATCTAAAATGGGAGCCCTATCATTTAAAACTAGAGTAGGACAGTCTTTATCTTCATTGCTTACACAAATATATTGGTGAATAACTTAAAATTTAAAGGTGATGCTGTTGTAGCACAGATAAAGTTAGCGTCACAGCTACATCGGCTGTTTTGTTTCTGAAAATCGACATGCATCCTCCGTGCTGTCCAGCTCCAGAGTGTTTCAGCTCAGCGGAGACCACAGAGAGGAGATGAAGGGACCAAAGAGTCGGATCCAGAAGACAACCTGCACCCCGAAAAGCTGTGAGTTTGTAGTCATGGCTTTATCTGCTTTGCTTTCTCTGCTATTTTGCTAAAATGATCCTAAATGGACCATCGGCGTTACCTTGTTTACTCTACTAAAGAGACACGGGGTTAGTTCTGACTCAATACTCGCATTTCTATCAATAATGGGGGAAAGGAATCATAGAGAGAAGGCAGCAGAGTAGTCCAAAACTTGTATTTTAAATGCAAGAAAACTTGTATTTTCAAATTGAAGTTTGAAAATACAGACTGAAAAAGTTTTTTGCTGAATCCATACCAATATCTATAAGTCTATCAATCTATTGATGAACCAATCATATCACTCTATTGTCATTTCATTATATAAGTTATACTATGCAAGGAGAATTATTAAATTGTTTTTTAAAAAAGAAATGAATAAAAAAACAAAAGCAGCTGTCTCTCTCACTGTTCCACAGGTGGTTGGTTGACAAACTAAGCCTTAACAATATCTTTACTTCATACTGTCCACACTCACATAAAAGTAGCATTTTTTTAGTGTATTTTCCAATATTTTCCCATTGTTTTCTAAGTGAACTATGGTGTCCTGCAGGGTCTAAAATGATTGGCTGGCAGCTGTGCTCCAACATGTCATACCCTTCACTTCCCCCTGGTGTCGCTCTACCCCCCACTGGACCGGCCCATCTGTCGCTCGGGCTGCTGAAGCTGGACAGAGGCCTCCACTATTATCTGCTGGAGGCTGCTTACTCATTACATTACATGGTATGCATACACTATTACTATTGACCCATTCCATAAGTTATAATATTATTGAAAAGCTAATTTATTTTAGGAACTTTATCACTGCCTGAAACAGTTTGAAAGCCTTTGTTTCTGTCGATTATTATGATTTTTCACACATAGCTCACAAAAACATGACATTTGAAATTGAAATGTTACATTAGACAAAAAGAAAAACGTTAGTGAAAACAGAAATTTATGCTAAATCAAAAGTATGTTTAGTATCTGCTTAAATGTTTTGCTTTTTTTTTTCAAAAGGTACGTTTAATACGACAAACAATCCACATGGGACACATATTCTAAATTTTTTGATATGAGTCTATTAAATATACTGGTGAACATTCATGCAGTTTACATGAAATTGTTTCTTTTAATATAAATGTATATATCCTCCTGTGAAATTGCCTAGAGATGCCAACAAATTAATATTTCGTTAATGTTCTTTAATGTGTTTTCTTTGGATATTCTTGTAATAAACCAACACAGAGTAGCACATGTATGTGAAGTGTAGGAAAAAGGTTCTGATTCTTTATAAGTATCTAATAAAACAACTTTAAAACACTTGACTGTGTGTAATTTCAGGAGAAGTATGATTGCTTTGTGTTGTTCAATCCATCCTTTAGATTGGATGAGACACTGCTGTATAAAGACGTGTTTGCACTGCTAAACCAAATGGCCAGACGAGTGGAGCGTTAAAAGAAGGAGCCAGTGGAAATGTTGTTTTGGCAGCCATTTTAGTTTTAGTCTTAGTCTTTTGGATGAAAAATGCTTCTCTAATTCTGACCTAGTCATTTGTAAATGTGAAACTCAAAAAGGTTTTAGTCAAGTTCTAGTAAAAGTAAATAAATAAATGTGTTATGTCTTCATAAGAAGTCAGGCTATCCCAACAGATCACAGCCAGTCCAAGGCATATAGCAAGTCACATTGATGTTTACTTTGTGGTTGCAATGTGTCAAACTGGGAAACAGAGTTGTAATGTTGATGGATCAACTTCATGTGCTGTAACTGACACCCTTAGTTGTGCCATAAAAGAGCTACTCTATTCATTTTATGTCCTGTTTTAACCTAGAGGGGAACCTGGCTACCCAGAGAGGCCTCCATCCACCTCCTCCTTGCCACGCCCCAGTCCTCCATTCCCAGGGACATGTCTCTGGACCTGGCCTTCAGCGCCCACAGAGTGCTGCTGAGAATCAAACACCCACTGAAAACCATCGTCTTACAGGGTCAGGTCCAGAGGAAGCATGAAACGGATTTGGGGTTTTCTCAGATATCGAGCCTTTTAAGACTTGTTCTTTCTATGTTTCTTTAGGACAGTTTGATCAAGAGAGGAATGTAAAATCTGGGAAGCTTGAGCTTGTAATTGACAGTGTCCATTTTTATATCATGGTAAATATTATATAAAAAATTTGGAGGTATATTTGCTGAGAATCGATTAAATGTAACTTTTTTTCATGTCTCTGCAGGGTTTGGTGGACAGCACCAGCCTTCAGTCTGAGCAGAGAACGCGCTACCACCTGGAAGCTAAGATGGCCGCCGATCAACGGCCTGTAATTCTGTCTGTTAATGTCACCCGCGGATTGGCCAGGAAGAGCAGCCTCTCCGCTACTCTGAAGAACGTGTTCAGAGAGACGGCTTTACTCTCAGGTGACGCTCTGCTGCTTTCAGGCCCTAAAAACGTCCATCTGCTTTTACAGATACCACAGAACTAGCAGTTGTCTGTTGTTTAGTGACT
This sequence comes from Poeciliopsis retropinna, assembly GCA_010277075.1. NCBI lineage: Eukaryota > Metazoa > Chordata > Actinopteri > Cyprinodontiformes > Poeciliidae > Poeciliopsis > Poeciliopsis retropinna. The sequence goes on from VMRM01000021.1 coordinate 11,116,638, forward strand.
CTGGAGCGGCGGCAGGACCTTAGCAGCAGCAGCAGCCAGTACTCTGTGGAGGCGGAGCTTTTTTTACCTGGACTGGTGGGCAGCAGGATGCTAGGACTGATGGAACAGAAGGGGGCGCTGTGGACCTCTGTCCTTAGGGTCAAATATGGGCTGAGAGGTGAGAACAGATTACGACCAATGCAGTGTTAGCAGCAAGCTGCCATCTTGAAATGAAGGTTTCAGTTTACATGTCGAATATGAAAATTCATTTTGATTTGCATTAGAAACTATTGAAAATGTAAAACTTACAAAGAATAAATATGCGGTGGTGGGCACTGCTAGCTGAAGAGTTAGCTCGGGTAGCTGTAAGCGCTAATCATAAACTTTAGCTCTGCTAATGCTACAACAGTAGGCTAAAACAACATTTAGCCAAACTAATGCTAACATTCTAAATTCAGTCTGATACATGGGCTAAATTTGTTATTGAGAACATATAGTTGTGACTTTTTTTTGGCCCTTTCACTCATAATTTTACTTTCATATTCGTTGAGTGTTGTGACTAATTGCTATTTGGTCAAAAAATACATGGGGCAGTTTAATCATGTAACTTTTTGATTGCTGCCTGTTGGCCAGAACACCTGTGAAACTAAAGTAAATAAAACAATCTGTGGATTTTAAACTGTTTACCATGCAACTACTGACTGTGCTCTACAGCGATGCATTATGGGTACAGAATAAATGTCATTTGATGTACTGCATCACAGGTGGAGAATGTGAAGCGAGAGAACAGGACTGCTAAATAGCCTTTGCACACTTCAAAATAAGAGCATCAGCAGAAACATTTTGCTAACTAAGGAATTCCTAAGAGTCGACAAAACAAAACATTGGCACAGTTGTCAACTGAAGCTCTGGAAAACAGCCAAGTAAATTAGCGTTTCAGAATATATCTGGAAAAATAAATTCAGGGGAAGCTAAGTGCGCTAAATGTTCTTATAGTTACAAAAACACAAAAGCACTAAATGAAAAATTAGCTTCGCTTTTGGTGCATTAGTGGATTAGCAAAACTGTGCCGACCACTGTATAACAGGTCGAGGATTTAAAAAAAAAAAAAAAAACTGAAAAAAATAATAAATTAATGGTTCAGACCGCTGCAGACACCTGCTCCATAATTATGGCACAGTGGTGCAGTTGGTAGCACTGTTGCCTTGCAGCAAGAAGGTCCTAGGTTTGATTCCCGGCCCGGGATCTTTCTTCACGGAGTTTGCATGTTCTCCCTGTGCATGTGTGGGTTCTCTCCGGGTTCTCCGGCTTCCTCCCACAGTCCAAAAATATGACTGTCAGGTTAATTGGTCTTTCCAAATTCTCCCTAGGTGTGAGTGTGTGCATGGTTGTTGTCCTGTTAGTTTCTGTGTTGCCCTGCGACAGACTGGCGACCTGTCCAGAGTGTACCCCGCCTCTCGCCCGGAATGTAGCTGGAGATTGGCACCAGCAACCTCCGACCCCGTTAGGGACAAGGGTGAAAGAAAATGGATGGATGTAATGATTGTCACTATGGTTAGTTTTTGATAATTTATGTTTTCCATGCCCTCACAGGGGACTCCAGGAACCTACATCAGGAGTGCTACACATCCCAGAGACTGAGGAGAGGGAGGGACTCCAACCTCACGTACATCATGAGAGCTGATCATGAATTCTACTGCACTAACACGGAACCTATCAACCACAAGGTGACACTGAACACACAGCAGCACTTTGTGAAAGATTTAACTTTTATGGCAACAGCATCATGTAACACTGAAAATGAGAAAATACCAACTCATTGTTTAAAAAAACGATGGCACAATTATTGGCACCCCGAGCAAGTCCTAATGTAACTCAATCATTTTTTAATATATATATGTACTTTACTTTTTAAAGGGGCAGTATTGGGTAAAACCAATACTGGTACAATACAGGCACTTTTTAAGCTTTATATCATCTTATAATGTCCTTTATCAAAAGCATACCTGAAGTGTTGGTTTGATTCTTTCATGCATGTTTACAAAATCCTTTAATCTCTTGTGGCAACTAACCATTCAGCTGAGTGAAACGCTTGGGTGGACTTAGCTCCGCCTTCGAGTCACGGTTTCCAAGGTTCCCCCCCATAACGCCCCGATCAGCTCCTTCAGACTAGCCAGCAGCAATTAGCAAACACCTGATGGAACTGTGAATCAGCTAAGGTCATTATATGAGCTACTTCTCAGTGCAACACTGGCAGAAACATTGTTAAAGAGTTAATAGAGGAGCCATGTTGTGGTGACTTTGAAGCTAAATTTCTTTTAAGTCATATTTTATATTCATCAATCATTTTGATGGATATAAAATGATTAATCAAAATCATTTTATTTTGATGAATCATTTAATTATGCTATAAATTACTTAATTTATAGCATAATTAAGTAACACAGTTACTTAATTATGCTATAAAGTGGTACTAAGTGCCTGGAAAACACATAATAATGGCCCTTTAAAATTGATTTGAGATGTTGAGTGATCCATGACTTCCTGTTTCCTGTTTGGAGACTTTATCTGGATGTGATGTTAGAGAACTTTGTCATGTTGATTTGGTGCCCTCTTTTAAAGCTAAAAGGTTTAATACAAAACACAACCATATAATTCTTGAGTCATTCTGATAGAAATGTGTTACAATGAGAAATTATCCAGATGTCTGTTAACAGATCCACATGAAGCATGAAGAAAGCCCCAGCCACATCAAATCCGTCCTGGACCTGAGCTACGGCAAACACTGGGATGAGATTAATAACAAACACATGCTGCTCCTCAGTCAGTCCTTCAGAAACCAGTCCACACAAAACCACACCAGTTACATGCTGGAGGTAAACACTCCTTAGTTTTTTTCACCGTTTTATTGTTTTTTTTCTTTATATAAATTGTGTTCCAACATGTTCTTTCCTTCCCAGTTTAACCTCCAGGTGCCTGAGAAGAACTTGAACTACAGGACTCAGCTGATGCACTCTCGCCTGCTGCAGCACGGCACTGAGAGCAGCACTCACCTAAAAATCAACTACAACAACCTGATGCCTCTGGTGGCGGGGTTACACTGGAAGAGCCCCCCCGAAAACGCCCTTCATAAAAAATGGGAAGGTGTGACGCCGTCGTGTGTGTTTAGATGCGAGGAACAACTAAGCACCTGGGTCCGACCTGCTGACCATCACCTCTGTGTTTCCATCAAGGCACGTTCAACATGGACACACCTGGACAGTACGTCTACGCTGCCTACAGGCTGAGCCGGCCAAACCGCCACGCCCTGCAGCTCACCTCGGAGCTGACGGCCAGCAAGTGGCTGAACATCCGCAACCTGGTCCTGGACGGGTTCTACAAGGATCGGGGTAGAGAGAAGGCGGCGCGCCTTGAGGTCCACACACCAGGTGCTACCTACGTCCAGGTAAAACATGCATCAGCTGAACAGTAACAGCATAGTGACTGATGGTGCCTTGAATAGACATGCATCTTTCACATTTTCCTGTCTTAAATATTGGGGCCGTAGCATTCTACAAGATGGCAAGATGTTTTATAAGTATATGAAAAGTTTGGCATGCATTTGTATTCAGGCTCCTGGCACTAGTAAAATCTCACCAAGTATTTTGGGTCACATTTTTAGTGCAAATACCTTAGTGAACATCAAATAAGAGAAAACTATCTTACAGGTAAGTTTTCGACATAAAATGTGGACTTGTTTTAAGTCAATCATTCCTTAATATTGATGGAAAAGTACGATTAATTTGCCAGTGGGACAAGACATTTTTCCCATATTATTAGTCCTGGCAGATAATTTCACAAGTACGTTTTATTAAAATTAAAAAGACAACGTTATGTATAATCTATTTAAGCTTTAATGGTATTCCTTCATCAGAAGCATACCTGCAGTGTTGCCTTGAATCTTTCATGCATGTTTGAGAAATCCTGTAATCTCCCATGGCAACCATTCAGCTGTGCAAAACGCCAGAGTGGACCTAACCCCGCCTTCTAGAGAAAGATCTTCCTCGGAGCTGCAGTTTAGAAACTTCCCACCTTCTGCCTCTCAGAGCAGCCCTCCGCCACATCTCCCCCACTCAGCTCCTTCAGACTAGCCAGCAGCGATTAGCAAACACCTGTGCATCTACTGAGCTCATTTTAGGAGTTACTTCTCAGTGTAACAATGCTGGTAAAAATGTTATTAAAGGGTTATTAGAGAAGTCAGGTTGCGATGACTTCCTGATGGTGGAGTTTCATGAGCAGTTTTTAAAGAGACAGAGGCCCAATTTCCAGTCATTAAATTAAAAAGTTTTGCCATATTTGACGTGTATAGCATTTTCTTAGCAACTGAAGGTAACACAGTTACTTGATTGTGCTACAAAATGGTGCTATGTGCCTGGAAAATACATAATACTGCCCCTTCATATGAAAAAAAGGTAGGAGGCAAAATAAGTCGATTGAAGTCAGGAATCAAATTTTGGATTAAAAAAGGGGGAGGTTTATTTTGAAGCCATACCATCCGGCCCTGCTTTGATGTCTCACAATCTGTGTCTCTCTCCAGGCGAGGGTTTGGGGCGCGGTGGGGAGGCAGGCAGTGAAGGCCCACGGCTCCTTAGCTTCACTCTGGACTCCTCCTCTGAAGGCAAATGTCTCTCTGGAGAGCTCTAAATCCAGCCACGCCTTGCTGATGAGCGCCACATGTGGCAGGCAAAATGTCAGCTTCACTGCTGCTGTGAGCGGTGCTGATAAGGTGGGTGGAGGCAATGGGCTAGGAGTTGGAAGCCTAATTTATTTACAGTATAAATGTGTCAATCGTTTTTGCTGCTTGTGTAACGTCCTAACAAGCCGTCTCTGTTTGTGGACGTGTTGAAGAATTTGAAGAAGAGGCAGGCAATATTAAAGATGGCCTTCACCAAGCTGAAGAGTCCGACCGTGGAAGTGGAGTTAGAGGGATGGGTGGAGGAGCTGAGGAGGGACAGGAAGATGTATCAGAAAGCAGCCCAACTCCAATTTAGGTGTGTGTTTCAGTCTGCAGGATGAAATCCTCCTCTGAACGTTGAAATTGAAGTTAGCATCTGATTGACAGCTTCTGATTCAGCACTTGAATGTTTAATCTCAAACAGAATTATTTCATTTAACTTGCAAAATCTGAAAGAAGTGGAATATCTGAGTTTGATTCACCACTTTAGATCAGGTCCATGTTGAAAATGACACTTAAACAGAATTTTTCTGTACAAATGACAGATTGTACGAAACACAATACCTGTGCTTCCATTGACCTACAATTAAACAATTTGACAATTTGATAACACACACCAATTTCAAAAAATTTATTTTTTGATCAAGTTTTGCTGCTGGTCATTTGGGCCAGATCAAAATTTATTTATATGACAAAACTGTAATGGAACCCCTTTTTTTTCTCATCACAAGAATCAGATGATCAACGACCGGATGGCGCAAATCTCACAGAAGAAGACAACAGGAAGTGTTTGGAGGATTTCGAAGAATGATTTTTAATAACTTACCATGTGAACAAACTAATTCATGTATAATTTTAATTGCGCTTTTTATTTAACGGAAACACAGAAGTTACGAAATTGTGTTATTTCGACATTAGAATATTAAAAAAGTTTTGCAATGGAAACTCAGCTACTGTTATTTCCCAAACACTGTAAACCAGTATTTATTTTCTAGAGTCAATGCACAGAATAATTCTGCACAGGTTTCACAGCTGAACCTCATGTAATGCATGAAGTTGATAAAAGTTTCACAAATCCAAACATGTTTTTTAGAATTTGGCATTAGAGTGGAATAATTCTGATATGCAGCATGAACAGTGTTGCATTCTATGTGTGGTTCTTGTACTTTTTAAGATGAACCCCATTTAAAATTGTGGCAAGCCAAAAGAAAATACCCTAAAAATCCCTCCTACAGTCACCAAAAAGGTTTCACAAATCCCAAAGTATGATTTCTATAATCTGTCATCTGTATAGATTATTGTGTACAGTCAGGTACCAGCTATGGACGTACCGATAATCGGCCCCAATTTCCTTAACTTTAGGAGATTGGTGATCTGCTGGTATTGGCCAGAATTGGAACCTAAAGCTTTGAATCATTTGCCAACTTCAGCATCATCACCACTAAATTAGCTGCAGTTTACCAGAAAGCAGGAAGTAACAGCTGCCATCTCACACAGGCAGCCCTTCCAGAACTTTCCTCAGACTCTTCTTCTGAGAGAAACCTTCACTGTGGACCTCGTTAAAGGCCTCTACGTTTTGGAGTCTAAAGCCAGTTTCCACGACAACAAAGAGGTTGTCCACACATTGACTCTCAGTTACAAACCGCCAAGCCCATTTGTAAGTGATTTGCTTGATATGTCATTCCCTTAAGAGAAAGTAACTGAGCTGCATTCAGTGACCATTTTGCTTAATTACGACCTGCAGGTTTGTTCTGCACTCATCCACACGTTCAGCTCTGACACTTTTCCATCAGACTCTGAGGTCTGTGTGACTGGAACCAGCAACCAGGTAAGCTCCGCCTCTTCAGAACACTAAAGGTTTTTTATTATTATTATTTTTTTTTTACCTCAAGAGAGATTGGTGATCTGCTAAAACCAGAAGTGACAGGAAGTCAAACTGATTCCAGTGCTAATAACTCCAAAACTATTTCAACATGTTATTTTAGCTTTTAAAACTGCCTAGGTATAGAATTAACCAATCAAATATGAGTGAAATGAATAATGTAAAACAGATCATTCTAGTGAATAATCTCTCGTTCTGATGCGCTTCCACAGACACACAGAGATCTACGAGGGACGCTGCAGGTTAACAGGGAGGACAAACTCAGCCTCTTTGGGCAGATTCAACAGAGCCCCTCCAATTCAAATCAACAGACAATAATAATTAAAGCAAACTTCACCCATGAGCTACAGGTCAGTCCCTCCACCCTCGGCCTCCACCCTCGTTATGTTCTACGATGTTACATTGATTACTGAAGAACATTTTGCTGAAGTTGTTGATTATATTAGTTATATATATATATATATATATTAATATATTATATATATATATATATATATTATATATATATATATAAAATATATATATATATATATATATATATATATATATATATATATAATTTTTATATATATAATTTTTATAGATATATAATTTTTTTTCATTTATATATATTTTTTTATATTTGAAAAAATAAAAAACTTATTTTTTTACATATTTGTTGAAGCTGTCAATATGACAGCTTCAACATATATATATTTCTTATGAGTTTTTTTCACAGATTATCATCAAATACTGACAAATCATATTGACAGCTTCAACAAATATGTAAAAAAAATAAAGTTTTTAAAAAAAAATAAAAGTTGTATACTGCAGCTCTAAAGAAAAATCCTTCTCTTCATTCTTATTATTTATTACATGTAAAACCCAGGACTGCAAAAGAGGGGTTTTTTTCTATATCAATATTTTGTAGTCAAAATACAATATATTATTGACCATTTATCAGATTCTATTAGTTCTTATAAAACTAACTAAAAATTATATGTTCTATCTAAAATTGGGGATGCACAGATATAAAATATTTTGCCGTTATCGATATCCGATATTAATATTGCAGTTATACCTGATAACCAATAATTAACAATATTGTACAAGAGGAACAAATGCTGCAAGTCAGTGACTTGATGCAATCTGCTGGGTTTCCTTACATAGAAACTTTTTATCTAAGGAGAAAAGTTTCTAATAATTAACTGAGCATACAGCACTGTTTGATAACGAGGATCAGTTAGAATGTGTGTGTGTGACTGAATCATACACACACATTCCAACCGGTGTGTGTGATTGAATCACACACACACCGGTGTGTGTGTGTGATTCAATCACACACACACCGGAATGTGGAGTGTCTTGAGACAACGTTTGCTGTGAATTGGCGCTATATAAAAAATTTAAATCAAAAACACGATCACACCACTGACGCCCCTGATTGTGAAGTGCTTCTCTACTTCACAATCCTGCACTGTATTACTGTCACATGACCCAGCAAAAACCAAACCCCTGAAACACAAATGGCAACAAGATGGACATAAACATTGGTTGTTATTGGACTAAAAATGACATGTTAAAAATAATTGACCAACATTTTAATGTTGATATCGATGTTAATGCAAATATGAGTGGACCAGGCCTTCATTCGGGTGTTTCTGTTCCAGCTGCAGCTGCCCTCCTCCGCTCTGATGGAGGGATACTTACACTGGGTCCCTAAACACAGCACTGACTTTGACTACCAGGCCAGAGGAAAGCTGAGACTAGAGAGACAAGAGTGCACAGTGAGTGTTACAGATACAGCACGCATTCAGATCAATGCTTGTTAAACATCCAGCACCAGGCGGCCATGTTGGTTTTGCAGCTTTCAGTGCAGCTGAACGGAACAGCAGGAAGAGTCAGCCTCCGTTCCTCTCTCACTCATCCCTTCAAGTCGAAAATTCCCAAAGCGCTAGAGGTGTGCACTGTGAAAACATCAAAACATTTTTTGTTGTTGTTGTCATTGCATTTTCTCATTTTCCGGTCAAACTGCATGCATTGTCCAGGTGAAAGCTGCTGTAGACGCCTCAGAGACCGGCAAAAGGAGCAGTTCATTGTGTGTGCAAGCAAATGGGAAGAGCAGGGTGACTGTGACTGGTCAGATGTTCCACCGGCTCCAGAATCCAGACAGAGCAGTGAGACTGGACCTGGATCTGTCCCAGAACCTCCTTCCGTCAGTCAGCGCCCTGCAGCTGAACATGGCAGCCAACGTGTCAGCAGACAGGTTGCTTTGCCATTGTCTGTGTGTCGGAGGAAACGTTTTATAGACCTGTAATAGTTTTTATTTCTTGTCCTCCTCCAGCGTGGCTCTGCGTGGCTCTGTCACACAGGGACGGGAGGCGCTGCTGGTCCAGGTCAAAGGGTCGCGGATAAACTCCCAGGTTCTCCGGCTGGCTTTGTTGGGGAATGTTCACCATTCCATGTCCGTATTGGAGGCTCTGCCCTCAGTCCTGGGTCTGGACGGAGTGTTAGAGCATTCTGATACTTTAACAGAAGGTGCAGTTTTTCAATCATTGGGAAAGTATTTGCCCCCTGTTAGCACTTCCACATATTGTCACCATAAAACACAAACCATGAGGTATTTTTATCCAACACAGCAACACAAAAGTAGTGTAAAGAGGAAGGGAAAAATTTAAGAAATTGACTCATTTGAATTAATTAGAGGGACAGTATTATGTAAAATCAACTCTATTGAGTTTTACATTATGTTTTAATGTTATTCCCTCGTCAAAAACAAATGTGCAGTGTTGCCTTGATTCTTTTATGCATGTTTGAAAATTCCTTGAGTCTCCCATGGCCACCATGCGGAGTGCCTAAACTCTTGCTCCAACAAAGTGCCACCTGTCTCCTCAAAGCTCCTCCCCTCGCTCCTCCAGACTAGCCAACAGCAATTAGCAAACGTTTGGTGCTGGTGCAATTGCTGAGCACATTATAGCAGCTACTTCTCAGGCCAACACTCCTAAAAAAGGCTGTAAACGGCATAATGAGAAGCACCGTTGTGACGGTGTAGTGTTGGAAAAAGTAGAAGCTTCTTAAAGATAAAATGGTCCAGTTTCAAGGTGTCAAATTAGGAAGTTTAATTGTCTTTTAAGTCTTGTTTGATATATACGGCATTTTTTTTATAACAACTAAAGACAACAAGGTAACTTGATTTGGCTATAAAATGGAAAATTTCTAATACCAACCATTTAAAGGGTATCAGTTAAATTTTCAAATAAAATACGCAGAAGTTTGTGGTTGGAGTGTAAAATGGGACAAAAAGTTCAAAGGGCACGAACAATTTTGAACAGAACTGTATACAGTAGATTGTCTTGGTATACTACCTGATTGGTGGTATTTTTACTTGAGAACCATCCCCACGAATCCTGTTATTTTTAGCTCTGAGCATGTTGCTGCAGGTCACCTGGGGGTTAACGTGATGGAAACTGTACACAGCATAGAGCTGAGACATCAGCTGGATGCTGCAGAAGGTCTGGTCAAAGGAGAAGGAACGATGGGAGGTGATTACCAGCGGACACAGGCCCGGCTCTGCGTTCGCTCCGGACTCCAGAACCTATGTGCTAACGTTAGCCGCCACCTGGAGAACCGGGGAAACGGACAGTTCTCTTTTCAACTTTCTCACTCTTTCCACCGACTCAACACCACAGGTGAGCTCTATAAAGTTTCTTTAAGAACTGTAACATAAGAATGTCCAGAATAGAAGTTTTTTAAATATTGTTTATTATAAGGAGATCATGCTGTCTCAGTTAGAGCTGTTGCTGTAAATCAGCCTCTGAGCCTCAAAAAAGATACAATAAAACAGAGCAACCTGGCTGCAAAAGTCCAAACATTTAGCCTTCCTGTTATCTCCTGATTGTCTTCCACTCTCTGAGAGCCTGAATAAACTGCATTTATGTATCTGGTTACTAACTGAGGTTGTGGTTGCAGGCATTCCTACTGACAGCAGTGCTAAGGTGAAGTGGACCCAGGACGAGTTTGGACTGTCTGTCGTCGTAGTGCTGCAGGCTGGAGCTGAGCATGTCAGAGCAGAGTTCCTCAGAGACAGAACAGACCAGCGGTGGAGCTACTTCTCCAGGTTCCAACACCAAGTCAAAGCCCTGCAAACAAGAGGCCTGCCAGGCTCATTCCAAGCCAGAGCACAGCACCAGGTGCAGGACGGCTGTGTACTTTGTCTTTGAGATTATTTTAACTAGAATGCATTAAGAAATCGTCTCTCTCAGGATGTTTATACCCATGCTAACATGTCTGTTATGTTTTTTTCTCCTCAGTTAGAAACAGGAGGATTTGACATCAGTCTGGTTCTTAGCGTGGAAGACGAGAGAACGGCAGAGATGTTTTTTAGCATGGGGTCAAAAAATAAGACGTCTGCTTTGGTTGTGGTGCTGTGGCAACACATAAAGCTACTCCAGGGTCACATCCCCAGTTCTTTCCAGGTTAATGTTACATTATTTCGTTATATATTAATGATTTCTCTGAAAAATGTTTTTTTAGCCTGGAAATTATTCTTTTTTAGTTATAATGACAGAGCCTTCCTTCACAAGGCACTTAGACCTCACCATAAAATTAAGAGGCATGCCACAAAGTAGATGGTCAACTTCAAAAAGGAGTGGCTACAATGTAGCCTCACCCACAGACCAATTGCAATCTCCAAAGGATCCTGTCACAGCTCTGCCTGCAACAAAAATGATTCATATGCAAAATTCTCCCCTTCAGTAAAATAAATATTGTACTCAGATGCTTTGTACACAAAGACGTTGGTATGCACCGTCTTCCCCCTTGAATAGAACTTCAAGGTCGTAACAGGCATGCACACTCCAAATTGCGCATATATTCACTTTAATAAAACTGTCTTAACACTAACACAGAAGCTAATAGCCGGAGTCTTCCCTATCCTCTCTTCAGAGTACAGCCAATCAGCAGCAAGTGAAGTAAATGGTGCTCCGGGACTGGCTGCTTTGCGAACGGCAGCCAAACGGTTGACCATCACAGGCGTGAATTTCATGGAGTTTTTTTATAATAATGATATGAGGTACCTTGACAAATGCCAGAAGGAGGGATGGAAGTATTGAACTGAGCAACTGCGATTGTTTTTCCAAGTTGTTTTTGCCAGTATAGCCATGGCTTCTTCCTGTTTAAGTCGAGCTAACTTGTCCGTGAAAGTAGAAAGTTGGAAATGGTCTAGCTTAGAATCCAACCCATACCTTCATGTTGATTTGATCAAATCAGTGACAACAAACACAAATCGGTATTGACCAATGTTGAATTTGCCAAGTCAGGTTTCTTAAAGACATGCAATCTGGTAGGTTTGCACCAAATGGTGCAAACCTACCAAAAAGGTGATCTCTGGCTGCCTCACTGCTGAGCATGAGAACTCCACCATTTCTCTCAGGAGCAAATTTGACCAAAAGGATGTTTTGTTTTCGCAGATGAATTGCACAGGAGTCTCCACTGAAGACCGACTCTCGGCCCACTGCTTTGGAAACGTGGCAAACCGGCCCGTGGAGGTACAAGCCGTTCGTTTCAACAGACCGCACCGCGGCCTCTGCTATAGCCTGTCGCTTATCCATGTTAGTCTATGGCTCCAAGCCAAAGGTTGCTACCGTTCCGGTGGCCAGAAGGAACTTAGAGCCAATCTGAGTCATTCTTCTTTGCGCTTCCTGACATATTTAGGGCTGCCCAGCAAATCTGCTGTTAGGCTCCTCCTTTGGCCTGGCCCCCAGAGGTGGGTTTTGAGGACTGGGATGGTGGCTGGGCCTTGGAGAGCAGATCTGAGAGCAGGACTCAGGGTGGAGTCTCTCAGGCTGTATGCTTGGCATGGACTGCTTCAATATGGGACTAATAGTGATACACAAAAAGCTGTAGTGACGGGCCGTGTGAAGATGAAACGACTGTGTGACGTTAGAGCAGAAGGGAGTGTTTCCTGGAACTCTGCTACTTCCTACCTGTTGGCTGCTGTACAATGTATAGAGGTGGGGAGAGTGGTCCGGGTGCAGGCTGGGAATATTCTGGGTCCCTTACAAAACAAAACGTCTTTAGTCTTTCATGGAGAAACGGGGAGCAATGGTCTGAAGGGATTCCTGAGCTATGAGGATCAGCAAGGTTTCCTCAAATCGTTTCAGTCTATGCTAGCAAAGGAGCACAAAGTTGAGGTAGGATGGAACCTCAGTGGCACTCTCATCCCAAACAAAGTGGATTTCCAAGGTTCTGGTCAACTCCACCATTCTTCCTTCTCTGGAAGAGCAAAACTGCTCATCAACGACGGATCTGCACAGATTAACCGCACTGCCGCTTGGAAACTCTTCACGTCTTTCTCAGCTAGCTTTCTGCAGAAGCTGAAGCCACAGTGGCTCCTCACCACGACTGCGTCCGCCACACCGAGTCAAGCCCAGGTTAAGATGGAGAGTGATGCGTGCCAACTGCTTCTCTTGGCAAACAGACGCCAGGAAGAAGAAAAGGAGAGCAAGTGGACGCTTTTTACCCATCAGAGATGTTTCCTTCTGAAGGTTAGCGAGGAAACAAGGGACCAGAGAACTTGTTTCCCTTCAGAGAGAAAGCAAATAAACCATCTTCCCTGAAAGATGATTCCTGCCTTTCTGACCTTTACGTTATATTATGGATAGTGGAAACGATGATGCATTGCCTGTTTTCTGTTCAATAATGAGGAACTTAAAAGAGCCCACAGTCGTGGTTGTAACAGCTTACAGCAGGTCAGAGGTTTACATCCATTTATCAGGCTCCTGAGCTGCTGAGCTCCTAAGAACAGGTGAAAGGGGCATCATGGAGAAACATTGATGTGATGACTTGCTGAAAGGGGGAGTGTAAGAAACGGTTGGAGCTTCTTAAAAAGACAGAGGGCAATTTCAAGGTGTCAAATAGGGCTATGAGGTGAAGTAAAACAATTAAAAATATAAATCCATATACCCTTAGACATTAACATCACTTCCAGTCAAAAGAAATGTGTTGGTAGAATGAACTGTAATCTTGAATCTGCCATGATGTGGATAGTTTTAGATTTAGCTTTTAATTTAAGGCTCTATTTAAAAATCTGCTCTTGTGTGGATTAAAGAAAATCCACTGTAAATTCCTACAGTGTACTCACCTCATTCGTACTGCAAAGTTTTTGTTGTATCATCCTTCAACCTCGGAGAAAGAAACACGTGATTAAAAAGCTTAAAATTCATACGCCATTCATGCTGGTGAGGGTATAAAACTCTGACTGGCACTTTCAGCATTTAAGCAGACATGGAGGATAGTTTACTCCAGCAGTTTAAATTTGTACAAGAAAATGAATTTAAGAAACTCACATCAAAAACATTTTCTATTACTCTGCTAATATAGTGTCATTTTTTTTTCCTCCTGCAGACTCTCATTGGTCCACAGGCCTCAGCCAACATCTCCGTCTCCCTTTCAGGATGTGACACAAACCTCAGGGCAGTTCTCCATGCTGGAGGGGAGCAGAAAGGATCCGCCAGTCTGTCTGTAACCTGCGATCCTCATCGCAGTCTGCGCGCATCTATTCTGCACTTCATCAGTGCGGTAAAAACGCTCAGATTTCCCACCAGCGCAGCGCTGCCTCTGAATGTGTCAGGTGGACGTCTGCCTCAGGTGGATGCTACCCTGGAGCTGGGACGGTGCTACCTCAGGGGGAGTGTGGGTGACTCCACCGCTCCGCAGGAAGCAGCCGACGGCCCCCAGTCGCTCATTGTGAATGTGAGAAGCCACTGTCCTCTGCTTCAGGTAACAGCATGGAAGAAACAAGTCGCTGTTAAAACATTACAGTTAGCGATGAAAAATTTCAGAGTAGATAAGAAATGTTTTCATTTAACCGTTGGCATGTATTTACGACAGCGCATTAGAGCCATTGGAGATGAAGAAAAAAAACAGTAAATTTCTGCCAAAAAAGTTAATCTCTGACACATTTTAGAAAAAACAACAAGGACATTTCTGAGTTTCATAAGTTGAAAATGTGCTAGAAAAACAAAAACAAAAAAAAAATTGAGATTAATCTCAGAAATTTTCTAGATTTTTTTCTTTGACATTTCTGAATTTCAAAGTCAAATTTCTGAGTTTTAGAAATGTTGTGAGTGTCAAAGGCTGGGGAGGTTTTGACAGTAAAATTTGTATTATGTACTTTGAATATCTAATCTGTTGATGGAAACATTAAAAAATGACAGTCAATTAAAGGTAAAGTTATCATTTCTAAAAATAACTTGACATATTTTAAGTGTTTAAGTGTTACCTATATTTATTGAGCCATTTATAAATCTTTGTTTTTATTTCTTAACTATGCAAGTTTTGCTCCTTCAAGACGGTCACTCGTCGTCATATTTCCTGTCAATCAAACTATTCCTTCTGATTGCTAAACAATTGTTCAGCAGCTTTAACAAATAACTATCCCCGCCCCCAATCTTACAAGTGTATAAAGCTATCAGCAGACAGACTGCCTCTAACAGCCCACAGCATGATGCTTCTCCCACTGTTTGTGGCGTAGGGGTGGGTCCTCCCTCAGTCTCTGGCCCTTTGGGGCCTCTTGTCGGTGGCTCCCTGCCAGCTGACCGTGTCGTCCTCTCTAAGGATGGACGATGAGGATGCATCTTTAGAGCTAAGTTGGTCCTGTGTGACTCCGTATCTCTTCGGGAGCGTCAGTCAGTCGTTCTCTGGGCTAAAGAGCCGAGGTCTGCCACAGACGATCAGCGTGGAGGCTTCGGCTGTGGAGGGTTCGGACCAGGGTGGAGCCGTGACTGTTGATGTTGGGACATGTAGGATTAGAGCCAGGATAATCGCTCAGGACGGAGGAACAGGACGCCGGCTTTGGGCCTGGGAGACGGACTGCCCTGTGTTACAGGTACAACTTTGTTCCACGTTTCGTCCAGCTTGATGTCTCGGTTTTACTCTGTCATGTTTATATGAACAGCTGAAGGCAAAGACCGGAGAAGAGAGAAATCTATAAGGCAGGGGTGTCCAAAGTATGGACAAAGGGCCATTTGCTGCCTCTGGAATGGTTCAGTTCGGCCCCTGAATCATTACCCCCTCTCCCTCTGCAGGTGGTTGAAGCAGATGGGGATTTTTTTAAATTAGAACAAACTTACGACCCACAAACTGTCACGAAAATGTTAGATGAAACAAAAATTATTCCTATTAAAGTGCAGTATTATGTGAAATTGACTTTTTTTAGCTTTACATCATGTTATAATGTTATTCTCTCATCAAAAACATACATGGAGTGTTGCTTTGATTCTTTCATGCATGTTTGAGAAATCCTTTATCTCCCATGGTAACCATTCAGCTGTGCAAAAAGCCTGGTTGGACCTAGCTCCGCCTTCGAGACAAAGCTCCTCCTCAGAGCTGCAGCTAACAAACGTCTGCCTCACAGAGCTCCTCCTCCGTGTCTCCCCCACTCTGCTCCTTCAGACTAGTCAGCTGCAATTAGCTAACACCCGGAGGAACTGGGCAACTGCTGAGTTCATTGTGTGAGCTTCTTCTCAATGAGAAGCTGGTAAAAACTTTGCTAAAGGGTTACAAGAAGAGTGGTTCGATGACTGCCTGAAGGCAGAATTTCAGTCTTAGTTTTGAAAAGATGTTTTTTTTTGGCATGTTAGTTCTCTTGAGTTGACAATTTTGGCCCATGAAGCAAACAGTTTAGACACCCCTGCTGTAAGGAATCCAGATATCCTGAGTTTAACATGTTTAGTTCAGCACCAGTTTGGGTCACGGTGACAGCTGGATGTGTGACCCAAAAGGTTCGCGTGAACGGCTCAGCGTGGGAGCACCCTGGGGGTGTGTGGACGGCTGTGATGGAGACTGATCTGCATGGCAGGAGAGCGTTCCTCAGGCTGGATGCTGAACCCGGGCCAGAGCTGAGAGTTGAGGGCGTGTTGGACCATGACAGTTCCCCCCTCACCACTTTGCCTACCAGCAGTACACTGAGATTCAGCAGCTCTGGATTACGTGCTGCAGAAGTTCTTGTTCAGATGGAGGAATGCTGCCTCAGAGCTGGAGGAGATGTAATGTCACATCCTGGCCTGCAGGTGTCACTGCTATACCACAATAACTGCTCTATAATTCAGGTACGGGTAACATGCAATAGATTCGTTACACAGAACGCATCACTTCAGCATGATCACTTCATTAACTGGTGTTTTCCTGCTTCTAAAGGAGTGGTTCAGTCCAAACATCATGCAGGCTTCAGGCTCTCTGCTGATCTCACCAGCTTCTGTTACCTCCCACATCTTCATGGTGGTAGATGGCAAAGAGTTGCACACCGTGCTGTCTGCAGGACAAACTGAGGTTTGAAAACAGAACCGAACTGACGTTTCAAATCAACTCGTTTGACACAAAGACGTCTTATTGGGCGTTTCTTCTTCTGCAGGTTCACAGGGAAGCATTTCTACATCTGAACCATTCCATCCCCCTGCTGAAGAAACGGGGCCTGCCTGTGAATGTGTCTCTGGCAGTAAACTGTGAGAGTCACAACAATGGTTCACGCTCTTTTACGGCCAACGGCAGAGCAGAAAATCAGCGGGTAAGAACAGCAATCAGATAAACTGTGAGGTAACGCGTTCTCTCATTTAACCAGAGCTCTGTCCAGATCCAGAACTGAAACATTCTCAGCATGTATATGAAGTGATGGTGGACATTTATCATATCGTGATTCATTTCTTATAGGATTTTGATTTATTGTTGTCTTGAGGATTTCCAATTAATGATGTTTATAATCCATTAAAACTGTACATATTGTCAGGATTTCTCCACAGTTTTTTTCAATAAAGGAAGGGAAAGGAATTTTATTTATGTAGCAACAAGGCAGGTCAAAGTGCTTTACATAAATCAGAAGGAAATACAACAAAACAGCAAACCAAAGAAAAAAAAGAAAACAAAAAAAAGTATAAAACTATATAGTCTGGTCAATCAAATGCAAATGCTGAGATGAGACTTTCAGAAAGCTCTGATGAATCAAATACCTGCAAATCCCAATAAACTGAAGGAATGAGATTAATGGGGTAAAGAAGTGTTGGTTAAAATTTCTCCTAAATGATGTGAGAGACCTGAAAATGCCTTTAAGAAAACTACTTTTTAGAGTTATTTCTGCAAAAGTTGGTGTGTAGTTTTTTTATATTGATTTTTCATTGGAAAACTGTAAATGTGTTTGTTTTCTCTTTATCATTACCAAATAAGAGTCTGTTGTCTATTTCTGTCCGTTTTGATATGAAATGTTTATTTTTAGAACCTGTTAAAGAGAAAACAATTCCTACCATCACAATACATAAAACCCAGACTTGAAATGGGTGTGATTTATTTTATTTTATTTTTTCCTTTTTCCAGTTTTCTCAAGAGCTGAAAATGGAAAAAACATCTGACACTGTGAGGGTGCAGAGTGAGCTAAAACATGCGGTGAATTATCTGGACAAGTTGGGAGTCCCTGGAAGCAACAGCATCCAGGTTGGCTTGGTTTTCACACCGTAAAAACAATGGGTTGGCTCCGGGAGCAGGGTCACTGAGCTCGGGTTATATGTTCCAGGTAGAACTTGGTTCTGCTGAAGGACGGATCCTAAGCCTGGAGTCTCAGTGTGGAGCTCAGCAGTCAGGACTCAGACTGCAGCTGAAGACGATTCCTGAAGTCAAAGAAGTGAGGGGAACCCTGTGGCACGGTTCATCATGGCTTCACCGCCGAGGCCTGCCCCTGAGAATATTGGTATGCTTTGTGTTGACATGCTTTTATTGCTAATTATTATTAATAGACAGAAACTCTATCTATCTATCTATCTATCTATCTATCTATCTATCTATCTATCTATCTATCTATCTATCTATCTATCTATCTATCTATCTATCTATCTATCTATCTATCTATCTATTTATCTATCTAGATAGATAGATTATTTATTTTTGTTTTTTAAATTCGAATGAGAGACCCATCTAATTTGAAAAATAAGGAGAAAACCTGCTATAGACAACCATGGAAACATACCAGAGACCAATTGCATAGAGTCTCTGCTGTTGTCCAAATTAATTCCCCAAAACTGGACACAATCACAGATAAAATGAAACACGATGTTTTTAAATGAGGCTTACCTTATTTAAAGAGAAACTCACTCCAACGACTTTTCTGGGACGCAAAAATGTTAAATAATCCACCTCATTTATGCTAATATTGCTCGCCATCACTCCTTCTTAGTCTACTCTAAACCACGCCCACACACTTCCTGATTGGATGAATCGTGTAGCCGCGGGCTGGCCAAGATTTGCCCCAATGAACCGCAAACCGAGGAGGCGTGGCTAGATGCCTGTCAATCATTCTGACAGTAACAGACAGTAACGCTGAATGGGGCTGTCAGAAGTTAGCCGTTCGAAAAGACCCAGGGATTTTCCCCACGCGGTTTGACACCAAGTTTGTTGAAAATTTAACAAATGTGATTATTATTTATATACCCTATCCTAACCCCAACCCATTATTTATAAAATGTATTTATTTTTAAGTTTATTTTAACAACTTTACTGTAAATGTCAGGGAGGGCTTAGCCCGACTAGCCCTCTTATATGAGCCATCTGTTAATAGTGATAAGCAGCAGATGTGTTGGTATTGAGATGTATTTGTGTTTTCTCTCCCAGGGCCTTTGCTCCATGAAAGGAGCGTTGTCTGAGCTCCGGTCCAGGGCTGAGCTCAGTGTGGACGGACGCAAGCTGCTCACATCCGGGCTGAATGTCAGCGAAGCTTCCGGCCGCCTGGCTGGGCTCCTGTCATTTTCTCCTGCTGCTCTCAATCAAACACGGACACAACACAAGCTGGACTCTGTCCTAACTGTGCAGTTCAAAGGTCAAGACACCGTGTCATTTCACTTCTTCAAATTTGACTCTGTTTAGAAATTAGTTGCACTTCTGTTTTCTCTGAGGGCAAAGGATGCAGGCAACTGAAAGTGTTGTTAACCAGAACTGGAGCCAGTTCTCACAGGGTCATAGGTCAGCTCAGGAAATTTGCTCACTCCTTTTGTCCCGTACTCCCTGCCTGCAACCCAGGAAATGTTTGGCATGTTGACTGATTGGGTCACAGCGTAGTAATATATATCTGCACCACAGAAAAACATTTTCTATGCTCGGAATTTGTTTGTACGACAGCATATTAGTGCCATCGTAGATTAAAAAAAGAGAGTACATTCCAGCCAAAAATCTCAGAAATGTTTCGATTAATCTCAGAAATTTTCTAGAAAAAAACATGGAAATTTATAAGTTTTAAAAGTCGAACATTTTCAGCTTTTGGAAATTTTCGGAGTTTCATCTTAATGCTTGATGTGACCTTAAATGAAAATGACTTTGACCCTCCCTATTTTAAGGTATTAATTTACACATTTCTTGCTTTATTATCTCTACCTGCAAAATACAATAATATATTTTGATCAGCAGATGTCACTGTTGTCCTTTCATTTGTATTAATAATTTTGACTGCTTTTTCCGAGCTAAAAACCAGAGACCTAAATAATCTGTATTGTAGTTTTCATAAATTCAGTGCCAGAAAAATCCCAAGATGCATTGCACTAACTAGCCTTCTGCAACCGTCTTCAGGTCCTTTAAAAAGCGTGTCATTAGACGTTCACCGCCAGGACTGGAGGTTCCGGGTGGCGGGGGAGGCCGGGGCCTGGGGGACGCGTGGTGGTACCAAGGAGGCCCGGTTCACACTGAGGCACGCTGAGCGAGGAGAAGCTAGTCCTGCCTTCCAGGTGTAACGAGGTCAGCATGTAGAAGGAAGTTCCCACAGCGCTGCTCCTCCCTACTAACGGCCTCTGACTGGTCTCAGGTGGAGGGCTGGGGGAGACTGACGGAGTCCCTGCTGAGGGCCTCCATGGCCGTCAACCCTGAGCTCAGCTCTTCATTCGCACTCATTGTCCAAGGACACACCTCCACTCCCAGGTACTGATGGTGCTCAAAGATTTTATAGCTGATTTCCAATCGACAGCTCTGATTTCTCTTGAAATACTGTAAATAAATAACAAAATACTTTTTTCCTTTGGCTATTTTTTTTTTTCTTAAACAGATATTTTAAAATTAGAGTTTAGATTAGGCCTAAAAAAAAACCCGGACAATTCCGTAGGAATTGTGTTGGAGCTGACTTTAACTATGTAAGATGATTTAATACTTTATTGATCCCTGAAGTGTGGGGCCGGAGGACTTGTTTTTCCCAGCACTGCACACAACAAAAATTAAAAATAAGTAAATAATAGTTACATGCATACAACAATAAATATCAATTAGCAGTGATAGTCCTAAAGCCACACGCATATCACTCAGTATATTGCTAAAGACATATTCTATATGTAGCGAGTGCCCCATAGTAAGACAAGCCCAGACCCGAAGTAAACCAGGCATATTATCTTAATGAAGATTTTACTGCTTTAAATTGTACAGTATAATTTGCATAAGCTTCTGCAGTTTTTAGCTCTTATTTAACATCTTCAAGCTCCGTTTTGTTGCTTGTTTTAACCACAGGGTGAGTCAGGTGCAAATTATCTGGGATGTGCGATTGTGCTTCTTCTGACTTAAATAAACCACAAGGCAGCTCACCGATCCTGAAGACAGCCAACCGAGTCTTCTTCACTCACTAAAAACCTCCACACCGAAGAGGATTGTCGTCAGCATGACCTGGCAGCACCGTTTTATGCTGCAGTTACCGATCAGATTTTTCCGGACATTCACAGATCACAGCCTACAAACGTAAAATTGTCTGATTCTGATCACAGCTGATATTTTCATTGATACACAACAAACCTGCATCAGGCTTCCTTTTTGAAATAAACTACCCGACATAGGTATTTCATGTACCATTTTCCATAAATCCTTCTATTTTCAGTTTTTGCAACTCAGTTTAAAATGAGAGTTTCGAATTATTTTAGCAACAGTTTTCTTCTTCTGCCATTTTTAATCCCTTTTTGTCTGAGGATATGTTTTGAATTACACAACTACAGGAAGGTGTTGCTTTTTTTTTTTGTTCATTTCATTCTCCATTGCGTTCAGATTAGAGCTGCCAGTCTGCTCCAAAATTGGTTTCCTGCTTGGAGGGAGCGATGTCCAAACATCTTCCAACTGCTGCAGACAAAAGGAGGATCTCTGCTCCCTTCCACTCACTTTTTCAAGGACAGCTTTCTGCCAAATCTTGATCACAACCATCTGTTGATGCCATCTGTTTAGAATAAAGTCAACACTTGTTTGACTAAATTACTCAGTACATCCCAAATTAAAGGAAAAACATTTCTATGGCTGGAGGGCAAATCAATTTCTTTATGTTTTAACTGCTACTTTTTAAACTTATTCGGATTAAAGTGTTTAAGTTTTAACCCTTTCATTTTGTGCTCCCTAGCTGATTTTTTGTTTTTTAAATCCCTAGTCCTATAGGAGTGTCAAGAATTGGCAGCAATATTGATGTTAATCGAATTTTATTTATTTATTTTTTGCAAAGCTGCCAATATCTTATTTTTTAGTCCCAGAACCAGACCTTCTAGGGAAAACGACTTAGAGTTTAATTACAGTGGAACTGAACTGGACTAGTGTGAATTCAACCAGACTCAAAGCACACAACAGTCTCTGTTGTGTCAGTAGCCATTAGGGGGCGCCAACTCTCCACTGACTCCATATGCATGAAACCAATAGAAAGTTGCTTGTGCACACCTACTTCTAATGCTGCCCTGGGTGACTGCCCATATGACCTACAGTCTATAAACATGCTCTTCTGTTATTATATTGAGTTTATTAAAGTGACAATGGTAGCTTTATTGAATTTGAAAGGCTTGTGAAAAATACAAATCAATAATATATAACACTTATAATATAAATTAAACACTCAACTGGGCCAAATTTTATACAGTTTGCATAAACATTAAAACATTCAAATTTATGGAAAAAAAAAAAACAGTAAAAAATGCCAGGTGATCTGAATGTAATTTGAAATACTACTAATAAGAATACCCATAGCTGACCTTTGTTGTAATATCTAGCAAGGAACTGATGGTGAACGTGGTCCACAGCGCCCCCCAGCTGCTGCCATACCTGCCCCCACAGCTCCACCTCCGTTCTCAGGTGGGTTCACTCCGTTTCAGCCAGGCGGAGGGTCCGACTTCCACATCTTTACATTTGAAGTAGAGTTGCCTGCCCCTTAAGATTCTCATTCCTGTCCCAGTTGAACCAGTCCCAGTCCAACATGGCAGCGCTGGTGGAGGTGTTGTCAGGCAGGAGGAAGCTGTGGGCTCTGGGGGAGCTGGCGGCCATGGAGGGCAGCTACAGGCAGACTGTGGAGGTCACACACTCCTTCCCACAGGTACCACCAAGATAAACTATCAGTTCACTCTGTGGAAATCTTTCTCTCTTCAGATTGCACTGTCCTATAAGTTGATAAGTTTATCTATCACCAAGAAAAATGATTAGAATTATTTTGATTAGCTTCTCCTACAGAACATGTAAGTGTGTTTGTGTGTTAGCTGCAGCCTGTGCCCAGGGTTGTCACCATTAGTACGACGTATGAGGCCAGAAGGTGGCGCCACCTGATCCAGCAGGCCACCATGTGGGGCAGCCACCAGTTCAGCTTGTCTGTTCTGCACTCTGCTGCTCCGGGTCTGGATTTGGAGCCGGGCAACCGCACTCTGAGGGGTAAACACCAACACATACGTTACATAACCTCACATACGGTGCACCGTAAACATGTTCCTAGACTTTTTTTTTGTTTGTTTTTCTGAAGCTGCAATTGCACATGTCGCAAAATATTGGAATTTTTAATGATCAACGAACAAAAAGTACTAAATGATTGTTAGTGATGCATGGATTTTCAATACAATTTGTATTTAGCACTCCTTTGATGGTATTTGTTTTGGAGAACGAGTTTGCCGGTCAATTTGTATTTACAGTGTGTGGAGAAAGTACAGGTGCAAGCATGTTAATAAAACAAAAAATATTTTTTTGTCACTCATTCCAGAAACTGAAACTCACATTAAATAGACAACACACAAATTATTTCAAACCTTTATTTCTTGTCATTGTGATAGTTATGGTTTACAGGTAGCAAAAAAAAAACCCTGAAAATTCAATGTCACAGGAAATTACACTTTTTCCTTCCACTCAGCTTTCTATAAATATTCTTGGAGATACAACTCTGTAAACATCCAGCTTCTTCAAGAATTGACAGTATTTTTGTGAAGTGGTTTTGACTATCTTGTGGACGCCTGTCCTACTGGTCCATAGTAAGAGACCGTTTGGAGGTGCAGGAGTAAATTAGCTGTTCAGACAACATTAATTTGCAATTTTTTATTTATTTATTTTTTTTTCAAATCTATTTTCTGAAATGCTGAATTTTGGTTTTCTGTTATCTGTAAGCCATAATCACCAAGAAAGAAACTAAGGCTTCAGATATTTCCCATCCATATAATATGTGAGTTTCCCTCCATTTTGGTTTCTAACAACAATATTCTGACACTCTTCTATAAAGTGTTGGTTTTTTATTCTTCAGTAATACTGCTATTCAAATGCTTTTTATTGTTGTCTGGTCACACTCCACTGGCAGCTCAGACTTCTGTGAGCCTTTCTGGAAACGATTGTCTTGTTTTTGGCTCGCCCTCCGTTATCCAGTTTGGGCGTGGAGAGTCGGCGCACGCGTCCACGTCTCTGCGGAGTTACTCCGAAGTTCTCTCATCTCCATTCTGGCTGAAGCTGGATGCTGTCTAAATGTTTTTGCTCTTGTGCTTTCTTGGCAGTAATGCGTAAAATTGCTCTGTAGAAGAACAATTGCTGTGTGCTCCCAAAGGAATACAGATTTTTAGTTTCTTTGTTGTTCTTCCCATCAGTCCAGGTCAGCGGCCTCCCCCGTTTGAGCAGTCTGGAGTTGGTGCATGAGAGCTCCTTCCACAGCCGACTGGACAGCGTTTCACTGGGCTGGAAGAGACAGGGACATCTGGAGCAGGTGAGAAACAACAAGTGCACCGTAAACATGTTGATAGACTTTTTTTGTTTGTTTTTCTGAAGCTGCAATTGTAAATGTCGCAAAATATTGGAATTTTTAATGATCAACAAACAAAAAGTACTAAATGATTGATGCACAATCACTAACAATTGTGCATCACTAATTGTTAGTGATGCAACAATTAGTTGTCAATACACAAAGAAAATATTAACATATTCACTACTTAAAGCTGCAGTGTAACTTTTATTTTTAAAAATTACTTGCCACCGGGGTTTTCTTTCCAACCCCGGTGGAAAGACAAACACACCTTGAGACAAACGCTTCTCTTCTGAAATGCATCTGTAAAGAAAATAATAAACCAAAAGCATATATTTTTAGGCAACAATGCGTTTATATGGAAAGCATATATTTTTCTTCCAGTTTCGGTCTGGATGCTGAGGTGGAGAATTGTTTCAACTTCGTTTTCTTTTACTATCTCTTCCAGAATGTCACAAAGAGTTTAAAGGTAATTGTTTTCTTCTTTTTTATCATTCTGTCTTTTGTGCAGGTGCACGTCCTCAGGTCGTGGAGTCACTCTGAGGAGACAAACGAGACGAAGCTGGAGCTAAAACATCCCTTCTGCTCGGCGCTGAGCCAGCTGTCTCTGCACACTCTGTCACTCCGCTCACCCAGGAAGAGCAGCAGCAGGCTGCAGGTACACATCCAGCTCCACACAACACTTTGCTTTTTGTTGTTCCATTAGATTCCATCCATTTAGAAGTGATACTCTAAACCAGGGGTGTCCAAAGTGTGGCCCCAGGGCTGTTTTCTGACACTTGAAATCATTCTGTGTCCAAAATACACATTAATTTCATCAGACTGTTAATGACGATACGCTTAAAATTAACTAAAGTCAAATTTTCTTTGATCTAAAAATTCTCCAAATTAAAATAGGTAGGCAACTGTAACATTTGTTATAGTTCCAGCTGTGGTGGTTTTCTTTCACACTGTGCTGAATCAAACCAGTCAATCCTGCTTGCCTGTGGTGGCGCTGTTGTAGCATGTTTTTGTAGCCTTGAATAAAACTAAAATGATTTACAGATTATTTTGGTATGAGGTAATAGGCTTCATTAAAATGGTTGTGTATCTAGTTTATTTTTACAACAGAAATTATAAATTATACAGTCATACTGTACATACAGTCTGACTGTATGTACAGTCATACTTTACATACAGTACAGTATGACTGTATAAAGTCCATTGCAGACAGAAAAAAAGGAGTAAATTTTCACACAAAAACTGTGTTGTGGCCATTTATGTAGAACTTTTGTAAATTGTAAGTGCGACAAATGTAGTTTTTTGGGGGCTGTTAGAATATGTGTTAGTTTAGAACTAAAATCTGTAACTCTTTTTAATTTTTAGAATTTTTATGTTATTTTGGCCATTTTTAGACCCTTCCATCGATTTAAGTCATTATGAACACATTGTTTTATGTTATGGTAAACATCCGGGGTGATGACAGGGGAGGGTTTCGTAAAATTATTTTTATTGACCACTTTTTGAACTTACAAATCCAGATTAAGATAACCTTTGTTTTCATCTCAACAGAGGTTTAAATGAAAACCTTTGTTTAGATCAAGAGGTCTTTACTTATTGCTTCATCTTTTTTTTGGAAGAAAAAAAGTATGTGTATTTATTCAAACAAACAAGTTGGAAATGCGTTGAAGAACCAAACCACCTGTCGCCTCCCGTGGCCTTCATTGGACATTTTTGGCTTTGGAACTTAGAAGGCAACAAAGCAATTTTTGAGATTAATCTCAAAATTTAAAACTTTTTTCTAGCAAATTTTTCAGTTTTCAATCTCAGAAAGGTTCTTGTTTTTTTCCAGAAAATTTCTACATTTTTGGGGCAGAAATTTATTCTTTTTATCTACAGTTTTCCTAATTCACAGTAAAGAGACAGAAAAAGTCTGATTCAACCTCGAGTGTGTGTAAGACAGCCATCCAGGTAGTAATTGTGTGTGCGTGAATGTGTGTTCTGCAGAGCCATTTGTCCTGGAACGGTGCCGTTCCAGTCAACATTTCTCTCACCCTGAACAAACTCAGCTCCAGCGTGGGCCGGGCGTGCATTCTGCTTTCAGCCAAGCGGGTCTGTGGATTTCTGCGAGGTCAAAGGTCAGGGCAGGAAGGGATGCAGCTTTTAAGGAGCATGAAGTGCATGTCTGTTGTTGCAGATGGCCGTGTCTTCTGGAAAGGGCTGCGTGTCGATGGGTTACCGCGGAAACCTGTATTCACAGACCGCAGAGGTGACATGGCACGACAAGAGTTTCAGGCAGGGCCTGACGTACCAGGTACTGCTCTGCTTCTCCGTTACCGGAGAGACCGTTTAAGCTCAGGATGTTTTTAAATGGAAGCCGTTCCTCTTTTGTTTCTTTGTTTTGCTCCAGAAAAGTGCTGAGGGATTGCACGGCCTCCAGCTGTACGTGGATTTAGACCGCGTGTCCCCCGCACCCTGTCACTCACACATGCTCCTGGCCAAAGTCCAGACCAACCTCAGGGACCGCTTGGAGCACAGAGTGGAGCTGGGGGTTTGTCCCGAACAGCCGGTGAGTCCTCACACTGGTAACCATGGAAACCGGAAGAGGAAGCGATCCTCTTGCTAAAAGGATTTGGCAGTATCTAAAGTTCTCCACATACCCTGTGTGGGTGTGGGTGTGTGTGTGTGTGTGTGTGTGTCAGACTCTCTGGTGGTCCGGGTCCCACAGAGTGAACTCAGGAGAGGAGCTGATCTACAGTCAGTGTAACGTTTCGGTGACTGGTCGGCCGCTCCGGTCCCGCTTCACGCTCACCCTCACCAACTCCTCCACTGCCCAGGGGACCAACATCTCACTCTATACTGAGGTAAAGATACTGCTGAATATTCACTTGATAAATCATCTATGGGTTCCAAAAAAAATCTAAAAAGGATCGTGTCCGTTGGATTCAGCTCCCTTTACTCTGACGGCCCTAAATAAAATCCTGTGCAACCAAATGCTGTCAGAGTATGGAGTGTGGTTTCTAAAGTTACTGTCAAAAATCAGCAGCAATAAGAGATAAAAATGGTAGACAATTTTAAGTCACGCTAAATGTTTTGCTCCAAATTAAACATTTAGTTTGTAAACTAAATATTTAACTTGCTAAAATATTTATTTAATATAAATATTAAAATTAATATTAGCTATATAGCAAGTCAAATACACTATTTGACTTGCTATATAAATATTTAGTTTGGACATATAGCTAAATATTTAGCATGTGAACAAAATATTTACCTTGCTAATTAAATCTTTAGCGTATTTAACTTGCTAGCTAAACTTTTTGTTTGAAATGGTGACGTGTCACGGTGAAAATAGGACTTTGAGAAATGAACTACTGGAGCCGGTGTCCAGGCGGTACCAAGCATCCCAGTATTAGGAGTTCTGTTAATTCTCAGCAGAACTCCTCCCAGCGGTTCTGGAGAGTGTTTGTGTCACCTTGTAAATCTGTGAGATCGGCCGTCTCTTTGGAACCAGAGCGCGGGAATTCCCCCAATAAAACCGAGCATCTAAGGAAACATTGACTGATTAAAAGAAGAAAAAGGTGATTCAACCAGATGGAGTGGAGGAAAACAAAATGAAACTGTTGTACTGAATTCAGACCTGGTGTCTAGGCTCATGTCTGAACAACTAAACACATTTCATCTAAACTACACATTAATGTTTAAACAACTGCAGTGAAATTATTATTTCTGATTCATTCAGTGGAGAAGTTAACATAGAAAGTCAAACAGTTTATTAATAATTACAGGGAGAAATGTGTTCAACATGAATTAAAATCCACAAACACATTCAATCATTTAGAATATTATTGAAAAGTCAATTTATTTCAGTATCTCCATCACCATTTAAAACACATTACACAGATTAATTAGACAAAGATTGATGTTTCAACACCGTTACAAATCTAAACCAGATTTTGAACATTTAATGATAAAAGGACATTTAAAATTTGAATATTACATCAGACCAAAAAAAAATTTTTGAATCACTTATGTTTAATACTTGTTTAAATGTTAAGTGACTTCTGCTGTATGACACAGTAAACAATCATTTTCTGTAACATTGAAGTCTCAGAGCTTCTAAAGTCATCAAAGCGTTAAAAAGTAAAGTTTCCAGACTGATGCCCAGACTATCTGGAAATATTAAATTAAAATGAGCATCAGGTGAAATAAACTAAGGTGTGAATGATAAACTAAAAGCTGAATATAAGACCATAGGTAATTGAAGGTTAATATAAATACGATATTGCAATGAGTAAATATGTGATTATAAAATACAATTTTTCCAACAGATTGGTAACTTTTTTTTCCTTAAGAAATGAATCTATATGTTTTTAGAAACTAGCATTTTGTATTTACTGAAATGTCTTTGTTGACATGAATTTGTTTAATAATCCAAATCATGTACATCTACAAATTGTCTGTTTTGTGCATCTTTTCTCCACACCTAAATTGTTCAGATCATTAAGTAAAATGTAAAAAACCTTTATGTTTAGTTAAACAAAAAACTTAATTAATCATTTTATTCTTTGTTTTCTTCTTATAATGGTGTTTTTTTGTTGTTTTTTTTTTTTTTTACTTTCCAGTCAGTGGTGGGTAACTGGAGCTTGTTGCTAGGCAGCAGCAGCCTTTTGGGGCCCTACAGGGCCGGCCTCCAGGTTCACGCCACGCTGGACCGCAGATACCAGGTCTGGGTCAACGGAACGCTGGGGGGCCGCTGCCTCCGGACCGCCGCAGGCTTCATGAACGGTAAACAAAGGATCACCGCTAATCGAGTCCAGAAAACTAAAAAGAGTAAATATGAACATGTGTGTGTGTGTTTGTGTGTTTGTGTGTGGGTGTGTGTGTGTGGGGGTGTGTTTGTGTGTGTGTGTGTTGCAGGTCCAGGCCTCTGTGAGGACATCAGTGCAGCAGTGTGTGCAGGAATGAACCACAGCTTTAAGGCCGAGGTGCAGAGAAGAGAACGCTGCAGAGAGACTGAGACTCTGGGAAGCTGGTCACTGAAAACAGCCAATCAGAGGCTGATGATGTCAGCCAGTGGCTGCTTGGAGAGATTAACTGAAGTAGAGGTAACCCTAACGTCTTCAGATATGATTCAGTATGCAGCTGCTTCAACTCTGTTTGCTCCTCTTCATCGTTTCATAGGAGCGATTTCACTTCCTGAGCTCTGAGATCCAGAAGGAACTCCTGGAGAGGAGGAAGGCATTAAAGCATCTTCTAACAGAAACCACTGAACAGGTCAGGTCTGCTGCCTTGAAGCGGCACTACGTCACTTTAAAAATAAAAGCTTTTTTTGTTGTTGTTAAGTGTCCGCATGACACGACAGAGAAATATAAGACAAACAATCCGTGAAAGAATCAAGCTCCTCCTGCTTCTTCCTCTGGTCCTACTATCAGCAGAAACGCACGGCTCAAAAACAACCAATCAGAGCTCGGAGGAGGGCCTTAGCACTGTCACTCATTCTCATGTACACGCTGCTAATTGCGCTAATGGGGGAGAAACAACTCACTGTTCCAGAAAAACTGTTTATCCTCCGTCATTGGTGACCAAGGCAACTAGTCTCTGACCAGGAAGTGATGTATTTTTGAAGATGGAGAGGGAGAATCCAGAGGAGCTTGATTTTTTTTATTTTTATTTTTTTCACAGATTATTTTGAGACATCATGATAACACTAAAGGGACAGAATTATGTAAACTTGGCCTTTTTGATCCTTACATTACGTTATAATGTTATTCCCTCATCAAAAACATACCTAGAGTGTTGCTCTGATTCTTACATTTGTGTTTGAGAAATACTTGAATCTTCCTCTTTAACAAATATGTATAAAACACATTATTTTTTTCTAAAAGTTACATAGTGCAGCTTTAATTTCTCCCCAGTAACGTCAAGCTGGACTTGCAGGTGTTGGTGATTAACTCTGTGTTTCCTGTCCCCCAGCCTGCAGACATGCGGCTGCTGCAGGACTGGAGCTCCGTCCCTCTCCTCGTGTCCCAGCATGCCGAGGGCCTGCTGGACCGGGGCTCCACAGGGGTGCTGTCCCTGTGGCTGAGCAGCTCCCTGCGCCACGCGCTGACCAGCGGCCTGCCTGATCTGCTGGGTCGGCTCCAGCAGGCCTCACTGCAGGGGCAGCAGGAGCTGCGGAGTGAGTGTCTCCGGGGTCGGAGTTCTTCCTCTTACTGCCAGGAAGACATCATCAGTGCAGTGTCTGAACTTCCTGTCCAGGGCCTCTGGCGACCCTGGCTGGTGTGTACCAGGACGTGAAGGGCCAGAAGCTGGAGGCAGCATGGAGGGAGGCTGTTGGGATGTGGACCAGCAGACTGCTGGACGTCCTGCCTGCTGAGCTGGAGAACCCTCACCTCAGAGCCCTGGCAGGAGCAGGAGCAGGAGCCTTCACAGCCGCTCTGGACGTGGTGAGGAAACGACAACCTCTGGTTATTTTCAATGTTTCTGTTTGAAAGCAGAAACATTTTTGCCTCCTAAAGTTTGGACCCGGCCCTGTCTTTGTGTTTTTGGGTTGTTGCAGGAAGCAATCACTTAATCTGAATTAAAATGAGCTTGGTAGTTTACGTTCTGACATTTGTAGGACGGCGATTTTGTTTCCAGAGGCATCATAATCCATTTTACTTACAGTTTTGGCTGTGTGTTTTTTTTTTATTCTTATTTTTATTTTAGTTCTAGTTTTTGGTTGCTGGGTTTTATTTTGGATATTTACATTTTCTCCCAGGTCCACACTGCAAAAGCACAAAATCTTACTAAGTAATTTTGGTCTAGTTTCAGCAGAAAATATCTTAATACACTTGAAATAAGACAAACTAACTTAAAAGTAACTTTATAAGTAAATATCTCCTTAGTATTGATGAGAAAATTCTAGTTCCATTGGCAAAAATATTCCCTTATGAAAAGAGAAAAATGTCTTTAACAGTTAAATAATCTGCCAGTGGAGAACTTTATCGTCAATATTAAGAAATTATTTACTTAAAACAAGAGCCTATGCTTTGCAACCGAGTTACTTTTAAGTTATTTTTGTTTTATTTCAGGTGTGTTAAGATATTTGGACTAGAAACTAGACCAAAACTACTTGGTAAGATTTTGTGTTTTTGCAGTGCAGTGGTGTGTTCTGTACAAAATTACATTTATTAGTATTGGTTCTTATTTGTGCTATAAAATGGCACTACCTACATTTACTGTATTTTTTTGGGACTTATTTTCTGACATTTTCCTTGTTTCAGGTTGTAAAATTGTGCCACGACAGAGCAGACTCATAAAAATCCTAAAAGTCAATGAAAGCTTGTAAATACCATGAGTACTGTGTAGTAACTGTGAGTGTTTGGTTCAGGCGGGCCAGCAGAGCTCCCACTGGGCCGAGGCCAGGCTGGCCACTGCTCTGTCTGGACTCAGGAAACGGCTGGCTTCTCTCTACACATTCAGCCGCAGGTACCGCATAACTCAGGCTCACCTTAAACCTCCGTTGGCTCCTGATTTTATGAAGCCGTGCGACCGTGTAAGAGGTGGAATGTACCCCTCCTGTTT
Source organism: Poeciliopsis retropinna (assembly GCA_010277075.1). Lineage (NCBI taxonomy): Eukaryota > Metazoa > Chordata > Actinopteri > Cyprinodontiformes > Poeciliidae > Poeciliopsis > Poeciliopsis retropinna. Next base: position 11,148,750 of record VMRM01000021.1, read on the forward strand.
TCTCAGAATAAGTCCCGGCTGACCTCAGTCGTTTGAAAGGTCAAATAAAGACGACATGTTGACGACTTCAGTCCAGGGAGCCACGTGGTCAGATATCTGTCGTTTCTTTCAGAGACTGCGCGGTCGATTTGTCGGTGCCGTTGCTGAATCTCGACCTGTCGAGGGCCGCCGATGGCGGGCTGTTGGAAACCGTGCTGGAGGAGTGGCTCCTGGGGCCCCTGAGGGCCCTCGCCTCCGTCAGACCTGCAGCTGAGCTTTATCGCTTCAAGAGGAGAATCATGGACAGCCCGTTCAGACGTAAGCTGCTCGGGGGTTGAGATTCAACGTGTTCATATCAACCTATTGTTAGGTTATGGTCACATGAAGCATGAGAGGAGTTTTTGATTTTATGTATTTATTTCAAACAGGATTTTAAAAACAGGGTGGGGAGTGCATACATAAACACTTTATGTATATACAGTATAACAAAGCGTTCTTATTTAATCCTATACCCTACCTCAATTTATTTAAATATACTTTCTGACTCAGTAGTTATCAGGAATTTGTAATTATTTAAACATGATTTAATATTCATATACCTGTTCAGCTGCTGCAATAACAGCTGATGCTTTAAGTTCAGTAAACGGTCTGTCATTGTTGTGGTTGGGGAGACGCATAATGGAGTCTGATTTATTAAAAATCAGACCCAGCTTAAGAAGCCGGCTTGGCTCTGAATACTTTTACAGTTCATTTGTGTCCTCTTAATTTCAAAGGCAAAGATTTCCGGGTTCTGCGCCACGTTCGCTCGTCAAAGTTTTATGTGACTAAACAGATTTCTGAGATGGTTTCGTGCGTCGCGTAGCTGCCAGAGTTCCTGCCAGCGTTCTTGTTCACGCTGAAGCCATTACTGGAACACGTGTTCTGGACTTTGGGAATGTTCGGACCGCGGCTCAGTGGAGTTCAGCGTTGGCAAACCTGTCCGGTCAGAGAGAGAGGAGCGGCTGTAAATCACACACCGACTCCTTTGTCTCCTGACAAAACACATCTGCTGATGGAAACAGATCGCCTCCAATAAAACACATCTCTGCAGACTCTGGGGCCTGCTTTCTACAAAGCTGGAATCCGTGACAGTTATCAAATTAGTTTGTGTTTTTTGTTTTGTTTTGCTTCAAACGTAGCCAAGTGAAGGGAAGGGAGCGCTGCTCTTACTGGAAACACTAATTTCAGGGTGGTGTTCGTACTGCAGCTGCTGCCAGAACACCTGTTGACGCCGTCCAGAGTGTGATTGAAACAAAGAACTGTCAGTTCAGCGCTGTACTGTACTCAAATAAATGATCTTTACGAAAAGGAACAATAATAGACGCAACAAAAAAAGAATAAATCAACTTCTACGAATGAACGTAAACTACCAGCAGTTGTTTCTAACTAAAGTAAACAAAGTTGGTAATCACATTACAATCCTATTATTTTGATCTCAAGTTACCAGCAATGTTAACTGCATGCTTCCAGCGATGAACTCTTATTTTGAGAATCTAGACGAGACGTTTCTGGTGCCGAAACAGCAACAAATTTTGAATTTAAAATACAAAATAAGCAACTGTCTTGTTTTACCGCTGTATGCGCCGTACAATGGCTGCTGGAAAAGACAAGTGTTGGTGACTTTCCATCTCGCAAACCACTTGCTGCATTCTTGCTGGTTGTGGAGGAGGCTCCACTTCTGCTTTTCAAAGATGCGCGGTTGTATAACTGCAGCCACTTTAACGTGCGCGTGTAAACGTTGACCTTGGTCAGCAGCAGTTTATTTGGATTTAAAGTGACAGAGTCGTAAACAGCTCATTCTGAAAGGAGGTGAAAATAGGCAGAACTGAGCAGGTGAAATCTCATGATCTGAGAATTAATTTCTGCAAAAAAACCCAAAAAAAACGTAATGAACATGTTTAGTTATAGACACGTCTTAACCTGCTGAATGAAGCATCGTGGGTCACCTGTAATGAGTTTGCCTCTCCCCTCCCCGTGTACCTACAGACCAAGCGCTGCTGGTGGCTGATCAGTTTGTGGTGACGTTTGACGGGCGTCTGTATGAACTTCCTGTTTCCTGTCCGCTGCTCCTCGCCCAGGACGTCCGCACCGAGCCGTCCTTCACGCTGCTGCTGGGCGCCGACGCTCAGAGCTCCCTGCTGATACGCCTGGACAACAGCAGCGTCCACGTTCAGCGCACCGGCCAGGTTTGTGCGCTGCCTGTGAAAAGTATTCATCCCCTCGGATGTCTTTCCCCCCCCTTTTTTTTTTCATCACCTTAACAAATCATTTGTCATCAACAAATTTTTATTTCCACAAAAAAACACAAAAAAAAGGTTTATTGTTGAGTGAAAGCTGATTTCTGCAAAAATAATGACAGTTATTTAAAAATGATTCAACACGAAATAAGTGATTGTATAAATATTCAAAGTTTCAGTTAATATTAGTAAAACACACATTTAGATGCAGTCGTAGATTTGACTAGGCCATTCCATGACGTCCACCTCGATGTCTTCAGTCTATTTCTGTTTGTTTCGGGTTGTTGACTGGCCGGAAAATAAATGCTGCAGTTCGTCTTGCGTCCCCACAGCATGATGCTGCCACCACCGTGCTCCACGGTAGGGATGGTACGTTTGTGCTGATGTGCAGCGTTCCAAACACAATCTTGTCTGATGGCTTTAAAGCTCCATTTTGGTCTCATCAGATCCACTTTGTGACATTTCAGTCATTATGAGACAACCAACACCGATTGACCGGACCTCTGCTAAATTAGGGTTAGGGTTAGGGTAATATTCACCCCTTTTAAAAGGGGTGAATATTTATGCAGTCACTTTTTTATGCTACATACGTTTTGAAATCATTTTATATATTGACTTTAAAGATTGTTTTTCTGTTTCTATTTTGTCAAAAAGGCCAAATTTTGTTGATGCTGGTTGATTTGTCAAAGCAGAAACGGCACAAAACACCCAAATGGGGTGAATGTGTTATATTTGCGCTGTAAGTGAACGATGTGTTGAATCAGATTTGCTGCCGACGGTTACAGAGACTCTCTCTGTCTCAGGTGAAAGCTGACTGCAAGAACGCCGTCCCACATGGACTGAGTGTGAAAAAAGGCTCAAACAAAGTACAGGTGTCCAATCAGGAGGGACAGTCAGTGTCGTGTGACCTGCAGCTGGAGTTGTGCAGCTTCACCCTGGATGGATGGTTACATGGTAGGAGCTGAAACCTGATTTTCACATTTATTGTTTTTTTTTTTTTTTTTTAAAAGTCAAGTTTTTTCCTCGCAGTGTGACATTGAAACAGATAACATTTTCTCTTTACATCAGTTAATATTACTGACGTTATTTAACACCAGAACAAAGAGAGAATCTCATGGCCGAAGACTCAGATTTGGGGACACAGAAGCGGTCTCCTGTCTGGACGCTGTGACCCTCGTGCTCATGAGTATCAGGAAATCACACCCAGAAATGAAGGAGATTAAAGGAGGTTATCGTTTTTTCTTCATGACCTCTTGACTGATTTCTTTTGATTTTCTTCCCATGATGGGAACCTGAGCCTCCGCTGAGCTAACATGTTATCAATTAAGCTACCAGAAGCCTATAAACCCATGACATCATTATAATGGTTTTCACAAGTTGTATACAAAAAACATATACCTTAGTGTATCAAAACTTCTATATAAAGAGAAAAATGTCCTCTATTCTGACATTTAGCAAATAGATATATAAATGACCTTAAGAAGGAAATGTGTCTGATTTAATGTCAGACAGTAAGATAATGTTTTTTTTAGACAGGGTACCAGAGGGCTCATAAGTTTACATACACTGGTGGAATTTATTTATTTTTTTATTTTTTTATTTGAACTTTTTTATTTGGATTTTCCAGTGCAGGTCACATCACATACATCTTACAGATAGTATATTTGACTGAGTACATGTATAAATTCACATGTTATGTTTCAGAAAATGTTTTTCCTGGTGGAATTTCTGATTGTTTTTTTCATCCATTTTTCATGAACAAAATAAAATAGTTTTCACCCATTCTCTGTGGTTCGCCGGAGCAATTTATTGTCAAACAAAAATCATAACAACCTTTTTCTTATGATTTACAAAGAGTAAACCCATTTGTTTGACAAAAAAAAAAAGCTTTGAGCGTGAGTGGAAATAGTTTTTTGCGTTATCAGCCATATTCTCTGAAAAACGTCCAAAACTTCAGAAATTCCACCGCCGTACATAAACTTATGAACCGTACGTAAACACGTGATTTCCACGGAAAACGTTTCTGCTTGGACTCGTTTCCCTGCTCAGGCGCCTCCACCGGCCTGCTGGGGACCAACGATAACGACGCAGGCAACGACTTCTCTTTGCGTGACGGATCTCAGGCGAAGACTCTGGAGGAGTTTTTCCACAGTTGGGAGGTCGGATCAGCAATGCCTTTTTTTTTTTTTTTTTTTTAAATGTTTTTTTTTCTTTCCATAAATGTTTAAATGTCATAAATGTTTGCTTTGGTGGAGTGGAGCTTATCTGAGTGTGTTTATCTTTCGCCGGTCCCGTCTGTCTGCGTCTGCAGCTGGAGCCAAAGTGCAGTAAATCCACAGGAGTTTCCACAGCAGCGGCGAGCCCGGCGAGCTGCGCTTCCTTCTTCTCTTCCCCAGATTCGCCTCTCGGTTCCTGTTTCAGGGTGGTAAGTGAAGAGGAAAATACTTCTGGTATTCCTCAGCCGCTTTTTAGCTTGGTGGAGATAGAAAAATACAAGCTGATTTAAGGAAAAAAAAAAAAAAAAAAAAAGGAGTGTGTGAGGAGATTTGTCTGGAAGGACATCTCAAGTAGATTTTTCCAAAATTGTGTTGAATTCCATGGCAAGAAACAGCAGATAAGTTGTCCAAAAAAAATGTGTTTTTCTCCTTCTCAGGTGAAATCTTGTCGAGATATTCTTTACGCGACCATAAGATCCGAACAGAAGCAGAATTATTTATAATGTAAATAAAAACCTAATGGCAAAACGTTAGCATTAAAAAAAGTCTTTGCATGACTGCATGAGAAGCTCTGTTAAAGTAAATGTAAGTCCCTGTAAAAGTCTTCATTTTTAGTTGGATTGTTTACTTGAATTTGTTCACAGCATTTTGAATAATATTCATTCAGATGTGCAAACCTGGTGGGGAAAACTTGCAGCTGTAAATGCAGTAAAATGTGTCCAAAGATCTACAAAGTGCGGTGTGCATTTATATTTAGCAAAATATTTTAAAGTGTTGTAATTTATTAATTCACATCTACTACTTTATGTCAGTATATTGCAAAAAATAACAAACTGAAGTTTGTGATCAAATGTAAAAAAAAAAAAAAAAATCAAAAAGAAACGCTGCTGACCTGATGCCGGTTAAATTCCGAGAGTTTGGGAACCAGAGTAGCAGCTAGCTGCGGGGATGTGTGTGTTCAGGTGGACCCGGCCCAGTTCCTGTCTGTGTGTGGGCGGAGCTCCTCCAAAGCGCCCTGCAGGTTAGCGGTGGCGTTTGTTCACCTCTGCCAGCAGAATTACGTTCCAGTGGAGATCCCCGGCCAGTGCAGTAAGAACAGCAGCATCAAAGCAACAGAAGCTCATTTCAGCTGTTAAAATACATTTAAAATAAATTGAGTTCTTTTTTTTCTCTATTGTGTTTCAGTGAAGGTCTGAAGGACGAACAAACTGAAGACTTGGCCTCTGCTAACCTGTGCAGAATGAATACATTCACACACCACTGTCTTCACTCTGTATTCATTTCAATAACATATTTTAATGTGTTGTTATATTTGCTAATGTACATTCAGGAAGATTCTAGAATATTTTCAACAACTTTAAATAAAATCCTTCTGTCTTTTTTATGACTCATTATGGTTTGGTTCATAAGTTGCATAAAGAAAACTGGAAGACGGCCTAATCAAATCCAGTGACACAAGGACAATAAAACATGTACTGATAATTTTGACATTGTGGGCAGAGGGATCTGTTACTTGTTTCAATATTTCCTGGTTACAGTGAAGGTCTGAAGTTCAGTCTTATTATTATTTAATTCACATGCTAACATACCACAACACAAGAGGTGGTTATTTTTCTGCTCCTGTTTTTACTTCTTCCATTTGCTTTTCTGCCTGCAGCCGTTGGGATTGTTCTGCTTTGGGTAAATTGGTCAACAAACTAAAGTGGCTTTAGCATTTGACTTGTGGAAATAACTGTCCAGGTTCTTCTTGTCATGTTGACGTTTCTATTGAAACGCATAAAAACACTGAGCCAACAGGTGAGGTTCGGGACGGAATGATTTATTGTGAAGTCTGAGGAAAGCCAGCCTTCTGATTTAGAAGAGTTTCATATTCCTCATCTGTGTTTCATAAATGCGGCTGCAAGATTGGCTGAATTTGATGTTAAAGTTCGTCCTAAATCATCCCAGAAAACCAGTTGCTAAGAGTTTTGTAAAATCAATTGTTGTGATAATCTTTTCTTTCCGTAAGTGACATTTTGGGGGGGAACTCTAAAGATTACATATATTTAAAAATTTTATTATCAATGTCATTTTCCTTAATAGCAAAATGTAATCTTAATTATTTACGCAACATTTCTACCAACTGAATGTCATTCAACTGTGAATTTTCCCCAACAGACTCAATCATTTCTCATCATGGGAGCTTTGGAGCAAAATGGCAAATCATATCTGGTTGATCGGGAAGAATACAAAAAATATTTGGTCAATCATTGTTGAATTTAATGTCGCCCCTGCTACTGAAAATGCTGGAAGTTTTGGATTGCTGTCGTGATGGTTCATGATGGAGAGACTTGAAGGGAAGCTGCGACAGAATTCTCCATCTTGAATGACGACGCAGCGGGTTTGGTGAGCTGGTGAGCTGCAGCTTCTGTTGCTCAGCGTGTTTATTAGCTTTAGCAAACATTGCTTGGCTCTTTTCCTGTCCATCAGCTGGTACCGTTTGTTCCTAGCTGATCGGTTATGAGCATTGCTGTGGTTTATGTTGCTCTGGTTAGCATAATGCTAGTGCTGCTCCAGGTAAATGTTGCTACGGTTTTTCTGTTTTTATTTTTTTTTTATATGAAACTCCTGTTGCCTTTTTGCTTCTGTTAAAGTGTTAATGTTTGAAGAACGTCACATCACTGCGGGATTGTCGTCATTTTCCAAACATTCATTTGAATGTTTCCAAGAATTTTTCTCACCAGGCAGTCACCACTATGTGCAGGGAACACAGAGAGCATTTGTTCCCCCAGGCGGTCTCTCTGAACACAATGAACATCTTAAGGCCAGAGCAGTCAGTTACTGGCTGCGAAACAAAATAAGCATACTTGCACCATTTTAACTTAAAAAACATTGAGTGTACATATTAATATATGTACATATTGTTCTTTTAATTTTTCAAAATATTTTTGGGGGCTTTTTTTTTTTTTTTTCTTACCCTGGCAACCTCATGCCGCATAAGAGGAGGACAATGGCTGACTGGATAGGTAGCATTGTGCGGGGAAGGCCAGGCACAGAACGATGAGGGAGTGTCGTATCTTGTGACTTACAGTGACGGAAACTTTTTAAATACATAACTCAAATGAAATATGTGGGAGTCGCCAACTGATGAGATAGCCTGAGGCGGAGCGGCACCCACAGCGGCCTTTTCACAAAGCAGAAAACAGATGGTTGTTTATTATTTATTCAATTTTAGGTTTCTCTCTTACACGTTGGCAACGCGCCGTCACGAAGCAGAGGTCCGTGTTATGAAAGAGTTCTTCTTTCAGTTCAGAAAGACTTTACTTATACCCAATGGAAATGAAATGTAAGTCACACCATCCAAGGTTCTTCCAAGTGTTGTTGTAGATGCTGATGCTGTGATCAGGTCGGCTCTCTAGTGGTCTGTATTGCAGCGAATCTGAAGTAGCCTCTGACTGAAGATACTCTTATGAAACAGGTTTGCTACATTTAAGAAGGGAATAAATCTCATCTCATTATTGGGGGTCAGGAGGGCAATAAACAGGAACATTTTTTTAGGAACAATTTATTTTGGGGAGGGGGGCTGTCGGTGTTGACATGTAACGTAAAATGTGGTTTAAAAAGTTTTTAAACCACCTTCAAGCTGCAGGACAAAAAATGACTAGTAATGCACATCAGACGTGTTTTTCTCAGGAAACAAACTGTTGAGAAGTAAAACTAAAATTCAAATGTTTCTTCTGTACAAGTTTCATTCAGTCTCACTGATCTAATCTCTCCTGTACCTTTACAAAAATCTAAGGTTCTAAATAAAAAGTTTTAATGAGTAACTCCTTAATTAAACTCCTCATAAACATTTGTTTATTGTAATGGCTCCTAATACAAGTTATGGGCTATTAAAATGAGATGTTTTTGGCTACCTCACACAGAGCTGGTGGCACTCACTCAGCCCTCCCTCCGGTTTCAAACTCTTCTGATTAATGTAAGAGTTAAAGTGCTAAATCTGAATGAGATACTTGCTACCTTTGACAAAAAAACTGAATCCAATTCTAGACTTTTCCAAGATTGGGCGTTCCGGATCCCACCACCCCCTTGGGATTTCTGCCCATGGGTTTTAATGTATACAAGTATATGCAAAATGGATTTCTGAAATTCACTTTAAATCTAATAAGTTACTCATAGATCCCCTCATATTTAAATCCTACATGGTTGCTGTCACTGATTGCAAATTGTGTGTTTTTATTCCGTCTCTGTGTCTTTAAATCCAAAGTGGCACCAAATAAATGAATGGATTCTTCTTTTTGTTTGCTAAGCCCCTTTCACAGTGCTGGACCTTTACAATTTTGCCCAGTTAATATAAATTATGTATGTATGGATGTATAGATGGATGGATGGATGGATGGATGGATGGATGGATGGATGGATGGATGGATGGATGGATGGATGGATGGATGGATGGATGGATGGATGGATGGATTTGGCCCCTTGAAAAAGAAAAGATGGGTGGAGGTTTTCTGTACAGTCCAAAGTGTATCTTCCGACACTGGAAGTGTCTGTCAGATCATAGTTTGGCAATAAACACAACCACTTCTGAGCATTATGGATTAATTTGTCATTTTACATCAAAAAGGTCAATAAGTAGAGATCACAGGTTGTGTGTTTTCACACCATGCTGTTGGGAATGCAGAAACAAAGGGGCGTGGCTTACAACTCACAAATGTACAAGTTGTATTTGGAAATTCCTATTTTGTTAAACAAGTTCATTGAGAGGGTTGTAAGGTTCCTTTATTTCAAGCTGGAATTTTAGGCTTCATCACATATTAAAATAAAACTGATTGACAATCACTTTAAAAAAATAAATTATAACAAATAGGATGTTGTTGGAAGAACTAAACCTGCTAAGTCTCACTACATGTCTGCTGTGTTCCTTCATGAGGCTTCATGATGTTATGTCACTTCACAGAACAGCTGGACTTTAGTAAATTACATGAATCTAATGTTCACGCCACACTTTTCATGTAATCATTTGTCAAAGAAAAACCTTTCAGGACCACAAATGGTTTTCCTTCATCGTCACAATTCCACACAGCGTTGAGTCTTTTCAAAAATAAAAGTGAACGTACTCTTCTTGTTCATGTTAAATCTAAAATTAACAACAACAACAACAACAAAAACACCCACAGGGTCACATTCAGAAGTTTTAATGCGGTCTTATTTTTGGAGCTGCTCTTGTTTTCTCACCCACAGAAGGAATTTCTGGGAAACACATTTCAGCTCTTCTCCTTGATAAATGAGTTCCAGGTGAAGAAACTGGATAAATAAAGAGATCCCTGTCAGCAGTCTTCTGCTGCTACTTCTGAAACACAGACACGGGTTCTTACTCAAGAGCCTCGAAAAGCCAATAACAGTGTATATAATACTTTGTAAAAATAAAAGGAAATCGGATTCTCATGCTGCCGCGCGTCGTATTGAACCAGTGTAAATGAGTTGGCTGTGGTTGGAATACCAGCCTTTATTCTTCAGATCAGATCCTCCAGGAAGCTTCAGTCTGTGGTTCCAGTCACTGCTACGACGCCAAACGCTGTTTCAACATCACTGACAGATTTTTAACTTTAGTTTTGTTCCTTTTGAATTGCTTAATATTACAACCACAAAATTCAAAGTATTTTTTGGGGGGAGGTTTTTTTTTATCCCCCCCTACAAATATATATATATATATATATATATATATATATATATATATATATATATATATATATATATATATATATATATATATATATATATATATATATATATATATATATATATATATAAAAAGGGTTTTGAATATTTGCATGAATGTAAAACTTGAAGACTGTTATCCATGTTTAAATTCGACCATTTGCAATAAAATCAAATGAAACTGAATACCTGTAGAAGTTAGTACAGAAACAATGAACAATTTTTTATTTAACTATATTCTCTATATATTCAAAAACTATATTGTTAAATTATTTTTTTAAAATATGGGCTCAACGAAGATATTTTTTGTTTTTAATATGTTAATCATCTGATTGGTGCAAAGTCCTGTTATTCATTTTTTTTTTTTTTAAACGTAGACATGTGGGCTGTGAATGCTAGCATTAGCATTAGCATCTCTGATGCTACTGTTTTGCTTTGAGATGCTATTTAGGCTTGAATAGCTTTGCTGATAGGTTAACTCCTTTTAGCACAACTTGAAGACAACAGTAGTGTTTTCCAGCGTCCCATAAGCAAATATTAACCCTCAGTGGACCAAGACAAACTTCTTCATTATCCATCTCTATATTCAGATTTACGGCTGAATATAAATGTTCCTGTTAAAATTTGTGTAATTATTTAACCAAATTAACGTGTTAAAGTCCCAGCCCTAATTTCTTTTATGAACAAAAATGCTAATTAATTTTACTGTGAAGTCTTCTGTTTCATCTGCTCTGCAAGAAATAAAAATTCCAATGTTTCGTTGAACATAAGTAGAAAGGAACAAATTATTGTAGGTCTAAAATGTAAAAATGTGTGCAATTGCTTAACATTTTAGGATGAATATTTTCTGTTTAGTTAGTCTGTTTCCACCAACAAAAATGAGAATGGTCATAAAAAAAAAAAGAAACAAGGTTAATCAATGGAAATAACCAAAAACGGTTTTGTCTTTTACTACATAATTTGGAAACGAAAGAAGAAGCATTTGTTCTTAACATCTCATCATTAAAGATCTCATCCGAAAAATTGCTCAATAATTCTCCCAACAAACCCCAAACGTGTCGTTGTAAAATCGTTCAGGTTAACCTCAGTCAGAGCTGTGGAGTTGCTCCGTAATAAAAGAGATTCCTAAACTTTCCTGATACTTGTCCACACAGCGAGAGTCCAACTGAGTCTGGCAGCAGCACAAAGGAAATGTGTTTCCTGATGGAGAAGACGGATGATGCCTCTGTCATTTCATGGCTCCCCTGCTGACACATTAAAGTCGGACTTTATCGCCAATCTTTCTTCTCGTGCTCTGCCCTGAAACATGTCTTGTGTGCGGAGCTGGACTGCTTCTCTGTGACCTTCAAACCTTTCCAAGTTTGTGAGTGTGAAAGAAACTTGGGAAACACACTAGTTGGTGCTCCATTAAATGATCTCACTGGCGTCATCAGCCATCCTTCCTTCATTTTGCCTTCAGTCAGAGTCAGAGTCAGTATTTGCCTTTAGATTAGATTAGACAAAGATAACCTGACTAAATGCAAAAAGCTGTTTTCTCAGCAATCTTTTAAATTCACGTAGAGAAATTTGTAAACCACTCTTCCTTGCAGAATGTTTGATTGAGCCACAATGAAGGGTTTTTGAGCATGAAAGACATGCTTAAGCTCGCACTGCACCATTTCAATTGAAAGTAATCCAAATGTGTCTCATCTTAACAGATAGTTTTTTAGGTCTATGACTGTTTTAACAATTAATTGACTTAATATTAATTGTTGATCAATGGTTTATTAGATTCAAATTAGATCCTATCTATTAACAAATAACATGCGCCTAGTCCTTCTTTCAGAGTTGTAGTGTGGCCGCCATCCAGCAGAGGACGATGGTCGTCCTGAAGTGGAGCCAGTTGATAAAGAAACAAAGATGGCAGGGCCAGCCCAGAACGGGGAAGAGAAACGGTCCAAACAGAGTCTGCATTTCATGCCTTTCTGTTATGAAATATAGAAACTTGACAATCTCCTCTCTAGCCCTGTCGCAATAAACGATAAACCAATAAATCACATCATATATTAAAATGACCTCTATCCTCCTGACTACCAGGAAAAAAAATATTGTCCAATCACCATTTTTTTTGAAATTCCACAATCTTTGTAAGGTAATTAGAATACTAAAAACATTTTTTTTGGAAAAAATATTTTTATTTTTGAAATATCATGTGTCCACTACAGTGGACATCAGAACGCTATACATTTTAAATTGAACCTAGATGGCAACCAGTTTGTCCCAAAGAAAATATCCAAATGAATGAATTTCACATTGACAAAACTGTCCATCATCACTAACATAAATATTAGTGTGAGTATCATAGCAATTCCTGTGCTACTGGACTGAGATGTGGACTGTCTTGCTTCATCCGACTCTGCATCTGCTTGCCCTCCCTGAATTTCATCCTCAGAGCTCTTTGAATCAACTTCCTCTGCTTCTGCCTGAAACATCAGGCAGAAGCCCTGATGTTTCACCTTCTTCGTCAGACAACTCAGTTTCTGAGTCTCCATCAATAATACATCCATCCATCCATTTTCTTACACCCTTGTCCCTAATGGGGTCAGGAGGTGCTGGTGCCTATCTCCAGTTAACATTCCGGACGAGAGGCAGGGTCACCCTGGACAGGTCACCAGTCTGTCGCAGGGCAACACAGAGACAAACACTCACACTTAGGGATAATTTAGAAAGGCCAATTAACCTGACAGTCATGTTTTTGGACTGTGGGAGGAAGCCAGAGTAACCAGAGAGAACCCACCATGCACAGGGAGAACATGCAAACTCCATGGAGAAAGACCCCGGGTCTACAAATTTAACTACAAATGTCCACTACAGAGGACAATTTTTCAACTTTCAAATACTAAGATAAAATACAATCCAAATACTTCATAGCATGTTTTAATAAGCTACTAAGAGACTTATTTAGAATATGCCAACAAAATTTTAAACCAAAATTTGCACAATAAAAAGTATTATGCACTTACTTTTTCTCTTCCCATAAAATGTGCTAATACTGATGGATGCCATTTTTCTGAACGAGAAAAAGGTAGGTTCAAAAGCCCCACCCCTTCACATTTGGTATCATTGAAAAGCCCTAAATGTCCTCTGTAGACACCAAAAGGAATTAATTCAGTAGCATGCAGTGGGTGGGAGATTTTCAAGTTTACAAATGTCCTCTACAGAGGACAAATTTGAACTACTGGTAGTCAGGAGGATATAATTTCCACTCGCATGATTTTTTGTTTTTTTCTTCAGACTCACGTTTTGATCTCAACCAACCCTTTTTATAGAAGAACAGTTTTTTTTTTTGATAAAGTTTTACGCTTTTCATCTTTTATTAAAGTTCCTGTCTTGCTACATTTTAATAATATATCTAAGTTTATTGTGAGAAAACAACAATTTCCATATTTTTAGTCAGTATTAATATGGCTGACATTAAATGATGTTAAAATTGTTTAATTTCAGCATATAATGAAAACTTTAGCCTGTTATTTTACGGACAAACAGTGAACCCTGCTAGAATACTACATGTGGTATTCAGTGATGTTATCTTTGACATAAAAATATATTGGATGATCTGAAACAACTCAGTGGGTACCAGAAAAATGAAATCTGAAAGCTTATTTTCCCAACAATGTAAATTGTGTTTTGTTTTTTTTTTTTAGGATGTTTTTAGTTACTTTTTTTTTTTTTACATTTCAACTCAACACAAACCCCATATCATCATCAGTTTACCGCATATTTATTAGATAGCAAAAATATAAAGTCATTTGAACTCATAAAACCACACACAAATAATTAAGTGCAAGCAATAAAGGAATAATGATGTACATGTAATTTGTTTTTCCACACCACTTCTGCTGTGAGTCTCACACAAAAGATACTGAAGTCGTACAGTAAATGATGTCTCCACATGAGCGACAGGAGAGAATATGCAAATATTCAAAAGCAGCAATGCCTAAAAATCAGTCACAGTTAATATGTTGTCGTCGAGAAACATGGAAAATGACACAAGTCCAGCTTTCCATTGGCTACACCCTCTGATAGGAACACCATCCCTGTCTCGTCTAAGGCGACACACTTACTGATGTAAACTAACAGACGACTTAATTGTTGTGTAATGAGCCAGAATTGTTTCAGAAACTTATTCTATTCTAATTTTCTCAGAGAAATGGCAAGAATCAGTGTTTACACAGGCAACGTTGTACACTGTTAGTGAGATCTAGCAGGCTCATGTGTTGCGCCTTTATCTGCCTTGATGGGCAGATATAAAATGTGCTGCGTGTGATGACAACTTAGCTTTTCTTTTATGCTATATCTCCTTAGAAACATTCCCTCATTTTCACCATCTCATTCACAGCTACTGCGCTCTGCTGTTGGATGATTGAAGCAGAATTAGAGAAAACTCCCCAAGTGTGTGCTGCGGTGTACCGGCGGGTCGCCACTAGGTCCTCTTCAAGCAGAGCGGATTCATCCTCCAGCAGTGACAGATGGTGTTAAAGAGCCGGCAGCGGCAGGAGGCGCACGGGTCGCAGCAAGGCAAGTGTGAGGAGCAGTTCTCCATCAGGCGGCCGCAGCGCCGCGCCGGGGCCAGGATGTGGGACTTGTGTCTCTGAAACGGCAGTGAAGGTGACAACGTGGCATGTTGGAATAGAGACTGGACCTCTGATCTGTGCAAAAACAATAAACCAGGGAGAAAGTCTGGAGTCGACTCAGCTGTGTGTTGGGACGGGTGTGTGAAAAGTAAGGATGTCGCAATAAGAAACTGATCAATTAATCATGAGATCAATTAAAATGAGCTCAATAATTTCCATTTTGGTGATTAATATTTTAGAAGGGCAGTTTATGATCTTGTTATGCTTCCAGTTGTAAGAGGTTTTTGCTTTATTGTTTTTGGTTGTGTTTTATTTTGGAACTGTCTTCCAGCTCAAATGTGAAGTGTTCTCTGGAAAGATTCAAGTTTATTGATGTTCTGGAGGGAGAACTGGTGTTATTACACCATTCTCAATATTATCACCTTCCTAAAATGTGTCACTTTTGGAAAAAAAAATCTTTTTTTTTGGCAAAAGTGATTTTTTTGGAATGTTTTTGAAAAGAGAAAACATAACTTATGCCATTATTTTAGAAATGTGACGATATATTATAATATTATCGTCTATCGTAATAATTAATAGGACAATTTATCGTCGCACATAATTTTTTACCGTGACAGGATTAGTGGAAGGATTTAGAGGGGAAAAGGTCATTGATAGGAGTTGGTCAATAAGGGAACTTTATTTCTTGCTCAGTGAGAAAAAGCAAAACTTTCGTTAGCTAACAGGAAGGCGTACAGTATTTACTGTACCATGTTAGCAGTAAATACTGTCAGCGTAGTATTTATATGCCCCAAGAAAATTGCTTTAATCAAAAAAGAGTAAAAACTTACAATGTGAGTCTGCTCTGCTGGAGAAATCTTATGCCTCGCAAATAGTCGTCTTGTTTTAGTTTGTCCCCAAACTAGGAAGAGAGATAACAGATGAAAAAAAGGTTTATAAGACAAGAAACATTTTTTTTCTTTACTTTTAAGCATTATTTCAATGCTAGAATGAAAAGAAATGACACTAGAATGGAGATCCAATATTAACGTCTGTATCAGTCTCCATATTGGGAAAAAAAAAATTCTACATGTGGTGCACTTTCTGAACCATTTGAAAGAAGGTTTGTTGTAGTTTATTTTTTCCATGTTTGCCCAAGGTAGTCAGTCTTGTTTTATTCAGTTTCCCTATTATTTATTGTACTTTGGCTGTTCTACTCCTAATTTCACTGAACTAATAAATTAAAGTTGTTTTTACATGTTTGACCAGATTTGTGAAAATATTGGGGTTTTTAATAATGATTTATTTATAAAAAGAATTTTGTAGCCGGGAATGTTAGTGTCTCTTGGAGTTATGGTGGAGAAAAATGGTGGACACCACCAAAACCTCGGATATGTGACCAAAACCAAAGAGTCGGTTGTTTTATTTTTTTTTTATCATTGATAAGACTTCATACAATAGCGCTCTCTACTCTATAATTAATAACTTAATTATTCCCTAAAACTGAATGTAAAAAATCAGATACTGGAGACACATTAGCTGACATCCAATCAGCCTAAACTCCATACATCCAGAGGAATCTATGTTGATGAGAAGAGATTTTCCCAACAGCGATGCTGTATTCAATAATATGGTTATATTGTTTTATAGTGGATCTATCCAGCTTTCACTGCTTTATTCACTGAAAAAAATCCAACCAGATCTCCAGTCAGTTCTTAACTTTCCACTTTTTTAAGTCTTAGAACATAATAAAACCATTTTAATTTCAGAAATTGGAAAATGTATTTTTCCTTTTTTTTAAATCTCTGGACAGCAGTAAACAAAGTCGACCTCCACTTCACCACCTGCCTCCGGTTCTGTCTATTGTTCTCGATTTAACCGTGCCAAAACACAATTTTTAAACCAGGATCCTGTCATGATCCCGGGAACTTTGGGCTTTGGTTTTCCAAAGTTTATCTGATCATTATCTTGTAGTTAATTTGTGTCCAGCAGGTTTTATCCTATTCTGAATATTTCCCAGTGTTCTTTATTGTTAGGATAGTGTTACATTTATACAAAGTTTATTCCTTGGTGCTCAGTTTCCTAGTTTATTCTCCTGTTCTGTTCTTTGTCATTTACACCTCATCCTCAGTAGAAACTCATCGGTTCTCACCGTCTTTCGCTGGAGAAGGGTTTCCTTTTATGATTTCATAATTATAGACCTCCACTTCACCTCCTGCCTCCGGTTCTGCCTACATTCGTGTCCGACTTGAAACCAACCATGACAGATGCATACCAAACTGTCTTTTTTTTTTTTTATTATTTACTGTTACGCCCGTGACATTAGCCTTTCATAACAGAAGGAGAATAATGACAGAGAACAAAAACAACCCCCCAGGCCAAGTTGTACCTAATCATCTGGAAGAACAGGGTTTCATTTAGACTGGCCTATCACCAACGGGCAGGGCGTCGAGGGGTCAGCGAATTGCCAGATAATTGGTGGGTGAAAGCAACAGAGAACTTGGCGCGTTACATCTGTTTTGAGCGATGGAATTTATAGCTAAAGTCGATGAACATTTATCTCAGAGGCAGCCAAAAAACACTCTCCATTAATGAGTTGAAGATGTGAAAATCGGTGCAAGTGGAGTCCTCTAGAGAGAACAACTACTCAGTCATTAGGCAGGGCTTCTTTACCCCCTCTGCTTAAGAATATGCTCCTTTGATCTCCAGAGGAAAATATGTTAGCAGATGTTTTGGTTAGCATCTCCTAAAGAGAGTTGTCAAGGCTTAGTTTAATTATACTTTGAGCACGAGAGGCTGGACGGGTATCCACAGACTAATGGCGAAGCATTGTTTAAATATGAACACACACACCGTGCTGCTTCGGCGCAAATCAATGTAGTCATCCTCACTGTGTTTTGATACTTTCAACATCGAAAGTATTCAAACCCCTTGAGCTTTCTCACACTGATGGCGCTGCAAAAATCAGAATATCCAGTTGGGATTTCATTGGTCGGGCCAACACAAAGCAGTGCAGAATAGTGAAATGGAAGGAAATGATACATGGATTTCAGAGTTAATTAGCATATGAAACTGTGAAATGTGTTGTGCATTGACATTCGACTCCCTTTACTCTGATACCCTTAATGTCCTTCCAAAGTCACTGGATTAGTAAATAGGCTTCACCTGTGTGAAATTCTGTCTCAGTGAATCTGTGTGGTATTGGTCTCGATTGTGGAACAATAATAACACAATGAGAGATGTGATCAGATAAAGTTGTGGAGAAGTTTTGTTAATAGCATCGTGTGCGTGGGTGATATGGACGATTTAACGCCCACACTTTTCAGACTGAGCTAATATTTTTGTTCGCCTAGGCTAAATTTGTACAAAACAAAATTCAGTTTTTAAGGAACATTTCTGGGACGATGACCGAGGCAGACGCTTAAGAGTGCTGTGCTTGGTGCTGAATACATTATCATTCAAAGTATGAAAAATATTATCCTGTTTTACTCACTTTTATAGCAAAACGCAAACAACAATAATTTCTTAAACATTCACAAATGTCTTATTTTTATTAGAAAAAAATGAGACCATGATAAGCCATCTGTATTATGTAAAGACAAAAACAGGAAAGAATAAACGGAAACTTTTATCAAAGTAATTATCAACAGTTTCAAATAGTTAGTTTTGCTCTTTATTATATGTGTGTGTGTGTATATACATATATATAAAAAGTGATGTGAAAAAGAAATTCTATTTAAAAATGTAGAATTTTGCATGTGTTTGAGTCAAAAAATAAAAAGTTACCTTATGTGGGTGCGGCGTGTTTTTTAAGTAATTGGAAAAAAATAAAGAAAAAAGAGTCTTCAGAATAATTTCCTAAGTGTCGGAAACCGTGGTATTTATGACCCAAGTCATAGAGTTCAAAGGCAATGCAAGCAAAGAATAATGTGTATAAACTTTTGATTTGACAGACTTTAACCTGACACGTTTCTCTCATTACTGCAGCAAATAGAAATAGATTTCAGTAATTCTAACTGACCTGAAACGAGACGATTTGGCCTGATTTAACTATAGACATTAAAATGAACATGTCTTTTGGTTTCCTGTAAACCTTTTGTTTCAATGATGCACCTCAACATTAAAGTCTTTTTGAACCAATAACAATTACTTAATATTTGATTTATAAACGAATATTGCTGTTTCAGACACATTTATTTAGCCAAAAGTAAAATAACATTTTCAACAAGTGTAACTAAAATTTTTTAGATATTTTTTTATCTTTGAGTGATTCTAGTTTAGACAATACTATTTCAGACCCCACAATAATAGATTCTGTAAATACTGAACAATTGTTTATCTGAGATACCAGCTTGATTGTTAAAACCCAGAAAAGCTAAAACAGGTGAGCTTTTAACTGGTCCTCATTAACCAGATGTAGAATATTAAGTCTAAGCCACATAAAGAGAGAGATGAGCTAATTTCTCAGACTTTCCTAAGTTTGCCAGATGTGAGATGGAAGCATGTATTGTCAGACGGACTAAAGAAATGCCTGGCTTTATGCAGGAATACCATCATTTCCGCGGACCACGTATCCCTCAGGCACACAATTATCACGGATAATAAACGGCAGGAAACAAAAGCCAGATGCTATGTGTCCGTACCTGTAACATTCTCGGTCTCCCTCGCGTCTTTTTTCGTGTCCTCTGTCCACGAGAGCGGAAAGAAAAGCAGCAGCAAGCACAAGTGTCTTCTTCCCGCGGTCCTTCTCATGGTGCTGAACCTGTTGAAGATGGTAAAAAATTACCCTCACACTCAGAAAACGCGTCTCTGGGTGTCAGCGGCTGTTGAAAAAAAGTGAAGGGTGAAAAGGAAAGCGTCGGTTCGCCTACTTTTTTATTTATTTATTTTTTCTTGCCTCTCTTATCTTCGGTTTTGAAGGCTCGGCTCCGCGTGCGACTCTGACGACGTCTCGAGCTTCTGCCGAGGCCGAGCGCGAGCGACGAAAAGGCGGAGCGCAGCGCGCCGCCCCCGCGTCACCGTGTCGAGACGCGGCGGGAGGCGATGCTGCGGGCGCCGCGCCGTGTTTGACACGAACATCCTATTAACGTTATAGGCAGCTTGTTAGACGGGGGTAAAACAGAGGTGAGTTTAGGGTTTCATTTAGCTAATCCGTCATTTAGGTACTGCTACATCGAAAAAGAAGAAGAAGAAAAAATGAATGCAGTGTAAATATGCAGTATTTCTTTTCATTTATCTCAAAAAGTGAAATTGGTGTGTCGTAAAGAATCCTAACACATAAAGTGACATATTCCAACCCTTTATTTCTTGTAATTTTTAACCACTGTAGGTTTTCAGACAATGGAAACCCAAATTTTAGCATCTCTGACATTTTGAATACTAAGAAAATGTCATAATCAGCTCCTAATCCTAATCAAAACACCTGCAAAGGTTTTCTGAGACAATGAGAGAGAGAAAGAAAGAAAGAAAGAAAAGGACATTGGCTGTTATAAAATCTAAAAGACGACTGGAGAAATGAGAAGTACAGATTTGGGCTACATAGCACTATTTTTATTTTTAAAAAACATTGAAAGTAAGTGTGAATACTGTGAAGTGGATGAAACAACAGCGTTTTATGTTATTCAGTCAAAACAATGAGGAAGAAAGACAATTGATTCCAAATTTAAATAGCATTAAAGTTACACTAGATTTAGTATATTTATTTAGAAATAACTCAAAGTAAAATTTATCAGATAATTCTTTATCGTAAATCAACACAGTTGTATTATGGAATTTAATTCTTGACTGATTTAATTTTGGTTCACACTCCATACCACTCAGAGCCAGTAATGCACCAATTTTATTGTTTGCCAACCACCACAAGACATCAAAGAAAAATAAGAAGAAGGTTTCCTGAGCCTTGAGACTTTCACTTGCTGCGCTTCCATTGACTATAAAATTGCGTAATTTGACATTTCGAAAATACATTTGCTTAATGGAAACATGCCAATTTTGGATGAGCGGGTTTTTTGGCCATATCAAAATTAATTTATTTCACAAAGCTGCAAGGCACATGATCAACAACAAGATGTTACCACTAGCATAAACAACAAAGAAGATGACAGGCAGTAGGCAGAGGATGAGGATGCAGCATGTTTTTAATGACTTATCTCGTTCACAAACTTATTCATGTGATTTTAGTTACGCTTCTTATTTAATGGAAACACTGCAGTTGCAAAATTGTGGGGTTTTTTGTTGGGTTTTTTTTTTACATTAGTGGAATATTGACAAAGTTTTGCGCACATTTGTAATTGAAATCCATCTACTCTGGGTTAATAGGCTACAGTGGTGAGGAAGACTGCCAACTGGATGTCCAGAAGAGACTCATCGACACCCACAATAGGGGTAAGCTACAATGGGTCATTGCTGAAGACGCTGGTTGATCAGTTCTATATCCAAGCATATTAACAGAAAATTGAGTTGAAACCAGCCACTGGGAGAACCACGACCTTGAAAGGATTGTCAAGCAAAATCCATTCCAGACTTTGGGAGATCTCCGCAAGGACTGGACTGAGGCTACCAATGTTAAATTTCCTGTGTCAATTCGTCTGTGGTTTAATTGCTAGCATTCCCAGTCACATCCCAAACAAAGTACGAGCTAAATACTGCAAACTCAATAGACTGTGGAAGAAGTCTGCGTACTGAGGCTCAGCATTTCATACACAGTTGGCCACTGAAGGGACTAGAACACCTGAATCCAATGATACGGCGTGATGAGCAAATCATCTCAGTGTGGCGTGTACACTTCTAATGGGACGTGTAAATCCAACCGGATGTCAGCAGCAACCCAAGGAATCAGAGCAAGTTAGTTTATGAAACGTGTGTAACGAAAAGGAATGGCACAGGGAGTAAGTGTTGAAAACAAGAGCTGTTTTGCAAAGATAGCCAGAAATGCTGAGATCTGTCAAAATTTTAAGACCAATTGTAACTGCTATCAGTGGGAAATAACATCAGCCAGTTTTAGTCCAAACTGATGTCCAAGGTATCATACAAGACGCATGTCAGGATGGCTAAAAGCAATGACTGTCTATCAAGAACATTGCAAATTCATTGCTGCATAGCACTGATAGACATTTTTATAGTCTTTGGAATGTTACAGGGATACCACAATAGGTGATTCTCCACAGATTTATGACACAGAAGTCAAAACAAAATGCACTGGCACTTCACAAAATCAGAAGGCTTGCAAGAGGGCCACTTGCAGAGAGCTTCAGAAAGAACTGGAATTAGCAGGCACATTTTCTCACTGCAAACAATTATCAGTTCACTCAATTGCAGTGGCCTCTATCCAGTCATTACACAGTGCTCCACTGTTGAAGAAAAGCATGTTGACATTTGCTTAAAGTTTGTTGGAGAACATGTGGTTAAATTTGAACTCACACACTCTCACTGAGTTTGGAGGAGGAATAGCAGTGAACTAACAGAAGTTTTGGAAGTGAAAACATTATGGTGTGGGGTTGTTATGGCAATGACAGACTTTGTAATAGAGGGACAGATGAATGACATTGTTAGTAAGAATCTGAATGCACTGAAAAAGAAAATCTCCATTGGGTTTAGAGACCAAAGATAAAGCTGCTAGAATGAATCATGCAAGTTATCATTTTTTGTAAAACTCGAAATACGTTGGAGTTAATTGTTTAAGAATACAATGAGCCATGTTCGGTACTTGACATTTCATTTTATTGTACATAACCTGTTTGCTTTTTTTTTCCTTTTGTAAGTGTTGATCACTTCAGATGTTAATGGCATTTGGTGTGAATTTTTCCTGCTGTATGTGCACTAGCACAACACGGATGGAAATCAGTGGATAAATATAGTTTGACGATGATCCATTCTTCTATTCATAATACTTTGGAAATGATTAAACAGGAAACACAGATGTTTTAACATCTGTCATGTGTTACCATGTGTTCCACATGAGCCCACCTATGCCACCAGCTGCAACATTTCACTGTGGCGTCTTTCAGAGATGTTGTACTAAAACAATAAGATGATGAAACATACATTACATGTTCATTTGTAGCAAAGATGTAAAGTGCTGCTCACCGAAAATCACTGCAATATTTAGAAAAAATATTTTCTCTGGCCCAGTTTATTTTGTGCAGCGTGGCATAGAGCACTGATAAAGTTTGTCACGACTTGCAGTTCATGCAGAATTCATCTCTGGTGCTTAAATCTGTTTCTATGGTTACCTGCTATGGTTACCTACAGTTTGCATCCCCCAACCAAAGGTTGTGGCCTTTCTCATAAATTCACTGTGGGCTTTTAAAGCCTGCACAGAAAAGAAGACTAAAATAAATTGACTGATTAAAATGTTTTTGTCTTTGCAGAAAGAGGAGACACTGGGGAGAATAAGCTGATTATCTCCAGACCTGTGGCCTATTTTCTCTCCATGTGTTAAAAATTACACAAATTGAAAAGCATGACAGGAAAAAGATTTATTAGTGGTAGGCTTGCTTGGATAAAACTGAGTGATTGCTTGCAATTTTGCCAGAAATCTTCTATTATGACAAATGAAGATATTTTCGATATTTTCTTCCATCTATGGTTCCATGTCTTCCATGTCAGGCAAGAACGAAGGCAAACCTTTATAAATGTATTTGAAAAGATGCTGTTCAAAAGGATACGCTTACAACATGAAGCCTGACCGCGCTCTTAAATTAAGACAAATGTGTAAACTGTAGGGTTCATTCATGAGTGTTAAATCAACATATTCTATGAACACACCCAGTGACCCATCTCAAGCAATCATTGGTCGCAGTAGAGTAAGACTTAGGCAAACTATGAAGTCTTTTGTTTGTGATGCTAGAACAGGAAATGTCTTTTTGATCACTCGTCTCCTAATCAATTAGTTGACTTATATATTGTATCTAATGGTTGTCATAGAGACTTTAATGACTGAAAAATATCCTTGAGCCCGACATTTTTGAGCCATATAGTGATGATGTGTTTTTGATCAGTGTCACATAAAAAAAAATCCCAATCTGCTTGGTCTTCGGGTCAGCCATACCCAGACATTCTCCTTCTGCACAAGGCAAAATTATGAATCCATCAGTCATGACAAGTTATGCAGGTCCTGGAGAAGCAAAGCATCTCCAGACCAGAACACCATCCCTGCCATCCATGATTGTCTGTCGGATGATTCCTTTTCTAAAAAGACTGAATTAACTTTACGCCAGATGTAACAAGAGTCTTGGGAATCATGAAGACATTATATTGTGGACAGATTGGTCATTGATTCATGCTTCATCTGTGGACAATTACCTTTACTGTGGTTCTCTGGACTCCCAAAGCTATAGAAAGTCCTTTGTAACGTTTCCCAAACTGATAGACATCAGTCACTTTATTGGTTTCTAATTTGTTCTCTGATTTCACATGTCTGGTATCAATGTCTTATAGGGATAACAAAGATCAAGAAATCACAGACTAGACCAACTTCTCTGTCTGCTGCGTGGTGTGCTCTCACCGGCCTGGACCAAGAGAAAGGCCTCAGTGTTTGATACGCATCGCTCAGCGGAAAAGTTCAGCTCCTTCAAAACAGCGGGAAGCCCTTGTGGCATCCAGAAAGTGTTGGTGGATGAGAATTTCCAGAGCCTGCGATCCAGAAATGCTGTCTGTTTTAGCTTAACGTCAAATGCCGGGTGGGGTGTTGTTACTGAAACCTGTGAACTGGAACACAGACACAGCTTCACCCTGGGGCAAGAGCACTGTATTCTCAAAACAGAGTCAGGATTTAAAAAAAGAAAAAAGAAAAAAAAAAGTCGATGTTGCAAAAGCTATGTTGTACAACCTTGCAGACACACTTGCTTGTAAAACCTGTCACTCGTCTTTTGCAAGTTGGCACCGAGAGACAGAGAAATCAGCCACAAGCATCCGACAGGAAAGAAGGGATTGCTTTCTTAAACCACACTGAGGTCGAATGAGTGATTGGGCTGCTCAGGGGTTCATAGTTGGAAGTCTTTCTCTGACAGTTTGTGGTAAAGTGATGTATTGCGTTTTCACTTGGAAATGTTTGTGAGGGCCCTGGAATCCACTGACAACCTGTCCAGAGTGCACCTTGCTTCTTCCCCAATCACTGCTGGAGATAGGAACCATGTGACCATGCAAGGATAAGAGGTGCAGGCACTGCCATGTGGCTGCAGACTTTCTCCAGAGTACAGATGGATTCTGTTGCAGCCAAAAGAAAGGGGCAAGACATGAGACTAATTGGACATCTTGAAGCTAACAGGCAACCATGACAACATCTTAAAAAAAGAAAAGACACAGGTGAAAAGAAAACTTGGAATAGACCAAACTGAATTAAGACTGAGGAGGAGTTGTACAATCACATATAAGTGGTATGCACAAGGCCTGCAGGATTCTGGGATGGAAATTATCTGGACCTGCAGTTCAAGCCTGTCTTCCAGAGACACATAGGATGGAGATAGAAACCAAGAGAGTAGCATATTCTGGTTTAGTTGAAGAGAAAAACACAAAATGATGCAAACTGTGAAGTGTAACGATCAGGACCTAAAATCCATCCATCCATTCTCCTCAGATGTTTTTTCCATTTGTGATGTGCGTTCAGATTTTCAAACTTCCATCATCTCAGACGCTGTAAGTGCTCCCTTTCTTTTCTCTTTGTGTGCAGCACAAATTCATTTCCAAATTAGTGACAAAGGCTCTTAATACACAGAAAACCTTGTGTTGTAGCTGTTCAGAATGAGCTTTATCTTCATCATGCATCTAAAGCCCACCCTGTCTGGCTCTCATCGACTCCTACCGACAGCTGATGCTCCATCTTGGTGATGGGTTCTTCAGGACTGACAGTCCTGGTGCTGCTGGAATCATGCAGAGTTCTCTTCAAAGTCTGCATTCAATCTTACAAGACTAAGCCCTTAGATTTATTAGGAAAGAAACTCGTTTCTTTGTCAGTTGCTTTTAACTTTTTGGAGCTTTCAAGAATAATCAGCAGGAAGTATGTCCTACAGAGCTGAGAGAAAGTATTTGCTCCCTTGTAGATTTCTTACTCTTTTTTTGGCGTCTTTGTCACACATATGTTTTAGATCATCAATCTGATTTCAATATCAGGCAGCAATAACCTGGATATATATATATATATATATATATATATATATATATATATATAATATATATATATATATATATATATATATATATATATATATATATATATATATATATATAATGGTATATATATAAAAACGGTATTGTGGGGGAAAAATCTCTTCCACACCACACTGGCCTCCTAGTTAAATCATGAATTAATAGCCCATAGTGACATTTTTTGGGTGGCTGAGTTCAAATCACACACAGGCCTGTTTACAGCTAGAACTGTAGAAGAAATAAATCACTTAAATAGAACCTGTCTGATAACATAAAGTAGGTGAAAAACATAACAACACACACATCATGCACTGATCTAAAGAAATGAAAAACATGAGAAATAAAATCATAAACAGGACTAGAAAATCATTTTTGATGGTTTGGGGAGTCCAGAAAACCACAGTGAAAAGCATTATCCACAAATGGAGGAACCGTGGGACAGTGGTGAACCTTCTCAGGAGAGGCCGCTCCACCAAAGTTATTCCAAAAGTACATCGATGTCTCACCCAGGAGGTCACAAAAGAACCTGGACGAACAGCCAAAACACCGCAGGCCTCACATGCCTCTGTTAGGTTCATGACTTAAAAGGGCAATATGTGTTTTCAGACACAAAACATCATTTTATAGAACAATCAAGAAACTATGTTAACATCAGTTGTTATAAAAATGCTGTATATCAAATATGACTTAAAAGAAATTCAACTTTGTAATGTAACACCTTTGAAATTGGGTCTCTGTCTCTTTAAAAACTCCCGCTCTTCCTGAAACTCCGGCTTCAGGAAGTCATCACAACATGGCTCCTCTGTTAACCCTTTAACAACGTTTTTACAAGTGTTTCATTAAGAAGTAGCTCAATGAAGCACTGGTAAAGAGCCCCGCAGGTTTTTGCTAATTGCTGCTGCATAGGGGAGTCACTCTGTGAGGCAGAAGCTTGGAAACTGTAGCCCTGGGGAGGAGCTGCGCCTTGAAGGCGGTGCTAGATCCGCTCAGGTGTTTTGCACAGCTGAGTGGTTGCATGGAGACCAAAAAATTCCTCAAACATGCATGAAAGAATCAAGGCAACACTCCAGGAATGGCATTATGACACAATGTAAAACTAAAACAAAAAAAGTCTTCTTTTCATAATACTGCCCCTTTAATAAAAGATAAAATGTCATCCATGGGAGATTGCCAAGGCCAAAACTACAGCTGACCGAAAAGAACATCAAGTTCTAGTCAAAAGTCTGATCAAAGTCCAGACTTAAATTGAGATGTGTTGGCAGGATGTGTTATGCTCAAAGTGTGGCTGAATTCAGTCAGTTCTCCATAGAGAAGTGTGTGTACAGTGATGTAAGAGTAGGTAGATTTCTTGTGTGATGGAAGAATACGGTGAGGAGTTTGTATTTGCATTATGCTTCTCTTTTCAATTTTTTTTTTTTTTTTTTTTTTTTGACAGAAGAAATTAGATAATCATCTTGTACTAATTTCACAGTCTCGCCGCTCTGATTCACAGGAGCCCAGAAGGGACATCATCCACTTTTTCTGGGTCTGGTTTTAACCGAGTCCAGAACCCGCTGTGCGTTATTTCTGGATGTTGATTTAATAAAACAATACCAGAAACGATAAGCTGCTCTACTTTACCTTCTAAAGCCTTGATATTGCTTACATTTAAAGGTAAAGCAACACAGACTTGATTTGACATGCATGACAACATTTTTGCAAAGTTTGATGTGAACCACCTGGACCGTTCCAGTGTGTTCCTAAATACGAGACATGAAGCAGGCCCCTCTCAGAAGGCACTTAAAGGGCCGGCATGGGTGAGAGGAGTTCAGAGTTTCCTGATTTACGCTGGGAATTCAGCAAGAAGCTTGAAAGAAAAGAAGAGTCACCACAAAGCCAAGCATGAGCAGTCAGTTCATTGTTTAAGGAAAGAATTTTTATTCTTAGTGTCTCAGTGGTTTTGACTAGAGGTGCACCGATTGCAGTTTTCTGGCCGATCACAGATCTTTAAAAAGCCTGACATGTCAATTATGATTTTATTCTGATATGATTTTTTTTTCTTTTTTGAAAGATTGCTAAATATAGCCACAGAGATGCTAAGTTGCCAGCAGTGGGGTGACTATTATTATCTGCACAGCTCTCTCTCATCAGGGCAAAGGGGGACAGTGACTCATTTTCAAACCTTAGTAGAAGTAGATATGATCGATGGGTCTTATCTATCTCAGACACAAGTTTCAATCGATCACCGGTTAAGAAAATCGGGGCTGATTTATCGGTTCAGCCCTAGTTCTAGCTCTATGATTGGGTTGGCAGTCAGAGCATAGTCTGACAGTCTAAAGAAAATGTTTGTGTAAGAATCCTATAAAACAGTCAGAATTATATTTTTTACAAAGGAGTCGGAACATTAAAAATCCAGAAGATCTTCCATGTTAAAAGTCTCAGAGACAACTCACTTCAGTTCAGTTTGAGTTCAGTACAATCTACTTTTTAACTCCAAACAACAGAAAGCAG
Organism: Poeciliopsis retropinna; assembly: GCA_010277075.1. Lineage (NCBI taxonomy): Eukaryota > Metazoa > Chordata > Actinopteri > Cyprinodontiformes > Poeciliidae > Poeciliopsis > Poeciliopsis retropinna. Next base: position 11,177,148 of record VMRM01000021.1, read on the forward strand.
CTCACATTTTACTGCCACATACATGCAGTCCTGCGATGCCTGGTTCACACGGCCAGATTTTAAAATAGTTCTCTGATTTTCAAAACTTGGCAATTAAAAAAAATCTTATTTTTCACTGACATACATGAGTCATATATATATATATATGTATATATATATATATATATATATATGTATATATACATATATATATATAAATATACATGTATATAGCTCATTTAGACTTTGCTAATTGACTAGCAGCAATTAGCAAGCATCTGGTCTAACTGCCCATCAGCTGAGCTCATTACACGGGCCACCTCTCTGTGAAGTGCTGGTAAAAAATGTTGTTAAAGTGTTAATAGAGAAGCCATGTTGTGATGACTTCCTGAAGGCGCAGTTTCAGAAAGAATTAAGGCCTTAAGCTACAAAGCCAAATTTCTTTTAAGTCATGTTTTATAGAAGCATGTCCCTGAAAAATACATAATACTGACCCTTTAACACACTGCTGAACCGTAAAGGAGAGTTAATCGAGAGAACTTTCAAGCCTGACTCCTCTGCTGACAAGTCTTGATACTTCCTGGTTCCTTGTTTGAAGCGAGCCTTAGCTAACTGCTCTTTAATGATTCCCAGTTTGTTGTATCCATCCCTGCAGTCTGGGTAAGGTCTCTGTCTGTCTGCGGCTCCCACTTCTGATCCTCCGCTGGAAGTCAGCCGCTTATTTCTCAGCGAGAAGAGCCTCCACCTGCCTTCAGGGGCACCGACTAAAGCAAAAACACAAGTCGACCTTAACTCTCTGGCTCCAGTCTGAGAGTGAAAAATGTCCAGCTTCCACACAGCTGTGAAAGAATAGCTTCTTACCACATCAAACATCTCGCCCTGCGAACAGCAGTGCTCGCTAAGAGGGAGGACATGGGCCGTCAAAAGTTTTACAGCCCGTGAGGCCTGCTGTCGCCCAGCAGATTCTGAGCACATAAAAAAACAACAACAAAAACAAAAACAATACAGGATAAAAGACTAACGATGTCAAAGTCTTGTCCTGACACTCTTCCTCTGGCTGGGGGACAAACATAGATCAAGAGAAATTACTTTTATAGTAAACAAACTAAACAAAAACACATGCATTTTATGCATGGAAGCGGAACATGCTGGCTCAAAGTCATAACCCCGTTGAGTAAAATCCACACAGGCCTGGATCGGTCCAGTCCGAACCCGGACTCTGTTCGCAAATTAAATAACCCAGATTGGTCTGTTTTCATCCCAGGAGTGTTAAGGATGCCTGTAAACCTTTAAGTGTATTCTGCTTTGGTGTGTGTGGTGCCTCTGATTCAGTAAAGGAAACCCACTCTCAGCTGGTACTTTACCAAACACCAGGTCTCTCCTTGCTCAACTGTTGGGTTAATTTGTAGATTGGTTAGTCTTTTAAGGAAATTTCCCTTTTGCTATCCCACCCATGGTTGACTATGCTGGAATTCAGATTTCTATGAACAACTGATTTGTAGTTAGGCTACTTCCTGCTCTTTAATTGTCTTGTATCCTCTGCCAGTGCTCTCTGATTCCACCATCTGTTTTGTTTCTACTCCGCAGAGTTTTACTATGCCTTAATTATATGTGACGTTAATTATGTTTCTTTACAGACGAGGTCACAGTATAATGGCTTAAACTTTTTCCCCTAGCTTGAGCTCAGGCAAAAAAAAATAAATAAAGTATAGCCAACTTTTCAGAGAAGCCGCCGCCACCTAGCAAGAAAAAAAAAAATCAACAGCAGCCGCGGCTGTAATTTTCAGTTTGTGGCCTGGGTGCTTCAATTGTGGGCAAAATGTTCCTGTTTTCACAAGACGAGATCAAGAGCAGATGCTCTCAGAGCGGTTACACCAGTAACACCAAAAGGCCTGCAGTTCTACACATTTCACGCAACAAGCTAGCATTAGCCACTGATCTGCAAACACTTGAATCCACAGAGTCACTGAACTCATTTGATGCGGGTTGCCCTTGGGTAACCCATTAGCCTCAGCAGGCACACTAGAAAAATACTAGTCGTTTTTTTTTTTTTAAGGGGGCAGTATTGTGGATTTTCTTGGCACACAGTGTGACTTTATAGCACAGTCGAGTAACTGTACTACTTTCAGTTAGTAAAGAAATGCTGTTTATATCAAAAATAACTTAGAAGAAATTTGACGTTTTGAAATTGGGTCTCTGTCTCTTTAAAAAAAAGAAAACTCCTACTCCTTCTGACACTGCGTCTTGAGCATGTCGTCACAACAATGTTCATCCATCGTGCCTTTTGCAAAGAAACAAAAAGACAAACAAACAAGCAAAAAAATTTTTGTCAAAAAATGATTTGGGCTATTATTTTAGGAAGTTGATAATATGCGATCATTTATGGGTCTTTAAGTCGTTCACACACATGATACTGTACAAGCACTGTTAGATACAAACAATTAAAAGCTAAAAACGGAAAATTTAAAGTGCAATACAAAGTATCCATTCAGGTTTTTTGCTTTTGATTTCACTTAATCTTTTTTTCTTTTTTTTAATTATAGGTAGCCAAAACATGCAGTGGCTTTTACTAGAATGCAGACTTAGGCACACCCATTTAATGAACCTGAGAAAATAAAGAAACAGTTAGCAAAATCCTCCTGTTGCTGACAACAAGACACACACACACAAAAAAAATCTGGAAAAAGAGATGAATACGTTTTGAAATACACCTTTTATTTCAAATCTACGATGATTCCTGTGTCACTTGTCTAAGGAAATCTGACTGCTTTGCTTATTTCATTAAAGTATTGTGTATTTAGCTTACTAAATGCTAAATCTATTTAGCAGGTAAACATAAAAAATAAAAGCTTTTTTAAAAATCACAATAATAAAACAAAATACTAAAGGTTTTGCTTGTTAAATCAATAAATAGTTAAGACACCAATAAATCCAGTTTCATAAAATAATCATCCAACCCGATAAGGTGAACAAGGTTCAGTAGCTAAATAAGCTGTTTGGTGCTGGCAGAGAGGGCAAAACCAAAATATTCAGCTCTGCTGCCCAACCCACAAATGCATTTTTCTGATACATGTGTATTATATTTATTATTATTTATTACAGCAGAGTTATCCAGGACATGTTCCTGGTTTGCTGACATCTGCTTTGGTTTGTTCTGCTGGTCCTCGAAATTCTTCCCTACTGGATTTCAACTCTGTGAAGTTTCTGGACTCCATTTTTTTTTTTAGACTGTTTGTGCTCATGATTGAAACGTGCAAATAGTGGATTTTGAACTTTCTCAGAATACAGCCATAAGCTCAAAGTAAAATGAAATAAAACATTCCTCCAGCTGACATAAGCCACCCAGAAGACTTCCTCTTGCTTTGACTTACATTTTTTAAGACACAGAGTTATAGATTATTTCAGAGTTGTGTTCGTTCTCCTCCAAATTGAAATATTTTTAAGAACTGATTCATTGACGTTTACCAGTCCAGCAGCTTTTCAGAAGAATATGATGGATTATGTTATCAATATTGGAGAAAAACCTTAAAGAAGCTTTGGAAAAATAGTTGATCAAGCAATATTTACAATCCTTTTCTTGGAAATAAAGATAGAATTTTTTTTGTGTTAAACGTGATATACGTCTGCAAATGGGATTGCCACAGTTAGATTATGGCAGACTCAGAAATGAAAATTAACAATCACGGATCCTCTCACTTGGCCGTCGCAGCAACACATGTTAAGAATTCACGAATGCCAAAATTTTCTTTTGGAGTAAACGGAAAATGGGAACACAACAAAAACAGGAATGCGCAGCTGAAAAGGCGCACAAGAGGCTCCCAGATAAAGCAGATTTATTGAGTGAGACAAAAGCATATCTATCCATCTTTTATGTCTGGATCAGGATTCAGGATTGCAGGGGGCTTGGAGCCAATCCCAGATTGGTTTTTAGCAGCGAAAGAAAGAAAAAAGAAAAACCACTGAAAGTAGGCTAGTGGGACAAAACGATTCTCGCACGTATTATATTGGACGCAATGTGTTTTCACGCTGAGCAGGAGGAGATGAAAGCTAGAGGGGAGAAAAACAGACTGAGAAAAATGACAAACTTACTGATATTTGACAGGATCTGACCAAAAGAGCTTCTGTTTCTACAACTGGACATGAGAAATAGTGGAAAGTTAAAAAATTATATTAGACATAATCTATCTATCTATCTATCTATCTATCTATCTATCTATCTATCTATCTATCTATCTATCTATCTATCTATCTATCTATCTATCTATCTATCTATCTATCTATCTATCTATCTATCTATCTAAAATATAACAAAATTATATTTACACATTTTCATTTTTATACATGATAATTTTCTGTTTTCTGAAAAGACAATATTTAAGATTTCAGTATTCCATCAAACTAATAAAATATTTATATATTACTATGCAAAAATTTGGGCTTAGTTACAAGCAGCTTTAACACTTGCTTAAAAGTTATTTTCAAAAGATAATCCACATTAGTGAACATATTGTGATTTATTGATTTTAGGCACGGCTCAAATCCTGACAGTCAATATTTTCACCTGTTATTTTAGACTCCCACACATGAGTCCTTTCTTTAAAGCTCGCAGCTTCTTTTTAATGCCATGAATGGCAGCTAAAAGCCTTTTCAGAGGTTTATTTTGTATTTGGATATTTTTCGAGTGAAGAGGCATGAAAAGGCCATTCAGCCGTACGACAGGACTAGAATGAATCAGCTCTCCTTTCAGACATAAATGTGCTAATTTTATATTGTTTCGAAGGTGTAAAATAATCAAAACTTCTGCTTATTGTCCTGTTTAGGCTTTTAAGAATCACCAACATGTCTCTTGGTTCAGAAGCTTCACTCTTGGATTTACAGCACCACCTTGTGGTCATTTCCTACATGTCACCTGTGCTGATGGATTATGACACTCATATTCAGTCTTCAAAACAATTACACTGAAACCGTTTGTGGATATAAAATGATTACAATCAGTTAACAAACATCTTTACTTCCTCTCCTACTGATGCGCATGCAGCACACTTACTCCTAGTGGCGGAATCAAATTCCAAAACTAAAATTTATTAAACACAAAATTGATAAGCTGTTTAATTGTGCCGCTCGTCGTGGCAACACGGAGTAGCTCTGTTACGATGATTCTGATTTGCTCCTTCTGAAGACCTTTTAGTTCATCTTCATTTGATCGAGGTCCGACATGTTTGGACGAATATTCCTGGACCTGGAGTTGACCTCCAGCTGTTAACATGTCATGACAGGCATGAGACTTTCTTCAGTCAGAGGCTTATTCAAATTCAATGCGAGACTGACTGCTACTGGAAATCCATTCTGCCCACAGCATTACTATTCATAACAACTCTTGAAAATACTTTAGAACAGCATTTAGCTTCAGTTTGGGATGAATAAAACACATTTTTAAAACTGAATTAAATTAAATTAAATTTTAATTTCAATTGGGTTAGAATAATTGGAAAAGCTTTTTTTTGTTTTACCCTAAGCACTGTGTTCTGTTTTGTTCTTTTGGAACTGTCCATTTCTGCAGGGAAATCTACATAAAATCCTTTTTTCTTGGCATCCACTCTGAAATCCAAGTCTTTTTAAAATCTGTAAAGGTGATAAAAATTGTAAAGTTTTCATCTTTGAAGACTTGAGCCACTGCAAGTAATGTATTTACTGTTCACAATGTTTGCACAGAACCCCAATTTTTTTTAAAAATCCCAGGTAAATCACAGATTACTGCTGCTGCGCTTTGACTTTATTGTTCATCACTGGTACAGAAAATGGAAAAAAAAAAAACATTTAAGCTTCAGCACATCAAAAAAAAGACTATTTCAATACATTTTCTTATATAACTAGTTCTTTTGTTTTCTTTACTGCTGATCCAGGATAAAAAGCTTCTAGTTCCAGTTTGTGTCTTGATTTCATTCTCCCCTGGCTTCCTTTGTCATTCCGAGAATTCCCAGATTTTGCATCTGTTCGTTCACATGCGTGTCGTCCTTTTTGTGTGGATGGAATTCTGAATCTGGAACGTTCAAAGCCCTAGAGAAAAATGGCAAAACCTAAGACGTTTGAGAGAAATCTTTTCCGTAAAATGTGAGATTCTTCTGATTTTCTCAAAGTTACGAAGTCGACTATTTTTACCTGCCTTTCCTCCGCAGCAGGTCGATGTAGTTCTCTTTATCCTCTAAAGACTTGGTTAACGAGTCAACTTCTCTCTGTTTTTCCAGGAGTTCTCTGAGGAGGCTGTGATTCTTTTGCTCCAGAGTTTCACAAAACGCCTGCTCAGCAGACAAACAGCGCTTGAACTGAATCAGAAAGTCAGTATTCGACCAGTTTGAAAAAACTAAACTCACCCTGCTTTCCTCCGTACTGTAAAAGGGATTTGATGGGTCGTCCACAGACAGAAAATATCTCACAGGTTCGCTGAGAAACCAGAGATCTCTTTAGCAGTTGAACAAAGACGACTCAGGGTGCAGGAAGGGATCGTACCTTGTGCTGATATCTTTGTGCAACATCAGATTCTCCAGAAAAGTCTGCAGTCCTGAACGCCTCTTCTCTAGAAAACTTCCATCATAGTTGTCTTTGAATCGTCGTTTAGGAGGCAGCGCTTGATGGAAACCGGGAAACAGCTCTCTGAGCTGCAACAGTGACACGGGTAAAAGAGAAAAATATATATTTGGTGTTAGATTGATTTCATTTACAAAGTAGCCTAAATAAGTTATCCTTTGTGGAAAGGTAGTTGTAGTTCTTATATCATGAATTAACTGTCATTAAATTTAAAGAAAAAATCTGAGTATAATTGTTGGCACAATTGTGCAGGATTACTGTCACACCTGTAAAATCAAGAACTTACTTAAACAGAACCAGTCCATCAACATGAAGTTGGCTAAAAGGTCTCAGAAGGCAGAACATAGCTGAAAAAAAATTTAAGATTTAAAAGAGACAGTACTATGTCCCACCCCTCCCCAGTTATGTAGTATCATTTTATAGTACAATCAAGTTACTTTGAGTTGTTGTAAAAATGCTGTATATACATACATATATACAGCATTTTGACTTCTGAACTTAACATCTTGAAATTAGGTCTCTGTCTCTTTAATAAAACTCCCGCTCTTTCTGAAACTCCGCCTTCAGGAAGTCATCACATCATGGCTCCTCTATTAACCCTTTGTCAGCGTTGCACTGAGAAGCAGCTCCTATAACGAGCTCAGCAGATGCGCAATTCCACAGGGTGTTTGTTAATTGATGCTGGCTAGTCTGAAGGAGCTGAGTGGGGGAGCTGCAGAGGAGGGCTGCTCTGTGAGGCCGGAGCTCTGAAGCTTGGAAACTGCAGCTCTGAGGAGGAGCTTCATCCTTCATGGCTGAGCTAGGTCCACCCAGGTGTTTTACACAGCTGAATGGTTGCCATGGAGATTAAAGGATTTCTCAAATATGCATAAATATTTTAGTAAGTTTTTGGTGAGGGAATAACATTATAATATGATGTGAAGTTTTAGAAAAAGTGGATTTTACATAATGCTGCCCCATCTGTAACACAATTACTGAGATTTTGAGTCTGGTAAAGGTTGCCAGCCGTTTGTCTCTATGGCTTTGAAACTCAAGGAAAACACTTTAATGTGTTATTTAAACCCAGAAGAGCATCTAAATCACTGCAGGTTTTAGTGCTTATGATTTGACAAGAAGATAGAGACTGGACAAAAGTGTCATCCATGGCAACCATCAAGCCAAACAAAGGAAAAAATCAACAACAACAACAAAAAAGCCACTGAGTATCAAAATTTCACAAATTTTGGATATTCTCTATAAATCAAATCATGCCCTACCAACTAGATTTTGTATTTTCTCAAACCGTGTTCGTCAAAACTTCATGTAAACAGAAGAAATCGGCGAGGGAACATTTTCCACAGCACTGCACGTGCTCTTAACCGATTCCTGACCTGTACAGAAACTAAACCTCCTCCTTCGTGTTGCTCTTGGCTTCGCGCCCCATCAGGTTGTGACCTTCGTACGAGGTCGACCTCGATGGTCGAAGTCTGAATAATTCCCACCTGATCACTGAGTATGCAGAAGTCTGCGTATCTTCTGAAGACCAGCCAGCTGCCTCCTTCAGGCCTCTTCATAAGAATCTTGTAAACCTACAAAACAGATGGGGCTTTATGGACTTATTGAGCGATCAATATCAAAATATCTTCTTGTTTTTATGCTGATTTTAGAAATGTACCCATTGTGAATCTTCTCACACTTCATATACTCACTGCCTTCTCAATAACATTACCTGGTGAACATGAAAGGTTTATTGTTTATTGCTTTATTTTTAGCCAGAGAAAAAGAAAAACGTGTATATGATGCCCCTGAGAAGGTAATAAAGAAACAAAGAAAATACATATACATTCACTTATTTACAAATATATGCAGTAATATAAAAACAAGACATTGTCTGGGTCAAGTTCTTGTTTTACGTAATAATCCTTTATTTAGACATAAACCAGAATGCAGTTAGCTCAAAAAGGAGTGGGAAGAAGACAGACTTATTTACTCTTACTCCCTGTAAAATAATCTAAAAATCTATAATAATTAATGAAGTAATATTAAATTATTGTTATTTCTACACATGTAGTGTACACGGTTATTACTATGTAGCATTCTTTGGAACTGCTGTGGCTATCAACTTCTGTTTTTTGGTTTTTATTTGTGTGTTTTGGGCTTTTCTGTGATGTTTTTTTTTTTTTGTTCTTTTAGTAATGTCTGTAGTTTTTGTTCTCATGCTTGTGGTGTGAACCCCAGAAACAGTAGTTTCTACTGTGGGAGAAACAAATTAAATATGCTGACCAAAACTAAACAATTAATTCATTAAAAAAATAAAAATCTGATCAGTCTTCTCTTTTCTAAATATGATGCCCCGCCCTCATCTTCCATCACAAATACTAAAATAAAAATAATAAAAAAACGACAAAGATGGCATCTGAATCTTTTTGAAAACTTTTGGCTGGGAATGTTCCTGTAAAAATGTTGGTCATGCGACTAAATTTTGCAATAAACCCTCAAAAGAATTACCATAAAGACAAAACTCAAAATAAAAAGAGCACACGCGTGTCTTTACAGATGCAGTAGGGCTGGACGATACGGCTGACAAACGTATCACCATATCAGCATTTTATATATCGATAATTATTGATTAGTTGTTGTTAAATATCTTAAATACTGGCACCATATTTCGTGTTTTATCTACAGTTTTCACTCGTTTTTTTCTTTGAGCAGTTATATGTCACGGTGATAAAACCTGAAACTGCTGCTGTGACTCATTTGGTTGTTGCTAGGTAACCAAAGAAGGAGTGATTGTGGTTGATGCCGCCAATCTCACTTAGCTGTCTGTAAGAAGTTGAGCAGCTAAAGCCTTTAGGCAGAGGCCTACGTCCCCCAGAATGCTGTGCGGTTCTGGATGGGAATTCAGTGAATATTCCATGTATTGAATTTCATGTTTGTCGTAGAGTAATGGCCTAGATCGTTTTTTGACAAAAGTCCTTCTTTTTCTGCCTAAATCATCTTTTGCTGAAAAAAATGACTTAAGCCATTATTTTAGGAAGAAGACAATATTGAATATTATATCAGACGGATTACCTATTGATATTCATCATGTTTCTACTGCGATATTTACTGTTTTGATTTATTTTCTTCATTTGGGACTGGTCTTCCTACCGTAAACTTTTCCCTCTCCTTCAGAATCTCACAGCCCAGCACCGTTGCGCTGATGGGTGTCTCCTCTTTCTCAGTGTTCCCTGGCCTGACACTCTGCTCTCCTCTGGGTCTCCTGCAGGCCTCATCTACCGTGAGCGGAGAAGCCCTTCTGTTGAAATTGGAGCTGTTCACTGCGAACCAGTTGATGGCTAAATGGACTGGAACAAACGGGTCAGCCATCTGACAGGGTTTGTTTTTCTTTTTTTTTTTAAGTGAACACCTGCCAACACACATGAAACAAGTTAATTTATAGCCACAATGAGAAGGACATCATCCTGACGGAGTCTGGTAAATTTACTTACTTCACGTCAGAGCCGCTTTAATCCCAGTTTCATTCCTCGTCCGAACTGTTGGATAGTGTCGCTGACTTGTCAAAAACAACAAGCCACTTTATGTGGCTGGATGTTGAGTAAGCAGTAGTTAAAGTGCAGCAAGGAATTTATTGACCTTGTGGGTTACACGCGTTTACGATCACAGAGGGCGAATGCAGTCATGTGCTACTGTGTGCCAGACAGGAGGGACTTCCTGTTTCTACTAAATGCCAATTCAAATCAATTAACTGGACGCTTCAGAGAAACGTCTCAGTCGTGTTATATTTACAAAGGAAAGGCTAAAACCAGCCTTTTTTATGTTTAAATCATTTCTAGGACACAATGGAGCATCAGCTAAGAAAAAAAATGGAATCAAGAGAACAAAGACATAATATTATGATAACAATATCATAATGTAGAAAAATGTAGTGTCACGAGAGTGTTACGAGTCATAATCGTACTAGAATAAAACTGAAAAAGAAAACAACAATAAAAGTTAGAATATTGCCAGAATACATTTCCAATATTAGGAGCATGAAGTTGTCACGAAAAATAATAATAAAGAAATTATAATGAAGAATGTTGAGCATCTTGTGAAAATGTACTTTGGTATAATTTTGTGTTTTACCTTTACACAAAAGAAATACTTCATCTTTTAACCACATCGGTATCAAATTGTTTTCCATTGCTGGACTTTTAAACGGTTTTACAAAGACTGTGTCTATTTCAGAGACAGAACCACACAAACCCACTCTGCAGGTCATGTCAGATCCTGATAAGCATTTTCATCACCATCAAGTTTTGTCTATTAGAATTAGGATATTGTTTCAAAATTGCATGATGGCCCCAATTTTTTTTTTTAATTATACCAAGTATCCAAATCGTCTTCCTCCATCTTTGTCATACTTCAGCAAGCTGTAATGTTTTATAATCTCCAACATATCCAAAAGCAGAGCAGATCTCAAATCATAGACTTTGTTGATATGGCATTGCATTTCTAATCCTACTATGGCTGATGCCATTTGGCACTGATGGAAAAACTCTCCCGATCACATTACTTGTTTGTGCATTTTTTTTAACGTTGCTCGTTTATTTAACATAATTATTTTTTATTTGTTGAAGAGAGATATTTAAAAATACTTTATTTGTTTATCAATGCATTTCTATGTATCTCAAGACCCGAAAAACCAATTAAACGGAGAGATTTTCTATAAACTCACGGTAAACAAGCAGTCACGTGGCTGAATGCCAGTCCAGTCTGACACCTTTGAGGAAAACCCCGATTTCGGGAAATTCCCGCACATCTGAAACCCCCCGACTGTTCTGTTGTGCAAATGGATGAATATCTCACTTCAAGTGAAATTGGAACAATAAAATGAACTGGGCAACTATCACGAATACTGTCTTTATTAAAAGAACGCGCACACGTCCTATTTCAAATTACGGGCTTACATATAATCATTACGTCTGATAACATGAACTACGTGTCCACATGTTTTATTGTAACTGTTCAAATATCGTTAATCCTACAGACTTGAACATACCACACAGACCCGGAAGTGAGTCGTCATTGGCCGCACAGAAAGTGTCTCTTAAATAATCGCGCAGCTGGGTCTTTCTTGCCGTCATGCATTAAACTCCCCCCTCCGCTGAGTGGCCAGGGCGGTACTACATCACCAAACCGAGACTTGAACGCGTACGTGCTCAGTTATAATGTTCTCTTAATCGGTAAAAATAAATAAAATAAAAATCGCTCAACAGCGTGGCTGGCCGCTCTCTTCCAGCCTCTAGCTAGCTTAGCTCACTAAACATTCGCGACGTTTCGGCAAGGCGAGTAAATGGGATAGCTGTTCCTGGGTGCGTTTTACCGCAAGAGGCAGTTCTGCTGTCCGTCCGTCCGAGGCTGAGCCCGTCCAGTCCGCACATACCTCCCTGTCAGAGAGCGTCATGGAGCCGCACGGGGCCGCGGGCTGCGTCAACATTGGGACCTTGACGAGCACCCTGCCGGTGATCCCCTACCAGAAGCTGACGGACCTGTACTACCTGAGCAGAGGGGGCTTCGGCACCGTCTTCAAGGCGCAGCACTCGGACTGGAGAACCACGGTGGCCATCAAGTGCCTGAAGCTCGACTCGGTCGGAGAAAGGTACCCGGGTCAATGTTGTTTTCAGTGTCAATGTTGTTTTCAGCGTCAATGTTGTGCTGTGAGTTTGTTTGGAGACTGAATTCAGTTCCTGCTGGACCTTCACATTGTAAAAATGATGTCAGCAAAGTTCTTGGACAGCTGCAAGTTATATCAGAACTCATTCAAGTGGCTGGCAAAATAACGAACAACCAATAAACTAAAGCAAAGCGTGCCCACATCATGACCCTGTCACCACCGTGCTTCATGGTGTTTCTGTCAGGTGTGCATTGACCGGAATAAATGGAGAATCGCAACATTTATAAAAAATCAGAATTTCTTCCATATTTTCGCTTTTCTCAGACTGCTAAAGAAGATACGGTGAAATTATTTTATGATTTGCCACCATCCTGCCAGTGGTTGTTGCTTTCAGGGCTTTTCCACCAGACTATCACTTTAAAGTTGGGCAAGCCAAACATGCAGATGCCCACGCTGAGCCTTTAGGATCACATTTACTCATGTCAGGATGGTGCTAATTAGACCCGTGGGGAACTTTTCTAGATAAGCTACAGTTTCAATTTGACACAATCTGCCTTGATCAGCCGCTGAAAGAACTGCTGTGCAACAACCTGTGGTATGTGCTTCCTTTTCAGCGTCTCTACAGCCCTGACACATTCAGAGGAAGCTGTCGCAAAAGATAAATATATAAAAACAGAGTGCTCATCATTTAAGCATTCTTTTAATTATTTATTATTATAATTGTTATAAATGCTCCTAATCCAGTGATATTAAATGTTTTAAGGCTGGATTTTGATAACGTGAGTGGAAAAATAATAAAGAACCAGCTAATATTTTAAAGTATTGATATTATAACAATGCAGGGGTTGGCAGTTTAATTCCTGGAATAATTGCTGTGAGTTTCTGCAACAGAAGGACACTAAAAGTAGCAGCAACATGTTCTTGGAACTGTTTTTCTTGTCCTTAGGTTGAAAACGGTTTTTAATCTGGACTCCCACAAAATGTATAATATCATAAAAGAAAACATATTCATCCTCTCTTTGCAAAAGTTTTATGCTTTTCCACATTGTAAACTCCAAAAAGTGTTGCTCTTTAAGATTGACAAGACATTTAATGTAATAGATGTCAGTCAAATGTTTAAGTTACTTTTTTTCACATTTGTGACTCTAAACAAGTTGTATTTAGCTGGACTGGATCTTTCTAAGGTAAGGTAAAGAAATACCTTTACTTTAATAGAGGGTAAAGGTATTTACCCTGCAGACAGTCTATTTGGACAGAAGTTTAGCAAAAAAATAAATAAAAATGTCGATTGACTGCATATATTTCTTTATCTCACTGTTGGGAATGTGTGCCTAGCGTTTTGGCTGGAGGGGCAGAGGTCACCTGAGTCTCTCGCTGTGTTTCAGAGAGAGGAAGTGCTTGCTGAAGGAGGCCGAGGTGCTCCACAAAGCCAGGTTCAACCACATCATCCAGATTTTTGGCATCTGCAACGAGCCCGAGTTCTTCTGCATAGTGACGGAGTTCATGAGCAACGGCTCCCTGGACCAGCTGCTGCATGAGGTAACCGCACGGCATCCCGGTGAGCTCTGACTCCGGTTCTGGTTTGGATGGCGAAGGAGTGATTCGTTAGCAGAACTCGGTGGGTCAGAATCGACTGCAGTTAAGCCGTGCATTAGCCCTGTTCCTTTAGTGAACGTGGCACCAGAACGGTTTCCGGCCGTGACTGTTCTCATTTCTGAACTGTTGTGCTTCTCCTATCACTATGGCAACGTGCCACATGAAAGTACCACAAGTCCCGCACCGCGGAAGTTCAGCTTATCTAGTTTGCTTAGCAGTTCCTATTTTTTGTAACTCTGTTGGTCGTACTCTTTGTTCTCCTGCTCCAACTGTAACCTCTTTATCTATCATCTGTCATTAACTCAGCCTTTTCTTTCTTCTTTTTTTTTTTTTTTGCCTTGACTTGCCAGTAAGTGAAACTGAAAATAAAAGTGAAACACTGAAGCCTCCAGTCTTTGATGAAAGTCTGAAACAGTCCAGAGATCAGGAATTCAACTAATTCTTGGGAAATCCCCACATGAGCTAATCCACATTAGATTCTCTCTCTCTTTGTGTTTGGGCTCTTGCATCACATTTCATCAGCTAAAGTGAATCTTTTCCATCCACAGAAGGAGCTGTACCCGGTCCTCGCCTGGCCTCTGCGCCTGAGGACTCTGTACGAGATCGCCCTGGGGGTCAACTTCCTCCACAACATGACCCCGCCTCTGTTACATCATGACCTGAAGACGCAGAACATTCTGCTGGACGGAGAATTTCACGTGAAGGTTTGCTGCCGAGACGTGTCACAGAGGGTCGCTGGCGGACGAGTTGTGCAGCGGGTTAGCTCTGAGACTCTCGCCGCTCTTTGCTCTTCCTCTCTCCAGATCGCAGACTTTGGTCTGTCCAAGTGGCGGCAGCTCTCTGTGAGTAAAGGCTCCGGGTCCAAGCCCACCGAGATGGAGGGCACCGTGATCTACATGCCCCCCGAGGAGTACGATCCATCCAAGACCCGGCGGGCCGACGTGAAGCACGACATGTACAGGTGAGGCTTCAGAGCTGGAGCTACAGTCGCCTCGGTCTTTCTTAGCCTGGTTAGGAATTTATAGTGTTTTGGAAAGTTACTCACACACTTTGATCTTTGCATTTTGTCACATTACTGCAACTTCCGACTTATGTGTAGTTTATACAGACGTGTTGTTGTTTACATCCAGTAATTTTGCTGGAGGGCAAAAAGACGATTGTTTTCCTCGGCAGTCGTGGCTGCGCTGCCGCAGGAGAACAATTCTGTTAACAGAATGAAACCTGGAGATGTAGCTGCTGTTAATTTAGTTCAGAGCGTCAAATCAAAGGGAAGAATAATGCAGAAAACTGTTGAAGAACAACTAAAACACAATCAGTCTTCTTTTTTCTTGCTCTTCTCAATCTGGTCAGGTTTTTATATTAATCTGATTTAGAGAAGTTTGATCTTTTGACTAAATCGATGATATTTTTGTGACATTATCAGTTCATTTCCATTAATATTTCTCATCCAAAAAAAAGCTTTAGGAGAAAAGAAATGTTTTCTAACAGAGCGCATTAATTAATAAAATGCTATAAACTTGGATTTCTGTAAATTGAATAACAAACACTGATAAGGGTAAGTACATGAGAATTGAACTTTACATCTTCGTTGGGTAAAATTCTCCGTCTCTTTTCTGTCCTGATGGAATCTCTCCTCCTGCTCATCACTCACTGATCCCAGATTCTCAGGAACTGATCCAGATGTGAGAACAAGTCGTGCATTTTGATGCTCATGTTGCTCCATAGTTCAGAAAGTTGACCTGATTGATCAAAACCAATTCAGCTCATCAAAATCACCGTAAAACATTGAAAAAGCAAAGACAATGTTTTGACTTTTGACCAGTGTAGTAATCTAATACCTTGTGTTGATCTGACACACTAGAGCAACTTACAATACACGGTGATTGTGACACAAACAGAAACAGATAAAGATCTAGGAACTCTTGCAGGGCGTGGCAGATATTAGAACAACAGCAACTCAGATTTTTGCCGTAGTTATGGAAGGTTGATCCCCTGCCTGTCAGAGTGAAACGCTGAGCACAGCTCAGCCGTCATGTGAGGTCAAGAACAAAGAAGTGACGAGGAAGGATTTGGTAACGCTATCAGCCACAGAGTTTATGAGGGAGGAAATAATTGCTGTGAAAACTAACAAAGTTCACTTTCCTCTGCAGGGGGGTTTCCCTGCTGTTTTTGAGCAAGAGAATTCGATTGCTGCAACAAAGAGGGCCGGCGAGTCGTCACGCTTCCCTAAACCTGCTCCAAAGTGGAGAACAGAAAACCAGCCGAGAGCAGAGATATGACTCCCTGTTTCCCTAACCGGTTTCTCTCTGTGACCGCAGCTACGCCATCATCATGTGGGAGGTCCTGTCCAGGCAGATTCCATACGAAGGTAAGTCATTATTCCACGTGCCGTCATGGCAACCGAATGTGTGACTCCCCTGGCGGTGAGTTGAACGTGCGGCTGCGTCTCTGTGCGCCCAGAGGTGACCAACCCCATGCAGATCATGTTCGGCGTGCTGCGCGGGAAGCGACCCGACACCAGCCAGGACAGCCTGGCCGCCGACATCCCCAGCAGAGACACGCTCATCAGCCTGATGACCAGCGGCTGGACCTCCAACCCCGACGAACGGCCCTCCTTCCTCAGTAAGCCGACGCAAAAAGCATCACATTTTCCACATCGCAGAGTCGCAGCCGCTCAGCTGGCTGAGTAGCAGGAGTCATGTGAAAGTTTGTCATAACTAGGCATAAATTAAGTGCTTGCTTCCTGTTACATGCTGTCACATCTATGAATAAGAATTTATGGTAACACTTTATTTGATAGGGTGTGTATAAGACTGACATGAAACTGTCATGAACATGTCATAGCATCTGTCATGAACATGAAGGAGTCTTTATGAATGTCTGTGACTGATGTCATGAAGTCTCATTCGGTAAATAATGACACATTTAATGCAAAGTTGCTTTAAAATTGCATTAGAAGTGCCAACTTTGTATTATTTTGTAAATAATGACACTTTAATGCACCGTTGGCACTTTTAATGGACGGGCAGTGTTATGCACACCCCGTCAAATAAAGTGTTACCAATTTTTTTTATTCATTTTTTTATGAATTTTGACATGTCAGGTTCCACAGACACACATGGTATTTAAAAAGACATTCAAATCAGCCCAATTCAAGCCATCAATCTGAAACATCAGCATATTACCAATCTCTGTTCCAAATAGAAATGAGACGAAACAAACAAACAACGGAAACAACAAAAAACAAATTTGCACCTGTATTTAATCTGATGTTTTTGCCTTCAAGAAACTGAAGTAGTTGAGAAAATGTTGCCACATTTTAAAAATACCCGTCAGCATTTCCTCTGAACCTAAACTTGATTTTTTTTTTTCGATGCTTATAAGCCAGTATTTTATAAGCCTGGTGGGCTGCCAGGCTTTACTTGCGCCCCAATCAGACAAAAAAAAAAAAAAAATCAAAACACTTTGGTCACTTTAATAAGGATGAAGGAACTGATGTTTATTTTAACTGTCAGTTAAAATATTTAGTGTTAATAATAATATCTCCCAATGACAGATCGTTTTTCAGTCATACTTTACATTTACATGTTTTCTTAACTTTAAACAATTTTTACTCAGAGGGTCACCTGCTGACCACCCTGGCGCCGCTACCTCCAGCTTTCTAGGTCAAACCCGGGATGACATCCTTCAGTCAGAGTGTCAATAACGAAGTGAAGGCAATGACATCTGACCAAGGCTTATAGTGGGGAATATTGCTGGACGATAAATTGTCCCAGAAGTTATTGCGATAAGCGATAATATTGTTTTGAGAACTTTTCAAGTAACATAATGCTAACAGAATAATACTGGCAGTGCGTCCTCTCAAAGACCAATGAACCATAATTTCTAACAAACATTAACACTGGAACACGTACACATTTCAAAATATCTGAACTAAATAAAGAAAAACGGTCTCCACGGCATCGACTGATGCGTCCGTTTCATTTTCAGCGTGTTTGATCGAGCTGGAGCCGATGGTGAGACTGTACGACGAAATTGACTTCCTGGAGGCTGTGCTGCAGATCAAGAAGTCAAAGGTCAGTCTCTTCTTTCCATGGGGTTTTTAAAGGGCACAGGGACAGACCCAGTGGTTTGTACTGAGACTGCAGTGGAAGTACCTGTGATGTTTGTCATGTCACCAATGGCGGGTCTTTGAAATGTTCTCATGTCATCTCCTCATGTACAGCTATTGGAAAGAAGGAGTGCAAATGCAAACATCATTTTTATTTTACATATGATGAAATTTGTAGGAATATAATTTAACAGAAGAAAGACTTCTATATATTATTTTAAATAAAATGAGATGTTCAGAGAGGAGGTTTGATTATTCAATAAAAATATTTCAAATCAGAGACGATGGCTTTTCAGTCCATTTTTGCTTGATGAAGTTAAAAAAGTGAATGTAAAACAAAAGTTTTAAAAAGCAACAGTTTAATTTGATAACCTTTGAAACCAGGTAGTTAATAAAATAACTGGATTACTTTCTTGGGGAACTAATTACTATTTTCTAGTAGGGCTCACCGAACAATTTATTTTAGTAATCGACCATTCGATCCATTACTCTGGTGATTAATCATTTATGTGGATAAAAAATGACCACATTCTGCAGATTTTCCATTTATCCTCTTAAGTATATATTTTTTGTACGGTTTTGGCTTCATTCCAGCTCTGACTGTGCTGTTCTTAAGAGTCTGAATACTCCGGTTAGCCATTAATCACTCAATCAGCTGACGATTATTTCAATAATCAGTTGATCACAGCTCGAGGTGTGACGAATAAACCTGCACTTTGTCCCAGATATGCAGTTCCATTTCAACAAATACTCACGACAATACAAAGAACAACAGAAAGATAAAGCAGACAAATATGAGAGGCAAA
Organism: Poeciliopsis retropinna; assembly: GCA_010277075.1. Taxonomy (NCBI): domain Eukaryota; kingdom Metazoa; phylum Chordata; class Actinopteri; order Cyprinodontiformes; family Poeciliidae; genus Poeciliopsis; species Poeciliopsis retropinna. The sequence goes on from VMRM01000021.1 coordinate 11,195,863, forward strand.
GAATGACATCATGAATTCAAACTGGATGGAAAGAAGACGTAGAAACTTATTTAATTATTCAATCATTTAAGTTGGTGTGTCACATAAAATCCATATAAAATGTTATTTATAAATTTAGTTGTAATGTGATAAACTGTAAAGAGGTTAAAGGGAACAAATACTTCAGACACTTTTGGTACTGAAAACTTTATATAATGCTGTTCATAGTAAATGACACGCACATTATTAGTCATTCTTAGTCATTTTTCCAGTTGGGGAACTTCATCATGTCACCACCTGATGCTGATTCCTGACCCAGGTGAACAGAGAGATGCTGAACATTACACATTGTGTAGTCTGGGACAGTTTGAGCTGTAATGTGACGCCCAGCAGAGACTGAGAAACAAAAAATCCCCCCTCAATACATCCTTCTCCATTTCTAGTTTCTGTGTGTGTGAGGTCACACCAGTGAGAGGCCCGGGTCCGCTTGGGATAGCTAGAGGAAGCGGAGGTCGCTGCACTCTTAAAAACAGAAACGGGTTGATCTAAAACCTTATTTAGGAAACTCGTCTGCATTATAATTTTGGTTTCCTCTTTTGTCTACATGGTTCTTCCTTTACTCTGGGGGGTTCAGTGACTGAGGTCTGCAGTGTGTCACGTCGCTGTGTGCTTCCTGTTCCCTCACAGCTGAGTCGGAGTTCAGGCTGCTGCTCAGCTCAGCCTCCGACGTGTAAGAAGAGCAACGAGGCCGTGTCTCTGAACGACCTGAAGGAGCCCGTCACCCCGTGGCCTGTGGTTAGTGTCCATCCGTCCTCCACCCTCAGGAAACATGAACAATACTAGGCCTGTTGGATGATGAGCTGTCCCAGATGTTATCGGGATAAACGATAATATTGTTGTTTTGAGACCGTTTTCAAGTAACATATTGGTAAAGGCTCAGTAACAATGCAAGGACACGTTCTCAAAGATCGAACACTGGAACTGGAAAACATTTTAAATATCCAAAATAAACAAGCTAAACTAAAGGAAACAACAAGTAGCATAAACTGTAAAGTCTCTGCAAACAAAATGAATTTTAAAAAAGGAGCTTCTTGAGACCAAAACACCAGACTGAAGACTTTGATCATCCAGGTTTTGGTAGGAAGGGAGGAATGACAAATCATGCAAATGGAAATGATTGAGCTGGTTTTAATTTATGATGTAATTAGTTGATTTATGTTGAATTAAAACCCTTTTCTTTCTGCTGCTCGATCTGAACAGGGAGCCTCCCAGGCCTGCTGCTCTGGCTTGTACTCCCCCCAGGAAGAAAACGTGTCTCTACCCGGCGCGCTCATCAGCACCACCACTAAACGTAACAATCACACGTTAACAGAAAAGCTTTGGCTCAGATCTTTATGTGATAGACCCGACACAAAGTTAGAACATTCTGCCTTTTCTGATAAGGAAAGGATGAATTTCACCATCTGAAAAGCTACAGATAATTAATGTGTTAGGAGGATGGCCCAGTCAAAGTCCAGACATAAGTCTGAACCCGAACCGATGCTCACATGTTTTCTCCGTGCAACATGACGACAAAGAATGGGCAAAGACAGCAGTCTGAAACTGGTAGAGACTGAATATAAATGCATGCCACACTTTTCAAATCTTTAGCTGTAAAAATGATCAACCATGAATCATGTTCCATTTTACAGTCACCTCTTCTTTGTGTCAGTCTGTCATATGAACACGTTTGTATCTGAGCTGAAAGTGGACATGCGGGTCGGGTTCTGGGTGAGTTCTGACTCTCGTTCTGCTCTCGCCGGCGCAGAGAGCCTCCCCTCCTCCTTCATCGCTCCGAACCTGGAGCATCCGCAGTCTCTGAAGGATCAGTGTGAGGTCAGCATTCCCAACGGCTTCCAGAGTGCCAAACCCATGAACGACTTGAACATTCCCGTTACGCCCGCCATGCCCACCACAGAGGCTGACGCAGCCATGCAGAACCTCAGCCTGAACGGTATCAGCAGTCAGTGTGCATGTGTGTGTGTGTGTGAAAGCTCTCAGGCATGTTCCATTTGTAGTTTATTTTACTCATTGCCAGGTGTTGCTTTCGGTTTATGTGGTCACAGTTAGGGACGATTGACGATATTTAAAAAGCCTGACCTGCCGATTCACGTTTTTTTCTTTTTTTTCTTTCTTTTTTTTCTCTGAAAGGTTGTTAAATATAGCAACAAAGTTGCAAAGTAAGCAACAGATCGATACAGGCTGTCTGTGCGTTCTTAGAAAGTCTTTAATCCTTTTATCTAAAACATTAAAATGTCTTAAATTCCTAAAGAAAAATCCAATAAAAGTTGCTGTGAAATATAAAAATAATATGTTTTGCCTGTCACTAGAACAAATTTTGCTGGGCGATAAATCCTCCTTGAAGTTATCGCAATAAACGATAATATTGTTGTCTTCATAATAATGCAAGAACACATTATCACAGATCAATAAACTTTAAATTCTAATGAACATTTAACACTGGAGCTAGAAAACATTTTAAATATCCAAAATAAGTAAACAGTCTTTTTTTGAAAATAATCTTCAAAAAAAAGGTTTAGCTGAGACCAAAGCAGCAGACTGAAGACTTTATCATCCAGTTGTTGGTAGAAAGAGAGAAACAAAAAATCATGCAAATGGAAATGATTGAACTTGTTTTAGTTTATCATTTATCTCTTTAATCTTGCATATTCTGTGTATTTTTTATTCCTGCAGAATGTTTGTCGGGCAAAACCTTGAGTAAAAATTTGATGACATAATCAATATTCTTCTCATAAAGCGATTAATCAAATTGATTCAGTTAACCCAACTTTTATTTTTGAAGATTGAATTTGAGACAAAACATATAATTCTCTTTTCTGTCTTAAATTTTGTTCAGAATTGTCTTAAAAAGTATTAAATTAGAGTTGGTAGCTCATCAGGTCAGGTGGTTGGATTTTCAGTCCTTTGCGGGCGTAGATGAGATTTGTTTCCCCTGTAAGTATCGGCCGAATCAAATCCTGGCCGGTTTATCGGTGCAGCCCTAGTCGGATTAGCAACATGGCAAAAATGGGTCAAATAACCGTTTAGTTCACCTGATTTCACCAGAAACTCTCTCCCCCTCCTCCTTCTGTGTGGCAGCTGAGTACTCTCCCCCCCTGCACCAGTCCCCTTCCTCCCGGGGCCCCGTCGCCGACTGGATCTCCACGCGGCGCGAGGACATCGTCCTCCAGATGACGGAGGCTTGTCTGAACCAGAGCCTGGACGCGCTGCTCGCCCGCTCCATGCTGATGCGCGAGGATTACGAACTGGTGGTCAACCAGCCCACGCGCACTGCCAAGGTCCGCCAGCTGCTCGACAACTGCCACAAGCACGACGAGGACTTCTGCCGGATTGTCGTGCGCAAGCTGGTGGAGAACAACCAGGGAGGTCTGAAGCCATACCCGCCCGAGTTCAGCTTGCCCGTCTCGGCCGCCGTGCCCGGCGTGCCGCCCTTCTCCACGTCCTACAGCAACTACAGGAACTTTTAGCAGCAGCAGGCGGGGGAAAGCAAACGGAAACTCTTCAGGTTGATGGCACGACACTACAGTTCAAACTCCGTAGCTCTGCTCTTCACTTCCTGAAGGTCAGAAGGGAAGAGCTGAGCAGGATCGGTTACCGGTACCAACCCAATATTCACGCTGATAATGAGATGTTTTTATGTAACCAAAAGGCTGTAAGACTGTATCAGTGATTTTATTCAAAATAGCTTTGATTGGAGAGGATTCAGGTGGATTTAAAGGTAGAGATGCACCGATCCACTTTTTTCACTTCTGGTACCGATACCGATATCTGAGGTTTAGTATTTGCCGATTCGATGCAGAAAAACAGCTGAATTCTCTTCAAATGTAAAAATTACACTGAATTACGACTTAATTCAGTATGCAGAGTTAATTTGATAACTCTGCATGAGTACAGCTCACTTAAATACACAAACTGCTTCACAAGCTTTGGTCAAACATGTAAAAACAACTTTCATTTGTTCAGTCAGTTCAATTAGGAGTAAAACAGTCAATGTAAAATAAATAATAAAGAAACTGAAACTGACAAAAACAATAAGTTGACTGCCTTAGTCAAACAACAAATCTTCCTTCAAATGGTTCAGAAAGTGAAATCAGGAATTCTAAAAATAATGTAAAAAAAAAAAATAAAGCATGATGTCACTCAGAACACAAAAAAATTGAATTAGACTGAATAGGTCTGTCATTATAGATTGGACACATTGTCACAAATACAGGATTTAGAATTTTTTTCAATATCGGGACCAATATATTGGATCGGTGCATCTGTAATTCCAGGGTTTAATTAACAGCAGCACCAAATGCTGTTTGGGTCTAACTGGTGTGTGTTCAGAGTGTGTACAGACCTCCGTGTTGGTTCTTATTTAATTAGATCAAAGTAGCAGTCGTATCTGAAGGTAGTATTTATTTCTCTGGGTTGTTCTTTGAGGCTTCAGTCCAGTTAGTATTCGTCCCTCAGTCTCTCTCTGTGTGGGTTCAGTCTGGAATACAGAGGCTAAATATGTAGACACATTGTCATAAGTTCACATTCATCTTCAGTCATATTGATCTTGTATTATAAAACCCAGAAGAAGAGATGCTTGTGTGTGTGGGTGTGTGTGAGATGGATGTTAAAAGTGGTCAGCTGTTACCACAGATCTATATTATTGGATTGGACACTGCCTATTAGCCGCTATAGCTAGAAGCTAAAGCTATTTTACAGAAATTGGTTTAACCAACTTTGGTGAAGTTTTAGCCAAAGTTGGTTGCGGCGCACGGTAGCAAAGGGAAAATGACGCCGAAAAATAACTCAAAACTACTCGTATTCTGCTTTTTGCAATCATACTTGTTGCCTTAGCAACCAGCCAAAAACAGCTCCACTAGCTGACAGAGCAGAGATTACTTTCAAGTGTATGAGGATCTGCACACAAAAAGAACTTGCAAACATTAAACCACCCCAAAAAACAGGACTTCAGTGAGTTACAGTTATATGAAAACTGGTTCATTTAAACTCCTGCTCTACTGATGATCTGTCAGACATTGGCGCTGTGGGTTGCCTTATTTTGATGTTAACTGAAGCGAAACACCGAATTCCACTGCACATCTACATGATAAGATTTTCAGTCAAGCTAGCAAGACTGACCTCCCTCCCACTTTCTCAAAAAAAAAAAAATGTTTTCAATTCAAACTTGTTACCGATCTGTTAACTAGATCTTGTTATCTAGTTGCCGTTGTTTTGACAATTAATAGCAAAACATTCCGGCTCTTCTTCCGATTCTTTGATTGATTTAGTCATTTTCCCGACTCAGTGCTTAGCAACGGCGCTTGTGTGTCGCACAATAGACGCTTGACGTCCAGTCCAGTAATATATATTATCAACAATCTTTCTTTTTTCTGTTTTTTTTTTTTTTTTTTGCCTCTCCTCAATCAGTATTCCTATAATTATGTAGCTTTGCATCTTTCTGAACTCCTCCAGGATTAAATTCCTTCTAAAAACTCCCATATTGACAGCATTAAAGACTCCAAAAGACACATGTGAAGAAAGTCCTCTTCGCTCTCCAGGTAGCGTCAAACCAAACTTCTCTGTACAAGAAGTCCTACTAATACTGAACATTTACTCTACTGTAGCACCTCCAAACAGCAGCAATCTTTGTAAATACAACAGATTTCCCTCTATTGGAAAGTGATTAGTAGCGATCAGCAGGAATGTTCAGCAGCATCAACTTTACATGGAAAGCTGCGGTGCTTCTGCTAAAATATGGAATTCCTTTTCATAGACACTTTATTTTTATATCAGGGCTGGTAAAATATTTTTTTTAGACAAATTTCCGAATATGAGTAAAGCTTTTGTGCAGCAAAAAAATACCTTATTATAGTAGAAAAATCCAACCTTTATTTTGAGCAAACTGTGGGAAACAAACATCACCGTCCACGACTTTGAAGGTACGTGGATGAAGTTACAGCGTTTAATTTCCCTTTGGGATAAACAATGTTTTTTTTTTTTGTTTTTTTTTTTTTTTATCTGAACTCAATGTTTAAAATAAACTTGGATCACAATTTTGAAGATCTTAGAGGCCTAAAAGAGATGCGTTGATTTTAAAGGGATCATTAGGGACGCCAATAAAGTAACTTTGTTGGAGATTATTTTCTTAAAATTAAGAAATTAAAGGTTGGATTTTAAAAATATCACATTGAATTTATATCATATTATTTATTTGAAAGTCTTTTCTTGACCAAATGTTCCTGCTGCTGCATCTTATTTGAAATGCATAAAGGGAGGAGCAAAGATTTCCCATGATTTATTATGACTATGATGATGTCACCAAACTTTTTTTTTTTTTTCTATTAATCTGTCAGTTGAAGTCTAGAACCATCACTGACCACTTCATCATATCGAATCAGTTGCTCATCTATTAAACCATGAGCAACATTTATATATTGAAACAATTGAACCTGCAAAAGTAATAACAATCCCAATCATGCCTTCAGGTTTCTATCAGTTTCTCATTATTATCATATAATGACTCATTCAGTCACACTGTGTGTGTTAGAGAGAGAAATCGCTGTAAAACATGACTACTTAGTTGACATTTAATGCTGATAATGTAAGAATCTCCTATAATCAGTGTGGTTAGTGTTTGCTGCTGTATGCTGCAGTCTGTGTGTGTTCCCTGGAGAATTCACTGTAATCTGTTCACTTCCTGTTTTATCCTCGTTTGATGGTAGCAAATAACACACGAGCTTCAAACGATGTTTCATTTTTAATCAGCTCACTGAAAGAAATAAAAGAAAAACTGTAAACTTCCAGTCTTCCTATAGCCTCCCCACCGACGTGTTGTCGTCACGGCGACCTGGTGGCGCTCATGTGGGGAACGCGGTCGGTTGTTTCCCGGCAGCTGGTCAGCGGTTCACACCGATCTGTTTCTGTAGAGCTGAATTTGTTTTAACTAGACCAGATTTCCCACCGCTAAATATAATTAAAAAAAAAAAAAAAAAACTTTATAGCTGAATGTTATGAAGTTAAACAACAATTTGCACTTTTCGAACATGATGTGATGTTTGGCCATTTTTTTTACTTTAATCAAGGGCCTTACTGTCGTGACTGTGGCCTTCGTTTTCTCCAATAGGTGCTTAAATTCCAGTTACTGCTGGGAGAATTTCCAACTTTCTTCCACGCATGCTGTCATGACAGGGGGGGGAATTGTCTTGGTCACATTTCTGGGAATAAATACACACAATGTCTTCTTATTTTGATGCCCAGACTTGATCACAATACATAAAATTAAAAAAAAAAGATTATAAGGCAGCCCGTTCTTAAAAAGCAACGTCATTATTAAAATGCCGAGATCAGGACCAGCAGAGGTCCAAATGCTTCCATTCGGTGGACATGTATTGCCTTGTCTTTGAAAACTGTGCCTCATATTCTGCTTGTGGTCTCGACTCTTAATAAAAGTGAACAATGTGGAAAAGCTCTTCAAGCACATATCAAGCAAAGTCGAGGAATAAAATGTGACAAATTTGATTGCTCGTGTATTTTGTTCCGTATTTTATACTGTATGTGTTAACTGCATTATTTAAGTATTTGTGAAGTGTGTGTTTTTGTGAAAAGGGAGCGGGGTCGTCTTTTTGCAGAGCTGACCTAGACTGGTTCATGTCCGTGCTCGACGGTCAGGAAATGTTTAGGTTGACGTGTGGCTGCAACTACAGCTGAGACTTTTTTTTTTTTTCAAATGCAATATCATTTACTTAATTCAAATAAATATTCTGTTTTTATCTCTGCCTGCTGTTTTGCTTGATTTGAATATTTTTTTTCGAATTTTCTTCAACAGCCAGATGTGGAAGAAGACAGGAAACAGTTGGAGGATGATGGTGTGGCTTGTCTTATTGTGTAGACAAACTTAATCGCACGATTTGAGTCGTGTTTCTTAGTTAACGGAAACACAGCAATTGCAAGTTTTTTGACATTAAAAAAAAAAAAAAACTGTTGACAAAGTTTTGTGCACCTTTGTATTGGAAACGCAGCTACTATCAACTGTCGAATCCTGCGCTGAGGTCCAACAGAACCAGCACCGCGGGTCTTCCGTAGTATATATGGACGTCGCATAAAGGAGTGCTTTGAAAAGGGCAAACTCAGGACAGAGGTGACCACGGAAAAAATGGACTGAAAGCAGCTGGTCGTTGTTAACTGTTCAAACTGTTTCTTCAATCATTTTGCTGATGAATGGAAAGTTAGAGATCGGACTCCAGTGGTGACTTATCTAGAATATAAAGACCTTTATAAGTCTCTTCACATTGCACTTACCTGGCCTGAAGCATGTTACCTTTGTGTTCAGGTCTGTGTCTAAAGCCATCCTTGATCATCCTCTCTTACCAACAAGTTGGCCAACCTCTGAATCCGGTCTGGTCATTGTCTGGGCTGTATTTGGGCTCAGAGGCGGTTCGGTTCGCCCTGAAAGGCTCCCTGAAGGCAGGAGCTGCTTGTCTCTGAAAATAGCACACTGGAGGCATGAGGGGGGGGCTGAACATGTGCTTTGGCCAGTGCTTGTAAAACACAGGTTGTGTTTGTGCAGGCTTGCAGACATTGCAACATCGTCCGACTGTCGCTGCCTCTCAGTTCTGATCTGACCAGTGTCTAACTGGAGACTTGGAGACTGAGAGGTCGCACTGACCCAGGACAAGAAATCACTCATATCTCATAAACAAGGTGAGCTGACTGCTAGTCTAAATGTTTGTAGTTGTTACATGAGCACTCTGTATTTCTACCTTAACGACGGGCTTTATGACTCGTCCGTAAGTTGCTGGCATTGGCCTCACCTTGTTATTCTGCAGTTTTGTTGTTTGGGAACTGTCACCAGTACATTGGGTTCTGACTGTCGCTCATTTACCTCAACATCAGGACTGAAGCACAGATGGGGGATTTAAGGCAGACCATCGGGGTCATGTCACAGACCATATGCCCGAGTTCCCCGGCTGCGTCCGAGGAAGACCTGAAGACTCCAAGTGGCGGGCAGCGGGAGAAGATGCAGATGAAGAGGGAGATCTCCCTCATCAACGGGATCTGCCTCATCGTGGGCAACATGATAGGCTCCGGGATATTTGTCTCGCCCAAGGGGGTTCTGATGTACAGCGGCTCCTTTGGGCTGTCCCTGGTGATCTGGGCCCTCGGCGGCTTGTTCTCAGTGTTTGGAGCCCTTTGCTACGGCGAGCTCGGCACCACCATCCCCAAGTCCGGAGCCAGCTACGCCTACATCCTGGAGTCGTTCGGCGGCTTCCTGGCTTTCATTCGTCTGTGGACGTCCATCCTGCTGATCGAGCCGGCCAGCCAGGCCGTGATATCGCTGACATTCGCGTTCTACCTGGTGGAGGCTCTCTACCCGACCTGCCAGCCGCCGTACGACGCGGTGCGACTCATCGCTGCAGCCTGCCTCTGTAAGGATGTGTGTGTGACTTTGAAAATACCGCTCATCTGTCAGCTGCTCCCTGAGCCAATTCTTCCATTGCTCTTCTGCATGATGTGATGGTGTGTTTTGAGTAGGCGCACAAAGCTTTGTGATGCTCATAAACGTCACAAAGTTGAAGTTTTTGTTTGCTGCCTGGTTTTCATTTCCATGAATTTGATTTATTGTGTAATATTTGGGAGGGCAGGGGGTGAGTGGGGATTGGGTTTGGAGCAGAAGGAGGGACTTGCCCAGTACGCCATTCATGCAAGGACCAAAGATAAAATTGCAATTTATAAAGGTTTAAAAAAACAACATAAATACACATTTCAACAAAGATAAATGAACCATACTATTCTTAAAATCTTACAGAAAAGCCTCTATTGTAATTGCAGCATTCAAAACTAACTTTTTGCATGTTTCCACTGGTGGTTATGACAGTTATTCTCTCATGACGAGCTACAACTCAGTCAGGCTGGAAGCAGTGATGTCACAGTTTTGGCTTTGCTATTACAGTTGAGTTATAATTTGTTGTGAGTTTTTATTTGTCTAATTCTGTTAGATTTAACACGTTTTTAGAGAATGTGTGCTAGTTTTTCTTTATTATTTATCATTATTTATTAAATATCATTTAGTTTCAGTTTACCTTTCATTAATCATAGTGGCAGACTTAGTTTTTTCATACTCTGGTTAATCTTTAGGTGAAGAATTCAAACAGGTCAAAGTATTAAACTGTGCTCATGTTTACGTTTATTGGCAGAACAAACTGGTAAGACACAATGTGGAGTCATACAGAGATGAGATGTAAATAAGTGAGGAAGAACTTTATGCTCACAAACAATAGCTGTTGTATGAATTCTGTTGTCTCAGGTGTGGCTTGTTCCTCAGCTTAAATATAAGATTCCTGTTGCTTCATAATCCTGGGTCAAAGGGCGTCTTGAGTTGAGCTTCTTTCTAGTAATTGCTGCACTGGTTTCAATTTGCTCCATGTAAAACGACACAGGCGGGTTTTCGGTCAGAGTTGCGGCTTCATTAGGCCGACTCAGACTCTGTCCTGCAGAATGCCACAGTGTGTTTAAGAGATCTGGAGACCCCAGGAAGCAGAAGCTCTATTTCGGCCACAGGGCTGCAGCGTCATGAGCCGCTGTACCAGGAAAAAGGTTTCTGTTTCCGTAACCGCACACTCGCTGTGACCCACTGCAGACTCGCATTCTGAGGCTTCTGACAGGACACCATGACCTTAGATGGGCCCCCACCAAATGTTATTTAGTAACTACTGGAGGATTTACTTTATGTTACCCTCCTCTTCCCTTCTACCAACTTCTCTTTTTTTTCTTTTTTTTTTTTTGCTGTCCTGCTTGGATCAGGTTCGAGATCATGTTGCGATGGAGGTAAAGGTGACACAAATCCACCGCTGCACTGAACCTCACTGAAAACCTCCTGGTTATTCCATCAAGTATTGACCTCTGAACTCTTCCTGAGTTAAAACATTAGCATTGTTGTTTCTAGATTAATATTAACTTGTTTTCTCTGCATTATTTGAGGTCTGGAAGCGCTGCATCTTTGTCGTTATTTTAACCATTTCTCATTTTCTGCAAATACATACAAAATCTTTGCTTGAAATTTTGGAGACATGTCAGTAGATCATAGAACACAAACAATATTTATTTTAATCAAACATATACCTATTGTCTGCCATCCTAACATGAAAATACACTAGGTTTGATTTTAAGCTAAGTATATTAGCTTAAAATAATAAGCTATTACTTATTGTTTGGACGTGCTATTACTAGCTATTACTTATTTGTCTTGTTTCAAAGGATTACTGAAATATAATGCTTTAAATAAATAACGCCTGATTTCATCTGACCCTCTCTTTACCAAGGGAGACATGACCAAGATAGCAGTTTGCTTAGCATAAGCTAGCAGCTAAGCTAAGCAAATGTTTGGCTTGAACATTGTGGAAAATGTCTCCTGTCAGCATGTTAAAGTTTCAAAGTGACCTTTTAATGTCAGCTGATTCTAACTGAATCAGCTGACATTAAAATGATTTGACCTCTAAGGGGCACACGAAGGCTACATGCGCACAGCAGACAAATAAGAAACCAACTGTTTTTGTCCAGATCCGACCCATAAGCCGACTGTTCGATGGCACTCTGAACAGCCCAATATTAAATCTTTTCATACCCTAAAAAAAAAAAAATCCAAATCGTGCCACTTCCGTGTGCTGTACTAAATCCAATACATATCCGATAGTTTTCAAAGCATCTGCCAAGCAGTCATGTCAAATTGTCCCGACTTTTACGTCATTGAGATAACAGAAGAAGCCACAAACAATGGCTGAGGCAAGCAGTGACCTTTATGAAAATGAATTATGAAAGAAGTTTGTGTCAGTGAAGCGCATCTCATCACTGTCCTGGTTCTGACTGCAGAAGTTACAGTCAATGCTCCGAAAAGGCCCATTTCTACTAGATGTGCTTTATTAGTATTAGTTGCCATGATCTTGTGACGATACTATAAGTTTAAAATCCACTATTACTTCCGGTAGCAGTGTGCCGCTCTGTGACGTCAATGTTCTTCTTCTTCATGCGGGTCGCTTCGGGGTCTTGAACCGTTCAGAGATCTAGTGGCGGTTGCTCTTTTAATTAGTGGCATGAACAAGCACGCAAAAAAAAAATCAGAGTAGAGAAGGACCTGCAGTGTGAATGAACCATTAGACCTTAGGCTGGTTGCAGAACCAGCATAAGGTCTGCAACCAGATTAAGGGGGGATTTTCATCCCCCCCACAAGCAATTATTTAGTATGGAAACCAAACTGATGTAAGTTTGACATCTTGGCTTATTGTGTTCTTGTGCTTGTCCAGGTATATTGATTTTCATAAATTGTGCTTATGTGAAGTGGGGGACTCTGGTCCAGGACATCTTCACATATGCAAAGCTCATGGCCCTGTTCCTCATAATTATCGTTGGACTCCTGAAAATAGTGACCGGTAAGTAAAAACCAAAAGCAGGAAAACATCAGAGAAAGGAAAAAAATAAAAAAATAAAACCTGCTTTAATCTTTGGCTTTTTTCTGTAGGAGACATAAATAGTTTTGAGAGTCCGTTCGAGGGGTCCTCCACTGATTCTGGAGCCATAGCTTTGGCTCTCTACTCAGCTCTGTTCTCCTACTCAGGCTGGGACACACTCAACTTCGTCACGGAGGAAATTAAGAATCCTGAGAGGTAAGCTGAGCATGCCCAGGATCAGCCAGGAACAGCTCATGTTTGTTCCTGGCTGATCAAACTCAACTCAACTCAAATTCAACTCAAACTGAAATCCCTGGAAGACAGGCCTTCATAAGGGGGAAGTGACTTTTTACACTTTTACAAGAAACCGTTGCTAAGTCAGTTGGCTTCTCAGTGTGACACAAAGTCCCATTGATAAAGGCTGTTGCCTGCATCAACATACCAGATCATCAGCAATTTCCTTCTAAATTCAGAGATTGGTAGTAATCTCTTTGACTCAGCAAGAGGTATTCACAGAATACAATAGCAGCAACGCAGCAACTCTACAGTGGCCGTGTTGTTCAGTGCTAATAATAGTCATCTCGCAACTTGAGGCCCCGTTTACAAGGAGCCGGTTTTCAAAGAAACCATAACAGTTGCACGTCTCCAGTGATCGGACTCTCTCACTTACACCGGGACTTTCTGAATCCGAGTCTCAAGAGTGAACATTCTCACTAACCAGAGGTGTGAAAGCGTACACGTGCAAAACGCATGGATGCAGGGTTTGTTTTATGCATGCACGGACAGAAAACAACAAAAACAAAGACGGAAAGCGTTGTGCTGTGTGTGCTACTGTACAATTTAGCACAATGCTACATGAACATTGGAGATATGTTACTGTTTTCTAAATGAGGTGAAAGCTAATGGTCAAAAGCACATAGGCCTTTCAATGATATACTAAAATCACACTGCCATCTGGTGCCCTGGCATGACAACTGCTGCAGATTAAAGGTGTTTTGGCGGTTTTGTCTAATTGTTGAACTTTTCTCCAATCAATCAATATCCAAAATTACCAGCAGTTCTATACAGTGGTCTCGTGTAATCATAGTCTCGTATTTTGAGGCTTGATTCCAGTTCCTCCTATCACATGTTGATGCGCCTCAGGGCAAAGCACTTTACCCCAATCTGTTCATTGAAGAATGTGCGCCTTTTTGTGTGTGAGATCAGCTGAATGCAGCTCTAGAGTAAAATGGTTGGTATGACTATAAAAGTGAAAACCACTTGCCATCCGATAGGCCTATCCAGGTCTCCTAACTTGCTTGGAGAGTAACCCTGACGACAGCAGCGTCTTTTGTGTCATAGCGCGGATCATTTGGTCGAGCAAACGGTGCAAAAAAAATCAAAAGTAGTTTCTTGTGAAAGTGTAAATGGTTGATTTCCATCGGCGGAGCGTTGATCTGAACATTACCAGTTTGAGTCGCTTTGAATTGCAGGAGTCCACAAAAACTGGGGACATCTTAACTTTTTAACATCCACTGCAGTTTGAAATCTTTCCACAACAGACGGCAAAATTATCACCGACAATGCCTTCAACAAAACCTAACTTTAATAGTCATGCATCACTATTAAACATAAATATGTAGCTCAATAGAAGCTGAGACCTGGAAAGCTGCAACTAAGTCCAAGTGGTGTCATGTGTTACAGTACTTTTCTGTACGTCAGTTCCTGCGGCTCTGTTGCAGGAATCTTCCCCTGGCCATCGCCATCTCCATGCCCATCGTGACCATCATCTATCTGTTGACCAACGCCGCATACTATGTAGTCCTAGACATGCCGTCCCTGCTGGCCAGCGACGCTGTTGCTGTGGTAAGAAGCAAACAGTCATCCGAAAGATAAGTCCCACTGATGCTAAATATAAAGCTGCTCCAGTTAGGGATGAATGCGGTGGGGCAACCAGGACATTTTTATAGAGGTGCCCAGGCTGTGAGTCTTACTGACATTTTGGCTGGACGGTTCAGGTTTCATTGTTGTTTTTCTGCATGTCTCAGACCTCTAAGGCTTTAGGATTCACACTAGAGTTCCAGGATGCCGGTAATCACAGAGGGTGAATAAGATTTGCTCCTATTAAGGTTGTGAAGGTTAACAAAGGCCATAAGGAAAACGGAGTCAGAGCTGATCATTAGTTTAGGGTAACTTTTAGGGTTGCACAGCCCTATTTTTCTGTGGAATATGATCCCAAATTGTTCTAGGAAAATGCCAGCATGGAAGAAGGCTACCTAAGTTTTTTTTTTTTGTTTTTTTTTTTTTACTGAAGTTAGCTTAGCTAATGGGGGTAATACTAGGTAGTAGGGAGTAGAGTGTTCTGTTTTCTTAATCAAAAAACACTAAATAGTATATCTGTTTGATTAGTAAAGTAGGATCCTTTCTGAAAGAACTGGAATATTCTTGGCTTCTACTAGGAAGCCAAGGAAAAATGGTACAATGTGTATAATTGGATTATCAGTTTTCCATCCTTCATTGCCCCCCACAGACGTTTGGAAACGCCGTGCTCGGTCCGTTCAACTGGATCATCCCGATATCGGTGGCCATGTCCTGCTACGGAGGACTCAACGCTTCCGTCATTGCTGCTTCACGGTACTCAGAAAGCATGGAGAAGGTGCTGACATTGAGTTCATGCGGTCAAAGGAACCAGTAGTATGCTCTGCTAATCTTTCCGTTTGCGGAACGCAGGCTGTTCTTCGTCGGGGCTAGGGAGGGCCACCTCCCGGACAGCCTGAGCCTGATCCACATGAACCGCTACACACCCGTACCGGCGCTGCTGTTCAATGTGAGGAGCACAACACCATGTTGCATCCAAACAAATGAACACCTGATCAAAATACTCAAAAGAAGACATCTGAATCTTTTTTTTAACTGTGGCTTCAGGGTGTCATGGGTCTGATCTTCCTGTGTGTGGAGGATGTGTTTCTGCTCATCAACTACTTCAGCTTCAGTTACTGGCTTTATGTCGGTCTGTCTGTGGCCGGCCTCATCTACCTGCGCATCAAACAGCCAGAGAGACACAGACCAGTCAAGGTACGCCATGCTAGATTGCATCTTACTGATCTTACTTACTTATGAAGTATATAAACGTTAATCTTCCTACTTGTACAAAGTGTTGCTGCAAATCCACAAATAGTTGGCAATCGATCCAATTGATGGCTGCAACCCATCGTTGTCTTCTGTTCTCTTCAAAAGGTTTACAATAAAATAAGTTTAGTTTGCATTATTGTCTATTTGCATAGCCGACACAAACATTTATTGATTATACAGTGAAACCAAATAAAAGAGATATTAGACTTCTGTCTGCTTTTTGACAAGCGTTACAGGAGTTTACGTGCACATAGGTCGTTTTGACGTCCGTTGTATCATAGTGGCCAGTTTCCTTAAGAGTGTGTCGTTATACACAAGTACTAACAGTCAAGACGTGAGGCTATTTGATGCTAGACCGAAATTGTGCTATCAACATGACAACGACCAAATGGAGCTTCAGATATTCTCAGAATAAAATAGAAGTTGCAGTGGTTCGGCCAATGTACAAAGGATCAGAAATCCTCCACAGTGACGTGAGAGATTGACAAAGTCCTACAAGAAACAAATACTGGGAAGGTGTTGCAGGAGTGGTTCTATAAGCTGTTGTTCAGTTCATCTTCTGTGTTCCTGTCTCTGCAGCTCAGCTTGTTCTTCCCCATCGTTTACTGCATGTGCAGCCTGTTCCTGGTCATCGTCCCTCTGTACGGAGACACCATCAATTCTCTCATAGGGATCGGCATTGCTCTGTCAGGTGTGCCGGTTTACTATGTCACCATTTACCTGCCTGAGGAGAGGAAGCCCCGATTCATAAGCAAACTCAACGGTAAGCTTTATGTTTCCATTTGCATGTAAGCTTAGCAAAAAAAACAAAAAACAGCAGGGATGTTTGTGCTTGTCTGGATATTTCTTTGTTTATCAATGTTTCTTGCCAGTTAGAAGTATTCTGTTGGAAAGTGTTTTGTTCTCCTTTGGACGGTGACCCGTCTGTAAAGAAAATGCTGTGTAACTTGTGACCACTGACTTGATTGGTGGTTCTAAGACACGAGACGACGTAGAAGCAATTTTCTCATGAAGCAAACCGCGAGCTGTGCAGTGTGCACAAAGAGCCAGATACGCCGTAACGTCCTCGTGCTGGTCACCAGCGTCACATTTCTGTGGGACGGCAACCAGCGTTTGTTACTAGTCAGTGGAAGGGGTTGTGTTTGACACTTTGGCCATGACATTTCTATGCACTTCCACTCGATTTTCTTAGATTTCTTTCATTTCTACAGTACAATTTCAGCCTAGTCAATAAGCAAACAGAAGGCAGAGTTGTGAAGGTTGACGGCAAGTTTCTGCACTATTTTTTGAATTGTAGTTTACCTGCGATGTCAATTATAGCTTGACAAAGGCAGCATCATGAGCGAAGCCATTCAGTCCATTTTGGGCACGCTTTGATCTTGTGTAATTAAAGAGGAATCTTTAAGTTGCTGTCGAAGATGTAGGTCAGATCGTCTTCTCTCTTCGCAGTGGGTTGTGATTGTTTACAGCACACGCAAATTGCAGTAAGCTTCATATTGCAGCAGTTGCGTTAAATATGCATTACTGCCAAACGTTAGTGATTGGGTAAAATTGGATCTTGCCATTTCAAACAGAGTCACGCCTCCAGGAAGCAATCGCTTCTCAGTGGCCGAGAGTCCAGACCTCATGGACGAAGCAAAGTGTAGAACAAGGGTCTGGTTTTTACCAATAGTATGTTTATTCCCATCAAGCATTGCTGTAATGAAGAAATAACAGACACAAACAGACTGCACTGTTTTCTTTTTTTTTGTTTGTTTGTTTGTTTTTTGCTAACAGAGAAATTAAATAAAACATTTGCCACACTTTGATTACAATTCAAATTATTCAATCCGTAAATGTTTCATTTCCTTCACTTCCTGTGTCTCTCTCCAAGCCTGTGCCACCAAATACACACAGATTTTGCTCTACTGCTGCCTGACTGAGTTCGACACTGAAACAGAAACGCCGGAAGGCGGCAAAACACAGTGAGACGCGCGCGGACCACTCCATTCATCTGGCTGCTTCCTGGGCCCTGTGTGGACAGTGTGTCGGTGTTTGTGGGAATTACTTCTTGTGAGGCCTGCATTTACAAAAAAAAAAAAGAAAAAGAAAAAAAAGGGCCTAAAATCTTAAAAGACTCACAGAGAAGGAGCGACTTCAGCGAGACAATTTATTTTCTTTTTCAACTTTTGTATGTTCCGAGAATATCTTCTGTGAGGATCACAAGGAAACATTGTAATACACAAATGTGTAGCTAAAGCACACGTGTTGAAACGCTTCATACAGAAAGGCACAGAGTTCAGTCATCTGTCTGGCAGAAACACATCAGATAGTTTAATTTTTAGGCTCAATTTTACATCCTATTTTAAAAGAATCGTTATTATTAACCAGAAGCAGCTCTAAACACATGGGATTTCAGCTTTCTGGAAGTTTCTTCCAGATATATGGAGCATAGAAGCTGAATGCTGCTCCTCTGTGTTTGGTTGTGGTTCTGGAGATGCAGAGCAGAACCAGAAGACCTGAAGGGTCCGGAAGGTTGATACAACAACAACAACAAATCTTTGGTAGCATTAATAGCATTATTAGATCAATGCTAAGCTAATTAGTAATTTAAAAACCGACTAAAGAATTCTGAAGTGTCTATCTGCCTGGTTTTAGTGAGTTCTGTATCAAATGATCATTATAAGGTTGTTTGTTAGGACTCACTAGGACTCTAGTGAGTCCTAGTGAGTTGCTCCAAATATGGAGAACAAGAAAAAAAAATGTCAACAGGCCAAATAAAGAACTAAAAAGAACTCTTCAGAAAATAATACAAAATTAAATTATACGTTTAATTTGAGCTGTACATGTTATGATATACATAACATGTACATATGTTATGTGTGTGTATATATATATTATATATATATATATATATGGTGGGGGGGGGGGGTTGTTGGGTTTTTTTAAAGGACGAAATAACTTCCAAGAGAAATAAACACACATGTAATGGACACAACGGTGTGTCAGCTGGTACGAAATGGAAGAAGAACAACGTGAAATATCGAGTAGAGAACTGACCTGTTTAGCTTCTCCTAATTAGCACCGGAAGCGCCTGAGACTGCCGTCAGATTTCCGCCCAGCAGAGGGCGCTGGTTGAGCTGGAAAACCCGGTCCCCACACAATTCATTATGTGTTGTGTGTGTGTTGTACAGCTGTTACTGTAGGTCTAATTCATAGGTTCGAAATGTGTTTAAGATATTAGGAACAGGACAAAGTAAACACCTTACCAGCTCAATATGTATTTATCTTCAGTTGCCGAGCTTCTTCAAAAACAACAGTATGTGACTTTAGCTGTATGCTACCTCCAAAAAAACGTTTTGTCATTAAAAGGAAGAAACATTTTCTATTTCCAGACGGGTGTATTTTGTTTGATTTGTTAGACTATATTTAGAATATTGTTGCACAGGATGTGTGGGTAATTTCTACCCACAATGAGCAAGCACCTGACTTGCTCATTGTGTAATGTATTGTCTGTGTACGGATGGTAAAAATGGTCAAAAGTAATAAGAAGAAGAATCAAAAGAAACAAATTTTTTAAAAATCTCTTAATTCAATACTCTATTCACTAAAGATTTACTGTTTGTTTTTAATTCCTTTACTTGCAAAAGTAATCATTCTGCTTTGATGTGTTTTGTTGGGATTTTATATGAGACAAACATAAACTAGAACATTATTGTGAAGTTAAAAGAAAGGATTCATAATTCTTTACATACAAAAATCTTGTATATACATGATTTTTGCTGCAGATATTTTTTTTAATAGAAAGCCAAAAGAATACATAATGTTTTACACAAGCTGTGGGAGACAAAACATATGGATGTCTGTGTTCTGACCAGATCGAAACGTGGTGGTGGCAGCATCATGCTGTTATTCAATATGTGAGGAAGCTGGTCTGAGTTAATGAGTGGAAGAAGATGCAGTAAGTGAAGTTAAATACTGAAAAACTGTCAGATGCTGCAAAAGACTTGAGACTGGAGCTGAGACCACTGCTAAAAGAATCACCTTTTAGCACTGGAAGCATCTGCTGCTACATTCAACCATAAACCTTCAGCCAGAGCGACAATGGCTATTTGTTAGAACGGACCAGTCAAAATGCAGCTCTAAATTGCACTTAAGCTTCCAAAATTGCTGTCCATGAAATCTCTCCATCTAACCCGATTTTGCTTGAACTGTTGTGAGAATAAGAACAGGCAGAGTGTTTAGTCTCCATGTGTGCAAAGAGAAATACACCAAACATGTTGTGGTTGTAGTGAAAGTTCTGCAAAATACAGACCTTAATACAAATACACAAGAGACTTCTAGAGACAAAAAAAAATTGTACAAAAAATAAAAAATCGTATCCATTTATTCCTGTCTTAAGAGAAGCTGCAGACGGCTGAATCAAACCCCGGACAGATCCACTTGTTGCTGAACTGTTTGTATCCTTCTGCGTCGGTCAGCTTGCTTCCTGGAACAGAGAAGAAACCCAGAACCTTATCACCGGATTCCTCAGCAGGAGTTGAACACAAGCGGACAGATTAATTGTCTGAGGAGACGCGCTCCAGTCACCGTTGATGAGGTTCTGCAGACTGCAGAAGTTGGTGCCGTTGTCGGCTGGGTTTTTGGACCCTTCAGACGTCGCCTCGCCCTGTCGAGCAGAAAACATTGGGGGCAGCTGATTGAGGAATCTCAGGAAGACCGCTGGACTTCCTCTGATTTGTCGCGTCAGACACGGCTTCAGTCTGTGTCGAAGCTGACCATGACAGCACCAAATGCTGTTTGGTGTGACTGTAACTGAAACATCAGCTTTGGCGTCCCTTTTCAGTCAAATTTGGGAGCAAAGTCAGACGGGCCTGAATGCGGGTAGTTCTGAATTTTAAAAGCAGGGTTCTGTTTAAAAAAGCAGATAACAGCAGATAACATCCGGCCATTTTTATTCAGAATAAGGTCAGCATTTTAACATGACACTCTTCTGTCATGTTAAAAGTGGGGCAAAGACTCTAAGGGGTTAATTTTGATTATTTAATTACACAGGTTATAATGTGTTAACTTTTACTGCACTTAACTACATTTTTGCTCCAGTCAGAACCTCATTTCCAAAAAATCTGCCAAGCAAAGATCCACCAAGCCAAGGTCATTACAGCTAACTAAATAACACCTTAAAGGTTTGAACTGCTGATGCTTTTAAATGAGCTTAGCTTTAAATGGAAACACCCGAAAGATATTTCGTCATTTAAAAAATAATATTTTATACTCTTCTGAGTCAACTCGATGACATTGTTGGTTAATTAAATGCATACGACCACGACAATGTATTTTGTTGAGAAACGGGGACGTTTCTGCAAGATTCTTTCTTCTTCCTGCTCCCTTTTCGGTCGAACGCGTTTGCCAATTAACAAGAAAAATTGCTAAATCGAGCAAATAAACCGGTTGATTTATCAGCCTTAAAAGTTTCCCGCTGCCGCTTACCGTCACTCTGCAGATGGTGGACTGCTCCAGAAGAAACTGGAGGATGTTCAGCGTCTTGGTTCTGGGAGACGTGTGAGTGGCCTTGATCAGATACGGAGCTGAGGACACAAGCTGGACAGCAGAGGCTGCGGTCAGTCCGGTCTGCACATTTTCACATCTGCAGTCAAAGCCAAAGGCCTTCACAGGTTGTGGTCGAGACTGTCAGTGCACAGTAATCCTTTGCAGATAAGTTTTTGTTCCCCAGAACAACCTGATTTCTTTCTTCTCTTTCTTTTTCATGGCCTAAAATAATTTGCTCATTTCAGTTCTTATCATATCAGAACTGAAATGGGCAAAGAACATGTCAGCACCCTGACCGCTTCAAAAGTCAGGTCAAGTCGTTGTATTTTACCCCTAAATAAAATCCAGTGTGGCCTTCAAAGGTCGCCTAATTTAGTAAATTATCCATCTATTTGTAGCTAAGCATAAATCCAGAGAGGAAGCTGGAATTGAACTCACGACCTTCAGACTGTGAACTTTTTGTCTAATTAGTCTGACTAATTAGAAACCGCCAATTGTATGAGTCAGATCGCTATTTTGATCGTAACAAACTACGTGGATCTCCTCACTTAAAGGACAGAAAACTCTACTCAGTGCATTCTGATTGAACAATGTGCTAAATGAAAATGTTCTGACCTCGTAGGAGCACTTCTCCCCTTCATCCAGACAGCTTCCCTTCACCTGCCAGGTCTGGATCTGGTTCACCAGCCTGCCGCTAACGTTCCCGCAGTCAATGCCAAACAACCTGCCGAGCAAAGAACGGTGACCAGAAAACGCAACAACGGCGTTAAATCGATCAGATCTTCACTTCTGGAAGGAGACAGGAAGGAGAAGCGATGCTGCAAACAACTCTGAGTTAATCCCTCACAGCTGGGATGGAGGCCATGAAACATTTCCACCCGAATCTAGAAAAAGAATCAGCCTCACCATTTGATTTTACATTGCGCGGTGCTGCCGGACAGAGAGGTAGTCACTGCCGCCGCCGCAACCACAGCTGAGGTGAAGAAGAAGAAGAAGAGTCTGGAGTCCATGGTGAGATTGTCTCCGAGTCCTCAGATCAGACGTACATGGAGGCAGCTGGGTCACAGGAAACAAACTGGAAACGAGAGGCAGAACCCGGACGAGTTACAGGGATTTCTACAAGCGTGGGAAAAAAAAAAAAAACACGTGGGAAGGCTGGACGTCCCCGGTGACCTTGGCTGCAACCAATTCACACCTAATGTGGAACTGATCAGAAGAAAAAGGTCAAAGGGGGAGCTAATGGTGTTAGGTCAGAGGTCAAGAGCTCATGGAACAACAGAAAACACAAGAAAAGAACTTTGATTTTTAGGACATATTTATAGAAGAAAGTGGAATATGTTGAATGTTGTGTTATTGCATCAAATATCAGGCGTGTAGCAAAATAAATGTTGGTATCTTTGGTTGAAAAGCGGCAAGTTTGCCTAAACACAGCATGTCAGGACAAACACCTCATACCAACTGTTTAAGCTGCAGTATGTAACTTATTTTAAAAAACAAAACAAAAACAAAAACGTTTAACATATCTGTTAAAACTGTTGCCATATTGTGACAGCATTGCCCAGTCACAATTTTCAAATCTTTTTCATCCAAGTTTGTCCTGGATTTAGCTTCGCCTGTCTTAGCACCAACTCTGACCTGCTGAATCCCAGAGGCATGATGCTGCCATGACCATGTTTCCACATTGGAGATGATGTGTGTCCCCTTCCCTTCCTCAATCAGGTGACTTCTGAAGGCAACTGGTTGCACTAGATTCTGTTTAAAGGCTGAATTTAAACGCAAAAGTTCAGTTTGTTGTTGCTATGTGACCAAATACTTGAAAAAATGTAGTAACACTTTATTTGACGGGTTGTGAATAACTGTCATGATACCATCAAAAACATAACACTTGCCATGAACATGAGTAAGTCTTCATGAATATTTATGACTGTTGTCATAAAGTGTCATTCGGTAAATCAAGACACTTTTAATACAAAGTTGACTTTATTCAAAATGTCTTTGTTAGGACAAATTTATGTCAGATCATGATTTCTTGGTTAATGTCAAGTTGTCATAACAAAGACATTTTGAATAATATAAGTTTTGTATTAAAAGAAACAGGATTTACCGAATGACACTTTATGACAAGAGTCATAAATATTCATGGAGACTTACTCATATTCATGACAGGTGTTAATGTCATGTTTATGACGGTATCATGACAGTCTCATTCACAACCCGTCAAATAAAGTGTGAGCAAAAAAATGTCCTATTTTAAAGTCAAACCAAGGAGGAACATTACTTCAGAAGGAGAAACACGTCTTAAAGCTTCAAGCTGACTCTTTTCTCTGTCATCATTTCTGTAGTACAACTTTGATCAAACTCACGTGGAATTATCTAAAAACAAAACATTTGTTTTTTTCTTGTAGGAAACAAACCAGTCAGTGTACATGTTCACATAATCCATTCATCATGCTACTGAAATGCACTGTTGAGCTTTTTTTTTTTTAAACACAGTTGTCTAACTAACCTCATGAACGGAAGTCCTGGTCGGAAATCAGTTATCGTCCCCACAACAATCCTGGACTCACAGTCGCAGGAATGAATTCTGACGCTGTGAGAATGAGTCAGCTGATGCCAAAGAGCCTGACCTTCTGGAGAGAGAAAAACACTTTCTGGTTGCTTATTACAAGACTGAGAAAGATTTTCAAAGCCAAACATACACACTCACACACACACACACACACACACAGAAAAAAAGTAGCAGGTCGTAAACACCTCAAGAACTCTGCTTCATTGTGTGACGTCCTCACTTTGTCTTCAACTCATACACACACACACAGGGTGGGACACAGCAGTGTGTGCTATGAAGTAACTCCACTTCATACAACACAGTTTTGAACTACTGGGAGACAAAAACAGAAGCAGACATTGGTCGATGTCTAACATTGAGGCAAAACGAGAAGACATTCATTTCTAAATACAAAAGCAGGAATCCTGGAGCCACACAGCCTGACTCCTGGTGAACTCTACTTATCTGGAACTTGAGGAGTTCCTGTCAAATGACCCCCACTAGGAGACACAAAGGGAAACTGACACCGCATGGACACCGACAATCTGGGACACGCATTTTTTATTGTTCCGTCTCGGCCACTCCTTCTGGGTTACCGAGAGCACCGCTTTTAAATCTATGAAATGTTTCACATTTTGTCACATTGTGACCACAAACTTCTGTGTATTTGACCGGAGTTGCATTCCACCATTTTGGAAATTGGAAAGCAAAGTGTGAATACTTTACTGTTTTTTTATTATTATTATTATTAATAATATTATATTCAACAACAAAAAAAGTGAGCATTTGTCAACATTCCCTTCTAATGTGAAACTCCTAAATAAAGTCCATTTGCAGCTCCATTTAAGTATAAATGCAGCTCTTCCAAAAATAAAACCTCAACATGTATTTTTGCCTATTTTAGTGTGAATATCTCTGTACACTTGAAATAAGATAAAACTAACTTATAAGCAACATATGACATTTGGGTCAGTAACTTCTTAATATGGCTGAAAAAGTATTAGGTCCACTGGCAAATAATTTCACTTGTAATATGGGAAAAATGTCTTATTCTAAGTGAGAACATCTGCCAGTGGAACTAGTGCTTCTTTAAATATTCAACATTAAGGAGTTACTTACTTAAAACAAGCTGTCAAAGTAAAAATCCAATTCAGAATCCCCGCCCCCTAAAGACTTGCACTACTGACTCTGAGAGGCTGACTTCGAAAAGCACCCCACACTTTTCAGATTTTGAATTAGAAAAAAAACAACTTGAAAACCATGTCTCATTTTCCTTCTACTCTACAGCCAGGCACTGCTTTGTAACGTAGCTCTGAGCTGAACGAGGAACTACACGACACTCTATCAATAGTTCTGCTTTTGTTTTGCCAGATTCAGTTGGTGGTGTGACAAGAAAGTACTGAGTTAAACTTTTGTTTAATTTCCCATCATCAGGTTTACACATAATACATGACAGACTTACTTAATTATGAGTGAATAAAGGTTAATAGGTGCATTAGATAGAATGATTCTTATTTTAAAAAATTTTTTTTAGTTAATGCTCATATGGAAACGGGTGATTGCAGCTAAAGGTGCAGTTTCAGACTTTGGTGGCTTTCTTCAGGGTCAGATTGAGATCAGCGTGTGGTTGAAGTCCCCGCAGGAGTCCCTGAACCTGGAACACAGGATGCATGAGAGTTCTTGGATCAAAATCACACCTGACTGTGTATGTGTGTGTTTTTATTTTTTATAAAGACAGTTAATAGTTCACCATCTTTACATGTTCGAGCATGGTTTTATTCAGCTCATGGTGGGATTCAGTAGTCGCCTGAAAGAATACCAGCACTGCTACAGGAACACAACGAGCAGGTTTTAAGCGAAGGCTTTCTGTTTGTGTTGGATTCATAATAAAATCACACTCACCGCTGTCTGCTGAGTTCGCAGAAGGAAGGACCGGTGCTGACCCAGTAGGAGCGTCTATCACATCCAGGGTCGGAGAAAAGGACACTCAGAAGACACAGACGTCCACTTCAGTTTGGCAAACTGCTGTGTAATATCACATTTCCGCTGATTGTAAACAGCTGTGCTCACCTGTCTGTGTGGCACCTGAGGCCAAACAGCTGATAAACAGGAGCAAAAGCAACATGCTGAGGTCTGAATCCAGTCAAAAGGAAACGGATCCTTCTGGTCCTGCTGAGCGTCTGGCTCGGATTTGGTCTATTCAAGGACGCTGTGCCTTCACAGCAGGGTGTGTCTCATAAGTAATATTTTTTATTCTTTAAGAATAAAGAATAAAGCTTAATCTCCATGAGTGCAATGTGTTTCACAGAATTATGTAAAGGAAATGAAAGTTCTATTTAACGCTAAGTGTTGAAGAGGCAGTATTTTGTAAACTCAACCTTTTTGAGCTTTACATGTTATAATGTCATTCCTTCATCAAAAAATATACCTGGACTGTTGCTTTGATTCTTTCATTGATGTTTGAGAAGTCCTTTGATCTCCCGTGGCAACCATTCAGCTATGAAAAACGCCTCGTGGATCTAGCTCCGCCTTCGAGATGAAGCTCCTCCTCAGAGCTGAAGTTTCCAAGTTTATTAGCTCCTGCCTCACAGAGAGGCCATTCCCAACTCAGCTCCTTCAGACTAGCCAGCAGCAATTCGCAAACACCTGGTGGAACTGCTGAGCTTATTGTATGAACTACTTCTCAGTGCAGCGTTGAGATCAAACCAATCAGTGGTCGGGATTAAGGCTGCTTCGATTCTTAGTCATGGAAGGGTGAGACTAACTTTAAGAAGTTCTTTCAATTTGTTTCCTACAAACTTTTGTTCAGCTACTCCAGGATCTATGCCTCTAGTTTTGTCTCAAATATCTCTAACAAGTTCACAGGAAATCTCACTGTGGTCCTGTGTGGCCACAGATTTCTGACAAGAGCAACATTAGCCCTGCCCACCAGCTAACACTCTCTTGTAAAACTAATAAAGACATTTCAGTTCAAACTAGAGACAAAGAGGCTGGAGTTAATCGAAAAGGGTTTGTAGTAAACAAATTGCAGTGAATAAATGATGTCACTGAAGTTATTTATGCACTTTATGGCCTTTAGCATCTTAAAACAAAAACATTAAAAAAAAGATTGATCTTTTTTGTTTTATTGGTGCGTCTTTGCGTTCAATAGATAATCACAACTCAGAAAACCACAGCAACCTAAACTGGGCAAAAACATATTACATATTTATGAACAATGCACAAAACTTCACATCTGTAAGGAATGAAAAATCCATGTAAAATCAACATTTTTGATTTTACAAAATCAAAAAATGACCTTAATCTTAGTGGGAGGTCAGAAACACAGCCAGCTACGGCTTCTTCGTCTTTTTGCTGGAGTTGCTGTCACTGCTGCTTGCAGAGCAGGGACTTTTAGGACAAGTGACAGGATAGACAGCACTCAGATCCAGGTCCAGGGTCACAGTTTTTACCAAAGGCGAGACAGGCAAAGACGTCGAATGGCTGCTGCTTGATGACGACGCAGAAGACCTAGAAAGCATCAGGAAGACACAGTGTTGTCAAAGTCATGAATATCAAAATTCAAATTCATTCATTGTTTATTTGAAGGGTGATGGTTTTCTTGCTAAGGTGGGCAGCACTTATAATACTTAAGTTTTGATTTCTTGTGAATTTAATATTTGGTTGTGCAGTAGTAAGCAGAATCTGGGTATATACTGGTACATGTTTCAGAAAGTCAAATTTAAGACTGTTTATAGACACATTGAATGGAATTTAAGACAGAAAAAAACTAAAAAATATGGGAGTGGTTGTATTACAAGACCAACTTACATTCTTCCAAAAATAAAAAATAAAAATTAGGACATTCTGAGGCTTTAATTTTAGATGCATGAACTTAAAAGTTTCTTTAAGAGTTTTTAAGGACACAAGGCCACCCTGAGTATGAACACAATATTTCTTCACCAATCAAAATGCCTCCGGCTTTATTGGCTGGTTAAAGTTTATTAAATTAGTAGGTTTTCAAGCACAGATTTTCAGTAGGCTTTCTAGTGAATATACATAGGTTTTTATGTTAGCTGGCTTTATCCACTGTGAAACCAGTAGTGACACATATTTTGGATCATTTTAGTGTCGGAAGTGTTCAAGTTAAGTCTAAACAATCTAGCTGTCAATTTAAGATGATGTTGATTTATTTGGACGTAGGTTGTCCATGTTGATCCCAATGAACTGTCTTTCTTCTGAAAGTGTCAGTCTTGGTCAGATAAATAAGGACATGCTCCAACAAAAAAAGGATCCAAGACACATGTGAAGCTCCTGGAATGGACTCCAACCTCAACTCCACTGAAATTCAAGGGCTTGGTTTGAAACTGCAGCCTCTTTTTTTTTTGCCAGAAAAGCAATCAGTTTAAATGAGCCATGATTAGACCAATGATGGGCTATATAGCCTAAATTAGTCCAACTCATTGGTCGTGACGAGAACAGCAGTGGGGCTTCTCTACAACTTGCCAAAGTCTTAAAATATGTGGGGGGTTTCTCAGATTGTGGATAAGAAATAGTCTAAAATCTAAACTAACGTGTGTGCCTAATTCTTGTTTTTCAAATTCAAGTTGCTTGTCGCATGACGTAAACTATTAACAACGCCAATTTTCCTAAATAGGACAGCAGTTCTCTCATCTGAAAGCAAACCTAACATCAACTTATGTCAGACATTTGCAACATAAACCACAGATGTAAAGTGTGACCTGGAAGACAGGGAGCTTTGAGCAGAGGTCATCTTGAAGCTCCCCTGGCTGCTGACTGTGGAGGTTGGAGGTGGACACTGCAGATTGGCCTGAGAGAAACAGAAGAGAGGAGCAGTACACTTTAACAGTCCTATCATACTAGATTCCTGAATCATGCTAAATAATGCAGAGCGTCTTATCTGCACCTTCTGTAAGCGTTCCTCCAGAGCAGGTCTGAGATCAGGATTGTCCTCCATGGCCTTATTCAACAGATTGTTGATAGATTTGTTGAACTGCTTTAACTCTTTCAGTTTGATGTCTTGCTCCTCAAGAGTTTCACTTTCAGTGTTTTGTGCTGACCGAACCGCTGTGGTCAGTTTGGTGAACTAAAAAAAACAACAGTTGGACAAACACAAACAATAATATATAATAAACCTCAGAATTTTGACTCATGGAAACATTTTTAA
Organism: Poeciliopsis retropinna; assembly: GCA_010277075.1. Classification (NCBI taxonomy): domain Eukaryota; kingdom Metazoa; phylum Chordata; class Actinopteri; order Cyprinodontiformes; family Poeciliidae; genus Poeciliopsis; species Poeciliopsis retropinna. The sequence goes on from VMRM01000021.1 coordinate 11,224,676, forward strand.
AATCTAACAAAGACTTTAGCAGGATAATTTCAGGTTGAAGATCAAATAAAGTTTTAATAGGAAGTTCTGCTGGACTATTTATCTAGATACTTGTGAATACATATCCAACTCTCTTATCTATTATTCTATTATCTATTTGTATTCAATCATCTGTATTTTGTGATAGATAGATAGATAGATAGATAGATAGATAGATAGATAGATAGATAGATAGATAGATAGATAGATAGATAGATAGATAGATAGATAGATAGATAGATAGATAGATAGATAGATAGATAGATAGATAGATAGATAGATAGATAGATAGATAGATAGATAGATAGATAGATAATCAATATGTTTGACACAGATTTGAGTAAAATTGTATCTTATCAAGGAGACTGATTCATTTTCAATAGATATTTTCTTTATAATTCAAAGTTGTTTTGGAAATCTGTATCTTATTCTGTTCCAACTGCCTGTGCAGATGGATGTAAAAAGTGTTTATCAAAGTGTCACAACTTCTTCTCCAACCTGATTCATGACTCTGATCATTTTCCCTTGCACAGAAGCTGCTTCTTTGTTCAGATTGGAAACAAGACACTGTAGGTGATGTATCCTTTCCATCACCACCTTCTCTTCTAGCATGAGGCTCTCCCAGTGGCTGTTCATTTCCTGGAAATAGACACACATAAACACACACACACAAAAGGCACAAAGGCTTTCACCCAGACAGAGATTCACACCAGATGGGTGTGATATGAGACCCAGAGCTGGGCTATTGTAGTTATGATATTCTCAGCAGGATTTTAAAATATAGTAACAATTATTTCCACATACAAGAAATGAGAATCATGAATAAGAATAACATGGATATTTAACACATATTATTTAATATGTGTTAATATTTATATATTTATATATATATTTATATTTATATATATAATATTTATATTATTAATATTTGAATAATATGAAATCGATATATATATTTATATTTTAATATAAATATTAAAATGTTAATATTTAATATTTACTCAACTAGCTAATATTTAAAACACACATTTCTGTTTTTAAAAGTAGGCTTGTTTTGGTTTCATGTAATATTCTAATTTTAAATGTTGTGTTTTTATTAGCTGTAAGCAGAAAATCATCATGAGAAAGAGAAGTGCTAAAACATCAGTATTTGTCTAATTAGTTTATGTAACTAGACAGAGCCAGCCCAAGGCACTAAGGGGCCCTCTTCGAGGAGCTGATTTTTTTTTTCTTCTTTTTTTTAATAATTTCTATGTCATTGTCATTATAATGTCAAAAACACGCAATTTCAATATGAATGATTTTTTTACAATAATATATATTTGATAATGTATGTAGAAATCCTTATTTTATGGATAAAAAGAAAAAAAATTAATTGCTCCTGGGGCCCCCTGGTGGCCGCGGTAGATATGCACGCTTCGCCGGTAACGAGCTGCCGTGCAGAGCATCCAAACGCCCAAAGCTCCGAAGTTAAGTTAGCAAAACAATGTCTTAAAAAAGGACTTATCCTTCAGGGAGGGAGAAAAGAAAGATGAAGAATAGAAAAAAGGTTTGTTTCAATGAGCCTTGGTAATGTAACATAATGTAAAAGATTTGTAAAGCTGCTAATAGAAAATTAGCTTGATAGCGACTTTGAATGGTCCAGTTCAACAGCCAAACATTTATGCTAGGGTCTTTGTGTTTGTGTGAAACTGAGTTTAAACTTGGAATGAGTTGATTCTCATGGTTGGCTCTGTTTATTTCTGAGGTATTTTTGGCTTCAAAACTCTGATAACGTTTGATAACAATAATTAAAACTTCTCAATGTTTGACATTGTTTAACAAAATTTTTTATATCAGGCTACATGGCTGCTATTTTAGCTATTGGAGTAACACTTAAGAGAAATTTATTTAATCAAAGAATGTCGGCTGCACCGATTGCAGTTTTCTGGCCGATCCCTGGTTACTGATCTTTAAAAAGCCAGACTTGCCGATTTTGATTTTGGCTGATATGAATGTATTTGTTTTTTGTCTGAAATGTCGCTAAATATAGCAAGAAAGTCACCGAGTTGGCAACAGGGGGGTGAAAATTGTTAACCGCAAATGTTCAGACCTGACCTGGTGGGTCGGTCTGTCAGTCAAACCTCTCACTGCAGAGCAGAAGAGGACAGAGGCTGATTTTTAAACCTTTGCTGACGAAGATAAGATTAGGGGATAAGATAAATCTTATCTTATTAGGGGATAAGATAAGATTAGGGGATTAGGGGACATGTATCGGTTGATAATTCCCCAAAATTAAGGAAATCAGAGCCCAGAAATCAACTGGTCCATAAATCAGTTGGCCAATAAATGTATGTATGTATTATACATGTATATAATGTAAACACCACTATTGCCAGAGATGCAATAGGTTTATAGCAGGTGTGTGAATGACCTAATGATTGGACTGTTGATTGGAGTCCACATCGTTAGCAGAACTAGAGGGCCCCAAAACCACATTTCGCTTAGGGCCCCATGGAGGCTTGGGCCGGCCCTGTAACTAGATAAATGCATTAGCGAACAGCAACGAAGGACAAGTGGGGGGGAAATTTCTGCTTCAAAAATCATCCTGGAAAACACTGCTGTTGTGTGCTAAAAGGAATTAGTCAATCAGCAAAGCTATTCAAACCAAGAATAGCATTTCAATGCTAAACAGTCAGCGTCCACAGTTCAAACTTCTAAAATATATTTTTAAAATAAGTCACATGAATGATCAGAGCTTCAGTTTATGTTAACATTTTTGTTTACCAGTTTCTGACATGCACTTGCTGTTTGCCTAAGCCCTATAAGGAAGCAGCCGACTTGTTTTTCACTGAACCTGAATTTCCTGGCGGAGCTCTTGAATTTGCCGCTTCTTAAACTTCACCGTTCTCTCGGTGGCCTTCAGCTGTTCCTCCAGCTGCACCTTTTCCTGGTACTCTTCACCTTAAGCAAACATAATCAGTGTTGGTTTTGACCAAAACATAGGGTTATTACAGCAATCGCACAATTTTCACAAGCACCGCGTTTCTGTTTGCAGAATTTCCCTCCACACATACGTACTGAATTTCTTCATTTGGCTGAGGCCATTGCTGTAATCAGAGCAGCGACCGGAAAACAACTGGATGGTGTTCTCCAGAGCTCTGGTTTCAAGCTCCATCTTGTGGATGAACAACTTCATTTCTTCTGACTTCCGTCTGAGTTCCTCTTTGTCTAGCGCGGCCTGGTGGAGAAAAGACGCAGCACAATTCAAGACATTTTTGGTGTGCAGGGAAGACACACCCATAGGTGTGAAAGGTGTCTCACCTTAGTGATGTAGTAAATCTGGGACTTCTCGCTCTCAGAGCCCGCCAGTGAACTTTCCATGATCTCAAAGCGGTTCTTCACCGCTTCGACTTTAGCTAATTCCTCATTTAATTCAACGCTGGAACAGAATAAAAGGACAAATTAACCCGACATGTCATTTATGTAAACTTTTAATTTAAAAAAATGATTAAAATAACACATTAAAGCATAATTTTTATGTACAGTGACGATGAGCGATATGGTCTTAAAATTTCACTGTTTGACTTTGTGGTATTGTTGTGATAAGAAAAATGATGACGATAAAAAATCAATTTATTATTTATTCTTTAGGTAACTGCCTGGCACTGCATTTGTAGCATTCAGCTTCTATGCCCCTCAAATCTGGAACAAACTTCCAGAAAACTGCAGAACAGCAGGATAGTTCCTTTAAATCAATGAACATGTTTGGTTACTTTTGACCCATATTAAATGTTACATTGACCAACATATTTGATGTTTATTGATGATTTTAACGATGGCACTTGACAAAATGTAATGTTTGTAACTGATTTTCACAGTTGTTGATTATATGATTGATGAATGTGTTTATGATGTTTTTATGTTTTCAAGACTATAAACTGCCTTGTTGCTGAAATGTGCTATACAAATACACTCAATTGGCTGATTTATCGATTGATAGATCTCTTTCTCCTGTGCTAAAAACAGGCTTCTTACTTTAAAAAGTAAGTAAGAACTTACTTTTTAAAGTAAGTAAAGTAAGTACTTACTTAAGTGTCACACATTTAAAAAGTATGACACTTTTTAAATCACACTTTAAAAAGTGTGATTTATATCACTAAGCTGCTCACTGTGGCTGCGTTTAATCATATTTTCAAACTGAATGATATTTATTGAGGCTCTCGTGAACAATGGAGGAAACAGAAAAACAAAATAACATTTTCGATTTTGTTCTTTTTCAATAACTGAAATTTATCACGACGACGTTAAATCAAATTCTTATCACGCTAAGGCCTTTCTTCTCGATAAATTATAAATGATACGATAAATGCGGAGTATGTAGAGCACGGGTTTTCTTACCTCAGTTTTTGCCTGTCCTGCTCGGTAATCTTGAGCTGATGTTTGAGCATTTCAGAGTAAACGTGAATCTCTTCCTCCCGCTCTTTCATGGCTCTCTCCAGCTCTAACTTTCTCGCCTCCCATGACATCATGTTGTCTGCATCTATATAGATGATATCCCTGATGCGCTTCACCTCTGTCTTCAAAAGGTTGTTGTTCACTAAGTTGTCCTGATGGAAAATACACAAATACACTTGATATGTTTCATGATTATTTTTCCCCCCAATACCCACACTATGCACTTTTTTTCCACTAAGACAAAGACTCAGACAATCTTGTCTTTAGTTCAAAACAAAAACATCTCAAATAATTTCTTTTATGGTCCTACATGAGCAGATATAATGATCCTCGTAAAGTACAATTAATGTATGGATTGAATTCAATATGACTCAATATTTTCATGCTTTAGACTCATCTAAGACATGTACTGTTCATTGTGCTCACATAAATTTACCCATTGTTTTGCAGAAATGAACACACACTTCACCAAAGTATTTAAATTTCCTTCATGGTAAAACCACAAATTGTGATGCATCTTTTGAGATTTGGTGTGACAGATTAACACAAAGCAGAACATAATTGTAAAGTTGAAGAAATTGATAGTTTGACACATTTAATTCATTTTTAACAGAAGATGTTTGGCATAAAGTAGTTTCTCTAAATAGCTGTGCTTTCTTTTCATGTTAACTTAATAGTAAGTAGGAATTTAAATATCCAGTACTTTTTTTTTCTCAAAAAGGATTAAAGCAAATTAATTATTCTATTAAAATTTTATATTTGGTTAATAGAAGATGTTTTTGTTGAAAAGAATTTCTCACTTTTGTTTCTTGGAATAAGCTTTCTAGATCAAATGAACTGAAAAGAAAAGCTGACTTAAAAAGTTAAGAATCTGCCCGCCTTTTATTAAGACGAAAGAAATTCCCTCTTTGATTCTGTAAAATGTTGCTTGGCGTAATTTATTGCTGTGCAGATGAAAAAAAAAAAAACACAACAAAATGATTTAACATAAGTTAGAAAAACAATATGGCCAGTGAATACTTTCAACTTTGGGATTCTGGACCAAAATGTTTGGACACAACTGGCGTAATTTAACTTCACACAGGAAAAAAAAGGTAGGAAAATACAGTAAGAACGTCTTCTTGCTGTATTTGTTTAAGCCAGTCAAAAACTATTCCTGAGTTAGTTTCCCCTGGCTCCTTGTTCCCTCTTTAGATGCTTAACATTTAACGGTATCTGGAACGGCACCCCACTCACCTGTCTCTTCAATTTGAGCTTCTTCAACTCCTTTTCTTTGTTGACACAAAGCACCAACAGGCAGTCAACCTCTTCAGTCAGGTCTCTCTTCTGAGCCTCTAGCTTCTCCATCTCTTTCTTCGCACAGCGGATATCGAGCTGCCGGAGACACACTCCCACATATGTAAAATGTAATAACTCCACAGAATTTTAAAGGGAAATCTTTGAGGAAGCGTTTTTCAGACAGACCTCACATTCTTTAAGTGCATTCTTGAGTATTTTGGTCGTCTCCTGCTTGTCTTCCAGATTGGCGGTCACCTCTTTAACCTTCGCCTCCAGCATCTCGGTTTCATCGGTGCGAATGGCACCTGACAGCTGAGCTACTTTCCTGTGAAGCATCAGTATCTTTGCTTCCTGCCCAGAGCAGAGAACGAAATCTAAATATTACATCAAGTAGGAAAAACCGAACAGTTTGAGTGCAGGGTGCTGCATTTGTGAGAATAATCGTTTTTCAACATGCCTGATTGTTGTTCATCATCTGGTGTCTGATGAGTGTGTTCTCCATCTTAGTGACCTGGCTCAGCAAGTTGGTTATGGTGAACTTATTCTTGGACATCTGGGCTATTAGATTCTTCTCCTTCGCTTTGGCACTTTGGAAATTTTGTCTCTGGCGGAACAGCTCATCCATGAGCTCCTGCTGCTGAGCTTCCAGCATCTGTAGGAGGGACGGAAGGAAGGAATATTAGACTGACTGAGTGAATCATAAAGAACATCTTTTTCATATATAAAGACAAATGTAGAGAGAGAGAAAAAAAAAGAACACTTCAAATTAAAACATTTTATGGATTAATGTGCTAATTTAGTTTCAGGTGAAAATAAAGTCAAAGTCAATAAATATATCTGGACACAGACAAGCTGAGAATAAAGGGTTTTTTAGCAGTAGGTGGTCGGCGTTCCAGTGGCTCACCTTCATGTCCTGTTCTGTCTCCAGCAGGATCTGTTCCATGTGTGCGGCTCTCTCCTCCTCACTCAGAGCGCCCTCCGTCACAATCCTCAACTTCTCCTGCAGCGCAGCATTGTAGGCCTGGGCATTCACTAACCTACAACACACACATGCACACGCACACACTGAATGGTGCAGTAACATGCAGGGTCTTAGATTCAGAGGTGCCTCCTCATATCTCACTGACCTTTCGTTGTTGATGTCGATGTCCGTCTTCATCCTGGAGATTTGGGATGTAATAGACTTCATATCGCACCTGTTTTGATGCAGCGTGCTCTTGTAACTATCAAGCTGCAGGATAAACAAGTCTTTAAAAAAAAAATTACAGATCACGAATGACAAAAGCAAAGAAGAGCAGCGTGTGCTTTGACAAACTGACCTCAACCTGCATCCTGGCCAGGTTTTCCTGGTGTTTCTTCAGCTCCTGCCGTAGGATGGCCTTCTGCATCCTCGCCGAGGCGATGTTCCTCTGCAGCTCTCTGTTGTTGCTCCTCTCCGTATCCAGCTTGTGCTTCATTTCTGCAACACAGGTGTTCTTTTCCCTGGTTTTCTGTCTGCCCTGAGCGATTTGCTGTAATGAAAAGAGAAGTTAAAAAAGAAAAAAAAAAAACAATAAGCTTTTGTTGCAAAAGTCCCGTTTGGTGTAGAAATACACTTAAGTAAAGCCGGTTGTAGACATCTTACAAATGAGCATCGCTCCATGTCTGAGTCGAGTTGCTTTTTCTGCTTGATGGTGTTTTCACACAGGTGGAAGAGGTGCTGGATCTCAGCGCGAGCTTTCTGTATGCTCTCTATGGTCCTATCCAACGCCAGCTGCATGGACAGAATGTTCAGAATAATAGAAAACTACAAAGAAAGCCTGCAAATTAGCGATGAAACTATTAATCGTTTTAATCACGATTAATCGATTACTGAAATAATCGTCAAATAACTTAGTAATCGATTATTCGTTAACTGCAATATGCAGGCTCAAAGAAAAGCCATTTGCTGAAAGGACACTACAAAAGCACAACATTTTACCATGCATTTGTGGTCTGGTTTCTAATACAATTTTCTCAGTACGCTTGAAATAAGACTAGAGTAATTTACAAGTAACTTTTCACCAAGATATAGGATCTTTTTTAAGCAAATACTTCCTTTGCTTAAAAAAGGAAGTATTTGCTAATACCAAGTACTGGCTCCATTGGTGTTATTTTCCTTATAACATGGGAAAATGTCATGTTATAAGTAAAACATCAGACATGTTATTGTTATGCCTTGTTAAGCTTCACTTTAAAAAAATTATTTTTTCTGTTTAAAAAAGCAATTGGATCACTTGTTTATTTGCATATTTTATTGCATGTTGCATAATAAAAGCTAAGGTGGTTAAATGAAAATCTGCAGATTGACATTTAAAAAAAAAAAACTGGCACATTCTTTTTAAATTTGCCAATTTTTTAAAAACAATTAATCAATAGATTAATCGATTACGAAAACAATCGTTAGTTGTACCCCTACTCCAAATGCAGACTAATATCCACTCTGCCAAAAAAAAAGGACCGCAAAGTAAATGGAATATTGAAACAAATGCCAGATCAATATTTTCCATACCAAACTAATACGTTCAGTAACATGCGCAGTGTGATTGCTGTGTGTTCTTACATTACCTGGGTAGACCTAGTTTCTGTTAGCTCTTTGTCAAGTGCTTTGCGCATTTCTTTGACTTCCAGAGTCCTCTTCTCTATAGTCAGAATGAGCGACTAAATGAGACACACAGATGGATATTAGCTGAGGAGATGCAAAGATGACGCCGAAGCTGCAAGTGTTACTTAACAACCTTGATCTTATGCTCGTCCATTTGGGAGTATTTCACGATGACCATTAAGTCCTCGTCCTTTTTAACCGCCTCCACTAAGAGGTTCTCCATGGTCTGTTCGTCCAGGTCCATCTGAAGCCGCAGCTCCTCCAGAGTCTGCATTGCCTTTACCTGGCTTTTCTGAAGACATAGAAGAAAGAATCAGAGGCACGTTTCGCCGCTGTATTGGCTTCTCTTCTTCAAGTCATGCAGTGTTCAGACCTCTATCCTGTCCATCTTGTCGTATGAAGTCTTGATCTCTCTTTCGGCCTGAGCTGTCAGCTGACTGTAGCGCCCCAGCTCTCTCTCTGCCAGGGCCTTCAGATGCTTCGTCACCTCCAGCTCTTTTTCGTTTGCCTTCACCAGAGCCTGTACGCAGTCAAACAGACAATGTGATAACATAAGTCGGCTCTATATCTAAAACAACGGACAGACACTGACCCACAGTCAGACAGTGACACTGTTTCTGCTTTCTTATGTTTCCCACAACGTTTGGCTCTGATATTCAGTGTCACCATGAATATCCAGCATAATTCTGACAGAAATATTTCAGGATTTTCCTGATTGTAAATCGACTCGCAACTTCTGTGAAATCGGTGGTGTCAGCTGCGGGAGGCTATGTCCTACTACTAAGATGGCTGGTCTCTACTGCAGTTTAATCAGAATAGAAATAACAGGTAGGAAGTCAAGAAGACAAAAAGTTGAATCTGTATGTTTACTTATGTGCACGGTCATGCAACTGGGTCAACGCATGAATTCATTTTAAAGTGAAATTGTACAGAATATGTGTCACAACACAGGTGGAAACGTTTCCATTATTGATACTGTTTTAAATCACAATAGCCTGATACTTTAATATTGGCGTGTACTTTTAAAAGCCAGTGTATGTGGCACATTTATAACATAAGGTTAGTTCCAACACACTCACCTCAGTGTTAACCAGCTGTAGCGTACTCCTCTGGAGGTCTTCATTAACAAGCTGCTGTCGATCTCTAATTTCCTTAATTTCATTATCCTCTTGCAGAACCGCCATCTCAGCTTTATAAATCTGTTGTCGACAAAGCCATAGAAATCAGAAACTGAAACCACAACATCAATTTTAAGAGATGGACATGGTCAACGACAATAAACAAGTAGCCTGTAGGTATAGGGTCCAAACAGTGACAGAAAAATACATGCCATACCATTACTCCACCAGCAGCATACCGAATTGTTCATACAAGGATGAAAGGATACAGTTTTGTCATGTGGAAACTTCGTAATAATTCTTGCTGAATAAAATACTTAAGTTCAGCCTATTTTACTTTAGTGTCTATTGGAACCAGAAAAGTAAGTTTTTCAGCACCATTTCCTCATCTTACCTCCAGCACAAACCTGAGAGGAGTACTGAAGGTTTTATTTTGATATTTTCAGTAAGCTTCATTTTAAAGGGCCTCACTAATCCCATGTGTAACATTGATTGGGTTAAACCAGTCATACAAAGCCCAAAATAGCAATCACCTGTTGGGAAAAATGTGAAGGCTTTTATTTTGGAGGGTATGTGATGCTCTTATTTTGACAGTCCAATGTGGTTGGACATCTGCCCTCTTGTACATACTGAGTGTTTCGCCATCGCTGTAGTTCTAAAGGGGAGCTCAGCCCTCCTTTGTAGTAACCGATTATTCGGCCATAACTGAACACAAGGCTTCGATATTACCGCGATTCATATCTGTACCTCACTCATAGTAAAAGCTGCGACGAGAGAGAGATGATGTGAGCTGAGCTTTGAAAAAAAAAATTGAAAAAAGATGAAAATGAATGGCTGGGAGCCTGAGTTTCCCCTGTGACATCAGAAACTTGACAAAAAAAACTGTAAGAACCAGAGAAATTTCAAAAACATTTTACGGAAGTACACACTCGGTGCTATATCATGACCGACTTTCATACCAACAGAGCGATATTTGTAGGCGTGAGGGCCAGTTAAAAATTGTTTAGGATGGGGTCAAAAATGCACCCTAACTCTCACTCTAACGGAGCGACTTTTAGTGTCAGTTACACTCTTACGTTTCGGCAGTTGCAACCGACAATAAATGTAACTGATACATGTTTCAAACAGCTGTCAAAAGTTTGGGGCTTTTCAACGCTATAAGACATTTCACGCTGAATGCCTGTTTTGCTACTGTTCTTTTAATGCTCATATTTAGCCACTGGACAGACATCCATGCTTAGCTTAAGCTTCTCATACGTTTGAGTAAAATATATGTTGCGCGTGCAAAGGTAGCTCGAGGGAGTTTTGTTAACTGTCCGTGTCTGCCTTACCTCCTCCAGCAGAGCTCTGTTGGCATCGTTCAGTTCAGGAAGAGTGAAGCTATAATCCCAGCCAATTTCATATAATATTTTCTCAAACTCAGGGTCACTAAACTGATCTATATTAGCCATTTTTTTCTGTCCTGCTTGACAGCGAAGTCTTCCGAAACGTCCTGAAACGACAGGGTAGCAGTTTTCGTCCTTTCCACTGTTAGTAGTCGCCCTTGGCAACCGAACGCGCTTACATCACCGCAAGAGGGCTGCGCGCGACAAGGAAACGACGACCTCAACGTCCTGCTGCGTTTCTCTGGTGATCAAAAAGTGCCACAATGTAATGTTTTAATACATGATCAAATCTGTGCTTCAATTTGTCACTAATTGTTTAAAAATAAATACTTGCATTAGATTATATTGTTGACTACAAATAATTAAATAACACAATTCTCAAGTCTGGTCTGTAAATATTAACCATAACTGAAAGTGATAGATTTTATAACAAGTCAAATTATGTTATTAAAACCGACAATAGCTAAGTAAACAAGAGAAAATGCCCATTTCTTGTGTCTTCAACAAGAAATAGAACAAAAAGGTTACAATCACCTAAATGCATCCTTTACAAGTTAATAAAAATACACCTTTTTATGGTAAATGCATAGATTTTTAAAAAGTGGCATGATTACCCCTCAGTTAAAAATGAAACTAGGAAACTTAAATTAAGTATGTTCCAAAAATTGCAACAATGATCACAAATGGCCATGTGTTCCATAACTAAAATTGAAAACAAGGAACATCAGTATTACACTGTTTGTAAATAGGAAACGTAATTTAACAAAGACATTTGAAATTGCATTATTAGTTTTATCATTGTGTGCAGCAACACATGATGCACTGCAGCACAACTATAACTAAACAATGAAATCTGTGATTAATTTTATTTTTCACACAACCTTGGGTTCATTAACAATTTTTTGAATAAGTCTTTAGTTACTGAATATGAAAAATTATTAAATAATGCAACAATAAACATGGTTATTTCAAATTCATTTTAGCCATGTAAAAAGAAAAAAATTCAACAATGTATCATGTTGGGCACTCCATAGTTTTCACATCAGAAGGGAATATTTTTATTAAAGAATCAAAGATAATGTCTGTGGACATACGTCCACAAGTATGCCACAAATGTGAGGTTCAAAAATAAAATGTTTAAAAATTCTGTATTTAAAACTGGAGTATATGACTTAAATTCATGCTAAGTAAACTTCTTAAAATGAGGCAAAAAAATAATGAGAGCAGATGGTCACTTTTATTTATCCCTTAATTATTTTTAAACAGTACCGTGTTTAAAAATTCCAGTGCTTTAAACTGGCTTGATGTACAAATGCATCATGACACAAAAAAAACAAAAAAAAAACAAGAAATGAACATCAGTAATAAAATACAATATCCCTTTAAGAAGTCAAGAATTTCAAAGTAAATCCACGAGTTCTTTAAAGACGAGCAGAACTGGGAAACGGTGATGGCTCTCCAGCTGCCTTGAGCGCACATAAAACATCCTGAAGTCTTTAAACTCATCAACCACAAACAACAAAGATGGGCCTTTAATTTGTTTTCCCTCTGCAGGTTACAAACACACTTATATAAAGTCTCTGATGTGGAAAAAAACACAGAGAAGTCCTGAGTGTTTGAAAGGCGTCATAATCCCTGCTTGGCATGCTCAACAAACTGTGAACTCTTCCATCAGCTGAACCTCAAACTGTGGAGCTTTTGGTTCCGATGTGCGACCGTGCAAATTCTACAAAGTCATCTATGAGGACGGGCCAGGCTCCTGTTGGGGAAGAACAAGGCAGAACATGAAGGTTTTCCAAAAAAAAAAAAAAAAAAACAGCTGGAGGATTTTCTATCCGGATCATTGGGTGAGCATTTTCCCTGACCTTCTTCGTCATAATTCGACATGTCATCTGTGATCATTGTGCTGAAGTCTAATAAGAGATTCCAGGTGTCCTTAGGAATAGATTTCTTGTGGTGCTCCTGTAATCAAATGCACAATATTAGCAATTACAGAGAAAGTTGTCTAAACAAATTTCTATTTTCCCCCATTTGTGTGTTAATGACTTTTCATTTTAACCCACTGCTTTAGAGAAACTTCACAGGTAGTCACATGTATGCGTATACTATTGAGAAACCAGAAACAGGCCTGTTGCAATAAATTAATTAATTAATTGCATGATGAATTAAAACTCAATTATTGTTTTCTTTTTTCTCTCTCTGTCTTTCTACTAAAAGCTGGATGACAAAAGTCTTCAGTCTCGTGCTTTGGTCTCAACTTCCCTTTGTTTGAAAGACAGTTATGTTTACAGAGACTTCATCATCCAACTCATTTGTCATTTATGCTGTTTTATTTATTTTGGATATTTAAAATGTCTTCCAGTTCTACTTTTGAAAGCCCATTAATATTTATATTGTATTTATCTATGAGAATGTGTTTCTGGATTTTTAGGCCATTGTCATATATTACTTGAAATTGTTCTCAAAACAGCAATAGATGTACATTATAAATCACCTCTGGGACAATTTATTGTAAAGCAAAATGTGTTACTGTGATGGAAGTAACAAGAAGTAGACGGTCAATACACATTTACATTTTTGATCGACATTAAATCAGACTAAACTTTCCGTTTAAGATGAGCAAGAACTAAGAAATGTACTTCCTATTTGCTAAACGACTTGAACGTGTATTCAAATTTTCCTCAAATTCAGAAGTTTCTAAAGATGTCCTCAGTATTTGCACCATTACAAATAAAAATGTTACATTTATGTTACGTCGCTTACTCAAGAATTTTCAGCTCTGTCCACTAATTTTCTACTAGATTAAGATTACTGACTTTGATGGACACCCCAAAAATATTGGCTTTATGTTCTAGATCAACCCTTGATACAGAAAAACATCCCTACAGTCTAATGCTGCCACATCCATGTTTCAGGTTGACACAGTGTTCACAGGCTTGCAATATCAAGTAACTATGTTGCCTTCAGTTGTTTTTCAAATGTATATCAAATATAACATAAAAGAATTTTGACTTTGATATTTAACACCTTGAAATTGGGCCTCTGTCTCTTTAAAAACTGCGCCTTCAGGAAGTCATCACAACATGGCTCCTGTTATCCCTTTAGCAAAGTTTTGTAAAGCATTTCACTGAAAAGTGACATTTTTCCTTTGTTCCTCTTACACTGAGCTCAGCAGTTCCAACAGGTGTTTACTAATTGCTGCTGGCTAGTCTGAAGGGGCTGTGAGGCAGAAGCTGTAAAGCTTGGGAACTAGAGCTCATAGAGGAAGCTTTGTCTCCAGAGTGGGGCTATGTCCATCCAGGCATTTTTCACAGCTGAGTGGTTGCCATGGGAGATTAAAGGATTTCTCAAACATGCATGAAAGAATGTTTTCGATGAGGGAATAAGATTACAACATAATAAAAAGCTTAACAGAGTCAAATTAGAATAAATTCTGTACAATGCCAGCAGACATTAAGAACAATATTAGATCTTTGTTCCTAATGTACAGCCAGGCATGAACAATTAACATCAGAAATGTCCTGATAAACAAGTCTTTTCAGCTGACCTCGTTTAGAGACAAGACTCTTCCTGCTTCGGCGAGTCCACTCCTGTCTAGACAGAACAGGCAGCTTCTGGTGATTTATTTTGCCAGATTGTGCGATAAGCTTTCAAAAAACATAAAGGTATGTTCCTTTTGCAACTGGCAGGAACATATAACAGGTATTAGACTGAAGAGCTGAGTGTTTAGCAGGACTGTGTGCACTCGGACTGGGAGTCCTGTTATCTGCAGAAACATTCTGGCTGGGTAACGAAAACTGGAGCTTGTGTGAGGGGGGGGAAAATCCCTCATTTTCAAATGTCAAAAAAACAACTTGAAATCCAGCAACTTTGCTAATTATTCATACCTAATAAAATGTTTTACCTTCCCACAAACTTCAATGTGTTTAATCAGGGTTTTAAACTACAGACAGACACAAAATAGCAAATAAAAGTATGTAAAAAGTATTTCTATATATGTATTAATCAGGAAAGTGTGACATATAGTTACAGGTCCAGTTGTTTGGGTTATGTTTCTACTAGCTTTATTCATTAGGAGACTAAAGTGACTGCTCATTTCGTTCTAAAATAGCAAATCCCTGCCGTAGACAAACACACCTCCAGCATGATGCTGCCACCACTATGGTTCAGCACTGGCAGGGTGTGTTCAGGACCAACCTGAGGTGATCTATTGCATAAAATTACAGTTTTCTGGCTGAGATCGATTATTGAAAAGCTTAACCTGCCGATTTTCAACTTACAAGTAAGAACTGGTTCCACAAATCCAAGAACTTGAATCTCCCAGCCAGGACTAAATTCCAGTATGCAATCGCCATATCTAGATCTGTGATGAAAACCAGCAGGAGGTCAGTAGAACTGCGGCGGAGAAAACAAACATGCTGGGACGCAAGCGATTCTTACCCAATCCCTTCTGACCAGGATTCTTGGCAAAATCAAATGTAAACTGGTAAAAGCCTTTAAATTTGCCTTGGTCCTTTAACTCCTGCTCCATCTTTGGCAACTGAGATTTCAGCTTCTCTGTGCTGTCACACCTTTGAAAGAACAAAAAGGATTTGTTTCACTAATAGCGTTTCCATTACAAATGTGTGCCAAATTATGTCAATATTCTGCCAATGTTGGAAAAAAAACAAAAAAACAAAAAACAATTTCGCAATTGCGGTATTTACATTAAATAAGAAATGCAGTTAAAATCATGTGAGTAAGTTTGTTCAACCAATACGTTATTAAAATCATACCTCTCTATCATCCTATCACTTCTTTGTGTTTTTCACCAGTAGCAACATCCAATTGTGTATCACAGCATGCGTCATGTGACAAACGTGATGCAAAAAAGTGTGTTTTTGTTGAAATACACTACTTTTAACAAAGCCAAAAAACTCATTCCAATGCAAAAACGTCAGGTTTTCCCCCAGTATATTATAAGCCTGGCAGCCACCAGGCTTTACATGCGTCCCCAATAGGCTATTAAAACATTTTTTTGGACAAATGTTTTCGTGCCACAGATAATTGTCTTGTCAGATTTTCAAATTTCCTCTGAACTTTAAACATTTTTACTCAAAACCATGGAGGACCATTGGAGCCCTTACCAGGCTTTCTTGTGAAACCCTGAAGTTTGTATCAAAAGACATATTTTTTTCATTGGTGTGAAAATTTATTTTCAGAATTCCAATTTGCTTAATTTTAAGATCAATGGAAATACAGCTGTTGTTTTGTGGACAAATACTTCACAAAAAGGATTTTTTTAACCCCCCCCCGCCAAATTAAATTACAAAATGCTCTCACCCCAGTTCGGTCATGCCATCCATGAACTCCTGTTTGGAAAATTCGCACTGTGTTGCTGCTCTGAACTTCCACGCTATGAGGAGGACACTGATACTGGCCGGATTCAGACCCAGGTCATCGCAGAACAGCTGGATCCCGTCAACGCCTATTTTGTTGTGATCGTGAGGTTCTAAAAACAGGAACGGAAAAACGTAAAATTACTTCATAGCTGAGTACAAGGTTCTTAATTTGACCATTGTTATGCTAAAGGCATACAGCAGAGTTTAATTTATAAAAAAAAAAAAAAAAGGATCATCAGTGTTCACAGTTATTATAATACAGCATCTGAAAGGAATGCTCAATGATTTTTGCCACTGCAAAAAAAAAAAAAAAAAAAAAAAAAAGACTAAGAATTGGTAAACTGCTTTTTAATAAATTCCATTGAGTTAAATTACAAAAACTACTAGTTAGTACATTGTTGCACCTAAAATGAACTTATTACACC
The DNA here is from genome assembly GCA_010277075.1 of Poeciliopsis retropinna. Classification (NCBI taxonomy): domain Eukaryota; kingdom Metazoa; phylum Chordata; class Actinopteri; order Cyprinodontiformes; family Poeciliidae; genus Poeciliopsis; species Poeciliopsis retropinna. Next base: position 11,241,341 of record VMRM01000021.1, read on the forward strand.
GAAAAATGTTTTTAACACTGAACCAATTTCAATCACCGGGTAATATTTTATTTGCCATCGTCAAAACTTGCTAAGCCCTGTGGTTGGGCAGTCGTTCATCCAGCAGCCAGTCGTGTTATTTTGAGTTTTTTTTTTTTTTTTTTTTTAAGTTGACAGGAAATTTGAAAATATCACTTGATAATTATCTATTATTGAAAGATTGTAATATTAATACCTTAAGACCAACTAAAATCTTAAAAAATGCAAACATTTTAAAAAGTCTTAAATAAATAAGCAATGCTTAGCCTGGTGGGGGCACAAGTAAAGCCTGGTGGCCTGCCAGACTTTACAAGATGGGGGAAACCCTGCATCCTGTTTACCTCTGTATCTGTTGAACAGCTGCTCCAGCCTCTTCTTGTCCAAGCCCCCCTTGGTATTTGAAACGTAGAGCTCTGGGTTCTGGAAAAACTTGTCCGTGGCAACGTCTAGCTTCCAGTCATTCTGAGACAAGCAGGCCACCGCAGTCTTCTCGTTGGATTGTGTAAAAATGATAAACTGACTAACTTTGTCCTTCTGAAGGGACTTCAGCTTGTTCTGCAGTGAAGAAAAACACAACACACACAATAATATACTGCAATTAAGTATGTAGGAATGTTTTTTTTTAAAGTAAGGTCTCCATATAGTACATGAAACATGAATTTACAACCTTTTATATTTTATGACCACACTTTAAAGTGACAAAGAAAAAGAAAAACAACAATTACCTACAAATTTAACATAAGTTTGCATTTTTAATTAATGGATATTACATTTAAATACCTAAAAATCCATTTAACTTTTGACACATTCAAATGATTGAGACAGGCACATGTTAAATGTACTTACTTCCAATTTTAATTAAAACACACTATGATTCTAATAGCACCAGGTCACTTGCCTTCACACATACATTAACTTTAAGATTGTTCTAGTCCTGATTCTAAGGATTAATTATGCTTTTGGTCCATCATTACAACACCTTCAATTAGAGCAGTGTTTCTCAATTCCGGTCCTCACGCCCCCCTGCCCTACATGTTTTAGGTGTTTCCCTAAACACCAGGTGCCACACACCTGGACTGAATATGTGGGTGATTAACAGGCTTCTGTAGCACTTGATGGTCCTGCAATCATTTGAATCAGCTGTTTTGGAATAGAGGTACATCTAAAACATGCAGAGCAGGGGGGCCGGAGGACTGGAATTGAGAAGCGCTGAATTAGAGTGAGGAGTTTTCCTAGAGCACAGGTTTCAAACTCCAGTCCTCAAGGGCCGATTCCTGCAGTTTTTAGATGTGCCACAGGTACAAAACACTCCAATGAAATGGCTTGATTACCTCCTTGCTGTGTATATAAGTTCTCCAGAGCCTTACTAATGACCTAATTGTTCTGTTCAGGTGTGGGCACATCTCAAAGTTGCAGGACACCGGCCCTTGAGGACTGGAGTTTGACACCCCTGCCCTAGAGCAAGCTAACGAAACACAGGAGGTTAGGTACTGACCTAACCTGGCGCTAACAAGACGAGCTACGTCTGTTTTTGCTATTGTAAGGAGAGGTGCCTTATTGAACCCACTCGAACTACTACTATTTTAATTAGGGACCAAAAAAAGACGGCATTTTCTCACCATGTTTGTCTCGAGCAGACTTTCTTCGCTCCCATCCAGCTAGCAACTGAGTTTTGACAAACTGAACTACAAGCCTTTTTCCGGTTGCAAAGTTACGCTTCAGAATAAAAGTAAAACCCACACAAACGGCCAGTCGTGTCAAATGTGAAACTATATTTATAAGTTGCATTAAACTGTTTTATATACCTGTTCAACGCAGACAAACATCTTATGTTAGTTTTTGTTTATTTAAAAAAAGCTAAACTGGTACAAAACTTTTCGGAAGTGACGTAAGAACGCGAGTGCGTTCAAGTTGTGCTCGGAATACCTAGTCCCGAGTTCCTGATAGGGGAAGAGAGGTATTGAGAGAGAAATGGAGAGAAAGATGGTTTCCGGCCTGCTTTTATTGTTATTATTTTTAATTTTCCCACCTGTAGCACGAATGCGTCGTACCGGGTGTTACGTACCTCTCCGTTCCCTTTCGAGGCAACGTGAACGCAACACGCAAACTGCTTCCTCGTCCCGTTCTGTTCCTGGATGTTTACAGCGGCTCTCCGGCGGTTTCGGGAGAAATGGAGATCTTACAGACACCGCTTCGTGCCCTGGGTTGTGTTTAACCTGTCGAAGAATGAGAAGACCCTGCGGCGGGTGACGGGGCCCTCGGAAGACAAAGTGATCCCGGATGAGCAGGTCTCACAAAGCCTCCTGGGGCTCTTCAGAGCCCTCCTCAGGATCAGCGGGGGGCCGCTCCTGGGAGCCCAAGCGAACTCCTCGCCCCGGCCCCCACTTCACCGGGAGCAGAACGAAGCAGACGTTCTGTTTCAAACTCTGGGGTTCTGTATCGAGAGGAGGCCCAGCTCTTTAGCCTTCGCAGGAACTGGGGTGTTTGTCACCAGAGGATTCGTGCCCAAAGGAGCAACAGTTGCCATGTATCCCGGCACGATTTATCAGCCCCACGAGCCCATCCTCCTCCAGTCCATCAGAAACCCCTTCGTGTTCCGCTGCATCGACGGGGTCCTGGTGGACGGGAACGACAGAGGCATCTCCAGGATGGTGTTCAGGTCGTGCAGTGGCAGGGACAGAGTGGGTCCGTACCTGACGAGCGACGCCAGCTGGCTGACGGACAGTCCGTTCAACCCACTGGCCGTGGGTCAGTACGTCAACAACTGCTCCAACGAAAGGCCCGCCAACGTCTGCTACCAGGAGTACGACGTCCCGGACAGCTTCCCCCTGGAGCTCCGCCGGTACCTGCCGAACGTCAACTACAGCCAGCACTGCAGCCAGAGAGCTCTGCGCTGCGTGGTGCTGGTGTCTCTCAGAGACATAAGAGCAGGAGAGGAACTTTTCTCCAACTACTACACCATTGTGCGCTGAAAATATTCACATTTTCTTACCGATAAATAAATAAAGAACCAAAAAAAAGCAACACAATAAGCAGACTTCCCGACATTTTATTAACCCACTTTTTATTTGACTTCGCTTGTTTTGCGGGACACTGCAAAAAAAACACACAAAATATTACCAAGTTATTTTGGTTTAGTTTCTTGTGCAAATATAGTGGTGCACTTGAAATGTGACAAAACTAACTTAGATAACGTTTAAGCGTCAGGTGATTGCTTAGAGTCAATAATTCATTCATACTGATATAAATGGAAGATGATTTCACTTATGACATGGGAAAAAATGTCTTGTGATAAGTTAAATAATCTGCCAATAGAAGAAGTACTTTTTCAGTTGTTCAGGTAAGAACAAGCTACTACGTCTTACTGAAAAACTTACTTTTAAGTTAGTTTTGTCCTATTTCAAGTGCATTGATATATTTGCACTAGAAACTAGACCGAAATCACTTAGGAAGATTTTGTTTCTAGTTAGCACTGGGAGAAGGAAGAGATCAGTTTGTTTTTTTCACAGATTATCTGCCACATCCCATGTCACTATATGTCGTGACAGTTTCAACAAGTGTTTTTCATAAAAGTTACATACTGCAGCTTTAAAGATGAATATTTAGATTGTCTAAGTCTGGGTCTGGATATTTGATCACACTTTATGAAGTTCATTTAAAGAATTCGGTTCATTTAAAGGGGTTGACGTCACCAAACAACGTCAGCGGGTTTGGGTTGAGTTTTGAACGTCGTAGAAATTTACTGTCGGCCCGCTTTATCTATTCCCAAACAAGTTTGGACGTGTTTGGGATGATTCCCTAAAGGAACACACTTTTCTTCCCCACATTTTTATAGTCTATATGTCTACTGTTTATTTTGGCTGAACTTGTAGAAGTTGGGGGTGTCATTTGTCCCACCCAACTTGTGCGATGCACCAGTGGTATCAAAAGCAGCAAAACACCCCAATAGCTTAATGTTGCCTCCACCGTGCTTGACAGATAGCAAAGATTTATTACTGTAAGTTGTATTTAATTGAAAAAGATGCATGAATATGAACCTCATCGTGGTTTTGCGAACACTCAAACAAAGCCCAAACGAGGTGTAGAGTTAATTAAAATGTTGACTTTAATTAAATGAAGTAACTTGTTTTTTTCCATGTAGTTAAACTAAACATTTGAATTAAATAAGTTGAGGGCTTTGTGAGGTAAAAACATTTAAGAAACAACAAAGGTAGATTCCAAAGCTTCATCTACATAGTCTTTATAAACTATGTAGTCAGTTTATAAAGACTGAGCTTATATATATTTATATATATATATATATATATATATATTATGAAAGGAGAACTACAATAGTTGGGTTTTACAATGCTGATCTAAAAGCCTCACATTGACTCCATTAAACACAATTTATTGTCGTTGTGGCTTGGCAGGTCAAACCTCGTCTAGAATAGGACCCATTTTGTCAACCTCATATGAAACAACATCAGTCATGATGTTTGGAAGCAATCCAGGAACCACCAGAGTGACTCTGGTCTAAAATAAGATTTACACTGCTGTCCAAGAAAGAAACACCTGTTTTAAAATGTCACATCTTCAAAACCGAGTGCCAACAAGACAATGATCCCAAACACACAAAGTTGCTGATGGTGACACAAACATCTGTGGTTTCTCTACAACATGCTGCTGGACTCTAGTCTAAATAGTGGGGAGGTATTTTGGTGAGAGAAAATCTAAAAGGTCAAAATGGTCATCACCATATTCTTGTTTTCAAGAATCTGCATGTTCTGTTTGCGTTCCAACATTTAAGATTAATCACTAAGACATTACTGTATGATGATGCTGGATGCATTCAGACAGATCCAAAATATTAGAAAGTCTCAGTGTAAGATAGGATAGCGTCATTGTGGTTACATGATATTTAAATAATGTGTAGTTCTTCCAGAATAAAGGAGCAGAGATTGACAATACAGGTTTCTCTGTTCAAACATTATTATTTTTTGACAATGTCTGGTTTTAAAAGTGTGATTTAAACCACTATAAGAACAAAAAACCGTTGGATAATTTAGATAATGCAAAGTTGCGTTATTGCCCCACGTTGATTGTGTCTATTTAAATATATATATATATAACAATATATAATGACAAAATGTTTAATTCTCTGAAAGTATTTCATTTCTCCAACTCTTCATCCCTAACGGAGAGCTAGCTCGAAAATTATTGCACAACCTTGTCACGCCGAGTTTTGACCTGTCAGAGACGCTGTAGCAGTCGATTCACTACCTATTACTGCATTATCCTTCCGCCGAGAAATATAGTCTGTACATTTTAAAATATATTATCACTTAATAAGATATTCGTTTTGATATTATGCTATCGTACAAAGTTGACGGTGGCGAATGCAATAATTCAGTTCATTTCCACTATTTTCCAATTAAACTGGGCATAAGAAATGTCAGCGAAAATAGTCCAGCCGCATTAAAGGCAGTTGGCGTCGCCATCAGCGATCTTTTCAGTCGCATGCTGAAGTGGTGAACGGATCATGTCTAGCGATTCTGCTGATTACAACAGGTAAAGAGCTACATTTGGAGATTTTTCTGAGACATAAACTAATATTTAACTGTACCCGAACGGCCGGAAGTGTTCAGCAAGTTGCATGACAACGTAGTAGTTTATATCGAGGCAGTTAGGCCCAACTGCTTTCGGAGTGATTTGGCTGCTAGCGTAGCAGTTAGCCGCAGTGAAACACCAGTGCTATAAATTAACGTTATGGTGCATTATTTGGATTCGTCGTTATGGTTTTTAATTAACGTTAGCTACTGTTAACACTCGTCTTCCATTTACATAGAAGTTTTATTTATTTCTTTGTTAAAGTGGCGGGGTGCTTGCGAGGGGAACCGCTGGCCCAGGATGCTTCTCGGCCTAGTTATAGGTAGAAGCCACCATTGCCCGTACAGGCCCAATTATCCGACATATTGGCCATCAGCAATACAGGCGCACACACGGAACTCCATGCTAAAAGACGTGGAACACACCCGAATTGGGGCTTGTGACTCCTTTTCTCCCGGGGTCAGACGAACCCTTCTGAGGTTATATAACCAAAAACTTTTCGGGCAGGTAGTGGAATTTCACACGTGCGCCCACTGGGGCTCCGGGCTGTGGTAATGAGATACTCTGGGCGTGACCCGGACCGCTCCGGACACACGCACTCCACGTGGAGTGTGGCTTCTTCACTTCATGTGGCAGAGCCTCATGTCCCAGGGCTGCTGCCTCCTTCCCCTCAATGCCTTATACCCTACAGTTCAGCTAGTGGCTGAATTGTTCCGCTGAAAAATTGGACACTGGTTCTAGAAGTATGACCTTACAGGTTTCTTAAGCATAAACTTGTATAACAGTTGTCAACCTGTTTAAATGTACGTAGTTGTTTTGCTATGTAGTAGCACAAAATGTATTTTAGAGCAAGAGAGTGCTGTATGTGCTAGAAAGTGGTAGATTTGGGGATTTTTCTGATTCTTTCAAATGTTTCCACAGTAAATATTCTTGCAACCTTTTGTTTTTAAGGTGCAAGAACAGAGTGGTGCTCATTCAGTCTGGTATTGAATAAAAGGATTAGGGGCATACGTTACACATTAACTGATTGGATTAATTTTCGGTTGGCTTGAAACGCAACACATTTTTTGTCACCGTGCTTTAGGACAAATGGTAAATCTAAATTGATTAGAATTGTAATCTGTAAAGGCATAAAACCCTGCTCAGTTAATTTCCATTTTAAAAAATCTAAGATATTTACTTTGGAAGTGCAGAATTTAAAGTGTACTTGTGGAAAAAATGTGACTAACGTCCCTCTGCTTTTCCAATTCTTTACATAAAGTGACACGTTCTACCCCTTTAAACAAAAAAATTCAAAATTGAGGGCCAGAGGGTGAAATGAGATGTTAATACAGATAAAATGAGAGCTTCCTGTAGGGATTTTTTTTTTTTTTAATGGTGGTGAGGGAGCCTTCAGTACGTGTCTGAAACGTTACGCATAATGGCCAAACTATCAATTGCGTTACTGTTGTTCAGCCTGCTAAAATAATGGCCTCAGTCTTTCTTTATTATTCTAAGAAGGTGACAATATGTTAGTTTCGTTTTCACACACTTTGATTAAAAATGCCTTCCACTCAGCCTTCCTTAGATACGTTTATTTCCCTCTACGTCAAACTGTCTAGTTTTACTTGATTCTCTTCAGAGGCGCAGCCCACAGGAGCCGGCTGTGTTGGGTTTTGCTTTTATATTTCAGCATGTTCTAAAACGAACTTCATCCTGAAGGTGTGCAATGATCAATCGCATGTAGGGGAAACTCTGAAAATGTGATAAGGCTGCTTAACCTGAGCGACGCATTTATCAGGTTTGTTTTCTTCCCAAACAGCTCAAGAGATAGAGACCATGGGGGGCCAGAAGGAATGGAGCCTGATGGTGTCATCGAGGTGAATCCAAAACACGATTTCTTCACTCCTCGTTTAATGTAGGGACACATAATGATTTCAGACATTTTCAATTGTCTTTTTTTTTTTTCTTCTTCTTCTTTCTTTCTTGTCAATCCAGAGCAACTGGAATGAGATTACAGACAATTTCGATGATATGAACCTGAAGGAGTCTCTTCTCAGGGGAATATACGCGTATGGTTTTGAAAAGCCGTCTGCCATTCAGCAGAGGGCCATCATCCCGTGCATCAAAGGTACAGGCATCGAGCTGAACACGGGGCAGCGCCTTGTGATTGAGTGAAGTGATGCTTAACCATCTTTCGGGACTTACCCAACATATGGGGATACTTTTCATTACCTTACTGATCACTCAATATCATCCGATTTAACGCTGACTTCTGTAGTTGTGCCTCTGTGTTGTGTGAGGATGCTCTATGAAGGGATATTAAATGTGTTTCCTCACCGTTAGGCTACGATGTCATTGCCCAAGCCCAGTCAGGAACTGGCAAGACAGCCACGTTTGCCATCTCTATCTTGCAGCAGCTGGACATTGAGCAGAAGGAGACTCAGGCTCTGGTGCTGGCTCCCACCAGAGAGCTGGCTCAGCAGGTATGCTGTTCCTGAGGTCATGTGACCTCAACAGTGTCTCAGACCTAGGCAGCATACTGAGGACACTGTTCAGATGCGAAGGTACCATCTTTTATGGATTTGTCACAAATTTCTGAACGTTTTTTTTTCTTTATTTTGTTTTTTAAGAAGATCTTTGTGTGGCTTGGTGTAGTCTCTGTCCATGGCTGCATCGGCCTGAAAGATCATTTGGCTGAGTTTCTTTGTGTCTGTGGAGAGCTTGAGTGATGTGATGGTATACCATCTTTCGGGACTGACTCTTGAGATGGAGAGTTCCTTTCTGACTTACTGATCACTGAGCAGATGTTGCGAACTCGTCTGGACGGCCGATCTGCACTCAGCCGTCCTGAACCCGTGCTCGTCTCTCTCTTCCGCAGATCCAGAAGGTCATCCTGGCTCTGGGCGACTACATGGGGGCAACCTGCCACGCCTGCATCGGAGGCACCAACCTCCGCAGTGAAATTCAGAAGCTCCAGGCCGAGGCCCCTCACATAGTGGTGGGTACGCCGGGCCGCGTGTACGACATGCTCAACAGGAGGCATCTGTGTAAGCAACGCAGCCTGTAGCATTGTTGATTTTGGCCTCTAATTGAGCACATTTTAACCGTTTTTATTTTTATCTTTCAGCTCCAAAATGGATCAAGATGTTTGTTCTGGATGAAGCTGATGAGATGTTGAGTCGAGGGTTTAAGGATCAGATCTATGAGATCTTCCAGAAGCTCAGCACAAACATTCAAGTACATAATTCCAGATTTTATTCTGTTATTCTGTCTCCTTTCATTCACTTCATATCCAGGTTTAACTAGAGTTAGGTGATGAGGCTTAAAAGTAAAATTTGATTATTTTTTTACTCTTTGTTTTCTAAAAAAAAATTACAAATGACATTTTCAGAAAGTGACCTTCATTTCAAACATCCCTTTGAGCTGTATGATGGAGTGTCTGGGCCTGGTTACAAAAACTTTTTAATTATTAGGAAAATAGACACAATATTTGAAAGATGGAAATTTTTACCTTATGAGAAAAGTGTTTTACTGAGGGGGGGAAAGGCTGAGTTTGCACTTTTTTCCCCCATCAAAATAGATTCAGTTTTGCACAATTGTTTCAAAGTCGGCTACTGCTAACTTAATGATGATGTTAAAAGATACATATTGTTTTTGTAAAACTGATTCCAATGTAAATCATTTAAATTTTTAGTTTTTCTTTTAGTTCTCATACAATGACAGCTTTTATTCTTGTAATTTTAAAAAAATCTTACCTTGACTCTAATATTCCATCATAGTTAACCTGAGTTTAAAGTCCAAACAAACAGACTCAAGAAGAGCTTTGTGGGGGAAAAATCCACATGTTCAAATAACAAAATCTTGAACAAAGCAAAAGTTTGATATGTTGATAAAAACCAGTTTGTCGCCCAGCTCTGGCTTCAACCCTCCTCATCTAACTTCTTCTTCTTTTATTGTTCACATTTGGTAAAAATTGACCAGAAAGTGAGGTCCTTCCTGACTCCACTGGCATCCTTCTGCATCTACAGAAGTCTGCTGTAATTGTGTGACCCAGTCAATCTGTTTCACGCAATAATGCCAGCAGAGTTTCACGCAGAAGGAGACCATCGAGCACCGAACCGCAAACGAGACGCAACCGAACCTCTTTCTTAATGTTCATTGGCTGCGGTCTCGAGGTGAAGTGCTACAGCTAATCGTCTGCGTCGCCTCCACTCCTAACACTTCCTCCCTCTCCAGGTGGTCCTGCTCTCCGCCACCATGCCCGCTGACGTGTTGGAGGTGACCAAGAAGTTCATGCGCGACCCCGTCCGCATCTTGGTGAAGAAGGAGGAGCTTACCCTGGAGGGTATCAAGCAGTTCTACATTAACGTGGAGAGAGAGGTTGGTTTGCATGTCCGCCCTCTGTTCCGTCCAATCCACCCTCTTCTCTCTAAAGCACCCTGCTGAAACCGCGCGAGTCGACCCGACCGGTTCGGCTCCTGCGGCCGTGTAAGCATGGGTACACCAGGGAAGGAGACTAAAGTTCACGGGGTCGCACATGAGGCTGGGAGGGACCGCTTTCTTAATGTCTGCTCTCCTCAGTCTCAAGATCCTTTGTTACACATCCTGTGTGTGTTTTTATTAGGACTGGACAGTAAATCAGTCGCACGTGTGATGGGGCTGGATAATAGGGCTGAAAAACTCAGTCAATATCAATAATTATTGATTGATTTTTGGTTTTTAAGTGTCTGAAATGGTGCTCAACTTGTAACCTGTTTTATGTGCAGTTTTCACTCCACGCTGTTTATTGCTGAAACCTGAAACTGCTGCTGCACAAGTTGGCATACAGGTTTGTTGCTAGGTAACCAAAGAGCAAGTTAGTTGATGCCACAACCCAGTTTATCTGGCTGTGAGAGGTTGAGCAGCTAAAGCCTTTCTTCTGCCTACATTTTCCAAAATACTTTTCATTCTGAATCAAAGTCAATTAACTTTCTGTTTTGTTACCTAGCAACAACCTGGTTTTTCCACCTTGCCTCATAACTGCTTAAATATAAACATGAAAGATCGCAGCACCAGTTTGGCATTATTTTAGGTATTTGGAACCAAAAACTAATCAATTATCTACCGACTGATATGAAACGCTTAGTGTTTTTCCGCCATATGGTCCAGGCCCAGTGTAAACTCGCTGCAGCGTCAGGCTGTGACCCGTCAGGGTAACGTACATCCATTCTGTCCGTCTGTAGGAGTGGAAGCTGGACACTCTGTGTGATCTGTACGAGACTCTGACCATCACTCAGGCGGTCATCTTCCTCAACACCAGGAGAAAAGTCGACTGGCTGACTGAGAAGATGCACGCTCGGGACTTCACAGTATCTGCTCTGGTATGGCGTCCCGTTAGCCCGCTAACGTGTTAGCTTGGTTTTTCCTCAGCTAACCAACTGTTTAATTCACAGCATGGAGACATGGACCAGAAGGAGCGGGATGTAATTATGAGAGAGTTTCGTTCTGGGTCCAGCAGAGTATTGATCACAACTGATCTTCTGGTTAGTGTAAAAATAATAAACTTTGTGATTTTTTTTTTTTTTTTTTACTTTTATTTTTAGTCTGAAAAGCAACCCAAATGATTTAAAATGCTGCAGCAGTCTAAAAATGGCCAAGCAGGTGGAACGTTGGGGAGATTAAGGCTCGTTCTCCACAGTGGGTTCCGCCGACGTGGGAACCTGCAACTTAAACACGAGCGACATTCTGAAACGTGAACTCTGTTGATCTGTGGGACTTGATGCTGGTCTCACCAGTGTGTTCTTTCTAGGCTCGTGGGATCGACGTTCAGCAGGTTTCCCTGGTCATCAACTATGACCTTCCTACAAATCGTGAGAATTACATTCATAGGTGAGTTGAAGCAGTTTAAGTTCTCATTACATGATTTTATTTGTGTCAAGATTGCCATTTCAACAAGGTCCATGAAAATGTTATTTGCACTTTAAATATGAGCTATATATGCTAAAATCTTGTCTTTTTGCAGCAATTTCAACTTGTAATTCCAAACAATAATGCTTAAAAATGTGAAACTTTTCTGAAAAATAAGGGCCCCAAAATCAGTAATTTTAGGCTGAAATAATCACAAAATTCCCTTTCCACATCGTGGAGGGACTGTGTTGAATCGCGTAGCTCTGCTGTGGACTAAATCTGCTCCTCATCGTTCCACAGAATCGGTCGCGGCGGCCGTTTCGGTAGAAAAGGAGTTGCCATCAACTTCGTCACCGAGGAGGACAAGAGGATTCTTCGAGACATCGAGACGTTTTACAACACCACTGTGGAGGAGATGCCTATGAATGTGGCCGACCTGATTTGAGCCCCGAGATCTTTTTTTCCTTTTTCTTTTTTTACGCAGTGATAGCGATCGTCCACTTGCATTGTGCTTATATTATTCGAGGGGGAAAAAAAAAACTACTCGATGCTAAACCTTGGATCAGATTTTTGGTGTGCGTTAAAAGCGAGGTGACTCATATGGTGGTCCCTCCTGGACAGTTGTAAGTTCTGACCTCGTCGGCCGGCTGGTTGGAGCTACAGAGCCATGGGGCGTGTAAACATTAGGGTCCTTATCAGGTATTTCTTTTCATGTTTAAATAAGATGCGTGTATTCGATGTTCTCCACCGTTTAGTAACCTACTTGTGGACTAAAAGGTATAAGTGCTGTATAAAGTCTGCAAATTATGTTATGCTAACATATGTGCGATGTCTTGTGGGCCTGATTAATAGACACTTGTCATGTTATACTGTAATTCACTTGCTTTTGTTTTTTGTTTCTTTTGTGAATGTGTTTAATTTAAATGTACCATATATATTTTTTTTTAATCCCACATGCTATATCAGAGTTCCTTACAGGTTGGCCATATTTTGCTGCCGTGGTTTTACCCTTAACAGAGTATATTGCCATTTACACTCCCCACTGACTCCTTCATTTCTCCCCTTCTCTCCTGCAGTGTATGAATGTCTTAATAAACAGAAATTGCTGTAAGTAAATGTATTGTGGTGTCGTTGGTCAGTGAATGTGTGAGGGTCAAAGATCAGTTTTGTTTTTGGAAGATGGTGGTGTAGATCCCTCTACAGACAACCAGGAGTAAATCAGAACTGCATTGTGTCTGTAGAAAATAAAAGTGGTTATTTTTTGCTGTATTTTGTTTAGGCAAAAATATCCTAACTTATGAAAGTAAGCCCTAATTAAACATTTCACTAATATTCTATATTTAGTGATTTTTGTTGTAAGTTTGCAGAAAGTTTACATTCTTTAGGGGTTAATGTAACATGGGTAATGGATTTAAAACTACAAACTACACAGACATGAATGGGAGTAAATATGATTCAATAAAATGTGTTCTTGTGACTTCCGTGCTGATATTTTGGATTGGAATTATACAAGTCAACTTTACCTTTTTTCACTTGACTTCTGTAGTCAACAAAAATTTCTACATTTGGTCAAAGGCTTCAAAAAATATTTTTAAGATGAACAGAAAACCTTTTGTATCGTGTTTGTGGGATATTCATATTATAGTATTAAATATTTGTAGTTTTTGTAACTACCATAAAACTGGTGTTAAGTAGTTGGATCAGCTGGGCCGAGAACAAGATTCCCATGTGCTTTGTTGGCCAAGCAGTGGGAAATGGCGCCCCCCTGTGGTGCGCACAGTAGATGCACTGTAAAATATTACTGGAGAGTGAAGACGGTATCTCATTTGGACATCATTTATAAGTTACGACTATGCAAAACTGAAGGGTTGAATCAGTATTTTTAAAATCCACTGAGACTTTTTCTTCTCTTACAACCTCTTGACTGCATTACCCACAATTCCATTGAACTACACTATTCGATTTTGGACGTTGTGCGCCCTCTGCAGGCAAAGCAATTATTTAGCCTGTTCAACATCAGTTGGGAAGCTTGGAGCTCTTTAGGGATCAAGGGAACAAAACCTTGAAGTTTTAAATGTTCATTTGAACAAATATCTGAACAGTTAAATATTATCCTTAGGTAGTTAATATTTGCTTATTCAGAAGCTTCAGCTCCTGAAAAAATAAATCTTTTAGATCTAATTTGCTTAAAAAATGTTTAATTTGACACGTAAATATAAATCCATCTATATTGACCAATTTGATTCTCCTCATTTATTTTAATAATTTGGTTAAAAAGGTGACATTTATGTACACATACATCATCAACTCTTAATTTCTGGTAGCTGTGATGCAAAAAGCAAAATCCTCTCAACACAACTTTCTAATAACGTTTTCAAATACTCTGTAAACGTCCTGCTTTTTTGATGATCTTTTGCTTCTTACCCTCCTTTTCTAAGACAGTGTGCGTCGAATCCATACAATAAATTGGTTTCACTCAAAAAAATGTATTTGGGTATTTCGATCAGTCTTGTATTCAGGGAGCCAAACAAAGGGAGAACATCAACAAACAGCTCAACTGTTCTGAGTTCATTGATAATGTTTTTGTTGTTTCATCATTTCCTGTAGGAGAGCAACCATTTAAAAAGGAGAAAGATGCAGGATGTGGTGAGAAAAGTCTTAATAGCCTGGCAGCAATTAAGCCAGTTTTTTATGCAACAATACAGCATGCTTGATATTTAAAGGGGCAGAGTATCAAAAAACATGTTTTGATTATTCACCTTACAATATGATGTAAAGTCAACTTTTTTTAAATTTTATTTTTATTTTTAAAAAGCATAATGTTACATTATTCTCTCATCAAAAACATACCTGGAGTGTTGCTTTGATTTTTTCATGCATGTTTGAGAAATCCTTTAATCTCTATGGAAACCATTCAGCTGTGGAAAACATCTGGGTGGATGGAGCTCCGCCGCTGAGGACAAATAGTCCTCCCCCACTCTGATCCTTCAGACTAGCCAGGAGCAATTAGCAAACACTTGGTGGAGCTGAACGTCTGTTGAGCTCGTTAAAGGAGCTACTTCTCAGTGCAACTCTGGTAAAAAACCTTGTTAAAGGATTAATAGAGGAGCCATGTTGTGATGACTACCTGAAGGTGGAGTTTCAAAAAGAGAAGAGTTTCTTAAAGAGACAGAAGCCCAATTTCAATAAGGTAAATTAGGAAGTCAAATTTCTCTTAAGTTATATTTGATACGTATAGCATTTTTATAGCAGCTGAAGTGAACTTTCTTGATTGTGCTATAAAATGATTCTATGTGACTAGAAAGCACATAATATTGCCCCTTTCACACCTTTTTCAATCAAAACTCACTGAAATACATGTTAAGAGGAATATTAAGGCCCTTCCTCTACAAAGGGAAACGTAGAACCTGTCTCCTCAGTGCATTTTTTAGTGGTCTGGAATCTGGTGGTTTATTTTTACTGTCAGTCTTTCACTGTTGTTCAGTCAGAAGATGCTCTCATGCAGTTCTGGTTCTCAGCGCAACAACAGACTGGAATGTGTCTAACCTGTTCTCTGCAACGGAAGCTCAAGCTTAGTCAAACAATTTTCACAAGTACACTTTTTTTTATATAAAGAACTGAAAAATCCTGAATGAGTCATGTTTAGCCGAAATGCGTCAGAGGAATGACTGTCACCATCCACACTGAGAAGAGTTCTGGATTGACAAGACGCAAAAGCAGGGGATGTAGACATGTTTGTAAAATATAAATATTACAGTTTGAAAATGCACTCATCGACAAAAACCTCCAGATGTGACACACAGTGAGGTAATGTTGGAAGTTCAGGTTGGTTCTTATTTTTCTGCAACAGACAGACTGCTCTGGTGAAAAATGTATGTACTAAGTATGTTCATTTCTAACATGCTTCTATACTTTTAGCATACTTTAAGTCAGAATAATCGTGAGTATTCTTCAAGATCACTTAGGATTAGTTAACTTAAAGTGTGACATTTTGGAACAACTAATTGTGTGCTTAGTGTACTTTAATAGTATTTAAATTGTATTAAAGTACAATTTAACACAATTGTACTTCAACATACTTTTTATGGACAACTTGATGTACTTTAAGTATATTGTTTTTTATGTAATATAAACGTGCTTGATTAGTATATTTTGAGTGTTCTATTTTTGTGATTTACATTTAAAATATTAGAATGCATTTTAAGTATATTGGCATTACATATTTTATATATTAGTAGTGTGCTTACAGTATGCTACAATTACACTTTTGGTTTATTATATAACATCAGGTACCAGAACACAGAAGGATCCTTTACAACACACATAACTAATTACATTGTGCTTTCAATATATTACCGTTTTGGCAACACTTTATCTGATGGGGTGTGGATAAGACTGACGTGACGCTGTCATAAACACAACACCGCTCATCCAACTTGTAAAGCAACTTCTCATTCAAAGTGTCATTATTTACTGAATGACACATTATGACTCCTGTTAGTATGCTCCTAACAGGTGTCATGTTTATGATAGTATCATAGTGTCATATCTTGACACCCACATTCTTTTAATGTGGATGTCAAGATTGTACAAATTGTCAATACATTCAAAGTTCGGCCATTTCACAGACTAAAATGGCTGTCTGTCTTCTTTTCTTCTCCTTCGTTTCACAGGCATTAAACTGGAGAGCATTTGAATTATTAATGATTTTGACAAACACAGTGCATTTCGCAAGCCGCAGGCCGTGAGCTCTGATTCATTATTAACCATAATGCCTTCACTTTGCTGTTTAGATAATTGTGCTGAAAGGAACCGGTGAAGCAATCATTGCTAAGATGGAAGCTGCATTACAGGCACATTACCACGTCGACATGGTGAAAAGAAAAAAATATATATATTTAAGGTGTTGTACTTTACCCAAGTGGTCTGATATAATAAAATATATACCTATGATTTCATCACTAACTTGGCTTAACCGACGGGCACTGACTTCCAGAAAGCCTGCAGAAATGAAGCAGGGATGAAGAGCAGATGCATGGAAGGACGGCGATGTAGGAGCAACTTATTTCAACATTGAAAATATATATAGTTAAAAAATTGTTCATCCTCGTTTTTAAGCCACTTCACCTTGAAAGCAGTCAGGGGACTCGGTAAAACCCAGGCTCTGGGACTCTTCTTTTTGTGCGAGCTGCTTGGAGACCGACTGTACAGCTAATCCAGGTGGTGTTTGAGGAGAGAGCAGGAAACAAAATGGCACTTTTTAAAGGGATTGTATTAGGTAAAAGAAACAAAAATACTTTTTTTTATGACATTGACATTCCCAAGTGTTTCTTTTGTTCTTTCATGCATGTTTGAGAAATCCTTTAATCTCAATACCAAACATTCAGCTGTGCAAAACGGCTGCACAGCAAAACTGGTTGACTGAGTGCCAACCAGTCCAACCCATCAGCCTGGTTGGAGGGACTGCCGCCTTCGCAGACGAAGCTCCTCCAAACTTCCACCTCATAGAGCAGCTCTCCACCACAAATATCCCACCCAGCTCCTTCAGACTAGCCAACAGCAAATAGCAAACATCTGGTCGAACTGACCATCTGGTGAGCTCATCATAGAAGCTACTTCTCAGTCCAATGCTCCAACGAATATTTGTAAATGCTTAATAGAAGAATGTTGATGTGATGACATCCTGAGGGCAATTCTTAAAGAGACAGAGGCCCAATTTCAAGGCGTCAAATTACAAAGCATTTTGATAATCGAAGATGACATAATTACTTGATTATGCCATAAAATGATACAATGTGCCTGGAAAGCACACAATATTGCTTCTTCTTCAAAAAAGAAAGGTGAACACACAGAGAGGTGTTAATGACACACGCAATACTAATAAACCAAAGTGTTGTGTTTAGACACACTTAAGACCTGTAGGCCTAATCTAAAATAGATTCTAGTGCACAGAGAAAAACGAGAAGTCAGTAAAAAAAAAAAAAAAAATCTGTTAATTGGCATATTTAAAAAAAAGACAAAGTGAAGTTTTCATGACAAAGTAAGTTTTAACATTTGCATAAACTGTTCACCCACCAAACCCCTAAAACAAACCAATTCGTTTTATTCGTAAAGCTCAATGATATTAAGCAGTAACAAATAAAAGAGACACGATAATAATAAAATTCATTAATATAATAATGTGTATTAAAAAGACTATAGGAGTATAAAATAGAAAACAACAGAACAACTCAAAAGCCACTGAAAACATAATATGTTGTCTTATTTCTGACACTTCTTGTTGACAAATCAAGAACAATAATGAGTAAAAGTTATAATCCTGAAAATCTGGACTAGATTATTTACATAATGACCTTCAGGTCCATTTCAAACCCAGAAGCAAACAAGAGACAAAAACAAGTCGTGAAACTACCTTCTGATTTTTGACTTGAGTGTGAATTTGATCTTGTCTTCATCCTTTACAAGTGTAGTTTATAAATTATAAATAAAGTCAATAATACATTTATTTTATGAAATTATTATAAAGAAGTAGATGGGTCAAAATGCAGAGGGATGAGAGTTTTTTTTTTCTGTTTCAAGGATTTAATGGGTAAAAAAAAAAACTCCATTTGGACAATAGTGCATTGTAACCCGATGACAACAAAGGCAGCCAGACTGCAGAGTCTGACATACTGAAAAGAGAGACAAACGAACCAGAAGAGGTGAATGGATGCAGCTGGGGAAGGGAGCAGGCAAAGGCAAATAATGAAGCGGTTAGTAGCTGAGACGGGGAGTAGAGTGGCTGCTGAGTAGAAGTGGAAAAAAACAAACAGAAACCAAGAGACTCAAAGGGGGAAGCGAAACCGGAACAACAAACCAAAATAAATACTAATCTGACAACGCAAATCTACAACACAAACCATGAAGATAATAGAACCAACACAAGGAATAAACTTTAATGGCAAGATGTGACAAACAATCAAAGGAGAAAAGAACAGAAACAAACAGCCAAAAAACACAAAGCAGAGCTGGTTCGCAAATGATCAGTCAGAACCAATGGTGTCCCACAGGGCTCAATAGTTGGTCCAGTCCTGTTCGTACAAGTTTCATTGTAGATTTATGTATTCATCTTTACGCAGACGACATAACGCTCTGTTGGCCCCTCCCCTATTAAAGTTTCTCAAAAACATCTGCTTAGTTTTAGTGGAATCCACCGGGCCTTTTCCAGCTCGCATCTTCAGTTTAATATTATACATCTTCAGCTGTTTGCAAACAGCAATTATTTACTGCTGTTTGTAAAGTTACGCAGTAAATAATTAACAGCAAAAATGTGGTTTATTTAGCCTGTCACAGAGAAAAAAAAGGTCAGATTTTCAACAAGTCTTTTCCTACATTTAGAAATCTCAGAGTTTCAAATGAAATATTTAATTCACAAGCTAAATATTTAGCTTACAAACTAACAGCGTGACGTTCTTTTTCTAAAACCAGATTTTCTAAAAATCCAGGAAGAAAATATAACTAATCAGGTAGCCTCAGTAATGAAGTAGGTCTAAAACAAGTCAGATAGTGATAAAGATGTGTCTGTCTCATAAAGCCTGACCGCGTCTCATCAAACGTGTCTAGGACTGTTGGCGATGGTAGCACTAATATTAAGGTCGCAAATAAAATTTGTTCTATTATTTTTCAAGTCCAGAACAGGAAGCAGAATGTAGCTCTCCCTGCAGTAGCCATGAAGGCGCCTTCAGCCTGGTGTTGATACAAGCTGTCCAGTTTGTTTTGAAGTTCTATTAAATGTAACGTATCTTCCTCCAACATTTCCACTGAGGACGTCTGGTAATAAGAGGTAATCATACTTATTACTTCTTTCTCTTCAGCTTTCCTCAGTTTAAAAATGTGACTCCCATACTGTCTTAAGATTTTGCCATTTTCAAAACTTCTTTGTTAGCCTCACTCCAATAATATATAATACATTTATTAATTTGAACTTCAACCATTACAGGTTGCAATGAATTCTTTAGTTTCCAATAAGAATATTTGTATATTGTGATTCTTTCTTCTAAACAGGAAACTCGTTCATTCGATGCGAGTGTGTTATCGGCGCTGTGGCAGTTCATCGAACAGCCACAGCCACAGACATTGATGTGCGCATGCGCACATCAATGTCACTTCCCGGGTCAGAACACCTGTTGTAGAATTAGCCTAATTAGCGTTGTCGTAAGTTTCGCTCCCTTCTGGTTTGGTATTCCGCTCTAACTTTCTCTATGACTGCTGTGTTTGTCACCTTTTAAAGACCTGTCAGTGTCAGTGATAATGTAGTCGAGGTTTTACCGCGTTTGTGAACTTTTTCTGCACACCTCGTAAGAGAGCGTCTACTCACTCCGCCATCTTAGCCGTCCCCGCACCTCCTGTGTTTCCACACGCAAATAACAGCTTTTATTTTGATATTCCATTTCCGCTTACCGGCAAGCTATTTTGCATATTGGCGAAATATTTAGCTAGTCCGAGTTGCTCCCACTTTCGCGGGTCGTTCCTGCTTCGGAAGGCGTTCAAGTTGATTTTTCCCATTGGGAAGTAGGAATTTCCCAGTGAATTTCCCTATTTTCCAGTTCTGAGTACAACTGGAACACAGCATAAGAACCATAATGATAAGAAGTTCATTTATTCAACTAAACATGCAAACATAAACAGCAACAATGACCGTTTTTATGTAAATGATAGATTACATTTTTCTCTCCAGTTAAAAAGGCAAAAGTTGGGTTTTTTTCTGCATTACAGTTTGATTGTAATTAGATCTCAGATTTGAAAAAAAAAGAAGGAAAAAGGGAATGAAACTGAGAGGGAAATTATTCAAACCCAAACAGGCTGCCTCTGATTAAAATATTAAGAAATGTGAAATAAATCTCTTCAGGAGAGTCAGGACTTTCACACTGTCCTGACTGCCTGATAGCAAAGACCAGAAGGCTTTCCAACCACGAATGTTGCAGAATCACTGAGGGCCTCTCGCAGCGCACCGTCTCTCATCGCTGCAGAAGTAAGACAGTCGTTTGAAACCACTTATCCTGGGAGTCATGGGACAGAAGGTCAAGTGATACTCCCAGAATAATTTCACCTGTACCGATTTGGAGGGCTTAAAATGCCATCTTTAAAGACATAGGCTGATTGTCGACCCAGATTATGGCCGACACTGATGCCTAAGAACCAAAAACCTCTTCGAAGACCATTTCTCTTCCCATTCCACAGATTGGCCCATTTGGACTTTCCAAGGAAAACCCTGAGACACTGAAAGCTTTAAAGACACAGTTTGTAGCTTTTTTATATAAAAACCTGTTTTTTGTTTTACCTATTTGTTAAAACTGTCAACATGTCAAAACAGTATAGTATGAGACATATAATTTGTGAATCCTCTACCTTTTCCCTGCACTAATATAATGATCTGCAAACATGCACGCTCCCAGTCAAACACAGCCAATCAGTGCCAGGAGGAGGGTCTTAGTGCTGTCAGTAACCTTGTGTACACACTGCTCAATGTGTTAATGGAGAAATAAGTTAATGTTCCAGGAAAACCGTTTATCCGCCATCACTGGTGGCTATGCTAACTAGCCGTAGCATCAATGGCAGGCTTTGTTGTGGATGTCCGGTTTCCATTTCTTCCTTTTGCGTTTCTAGGGTTAATTTGAAACCTGGAGACAAAGCAGTAACTCCAAAATGCAAATACTTATAACTTCTTCTGGGGGTGTTATGTAAAATCTGTTTCTTTTTTTTAGCTGTACATCAAGTTCTACTGTCATTCACACATCAACGTGTCGGAAAAAGCAGGAGGTTGTTAAAGAGACAGAGATTCAATTTCAAGGCATTAAGTTAAGAAGTCACATTTCTTTTAAGTCATATCTGATACATGTAAAAAAAAAAATTAACAACTGATGGTAACATAATTACTTGATTGCGCTGTACAATGACACTGTGCCCTGGAAAACACATACTACAGGGTCTGATCCATATTGGATGTATCATTATTGTAAATCATGCAATGAAACCTCAGCCTAGATTGAAGATAAGGGTATATGAGGAAAATAAAAATAATAAATAAATAAATTGGGGAAAAAAACAGTTTGCGGGAACTCTGAACTGAAGAGCTGGACTTGGTGACTCAGTGTCTCTCGCAGTCGAGGCCGAGCCTCGAGGTTAGCATGTTTATGAGACATAACTGTTGACACGGTAACAGCCTCAACGTCTGCTGCGAGCTGTGTGAGAGGTCACCACAGATCACACACACTGACACCAGCTCTATGCTGGTAGTGTGACAACTGTAAAAGTTGTAAAACTTTTATATATATAGTTTGTATGGGAATATATCATAGTTTTACAACTGTAAAAGCCAGTCGTAAACTGGCTTTGTAAAAGACAGTTACAAGCCAGTTGTAAAATTCCCCTTTCAAGCACAAGGTCAATTCTTTCACAGCTAACCCCTGTGTGGAAAAATGACGCTTTGAAGACCTATGTTTATTTTTAAAACTGTATACTGGAAGGCTACAGTGGTAAGCAACAAAGAATGCAGCAAAGTGTGAACTATTTGTGTTTTGCATACTGCAGATGCTGTAACTGAACGCAGTTGGAAAAAGGACTGACTGTCTGTGGTTTACAGCCTGGTGATGCTAGCTCATGTTTAGATAAATGATAAAAACGCATTCATACAATTATGTAAACTACTATAGAAAAGTTTACATCATATGTAAAGTTACTGAAAACAGATCGGTTGCTTAGGAGATGCTTTTCTGGGCTTCTTCTGTGGTTCTCTGAAGTGAGAAACAGAGAGAAGGCTGTTCATTGATGAACCAAAAGCGGTATTTTTAATTTGTTTTGCATGTCCTATCTGGTAGTTATCACAAATGATGTCTCAGTGCCAAAGCGAAGCTCAGCACGTTTACTTTCACTAGTGGAGCATTTCAGTGTTCGCTACAAATATATATATACTAGAAAATAAACTTAATTACGAATTGCTTTGGGGGTTTTTCAGTGCCATGGATACGGAGATGGAAAGGAATATGAAACAGAGAAAAAAGAGTAAGAGAAGTCTGGTTAAAAAAAAAATCTAAAAGGGAAAGGAAGTGAATTGAGGAGAAAACCAGAAAATTGTATGTTTGTTTCTACATCTCCAGAAAGAGACTTAAAAAAAAGATAAACATGGAACCAATAAACCACAGTGAAAAACAACATGTTGTCATGTTCCTAAAACAATGGTCTAAGCAAATTTTTACCTATGATATGCAATAACAAGAATAACACCATTGACAAGTAGAGTCTAGTAGATAACATGATAAGTATTTACTGGCAACTACAACTCAAAGAAGAGCAGAAAAATTAACATCATATTATTTTTATGTCTTCTAAATACACCTGCAGTTCACCAAATTGAAGCATCGTTAACAGTGGAACTTTATGACAAGCTGTTCTGATAATCTTACCAAGTGGAAATCATGTAAATAGTAAAGAGAATTGACCCAAGCAGCCCAAGTATTGGGATACTCCATGGGAAACGCTTACTTCACCTGACGATGTAGTATGCACATTTTGTCTACCAGGTCACTGCATGAGTGCAGCAGCATTGATGCCTCATATCGATACTATGTGACACCGCAGAAAGAAATGTGACTGACTCAAATCTCACACCACACAAAGAGGTTTGAATTGCTTTGCAGCTCTGTGTGGTCACCATCAGTTTTCAGTTGATGCTAAACCATCAGTAAGTTACTTGTGAAAGGACTGACTGCTGGCTACACCGCCGACGGTCTTTGTTGCAGATTTGGTAAAATTAAATAAATACATTTTTAAAAATCTTATTTTACAGCAGGAGCACAATTCAAACTCAAAAAAATATGAAGAATCCAACTTTTAATTTAATTTCTGACTGAAGATTGTTGTCACGCTAACAGCTCAGTGTACTGGATGACACCATCCGTTGTTAGCATACACTACTAATGCAACGTTTGCTTTTGCCACTGCTCTTTAAATCTTATCTGGTCATTTGGTTAGAAAATCAGGCAGAGAGACATTGGCTTATCCAACATGATGCCACAAATCATTAAATGATGTTTACAGGCCAGCTTGATATTTGGACGTGATGCTGGAAGGGTTTGGGGTGATTTTTTTCTGTCCTCCCATCATAAGAGTAAACTTACAGGTTTTATTAAACGAGACACGTTGGCTGGAACTGATGAGACCAAGATTGAACTTTAGAGAATCAAAAGAGGAAGATGTCTGATGTGAACTATGGTGAATACTATTTGCATGGCATCAGGAGCTCTTTCACATACAAGGATATTTTGCATGAAGGAAAAAATTGGAAATCTCTGGCTCTTACAGCGGGATAAAATGTTTCCCTGTGTGCGGCCCAACATGGAAAGATCATCAACACAAAGTTTTCTCTAATTGAATCCTGAAGTATTTAAACTCAAGAATAGATTTTTCACTGCTGAATTAAGCCAGTGCAATAGTTACTTTGAAACTGATGCTTTTTACACATCTTCCTCAGTACAGTATGATTCAGCCAGCTTTTGGTATGCAATTCATTTTGATTCTCTCACTCCTCCGAGAGAATAATAATAAACCTGACTGAATCTAAAATGAAATGTCGGTTATGCACTTCTTTTTGGACAGACTTGAATTGTGGTATATATAATTTTACTGATCACCTGTTCCCCCTAAACTCACTGATACCTTTTGCAGCCAACAAAGCCCTGATTCAAAGCATGTGACGCGTCTGCGGTCGTCGTTGAGGAAGAAATGTATGCAAATTTGCAAATGGAAGCCTTTTTATGAACCTCAACCAAATGAGTAAAGGAGGAAAGTGGCATTGACAAGTTTCACTATTGATGTGATAATGAGAAGACCTATCAAAACGACTTCCACTCTTCCTGTTTTGCAAAAATAGAAACAGTTATCAGACAACTTTCCAGTAGGAACAGGTTGAACGGTCCACTTTGCTCAAAATCAGGTGGAATTATTGCTGTCAGAAAATCACAACTTTGTTGCACCAACAGTTTATCTCTTAACCAGCATCTTTATGAGTTTTCCCTCTTTTTTTGCAATGAAAATGTGCTTCTTGCTTCATACCTTACCTTTAAATGCTAATCGTGTATTTTTGCAAAATTGTTATTTGTGGAAAGCCCCAAAACTGAACAACTTCCGACATGAAAACCTCATTCAAAATTAAATTTCAAAATTAGCACGACACAGACATATCTTTACATCACTTTAATTTCACATTCTGTGGTCGGCCCACAACGCCTGCACTTTAAAAATAACCACAACAAAAATTCATAGACAAGATGGAGGTCTCACTCCATAAAACAACCTGGCTTCTTCTGCGGCAGTAAACCACTGTGTGCTTAGAGATCCTGGGGAAAGGACTGAGGTAATAGTTCTAGAAATGAATCCATTGGTCATCACTGTCAGTGTTATAGTGGAATCTCGCTTCCTCTTTGCACTATAAAAATGCTGCTTTGCAAGGATAGGTGTCAACAAACCAGGGTTTACAGAGGAGATACATTCTCACTACAGTACAGTACAGCTTCCCGAACGGTCCTGAGGTGCTCTGCTGGACCTTTGGGTGCGTCGCCTCCCGCCATAGCTCATAAATGTCCTTCACATGACCGTGAGAGGTCATCATCTGGCTGTAGATACATGGGTGGTACGGTGTCTTGCCCTCTCCCGCGAAATAAACGTGCCCCTGTGGCGACACGTTGACGGCGTTGGCACAGATGCCCATGAACACGTCGTCTATGTAGAGGGAGGCATTCAGGGTCAGCGAGGCATGGTAGATTTTATGGGCCACATCGCCGGAGACGACGTAGCCACCCCCTGCCGCGTAGTCGGGGTAAGCCGACCACTGGTACATGTCATAGGGAACGTAGTACTTGCTGTGTTTGCTACGGATGGGCGGCGCTCCGATGTGCACTTTCCCCGCCCAGAAGTCAGTGACCCCCCTGCTGCTCAGCTCCTGCAGGTACCTCACCAGGTTGGGCATGTGGACAAAGACGTCGTCGTCTGCGGTCATGAAGAAGCGGGCGTGGGCGCAGCGGCTTTGCATCCAGTGGAACTGCATGATGAGTTTGAGGGTCAGGTTGTGGAAAGAGTCCTTGAAGTCCTTCTGGATCAAATCGCCATAGATAATGTCCTCGTGGACAAGCTTTCTCTGGAAGCTGCTGTCGCTCTCTTTGTTCCACAAAGGGTTGGTCTTTTTCCCCTTAACAGTTCCCAAGGCAAACAGAACCTTGACCGTCACGCCCAGGGTATTTTGGATGTACCTCTCGTTGCCCCAGGTGAATCTGATGGCGGTTCGACGCTTGAAATTCTCTGGGAAGGACTTTACGAAGACAAGGAGGAGGACGTCCTTGTCTGTGCACTTGTTTGGGTGGTCCAATAGGTAGGGGAAGTCACTGAAGCTTCTGGCCTGCTCGCGAGGAATGGTGAAGCTCCTATTAACGTAGTCGAAGCTGTTAATGAGGTAGCGGAAGGAGTAGGACTTGACGTGGCTGACGACGACTGAGTCCAACTGGTCCCAGCAGATCATTACCACCGATAGCAGCAGGCAGCTTGTCATCAGCTGCACCAACTGGCATTTTCGAATGCGCCTCAAGTTCATGAACATCCTGAAAGTTGGCCAGCAGCTGACGGTGGGCCCGGTCTGGTGGGAGAGGGGTGTGTTTAGAGGCAGCCAGGTAAAGGAGTCTGAGAGTGTTGCTACAGTTTCTTAGAGCAGCAGTTGACGGGTCTTCCATCCTAAGCTTGGCTCATTCAGCCCAAGGAAAGGGTAGTGTTGGGAGTCAACGATTTGGCGTGGAAACGCCCTCCATCTTGGTACAATCATTCTCACACACACAGTTGTCAATCATACGGTGTATCATCTTCCCTCCATGAAGTCCATAGTTCTGTAAAAAGAGAACACAGGTATTGTTGTGATTTACTGTCTCATTTTAAAGAAGTGGAATCGGTGTTGAAAACAGGAAATGGAAATCAGAGCCTGACGGTATACATATGTAGGTCTCCGAGGCCAGGACTGGCTCTAAAAGGTTCTTTGTTGCAAATAAATGGTTGTTCATATATTGTAGTTTAGCACAAAGTTCTCTTATGATAAACCCCCTATTGAAAGTATTCATAACTATTCAGATTTCTTAGGTTACAACCAGAAACAACCTATGTTATGAAGCCCAAGACAGGCTACTGGTGCATGGCTTTATGTAAGCAGAAATGTCTTTCACTGAATGCCAATTTTCACCTGTTCTTCTTTGCACAAGAAGTTCAAGCTCAGTCAGTTTGGCCAGGGTGTTTCCACTCTGCTGGAAATTCAGGATAGATGCAGTGTTACGTTTTATGCAAACAAACTAAAAAAACTAAATAAAAAAACAGTGCCTGGGACCACATGCTTACTCAACGCAATTGGTTGCACTGGGATTTATTTAGTGGTAAAGAACTAATGGGAGGAGCATACAAATGCAAGCCACTTTTAGAATTTTTAAGATTATTTAAAGGGTTTCTACACATTCTGCACGTCAAAATTCTAAAATTTTCCAGACTTCTTGGCAGGGTTCTGCTGTTCCTGAACCATCCTGGAAAATTGAATCCCACATGTTCACCTTGAACTGCTTGCTTTGGAGTCTTATCTAAGGCTCACCAAAAAAAAAAAAAAAAAATCACCAAACCACACAACAACAATTGGCTTCCGATTCTTGAAATTTGGCATGATGTGATTCTACTCATTTTTTTGGCTTTGATACCAATTTAGACCAGGTCTACAGGGAAAATCTAGAACTGGCCTAACAGAGATTAGTGCATCCTGTAATAGCACTGGGCAATAGATCAATAAATACAGCTATGGCAATAGACAGATTATCAGTATTAATAGGATATATAATATACTAATGTATCAGGATTAACACCAAAAAACAAGCAAATATTTCCAACACAAAGAACAGAACAGTCAGTCCATTACAGGTTTATGTTTTCAGGCTTTATTCTTATTTTTGCGATTATTAAACTGTCCACATGAATACTATTCTTAGAGCAGCAGTGGTTGATTAGCTGATTTAAACACCTGCTCTTCTTCTCACCTAACCGAGAGTTTTTATGTGGGTTGCCTTTTATTAACCGAACTGAACCAAAACATGCTGCATTCTGCAGCACATCTACATGCTAAGGCTGCCAAGGTCAAGCTAGCATTCCTGACCCACTTCTCCCTCCCTCAACAAAGTCAATGAACCTTGTTATCGAGTTGTTGTAGTGTTGATAATTAGTTGCAGAGCAATTAATTATTTTATATATTAAGCATACGTTTATATTAGAAGTTGTGATGAAACATTATTCTTACTCATTTTTCTCTTTTCTCCCCCCCCATATCTAGCTCTGTAAAACCAAAATGACGAGACGATATTGAAACCATAAATTTTATCACACTTCCTTGACACCATACGCTGTGTTTGGTCTTTCATACAAAATTCCAATAAAATACCTTGAAGCTTGATAAGCTTCGTGATAAAATCTGATAAAAGCAACGTGATAAAATCTGAACAAAACTAAAGGTTAGGATTGCTGTTTCCCAGCAGTGTGCTGGGAAACAGCACACTGCTGGGAAGCACTTCCTGCTCCGGACCTAATGAGTACAGCGTCCTACTTTTCTTAGGACGCTGTAGGCTCATATCAAATGTTAAATGAATTAATCATTGCAGGATGAGACATGACTTTAAGAGAGAAAAATATCACCTAAGTGAGGTTACTCCAGTGCAAGCACTGGTGTAAAGTGAACCTGCAAACAAACAGGGTTTCCAAGCCTGACTGACATTTTCCATTCAAAAACAACACAGAGCCAACTGCAAAGATTGTATATATACAAGAATCCAACTCATAAAATCTTTATATACATAGACATTGATGAAATAATGTTGTGTCCCATGCATCATCCACTACATTTTCGGGTGTCCTTTATTAAATTCTGACCAGAACCAGAGCCCAGTGGGACAGCAAAGGACTTGACTTTCCGAACACAATGTGACCTGCGTTTTTCGTCGCGACATGTCCTTTTAGATCATGATGTTTGTGTTTTACAATACATAGTGACACTTGAGTAACCACTGACCAATTGTTGATGATGACATGTTCAGATTCTAGAGATTTCCAAAGAAATTAACCAGGATAAGTGAAATAACATGTTGTTTTATTGAAAGCTCTGTGCTCTTCTGCCACACGCTGATGTCTATTTCAAAAGAATTTTCCTCTGTAACCTTTCTATAGGCCCTCCAACTGTTATGAAAAGCAGCCCAAATTTTAACGACCCGCCCACAGCTGTTCTCCTCACCCCCACCATCCAAACATGTTCAGACAGCTGCGGCAAAATACACCTGCGTGTGGTGTGTGTGTTTACCCGCGGAAACTGAACAGCGGCATACGCTGAAAAGTCAAAACGTAGTTGGGGAGGGGACACAAGGGAGGGGGAGGTTGAAGAGAGGTAGCGCTGAAAGATAAAAGCCAACGCAGCAGATGTGGCGATGTGAGCCTGGTGATAATGGGGGGGCTTACGGCGCGAGCCAGGCGAAAAAGCGCTGAGGGTCACGGAAAACTTTCGGACACAATGGGAGAGCGTGAAAGCAGCACAATGCCGGATGAGGAGAGCCTGCTTCCGCCGGGGCCAGAGCCGAATCCGGGATGGAGGGAGGAGAGAGAAGATTGGATCACACCCAGGCCACAGGACTCCCACTGAGACCTGACGGCTTTTTAAACATCACTTCCTGCTCCGGACCTAATGAGGTCGCCGACTCTGAACGGCTCCGCGTGCCGGAAGGGTGATGAAGAGATTCTTGCCGCACAGTCACAACACTCACGACGCACTGTTTCATCGCTTTTATTAACTGTGCTGCAAAAGATCTTAGCATTGTTCATACAGATTGTTCATACAGTGTTATATGAATATTTTATTACATCTGCTCATCTGCCTGTGTGCCTTTCATGCAAGCAGAGACGTACGGGAAACAACTCGGGCTGCAAATAACGATTATTTCAGTAATCGTTATTTGAAATAATAATGATGATTATTATAATAATAATAATAATCGTTATAACGTTATAATAATCATAATAATCGTTATTATTATTATCATAATAATAATGATAATATTATTATTATGATAATAATAACGATTATTACTATGATAATAATCGTTATTATTATAACCGATACGGTTGTCGGTTTCTCTTGACAACCGTATGAAAAATAGGAAAATTTCACAGAGTGAAATTAAGACTATTAATACAATATTAGAAATACATCATACATAACTTAATTTCTTCAAATAAGTAAAAATCCGTTTAAAATAAATATAGATTATTCTATCGATTATTCTGACAACTAATCAGAAAAAAACTGCAGTTTTTCTTTAAGCAATTAATGTTACTTTATACAAGATTAAAAATACATAAAATGTACTAATAAATAAATAGCAATTCTTACAAGAAAATAAAAATGTTATTGCCTGCAGGACTGCAACTAATGATTATTCTGGTGATTAATCGATTAATCATATAGAAAAATTGACCCCAACCAGACTTTTTATTTGACAAAATCTGTTATTTATGTTACCTTAAACAACATTGAAAATGCAATCAAACAAATAATTCTATTCATTCTTTAAATGATAAAATGACTATCTTACTGTCTACAATGCGACAACGTGTTGCTGATCGCTGCATGCTCAGTGTGTGGCTGAGCATTTGAAGCAAAGGAAGGAAATGCAGCTAAAACGTTAAAAATAAGAAGTGAAAAGCCTGAGTCATTCTGCTTAACTTGAGCAGAACACAGTGTAGAGATCATCTGCTCCTTTTTTTTATTAATCTATTATTAATAGTTGGACAGCAAAAAGTGGTTCGTAGCGTTTTAATTTTTTACAGAACTTGAGGAGTTCTGGGTAGCGCATTTTTACCGATAAGTCTTTTCTTTAATCTTAGATCTTTAATCTTAGTCTTAGAACGTATAAATGTTTGTAGAGTTGTGGCTCAACCACTGATAAACATGTTGTTCCTTTCAGCCACTTTTCTTTTGAGTCTGTGTACTCCAGCTAACGATTAATCGATTAGTAGGTCAGCTGATTAATTTAGTTGTCAATTCGTCCAAATAACTGTTTTAACCATGGAAGCAAAAAAAAAAAAAAACATCTTAAAAGAAAAACTAGAGCAGTGATACATAAATACAACCGGAGCTCAGTGAGAGCAGATGAAGTAAACTGGGCCTTTAAGAAGATGGACATATTTAGGAGTAATTAGTCAGGCTCCTTCGCCGGGTGGCGAGCAGAGAACATGGGAAGGATCAGATTCTTTCATCCACCGATCCAAACTGAAGTTTCCTGTTTTTAAAAACTATTCCCTCCAAAATGACTTTCTCCATGAGGACAGATGTAAGCAGGGCGGCACTCTGACTCACAGGCGAGTCTAAAACCGGAGCTGCTCACAAACACAGTTTGAGAGTCACCGTTTGTATTAATAAGCGGTGGTAGCCCCGAAGAGAGGCGCGGATCGGAAACATTCCACAGTAAAGGAGCACAGCCAGTACTCACCAGGTCGACGCAGTCGGTCCACGTTCCCTCTGCTCCGCTCTGAAAGACTTTCTCTTCTGCTTCAAGTGTAAAGCGTCAGTCGCGAGGTGAGGAGGTGGGGCAGGCTTCAGCTTTCAGTCCACCCAACATGGGAAGGATCAGATCATTTCTCTGCCAGAGAGAGTATGAAAGTTCCTCAGAGCATGGCTGGCCTGAGACTGACAGTGCTGATTGTAAAGTTGCTGGGAATAAAAGAGAAAGAAAGACAAAAAAAACAGAGTCAGGTTCTCTGATTGTGCTGTTTCCACTCCCTCCCTCCCTCCCTGCTTTCACAGCAGCCCAGAAAGGTGGCTCTGAAGCAGGCAGAGGAAAGGAGGATCCAGACCCAAGGAGTTTCAAACGGCCGTCGAACGAAGCCGATTGGAAAATTGGAAAATCTGCAGTTGCATCCGGCGTATCCTCCTGTCTTTGTCCCAATTTAATAATGCAATACACCACACACACACACACACAGTTTGTTGTTGTTCAGTTTCACGCTTCCTTTTTTTTTTTTCATTTCACAACACCAAGGGCCTAAGAAGCCTCTTTTTATCTCTGATAAGACACCCATAGATACACAGTAGCGCAAAAGTATTCACACCCCTTGAAAGTTTCCACGTTTTTGTCCTATTACAAGCACAGAACGTCCTGTGAGACAGACCAACTCAAAGCAGCGCATGGTTGCGAAACGGAAGGGAAAGGACAGTTTTCATAAAAAAACACCAAACAATTTTTAAAAAAATCTTAAAAGCATTTATGTACAGGTCCCTTCACTTTGCTACCCCTAAATAAAATCAAGTGCGAGCAACTGTCTTCATATTAGGCATGCACAGTTTCTGATTTTAGCCGATGCTGATTTTCTCTCTCTCTTTTTTTGTCCAGAATGTTGCAAAATATAGCAAGAAAGTTGCTGAGTTGGCAACAATGGGGTAAGTATTGTTACAGAAATGACCCAGTGGGCAGGGCTAACAGTCAACATCTCTCACAGCAGAGCAGCTGATTTTTTAGACCTGTGCAAAGGTTGATAACATCTGCTTCACATAAGACCAATCATCGATCTCCCAAAGTAAAGAAAATCAGTGCACCCCTTCAGATATCACCCAACTGTCCATCAGTGTTTTTCTTTCATCTCAACATAACTGCAGATCTTCCGTTTCTGATCTCAGAGGTTTGACAAGAGGACAGTAGAGAGCAGTATCATGGAGGACCCAGGAACATGTGAGGCAGGGCAGTGAGACGGTTTTGAAAAAAAAAAAAGAGCAAGAAGAAAGAGACAGCTGAAAGAAAGCAGGTATTATTGGCTGACAAATATGACGTGTGGCAGAAAGCCAACACTGCACATCGCTTTAAAAACATCATTTCCTTTGCGAAAATAGTGGCCCCAACGTCATGTGGGACGCTTTTCGTCAGCTGAGACAAAGAAGCAGGTCAGAGCTGATAAGAGGAAGCTAAATGCAGAACAACCTGGGGAAGAAAAATAAATCCCTTAGCCCTAATTGCAGCCAAAGGTGTCTGGCCCGGGCCCACCTTCCAACAGCCCTACACACACAACCAGAGCTACAGTGGAGCATATGTTTAAAGTGGCCCAGTCAAAGTCTAGAGATGAGTACAAGGTCTGTGAGACAACTTGCTGTTTTAGATAGGTTCTCCTCCCAGTCTGAGTTTGGCGGTACATGAGCCGCCACCCCATCGTAGTGGTAAAACTGGTTTGGCCGGTCTTCCTTCTTACAGTTCCTCTCTGTTAATGTTGCTAACGTTACCATAAACCTAGCACTTAGCAAAACAGATACTCACGTTACCTCTGGAGCGGAGCCGTGGCGTGTAATTGATCTGCCTCTTTAAAAAAAAAGGGAAAGAAAAAAATCATTTTCTTCACAAGTCAACAAAGCACACACAGCTAAAAAAAGTCTTCTTTTTTTAAACTTGCTAAATTAATTAACTGTTACCTGTTTACTGTGGTTGTCTTTAACGGCTTGTGTTTTTACTCTTATTTCTAACTTAATTTGCATTCAGGGACAGACACAGCGCTCGAAATTACCAATTAAGTATCAATGTCAGATTTAATTCAAGTCAAATTAAGTCTGACATTGATATAACAGCTTCCAGAGCTCGCGAAGTGAGTAAATGTTTTTTGTAAATAAATAAATAATCATTTAAAAAAATAATAATTTAGAACTGACCTTTGGCCCGTGACGTCACTCTCTTCGAAACGCGGCCCGCTCCGCCATGACGGCTGTTGCCATAACAACCCGTGAGCTCCTGTAAATTCTGTCAATAATCTGGTAGCCTAGGTTGGTTTTGCAGTAAATAAAAATGGCCACAGAGTGCTGTGGGGTCGACCACACAAACAAACAGGGGTTAAAACCTAACTCGTTATCTTATTGTGTAACATTTGGGATGGATAGCAGCCGTCAATCATAATTTTAACCGCGGATTTGGCAACGAACACTTTTTACAGGGTAAGACGATGAACGTTCATATACTTTATAAGTAAGTGTGGTTAGAAAGATATCAAATATTGCATTATGGCGAACCATAACCATAGGCTAATTAGAAAACGTAAAAGCCACGAAAGCAACTTCATTCGCTCAGTTCAATACTCTCGTCCAACATGGCGCCTCAGACGATTAACTGACGTAATTGTTAAAGGGTCAATAAAGACAGCAGTGAAAACCCAACATGTCTTAGCATAATTAAAGCAGCATTGTTTTAGGTATTATTTTTGGTAAATCATGGTAGTTTTTCGTATTGCAAAAACAGGCTTAAAATATTCACTAGATAGTTCAGAAAAACGGAAAGCAGTACACAAAACGATCACAAGATTAATGATATCAGAAATATCAGAGTTCAGATTGTCCATGAAATAAACAACATTCTTGTTTATTTCATTAAAATCTCTAATGTATTTTAGAGATTTTAATGAAATTTTCAGCAGTCACTTGCTTAACAGTGATTGCTGGGTCTTACTATTAAGAGTCGGGTCTCTTAATAGTATTGTGCTGTATTAATACAATAGCATTAATATTAGAGCAGAAAACATTAACATTGGAATAAGATTGGAACAGATGAACCGTTTCTATTTCAGATGACCAAAATAGACGTGGATTAGAAACATGTTTGACTCGTTGGGACAGTTTTTCTGATTTTGGATTTGTTTTTTGTTTTTTTTTTTACTTTCATGCAGTTTTTTACAATGTATAATCATGCCAACAAGATATTGTGTTTACGATTGGACGCATCTGATCAGCATTTCAAAAGCTCAACCTGAACTATAACCTCAAACCCCAAAGCCAGCATTGCTGACAACAACACTTTTTAAATCTCAAGTTTGATGCATCAGATTTCTCATACTTGTGCCACCATTTTTATGACACATATCCTGTGGTCTGATGAAACTAAAACTGAACTGCCTGAACCAAATGACCATTGTTGCGTAAGGAACCGCCTCTTTGTTCAGCAACAATGTGTGTGTGTGTGTGTGATGAGCAGGACTGTTTTTCTAAAGGGTGTGCATGTCTTGTGCAAATAAAATTCCTAATTTCATTTTAAATACTTTAATTAGGATTTATGGCCAAGACTTAGGAGGGAGTTAAAGACAAAAGTCATTTTGTGTACAAAACCACCATCTCTACTCAGACAACTCACATCTGCAGTCTACATCTAAGCACAGTGCTTATGAATCGCTGTACTAATTAAAAAAATAGTAATTTGACATTTCATCTTAAAAGAAAATAGGTCATGTCGAGTACTTTTAGACTCCTGTCAAATCCTGCCCTTTTTGGTAAAATTCAGACAAAAAGAAAAAAAAAAAAAAAAGCTACTGGAATCTACTAGCTTGTGTATAACGGTGATGCAGATGAACTTCGACCCAGTGTTTCAGATGTTTGCCTGACTGAACAGACAAACATTCTTGTTTGTTCCCATACATCAAACTAGCATTATAATCTGAAGGACCCTCAGGTGCACGTTTAGCGTTGCTGCACCAGAAACATTTTTGAGAAATGTGTCATGTTTTTTTTCCTCCCACAATATCAGTGATTGACTGTTGCATGCATTGGTGACTGAATGTATGTTTCCCCCATTTCAGTTTGCTGCTGAGCTCCTGCAGCTTAAGCAGCCACTGCTCCTTCCGCTCTGCCTCTTGGTTAGCAGAGCACAAAGCTGCATGAGGAACTGAGCTCTAGGCAGTGTGTGTTGCAACGTTTGGGTGGGATGATAGTAGTGTTAGCTAGAAAATGTGGTGCAATGTTCTCCCTTGTTGCAGAGTTTCCTCGCCACAATTTGGTTGAAGGGTGGAGCAAAAGTGTTGGTGAAAGTTCCTCCTTCCTGCTGTCGCGGTGAAGAGAGTGCCGAGTTAAAAAGTGAAGCGCTTGTTTTACTGGTCGATATATGCTCCTACCCTCATTTATGGTCATGAGCTTTGGGTAGTGACTAAACGGACAAGGTCACATATACAAGCGGCAAAAATGAGTTTTCTCCAAAAGGTGTCTGGACTCTCCTTTAGAGACAGAAGCCCGGTCATCCAGGAGGGACTCAAGAGTAGAGCCTCTGCTCCTTCACGTCGAGAGGATCCAGTTGAGGTGGCTCAGGCATCTGGTTAGGATGCCTCCCTGGTGGGGTGTTCTGGGCACGTCCCACCAGGAGGTCAAGGGGAAGACCCAGGACACGCTGGAGGGACGATGTTTCTCAGCTGGCTTGGGAACGCCTTAGGATTCCCCCAGAGGAGGAACAACTGGCTGAGGAGAGGGAAGTCTGGGCCTCCCTACATAGGCTGCCGTCCCATTGACCTGACAAAGCAAAAGATGATGGGTGGATGGTTCCTCCTTTGTGTTGAAGCTGTAACTGAGTGGGGCCTCAGTTACAGCTTGGCCCCAGTGTCACGTTAGTTGGTGCTGGGAGATCTTTTATTAGAAACCTTGGATGTTTAGTTATTCTCATATTTTTCGTTCAGGTTCCCCCCTTTTCAATTAAAGATTCTTCGGCTTATTTAATTTAATTTTTTCAAATTAAACAATTAATTGTACACACATGAAAAATAAGTTAATAATAATAATAGTACAATGGCTTTGATGGAGCTGATGTAAGTGAACCAAAGCAGCAGCTGTGTGAAGTCTGTTGTTCTGGTGCAGAGCAAAGTCACAAAACACACAGATATTATCAAAATAGATTTTATTCTAGACCTTAAGATCTGAGTGATATACCAACAGTCTGATCAGGAGGCTGCAGGCTGCAACCGTGACAAAGTACAACGTAGGTCTGTGGAAAGACACCCAAAAAAAAAAAAAAAATTCAGAAAATTGGTATTTACATGTTCTGTGTTATATTACACCAACAATTACATCTGTTGTTTTTTTTTTGTTTTGTTTTTGTTTGTTTGTTTTTCCTTTTTGTCGTTTTGAGTACGTGGCTACAAACAAATCAAAATTACAAAAGTACAAAACCTTCGAGGGCTTTCCGACATAGCAAACATAGGATCGGTGTTAGTACTGTTCCTGCCCACCCAAAACCAAACGGGGATAAAATACCATTTCATTGTCAAGAGGATCAGTTCAGACACTGCTGGCTTTATCAAAGCAAATAAAGGTACGAACATTTTTTGTGGCGGATATGTAACAGGTCAGCTGATAGCTGACGCGAGTTGAAGATGACAGATGAACCCGCTTCTAAAGACGAGTCTTAGATGGATTGAATCTTCCCTCATTTTAGGCTAAAGTGCAAAACCACTTCAAACGCCTACTGCTTTGGTTGCAGCTTTGACGGTGCAATGGTATCTTATAAGATTCAACGAAGCAGCATACATCTGGATGTTCGCTTCATCAACCAAACCTAAACACTGCAAACAAATTGTCTGTCTGTCACCTGTGTCTTTGTGATGAGGGGCAACAACTGTCGACTGCAGTGCAGTACGTAGGTCGGGTAACCAGGTAACCGGGTACAGCCGTTTTAGCGGAAGAGAAGACGCCCTTTTAGAAGAAAGTGAGGGAAAGAACAACTGTTGCAACAACGTCTGGGTTTCACCAGGAGAAACAAAGCATAGCTACAGCTACCAGACGGCTGTGTCAGCTAAATTCATGTGACTAAAGGGTTTATCACTTTACCTCACGTCTGAAGCAGATGCGCGGCTCAGATTAACTTTTAGACGTTTTGAATAGTCAGTTTGCAAGCACCTGAAAAATGGTTTCCTAGAAACCGACAAATTGGCCCGATGTCCTTAAATTTGCGT
Organism: Poeciliopsis retropinna; assembly: GCA_010277075.1. Classification (NCBI taxonomy): domain Eukaryota; kingdom Metazoa; phylum Chordata; class Actinopteri; order Cyprinodontiformes; family Poeciliidae; genus Poeciliopsis; species Poeciliopsis retropinna. The sequence continues at coordinate 11,278,631 of VMRM01000021.1, forward strand.
TGGCCGAAGAAACCGATTTCATTTACTTCTAACTTAGGGGCTCTTGTTGGTATATTCACCAATTTTTTTTGGACCAAAAAAAAATCGATCGATATCGGCCAAAATAGGAATCGGCAGGTTAAGCTTTTTAAATATCATGGATCGGCCAGAAAACAACAATCGGTTCCCCCCTTAAATGAAAACAGCAAGGATGGTTATCAAATACTGTCACTTGCAAAAGCAGTCATAACTCTTGAAGCTTTTCAACATTCTGTCATGGTAAAACCATGTGTGTTATTGGGTTTTATGTGATGGGCCAACATAAAGTGCAGCTTAATTACGCAGTTTTAGAAAAATAGGAAAAAAAAATTGCAGTGTTTTTGTATTCAGCCTCATTTACTCTGATTAAAAACTGCCTTTAAAATAACAGATCAGAACAGTTGGCAGGATAACAACCAACTGATTTTAGGTTTTGACCCATGTGAAACAGATCAGGCTCTTTCCTATCCCAATAGTTAAAAATGGTAGTGGCAGCATCATGGTGTGGTGATGCATTTATTTATTTTTTTTCTGTAGAAACAGAGAAGGTGGTCAGAGGACGGATGGAGCTCAACACCTTGGTGAAAAAGACTTGAGACTCGAGTAGAGGCTCAACTACCAGAGTGATCCAGTCAAAGCCCAGACCTAAATCTATTGAGGAATCTAAGACTGAATCATTGGTATTATTTATTCAACTTGGCTAAGCTAATGCTAGTTTGCAATGATAACTAGTCCAGTTGTTTTCCAAATTTTTCACTGTTTGTTTATTTGTGTAAGACCATCACACAAAGTCCCAATAAAATAGAAGGAAAGTTTACGGTTCCGACTTAAAAACTGAAGAGATGTGAATACTTTTGCAAGTCTCTGCTCACTCTTAAAACCGGCGACAACTTACAAACATCTCTTGGATTAAAAGAATGAGATGGCATATGTCACCAACAGGAAATGAATAGATATGTGAATGAAATGAAATAAGCTTCTCAAAACTTCCCCTTGCCTCGTTCTTACACGTCACAGGATAAACTCAGCGAGGTCCAAATTTAGTTGCCAGATTCTGATGGGTATGATGTGCACGCAGCGACAGTTCTGATTTAGCGGATACGGACATGAGAAGACAGAAGGATGCCGGAGTTTTGTTTGACCCGATGGGGGTCCAAGTGACGTTGGGGAGGCTCGTCCCAAGTCTGTACGGCGCAGGCGTGACGAACTGTGGGACATCCACGAAGAAGCGGAACCTGATGGGACAGACAGCAGTGTGGCGGACAGGCAGGGACAGTCTTTTTGGCTATGTACACATTCGTAGTCGGTCCACAGCTACACCACACACAAGTGTCATTTCCTCAGCTCGAGCACACAAACCTATGAAACAAACCACAAAAAGTTAGATGGGGTGTTTTTTCTTGTTTCCCCCCACTACCCTTTCACATTTCACAGTCAGTATCTGCAGGGTGGCAGCTTCTTATCAGCTCACACTGGGAGTTGCTCTGCTCTCCGTCTGCAGACTGGCACTGACACAAAAACATCTCCACCGCAGAGACCTCTGGTCTCAAGACTGTTGGGTTGGGTGAAACTACGTGAACTGGTTTGGGAAAACACCGGCAGGTGTATCTCAGCCTGCCTCTTCTCAGCAGAGCTGCAACGTTTGTGCGGTTGTTTTTGTAGTTTGCTACTAAAAGAGAGGAAATGTGGATCGAGATGCGAGGATACTGAGTATTCAAATGAAGGCTGCAACTAATGATTATTTTAGTAATAAATTAATTGAACAGAAAAAAACTTGCACACTGTGCAGATTTTTCATTTAACAACATAAGCCTTATTTACTCAATATTAGAAACACATTAAAAGATACAAATAAATAGTCTTTTAAATTAAAATAAGACTTTTTATTGTTTAAAATTAAATAAGCTTTTTTCTTTTTCTTGTGTTTTGATCATTTCTAACAAAGGATGCAATTGCAGGTAAAGTAATACTTTCTGCTTGGCTTAACATCTATTCATTGTAGGACTGATCTGTTCATTTTTTTTAATAATAGCTAATTAATTGGATAGAAAAGGTTCTTAAACAAAACACATCGTCTGCTGCTTTAATGCTCCAGTATTTAACTTTTACAAGGAATGGGGTTTTTTACCAGCATATTTGGTCAATCACACTCTGTATCATAGTTGAGAGCAATGTTACAGGAGATTGTGATTGACAGCCCTAAGACCTGCCCCCTGACTCTGACTGGTTGTTTCTAGTTAGAGCTGTGAGAAGGCAGAGGAGCTCCATTTTCTCACAGATCATCTGTCTCACAACATAGTGAAACTTTCAACAAATATGAAAAAAAAAATTTTTTTACAAGTTAAATACCACAGCTTTAACAGTCATTTACTACATTATTAATATTTAGAGTGAATTTGAAAATTATTTAATTGAATAAAATTGTGCTTTTTTTTTGCTGTAAGATCTCCTGTCCTTTAGGGAGTGGCTCCATTTAGTTGAACTGACAGGTATTATATATATATATATATATATATATATATATATATATATATATATATATATATATATATATATATATATATATGGCGACCTGTCCAGGGTGACCCCGCCTCTCGCCCGGAACGCAGCTGGAGATCGGCACCAAACTCCCGACAAGGGTGAACAGTAAAGAATGGATGGATATATATATATCCATCCTATATATCCATCCATACATATATATATGCATATATATATATATATTTTCCATTTAACCCAGGTTTAGAGCTGTTTAATCGTAGTAATACAGAGAAAAACTCACCGATCCGTCTGACGCGCTCGCTCCTACTCTGTCCCCTGTGGCGTTCCAGCACACCTCAAAGATCCCACCGGTCCCCCGGTAGCTGTGAACTAAAGCACCCGTCTGCAGACGCATAGCAAGTTTTCTCAGACCAGCGTGTATAAAATAAATATAAAATAAATAATCATTAGTTGCAGCCTTGTTTCAGCTTCTATCTGTGAGTAAAGCAGTTTTTTTTACAGACCTGAGTATTCCAGATGTGGACACACTTGTCGAAGGAGCCGCTGGCCAGGTGCTTGCCATCAGGACTGAAGGCTACGCTGTAGACGGGCTCCTGGTGGCGGGTCAGTGTGTGAATACACACCCCACGCTCCACGTCCCACAGGCGCACAGTCGAGTCAAACGACGCGCTTTAAGGGAAGGAAAATCGGACGTAGAGTCATGAATATGAAGGTATGTGCTGCAATATATATATATGGTTATGAGTGTACTGATGATCGGTCAAAGTTTATTTAACTTCGGGTTATTGCATCACGGGTGTTGAATAGCATTTTTCAATAAAATGAGATTGTAAGATAGAAAGTAAATGTTGACCTTTGAAATTTGTGGAAGTTTAACACCTGACAGTGTCAGTTATAGTAATAAAAAAATAAACTGTATCGACAGTTCAGTTTTTTTTTTTAAGTTTTAAAGATTGGTCACAAGGTTTAGCATTTGGACCACTGTTGTTTCTTTTGTAGATTAATGATAGCTGGGAAGTTTCTAAACTGCTATAATTTGTTCTGTTGGCAGACAACATTCAGGTATTTTATTTGTAAAAGACTTCAACCATTGATTGCACACAGCAGAAGAGTTAAATACAATTTTAAAAAGTGCTTGTCTGATATTTTAATTGACTATAAATCAAAATAAAGCAATATATATGCACCTGTTTGCCATTTCTTTTATCCAATTTATCAGGACTTATGATAAATGGTGATCAAACATACATAGTGTAAATTTCTCACAGTATTTATAGACAGACTTTTAACTCATGTTCAAAATTTTCCAAAAATCAAGAAAGTTTTAGTATTTAGTGATGTATTTTCCTTCTATTTTGAAGTGTTGCAGGGAAGCACAAAATGTAGTTTATTCTTTAAAAAAAGAAAGACAAGTAGAAAATGTTATTAAAGTTATTAATAGAGATCCAACAAATAACATTTTTCTTCATTTAAATACATCTCCGTTTCAGCACTTGGCAGATTTTCCAACAGTAAAAATGATCTGTGGTGTAACGAGAGTACCTGGCCAGCATGAGGTTTGCACTGGGATTGTTGGTCCCAGGGCCTGTGGGGCTCCATTTGATGGTGTAGATTTCTTTACTATGGGCCTGGAGGTCATGGACACACGAATCCTGCTTCATGCTCCAGATCTACAGCAGAAGGATCGGCGGCAACGACTAGAATAAATCTCTGAATTCGACATACGGTACATTAACAAACAGGTTGGAATACAGACTGCAGACCTTGAGCGTCATGTCGTCTGAGCAGGAGGCCAGCAAGCTGCCCGTGGGATCCCACTTTATGGCATTCACTTCATTCTAGATGAGCATAATTTAAATTAAAATAAAGAACATGTGATAAGAATTAGAGATGCTGAAGAAAAAAGACACCAGCTATTTTCTTTGTCCACTGCAATGCTGCTTTTATTATAGCTTAGCCCACTTCCTGTTACTGGACAGACTCTACTTAAAGGTTCTTGATTCTTTATATCTGGTAGAAATTAAGTGACACTAAGTGTTTAATCACAGTTATGTCTGACTTAAAGCTCCAGTATTTAACTTTTCTTAAAAAATTCTAGATGTTTTTCCATAGTTATTGAAATTGTCGCTGTATGTGGTGACAGTTTGGTATGAGGTGAATAATCAAGAAAAAAAAAGGGAGTTCCTCTCCCTTCTTACAGCTCTAACTAGAAACAACCAATCAAAGCCAAGAGGCGGGTTTTAGTGGTGTCAATCACAATCTTGTGTGGCTTTTGCTCTCTGCTAAGCTACAGCTGGCACAGCCTGTCATAAATACTAAGGCTAGCTAGCATAGCAACCAATGATGGCGGATTAAACAATTTTCCTCTAAAGGTAAGTTGTTTCTCCACCATCAGCTCATTTTAGCAGCGAGTACATGAGGACGATTGACAGCACTGAGTCCCTCCTCCTGGCTCTGATTGGTTGTTTATGACCAGGAGTGGTGCATTTCTTCAGACCGCAACAGTAGCTGAAAGAGGAGGTGGAAGGAGATCGATATTTTCACAGATCATCTGCCTCATATTACACTGTCACAACATGGCAACAGTTTTAACAAATATGCAATAAACATATTTTGTATAAAAGTGACATAAGCTTTAACAATTTTTCCACATACTGTTGTTATCTCTATCTGACGTTAGCGTTTGTTTGATGTTCTGAAACTTTACGGTTTAAGTGTGGACATGATTGAGCAGACCCCGTGTTTCCACCGTGCGCGCGGTGTGAGTGAGGATCGTGACGGCTGTTGTACCGAGTGTCCCTGGAAGGTCTTGACGGGTCTGTCCTGACCCAGCTTGCACACGTGGATGCACATGTCTGTGCTGCAGGAGGCGAACGTATTGTTGTTCTGCCAGTCCACATCCAGAGCTGGTGCTGTTGGCACAGAAACACACAAGCACATGGAAGTCATGATCTGGATATAAAATGTTGTTATTCTAACCTGTTGCGGTCAGATCTAAGTGACCTGTGAGAAGAGTATCTTAGCAACGACATCAGACACATTTGACTGGCTGTAAAAACGCCTGACGACAGGGAGATGCTCAAATCCTAACACGTAGCGTATCGTCTGAAAATGAGAGTGCTACTTGAAAAGTGGAGTGAAAAAAAGCATCTGGCTGTTGTCACTCACCTGAGTGGAAAGGAAACTGCTGCTTTGCTTCCCCTGTGTGTGCGTCCCAGATGATTGTTGTCTGTGTGGACAGAGACAGAGAGAGAGTTCCATTACCTTACTGCCAAATTTGAAAAGTTAAACAAAGACTTTATGACAATTAAATTTGTGTTTTCTGAATGATTCTGAGACAACAGAAATTCTGCAGAGTCACATGAAAGATTATCCAGAATTACACCAACAGTCTTGTTGGGTATGTTAAAAGCGGTGCTAATGTTTTGGGCATCGTGCATGAAAAAGTGCAGAGGGACAAAACTGGCAGACAAAAAAAAAAAAAACAGAAAAGCTCAAGATTAGAAATTAAGAAAATACAAGGTGAAATAAGATGATATATGCACATTGGAAAAAGGGCTGGGTTTAAAACAATCTTTGAATGCCTTCATATTGATTTATAAAACCCTTAAATTGACCTTTTAATATGTCTTCCCACTTGTGGGCCTTTCCGGATGTAAACAACAACATGCAACGTGTCTACAATCTGTGCAAGCAATAAATGTAAAATGTGATGTACAAGATTAGGAATCCTAAAATCCAATAATATAGGAGAGGAATTAAAGAATGCTGCTTTTATCAATGACTATACACTCAACCCTCTGCTGCAAGGGAGGAGAATATTGATGATGTTTTAAACGGAATAGAGTTACCGAAACTAAAAAAAATCTACTAAATGAAATGCTGGTGAGCCCAAAAAGCTAATTATTAATAATTAATAATTGGCTATTGACTCCACATATTGAATCAACATCTTACAGCTGACATTTCTGCAACCTGCATTTCCCTCTGTTGTTACTCTAGAAGACTGCAGGAGGACGGAGGTGAAGCAGCGACTAGGATCAGGAGATGGTATGTGGTTTTTTCTTACCACATACAGTAACAGTAATAAATGTAACAGTAATAAACTGTTACTTTTTAAGTAACAGTTTATTTGTTACTTATTATGACATAAATCTGCACAACAGGAGTGTATTCTTTAAAATTTATTCTGTACTTAACAATTAATACATGTAATCAATGACATCACTAATGATCTGCTATATGGATTTAACAGTAAAATAAATTAATTGCTCTGATGTTTCTAATAAGGAAAGATTGAGTTCATGTTATGCATTTTTGTTTTATTTTGCATGCAATTACAATGAAACTGTTTTATTTCTGTTGTTAAGAGTCTTACCAACACCGCCTAATATAGAGTTAACATGTTGTTACGCTTTAGTACACTAGATGGCAGTGTTTACTCATCAATTGATGCGTTTCTGACTCTTCAGAAACATTTAGAGCAGTGGTCTCTAACCTTTTTACCTCCACGGACCGGTCAAGGCTTGGCATTTTTACTGCAGCCCCCAGGAGGGGGTTGAAGGGACATTGTTTTGGCTCGACTATCACAGCCTGTGGGGTTTTCCCTGGCAGTGAGCGAGAATGCAGCCTGTTAAATGGCTACCTATTAAATGTGACAGGTAGCCAATCAGACAGCGCAAGAATGGAGAGGAATCCCAAAACAGCTGACATCGCGCAACTGAGAGCCCGGTCTATTGCTTAATGCAGCAAATAGAGCGGTTGCTCACTCCATCATTTATCCAAAGCCTTTTCTTTTTGTTACGTCTTTTACCGCTTAAAATGAGTCCACAAATTACCACTACTGTTTCTGCATCATCTATGTTTTATTTTAAATTTATGTATGGTATATGTTGGGGGTTTTACTGGATTTTCTTCAGGAACCGGAATGTTAGTGAGTGAAATCAGTTCGTATGTGGTGTGTTGCTCCTGCCGTGTGGCTGGACACACGAAGCGATCGAACCTGTTGTACATCAGCTCCTTGTGTGGTCACAGAGGTTTGGAAATCGGCCGACAATTTTTAAATCATGTCGTGTGAACCAGACTTAAGACTCACAAGCTCCACTCCTCTAGTTTCGACCGACCTTTGCCCTAATGCTCTCTGACACTTGTCACTATGGTAATGTTCACACATCCCTTCAAAATAAGATACAGATGCGCCACAAAAACGAACATTTTACTTTCATGAAAATTTTAACTCCCTAACAACAAATCAATGGGAGCCCTGAGCTTATTTGTCTGCAACGAGACGGTCCCATCTGGGAGTGATGGAAGACAATAACACCCCAGGTGTGTTGCTTGAGCGCAGGCTGCCTGGTCTCTACGTGGCGAAGCAGTTTGAAGACTTCATTGCCTCATTATCGAGCCGGTCGCCGCATATCGTGCAGAGTGGGCTTTGAATGTGGGAGTCACCTACCGGTCCGGGATAAATCCATCCTCCTGAATCTTCTTGGGGCCTTTTCCCTTTCGCAAATAAACCTTCCAAAGACATCAGATCTGTTTCTTACTCATTTTGCTGCTTGTGAGCTCAATGTTGGCGCGCAAGATGTAACCGAGAGAATCCGGTTAAAGGATTTTCAAAATAAAAGATCCTTCAGGGTTAGGGTTATTAAACGGACATATTTAATTATTTCTTGTGTGGCTCGGTACAGTTGGTACCGGGTCACAGCCTGGGGATTGGGGCTGATTTAGAGCAACAAGAAGCTGATGCATGATCCCAGCCTCGACTCGTCAGAAATCTGGACAGAATGCTTTCCCTGTCTTTATATTTGTTATTGTTAATTGCACGTTTGTAAATGGAAGTGCAGCTATCTTCACTTGAAAACAGCTTTTCTGCTTCAGATTTTGAAAACAGAGCTATGAACCCAAGAACAATCAATTTAAAGCTTGAAATCCAAAAAATATGGCAAGTGGCCAAACCCCAGCTGAAAATCAATAAGCCTTACCTTATCTACTCCGGCGCTGAGGATGAAGTTGCCTTTTTTGTTCCACTTGAGTGCAAATATGGGCCCTTTGTGCTGACCCAAAGTACTGGCCAGGTTTCCTGAAGAGCACAACAATCAGACGACTCAGGGAAGGAGATAAACGAAGTGTGTTTTGTGCAGCTGCCGTGTGATTAAAGCTGTGTGTGTGTGTGTGTGTGTGGGTGTGTGTGTGTGTGTGTGTGTTACCGTCTTTCGTCCATATCCGGGCGAAGCCGTCGTATGAGCCGGTGGCCAGTAATGTGCCTTCACTCTGGAAGAGAGGTGGGATTCTTGTTAGCTTCAAACTGCCATCTTAATGACTTCCACCTTCATAATTAATGAGTTTATTGTTTTTTTCACGTGAGACTTTAAGAGGAAAACATCTGCTTTTATTTTATGCTGTGCGTGACCTTAGCAGTGGAATAATAAGTATTTGTTTTGTTGGAAGAATGACATCATGTCAGGCAATATGGATTCCAGTTTTGTGACTGATCCCAACCTGCTGATAACTATAGGGAATGTCCGCAACCTTTACAGGGTAGACTGACAAATAATAAACTATTACACAACGCTTTGGAAAAGTATTCACACCCCTTGACCAATAGAACATTATTCTTCTGTTTTTTTAAATGATGGACTCAAAACAGTCCATAAAGATGAAGCCTTGTAGTAAAAACTGTCTTTGTTGTGACCTGAATTTTCTTTCTACTTTTTGCTGCAAATAGTCTGCCATTTGTTCGTCGCAAAGCAGCTCAGGCTTTTTTCATCATACTAATTTAGGTCTGGACTTTGACTAGGCCATTCTTACACCAGACTAGGCTTTGATCTAAACCATTCAGTTTTGCTGAAGGTTGTTGCTATGCAGGAAGGCGAGCCTCCGCCTTTCCTCCCAGGATTGCTCTGTATTTAGCTCCGCCCATTTTCCCATCAGGTATGAGCAGCTTCTCTGTGCCCGCAGCATGATGCTGCCACCACCATATTTTACCAGTTTGGGATAGAAAATACTCGCATTTCACAAATAAAAAAGAATAAATACAGAAATTAAAAATAAATCAAAATGATGAAAATAGATTAAAGAATAATAAATGAAAAAATATTAAAACACTAAATGTTTGTTTAAAAATAAAAACTAAATCCTAATTTATTTAAGAAAATTAATGAAATAAATGAATAAAAACCAATGATAATAATAATAAAACCAAAATATTTATGTTATTCTACTTAAGAATTGAGAAGAAGAAAATGGTACTTTTCTCGAGGGAAAAATAAAAAAGATGGAAGGTCTTCAGCGCTCTGATGTCCAGATCTAGAAACATTTCTAGGTTAGACTCTACACACTCACATTCCAGTCCAGCGAGGTGACGTCCTTGTTGCTGGGGACGTCCTGGCCGCCCTCCCGTATGCAGTGCCTCAGAACCAGCTGGGTGGAACCCCCCGTGCTGTTCTCACTCAGGTTCCAGATCCGCGCCGTCGAGTCTCCTGACCTGGATCAGAAAAAAAAAGAAAGGGACGATTTACAAGGCAAAGAAAAAAGAAAAAAAAGTCTTTTATCTGGTCAATTGAGGGAGGGTTTCCCCTGCGTATTTTAGCCTTCTGTGTAAATTGTCATTGTTTCTTCACCCTATGTACACTTTTACAGGGCGTGTTTATTTGACAGTGTCTGTTTTTAATTCTGTTTTAATCTCCGTGGAGCCGCGCTAACGAGCTCCGGGCGATGTAAAAGCAGAGCGGCAGAGAAAAGCACAGCTGACTCAAACGGTGGGTGTTGTGACTCAGAACAACACAATGGGTGACTCTGACTTCTTCATTAAACAGGAGTAAAGAGAAACAATGTTTTTCTCCAGCAATGGCGTGTGCGATAAAAAGAAAGCACGCAGAAAGCAGAAAAACATATAGACGTCTCAGAGCCGCTGTGAACTGCAGCGTCAAAGACGAGGTGTGATTTCTGCTGCCAGATCTTTCCCTGGGATATCAACCTTGTGAATTAACGTGTTGCTATGGTAGCAAAATAAAACCCCATCAGATCAGGATCGTTTCCATTAGTAGCAGTATGCAGACATGTACAAACAGGATTAATTGTCAAAATACTTCTGCGTGTTTCGATGTAGAAAAACGAAGATTACCGAAAATTTGGGCTGATATTTGCGATTTTATTTTTTTTGCATCGACAAGTGTACACTTTTAATGTATTTTTAGCTGTCTAATTTAGTTCTTCATGCCATTTGAAAGTCTGTCTTTGTCTCAGCATAAGATGGATTATGTTTTTCTGAGAAAATCGATTAAAAACGCCACGTCCGCTCTGAAACACGTTCCACACACAGAAAGGCGGCGCTGACCCAGAGGCGAGGAGGTCGTTCACCGGGTTCCAGGCACAGATAAAAACCTCCGACTCGTGGCCTCGCAGGACCATGGCTTTGCTCTGGGGGATCTCCACATCCCGGTCCACCTCCATCATCTCTGAGTGGTTATCTACAGCAGAGGGAAGGGAACACAGTCAAACCAAGGATTTGCTGGCTATGACAGACCTGCGCACATTCCAGACTTTGAGGCCAAACTGCATTGAGCTGCCGATACTGATTTTGGATTATTTCAATTTTACTTGAATACAAAAAAAAAATGACACACTTGTGTTCATGCATCTAGAAAAAACAAAAAAACAAAAACAAAGATAAAATATCAAAACAAAGGATCAGAAGCGGTGCGCTTCCTGTTGTTCACCACAATAACTTGTTTCCATGAAGTGAGTGGCTCCACTGTGATTTAGATCAGGGGAACATGCAGGATGTCCATTTTGAGAGTGAGTATCTCAAAGTGCTTTAATATGAATCCAAGATCTGCTAGAGTTGTCACAACTTTTGTTTAGCACTTGTGAAATTTTCTTGGATCTATGACTTGATATTTTGTCTCACAGGGGAAAAAAAACACATATTCAAATATACAATTTTATGTATGAATTTAAAGGAGCGGCCTGTATTTTTGAGACACAGTGTCATTATTTAACACAATCAAGTAACTATGTCACCTTGAGTTGATATGAAAATGCTGTATATGTCAAACATAATATAAAATAAATTTGATTTTACAATTTAATGCCTTGCAATTGTGCCTCTGTCTCTTTAAGAAGCTCTTGTTCATTCTGAAACGCCACCTTCAGGAAGTCATCAAGACATTTTTATCAGTGCTACATTGAGAAGTAAATCCTATAATAACTCATCAGATAGGGGGAAAAACAACATGTGGTGCAGTTCCACCAGAAGCTAAGTGCTGCTAGCCAGTCTCAAAGAGCTGAGTGCTGGGGAAGGAGCCTCTATGATGCAGAAGCTTGGAAACTGCAGCTCAGAGGAGGAGCTACACCTTGAAGGCGGGGCTAGGGCCAATCAGGCGTTTTGCACAGCTGAATGATTGCCATGGAGATTAAAAGATTTATCAAGCATACATGAAAGAATCAAAGCAACACTCCAGATGTGTTTTTGATGGGGGAATAACATTACAACATCATGTAAAACTAAAAAAAAGTAGATTTTACATAATTTTACTTTTACATTTCAAGGTCTTGATTTTAGAATTTAAGATTTTATAAGGATGCATAGACACCCTGAATAGAAAAAAGCTTCCTCACTTTTCAGTGCACTTTTATCTTGACTTGTCCTAAATTCCCTACAAATCACACAAGGAGCAGCATGGTGTATGTGGAGTTAGCTTACTGTCTAAGGCATGTGATCCATTTTCCTCTCCGTTAGCGGGTACCCCGTCCCCATTCTTGGAACCTCCCTGTGGCCCCGTGCTGCTGCTGCTGCTGCTGCCTGCCGCCGCCTGCTGAACCAGTTTGTCTCTGTAGGCCTGCTGCCGGGTCTGGACCACATCCGGCATGACGGCGTCGATCAGAGACAGTGACTCGATGGGCCGTCCGTCAAACAGGGTCCCGTCCTAGACAGAGACAACAAGCTTCACACTTCACACCGCAACGCAGCGCGTCGTCGTCCGTAGGAGGACTGACGTTGGGAAAAGAAGCAAAACTACGAAGGAGGTTTCTCTTCTAATTAAAAGGAAGCGGACCTCGTTGATGCTGACTTCGGCCTCCACATACTGCAGGCCCTTCTGGATGATGGAGATGAGGGCAGCAGGGGGCACCAGGGCTCCATTGATGTTCGACTGGCTGATGTGGCTCTCTATGCCAAAGGTGAATGCTGAATGGGAGAAGCCTGGAGGATGGTGGGAAAAATCGGAAAGTAGGACGGAAGCTCATTAGTGTAATGTCCAAAGGTTAGCCGTGGCAGCGGGTGTGAAATCATTTTAAATCGACTCTACAAGGTTTTCTGATGGCACAGTAAGCGGCTGTACCTGACTCTTGTAGGTATCTGTAAACCAGGAAGTTGACCTCATCGCTGCTGATGCTCATTTTTAGTCCTGCTGATTAAACCATCGGGTCAGCACAGGTCAGTAGCCTGTAAAACATGAACAGAATGAAACAAACAGTAAAACTTTAGAAAAATCCCAACCCGGAACAATATTTTCTGTTTCCACCCTACTTTCACTAAAAGCACATGCCTCGTCGCTGAAGCCTGGCCCACCGGTTTCCACTCATTAACCTACATCTGGAAGTGATTCCTGCACGGCTTGTGTTTGTGCTCTATTCCTGTTCTGGCAGAACCTACGCTGTTTAAATGGAAATGTCGGAATAAACAAGGAGAGTGGAAAAAGGACAGAATGTCCACTGTTTGCATTCTGCCAGCCCGCTGAATGAGTCAACACGTCTTCAGCTGTGTCCCTAAAGACGGATGTCCAACGCCAGCTAAACCTGGAGGCCTGGACTGGAGGAAAAGGCCTCCAGGAAGCCGTGAAGCAGGCGGTCAGAGAGTCCAGCTGGCTACTGAGCCTCAAAGATACGACTCAGCAGATTTCAGGTTATTCTACACAAGCGCTGGCAGAGATGGAACTCAGTGTTTGATCCTGCATGCATTCACACCAGTCCAGTTCAGTCCGCTTTTATCCAACTCCAGTCCGTTTCCCTATAAAGCCCGGTTCATTTGGGGAGGTGTGAGTTCGTAATCGAACTCTGATTTAAAAAAGCGAACACTGGTCCAACTAAAAACCTTGACCTCGGTTCGGATGAAGGAAACTCAGGTGTAGTTTGAATTCATTTGTGAACACCAAGCAGACCGGAAACCGCTTCAACAGCATGAAATAAACTGTAAGGCAAGGCATTCTGGGTAAATACAATCAAAGCAACATGAGAGTCTGGCGTTAGAGAGAGGAAAAAGCTTGTTGTTTTTATCAAAGGCAAAAGAGAATCCTGCAACCACTAGAATCTGACACTACTCCATATTTGCTTGCATTTTGTGAAGAAGAAAGTTGTGCTCCGTGTCTTCTTGAAAGGTTTTCATGTCGTTTCCTTCAGTGGTTCTTGATGCAGCGCCACCACAGGTGTGGAGGGGAACAATTTTTCAATTAGGTTGTGATGTGAAAGAGAACCGCAGCAGCTGAAAAAGCAACAAATGCTGCAATTTTGTCCCCAATGGAATTTAGTTTCCCGGACCATCAGGTTTGAAAATAAAAATAAGATCTTGGCTTCTTAGGGCATTTTCACACCTGATAGTTCGGTAGATTCAGTTCCAGTGGGGACCAAAATGGCAACATCTGGTTTATTTTCAGCTACTGTAATTCACTTTCACACTTCACTCTGTCAAATGACCCATCACTTGTGGGGGCGCTGCACCAAAAACCACTGAAGAAGAATTGAACGCAGCTTCCTTCTTCACAAAATGAAAACAAAAATGCAGTAGCGTCAGATTTTAGTGGTTGTAGAATTCTTCTTTTGATTTTGGGTAAAAAACCACAACCAATATCTCCCGCTGGTGCTACTGTCATTGTATTTACCCAGAACGCACTGCGTTATAGTCCACTTCCTGCTTTTGGATCGGTCTCCAGTCCACTTGGGATTCAACTAATGAATTTGGGCCGCGCCGGAGTTCACTTCAACCAAACCGAGACCTGTGTTTTCATGCGAACCGGAGTTTATGTTTTTGGTCCGCATCAGAGTTTGATTTCACATTGACACCTCTAGAATTTGATTAAGGCAGAAATAATGAAACCTCCAATCAACAGACAGAAAACCAACCAATTTAAATTCAGATTGGTCAAATGCGGAGCCAGAATTATGCTGACAGAGGGCTAATACCTGAGTTTCAAAGCCTGGAATTTTGGGATTCAGAAAACAAATGACACAAAATGGCCCGACTGCATGTACAGAATCAATTTAGCGTTTCTTTTCTTAACTCCTAACAGGAATGTGGTCATCAATACACTACCCATGTGATCATCAAGACGTCTTCAGTTGCACATGATGGCCGCCTCGTCTCTGGACCCTGAAATAGAGAACAAAAACAGACCCTGAATGTTCACCGTCGACTTCACGAATCTTCAGATGCTCTGTATTTGCACTCTGCAGTGTTGCTTTGCTTCTTTCAAACTGCTGTTTTTCAGAAAATTGACGCAGCGAGACAACTTCTCAAGTTAGTAGAGCGACGGCACATTAATAGAGTGTAGCTACTTAAAACATTATATTTGCGAAATATTCCCCAAAAACGCAGTTTGTCTGTTTTATGGTGACCTCGTCTCTAGAGGGCAGAAAGCTGAGATCCTGGAATATTCTGGGAAAAGATCATTTAGAAAACAAACCAAATCGGAAAAGAAAACAAAAGTTTCTTCTTACTTTTTACTGAGTTCTATAGTAAGAAGGATCATCTGCGCAGATTTTATTAGTTTTACTCAAAGACATTAAGCTGCTGTCCTTCATTGTGAGGAAAATGAAGAACAGTGTAAAAACTCTTTTTGTATACGAGATAACTGTATTGACATTTGCATAATATTACACAATTCCCTTCAAATATTCAAATAATCATTGCCTTATATTCGCAGAGACATTCTGTACGATTGAAAAGTTCATCTATTTCAGTAACTCCTTCACTAAGTGAAGTTTATATACATTACTTACACACAAATTGATGTTTTCAAGTCTTCATTGCTTCTAATTATGAAGATTTTCCGCTCATAGTCATGAAAATGTGACATTATAGACCAGAAAATGACATCAGATAAATGAAAAACTTTTCTAACACAGAAATTGGAGTTTCTGTGTATGTTTAATACCAGCTTTAAAGGTTATTTTGAGCCTTTAAGGTTATTTTGAGCATAGAATTGTATTCTAATCATGATTAGAATATGATTTCTAATCAATTGAATACATTCTGCACCTGAAAATTAACCAAAGAATGAGGAAAAACTGAGATGTCTTCTGTAACTAATAAAAACAAAGCAATATTTAACTAATAAAACCCACCAACCCCACTCTAAAGACGAATTAAAACAAACATAATTAGACTAAAAGTCACCACAAAAAAATTATAAAACTAAACTGATACGACAAATCCTGCAGCTGAAGGTGTTCAGGAAGTCCAGATTGCTTCGATGACCCCATTCAGCTTTTGTTAGTGATGGAGATGATGATGGATGGTTTGTGGGACCAACCAGTCAAAGGATTTAAAAGGTAAATCCTTTGACTGGTTGGTTTTCCTTCTTCAACAAAAGGAAGACTCCGAGGTGTAAACTGTGAATCTGAAGCATTTGTTTGGCCTCCAGGAGCTCGTTTGCCTTCAACGTCTTCAAAAAATCTTTAGAAGAGGGGAACACCCGGCACAGATTTGGTTCACATGGTGATATCAATAGCAGACAGACTTCCTGTTGTCTCTAAAACCTCCCAGCTGTGAGGCTGCGCAGCGTGTCGGTGACCACGAAGGGAAACTGTCCAGTCAGCAGATTTCTACATCCTAATCTCGGCGATAACGTTACGCTTCTGTGTCAAAAATACACTTTTTGTTTTGTTTGTTTGACACAATATTCGCATTTTTAGAGAGATTCTATTTGGGTTTCTCATTAGCTTTAAAATTATAATTATCAAAAGTAACATAAGCATGTATGAGTTTAGCTTTAAAAAAGAATAAAAGTTTTGAATATGGTAATATTTCCATTCATAAAGACGCACCCGTGCTCGTGCTTGTTAAAAACGGCTAGCAAAAGGAGCTAAACTAACTTTAGAGTGGACATCAGGCGCACCAGCCCAGTTCGCGGGGATATGGCAGTATCACGGCCACTCTATAAATAAACAGACAAACAACACCGTGGAATATCTGGAGCTGCCTGCTGTTCAGATAAACTACTGCAACTCAGATGTTTCGGAAACTAAAGTTATCGCAGCGGCAGTGTGAAGCCGTGTAACCTTAGCTCACTGGCTACCATGCGCGTGTAATCAGTTCTGCATGGCGCTGCTTGTACCCGTCAACACACATGCCAGTCAGTCAAGGCGGGGTACGGCTTACTTATTTTTGATGCGGGCAATTGCGTCCCGTGCCTATTATAATAACTTCGCATTTGTGCTTGTTATTTTTTTATTGCGTTATTACTACTAATTACCATCATTTGAAGCCCTCTCTGACATAAATTCCTGCCTCGAGCCAAAAGGTCGCCAGGCTGCTCCCCCCGTGGACTTGCCAACAAGCTAGCTGGCTAACTGGATAAACCTAGCATGCTATGCTAATGACAGTGTAGCTACAATGTCATACCTACTTGCGTTAAAACTTCCAACAGACGGTATCTTCCATTCACTTTGACGCTCAAGTCAGACCATGATGTCGCTTCAATCCATTGCAGGGTGGCTCCCTTTAGCGCATAGATGAACTATGGTGAGGTTATAATATTAAAGCTAAAGCCCGGCGGTAAGAGCCCAGCAACGGCTTCAGACACACAGCGGAGTGACCTGTCATGCTAAAATGGGCTGCTTGTAACTACTGTTATTTCAGACGTCAGACAGACACTAAAAGCCTATTTGAAAGATTATTAACCCGTGGTGGCAGCAGGGACACAGTATATGTTTACAGTATCGCCGGTTCGTGTGGAGGATAACGTTAAGTAACTGGATTTAAAGAGCACATAACTATTGGTATTTCTAGTCTAGTTTTAAAAGGCCACCATGCACCTGCGTGTGTTTATAGCACAAGCTGAAAGCGTTAATTAAACATTAATTCATGGTACATTACTGACGTTCAAAAGAAGGGGGGGAGAAAAAATGAAGCAGGTATTCTTTAAAACGAGCGAAGACGGAAGAAAATGAGGAGAACTAAAAGCCTAGCGTTCAGAAGTTTATCATGAATCAGTCATAACAAGCCTTCTTGCCCATCCCCCACTACACCTCATTTTCTCTTGGCAAGTCACCACTAGCTGTGGATTAATGACACCCCAGCCCCCCATCCTTTGCTCAGTCATTCAGACTAGGAAAGTCAACAACAAGCTTACATCATCATTGCAATTTGAATTTTACACTGATTTTCTTTCCTCTTTTTTTTTTTCTGGCAGCTCTCAGTGCTCATATCCGTTTCCCTAGAGTTGTATCTCACGGTGAAAGATATTTTTCTCACATTCCTGTCTTTATAGCCTTAAAGATATGATCAAGCGGGATTTATTTTCCCCACTGACAGGTATCTAACTTGCTATACTTTTTTTTCTTCTTGAATAAAAGAATATCCTTAAATTCAGTGGTGGGTAATGGTAACTACGGAATTAGTTACAGGACTAATTTGAAAACACTATTCATATTTTCTTTCACCAACCAATGCTAAAGCGCTACACGGCACATTATTTAGTGGAAGCTAATGCTAAAGCGCTACACGACACATTAGTTAGTAGAACCTAACGCGAAAGCGCTACACAACACATTATTTAGTGGAAGCTATTGCTAAAGCGCTAACATGAATCAAGTCTATAACTACAATGTATCTCATAATGTTCTTCAAAATTGTATATCAACTTCAACAGGGTCAAATGTCATATCAAACTGCTGTGAAAATAGCAGTTTTCACAGCTGTACGTTATACTTTATATGTTAAAACAGCATATAAAATCATGCTATTTTAAAGCATCATATTATATTCACATTATAATCTTGTATATCAATATTGTTGTTATTACTTTTTTATGGTTGTTGTTTTTAAGCTTATTTTTTATATATATTTTTCACACTTTTTGATCTATTGACCCTATTCTATTCTATTCTATTCATTACATCAGAATATCTGCGTGCAAGTAGATGGCAGAAATGTAAAACAGTTCCCATTTGTAAAATTTACCTTATTACACAAGTTAATGAATGTATATGTCATCATATACAATCCCAGTACTATTGAGTAACAGAAGTCCTCAGGCTCTTTTCCTCCATCTTTTTAGTTTGTGCCATTTAAAACTCCACTTTTTTAATCAATTGAATTGCGGCCAATTGCTCCTATAATGCTTCGATTGTTAGAAGAAGAAAAAAAAAAGAAGCGCAAATCTGTTTCATTTTTGTCTCCGTATTAACGAGAAAGCTCCCCCACTTTCTGGCCGGTTCTCTGACAGCCGACAGGAATAGGTGCTCCGTCACTCCCACTGCATGAGAGGCTTTTGGCAGCAGCAGCAGATGAAGAAGTGTGGAGCGGATTCCTCATGCAGAGTGCCAGGCTTTATGCAACATATTATTCACTCTTCAGAGACAAATCTTGTGAGATGACTCGCCTCCTCTTTGTCACTATAAATCTCACTCAGCCGTTTTCACCTCCTGTGCTCTTGCATGGTGCAGACCTCTGGGCCACAGGAGGGCAGACGGAAGGCATGTCTGCATTATAAGAGAGGAAAAACCCAAACTTCGAGGTGTGTTTGTGTCAGCAAAGTGCTTTCGCTCTCCAAGAACCTGAACCAGCACAAAGTCCTTTTGTGAAATAAATAAGGTATTGTGTTGCCTGTATGTGACTTTTGCTTATACCCCTGAAACTTTTCAGCATTCATCGTGACAACGCAATAAGCCAACAAGAAAGCTGCGGGGCGCTATGGGATGTAGGTCCAGAAGCGTATTACAAGCTTCAGCGCCTTTCAGTCCAGCTCTGAGACGCCTGAAAGGCATCATCCCAGAGGTTTTCACAGTGCAGACACAGAACCACAAGAACTCCCTCTAATTAAAACAGAAACTGTGGAAAGCGTGTGTGTGTGTGTGGGGGGGGGGTGGGTGTGTGTGTGTGTGTGTGTGTGTGTGTGTGTGTGTGTGTGCACCGAATGCACCTGGGAAGACTCAATGTGCTGTTGAGCCAAATAGTTGCTGGAACTTTCTGTGGTTGTTTTAAGAACTGGAGAACTTACTGACATACTTTTTTTTTTTTGCCTCATTGTAATTTGCATTGAACACAGAAATGCTGAGAGAGTGCGAAAAAACCACAAGTTCAATATTCACCCAAAGAAGTCAGATTTTATTTTATTTTTTTTAATCACACTTGCACCATAAAGTCCAGTTGGGTTCATTGGGATTTTATGCTCAGATGACCACAAAGAAGCACATAACTGCAATGGAACTATTTTTTTATTCTTTCAGATAAAAAATTGGGAAATATCGACAGTCTAGCTATATTAGATGTTTATTAGCTTTTCGGGCCCCTGACTCATTGTGCTGTAAAGGTGCCTGTCAATAAAATAACAGCTGTCGCAACTGGTTTGAATTACGTCTTTGTCGCCTTTGCACATTTCCAACCCCGTCCTACACCAGCTCATCCTGGTGGGCTGGGGCCTGGCGGAGGTCGCGTCAATGTGTGAGAGGTCAGCAGAGTCTCTGCAGGAGGCGGCGGGAGCGCTCTGCATATCCACAGACTGACACGACGCCACATTCCGCTTTTCAAAGTAGCTTAATCTGTTTGGGTTCATTGTTCAAAGTCTGACTTTCACCATGTCATTCATTCATTGATAAATATTGCATAATTCAACCTAAACATGTAGTTAGCAAGCTAGGATTTGGCTTCCAACTAAATATTTTGTTAGCTCCAACCTACATTGTTAGCCAGCTTGATAACTATTTTCTTTAGTTTGGAGCTAAATATTAAAATGGAGTTAGCAAACTAAATATTGAATTTGTAAATCAATTATTTAGTAATTATTCAGTTTACCACATAAATATTTAGTCTCAAAATGTAGTTTGCAAGCTAAATATTTAGCTCCAATCTTAGTATTTAGTTAGGAAGCGCAATATTTACTTCAAGCTGCTCCCAACAAGATGCCGCCCTGGGTGGTTGCCCATATCAGAAACCGCTACTCCCTTCAATATCCTTCAGATTCACTCTTTTCACTCAGCTTTTGCTCTTGTGCTTCATGTTAGTCACATTTTTCATTTTGATTTAGTAAATTTCCCACCAATCCAGCAAAATTCTGTTCAATTTAATTAGAAGATGACTATAATACCTGTGTGTGAGCTCAGAAAGCTGATCTGAAGGACATGACAGCGTTTTTATGTCGACCAGTTGGTCTATTTCAGTCAATATCTGTTGGAATAAAGCTTTATTTTAGTAAGCAGATGCAGCACAGAACCTGAAAGGGCTCATTCAAGGCTTGGGCTGCCTGCGTTTGATGTGTGTGAAACTGAAAAAGAGGCGAAGAAATGGGGCTGCAGCTCAGCTCGCTGCTGTCTCAGCAGGAGCTATTTCAAGTTCCGGAGAAACAAAGCTGCGGCATCGCCTTTCATGCCCAGCGTACACGTTTCACCTCCAAGCGGAAACACAGGCCGCACTGTGTGGTTATATTTAGGCTTCACCTCCAAGAACCAACACAGGTTCCTGACCATTCACCCCCTTCAGTTTTTCTCATCCTGTTGTTTTTTTGTTTTGTTTTAGTTTGGGGGGGGGGGTTTGGCCCCAGGTTTAATTAAAGGAGAAAGCTTCCTGCAGTTCTGTTTTAACAGAGTTAGATTTTTTTTTTTTTTTTTTTTTTTTTGCTGCAACTGTAGGGAGATGGACTCGTATAATCTTACAAACCAAATAGGATACGCACAGACTGCAGCCAAGATCGGCTGGGGTCAGCCAGGAATAGTCCCTGCTCTGGTCAGGCTGTTGAGGAAATGACTGCTTACGGAGGGTTAGAGGACAGAAAAATAGCTGGAAGGCCGAGAAGAAATAAACAAGTCCTTCATTATTCTGAAAGGCGGTTCATCAAGTGAGCACACAGGGGTTGTGTTCATATTTATTCACTTAAATATCTGGTATAACACCAATACTTATTTATAGGTGTTTGATAAAAAAAAAAAAAAAAGCTTTTTTTTTTTTTTTTTTTTTTTACACTTTATTAGTTTTATTTATTTTATTAATTGCTTGAATTGATTTCTGTCCATGCTTGTTTCCTTTCATGAAATGTTTTGATCACCTTTCATTTATTTACTTATTTATTTTATTTTGTTGATTGTTTGATTGATTGCTATAAAAACATGTCACGATTGTCTCATGAAGTTTTTTCAACTTTGCCTTTATTTGTTTGTTTATCTACTTATTAGTTAATTGATTTTCATTAAAAGGTAATGTGTTTTATGACATTGTTATCAACGTAGTTTATTAGTTTTATCTCTTGGTTGATTTTCATCATTTTTTTTGGTATCTTTTATGAACTTTCTACTAACTTTTATTTACATATGTATTTATCTTTTATTGATTGGTTCATTAATTTATATTTTAAAAAATCATGATTGTTTTTTTTAAGGTTTTTGTCAACTTTTTAAATGTATTTATCTCTTTATTGGTTGATTGATTTTCAGAAAATCTTTCCATTATTTTATGGTGTTTTCATTAAATTAACTTTATTTATTTATTGGTTGATTGACTTCTATTTAGAAAAATAAATTTCATCGATGTTTATATAAAATCTACTTTATTTTATTGATTGGTTGAGTTTCCATGATCATTTCTGAAGTTGTTAACTTTTATTTACTTATTTGATTGATCTATTCTTCAAATCAGATGTCCTGATGCTGTTGTAAATTCCTAGTTTAAACCAAATGAAGTAATAAAAAGTGACATTGGACAGTACAAAAATGGTTACCGTGGAGACCAAGCACAGATTTGTGGACAGACCATGCTGATTTGTTAAGTGGCTCCGTTTGTCTGGATATAAGACGTGACAAGTGTTACTGCAGCTCAGGTGAAATTTGATCTTCAGCATCCAAAGAAGAAGAGAAACACATTTCTGTTTATTGCATGCTTTGTCATTTAATGCATCAAATATTGCTTGTTACTTTTAATCCTTCATAGCCTCTGCTGCCTGCGTTAATACAGAATGTAAATAGGGTTCTGTCTGCAACGTCTGCTGTGTGTTATGAATTCAATATAGTTTGTCAGTAGAAAAGCTGCAACAACTTTTCAACAAAATAAATCACCCTGAAAAAGAACTTCACTGGAGCTAACCTGAAATCAAAGAAACAAAGGGGGGAGTGGGGGCGAAACAAAAAACTCTAGTGCTGCACTGACACCTGGTGGCCAAATTTAGCCACATTCGTGAGTCCAAGTGTTTGACATTCCAGTTGTGCTTTTGTGTCATTTGAAGACAGGGATATTTGAAATCTTAAAATTCTGACTTTGAAGATGTGCCCTCCCTGCAGACCTCCTCATACAAATATAGAACTGGACGCAAGCGGTCATGGCCACTTACTCAGAGTGATGTAGCAAGACCGGCTGGTTTTGAGCAGGACTTGCACAGTGGAGAGAGAACTCACATGACGGTGCTGGGTATGGCCGGCATCCCGATCACTTGGGGTAAGAGTTTAAACGAGTGGTGGCCAGCTGCTCTCCCTTGCCACCCAGACCTTGTTGGGAGAGCCACTGCTGACTCTTGTAGTCCAAAGACCGGATTATCTCAACAGTCCAGCGATAGGAGGTGGAATCCTTCTGACTGTACGTATTACCACCTTTATTTCATTTTGGCTGACACTAATCACTTGGCACAGCTGGGGACTTATGCTTAGCTTCATGGGGATGTAGGAGGATATTAAAGCAAACACATGGCTGGAGATGGTGATCATAGATAAGTCAAGCCATTTACTGGAACTCTGCAGCTACGTTTTCCAAACCAGTGTACTAAATAATTCAGAACAGGCCATTCTAGAATTGAAACAAATCAGTTTGAGACACAAACCTTTGCCAGGAGTCCGTTAAAACGCCAGTATGTATCTCTCATTTTCAAGTAAATAAAAATCCTATATATTTGTTGACAAAGTCACTGTGTTGTGACAGTACTTGACAGAAAATCTGTGAAAAAAAATCTAGCTCCTTTGCCTCCTTAGCTAATTAGTCAACCAATCAGAGCCAGGAGGAGGATCTTAGCGCTGTCAAGCATGCCCTTCCTCACTTACTTAGAAATGGTACTAAAAACTAATATCTGTATGGTCAACATTTCATCAAAACCCACATAATTGCATGTATTTAATGTTCCTCAATCCAGACGGATATTCTCTAATACATATTTGAAACCTACAAACTCCACCTGATCAACAGCATGTGTAGATAAACTGGAGAAGTGGGTGGAGTTTTTCACTAACGTGTTTCCAACTTTGATAGCCCAGGAATACTTTGTGAGTAGTCCTGGTCTGTCAAAGGACTATTAAAACACATTTTAATTCTGGGGTTCCCCAAGGCTCCATTCTCAGTTCTGCTTTATTTATCATCTTCATAATCTCCCAGCTTAGATTATAAAGTCCCACATCGTCCCTAAACATCTGTATGCTGATGAGAGGCACATTTATATCGATGTCTTTGCATGACCAACAGCTCACAGTTGGGTAAATAGGTCAGAACGTCCTCCAGATTAAAGTAATTAAGATATTTATTAATAATAATAATAATAATAATAATTGTTTTTGGACCCAAAATTGCAAGTATAGAGGTTATATAGCATTTAATGGACTTGGTGGGGCTAAAAATCGCACAGCATACAAGAAACATAAATGTTACTTTGAACATAAAATATGCTATTAAATCATCTTATGATAATCTTAAAAACATGGCAAGAATAAATGGTCTCCTTCCAAAATAGGACATTAAAAAAAATTGGTGCATGCTTTATTTCAGACGCTAAAGGTCACTGGAATACTAGAAGACTTCATGAATGAATACAAAACAAGGGTTTGGAAGCTTGGCTCACAGTGAAAGTTTGCAGCTAAAATTCTTGCTCTAGCACAGAACCACAAGTCCTACAACAGCTTCTGAATCGTCTTTATTCACATGCAACCCAAGTACACACGTCGCTCTTACCCTTCCATTCTGAACACTTCCGCCTACGCTGCAATGGTTTGTGGGCCCTTTCTGCACGAGAAAGGCATCTTAATAATAAGACAGAGCATACAACTGATTTGAGCAGGGCTCTCTTTCTTTTGGCCATGCGTGCAGATTCTTGCGGATTGTTGTGCAGAGAGTGGGTTTTGTAGCAAACGCGTCTGATTTTGTTCAGATGTGAAATGCGTTGCCAAGAGGGGTCTCCCAGTAATGTTTGGTCTCATCTGCGAAATGTGGAGAGACAAAAAAGGGACATAAATGTGAAAATTAGTCATCTAAAAGTCCCCTTGTTTATTATTCTGCAAGATTTTATTCAGTAAAACAACAACAACAACAACAACAAAAAAAACACAAAAGAATTAAGGCAGTGTCTTTAAATCAAATTAGGATCTGCAAAAATTTCTTACTTTTCTGGATGAATTACATGAGCAAACTGGTAAGCAATGCAATTATATGATTCATATACTCCTCTATAGATACAGTTAACATTTAATGTACAGCAGCTAAGACTGAGTTCTTGCTAACAATAGCAAGAAGACTGACTGAAAATAGTTCCAACAAAAAAGCTCTCTGCTGAAGCAATGGAAGGGGCCCCGGCGCCCCTATGGGTGTGTTCTCACACGAAAGACTGCACTTCATTGAAACTCATTGAACTTCCTAAGGTTCACTGAGGAAACCCCTCATTGAGTCTGCATAGAGACAGGGAGCCGGAGAACTTTCCACACACTCCCTGTTCTTTCCGTCCAAATCCGACCCAATTTATTTATAAAGTGCATCTGAAAAAAAACAGACGTTAGCCCAGAGTGTTGCACAAAAACAAGGCGAAAGGAATAAAAGTCGAGAGCAAAACAACACTCATCCCCAGAAACAAAGACAATAAAAAGAACATCTCAACTCAGACTGGGGCCAAAGCTATTGGAAAAAGATGTGTTATTAAATTAAAAGAGACTTAAAAGACAGGAAGCGAAAATGCCTGTCTAATATTCAAAGGCAATGAACTCCAAAGTTCGGGAGCCACAACAAAATGAGCTTGTTCTCCTCTTATTGGTCAGCTGACAGGAAGGGAGATTATTCTGGAGTATGACCAATTCAATTCAATTCAATTCTATTCTATTCTATTCAATTCAATATACTTATATCACCAATTCACAACAAATGTCGTCTCGAGACTCTTTACAAACAAAATCATTTCAGTTCTGTCACACATACATTCCTGTTGATCCTAGTTGTCAAACAGCATATTTGGTTAATTATTCACAGTAGTTTAAACCGTTTCTACATAAGTGAACCCAGCAGATCACAGTGAGTCACATTAGGATGTTACGATCCACCTCTCCGGTACTGAAGTGGCTCTGAAGAGCAAACCACAACGAGAAATCACTAAACTGTGAGGATGTGTGTATTGTGTGTTTATTAGTTAATTTAGTCCCTGTGCTGTCGTGTCTGGCCCCAGTGGTTCCGGCTGTCCCTTGTTCCCCTGTGTATCTGACCTCACCTGTGTCTCCTGCTGCCCGTTGGATCCTTGCTTGTCGTTCCTTGTCATAGTTCTTGTCATTGTGCTGGCGTTGGTCGTTGGTCATCATTGTAGGTCTTCCTGAGTTAGCGATCTTGTCCGGTTTCTTACCTGCGTTTTCCCGGTGTTGTGAACCTTGTGAACATCAATAAATTCATTCCTGGGTCTCACCGTGCCTAAATCCTCATCGACAGACCACACTGCAAATCACAAAACACAGCAACATATTTAAAAACACAACGATGTTAAGTAAGCACCTCTTCTGCTTTGCTAATGTCATCATGTTTTCTTAATTTGTAGTTGTGCTTAGGTAATGTCTTTGTGTTTTTGAATATTTTCTTGTGCTTTTCATTTTGTAGTTGTGTTTAGTTATTTGTTGAAGTGGTTTGTACTTCAGGACCACTGTAGATCTGAGGTGGTCCTCACACCTCCGTCTGGAGACTGTCCCTCCAAGAAGGGCCCAGCAGTATGGGGTTGCATACGAAGCACAAGAAGTACGACCCATTTTGGAGGCACTGATCAGATTCTTCACTGCCATCAGACGAGAGATACACAGCTCTAGTAGTAAAAACCAGCAGTCATAGACAAAGTTTTGTCACCAAGGCAGTCTCTATGACGATCACAATGAACACTTAACAACCAGAAGGTTAGGATCTAGGAAAGCAATAAAAAAAGAAAAGCATAATGTCCATATTTCCACTATTCTAAATGTTCTTCTAAACCGCTGTACCCCCCGCATGCATTTCCTCTACCGATGTCAAATAATTGTTGCTATCAGTAAAGAGTTTCCGCTGACTCTCATCACAAAAATCTCAGCTAACTCCCGGCTGTCTTCCACATATCAGCCAGTTCTTCATGTAAATCAAATTTATTGCTGTTATTTATGGGGCCAACGCCGGGCGGATTGAGACAGTTCCCCCGTTTTCAAAACACCATCGCTGTGGACTCGATGACTCCGTGTTGACAGCACAAAATGTTGGGGATAAGGAAGGTCGGTTTTCCACCCGGACCTCACCAGCTTCAATACCTTTCATCTCTCGCTATTTTGTTTGCCTTTTGGAGGATTTCTTTGTGCTCAAAATGAGACGTTTAGCTTGAAACCACAGGAGTGCTTTCAGGACAAGGCAGAAAAAGCTTTATCTTCCACTGAATGAGCTTACCATTGAATAAATTGTGTTACACAGGCAAAATCCATCAAAGGTAAATTCTTATTTGACATTTTCTTGACTTAACTTACTCTGTAGCCCAGAACAGTGGTAATAAATGGGAGAATTCATTACAAGAGCCGAACATAAAACCATAATTTTTCACAGGACTTTCCAGCAGTCTCACTGCTGCTGCACTTCGGCAGGCGGAGGAGCTCCAAGGTCATCAGGAAAGATGTTTTTTGTGGCAGGGGCCAGAAATGCCGCAGAATCGGGAAGAGAAAACGGGAGGAGGTTGGTGCTGTTTTCAATATATTTACACTGAGAAATGCAAAAGTTCACACATTGCTAAGAGAGCTACACATAAAGCTACGATATGTAACTTTTACAAAAAAAAAAAGCTTTTTCCACACTTATTAAAACTGTGACCATGTCGTGACAGTATGGTAAGTGTCAGATAATCTGCGGAAAAAACCCCCAACCCTCCCAGAGCTGCTATTGGTGTCTGAAGAAATACGCCGGTCCCTGTCAAAAACAACCAATCACGGCCAGGAGGAGGGGCTTAGTGCTGTCAATCATCCTCATGTTGTCCCTGCTAAATGTGCCAATGGTGAAGATGAAACTGCTTACCATTACAGGAAAGCCTTTTATCCGTTGACATCACTGGCTATGCTAACTAGCCTTAGCATTTGTGGAAGACTATGTTGTGGGAAACTAACCGTGGCTGAGCAAAAAGCAAGGGAGAAAGGGTCAGTATGAGAGTGACTGAGAGCGCTAAGACCCTCCTCCTGGCTCTGATTAGTTGTTTGATTTCTGCAGTGAGTACTGGGAACAGAGGAGCTCGATTTATTTTAACAGATCATCTGTCTTATCACGACATAATGGTAATTTTAACAAATATGTAAAAGAAACATGTACTTTTAGAAATGTCGTAAACTGCAGCTTTAATGACCACATTTTTTTTGTTATCAATTTTTTTTTGTTTGTTTGTTTGTTTCTGTTTTTGTCTTCTAAAAAAAACATTTTGAAAACTGATGCTGTTTAACTTTCTGCTCTTAGGTCGATTTACCAGAAGTTTCGAGATGTGGACATTTTGGACAAGAAGAAAACGGTGACGGCTCTCAAACCCGGAGAAGACCGAGCCATTCTCCTCGGACTCGGGATGATCCTGTGTTCAATCATGATGTATTTTGTGTTGGGCATCACCGTTTTACGCTCGTGTGCAGACAGGTACTGTGTCATAGAGGTGCATCTAGGACAGAGGCACTTAGAAATAAAAGAAAAACAGCAACAAAAAAAAGCAGATAGCAAGGGGGTAAAACGGAGAGAGATGAGCTGCACCACATGAAATTGTGATGGACAGCACTGAGATCAGCCCTCTGGTTCTGATTGGTTGTTTCTAGTTAGTAGTAGGTGAAGGCAGAGGAGCTCAATTTTTTCAGATTATCTGTCTCATGTTCATACTGTGACAGTTTCAACAACAACAACAAAAGAAAATCCTGTTTTTTTTAAAATAAAAGTTACATGCTGCAGCTTTAAATGATTCATTGTTTTCGTGCTGGGACCCGTCGCTTCCAGGCCGCCATCTTAAACCACCTGGTTCTCTTCAATAGGACTGAGTTTAAAACCATAAGTGTCAGAGTCACGCACTATTTGACCGGAGGTGATGTCAAACCCACAGGGAAGCTGAAATGTTGCTCATACGGAGCTTAATCCTGTAAGGGTCGAAACAAGATGGAGTGTCTGAATTACAGCTTAATACCTAAATGGTCTTGATGAGTCAAATTTAATAAAGTCTTGGTTTTGAGAGTCCAGTGAAGTGTGCGTTTCTGGATTCCTGCGCAGTGTTTCCTATCCCCCCTCTGTGACCTTACAGGAAAGCTAAATCACAGGGAACAGTTTTGGCTTGTGTCACTTGTCCAGTCAGATTCCAACATCAAATGGTTTCTGCAGACTTTTGGAGAGTTCTCCGGACAGCGTCGGCAGCTTGCTGGACTCCTCCACCATGCGTGATGAAGTGTGAGAGTTTCGAGACTGTTCAGAGCATGCACCGAGTGCCGCGGTGGAGCAACGGAGAGTTTGGTAGCAACCGGGATCCTTTCAAGATGGATGCGGCCTCACCGTGCATACGTTGGCCTGAAAAATAAATGAATGTGAAACTCTTGGGCTGCCGCTGCTGCCACGTGCTTTCTGTCCTGCCACTGCTAGGACTGCAAGCCAGAAGATCTCAACAAGCAGCTGAATCCAACAACAACCTCCATGCTCATAGAAATCAGCATGTGTACTGAGAAAAGTATATTGAGACAGGACTCTGGGCCCAGACAGTAAAGGCAGAGCAAAATTGACCACTAAAATATTAATAATAGCTTAAGCTATTACAATACTTTTAACCTCTTATCCTGCTTTACGTTTAGATAAAGTTTTAAACCTGAAGTGACGCAGATGTTGACTTCAAGCTCTACCGTTGTAACCAATAGGAGAATTTGACTGTAGTATTCAATGTTTAACCCAAAGAAGGCAGCACTGAGATGATTTTAGGCCAAATACTGCAGAATTAAATAAATTGACCTGAAAAGGTGACATTTTTTCACTGTAACAAAAAAAATGTTGTGGTGAACCAGCTGTAGCGTAGCTGAGCATGAGAGTGATTGACAACGATAAGACCCTCCTCCTGGCTCTGATTGGTCGTTATATATGTCTTTATATTTTTTCTCACAGAAATTACATACAATTTTACATCTAGTAAAGGATTTGTTTCATCCAGAATAAGATGGGAGAACAACCCTCCCTTAAAGGGCGATCACCACTGGCTAACGTTAACCTTCCAAATTGTTTTATTTTACGCATTTTAAAAATAGTTAGTGTTTTCTACTGTAGGAAAGATACTAAAAACTCTCGATTTAAAAAAAAAAAAAAAACTTACTTCAGAATCATTTTTTTTCTTTGCCTCTTTAGGCAACCTGAACTTACCCGTTTAATTTTGTGTCGATCCAGTGTGTGGACAGAGGAAGGGACGTGTGCTGTCATCAACTCCACGGTCACCGGGGACATGAACTGCTCATACAGTTGCGGGTCAGACTGCTGGAGGGTGTCCAGGTTCCCCTGTCTGCAGGTGTATGTGAGCGTCAACAACACGGGTCGAGTCGGCCGTCTGTCGCACAACGAAGAGACGCAGGATGCCAGCTCTGAAGTAAGTCAGAGAAAACACCGGGACTGGCTGAGTCAACTCAGATGTTGGCAAGAGGAGTCGACATGCTGGCCACAGTGACAACCTCACTCCAACCACTGATCAGAGAGGGTCTGTTGGTTTCAGGGGCGCAACTATGTAACTTTCTGAGGTGAACGTGGGCTCAATATAGAGCAGTGTTTCTCAATTCCGGTCCTCACGCCCCCCTGCCCTACATGTTTTAGGTGTTTCCCTTATGCCACACACCTGGATTGAATATGTGGGTGATTAACAGGCTTCTGTAGCACTTGATGATCATGCAATCATTTGAATCAGCTGTTCTGGAATAGAGGTACATCTAAAACATGCAGAGCAGGGGGGCCTGAGGACCGGAATTGAGAAACGCTGGTATAGAGGCATGGGCCATTGTTTTGTTTTGGTGCCACTTCAAGAGCAGTGCCCCTATATAGTGCATACCAACTTTGTGCGCCTCTACCAAAACTTTAGCTATATTCGGCTAACTTCGAAATACCACAACTTCGCAATTGCCGTGATTCCATTGAATAAGAAATGCAAATAAAATCACACATGAAGTGACAAGTCATTAATATGCCAATCCATCATCCTCCAACTAATTCCTGTTATCTTCTTTTTTGTGGTTTGCGCCAGCAGCTGCATTTCGGTTACAAATGTGCGCAAAACCTTGTCGATATTCCGCCAACGTTGAAAAAGCACAATTTTCCAATTGTGGTCTTTCCAAAAATCTGTTTAAAAATATGCTGCCGTATTCCTCATAACATTTCTTCATCTTTTCCGCTGGTACTAACATCTGGTTATTGATCATGTGACTTGTGTGATATGAAAGAAGTGTTCGCAAAACTTTATAGCGAGATTTTCAAAATTATCTTGCTTCCATTGAGCAACTTCATTCTCAAAATGTCAAATTGCTCAATTTTATGGTCTTAAAATGTTCAACAGCAGCTAAATCCACCAGTTAGTGCAGCGATAACTCATTAGAAACATGCCACGCCATCATCCCCCAACTACTTCCTGTTGTCTTCTTCGTTGGTGCCGGGGGCAACGTCGGACTGTTGATCGTGTGGCTCGCCAGATGCGGAAAAAAATTGCTTTCATTGCAGTTTTGCCATAAAGCAATTTCAATGCGACCCAAAAAAAGACACCTCATCCTAGCACCAAACTTATTTTTATTGAAAAAGAGAGGGTTTTTTTGGGTTTTTTTTTTCAAAATTGGCAAATAAATTAAACAAATCTATTCTTAAAATGTCAAATTGTGCAATTATGTGGTGAATAGAAACACAGCTACTAGTTAGCATTCACTGTTGCGTAAAACCTGGCCAACCAAATGAACGTTTCGCTCAGCGTAACCCGCTGTCCTCTCTCTGCTCGCCTTGCAGTGTGTCTACATCCCCCGGTGCCAGAAGGACAGTGCGGCCATGCGCGCCGTCGTCGTCAACATCTCCCAACACCTGAAGACCAACCAGCACGTCTCCTGCTACTACGACCCCAGCGAGCAGCAGGACGCGATCCTGCTGACCCGGCTCTACGACCACAGCGCTGTCCTCCACACCCTGTTGTGGCCCTCGTGCACGCTCACGGTGGGGGCCCTCATCATCGTCATGGTGAAGCTCACGCAGTACCTCTCCAGGCTTTGCGAGGAGATAGGGAAGATCAATAGGTGAATTACAAAGCGGCGGCCGTAAAGGTCACGAATGTTGGGTGATCGACATCTGGCATGTAAAGAGGATTTTTTATTTTTTAATCTATAGCAAACTTTGCCATGACCTTTGGTAGACTTTCCTCCCTCTCTGAGACTCTGCAAACTTCCACGGCGCAGCAGCGAGGATGTAGCTTGTTTATAGAAGCGGACTGGATGTTCCTGGCCGGAAGCTGACAGACATGGAACTGGCTGTTCCTGACAAAACAGATTTTTTTATTTTGCATGGTTTCTTTTTTTATAAAGCTTTGCAACGCATCTGAGAGGACGTGTTTAATCCAAGCACTGCGTGAGACTTCAGAAAAAAAAAGAAGAAAAAAAAAAAAAAAGTCCTGGAGTGACCAGAGTTTTTCTCCAGCTGCACTGAGTAGGATAACAATGCGCTGCCTCTCCCCCCACCTGTTTCTTTGCTCTGCCACTCACGCGTTGGAAGCTACAGCAGTCCCACCCATCACTCATTCAGACAAGAGGCAGACTGAGACCGGAGCTTTTCAAAGTGAAGACGTGTTGTTTTTCCACTCAAGGTTATCCTCAGAATCTCATTTCAGGATATGCCTACTTGACTGCTCTGACATATAAGAGAGTGAAATATTAAAGCATCGTCGAGGAACTTCCCGATGGTTTGTTGAAGTCTCTTCAGCGCTTTCGCATCCAAGTAGGACACAAAGTAGATAAGAGAAAACAACTTTAAATCACTGACCTGCCTCAAAGGGGCAGTGTTTATCAAACGCCTCTTTGTAGGTGCTTTTTTTTGGGTTTTGAATTGAACAAAACTAAAAGTATTTAAACAACAACAGAATATTGGATTTTTACTCTCATTTTTCAGTGTTTGTCATCATTTCTGCTGCTTTTTCCTAATGTCCTTGTAACTCATTTCACTCATCCAGTTGGATTAGGAGTACGGATGGAACAATATAAAAATAGCTACCGATTCCAATATCACCATTGACATCATGGCCGATAACCGATATTTAATAATATTATATATATTACATACATATTTCACTATCCTTTCGACACGTTGATGAAAATGACCACAACGGTGACTTAACCTGTACTTCTCTGCTTTAGTGAAATTACCCACAAGCTCTAGCTGTGTTTCCATTGACCATATAATTGCACAATTTGACATTCCAAAACTAAATTATCTACATGGAAACCAATTTTTAAAAGTTGTTCAATTAAAGATTCTGGCATTAGGATGAGGCCATGTGGCACGAGTCACATGATCATCAGCTGCCGCAAACCACGAAGAAGACGACAGGAAGTGGTAGGAGGATGACGTAGCGTTTTTTTTTTTTATCATGACTTATCACGTGAACAAACGTATCCATGTATGGTTTTAAGACAAAGTTTTGCACATTTAGTAATGGAAATCCAGCGACTGTCACATGACCAAAAACCATGTGATGTTTCTGTTTACTGTGGAACAGAGGAACACACCAAATGAGAGCATAAAGGAAGACTGGTTCATTCAAACTGCGTGTTACCTAATTAACTAGTTTAAATCAAATTCTTTCACCACAGCAATCTGAATATGTCCCTGTTGTAAGCAACTGAATCCTTCGTCCCAGTTTCGGAGGAATCTCATGGAACCCAATAAGACATATTTTACCACGGTGTATTTGGATCATTGCAGACATAGAAAAAATAATTCTGCCAGAAAACTCAGAATTCTTTTGTGCTAAATCGCAGAGATTTGTAGAAAACAAAAACCAACTTCTGAGCTTGAAATGTACAAAAAAGAAGAAGGAAATTTTGAGATTAATCTCAGACACTTTTGAGAAATGAGGACATTTCTCAGTTTGAAAAGCCAAAAAAATGTCCTGGAAAAAAAATCTCAAATTTTGAGATTAGTCTCAGAAATGTCAGATGTTTTTCTAGCAAATGTTAAAACTTCCAATTTCTTAATTTTCCTTATTTCAAGAAAATATCATTTAAAAAATTGTGACAAAAATGTACTTTTTTTCTCTCTCTCTCACGACCCTAATACGGCGCTGTACTTCTATGCTCAAAAGAACTGTGCATACGCCAGATAATTTCAGTTTGTAGCTGTTGTGTAAGAAATATTTTTTTCACATTTTCACCAAAAAAAAAAATTTGAAAAAAAACCCCCCAGAAAATAAGATGTCTGTTTTTCTCATTTGGTGCTGGCGGTCTTCTCCGAGATACGGCTGAACAAGTTTTAGCTTATTTCTTTAAGAAAAACTTCAGTACATCACAAGAGCTTGGCCTTCCACTCCCACATTCAACCTGAATGAAGCATCTAGGGCCACGCTGTAAAAAAAAAAAAAAAAAAAAAAAAAAAAGATTAAATAAATAAAAGGACAGCAAACACTCACAGTCAAAGAGTGTGTCTGGTTGTGGTTTAGTTGTAATTAATGCAGGAACCGGAGGAGCCAAAGCTGCAGTGATCACTGAGATTTTTCTGCTTGAGTAAAACTGATGTGAGCAGGAATCTTTGTTGTCTGCACACAGACTCTTGTGGATTGCTCTGCAGAGCGTGGGACTGTAGCTAACATCTCTGCTTTTGTTCAGATGTACAAGGGTGGTCCCTGAGCAACAGTTCGCCCCCCTCTCTCTCTGCAGCTGGAAATGTGAGATAATAAGGAAATTACTCATGTAAAAGGAACTTTTTCATTAAATTTTTTTTTTTTAAAGATTCTTCTTGCAGTGCTTCTTCAGCAAAAAGAAATAAGGTAGTCTAGTTGTTAAGCTTCTGTGAGTCAAAACGGGAAACCCGGGTGACGGATGTCGATCCTCTGCTGTTTTACTATTTGGAAAACGTGTGAGAAAATTACAACATTTCAGCCGTTTTTTCTTAGTAAAGCAGATGGAAAAAATGCTGCATGTTCGCAGTTGACAATAATCACCCCACTGTTGTCAGCTAAGTGACTTTCTTTCTATATTTTGCAGCATTTCAGACAAAAAAAAAAAAATCAGTTTTGGCTGAAATCTGAATCTACCAGTAAGTTTTTGTTTTTTTTAAATCGGCTATCAGTCAGAAAACTGCAGTCAGTGCACCACTAGTTCAGACTGAGTTCCTGCTAAAGGAAAACATCGCCCCATACAATGGAAGGGCTTCCAAAGCTGGAAGCCTGGAAAACAGGACATAAATAACAAAAGAAGTGAAAAAACAAACGGTCAAAGTGGAAGTTGATACCTCTGAGTGAGCTGCGAGGAAGTGGGTCTTTTAACCAGAAAAGCCAAATAAACCATCATCAACAAGCTAAACAGAAGAAAACACGGTTCTGCTTGGCTGGAACAGATGACAGGAAGCATAGTATCCATCCATCCATCCATTGTTTTCTGCTTATCTAAGATCAAGTTGTGAGGCCAACAGGTCCAAAGAGGGAAACCCAGACATTTCTCCAGGCCAGAAAGGAAACGAGAGTTCCTCCAGCGTGATCTGGGTCTTCCCCCGATCACTAAAGCGTGTTCTGTTCCAGGTTCTACTTTGCAAAAGCTGATTTTTCAGATCCGACATAAAAGGGATTTTTAAATCCAGAGAACTTGCTGTGACCTTTAGCAGACTTCCCTCCCGGGCCGGGGCTCTGCAAACTTCCACGGAGCAGCAGCGAGGATGTAGCTTGTTTATAGAAGCCGACTGGATGTTCCTGGCCGGAAGCTGACAGACATGGAACTGGCTGCGAGCAGGGATTTTCCTCTGCACGGCTTCAAAACACAGTGAGGCGTCTGAGAGTAGCATTTTACACGTGTGTCTAATTATCATTTAACACAGTACTTCTCCAGTCACATACACTGTAAAAGCTGTGGGGTCACCAGAACCCAGTCCAAGGGTGCACCAGAAGTCACATCATTAGTCACTGACTAAACATCTTTTTCCCAGAGTGACTCATTCAGTGGTGTAGTTGTAAGAAAAAAAAAAAAACATGTCTTGAGAGTCTAAATATATTGTTTATAATGTTTGCTCCCAAAATTCATCATGAATTCAGGGTTCTGGTGGTGGAGGAACCACGGAAACATTAAAGGGGCAGTATTATGTGTTTTCCAGCATATAGTGCCATTTTATAACACAGTCAAGTAACTATGTTAATTTTGGTTGTTATAAAAATGCTACATTAATCAAATATGATTTAAAATAAATTTGACTTTGTAAATTAACGTCTTGAAATTGGGTCTCTGTCTCTTTAAAAACTCCTGCTCTTTCTGAAACTCCACCTTCTGGAAGTCATCACAACATGGCTCCTCTATTAACCCTTTAACAACATTTTACCAGCTCAGCACATGCACAGTTCCACCATGTGTTTGCTAACTGCTGCTGGCTAGTCTGAAGGGAACTGAGAGGGGGAGTGCCACTCTGTGAGGCAGAAGCTCTGAAACTTGGAAACTGCAGCTCTGAGGAGGAGCTGCCTCTTGAAGGCGGGGCTAGGGCCACCCAGGCGTTTTTTTGTCGTTTTTTTTGTTTTTTTCAGCTGAATGGTTCCCATGGAGAATTTCTCAAACATGCATGAAAGAATCAACACAAAACTCTAAGTATATTTTAGATGAGGGAATAAAAATATAACATGATGAAAAGCTCAAAAAAGTCAGTTTTACATCGTACTGCCCCTTTAAAACCATGTTCCCTCACATGGTCCAGGGAGGAGTCGGTTTGCTTTGGGCCTTGCATAAAACTGTATGCAGCAACATATTTTTAAGCTAGTCTCATTTTCTGCTGACATTTATTTGAAGATGTCGCTTGTGTTGTCCTTTGTCAAAAAACCCCCAAAACAAAACAAAACACCAGGAGTTGGGGGAGTTGATTTCCCCTGTCTCATCATCCCATGAGGAACATCTGCTCCAGCTGCAAAATTGTGATTTTCCACTTATGACCAAACTGATCCGGTTCACATGTCTGAACGGCAGAAGCTGGTCGCTAGACAGAGAGGGGCTGATCTGATAACTAAACTAAAGTGCTCTCAGTAGGAGGCCAGAACAAATCAAGAACAAGAATCAGGCATCATCTTGATAGAAAATGTCCAATTTCAATGCCAAATTCAATGGCTTTGCATTTAATTTCCACAACACGATGACACTAGAACGTACCTGTGATGTTCATTAGATCTATTTTTCCTTTTTTCAAATCAGAAATTCTATAGATCAAAGCTTATTATTGGGTGAAATTGGCCTAATCAAAGCCCAAACCTGAATTCAATTAGGAATCTTTTAAATGTTCGTTGATTGCCATGCCTTTTGCCAGAGATTGAGCTGTTTGGTAAAGAATAACAGGCAGACGTTTCCATCTCTGGATGAACAAAGCAGACATATTCTATATGCGTAGAAAATCATAAGTGATAAAACTTATTGAGAGGCTTATTTGTGAACATGGTTTTGGTTGGTTCAGAACATTAATTAAATTAATAATTTCATTTGGAAGAATTTAGTTACTTTTAAAAACCATTTATTCTTTTTAGAAGTAAATAAATAAACATGCACTGGATGAACACACTCTCTGTCAGACTGAATGATAGTGAGCTCACAGTTATGTTTTAAAAAATAAATGTCCACATACAGTCAGTAAATTATATTTTACTAAACAATAAAGCAAAGGTTTTGTTCGTCCTTTTCTTTTTCTGTAAACAAAAACATAAAATAGTGAAAGGAATTGTTTGTTTAATTCGCTTTCTTTCACAATCAATTAAAAAAAAAAAAAAAAAACAGCATGGAATTTGTTCACCGTGTCCTATTTTGTTTTACATAAATTTGATCCTGACGGTGTTTACAAACGTCGTCCCAAAAATATTTCAACACCTGGTGCCTGAAATATTCACCGAACGGGTCGGCTCTTTGAGCACGGCGGAGCCAAACGATCCGGATCTCGAAAAAGGAGCCGGAATTCCCATCGATCCAGGCTAGCTGTGTGGAGATAGCGCGCTATGAAACAGAACAGTTTGTTTTCAGGACAGCACAATGACGAACAGTGTGAAGTATGATCAATTAATATCGCTCCGACATGCTGCTAACCTCACCGGCAGCTAGGACCGGGGCTTCCCGCTCCACGGTTATCGTCTACATGGACAGAGGATAACATTAACGTCGCTGCGTGAGACTTCCCGAGTGGGCACGGATGGGATTAACTGGGCTAGCCGCAGCTAATGACGGTGCTGGCTGACTAGCTTCGCGGCTAACCGGTTTGAGTTTGCAATCGAACTCAGGTACTGTTCTCCCGTTTCTCCTTCGTTTTGTTCGCTTTCGCTGTCCAAGCCGGGCGACCGCAGAGTCCCACACACACACACACACACACACACACACACACAGCCAAGTTTGAGCTCCGCGCACATTAAAAAATATTAACGTCAGACTAAAATTAGCTCGTGTGTGAGGCGAGGAGGTTGTCATATCGCCAATGACATTGATCTGCTTAGTGAGCTTGGCTGCTTTGCTCGTCGAGCTCCCCGAGAAACAACACCCAGCTAACGTCCAAAAGGAAAGCGGCAGAAGGAGAGAAAGCGTTTCTTCCAGCTGCCAAAGCTGGAACCGCAGCCGTGTTAGCCTCTGGCCAGCATGCAGCTGGGCTTCAGGAGCCACCGAGTTTGTTTACATGCTGTTTTGAAAGTCCCTTAAACCCGCTTTTCTGGCCACTCGTCGGAGCTTCACACATAAACATCCTGCCTTCTGTTTTATACATCCAAAACATTTCAGTGGTTTGTGATCGGCAGGGTTAGGTCATCCACTGCCAGCTAAATTAGGTGAAACAAAATCTATATCACTCTTGTCGCTTAAATGAACAGAAGGAGCTCTCTCTGGATCATCGATATATAATAATGCAGCTTTAAAGGGTTTGATAAACTCGTTGGAGATATTTTATGGGATTCATAACTTTTTTTTTTTGTGCTTAATTTAAAAAAAAAAACTTGCATCAAATGGACAAAACTAACGCAAATGTGCGACGTGATGTAAGCATTATTTATTCAGAAGTTTTGTAAGTCTGTAAACAAAGTCACATGACCTCCTCCGACCACGATATTCAGAGCTTTCAGGGCAAAAAGAATGAATAAGGTCCAGAACATCAGAATACAGTGGATCTTTGCCAGTTTTAGTTTGAGATTATAGCTCTAATCTTCCATATCCTCCATAGATTAACAGAATCCTGTATGTCACAGTTGGGATTAGAGATCCACCAATCGCAAAGTTTGTGGCCAAACTCTCATCTCCGGAACTGTAGACTCTATACAACAGTTTTAGCAAATGTTTCTTTTTTCTTTTATTGAAGATATTTAAAATGTACATTTTTCCTCACTTTTGTGTGTGAGAATTCAGTTCAATTCAACAATACTTTGAATAATCCCAAATGGAAATGAAATGACTGAACGATAACTTCAAAATATCTTCAAAGAGTCGTTTTGGCTGGTGAAGCTGCACACAGGGAGGGTTTCCAGTAGCAGTCGGTCTCGCAACAAATCTTATAGGGCCTCTGACTAAAGACTGTTGCTGTATGGCTGCCTCGTGACTTTTATGACATGCAAACAGCTCAGCAGAGTTGATATTCCACAGTAACATGTCATGGATAACACCTGCAGTTGTTAGCAAGCTATGCTGATCCACCTGGTTCGCTTTTGCCGCTCCTCTTTAATGATTGATGGAAGGGAAGTTTTGAACTTCCTGCTTCTCTCGCCGCATCCATAAAGTTTCCTTTTCAACTCCTCTGGGATTTGGGGTGATAGTTCAGGTATTATTTGAGCTTTTCAGATGCTAATCAGCTGCTCCCAGTTGTAAATACAATCTTTTGTTGCCCACTGTTACGCATCACAGCACCTTTCCAAAAGTAAAAAAAAAGAAAAAGTTGTGGCTGTCTGCGTTACACAGTTAAACAGGATTATCTCAAAACAAACATGACATGAGCCTAATTCATGCATCGTAGCATGAATTAGGCGCTTTTAGCCGTACTGAACCAAAACAACAACAGCTTTGTTTATATTCCTTGCAGAATGAAAGATACTCATCTGAGCTCTGACGACGTTTCTAAACCCAACGTTTTCCTTTCAGCAAGAACCGGGTCAAACAGAACATTTTACTCTAACACAGCCACCATCCAAAGGTTCCAGCTGGGGACTTTTGTATGTTTAAGAAAAAAAAAAAGATTATTTACGCAATTAATTAAAGTCTATGTAATGAATTAAAATCCTGGCCCTCAATATTTTACATTCTGACATAAGATTTCTGTATCATTCTATGCAGCACACCCACAATGGTTCAATGAAAGTAATGGGTAAAAAAAAAAAATGCTGTTTGATTTCTGCCCACATCTACAAGGTTTTCATTTTCTTAAAATCCAAAAAATTTATGAGCAACTCTGAAAATCCTCTTTAAAAGACGGTCATAGAGAAACAGATTGTCTTCAGTTAGAGGCTTCTTCAAACTCACTGTAGTTCAGACCACTACAGGAGATCCTTCCTGGCTGAAGGAAGGATAAATTAAGAAAGTTTCATTTTCCTTTGGGGTCAATAAAATATTTTTGAATTTGAATTGAATTTCTCCAAACAGTAGTCCATTATTCTGAGGTTTTTTTTTTGGGGGGGTAAATGTTAATAATATACCTGGAGGTGAACATATGTATTATCTGGGGAAAATGTTAGTATAATATCTGCCTTGTTTAAAAGGTCAGCCATCGTTCTGTGATTTCTTACATAATTGTCTTTTTTTTTTTTTTCTTGCCTCACAGTCAGCTGATAGCTCTCATCTGGAAATCGCCGGGCAGGATTCGCCGGGACCGCCATGCCTCCCCGGCCCTCTTCCGGAGAACTATGGGGAATGCACTTGATGCCCCCCAGCATCCTAGTGGACTGCCTGCTGCCAAACGGCATGATCCTCACGTTGGAGTGCCTCCGGGAGGCCACGCTCATTACGGTCAAGCACGAGCTCTTCAAGGAAGCCAGGAAGTATCCCCTTTACCATCTGCTGCAGGAGGAGAGCTCCTACATCTTCGTCAGCGTCACGCAGGAGGCCGAGCGCGAGGAATTTTACGATGAGACCAGGAGGCTGTGCGATCTCAGGCTCTTCCAGGCTTTCCTCAAAGTTATTGAGCCAGTGGGCAACAGAGAGGAGAAAATCCTCAACAGAGAAATAGGTGGGCTCCCGTCCGCGCTGCCGGGGTGCGCAACACGCGGCCGTTGAGCATGTGTATGATTGCGATCTGTTCTCCGTTTACCTGCAGGCTTCGCCATCGGGATGCCCATATGCGAGTTTGATTTGGTGAAGGACTCCGAAGTACAGGACTTCAGAAGGAACATTTTAAATGTTTGCAAAGAAGCCGTGGACCTCAGAGACAACAACGGCTGCCACAGCAGGGCGTTGTACGTCTACCCGCCGAACGTGGAATCGTCTGCAGAGCTTCCCAGGCACATCTACAATAAACTAGATAAAGGTGAGAAGCTCCACCGAGCGGTCACTGCGTCCTGGAGAATTCATCACATCGGACACACTTTGCGTCCAGTGTCCTTTGTTGTTTCATTAATTTTGTAAATCTTTGGCCTTTTAGTGTCAGTTTTTATCCTTTTTTTAAATTTTTTTTTAGGTTTTTATGACGTTATGTTGTCATTCCCTTATCAAAAAAACGTTCCTGGATTATGGCCTTACATTCACGCATGTTTGAGGAATCCTGGAATCTCCCTTGGCAACCATTCAGGGGTGCATTAGCACTGGTTCATACAAAGCACCGCCTACTTACCCATGGCTCTGTCTTGGAGCTGGACTCCCGCCTCGCAGAGCCAGTCTGAAATTTCTGCTCCTAAAATTAAGGCCTCAAAATGTAGTAAATTCATTAAAAAATGCAAATTGAGCAGAAATGCATCAATCGCAGGTCTTACATTTTGCCATGGGAGGACTGTTTAATCTTGTATATCTTCACCTTCCTTAAAATGATGGCCTAAGTGATTTTTGCCAAAAGAAAATCACTTTTGGCAAAAAAAGAAAAACAGAGTTAGAGTAATGTAGTTTATTTTTTGTACTCGTTGGACTTTCCTGTCACACAAAAGTTTGTGTTGAGCGCAGAGATCTTTATTGTGTTCAGCAGGTGGATGGTTGTCGTTAACGTACTCTGGATAGCTAGCTATCCAGCTAGGCCAATTTCAAGGCATCGCATGCAAAGTCAAATTTCTTTTAAGTCGTATCCGACATGTGCGGCATTTCCATAGCAACTGAAGGTAACATAGTTAGTTGATTGTGCTATTAAATGGCATTATGTATCGTTATGTGTCTAGAAAATAGATAAACCCTCATTGTTTTAAAAAAGCTAAAATATAACAATTCAAAAAGAACACTGGAATTTCCTGTTTTACCGAACAGCTTCTGATGTGTTTTTTTTTTTTTTTTTCCTGTTCTTCAGGCCAGATTATCGTGGTGATCTGGGTCATTGTTTCTCCCAGCAACGACAAGCAGAAGTACACCCTGAAGATCAACCACGACTGCGTGCCCGAGCAGGTGATCGCCGAAGCCATCCGGAAGAAGACGCGCAGCATGCTGCTCACTCAGGAGCAGCTGAAGATGTGCGTCCAGGAGTACCAGGGGAAGTACATCCTCAAAGTCTGCGGCTGCGATGAGTACTTACTAGAGAAATACCCCCTCAGTCAGTACAAGGTATCCCGCTCTGCACTTTTCAGCACTCATTTACGGCTGAGTGGGAACTTTGAATTAGGTTCGTTTCATCTGTCGCTGTGCTCTACAGTACATCCGCAGCTGCATCATGCTGGGAAGGATGCCCAACCTCATGCTGATGTCCAAAGAGAGCCTGTATTCCCAGCTGCCCATGGAGAACTTCACCATGCCGTCGTACGCCAGGCGGATCTCCACGGCAACGCCCTATATGAACGGCGAGACGGCCACCAAGTGTCTCTGGACAATCAACGGGACACTGAGGATCAGGATCCTCTGCGCTACCTACGTCAATGTAAACATCAGAGACATAGACAAGGTAGAGCTGCTGATCTGTCTCTTCTTTTAACAAATAGAAAACATTTTTGGTAATCCCAATGAAGCTAAAATGGGGAAAGTTTCATGTCATACAGCGAGGGGGGGGAAAAAAAGGGCATCTGTCTTTTTATGTAGTGTATATGAACTTCTGGTTTCAGCTGTTTTTGTTGTTTTATTACCTGCTTCAAAGTTCTCTCGTTTCCTGCTGTAGATCTACGTCAGGACTGGGATCTACCATGGTGGGGAGCAGCTGTGTGACAACGTCAACACTCAGCGCGTTCCCTGCTCTAATCCCAGGTGAGGAGGCGTAAACGAGAGCTCTTCATGTTCTGGGATTCTGCGTTGTGCTTCGGAGTTCAATACGTTTCCATTACAGACGTGCACAAAACTCTGTCAATATTCAGCTAATGTCAATAAAACACAAATTTGCAATTGTGGCGCTTTTATTAAATAAAGAGACGCAGTTTAAATCCCATGTGACTACATTTGCTCACCTGGTAAGTCATTAAAAAACAAGCCATGGCAATACCAACTACTTCCTGTCGTGTTCTTGGTCTTTTCTGCCAGTAGTAACCTCTTGTTATTTTTTATGACTTGCAATCAATCACAGTTCAACGAAATATGCTATTTTTGATGTGGTCGAAAAACCACCTTATCCTAACTCAAATATTTTTTTGTCAAAAATGCGTGTTTTTTAAGATTATTTTAATTGCCGTATTTCCAAT
The DNA here is from genome assembly GCA_010277075.1 of Poeciliopsis retropinna. NCBI lineage: Eukaryota > Metazoa > Chordata > Actinopteri > Cyprinodontiformes > Poeciliidae > Poeciliopsis > Poeciliopsis retropinna. Next base: position 11,322,499 of record VMRM01000021.1, read on the forward strand.
AAGCAAATTTATATTTGTAATTCCATTTGCGCAATTGCAGAGAACTCGCAACGTGATGTCACACACACAAGAACCCGCCACCCAGTTCCCTGCTGGAGGGGAAAAAAACTGCTTGTCCAAGATGACTACCATTGGTTTTAGCTGTCAATGTGTCAGCAAAACACGCAAAATCAAAATATCAAAGAAAAAAGCTACATTAAAAACACTTAATGTTTAACAAAGTGTAAAAGTATCACATTTCATAAGTCAGGAAAAGGTTTTAAGAAAAATAGCAATGGAGAAGGAAGTAGGTCAGTTATGCTAGCTTGACTTTGACAACTTTAACATGTAGATGTGTTGTAGAACTCTGTGTTTTGGTTCAGTTAAAAGAAAAAGGCGACCTGAACCCAACTCTGACAGATCATCAGTGGAGCAGCTGTTTAAATTAGCTAATCAACAACTACTAAGTGTTCAGACAATCATTTATTAATAATCGCAAAATGCACATCAAGCATGAAAAAATAAAAGTGTAACGGACTGAATGTTCTGGTTGTTTCTGTAGCGCAGCCAATACAGAGAGTAAAAAAATTAAACATGAGAAATTTTGAGATATTTTTCATTGTTTCTCTGCGTTATCTTTCCTTTTCCGTGGTGCACTGCACTAAATTAATGAAACCTCCATCTCCACGTCTCATTTTGTTAGCGGAGTTGTTCTGCCGCGGCAGCGCAGCTGTGAATGGATCGTAGATGTTGAGGGAACGTTTCCTTTTGATTTCAGGTGGAACGAGTGGCTGACCTACGACATGTACGTCACAGAAATCCCCAGAGCCGCTCGACTCTGCCTCTCCATTTGCTCCGTCAAAGGAAGGAAGGGAGCTAAAGAGGTCAGCAGAGAAACGCACAGAAACTTTGACCCTGGGGGTTTCTTGGTCATGAATGATTTGATCGAAGAATTGTTGTTAACAATTGTTTTAGGATATAGATCTGAATGTGTGCGTGTCTGCATGAGCCGCTGGCTGAATGTGGTCGAAATTTACCAGTTAGCCATTTTATTTATGCGATTGACAAATAGTTTGTCAAGCGGAGGAAAAATAATCAATTTTTCAGGAAGTTTTTCATTTTTAAGAAGTAAAAATCTGAAAACATGGCATGCATTCAGCTGCCGGAGTCAGTTCTTTGCTTGAAGAAGTTCAAATCTAGACACGCAGCAAAAGGGAATTCAACAAAGAACTTTGCAAAAAAAAAAAAAAATCTAAAGCTTGTCCTGAATCCACAGAGAATGTGTGTAAACATCAGCTTTCGTGTGCTGGCATAGATTTTGAACCACATTTAAATCTGTACTTTGACTAGGCCGTTTTAACACCGGAATATGCTGGCTGCATGTGTAGGAGGGCTGCACAGATTCAGAGAGGCCATTGAACTTCAGATGTCGTACAGGTTGGGATATTGTCTTCTGAATGACAACCTGAAAGCCAGTTGACATTTTTCCTTCCACTAAACATCCTTCACTATTTTTTGTTGGCCTGCTCCATGCGATAAAACATCAAGAAAATGCAAGAACGTTTGTGATTGGGATTTAATATAATGTTCAGGGAAAATGAATATTTTTTGCAAAGATATCTGCATGTCTGAAGTGAATGTATATATTAGCATATAAAAGGAATTTTAAAAGATAAAACATGGGTTTATGTTCTGGGTAAACCTCCTTAGATGAAAACAAGAAGAGTCAAATTCATAAATTGATTTTCCATAATTTAAGGAGCAGCTCAGACAGGCCTTTGTTTTTGGATGGGCTGTAGTTTTCCACAGCGGAATGAAAGGAGCTAAAGATACGCTGCCAGTTATCTGCAGCTCTCCATTTTTCCTCCACGTCTCGCTGCAATAAATTACTGTCAGGACGTTCAAAAGCAACACATAACAACCTTTCTCTGTTTTGGCTGGCCTGCTTTTCATTCAGACACACGTTTTGACAAAAGGCTCTATATGTTTAACATCTGTTCCACCTCAGAGCCAGCCATCACGCTCCAATCAGAAGCCAATAAAGGGAGAAGAAGTGTTTTAATGTTTGAATGTTAAAACAGGGATTGTGCTCCGTAGCCCCGAGCCAGAGCCATTTGGAAACATTTCCCTACTTATCTCGTCATCTGCGTTTTCCTGCAGGAGCATTGTCCCCTGGCCTGGGGCAACATCAACCTGTTTGACTACACACACACGCTGGTAGCGGGGAAGATGGCTCTCAACCTGTGGCCTGTCCCACACGGCCTGGAGGATCTGCTCAACCCCATCGGTGTCACAGGCTCCAACCCCAACAAGGTGAGCACTGAGCGATACGGTTCTTTGGCCTGTGGATACAGTTGTAATTCTGACCTTATCTGTAGCAGTTGTTTTGAAAGAAATGGAAATGTTGTGCTTAAATGTGATCTTTTCACGTTTTGACATGTGATGGCTGCTTACATTTGAGCCTCATGACTGGATTTCATACGATGGGGGGGAAGGATGTCTTTTCAAAGCTGGCCTTAAAGGGGCAGTGTTATGTAAAATTGACCTTTTTTAGCTTTACATCATGTTGTAACGTTATTCCCTCATCAAAAACATACCTGGAGTTTTGCCTTGATATTTGTTTAATTGTTTAATCTCCCATAGCAACCTTTCAGCTGTGGAAAACACCTTGGTGGACCTAGCCCCGCCTTTGAGAAAGAAGCTCCTCATCTGAGTTGCAGTTTCCGAGCTTCAGAGCTTCTGCATTACAGATTCCTCCACTGGGCTCCTTCAGACTAGCCAGCAGCAATTTGCAAACACTTGGTGGAACTGAGCACCTGCTCAGCTGATTATCAGAGCTACTTCTCAGTGCAACGCTGGTAAAAATGTAGTTAAAGGTTTAATAGAGGAGCCATGTTATGATGACTTCCTGAAGGAGAAAGAGCAGGGGCTTCTTAAAGAGACAGTCGCCCAATTTCAAGGCATTAAATTAGGAAGTCAAATCTTTTTGAGTTATATTTGATATATACCATGTTCCAAATTATTATGCAAATTTTATTAAGGTGTCATAAAAATAATTTTTTTGTTGTGCTATTAAATTTCTAAATGGTATTGTGTGTCAGGGCTCTTTGAATCACTATAATTAATTTCAGAGAGCTGCTTGATTAGTTTGTCTGCTGAGCTCAATTAAAGGAAATATACTTAAGAAGGATGTTCCACATTATTAAGCAGGCCACAGGTTTCAAGCAGTGTGAGAAAGAGAAAGGATCTCTGCTGACTAAAATCATCAGATAGTATAGTGTATGACAAGGTATGAAAACATTAGATATTTAACAAAAAATGATAACATAATGATATTACAATTTGTGTCAGGAGAAAAAAAAAATCAATCCTTAGCAACATCCAGAAAGTAGAACATATCACAGCAGTCCTTAACTCATTGAACTTTCTTGCTGATTTTCTTTTCCAACCCAGAACAGTACAGTTATCGTACTGTGAAGAGATAAAGATGGGTTTGTATAGATAAAAGCATAATGAGGAAGGTTTCTGTTAGACAAATTCATGGGATTAAGAGAGCAGCTGTTAAAATGCCCTTAAAAGCAGAAAACAGTTATTAGAAGCTGCTGGAGCCTCTGGAACTTCAAGCTGGAGGATCCTCCAGAGGCATCAACCTACTATTGGGCCCCTAACCAGAGCTCACAAGCAGAAACAGTCGCAGTGGGCCCAGCTGTACATAAAGATTCATTTTCAAACAGACTTGTTCACTGATGACTGCTGTGCAACCCTGGATGGTCCAGATGGACGTAGTAGTGGATCGGTGGTGGATGGCCACCGCATCCCAACACGGCTGTGACATCAGCAAGGAGGTGGTGGAGTCATGCTTTGGGCAGAAATCATGGAGAGAGAGAGAGATGGAGCTGGTTTCCCCCTTCAGAGTCCCTGAAGGTGTGAAAATGACTTCAGCAAAGTATCTGGACTTTCTGACTGATCACTTTCTTTCATGGTCCAAAAAGAAGAGCCGAACCTTCAGTAGCAAAATCATCTTCATGCATAACAATGAACCATCTCATGCTGCAAGGAATACCACTGTGTCACTGGCTGTTATGGGCATAAAAGGGGAGAAACTCATGGTGTGGTCACCATCCTCCTCTGACCTCTGACCCTATTGAGAACCTTTGGAGTTTCCTCAAGCAGAAGATCTGAGGGTGGGATGCAGTTCATATCAAACAGCAGCTCTGGGAAGGTTTTCTGACATCATGCAATGAAATTCAGCAGAAAATTTCCACAAACTCACAAGTTCAATGGGTCAAGAATTGTGCAGGTGATATCAAAGAAAAGGTCCTTTGTTAACATGTAGTTACATGTTCACAAAGTCTGTTAAGATGTTTTTGATTGAAATAGCTTTTGATTTTAGTACATGTGACCATTTAATGCTGCACATTCAAAGAATTTGCAGTTCTTTATAATCCATAAAATGTTTAGAAAATCTGCTGTACATAATAATTTGGAACAGTGCATTTTGAGTTTTTTATTTTTGAAAAAAAAACAAAAAAAACATACTGTTCTCATGGGGATATTTGTTCGGTAAAATTTGATTTATACTGTAGTAGTTTAAGACTTGAAAATTATACTGACCATCATTTGCATTGACCATTTGAGAAAATATCACTTGCATAATAATTTGGAACACGGTGTATACAGCATTTTTATAACAACTTAAGGAAACATAGTTACTTGATTGTGCTATAAAATTATACGATGTGGCTGGAAATCACATAATGCTGCCCTTTAGTGAGTAACCCGATAACGCAGACACCTGCCTGACTGTAGTGAACTCCCTGATTGAGCCCCTTCCCCCTCCCTCACACAGGAAACCCCTTGCTTAGAGCTGGAGTTCGACCACTTCAGCTGCCCAGTCAAGTTCCCCGACATGAGCATGATCGAGGATCACGCCAACTGGAACATTTCCCGGGAGCTCGGCTTTAATTACTCACACCCCGGCCTGGTAAGATAATAACGTCAGGAGAAGCTGGCAAACGCAGGACCGTACCGAAGAGTACGGCGTGTCGGTGGAGGAGTTTGGGGTATTAAAAGTGTTTGACATCTGGTTTCCGCAGAGCAACAGGCTGGCACGGGACAAACCCCTGACTGAGACCGATAATGAGCAGCTGCGCCAAGTGTGTAACCGGGACCCTCTGTCTGAGATCACTGAGCAGGAGAAGGACTTTCTGTGGAGTCACAGGTATGTCTATCTGTCTGCGCTCTACGTTGAAACGTTAGAAATGGGCTGGGAACCAGTTTTCATCCAGTGGTCTTTGGTGTGGAAGTCTGCAGCCATTTTCAGAACAATTCTAAAGGTGTTTTTCAGTGAAACATGGCAGCTGTTCATTCAGAACGCCACATTGAGGGAGTTGGACCTCAGGAATTAGATTCTGCTGGAAAAACCCGTTCTGTTCATCATGGGGAATGTTAGCAGCTTCTATTAGGGATGCACCGATTTGAACATTTGGGCTGATATCGACAACATGTTTATGACCAATGCCTGATATTTACCAATATCACATTTATGTTGTCTCTTTCTACATGGTGATTTTTATGTTTCAGTTTAGTTTGGTTTTATATTAGTACTTCCACCCCATATCCTCGCCAAGTTACCTGCTGTTGTCGACTCTCAGTCGCCGGGTTTTCACTGACAATATAATTTGATATTTTTGCAAATAAATTAGCTTAATAGAAACATTGCAATTTTGAAAAAAAAACTTTGCCGTTAAAAGCTTTTGCCGCCAGGAGGAGGCGGTATCGATATTGGTTTATTTCTCAAAACTGTAATGGAAACACTGTCCGCGTCGCACAAATCACATGACCAACAACCAGACGTTGCCATTGGCACAAAGCAGGAAGGAGGCGGCAACAGGAAGTGGTTAGACGGTCGTGGCAGGTCGTATTTTATAATGACTCATCGCGTGAAACAAATTTATTTATGTGAGTTTAGTTTCCTTTCTTATTCAATGGAATTAGACGGTTTAATTTTCAACTTGTGTGTGAAAAAAAAACAACTTGGTTACGGTTGTAAAAACTGGCTAATATCTGAATCTTACAACTCGGAAATTAACCACAATCTCTGCTCTGTGTTTTATTTATTTATTTTAAGTGATGGAAAATACTTCAAGTTGCACATGTGTGGCTAACCTCAAACCTGCTTTTATTCCAGACATTACTGCATCAACATCCCAGATATCCTTCCCAAGATCCTCCTGGCTGTGAAGTGGAACTCCAGAGACGAGGTCGCGCAGGTGAGTGGATATTCTCACACGCGGACAGACCCGACCGGCCGGAGACATTTCAGGCAGGCTGAGTTTAAACCTTTTTATTTCTTTGTAATTCCAGATGTATTGCCTTCTCAAAGACTGGCCTGCCATTAAGCCAGAACAAGCCATGGAGTTGCTGGACTGCAACTTCCCCGACCCCATGATCCGAGAGTTCGCCGTGAAGTGCCTTGAGAAATACCTAACCGACGACAAACTGTCGCAGTACCTCATCCAGCTGGTCCAGGTGAGTGAGGCTGAGGAGAACCGCTTCCCCGCCGCGTCGCCATCACCGGGAGCTGAGGAACAGGATGCCCAAGTTGTTTCCCCACGTTGTCTGTGTCCAGGTTCTGAAGTACGAGCAGTACCTGGACAACCCGCTCGCACGCTTCCTGCTGAAAAAGGCTTTGACCAATCAGAGGATAGGACACTTCTTCTTCTGGCATTTAAAGTGAGTTCATTTCTGCCTGGAAGTGTGTGAACAATTAATCGCACGATACATAAAACCAGCGCGGTAATTTCCGAAGGGTAATTTTGTTTACAGAATCTTTATAATCCATTACATTTACGTTTTTCTGTGTGTTATTTTCTCTTTATTTGGTGTTTTTGGTTGTTGTGGTTTATGTTTTGGATATTTTAAATGTCTTCCTGGTCCAGTTTTGGAGTGATCTGTGCAAACTTAAACTTTCTTTTAATTTCTGAGAGGGTAAACTTGCATTGTTATGCCGTTATCAGTATATCAGTTGAAAATGGTCTCAAAACGACATCATGGTTTGTCACAATAACTCCTGGGACAAGGGCTAAACCATGTGTCCATAGTGTGGCCCTTAACATGATTTTGTTCAGCCCTCCTGACCACAAGTCAACAATGGTTAAAAAAAAGATACACATCAAATGGTGATCCAAAAAAAAATGTGGAAATTGTTTGTTTTTCTAGTCTGAATCCCTTTTTATGTTTCAGATTTTTGATCTATAGATTTCATAAAACTTTTGTTTATTGTTCAGCAGGTAAAACAAAAAACCCGCAAATAACTCATTTTTGCATTCTTTAATTAATTTTGCATTGTTAACTATCATTTACAGTTTATTGTGTCATGATAGGAATTTTGATTTATTGTTGCCATAATAAATTCCTATTAAAAATTGTTCATACTGTCGGTATTATTTACACTACTTTCTCCAGCAGTCTTAATAAATATTGATAAACTTGAAAACATAATTTAATGCAGTTACTGTGCACAGTTTAATGTGACTGCCGTCCACAAAGTGGAAAGTTTTCTAAGGGTTTATGTTTGTGGGGCTACGATTCTTGTTAAAATTTGCCAGTTTTCGCATCTGGGGCCAAAAATTTGGACAAAATTAGTTTTTTTGGATGTCACCTAGCGATCGGCGGTTTTCCCAAATCATCCGTCCATGATCGCTGAACTTGATAGCATCATCTCCTAACCTCCTAAAACTTCTTTTTTTTTTTTCTTGTATGTGTGTGAAGATCAGAGATGCACAACAAGACGGTGAGCCAGCGCTTCGGCCTCCTGCTGGAGTCGTACTGCCGGGCGTGCGGCATGTACCTGAAGCACCTCAGCCGGCAGGTGGAGGCCATGGAGAAGCTCATCAATCTCACCGACCTGCTCAAGCAGGAGAAAAAGGACGAGGCGCAGAAGGTAACCCGACAGCTGGCAGCTGCTTCCCTTTCATCCTCGCTGGGTGCGGGTTCAACCTCCGCAACATCTGGACCGATCCGGAGACATGGACGCCACCAGAGTTTTAGATCTCCGCCAACTGGAGGGTAGACAGGTCTAGAATGGGAACAATAAATATTATTAGATTTGTGCAGATTTTAGCTTATTGAATATTCATTGAGTATTGGAACACTGAATATTCTTAGCCTCACTCCAGTCAAGGCTAGGTGGGGGTAATACCAGGTTTTCACGCTGTTCACAGACATGAATATCATATTTATATTTTTAAAGTTAGACGCTTTAGACCGTTTGATCTCGCGATGCACCAATCTGATGTTTAGTATAGACCCCCTGAATTCATTTAAAATGTTTTTATTTTTTTAAACCCAGGCATAAAGTTGTGAATTATAAATGTATTTGATAACTCTGGACCAGCAGCTCCATTAGTTTAAGAACTAGAGCTTCGGTTTGGAAATTGTAAAACATATTGGCCAACAAATTCCTCAGTCCTTTGCAATATGGTATCGAAGTGACGATATATTGGCAGCATATTGTCCGACCCTTATCTAATTGTTTCAATTTAAAATGGATAACAATTATTCCACTGCTAAAGTAATATACCATATTTTCCGGACTGTAAGTCCAGTCAGTCACAAAATGCGACTTGAAGTGATAAAAACACAAAGGATGCACCGGAGCACAAGTTCCATGTATTTAGAGATTGTTAAACCTGAGCGGAGCTTCGTCCATGTTCATGATCTGATCTGGTGACGCGTCGAGTTCAGTTGCTCTACAACAAAATCACAATAAAAACACAAGGTCTAGTTTCTTGCTCAGGTATCTGAGCACACTTACAGTAAGACAAACTAACTTACAAGTACTTTTTCAGCAAGATTTACGAACGTATTGTAGCTGCTTTAATATTGATACAAAGAAGGACTCCACTGGCAGATTATTTCATTCCTAACATGGAAAAAAAAACATCTTGTTATAAATAAAATAATCTGCCAGTGGTGCTAGTACTTTCAGATATTGAGGAATTATTTACTTGAAACGAGCGACTATGTTTTAAGTTAGTTTTTTTTTTTTTTTTTTTTTTCCAAGTTTATTCAACATTTTCACTAGAAACTAGACCGAGGAAAAAAAAAAAAACATGGTAAGATCTTTGGCTTTGGCTTGGACGTCTGCTATGCACACATTTATGTCTGCAGGAAATGTGCTTTTAGTATATTGCGCAGCTTTTAAATGCATGTGAGCGAAGTCGCATTGCTGCCGTTGCTGCGTTTCGGCTCACCTCCACGTTTGCTCAGATCTTCTCGTGAAAGTTAGCCGTTGTAATTAGGACGTCCGTGTCTGTGACACCGTTCTGCTTTCTGTGCTTACTTGTGTCCAAACTCCAAGCTGCCAGGCTGCCAAAGCGAATTGTCCTGATTGTGTCCCAGCCAAGTGGAGCCTGTGGAGCAGGAGAGGATGTGTGCAGCGCTCTCTCTTTTATTTGTGAAATAAATCTGAATGCAGATCAGCTGCCAAACTCGGATTTTTGGCTTCATGAAAGTGTCAACTGTAGTTAAATTTTAAATTATTTGTAGATCAAAATCCTACAGTCAACACTGTGGCTGTAATCCTCACATATGACCACTAGGAGGTGCATTTTCTTTCAAAAAACCCCCCTAAAAATTCAACGTGTTGTAAACAGTGAATGTTCCAGATGAGTTTGAGGTGTTGTGTTTACATCAGAAGTGACTGATTCCTCTTTCATCTCCTAAAAGGTCCAAATGAAGTTTCTGGTCGAGCAGATGAAGAGGCCTGACTACATGGATGCACTACAAAGCTTTACCTCTCCGCTCAACCCGGCACATCAGCTGGGAAACCTCCGGTAACGACTTCTGACCTCTCGCTGCAAAACAGCACACCGGTCTGCAGTCTAGGGCCGAAACGATTCATTGGATTAATGGAGGTCAATTGGATTAATCCAGATTAATCCAATTGATCAACTGATCTGATTAATCGGCTCAGTCATGATCAATTGGATCGATTGTGATTAATCAAATAAATTGTGATTAATCGGTATTTCTTTGGATTAATTCATTTTGATTTATTGTGATTAATCGGATCAATCGTAATTAAGCACTTTACCCAAAACATCAACACTTTGCACTTGAGATAAAGAAACAATGTCTGTAAAAATATGCTACTTACAACTCCTCAAGTGTTTTAACTTTATGTGGTTCAAATTCAGCAAAAAAAATTTAAAAATTTAAATTAATAACATGTTGGATGTAATTTTTTAGCAGCAGATCCACCTCTTACTTCAAATGATCACTAAAGGAATCCTATGTGATTACATGTTGGGCAATAAAATGTTTTTTTTTTATTTGAGAAAGAAATGTAAATATTTGTGTCTTTATAATGTATTTCTATTGCATGAAATAAGGGTAAGTGGTCAAATAAAAAATCTGCAGAATGAGAACATTTTTCATCTGACTAATTGTCAGAAAAAACGATTTCTAAAATAATTGTTATTTATGTTATTTGGGGACATAATGAACTGGAGCTGCAGCACTCATGAGCAGAAACCGAGTTCTGAAAAGCTGTTTTCTCTTGCTTTTTCTCTGAGAAATGTTTCTCTTTTTGTTTTCCTTTTTGCTTTGGTTCCAGCCTGGAGGAATGTCGGATGATGTCATCGGCAAAGCGACCTCTCTGGCTGAACTGGGAAAACCCGGACATGATGTCCGAACTTCTCTTCCAGAACAACGAAATCATCTTCAAAAATGGAGACGGTGAGTCCTGCCTCTCTTGCTCTCTCTCACTCCTTGCAGCATGCAGTTCCATCCTGCAGGGTGTGTCACAGCGCACACACACACACACACACACACCTATCTCCACTGCTCTTTTGGAAGCGTGTCTGATTCTCACTCGGCTGGGGCTCGTGTGAGATCGGCCTGACTTTAACGGCTCCGCTCCCACAAAGAGCCGCTGATCAAAGCGGCTAATATTCAGTTGTTCACCTCGATGCTTCCGCAGATCTGAGGCAGGACATGCTGACGCTGCAGATCATTAGGATAATGGAGAACATCTGGCAGAACCAGGGCCTTGATCTCAGGTAGGCCGATCACTTCCTCATGACAGCCGGAGATGCAGGCGCACGCTTTCAGTCCCGTTTTTTTATTTATTTATTTATTCATTTACATGCTGGCAGATTGGTCGGCCTTTCCCGTTCTGTGAACCAGCCCGTCATCTCTGTCCGCGTTTCCGTGTCTTTCTCTCAGGATGCTGCCGTACGGCTGCCTGTCTATCGGCGACTGCGTGGGGTTGATCGAAGTGGTGAGGAACTCTCACACCATCATGCAGATCCAGTGCAAAGGAGGCCTGAAGGGGGCGCTGCAGTTCAACAGCCACGCTCTGCACCAGTGGCTCAAGGATAAGAACAAGGGGGAAATGTGAGCAGCATGAAAACTTGAGATGGAGAAAGTATTCACACCCTGTGAATCATTTTTTAATAAAAAAATTTTTTTCGCACAAACTTATTGGGTTTTCTATGACGGAGCAACAGGAAGTGGTTCAGATTGAAGGAAAGCCACACTTTCCATCTGACTGAACAAGATTTAGCACAGTCTTAATTGGATTTAGGTCTGAGCTTTGACTAGGCCGTTTTAACACATGAATAGGTGTTGATCTGACTTGTAGCTCTGGCTTGTATGCTGCCCATTAGTTCCAGCTGAAGTCCAAGGCATCCCCACAGCATGACGCTGCCACCACCATGTCTGACTGTGTGTCTGCTTTTGGACCCGACTCGATGCGCAGAGCAGCCACTTCCACATGTTTCTGCTATTACAAATCAGTTTAATCGATTTATGACATTTTCTGTTTCATCTTTTGGAAAGTATATAAAAAAATTGTAACAATTGAAATAAAAAGCAATTTTTGAAAATATTTTTTGATATTTGAGGAAATAGTCACAACTTTGTTCTCATAAAATTGGGACTTTTGCTGTGCAGCTTTTTTCCCCTCACATTATTATGACTTTATATTGTGTCGTCAGTTTCGTACGACTTTTTCTTTCTGAATTTTTTCTCGTAATTAGTTTTCTTGGCATTAAACTCGTAGAATGCTAATACGGCACAACTTTGACTTTATTTATTTCTTTTTGATTTTATTTTGCAAGCCATATTTTTCCTTTAGTTTCAGAGGAATACTTTGCTTTGTGTTGGTCTGCCACCTAAAATTCAAACTTTGGGGAAACAAATGTAATTTGGTGTGAAAACTTTTTGTCACAAAGACATTTTCTTTTGTAGTTTGAATTATTTCTGTGTTGTTTATTTTCTCCTCCGTTAGGTACGACCAGGCCATCGATCTGTTCACCCGGTCGTGCGCCGGCTACTGCGTTGCCACCTTCATCCTGGGCATTGGAGACAGACACAACAGCAACATCATGGTGAAAGACGACGGACAGGTGGGAAGACCTCTGCTTGACTCTTTCTCAAAAAAACTCCCTTTTTCTTTTGGTTTTTCTTTTTTCTTGTTAAATAATCAAACATTCCTGCTGTGCATTCGCAGCTGTTCCATATAGACTTCGGCCATTTCCTTGACCACAAAAAGAAGAAGTTCGGGTACAAGAGAGAGCGGGTCCCGTTTGTTCTCACGCAGGACTTCTTGATCGTCATCAGCAAAGGAACTCAAGAGTGTACAAAAACCAGAGAGTTCGAAAGGTGAGACTGCCGGAGCGGACCGAAGGGGAACGACCCCCGGACGCAGACATGGGGGGGAATTTTATCGGCACATTTAGCCTTTTTTTTTTTCCAGCAGCAGAATATCAAACTGAAACAATAACGAAAAGTCCAGCTTTTAATTTTAAGAACTACCTAGACAAAAACAATTCTCGTTTATTGTGCGATTCGTTGTCTTATTGCTTATTGTGACCCCTCCCCCACCCCGCTGACCAACCCTCTCAGGTTCCAGGAGATGTGCTACAAGGCGTACCTGGCCATCCGGCAGCACGCCAACCTCTTCATCAACCTGTTCTCCATGATGCTGGGCTCTGGCATGCCAGAGCTGCAGTCATTCGACGACATCGCCTACATCAGGAAGACCCTGGCCCTGGACAAGTCCGAGCAGGAGGCGCTCGACTACTTCATGAAGCAGATGAACGACGCCCATCACGGCGGCTGGACCACCAAGATGGACTGGATCTTCCACACCATCCGCCAGCACGCCATGAACTAGAGGACTCCGTTTCCTTCCCAAAACCACGTGAAGGTCTGATTATTGCCGGCGAGCGAGACGACAGAAACAAAGATGCTGGAAAAAAAAAAAAAGCAACAAAAAAACCTGCATTGAAGACAAAACGCCTAAAAGCGTCTATTAATCCAAGTCGAGATATTCTTTCCCCTTAATAATGACTTTGAGAAACAACGGTGACATTTCTGATACGAACAGAATGAGCGGAGAGGACCTGAACGGCGCCGATCTATAAATATATGTAGATATAGATCTATACACATATAGATCTATATCTATATATAGATATATGTACACATACAGACACAAAAGAATATTTTCTTACTTTTTATTCCTTCCCGTACATCTCCACCCATCAGCCGGAGCTTTCCCTGAAGACGACCTGACTGAACCGTCTTCTGTGACCTTGTTTCGATTAAGGTGACCCCCGACCCCGAAAAGGACAGAGCGCCTCTTGGTTTACGACGCGGAGGAACCGTCAGCAACACGCAACGATCTGTGGTCTGAAAGATTTCACGTTCTCTGCAGCACACTACGAGACTGAACCCGCAACTCGGCGGCGGCGAGCGCGCCGTGTAACTGATTTTTCTACAGCACTATATCTCTTTGCTTATATGCATTTGGTGCACATATTTCTATGTAACAGAATATTTTCTACTGAGCCAAAGTACCATATATATATATGTATATATATGAATATATATACATATGTATATATGTGTGTTTGTGTGTGTATGTGTTCAAAACCCCACTACAGAGCAGTCTTATTTTAATCAGCCTAAAAAAAACAACAACCAGTCACTACTATTCCATGTTTTGTGTGTACACATAGCACTGATCTCTGCAGTATTTGTTTTGTCTGTCAGTATTACCGTCACACCCATTCAGCAGAGCTAAAGCCCCAACATCACCAAGCTCCAATCAGTCTTTTTTTTTTTTTTTTTTTTGTCCAGCGTTGAAACATAGGAGAAAGAAAAAGAAAAAGTGTGTGTAATGTTCCTTTAGCTTGATGTTCTGTTCCACTATGCAAGTTGTGGCTCTAACATGTACTGTACACTAGAAAATGAATGAAAGCTCCCTAAGGATACTCAGAACCGTGACGGTGAAGGACGGACAGACGGCTCGCCTCTAGGGGGGGGGTAGAAGAAGCAAAACCGTTTCCCCGGAACACTAAGTTACTCCTGCTTCCTCCCAGCAGAACGAACTGTGTGGAGGGAACGCTGTGGGACCCCGCCCCTTTTTGTTTCTCTCTTCCTCTTCGCCGAAGCCGTGTGCCTTGTTCTGTTTCCTCATCTGCCAATTTAGAAAGAAAGGTGGCGTTCTCTGACGCTTTCAAGTAGACATGGGTGGAGTTAGGCACCGCTCCGAAAAACAGGTTACAGAAATGTTAAAATGTTAAAGCTGCAACATGTTTTAAAAACATGTCACTATGTCGCAACAGTGTAATATGAGACAGATGATCTGGAAAAAAAAATGAAGCTCCTCCGTCTTCTCCAGGTGGTCCTACTGCAGGAACGCAGACGACCAATCAGAGCCAGGAGAAGGGCCTTGGCGTTGTCAATCATCCTCGTGTAGGCTGGCTGTGCTAATGGTGGAAAAGCAACTCCCCGCTACAGAAAACTGTTTACCGTCACCATTGGCCATGCTAACAAGAAGTAGCGCAGCAGCGAGCAAGGGGGAACGGTGTGAGCAGCGCGTACATGAGGATGATTGACATCACTATGATCCTCCTCCTGGCTCTGGTTGGTTGTTTCTGACCAAGTTATTTCTGCAGATGGCATTATGACCACAGTTTTTTCTACATTATTTTCTGTCATACTGTTAGGACATAAAGACATTTTTAACGAAAATGTTTAATAAAAGTCGGATAAGGCCGTTTTAAAGACCTTTGAATGACTTAAAAGGTCCTTTTAAAAGATTTTAAGAAGGACCATGATTACTCGGTGAAAACCGCATTTTTACTTGAGTGCTCTAGCCAATTAGTTACCATGGCGGCCTGATACCAGCCCATGTCTTACTTGCAAACCTTTCATTTCCTTTTTCCGGTGGGTCAGTCGGTCTCCACGCTTTTAGGAAGCTCCTCGTCTCCAACATGAAGTCGTCTTGGCCTTTTCTGCTGCTCAGGAAGCCAAACCCACCACGGCGGAGCGCGATCCCGAAGCCCGTCTCCCTCCAAACAACCACATCCTGTCGTCTCCACGTTGTTCACGCATGAACTCCCCAGACACGAACTCCTCCCCTCCCCTTTCTCGTCTGACGTCGTTTACTTGAATTTCATGTACAGAAACGATCTCGTTACTCGTGTGAGGTACAGTCCGAATGAAGGTAACAAGACGCTATTACATGTGCAAATGCTTTCCTTGAATAACTACAGAGGTAATATATATTTTTGTATTTTTGAAATGTAGACAAACTCATGTATGGAACCGCTAAATGAAAAGAGACAAAAAACAAACAAAAAAAAGGCAGCGGTGTGTTACCTTATCCAGTCTCCTACCAAGTCCAGCTGCCTTCCTCCATTAGCGGTGAAGGACTGAATGACCGACAGACAAGTTCTCACGTACCATCGTCTTCTCCCGCCCCTGAAGTTGAACTCTGTAAGCACAAAACATTTTCTGAAGAACCATACGTTGCATGTTTTAAAGCAGACCAGTTTTTGGGTTTCTTCTATATTCACTCGTCTAGAACCCGTAGAGCTTCTTCGGATTACTTGTTTCATGCATCCTCATATGACCATGTCTGTTAAGAAACTATACATTCATTTATTGTGCTGTTGAATAAAAAAGGAAAAGGAAAAAAACACACAAAAAAAAGCATGTTTCCCTAATTAGATTTTGCTCTGAAATTCAATTTACGCATTTTAAGAATCGACAAGAATTTACGAAATGGTTTCATTACAACACGGCTGAGCACTCGGTTGCAGTTGAAGGCAGAAGTTTACATAAACCAAATAGAAGTACTTCTTTTATTTGGTTTGAAATTTGACCAAATTTCTTCTGCTTTGCATCAGTGAGGATTACAAAACATTTTAACTGCTGCCACAAAAATGAGAGAGAGAGAGACACTATGTCAGAGATTTATTTATATATTTTTACATACATTTCCTCATCTTTCGGGAAATCTTTCGGCCATAATTTGAGAGTGCACGTTTTCCGTCTGAAAACAGGATTTCACGTCTTTTGTCCTCAAAACCTTTTAATAGCTGTGCTTACATTTTCAGTTTGAAAGCAGGACTTTGTGTTTTTCTTTTCAAAACTTGTAATGCTTGTGCTCAAAAACTTCTGCCCTTTCAATTATTCACTGTGCTCTCTCAAACCTTTCTCCACACACTCTCAAAATTTGTCTCTGCTCCCAGAGAGGTTTGCATGCGGAGATTTGATCTAAGCAGAGAAATTTTGAGTGTGAAGAAAAAAAAAAGACTAATTCCAGCTTTCAAACTGAAAATGTAAGCAAAAGTATGAAAAATTTTGAGAACAAAGGACACAAAACCCTGCTTTCAGATTGAAAATCTGCTCTCAAATTACAGCAGACAAATTATTTTGGTAATTCTGTTTGGTGTGATTTAACTTCATATATATATATTTAAAACGATCTCCAGTAGACTTCTCCTCAGGACTTTTGCCGTAAAACGTCTAGACAGTTGTGAAAAGACGTGTGTGCAGTTGAAAGCTAAGCTGATAAAAAATATTTTTTAAAATGATTCAGAAAAAAAAATCCCGCAGAAATTGTGCTGTTTATTTTTGCGGTGACGTCCCATGATGTTCTGAGTGACGGTCTCCAGCTCTTGCCTCATTGTTTGGAGCTGATCCCGGTTTGTTTCTCCACTATTTTTTTTTTTTTTTTTTAAACGAATCATCAATCGTGTTCAAATATTTCAAGTGAGCCTCTAATTCTTCCGTGTGACGTTCTGCTCCAACATGCTGGTTTGCTCCCGGAGGACGTTTCCATCCAGCTCTTTATTCATGGCAGTGTTCTTGGACCGAGCTTGAAGGAGGCGCACAGCCTTGGATGAGAAGCAACCCTCCACATTGTACCAGGATTCTTCAGCGTTGGCACAGCACAGGACTCATGGGATTGCTCTTTTTTTTTTTTCCCTCCTCCTTCTACTTGCTGATTTTCTGTCTGTACTCGATGTTTTTCTGGGGGCGGAAGTAGCTTCTTGCCGCATCATTCTCCGCAAGTGGGGTGTGAGTAGCAGATCCACTCACCCGTTCCTGGTACAAGTGTTGGGCGAGCTCTGCCACGGCGCCAAAGTGATTCTTGCGGCCTCCTGGGGAGGAGACACTCGTATCGTCCTGAAGTGTTCCTCACCGCCACTGAACCACATCTGCTCCTCTTCGGTCGCAGTCATTCAGCTTATCGGATTGGTGGCTTCAGATGGACTCATGAGATGCTCATTATGGGATAAAGTGAACGGATCATTTCGTGACAAGACGGATAAACATTTTAAAAAACAACCAAAATGTATAAGTTATTTATTTCTGAGATTAACTAATGCTAACGGTGTGTGATACTGGAAATGTTTTTTTGATCCGATACGGCGTGAACACAAGGCTAGTATCGCCGATACCGATACATTTTATTTTTAAATGTCACCATTGTATAATTAGGTGATTTGACTTCAGTTTAGTTACGATTATGAAAAATTACAGGACAAAAATTTTAAACAACTGAGTTTTTCTTTTGATTAAGTGACAATGTACACTGCAAAAACACAAGATCTTGCCATGTATTTTTGGTGCAAATATCTTCAAATAAGACAAAGCTAGCATCTAAGTAGCTTGTTTTAAGTTAAAAGTCCCTAAATATGAATGAAAAAGTATTGGTTCCACTAGTTGATTATTTCACTTATAACATGGGAAAGACGCCTTGTTATAATAATCAGCCAATTGAATTAGTACTTTTTCATCAAAATGAAGGAATGTAATTTAAAACAAGCTCACAGACCTTTCTGAAAAGTTACTTGCAAGTCAGTTTTGACTTATTTCAAGATATTTCTTGAGTATTTGTCCTAGAAACTAGGCCAACATTACTTGGTAAGACTGTGTTTTTACAGTGTGCTAGTATAGAAATAATATAATTACCTAGATTCTACTACTATTATTATTTATTATTATTATTATTAGGATAACTGAGTCTGTAACTAACCTAAATATAAATACTATTTTCTCTTCCTTTTATATTCACCCATATTTATATGCCAAGGCTGCAGTATACATCTTTACATAAGTGTATATTTTTGTGATTTTGTAAGTTTTTTTTCCTCCCCAGCAGCCAGAATAGATAGTAGTTTAATATATCTGCTAAAATTGCACGATCACAGATCACACCGTGAAAACCATTTACCATAGATATTCCTGATTTTTGTTGAAAAGCCTCTGCCAGGCATACGGCCCAACATGCACTCTGTGAGAAAATCTGAGTAAGTTGCTGGACACATGGAAGAGAAACTGCAACAAAAGTATTGATCTTTTTTACGTGAACTATCTTTGTGTTGAAACTAAAGGAGCAGCACAGATAAGTCTTAAGGTAACAAATAGGCAGCTGATGAACAACAAGTAGCATTACTGTAAAGCAGCAGGCTCCAGGCTAGCCTAACATGTTAACATGGTTAATATGTACACTGTGTTTTTGCAGTATACTAGTATAGTATCATATTGCTGATTTATGAGATTTAACAGTTATATAACCAGTATCACTGGTAAAGCATACTTAGACTTGACAGATCTTTTTTTTTTTTTTTTCTATTACTTTACCACCATTGGCTCAAACTGAAGTGGGATTTATTAACCACCATAAGATTTTGATCTTATCAGATTAGGCCTGACCTGGTCAATAACCAGCTCCTCAGGTATAACAGGATTTACAAATATGTTGGTCTCTGGGGATTTAAACCGTAAACTCTCTTGATGTCTTGACCAGTCAAGTGGTGCTTTCAACCTTTTTTTTTTTCTCATCTCAAAGACCCCAAAATGTCTCACTTCCTCAAATTCAACCAGTGTGTGTTCCACCATAAGTCAGAAGGTCGACTGCATGCTCCGGAGGAGTCTGTACATTTTGCCCTGAGTGTATCTCAAAGTCTGCCTTCCTCCTCTGGAATAACTTCTCACATCAGTGGACAGGCGGGCCAAGCACTGCGTCAGCTTCACGAGTCCCACCAATAAAGATCCGCCACCCAGCATCAGACAGGGCCACAGCAGTCCGAACAGCGCCCGCCGCAGGGTGTACTTCCTGTTCAGGATGACGTGATTGGGGTGGCCCTTTTGGTCACTGAAACACGTGGAGCTGTTCTTCAGCTGGCCGTCCACCCACTTTTTTACTTTCTGCACTTCGTCCTGAAGCCCCTTTCTGTCCATTTGGCACTTGGGGAGATAGAAACACTGGAACAGAAGAAAAACAATCCAAGTCGCTTGTTGCCTCAGGATCTGCTAAAACGGATGTGTTATCGATTCATGGACTTTAAGACTTTAATTTCGCGTCTGTCCCATCAGAAACAGCACGACCGTCTATGGCCGTTATGATCTCAGTAAGCTTTAGTGCAGAGTCGCATGTAACAGACCCGGCAAATTTTGAATGATTAAAAAAAAAACATGTACCTCGTTTGGAAGGAAGACCGAATCCTCATCAAACTGGAGAAAGGCCGACTCGTTGGAGCCGGTGACGCTGACGGTCACAGTGAGGCAGGGCGCCGTGCTGACCCCTCTGCAGTCCACCCACTCTTCCAGGATATCAGTCTGAGGCAGGACACAGCTGGCCTCCTCCCAACAACTGGAGAACAGAGAAGAATGACCAAAACCCTCTGGCATTGTAAACTATCACCAGTGTGACAATGATTCTAGTGTGTCAGATAGAATAAGAGGAACCAACTGAGCGAGCTCAAGCAAACCTTGCATAGAGACACAACACTTTTGAGAAGAAGAGAAGAGTTTGTAGATGTCTTTCAGTTTCCTTTTAACTACTGTGGTCTTAAGCAATCTGTTACTTCAGCTCATTTTGTTGACAGTGGGAATTTCCCACTGAGGCACCGTTTGGACTAAAGTATCTTTTTGCCGAATGAGATGACCGATCATCAGATAACGAGTACCTCAACCAAAGACTCTCCTATAAGCATAGACTAACAGATCTCATTAGCTTCACAGCCTTACAGACTTTACAAGGTTACAAAAGTTAGGGTTGAGTTAGGGTAGCATCTTATTAGTCTGTGCTTTTAAGGACCGCGTCGTGCTACATCTGCCACGGGAGGTTCAGTTGTTAGCACTTCTACCTCACAACAACGATGTCCAGGGTTTAAATCTTAGATGGAGGTCTTTCTATTTGGAGTCTGCTTGTTCTTCCTTCTGTCTGCCAAAGATGGTATAGTAAACGGGTGGATACATGGTACCTATTGTAGAGCCTCATTTTCAGTCCAGCAGAAGAGCAGAGCAAAGACACATTCCAGAGTGCCCCCCCCCCACCGGCGAGCGACACGTGTTAAATAACGTCTCAGCCCCACTGAACGCCGGCCCACCTGTCGATGTAAGGCTTCACCGTGGTAATGCCGACCACAAAGAACATGAGCACAGAGAAAGCCATCATGGTGAAGCCCAACAAGATGGCTCGTTCTTCTCCGACACTAGATGTAGGCATCTGACTCCGGGCCCCCTGGGGGCCCCCGCCGTCCCCTCTTTGGCTCCTCTCCTGCTCCTGTGTCGCCGATGTGTGCTGGATCTCCCTGTGTCCCACACACACACACACACAAGGACATAAATCAGGCTTAAGCAACACAGCTTAATGCCACTCAACCTCAGATTTTATGGTGTGTATTGATTCTTTGAAGCAAACAAAGAATCTGAGGGTTAAAACACCAAAATCATCTGCCAGTGTAGGACTTTTTTTTGTAATGTACAGGAAGCTTTCAAATATATGAATTTGTTATTACAGTAGGACAATCTTGCACCAAAAAATAAAACAAAACAAATGTTTGAACACAAAACAGACGACAGAACAAATCAACGGGTTTCACCGGATTCATCCCGCCCACCGAGTTTGACAGGATCAATTATTTCACAGGAGCCGTGAAATGAATGAATACAGTGAAATTATTATTAGATTCTTGAACAAAGGATTTCTTTTAAAATAAATGTTATGATTTAAATTCATAATCTAAAAAGGTAGATCTAATTATTTTATGGGACATTCGATTATTTAATTGCAATTTCATCATTTCATGGTATCATGACATATTTGATAATCTAATGACATAATTTAGTGCTAAATTGAATAACCTATATGTTTTTTATGGAATTTTGTCATTTTTATTTACATCCATCTGTTGTTAGTATATAGGAAATATAAGCAAATATATCTTCTTTTAGGAGAATGTTTTCCCTCTACTTTCAAACCTAAAATTAGGAATAAAACTGTGGTAGACATTTCCCCGAAAAAACATAAGTTATCTTTCTCTAAAAGGTCACGTAACCCTCGAGGCTCTGAAGCAGTTTTATGTGGCCGGTCCGATGGCAACGGGCCGCCTCTCCGGACTGCAAAAGGTTGCCTCAGACATCCGAGTGCGGATCTGGAATAAATAAGTGGCCGTGTTCAGCAGCTTCGCTCTGTGCAGACTTGAGCCGTCCGCGTCATTGTTTTCGCCCCCAATGTCAGCCGGCAGAGTTTCCTTGGTGAAGCTCTGCCTGCTTTTCCGAGTGTTTTCCAGCAGTAATGAACTCCCGGCTGTGTTTCCTCCGGCCCAGTCGATCATTCGCTCTTACCGTGTCCGCCACCTGTGAGCGCCAGGCAGGTTGATGTTAATGGGGATGCTGAACGACCTCCGGGGAGAAGCCGTGTTCAAGAACATGCCCGGTTCTATCTGGCCTGCCGGTACCTGTATCCTCCTAACAAGCCTGTGTTTTTAGTTTTTTTTTTTTCTCCCTCTCTCTGTATCTGAAAGTCAAATGTCCTTCCTGCGCCCTAAAAGATCATCTCATGTCTTCCAGCAGGCAGCGAGGAGGAGTGATGCACCGGGTTCCAGTTAATTCACCAGGGAACTTCCTGTTGTTTACCAAAGCTCAAAGGTGAGCGCAGAATCTTCCACCCTCATGTGTTTCTATAGAAACTGGTGCAGGTAAGGCAGGTGGCATGTTAACAGGCTCTCACTTGGCCTGTGACACTCAGCTGGAGCTGTTTGTCATGAAAAGGCTGAACTTGCTTTTTTTTTTTTTTTTTTTTTTTTTAACCTTTTAGACAGATTCAAAGCTTTCAAACAACATAAATAAAAATAAAAAAACTCACCTGAGCAGGTGAGTTCTCATCTTAATCCCTCTGATCTGCTGAAGCACCTCAGGTCACCTGGATCCACTGCAGGAAGCTGAGCATGTTCTGTTCATATGTGTTATTCAAACAATCAGACTCCCTGATACTATTTAGGAATTGCTGAAAATTCCTAATTTCATTGACTCTTTCAGAGCTAATACAAGCAGGTGGAGGTATTAACCTGTTGACAGCTGAGTTTAATAAAAGCCGCCCGCGGTCCCCGGGTGGCCCCGAGCGGCCCGGAAACACAGCAGCCACGTCTCACCCGCTTCACTCACTATTGAATTCAGTTAAGCTTTTTTCCTTTATAAACTGTATTATGTAGACAGCCAGAGGCGCGCCTCATTACTTTGTGTTTTGTTTCCTATAAATTTTAAAGTAGATTTGATCAATAGTCCGTCAGGCTTTCTGAAGGTCGCCCAAACTTTTTATTTATTTTTTTTGCAAGTTTTCCAACAGTTTCTGGTTAAATCTACCTGAGCTGAATAAAACACATATTTTGTAATGTAAAAGCAGATAATAATAATAATAATTAAAAAAAATTAAAAAAAACCCCGGCTTGACAAGGATTCTTAAAAGATCCATAAAATGTTCAAACTGGGGGCCCCAGGTAGGCCAGCAAAGAAGTTTAAAATAAATAAAAAAATTTATTAAAAAATACCTAAATTTCTATTTGTAATTTTATACATTTGTTTATTTATGTGGTGTGAATTAGATTTTTCAATATCATCTCTTTAACTTCCATTTTGTAACTTTCCAAACACGAGCTTCTGCGTACTTTATGAGATACACATACTGTAATGATGTAGAAAGATGATAATCTATTAGTATTATTATTAGTATATTAAGGAGACACTTTAACTAATGGCAGCCACTGCTGGAGCTCCACACATGTTCATCACACACTGTGCCTGGGGCACCAAGTGGCCCCTAAAGGAGCCAAAAAGAATCGGGCTCAATCACTGTTAATTAATCATATTCAACTAAAAATGTGTGTTTTGAAAGCATGTTTTATTTTCCTTCCTCTGTACAACTTTGCGCTGGTCGATCACATCGAATCTCACTGACACACCGTCGAGGTTTGTAGTTGTACTGTGACAAAAAGTTGGAAAAGTTCCAGGCGTCCGACCTGCTGTGGAAGACACTGCAGGTGTTTTCTTCACCTTAATAATTAATAGCTGGATGTCTCAGAAATCTTAAGACACGCTTCTTTCTGCGATGAGCGGCTCTGAAAGGAGCCGATGTTCAAAGAAAGACTCTCAAAACGCCTCAAGAAGCGCCGCTAACAGAAAGTCTGGCCGCTTTGAAGCAGAAAAAAATACAAAGACTGCCGATAAAGGCAAGAAGCGGGGAGATCAACCGCAAACTAAAAGCTCCAGAGGGTTTAAAAACAGGCCAACTAGTTTTGAAGATGCAAATATTTATGCCCAAACTGGTGTTGGATACCAAACCAGAGGAGTTCTGGTCACAGAAGGAGCAATAATGATAACCCTTTTCTACTTTTGTAGAAGTCTGAACTTGATGTGTTTGGGATATTTGCCTATAAAACTTTAAAACTGGCTGCAGACATTTTGGGTTTCCTTCCACAATCGTACAAGTTTTGGTCCTTTCCTCCTGCACACTGTTAAATATGTACAGTTAAAATTCATTGACTCTTTCAGAGCTAATACAACAACAGATTGACGTACGTTTCTAGAGTGTAAACACGTCGCGTCGATTTGACCAACAAGTCGATTAATCGTGGCTAATGCTAATGGAAAAGCCGGAAAAGAAATGAGGCGATTTAATGAACTTTTCTAGCTGTTACTAAAAGAAAAGAATATTTAGTAACTGTCTAACCATCAAATATGAAACTGGTTTCTTATATTTGTAATTCATGTCAGTATTTAATAAGCTTGATATTTCATTGTGGTTGGTGTTTTTTTGTCATTCATCTGTTTCTCTTGAGGCCAGAATTTGTCTCCATGGTGGAATCGCCTCGCCTGAGGAATCTCAGCCAAGCTCATCCGATCCCCAAGAGACTCTTGTTCTTTCAGAGAGTCCTTCCGCTAAACGCCGGCGCCTGGACACAGAGACCAAGAACCGACCATCAAAAACTAACGCAAAACAAAAAGGATTTTGTTTTAAAAGCCTTTATCGCCGTTTCCTCCAGAAAACCTGCTATGCTTAGTAGGAATGCTAGGACAGTTTTCTGTGTTGAATGTTAAAAGTTACACAAAAATAAAAATAAATGAATAAATCAGAGGCTCAGTAACAGCTTGTTAGGCCAAGGGGCAGGTGCAGTGATGGGGTAACTGGTTTGCACATCCTCACACCAAGTTCATAAAAAATCCTACTTAAAATGAACAAACAAGTAAAATAAACAAATAAATTCTGGTGATCCACCAGTCTTATAATAGACTTTATTATCGCTTATATTTGAGAAGAGAATGTGTTTTTTTTTAAACTAACAATTACTGTTTCGATGTATATTTAATAAAAGCTGAAATGTTTTGTTGTTTGAAGTTGGTGGAGTTCGTTCTTAACAAACCTGGTGGTGAACGGACCATGAAGGAAGATAATCGAAACAACGGATGAAACCAGAAGGAAAACGGTTCACATACTGGCAGCTGGTATGACAGAGAATAATAGGTCATTTGTAAATAGGCTTTAGATAGGTGTCTAGATGAAAATAAAGATTTAGCTAAATCTAGTGAATACCCTGGATAACTTACCTTGACCATTTTAATTTTGCATTGCACAAATGCACTTGTTCGGTATATACGAGTAGTTAGTTCATGGTTGGATGGAAAAACTCTTTGCCTTAAATGTACTCTGTCAACTCGGAGCCGTCTGCTGTAATGGGATGTACACCATGTGACACTACCAAAAGGATCAGTTCTGCGTCTTCACAAGAGCATCAGTGTTTGTTCTGGGCTGAATGTGGACATTCATTTTTAGGCATCGGGACATTGTACCCAAGGCTGAACCAGACTTGTGGAGTTCTCTTTCAAATGTCTTTGTCACTAATGTCATGACAAAGTGACATTAGTGTCACTTATGCGTTTTAGCACCTAAAACGCATAAGAAGCAATGCGTTTTAGGTGCTGTCATATTGTGAGAACACTTTGGATTTTGCAGAAAGTGACAAACATTTGTATGATTTATGTCAAAAATGAGAAAAAATAAAAAGTTTTTGTGACCTTTTCTATATGATATGCAAACACCTTGTTTCAACCGTACATTTGGACTGTTTTTGTTGAGTTAAGTTGGTACTAAACTACTTTTTCTGTAATAAAAAAAAGCAAACACCTTTGCACGTACACTGTGTGCTGCGCCCACTTCCTTATAGGACAGCAGGAGAATCTGATGCTTTTGATGTAACTGAAGAAAACAAGATTAAAAATGTATTAAGCGCCGGGTTCTCCGCCTCACCTGGCAACCTGAGACCTTGCCTTGACCGTGAGGCTCCCAGCTTGGTTCTGCACTCGTAATAGGACTGGAGCAGAATCTCATCTTTAGCGTAAATGCCTAATGGAGTTGCACCGCTGCAATTATTTCCAGTCGGGGGTGAACTGTTTTTCTGTGCTGATGTGGTATCTTCACACAGCCAAATCCTCTCTTCTGTTGTCTGAAGCCGTGCTGTGATCTTGTACAATGCTGTGACTTATTCCTCCAATTACCCAGGCCAGAGGCTGTAAGTGGACGCATGGTGTGTCTTGTTATCTTGTGGCGCCGCTGAACATTTCACGAAGACATGGACTCGGTTCAGGGCGGCAAGTAAGTCGGCCACAATGGAGAATCGCCAGAAGAGGACTCTAACTTTCCTCACCATTGGATTGATATTCATGCTGAGCGGGATAGAGTATGGTGAGTTTTTCCAAAATATCACTGCTGAAACTTTCTCCTGGTGGTGCGCATCACAGATAACACGGCTTCTGTTTGAATGTCCGGCGTGCAGTGCTGCGTTAACGACCCTCCACCGACCTTCACATTACAACCACAAACTGAAGGGTTTCATTAGGATTCTACACAGCGTAGTGCATCACTCGCTGCGCTTCCATTACAAATGTGGGCAAAACTTAAAAAAAAAAAAAAAAAGTTGGAAAACACAATCTCACAATTGCAGTAGGTTCCATTAAATAAGAAACGCAATTAAAATCACACGTGAATAAGCTTGTTCGCACGATAAGTCATTTGCATAACATCATCCTCTAACCACTTCCCGTCTTCTTATTTGTCTTTTCCGCCAGCAGTAACATCCAATCATTGATCACGACTTGTGTGACATAAAAAAAAGTGTTTCGCGTTGCGAAATCGATACGGCCGACAGAAACCACCTCATCCCAGCGCCAAAGCATTTAACTGAAAAATGTGTCTGTTTTGAAGCCAAATTTATGAACGTAATTGCAATTTGCGGACCAGAGGTCGCTCCAAAAGCAGGAAGCGGGTTGCAGCGCAGGGCATTCTGGGTAAACACGACCAAAACAAACGCCAGAGTCTGTCGCGAGCGGGAGAAACGGCTCGTGTCGGGTTTTTTTATTTTTATATTTTTTTACTAACCACTGAAATCTGATGCAGATTCCATTTTTGTTTAAATTTTGTGAATAATGAAGTTGATCTCAGTCTGTTTCTTCAGAGGTTTTCATCCCTGCCCTTCAGTAGTTATTGGTGCCACCATAAGTGAGGAGGTGACCAGGTTTTTCAAACAGTTTGGTTGGTTTGACATAGTGAAGTATGAAATAAAGACCAAGCTTGCTGAAAATGTAACAAATGTTGCAATTTTGATCCCCAATGGAAGCGATTCTAAAGGACTATCAGTTCTACAGAGTCTAACCCAGGGTTGTTGGGGAGTTAAAACATAAGAACAACATGCTCTTCAAAGCTCATTTAGGTTTTTTTTTTAGAAACCATGTGCTTTTTTCTTCCATTTTACCTTCCTTGCACCACTGTGTGCTGATTTGTCACATAAAATCCCAACAAAGAATGTAAAAAAGGTGGAGCGGTATCAGTATTTGTGCACCACTTTCATCTGTAAGAACTCTTCTCTTCCCCTGTTCCTCTGCTGCCGTCCCAGCTGTCATTCTACCCACAATATGGAGGTATCTGCAGATTCTCGAGGCTCCACCTTACTTCTTGGGTCTGGGCCTGTCTGCCTTCAGCCTGAGCGCGCTGCTCACGGGTCCTCTCTTTGGAGTCTGGTCGGATCGGAGCAAAACTACCAAATCCATCATCCTGTTTTCCAACCTCTTTGAAATCGCCGGTGAGACTTTTACTTTACGTTATGAGATATTGACACGTCATCTCCTTCCAACAGGAGGTTATGTGATAACCTATGCACCACAAATTTGGAACAGACTTCCAGAAAACTGTAAAACGGCTGAAACACTGACTTCCTTTAAATCTCGACTAAAAACGCACCTATTTAGAGTTGGATTTGAAACATAATCAATTGCGAATTTAACAATTATTGGCTGAAAGTGCTGCAAATGTATCTTAATACCGACTGCGTTGCCTGCATAAAGTAGGTTAATGTTTATTAACCAAGTTTTTTAAGGGCACAGTAGGTCAATGTCCATTGGCTGAGCTTTGAATATTAAAAATGTTTTATTTGCATTTTTATGGCACTTGACTTAATGTAGTTTTTGATTGTTGATTCTATGTTGCATGACTTTGTGTTTTTGTGTTTATTATGTAATGCACTTTGAAATGCCTTGCTGCTAAAATGTGCTATACGTATAAAATTTGATTTGATTTTTGAACCTCCTGTTGAAGCTAAACATACATCCAGAGGTCTACTTTCTAAGTGAAGCCTTCGCTGTCATAGAGCCTGAACACTAGCATTGTTCTTTTTCATTTGTCCCCAGGTAACTTCATGTATTTCATTGGCTATTCGAAGTGGCTGTTATTATGCAGTCGGCTTGTTGCAGGTAACACATTCACTAATACACACAAACGCTCACATTGGCATGCATGTGAGTCATGGATTACTCACCATCAAGGACATGGTTGAAGTGTGCCAGGTGTTTTGGTTGGAGTTGTCGGCACTTTGAGTCTTCAGAGGCAATTTGGTGCGAAAAGTTTGCTGTTAAAACATTTGTCCAACTGCATCCGCCTTAGGAGTAGAGGAGTCAGAGACCTTCGGTGCCTCTTACCTTTTTTGCGTGCTGGAATTAGGTCCTGTACTTCTGAAAACAATAAACACACTATTCACTCTATTTTTGCACAAATCAAGTTTGAGTTTGTTAAACTATTCTATTGGTAGCATTTGATTTTAAAAAATAAAGTACATTCTCTTCTTTATGTCATAATGTTATTCCTTCTTCAAAAGTGTTGCCTTGATTCTTTAATGCATGTTTGGGAAATCCTCGAATCTCCCGTGGCAACCATCCAGCTGTCCAAAAGCTGCGCCCACCTGTATTTCGGTGGGCGCAGCCTTCAAGGGCAAAGCTCCAGTTTGCAAGTTTCTGCCTCACAGAGCACACGTCCTCCATGACTCCCCCATCAGCTCCTTCAGACTAGCCAGCACCAATTAGCAAACACCTGGTAAAACTGTGCATCTGCTGAGCTCATTATAGGAGCTACTTCTCAGTGCAACACTGGTAAAAATGTTAAAGGGTTAATAAAGGATGTTGCGATGACTTCCTGAAGGCGGAGTTTCAGAAAGAACAGGAGCTTTTAAAGAAATAAGAGGCAAAATTTTAAGGCATTAAAATAAGTCAAATTTCTTTTTAAGTCAAATAATTATATATATATATTTATATATATAAACACACAACCAACAACAACTGCAGATGGATAATACTGTCCCTTTAAGCTGAGATGAACAGAAATATACTGTTTTCTTTCAGGTGTGGGTGCAGGAGCAGGCTCCTCCATCTTTGGTTTCCTAACCCGGAGCACTCTGCCAGAGGAGCGTGCCGGTATCTTCGCAGCCATCATGGCCTGTCGTCAGGCCGGCCTTCTCGTCGGTCAGTTCCTTTCCTCCCTCTCCGCATCCTCCTCTGTATTTCGGTGAAACATCAGACACCGGGAAGGATCTTTTGGCTTTGATGTGCGGTTTGATCTGCGAGGAGAAGAGGCCATTCAATAAAATCACCTCGGTGTACGGCTGGTGTCTTGTGCACGTCCTCCGTTCGTCTCATCTTTAAAGCTCTTCCTCCCGTCTCTCCAGGGCCGGCGTTCAACTTGTTCCTGCGGCTGTGTGATTTCAAACTGGGGCCCTTTGTTGTGAACAAGTACACGTCTCCTGGGGTAACTGCATCCACACAATCAGTAATCTGAGGTTCTCCGAAAGGCTCATGAATACAGAAACGAGCCATAGAAATAGTTGCTCTGCGTTCTGAACTCTTATGGATCCCCCCCGCCTTGTTCTCTCAACAGTAGAAATAAAACAATATGCGGCAAAGCTCAGGCTTGTAACAATCCGTGTCTGTCTGTTTCCATCCCACCGTGCCTTAATGAAACACCTGTTGCACCGATTCAGCCAAGATGAAATGTAGAGGCTCCTCCTTCAACGCTTGCTTCAATTTTCCACATAATTTGAAGTTGATCTTGCGTCTCGATGTTTCAGACATCTGGGATTTCAGATGTGTGTCTTTTTCAGATCTTCATGTGTCTGCTGTGGACGCTGCTTCAGTTCGTCGTCCTGGCTGGGTACTGGGACGTACCGCCCGTCAGCTCGCAGGGGGGCGTCGTCGTGTTGGAGATGAAACAAGAGGAGGAAGAGGAGGCCCCCCTGATGAGGTCAGACGAGGAGGAGGCGCGTACCTACAGAGCCGTCGACTCCGACCAATCGGAGACTTCGTCCGCGTCACAGAGAGCCCACGAAACCTCAAACCCCTTTAAAAACTTCAGCGTGAGCAACGGTGAGCGAATGGCTTGGCTTGGACTGACTGAGCACTGACTGTCAACTTCCCTCCAGGCTATCGGAGGCTTTGTGTAGGAAGAGGTGTCACAACCGACGCGCAAGTTCTGAATCTGCTTTATTGACTTTTCTTGAAGTCACACAGACATGCACACAGAGTTACATTGACTTTCTCTGCTCAGAAGGATTTTGCTCAGCATATCAAATCAGATTCTCTTGTATTGACAGTACTTCTGTGTGTATGTGTATGGAAAAGCATAAAATACCTATAAATGATGTTAGGCGTCCTACTGCATTAGCCTCATAGTAACGATACATACAAGATGAGCGGTGATTGGCTGTCATCATTGATTATCTTTTGTTGCACTTTGAACAGTTGTGTGTGTGTGTGTGTGTGTGTGTACTTGTATATATTGCACACAGAGGACCAGTTTCACAACATTTACCAACAAAAGCAGGACATATGTGAAAAGTGAGGACCTGTTTTTTTCTGTCTTCACGTTCCTCGTTTATGTTTCACTTTGTGACGCCACAGCTTTGAAAGGCCCAAATGCATCTTCCATTAATGGCTGTTACACGTGTGCTGAAAGGATTAAGGAAGGATATTTTTACCCATTAAATGATTCGTTCCTTGTTTTCTGCTTGCCTTTCACAAGATCTGGCAACGCTAATCAGTGGGTGCCGACTGGACACATTTGGGAACAGAATACTTACATACTGCAAGAACAGGAACCAGTGCCAAAACTAACTAACTAAGTCGGATGTGGTTTACTTTTACTAGTTGAAAACTACTGCCCCAATATTGAGGTTTCCTCTAGACCAGAGGTCTATAATCCAAGGAGCCATTTTTACTCTCCTCATATGGGTGACTACTCTAGAAAACATCTCATCGTTAGTCTGAATGTTTGGAGAGAAGTTTAGTGTCATGGTTATCGGTCAGGCCCTCCACTGCTGATGAAAGTCGGTACGGTGTCCCAGTAAGGATAGGTGTAAATGTGTGTGTGTGTGTGTGTGTGTTTATGTATGTGTCAAACCCTGTTATCGATCTTCTCACTCTTTGAAGTTGAGGCAGAGAGAAGGCTTGCAGACCTCCTTGTTTATTGACTGGCCTGCTGTGGTTGACTCGTGGATGAAATGGAGACAGAATTGGTAAAGTGACCAGAGTTCCCATCGATTCCTGTTTGTTGTGAAGAGAATCTGCCATACTAGAAACCCCGCTCTGTTTAGCTGTTACAGTGTGTCTGGTATTCGCTCCCTTGAATTATTGATTCTCCTGGACTTTTTTCCCCCTATAGCTGTGGAGAACCTTTGAAAATGTGGCAGAGCACAAGTTTTCTTTCATTAAGTCTTGTCTCTGTCACGGGCCAAAGAGAAGAAAAATAGCTAAAAATAAAATCACTGTGATTTTTTACTTTTTACATTTTGGCTTTTGAACTGCTATCATATTTTGTAATGGTCTGCTTGTAGCCTTTACAGTTCATTTGGTTAGAACCGGATCAACCTTCCTGTGCATTTACAGAAAACTGCAGCCTTTTGGTTATTTTCAGATCTTCAACACTTATTGATCCAGTGAGAAATGTTACAACAATTATTAAAAGCAGGATTGAATGAAAAAGTTTGAACTTATTGTAGATGTTCTCTAATACACATTGGTATCATTATAATACATAAGTACTGAAAAACATGAACATCTGGCTAATCCATCCATCCATCCATCCATGTAGTTATTTATTTATATTTGTTGTTCATCAGTCTTTTCTTATCTATCTGTGACTGGATGTCTGACTTCCAGAGCTTTCCCATGTCGAAAGCTTCTGACCTTTCAACATGGGAAATGTGTAGGAACCATTCAATCCTCAAAGTATCTTTATTGAGAAAACCTGTAGTCAACATTTGAACCTATTCTGGCTCGTATTTGCCCAAAAAACAGTGGCTGCTTTAAGACAGCATATTTATATGCACAGTAAAAGAGTGATTTACAAAAGCTGAACTCCAGAAAACAACAGAGGAGGGAACAAAGACGTCTGAACCAGAGCGGACCGCTCGCTGTAATATGGAGGCTTTTCTCCAGCCATCTGATGAGAACGTCCAAATTTAGCTGCGAGCCCAGCTCGTTTTCCAACCCCGCTTCGTCCATACGGGAGCTTCTGTTCCAGGAAAAGATGGGACCGAGACATGGAATTGACTAAGATCTATTTATCTCTCATTCTCACAAGAGGAAAACCTCCAATTCACACTTGTCTAACGCAGAAGAAGTTTGAGGCTCCTCGAGTTTTCACTTTATCTCCGCATCGCGTGCCAGTGGAGAGCTTTTTCAGTTGAACTTGTTTGCTGATTTTCTCGTTGATTTTTCTGTCTTCCACACTACAGAGTTTCTGAGAGAAGAAGTGGTTGTTCTCCTTACGGCTCAGTTCATCACTCTATTCAACCAGACAGCGCTGGAGGTGAGGAGCAACCATTTCGATCGATCAGCCAAAGCCTGCAAACATTCTGCTCAGTTTTTTTTTATTCCGGGGTTAAAGCAGGAGCGAATCCCTTCGTGGAAAAACTCAAGACACTTAAACAATTTTGTTTTTATCGATTCTTGATCAAATAAACACAAAGTAAAAATCAAATAACCTTTCCTCAATGTTAGGATGAATTGGGGTGAACGGTGCTAAAAAGTGTTTTGTTCTTTTACAGATATGTTGTGTGGTAGAGTTTTGTTCATCCTGCATCTAAATGTTTCAGATCATAAAAAGCATTTTTTTTTTTTACAGTTTTTCTTTTTGGTGCATTTGTCAGAACAGAAATGAAATTCTCAAAACTATTTGTCCAATATATATATATATAAAAAGCAGTTTCTCATTTCTGTGAGCAAGAGGCAAATGTTCAGCCACGCACAGGATTATGTACGATTCTCTGCTTTTTCAATTTCTTATGTCATTTGTTGAAAAGTGTTGAAACGTTTCGAGAAATGGACCAAAGCGACTGAGAAAAACTGTAAAATTTGTTTGGTGACGTGAGACCCTTAAAATTGTTTGAGAAGAAGCAAGCAGACAAAAAAATTTGTGAAGCGGGGAAGCAGTCTACAGCATGCACCACAGGCTTCCTGTGTAATTGTTTTTAATTAGCTCAAGGTACACAAAGTCATTTGTATCCTTTTGGACTCGCATCGATTTCTTACCGAGATCGTGTGTTGATGACGGGACGCTCAGACTGCTGTGTGAAGTCCTCTGGAGCACATCCTAAAGATTTTCAATAGAGTTCAGGTCGGGGCTCTGCGGAGGCCAATCCATGTGTGAAAATGATACCTTCATGATGCCTGATTCAGTCTTTCCCAGTTTCAGCACGCCCATTGTCAAACATCCCACTTCTTTTTTTGGAAAAGTAGAACTCCGACTGTGTGAAACCTGGAGGCCAGTTGACTTTAATATTGACACCAAACATTTGAGTCCAAAGCTGACCAATTACAGCAGCTCCAGATCAATATATTGCCCACTCGCGATGATAAACCCATCATTTTTTCTTCTAATGTGCTTATCACTCTGAAACTCATTATACCACACAACCTTATTCCATTGACCAGGGTTCTGTCTTTACTCCCCACATAATGAAACCATTTTTTTGTTTGCCTCACAGATTAGTGGCTCTCAGGAGGCCAAACTGTTATTTAGTCACAGTACACTGAGTTCTCTTCACACGACACATTAAACTCTATGCTTTTGATTATATTTAACCAGACCTTTAAATGGTTTCCAAACACATGTACTCCACTCGAGGTTCCTGTCAGCCGGGTTTTTTCCCTCAAAGTTTCTGGTTCTGTATTTTAATTTTAGAGTTTCATTGGAAACTCTACTTAATCCAATTTTATTGAGAGATTTTTTTTTGTTTTTGCTTGTAGCACCTTATGAAACTGAGGGATATCAGAAAAGGTCAAATAATTTTCCCGAACTGCGTCACTGACAGAAGTATTGATGGCAAACGTTGGAAACAGCCAGCTTAGAAACCGACCCGCACTTTCTCTCTCCTGACGTGTTTGATTTGATCAAATTGCCTGAATTCACCCCACATCATTTGTACCAGTAGGCCATAAATGGCGTTTTCTCTAACACTGAAGAACACCTACAAAAGACTAGATGCTCGACCATTTTATCCGGACATGGTGTCGGCTACGTGATCATGTGGCACTTTCACCATGGTTACTACTAATTAGATGGTTACCTTTTCCACAGCGCCGTATTTGATTGTATTTTACGAAACGTACTTTCTAAAAATATGAACGTTAAATGTGCCCAACTGGAAGAACTGCATTTTACTGCACTTTTTACAGTGCAGTTCACTGCCAGTTCTTCCAGGTGGAAGGACTGGCACCGATGGCTGCCAGTTCTTCCACCTGACGGCTGCTATCCATCTCTGTCTTTTTTCCTCGTCAAAGGAAATAAGTTTGCTTTGTATTCTTGTCTGTTTGTGCGGCCAACAGCGCACAACTCTGCGACCATTTTTACAGTGAAATCAACTGAATAAAAGCGTTATTAATCTACCACTTGTACCCTTCTGGTGCCATGGAAGGAAAAAGAAATTGTGGCATGACTTAACTTGTGGGAATGACTTGTTTCATTCGTGGGCACGACCCGCGAATGAAACAAGTCGTAGCCACAAGTAACTAAGTTGTCAATACGACTTGTTTGGGTTTTTTCTTCGTCTGGTGACTTAGTAGAGAAAAAAAGACTTGTGGCCACGACTTAATATTTCATGGCCACATCTTGTAATCGTTAAGTCGTTCCCATGAAATAAATAAGTGGTTCCCATTAGACATTAAGCTGTAACCATAAATTAAACAGGTCGTTTCCACTTGTTATGAAGTCGTGGCCATGAGATATTAAGATGTGGGCATGAATTTATTTTTCACCAGGCGGGCTCTGCTTTCTCTGTACGATGACGTTTTGCAATCTTGTTCTAACTAATTTCACTTTCACCTCAAATTTCTGCTGAATCTAACCTGTCTGTCTGTCTGTCTTTAACCGGCCCCTCCCCTCCAGACCATGGTGACCCCTCTGACTCAGCGCTACTTCAGCTTCGGCGAGCTGGGCAACAGCCTGATGTACAGCCTGTGTGGGGTTGAGGTCATCGTGGGCTTCTTCTTCGTGCGCTGGCTGAGCAGCAAGGTTGCGGACCGCGTGGTGCTGGCCGTGGGCCTGGTCATCTGCTGCACCGCCTGTATCTGGTGCCTCGTTTTCCTCTGCAAGCCCCAAGGTGCTGACCTGGCCGTGAAAGCACGCAGACACAACCAACAAGCACGCACGCACACTCGGGGACTGTTTCAGAGCCAAGTTGTCTTTGTCTGACCAGTGTTGGTGTGCGGAGCTGGAACTGGGTCACCCGGCAGATGAAATGAACGAGCTCTTTAAATGATATCATTCAGGCTCTGGTGGGCCAGCAGGAGCTCTCGCAGGCAGGCCGCATCCTGTGTGCTCGTGTTGGCCTGCGTCTGTTGCAGCTCGTCACGTTTATCGCACTGATTAACAGTGACAGGTGCTGGAGCCGGGTGCAGCCTGGGTACATTTAACAGGATTACAGTAATCTAATTAAAGGGGGTGGGGGAGCTATTTGTTAGAGCGTAGCCTACATTTGTTCTGTATTTGTTTCAGTTCCACTTAAACAAACAATAGCATCAAACTTATGACAGATGGATACCTGAGCAAAAAAAAAAAAAAAAAAAAGATTTCCAGACTCAGTCCTCTGAGGGAGCGGCTTAATTTGCAGAACTGCCTTTTTATCGTAAGATTATAGACGTTCAAGTCGAACAGGAACATCCAACCGTTCGAGTGGGCACAGATTCCCACAAACATGTGCATGATGCAAGGCAGCACAGAGCAGAAACGGCGTGGCTGCCAGCTTGGCAGAGGTTTTATTTTGCAGACAAGAGCTCTCTGTGGAGGAGCCAGCCCGTTTATGGAGGAGAACCTAGAAACCAGTGGAGGGAGAGGGGGAAACCGAGATTCACCAGCTGCGTTTCCACCACAAACGTGCCCAAATCTTTGTCTATATTCCGCTAACATCCACAAAAACACAACTTTGCAATTGCAGTGTTAACATTAAATAAGAAGTGAAGTTAAAATCACATGTGAACAAACTTGCTCACGTGTTACGTCATTAAAAAGCCTTTGATGTAAACAGTTACTTGATATGTATCCATAGTTTAGCCACGACGATGGCGGTCATCATTTTTCAGCCATCAGAGGAGACATCGGCATCGCATTCAGGCAACCATACAGGCGACAAGCCCCACCTGTATGGGATTTTACAAAAGCGCTATGGATTCAAAACGTTTCAATGAGAAACTCGTGACACAGCGTGATTTGTATGATGAAAGGAAAAGTGTTGTAGTTTCCATTGTAGTTTCGCGACATGCACTACGGCTGGAAACAACAATTTCAATAATAAATTGAAATTCTTATTTCAATTTATTTTTGAAATAACAAAAATAAATTTGCTTCATGGAAACACACCAAGTAAAAAAAAAAAAAAAAATCACCTTTTCAAATAAAAAAGTCTTGTATTTGTGAATTTCGCAAAACTTAAATGGAAACATTTTGTTCGCGTCACACAAGTCACATGATCAACAGCTGGATGTTACTACTGCTGGAAATGACAAAGAAAATGACAGGAAGTAGTAGAAGGATGATGGCGCACCATGCTTTTTAATGACTTAACCGTGTGATTTTAAGTTTGTTTCTTATTTAATGAAACTCCACAATTGCAATTGTTGTTTTTTTCAACATTAGTGGAATGTAGACAACGCTTTGCTTTGTGCGCATTTGTTATGAAAACGCAACCAGTCACTACTCAGTCTGTTGACACTTAGCTGAAGAACAAAAACAAGCAAATCTATTCAATAAAAACCTGAGTTGTACAGAACTTATAACCATCGATTTTATTTCTCCATATTTCTCGTGCCTTCCAGGTGGATTTGAGTGGCAGCTTTCAGCTTTCATAGTGGGAGTTTTCCTGCAGCTGCTGGGGCTTCCGTTCGTGGCTGTGTCTCAGGTGTCGCTCTTCTCCAAAGTCACTGCTGAGAAAACTCAAGGTGTGCTCATGTTGTCAAAATGTGCAAACAACAGATTGTTGCGGTGCACATAGGATTGTAAAAAAAAACAAACAAAAAAAAACTCGCAAATATGGAATGTCAAAGCCATATTTTAATATTGGCACAAGTGAAATAAAAATAGATATTTTTGTTTTGCTTCTCTGAAAGGGTTCAGCCAAGGTGTCCGGCGCTCCGTCGGAGGCCTGGCTACCATCTTGGGTCCTTTGTGGGCCGGAGGATTGACCAATAACTTGTACGTAATGCTGGGCATGATGCTGGCTCTGCTCATCATGATCACAGTAAGTAGAGCTGGAGCCTTTCACTGATTGGTGAAAACGTTGTTAAAGGGTCAATAGCAGAGTGATGTCACGATGACTTCCTGTAGGCAGAGTTTTTAAAGAGCCAGAGTCCCAATTTTAAGGTGTTAATTTGAAAAGTCAAATTTCTTTTAAGTCGTATTTGATATATACAGCATTTTCATAACAAGTGAATGTAACATAGTTACTATAATTCTGCACCGTTCAGGTTTTGGCTTTTGCATTTTGTTGACCCTTATGGGCCACTGTACGTAGCAAAGACGCACCTGGTCATCAAGCCTAAAGCACACAACCACATTTTCAGGACTCAAAAGAAAAGCTAACCTCACTTTAGCGGACATAATGAAAATACTGACAACAACTGGAGTGTTTTTTGTGAGACAGGCTTCATTTGACTAGAAACATCATAGAGGTTTAATGTTACAAGAGCACTGAGCCCAAGATCTCCTTACACCTTTAGTAAAACAACATTGTTAGCTCCCCACTGTAGATGCACCCATTAGAATATCTCAGCAATGATTATGGCTTGTTTTGTGCACAGTGCATAAAACTTTTGGTATTAAAATGTGTTCAACATTATCATCTTCAATTCTACAGTTAAGACCAGATTTGTTCATTCCCCTTGTAGATTTAGCTTTAAACCAACTTCAAACCTCAAGAGCTGCTGTCCTTCAAATTTTCATCTCTTTCACCACACAATTTAGTCAAATGGTTGAGGTCCTTCATTAACAAGTCTTTGAGTTCTGGAGGCCTGCCAACCACCCATTCATTTGATTTCGGTGAAGTGGAGAAGAGATGCTTCTGAGAGCTGCAGGACAGTGGGACTTTGGTACCACAGCTGCCGTAGGAAAGAAATTAATGTTAAAATCTAATCCTGTCCAGGCGAGAGTGGGCATAATCTTAGTCTTAACATCAGATTACGGCTTCTAAACAGTGCAGTACGAGAGACCAGACGAAACATGGTCTCTTGGGGAAACCTGGTTTTTGTGGTCACCGCATTGTCTGCTTTTCCTCCAGACCTTAAACCCCCCCCCCCGTTTAAACTTAAACATCCCATTCATTGGGCCTTTAACCAGCCTGCTGTGATTAATAGTTAATTGCCTCGATCAATAGCACTTTGTCTACATGGGGATAATGGTGCGACCCAATGAGTTAAAAAGCAGTTACTGCTAGGATTTTTTTTTTCTTTCTTCATTTTAAAGCAAAATCCTTTGCTCAGCATGTCATTAATAGCCCACGCGTTTTTACTCAAAGGCCTCTGTTCTCTGTAGCCACATGCCACTGTATGTGTCTGCAGGTTATGACAGTCTTGTCCTACGAGCGGCTGGCCGAGCCGAGGGCGGTGCAGAGTGCTGACAGCGGAGGGTAGAGGGGAGAGGAGCGGGCCGAGACGGACCGGGAGCGGAAGGGGGGGGCAGAACGCCCTTCACTTCAGAGAGAATAAATCCAAGTTTCCTGAAAAGGAAAGCGTATGAGCGCGGAATAAAGATGATCAAAAAGCTTTGCACACCAAGCCTGCATTAGGATGAATCACATTATTCATATTACTACCAGATAATTAATTACATTTTTACACAAGGGGGCACCATTGCTCTCACGTTGAGTACTTAAAGGCATAATTGTGGATGAAAGCTATTATTTTTAAGGAGAACTATTTATACTCCCATTTTATAAGTGGGAAAAAAAGGCTGTTTTTTTTTTTTTCCTTTTCTGTGTGACCCGTGTATCAGAAATGTGGTTTATTCTTCCCCCTGTGAAGAGGAAAGCTCTCTGAAAATGAAACGGCTGACACAATGAGTGCAGAAAGTGGAGTTGTCAACATCTTAGCGGCTTCGTGTCAAGAAAGCTGACAGGAGAAGAGGGTCAAAGACAGTGATTCTTCACCGATTTATTGGTACCTTTCTTTTTTTTCCCTAAAAAGCGGGGGAAAAAAGCGAGATAGACAAAGACTTGGATGTAATTACACCATGTTGTTATCTGAATTCCTTCCAGTTCGGCTTGCAAAAATGAGACACCCGTAAACTTGGAAAAAAAAAAAAAAAACTCAATACAATAAAAAATACTTGCTAAATTGCCAATTCTGTCCTTTTAACTAAAGGAAGCAAATTAAATTTTAATAACATACATTCATAATTTACAATTTGACAAGGTGTGAGTAGTGTACAGTCAGCTGTTCTTTCCTGTGTTCTCCTCTAGGATGTGCTGCGCTACACATCAGCAGACGAGGGAGGAATGCTGTAAGCAACATCAAGGCATTGTCGATTCTCTTTGTAGAAACGAGTGTTGGTTCGGCTAGTCTCTGTGTTTTTGCATAATTGCAGATAAGGCTCAGTAACCTTTCCAGTTTTCCTCGCTCAGCATGTGATATTTGCCTTCTTTTTTTTCTTTTTTTCTTTTTTTTGCCCGAAATGGAAATTCTAATCTCTGGGACTCAAGGACATAATATGTATAAGTACTTTTATGCCCTGATCAGCGTATTGAGGTGCTTGACATTTTAAGGGAGATAACGGAGTGCACAGATTCGGGTCAGGCTGGAATTTGGCTCACTTTGAACAGCAGCTCTGTCTTCCAGGACGCGTCTCTCCTTTCCACCAACGAAAACAAAGACAGTTTACGGTGAACCTGCATTTTAATCTGTGGGGATTTATTTTTCATTTGGATATTTATGACTAAAAAAACAAAAAAGCACAACTAGATAGCATTTAGAAATAAATAAACAAAACAAAACCTCACTCTGCTCTGACAGAAGCTTAAGGTGCTGAATAACTCGCATCACTGCTGTCTTTTCATTTGCCGTTTTACCATCGTTTTGTGAAAAATTTAAAAAGCGACGCAGCGTTTTAAGAGGCGGCATTAAACGAAGATGAACAAAGAAGTCGGAGGGCCTTCGTGGCTTTACGCGAACCGAACCAGCCGGCTCAGCAGCCGCGGCGATGAACTTTTTTTTTTTTTGAAGATACACAGAACAACCATTTGATGTAGGGGCAACCAATTATTTCTGTTAGCCAAGGACAGGCGTGCGTCGCTATGGAGATGGGACTTTGCAAAGGGTGGTGGGGGGGTGGGAGTTAGTCGGCGAAGCCAGGGAGCGCGGACACAGTGGATGTTTTGGTGGAGCAGAGCGAGGAACCCGTTACTGCCACTGAGATGAAGCAGATACGGCGCAGTAATTACAGTTTTCCTCCTCTGTTGGTAGGAACGTTTCTTCTTTCAGTTCAACATTCCATTAGGAAGACAATAAATAAAAGGCTCTGTGCACTGTACTGGGTTTTCAACCTTTTATATATTTATATATATATAATGAAGGTCTGCACACTGGAAAGAATAGGTCAGATAATTACAAAAAGAGGAAGCTTGCATTGTCTCCAGTTGGTTCTGTAAAGAAGTTATGAATCATTACTATCTTACCTTCAGTAGATAAGCGTTTTATATACAGTTTGGATTAAAGAAAAGAAAATGCGCAGCCTCGGAGAGCTGGTGATTCGTCAGAGCCGCAAATTTCTTCCATCTGAAAAAAGTTGGAACAGATCAGCCAACACTATATTACTGTTGTCTGCACAGGCCTGCAGCTCGCCACACAGCATGTAACCTACTGCGAAATTGAACAGATTAAGTGTTTCTTGCGAGATTAAAAACAAAAAAAAAAAAAAAAAAAAAAGAAAATCAATAAAATAGCATCCATTTTATAATATCTTTATTTTTTACCCTACATGTCTTCTTTGTTGTACAATTTGTGCTTAACCACAGTATTCTGTACTGTGAAGCATCACTGTCTGTTGGACGGATGCTCCGATCCAGTCCAACGTATCATCTCAGGTTTATAATCAAGGCCTTTTAAACTTATTTTTGTCCGAACATCTCATTAAACTTTTCGACCATTTTTTTAATGTTCTGTCAGTGATTTTGTCAGAATCAACCACTGCAAGCTATGTGATAATAAACATATATATATATTATATTTTTAGGTTAAATTTTGAAAAATCTTAAGTGTGTTTTCAGGTTTGCAGCTTTTATTGACTGGTAGTTTCATTTGGGAGAATTTGGAAAGACCAATTAACCTGACAGTCATGTTTTTGGACTGTGGGAGGAAGCCAGAGAGAACCCACGCATGCAGGAGAACATGCAAACTCCGTGCAGAAAGACCCCGGGCTGGGAATCGAACCCAGAACCTTCTCGCTGCAAGGCAACAGTGCTACCAACTGCGCCACTGTGTGCATGGTTGTTTGTCCTGTTTGTCTCTGTGTTGCCCAGCGACAGACTGGCGTCCTGTCCAGGGTGTACCCCGCCTCTCGCCCGGAACGTAGCTGGAGATCGGCACCAGCAACTCCCGACCCCATTAGGGACAAGGGTGAAAGAAAATGGATGGATAGTTTTATTTGGTTGTTCAATAAATCTAGTTTTTTCCAAAGCAATTACATTTTTTCCCATTTTTACAGTGAAACTGAAGGTTGAAGAAGCTCCTGGTCCATTTGTGTCTTGGCATTTTCTGACCAGAGAGCATCTGAAACCCTACACGTTCAATTTTAAGATGAACAAAACAAGTTTATGAAGCTCACAGGAACATGAACTATGCATGCTCATATACTAGGAGACCAGCTACTAAAGCTCTTTTTTTCTCAGATTGTCCTTGTGACCAGGTGACGCATCGACTCAGACATATTTGCGTCAAGTTTTCTTTTGAATCAATTCATTCAAGGATTCATTTCAGCCCTCATTGTAAAGATTACAGCCGCTATTGTTGGACGTACCGAGTCCTTGTTAAACATTCAATCCATTCATTCTGTTTTTTTCAGAGACTTCCTGTCTTTATTTAGAACCTAACGGTCTCCACTTTCTGCCTGTGGGTCCTCAAGTCACACACCAAAGTTTCAAGGTTATGAATCCAGCATCCTATAGAAAAAAAATAAAGAGTATGTTGGAGATTCTAAAGAAAGTTACTCAGAAGCAAAATTCTTTGAATGTCACGCAGTGACAAAAACACGAAAGGCACAATCGGCAGCCATCAGCTTTGAAAGCTGAAATTTAGATTTGGTGCATCTTTGACACTTTGCTGCGAGACAGCATTGGGTAATTACATACCGCGCATTCGAAATGCATCTGGAATTTAGAGAAAACTGCTAAATGTTTCCCGGTGGCTAAAAGCATCTGCTTTTTATGGTAATGTGAAACCACGACAATGAGCGCACCTCTATGTGCACGCCTGTCTGCAATTTCACAGTGTTTCTATACCTGAAAGAGCCCGCGCCGGCTGACATGAAATGCGAGGTGGGGTCATGTTGGTATTCAGCACTTGCATTTAAAAATTAGATCTCCTAATTTATGCAGCAGACCAAACCGCTTGTATCGAGGGATACATTTAGAGGCTGTTATTTTGGCATTGACGCGCTTTAAAGCTAAATTGGCGATGTCATCTGACAAAAGATAACAGGTCTGCGCTTCTGAAGGGAAAACCAGCGTCCGACTGGAGCCAATATGTAACAATTATGCTACCAGCAGCCGAGTGGCTCTCCTCTTCCTGATGGGATTAGCCGGACTGAGGCTGCTTGTTAATAGGTTGGAGATGATAGATGAGTTATTAGTTGTGAAGGAGGGGGGATGAAATAGTGCAGCGCAGCTATATTCATTCCACGGCTCTGCTTTTATTTTTTTAACTTCCCCCTCTTTAACTGTCATCTATATTTTCTGTAGAAAGGTTTGTCCTTCCAAATCATTTATTAAGAGCTTTAATTCTCCAGGGATATATATATGTATATATATATACATTTTTTTTTTTCTTCTTTTTTTTAAAAAGGGTGTGATTTTGTTTCTCCAGAGAAGACCGTTCATCAAGAGATTTTTTAAAAGGTGTCAGTTCCTTGGTGTTGCACCAAATAGGTCAACAATCGACAGTTTTACCCACATCTGCTGACTTGGGAATATGCGACCTGTGGATGATTCTGTCAGGGTGTGGCTCATGTCCAGTCCTGTCAGACAGAGAAATGAGTGTTTCTAAAAGAGCAAACGCTGATTGGCTGGTTCCTGCATCGGAAATCATTCAGGAACTTACAGAAATCATCTTCTGCATTAAAAAGTTCAACGAGAATAATAATACTGTTTGTTTTAGCCACATAATAATGATACTCAGCAGCAAACAACTACAGCGTACATTGATGGAGCAGCCATGTTGTCTGACATAAAAACATTTTGTTAGACAATGGTAATAGACATTGAGAAGTTTTAATTATTGTTATCAAACGTTATCAGAGATTTGAAGCCAAAAATACCTCAGAAATAAACAGAGCCAACCATGAGAATCAACTCATTTCAAGTTTAAACTCAGTTTCACACAAACACAAAGACCCTAGCATAAATGTTTGGCTGTTGAACTGGACCGTTCAAAGTCGCTATCAAGCTAATTTTCTATTAGCAGCTTTACAAATCTTTTACATTATGTTACATTACCAAGGCTCATTGAAACAAACCTTTTTTCCATTCTTCATCTTTCTTTTCTCCCTCCCTGAAGGATAAGTCCTTTTTTAAGACATTGTTTTGCTAACTTAACTTCGGAGCTTTGGGCGTTTGGATGCTCTGCACGGCAGATCGTTACCGGCGAAGCGTGCATATCTACCGCGGCCACCAGGGGGCCCCAGGAGCAATTAATTTTTTTTTTTTATCCATAAAATAAGGATTTCTACAGACATTATCAAATATATATTACTATAAAAACAAATCACTTCATTGTGAAATTGTGTGCTTTTGATATTATAATGACATAGAAACTACTACTAAAAAAAAAAAAAAAAAAGCTCCACTGAGGGGCCCGTTAGTGGCCCTGGGGCTCTAAGCGGCTGCTTCGTTTGCTTATGCGTTGGGCTGGCCCTTTTGTTTTTAGTGTAACAAAAAAAAAGAAAAAAAAAAAGAAAGAAAAAGTAAAATGATAGACATTAATTTTGCCCAATCAGGTGTGTGAAGAAACACCTTCCTTTGGAAAGGCCTACTGTGACTGCAGACATACCTACTTGAGTTCTTGTCTCCGGGCGAAAGATTAAGACTCAAGGAGGAATATATTTTCTTTTC
Organism: Poeciliopsis retropinna; assembly: GCA_010277075.1. NCBI lineage: Eukaryota > Metazoa > Chordata > Actinopteri > Cyprinodontiformes > Poeciliidae > Poeciliopsis > Poeciliopsis retropinna. The sequence continues at coordinate 11,367,255 of VMRM01000021.1, forward strand.
TCCCCAACTAATTATGCAAAAGTTTTTGCTTTATCTAATTCACAGTTTTGCCTGTGTTCAGGCATAATTAGATGAGAGTTTGGATCCACACCTTGAAGCAATATCGAGATGGGCGACTAATGAGCTGACAGGGGAGCGGGAGCAGAGAGGGGACAGTATCGATGAGAGCAAATCACCATTTTTCGCACGTTCCCTTCCTCATAAGTGGCTCTGGAATCAGAAGAACCGGGACTCGCTGGCGGCGGGGAAATTATTTGATTTATTGCACGTGACAGTCGCCTTTGAGGGGAGCATCTGCAGGCCCCCCGATCGCCGTCCCTTCTGGATTCCGTGTGGCTTTGCGTCGCCTCAGATGCACTGAATCAATTGCGTCCACCCACACTAAGCTTCCACCCCCGAACTAATATGTAGGTGAAATTAATGCCTGTGGGACATGTGCATGTTCTGAGTTGAAGACAGCCTCGCTTGCTGATTGGAGCCGCTTGTAATGGCGATGGAAATGTATGCAGATAATCATCGGGCTCATTTGGGTGTGTGGCTTGCTTATGAACCTGCCGTCGCTTTGTGAAGACGGGCCTGATTCTGGTGAAGCGGGAGGAGAACCAGGAGAGCCCGAGCGCTGACGGTCAAATTTGCTCATCAACCCGTTTCGTTCCAGTGCGAGGTAAAAAATTAGCAGATATTTCACGGTCTGGCCCTTTGAAGGTGGCGTTGCTCGGCAGAGAGCTGAGGAACGGCAGCAGAAAGATGATGGAGGAGAGGAGAGGAGTGGATGAGACAGCTGAGCAGGCTGGGGATGGACGGAGGTTGACGGGTTGAAGGGTTTTTCAGGGCTGGAGAAGAGTGGAAATTAGGATGGAGGACAAAAATATTTGTTTTTCCATATTTAAAGGGGCAGTAGTATATAAAATCAAAATTTTTTTTAGCTTTACCTCATGTTACAGTATTATTTACTCATCAAAACCTGGAGTGTTGCCTTTATCCTTTCATGCATGTTTGAGAAATCCTTGAATCTCCCCCGGTAACCATTCAGCTGTCCAAAACGTCTGGGTGGGCCTAGCTCCACCTTCGGGGTGCAGCTCCTCCTCAGAACTGCTGCCGCCTCACAGAGAGACTCCCCCACTGGGCTCCTTCAGACTAGCCAGCAGCAATTAGCAAACACCTGGTGGAACTGTGAATCAACTCAGCTCATTATGTGAGCTACTTCTCAATGCAACGCTGGTAAAAACGTTATTAAAGGGTTAATAGAGGAGCCATGTTGTGATGACTTCCTGAAGGCGGAGTTTCAGACAGAGCAGGAGTTTTTAAAGAGACAGGGAACCAATTTCAAGGCGCTAATGTCCAAAGTCAAATTTCGTTTAAGTCATTTTTTGATATTTGTAGCAGTTTTATGACAGATGAAGGTAACATAGTTACTCAGTTGTGCTATAAAATGATTGTATGTGCCTGGAAAATACATAACACTCCCTCTTTAATGTGCATTCTTCTATTTTTCATTTATCATTTCATTTCATTTATCAATTTATCAATGATCAATTGTCCATTGATCAATAATCTTTAATCCTTCCTTTTAGTTTTGTTTTTTTTCTGTCCTGCTATAAAATCATGTTGAACTTTTGGATTTTCCCTTTAAATCTTGGTTAAAAAAAAAAAAAAAAAGACGAAAACAAAACAAAAAAAAAAAAAAGTCCCGAGACCTCCAGACATTCGAGCCTGGCGCAGTACGGATCGTTGCCTGGAGACACGCGTAGGAACCAGGCAAACGCCCCATCCTACTGGTTGTTGTCGGACGGCGTTGAGGTCAAGGTTTATCTGTGCGCAGGGCTACGGGAGCACACTGAGCTCATTAACGGCGTGTGTGGAGAATATTATCCAATGATGAGAACTTCATAGGAGGTCAGCCGAGGATCAATATTAAATCCTATCTCATTTATAATCCTGCTGGGCAGAGAGGCTCCGCGGGGCTTTGGCTGCTTGAAGGAAGACGCCGTCTGTCAATTTACCTTTAATACCAATACGAATAAATGGAACGACACACAAATGCTTTGAGATGAGTTTTTTTGTTGTTGTTGTTGTCTGTTTGCAATGCAGTTCAGAGCAATTTCCCCCCCCGGTGTCAACAAATGCACTAAAAATACACAGATGACGGCTGATGAGGCCTGACCGCAAAGCACTGCCACACGCACACGGAGAAACGTGATCAAGGGGAGTATTGACATGGAAGCAATATGAAATTGTTTGAAATCAATTCATCAAATGTCCGTTGGATCTCCTGGCAGATTACTGCGGCGTCCTCGGCTATTTTAAGGAGATTTGTCTGCTCTTATCTGCCATCATTACCCTCGTTCACACACCATCCTCAGATCAAGGGTTTGGCTTTGGCTGGCTCGCAAAAAGTATTCAGACCCCCAAGAACGCATTTACATTTTGCTCATGTTCTTTGTGGATTTTATGTGCATAACCAGGTGGAAAATAAAAGGTAGTTTTTGAAGGTTTCTGCAAATTAAAATCAGAAAAATGTGGCGTGCGTTTGTTTTCTTACGCCTGGGCGAAACGCAGCGCAGCCAAAACAAAGTCTTCCAGCAAGCAGCTCATGAGTTTCATTTGGTTCCAGTGGAGATGCAGCTCTTCTCCGACGGCCTCAGGAGTTCTGTAGAACTTTGGAGAACAAACGGCATCGTGGAGGCCAAGGAGCACAGCAGACCGGTCTGGGAGTACGCCGGTCAGGCACAGTTTTGGTTATTAGACGACATCTCCACCTTTGCATATTTACAGAGCTCTACATTTTGTTGTGTGCATGCAAATAGTTACAGTTAGACTGAATTGTATTTTAATTGAACCAAAAAGTTTCTTTCTCATTGTAATTCAGATGTCTTACAAAAGAAAGGACCGTCTTCGAGAGGCGTTTTGAAGGAAAGAAAAGCTGTTTTATTTATATTTCATGAAAATATCTTGTGTCAAAAATGTTGTATTCTCTTCGCAGTAATCAGTGTAAAAGCCTTTATTGAGGCTTTTTAGAATTACAACTAAACCCTTCTTATGATCTTTTTTCATTGGTATTTTTGACCATTAAACTTTTGCAACAAACTACAAGTCTTAAGTGGCGCCCAAAACAGGGCACCGGGTGGGTATGAATGTTAAACTACTGTCTAAATTTAAAAAGTTGTATCCATAATTTGTGCTAATTTTTTGTGTGTCATGCTAAAACTCTGACCGGTCTGCTCTGGCCACCGCTATGAACGATTTTTTTAAGGGATGTAAATCTGGTATGAATTATTTTGGGCTTGAGTGTATGTGTGATGGGAAAGCAACGCTCCACATCTACTGGGTGAAACACGGTGGTGGCAGCATGATGGTGGGAGAACATTTTCCTTCAGCAGGAACCAGGAAGTGAGTCAGAGTTGATAGGAAGATTGGTGGCTCTTGCTATCCACCCAACGTGGTGGGGAAAAAAAACAGAGGCTGGAGAAGACTTGAATGTTATGTTAAAACGGACCAGTCCAAGTCCAGTTCTAAATCCAATTGAATATTAGTCAGGGGGGAGGGAATCCAACTCTTGTAATTTGACTTATTTTGGGCTATTTTGCAAATAAGAATTGGGGAGAAAATGTCTGTCTGGTTTAAATCGCAGGGAAACAAATTGTACAAACTATTGACCCAGGGGAGATGAATACAAATGCACACCACACTTTATAGACTTTGATTTGTAAGAATATGTTCAGAACTGTTTATTTTCCATTGACATCAAAATTATTCTCCACTCGTGTCGCATTAAATTTCTGCTACTGTCAACTCAGGTTTATTTGTGCTGCACTTTTCAGCAACAAGACGGTTCAAAGTGCTGCACACCATAAAAACATCACATTGCCATCAATTAAGAAACAAGCAATAAACCTTACGTCTAAGGTTGGTCAAATGCCCATCATCAAATCACTCCAGCAAATATACATCAGACATATCAATCAATGTTCTAGTAAGTTTCAATCAAAGACGTCTGTAAACAGGTGGGAGTTTCAGCCTTGATTCAAAGGAACTCAGTGTTTCAGCTGTTTTGCAGGTTTTCTGGAAGTTTGTTCCAGCTGAACCCGGCTTCTCCCAGCCTGGTAAGGCGTTGTTCATTTTGACTTAAAAGGTTACACTTTTTACAAACATACCTGTCTGCTACAAACCCCAACGAGAAACGCTACAGGACGTAAATTCCCTGACACAGCTGCAAAACAAACAAACAAAAAACCCCCCAACCCATCCCAAACCCTTTATTTATTATCTTCAAGTTCTCCCAAATCTTGGAATTTAACCTTTGCTTCGAAACCGTTCCTGAGCCAATTAGGCCGTGAGAGTCACTTGAAGTAGCGCTCCGAAAGGCCGCTTCCAGCCACCCCCCCAAACAGCGAAGGGAGACCGTAGGGGTCCGGGTTCCCAGAGGCTGCATGTGTAATCCAGTCTAAGACGCATGCAAATCTCATCGGTGGGCCGCACACAATGGCCAGTCTGTGTGGAGGAGGGAGGAAGGAAGCAGAGAGATGGTGAAAGCTGGAGGTGATGTGATGGCTCTTAGTAGAACCAGACAAAATAAAGTTCCCAGACTGGTGAGAAACTATTTAAAGAGGCAGTGTTATGTAAAAAATACTTTTTTTCCCTTTTTTTTTAGTTTCACATTGCGTTATGATGTTATTCCCTCGCCAAAAACATACCTGGACTGTTGTTTTGACTCATTAGTGCATGCTTGAGAAATCCTTGAATCTCCCGTGGCAACCATTCAGCTGTGCAAAACGCCTGGGTGGACCTAGCTCCGCCTCCGAGGACAAAACTCCTCCTCAGAGCTGCGGTTTCCAAGCTTCTGCGCTTCAACACAGATTCTCCCTCCTCTGTGACCCACTCAGTTCCTACAGACTAGCCAGCAGAAATTAGCAAACACCGGGTGGATATGCATGTCTGCTGAGCTCATAAGTTGAGCCACTTCTGTGTGCAATGATGACTTCCTGAAGGCGGAGTTTCAGAACCAGCAGGAGCTTGTTAAAGAGACAGAAGCCCAGTTTCAAGGCGTCAAATTATGAAGTCAAATTTCTTTCAAGTTACATTTTGATATTTGCAGCATTATAACAACTGAATGCAACAATGATTGTGCCATATGCCTGGAAAACACATAATACTGCCCTTTTAAGCATCAGCATAGGTAATCTAATAAATGAGGAAGAAAAAACAGCAGTGTTACCTATATTCTACTAATTTCTTCTCTGAGTGCACTTCTTCATCTTTGGCATATGAAAACAAAAGTAAGCAACCTGCGATCCCGTGGGAAATTAAAAATCTTTGTCCGATCCCAGTCAATTAAATGAAACGCACTTCCCACCCCCCCACCCCCTTTGTACTTGCCCGGCCCCAGAAATCTATTTTTGACGACGTTCACTTCAAATATGCCCTTCAGAGAAGCTTGAAATCAGAGCTCTGAGATGAGAGATGCATAGATTATTCTCTCTCTCTCTCTTTTTTTGCCCCCCCAGACGCAAAGAAACAGAAAAGTTTCTTTCTGTCTCGATCTTACAGAGCGGCGAGGAGGAGGCTGGGCTCCTCGTGTGAAACACTGGATTAGGTCGCCGTGGCGCCTTTTCTCTCTCCTCCTCCAATGGCGTCTCTCTTAATCGTCTTTATAGTTTTGTTTGAGGAATCTTTATGCATCCCTTGAACCCTGTTACATTTTGACAACTTCATATATGTGTGTCTTTCTTTTCCCGAGCCGGCAAACCTGCTTCATTGAGGGCGGACCACAGCCCGGCGGGGGGCCTTCGCTCCAATTTGCCATCGTTTGTCACCATTTGTCGGAGGTGACAAGCAAAACGCCGGGCCCCGCTCCCCTCCCGTTTGGCCACGGCGCACACGGGATCAGCTGCTCCGATCCCTTTCAGCAGGATCCCCTTCTTGCTTTCCCCCTGTTAATAATCCCGCTGCTCACAGTGGCAGGGGCGAACAGGCGCTTAAAATAGCATCCCGTCTAATTACCTCATTCCATCTGACATTAATATTGTAGCATGTTGCTGCTGCATTATTGAGGGTGTGTTTGTTTTGGTGTGTGAGATGTTAATTAAAAGATACAGTGGGAGCCGCGGCTGGATGACAAGTTCTTTATATCCCAGAGTCAGGGGGCTTTCATCCCGTCTCCCTGTCTATTGTTCTTCCAGGCAGTCTTTTTTTTTTCTTTTTTTCTTTCTGCGGCTTCTGAGTCTAAAACATCTCTATTACATCCCCCTTTGATTTCAAGGTAACAGTGTAATGCACTTTAAAGCCTGTTTTTTATGATAAACTGTAGCTGGAAAGACTTCCATTTGCAGGGCTGAGCCGCGGAATAAAGCTGAGATGTTAAAGGCTGATACAGCTGAAGGACGGTAAACCTCCTCCTCGGGAAGATGGCTGGGACTGATGTGGCTCTCAGTGGGTGGAGCGGGAAACTGAAACATGTTAAATGGCTCCTCAATGCCATAAAAACACAGGAAGGTCTGTGCAAGGGTTCCGGATGGCTCGCAAACAGACAAGCTGTAAACTGGAGGTGATTTCTGATGTGTGAATCTGCAAAAAAAAAAAAAAGATTATGTGTAGTTTATGTCCTACAGTCCCTTTGGTCTCTGCATCCAGTTAGGCAGTCCTAGAATACGAACGAACAGCTAGTCCAAGAGGTGAACATTGGCTGACTTTCCATCGACCATAAAATTTTGCACAAATTGAAATTATGAATATCAATTTTCTGAATGGAAACTTGCCGATTTCGAAAAACGTATTTACTGATTGAAACACTTGGTTTTTCTGCAGTGAATTTTCCAAAACTGCAGTGGAAACAATTTTTTCGCATCATGCCAGTTTGTATGCCACAAACTGGCAAAGCGCCTATCTGTAGTCATTGACCGCATTTCCATTCCAAATGTGCACAAAGTTTCATTGATATTCTGCTGACATAAAAAAAACCCCACAATTTTGCATTTGCATTGTTTTCATTAAATAAAAAATGAAAATAAAATCACACATGAATAAACCTGTTCACGCAATAAGTCATAGTTTGGACAAAAACATGAACAAACCATCATCCTCCTACCACTTCCTGTTGTCTTCTTTGTGATCTTTGCCAGTGGTAACATCCAGTTATAGATCCTGTGACTCGTGTGATGCAAAAGAAGTGTTTTCATTGAAGTTTTGCAAAATGCACTAATTTCGCACAACAGGGAGATTTTTGCTGAAAAACTATCTGATTTTAGCACAAAATACTTTTATCGAAAAACGTGGCGTTTTCGTAATTTCAGGTTGGGCAGTTTTATGGTTAATGGGAACGCAGCTACTGGCCTCCTTGGACGATGCGCAGCTGCCTCCACCAAAGCTCTCACAGCAGCACACGGTTCAAAAGTTGAGTTTGTGATTTAAAAACGTTGAACCCGTAGCTCTTCTGTAAAATCACAAACCACAATTTCCCCAAAACGCCGCATCCGTAGCGCCTCCCAAGCGTGAAGGGCTCGTCGCCGTGACGCCTGAATAAAATGTCGACGTCTGATGGTTTGGCTGTTAGCCTCCAAAGCCAACAGATCAATGAAGATCCCAAAAAGGTTTTCTACTGCTGATGAGACATAGACAGAAACTCACTTGAAAAGGACAGGAAGAAACGAATCCAATCATTCAGTCATTGCTCGTTCCTCCCGTTTCTGTTTTATCTCTGCGATAAAGTACCAGGTGACCCTGCCATTAGGCCGAGTTAGCCGGCTGCTTCTCTGGTCAATCAGGCCACGGTGACAAACAAGTTGGCAAAGAATTAGACACGAGGCTCCTTGGCATGGCAGCTCGGGCTGCCTCCTTTCAGCCCCAATGAGGGACAAAGAACAGATGCCTGGTTTAAAGCAACAGAGTTCCTCTCAGGCTGCAAATTTGCTCTCGTTTGAAGTTAGCCCCAAGACAGATCTCATTTTCTGCCCCTGTACCAAATCACATGCATACCTTTATTCACTTCTTGAAGACTCTCATTACGTGAAATGAAGAGTGTCAGATATGGAGGAAGCTATTAGGGGAGAGCAACAAGCCCAGTAGGACATAATTGGAAATATTTGTGCTGAGCTTTAGATCACCGACGCCGATTTAGAATCTGACCTCTTGGCTGCTGTGTTTGTGACCCAGAGGGCATTTACAGTCCGCACACGTGATTTATTGAAAACACACGGGTGAAGCAACAAGTTCAAATGTTGATGTAGCTGGAAAATACTATTTATGTAGCAACAGCTTAATGATATCTAACCCGTAGAGCTCCAAACCTGATCGATAAGCTGAACTCTTGTACATGTGTTATAGAAATACTGCTAGAAAGACTGACTGAGGGACACAGAAGATACAATCAGAAGCTGAAAGTAGTTATCAGTGACTGTGTTTATGTTCTGGGAAGAAGTACAGTTCTGTTTCGTCTCTGATTTTTTTAAACAAGAAAATCTCCTCTAATCAACATCGAATCAAATCATTATAAATTCTTCCTCGACAGAGAGGTAATGGAAACTGATATAAGGGAGCGTTTACTTTATTTCCTTTATTTTCTCATAAATCCCTCATTTTCTGTACAATTACAAATAAAAAAACAAAGTTTTCTTCCTTTCTGCATTATGGTCCTCAGAAAAAAAGTGACCTTGAAGAAAAACATTGATCACTGTTAGCCAAACTAAAGCAGAAAGCAGAAGCTCTAAATTGTTTTCAGTATATTTAATCTTAAATAGTAAATATGATTTCTATCTACTACCCGCAACAGCTAACATGGTAATCAAAAAATAATTATAAAGAAAACTATAGCTCCATTTTCACTGACCATGAAATTGTGCAATTTGACATTCTGAAAATAAATTTGACTAATGCCAATTTCGAAACAAAACAAAACAAAAAAAAAACAAACAAATTTTTTCATTAAAGTTTAAGCGCCAGGATGAGGTGGTTTTTCATCCGTATCGAAATTGGTTTATTTGGCAAAACTGCAATGGAAACACTTTTTTCCCCGCCATCACACCAGTCACATGATCGACAACAGGATGTTGCTGCTGGCAAAAAGCACGAAGATGACAACAGGAAGTAGCGGGAGGACGTTTCTAATGACTCGTCTGAATAAACTTGCGTGTGATTTTAATTGCGTTTCTTATTTAACGGAATCACCGCAATTGCGAATTTGTGTTTTTTCGATATCGGGGGAATGTTGACAATGTTTTTATTAATGGAAGCACGGCTACTATTTGAGATTAATATTCATAAATTCAGTCATATAATTAACATTTTAAATACGTATTTTACTTGTATAAAATATATCTATGATATGATAGTTTTAGTAGAAAACTATAAGCTAAATATAGTTAGCTAAAGATGGTTTAACCAAAGCATTAGTGTTTCTGCTGTGTCAGCAAAGCTTCAGATGAACTAAGTCTCCTGTTTAATCTGATAATTAACAACTAAAACTATAATCCTTACACAGACTGAACTTTGACTTCAGTTAATAAACACTCAGACGTTCACCTTTTGCTAAACACGCTACATTCTGTGTCAAGCGCCTTTTTACTAATTCTCAAAGCAACTCTGATTTCTCCTTTTTCTTTTTTAAGTAGCCCGTTTCTCTCGGCATAACAGGAGGGTTTTAGTGCAAAAAGAAAAAAAAAATCAACCTGGAGAGTAACTACTAAAACAGGAAGATGGAGCGGATGCAATTAGCACAAACTATCCAATTTATTTTTTGTGTAATGGTGTTTTTGTTATTTTTGGAGCTGATTATACCTGCTGCTGTAGTCATAAAGGCATTGCAACAATAGGAGCTCTGCAGCAATAAGTTGCATTTTCATTACTTGTTAGCGCTGTGTGTGTGTGTGGGTGTGTGTGTGTGTGTGTAATAAAATTGTCTAGAGCAAATTATGGCTACCAGTGAGCAGATGATCCACTGCGGAGCTGCTGTACGGGTTAGGATAATCAGTATCTATGTGCTGAAACTGAGCCTTGAACATGAACTCATCCTCTTTTGCTTTTTTTTTTTTTTTTAATTCTGCAAAGTTGTATTTGTGTTTTTCAAAGTGAGGGCCGCGGCCCACCGGGAGGCTGATGAAAGTTGGGAAGAAGAGGAGAAAAAACAAAAAGAGTAAAAAAAAAAGTATCAATTTTTTAAAATTTTTTTATCACAAATCATTCACCATATTTGTTTTTTCAGAAAATAAAATCTGTTTTTCAATCATTATTATGAAATATACGATCAAATATTTTACAAAAATGTTATTTGCCTTGCGCATCTTTCTGATTGGTTGATGGTCAAATTGCAGCCTTGCTGGACATGGCTGCGAAAAAAACAACAAAAAATCAGTGACTCATGTTCAACTACAATAAGAACGTATGATTTTAACATTTATCCTAAAAGGGAGGGAAAAAAAAACATTGTGGAAGTTGATGTTTCTTTTTGTTGTCTGGGTTTCTGGTCAAGAAACACGAGCTTTGTAGATCACAATACTGTCTGAATGATAAAGTGTTATGATGGAAGGCTCATTGTAAATAACTCCAAATTAAGTTCCTTATCAGTTTGTATCCGTCTTCAGGACGTATTGCCTTTACTTCGTTTTATTTCTATCATCTACACTGAACAAAAACATAATGGCCCCATGTCAAATATAAGAGTTTTGTGAACATTTGGGTTACGCAATATATAGAGAAACTCAAAATATATTTTCAGCAATCACTGATCTTCATATCGGCATTGATAACATCGTGCTTTGGCCATTTGTACCGGATTGACAGTCCTTTGAACATGATCGGGGTCAGGTTGAGGGATTAGATATTGACCGAGTTGGCGTCACGTAAGCTACGATCAATCTGAGGTGTGAGTCGTCTGTTGTGCAAACCAATAGTCTCATCGGCTGTGTGTGTCGCTGGTCTTAGCCGATCACGCAGACGGACGAGCCGGACGTGGCCGTCTTGTGCTGGAGCGGTCACAGGTGGCCGACGAGGATGAGGTCGATTTGCGGCAGTGCCAGTCTGTTGGAAACCAACTCTTAAAAAGGCCTGTGGTCCGATAATGGAAACCGAACCATGCAACTGCTGCTCTGGTGAACATCCGTTTAATTTAAAAGCCACATGCATTTAGACATGGCTATAAAAATGTTATTATTATTTTTTTTTACATCTGCTGTTTTTACAGTATTTCTTAAGCTAACTGCTGGATGCTAAACAGTTAACATAGCTTAGCATTCTTGCATTAGCTGCTAAGCTAATCTGACTGCACATATCAATCATTTTATAGATCATTGTGCAACACATTGGTGACACTAAGCTAAATTGAGCAACAACGATAAATGACATTAAATGAAACTTGAGCCATAGCAAAGTTTTTAAAGGCTTTAACTGTGGACAGAGCTTTTTGTTTGGTTTTCATGTTGTTTGATGGATGACTACATAATTCTCCCACTGGGACTAATAAAGTTGCACGACTTTAAAAGACTAACTGCAGCTGAACCTTTAACGAAATCCTAAAGAATTCACCCGAACAACAAAGGAAGACAGTCAATTTGCATTTTGTCAGAAACAAAAGGGGGCGAAAGAAAGGAAAGCATGATGTGAAGTTTTCTTGTGAAGTTCTGCAGTTTGTGTTGGTGTGTCGAGTTTCTCCTTGTGTGAAAGCATGCAAGTCATAATTGGATCTTTTCTACATGAACTCTCCTCCCCCAACTTTCTCTTGAACATTAGACAAATAGAAAGCGGCTGCAGAAACAATCCCTTTATGTGAAGCGTGCAGTTTTGTTGCACGTGTGGTAAATTGAGAGGCAAAACAAAATTGTTTAATTGACATTTCAACACAAATCTATACCTCATGTCCTAAAGAGATGATGTTTCACATTTACATGGTTTTCGGGGGATGCAAAAAAAAACAACAAGTTTTTGTCTGAATTTTAAATCCTAAATAGAAACAACATGAAACAGATAAAGAGTTAGGAAAGCTGAGGATGCCAACAGAATCGGACTCAAAATTCAAAATGCAAAAAGATTAAAGTAGTACCAGTAAAGTCTCCAATCTGAATATGAGATCACACATTGGATATGAATCGGGGGATTTTCTCACAGCGAGGATCAAGAAGGGAGAAGAAGCAGCGGTTTGGACCCTCAGCTATTGAGAAACGGTTGCTTCCTGGAGGCGTGGACTCTGTTGAGGTGGTGAGTTTTACCCAATCCCTGACGTTTGTCAGTTTCAGCGCCATGAAGCTTACCAGAAATTGCCTGCGCTGTAAACATCCCCCATTGCAAACAGAAAAAAGTGCAGAGATGGTTGCTGGTGTTAATTAAATATTTGGAGGCATGGCCTCCAAATATATGTGAACAGTGCAGTGAACCTGCACTGTTCACTTCCTCCTCTGCCGTTGCTAAAACTACAGACGGTGTACGATTCTCAAACGGCACAGAAAAGCTACGTCATTGTTCACAACTTCTCCTGCTGTTCGCTGATTGGTGGAAATTCCACCTGAGAAATCCAAGTCAATGGGAGAAAACCTAGACAGAGAAGAGACATGGAATTACGTAGCAAGGCGATAGACATGCTAACTCAACCCAACTTAACCATGTCCCTGCTACTAATTTAAAAATCTACAGGATAAGCTAACTACAGTGCTCAGACACAAGCTAATATTAGTAATATTTGCTAATAGCAGCACATTTCTCTATTTCTTATTTTAAAAATTCTAAAAAGAAACAGGCTATACAGTTCTATGTGTCAAAGTCTGTGTCCCATTTAATTAGCTCTAGCTCACTGTACTTCAATCAGAAGTGTGAATATTAAAGTTTTCGTACTGGAGGACACACACAGGGACCATCTTTGTTAATTTCCCATCTGTCTGTCCATCCATCCAGCCTGCAATGCACATTCATGATGAACTTTCATATTAATATTTGTCTAACTTCAGTCCAGAAACTCCTGAAATTTGCATATGAAAAATCCCCGAAAGAGGGTTCAGACTAAGTTTTTAAAGATTTTCCATCTCAATAAAAGGCTGTGGCTCAGACGCCAAAATACTGCAGTCGGTTTGTTGACGAGCACACAGAATATCACACGTCTGTTGATATGATAGCGTGATAAGATTATGGTATTTGTTATTGAATTACACTAATGCAACGTGTTCTTGCCAACAAAAATGGGGGGGGGAGGGGGATGATTAGTTGAAGAAAAAAAACTAGATTTTATGCTTTGGAGACATGTAATCATTGATTGTCATATAAAACACTTCAAAGCCGAATTAAATCAGATGCTTCTTCCTTGGTTTCATAAGCCTCCACCATTTCCTAATCAAATCGCTTTCATCAAGAGCTCATCTAGTTGTTGGAAACTATGTTAATGTGTTAAAATGAGCAGAGGATTCACCGGTGTAGCTGCAATCAGCGCTGACTTTCATTACAGTCTGATGGAAAAATAAAGGGAAGGCAGCACAGAAAAGAAAAGGATAAAAAAAGAAACACACTGGTGAATTATGCGTCAGCAACAGAGAAAAAAAAAAAGGAAAATGTTCTCTAATTAAATCAAGCGTGCCCTTCACTTTACTACGCTTCCGTATCTTGTTTTGATCTGCTGGTGGCTGCTGGTAACCTGCACAGGACGTCTGAAAAATAGTCCTAGGATTAGATTACGCTCTGCTCCTTTCTGTTTTCCTCCGCCTCCCTGAATGGAAATGACTCAATACGGTTTGTTTCAAGCAGACAGCAGTCAGACTCATCTTAGACCGCAGACTGGTGGCTGCGGCAGCACACTTCAAATAAAAGCTTCGGCACCGCATTTATACGAGGCTTTAAAACAACAACAAAAAAAAACAACCAAAAACCATGTTAATTAATCCTCGCCTCAAGTCTGTTGTGTTTCCAGAAAGGAAGTGTACGTCCTCATTCAGGTGAGCTCGGCGTCGCATTGTGACTGATCAAATAAGAGAAGGTGGCGACTTATACAGCAAATTTCTGTCATCTTCAGCCCGGTGAGCTTACGCCCGGTGTCTGTAGTCAAACACTTTCATGCAGAAAAATCTTTGAAAAATTGTCATTTTTAAGGATAATTAAAATTATTATGTTTTCTCCACACCCCCCGCCCCCAGTTTTTTTTTCATGTCGTGAAAAAAACCCCAAAAACTGTCGGATTTTGACACAGACGTTTGCAATTTGCTGCTTTTCTCTCGCATTAGTTAGAAGATGTGCAATGCTGAAAAGAAAAAGGCTTGAAATGCTGGAACGTTCAGCAGCTGCAGAATATCCCTGGTTTTACGCTGCGACACCAATCAGTCATCAATTACTTTAGGAACAAAGGCAACTTCTTTTTTTTTTTTTTTTTCCTATTTTCATATTATAGCAACAAACTAATGTGTCTTAAAAGAGTTTTGTGTTAGCACAACGAAGCAAAAGATTGTGAAGTGGAAGGAAAATGATCTTTAGCACTTTTTACTAGCATACACATTTTTTTTCATTGCTTAGTGAGACTTATATATATGTTAACGTTTGGGGTTTGTTTTCCTCTTCATGATGTGTTTTTTTGACTGATGGGTTAAAAGTTAATTCATACTGACAGACATGAACCCAGGAGTAAACATTAGCATCCAGTCGGGAAGAGAGCTAATGCAGGCTGAAAGCTGTGGACATCCAGAGCCAGAGGAACAAATCTGCATTGGTTTCCTGCACAACTTTCTGCTGGAACAGGCAGCAGTTTCGTGTCCACACCCTGGTAGATGCCAGAAAATGAATAACTTTCAAAGCCTTCTTGGTGTTACAGATATATGTAACGCAACCGCCTCTCTAAAACCCCAGACCGCATGCACCTCAACTCCTCTCTGCAGGTGAAGTGCTCAGCGGTGCTGAGTTGTTCCTGACCAGCCCTGGTCAGTGGACACTGAGAAAATGGCAGCGGATGTCCAAGCCGCGGTAGACGGTTTCCAGGACTTTGTTGAAGAGCAGGTAACTGAACACAACATGACACGGGATCATACCATTGACATTGAGGAGGTCCACCTTACGTTTGACAATTTCTAAGGAAATGCAACTTGTAACTCCAGTCCAATGCATATGTTGTTTTTTTCCTCTTCATGATGCATTTTTGGTCTGATAAAACTCATTCAGTGGAACGACTTAAAGTCCTAAAAATGCAGTAAAAAGTAAAAATGTATTCACACCTGCTGAGTTTCTCCTACATAGCTTATGGTAAACTAGAAACAGATGTTTCTAGTTTACTTTTTCCAACAATGGTTAGATTAGATGAACAGTAACGTGTTGGTAGACTTGCTGCTGTGGCATTTAATGTCCATTTTCAAAGATGATAGATTGAAGACACACTCCAGAGGAGGACTAACCTTTGGGATATTGTCTTACATCCTGCTTTAGTCTTCTCCACAACATTCCTCCCGACCTGTCTTGCTGTGTGCCTTGGTCTCCGTCTCCTGTTTGCTCACCAGTGTTCTCTGGAAAACCTGCCAGGCCTTCACAGAACAGCTGGATTTGAGGTGTCTGAGTGCGACTGCGAGGCAGTGGACGTGCAAAAATGGCCTGAGATCACCCACAGACATACTTTCATTGCTGTGCAGCGACTCGTCTTAGAAATGAGAAACACAGCATGAAACTGTGAGTGTCGAGATGTGAAATCTTCCCTCGCTGCCTGCAATCAAATCTGTACTGTAAGAAGAAAAAAAATCAGCACACGTCGTATCAAAGCGTTCTGTCAGCGATCCAAAGTTTTCGTGCCAAGAAAAACACGAGCAGGCATTCGTCGTTGTTTTAATGTCAGATGGGTCAATCGCTCCAAGCCGCACGGATCGATGAGGCAAAACTCATCCGGAAAAACCGGCTTGTCAACAAAGAACCTTTGTTGTTCTCCTTAGTATCAGTAAAACGAACCCTGTTGAGACATTTTTTGGTTCACCGTCATCGTCCAGTCTCATTTAGAAAGAGTCTATGGGCAAGTCCTGGCAACAGCTGGACAAGACAGTGCTTACCCACTCTGCTTAGCAAAATTTCTTCCGATCTGTCGGATTTTGAGAACATCTGTTGTCCACTGGCCTCTTCAGGTGATCCCAAAGGTTTTCTGACACATTTACTTCTGGACTCTGGGTAAGTCTAGAACTTTAATTTCCTCCTCAATCATAAGGTACGACACGTAGGAGACAGGCATTTCAAAGCAGCTTCTTTAGTGTAGCTGTCGACCTTTTGGTGACCTCTGCCTCCTGCTTTTTGTGACGGTGGGATGTTCTCTCTCACACATGCGGGCCATGGAGTCACAGAGACATACAAGGCAAAAAGCCTCTGTCACAAACCACTCCTCGCAGAACTCGGGTGCCTTCTCGCTGTCTGTGTGTTTTCTCCAAAGGGGATTGAAGTCAACCCTCTGCTGATATGACTCTCAGCAACCAGGCAAGATAGTCGGAGCCTTGTCATGGCCAGCACCTGGAAGAGCTGGGTATTTTTGCAGCTTAAGGTTGTGACGCATCGATGACAGAAGGTCTCTGTGGCGAGGTACCCAGGGGATTTAAGGCAAAAAACTTGCCATTAACTCACACAGGATGGGTGGTAATGATGTGTGTCAAGACAGGACAGATCACTGAACCAAAGGTGGTTGTATGAGCTATCAGTACATTTTACTTTTTAGAGCTATAAATGCATTTTATATGTAAGGGTTAGTTTATGTAATTTCAAGTTTCCTTTGGTTCTGTGAGTCTGGTTTGATCTTTTAAATCTCACGAAGTTGGAGGATTCAGTTTGTGTTAAAGAGGATTCTGACGCTGCACGACCAACCTGCTTTGTGAAGGAGCCTAAACAACCTTTCTGACCTTTGTTAGGATCCTCGGTTCACCCAACAAGTATGTCTTTGGACTGTGGGAGTAAGATGGGGACAATACATGTCATTTCATTGTCACAGGTAGAATTAGTAAAAACCACACAGAAGGTCGCTAGCCGAGATTAACGACCTTGCTGTGCAGAAACGGTGCTAAGTAAAGCAGGTCTGTGGCGCACAATGGTCTGAACTCCATTTGTAATTATTAGTGAAGATAAGGATTTTTCTGTTTTTGCACCCATTATCTTAGACAAGATAAATTCCCAGATATTAGCGATTTACAAGCGATAATCAATCAAACGTACCTGTTACTTACCATTGCGTTAGCTTTTAGGAAAAATGTGTTGCTGGGATGTCAACTTTCTTTCATTCAACAAGGACAATACACCTGCAGTCAAATTGGTTGAGCCTGAAAGCTTTTAGCCAAAGGTTGAACTTTTGCTGCGTATCCAAGATGGCACCCAAACCGACTGCTGATATTAGTGAGTATGAGATAATGTGGAGGCGAAAACAAAAGAGATCTCTTTTCCTTTGAAAACAGAAACCGAGCCTCTGTGACGAGTCGTGAAATCTCAGCAAGTCTGCAGATGCAAATTAGGGTTGAAATTAAGTGTCTTCTTTTGAGGTCTTGTGATATCAGATTTTGAAATGGAAATCATTTTTAAATAAGTGAGACATGTTTTGACCTTTTGTGTAAAGTTCACCAGGTCTGATTTATCGACCAGCTGATTCCCTTATTTTTAGGAAATCGGCCGACACTTACATGTGAAGCTGATCTTATCTCCCTCAGCAAAGGTTAAAAATCAACTGCTGTCCTTTTCTGCTCTCCCCTGACAAGAGGTTTAACTGACCCACCAGGTCATGTCTGCATGTTTGCTGTGAGCAATAGTCACCCCAATGTCGCCAACCTAACAACTTTCTTCATATATTTTTTTTCTTTGCTCGATGGTACATGGTACTAATTAAATGCTACCGCAATCAGACTTCTGAACATCACTCAACAGCTCACTGTTTATGGCAGTAACAATGGATGGATGGATTTGAACGTTGTCGATCAATGGGAGCTGACAGTATCGTCTTAGGAAACTCAGAGGAAAGTTATGTGTCGGCCCTACTTACTTCAGCCGTTGTTAATGTCTGAATTACAAAGTCTGGCTTTTTTTCTGGTGCAGAAAAGTCAAATGAAATGTGACACAATCGTCGACTGAAAACGCTTTCAAAAGCTATCTGACACATGTCCACATGTGGAAGTGACAAAAATCCCATTTTTTATGGAGTAAAAAGACTGGAATTAGGCTGTTCAGACTACAATGGAAAAATGTGATTTGAGACTCATTTGCCTGATGTGTGAACGTAGCATAAATACGTACGAAGACCAAAGAAGACTATAGAAGATTAATGTTTTGGAAAATGGGAAATAGTGAGTTACAAAGCCAGCAGTGCTTTACAGAATTGAGCATGTTTGCCAAATTATGCAATAATTTAAAATAAAGAATGTAGTCAACAACATATTAACAAGACACCACAGGAAGTGGTTGCTCGGTTAAATTCAACCACCATATTTTACTGTTTGCTCTTATTTATGATGCACTGTGCATGATTCATCAAATTTTATTTTAAAGTATTAGCACCGACTTCATAATTCTGCATTAAACCAAAGATAGATGAGAGCATCATGGTGAACAAAGACAGAATAAGTCTTGTTTCCTTCTGAGGCATCGGATCATCTGGTGCTGTTGTAGTTTAAAGAGAAACTCCATTTTTTTTTATCCAAAATTTATTTCACTTAAGATGCATGTGCAACAACTGAAACAAGCTGACACAATTCATTTTTATTGCTTTTAGCAGAGAACGTTGAGGGCATGATGTTGTAAAGTACTTAAGTTTCCACTTTTTTTTTTTTTTTTTTTTGTTGTATTTTTCGCAAACGCATCACATTTATGTGAGGAGTCGGTATTTATAGAGTTGGCCTTTTTGCTTAATATCTTCTACAATCTTTCCTCTGTAAACCAGCTGGTGGAGCTCAGCTTGACTCATCGTGATCTGTTCATGTAAAAATGTTGGTTTCTGTTTATCTAACCGCCTTTTCAGAACCACAAACAGGTTCTCAAGGCGTTAAGATGTGGGATGTTTTCCTGTCTCAGCTATAAAAATGTCAGTCTCCTGATACCTAAGTCTCTTTGTTTTCATTCTGTTCTTGTAACACGGTGCTCCACGCTGTTGGAAATCGCTCAGGCCATCTCCAGATTGGGCCTGTAATGATGGAAGGAGTTCCTCTTGGAGGATGTTTTGGTTCCAGTTTTTACTGAGGGCAGTCTTCTGGGGCAGCATTGACCGGCTCCCTTGAATGAGAAGCAGACCCTCCCATTCAGTACATTATATTAGGTGGATTTATGGAGGGAACACCACACGACTCATGGCGGATCTCACCAACAAACGTTTCTTGATGATAGAAGATGCTTTGTGGGACAAAGGGGGCGGAGCCTAAATCTCACTGCCTTTCTCTGAAAAGGATTTGCATTTAGGATTTCCCCGAAATCTATTAAAAAAAAAAAATTGCATCTGATTTAGCTCGTCTGCAATGCATATGTCGGACCACTTTTTTCAGTAACGAGTAATCTAACGCGTTGCTATTTCAATAGCGTCTGGGACATCGCTTCTTAACACGATGTTGCTTCTTGACACGACGTCGCTTCTAAATACGTCGATTCTTGACACGACGTCGTAGGCGGCAACGCTTCATGACACGACGCTTCTTGATACGACGTCGTAGGCGGCAATGGTTCTTGACACGACGTCATAGCCGGCAACGCTTCATGACACGACGTCGTGTTAAGAAGGCAGAGACAGTTCATTTCATGACGTCGTTTCTTATTATGACGTCACTTCACGACACGACGTCGCTTCTTGACACGACGTCGTAGGCGGCAACGCTTCTTGACACGACGTCATAGGCGGCAACGCTTCATGACACGACTTTACTTCTTCACATGACGTCGCTTCATGACACAACGCTTGTTGACACTATGTCGCTTCTGAACACAACGTCGTTTCTAATTATGACGTCACTTTTTGACATGACGTCGCTTCATGACATGTCATTTCTTATTATAAAGCACTTCATGACATGACGTCACCTCTTAAGACGACGACACTTCATGACACAACGTCGCTTCTTGACACGACGTCGTAGGCAGCAACGCTTCTTGACACGACTTTACTTCTTCACATGACGTCGCTTCATGACACAACGCTTCTTGACACGACGCTTCTTGACACGATGTCGCTTCTGAACACAACGTCGTTCCTAATTATGACGTCACTTTTTGACATGACGTCGCTTCATGACATGTCGTTTTTTAATATGACGCACTTCATGACATGACATCATTTCTTATTATGACGTAATGTCATGGCCCGACGTCGCTTCTTGACGCGACGTCATAGGCGGCAAAGATTTATGAGACGACGTCGTGTTACGAAGGCGGAGACAGTTATTACACGACGCTTCATGACATAACGTCGCTTCATGACACGACGTAGTAGGCACCAACCCCTCATGACACGACGCTTAACATGACGTCACTTTCTTCACACGACGTCGCTTCTTAACACGACGTTGTTTCTAATTATGACGTCACTTCATGACATGTCGCTTCTTAACATGACATCATTTCTTAACGCGACGCCATAGCCAGCAATGCTTCATGACACGACATCGTGTTAAGAAGGCGGAGACACTTCTTGACACGACCTGGTAGGCGGCAACGCTTCATGACACGACGCTTCTTGATACGACGTCGTAGGCGGCAACGGTTCTTGACACGACATCGTGTTAAGAAGGCAGAGACAGTTCATGACACGACGTCGTTTCTGATTATGACGTTATTTCATGACACGACGTCACTGCTTAACACGACGTCGTTTCTGATTATGACGTCGCTTCTTGAGACGACGTTATAGGCGGCAACGCTTTATGACACGACTTCACTTCTTCACATGACGTCGCTTCATGACACGACGCTTCTTGACACGACGCTTCTTGATACGATGTCGCTTCTGAACACAACGTCGTTTCTAATTATGACATCACTTCATGATACGACGTCGCTTCTTGAGACGACGTCATAGGCGGCAAAGCTTCATGAGACGACGTCATGTTACGAAGGCGGAGACAGTTCTTACACAACGCTTCATGACATAACGTCGCTTCATGACACGACGCTTCTTAACATGACGTAACTTTCTTGACACGACGTCGCTTCTTAACACAACGTAGCTTCTTAACATGACATCATTTCTTATTATGACGTCATTTCACGACCCGACATCGCTTCTTGACGCGACGTCATAGGCGGCAAAGCTTCATGACACGACTTCGCTTCTTCACATGACGTCGCTTCATGACACGTCGCTTCTTAACACGACGTCACTTTTTGACACGACGTCATAGCCGGCAACACTTCATGACACGACGTCGTGTTAAGAAGGCGGAGACAGTTCTTGACACGACGTCGTGGGCGGTTTCGCTTCATGACTCGACGCTTCTTGACACGACGTCGCTTCATGACACAATGTCACAGGCTGGGACACTTCATGACACGATTTAGCTTCTTGACACTACATCCAAGGGGGCGACCCTTCTTTAAACAATATGTTGAGCGGCGCTGCTTCTTAACTTTCATGTCATAGGCGGCAACGCTTCATGACACAACGTTTTCTGGATTTCTGGATGAAAAACTAAAAATTCGACCAAGCTTCTTGAGAAGTTGCAGTACTTCCTGTTGTTCTGCGGTAGCTGCTAGTTTAGAAGAAGATCAACATCATCTGGGTTGATTCCACAAACTTATAATATAATTTGTTGTTAAGTCCACCAGGCTTCTTTGGTGGGGTAACATTAAAGGAGACCACACAAGGATTTTCTGATTAAGTGAAAATTGAATTTGTTAAATTATACTAAAGAAACAAAACCTGAAAAAGGAATACCAGAAATGAGAAAACAAAATAGATTAATACAAAAACCCATAACTAACCAGACATAAGCAAATGCAAAACAAACCTAACAAAATCCAACCATAAAATACAAACCAAACCAAATGGAGTTCTGAGGAAGAAGAGGGAAAAGCCTACTGTTTGCTGCATGCATTAGAGCTTTTAAAGCAGCAGAGCACTTAATCAGGGCAAAACATAACACCTGCAGAAGGCCTGCCTCCAGACCCTAGAAGGAAAAAGACCCACTGCAGCCATATCATTGTAAATTCCAAATTGGAAATTGTTTATTATTAGCACTTAAAGATAATTATAAATAAAAATGTAGTCTTTTCAAAACCACACATACATTGTGGTGTGGACAATAGTTTTTCATATTTCGTTACCAGTGTTACAAAGTAACGCGTTACTGGCGTCGTTCCACTTTTTTCAGTAACGAGTAATCTAACGCGTTGCTATTTCAAATCCAGTAATCACACTAGTTACTTTTCAAAATCACTTTGCCTTATTGTTGCGTTACTACCTTCTTTTGTTATTTAATTGTATTCCCTTTACGTGTCGTGACCGACGTCTCTATGCGACAATATCAGCAACAGAAATTAAACAATGGAGAGAGTTGCGCATTTTGTTGGTAGAAAAAGGAACTATTTTGAGTTTCTGTCGTCAAGTCCAATTATTATAAGCGGCTTTGAGCTCGTTTTTTCTTTTTTTTTAAAAAAAGGTTGCTTGCAAATTTAATGAGTTGTGGGTCGCGCCTTTTTTGGGCTCGTGTTTGAATGTGAAGTTTCTCATTTGGGCTTGGAAATAAGCAGAGACTCATAATAAACCCCAGAATTTGTCTGACATCCAGTCAGTTTTAGTCCATCATTTCCCGGATGATCCGTCCCACTGTGTCTTTGTTAATGTCAAGTTAATATCTTTGCTGTGAATGACATCAAGCTTCGCGTTGCAAAAATCGACACTAATTTGAACAACGCAATAAAATTTGAAAACAGCCACGAATGAACAAGTCCGTAAAGTTGTGCAACTCAACGCCATTATAAGTATAAATATTAAGATTAATGTCACAAATCTGTGCAGCAGCCATCTGAGTTGTGGAGCCGCAGGAGGAGATCTGTGCGCTGCACTGTGACCAAACACCAAACACAGGGCCGTAACGCACAACCTGGAGGCTGGGGGCAGGGTGGGGGCTTTAAAATCAGGCAATAGAAACACACAAAAACACACACAAATTACTGATGTTTTTTTTTTTTTTTTGTACTGTTGTAACCATAAAACAATCTCCCCTTCAGTTCAGTCATGTAAGTGGAAATACATTGTTGATGTTACTATCATAAAATAGTTTGCAATTAAGTTTTGGCAAAGCTTGATGTAATTTCACTGGTGGCGGAGTGTTGTTGTTAGCAGCTGGTGAAAGTAACTAAAAATGTTACTTTTAATGTAACTTAGTTAGTTTCCAAATCAAGTAGTCAGTTATCTAACTAAGTTACTTTTTTCAAGGCGTAATCAGTAATCCGATTAAAGTTACTTTTTCAAAGTAACTATGCCATCACTGCTCGTCTGTTTATTTCTCCCGCTTTGCTCTTTGGCAGCGTTTCTCAATTCCAGTCCTCAGGCCCCCCTGCTCTGCATGTTTTAGATGTACCTCTATTCTAGAACAGCTGATTCAAATGATTGCATGACCATCAAGTGCTACAGAAGTCTGTTAATCACCCACATATTCAATCCAGGTGTGTGGCATAAAGGAAACACCTAAAACAAGGTAGGCGGGGTGGGGGGCGTGAGGACCAGAATTGAGAAACACTGCTCTTTGGTAAGCAACAACTGCTTCACCACAACATAGCCTGCTATGAATACTGAGGCTGGTTAGCATAGCCACTGATAAATAGTTTTCCTGTAACGGCAAAGTGTTTTTACACTTTTAGCTCACTGAGCAGCATACAGAAAGTTGATTGATAATTAAATGACCCTCCTCCTGGCTTTGATTGGTTGTTTTTGACCGGGAGCAACGCAATTTTACACATGTGCATATGTATTAATTAATTTTATTTTGTAACCAGGTTGCTGTGTGTTGCAGACTTCTGCCCAGGTCCCTCTTGAAAATGAGATCCAGATCTCAATGGGGTTTACCTGGTTAAATAAAGGGGGGAAAAAAAACAATTGCCATTCAAAGACGAGGTGAGGTCTCGTACACTGTCACAACATGGTGATACTTTTAAAACATCTATAATAAACTTTTTTTTTTTTTTTTGCAAAAGTTGCATACTGCAGCTTTAATATGCCAACTATAATCCTAAATCTAATGTTGAGCTGCTGGTTAGGAAGGCATAAAGAATTTATGCCTTTAAAGGAAGGCCCAAAAGTGACTTTTGATGAACCAGACTCTTTTCACTGTCATCTCTGGTGGTAAAAACTGTCAAACACTGAAAACGATCATTTCCAGCTCACATGAACCTCCTCTACAGTAACTAGCCTGTTAATTAGATTGATAAAGTCATTTCAGCTGGTCTCTATGACAGCCTCACCTGTGCTGACGACTCCACTGAAACACAACAGCGTTAACGCGCCGAAAATGGGTTTTTGTTATCCAGTGAATCTTTGCAGATAGCAGAGCTCTTTGCAGCGGATCTGGCACACATCAGACCACGTTTCCCGATGGTCTCAGCAGGGTGACTTGTCACCACAAAGAGTTCAGCTTCACAACGCAACTGTATTTGTTTTTCAGCTTTTTTTTTAAATTTTTTTTTATTTTGCACATAAATGTTTTCAAATATTATTACTGTTATGATTAGTAGTATTAAAATTATTACCAGACGAAGATAATTGGAGCAAAGCGTCGTAGATAACAATAAAATCAAGGACAAAGTCATGAACGTTTAGCTGTCTGTTCGCAATGAGAGTCGTTACCCACAGGAGGTTAGCTGCATCTCCATTCACCTTGAAATTGGAATTATGAAAATAAATTCACCAAATGGAAATATGCCAATAAGTTTTTTTTGTTTGTTTGTTTGTTTTTTTTTTGATCAAATGTTTTTGCTCTGGGATGAGGAGATTTGTTCCGCCCAGCTGTACTGAAATGAGTGTATTTCAATGGAAACATTTATTTCTTTATTTTGCATGACACGTGTCATGTGATCAACAGCCGGATGTTACCGCTGGTGAAAAAGAAGGCAGGAAGTGGTTGGCGGACGACGGCGTGGTGCGAATTTAACTGTATTTATTATTTAATGAAAAAACAAAAACACAATTGGTTTTTCAACATTAGCAGATTATCAAAATAGGTTTACACACATTTGTAATGTAAATGCAGCTAAAAGACCCAAAGCACAACAGCTAGTCCACCTCTGAATGGCTCAAGAAGTATTGGAGTGACCTAGTCAAAGCCTGAAGTTGAATGTGGAGTCAACAGAGAGCGGTGTTGTGTTGTATTCACGCAGATCGTCCTACTTTCACACCCCCAGCCACATGGTGGCGCTGCAGATGGCCATCATCTTCCAGCCTCTCTGATAAGAAAGTCAAAATGGTGAGTGGAACCTTCTGAGGGCTGGAAGATATGGACATAAAGTTTTATCATGTTGTGATGACAATAAAAACTATGACTTTTTTTTTTTTTAGGTAACTGTATGGCTGTGACTGCATGGCACAGCAGTCACAGCCCCACAAATACAAACAGTTCTCTGGCAAAATTCCGATGTGTAATAAGACACTTTGTATCACTGAAACTAAAGCTGCATTTAGTCATATTTTCAAATTTACTGACATTTATTGATGCCTTTCATTGAACAAAAAGTGAAGAAAAATGGCAAAAATAATAATCCCGAGTATACGGACGGTTTAAACATCATTAATTTAACTGGAACGACAAATAAAAGTCTTAGTGATAAAGAATTTATTACAATAATTAACAAATGACGTAATAAATGCCGCCCCTCCCCTCTGTGTGCTGCTGGATCTTAAACCCCCATTTCAGAAAGAGAAGTTCAAATATTTATGCCACCAAATATCCAAACTGAATTCAAAAATACCTTAATTTCCCAGAGGGAAATTAAATGTTGTAACTCATATACTGTAATTCCTGTAACTAAAGAAATGTGGCGCTTTGCAGAGATTTCTTTCTAAAAACAGTGAAGGACCAATTAGGGATGATCAGTCCGGTTATCAGGCCATCGGATTGGAACCCAAATGACCAGATTTTTAAAATAATCGTTTTTAATATTGCGAGATTCTGTGTCACGATGTTACTCAGACATTTCATACTCAAAAGTGTTTATCCAGTGTTATTAATTCATCCACTCCAGAGTGGATAAATGAAAACGATTGTTCAGAGATGATTTGAATTACGCTTCGGGGGAAATTACTCTTTTTTTTTCTTTTTTTTTCCACACAGGGTCAGGGAAACCTTTTACCCTAAAAAATGGAATCATTACTTGAAAACTGCGTTTTGCATTGGATCAGGTTGACTCTGAATGATAATAAAATTAATTTTCCTGATTTAAAGCTTTAATAGCGACATGCGCCCGGTCTTGCCGCCCTGCTTGCAGAGCCCCAAGGACAAAGCAAGCATGTCCACTGAAGTTCAGACTTTAACTGGACCCGGACAGTTAAAGTCACAGTACCGGTGGCTTCTGTTGACTTCAAGTCTCCAGACCAAGGCTAGACGCCAGCAGGCATCACCACGTGGTTTTGTTTATCGTCTAGCAAATAAAACGCACGTTAAGATGATGTTGAATTTAGCCGTTATTCAATCTGTTTTACAAGCTGATTATAAAAGTCCCCATAAATAATTCCTCCTAAACAGCTGATTTAGTTTAAATGAGACAAGTTTGATGGCACATTATTAATGGGAGCGCCCTCCACCGAGAGGGAAATAGATTATTAACTATGAGCATGTTATGCATCATAATGTTTTCTAACTTATTATGCGGTTTCAGAAGCCTGATCGCATTAGTCATTTTCTTCCAACGTGGCATGTTTGCGCGCGTGTGTGTGAGTGCGTGTGTGTGTCTGCGCAAAATGAAGAGGAAGATTAAAAGATGCGTCTTTGGAGACTTCAGAAATCCTATGGAGACCATATTATTAACTTTTTCTTGACCCGCAATCTGTGGTGCAATAATGCTTTTGTTTGTCGGTTTTTTATTAAAACTGATAAACCACTCAGAGTGTCTGAAAGTGTTCGGCTCGCTACATGACGCCTGGTCCGGCCAGACAGATGGATGGGAGATAAAGCCAGGGTATTCCTGATCTTTTTTTCTTCTTCTTCTTTTTTGCACAAATATTCACACGCCTTGGAAATTTTCTTTCACATTTTGTCAAGTTGCAGCAGCAAGGAACGTCGTCGTATTGTGATTTTTAATGTGACCAGTCGAATCAAATCAGTGCGAAGCAAAGCTGCAAAGCGGAAGGGAAACGACTTAACTTTTACAAGTGAAACACCTGAAAAGTGCGGCGTAGCATTTGTATTCAGCCTATTTGACTCAATACTTTTGACAACTAGAGACTAAAATTTATGCCATTTTTTAGTAAAATATCTGAACATATAGTTTCAAAAATCCCCACAAACTGGACACTTTTCAGATTTTAATTGGTCATATTCGGGCTCTCATATAATATCCCGTTGAAATAAACCAAAAATTATCCGCTGTTGCATGACTAAACTTGAAGAAGGGTGTGAATACTATTGCGAGGCTTTGTTTGACAGCATCTACTTGAACACAAAACGATCTGTCAGTCAGTAAACTAGCCGCAGCGCGATTAAGCCCAGTCACTACATGACTATAATCACACAGCGGCTGAGACCTGCAGAGCGGACAGAATTCCTCAACCTCTGACGGCTTAAAAGCTCAACCACACAACGTGTATTTTACCATTTATTGCTCTTCCTCCTGACTGCTTGCTTTTTTTTTTTTTTTTTGTTTGTTTGGAATGGGGGGCGGGAGGATATTTACATTTTCATTAGCATACTAAAAAGCTTATTTGCATGTTTTAGTAAAGTCAGCACTCAAGTTTGCAGAATTTGTTCATTTAGCTGCAGCAGCTTAATCAGGCTGGAAGAGCTCCTGAAATCACATTTACAGTTTGTTTCCTGGAAAAATAATACGGCCCGGCGAAACGGGAGCAGCCGGCTGGGAGTAACACACAAGTTGTGAAATTGTTTTATTTTTTATTTTTTTATTAATTATTATTAAATAGGGCTGTCAATGTTTAATGCATGAGATTAATCTGAAAATTTTAACACGTGAATATTACATAACACAGATTAATCGAAGTTTCACGGGAAACGAATGGAGACAAACGTTTCTAAATTAACGTTTAAAACAAACAAAGAAATGCTTTAAAACGTTCCTGGATATAAAAACCTGGAAAACCTAGAATCTTAAAACATGTCGGGTTTGACACAATAAACCGTGTGTACAGTGGCAGTTTTTGATACGGACCTTATGGGCGATTGCCCAGGGCGGCATCAGAAAGGAGTGGGGTTCCCAAGAAGTGGAAAATAAAAGTTATCATTTCCATCAGTCGATCCCTGGACGAGCTTGCTGCTACTTGTATGTACGAGTACTGGGAGCCGAAAAACAAAATAAAAAAACTAATCAGATCATTTCATGCATTTTAATTGGTTGGATTTCAGCAGAAGGAGGGGCTTATCCACACCACCTTTCCTGCATGAATACCTACACTTCAAGCTTTAAAAGTGAGTCATAGTGATTCATGATTAATCACAGAACAAGAGTGTGTTTAATCTGATCATTTTTTTAAATTAATTGACATACATATATATATATATGTGTGTGTGTGCTAAAATATAGATTTTACATTTTTTTTGCAGAACCTCTGTAACACTGCGTGACACGGTGTTGCTAACTGAAGTCCCTCTCCTTCATGCCTCTCTCTCTCTCTCTCTCTCTCTCTCGACTTTTCATTATCCTTACAAATCTCCCGGCGTGCTAACAAGCCGCTCTGCTCAGTAAGTGAACAGACGGAGCTCAGGGAGGGAGGAGGGGGGGGGGATCAGAGAGACTCCGAGCACTTGGGTTGGTGTGTGTTCAGAGATTCACTTTTTTTTATTTTATTTTTTTATTTTCCAACATACAGCTGGGGCTCAATTAGTGTCCATTTTGGCTAATTAAGTACACTCTGTCTGAATCAGTGGTGCAAAGACTCGCGTTGTTTGTCAAATCACGCGCTGTATCCGGCTCGCTGCCCCTGAGGCAGGCTGGAGGCCCTTTCTACACTACAGCGCTCCCCGTCTTCCTTCCCTTTCTCTCCCTCCTCTCTTCTCCTTGATGTGTTCAGAGATGAAGAGAGGAAATAAAGAATTCCCTCTGGTTCTTCTGTTGCGAGTGAATATTTTCTCTCCCCAGTTGTGTTTGCAACAAACCCGGCTTCCGAAGAGGGGCGCCTTTAACAAATGAGGAGCCGGTGCGCCTGTCGATATTAGTCCCCCTCTCGCGTGAGCAGCCGGACCTTTGATCCTGTGTGTGACACTCGTTACCGTGGCGGCGTGCTAAAGTGCGGCTGAAGGCATGGCGGAGGAGTTTTCATGCATATTTCCCTAACAATGTGCAGCGAAGGAAGATAAACCCTTAAGTATTTGAAGAAGAGACCCGCAGTCACAGACATTTACAGTGTGAAAATACCCTTCACTGGTGTCTGAAGTTAACACTTTGTAGTTATGATATGTGTTAAATTTGCTCTCCCAGAGAGAGAATCGGCTCCGACGACCGTCAATCTCCGCACTCCATCTGCGCACAACGGCGTTCATTTCTGAGACGTAACCACGGCGCAGGGTCAGGCTTCTCCAAAACGATCCGTCAACCCCTTCATCCCATGTCGCACTCTTATCAATGCCGCACACTTCCCCTCTCTCCACTGTTGCCATGGCTACGGTTTGGCAGGGATGAGCAGTATCAAAAAAAAAAAAACCAGTATCAAAAAAAAAAACCCAACTCGTTCTGGAGTTTTAGAGAAGACTCCTCTCCACACTTACCTTTGTTACGCGGCTCTAATCCTTCTCTTTTTGATCTTCTTTTGATGGAGACATTAAACTTGAAGGAATTCACACACACACCCGTACGCGCACACACACGCACACGTTTGCGCGGCTATCTTTGCGGGGACTTTCCATTGACTTCCATTAATTTCTACACCCTAAACCTTACCCTTATCATAACCCTAACCATTACATACCTAACCCTAACCCTAACCAAAACTCAATTAGCACCTTAGTCCTAAATCTGACCCCTGACCCAAAAACAGCCTTTCAGTGAAGGGACCAGGCTTCAGTCCCCACAAGGAGCAGTGGGTCCCCACAATGTAGCATGTGTCAGGAAATGGTCCCCACAAGGTATTAGAAACAAACGCGCACACACACACACACACACACAAAAAAAAGCCCGCATGCGGGCCGTTTGACCGGCCGAGGCGGTGATTCTCTGCGGACAGATGACCCAGTCCGGCTCGGCTGCTCTCTTCGAGCTAACAGATAGCAACCTCATTATCTGCAGACCACAGATAGGGAATCTCTAGCAGTCAGGAAGCGCGGCTTCCTTTCTACTCCCGGCTTTGAAGCTCCGAGAGGGGAGAAAGACACAAAGAAATTCACACACCCTGCGAAAAGCAGGTGCGTTTCATGCCAAATTAAGACGGCAGCAAATGAAAGCTTTGCAAAAAAAATAAATTCGAGATTTGAAAAAAAAAAAAAAAAAAAGACTGTTGTCGAAGTTGCCTCAGAAAAACTTCAGTTCTCTGAAGGCGAACATAAGAGTTTGGTCAACATTGCTGAGAATATGAGGAGCTGCAGATCTGAGAGTTTTCTAATCTAACTTGAGGATATTGTTAAAAACTGTTCATATATGTAAGCATTAACTTACATCAGAAATCAACTAGTAGTTTTATATGTTTTGGTTTATTGTATTGTTTTATTGTACATCTAATTTTCTAATCTGCCAAGGGATTGCAAATGCAAATTAGCTTTCATGCTCACTGTACATCACATGGTGAAATTTATGTACATTCTCCCTTCCTGAGCAAAGTTTACCACTACTAATTAGTGCAAAATATAAAGCACTGTGCGTTCCTGGGAGGGAGTACTTTTACATTTTTGAGGTCATGAACCAAAGCACCAGACATTTAAAGTTGATCCTGATCAAACTGCTCCTGTAGTCGTTTGACATTTGTTGAGGGAGAACAATGGAAAAACCTCCTGTAATAATCACAGGGTCAACCGAAAGCCTCTGGATTTCCACTGCGGAGACATTTAACTCAGAGCCTCTTTCACACGATATTTAAAGTGTATATGGAGCTTTCACACTGTAAGACTCACTCACGTTGAATGTTTTGCCCTTTTTCACAAAGCAGGCACAAATATCCTGAGTTTTAATGAAATATGTGGGATGTCCTCTGGTAGCCGTAGTGTTGTGTTCTTCCTATAGCATCAAATTAGCAAGCAG
Source organism: Poeciliopsis retropinna (assembly GCA_010277075.1). Classification (NCBI taxonomy): domain Eukaryota; kingdom Metazoa; phylum Chordata; class Actinopteri; order Cyprinodontiformes; family Poeciliidae; genus Poeciliopsis; species Poeciliopsis retropinna. The sequence goes on from VMRM01000021.1 coordinate 11,398,506, forward strand.
ATTTTGCACACATTATACTTCATAAACCATGAAGCATGAGGAGACATTACTGAGTGCTTCAGCACAAGAGCTTATGTGAACAGCAACAACAACAAAAAAAAAGATAAAAATATACATATTAGTGGTCATTTGATCTTTTATGTTCACATTTCACCAAACTGCAGCCGGTCCTGTTGTAGGCACAGCCTCAGTAGGATTCAAGTTTTCAGAAAAATGCTCATAACCTTTTAAGGTTTTTCAAATTTCTCACATTTCAACCACAAACATTAGTATGTTTTGTTTATTTACGCTTACGCCAGAAACCAAACCAAACATAATTGTGTTGTGTTCCCGTTAAATGAGAAACACAATGAACATCAGTCATTAAAAACATGCTACAGCATCGTACTCCTACTTCTTCCTGTCATCTTCTTTGTGATTTCCTCCTGTAGTAACATCCGGTTGTTGATCACATGCCTCCGGACGCAAAAAAGTGTTTCCACTAAATGCACCAGAAAATTTGTATATTTTGCAAAATATACAAATTTTGATACGGCTAAAAACCCATCACATCTTACTTCTTTTTTCTTAATTTTTAAATAGGCACTTTTCCATTAAGTAAATTGTTGTTTTAATTCCAGTTTGCTCACCTGTATTGTGAATGGAGCAACAGTATGTGTTTTGAATTTCTTTCTTTCTCTTTACACTTTATATTAGCTTCAGGTTTAATTTCCCCTTTTTTCATTCTCTTTTGCTTTGTTTATTTTTTACCTCTGTCTTCCTGCTCCCCTCCCCAGCTATTAATCATTTCCCTATTTCCCATACCTGCTCCTCTCCTCTGCTGCATCCACTTTCCTGTAATTAGCTCTTCTGGTTCCTTTTCCCACTTCCATCGCTCCCTCAGTATTTCAGCCTTTCAGGTTCAAGCAGATTCCTCCTTTATATTCCCAACATTTCCCTTTTGTTGTTTTCTCTGCTTGTCTCCTGGTCTTTGTCCTGCTGTAAGTCTTTTTTCATTTACTTAACTCATTAAAGAGTCTTTGGTCGTGTCTAGGTTCTCTTACTCACCATGACACAAAGTCTGACAAATACCCTACAAATCCACGAGCTGGAAATGTCAAAGTTGGGTTTTCTTCAGAGGTAAAAGTGGGATCAGTAGATCGATGGGCCCATAAAATTTCCTTAAAAGACTTTGAATGTTTGGGATAACGTAAAGTACAAACGATATGTACACATATTGTGAAAGCAGCTTAGGCTTAAAGCTTCTTAAATCTCTGCTAAGTCTCTCACTGCTGCATTCATCTCAAGTGAAGACATCAATCTCAAACACAGTTTAAGCCTCAACAAAACTGTCGGCTATCTTGGCGACTCCCGTTCATTATGCAAGCGATCAATATGTTCCCATTATTGGAGACAACATAAAGCAGTTATCCTCCCCTGGTGGCCTCTGGGCCAAATCCGGCCCAGCAGAGCCGCCGCAAAGCTCAGCTTCTTTTAGAAATGACCCACAATCTCAAACAGGAAGGAATAACTAAACAGCAGACAGTTTATATCGGCTAATTAAAAAAAAAAAAAAAAAAAGATAAAATGTTTAATGCAGCTCAGAAAGGATCAGTGATAACACTACTGTAACCAATCAGAGGAGTTGAGCCAGGAGGGAGGAAAATATCTGTTTATGGTTGCTTGGAAGAATCTGTGCTTGAAATGTGACTCAGTAAGAAAAGTTACATCAGCAGCAGTCGGCTAAGCTAATGTTGCCAATTGTTTAAATCAGGGGTGCCCAAAGTGGGTCATTCGGGGCTGGCATCCTGCACGTTTTAGTTCTCCCCCTGGTAGAACCAACAACCTTTTCAGAATGTCAATATTCTTCTCAGGTTTTCTAATGAGCCGTCATTGGATCCAGGTGCGTTAAACCAGGAAGAGAACTAAAACACGCAGGATGCCGGCCCTCCAGGACCCACTTTGGGGGCCCCTAGTTTAAATAGTTCCTGAATTTTGTTAATTGTGTTCCGAAGATGAAACAAAATGTTTTTTTGTTTTTCAAGAATAAATATATTGCAGTTATTTATTTCATGCATCTCAGTTGTCTTTTGATCTTGGCTACTTTGATATTTCGGATTCTCCTATTTTGTTATTTTAGACTTTCCATTTTTCGTATCAAACATTTATGGTTTTTCACAATCAGAACTGGAAAACACAGAAAAAGACACCTTTGGAAAAATAAGAATGGTCCAAATGCATCTGTGAAGGCAGAAACTTCCCAAAAGTACAACAGGCTGACCAGACGACACATTCCACCCGGAAGGTGGAGTCATGTGGGAATGACCAGCAATATCCAACCTGACTGTGAGGAAGGTGGCTTAGAAACCTCTGCTTTTAAATAAAACAAGCACTAAAATGGTCAAAAGCTGTTTTTGACATAGATCTTTGAAAGGACAATACGATACGTCCCCGAGTTGCATTATCAACAACCGGATGTAACCACTTACAGAAAAAAAATGACAGGAAGTAGCAGACGGACCAAGGCACCTCATCATTTTTAATAACTTATCACATGAACAAACGTATCCCACATGTGACCTTAATTTTATGTAATGGAATCACAATTTGCAAAATTGTGCTTTTTCAACATTAGTTGGAATATCAATACACAAGATTTACAGACATTTGTAATGGAAAGCAGCAACTGAGGGAAATGGAAGGGGATGAATATTTATGTAATCAGTCATTTTATGTTTAATATATTAGTGTAATTGTCATTATTTTGTAGGAATCACTTTGTAGCAATTTTTTTTTTTTTGTCAAAAAAGCCAAATTGTGTTGATCTTGTTATTACTGGAAAAGTAATAACAAGGCTAAACCCTCCCAGGAGGGAACTCCCTGTTTGTGTTGCCACCGTTAGCATCAGTAACGCTGAACAGCATCACGTGTGCCAGAGTTGTGTTTTTGGTGGCCCTGTAAATCTCGACAGGGAACCTATAACAGAGCTCTTCCCTGGAGGGAAAGCCATCGTTAATACACCTGGGGATTTCCTGCGCTGGTGAGTCGAAATGTACACAATAAAAAATTTATTGGACAGCCTGCTGCCAGGACTGAGAGTCACGCTGCCTTACTGCTGCCGAGGGATTTGCTCGCAAGTAAGCGAACGCCAACGGCCGGGCTCAAACGAAACAGCAAGAAGACAGTCAAAAACATTTTCTCTTTTTTTTTTTTTTTTGCCGCACTCCGAGGAGTTTCCAACCCCTGGCTGGCTGAACAAACGGGCTCCGCTATGCGCGATATGTACCTTAAAAATCTTCCTTCATTCATAAACACAAACAAACCGATCAAAGTAGCATTAGGCTTGTTAGCGTAGGAACAAAACACATTATTTTTTTTCCCTGTACAGCGTTTCACTGTTTTTCATTTCGTTCCCCTCATTGTGAATGTTCGACTCACTCTTGCATGTTATTGAGAGAAAGATTTACATTGTGGTCGCCGTGGTGAAGGAGGTCACTGGTTTTAACCCCAGCTGGGGCTCGATAAAACACCTGAAAGTTGTTGTGGAAGTCCCCTGCTGCTGGCTCTTTACCTCTATTTATTTAAAAACGCAGAGCAATGCTATCCTCTATGTGCCATATGTGATATATTTTGATGCTGTTGACTTTAAATTTTGATAGGAAATAACAGCTTTTTGAAATAAAGCAGATTATATCAAATAATCTTCCCATTGTCAGAGGTGATAACCTGGGTTATAACCTACTGATTGGAAAAGTCAAGATTTTTCTAGTGTAGAGTAAACCAAACCTTTGGTGTCTTAAATTGAATTGTTAAAAAGTGAATAGTTAAAAACAATAGGTTACCTGTGGTTAATTTTGTCCTTAATTTACCAGTGAAAATCGACAGTCTTTTTTTGTGACAGTATATTTTCCTTTTTGCTGAAATGGATTGTCAGGGTGTTTCATCTTTTAAACTTTAGTGTCTGCGCTCCAATAAATTCAATGATTGGAGCAACTTTCAAAAATTAAAAAAAGCTCAGTATACTAACTGAGTAAAAATCCTGTCATGTAAATTATAGTACGATTAGTCAGTATGAAAACATTTTTATGTTTTACTCATTTTTCTCTGTGTGCACAATGTGTTAATGTTTTCTGAACAAGTCGTTGTTAAAAATAAGAATTTATCCTCAACCAGTGTACCTGGTTAAATAAAGGTTAAATACATTTAAAAGATGTAAACAAAATAAATACATTTTATTTCAGTAAGCGTTTCCTCTGATGTATTTTAAACCTGGCGGGCCACCAGGCTAAATGTTGTTTCATACACCAGTAACAGACACATTGGTGTCTGGTGGAAGCACAATGTGAAAGTAAAACAGTCGGTATATGAAGACATAGGGAGGATGATGTCAGCTGTTTTTGTTTTATTGACCAGAACTCTTTAACCACTTCCTGTCTATATGCTGACAACTTCAGTGATTCAAGTGACAAGTCATGGATAAAGGATCAAAAAAAATCTTGGGACACTTTAATGAGGATGAAAGTGCAAAAAAAAAAAAAAAAAAAAAAAGTAGATTTCAAATGTACTTGTATTTATCTTTTATATATATATTTTAGTTATTGTAAATAATGTCTTCCGATAGCACATAATTACTTTGTGATATTTTCAAATCTCCTGTCAACTTTAAACGTCTTTTAACTCAAAAGCACAGAATGCTGCTGGATGACTGTCGTAGCGTCTCCACCACCAGGATTAGCAGGTTTTCTGACTGTGATCCATCACTGCTGCTCTGTTGCATAAAATTCCAATAAACTGAATGTGAATAAGGTGAAAAGGTATGAAGCGTTTTGCGAGGTTCTCTTCCGTCTGTTTAGAGTCTGGTAGAAGGTTATTATCCACTTCTTATTTCAGAGTCATTTCCTGTTATTTTCACTGAATTTCACTCTGAATCTGCTCCTTATGTTCTGACCTTTCAGCTCCCTGATTGACCGTAATAGAGACCAGCCTGTCAGGATGCAGGATCCAATGCTCTCTTTGCTCACTGCCAGATTGTTCCGGCTGATCCCATCGGATTGTTTGTTTTTTTGTTTTTTGTTTTTTTTTAGTTCATCTTGTACTCTTTACCTTATTTGAACTTCAGAACATTCTACGAGTAAATCTCGTCTTGGAAGTGGCTTTGTTTTCTGTTCGGGTAGTGAACGTTTATTTTTGGGTCCCTACCTTCCTGCCTCTGACCCGTGAAGCGCTGCAGTGGCAGTGTCAAGATAAACACGTAGGTCTTTATGTGTGTCCTCTGAGACAGGGTGAGGAAGTGATGAGAGGAAGTGTGTGTCTGCACACCATAAATATTTCCTCACTTTCACTCCTTTCTTTCACCCTTATGCCCTGTAGGCCTGTTTCACACGCATCAATAAAACTGACGGATGGCTGTAAAAAAAAAAGTATTTGCCCTCTTGGAGATTTCCAGTGGTTTGACTTTGTTGTCGCGTTTGGATGCTTTAGAATCATCAAACACATTTTAAAGGAGCAGTATTATGTATTTTCCACGACATTTTATAGCAGTCAAGTGACTAAGTTGATTTCAGTTGTTATAAAAATGCTCTATACATCAAATATGAAATTTTGCTTCATAATTTAGCACCTTGAAATTGGGTGCCTTTCTCTTTAAGAAACTCTGCCTTCAGGAAGTCATCAAAACATGGCTCCTCTACTAACCCTTTAATAACATTTTTACCAGCATTGCACTGAGAAGTAGCTCCTATAATGAACTCAACAGATGCTCTGTTCCGCTAATTGTAGCCAGCTAGTCTGAAGGAGCAGATTAGGTCAGTTGCAGGAGAGGGCTGCTCTGTGAGGCAGAAGCTTGGAAACTGTAGCGCCAAAGAGGAGCTACACCTTGAAGGCGGGGCTCGGTCCACCCAGGTGTTTTGTCAGATGTTGACGGTACGTCAGGCTGCTATCGACAGAAAGTAGAGGCTGCAAGCGAGCCTGGTCCGCATGTCTCAGAAACCAGAGATTTTTCAGAAGAGAGATTTGATTGTTCTGTCAGGTCCACCAGTATCGATGATGTTACAGGCCGTCCAGAGACATCGAGAAAGAAAAGTGACTCCAACGCACAGCAACGGCAGAAGCAGCTGATCAGTCATGCGAGGCAAATCTTTGCCATTTCAGAGCAAATGTGTTTCCATCTCTTCATAAGCACGTCAAGTCTTTATAGGAGAAGCTGAAAAAAACCTCAGACAAAAGTAAAATCTATTAGAATTTTTCTGTTTTTAGGCAGAATAATTAAAAAGCAAACTTAAACGTGGATGGTTACTGAAGTTTGAGTCCCAAAACCTTAGATATTCCTGTCAAACAGGAATATATGTATAATACTTACCAGACTGATAGAAATCAGTGATTTTGTTCCCACTTATTGATACCTTTTTGCTGATCAGGCCAAATATTTAGAGTTTTTAAACCACGTCATGTTGTCAGTAGAGTTCTACTGAAGTGATTTCTTGAGTCCAGAGATTGCGCTGCGCAGTAAGGACTCAGTAGCTGCGTTTCAGTAACAGATTTTGTTGATATCCCGCTAATGTCAAAAAATCCAATTTCGCAATTGTGGTGTTTCCATGAAACACGAAATACAGCTAAAACCACATGAACATATTAGTAAATCGTTTAAAAACATGCCAGGCCGTCGTCCTCCAACCACTTCCTGTCGTCTTCTCCATCATTTTCACCAGCAGTAACTTCCAGTTTTTGATCAGGACTTGTACAATGCAAAGAAAAGGGTTTCCATTGAGTTAAACTTTTTTCTTTTTTTTTTTGCAATTTTGATGAGTGCAATTTTAAGGTGAATGAAATCGTAGCTACGGCGACTGGTAGAGTTTAGATAAGCTTTTGTAAGTACATTGTATATTTCAAAAGGTGGCAAAAACTTTTTCACACAAAGTCAGGTTGGGTTGGGAAGTTATTTTCCTCTTAAGAAATAAAATGAAAATGTCAAAACTCTTCATATTTCTTTGCTGATGGAGTTTGATCACCTGAACTCTAAGTGAGGGGAAAACACTTCCTCACAGAGCCGTAATTGCATTTAAAGCCAAAGCATTCCTGTTTTTGCTCCCATCAGACCCTCTTCCCCCCCCCTGAACTGACGAGGAAAGCGCACTCGACTGCCTGATCTAAATCACAGCATTGCATTAGAGCCAGATCTATTTGGACAAATTCCCTTCTACCTGTCGCATTAACCATAATGACTGGCAGTTAATATTGAGGGGCACGATGTATCTGGACACAGACGGCAGACATGCAGCAAAGCTTTTAATAAGATTTGCTTTTGAATGCTTCATCATGCTTTGTGTGGCGACGTGTCAGCCGTGGATGCAAGAAGTCGCCTCGCTGTGAGTGTGCGGGAGTTTATATGGGCTGCATGATGAATAGCTAGTGTCAGGTGTTACCATGGGGATGATTACTTGAAAGCAGCCAAGGCAGTATAAGCATTTGGGATTTCTAGCCAAGCCATCAAATGCTTGGCAGGCCATTTATTTTGAATATACAGGTAGTTTCGGGCGATAAGAATCAGCCTTTGTAGGAGTGTGTGTGTGTGTGCGTGTGTGTGTGTGAGTTGTTGTGACATAGACAAAAGAAAATTTCCGTCAAACAGCCGTTTCACATTTAATTACAAAGCAGCGGTGACACACATCGGCGTCGCCATCAGCTTCCGTAGAACTCCGGTAAAAAGGAAGGACCAGACGGATCTTGGCTCCAACGGCGAGGAAGCTTTTTATTGTTTGGTATAATTTGGTTTTCTTTCCGTGTCTATCCTCATTTTCTCGTCGACCGCGTCCAGTCGGCCCTCTCGGTCACGGCCTTGTTGCCGATGCGTCCCACAGGCCATAACAAAAGCGCCGCCAGAAGCAACCTCTCCAAACTTTGACTGGCAGCTCAGTGGAGCGATGTACGCCGATGCTCGCTCTGCTGAGATTTTTCGTTAAGATAGTAGTTTTCCACATAGGATCCGTCGATCCCTATGGCCTTTCCTCCTTTTCTTTTCTTCATCAATTTGGGACATCTGCTTTAAAGCCAGAGCACACCCCCACAAGGTTTACTGAAAACTCTTTCTCTTCCTGTCCCCCCCTCCTCTCCATCGGGGAGGATTTGCGATTCAAACCGGGTTGAGGGACCTAAACCCCTCTATCTCATCGGCAAACATACAAACGCATAATCTGCTCTTTCTTTCCGCTCCATTCTCATGCATGCTAATGATCTCTGTTGGCCCCTCTTTTCACACAGCGCCGGAGCTTTGAAACCCACCCTGGCAGTCAGATGTGGTCTTTCACAAGCCGCATCACGCTACATTTTCATCCATTCTAGTGTACAAAGGACAGTGTTCCCTCTGATGTTTCACCTCCCGGCAGATCGGCGGTGTCGTCACGGCCTCCTCGTCAAACACGCACAACGCAGCTGTGAAATCTCCCGGCTTCACCTTGTCAGAGCCCGGCCATTATCAGAAGGACGCTCTGGGAAAATCGAGGCGGCAACTAAAGTGTCCTGTCACTGCGTGGAAACTAAAAACAGCCGGGCCAGGTTGAATGAAGCTGGCGAAGCCTCTGAAGCACGGTAAATACCGCGGCAGATACATCTGTGTCATCCAAACAAAGAAAACACTGTGGAGCGCTGAAGTGTTTATGAGACTGATTAGAGAGATCCTCAGTTTCAAGATAAGATAGGCTTTTTTTGTTTGTTTTGTTTTGTTTTGTTACATTCAACACCTTCCTCACAATAAATTTTAAGGGGATTTTATGTGTTTGTCCGAACAAGGGTGTGTGAAGTTGCGTTTGCATTAACTGTACAATTGTCCAAATTTAAACTACAAAAATAATTTTGCCTAAAGAAACACACCAGTTTCAATAAAACTTGTGGTTTTTGATAAAAGCTGCATCAGCTGTATAAAAATCCATGTAATTTGCAAAACTGCAACAGAAACACATTTTTCGCACATGATCAACCACCAAGGCGTCGCTTCTGGTGGAAATGCTGAAGAGGACAACAGGAAGTCGTCGGGTGATGATGGTTTCTTTTTGTTTTGTTGCTCCACAAATTTAGAAGCTTAGAAGCTTGGAAACTGTTACATAGATATTGTTTGCCAACACTTTCCGTCCGATCAGATTGATCTGGAACCGTTTCATAAAAGTTTGGAAGCATTTTTAGTCTCTAGGTTTGGATTTAGTCAATAATTCTACAAGGCATCAAGAGTAGAGAATATAAACTAATTCTGCACCTTAGATTTTTATCCTTAATTTTAAAAAAACAACGGGTTAAATCCCAACAAAATACATTAAAGGTTTTTGGATGTGATGTGATAAAACATGACAGTGTTTACGTATAGGGGGAGGGTGAATACTTTTGGAAGCTGCCGTTACCAGGACGACGGCTGACGTCGCTGTTCTGCCGTCGGAGCTCACGCTGACAGAACAAGCTCTGGTCCGATAAGGCTTGTCCAATTTTTGTGTGTGGATTTAGGCCAGCGCTGGATCATGTGTGGTGACCTAAAAAGGGCAAAGATAAAGGCTTGGCCCGACTCCGCGCATCGTCTGGTGCCAGGTTGGTGTGAGAGTTCTGGCCTGTCGCTGAGCCCAAACTTCCTCTGGCCTGCTTGACCTGGACACAAGCGTCATGGCTACCTTGACGAGTGAAACTCTGTGTTGCCTCTAACTCCATTTTTTAAATAGCTTTCTAGAGAAACCTGAGCTTTGTGTATGTGATTCATATTTGATGCTCTCTTTATTGCCAGAAAAAAGGGAGAGAGAGAGAAATGCTTTAGCAATGTTTTGCTGCCATCCTCTTCTCCTCTTCCACTTTTGCTTAGCTTGCTCTTTTCCTCCTGTCTGAAGCCAGTGAACCATAGAGCCCAACGAACCCAGAGACAGCTACTGTCAGGATTTTCTCCATTCCCGACTCCAGCTGCGAGACTGCAAACTCGACCGCTTGTGTCGTCCAATTCATCCGTTCGCCTCCTTCCCTTTGACTGTTTACGCGAATGTGGGTTTTTAAAAGTCACGCAGGAAAAAAATTGTCCTTACATTTCCACTCCTACGGTGAGTTGAGGTAATTCTTTATTATCAGGAGGTTGAAAGAAATCCTCTAAAAGCCTTCCAGCTGACTCAAATCGCAGCAGCTAGAGTTCCTGTGAGAGTAAAGAGATCACATTTTGATTTCTCTTCACTGTCCTCCCCCCTGTAGATTTACGTTTTCTTTTTCTCATGAAAAGCTCCGCATGGCCACACTCTCTTTTATATTATAGAACTGAATGTTCTTTAAGTTCCTTGTTGCTCTCAAACTGTAGATTTACTCCTGGCTCCTCAAATACAGCGGCGTCTCAAAACTCCACTCCCCTCTTATGAAATGCATATTATTGTTTATTTTTCTTCCATCATCAATAATGCGGCTTTATTTTTTCGTTTCGTCATGTTAAAAAAGTGGGACTTGGATAACTTTTTTGGATATAACTTTTTCCACATATGTGACATGGAATGTGCTAAGCAGATTCATTGTAATTCTCCAGTTGAATTTTAACAGAGCCGGTCAGCGAGACGCAGGAAGAGTTGTGAACGATGACGTGACCTCGTTCACTTCCTGATTCTACAGGTTACGGTGGTTGGTGTGGCTAGTTCAAATTGTGGCAAGTCATAGTTCAGTTGCTATATAACATCTTGACAAAGGTATTTTTCTGTAGGTTAAATAGCTTATTTCATCATTTGTATTTAGGCTGGTTATCTTTGGCTGCTGTTTAATAGCCAAAGATAACCTCACTAATAGCCAAAAACACTTAAGGTAGTGTGACTAAGGTAGCATTCACACCTGTTTAATTAAACTCCAGTCGGTTTGCCTACCAAGTCTGGTTCGTTTGGGGAGGTGTGAATGTGTAATCGAACTCTGATGTGGACCAAAAAAGCAAATTCTGGTCCGCCTGCAAACCCATGCCTCGGTTTGGTTGAAGTGAACTTTGGTGCAGTTAGACTGCACATGTGAACGGCAAGCGGACCAGAGACTGCTCTAAGTGGACAAGGTTGCAGTGCGTTCTGGGTAAATATAACCAGGACAAATGTCCAGCCCCAGCAGGAGAAATGTCTTATGGTCTTTTTCCAAAAAACAAAAAAAAATCCTAGTCACTAAAATCTGATGCCACTCCATTTTTGTTTACATTTCATGAAGAAGGAAGTTGCACTCACGGTCTTCTTCAGTGGTTTTCATTTCGTTTTCCTCAGCGGTTCTTGTTGCAGCGCCGCCACAGGCGACGGGGGGGAACAGCTTTCTCAAGTGCTTTGGTTGACACAGTGTGGCGTGAAAGTGAATGGCAGCAGCTGAAAATGTAACAGATGGTTTGGTCAAAATTTGGTCAAACCGAGTCAATCGGACTTTTCAGGCGTGCTTCCTGAACGGGAGTAAATACTTTCTGACATCATTTCTACCTTATGCCATAAAAATAACAAGCACGATCTGAAAAATACTAGCTGACACGCCAGTCCAATCTTTTCACCTCTTTGTATCCCTTTGCCTCTTACTTCTCCCCTCCCGTCCTCCTTTCGCCTGACCTCATTCGCTGCTCTGTCCTCTGCTGATTCTCCCCTCCTGTTTTGGCTGCGGCCTCCAGATCAGCAGCCCTGGCGCAGCAGCAGCAGCAGCAGTAGCATCAGGGCTGCTGATGACAGGCAGGGGAGGGGAACAGTGGCTTTAGCAGATTTTCTGCTGCACAGTTTCCCGCCCTTCAGTTGACAGGGCACTGACACCGGTTAGTCAAAGGCAGTGGCTGCACAGGCTACTTTAATGGATCCCACTCGCAGCTCTGGCTGCAGGCTGACAGCTGGAGAAGCACACACACACACACACGCACGCCCCCGCTCACACACACACGCACACAGAAAGCCACTGTTATGCTAATCACTCGTCCCCCAGGCTTTTTATGACAACAGTGCTGAAAGGTAAAGGCAAAATTGGAAAACATTATTTACCATCACAGGAGTGTGTGTGGAAGGCATGTGTGTGCAAAGAGAGCGGGGACTCCGGCGTTGCAGGCCCTCTTAATTAAATGTGAAAAAATCATTTCATGGCAAAAAAAGGAAAATAAATGCTGCTTTTTCCACCGCTCCACTTTCTTTCTTTAGATGTGAAAGCTCCAGCAAAGATTATAGCTGCACGCAGTGCCAGCTGTTTGGCTAAAAATGTTCCCACGTTATAGTTAGAGCGGGGTGAGAGGGAGTGACGGATTATCATTAACGAGATTACTGTAATCTGGTTACAAGAAATGCTTGGTATAATCTATTAGGATTCAAAGAAGGAAGATTTTTTTATTTTATTTTTTTTTTAACTCAGTGTCTGATTTTCATGTTAAATAACATTTTGATGGAGGCAGATTGAGAAATTCTACATTTATTACAGGTCGGTAAGGTTAATTACTATGTGTTAGGGGTATAACAAGATCCCGCAGCAGGAGATGTCTCCATATTAAAATGGCAGAGTGTTTCCTCTGGAAGTAAAGTCACAATCTGCTGTCAGGTTCTGGTTTTGTCTGGTGAAGGAAGAGTGAACTAGAATAATTGGACTCTTTGATTCGAAGGTGTGTGTTTTAAGGTCCCACTGGCTATGTTTCCATTGACCACATAATTGCATAATTTGATTTTTTGAAAATAAAAACGCTAAATGGAAAAGCGGCAATTTCGAAAGCCTTTATTTAAAGGTTTTCGAAATCTTTAAACCAAGGTTTAAAGATTTATACCTTTACGTAAACCTTTTTTACCCAAGGTTTAGAGGGTAAAAAAAACCCGTATTGGGGTTTTATTAGCCGTATTGAAGTTGGTTTATTTAGCAAACTGCAACAGAAATAATTTTTTCACGTCACACGAGTTACAGAATCAACAACTGGATGTTGCTACTGGCACAAACCTCGAAGATGACGACAGGAAGTAGTTGGAGGCATGGCATCTTTTAAAAATTAACCTATCTTGCGAACAAACTCAATCACGTGATTTTCGTTGCGTTTCTTATTTAATGGAAACGCCGCAACTGTGAAACTGTTTTTTTTTTTTTTTACATTAGCTGGATATAGACAAAGTTTTGCGCACATTTGTCCTGGAAATGCAGCTGATGTTTGAAGAAATCAAGTTGTTCTTGAGTTGACTTTTTTGTCAAAATGGCTGCCAAAAACATGCTTGCGAAAGTCCTAAAGAGACCGCCACAGTTTTGGTATCAAATATAAGGAAAAAAACAAAGTGACAAGAGACAGAAGATACATGCTAACCTAATATTTTATTCTTAGTAAAGATCTGCTGAACACTGTTAGAAAGCTGTCTATTGTGAGTTCAGGCAAATTCATTCATCTGATAGTGACTGAAGTTTAAACCTTTGAGTCATGAGTACTTTGTGACTTTAGGCACCTTAATAACCAAAATATATGATTTGTAATCATAAATACAAATGGACTTGCTTAGCCAAGTCCCTGGTACCTAAAACTTAACAGGGAAACCCCCCCCCCCCAAAAAAAAACATGGAAAATATATTTGTTTTATAATCTTAGAATATGACACATAGGACTCGGCTTTACAAGAGTCAAACATTGATCTAAATTATGATTAAAAATAGATATATTTAATGTTTAACAGTATCTTTTTATTATTATTATCTTAAGTTTTCTTCCAGTTATTAGCTGAATGAAAATGTGGAGAACATCATGACCTGCCCTACATTCCCACTTTACAGTTTAGTTATCATACGGAGATTTTTAGGTGCAATTCGTTCTGCTTCTGTCTCGTACCAGGCCGGCTCTCTGTCGACTCTCCTGGCTGCTTCCAGTGTTTTCAAATCATGTTTCCTCTGATGACTTTAGGGTTTGTTTTTTTTCCCCCTTAATTATGAGACTATTCTCCATTTAGGAGAAAGCAGCTAATGAGAAAGAAAGAATGGTAGATAAGACTAACAGTCTGTAAGCACCGAATGTCACCGCTGGCTAACTGTTAGCTTCTAATGAAGCTAAATTAGCATGCGCTTCAAAGCTTCACCTTCAGTTGTGAACGAGCCTGTACCTGTGAAGCATTTATCAACTGTAGAAACCCTCACCTCTTTTCAATCATTTTGGAAACATTTTTCTGACTCCGTTGGGGGAAAAAAGAAAGAGAAACAGACGATAGAATTACAGCTAAGGTAGTTTGCTAGCATTAGCTGCCATTAGTAGTTAAGGTATCAGTTATGTTAGCTTGCTATCAGCCGCTGATTATGCTAAAATGAGCATTTCTTTTGAAGCTCTTAACACAGAAGTAGTTTTTTATATTTACTCTCTGAGGACAAACAGCAGAGTTTCTCTAATGAAAATCTCACCACATTCCATGAACGCAATATTGTTTTGTCTTTTCCTGCTGACTCCATAAATCACTCCATACTTCTTCACGTGGTTACATAGTTCATCTTTACATAAATGGATTAATTAGTTTAATTAATCATGCAGCAGTGTTTTTTTTTTTTTTTTTGGAAAATGCAGATTAATGAAAGTGATGTCAAGGTCGAGTCACATTGTGAATGTCTTTCTTCCTGCGGCGCAATACAAACACAACTTTTCTGATTCACAGCCCAGCACGCTTCGCCGATGACGTAAAGGTAACCTTTTGGTGAAAAGTTTAGAAATGCAGTCGGACGGTTTCAGGTTTCTCTTGACTGTCAGACATAATCAGTGCAGCTGTAGCTGTTTAGCTCACTCCCTCTCCATCCTTTGCTTCCCTTCACACCCTCCCCTATTTTCCCCCCTCTTCTGGATATTTCAGAATATTCAATTAAAACAGAAAAGTATATTGCATGAAAAACTTCTGAAAGGGCTTTGATTTCCGCTTGTGCTCTCAGTTGCAGGCGCAGAGCAACTGTCGCAGGTTGTCGAAGAGCCTGAGACTTCAGCGTCTCTCCTCACAGTTTAGGCTTAGTGCTGCCTGCCTTCCCCGTAAAGAGGGTAGTTTTCCATTGATGAGCCCGCACAAGCAGCCTCAGCACCAGCAGCAGCAAATCACTACTCTGTTAAAAGGCCCTGATGCGTAGCAAAACTCTCCTGCCAAGCCCTCCTCGCTCCAAATCTGCCTGCTCTCACCCCACCCTGCCTCCCTCTGTAATTGGAGGCATTAAACTTGCTTTGGACAGGATGGCAAATGAGCCCTTTGAGAAGTGACGAGTGCGTTCAGAAAGGCCGGGCGCCGCCAATTTAAATCTGAACAATCGCCTCCAATCCAGCAGACTTGTTGCGCGCAGTCTCTCCCTCCTGCAGAAGTCCGAGTTCTGGTCCGGTTTAGAGGCAGCGTTGCGGCTAATCTGGCAGTAATCGTCGGGGTCGACGCAGTAACGTCTGGCTCTGCCTCGGAGCCGGGCGACCGGCGGCGACCAAATAACAACGCTTGGCGCTGGGGATGCTTTCTCGACTTTCCCACTCTGCCAAGCTCGCTCATTAAAACCTCTGTGAGAAAGCGTCGCAGCTGATTTCTCCACACTAATGGCCTGTAATACAGTGGTGAGACATTTTCCTTCAGGTTTGCTGCCATTTTGCATCATCTTCAAAGATGCAGTAGTGGAGGGGGGGGGAAGGAAGCTTCTGTGAGATGGAGGTGCTGTGAATGTTGTCTCTTGGTGAGCAGCTGTAAACGCTTTAGATGTTTAATGGTAAACAGGATGCAAATTCTCACTTCCTGTTGTTGGGTCTCACAGGAAATGGTAAATACAAAGACATCGGTGATTAAAACGCCGTGTTCATTCCAAGCTTGAGGATTTCTCTGTAGCCGGAGCAGATGCGTTTATCTGCTCTCCTAGCAGCAGGTAGCGCCGACACGTATGATAAAGGCCGGCGGCCTCGCCGTTGACCGGCCGCCGTCACATCCTGTGAGAGCGCCGCTGATGATTAGGGAACATGATCGTGAACACCCCGGCGATTGCTCTGCCGCGGGATCGGCGAAGACGGAGGGGGTTAGAGATCAGCAGCTGCGTTTGTTTCCATTCAGCAGAGAATTCCGCAGATTGAAAGTACGAAAATAAATTTGTTTAACAGAAATCAATTTTGGACAAAAGTTGTCATTCGAACATGTTGACTCTGTAGCTCTTGTGTAAAGTCGCAAATCACAGACTACGAGTTCCCCAAGTACAAGCGGCTTCTCGCTCCCACGCCTAGATGAGGCGCAGACGTCTCCTCTGATTGGCTGGTAGATGAGCGCTAGCGCTAGCGTCACGAAAATAAATGACCTTAATGGAAACATGACATTTACAAAAAATATCACGCTTTTTGATAAAGCGTCGCAGCTGATTTCTCAGTGAACTCGATGAAATTCACAAACCTGCAATGGAAACACTTTTTTTTTTTTTTTTTTTTTGCATCACTCAAGTCACGTGACCAACAGTCGGATGTTACTACTGGCGGAAATGACAAAGACGACGACAGGAAGTGGCAGGAAGAAGATGGTTTGTTCGTTTTCCCAGAGCTCACATCATCGCGCCCATCGCTCATAAAAAGTTTTCATTTTAACATGTTGAATTCTTCTGTAAAATCAAAAGTGATCCCAAATAAAAAACGCAGCTCGTGTTTCCATTATGAATGTGCGCAAATCTACAAAACACACATGGAGCAGAACCGTTCAACGCCACTCGCTTTGGGCGGCAGATTTTTTTAAAATGAAAGGAAATATTGTTGTTTTATGTTTTACAACAGAGTCACACAGGTATTTGTGGAGAACGATGGTCGGTGCACAAAGGTAAGATCATGCACAGATTTTAACTGGAAAAGAGAGGTTAGCCAAAAAAAATGACCAGACATTAAATATTCAACTTTTCTTGCAGTTATTTTGCTGAACTGATTAAAAGCCTAATTAATACATTTAATTAGCTACAATCAAAGTTTTAAATATGAGCTTCGATGTTGGATTTTGGATTCGTAGGTCTGATTGTGTGGGAGTCGGCTCCTCGACGCACGAGAGCCCCAGGGGCCCCTCAGTGGCCAAGCCTGCTCAGTCAATACAGACACAGGATGACGGCTCCGCTCCGCTCCCCGTCCTGCTCGGCGGATTAAAGCCAAACAACACCGACGCCTGGTGAAAGGCCAGATTAACTTTGCCTCCTTGAAGCCTCTCCAGCAGCAGCGGAGACTCAAATCCCCACAACAGTCCTGCGGTCTCGCTAATTGGCGAGCAACGCCGGTCCGGGCTTTGATTAATCTTAAATCTTAATGAGTTCACTCAGAGCTGCTGTGATATTCCGACTGAGGAGGTAAAAACACACTCGCGATTCCCTTCGTTTCATCCCTGCGCGTTGCATCAGAGGAGACCTGGAACTTTCGGCCCAGTGAACCCGCCGAGGAATCAAAGAGAATACCAGAGATGTGTTTAATAATTTATTTGCATATGATTATCGTAAAAATACTGAAAGAGAAATGCTTATTTTTGTTCTGGTTTTCTCACATTTTCATTTTTTTTTTACTTTTTTTTTTTTTTTTACAATCTAGTACACCTTTAACTGCACAGGAAACCTCTGCCCTAACAGACACGTTTTCTTCTTTCACGGTGAGATTCTCTTTAGCTTTAGATGCAGACAGACTAAGGATGTCCCGATCCGATCCCAGGTATTGGTTTGGGCTTTTTTTTTTTTTATCGTTCCCATTGGCATTTCAGGCCTCTTGTCTGTGATTTTTAGCTCCAGCTAGCTGTGCAGTTGTTTCTTTTGTAAACACATTTCCATCATGGAAATCATAGTAGATGCCACGTGTGTCACAAATCAACCCTTCCTGAATGTCTTAGTTTTTTTTTTTTACCCCAACTAATGAAGTTCACAGTGATAGAGACTGTATTGGCTGCTGCAGCTCCTGGTCTATCAGTCATATTTTGTTAGTCATGTGACTTAGATGTGCCCAACTGTCCCAAAAGCAAGGAGAACGACTTCTTTCAAGTTTTATCTACAACCAGTTAACTAGAAATGCAATAAAATATGTTAGAAGCCAAATTATCAGCAAAACCTCTTTTTGTAAACCAGAGTAAGCATGCTAATGCTAAGCTAGTAGGCTAGTAAGTATTTCGAGTCAGATCATAGAAACAATGAAGCTGCGCAGGTTTCCACTGGACCGGATCTGATGAGATTTTCAGTTTGATAAACTTCAGTATAAAAAGCAGTTTAACTGTATGAAGTCTACAAATGTACAATGACCTTATTTAAAACGGCTACTTCTGTTGGAATAATGTAACGTTACACAGTTACAACAATGTTAGCTATAGCACTTATGATTTCAATTTTAGTATATATGGAGTTAAGGCAAAAATGGATTAAAATTCACTAAATTTAGGTCTCGTCCACATGTAGCCAGATATCTGGGGGGGGGGGGGGGGGAGAGGTACATTTTTGTTTTAGCCTTTCAACCACACAAGAACTCAGTTTAATCACTAAGAACAATTATTTATTAAAACTCTGATCAAAGTGCAGATTTGAGAAAACTGTGTGTTTCCATGTGCGTACAAAGAAAAACAGAGACTTAGGGTCTCGCAAATCAGTCGAGGACAAATAATGTGCCAATACTTCCGCTTTGACAAGATTCCCAATCGACATCGTCTTGTGTTTTATTAACTTCATATTCTAACACGTTTAAAAGTAGTTAAACCTTTCTATCCGTCGACACAAATGAGCCACCTGGTGCCGGGTTTAATTCCTGACAGGAAGTTGTGTTTGTTTTGAAGCAATCTGATTGGCTGGCATAGGTTTCAGCTCTGTGCTACACTGCCCCCTATGGGTTTGGCATATTTAAAAAAAAAAAAAATTTGTGTGGGTTCATGTGGATGAAAACTTTTCTGAAAACGATCCCGAGTGCAATATCTTTATGGAACAATACGAGGAATCGTTCAGTTTAGGCGTTTTCCGAAACGATTCGGATCGGTTTCGGGACATCCCTGGTAGTGACCGTCAAACTCCCTCATCAGTTTGCTTTGTGAAAACATAACAACAGCCAGATAAGCGAAGGCCCTGCAAAGGGCCAACGTCAAGCCGGATAGCGGGAGCTGCTCCGTAATTTGGTCCAATACAAACATGGTGTTTATATACAGGCAGTTGGTTTAGATAGAAACTGCACTGGCAGCTGGCGTTCTGAGGAAAACACTGATTAGGAAGAAACGAAACAATGGCTGATTTGTTCTGCAGGGGCTTTTTTTTTCTTTCTACCTCTGAGTCAGTTTTAAGTTCCTGCTAATCTGTGATTTCTTTTTTTTTTTTTCTGAGTAAAATCTGCAGCTTTGCTTGGGGCAGGAAGAAGCCTGACATCGATCCTGACACAGTCTGCTCAGTGATTTTAAAGATAATTAGCCTGTCTGAGTCAAACGTCTCCTTAATTCACTCATTCACGTCTGTCTGGTTTCTTACTATATGGGAAGAGAAAAAAAAAAAAAAAAAAAAAAAAAAAAAGCCTTTTAATAAAAAAGTTAAGCCCAAGTAAAAAAAAAAAAAAAACTAACTAAAATAGCAGTATCAGGTAACAACTTAGCATTCAAAACAATGCGTTTTATGAGTCAAGGGAGGTTAAGAAAACGCGGACGTTAAAGCCCGAAACAGCAAAATGCCACCGAAGCAACAGCGAACGTGGAACTCGGTAAGTACGTTTCTCATGACGGAGTTTCCACTTTGGCATGCAGATGACGTGTCCCGCACAGTGTCAGCTGCGTCTCGCCTCCAACGCGGAGAGACGCCCGGGGGATGGGGGTGTGGGAGAGGGTGAAGACTCGGATGCTTTGTACAGATTCGTAAAACACGGATCTCCCAGTACGTTTCTGTGGAAGACGGTATTTAAGAGGAAGAGGATGAAAAGTTCTTTTTTTTTTTCTCTCATCGCCAAAAATAACTTTAAGGAACATATTTGGTTGGGATTAATCGAACTACAAAAGAAAAAAAACAAAAAAACAGGTCGAGCAGATTGATACAGAGGTCAAGCTGTATTGAAGGTTGGGTTTGCTTCATCTTGGCACTGTTGCGTCATTTAGACGTTTGTTTCTCGCCTTTCCTCGGTGAGGCGGCGAGAAGGAAATACTGATTCCCAACCAGCGGAAAGAAACAGGGGAAAAAAAAAAAACAGAACAGAAAACACATGCAGGCATGCAAACACAACCTGAGAGGGTCCATTAAGAAGTTTGGCTTCATGTCAACAGTCACAAATCCACAAGTGTCAAGTAATGAACACACACACCGCAATGGGAAGTTGTCTTTATACAGACGTTAAGTCTCCAGGGGGAAGGAAGTCTTCGAACTGGTCCGCTTTCGTTGCCGTCATCTTTTATTCCCCGCCCTCTTTTTTATTTTTTGTTGTTGTATTTTTAGACTTTGTACATCGGATTCTCCTCGTCAGAGTTCGTAGGTAGTTTTTTTGTTTTGTCTTGTTTTCTTTTTTTTTTTTTTTTAAATCTCCTTCTGTATGCGTTGCAGCAGTTCACACTCTGATGGGAAGAGTCTGGCTCATCTGTTGCCGGATGATTTCCTGACTGTCTTCCGGACTCTTCCTGTTGTGTCCCGGCAGGGTCCCTCCCAGCCGCAGCAGATCCCTGCCAAGACAAACGGCACACAGGTCAGCATCGAGTTCTGAGACGCCAAAGCCGCCGCGAGTCCGAATCTTTCTGTTGAAGCCGGATTAAGGTCTAACCCATCTGTGTGTCAGAGGAGCTCGATTCTGCAGAGTTCCTCTCTCTTAGATCCTACGATTGCAAATAATAAAATACAACATCGTGGGAATAAATCGTAAAAAAAGTTCTGATCTAAAGCCTCGACTGTTGTGAGCAGCTCCAGAGCCAGGCCAGAATCTATTCATCACATTTTCAGTTTTTAATAAAACTTCAACATATTTCTTGGCTATCTCTGGGACACCAGCGCCCGAGTGTCCTTTGTTCCCCGGCCAGTGTCCTTGTTTTTAAGGCCCGTGTGGCTGGAGATGCTGAAGCAGATAGCGCCGCATCTCATATCCCCTCTCTGCATCCCCCTTTATCTGGCCGCGGCATCATCCGGCAGCCAATGGCGACGCAGGCGCTCTCTAAATCATCGCTCTGACAACATGATTCTTCTCCTCTCCCCATCTATCATTCGCCACCGCATACAGATGAGGCCATAAATTAATCATTGGCATGTCATCGGCACACAGCCACGGCGGAACATGCAGACACAACGCAAACAGGAGCGCGCGCGCGCGCGTCCCCCTTTTTCCCGCCCGTCGCGTTCGCCGGGCGCGCCCTCCCCTGATGCATTAAAAAGCTCATTAGCAACCTAATTAAACACATTCCTCTCTTTTAGCTTCTCCTCAATCTCCCTTATTACTCACACTTCATCACCTCCTGCTTTTCCACATCAGCACCCCGTGTGCCGCTTTCTGTCCTATCACCTACATTCCAGCATCCAGCCAAGTGGAAGGGGAATTAAAGCGAGGTCAGCCATTACATTTCCACACACAATTAGCTTCGCTGAGCCCAAATCCTGGCACAGGAGATGCCCTCGGGGGACTCCGTGTTAGAGCGAAAACTGTGAGGCAAGGAGCCGGTACCCGCACCTGGAAACTGACTGTGTGAATTCTGCTGAATGCATCTGTCTGTCTGTCTGTCAGCCCGGCGGCAGAGACAGTGCTGAAGTTCTGCGTTTGATTCATTATACATCACCAGCCGATGAGGCGTTCTGAGCGCCCGCTAAGAACACCGCTAATGTTGTTGACTTGAATTCCAGGCTAACAAAATTCAGAACAAACACGTCAGCATGCCGGAGCGTTCCGAGTCGGCAAAAACTCAGAAGGAGAAAGCTGGGAGGAAAACAAAAAACTCCAACACCTGGGGGCGAGCACAGCTACCTACGACATCACATCTCCGCTTCCACCGAGAAGTGTCAGAGACTCAGAGGCAGACATCCGTCTGGCAGCAAAAAGGCCCTTCAGCGCAGAGAGGTATCCTATCGAGTCAACACGGAGTATAAAACAAAGCAAAGCCAACAAGCACGCACCTTGTTGTGCTTCTCTTCAGGCCAGACATTACTTTTTTTTTTTCTTTTATGTTTTTTTTCTGTGACATCTTATTCCAGCAACCCAGAGGCGCAGCGCTGCCCGTCTCCGGAGCAGCAATCTTTATCTTGCGCTGAGCGGCAGTCATATACAATACCGAAGACAATTTCACACAAGGAGGAAGGAAAATGCATTACTGCTTTATTTTCTGCTTCCGTCATGGAATAACCTCCAGACCATTTTGAGTGCTGATGGAGAGAAAAAAAAAGAAAAAGAAAGAGGACAGTGATTGTTTTTTTTTTGTTTGTTTTTTCGTGTTGAACTTTGCCCACAGTAGCAAAGTTGCCTCCACTTACAAACGCGTTGCCTTTTATTTTAAAGTGACAACCGTCAGAACAGACAGATGATGAAGAATGGGCTGACCTGCAGATGGACATCCATTTAGGGAAAATGTCAGGTTTTAAAAAGCATTTTAAAACAAACCCGTCACTAAAAGTCAAAGCTTGGACGCACCTGTTCAATGTTCAAAGGTTGGTAGTACAGATGTTAGAAGCATTAAATTAAAGCGGCAATATGTAAGTTAAAAGACATAAAAACAGTTTTTTACTAGTTTAAACTGTCACCATGTTGTGAAAGATAATCCGTGAAAAGATTGAACTCCTTCACCTCCTACCTGAGCTGCTGTTACTGTCTGGAGAAAAACAACCAATCAGAGCCAAGAAGTGGGTCACGGTGCTGTCAGTCATCCTCATGTTCTTGCTGCTAAATGTGTTGATAGCAGGGAAAACATCTCACCGTTACAGGAAAATCGTTTATCTGCCGTCATTTGGTAGCTATGCTAACCAGCCGTAGCATTGTGAAAGGGAGGATGAGCAGCGCCACATATAGAGGTGATTGACAGCGCTAAGGCCCTGTTTGTGAGTGCTTGTTTCCAGTTGGCACTGGGAGAAAACAGAGGAACTTTGTTTTTTTACCGATTGTACTGTAATGACAGACATTCTCAACAAATTTGTAAAAAAAAAAAAAAGTTTGAAAAATTTACATAAAGCAGCTTTAAATGTAAAAAAAAAAAAAAAAAAGTCAAAAAATCCAAACTAATCTATCGTTGGTATCACCGCTTTAAATGTTTTGCTTCTGATGGTCCTTAGGCAATTCACAGATCTCTGGTCCAGAATCATGAAAACTCGGATGACCTTGGAGGATCACTGATTTTGCAGGAGCGCTCGCTGTTCTGTTTAGGACCAGATTGAGCTACGCAGTATGTCGAATCACAGCAGACATCACCGATTCCAATACAGTCACAAAGGGCTGAATAGTATCTCTAGTATCATTTATTCAAACTCTGGATCAATAATACATGTGGACAGTTAGACTTTTCTGTCCTCAAATGATACAGATTTCAGTAAAGCTGAAGAGAAGTTCAGACGTCACGACGACGGGGGAACAAAAGCATAGAGAGAAAAATGTGAGTTATTCACAATCGATGTCGTCATTGCAATTTTCAGCTCTATGATTGCATCTTCATGCTATCCTAATATTGTGCAATGATTCATTTTCAGTTTACTGGCAGAGTTCATTAGGTTTTTTTTTAATCTCCCCTGGTTAGAGTTTATGATGCTCTTCATTCTAAGGATCCCTCGGTTTTTGCGGCCCACAGCATTACAGATCTTCTACCATAGATAACAACAGACAGGAAATGTTTTTTTTTGTTGTTGTTGTAAAATCCAAGTTTTATCTGATCAGATTGTTGAGCACATGCTTCCAATTAAAGCCCTAGCGGAGTTTAACTAGCTCAGCGTTTAAATTTGTGAAGGCAGAACAAAAAAAATAAAAAAATAAAAAAAATAGAAAAACATTTTTGGCATCTATCCCAGGTAAGTAGGAGATCAGTGATCTATTAATGTTGCATAAGAATCTGCAATGGTGTGAAAATGAACCACCTTTAGCTCTGCTGTGAGAGAGAGCTGACTGACAGACCCGACAACCAGGCCACATCGGTACCAGCACTGCTAACAGTGACCCCACTGTCAAGAACTTGGTATGAAAACAGGTTGCTAAGCGAGTTTTTGGACAAAATGAAATCAGGATTGGCCAAAATCGGAATCTAATGGTTCCCCAAGTTGATCACTCTACTGGTGAGTTTTGAATATTTTTATTACTTTGAATCCTCCTCAGTGCGTTGATGTGATCATGATTATGGGTTCTTCTCCAGTCTAATAGCCAACAACTAGAAAAAAGAGTTTATGACACGGAAGCTTCTAGATATTTGGATTTCAAGAGTACCAATAGACACAGAAAGTGTTTCCACGCTCATGTGCTCAAATTAAAGGTCGAAGTTTTTTAAATTAAGTTGCAGAAATTAAAGATTGATTTCAGACTTTTTACATGACTTAACCCAAGACAACCACTTTTTTCCACATCTACAAACGTTTTATTTTTTCCCTACATCAACATAACTCGCTTCATCCCAGACCTTCACCTCGACAACAGCAGCTGCGTTCCCACTGCAAAATGTGCGCAGAGGTTTGTCGATATTCCACTAATGTTGAAAAAACACAATTTCACAATTACTGTTTCCACTAAATAAGAAACGGAATTAAAATCACACGTGAATAAGTTTGTTCACACAATAAGTAAATAAAAAACCTGCTGTGCGTCATCAGCCTCCCACCACTTCCTGTCATCTCCTTTATCGCTTCCACTAGCACTAACATCCAGCTGTTGACCTCGTGACCCGTGTGATCCGAAAAGTTTTTTCCATTGCAGTTTTACGAAATACATCCGTTTTGGTACTGCCAAAAAAAACGCAAACTTTTTTTCAAAATTACTTTGTTTCCACTAAAACACATTTATTTTCAGCATCCCAATTTGCACAATTTTAAGGCCAATGGAAACGCAGCCAGCAGATCGTGGAGTTGCTCTGAACACCAGTGGTGTTGGGTGTTGAGCTGAGCAGCTCTGGTCCAATCACACTTACATGTCTGACTCACCCTGAGTAGCTGCTGGTCACCACCTTGAGGCTCGCGGCGTTGCGCAGCAGCTTGTCCAGGGTGCTGACGATGCGCGAGAACTTAGGCCTCAGGTTTCTCTCCTTCATCCAGCACTCCAGCATCAGCTGGTGCAGCACCATGGGACAGTCCATGGGCGGGGGCAGCCGATAGTCCTGCTCTACTGCCGTCATTACCTGACAGAAGGAAAAGCATTCTTTATCATTTGGCTTATAATTTTAAGCCAAATGACGCAAAGATTGTATGTTCGAGGCCCACTGAATTCAATGTGGCTGCAGAACGTAGAGACTCGTTAAGTGTTTATTTGATCTGTGGCAGTTTGTTACTCTGAACATCCTCCCCCACAATTAAATATCAGCAGACAAGAACATTTAAAATGAACAGCTGAGCACTGTGGATGATTTCCACACTGAGACGAAGTTCAGTTTATTTTTGATTAGAGAAAAAAAAAAAATCTCTGTTCTTCTGCACAAATTGTAATTTTTCAGTCAGAACTTCATTTTGATGAAGTGGCATCACCTGCGACTTGCTCTGAGAATACAGATGATGCAGCGCCGACATGACGTCTCCAAGACAGACGACAAATCTGTATTATTTTCAAGAGGCGATTAATTCTTACGGCGACAAAAAAAAAAAATAGTGAAAAGTCCTGGACTGAGTCCGTGCATCAGCTGTGAAGGGAAGGTGTGACGATGTGAAGCTCATCCAGTACAGCTGCTGTTAGTGATTGGTCGGTTCTGAGCTTAGTCTACTTTTTTGTTTTACGCTCGTCAATCTTAACTTCAAAAAATGTCTGAACTTATAATAAATCTATTTTAAACATTGAAAAAAACCGTCTTTAAGTTTCAATATTTACATTTACAATGCCTGTAAATACAGGATTGTTTAGAAAGTGGCTGTATGGTCAAATTAAAAATGCTTCCAAAGTCAATTCTGATTGACCTGGATGAGGCAGATTTTTTTATTTTGTTGGACTGCGAGTCGGGTGTCAAAATCATTCACCCCCTAATGCACAAAGATGTCATATTATTTTTGCGAGTAAAACCTCTTGTGAAATCTAGCAATCTCTAGAAATCTCCGTCTAGTCCAGAGACGGAGGAAGCAGTTTGTCCGGATGAGATGCAGACATGTTCCACCTGCACCTCGCGGACACTTGCGTCCGGATCTCAGCATTTCACACAGAGACGCAGATTTTTGATTAAAGCCCCTTGGGCACCGATAACACACTGGTTTGACATCTGTCAACTGAGAAAAAGGACGGGAAATAAACTGAAGTGAAAAGAAAAGTAAAGCCAAGTCTCACCCAAGATATCGACGCAGTTTTTGTGACCCTGTTGATCCCAGAGAAGATCAATAATTCAAAACAGGAGGAGAACAGCAAGTCTACCTTAAACGTAAGTATCTTTGCTTATCTTCTTCAGCCTGTGGTCTCATTCAGAGGGGTTTTTGTGTCTACTGTGACTGCTGACTGAATGCATGCAAGTTTCACAGGTGAGACAGAACACAAAAGAAGAAGAAGAAGAAGAAGAAGCCACAACACAAGAAAAGCCACAAAAAGACACAACAAGTAGCCACAACACAACAAAAAGCTACAGTACAAGTTATGCTAAAACTGAAGGTATGCTAAACTTGCTGGCAACATTCAATTTGAATGTAAAACAGAATTTACAAACAACTTCAAAGCATAACTTCTGTTGTGGCCTTTGACGTTACGCTGAGGCTCTTGCATTTTGCTAACCCTTCTGGGCCACCGTCCTCGACTGCATTGTGGTATTTTGAAATCTAAGTAACAAGTGAGGAGCCACTTAGTTTAAAGCCTGAGAACCAATCTAAAACCTGTAATTTCTCTAACAGTTTTAGGGGTGTCAAACAAAGCATTTCAATTAAAAAGAACAAGCAAACTCCCCATTCCTTAGCTACAAGCTAAAATAAAACCCCATCATGTTCAACCATGTCGTTCTGACTGACCACATAAAGACTCTCTGTTTAGTGTCTGTTGGCGTTCTCGCAAGATAATGGCCACTTTCTATATTATGTCCTGCGTTTGACAGCTGCTCGGTTTTGCGCTGTCAAATATCCCGTCCTTCCTTTCGGCGTCTCCGCCAAACTCTAAAACATACTAATCCCAACCGTTGTCACTTCAGAACTGCTGTGACTGACGCGGAAAACAATAAGCGAAGGAAGAGCGCGTCGGCTCATTGATTAGATTTCGCCTAGCAACTGCATTTACTGCCATAAGCTCTGCATGGGCTTCCAGCTCCCCGCAACAATAAAAAAACTGGCATTTGGGAACAATAAAGCAGTTCTGCTGCGCTCCTCTCCTCCCGCTGCTTGTCCTTTGATTTTGTGTCGTGCCTCCAGCCGGCGAGTACCTCTGTTTATATCTCGTATTTGTTGACTCTGTTGCTTATTGAGCAACGGCTGTGGCACAAAGGCTACGGGGAACAATGGAGAGCCTCTGCTTTGATGCTTTTCATTACTGCGTTAGGGTTTTGTCATGAAAGTTATACATACATTAGTGCTATTTTTCATTTTGGTTGCCTTCCCCCCACCCCCACCCTTGCTTTATTGGTATCAGTGTTACGCGTCTCCTTTTTGTAGCGCGATACACAGCCGGTCGTCCTCGGAGAGTTGCGTGGAGGTGTACAGTACGCACCGCTTCGGCACTTTGCTCAGCGAGGAGGAACCCAGAGATTTCTGTTTTCTTTCCTACAAAAGCTCGGCGCTGCAGCTCCAGTGTCTGTGCAGAGCAGATAGCCGACAGGTAACAAGGCCCGTAAAAAAAGAAAAAAAAAAAAAGAAAACCTTTCTCGAGAATGCCTTTGTGGGTGTGAGGAGGAGAGGCTTTGCAGTATGGATTTGTAGGGTGTGTGCCGGGCTCGAGCTGTAAATAAGGTAGTAAAAAAAAAAAAAAAAAAAGAGGGTAGAACACAGGCACACAGCTGCACCGGCATCTGCAGAGAGGAGATAAAGACTCCCGAACAGAGCCGGGGTCCAACGTGTCACTCTGGAAATCAAAGCCGCAGCCGCTCAGAGGAACTCCCGGCCGGCCCCCGCTAAACTTTAGTCGTAAAACTCTTTGCGGAGGAATCCGCAGGTGCGTGTGTGTCGGGAAGGCGGCGCGGCCAACTCACGTCCTGGTTGCTCATGTCCCAGTAAGGCCTCTCTCCGTAGGACACAACCTCCCACATGACGATGCCGTAGCTCCACACGTCGCTGGCCGAGGTGAACTTCCTGAAGGCGATGGCTTCTGGCGCCGTCCACCGAATGGGAATCTTTCCTCCCTGTTCACACACACACCACACACACACACACACACATCGCTACTATAGAATGCACAGCAATCCAAAAACAATAGAGAAGTACAGAAACACAGTGCCCCACAAGTTTACACACACCACCAACTTCTTTGTATTTACTGGAAAGAGGAACTTATGGACGGGTGTTTTTTGTAACAACCTTGACCTTTGGTTGAACTGTTGTGTTGAAAGGTCACAGATGCAAAAAGATCCAGACTGTATCGGTTTTTTTGCACGCTAATCTTTGAGATGGTAGGTTCTGTAAGTGAAGTGTGATTTTGTGTACGTGACTATAAATGATTTTGTTTTTCTTCAGTCTCGTCTTCTCAAAGAATCTCAACGGTTTAGACTTTGTTGATCCTTGCATGAAATATCCTGAAGACAAATGGGCGTTTTTCTGTATGACTGATTCAGTGTTTCTACATTTAAATGAGGACACAACCAAAAGCCTCAAAGTAGGAAATAACTAGGAAATGAGGGAAAAATGATTCATGTTTCTATATATATATATATATATATATATATATATATATATATATATATATATATATATATATTTTTTTTTTTTTTTTTACCAATACCAATTTATATTCTGCCTTATACTCTAAGACTTGATCCACATGTAACTGTATATCTGGGAAAATGAATACGTTTTATGTGTTTTTTGCTTTCATCCACACAAACACTTCCACTAGTATCACTAAACATGATTACATATTTGATGAGATTCGAAAAAACTCTGTATTTGTGTTTGCCAGTGTACATGTGAAAACAGAGCAGAGATTACAGTCTGCAACAGATAATGCAACAATATGTCCACATATTTACTCTGTGATTCCCAATCAACATCATCTTGTGTTTTATGAACTTTATATTCTAACACTCTATTTAAAAGCAGTTCAACCTACATACCTGTTCACACAGATGGACGTCCTGGCACCGTGTTTAATTTGTAGCAGGAAAATACTGGTCATATTGAAGCAATCTGATTGGGTGGAATTTTAGCTGTGTGCTACACTGCCCCTTGTGGTTTTGGCATGTTAAAACAATGCCCACGGACGTATTTGTGCGAGTTCATGTGGATCAAAACTTTTCTGGAATGTTTTAAAAGAAGAGTTGGCTACGTCTGTACAAGACTTATTGCTCAAATAAAATCCACAACACAAGTTTCCTTTCAGAAGTCACCTTGATAGTAAATCAAGTCTCCCTGTGTGTACTTTCTTCTACGAACAAATATGTTTATACATTGGTGAGCCAATCGCTGAGACCAAGTAACACAGCAGACGAGTCAAGGATCAAACTGTGAAGAAGTTTAAAGCAGTTCCATCTGTCATCTGAAAGCAGAGCGAATATGGCACATCTGCAAACCAAACAAGACATGGCCGACCACCTGAACTGGCAAACCAGGCATCAATTAGAGAAGCAGCCAACAGGTTCATGGTAATTATAGAGGAGCTGCAGAGATCCACCGCTCAGCTGGACCGATCTGCCAACAACTAACAGGATGTTATCACTCCTGATAGTCCTTTAGGCTCGGTTCGGTTGGCGAGCAAAATTGCAACATTTGTTACATTTCTACTGCCGTGTTTCGCTTTCACTGCGTCAAACAACCAAACCGTTTGAAAAACGTGTTCCCCTCCTCGCCTGTAGTGGCGCTGCACCAAAGAACCAGAGTTTGACTTTGCATTCACAGCTCCCTAAGAGAACCAGACTTTCTAGGCAAACGAACTGGAGTTTGATTAAAGTGCCACAATACTAGAATCTAGACGTTTTTGATATAAGAACCAATACCAATATTAATATCAGATTGGTGTACCTCTAGTCAAAGTGGTAAAAAAAAAAAGAAAATGTGAAAACCAGTTTCCTTCTACTTCACCATTATGAGGTACTTTGCCTTGGTATGTGATGTAAAATCTGGCGAGAAACGGTAAGAGTTGGACTGAAGAGAACATTAATCTGACTGACCAGGGAGCTCGTGTACGTGGGGTCAGCCGATGTGTCATCCAGGAAGCGTGAGAGCCCGAAGTCGGAGACCTTGCAGACCAGGTTGCTGTTGACCAGGATGTTCCGTGCGGCGAGGTCTCGGTGCACGTAGTTCATGTCTGACAGGTACTTCATCCCGGCGGCAATGCCGCGCAGCATCCCGACCAGCTGCGTCATGGTGAAGCGCCCGTCGTTGAGCTGCAGATAAGAGCCAGAGAGATTCAGGGCGGGCGGCGGGGAAGAGAGAGGAGATGATTATGGAAATATAGGAGGAATATAAGAGACGCGGACAACACCGGAGGGGAGCCGATCAGTCACTGGAGCCACACAAACACGACATCTGTCATGATGCGTCGCAGCTGCTGCTGACGCTCACTGACAGCTGACCTTTTCACACACGCTGCCCAATTAGTAGATTAATTACACACTTTATTGCTGCACCGAAGCCACTTGTGTCTAATACCGCTTTGACAAAAAATAACATAAAACAAACTGACAGGCCGCTCACAGACACACGGCCGCTACCGAGGCGGATTTCTCATCGACATCAAAACAACAACACATTAAACCGAAACCGCCTTCCAATTGCATCTTGCACCAAAAAGTCCTTGATTTGCAGCTTTTTTTTATTTATTCGCCTCCCCGTTTTGTTATTATTAAAGAAGCATGAAGCAAATCTTAAGATTGTGGGGCTTTCAGGGTTCATTTCACAATTCTCCACATTAGTGAAGCATGTCACAAAGTGGAGATTATAATAAATGATCGGTCCGACCTGTGAAGACTCGTGAACCCCCGACGATGCGAGAGCTGGAGAGAGTCGATGGAACGTCGATAGACAATTAAAAATAATAAAAAAACAGGGGAGAAGTTTCTTCTCTCATGACCTGAATATCTAATAAAACCGAGAAGAGAAACTGGAGAAAATTCTTTGACTCGGCTGTGAGAAAAGCAGGAACGCACGCACAGATGTGACATGGCAGAAACGGTAAACACGCTCGCTTTGTAGTCTGCACACTCCGGTGGAGTTCGACAGGGGAATGGGCTGGGATGGATGGATGTATAAACAGCCATGATTCACTGCAGGCCTTCAGAAAGTCCTGTGTTATGCATGTGTGTCATTTCGGGGCGTCTGTGAAGGTTCTGCAGGCGCTCATGTCCTGAAAGCTCAGAAAGTAGGTCTTCTGGGAAGCAAGAGTTGAGAATTTCCCGTGAGTTGACTGACTCGGACAGTAAATAAATATATGTGTGTGTGTGTGTGGGTTTGTTAACGCAGTCGTTTCCTCATTAGAGTAGAACTCCAAGTTCCCCTGAGTCACCGGCTGAGTGACACTGGCAGGAGAGAGGAGAGCAGGGAGCAGGCAGGAGGTTTTTCTCTGTTGTTCATATGAAAGCTGACTGAAGCTGCGTTTCCATTATGAACGTGAGGAAAACTTTGCCAGTATTCCGCTAATGTGGAAAAATTAACAACTTCACAATTGCGCTGTTTCCATTAAATAAGCAGAGCAGTTAAAATCATGTGAATGTTTGTTCATAAAAGCTGTTGCCATCTTTCGTCTACCACTTCCTGCCGTCTTCTTCGTTTTCAACAGTAGCAAACATCCGTTTGTTGATGAAATGACTTGTGATGCATAAAAAGTGTTTAGACATGGTGCTACAACAGCTGACTGTAATTTCCAAGAACAGGTTTTCACATAAAGACGCAGTAAGTAGAATGATGCCCATTTGAATAAGACGTTTACATTGTCCAACGCTTTCAGGTTAGCTTTTCTTCTTTAAGCTAGCTGTTCTCTTTAGCTAGCATCGCAGCATATCATCCTGATCTGCTGTGGTACGAAGCATCTCCACTAATCCATCACTTCATCCATGAACCTTCTGTGGACTGGGGGTCCAGATTTACAACACATGCTGTTCCTGTGGTTTAAAGTCCTTCTTATAGAACAGAATCTCTTGTAAGCATTTTTATTCATTTTTTTGCTATAGCTCAGAGAAAAGACTTTAAAATATTTCTGCTAGTTTATAAATCACTGAAGGGCTTAGCACCAAAATACATCAAAAACCCGTATCAACTCGGGTCTCCTGGTTTTGGTCTGCTCTACACTGCCCAGAACCACGACCAGAACCAAACGTAGAGAAGAAGTATTCAGCTTCTATGAACCACAAATCTGGAAAACAAAATCTTCCATAAATCTGACTTCTTTTAAATCTAGACTCAAAACCTCACCTGTTTAAAGTTGCCTTTGATCAGTAGTAAAAGCACAAACTGTTTTGATGATGTAGCTTATTAAATCAATTGTTTGAGATTTTTTTTTTTTTTTAACACAAACGAGGTTTTGTGAAAAAGGACATAAGCCATTAAAATGTTACCTATAGTGCATAACCATGATGATTTTGATGAAGGAAGAACGTAACATGATATGAAGCTAAAAGAGGTCAGTAGGGACTGAGTTCCAACGTTTGGGCGCCTTAAGTGGCGAATAAGACTGTCCAATGGATGTTTTAGATTTCGAAACTATACAATCCCCACAACGAGAGGCTATAGGGTCAAAGGTCAAAGAGAGCTTCGAAATGCTAAAAATTCATAAAAAATTTCTTAGGGGAAAAAGTTTGTATTTGCTGATGATGCCATTTTAATTGTATCTTGTCCAAAACATTTAGTTGTCTGATCATACAATGAGATAACAAACTTCAATGCAGAAGAGGGGAGCTGGGTTAGGGTTAGGACTTAATACACTCAGAAAAATGTTACAAAATCATGTCATTCATACGTAATAAAGCAGCTTTCATGTTTCTATTAAAAATGATTCCAACATATTCATTTCCTTTGACCATTTGAACAGTTTCATATTTTATGCATACCTCAAAGGTACTGCTATACGTCATACAGTATTTGTACTGAAAGGAAATCTATAAAGAAGTGAATTATTTATACAGTTTATTAAGTGAAGTGGTCCAAAAAAAAAGAACGAAAAGGAAAAACAATCAAAGATAATAGTGATTAAAGTTTTGTTTAACTTCATAAAATGTTCTGTTTAATTGGATGCTAATCAGTCTCACTATCCAGTTATGTATTTACTGTGACCAGGAAAGAATCACATGTTCAGAAAGGAAGATCATTAGTGGCACGCTGCTGTTCACTGTGTAAAACATCATCAGCTTCTGTGTAATTAACAACCCAATTATTAACATGATGACAGGTAACTTCTTTTTTTAAGACTGCTAAAAGTCCCCCATTAGCTTTCACCCTGTTAGCTTCACTCTCAGATGTTAACTAATCTGAATTTACACTTTATGAGAACGCCAATAGGAGCCATGTTGTGGAGTTTTAGAAAGAGTAGGAGGTTTTAAAGAGACAGAGGCTCAATTTCAAGAAGTTAAATTACAAAGTAAAATCGCTTTTGTCATATTTGAGATATACAGAGTTTTTAAAAGGACACAGTTGATTGTGCTGTAATCAATGGCAGTATGTGTCTGGAAGAGACCTGATACTGCAGCTAAGGCTAATACAGACCTTACATAAACTTCACATTTATGAGACTGGAGTCGTTTTAAGAGACTTCAAACTCCAGTCCTCGAGGGCTGCTGTCCTGCAACTTCTTGATGCGTTTTAATTCCCAACACACTTAATCAAAGAACCAAATTATCTCTTCTTGCCCTGGAATTCTATGGAGTCCTGCGAAAGGTAATTATGTGATTCGGGTGTGTTGACAGAGAGGTGCATCTAAAAGCTGCAGGCGGCCAGCCATGAGGCCTGGAGTCTGACACCTGTCCTCTATGGCAAGCTGTTGGCTTCAGCCTGTGGGACCAACTAATGACAACAGGTGTTATCTGCTGCAGGTAGAATACGAACTGCTTTTAACAGAAACACGCTTGGAACATTATGAACTGTGTCTTTAGCGTAGCAATATTGTGCTATTAATGTTACAAATGCGCTCAAAACTTTGTCAATATTGCTCTTGTCGAAAAAAACCCAATCAGAATTTTACAACTGTACCATTTCTAATAAGAAATGCGATTAAAAATGATTAATAGGTTTGGTCACATGATGCCATTACAAAACATACTGTAATGGCATCATTACAGTATGATGTAAATGATAAAGTATCATTATGATACTTTATTACCTAAAAATCATAGAAATATGTACATCTTCAATTCAATCCATATCAATACATTTTCTAAGCAGAAAATCCATCTTCCTCCTACCACTTCCTGTTGTTTTCTTCATTATTTCCGCCAGAAGTAACGTCTGAGTCGCATGACTCGTGATGTGAAAGAGGTGTTTCCATTGCCGTTTTGTGAAATACATTTATTTCAATACAGAAGAAAAACCACATCACCCTAGCACAAAAGTTTTATAGAAAAACATGAACCCAACTCAAATTGGCAGGTTTTCATTAAGCACATTTATTTTTGTAATTCAAACCTTATGGTCAATGGAAACAGTGTTTTAAAAGTTGAATTTCTGGTGTGTGCTGGTTATTTGTACTTTCAGATTTAACAAGAATCTTTTAAATGGAAATTTAGTTGTTTTTTTGTTGTTGAATGAACCCAGCTGATTGAGCTAAAAAAAACAAAAAAAAAACAAAGCTAGGTAAAAATATAACTGTAAAATAATAAAACTAATTTACTTTTGAAAGCATTTCACCTTTGGTAGCCTTTGTTGTGGACCATACAGCTACAACCTTGCTGTCTTATTGTCTTTTCCTATTTGGGTTTGTAAAAGCCACAGACTGCTCTCCTCTGCACCTCACTGGATGTGTTAAGTGTGTAACCTGATGAACCTAAATCAAAATTAGAACCACAAGAATCAATATGCAAAGTTAATTTAGCAGCAGCAGATTTGTTTAAATACCATAATGTCGTGAAAACTTGACGGCCATAATCACAGCCTCTGTCCAATAGATCCACTATCTCTAGAGTTTTCCTCTCTAACTCTACATCTGATTTGTTCCTCTGGATTCCTGTTGGTCTCATCGTCTGTCTTGTGTGATGCCTGTTGCTTAGGATGAACATCTGCTACTTAAACTTTTTTTTTTTCCTTTAATCTCTGGCTTCTATACACAAATTAATTCCTTTGTGCTTCAGTACTTCAAGGTTTGCTTGGATGCAAATGATAATGAAATAAATATTTTGGCCAGACACAGCATGTTAGAATATTCCTAATTCATCATCATTACTTATTGAGCAATTAAAATATAATTGGTAAATGAACTGAATTTGTATAGCCCTTTTCTGCTCATAATGGCCAAGCAAAAGGCTTTAAGCCACATTCATCCAATGGACACGTTCATGCTGATCTTCAGGTCGGTGCGCAGCGAGAAGTTAAATGCCTTGCCTGTGGGAACATCAACATGTGGTAGGATGGAGCTGCAATCAAACCTACAGCTTCCGCATTGCAAGACAACTAAACTACTCCACACATGATATGAAATAAGTCACGCCATATTTCATATCATTTTCTTATTTTAATTTTAAGTGTAAAAAAAAAAAGCAAATGGAAAAATTTGACTATGCAAGTTTCGACTTCGACTAACCGGAAGTAGATTATTGAAATCAGATAAAACTGTTTTGTGTTAATTATTATTAATTAATGTAGTAGGGAAAAAAAAGTTTAACTGGTATTTATGTAGCTCCAGTTATTACTGACAGGAACAGTCATGTTACACTAATTTCCGCAGAGCGTGCTGGGCACAGTCCTTTTTCTGTCTTACGGAAAAACGACGACTATGGCACGATTTCAAACTGAGGTCGTGAAACACCTCACGACCTCAGTTTGAAAGCAGAGACGAGTTTTACTTTCTCATTCAGCCTAAAACTATTTCAGTCCAAAGACGGGGGCATTGACAGTCCCAATAAAACTTACAAAGTAACCTAATTATCTGAGGAAGTTGTGGTTACCACAGACAGTGGCCCCGACGCAGTCAGCAGGATACAGTTTAATACGTTGCTACAGAACTGCTGGGTTGGATGGTTTGGTAGTTACTTACAGAAAGCTAAGTTCATCCTGAACCTCTGAGCTCAGAGGGAAACCAGTGGATGTTGGGAAGAGTTCAATCAGGTCCCTTCACCCACCAACTCCACCCATTAAACTGCACTATTCCTACTGCAGGAAATGAGCCTCCAACTCCATGACGATTTCACTGTTTTCTCTTTTGTTTTTTTACAATAAAGAAGGTTTACGAAAACCAGTAATTAGTTCTATATCCATCTAAATTTATAGTGGCACAGAAGGGTCATAAAAATGAAAAAACTACAACACCACAACAAAAAAAGCACAACTTCAACCAGATGAGCCACAATGGTAATTATGCTAAACTTGCTAACATAGCATTCGTTTTAGCATATTTTTGCCTTTTGTTTTTTCTAGTTGTGGCTTTTACATTTTGTCCATCCTTCTGGGTGACTGCATAAATTAACTACAAGAGGTTAAATCAAAGTAAAATTACATAAAAAGATGCAAACCTTCATGGACTATTTTACAGCTATTTTAAAAAATTTAAAAACAGAGAATTTCTGAAGTACGTTTTGATCAAAAATGTCTGGTTATGATAACAAATATCTGGCATTTATGAGCTTATCAAAAAAGCGTAGGAAAATACAGAATGAAGGTTTCATAAACTCGCACTGAGTTTTACATAATATCTGTTTGATATGGAGTTATACAGCTCCACGTTTTCAACTAATGATTGTCAAATGTCGTCTAAATTCCTCAAAAACGGTTAACAAGCCTCCTATGCTAACTTTAGCATCATTAGTAGTTAACAGTTAGCCTATCACAATGTTCTTACACAGCTTAGAAATCACTCATATTCTCTGTCGCAGTCTCTTTTTACTGTGCAGCCAAAATGTTGACACAAAGACAACTTAATAATGTTATCACCCCGCTCAGCAAGCTTTTTATTAGTCGACTCTGTGACTGTGTGCATCTCAAGAGCTGCATCCCTTATTACTTCAAACACAGCCAGGGTGTCGAATTTAAAGCTCCAAATGATAGAATTCACTTTGATGATAAATACCATGAGATTTCAATATTGCAAGACCTTGTTATACATCTATTGTCCAGTGTAAACACTAAAAATCAGCCAAGACATCCAACTCAAATTAATGGGTTTTTTCTTCTGTGAAATAGTAAAGAACAATCCTCCCAATGCAGCAACGTCAACCAAGTTCTCGCTAAGCAATTTGTGTGCAAAAATAAGAGCTATGATTTTCACCAACAGAGCTGTGACCAGCAATGCTGTCAGACGGACGACACTTAAGAGCCACATAAAGACAGTTACAAAGTCGGCCTTCTATCGCCTGAAGAACATTTCCACAATTAGAGAACTAATGTCTCAGTGAGATCTCATCCATGCGTTTATCTTTTGTCGCATTGATTACTGCAACAGAGTCTTCACAGGTCTGTTAAAGCTGAGTTGAGTGAGTTGCTTTCGACCCATAATCACTGGAACATGGACCAACATGTTTGATGATTTTGATAATGGGACTTGACAAAATGTAATGTTTGTTACTGGTTTCTCTATTGGTGTCTGTATGATGTTTCTATGTCTTTATTTTTGCAATTTTATGATGCATAAGCACTTTGAGCTGCCTTATTGCTGAAATGTGCCATGCAAATAAACTTGATTGATTGACTTTATAACTTAGTCTCTACAAAGTACGGAGAAAGCTGGAACTGTAGAAAATGAAAAAGAGATCTTGCTGACCCAGTATTCCTTGTTGGTCTAGGCGGAGAGGAGAGACGGCTCTCGTTGGGATTAAAAAGACCGCAGTTTGGCCATGAAGTGTGAATAATTTCACAGCATTTACACTGAGAAACGAGAACGTAATCACCCAAAAGTCAGATGATGTTTGTAGCATTCACGGCTATGTAATGAACAAAGCCTGAGAGATGTGTGCAGTGGCAGCACAAACCACAGTCCAGGCACTGCCTTGTTTTCCATCCTTACTTCCTGAATTTGACATATCTATATGTATATGTGTTTTAAGAAGAGTTAAGAACAGATTGCTAATTTCAATAAAGCACATGCATGGAATATATATGAAAGCGTGATGCAATTTTGCAGCACTAGGCATCAGTTGGCATAGTAGTAATTAAATAAATGACCACTCTGACCACTAGATGGTGGTAACATGCCTGTACTACACTTCTCAGTGTGTGACCAATATGCATGAACAGGCATCTTGGCTGGTAATCTATTCAGAGGGAATACCATTGTCCTTATTTCCACTTCAGACCATAAACGGTTTAAAACCCTAAAACATTCATGTTATTGAAGGATTTTAAAATGATTTACTGAATCAGGCAGTGGACATGAAATCCCTGGACAAAGTCTCGGTGGTGGGAACATGCTTTTATTTGTGAGCAAATGGAATGGAACCCAATGAAATGGAAAGAAATCAAGACAAGCTGGTAAATGTCAAGGCTCCTGAATCTCCAGAACTCCCCTGGCCCAAGTCACAGATAGCCAAAGCCGTTATCACTCCAAGCAGCACGAGATAAAACTAGCATGAAGCAGCCTCATCCCCCCCCCAGTTCCACAGAGTAGACATGTTCAAAGTTCAGCCATGCAGGAAAACGAGTGTTATTGAATGTAAATGACATGTAATAGCCCCCACGCAGCTGGAAATGTACCTTGTGACATCTCATTTCTCATCCTGCCTTTGTTCAACACTTTGCGTAGGCGGTTCGGTGTGTACAGAGAACTCTGATCGGTAAATGTATTCAGTGGTTGTACGGGGACTCTCTAACACGCCAAAGCAAACTTATCCAAAAGTCTGCGTGTGACGAGTTATCCAGCAGGAGCTTGTGCCGCGAAGAGGCTGTCAGCATCACTCAGCCGCGTCAAGCAAAGACACAATGCCTGTCTTCAAGCTTTCTATTACACGTTTAATGTCTATCACTCAGCAAGCGAGCGCCTCAGGCTGTTTTACACGCAGTAAAACATTCCAATAACCCAAAGGTGCTGTGGTTGACTGTCTGCGTGTGTGTTCCTCTCGGCTTTGATGCGAGCAGAAAGTAATCTTCCCGTCAGAGGTGCCGCAATTTGCAACTCCCAGCATGCTCACCCTCAGGAAGGAATCCAGCGCGCCGTTTTCCATAAATTCAGTGATGATGAGGACGGGGCAGCTCCGTGTCAGGACACCCTCCAGCCGAATTACGTTGGGGTGGTCGAACTGACCCATGATGGAGGCCTCGGCGAGGAAGTCTCGCCTCTGGCGCTCGGTGTAGCCCGCCTTAAGAGTCTTGATCGCTACCACCATCTCCCGGCGGCCGGCCTGCTTGAGGCGGCCGCGGCACACTTCGCCAAATTCACCTGCAGCAAGAGAACAAAGTGGCGGGCGGGAGGCAGGGTGATGTGGGGAGGGGGTTGAGTGAGCAAAGGGAAGGTGTCGGGAAAGAGGGCATTGGGGGGTGGAGGGGGAAATGCAGGGAGAGGGAGAGTTACTGGTTGGATTTGGGTGTGAAGGAGCTGACTTGAAAGAGTTCAGGGTCGGCTTCAACTGTGGGACACGTTTAGAAAAAAAGAAGAGGAAATCTTAGGGTTGTGGAGGGGGGATTCAAGGATCAAAGATGTTGGGGAGAGAGGGGGTGACTGGTATCGGTCGAGGGTGCAACCTGGGTGTGTTGCAGGGAGACAGAGGATGGGCGAAATACTTGAGGGTTTTGCATCTAGTGCCTAGGAGCAAGTATGTTTACAGGGAAGTAAGAGAGAGAGAAAGAAAGAAGACATAGGGATGCATGAAAGTCGGGCGAGTAGGACCAGACTCATCAGGACAAAACATGCTGCTGGAGAGAAATAAAGAAAGAAAAGAAAACATTCTAGAAGGGGGAAAAGTAACAGTCACATCAGTACTTCCCAGCTTTCAAGGGCACTGTGAATGCTATCCCTTTTTCTCCCAGAGAGGACTCTAGCAGGGCGCACCCCGAGGCTCTGAGGAATAACAAACTAAAGCCGTCTCTCTCTCCTCCCGAACAAAAAGCAGCTGCTGCGCTTACCTGCACCAATTACTTCTTCGATTTTCACACAAGAGATGTCTATCTCTTTGGCAAACTCGTGAACCGCATCGTTGGGGTCCTCGTATGTGAAGGGGTCAATGTACACCTTGACCCCTGGAGAAACTAGGAGGAAAAACAAGAAAGAAAGATCAGAGCCTTGCATGTGTACCGGATAATTTGAGGCAGAACGTTGAGAGTGATCGCCGAAAACACAACTGTGGTCAGATTTCAAGTTAAATAAATAAATAAATAAAGTTGACTTCTATGTTAGCATTTTGAAGTGAATAGTCTAATGTACTTTGTGAATTTTTAGAAAGGCTTCTCATTTTTATAGTCTGCTACTTTTTCTGAAACCCTACAAGGTTCTTTATTGACTGGCGAAAGGTAAACTTTTGTTTGTTTTTTTTGGCTTAAAGGTTTACTGCGTGACAAAAAAACATTTTCTTTGCATTTTTGTCCAGCAATCAGCCAATAGGATTTCCATATCATCATGTTATGAGCACAGGTGGAGTTTTGAAAGAGTCCAGGTGAAATCACATGTTCAATAGAGTCACTTTGTTCTTGAGTCACGTCCCCAAAGAACAGTGCCTGGGTTTAAACATTACACTAAAATTGTCTCAAATGACATGAATGACCAAAAGAATGTTGTTTTTGGATCAACCAGAACTTAATGATCAGACGTTCTACTGCAGCAAACAAGGCTTAAACATATCCAGAAAGCAAACAGGAAGGTATAACTCTAGAGTTCCCAGCTGTTCAACACTGACAGCTGGGAAAGTAAAGCCCGACTGACACGGAGCCGGTATCAAGCAAAATCGTAACAGTTTGTTGAGATTCAGCAACAAAACTGCAATGGAAGCACTTTTTTTTTTTTTTTTCCACAGGACATGAATCACATGATCAACAACCGGATGTTGCCACTGGTGTGAGTCATGAAGAAGAAGATGGAGAACAAGTTGGATAATGGTGCCGCATATTTTTTAATGACTTGACATAAGTTTGTTTTCAATGGCAATACAGTAATTGCACAATTGTATACCACTAAGTTGTTTTTTTTTACCTTAGTGGTATACAAAATTTTGCACATATTTGTAAAGGGAACACAGCATTTGACACCCTGAAACCAGGTCTTTTTGGGAACATCGTAAGATATAGAAGTTCTACAAAGGTGTGAAGACACATAAACCTGCACAGCTGCAGGATTTGTTGCATGGGCAGATAACAAATAATGGCGGACAGCATTTTGCTCAATGGGTTATTTAATCTCAATCCAGTGTTCAAAAGCACATATGCGTTTTGACGACATGCCAAAATCACAGTGCCATCTGGTGGCCTTCACAACAACTACAGTGGATTCTGGTTGCTTCTTTGGCGGTGCTGTCTAAATGTGAAACTTTTCCCCAATGAACACATGAAAATACCAGCAGTTTCCAGACAGCAGTGGGCAAAGCAACAATTTTTGAACAACGGCCTTTGACAAAAAGGGAACAAGTAGTACAAGGACGAGCAGTAAAAATGAACTTCCCTGATTGATCCTTATGACTGCTGGGACATTGATAAAATCAAATGCTCAATACAGAAAAGATGAGCGCTTCCTTTATCCCCGTGTTGTGACAACAGTGAAGCATCCTGATACGGTCCATGAGTGCGGTTGCTTCTCCTCATGTGGTTTTACTTCAGCCCAAGAACAAAGCCATGAACAAAAAGTGGAATGAAAACATCCTCCAAGAATGTTGTCTTCCTACAATCCAGGAACAACTTGAACACCACGATCTGTTGATTTGCCAGCATGTGGGAGAGCACCGTGTTAAGTGAAAACAAAAGATCAGATTGTTAAAATGTCGCGGTAATGACCAAAGAATTATCCAGATCCCAGAGGAGCTGAGGCCAGCAAACTGATCAACTCCAAACACTCCAAGTCAAGAATGGGTCACCATCAGTCTGGCTTTCACCTACAGGTTGATGTCCAGCCTCTCTATATGAATTGTGGAAGTTAGAAAATCACTTTTCTGACGTACATGAGTTTCAAAACCTTAAAAGCTCATGAAATATTTCAATGATTTACATCACGGAATATGTGCTGAAAAATCTAAAAATACAAGTATTAACATTTTAAAAACCATCAACGACTCCTCACACTTTATATTGGTGAACTGCTGCCACTCGTCAAACAGCACCAACTATGTTTATGTAGCACAAATTCACAACAATGTAATCTAGAAAATTTGAGAATAAATTCCATCCAATCCACTGATACAGATGCCAAGTCAGTTACATATATTCCAAATACTTTAATGTTATCAAGATTAGTTAATTAACCTAAACGGTTAAAGGTTTCTACCTAAGGAAACTCAGACTGCATTGAGTCAGCGACAGTGGGCTGCATGCATTGTTGCTTTGCGCTGCCCTGGGTAGGAATGGTGCTATTTTAATGAACCTGCCATGGCTTGGCCTCACTTTCACATCAACTTCTCA
This sequence comes from Poeciliopsis retropinna, assembly GCA_010277075.1. Taxonomy (NCBI): domain Eukaryota; kingdom Metazoa; phylum Chordata; class Actinopteri; order Cyprinodontiformes; family Poeciliidae; genus Poeciliopsis; species Poeciliopsis retropinna. Next base: position 11,441,220 of record VMRM01000021.1, read on the forward strand.
ATGTGGTCACTGAAGGCAACACCAGAGCTACCTAATAGAAATAGGTTCTTTTTATGGGTTTTGTTGTAAAACTGCAGTCACAAATGAACAGCAAATGAAGGGGGGGGTTCATTTTCCAAAGTCAGAAATTTACCATGTCATTCATTTATAATTGTCAGTTTCAAATTAAATATATAGTTAGCATGCTAAATGTGTAAATATTTATCTCTATAATATTTAGCTTCATAGATATTTAGTGTGCAGGCTAACTGTTTCGCTCTTTGCTAGCTATATTGTTTTACAAATACCTCTCTAGCTTGTGGATTAAATGTTTAGAACTGTGACATTATAAAAAAAATGCATGAATAACATTGTGAAAATATAACTTTTCAATTTTTTTTTTCTTATAACGGCTAAATAACCCAAATTATTGCTGTTCATTATTGATTGTATAACTTTACAGTCAGCACTCCATAATTTTTAAATCACAATTATCAGTTCATTGGCCATTCTCATATTTTGAATCCTTTGTTTTGGTTGTAAGCATTAATCTGAACAAATTATAGTGTTTAGTTGATAAAAACTCAAATAGGGGATAGTTTGTTCAATTTGTCACAGTTGAGGAAAAATCAGAAAAACAATAAAGGCAAAAAAAGAAAGAAAAAAAAAATCAAACGGCAACAATGGAAATGCAGAGGCTGTGTGCATGCTAAAATCTCCTCAGAAATAATGCAGATCGATAAAAACCATTACTTCACTCTTTGGCTTATTTCTTCTTCTCCCAATGATCAATAACCCTCCGGCAGCACATGCATCTAACTCTCTGCTTCATCTGCGAGGTCTGACTTCCTCCGAGCCAACAGGAACATGTCTTCTTCGACTCAAACAGGTGATTGGATAATTGACCAAATCAGTTGGTTAACTGTACTGGCATGACTGCGGGAGCAGAGAGGAGCAGGACACAGAAACTCACTGTACTGCTGCAGTTTCTCGGTGTACTCCAGCTCCGACCCGCTGCGCTGCTTCCTGTAAACAACAAGCACATGAGCCGAGTCACATTCGCACAATCAGCTGCGGCTCTTTCCCAGGTATGGCGAAATCGAGCTAATATCAGCCGGGAAGCCAGGCCGAGGAAGAGCGCCGCTGCTTTCTTTTCCTTGGAGCTTAAGAGGCAAGAGTTGCATGGAAGCGCACACCCTTTGAATTCATCTGAAAATTTAATGAGCCTCTTTGTTCAAAGTCTAATTAACACGACGAAACATGTAGTTCGTGCTGTCAGGGATGGAAAAAGAAAAAAAAAAAAAAAAAGAAAAAAAAAATCAAACGCTTACTTAAGGCAGACAACAGCGATAACCACCAAGGCAACGACGACCACCAGGCCGGCCGAGGCCGAGCCGATGATGAGAGGCAGCTGGTCCTGCACCGACTTCTGGGGGTCACCTGGATTGTAAAAACACATACGAATAAATACCAGCAGACGAATTAAAGAGCAGCTTGAGCAGGATGTGTAATGGATGCCAATTAAGTCGGTCATAAAAGCTATTAAGGCTGAACCTTCATTAGGAAAAGCTATGGCAGCAGACCATCAAGGACAGACAGCAGAGGGAGGAAGGAAAGCGTTCGTACTGTGCAGGTTGGTGCTGAAGTCCATGGGGTTGCTGTAGCGACCGTACCCGGCCACGGTGCGGGCCCTGACCTGCACCACGTAGGGCGTGGCCGCCCGCAGGCCCTCCACCTTGGCTGAGCTGTGCTGGGACGTGACGGTGTGAGCCATCGCCTGACCCTGACCCAAAACAACAAAGGAACGTCAAATGCTGCAGAACGTCACTTTTATTAAAAAATATTACTTTTTTACATTTTTGTCAAAACTGTCACTATGTCGTGACTGTTTGGTACGAAGAAAACATGAGCTCCTCTACCTTCTCCAAGAGCTACCTGGAAGCAACCAATCACAGCCAGAAGGCGGGGCTTAGTGCAGTCAATCATGACCATGTTCATGCCACTCTGATCTATTCGGTCTAATTCTATGCTTTGTTCTGAACAACGTCATGCTTAATTATTTAATTTACATATTTAGAATTCCTAATTGTTCTTCCTGAGTCATTTGAAATAAAGTTTGTTACACTTTTCTTTTATATGTTTGACCAAAATAGTCAACCTATTGTTTTTGTCAGTTTCTTTACTCCTTATTTTACATCGGCTGTTCTACTCCTAATTGCACCGACTGAACAAATTATAGTTGATTTTACATGTTTGACCAAACTTACAAAGCTATTGGTGGATTTAAATGAACTGTACTGATGCAGAGTTATCCGATTAATTTGTAATTCAGTACATTTTTGTCTGTGTTTAAAAAAAGGAGACTTTTTAAGTTAAAACATTAATTTTCTCTATTGGATCGATCTCAGCCTCTTATTTGTATCAGAAGTGAAACAAATGGCCCAGCACATCTCTAATTAAAACAAAAATCAAAAATCATTTATTGGTTCTTTCTTGGGTCACTGTAAGGTCATCGTAGCGCCACAAAAAGTTAGGTTTATATCACTGAACTGCACACAGTAATCACATTCAATCATATTTTCTAATCTGCTGTTATTTGTTGAGACAAAGTGGAGAAAATTGTAAAAATAAAATCTCTGATATTGTTTTAGTTTTTTGGCTTTATCATTAACTGAAATGCATCGAGACAAAGATAAATCAAAATATTTAACATAATGAAAAGTCGGGCTGCAGTTGGTAGAACTGTTGTCTTGATGCAAGAAGGTCTTGGGTTCGATTCCCGGCCCGGGGTCTTTCAGCACTGAGTTTGCATGTTCTCCCTGCGCATGGTGGGTTCTCTCCGGGTTCTCCGGCTTTCTCCCACAGTCCAAAAACATGACTGTCAGGTTAATTGGTATCTCTAAATTCTCCCTAGGTGTGTGTGTACATGGTTGTTGGTCCTGTCTGTCTCCGTGTTGCCCTGCGACAGACTGGCGACCTGTCCAGGGTTGACCCCGCCTCTCGCCCAAAATGTTACCTAGAGAAAGGCACCAGCACCTCCTGACCCCACTAAGGACAAGGGTGTTAGAAAATGGATTAATGGATGATAAAATAAACAATATGACAAACAACACTCTATACGCTTATAAAAAGGGATTTTGTTTTTGTTTCCCTTCAAAACATTGATAAAATGTGACCTTAGCTTGTTCACATGAACCTAATATCTCACATTATTTAACCTCATGACATATATGTATACATACATATATATGTATACATACATATATATGTATACATACATATATATGTATGTATAAGTATATGTATATGTATACATACATATATATGTATAGTATATATATATGTATACATACATATATATGTATACATACATATATATGTATGTATACACATATATATATGTATGTAAACACATATATACATGTATGTATACACATATATACATGTATGTATACACATATATATATGTATGTATACACATATATATGTACATATACATATATACGTATGTATACATGTATACATACGTATATATGTATACTCCTATTGGGTGAAGCTTTGTAAGTGCAAAATGATCACTGATCAGAGATTATATGGTTTCATCATAAATTCATCACAAATGTATATTTCTGCTTATGTTATTGACCACAATAAAAGAAAAGGGATTTCTGATTAAATTGTTTGGGTTTTTTTGTATTTAAAGCAGAAATCCAATCACCTCTGTTTTTCATTAATAGTTTCTGATGAGAAAATTCAATTACCATTCCTTCCCCTCACCCCCCTACTCATAAGTGAATTATTCATACTCGTATTCATTTTGTCTTTTAAAAATATGACGCATAATTAATTTCAAAATGCCGCTCTGCCTGGACCTGCTACTCTGGTATGTGAAATCCTCCGGTGAAGATAATCTAATGCAAATTATCCTATGAACACGATAAGAGCCATTTTACTATTTACATCACAGCTCCTGAAATAGAGGTTTAAAAGATGAAGAGATTATGTCAAATCGACGTTGCATTATCAGTGATGTTCTCTGTTGCGGGTTTAGCGGTAGCCCTGTGGCCCTAAGGCCAAGCAAATCATCCAACTGGACCTGCTAACGTGGCTAAAGTTGACCGTTAGCTTGTTTCAGTGCAGCAACGGGGTGGGTAAGCCTAAGGTTTGACCATCAAAGGTTACAAATTGGCTGCATTATGCCTGCAGGCTGTTCTTAGGGAATTGATTTATGCTAATGATGCAGCAGGCACACATTACCAGCTGCTGACTTTGACTCTGCTGCAATTAAAATGTGCGCCCTCATTCTCAGGCCCCCAGCAACACGTTCCAATGCTCAGTTAGCGTTCAAAACAATTAAGATGTAGCACATTTTGATTTAAACGTTTAACGTGACACGTGGTGATGTCAGGGCTTTTACCCTCTCCTGGTACTTGATCTCGTAGTCGAGGATGACCCCATTGGGCTTCTCGGGCGGCAGCCACGACAGGCTGAGGGTGTCTGCGGTGGAGCGCATCAGATGGACTGTTGGCACGGCTGAAGGTGCTGCAGGGAGTCACCAAGAGAGACAGTATATCACTGTGACGTAACCTAAAAGTTGCTGAGAGCTTCTGTCAAAGTTGCAAACACAGATGCAGCGAGAAAATGGCTATGGAGTAATCTGACCATTTTCAGCTTCACCAACCCTAAATGGTTCCAGACTTCTTCTTGTTTTTACATGGTGTTACTACAAGCAATAATAAATAATCACTAAAGGCACGAAAGCCACAAAAACATTTTTTAAAATGATGTCATTATGTTTCTTATAATATGAACCATAAAGCTGCAACGTTTGCAAAACATATTTTTTCCATTTTTGTTTGTTGTCACTCTGTTGTCACTGTATGTTACAGATAATCTGTGAAAAAAAACATAAAAATAAAAAAAGTCAGAGCTAACTACACACAACCATAGCCAAGAAGAGGGTCTTAGCGCTGTCAATCACATTCTCCTGTGGCGCTGCTCCACCCCTGCCCTTCACTTGCTCTCTGATACAATACAGCTCAGGCTAGTTAGCATGGCGACCGATGGTGGTCACAGTTTTCCTGGAAAACTAGTAGTAGCAGGTACACAAGTGTGATTGGCAGCGCTAAGACCCTCCTCTCTGCTCTGATTGGTTGTTTTCAACATGGAGCGGTGCCTTTTTGCAGGCGGCAATAGTAGCTCATAGAGGAAGAGGAGGAGATTAGCGTTTTCACAGATCATCTGCCTCATTCTGCTGTTACAACATGGCGACAGTTTTAACAAATGTGTAAAAAAAAACAAAAACAACAACATTTGAATCAGAAGATAAAGCAGTGATTTAAAACCTTTAAAACATTTTGGATCATACTTGTAGCACAATGTCCACGTTTATGTTTCATTCATACAATCCCTGCAAAGAAAATGTTTCTATCTGATTAAAATGGAAAGAGATTGAAATTTGACTCGGTGCAGAAAGCCGTAAGAACTTATAGCCAGGAATCCAGGAGGAATACTAATCAACTGAGGAACACACAGCAGAAGATGGATGGGCATCTAACAACTGAAAATCTGCTGAAGGAAACATGCACAGCAGAAGATAATGAGTGGAGAATTCATAGCTGCAATTAGGAGATGGGAAGTTGATGTTATGGAAGCTGAGCGCAAAAATCAACAGAGAAGAACAGAAACGTAAACAACAAAAAAAAAGAGAGAGAAACAAAAATGCAGAAGATTCTTGAGATGATCCAATAAATCCATAATGTTAAGTCGCTCCTGTTCTTGTCGGGTTTTTCATCACTTCCAGTCATCTCATTATTTCAGCACACTCTTTAAGGTAATTCTCCGGGGAATGCTGCCCCGTTAATGAATGCACACCTATGAGGAAACATTATAGGTCAGCCTTATTAGGTCACAGCAGCAAAGACATTAGAGGCCACACTAAAGATACTTTGGAATAAAGTCGTGGTTATGATAAAACCCAGAGAGATTATTCTTAATCAAATACTACTAAACAAAACACTCATTTGTTCTTGGATGTCTCGACTATGTTCCCTCTGAAAGGAGTTTAGAAAATGAATAGTTTTGGACATCTGCATCAAGCTTGATGGGCAATAACTTCTAAATGGTGCCGTGGTCTGGAATCTATCGTGGCCCAAAAGGGTCAACACGACAGCATAGCTTCCGTTTTAGCATAAACTGTTACCTTTTAACAGTGTCATTGATAATATGGTCAAAGTTTTACCGCGTTTCATAATCTTTTTGTGCAGACCTCGGAAAACAGCATCTTCTGAGGTGCAGACCGCAGACGACAGTCTGCACCGTGGTCTGCGGTCTGGTGTGCAAGAAGTGGCGTGCACTTTTTGCACACCACGCCGCCATCTTGGCCGTCCCCGCAGGTCTTATGTTTTCAACTAACATGCCAAAACCAGCTTTTATTTTGATATTTCGTTTTTTGCCAAGCTAACTTGCATATTAGCAAAAACATTTTACCTTCTGCTTTAGTATAACTTTGAGTTTTAGCATACATTACGTTGTAACTTCCATTTTAGCATAACTTCTGTATTAACTTATCTTTTGCTTTACCGTATATTCTACTGTACATATAGAAGATATATATATATATATATATATATATATATATATATATATAGCCACTTCTGGGCTACCGTAGGGATTATAACTGTTAACAACTTAACTAAGCATTGCTCTAAAACAACCATGACTTCCTATTAGAAATGATGTGGACATATATATATATATATATATATATATATATATATATATATATATATATACTTTTAAATAGTTTTATTAGAATATAAAGTTATTAAAATGTTCTCCCTCGTACACACACACACAAATACAAGGTTCTCTCAAATTTCCACTATTTTATAAACAATCGTTTTTGGTGATAATAAACAGAGTTCTTTTCGTGTGATCGGAGGGCCGAAATGCTTAAAAAGGCATTTGTTTTCCTAGATATCCGGCCACATGTGGACTCCTAGGCCTAAATCGGGCTTGTGTGTAGGTTTAACTTTGAGTCACGTCTAAATACATCCTAAGTGAACCTCGGCTGCTGAAGTCGTGTTTATTGTTCAGCGGGAACGCCTGGTACCCGAAGCAGTTGAAGCGAACCGAAACGGAAGGATGATGAATGTTCAAACTTTCCCCACCTCAGCTTAGGAGAGGAAGTAGATGATTCACCTCTACTGTTCTGCAGCCTATTGATTTGTGACGCCTGACTCAGTTGATAGTCACTGAGCTGGGTTCATATATACTGCAGTGAGGTGATTAAGTGCAGGTTAACTGGGAGAGTAATTGCCGTCTAGGAGAGGCCCCCTGAACAGTTTGGTTGATGATGATGTTGCATATATTTAAGTGGCAATGTTGGGAAGGTGACATTTGTCAAGACGTATGATAAGAACCCTGCTTAGTCTGCCGAGTGCTGACAGTGGGGATATAAAGCAGAATTTATCTGCCTCTTCCTGAGAACTGTCCCAGAAACGCAGAGCTGCAGCCCGGCATTTGTCCAGCTGTCACTCTCAATGAGCTTTCCTCCACTCTGTTTACTCTACGTGTTAGAACCTCTGTTGATACCCAACACTCATTAGGAAGCTCATTGACATTGACTGAAAGCGGGATCCTTTAACCAGCCTGTACTACCGCGATGCTAAGTGGTATTGATCGGCGCTCCACCGTGAATCAGGCCGGCGACGGGGTTTCACTAACCGGCCTGGTTGGTGGTGATGTTGACCGTGGAGTAGTTGGGCGAGGACGGGTTCTTCCCAGACACGCCATTGACGGCCTGCACCTCGAAGCTGTAGCGGGTGTGGGCCTGCAGGTTCCTCACAACCACCTTCCTCTGCCTCATGCCCAGGCGCCGCGGCGCGATGTCCACGTTGTCGTCGCAGCGCGTGCACGGGCTGAGGTCGCGCAGGCACTTCTTGCACACCACGTTGTAGACGAGGTCGCCCCGCCCGCCCGTGTCCTTGGGCTCGTCCCACTCCAGGGACAGGGAGGTCTCGTTCACGCTGGATATGACGTTGCGAGGGGCCGAGGGGATGGCTGCACAGAAACACACACAAACACACGTGTGGGCGCTGGAGAAGGTGGGCAGGCTGTGCTAAAACACACAAGTGAGGGTTTAGTCATCCTCCCGGCGCAGCGCTGACATTATCCTCCCTGGTGGTTAAAGAAACTGTTTTAACAGCTTCATAAAAAGGGAACAATAGGCAGCATGTGAGCAGAAAATGGAGTATAAGAGAGGTGGAGTGTAATATTGACATTCTTTAGTGAGAATACACACATAACATGTACGGAAATGTCTTAAAAAGCGTAAAAGGGATCATATTCCACCTCCTTCACCATCTTTATTTAGCATAAATCCAGACTATTTGGCCCCAGAGGCTGCAGTGAACCACCAGTTAGAGACAATGATCAGAGCAGACATCTTCTACAACACACTCCAACACAGAGAAGACTACGTAAACACGGTTACAGGCAATTTCAGACTAGATGCACCGATCCGATATTAATATCTGTATCGGTCCCAATATTGAAAAAATTCTAGATCGGCTATCTGTGACAATGTACCTGATCCATAAGGGGAGATCTATTCAGTCTAATTATATCCTTTTTGCTCTGAGCGACATCATGCTTTATTATTTATTTTACATGATATTTAGAATTCATAATTGAGCTTTTTGAACCATTTAAAAGCGGCTTATTTTCTTTGACCAAAATAGTCAACCTGTTGTTTTTGTCCGTTTCAGTTTATTTATTTACTTTCCATCAGCTTCCAGCCTCCTAATCTAACTGACTGAACATATGAAAGTCGTTTTTACAAGCTTGACCAAACTTGTGAAGCTGTTTGTGTATCTAAGTGTGCTGCACTGGTGTAGAGTTATCAAATACATTTCATATTCAGTACATGTATGTCTGTGTTTAAAAAGAGAAACGTTTTAAGTCAGTTCAGCTGTTTTTCTGTATCGGATCGGTATCGGCCATTGCTAAATCTCAGTTATTAGTGTTGGAAGTGAAAAAAGTGGATTGCTGCAACGCTGGTTTAAAAGGTTTTATTGAAGTGCTGAATCATGTAAAGGCAGTAAATCTTATGGCTTTTTCATTAGGCCTCAAAGTTTATGAGCAAAATCACAACTAGCATTATTATTTAGGTTCATTTAGAAATGATAGTTTTGATGGGTTTACAGGAAGTCCTGGTTGTTGTTGTTGTTGCCTGGTAGCCGTGGAGTTTAGGGAGTTAAATACCTGAAATCCTCAAAACCCTGAGTTCAGATGGGATTGGTGCATCTCTACTTTAAACAGGCTCCTACAATAAAAAAAGGCTTGAAAACAAAGCAACGTTCAACTTTTTTTTTCTTTTTGTTTTTTTTTTATGTGACACATATAAACTGTCATGCTCGAGCATAGCTTGGCTGACCCGCTGTCAGTTTGAAATAGCTAATCTGCTCGTGACAGAGAGTTCCTGCTTGCCAGTCAGTGTGACCCAGGGCCATCGTGTTTCTATAAGCAGCGCAGCATTTTCAGCGAGAGCGCTTGAAATCAGGATAAAGTGCGATAAGCGCCGAGGAAAGCAACAAAGATCACTTGTGCAAACAGGCTTTTCATCTTATTAAGGTGCTCTGCCTCTCGGCTCCCGGCAGCAGAGAGTCCAGTCTGTCTGGCGGCAGCCAGAGAGCGAACGGCTCTCTCCACAGAGTCCATCTCCTCAGCTGCCATGCCCCGAGCGCCCATTTCTCTCGCCCCATCCTTTCTAATTAGGCAGACGGAGTTCAGAGTGGAAGCTCCTCTAATTGGACACCCGTCTAAAACACACGCTGAGTCCAAGCTGCCATCCATTGCCTTCTCTTGTGCATTGCGCAGCTTCAAAAACACAAAACGCAGGCAGCCCTGACACCGGCTATGACAGACCGCAGAGGCAGGACTGTCAGGCCCGTGTGTGTTTGTGTGTGTGTGTGTGTGTGTGTTTCTGGTGGAAGGTGGTGGCTGTGTCCCTGCCTGCCTGTCAGCGTGCGCTGGTCAGTGTCACAGTCCACAGTGTTCCTGTGACGAGGATCTGGGGGGAGACAGTTGCGGGCCGTGTGTGTGTCATTTAATGTGGCGAAAGGCCCCTGGGGCTCGACTTTAGCAGCTCATGTCGCTCTAAATCAGCACAGCCAGCGAGGGACTGGTGGAACAAGCAGGCTGCGCTGCTGCCAGCAGCACAGCCGCCTGCTCACCGCTAAACAAGTCCTTTGCATTCAAATGCTGACATTTACAGGCTTTCTGCAGATTTCAACAACTCAAATTTAAGACCTTTTTAAGACCATTAAGAGTGACATTTAAAACCTGTATCACCACAGAAAGGTACAAAAGAAAATGGCATATTAGATGTAGTAGTAGTGACAACCTTATTTACACTGACTGAATGTAGCATCATTATAGGTGGGCAAGTGGTGGAGACGAACTAAAAAAGCTAAAGTGTTTCAATATTAGATACATTCATTTAAGCTAGCCAGTTAGCTCCATTTAAGTTAGCTAACTAATGTATCTAACATTAAGATCAATAGCTAATGCATTTAAACTTTAGACAAATGAATTTAACCTTGCTAGCCAGCTAGGATAAGCTAGCTTATCCTAAGGTTTGTTAGAAGCTATTTAGCGGTCGCATCGACTGCCTCGAGAATGCAGTGAATGGAGATGTCCGCACACAACTCAAAAGTTTTCCTGACAGAAAAGTCACGAGAGAAAAGCGCAGCATGGCACACATGATGAAATAGTCCACCATAAAATTATAAACATATCTAAGGCCAACTTACATTTTTCTATAAAATTTGCAACATTTTAAGGCCTTAATTTTAAATGCATCAATGTAAGATTTTTTAAGGATGTAAAGACATTTAGAAGCAAGTAAGAAGTCAGTTTAGATTTACCATTGTGTAGCTAAGCTGAATTTAAAGTATGGATTGGTTTTGAAATGGTCCACTCTAACAATATAGTTAATAATAATGACAATATTTTCTCACCTTTTATTTGAGTCACATTGCTTTTAATCAATGTACCTACGGCTCCCTTCAGGCTACTTTACCTCAAACCATCAGTGAGCAGCTGATGTGTTCTGCTTCATACTTAAACAGATGGAGTTGTTTACTACATGTGATGTGTACTACACATTTATGAGCCGCCATTATCTCGCCTGCAACAAACCACATTTAGCTTTTTGTTTTGTTTTGTTTTTTTTGGTTGGTTGGGTCGTTTCTTCCAGCAAAAATGTGATATACAAAAATGGCATAAAAAAAAAAACATGTGATGAAGTAACACATCTGTCTACTCATAAACAATTCAAATTTCTGAAAAAAAACCCCAAAAACCCACAGGAGCCAAAATGGATTGTTTCAGAAGGAACTGCAAACACACAACATGTTACCCATTATTGTGGGTCTAGATTCTACGGCAGATGTCTCAGCACACTTGAAATAAACAAAACTAACACATAATCAACTTTTCAGCACAATGTAGGAGATTGCTTTAAGTTAAAAATTCCCTTATATATAAAGTACTAGTTTATATATAAAGACTATTTCACCAGAGGAAATGAAAAATGAATTCTTAAGTGAAATAATCTGCCAGTGGAACCAGTACTTTTCATTAGTATTAGGGATATATTGACTAAAACAAGTTAGTTTTCTCTTATTTTAAGTGTACTAACTTATGTGCAGTAGAAGCTAGACCAAAAACACTTGGTGAGATTTCTTCTTGTTGTTCTTTTAACAAAGTTAATGGATTTATTTGTGCTACCTTGTAGATAATACAGGCATTATAGGCATATAGGCATTATGCGTAAAATAGACACAGTTACTTGTGATCGCTGCTATTCAGAAAATGTTTTGTTCTCTTAAACAAAAAAAAAAACCCTTTTTGAGAAAAATAAATGTAGGAAACTAACAATAAGTAGAATATTTCCACACCAAAGCAATGCAACAAAGGCAGATAATCTGTTTTGATGACTGCATGGAGTTTCTTGTTTAGAAGTTTAGGGGAAAAAAAAACATTTTTGTTTCCAAGGACGCAAAGGCAGCTGTGGAAAGCATTTGGTCCACATATGGAAAGCCAAAAAGGATCATAATTTGGCTGCTTTGCACCAGCGGGCGATATCTGATAAATGCTGTGAAATGCAGCACTGAGTATTAACTGATTTAATTATTATCCTGTTCGGTCTACTTAGCGGAGGAGGCCAAATTCACTGAAGAAAAACTTACTTTATAACATTTAATTCAGGGTTTAGCAGATGTTCTTATTCGATACAAGGCCTGTAGGACTCAGTTTCGATTGAACTTATAAAAAGAAAAATATCTGGCCTTGCTCTGCTCACAAGCGTCCCATCTCCCTCCTACTCTTTATCTTTCTTGTTTTTCATTTATTTTCATAGGACTACAGCTTTTTTTTTTTAAATGCAATGAATAAATTTGGCATTTGCTTCTGTTTGCTGCTCTGCAACGCTCACGCTGACCAGTGACGTCAAAACCAGGGACGTTACCAAACTGTGATTTATCTACACCATTACACCACTAGCTAACGTGACCCAACGACTGAGTCACAACACAGAACTCAAGTTCAAACTTCAGGAGAATTAACTCGGCAAAATGCAAATTTAAAAAAAAGGTTTATATTTTACGGGTCTGAAACTAGATCTGCACTATATGCGAAACGGTGATTGTCCCATTATCCACTTGTGCAATATCCCAATTACAAAGCTTGGACGCAATGTTTGGTAGGGAATTATATTTCAAGTGGCATGTATGTAAATTCTGCATGCCAATGATATATTTGGCCTGTTGGCTGGGTCTGCAGTGCCGTTGATGCCAACACTTGTTTAATAATTTCAGTGGCTGAGATTCTAAAGCTCGCTGGGAGCGAGTGATGAGGGAAAAGAAAGAAAAAAGACAGAAGAGTGAAGGGTGGCAACGGCGCCTGACAATATGGTCAGGGAAAAGTTGAATTCTCCTGATATTATGCAGCCGCTGTAGAAGCTGAATGTTTAATGGCCTTTTGTAAGCTGGGTTACTTTTACTGCAAAGTTTCAGAGAAAACCTTAATGGTTGGAAACAGTTAATATCCTGCCAGAAGTAGAAACATCTTTTGGTTTTGGATCGATACTAAACTTCCGATATCGCTATCAAAAGTGAAAGAAGTGAATTGGTGCGTCTCTACTGTCATTTTTAAATTATTTCTCAATATGGTGAATACTTGCAATTAGTTATGGCCACCAATATCATCATCATCACCTTTACTAAAGACACAAGCAGGTCCATATGAAGGGGAGATAAAATCAACTGAACCTCACTGGAGATTGTGAACGTTTTAAGTTCAGATCCAATCATTTTCTGCTGCTTCCTGACGGTTCTTTCTCAGGATCGACTGCGGCCGTTGCTGCGCGGCGGGGCGTTACTCACTGGTGCAGGAGGAGTCCGGCGGGTCGCTGTCGGCGCGGTAGAAGCCGTTCAGGCAGGGACAGACGTTGGCTCCTCGTGAACCGGTGCGGCTGTTGGCCGGGCAGGGAGCGCAGGTCCCCTCGCCGAATTTGGATTTGAAAGTCCCGGGGATGCAAGCTGGGTGGATGAGAGAGAGAGAGAGAGAAAGAAACGGGAAAGGACGATAAGAAGCGGGGAAAACAAAACGCCACCGTCGCTTATCTGGAAGCCCAGCAGCTGTCACATCAGGACGCATCCTCCGATGCACCTGCAAAAAAGCTCAACATTTACAAAAGAAGCATCCGCATCGGTGTGCGCTTGAGCAGAGGGACTTATCTTTGCTTTTTTTTTTTTCTTCTTGCATTTGCTTTTTCATTTTCATCCTCTGTGCTCAGTGACATTAATCTCCCCGAACATGGAGTCGCGATGACAGCAAAGTTTCATGTTGAAGATGAGGAGAAGGGGGATAAAGATGAAGACCGACTGCTGACAGGAGATTGCTGTTGTCAGACAAAACAAGGATGGAGAATGCTTGTGTGAGAAAAAAAAAAAAAAAAAAGGGATCCAACCCGAACCCATCAATCAGTGTCTCCCGGCTCCTCGCGGCTTTCCAAAACCGCGCCGCTGAATACAAACGAGAGCCTCGGCGCGCATGCAGGAGACGCTTCATAATAAGCCCATAAATCAATCCAAATGAAGGGACATCAGAACAGACATGAATTAGCTCAGCCGAGTTATGAGGAGAGTATACAAAGTGCGGTAATCTGAGGCGATGTGTCCAAGAGATTAATTTAAATTCCTAAGTGTCGGGCTGAAAGTTGGCTGATATGGAGTCTTAAGGATAAACCGGCGTAAACCCAGACTAAAGAAGGATTCTGATAAAGGGGATTAGCAGCGAAAGGTCTGGATAGATCCGCCTCGGGAGCCGCTGGTTTTACTGTTCGCCACATTCCTAACCGGTGGTGTAAAAGTGGGGGAGTCTGGCAAACATCTGTCCTGTCAGCATGACAGCTCATAAAACCCAGAGAGAGCGAGAGAGAGACACACACAGAAAGAGAGAGAGAGAGAGGGGAGGGTGATTAAGTAGTTAGGCTAAGTGGGCTTTCAGTTATGGCTCCACCCAAAGTCAAAACAACGGCATGATTAGAGAAGCCAACAGCTAACAGCCCTGCAGTGGCGTTACGCAGTAAAACTCGCAACAGTCACCGCGCACATTAAAAACTAATGCCGAAAAATAAAACACAGTTTTGCAATTGCGGTGTTCCCATTAAATAATGAAACGTGATTAAAATCAGATGTGAATTAATTTGTCCACATGAGAAGTCATTAAAAACCATCATATCCTCCTGCCACTTCCTGTCATCTTCTTCTTCATTTCCGCCAGCAGTAACATCCGGCTGTCAGTCATTGCAGTGTTCTGAAATACGTCAGCCACCTTATACTAGTGCAAAAACGTTTTTGCAAAAAACATGTTTTTTTTCCCCAAGTTGCCGTGTTTCCATTGAGCAAATTTATTTTCGTAATTCCAATTTGAGCAATTTTATAGTTAGTCAAGAAACTACAGGTCAACTTCAATCCCAACACTTCCAGCTCCAGTTTAGTTCATCTTACAATTTTCTCCCTTTCTACCAGAAACCATTCATTGTAACAGTTAATGTCACTGCAGAACCTGCAAAAGTAAAATAATGTATAATCTAACTGGCTATGAAAAGTACATGACTGTAAAGCTGAATACATCGAGTATGAAGGCGATGTATTTTCTCATTTGATCTAAGAAAATCGGGTGAAATTTCAACATTCAATAAATGGCTAATTTAATTTTTTGAATCTGACAATTATTATTTGTATCAGGCTCTAAGGTTTGTATCAAACTCTAGACCTGGGGGCCAAATCTGGGTCCTGGGGGTCTCAGATTTATGATCTTAAATATTCCACATTTAAGGTCATATGAAACGCAAAAATAGCAAAATTCCTTGAAAATATTTTGAAATTAGTACCATAAAATGTTAGGACAGGAGACAAGATTTTTTTTCCATCCCTGAAATTAAGTCTAAACTATGTTACAGAGAGTCAACACAATAAAAGCATGCTTCATCTATTAAATACAATAGGTACACTTAATTAATCATATTGTATTAGTAATTAGGTAATGCATTCAGCAAGTACTTTTACTTTTAATACTTAAGTATTTTTAAAAGCCAGTACATTTTTACTTTTACTCACGTAAAAATGTTAATGTGGTACTTTTACTTTTACTAGAGTACATTTTTGTCTGTGTATTTGTACTTTTACTTAAGCACATTGTTTGAGTATTTTCTCCACCATTGGTTTTTGGACAGAGATGAACCGATCCAATACCAATATCTGAGTTTTAGGATCGACTGATATCGATCTCAAAAAGAAAAACTGCTGAACTGGCTTAAAATGTTTTGTTTTTTAAAACACAAACATGTCTTGAATTACAAATAAATGTTGCATTTCTGCATCAGTACAGCTCACTTAAACACACCAATAGCTTCACACGTTTGGTCAAGCATGTAAAAATAACTAATTAGTTCAGTCAGTACAATTAGTAGAATATACTATTTAAATTAAATAATAAAGAAACTGACAAACACAACAATATGTAAAAGTAAACTGCAACCTGGAACCTGGGCATCCCGGCGGTCAGGCGCCCACACAGCCCATCAGCAGTCAGACCGGTCAGTGCTGACGAGGAGAAACTGCCCCACAGCCCAACCATAAACCCGCCGCAGCGGCTGGAGCGCTAAACCGCCATGGGACGAAGGGCAGAGTGCCATCCCGTCTGGTAAGACAGCCCCGGGGAGGCCAAGAGGAAGAGGGGTTCCCACCAGAGCGCAGCACAATCCCCTCAGCTAACTGCTGGCCTGACGCCCCCCACAGAGCAAAAGGCCAGCCAGTGACACCAATACTGGCTTCTTCACACCACCAGTCCCCGCCAAGCGGCCCTGGAAACAGAGGCAGGAACAAAAGACGGGATCCACACAGCACCCAGCCTCATCACAGCCTCGCCCAGGTCGACACAATGGAGATCGTAGCTAGAACCCCCCAGAGGAGACACCTGAGAGGAGCCCAGGCAGGAAATGAAAATATTTTACAGTAGATTATGAGAAGTTACTTTAAATCGTCGGTGGTCAGTGTAGGGGACAAAGTGCTTAACTATAGAATCCAAGTAAAAGTTTACTCAAGTTAAAGCACTGAAGTACTTAGTTTTGAAAATATTTCAGTATTCACAAGTACAAATTATCAGTACATTGCTGTATGGTTTTCTGAGGGCTTTTACAAAACCTTGTAACTTGCTAAAACAACATATTGACACGTAGAACCATTCTGCTACAAAAAGTCTACGCCACTTGTAAAACCTTTCAGGGGCAGTGCGATATATTTTTCAGGCATCTAGTGGCATTTTAAAGCAGAGTCAAATAGCTATGTTAACTTCAGTTACAAAATGCTGTATACATCAAAAATGACTAAAGAAAATTGACTTTGTAATTTAACGCCTTGAAATTGGGTCTCTGTCTCTTTAAGAAGCTACTGTTCTGTCTGAAACTCCCTTCAGGAAGTCATCACAACATAGCTCCTCTATTTAAGCCCAACAACATTTTTACCGACGTTTCAGTGAAGAAAAAACAGCAACAGGGGACTACGAGTCTATGCCGAGCTTAAAGGAATTAATCATAAGTTCCCCAAGAATAAATACCCCAGCAAGGACACTCAAAAAAAATAAAATTACTTAGGTGTAGCACTCAAGCCATTGCACTTCATTAGCATTAGAAATCTGACTAAGTATAAAACAGGACAAAAATAATCAAATGTTGCAAATCATACAAATGGATCTACGGAGTGACATTCACCGCCCAGTGCAAGGTCCACTCAGCTCACCTTAAGGGCACCTCTCTGAGTGTTGACCTGCCTTAATCAGCTTTTGTCTATATGTGACTGTCCCCAGTCTTGCATGTTATATTATGGTTATGTAAGCTGCAGCAGTGTGCGGAGAAGAGACAGAGGAAGGACACATCCATAACAAGTGAAATGTCCGGCCATCTCCATTTTGTACCCAAAACTTTGGAGAGCGACCAAAACTGCAACGGTTACAGCATCCATGTTTTCTTCTGCATGAAACATAGCCCACCGTTATTTCCTTTAGTTTATTTTCCTCTCATTTCTTTTGAGTGTCTGCTGAGTCAACCCTCCCCCTCCACCTCTCTCTCTGTCATTAACCTCTTTGGAGGGCACGGTGATTTTCCTGTTTTTGATCCTCCATATCTCCCTCTATTGTCTCCTCCTCCCTCCGTCTCATGCAGCGCTTGGCTCGGAGCGGCCAGACGGAGGTAAGAAATGAAACGTCTGAGTGATTAATGTCAGCGTGGCGCTGTTGGCTCGCGCTGGTCTGAATGGTGTTAATGAGCGTGGCCGCCTGTAGATTAACTAACGGGTAGGCCCGCCGAGGAAATTACACTTCCTCATCACAAGCGCTGGCTGAAGCCCTGGAGAGCTTTTTTTTTTATCAGGCTTCGGCGGCAAGCTTTTAACCTTGAGCAGCCAAATGGCAACGAATGAGCTCTCCGGCGCGTGTTCAACACCATTTCTCACGCCCAGGTGAGAGGAGGTTTTGCGTGCGCGCGCCGTCTCTTACTTCCTGCTGCCAGCTGCCATTTTCACCCCCCTCCCTTTAGCAGCTGTTTCTGTCCGCGCTTTGGCAATTCACACCTCGCCCCTCCGTCTCTCCCTCCCCAACGCTATCTCTCCTCTCTGGGATTCATCTTCCCGTTCTATTATCTGCGTTTGCCTCGTGAAAATGTA
The DNA here is from genome assembly GCA_010277075.1 of Poeciliopsis retropinna. Classification (NCBI taxonomy): domain Eukaryota; kingdom Metazoa; phylum Chordata; class Actinopteri; order Cyprinodontiformes; family Poeciliidae; genus Poeciliopsis; species Poeciliopsis retropinna. Next base: position 11,459,492 of record VMRM01000021.1, read on the forward strand.
TTGGCTCTCGGTTTTGTGCCATCCGACTATCTTTCTCTCCCTCCTGTCCCGCTTGCACAATATTTGTATGCGGCTCTTCTCTGCAACACCTCATTAATTCACACTCCTCCTCCCCTGCCCCTCTTCCTCCTCCAGCCCCGCATCCCCCTTTCTTTCAGGAGCCACACAATAAATGCGAAGAAGAGGGCACAGGCTGAGGTGACTTGCATTGAGCATGCAAAGGAGCTGCGGTTGAACAAAAAGTCAAAACGGATAAAAATTAAAGTTAAACACTGTACAGGGCTCGGTCCGCTTAGAGCTGCGGTGTGTGACTTTTAGAAAAAATGTTTACATCGTGGCTAATGGTGGAGAATCGACGTAGTACCAGGAAAAACGAGTTAGCATAGCCATCTGTGGCTAGGCTAACGAGCCTTAGCCTCTTCGTCTCTTGGTTTTACTGGCTGTTGACAAACAGCTTTTAGTTTACATTACCGCTACTTACTGAAGAGGAGTGTGAGCAAGAATTGAAACCCCAGCCTACATTTTACTGAACAGTTCTGATTCTACAAGACACTGGAAGAAAATGTTTACAGTATTTTCCGGACTATAGAAGTCACAGTTTTTTTCATAGTTTGGCCGGGTGTGCAACTTATACTCCGGAGCAACTTATGTCTGAAATTATGAACACAATATTAAATCATATCAAGTGATGGCATAGTTACTTTGAAAAAGTAACTTTAATCGGATTACTGATTACTCCTTGAAAAAAGTAACTTAGTTAGATAACTGACTACTTGATTTGGAAAGTAACTAAGTTACATTAAAAGTAACATTTTTAGTTACTTTCACCAGCTGCTAACAACAACACTCCGCCACCAGTGAAATTACATTGAGCTTTGCCAAAACTTAATTGCAAACTATTTTATGACTTCAACAATTTATTTCCACTTACATGGTTGAACTGAAGGGAAGATTGTTTTATGGTTACAACAGTACAAAAAAAACATCAGTAATTTGTGTGTGTTTTTGTGTGTTTCTATTGCCTGATTTTAAAGCCCCCACCCTGCCCCCAGCCTCCAGGTTGTGCGTTACGGCCCTGTGTTTGGTGTCACAGCGCAGCGCACAGATCTCCTCCTGCGGCTCCACAACTCAGATGGCTGCTGCACAGATTTGTGACATTAATCTTAATATTTATACTTATAATGGCGTCGAGTTGCACAACTTTACGGACTCGTTCATTCGTGGCTGTTTTCAAATTTTATTGCGCTGTTCAAATTAGTGTCGATGTTTGCAACGCGAAGCTTGATGTCATTCACAGCAAAGATATTAACTTGACATTAACAAAGACACAGCGGGACGGATCATCCGGGAAATGATGGACTAAAACTGACTGGATGTCAGACAAATTCTGGGGTTTATTATGAGTCACTGCTTATTTCCAAGCCCAAATGAGAAACTTCACATTCAAAAATGAGCCCAAAAAGTCGCAACCTGCAACTCATTAAATTTGCAAGCAACTTTAAAAAAAAAAAAGAAACAACGAGCTCAAAGCCGCTTATAATAATTGGACTTGACGACAGAAACTCAAAATAGTTCCTTTTTCTACCAACAAAATGCGCAACTCTCTCCATTGTTTAATTTCTGTCGCTGATATTGTCGCATAGAGACGTCGGTCACTCGACAAGACACGTAAAGGGAATATAATTAAATAACAAAAGAAGGTAGGAAAGCAACAATAAGGCAAAGTGATTTTGAAAAGTAACTAGTGTGATTACTGGATTTGAAATAGCAACGCGTTAGATTACTCGTTACTGAAAAAAGTGGAACGACGCCAGTAACGCGTTACTTTGTAACACTGGTAACGAAATATGAAAAACTATTGTCCACACCACAATGTATGTGTGGTTTTGAAAAGACTACATTTTTATTTATAATTATCTTTAAGTGCTAATAATAAACAGTTCCCAATTTGGAATTTACAATGATATGGCTGCAGTGGGTCTTTTTCCTTGTAGGGTCTGGAGGCAGGCCTTCTGCAGGTGTTATGTTTTGCCCTGATTAAGTGCTCTGCTGCTTTAAAAGCTCTTATGCATGCAGCAAACAGTAGGCTTTTCCCTCTCCTTCCTCAGAACTCAATTTAGTTTGGTTTGTATTCAAACCAAAATCCAAAAATGGTTGGATTTTGTTAGGTTTATTTTAAATTTGCTTATGTCTGGTTAGTTATGGGTTTTTGTATTAATCTATTTTGTTTTCTCATTGGTCGAATTTTTAGTTTTTCATCCAGAAATCCAGAAAACTTTGCATCGCAAAAAACGTGTCATGAAGCGTTGCCGCCTACGATGTCGAGTCAAGAACCGACACAGGCAACGACGTCATGTCATGAAGCGACGTCATGTCATGAAGCGTCCCAGCCTATGACGTCGTGTCAAGAAGTTAAGACGTGTCATGAAGCGTCGTGTCATAAAGCGTTGCCACCTACTATGCCATGTCAAGAAGTGACGTCGTGTTAAGAAGCGACGTTGTGTCAAGAAGCGTCGCCGCCCACGACGTCGTGTCAAGAAGTGTTGTGTCATGAAGCGTTTCCGCCTACTACGTTATGTCAAGAAGTGACGTCGTGTTAAGAAGCGAATTCGTGTCATGAAGCGTTGCCACCTACTACGTCGTGTCAAGAAGCGATTCCGCCCACGATGTCGTGTCAAGAACTGACACAGGCAACGACGTCATGTCATGAAGCGACGTCGTGTCATGTAACGTCCCAGCCTATGTCGTCGTGTCAAGAAGTTAAGACGTGTCATAAAGCGTTGCCACCTACTATGTCATGTCAAGAAGCGACGTCGTGTCAAGAAGCGTCGCCGCCCACGATGTCGTGTCAAGAACCGACACCGCCCACGACGTCGTGTCATGAAGCGTCCCAGCCTATGACGTCGTGTCAAGAAGTGTTGCCGCCTACTACATCATGTCAAGAAGTGACGTCGTGTTAAGAAGCGAATTCGTGTCATGAAGCGTTGCCACCTACTACGTCGTGTCAAGAAGCGATTCCGCCCACGATGTCGTGTCAAGAGTTAACGCCGCCCACGACGTCATGTCATGAAGCGACGTTGTGTTAAGAAACGCTGTCGCCTATTACGTCATGTCAAGAAGCGTCGCCCCCCAGGGCGTTGTGTCATGAAGCGTCATGTCATGAAGCGTCATGTCATGAAGCGTCATGTCATGAAGCGTCATGTCATGAAGCGTTGCCACCTACTACATAACGTCAAGAAGCGATTCCGCCCACGATGTCGTGTCAAAAACCGACACCGCCCACGACGTCGTGTCATGAAGCGTCCCAGCCTATGACGTCGTGTCAAGAAGCGTCGCCTCCCAGGACGTGTCAAGAAGCTAACACGTGTCATGAAGCGTTGTGTCATGAAGCGTCCCTGCCTATGACGTTGTGTCAAGAACTGTCACCGCCTATGACGTAATGTCAAGAAGCGACGTTATGTCATGTAGCGATTCCGCCCACTACGTCGTGTCAAGAACTGTCTCCGCCTACGACATTGTGTCAAGAAGTGATGTCGTGTCATGAAGCGTCGTGTCATGAAGAGTTGCCGCTTACTACGTTGTGTCAAGAAGCTAAGACGTGTCATGAAGTGTCGTTTTATGAAGCGTTGCCGCCCACGACGTCGTGACAAGAAGTGAAGTTGTGTCATGAAGCGTCCCAACCTATAACGTCGTGTCAAGAAGCGTCGCCCCCCAGAATGTCGTGTCAAGAAGCTAAGTCATGTCATGAAGCGTCGTGTCATGAAGCGTTGCCACCCACGACGTCGTGTCAAGAACCGTCGTGACGTCATGACGACGTCGTGTCAAGAAGTGAATGCCCACGACGTCGTGTCATGAAACGTCGCCCATTCGACGTGTTCATGTCATGTTCTCCAATATGTCTTCATTGAAAAACTGTATTTAGACTACGGTTGAATTACATGCTGATGCACTCTATTCACTAATTGGGCGTCTTCTGAAGGCAGCTATATTAGATAGAAGTATCAGAGAAAGGAGGGATTAAATACAAATACATGTCACAATTTCTAGATTTTTATTTGTAAAAAAAAACAAAACTTAAGTATCCATGTATTAGTGTCTCTTCAGTAACTGCGTTCACTCTAATGTTGGTTTTAAAAACTATTGTTCCTAGTTTCGTAAAACTCCACAATCGTGAGAATCCACAGCCTAAACATTTGCAGACACGCCCAGAATTGTCTCTTTCTTAGCGGGGCCTGAAAGTTACTAATATTTTGTCACATTATTCCATCAATCTAAAGTTCTTTCAACCAAAGAAAGTGAGATTTCTCTTGCTCTATGACTCACAGTGTAATGCAGCGCTGCTCCCTCCCCTACATATTGCTACTCATTTCCAGTCAGCAGGCAGACAGAAGAAAACTGAATTTTTCCCTCACAAGAAAGAAAGACTCTTAGGAAATGTTTCTGGTTTAAAAATTATTAATGATATGGAATCTAAAAGAAACCAACTCACCACTATTATGAAGCTATTGACCTAGTAACACAGCATAAGGTAAATTATTTGCGTTAAGCACTTCAGCACTATTGATAACATTCAGCAGATGTTTATTTTATTCTACATATAAATATTAAGTAAACACATTAAAGAAAAAGGATTAAAGTAGAAATACATCAGATGTTTACATTTGTTCCTGAGGGAAACATCAATTAAAATTAAGTATATTTTGATTTAGATCAGTTATGATCACAACAATTATTTCTATTTGCTCAATACCAGAATAACAAACTCTAAGACACTAAGATCACTGAACTTTCTAACTTGGGAACACAACAAAAGAAGAGGCTGTCATTATGTACAGTGAAGTGAATGGCTGAAGAGAGGAAGAGGCCAGTGATCCAAAAGCCAGGGAAAGAGAAACAGAGCCAGTGTAAAGGTGGCAAATGCAGTCAGAAACAAAATCCTTAATTTTAGGAGACATGTCCTCCAGTCCAGATGTTTCCCAACCTTGGTTCTCAAGGTACTCTGTCCTGCACGTTGTAGATGTTTCCCTGCAGTTCAGCAAGAGTTTGTTAATGACCCACCAACTGAAATCAATGTGCTGAAGCAGGGAAGCATCTACATGCTACATGCAGGGTAGCATGCCTAGAGCACCAGGGTGGAAGAAACTGCTGCAGTCTGATGCAACTAAACTGTAAGTGTTTGGCTTTGAGGGCCATTGCTACTTTTGGAGGAAAAACGAGTAAAGATTGCAAAAGGTGAAGAATGAGAGAATGTTGTGTGGGTGTTTTGCTGCCGGAGGGACTGGTGCACTTCATAACGTAAACGGCAATATAATACAAGAACATTATGTGGAAATATTGAAGCGACATTTCAAGACATCAGGTTGAAGTTCAAGCTTTGGCAGAAATGGGTCTGTGGAAAGGACGAGGACCCTGAGCTAACACTAGATTACCTAACGACAACAAAGTCCATGTTCTGAACATTAAAAGGTTTGTGGAAAGAGCTGGAAAAATGCGTGTGTGGAAAGAGGTCTACAAACCCGACCCAGTCCCAGCAGTTCTGTCAGGAGGAATGAGTCAAAGTTCTACTCTGTTGTGAGAAGCTTGTAGAAGAAAACCTACATTTGACCCAAGTCAACCCACTTTAACGACAATTCAATAAAATGTCAAGGGAATCCATTTTAAACTTCTGATCTTGTCTATAGGTGTTTCTAGGTAGTAGGATAAACTGTTTGTCAGTTTTACATCAAAGCAATTCCATACTGTAAAAGGCCAGTGTGTGGTGAAAGTCCTGTCCTCTTACCCTGGCACTGTGTGCTGTCTGCAGAGGGTTCATAGCCGGCGACGCAGGTGCACGAGCCCACCGGAACCATCCACTCTCCGTCCCCGTTGCAGTACAGTTTGAGAGGGACGGACACCTCCATGGCGTTGGCCACGCAGGCCCCCGGTGCGATCACCAGGGAGGTGGCTTCTGCACCCGTGGCGGTCTCAGGGAAGACGGCGAAATTGGCAATGGTGGTGGAGCACTTCTTGAAGAAAACCCTGACTGAGATCAGCGACAGGCAGGCCCCCAGGTCCTGGAAGGCCAGGTAGAACCCGGCCTTGGACAGGGGGCCGAAGCTGCGCACTTTGGTGTTGATCCTGCCGGACTCCAACAGAAAGAAGCTCTCATCCGGAGCAATAGTATCCACCTTCACGTAAGGGTTCTCCCTCCACGGGGGGCTGCTGTCTGTAGCCATGTCCCCCTCTGACTCGTAGTAAAACAGATTGAAGGTCTCCTTGCAGGAGCCCGGGATGTTGGGGATGCTTCCGCAGTCGCGGACAGAGAACTTGAGTTCCACGTAGACTCTAAGCACTCCCCTGCGGGGGATGAAGTCTGTCCTCAGCCAGTTGTTCTGGTTCGGCTGCTGGACGTTGCACACCTGGTAGGTTCTGATCGGGTTCATGGAGTCATCGTATCCGCTCACTTCCTCCCACTGTGGGGGGAAAAAATAAAAGACAGAGGAGCTTGGTCAAAACAAATCCTAGTAACCTGATTGGAAAGCTCACGAGTGTTAGTGATTGTAGATTGAAAAAAAAGGGGGGGCAATTAAATTTCTGCCAGTAAATCTCAGAAGTTTTTAGATTAATCTCAGAAACTTTGTAGAGAAAACTTTACAGTTGAAACTTTTTCATTTTTCAAACTCTGAAATTTCCAAGTTGTTTTATGAAGAACATTTGAGATTATTCATAAAATTTCTACGTTTTCTAAGTCACTTGTTTTTTTCCAGAGACTAATGTCAAAATCTTGGAGCTATGTAGCAAATTTTCAACTTTTTACTCTCAGAAATGTAAAAGTTTTTTCTCGAAAATTTCTGAGATTAATCTAAAAATTTCTGAGTTTTTTGGCTTCTTTTGGTTTTCTAACTACAATGGTCCTAATACGCCATAGTTTAACACAGACTGCGGTCTTTATCACTTAAAAAAACCCAAAAGATCTAACATGTTGTTTGTTGACGTTAACTAATGCTTCCTAATGCAAACTGCTCAAGCATGGAAGACGTTCAAAACAGTCCTGTGGCGCTTGGAACGGATTACAAAAAAGAAATGACACACACGCAGACACACATTCCCGCAGCATGCTGTGTGTACACAAGGCCTGTGAGGAATAATTTGCAGCTAAAACGCTTCTAATTGCATGAATCATTCAGAAAATTCCAATCATTATGGGCTATTAATAGATAACATTTTCCCATTAAAACACATTTCACGCATTCTATCTGTTTGACTAGTTCTGATGCCGACGCGCTCTGCATCAGAACCCCCCTCGCCGCCCGGGGCGGGGCGGGCACTCTTCTTCGGCTGTGATCGCAGCAAAATGTGTCGATTTGAAAGCTTTATCAAATCCTACCCTCAGAAGATGCAGTGTGGAGCGGAAGAAGACCTGTCTGTAAATCTGATGCGGTGCAATCGATTGAGCTCGAGGAAAAAGATTTGGGTCTCTCAAACAAACGGCACTGTTGTAACTCAAACGTTCCCGTGGGTCTTTAATGAATGGAACTCCGTTTGTGTGATCCGGTCCAGCTGTGTGATCACTACGCACTACGTCTTCATACACATGAAGCATGAGTGCATGTATTTACATATATTAGTTCATAAAGCTGCCACGCTCAGCCGAGCTGTAGCTCAGGAAACGCTGATTTAACATCTTGGATGATCAAATTAAAGTAACGTTTGACTTTGTGTTTGCATTTATAAAACAGTGACGACAATACAGTTTCACCTCACTTTGCAAAGCATCCAGGCCCCTTGAGCTTCTGTATTTTGTCTCATTACAGATGCAAATCTTAATATATTTTATAGGAATTTATGTCAGGCCTACACAGTTTGTGCTTAATTGTGAAGTAAATCTGTGAAATTACTTATCTTGACTCTCTTTACTCTGATACCCCTGAATACAATCCAGTGCAGAGAAACAGCTTAGCTTCCCATAGTAACTGTGGAGGAGCTGCCAAAATACAAATCTCAGGTGTGAGAATCTGCCAACGAGTCATCACTGGTGCACTTTGACTTAAACTTATTAGAAATGTGGCACAAAGAAAGTCAGAATTATAAAAACCCACAAGGAGTCTTGCTTGGCAGTTTGACATGATCAAACATGTGGATGATGTTGTTTTCTGATCTGGCAACAGAGGACCATACTGGAAGTAAACTTCTTATGCCCCGTCTCTATTGGTGTCACTTAACTGGTTCTTCCTCAGTCAGCCTCTGCCAGATTCATCTCTGTTTGCAAATACTGCAGTTCTTTCTTTGGGTGGTTCAAGCTGGATCTAGTCGGGTATTGTGCTCAAGCAATTTGATTGGCAGCAGACTGCATTCATTGGTTGACCCATAGATTTACATCAACCACATCTCAACCACCAATCCACAACGAGACCGTAGGAGCTCCTAATCAATAATTCCATTGATAAACTTGGGGTCCTAACATTTTTATGGGTTGTGGCAGAAGAATAAATACAGGGTCAACTGGACGGTGCAACCCACAATCAACAGATACACAGATAGATTTTGGAAAAACTGGCCACCCAAAGGTACACGCGCAAAAGACGTCAACAGAAGAAGAAAACCCGCTGAGCATTGCACTCAAGAGATTTGTTTGGCAGCAGACTGCGTTGGTTGACTAGCCCGTAGAACTATGTCAACATCATCTTAACCATCATTTTCAGTTATGGTTCAAGCTCAAACTCAATAGTTTGTGAGATTGAACCAATCAATAACTCCATGGTCAAACCTTGAGGTCCAAACCTTTTTATCGACTGCGGGGGAAGAGAATGCCTTGCATCAACTGGACGGGGCAACAAACAACTCCAGAGAGAGAGTTCTGGTCGCCCAAGGATACGTGCTCCACATGACATCAATCGACTACAGCTGCAGTGTGCTCACAGTCCGCCCATATGCACGCCCACATAGTGAGGAACGAGCCCAACTAGAACTGGACCAGACAGTAACCAGCTAGTCAAAGTCCTGACTTAAATCCAACTCTGATCACATGGCATTTATGTTTACAGATGTTCTCTGTTGAATTTAGCTGAGCTTCAGCTGCTTTGCTAACAAGAATGGGCAAAGCATCTAGATGTGCAGGAGTGATAAAGATCTGCAACTGAAAGTTGGTCCTACAAAGTACTGTGCAACACTTTTTAGACTCTTAATAATTAATAAGTTCATAGTTATTAATTTGAATGTGTGGGAATGCCTTAGCAAAGCACTATATTTGTATTTAACAGCGATGTTTATATACAAACTAATGTTAGAAGCCCTTATATATGTTGTCCACCGGTCAATAAATTCAGTCCATTAGGAAATAACCTTGTGAGACGTCAATGTTTCTGTTTTTTTCCCCCTTCGTTTCCCAGTTCAACTGAATGCTTCGTTTCCATAACAAATGACTGCCCCAGAAATTGATTATTTCAACTGGAGGGAAAATAATGCATAACTCATCTCACGTCTCTGGGCTGCCGGGCAATTTATCCCCAAACGATGAGCCCAAAGAATCGGCATCAGACGTCGTAAATCACCGGCAACACGTTGACGCGCTACCTGACAAATATGATAATTGCCGGCCCCTGAACGAACGGGCTATGCCGGGGCATGAGGGGAGCGAGGGCGGGAGGGTGAAGGGGGGTGCGCTGCCTCGCCAGTCCTGACATATGACTTCATGGATGCCAGGACATTCAGAGCCGGCCGGAGTAAAAGAGAGGGGGGGGGGAATCGAAAAAGAAAAAAAGAAAAAGAAAAGAGGGAACTGGTGGAGATGGTTTCCATGGCAACCCAACATTTCCATTGACTGACTTTGCGCTCACGTAGCGAAGACAAATTGCGCCGGCCGGGTGTGGGGGAGGTCTGTCAGGCTGTTAGCCCTGGGGTCAAATTCATGTTGTTTTATTTTCTCACAATTCCTACAGGGGGTATCAACTGAAAACCCTTAATTTCTTCCTGTAATGCGCTCTTGGGCCCGTATTATAAAAGACGCATGGTTCCAGGTTGCCAGGCCCTCTTTCCTGGGGGGAGGCGGAAGCTGCAGCCCACCTATGTAGTCCTCACATTAAGGGGATTTTCTTCTGGCCTCGATATTTGCTCATTTCGTGGCACCCAGTACAATCTACACATGCAAACTCTTGCACTTTCTTTTTTAAGGACTCCAGAAAGATGTACACACTGAAATCTCACATTTATTTCACACAATGTCACCGTGTGCTTTTTACTATCCAAGAAAGTAAACATTCCCTGCAAAAACAAAGATATAAAACAGCAGGGAGGCTCGCTGTTCAAGGCAGATTGGGCTCTATTAACAGGCAAATGGAACAAATGCTGCTGGAGGACAAAGAAGAAAAAAAAAAAACCACACACACAATGCACAAAGCAAATTCAATGCATAAGCACACTAATTCTAACTCACCCCACTCTCTGGATACGTGGTCCAAGCCAGCTCTGTGGTAGCCCACCGACTGTCCATGAGGGTTTCTGCAAACGGAGAGTAGGAGGGAGGAAACAAGAGCTCAAGTTAAATGGTGTGAGCGGGGGGGGGGCTGCACAGCATTAAAGACACACAAGTTCCCCATACAAGACAAAGGAAGCAGGTAAGGCCTGCTCTCCCTCTCCATCATCACCTCCACCCACATGCGCTCACTTTCTGAAAGCGCTGACAATCACAGCAGATCTGTGATGCAGCCTAATTAAGCCTCTGTGTTGCAGCTGCGTAAGTGTGTGTGTGTGTGTGTGTGTGTGTGTGTGTGTGTGTTCACGCTTGGCACACATTCCTCTGTCCTCACTCATTTATGGAGCTCAGAACAAGGCGTCCTCCTGGATGCTTTCAGCGTGAGTTTGACTTTGTGGTTCCGAAAGGTCTGATAAGCTTTGGAAACTTTGGCCCAACAGACTAATAGTTGCTAGTATAAATTGCATTTAGCATTTAGCCTTTTAAATAGTTCATGCCTGAGCTCATGCTGGTGCCACCTCCATGAGGACAACCTCTCTACATTTGAAGATATGACACTCGCCTCACATTCAGGTTGAAGCTCTATAACAACAACCGTTTTAAAAAATATGTGGAACTGTCATTGAAGGTCTAAATAAAAGGCAAACAACACTCAACCCCCCAAAACCGCTTTCTTCGGCCGGCTCGGACAAACGTCGGAGGAGCCCGGATCAGAATCGATGACCGGGGGCTGGCCGCCTGGGCGGCGGTCCGGTCGGTTCGGCTCATCTCGGAGGAACTAACCCCGTTTTACAGCTGCAGCGTCACCGACTCCCATTGTTCTGTTGTTGTTGGTGCATAATCAGTGAAACAATTACACTTTCTTCATGGAGACTCAATGACATGGCGCCTGCTGTGCACCATTTGCTCACAAGTTGTTGATAACAGTGCAGAAGGAGGAGGGTGTGAGAGGGCTAAAATAAATAATGTGCTCTGAGTGGAGCAGCGGAGGAAACGCGGTTCTGTTGTGGCGGCAGACCGGAGTTAGCAAACAGTGTCTCGTCAGCTTTTGTGTGGTACTGGTAGGAGGTCGGTAGATTTAAGCAGAATTTACAGTGTCTACGTAACCATGGTAATTACCAAAGGTTTTCTTTGCTTCACGAGAGAGAGACTCAATCAGAACTCGGCTGGATTTCTGTCGGGATCAAACAGAAACTCAAAAGCATGGCTGCAACGAGATACAGATAAAACCCGAGCATCTAAATTTTATCAACTGGTTGAAGCCTCGGTTTTATTGACTAATTCAGTCTGTGATTTAACCTCAGAATAAATGTGGAGGACACTGGAGGGAAATCGGGATTGTGAAGAAGACCAAGGAGCACAGCAGACAGGACTGAGGTCGGTTCAGTCCATCGTGTGGCACAACTGCAAAGCTGGCAAGATATGGCCGCCGGTCTTAAATAGGAGAGCAGCAAGCAGAGAAACAGTCAAGATTATCGTCTTGGAAGAATAATATATAAACAGGATAACTCCTACTCATGAATACACAAAAATCCACTAGCTATGTTTCCATTTAAATTGTCGTGTGGCATTTGAGTAAACTTTTAAAATGATGCAAAAAAGAAGAATACAAAAATGAAGTTATTTCAAATTGAGCCATTTCCATCAACCTTTTCTAATGCGATACTTCAAAAGGTGCATACAAAATTAATGGAAATGAGGATAACGTTGAAACAAAGTTTGTCAAGTCAATGAATGGAAAAATCAAAAAGATGGAAAAATATATACTTAGAAAGCCATAACTCGTATTTTTGGTCCACACATGAAACATTACGTATTGCTATAAACTACCATTGTATATTGCTTTTTCTTTCACTAGATTATTGTAGGTCAAACAGGAAGTTTGCTTTCGGCATTAGGTGTGTTGTTTTCTTGTTCTTCTGTGTGTCTAAAGTTCAGAGATACAGATGTTGGGATTTTATTTACCGCATTTGTTTTTAATTAGTACTTTATCAGTTATCAGGCATTTTAGTTGAGAGATAAAGCTTTAAATAATCAACGGAAGGAGCTTTGTGAGCTCATTTCTATTTTAAGCTGTTGTACTTTTACATCTGCTAATGAGAATTATCTGACAAGAACAACACCAAAGCCAGAGGAAGAAACACAAACGCACTGAAATATGAAGATAGGAACAGTATAATTAGTTTTTGAACTGATATTGTGACATAAGCACTGTAAATCTGACCTTATTAATTTAATTGAATTTAATACAATTGAAGACATTATTTTGAATGCACATCCAGTATGGAGCTAAAAGTAAGGACAATGGCAAAGAGGCACTTTTGCCTCCAATTCCCTTTGATAGACCTCATGAAATAGCCTGCTAGCTCGATAGCGAGCAAAGCCAGTCTGAGGGAATAAATGACGAGGGAATGAAGAGAATAGACAAAACTAAGATGTAGTAAATTTATTCAAGGAAAAACAAATGTAATCTAGAATTCAAAAGAAAAACCCCAACTAATCTGGATCCTAAAATCCCAGGTTTCTAAAGATGAGCCACCAGTGCTAGATAGTGAAGGAAACACTGGTCCTTTCTCCGTCCAGCGAAAAGCTGGAACAAAATGAACAACCAGTTCTCTAGAACAATAGCCATAAACCCTTGAACCCTTTTGTAGAAAGAACCAGCACTCATCCTACCATATGGGAACAAAACAAAAGGCAAGTCCAGAGTCACCTGCAGCACACCAGCTGCCCACAAAACAACCAAAAAGCTACACACATGCTGCCAAAATGGCCATAAGATCAGTCCCACACACCGCTTTGTACTCTACTCATTAGGGGGTACAGTGGAACCAGCTGTGCTGCTTCAGCTGCAGCAAAACTAAGACCTAGCCGGGTGTCTGGGGAAATTAATACATTTTTATGGGTTTTGGCCTTTCATCCATTCAGAAACTCTGTTCAATATTACTAAAAATGACTACAAATCACTATAAAGCTCATAACAAAGTGGAGATTTGAGTAACTCCCATGTTTGTGTGTGTCGCGCGTAAAGAGGCTTTAGGTTCCCGCACATTACAGTCTGCAACAAATAATGCGCCAAACAGTCCACATACTTGCTTTGACACGATTATAGATATCGTCTAGTTTCATCAACTTCATATTCTAAAACTCTAATTAAAACTATACAGTTCAACCTGTATATCTGTCCACACAGATGAACCTCCTTCTGCCATGTTTAATTCCTAACAGGAAGTCATGATTGTTTTGAGGCAATCTGATTGGCTGACTTGGGTTTGGCATGTTTAACACAACGCCAACTTGTGTTTATTCCGTGTGGACGAAAACGTTTCTGAAACCGATAACGTAAATACAATATAATTTTTTTAAAAGATGTGGTGTAGATATTTGGATTTATTAAAAATATGTGTAGGAGAAGACACACGAAGTATGTTCAGGCACTGGTGCATGTAAAAAGCTATTTTCAAGGAGTTGGTGAGTAGTAATATTACAGATATTTACCAATATATTTCACTACCATTGCGGCAAGATAAAAATAAGTATCAGTTGTTAATATAGGCAGTTTTATTTATCATATTTATTATTTATATGTTGAAAAATTACAAATATCGGCCGATACTGATGTTGGTGTCGATATATTGTGCACTGCTGCTAAAAACCCAAACAGAACAGCTAAGGAATGAAGTAAAGTGGAGTCTTAAGTCAGACTTTGTCATCCAACATCATTGCTTAGTAGGTAACTTATAGTCAAAAGTATACCACATTTAGTGGTGGTTAATAGTATTGCTATTATGCCATGTTTAGTTTTTTTCTACTTCTGCACGCGTTTTCTTGGGATTTTACGTTAAACCGACACCAAGCATGTTAGCTCTGTCAGTAGCACACGTAAAACAGGCTGCATCGTCCCCCGAGTCCGAGAATCGCGTTCCCCCTTCAGCATATTATATTCCACGTTGGTAAAACAATGAGATTAAAAGCTCTGGCGGTTTTAAAATGAAAAGCAAACAGACAGTTGAGAAAATGTGAAGGTATTCCTCGGCAAACGGCTCCTCGCGGGGACCGACGCACCGGTGGAAGGAGATAAATCTCAGCTGATTCTAATGACTCATGATGATTTACTGCGCTGTGTATCACTGAATCCCCACTGTTCCCCACTCTGAACAGCTCATGTCACTCATATGACTAATTAATGCCTTGTGATGCCTCAACCACCATCAATAATCGCCGGGTCACACAGTCAACATGAAGATGTTTGCCTCATATTTCTGTAAGGACAGGAACTGAAAACCTTTTTTTTTTTTTTTTTCTAAGGAAAACAGCACACTGCTTAATGAATAACACTATTATTATTGCTACTAACCACCACTAAAGATGAAACACAAAATAGTCGATAATAACATAACCTTGTGTCAGCTGTAATTGCAGATAATGTTGAGGGGTATGAATTATATATTAAGGGTGCGATTTAAAGTCGAGCTGTATTTTTCTTTGAACATAATGGGCTCTGGAATATGCTGGAAAAGTAAAAAAGAAAAATCCTCATTTTAAAAGACAAAGCCAACCCTTCTATTGTTGTTCACAATAGAAATTCCTCCTTTTTCCTCAGCAGGATGATTAATAAGTAACATTTATGCACAAAGCAACCCTAAATTTACATTAAGTGCCGTTGCTCCGCTTTAAAAGCCTTTTTCGTTCCTTCATGCTTGTCTGCAGCAGGGAATGAACGACAGCAGCTAATAACCTCAGTTGTTAAACCCAAATAAATGCCTGTGAACAAGGTTGTTTTACTGATTAGCACGGCTTGAGCCAGGGAGGAGGAACTAATCAGCAAAATCAGCGCCTGTTGTCTCTGCTTGGCCACACTCGGGCCTCTGCGGCGCAGCAGCCGAGCGGGGATGCCTCATGAGCCGACTTGTCAGCCCGCTCGAGGGGGCGATCTGACGCGTCGGGCCCCCCCACCTGTTGCCTTATCTCTCCCTGGTGCCCCAAGGCAACAGAGGCAGAATAAGTCACCCTCAGAAAACCAAGGGTCTGAGCTGCTGCTGCTGCTTTAAGCGGCCTTCGTTTCACAGCGCATACATGCAGGCTGATGCCGCTGCCTCCGAAGAAGCCGGGTTTAAGACCTCGAGTGAACAGAGGCAACATCAGGCCCGTGCAGCTGTTATAGGTTAAAGTTTCACTGCTAGCAAAAACAAAAATTAGGTGAATTCAGAAAAAATGGGACGCCGAGTTGAAATGGGACAAAACAAAGGCTGGAGTACAATCTGTCTGAGCCAGACTTACTGAAAAGAGTTACTTTAAGGTGTGAAAATATCTGTGTGGAAATCTTTGTTGATATTCTGCTACTGTCGAAAAATTACAATTTTGCAATTGCGGAGTTTCCCTTAAATAAGAAATTAAAGTCACCTGTGAATAAGCTTGTACACCCGATAAGTCATTAAAAAACATGGCAACGACAGAAACAGTGAAATGAAATATATTCTTCGTAGCTCTCATCATCTACCAGCAAATTTAAGAAATCTCAATCAGTATATTTGCATATAAAACTTTGTACAAAAAAATAATTCAACTGCTAAACTTTTGCTAGTGCTTATTTAGCGCAAGTTCTTCATGTTTCCGATTGCAAAACACCAAACTAGGCATATCTGGACAACAAGTCAAGCAATTGAAAAACTGATGTAACGAGCGTTCAGTGTTTAATTTGTGTTCAGGACTTAAGCTTGCTGTTTTAAGAAGATTTTTTGCAGGGCCCTAAGCTGGAAGGTCATTGGAAGCACCGTCCAGCTTCATCCAGAAAGGTGAAGCTGGATTCAAAAGCAAATTGGACCATTTGCTTCTGAATGGTCCAAAAGCAAAATGAATTGAAGCTTTTGGAATGATTTAATCAAAGATCCGATTAGGGCGTAGTGGTTTGACCTCAAACAGGTCATTCATGATTAAAAACTCTTCAGTGTGACTCAATTAAAACAATCCTGCAAAGATGACTGGGCCAAAACTCCTCTTCATCAATGTTAGAGACACAACGTCAGTTATCACAAATGCTTGATGGCAATTATTGCTTTTAAAGGTTCAGCAACCAATTTTTTAAGTTTAGGGATCGATTGCTTTTTCACATAGCACCAGGACGGTTTGGATTGTTCGTCCCCCGAATAAATTAAACCAGCATTTTAGGTAATCTATGATTAAAAAAACAACATGGCTATGGAAATGAGTGGAAAGAGAGGAAATGGTACAAACAGTTTCTGAACGACCCCACAAGACTAAGTCGCAGCAGACGGTAAAGAGACTGCTGATGTGGCCTGGAAGAGGTTTTTACCAGTAAATATCCTGCCTGCAGCTGATTTTAATGGCTTTAATTTAGTGAAACAGTCATTAGATTCTGAGCAAACTCTGAGTCAGAATCGGAACGGAGAGGAAAGCCACTGCCACCTGAAAGCAACAGGGGTAATGCAAACGCTATTTTATAAACCTGTAAATCGCCCTCACATTTCTATTTGAGTTATTTACAGTGCAGTCGACAGTTCATTTTAAAGACATGTTACTCTGGCCATATATACCAGCCAGTTATATAAGCATATGTACAAATGCTTTTGCACGTTGCACTGTGACACAGTAAAGTAGAGGTTTACTCAGGCCTGGGAGTCTCTGTTGGTTTATGAAGTTCCCCTATTACCTACAAACACTTCCTGTCAAATTGCTGATTCGTAAAGACCTCCAGTGTCAGATAAATCATTTTCTAAAACGCGTCAGGCTTTGGCATTGTCTGTTGGTTTCAAACTGAATAGCGATTAGTTAGGCATTAGCTTCCAAGCTACCCTCAAAGTGAAGATGCTGAAGGACATATCTGCTGTTTGTGTGGTATTTTTATTGCCATAACATATTAAAATACATAAATATAAAAACAATACTACTATTTTTAAAACATTTTAGGTTATTTAGTAGTTTGCTGTCTTTGTTCTTTCTACAGTATTTTGGCTAATAGGCCAAAATAGGCATCAGTGGAACCACAAACCGTTTAAAGGAGCAGGGTTATGTAAAATAGACATTTTTGAGCTTTACACCATGTAATGTTATTCCCTCATTAAAATTCTGAAGTGTTACTTTGATTCTGTCATGCATGTTTGAGAAATCAATTAATCTCCATGGCAACCAGTCAGCCATGCAAAACGCCTGATTGGACTTAACCCCGCCTTCAAGACGCAGCTCCTCTGAGGCACCTTGAAAGCTTCCGCCACACAGAGCAGCCCTGCACTGCAGTTCCCTCATTCAACTCCTTCAGACTAGCCAGCCGTAATTAGCAAACATCTGTTGAAACTGCACATCTGCTGAGTTCATTACGCTTCGGTGGAGCGCTGGTATAAACTTTGTTAAAGTTTTAACAGAGAAGCCATGTCGTGATGACTTCCTGAAGGCGGGGTTTCTGGAAGAGCAGGAGCTTTTAAAGAGACAGAGGCCCAATTTCAAAGCGTTAAAATACAAAGTACAATTTCTTTTAAGTCATAGTTGACATCAAACAACTGAAGACAACATGGTTACTGCCCCTTTAACACAGCTGTCAATAATATAACTGTTAATATTATTGTTACAATAAACAATATAATCTGGTACTGTGCCTAAAAATATGCTTTGCCCTATAGTTCTAAACTATCAGCTATTGTTGAGCTAATTTATGTTGACCTGATTTTGTCGTACATCAAATGGGATTCTTAATGTTCACAGCTACAAAATAATTCCTTCACACTTATTTTCTCCAAGGTGCATTTATTTATTCAACACATTCCCTATTTACCCATGTAATGTCCTTTCATCTTATGCAGCACTTATTTGACGGCGTTTAGGAAAACGCACCGAATGTGGCCCATTTTTCGCAGACCTACAGAATCATAAAAGCCGTTAAAACCTCGCAGCCAACGCGAGAGAGGATAATGATGCCTATCCTCGAGCTTAAAGCCGACTCCCGGCTCATGTGCCGCCGTAAAACACTGAAATGGCAGCATAAAAAAGGGTTTCCGTTAGCCAGTAACTCTCCTCTCCAAAGCGTGTCGACTCACTAATTCCCAGAGACCAGTTAAGGTTGAAAAAGATCCCATTTGTTCCACAGTTCTCCCCCCTTCCTGGTAAATTTACAACACCCCTGAGATAGGCAGAACTGCTACAACTCAAATCCAGATTTCTGGTCGCCCCCCTCAACCTCCCAACCTCACTGCTCTCCACCTCACTCATAAAGCTGCGGCAGAGGTGGAGTCATTCACCCCCTGGGGTAAGAAAACAATGCAGTAGTGGGAACTTTAGAGCATCACCACTAGTGGCATTTAATGCTGTTTTTTTTCTTCTTTTTTTTTTTTTCCCCCGATCGCCTGCTGGAGCCAAAATGCCACACAACTCTGTATTCTCCAAGTGCTTGGGGAGCTCATGCATGCTGATGTTTTATTCACTTTGTGAGAGAGGGGGCTGGGGGGCGCGATGAAAGGGGAGGCATCCCTTGTATCGCACTGACACTTGGAGCCAGCCAGCAAACACATAAAATATTCACTGGAAAAAAAAAATAGTATCATCACCATTGATCAGTGATGATCAACAGTCAATGAAGGGGAAAAATAAATCCAGCTTTTAGGCATTTGTAGGAGTGCCAGCATGTGTTGGGTCAAGGTTTTTTATAATGTCCTTTAATGAGATGACAATTGGGTTTTTTTTTTCTAACTACTGAGCATAAAGTTGTACAGTATCTGCCCCACCCCCACCTGTTTTTGCACACTGCCTTGAAAAAAAGCCTGTAATATTTTCTCTTGCTTACAGAAAAAACAAATTCTGTTTTTTGAACATATTTCTTGTTGCTCAAACTCCAAGCCTTCACTGCAAACGCCTACAGCATTTAATTTCAATAGAAGATAGTTGGTAGTCAATTGAGAGATGAGATGTTGGAAAATAATTCCCTCACATCACGTTCCTGCACATTTACGACTGTAGCACAAAAAACTTGATCACCAGACAAGCCATGTGAACCGGACATATGCTCTAGAATCAATGCAATTGGGATAAATACGATTAGCTATAATTGCTCAATATCGATGTTGCTAATTCCAGAAGCTTCACTCACCTCTAAATGCAGAATGCTTGAAACCTATGCAGGGTTTCTCTCAGTGTGTTTGAAGCCTGGCGGGCCACCAGACTTTACTTGCCTCCCCTCCCTCTACAGGCTAAGCATTTTTTGTTTATTTTAATTAGAGATGTTTATACACCAGTAGCAGTGATGGTTAAGATGGATTAAGCTAGGTTTATAGCTGACACATTGAACTGGGTGCAATTGATGTACAAGTGGTTTTCTGTTTGCAATTTTCTGAGGGACACTGCTACTGTAGGGTAGATCTGCCCCTCTTCCAGCTTTTGCTGCACACTGCTGCTGAGATGGCTGATGATGTTAACACAACAAAATTATAGTTTATCGCAATAACTTCTGGGACAATTTATCGTCCAGTAAAAAATTTTTCCGTGACAAGCCTAGTGTTCCAATCAAACTAACAAAATATAAATGCAATTTTAAGTAAAGTAAGATTAGGATTATTTGTCACCTTTGTGTTTAAAGGCCAAAGAAATTAGTTGTTTTTCTGTTTTTGTTTTTTAATAAATACCAGGATGTTGTCAAAATATTGTATTTTTTATCAAGATTATCACACTGAGAACGTTGTACAGCCTCCTGCCTACGAGCTTGATTTGCTCTGGAATGCGTATCTCTCCGGAGTGAACCGCAGCGGTTAAAGCTGATGCTGATCCTCAGCTTGATGCTTGAGGAGAAGCACTTTGAACAAGTTGAGCTGACCTAATTCAGTCTTCCTCTGCGGCCGCTCCAATCTGCTTTTACAGGTCAGCAAAATAACGGTTTGACTCGATATGAAGACGTACTGAGAGAGCAGAAGAATCCGAACGATCAACCCTGCTGATATGGGCGGGAGGAAAAAAAAAAAACACACAAAAAACGGCCAAAACACACAGACACACGTAGATCCTTCAGATTGCTTTATAAAGTCTCTTTCCGAGAGCTCATCCATCTGGTTTATTAGCTTTTAAAATGAGAGGACAGTAAACGCTGACTGTAAATGAGAGAATTATAACATAAAAATGTCAAAGATGCTGAGGCCTTTACTGCAGTCTGGTGGTGCAAACAGGAGGTAAGGCTCCAATGTAGCTAACTGCAAACAGGAAACAGAACCAGCCCGAGGCAGAGGCCCCTGCGTAGGCTGGAACACGCCTACAGGGGGCCCTCATGAGCAATTAACATGAAATTATTTCATGCGGATTTGAAAACTGTGTGTCTGTACGCAGTTTGCGTTATAAGTGCACTCAGATGACTCATTTGTCACATCGGTGGACATTCATCGTATCGTTTATCATTTATCATGATAAATTTCTTATCGCAATAACAATTTTGATTCATGGTTGCCACAATAAACTCTGATAAACAATGTTCAAAAACCCCACAAAGCTGTTCATATTGTTAGTTTTACTGTTTGTTCAATGACAGCTTCAATAAATATCAATACATTTGAAACTATGATTAAATGTAGTTACTGCATTATTCAAGTCGCACTTTGTGATTGGTCTCCTAACGAAGAATATTGTTACCTTCCTAAAACAACGACCTAAGTCATTTTTTGCAACGACAAAGAAAAAACACCCAAAAGGTGTTTTAGGCAAGAAAAAAAGTCATTTTTGGCAAGAAATGACCATTATTTTAAGAAAGTAATGATGTTCCAAAATAGGAATGTTTTTGTTTTTCAATGGCTATGATTGCTGTGTGATGCAGTCACAGCGTAAAGAAAAGAAAACAAAAGGTTTTTATCATCACTTTTACTGCAGTATTATAAGAAAATATTGTGAAAAAGTCCATATCGTCCGCTATTGGTTTATCAGCAAAACAAAAATTAGGCGGTGAGAATGACTCAACATGTGATAGATTTTAACTATACCTCAAAAGCAATGTGTTTTTAAATGCAGCTTTTTGAACCAGATCATCAATATTTGCTTTGTTTATATTTCAAAATCCAATAGATTGTGTATATTTTGGCGCTATTACCTGCAAAGTTACAAGAATGTAAAACAGTATTTTTCATTCGCCTTTTGGTTTTGTGTGGGTGTGTGTGCATGCAAGCGTGTGTGTGTTTTGTTGTTGTTTTGTGTCTCACTCCTTGATAGAGCCCCTGTTAATCCCTCCCCTTCAAACTCCCAGCTTTTGTACAAAGTCTCGCAATAAAAAAACAAAAAAACAAAAAAAACAGGATGTCACATTCATGCCAACAGCAACCTGCGGGAGAAAAAAAAATGGCTGTGCCTTGCCTGTCTTCCAGCTCATTTAAACCCATCTGATGATCTGCCCTTCATGTTTATCCTCAGAGGACAAACATTAGTTAACCCCTGAGCTTTGAGTAACGGGCTCTGGACTGGGGAAGGGAGTGGGTGTGGAGTGGGGGGGTGGTGCTGATCGTCTCTGTGTGGGGAGCCCACTGGGACTCTCAGTGCTGCCGCCGCTGCATTGATTTACTCGCTGACACCAGAACTGATGAGGGATCAAGCTGGCCACGGTCCAGCAGAGGCAGATTGGATGGGGGGGAGAGCAGGAGGAGAGGGGGAGTGAGGTGAGGTGAGGCGAAGAGAAGCGGGCGAGGGTGGGCTTCTCCCCTGGGGGCAGCGCTTCCCTCCCTCCCTTGTTGATGGAGAGGGCCCGCAGCGCACTTGTTAAGCCATTGACCTTTAATACACACTTGTCATCTAATATGTTACACATGTGCGGGATTGATTCGGCGGGGCGCGCGCGGGTGCTTAAGGAGCCAGCGGCCCGGAGCAAGTAGGTCGGTTACAGAGCAGCGCGCGCGCAAAAACCTCCTCCGGAGCGCATCATCTGCGTCCTCACGGTGACGGCGGAGGGACGACCCTCCCCCCCCCACCCCCACCCACCTCTCCTCGCTGCCTTCCGTAGAGAGAAACCGAACCTCCTCAGCTGTGGGGAGGATAGGCGGGGCAGGTGGGGCATCCTCGCTCCGCCAGCGGGTGTGACAACAAGGACAATAGCAACAGGGACAAGTCCCAAAAGCCGCATCGGAAGCACCGGGGTAGGGGGCGGGCTGTCATCACGGAATAACCCCGAACCCACCAACTGGGCTGCGTTAGTGGGTTTAATTAAGGAAAACAAAAGCGGGTCCGGTTTCTCCCACTGAGACAATAAACATCAGGTAAACTGAAGACACGGAGCGGACTGCTCTGGTTCAGGTCTGACACTGGCTCTCTTTCTTTATTTCTATTTAATTTTTCCTGTTAATTAGTCAGAAACCAAACAGTCTACTGGTTATACGCAGCAAACAAACAAAAAAAAAAAAGCAGATCAAAGAATCAAATGACATACCTTCTACAGCCAGGACCACAGGGACGACAAGGCTGCACACCCAAAGCAAGTAATCCATTGTCATAAACCAGGCGCTTGCAACATGAAGAAAGGTGTGCAGACTGGACCCTCTCGGACGGACTGGAGACTCAAACGCAGAGAGCCGCAGCAGCAGCAGCAGCAGCAGAGCTTTTTCTTCTCATGTCTTCAGCTGGGATCGGGGGGGCGAGGAGAGAGGGAGGTGGAGGGGATACGGGCTGTCTTAGAGCCCCGACCAAGCGCTCGGATCCGCAATATAAAACCATGCAGGCTGGTGCCGTTATGACTCCTCCGGGTTGATGAATGTGCGCCGCTTCACAGTCTCATTCTCTTTGTGTGACTTTACCGACAGCGAGCTCCGCTCCAGGGGCGCATCTCCGCGCCGAAGGCTCTCCCGGGGCCCGGGGAGGGGGGGCAGAGGGGAGGAAAGGTACCGGAGCCCCGGTGGGCGAAGACCTCTTCTGCGCAGAGGGACCCGAGAAGCGGCTCCCTATCCAGCTCCGCCAGGATGCTGCTCCTCTGCGAGGGATGTGCGTCGGAATGGCAACAGAGACCGAAAGAGGGTGAACGAGGGGAGGAGGGAAGCGTGAAGGGGGGGCGCTCAGCAGCAGCAAGGCAGGCATAATTAGTCCAATGCTTCCTTTCAAGACTTTCAAAGTAAGAGCACCAAATGACAAAAATAAGAATAACAATTAATGCATTATCTGAAACAGACTTACTGTGCAGGTTGCCCTCCACAAGTGTTGCTGCATACTGCTGGTCAGCTGGCTGAAAGAAAGATTATATTTTATTTATATATCACTTTTTTAAAAAACCTGCTTTGACTGTCCTGTACATACAAACGTCAAATGATAGATGTAGTTGGTGTTTGTTTGTAATGGGGCATCAAATTCCCAGTGCACCCCTGTTATTCCATGGGGTTATAAAGACCACAACGATCAGAAAGCAACTAAAATCCTCAAATACGTCAGACTTTCTCTAATAATGCTTATGACCGCCTGTTTTACAGTGAGGTGCTGTTTGTAAAAGTACGCAGTTTAAAAAAAAAATAACAGCAAATTTTTGACCTCTTTAGCCTGTAGTGAGAGAAAAAAAATGGGTGCCATACTTGTCAACACGTTTTTCATCTTTCTAAATGTTACAATTCCAAGCTAAATATTTAATTCACAAACTCATCATTTTGTTTACAATCTAAATATTATCTTGCATATTCAGTATTTAGGTTCCAAGGTTTAGGTCTGAGCTAAATGTTTAATTTATAAATTAATATTTATTTTTCAAACTGTGTATTTAGCATTGACCTAAATATTTAGCTAGCAAGCTAACCTAACTAAATACTTAGATTAGCTGGCTAGCTAGGTTAGCTTGCTAGATTGCAAGCTAAATATTTAGACTGTGAGTTAAATATTTAGAGATGTGACATTTATAAATGTATTAATGACATGGTGAAAATATGACATTTTTGGTTTACTTAGCATGTCATATGAAAAAAAATGGTTTCAAAGGTTGTCTTTTTTTTTTTTTACTGCAAAGGAGACCTAGCTTTGAGGCAAAAGAAGAAGAAATAAACTCTTCTTCTACTGCTGCTTCATCACAACCAAAGATGCCACAGCTTAACAAAGTCTGACGTCACTGATTGGAAAATAAGGCTTTTATTTTGTAGTGAACCTCCCCCCCAAACTTCCGTCCGTGTCCAAGCTCTTTAAACCGAGCTCGACGCAGCCGTGTGCGCGCGTGAAAGTGGGTGCAGGACAAAAGAGTGTTGAGGTGGGAGGAAGAGCAGGAGGCGGCGGCGAAGGAGACCTGTTCGTGTGCCCGCAGACCCGTACCTGCCAGACGGCCGCCGCTGCGCTTAACACCGGCCTGAAGGTTGCGCGCAGCGCCGCCGCGGCGCCGATCGATGGTGGCATTAAATGGACTGCGGTCATACCGGCGGAGAATGTCAGCGAGAGCCGTGAACAGACTGCGCTTCCCCGCGGGTTATTGAGTGGCCCGGGCGGCTGATACTCCATAATAACCATCTGATTCGAGCTGAGCCGCGCTGGATTTAACAGGAGCAAACCCACAGATTTCACTTAGTCTCAGCATGAGCCGCTGCTCTGGACTTAATTGGATATTAGGAGGGATAACAAAAAGAAGGAATGGGTTGAATCGTTTTACAGCAGTCGGTAAAGTTTTATCAGGGTTGTGTAAGAGCGTCTGGCCTGTCAGGGCGTATCAAGATTTCAGTTTTAAACCGCAAATTATATGATACTGTTTGTTCGATTAAAAATAATTTAAAAGTGATTCCAGAGACGGTGACTGGAGTCTTCGCCATTGCTGAAGCTGGGAGTGAATCAGTGATGACCGTTTTTTAACTGTCGCTGCACACTGCTGGTCAACTGGCTGAAAGAAGGCTGCCTAACCTCACCCAACAGTTTTTCCTCTGTCTTAAACCTGCGCACTGCAGGTCAGCTGGCTGTTAGGATGACACTTAAGGTGCATTCATGCCACCTCTAGCCCACTTTATCCAAACTATAGTTCATTTGTCCAATTTGTTTGGTGTCGATGTGCAATTGAACTTTGATGCCATCCAAAAAAGTGAGCTCTGGTCCTACAAACCGAGATCATTGTTTGGTTGAAGTGAACTCTTGGTGAGGTTTCAATGTATGTTGTGAATGCTAAACACACAAGGAGACCGGAGACCGCTCCAAAAGTAGGAAGCGAACTGCAACACAGGGTATTGTGGGTAAACACAACCAAAACACATGCATGAGTCTAGCATTAATGGGAGAAATGGCTCGTAGCCTTTTGCCAAAGATAAAAGAGAAATCCTTTAACAGCTAAAATCTGATGCCACTCTGTTTTTGTCACAATTGATGACATAGAAGCTAAAGGCCCCTCACACATTCAGATATACTTCTCTCCACGGAGGTCCGCGCATACTCAAAGGGACGTCCGCCAGACACGTAGCGGAAAGGTACATTTTTATGGCGGCATACACGTACTCAGTGCCGCACAGTAAACTCCTCAGTGGGAAACAGTGTTCCCATCAAACTGTTTTGTATGAGACACCAAGCAGATAAAGATTGCACTGACCTTTGCACTGAGAGTCAGTGCAAAAAGTCCCAAGGAGGTACAGTGGCTACATTGTCACTCTCTACAGCGCTAACAACTGTGCGGTGGCTGCCCTGATGGAGAAGAAGCAGGGCAAGGCCTCCACTTTGCTCCCCAAGCTTGCTAGAATCCATTCAGAGTGAGGAAAATGAAGGCATTTTGTCACATGAAATGTAGGCAATCGGTACACTTGACTATGAAATCTCAGCCGTCCATGGACAGTGTTCACGGAGTCTGAACTGCTCACAGAACACACACAGTCCACCCAAGTACTTATGTTGAGTGTTACCCACAATTGGGTAACAATTGGCATCTGGGTTAGCCAGATGCTAAGAGGGTACCACGGTGGTACCCTCTTAGCATCTGGCTAACCCAGATGCCAATTGTTTTTACAAATGGGTCAGTTTGTTGTAAGGGAGTCACTGTTGTCATGCAACCAGTGACTCCATCGTCTACCTAATCAGTGACTCACAGTTTTCTAAGGTCACATGTTCAACCTGGGTTTCCACGCTCAGTACTCCAGCATCATAGGTTCTGAAAAATGGTCTGGTATCTTAGCTCCTCCTCAGAGCTGCCATTTCCAAGCTTCTGAGCTTCGACTTTAGAGAACAACCCTCTCTTGAGGCTCCCAAATCAGCTCCTTCAGACTAGCCAGCAGCAATTAGCAAAAACCTGGTGTAGCTGTGCATCTGCGGAGTTAATTAAAGGAGCTGCTTCCCAGTGCAACGCTGGTAAAAACGTTAAAGGGTTAACAGATGAACCATGTTGTGATGACTTCCTGAAGGTGGAGTTTCAGAGACAGAGTTTCTTAAAGAAACAGAGGCCCAATTTTAAGGCGTTAAATTTTCAAGTCAAATTTCTTTAAAGTTGAATTTTATTTTTAGCATTTTTATAACAACTGAAGGTAACAGTTACTTGATCAAATGGATTGTGTTACCCTACATAGAGTAGTAGTATGCTATTCGACACATTGACCATGTTTATTTCAAACTAATCATTTTAGTATGTTTTTATCGAAATGTCATAGATTATTATTATCAATAGCTACTGCTACTGAGATATCGCAAAGTGATTTTATGAATTTATTTTAAAAGCAGGAGGCATCATCGTTGCTTTTCCGTTCCAAATCAAAAGAAATTACATAATGTCACATTATATCTAGAACTGTGACACTGTGGTATTTTTACTCTGACTTATCGTCCAGTTGAGACCCATACCAGCCCCTGCCTACAGCTCTGTGCCACCACAGACACACTCTCCTGGAGCGGATCATATTTGTCTTTGAGCAGTTCATGAAACAGGATCCAGTTTACCAGTCTACCAGTGGCGGTACCCTCTCAGCCCTGATAGACACTTCCCTCATTAGTTCTTGTCATACTTTGACCTTCCACAGTCTCTGTCGCACATTCTCTCCCTTTTGGCTCCCTTTTCCACCAGATCCCAAAGCCTGATCTTTTGTCCCTTGTTGGGCTCCAGAGGAGCATGTGTGGGTGTGTGTGTGAGCTGGTAGTGTAGCTCTCAGCTCAGGGACAGGGCTCCCCTTCACACTTCCAATTCATCTGTCTGTGAGCCTCTGTTCCCACTGAGCCTCCACACAGGAACACACACACACACAGAGTCCAACCTTTTCCCAAAAGGAAAAAAAAAAGCTTATGACACCCCCCCCCCTCTCCCAAGGCTTCAGACACACACTTCCAAACAGTTCCCCCTTCCCCACCCCGCCGTCCTCACCTCCTTAACTTCCTTTGTCTCTCAGGCTTTGTGTACTAATTAACTACAGTTCAGCTCCCAGCAGGACGGGGTCAGCCCGCGCCACTGAAACCACTGACGGACAGCTCTTTTTAACCAGCAGAAAAGAGAGAAAAAAGAGGAGGAGGAGGAGAAGAAGAAGAAAACAGCTGTCATGTCGGCATCAGTACAGTCATCATGACCAGGTGATATTAAACGCTGTCTGCTGCTGCTGCACAGTTCTTTCTAATTAGTCTTTTTTAATATCCCCCACTGATTGCTGATTGCTTGTTTGTGTGTGTTTTCTAAGAAGCTCCTCAGAGACCCACGGCGAATCGGACAAGTTTTTTTTAATTTTTTTTAACAAATCTACTTTTGAATTCGCCTTTCAATCCCCCGGGTATCTCGGAAAAAACACAGCGTGTGGAATGTTTCTAATTAATGGCTCAAAAGGCCAATATAAATCCAATCTCAACCCCTTTTGTTGTGTGCGTTTCTCACTCTTAATAAACTTCCATTTGATTTATTGCTGAATAAAAATGAGTATGTATTTGCAGCAGTGGTAGAGATAGGGAGAATTGCAGGAGCAACATCGCAAATGGAGCAATTTAGAAAAGGATCAAACTTTTAACTTCAGAACCTTTGTCTAGTGGGGAACAATACCATTTTAAGAAAACAAAATATTGTTTTGTCCAATATCCCACAGTTTTGGGACCCCGGCCAAATATAGCGACAAAGTCATTAAGTTAGCAACAGTGGGATGACAGTGGAAAGTTTGTTTTGAAAATAACCTTTTAGCAGCTATTAAACATACTTTTTTTTTTCTTCTGTTTTGGAAAATAGTGTTTTATATTCTAAGTTTGAATATCATGTTTTCATTACCTGTAAGTGGATAATTCTCATAGTTAACAGAAATAAAGGCTTTCAAACATCCACTTGTCTGTTATTAACCCATCTATGTTTCACTTTGTGATAAACTTCCTTAAAAAAAATACCAGCGATTAATTTAATTCCTGTAATTTATTGAATGGGTCTGCAGTGCAAATGGAGAGGAAAAGCCCATTTTAACAGTAAGAAAACTCCAGCAGAACCAGAACCAGGCCCAGTGTGACTGGCTATCTGCTGGGTGTTTGAGATGACTGTGCACACACACACACACACATACCCACACACGCACCCACACACACACCCACACACACCCCCACACACACAAGTAAAGACCACAGCATAGAAGTACTTTCTGTAGCTGCATTTCCACGGAGCATTATGCAAATTGAAATTATGAAAATAAATTTGCTCAACAGAAAACTGCTAATTTTGAAAAAAAAAAATAATAATTTTTGATGGAAAGCTTTTTCAGTAGGATGAGGTGGTTTTCCAGCCATATAATTTTTACCCCCGCATCACACGAGTCACGTGATCAGCATCCTGCTACCGGCCAAAATGCTGAAGAAGCCGACAGAAAGTGTTAGCAGGGTGACGTTGTTGTTGTTTTTCTGGCTCACAAACATCACACAGTTCATGAAAGGTTGTGTGTCATTTGAACGCATTGAATTTATGGCTCTTCTTTAAAATGGACAACTACAATTTCCCTAAAGTGCCGCAGGCGGGGCCTGTCACTAAATAAGACGCTGATGTGGATGAATGAAGAATAAACATCATGTAGCTACTTACATCCATTACTTATCATGGAAAAAAGCAACTGTGAGAAAGTGTGTTTTCCCGATATTAGCAGAATATAGACAAAGATTTGTGCACTTTGTAATGGAATAAGCCAGTGTTTAAGAAAAAAGTGTATCATTAATGAGGGTAGAAGCTCTTTCATTGGCTTCATTAAGTAGAGAAACACAACTAAACAGTTTGTCTCTGGGCCTGCAGTGAAACTAATGGGCTAGACAGTATATGCTGTTCCCATGTAATGTTAAATATTTAAATTAATTGCTGGTAATTTACCAATTGTCATTCTCTTAATTTTCTACTTATCCCTCACATGTCAGATGTAACAGCAACCCATAGTATGTGTGCTTCATGCTACTTCCTTTGTTTTTGTTGTGCTCCACTGATTTCACTTCTTCACCAAGTGCAGACCAGGTACATTTTGGGTTGTTGTCGTTGTGTGGGTAAAAGATTTCTTGCCTCAAATTGATCCAGTGTTAATGAGAAGAAGGAAAAAATGTGTCCTATGTGGCCAAGGACTAGAGAGCTTTAACATTTATATGTACATAACTCCCACTATTGTAATTGGCATGCATAAAGGAATTTGTGGGGGTGGGGTAACCAAAACTGCCTCTGTTCCAGGGGCGCTCAGGCTTTTAAATGCAACCCTGACCTCTGCTGTCAATACTTTGTAAAACTCCTCCTCTACAGAATGATGATGCATCATCATCATTCATCTCTTCTGCTCTCTCCTCTTCAGCTCAGTTATGCTTTTTTTTTTGTTTTGTTTTGGGTTTTTTGTCACCATTGGATGTCAGTACATTTCTTTGCGTCTGTACCGGGGTTATAAAAATTCTGGGTTTTTCATTATGATTTAGTTTTATTTTGTTGCGACTTTGTCTAAATCAGTTTTAATAATTTTTGTGTGTTTGTTAAGTTTTTAAAGGTTATTAATTAAATATTTTTTAGTTTAGTTTTCAGTTATGGTATACTACGAGTAGTAGTTACCAGTATTATAGTAACCAGTGCTACTAGTAGAACTTCTTACCATAACTAATGAAAACCAAACATTTAATTCATAATTTAAAAACTAGCAAACACGCTCTAAAATTATTAAAACTATCTGAAATTAGACAAACACAAAGTCACAATAAAATAACTTACATAGTCACTAGTTATAACTAGCAGTAGTTACTAGTTATTCTATAACTAGTAACTACTAGTTATAGTAGTAGTTACTACTATAACTAGTAACTAGTAACTAGAATAACTAGTTACTAGTTATTCTATAACTAGTAACTAGTTATAGTTACAACTTATATAACTATAACTAGTAATGTTCTATAATTACTAGTTATAGAACAGCTAGTAATTACTGGTTATTCTATAACTAGTAACTTCTACTAGATACTAGTTGTTGCTACTAGTGTCTAGTAGTAACAACAGAATTCAGAAAGGTCAAGTATTGAGATTATGTAGACATTGATTGGATATTGAACACTCAGCACAAGACATGTGTTCAGTTATGTACAGCCAGCTAACTCTGGTGTCTTCTCGCAATGCTTTTTTCTGCCGCCATTTTGGGGACCAGAGTAAGGAGGATTATGGAGCGCCTTAATTAGCTTGTATAGGGAAACAAAAACCAACTTAACATCCGTTCAAAAAGCTAATAAACAGATTCATGAACACAGAACAGATATAGTTTTAATATAGTTTAGCTTTTTAGCCGCGTGTAGTTCCAGTTACTAATTGTTTCCCCCCATTAATTACCGTTTTTATTCATTTGAGTTGACGAAATTGAAGGTTTTTGCTACTTCGCTGGCTTTGGGGTTATCTATGATAAAGTTGGTCTGTCTGCCAAACTCATGTAAAGACTTATGAATGTGTCTAGACAGTAAAAGGCATATTAAATGTTCCAGAGTTCATCCATGCTCTGTTCAGTTGTTACCTCAGTAGGAAGAAAAAAACGTCCTCCAGCTCAGACAGGATCAACAGGCAGGCTGCATCCCAAAGCGACACTGACGTCACCAGCGGGCCGGAAGGACCGCGCCGGCGCGCGCCTCTGTTGCCGCTCTGACAGGTGGAATAAATAAGGGCCGATCCAGAGACTCTTCCCATCCAGCAGCAGATGCGAAACCAGTTCCTAAGCTCCAGCAAGGGGAGGAAGG
Source organism: Poeciliopsis retropinna (assembly GCA_010277075.1). Lineage (NCBI taxonomy): Eukaryota > Metazoa > Chordata > Actinopteri > Cyprinodontiformes > Poeciliidae > Poeciliopsis > Poeciliopsis retropinna. The sequence goes on from VMRM01000021.1 coordinate 11,490,999, forward strand.
AGGGAGGAAAAAAAATATATACATATTTCACAGAGCGTGGAGCAAAGTCCTGAGGAGCCGGGATGAGGTGGAGGGAATGAGAACCAGCTGAGAGAGACGGAAATGTTAAGTTGACAAGAAGGGGGCAGCAGAACATCTCCACCAAGCGAGCTGCAGCTGCGTGGGTATTCTGAAGTGTGACCGGTTCAACTCGTGCGCGTGCGGCGCTCGCGGATTTATCTTCCACACATGCCGCTGTTTCGTTTTTATTTTCTTTCTTTTTTTTTCAAATCAATATTACATGAATTCAGCAAGCTGCTAATCCTCAGAGCTTAAGTTCTTTGCATGTTATATGTTTTCTCCCATGCAGCACCTAAATACATATACACATATAAAATTATTATTATTATTATTATTTTGAACGACAAAATCCATATTCATTCTACAGATTCATAATTTAGTATAATTACAAACTGAAAGCAATGGCTTGGGAAAAAACACAGTTGGGGGTTGGGCTTTCTGTAAGTTAATCAAAGGAATCTTTCTTTATAAGATTCTCTTTCAAGCCGCAGGCTTAACAGAATATGCTCTGAATGCCTGTTTAATATGAGTCTATTCCACTTTAAATCCAAAGAAATGCCGAAACTAAACTTGAGCATAGAACGATAACAAACCGCCGTGTACAAGCTGTTAGACAGCCTTTGATCTCCTCTCGTGTAAAACTTAGTCTGCAGTCACAATTTCATTTTCTTTCAGAGCTTTGAGGACCTTTTCTTTTTTATCCTCCGTTTGATGGAAACCGATGGTAAAGTTCATATCATGTTGCGCTGAGAATAAAGTCTCCCACCATTTCGTCAAGCTGTCATAAAAAGACAATCTGTCATGTTTTAAATCGGCCCTGGGAAGTCGGCAGGGGTCTTTTTTGTGGAGCAGCTCGCATCACTGTCGAGAATCAGATTCAACTCAATGCCTCTCGTCTTGTGTTATGCTGAAACTCCAGTTTTGTTTTTGCTGTACTCCATTTGTCCATTGGATAGGCCTGCAAACGATTAGTCATTTTAAAAAAGCGAGTCAGAAGTCAAGCCAGTTAAAATTAGAAAAACCTGATAAGTTTGTGGAAAGAGCCAAATTGAAAAACATGAAAAGTACTTCTTTTCTATCTACCTCATCAGGTGATAATATTTTGACTAGTCTTCACAAACAACGTTGCGAGGTGAGACTCTAAAGACACATGTTATGTGGGTCCATGCCACAAGTGGGCAAGAACCAATCAGAAAATAGGTCAGGCTGCTGTTAGTTGGAGTCACTCCTATAGGATTTGGCCAGGACAGTGCAAAGACCTTTGGAGGGGCAGAGACTCAAAGTTTTAAAAAAAGGGCACATTGAACAAGGTCTTAAAACAACAACAAAGCAACAACCCATATTATTTTATTAAAGAATTTAATTCTATGCTACTATATCATTGCCATTATGCGGGGACAATGCAAAGCAAATGTGGTCTATTTTTGCCAACAGGTATAAAGTTGCTGTTTCCGCTGCTGACAGTCCTGGAGGGCTGAGTTGATCTGAGTTGATCTCCTTCGTGGACTCCGGTCGTCCCAGTGCTCCCTCGCTGCATCACGGTCGTCCGAGAGCTCACTCAAAGCATTCAGATGGTCTGAGGACTCCCTCGTTACCTCCAGGGGTCCACAAGGTGGTCCATCTAGTGTTCCTCCCAGTGGTCCTACCAGTGGTCCTCCCAGGGGTTCAAGAGCTCCCTCGTCGCATCCCGGTAGTTCCAGAGCTCCCTCAACGCCTCCTGTGCTTCTGCCGGTGGTCCTCCAAATGGTCACAGTGCTCTCTCGTCGACTCCGGTGGTCCCAGGGCTCCCACGTCGCCTCAAGTGGTCCTCCCAGTGGTCCTCACATGGTTCTTACCAGTGGTCCTCCTAATGGTCACAGTGCTCCTTCGTTTACTCCGGTGGTCCCAGGGCTCCT